>OY728129.1:1659582466-1664582466 GCA_963277665.1 Viscum album | reverse complement strand
TTATACCATGGTATTTTACATATAGGGCATGCTCATGGGATTTTAAATTTTAGTGAAATTAAATAATTTGAAATATAAACTTCTTGATGTGGACAAGATTCCTATTCATAAAGAAATATTTTTAAATCATAAAATACTCATTATTATTTTGAAATTTTTTATTGAATTCCAAAATTAATTTCATTACATTAAAATAGTTTTTTTAATGAATGTAGCCATATTTTATTCAAAAAAATATTATTTTACTTATTCCATCATTTATAATCCTTTAGGATGTTTCCACACATACCTTATATTCACAATAGTTTTTATATTACATAAAAAATTCTAATCGCTCACAAAATTATGGAAAATTAATCGTTGGGTAATTTCAAAATTATGATTAAAAATTAAATTTATTTTATATTTTAATAATTATCTACCTATATTAAATTGAAATATTTACCAAAAACACTTTTTTTTATTTCAGAATCATGCATTTGGTGCATAAAATTTCCAAACTATTATTATTTTTATTGTGAGACTCATGCATGTAATTATATTATTAATCATAAATGTATATATATTATTAATTAGTAATTATAGTGTTACTAAATTATTTTATATTTATAATTTATACATTTTTTATATATTAAATTTTTATGTTTCTATTGTATTTTTCTACTGTTATTTTAAAATAATATAATTTTCATTGTGCCATAATTATTGTGATGAAATGTTTTCTTCTATAGTATAATCTAGTTTATTACATTCTCTCTCTTTAAATAATTTCTACATAGAAATTATGTTTTTAAATAATTTTATGAACATGTGGTCTTAATTCTTCGTCATTTCTTCCCGAGGAGACCTTTTTTTATTTTAACTTATGATTAATCCAATGAACATTCACGAGTTAGGTTGTTTAATTCTATACTACATTCTCTCTAGTGTAAAGAATCTTAACAAGCTCATAATCATATGATGGGTAAGTCTACATCTCAATTTCATCTATGGTGAGTATATGTTTAGGGACAAGAATGTAAAACTTTAACATGGAGATATGAATCATTCCTTACACTATACAGAGGCTATTGTAATGTTTTATGATTATCATCATTGATTATATATATACATAGAATTAAATTTCATTCCTATGATTATCATCATTGCTTGTATATCTATATTTAGAATCCTTGACGTGATTCAATATACCTTACATCTTCTCAGTTGTATCCTTAATGATTTTGTGACTAGCTATCCTCATTTCCCCAAAATCACCCAAACATCTTAGAGTATGATATCTTTTTCCATTGTAGGATATCTTATTCCATAGAAGACCCGATATGCTAAAATTTGAATTCTTTAATAGATGATATTATTGTATGAAAATTACACTATAGGTAGGTATTGGACCCATATTCCATTGTGGTCATGCAAGTAAAGACACAGTATAAACTCTGTTGTTTATATGGACATTCCAAACTATACACTAGTATGAAGATGTTAGTACATAATAAAATATATTTTAGTGTCTAAATCCATTTGAATACTTTGGTAGAAATTTGATGTGAATCGAGGGTAATGGTCAAATAGAATTGATAAAGGTAAATAGTGAAGTTTCAAAACATAATTGACATAGATCCATGTAGGATGTTCAAGTTGTATTTCATCATTTATTTATAATAAATATATTGGTATTCCATGTTGATCTATAATGACCCATATATTATCATTAGTATTACATGTATTCCATGGACTAGAAATAGAGGCTATTGTGATGTTATCCCACTCACACATTGGTATAAAGAGAGTTTCCATTACTCCCTTTGGTTGTTTTCTCTCATCATTTACTTATTGTAATATCACATATCATTACATGTATTATGAAATTTTCTACATATTTATTTCACACAAGATGTGTTCTTTTAGACCCTTTTATAAAATGGTAATCATATGGCGTATAAGGAAGATCTAATAGTAATCATTATCTAGTAATTCAATGCTTTTCATTGGTACTATGGGGATACATTGAATTTTTCAAAACATTAGTATAAAGTTTTCATAGTTTAGTACTATTAAATTCCCATATTCTATATTTTAAATCATATATTTTAAACCGTTTTCAGATTCATAAAACCACATTATAATCTCTAATAAATATAGTTATACCTAGAAAGATACATTTCATGTATAATTATTTCCATAACCAAATTTACTAAATCCATGAATATTTGATCCCTATAGATCATCATCAAGGATATAAATCCACGATCCTTCCTACTCAATGTGTCTAACAAATTATTTTCCTTATCATTGTGGTAGCATATTCCAGATCCAATGACTGTGGAAAGTTCCATCCATGTCCATGGTCCCAAGTTGTTATCATTTTATGTCAATATATATATATATATATATATATTTGATAAATATAGAGTGTTTATATAATTAATTTAATGATTAAAACTACCAGTTTAATATCATTAGTCAGATAGTTTTATTCATATATGCTTAATGGGCTCGACACATGAGAAACAAATTTATCATTTTTCTGAAGGACACATGCTATTACATTATTTTATGATTAATTATATATAAAAAATATCCCTTTTATAAATGGTATGATTAACATAAGTTCTTTTAATAATATTATCATTAGTTCCTCATAGAATTTTTCACATTCCAAAGTCCATGTTAATTTGACCCTTTTACATGTCAAAATGGTTAATATATTAACTAATCATGACTTATTTTAAACAATTAACTAATAGTAACCAAATAGAAAAAATAAAATTCATGTCATAATTATATTTCATGGTGTGAGACGACATTTAGAAACCATTTCCTTTGTAGGGAAAACTGATATTCAATACTTGGATACAATATGGCCAGTAAAAGAAAATCATTGAATAAAACATTAACAGTATCTAAAGTCATTATATAGATCATTATTCTATAGAGTATATAGTATAATTTGTAAATGGAATTCATGATATTTTTATAAATTATATTATATGAAGATATTTTAAATAAACACCAAAACATATTTACTATGATAATACATAAATACATTATTTATTTGATCCATAAACACAGATTGTTCATTAATTATCCCAAAAGACATTACTCAGAACTCTAAATTCTCATACCATGTATGAAAATCTAACATTATTATATTATCTATATTTATTTTCAATAGATGATATCTATAATTAAGATCAATATTTGTGATTTATTAGACTCCATGAATTATATCAAATTGATCATCCGCATGAGGTAATGAATATATTTTATTTATATTAGTGGCATTGATTTCTCAATAATCGATGAAAAATATAAATGAACAGTCATTTAATATTTATAAATAAAAATTGTTTTCTAAATTATTAAACAATTGGTGATATGAATCCATTATATTAGAACCATTTTTATTATCTAATTACAACAATTATACTAAATCCATTATATATATTGTCTTAGACATGTGTTTTTCATTAGGGATAAAGTAAATAGATAATTGAACTTCATGGTTAGGTGAGAATCAATGTTGTTCTATAAGAAATTTACTGATATATTACCTCATGATTGGTAAATCACCTATTCTAATGATATAATTATCATTAATTGATTCATACACTTTATGAATTTTATTAAGCTATGTTAATAGAGGTGATTATGAACAATACTCATGTAATGATGTCTCTCTACTAAAAATAACAGATTCTATTTAAGCCTCAGAAACTATAATCCCGATATCGTGATAATAAATTCACTAATTAAACATTGATCTTTAATCCATCAGAATTAACATTTCTATGTTGACTATTAGTATTACTACAATTTGTTCAAAAATATAACTTTTATTCATTTTATTATATCCAGACTGATATACATTCATTGATATAAGATTTCTTCTAAAATTTATTAACTTAAAATCCTTTATTAAAACATAATTTTGTGATTTAATGTTCTTCTAAAACATGAAATATGTAATAGTGTAAATAAATCTACTATTATATAATTCATTATCTGAAACTGATTTAATGAAAAATCTACCTATTATAATGTTAAATGGGACGTCAACATCAGCTATTGTGATTACAGAAGATCTATATTTCTTCTTTGGAATATTATAGGGTAGTTTACCTTGATATTTGGAACCTATATATGACTTTATCCACATCACATTTCAATTGGAACTTGGAAAACTGGAGACATTACTTTTAAAATTCCATTCTCAGTCTTGATGGAAATTGTCTCCCCAATTGTAGAAAACTCATATTTCCTTCATAAAAGACCATAATTATTTCTTCCCATAGTTATTATATGATTTTAATCACACCCTTATATTATATTCCTTCCCAAAATTTTACTCTGCATGATGATATACTATCATCTTCCCTAGTTTATTCCCTTTGTAAATTAATAAATTTTAGAATTCATTATATTCCTTGATGGCACATGAAAAAGTATCTACATATGAGTAAAATGAATAAGTGAATAATTATTATAAAAGGAATGGATTCAACTTATCAATGAAGTGTCTGATAATAATTATGAAAATTCAAAGATAGAAATTACAATGAAACAAAGAAATCCACTACACCAATAAGTACTTAGGGAGACACAAATGTGAGACCTCCATGTCAATTCATTGTTAACAGGGAAGTTACATTTCAATGAATATCACCTTAAATGAATTCTTTTTAAAATTCTATAACTACTATTACTTACTAGTGTTATCAATAAATTACCACCATTAGTCAACATCTTTATTTATAAAATATACTACTAAGATAACATTATCCTTCTCACTATATAAAAATTAACACAATACCTTCTTTAAAGATTGGATATATTTTTTATCTTATAATAGATTTTTTCTCCATTAAACAACTGAGTTTAATACCTCCTAAATAATTCCAATTATTCTATAACAATCTATAGAGAAATTTATTGGTCTATATAGAAATGGCTATTGGTCATAACCAGAGTCAACTTCCATAATATATTTATAATCTACTACACTCCTACGTATGAATCATTGACTTTCTCTAGAGGTAAATCTCTATCTATATTATGGGAGTTGATATGATTTATTAATGATCCATTAGAAGAAATTCTTAGATAATGGAATATAATTAAATATTCCATGAATAACACTATTATTTATAAATCATAATGTGTAATTTCAATGATTTTTTTATAAATTAATATCATGTAATATTGAAATATTTCTAGAATATGCTAATGGTTTGGAAAATATTTATTTTCTCAATATATTTTATTCTAAATAAAGTTACCAAGGTTTCTACCAAACATTATATGAGACAAATTTAAATACCACAACTCTATTAAAATAGAGTTTATAGTTATTTTTTTAAAATGATAAAAATACATAGATCACACAAAACATGATATTTCAGTTCATAATTATGATATAAGTAAATACGTTAATGAATATTACATTACATTTAATGTTATGATATATCAAATAAATTAATGAATTCTTATTTAATATTCATGGAAATTCATAACTCACATGTAGGAATCTTCATGTTTTCTTAGGAAAATCACAAAAAAAAAATAAAGGGGTGAGTTCAAATGCTCAGTAAGGTATAGTGTACAATGGAAGCTATCACACACAAGCCAAAAATCAATAATATGACAAGAATAAATAAATATAAAAAATTTTAGGTATAATATATCAGTCTATTGCATAAAAATAATTATATTTTTAGAAAAGGATAATATTGATCATAGTGTGGAATGCATAATTATATACATTATAAACACATCATAATGGAAACATTATAAGACATGTACATAAATGAGAATAGTTTACAAAATATAACAAATTGGAAAATTTCAAAATATTTATCGATGCATTGAGGGGATATATAAATATTTTCCATATTAATTATATATTAAGTCCAATGCATCTATAATATTAAGAAAATGGATAAACAATACATTTCAAAATGTTCCCTATATGAAAACATAAATAGTCCTTGAAAAGTAATCAATATATTTAAAAAATTAGAATAATTGATATATTGAACATCAACATTTCCCCATTCAATGGAACAATATTTACATTTACGTGGGTATCCCATAATAAAAAATATAGGAAATCTAAAATATAAGGGAAAGTACCCCATTAAAATTAATGATAATAAGGTAATAATTAATGGTATATTAATGGAATAAGTATATATATTATAAATAGTATTTGATATAAATAGTTAGATATTATTGGAGGTTATATAAATGAAAATAAAATATCCCCTAAATCTATACTTCTAGATATAGTGAAAACATAATTACTTTAGATACATAGATTGAATATTTATTTTAACACTATAATAATATCGTTAAATCCCTCATTATTACTCATAAATATCTTGTGAATCATCCCAATAATATTGCATAATATTATCGTACCTGGGGTGATGTCACACCTATGTGTTGTGCACCAAGAAAAGATATATTTAAATCCTAGCAAACCATTTTCAGGGTTACTAAACTTAGATTTATCTAATGTAGAGCCTTTATCAACTTGTAGTATCAAGATAGTGATTTCATTGATTGGAAAAAAAGTATTGTTACCATATCAATTATTTAGGATATTTATCTATATTTTAATTTATCCCTTGGGTTTCAACTAATGTTTTAAAATGATTAAGGTTTAAGAACGTGTTATAATGCTTGGTAATTAATATCTCTGAAGAATAATTTGAACAAGAATTTATAATAAAAAATATGAAAAATATTTAAAAATGAAATGAAACTTAATTCGATATTATTACATAAATAATGGATAAAAATGGTTTTATACCATTACATCTTTATAATAATGGAATAGTAAAAGGTTCTAATTAAAGAGAATAAAAAATATTAAATTTAAAATATATCAAGTACATGATAAATCTAAATAATTACATGGATGTAAGTATATGAAAAATATAATAAATTATATTATAACCAAAGTATTGTGATTAAAGAGGAATCTAGAGAGTTAAGAAACCTTACCTTGAGATGTAGCTTCTTAAATAATGATAAGAGAACCATATAACCACAAAAACTCAATAGATAGACTATTGAAAGTTAAAAGGTGGTGAGTACAATTCTCACTAGTTTAGGAAAGAAAATAATTGGACTATGTGTGACTATTTAGAGTAAATAAGGGGGACTTTTTTATTAATTTCAAAATATAGTACACGTAATATAGGTTAATGAAGATAAAAAGCATCGATATTCTCATGGTTTTAGCCTATGTTATTTGATGTACAAGGCATGGTTTTTTCCATTTCAATTTTTATGAACTAAAAACCTTTATATTATATTATTTTGGGTGAGAATATTATTTATATATATATATATAACAGTTTATAAAATCTAAAAATACACTATATATTTAAGAAGGCTCCTTATAGGATTATGTATTTCATTGTATATCATTAAAATACATTATATTAAAAAAAATATTTTTTATCTATAATGATTTTGTATTACTTATTACATCATTTTAATGATAGTATGATATCATAATATTATATTATATTCATATCATATTTTACTTTTTACCCAAAAATTTGACTATCTATGAAATTTATCAAAAAGTAACCTATTTATTTGAAATTCAATTTTTATTTAAGAAAATAAATCTCAATTTATGTAAAATTTATTTACAAAATGACAAAAACCATTATTATTTAAAAAAATTATTTTGGAAACTAAAATATGAAAGTATTTGTATTTAAATTCTGAGATTCAAACATGTAATTATATTATTATTCTTATATATAAATATTATAAATTATATGTTATTTTATCTTCTATATAATTTATGGTGCTTTTTTTATATATTATCATAAAATTAATTTAATAGTTTTCTATTGTATTATATTGTGTTGTATTATTATGTTCAATTAATATATTTTACATAATAAAATAATTTATGCGATGAAATCTCTACATACTGAAGTAAAAAAGTAGATATTAAAATAATAGTTTTACTTTATTCTAATGTAATGGCTTGGGTTTCTTAATCCATTACATGGTATTTTTCTTGATTTTTGGGTAACATGGGAGTTTTTAGATGAGTAATGAAGGAAAAGGTTTGTGATTTGGATCTCTAGGTTAAAAAAAACCCAAGTTATTTGTCTTTGTGGAGGTCATTATAGAGATGTGGCTATAGAAACTGGCTATTATGGTTCTAAATGAAACATGAATGTTAAAATATAATTTAAAAGGAAATGGTTTTAAAATTATATCCTTATATGTTAAATATATTTTTGAAATGTAATTGAAAATGAAATTAAATCCTTAGAAGTCTAGGTTTATTCTGTTGAAAAATGTTGAAATTTCCACAAAATGGTTGGAATTGTTTCTAAGAAGCATGGTTTCATAGAGAGTCTTGGTGCACTACATACATGATATTGAGAGAAAAGTACCACATTATGGTGTGGGTTTCCTTGGGAATAGTGCCTCCAAAATTTCACTATGGGAAATAGAAGAAGGATGAAATTACTATGTTATTTAGAAAGGTGGTACCATGTTATGGTGTGGCCATGATTTTTCTAGTGTTTTGGAAATGGAATTGAGGTTTTAAAAATCCATGGTATAAGCCATTATGCACTGAAAATAGAAAAATATATTTTCATAATGAGGTGTTATTAGAAATGGTAATGGAAAGGAGAATTTTTATACTGGTGAACATGACATTGATAAATAAATGAACTAAAAGATTTTTAAAATTGGAATTCATATCAATTTTGAGTAATGGGACCGTGTTTGTGGTGGGAGATTCCATGATGTGGTGAAGGACTTTTCATTTTTCTATATAAATAGATTTTTATAATTATTTGGTTTGGTTTTTTCAATTTTTCCCCAAACCATAGGTGGAAAAAGGATCATGTTTAGAGGTTTTTAGCCTTCCTTGATGGTATGTTATACATATCTCATATGATCAAGAACATTTCATCTTAGGTGATATTTTCCCCTCCTTTTATGTTCTATATTTATTATAACTTTTATCTTATATTTAGAGAAGTTTTTGGAGTGGCATGAAATCAGTTTATATGGTATTGTATCATGCTTTGTATTGATGATTTAATGTACATAGGGGTAATTTGTTTTACTTTCTAGTTCTTGGTGGTGTAATTTTTCTTCTTCTCCCTATTCCTATATAGTGGCTGTAGAGATTTAGTCATTTATTGCGATTTAGGGTTGTCATTCATTTTTTTATTTGAATATATGTTATTATGATGTTCTTACTTTAATTAAAGGGATAGTTAGTATTCTATTAATAATGATAAATAATTTTTTAATAGTAATTAATGGAGAGTAATGATATAAAAGAGATTATATATTTACATGAAAATGTTTGTGCATTTGATGTTGGATTGTTTTATTATGAAGTAGATTCTTAATACCTCTAATTGTATACCCTTGGTGTGTTCTAAATATATAAATAACAATCAATAAAAAGGATAATTGTAACGCCCCGACCCCAGTTACCTAGAGTCGGTGCATTATTACATAACATTGGCATGATCACAAGAAAGATCAAATCTCGAAAGACCGATTGGTTTAGTAGCCTTTGAAACATTAGATATATTCATAAGTCTTACATTACATCATAAAGTGAAAAACTACTACAACAACATATTGTATCCATATTCCACACTCATATCCCCACATAATATCCCTGCAGGTCATTCATAATTTACTTCTACACTTCCTGGGAAAAATAAAACATAGAAAAGGGGTGAGCTCAAATGCCCAGTAAGGATAACAATATAGCGGAAACTTTCATAAATAAGAATAAACATTTAAGGAAATGTATAACTAAAACAAAATCCTTTTAAACTTTAACTTCAACATAGTATGGAAAAAGTAAAATAAAATAATGCCATTTACTTATTCACATGGATATTCTACTAATCGAATAATCACATGCAATATCAATAACCACTTTCATAATGATGGAATGCATAATGCCAGACTATCATAACCACATAGCCAAGGCCTCGTGACAAGACTACAAATAAGATTTTTCCATGGCCTTATGCCAAGACACTAGTTTGTCTCATGAGACCTACCGATGCATCGAGGAGCTATAGCGGGCTCCACCCATCACATATTAAGTCCAATGCATTCCCATATGAAAAGTTTTAAACATAACATAAACATTTGTATTAAAAATAGAATACGAAATGTCAATAATTTCACCATAAACTATGAACGGTATAAAAATAGCACATCCACAGTCAAAAATATTAAAAAACCTTTAATACAATACATAAGTTTTGTATCATAATAAATCAACTTCAAATAAGCGTAAAATCCATCAAAGGATGTTGACATAGATGAAATCAAAACTCTTCTTAGAGAAATATCTCTTTCTATTTTGAAATCATTTAAGAGTCTTATATTTATGAAATAAAACATTTTCTTTGAAAATACTCTTATAATCTTGTAAGGTAAGATTTGGCGATTTTATAACGGCGGAAAATAGCCGCACCTGCTGTATAAGTTAAAAAAACATTCTTACCTTAATTTTGTCAAAAAGCTTAAAAAGCACCTTGTTTGGAAAACGACGGAAATATTCCTTTATAAACCTCTTATAAATAGTCAAAAAAGGGTATAAATGACTTTAAACCATATTCTAGTAAATAGTAAAAATGTTTTGAAATTCATTTTTAAGAAACATGGATGTGGATGATAAAGAGATCCCAGTAGATTATTACGTATAAACAACCTCGGATAATGAAGAGATTGTGAAATAAACCTTACCTTGTACTTTTCCTTGGTTGGGGTAGGTTAACCTTCTGTATAATAGTGAAATAATTTTTATTAAATTATACAATAATCATATACATTCATATGATATCATATATGATCTTTTAACATTGCATTGTTAATAATATCTTAGTATTATCGTCATTTCGGGTGTTAACTTACTCGTTTTATTTTATATGTTTTGTTACATAAGAAATGTTTGTCATGGATAGATTGTATATTATTCATATACATAATGATATCAAGTCCTTAAAAATTATTTTTAAATCATCAAATGATAATTATACTTGAATGGATACGATGGAGAATGAATCTCATCGCATTCATGGAGACGGTAGTCCGTACGTACGCACGAGCGACAATATCATTCTTTTGATATTAAAATAATATATAAATGGATGGTATGTAATATTTACAGAATAATTAAAATGTTATATTTATTATTTACATGAGTTACAAATCATTATTATACCCATCCAAATAATAATATATTGAATAACAATTACACCACGACGTGGAGACGGTAAGCCGTACGTACGCACGTATGGTGACATGTTATTCAAAGTGTGGATAGATAACTGAACATGGTTGTACCATATTTATAATAACATCATAGTTTATACATGATACTGGATTTATTATTTTAGAATGGTAAAAACAAAGGAAGAAGAAGTGGAAGAATAAAGGAACTTGGAAAAGGGTGGTGAAATCATTACCTCTTCTTCAGGTTCTTCCTTTTTATTTGATCAAAAGGGATCCTTAGGTTGGATTTATGATCAAACTAAGGCCTCTAGGTTGTATTGAGGTAATTTGGGAGAGTATTTGGGCAGAGTTTGGATGAACCAAAAGGCTTTGAAGGCGTGAATAAATGAGAAGGAGAAGTGCCCTTTTATAAGAGGGGTGAGGGGCACCTTTGGAAAAGCTAGAAATATTAATTTATAATAAATTCTTATTAGGTTTATAATGGCTCAAAAGTTTATTATTTAAATGTTAAGGTGGGGATAGGTAGAAAAACATTCAACCAATATAATTTAGACAGGTTTGGGTTACTATATTAACCTTATCATTAAGTATTAACTCTTAGTTAATTAGTTTGACATTTACCATGGCACTTTGTATGTTTATATTATATAGTTAATAAACTTACTATATACATCAAATAGACCCCCAAGTGGTCCATTAATGATACAACTATCATGATATAAGTCTCTTGGCCGAACCTTAGATTTTTAGGAATTTAATATCAATTAATAATATAATATTTGTTTTAAAAACTCTTTTATGTCAATTTTGACACTATTCAATAGTTGATTTTTTTGAAACTCATAACAGAATTATTACTTCGAAAAAAGTTAATTAAATAAATAATAATAAGTCATATTATCCTATAAAAGTATTTTAATTCATTAAAAGTATCAAATTATATTTATTTGGGTATTTATAATATCAATTATTTTAAATTTTCACTATTATGGTAATTACTGCATCATCATTGTGTCATAAATAATTTAAATTATGTAATCTCTAAAAATTATAAATAAAATATCATTATGTAGGAAATATTTTTATCTTTCTAATGAATATTTAAAGTAGAAAATCCAACATATATAACCCTATGTAAAAATTGGTTTTCTAAAAGATATATGCTTGTGTCATTTTTGTATTCATTTTAACTTAATTAAAATAAAGTGTCCCTATCACCTACAAGTGGCTCCATGGGGTCCCAAAATCGACCCAAATATGCCTATAGTCGAACATGTATCAACCAATAAGGCTAGGACACGTTTTAGGGTAATTTAGTATTATTATAATATTATTTTTTAACCCTTATTTACCGGATTTACCCTTAACCATAGTAAATAAAATATTTACCGAAGTAATTATTCAAAATGTCTAAAAATAAAAGTTACCTATTTACACAATTTGAACATCCTGATTACAAATATGGAATCCATTTTTCCAAATTCAAAACACAGAAGTGGAAGAAATTAATTTAAAATTAATTCCCTTTGTTAAAACAAAAAACGTGTTTTTAAGAGATAATAACTATCAAAAGATTGACACTTGTTTATGTCCGGTTTAATTGTAAAATTATGTCCAATGACCAAAATTATATTAAATGGTAAAAATATATTATAAATATACTTTAAAACTACTCAAATTCATAATTTATCACTATTAATTATTTTTATTAAAAAAGTTTTTTTAATTAAAATTTAGTAATTTTCACTATTCATCAAAATATTAAAGTTATCCGAAAAGTACCAAAATTTAACCTTAGGCTAAATTCAATATTCAGAATCCAAAAATGAAGTCCATTTTAAAAAATAAAATATATATAATTTTAAAAAGTAGGTATTACTATTCATAACGGCTAGTTTGATTGGTTATGGTGTGTTAGAACTCGGTGTTGCGTACAACACACGCTATCACATTATTCAAAGAGAAGCGTACCATGGAAGCTTGGGGTGTTACATTCTACCCTCCTTCAAATAATTTCATCCTCAAAATTTCTAGAATATTATCGCATGAAAAGACTCGGGTGGTTCTTCATCATAAGTTCCTCGGGTTCCCACGTTGCCTCTTCCATCTTATGGTTTCTCCACAAAACGTTTACCAGACACATCATCCGATTTCTCAGTACTTGTTCTCTCGTATCAAGAATCCTGAAGGGATCTTCACAATAAGACAGATCGGGTTCCAGTTCTAACTCCTCATAGGTGAGTACAAGCGTTGGGTCAGACATGTATTTCCTCAACAAAGATACGTGGAACACATCGTGAACTTTGGAGAGACTTGGCGGCATTGCCAATCGGTAAGCTACAACCCCAATTCATTCTAGAATTTCGAAAGGTCCGATGTACCTGGGACTCAATTTAACTTTCTTATCAAAATGTATGACTCCATTCCATGGACATACCTTCAGGAAAACATGATCACCGACTTGAAATTCCAAATCCTTCCTTCAATTATCGGTATAGCTCTTCTGCCTACTTTGAGATGCTTTGATGTGATTTTGGATTACCTTCACCTTTTCTTCCTCCACCAGTTCTAGACCTACAAGTTTTCTTTCACCAACGTCATCCCAACAGGTTAGTGTGCGACATCTCTTTCCGTATAATGCTTCATATGGTGCCATCTGAATACTCGAATGAAAGCTATTGTTATAGGAAAATTCTACCAGAGGTAAATACTGATCCCACATACCCTAAAAGTCAAGTGAGCAGGATCTCAACATGTCTTCTAAGGTTTAAATAGTCTGTTCTGATTGTCTGTCTATCTGAGGGTGGTAGGTAGTGCTCAAATGAAGTTCAGTATCAATGGATTTCTAAAGACTCTTCCAGAATCTTGAAGTAAAACGGGGACCACGATAAAAAACAATCGATAGGGGTACTCCATGAAGTCTCACAACTTCATTAATATATAGTCTTACTAGACGTTCCAGTGGTATATCTTCTCTTATAGCAAGAAAATGTGCTGACTTGGTAAGAAGATCAACAATAAACCATATTCCATTGTTCGTTCTAGGAGTCTTTGGTAGCCCCATGACAAATTCCATCGTAATATTGTCCCATTTCCATTCCGGTATGGGAAGAGGTTGCATGACTCCTCCAGGGTGTTGCCTTCCAGTTTCACTTGTTGACAAACCATACATCTTGACACAAAATAAGCAATATCCCTCTTCATATTGTCCCACCAAAAATGTTCCTTCAAATCTCTATATGTTTTGGTGCTCCCAGGGTGTATAGAGAAATTGGAACTATGAGCATCATCCAACAATTCCCTTTTTATTTTAGGTATATTGGGAATACAAAGCCTCTTCCCAAATTTCAAAATTCCATTTTCATACACAAAATCTCTCAATCTCCCATCATTCACAACTTTAATCTTCTTTTGAAATTCTCCCTCATTAGTCTGAGAACTCTTAATCCTTTCTAGTAAAGATGGTTTAGAAACCATTTGAAAAAGCATTGATGTTTCTCCTTCCCTGGTTATTCCCATGACCATCTTCACTAGATCCATGAAAATTGGATCCCTTTCAATTCTCATATTGTTCAAAACTCCATGATATTTTCTGCTCAAAGCATCTGCCACCTTGTTTTCCTTCCCCGGGTGGTAGTGTATCATGCAATCATAATCCTTGAGTAATTCAAGCCATCTCCTTTGCCTCAGGTTGAGTTCTTGTTGTGAGAAAATATACTTCAAACTACTGTGACCAGTATAAATCTCACATATTTCACCATAGAGTTAGTGCATCCATATCTTAAAAGCAAAGATCACAGCTGCTAACTTGAGATCATGAGTAAGATAGTTTTGTTCATGAATTTTCAACTGTCATGATGCATAGGCAGTAACCCTATCATTCTGTATAAGGACACAACCAAGTCCTTTCTTCGATGCATCACTATAAATAACGAACCCATCATTCCCTGATGGTAGAGTCAATATAGGAGCATTGAATAATATTCTCTTCTGTTCATCGAAACATTCTTCACACTCTTTTGTCCAAACAAATTTAACCCCTTTACGTGTGAGCTTCGTTAATGGGTTAGCCAATCGGGAAAAATTCTGGACGAAACACCGATAATAACCTACTAAACCAATAAAACTACGTACCTCATTTATACTCGTCAATGCTGGCCATTCTTGGATCACCTTGGTCTTAGAAGGATCAACAGAGATTCCATCTTTAGAGATAATATGGCCAAGAAAAGAAATTTCCTGAAGCCAGAATTCATAATTGCTAAACTTCCCATATAATTCATGTCTTCTCAGAGTCTTCAAGATAATGCGTAAGTGATTTTCATGATCTTCGTATCTTTTTGAGTATACCAAGATATCATCAATAAATACCAGCACAAATTCATCAAGATATTCCTTGAAAACTCTATTCATCAGATCCATGAATACAGAGGGTGCATTAGTCAATCAACAAGGCATTATTGTAAACTCATAATGCCCGTACCTGGTTCGAAATTCTATCTTCAGAATGTCTTCCTTCTTCACACACAATTGATGGTATCCAGATCGAAGGTCAATCTTTGAAAAGTATTGAGCTCCATGAAGTTTGTCAAATAAATCATCAATGCGAGGTAGGGGAGACTTGTTCTTTATCGTTATAGCATTGATCTCCCTGTAGTCAATACATACCCTCATAGATCCATCTTTCTTTTTAACAAAATGAACAGGGGCTCCCCATGGAGAAACACTAGGGTGAATAAATCCTTTATTACTCAATTCCTCTAGTTGTTTCTTTAGTTCGACTAATTCTACAGTGGCCATTCTATAAGGGGTCTTCGATATAGGCCTTGATCTAGGAATTAAATCAATGGAAAACTCAACTTCTCGTTCTGGAGGATGTCCAGGTAAATCTTCCGGAAATACATCTACATATTCTTTCACAACATGTACATCTTCTATTTGAACATTCCTTTCCTCACCCATAGTCATTTCATTCTCTTCCTCCCCAATAATTGAATTTAGTTGAGCTACTGGGGGTGGATCTAGATAAGAATTAGGTGGTGACGATTCTGCTCTAAAGATAAGATGTTCCTTATCATCATCATCATGAATCATAACCTCTTTCTTCTTACAATAAATCTTCACATCATAGTCCGAAAGACAGTCCATACCGAGGATTATATCAAACTCAATCATAGGTATGAAGATGAGATCAGCAGATAAAGAACATTTATGTGCTCTAATGGGGACTGATTCACAAAACTTTGTTGCAATGATACTTCCCTTAGGAGTTTTAACTGAAAACTCCCTTGTTAAATCAAATTGGAAATATCTAATTTTCTTAGAAAACCGGGAGGATATGAAACAATGTGATGATCCAGAATCAAATAATGCATTTTCTAAACTTGAGGAAACCATTAAATTACCTTCCACCACGTCTTTTGGAGCTTCTACCTCAGTAGTAGTGATGACATAAGATTGTAATTTTCTGAGGTAAGTTCTCTTGACGCTTAGGACATTCATTTTCATAATTCCCCATCTCCCTGCAATTGTAGCACTAAACATTGGTAGCTTCCTTCTTCCCCTTGCAATCACGAGATTGGTGGCCTTTTTCACCACACTTGTAACATACTCTCATTCCCTTCAAGCAAGTACCGGGGTGTTTCTTCCCATATTTACCACAGGATGGATATTCAACCTTTCCCTTCTTCCCCTTATTTCCATTCCCAGATTGATCAGCAGAACTCTTCTTCTCTTGCTTTACTTTAAAGTCATAAGACTTAGAGAATTCCTTTTCAGTCTTGATAGCACATGAGACAATGTCTTCGTACAACAAGAAGGATTGTGAGACCAATTCTCGATGGAGAAATGGTTTTAACCCATAAAAGAAACAATAAATATTACTTCTTGGGTTACGTATATAATCTCCAGCATACCTTACTAACCTTGTAAAGTTATCCTCATACTTTGCAACATTCTCATCCTCTTTCTGTCTCAGACTCAGAAAATTCCTTTCCATATCTGCTCGACCATCGTAAGGAAAGTATTTTTCTAAAAACAGATCTTTGAACTCCCTCCATTCCATATTTGATACTTCATCATCTTCCTTCGTGTTTTTAATCAATGACCACCATTGATCAGCATCTCCAGTAAGGCAGTAAACTGCCATGATAATTTTTTCCCTTTCACTACTCCCCAAAGCCTGAAATATTTTCTCTAGGGAATTTATCTATTTCTCAGATACTAAGGGATTTGTACTCCCATTGAACGTTGGTGGTTGTTGCCTCATGAATCGATCTAACATTGATCCTCCACACTGTGGATCAGGGTGCTCCATATGGGTAAGGTTATTATTTATAACCTGAGTGAGTTGTCCTAGTATGGTGATTAGCTGATCGACACCAGTTGAATCACCAGCTCCACTATAATTATCTTGAGCAGGAGGGCAATCCCTACATGGAGTGCGTGCATTGATACAGTTTCCATTTCTTCCACTAGGCTCCATTTCTAAAAAAATGGCATAAACTAGATCAGTTTATGAATCAAAATACATAATCCCATACTTATAAAACACTTAACATAAATTGAACTATTTATGGATATAATCCATAATCATAAGAATGTTTTCTTTGAGGAAGTATATACTCATAAACCCTTCATAATGATTTGTAAAGAAAATGAGAGTTATCCTAAGTATATCCCCTGGGAGTGTCATAACCAAGAGTGCAGCAAGACCCATTTTCGTGCACCAGTTCCTGTTCGAGTCTAGATCAAAGTGGTGTTTTCGGGTTTTACCCCTAGGTACATCTGTGCCAGAGCCGCCTCTACCTGCTCGTATCCAGATCGGGATGTATTGCTCAGAAAACTCACAAAATCTCTACAATACCAAAATTCTAGGAAGTTCTTCTATACTAATCCTCAAAGTTCATCTTAGGTATATGTGCTCTAATTAGAGTTTATCTAAATCTAGCTTCCAAGGTTTGTACTAAACTTCCTCTGATACCAACTGTAACGCCCCAACCACAGTTACCTAGAGTCGGTGCATTATTACATAACATTGGCATGATCACAAGAAAGATCAAATCTCTAAAGACCGATTAGTTTAGTAGCCTTGGAAACACTAGATATATTTATAAGTCTTACATTACATCATAAAGTGAAAAACTACTACAAAAACATATTGTCTCCATATTCCACACTCATATCCCCACATAATATCCCTGCAGGTCATTCATAATTTACTTCTTCACTTCATGGGAAAAATAAAACATAGAAAATGGGTGTGCTCAAATGCCCAGTAAGGATAACAATATAGCGGAAACTTTCATAAATAATAATAAACATTTAAGGCAAAGTATAACTAAAACAAAAGCCTTTTAAACTTGAACTTCAACATATTATGGAAAAAGTAAAATGAAATAATGCCATTTACTTATTCACATGGATATTCTACTAATCTAATAATCACATGCAATATCAATAACCACTTTTATAATGATGGAATGCATAATGCCAGACTATCATAACCACATAGCCAAGGCCTCATTCCAAGACTACAAATAAGATTTTTCCAAGGCCTTGTTCCAAGGCACTAGTTTGTCTCATGAGACCTACTGATGCATCGAGGAGCTATAGCGGGCTCCACCCATCACATATTAAGTCCAATGCATTCCCATATGAAAAGGTTTAAACATAACATAAACATTCATATTAAAACTAGCATAAGAAATGTCAATACTTTCACCATAAACTATGAACGGTATAAAAATAGCACATCCACAGTCAAACATATCACAAAACCTTCAATACAATATAGAAGTTTTGTATCATAATAAATCAACTTCAAATAAGCGTAAAATCCATCAAAGGATGTTGACATAGATGAAATCAAAACTCTTTTTAGAGAAATATCTCTTTCTATTTTGAAATCATTTAAGAGTCTTATATTTATGAAATAAAACATTTTCTTGGAAAATATTCTTATAATCTTGTAAGGGAATCTTTGATGATTTTATAACGGAGTAAAATAGCCGCACCCGCCGCAGAAGTTAAAAAAACATTCTTACCTTAATTTTGTTGAAAAAGTTAAAAAGCACCTTGTTTGGAAAACAACAGAAAGATTCCTTTATAAACCTCTTATAAATAGTCAAACAATGGTATAAATGACTTTAATCCATACTCTAGTAAATAGTAAAAATGTTTTGAAATTCATTTTTAAGAAACATGGATGTGGATGATAAAGAGATCCCAGTAGATTATTACGTATAAACAACCTCGGACAATGAAGAGATTGTAAAATAACCCTTACCTTGTACTTTTCCTTGGTTGGGGTAGGTTAAACTCCTGTATAATAGTGAAATAATTGTTATTAAATTATACAGGAATCATATACATTCATATGATATCATATATGATCTTTTAACATTGCTTTGTTAATAATATCTTAGTATTATCGTCGTTTCGGGTGTTAACTTACTCGTTTTCTTTTATATGTTTTGTTACATAAGCCATGTTTTTAATGGATAGTTTGTATATTATTTATATACATAATGATATCAAGTCTTTAAACATTATTTTTAAATCATCAAATGATAATTATACTTGAATGGATACGATGGAGAATGAATCTCATCGCGTTTGTGGAGACGGTAGTCCGTACGTACGCACGAGCGACAATATCATTCTTTTGATATTAAAATAATATATAAATGGATGGTATATCATATATAAAGAATCATTAACATGTTATATTTATTATTTACATGAGTTACACATCATTATTATACCCATCCAAATAATAATATATTGAATAACAATTACACCACGACGTGGAGACGGTAAGCCGTACATACGCACGTATGGTGACATGTTATTCAAAGGGTGGAAATAATACTGAATATGGTTGTACCATATTTATAATAACATCATAGTATATACATGATACTGGAGTTATTATTTTATAATGGTAATAATAAAGGAATAAAAAGTGGAAGAAGAAGGGAACTTGGAAAAGGGTGGTGAAATCATTACCTCTTTTTCGGGTTCTTCCTTTTGATTTGATCAAAAGGGCCCCTTAGGTTGTCTTTATGATCAAACTAAGGCCTATAGGTTGTAGTTAGGGAATTTGGGAGAGTATTTTGTCAGATTTTTTCCGAACCAAAAGGCTTTGAAGGTGTGAATAAATGAGAAGGAGGAGTTCCCTTTTATAAGAGGGGTGAGGGGCACCTTTGGAAAAGCTAGAAATATTAATTTATAATAAATTATTATTCGGTTTATAATGGCTTAAAAGTTGATTATTTAAATTTTAAGGTTGGGATAGGTCGAAAACCATTCAACCAATAGAATTTAGTCAGGTTTGGGTTACTATATTAACCTTATCTTTAAGTGTTAACTCATAGTTAATTAGTTTGACATTTACCATGTCACTTTGTATTTTTATATTATATAGATAATAAACTTACTATATACATCCAAGAGACCCCCAAGTGGTCCATTAATGATAACAATATCATGATATATGTCTCTTGGATGAACCTTAGATTTTTCGAAATTTAATATCAATTAATAATATAATATTTGTTTTAAAAACTCTTTTATGTCAATTTTGACACTATTCAATAGTTGATTTTTGTGAAACTCATAACATAATGATTACTTATAGAACAATTAATTAAATCAATACTAATATGCCATATTATCCTATAAAATTATTGTAATTCATTAAAAGTGTCAAATTATATTTATTTGGGTATTTATAAAATCAATTATTTTAAATTTTCACTATTATGGTAATTACTGCATCATCATTGTGTCATAAATAAATTAAATTATTTAATCTCTAAAAATTATAAATAAAATATAATTATTTAGTAAATCTTTTTATCTTTCTAATGAATATTTAAAGTCAAAAATACAACATATATAACCCTATGTAATTTTTTTTGCTAAACGATATATGCTTGTGTCATTTTTGTATTCATTTTAACTTAATTAAAATAAAGTGTCCCTATCACCTACAAGTGGCTCCATGGGGTCCCCAAATCGATCCAAATATTCCTATGGTCGAACACGTATCAACCAATAAGGATAGGACACGTTTTAGGGTAATTTAGTATTATTATAATATTATTTTTTAACCTTTATTTACCGGATTTACCCTTAACCATGGTAAATAAAATATTTACCGAAGTAATTATTCAAAATTTCTAAAAATAAAAGTTACCTATTTACACAATTTGAACATCCTGATTCCAAATATGGTATCCATTTTTCCAAATTCAAAACACAGAATTGGAAGAAATTAATTTAAAATTAATTCCCGTTGTTAAAACAAAAAGTGTGTTTTTAAGAGATAATAACTATCAAAAGATTGACACATGTTTATGTCCGGTTTAATTGTAAAATTATGTCCAATGACCAAAATTATATTAAATGGTAAAAATATATTCTAAATATACTTTAAAACCACTTAAATTCATAATTTATCACTATTAATTATTTTGATTAAAAAAGTTGTTTTTAATTAAAATTTAGTAATTTCCACTATTCATCAAAATATTTAAGTTATCCTAAAAGTACCAAAATTTCACCTTAGGATAAATTAGATATTCTGAATCAAAAAATGAAGTCCATTTTAAAAAATAAAATATATATAATTTCAAAAATTATGTATTACTATTCATAACAGCTAGTTTGATTGGTTATGGTCTGTTAGAACTCGGTGTTGCGTACAACACACGCTATCACATTATTCAAAGAGAAGCGTACCGTGAAATATTGGGGTGTTAAAATAATAATGTTAATATATTAATATTTTTTTAACCTATAAAAATGGAAATGATGCATGGAAGAACAAAATTTATTGTTAGGAAAAAATGTTTAAATAAGGGGCTTATTGGTGTGAGTTACTATTATCTTATTTTGTTTGTTTTTTCTTTGTGAATATGTGTTTGAATAATGTTTTCTGATGTGATGACATTCATAAATATTGTTTATATATGTCTTAAAATCATAATTATCTAAATCATCAAAATTACATAATATGTCTGTTTTTTGGAAATCAATAAATTTTGAAAACAATATTTTCATGTGAAAAACTATTTCCAAATGAATAATGTTATGAAAAAATATATCACATGATTTATGTTAAGGGCTGTGGATAGGGTTTTTTATTTTTTAATGATGAGTGGTTCGTGATATGATGGTTTTTTTGTTTTTTTTTCTTTTGTGGGATTGCATTGTAGATGCAAGACGGTATAGATATGATAGGGAAATATGGAACTTGGTGATGAGTGATTCCCAATAAAATGGAATGAAAGTAAATAGAAAATATATCCTTATATACTCATGAATGGATTGACACAATTAAATAATTTCATAACAAGATCACCATTTTGTATCCCCAAAAAATGGAATGATGGGAACTGGACAATTTATCAATTTTTTCTTGTGAAATTATTTAAAAAATTAAAGTATTTCATTTCTGGATCAACATTTTTTCACAAAACAATTGTCTATTGTATTTCACAATTCATTATTTTTTAGATTAAGGGTGGTTCCACAATCATTTTCATGTGGTTCTTCATATTTTTCTTTAACAAAAAATTAAAATTGGTTCACAAATATATGAAAATCTATGGGCCTTCAATCCAATGGAAGGTGTTTAATTAGTGTATCAAAAAATAATGATTAGGAACTCACATTGGTCAAGAGTATGGAAGTTTAAGATCATCACACCCTTATGGGAGGAAATATTTTTCATTCTAGTAATCTCTTATAATTTTAAGATATGTTTATGAAATCATTCCCAATCCATGATATGATAATGGTTACCCTGATTCAAATGACATGATCAAGACCATGTCTTTATGGGAATAAATATATGTGTCCTAGGTTCTCCATTATTCTCTTATCCATTTAGGATGACTTATTTTGTTTCCACGTCCTAAATCGTTAAATTTTATTTCCATACAATGTGTTGATTGGTGTATTTTTATGGTATTGAACCTATATAAGGTATCTAACTTATCCCATGAGAATATGAATCAAAATCCACATAGTTATTTTGTCATAGTTTAAGGTAATTTAAGAGAAAAATGACTTGAATCTTAAAATCATGTGGAAAATATTTTAATATTGGGATCAATAAATGAGTAGGAATCCCTCATATCTCATTAATATCAAAATCAGAGTCCACGTAGATCATTTTAAATGAATCTTCATCATAAAATTTGTGATAATAGAGTCCTTGTTCCAGAGTTATACATGCAAGGGTTCCCTGAATTTCCTCATTGGGAGTACAAAACTTTTATTGAAGATTATATGTAATCAGGATTATATCATAATAAAGGGATAAATTAGGGGAATCTTCATCACTCTATTGGTAAAATTAACATCAATCTCTAAGCCCATGTGAGTCATGATTATTGTGAATAACATGAGATAATGGAAGTATGGACACCTCATTGGAGAGAAACTTTTTATGGGGATACAACATTAATGTTCCTCTTAGAGAGGTATGATTAGAATCCTCATGTAGAATATGGAATGGAGATTGGGAATTAAGAAGGATTTCTAAATATCCTATTTATAATAGGAATCATAGTTCTTATAGTTCAGTTCGTCACTAACCCACTTATGTGTAAGAGGTACTTGGGGAATGGTTGGGATTCACATATAAAATAATTTATGTATATGAACCCAGTTCTCACTGGTGGATGGACAAGGAAGGATGATATACTTATGGGAGAATATAGTCCCATGGGATAAGAATATTTGAGATATGAAGGGACTTACACCAGGGTGGATGCCCATCAGACCTCAAGCCTTAGAAAGGTGTCCTACCTATCATTTTTGGATTGGAAGTAGGGTTATCATATTTTAGCTATTCCCTACCCACTGATGGGTTGGGATAGTTTATTACACTTGAAGGGATTAGTTTTATCCCTAATCTTGAGGAATGTTTTTTGTTTTATAGAATACTGGACTCCCATGTTAAACATTCCTTATATATCCTTTGATAGATAAAGAGATATTATGACTGTGAATGTACTGATGAACATTTTTAGTATAAAATAAGGGATCATCTAAGAGCATGATAAAAATACAGATGCATGGGTTTGTAACCATAACCCATTATTGATACTCCCCATGTAAATGGGGGGACACATCCAAAAGATCATTTCATGAAGATTATATAGTGTATTTCCATGTGTGTATTTCATACATGGTTCACATATCATAGGTTTTCAACCTAAATTTGTATGAAACACTTTTATTGTCTTCTTGAAATATAATAATTGTCTACATAACATGTCTTGATTGTCTGTCTAACATATCTCATGTTTCTGTCTAAAATGTCTATGGTGTTGACCTAACATGTCCTGAGTGCCTACCTGATATAGAAGAAATATCCAAGGAAAAATTATAGAAAAGTACCAGGTGCATTGCAAGATTAGTGTTGTCATGTAAATGGTATTTCACATGATCGAAAATAAATCTTATAAATATCTTTGCATGATTGAATATGACTGTCTAGGGTTTTTCTCATGATCAAACTAACATTACATGGAAGTCTTCACATGCTCAAAATGACCTATCTAGAATGTATTTTAATGATAAAAAATACTTTTTTGGGATTTCTTCACATGATCAACCTGAATTTTCTAACATATCCTCAAAAAATCATGATTACTTATTCAAGTGTTCATGAGGGCATCACAAGACTTGTGAAGATTCCTAAGGTCACATGATACAACAAAATTCATGTGATGGATTCTCATGATTATATTATTAGGATACTTATCCAATGTTTAAAACCTTATTATGAATAGGGTTGCATCAATTCATTAGTGAATACAACTAATCCCTTATGGAATCTTCTTTTATGATTAGGGGTCTCAAGAGACGATCTCATATGTGAGCCACATGGATGGAGGATGTATGGACAAGGATTTTCACCCATTTTCACATATAGGGTGTGTATACTAGGTGCATGAAAACCCAAGAAACTCACATGACTGAGAGAACCATTCTAAGTATAATGATCACTGTAACACGATTCCATCACATAAAATTTTTTGTCCATACATGGTGTATGGAGGCATTATGTGTGTAGAAGATACATATTGATGGATCTATACATTGGAAAATCTAATTAGGGATGTTATCCCAAGTGATGGGATTCAGCAGATCACTTCATGTGAATAAATATATGGATGTATAGTTCTGGAGAACCATATGATATCATCTCATGATGTTCAAAGAAATATGTGATCTAGTAAAGGATTTCATGTGATGTATCTCACAATTACCTTGAGAATTCCTCCAAAGGTAGTAAGTGATCCACACCCACTCAATTTTACAAATATTGTTTCTCTCCATATTTTCATTTTCTCCCTCTCCCCTATCAATTATGCGTATTTTTAAGGGAATCATGGGGTATATTTATGCATTGGAATCCAAGGATATATCCTCTTTGTATGGTTCACATAACATGAACACTATGTTGATTTTATGGAGTGTTTTTGAAGATGTCTAGGTAGTTATGTGACAAAATTTTCACTTTCTTGATCAAATTATGCTTGATATCCTTGAATAATTGGATTCAATTAGCTATGCATGATCCCATAGAAGTAATAAATGATATTAGAATCTTTAGAAGAGCAGTACCATTTTTTATTTAAAAGCATGTGATGATATAAAATAATTTCATGCTTGTCATCAACCAATCAAAATAACCTTATAATATCTAATGAAGGACTCTCAGGGCTTACGTGATCAGTTTCATGTGATGTCAGATGTGTCTGTGAACAACCACTTGATGACCACAAGGGGTTTGTATGATGGATTTAAGAACCTAGCATGATTGTATGTAAATTTGGTGAAACAATTATAGATAATTATCATGGGATTCACATGAAGGAAAATACATGTAAAAGGTATAGATATGTAGTTATGTGAAGATACGTTCTTTTTCACATGAATCTGTAGTGATTGCATAATTTTTTTACATGATCATCACTATTCGATCACATGAACTTTGATAACTCACATGATAGATTCCCTTGATTCACATGATTGGTGTCACCCGATCACATAAAAGTTTGGTTAATCATAATGTTCTTCAAAATAGCACATACTGTCTTGATATCCAATGAAAAAATTCTTCAAGGATGAAAAATGATGATTGCAGCATGATGTTCATTTGATGGACCAGTGACAATATTCAAGATAGTTGAATGATCCTTTTTATGTTTTGTGATATCTAAAATGGACATGAAAAACATAGTGGATACATAGGTTATGTAATTGACAATGAGTAATGAGAGGTATTCATTGAAAGACTACAATTGTGATGAATATTGTTTATCAAAATACAACACGCATGCAAGAAAAAGTTACATGCGTAGGTTTGATATGATCGAGCATCCCTAATTGAATATTAGAGAATATGGATATGGTGTCCCTGAAAAGGTGGAGGCCAGCAAACACAAGGCTTAACTAATCAATCGAAATATTGGTTTTATGGAGTATGGTGGATGGGAAGGAGTTTAAAAATGACATGGGTGTGAACATAAAGCTCAAATTGTCTTGATTGGATGGCATATGTTATATATTTATGTTTTGTGGTAGATGAATAGTAATGTGAATTTTCTATGTCAAATATTTTTTTCTCATATTGGGGGGGGGGGGCGTCATGAATAAAAATATTCAGAGGGTTATCTATCTATAAAGTTGGAAGTGGTGTTTAGACCCATAATACATGAACACATGCCCTCACTAGCCACTCCATTCCATTGATTGGATGGATTTTAAACCACATACATGTTCTATTCATTCCCTTTAGGTGATATTCTCTTGCACACTATCTCCAATCAGATAGCTGGATGCATTTTCTTGAAGTAATGATTTAGGTAACTCTCATATGTGCCTTGGTTGAAATGTTCTAATAATTATCCTAGATAGATTTTTTTTTCAACAGGAATATCCAAATACATTAAATAATTGATATATGTAAAATGAATAAAATTAGGGTGAAGATGTGTTCCCTTAGAAATAGAATTCCAACACCAATATATTCTCATCAAGGATTCCACTTCTAAGTCCTCTATATAAATAATTTTAGTATTATTTTGCATCGGATTCACACTCCATAGATCCCCAATGGTAACGTACTTGGTAAAAAATCATGGGTTCCAAAAAATTATCCACCATAGAATTATATTCATTTAGGATGAAAAGAATATTATTATTATGAAATCATATATTACTTTTCTATTTATTTTAATGTCTGAAAAGAATTGATATTGAGCCTTATGAGGTGATTTTTCAAAAGTGTGATGACTATGGGATTTCAGGTTCTATAAAGAGGATATTCTTCAACTTCAGTGTGTTGATTAATCCAAGGAAATTGATTTCCTTTTCATAGAGAATAGATAATCTAAAATTGGAAATGTATATATTCAATAATGTAAAAGGTATTTGATGGAATGTAACTTATGGTTGATTCATTATAAAATGTCTATAAATCGCTATGTATCCCAAGGGAATGGGAATCAAGCATTACATAGTTCAGAGATGGAAGAATCCTTAGTAGATAAAGCTCATGAATATGGGATATAGGATCATGACTGAATAAATCTGCGAATAAATATCATATATAGATATTTTTCAAACTTATAAAAGGGGTTTTCTTCACATTTTGATGAAATAATGGGTGGGAAAAATGATTTGGTGGAGATGTTACAATGGTGTGGATATTGAGCTAGATTTTAGACCACAAATTTTTCTCCACTCTTTGTAGTTTAATATCCTGTTGGATGGACATAATATCATGTAGTTTTATGGAATGAGTGGACTAGGTACATTTAGGTTGGTCCTAATAAATAGAGATATGAACTCATTTTATCCTAGGTCAGTAGACCTAGTGAGAATAGCCTGATTTTTTTCATGGGGAAGATACTGTTTTCCATAAGGTTTGTATCTTTGGTGTTTCATCGCTAACCTTGTCTTAATCATTTATTGGGGAATATATAGCAGTTATGGAGATAGATTTAACTGAGCCTTCCCTTTATGGGTTTCCATCATGATAGTTTTTGTGAAATTTTTATTTCATTAGTTCTCAATGATTCATGTATCAAATAAGTTAATGTCTAGCATTTAGATACTTCAAATTTTCCATGGGTTCCAACTATGGGTTTTTAACCTAGTTAGTTTTATGTGTCACTCACTTGGTTTCATAAGGTCTTAAAAACTAGAACATTGTTATAGTTTAGGATATTTTATCTTCTACTAGCTATTATTTTAGTTTAGTGTATTTTATCTCAGATTGCCTATTGATGCAGTTTAATTTATTTTATCTCATTCTATCTATTTATATAGTTTAGTTTCTATTATTTTGAACCATATATTAATATTTTTTAATGATATTTTGTATTATGCATTCTATTTCATTAGTTTAGGTTCTTTTATATTGGACTAACTATTACTATATTTTATATACTTTTATTGAGAACCTTCTACTATTACAGTATAGGATTGTTCAGCTTAGAACATCTATTATTGTAGTATATGGTCTTTTATCTCAGACTATCTAATTATTTATTTAATATTCTTCTAGATTTTACCATCTATTATTTCTGTTTATGGTTATTTATCTCGTGCAATTTTTTTATAGTTTAGGGTATTTTATCTTGTACACTTTTTTGCTAGTAGGGAAGTATGGGTATTCATGAAGGGTTCAAGAACCCTAATGGCTTACTGGGATTTGGAAAAATTCTTGGCTATGAAGAGTTATAATACCATGTATTATTAATTCCATATTATAAAGAATGAGTGTTCCTGACAGGTTCTGAAACCCTTTTTCTTTTATAAAACATAAAGGATCAATTTCCATGACCGAGTTGACACATTGTATACTTACCTTAAAGGGTATTGGTGGATGATAAATTGTTAGGTATGTTGCATCCACTTGGATAGTTGGGATATGGGTTTTGTATATAAAATTTATATTATGTTTAATAGTTAATATGGAATGGGGTATACATTCCCAAGATGGCCACAAAACACTCTAAGGTGTTGAGTTCTGTCATGGTGTTATTAGGGATCATAGGATTGTGGTCCATTCCTACAAGGAAGAAATGCCTCTTGTTTATGGGTCATAGAAACTTATGTATGAACCTATAGGGAATACATTCATGTTCAAGTATAAGGGTCCCCAAATTTTTCCATGGTCCGTGAATGGTTTTTGATGATTCAAAAATTTGGAAGATGAAGTTGGATATAGAGAACATAGTTATCCAAGAAGAGATCTATCACCATATGGGATTTTAGTTTTAAATTTGGATTATTTGGCTCTATTAAATGAGGTTTCAAGTCATATTTTGTAGAAAATTAAATGTATTGATATTGGAATATCTCAAATTTTATTTGATTATTCCTACAATACATAGTTACGTAAGATCAAGGATGTAGAATTCACAAGAATAGTATATTTTTGGGGATTGTAAATCATGATCTAGGAATATCAAAGTAAACTAATTGTGGAAACTAGTGGGTATAGTAAAACCATTGATAATGGAATAATCTCATATTCCAAGCAGTATGGAGAAAAAATTATTGGTTAAAGTGGGAAGCTCCTATGGGACCAAAAATCCAATAGGCACAAGCACATTGGATTTGTGTCATTTAGTAGTGAATTATAGAGGGGTCCCTATAAACCAACTAGTCTTTATTAACAACCCACTAGAGAGTAAAACTATGAGAAATAACTCTAATATATTTTTTGGAGAAGGGAATAAAATCAAGGAATTAGTGGTGGGATTATCCTATAATTCAAATACATGAAATTGGTTCATCAAAATCATAAAATTCAAGAAGGTTTTGAGCACTGAAAAAGTTGTGTCGCCTCATAATGAACACATTATTATGGAAAATAGATATGATTAATCATTTCACTAAAAATTTTCTAGACTAGGGGAACCAATGAGAATAGATAGGATTTTACTAGGGCTAAAATATGGCCCCCAGATATTTGAGGATTTTTATTTATGGCCTAACATTTTCCTAAACTCTAGATACGAAGAGTTTAGCGAGAAAAGACATGAAATATTCTGAATCGACCCTTTACATATTTTCAAAGTAAAAAGTTCTTCCCTCTTTAACTATAAGTTTATGGTCTTGTTATTGGGATAATAAAAGGATATATTTTAATGTTGCACAGATTTCAAGAAGGTGAAATCAGTTTAAGGTCATGTTTGACATGAACCTAAAATGGGTGGAGTGTCACACAACAACCTAACCTGGGATCCTTGGGGCATGAGTTCTCAAAAATACATTTGAGAAAAAGATGATAGTGATTTAAATCATGGATCTAGGTTCTCATTTTATGAGTATTGGTTTGGGAGAATCATGATAAAGATAATAATGGATCACTCTATGGTGAAAATCTTGACTACAATGATTTTAGGGATCATAAGGATTAGAAATACCTTCATATAGGTCTATGATTTATCTAGTTGATGGTTTTAAGTACCTTATGTATATCCTCCTCTTACATGGTCAAAACTTGTGATATTTTTTTCTTCACAATGGTTTTGAAAGGTTTGTGATATCTAATGATTCCTAATACATTAAATGTGATTTATGGAAGGAGGTGTTCCGAAAGATGATGGATGCACCCAAAATATTGGTTTACTAGGGTAAATCTATGGTTTTCCTTTTATATGGATTAATAATGGTTGATGTTCTACCTAATATAATTTCATACTGTTGGGATTCATTTTTCATGCAATTTAAGGTTTTTTGAGGAGGTTATTTTTCTCGTAGTTTAGTGTAATACTATATAGAAATGGGTACCTATGTGAAATTAAGCATGATATTGTTGGAGAAAAATTTTAACTGGTTAAGGTAATTTATACATAAGAAATACCTTTTATACATGCATAAGATGATTGATGGTTAGCCATATGATGGAGGATATCATACACAAGCCATACGTACATCGATCTGACTCGTATGTAGTAAGATCGAGTCTGCATAACTCATCCCTCATAAAATAGAATCATATTGAAATTTTATAGTTAAACATACCTTTGAATACCTATACATATTTAAAGTGAAGGATTTTTTCCATAATCAACTCCATTTAGGAGATACCTCCATGTATATCAAGCTCATATGAAGAGGAGAAGGGAATTCTATTTTCATTCCATAAAGAGCCTTGACATCAAGGTTGGATAAGGGTCATTGAAAATGATTAGCTCATACATAGGTATATGGAATTTAGATATTTTATTCTGGTATATGGGTGGAAAATTAAAACTATTCATAGATTTATGGATAGGATGGACCACTCTAGGTAATTTTAGGTCTTTCATAATAATCCATATGTCATGCAGCTTAATGTAATGTGACTAGGATGTAATCATGAAGTTTAACATATTACGACTTGGATGTATTTCCATTAGAAATGACTTACTCATAATAATTGGGCTTCACCATAGATGCATACCCCAAAATTCAAGTGTTCTAGGATAATATTTCATAATATTTCATTTGAAATGAGCATGATAAATAGATTTGTAATATTGAGAGTATACAAATCTACATGAATAGTTGTGTTATGTAAGCTGTAAATCATAATCGAAAAATATTTTAGTTAACTAGTGGTGGAAACTAGTGGGTATAGTTTATCCATTAATACTAGAAGAAGACCATATTCCATAGAGTTAGTAAAATTACTCCTATGATTAAGGGGGTCTCTCCTTGGGGTCAAAAAACATTCAAGATCAAGATCATTGAATTTGTTTCATTAACCATTGAATCATAGGGGTATTTTTTTTATCAAATCCATTTTACCAACTTTATATACAAGAGAAAGAGTTTAAAAGGATCCCAATCTCCTTGGGCTTCCAAGAGATGGATATAAACTAAAGGAATTGGTTGGTATCAACTAATATATTGAATATATAATGCCAGTTCAAGAAGAAAGCATGATTCATGAAGGGTTTGAGCAACCTAATGGCTACTCCAGTGTGTATTGAACAAATGTTTTAGTGAAGGGTTAAAATATGTGATTCCAAGTACAAAATCATCAGAGGAGATGATCTATGCAACATGGATACCATTTTTTGTGCATTTTAATTTTATGAGACTATGATATTATCTTGAAGTTTAACATCATGTGACTAGGGTGTTTCATATAAGGACCCATGATTTTAGGTATATATATCACTACATATCCACTGGTATCAGGAATCAAGCCACACATTCAACTAATATAAATTTCATCCAAATTAGATATTTGCTGCTAGGCCTTAAAATACTAAGGCATAAACCATTGAGTCATTTTTATCCCTCTTGGATGTGGGAAAATGGATTATGTCTATCTGGAGACTGAATTTTTTTAAATCTTTCATTGAAAATTATTTTCAAACTTAAAGAAGTTAGATCTTCATGGGTGACACATTCCATGAAATGAAATTGTAAAAAAATGAAATTCATAATCATTCTTTGAAATATGTATGATGCATAGATGAGTAACATTAAGGGAACCCAAATACAATAAAATAGTAGTTTTATAGAGAGTGTAAATAATACAATAATAATATATAAGTTAATTGGTGTTGGAAACCAATTTTTATAGTTCAACCATTAATAATAGTGAAATATCATATTCCACGTAGTCAGGAAAATAAATCCAAAGATTAAGGGGGGCCTCTCATCTAGGACCAAACATCATATAAGAACAATCTATTTGGATTAATTTCTTCTATAGTGAATCTTAATGAGGTTTCTTTTATCATCAAGTCCCTATTACCAATATTCTATAGCAGAGAACCATGAGAAAGGGTGACCAAGGACTATGGTGTTCTAAGTGAAGGATAAAAACTTGAGGAATTGGGGGGTATTTACTTCGATATCAAAGATATGAAGTTTTTTCATGGAGAAATAAGAAAAATGAAGGGTTTGAACATAGTAATGTCTCTACCAATTTGTGTTGAACAAATTTTCCTAGTCAAGGGATTATAAATGAAATTATTGAATACAAAGTCTTTAGGGGTAGATCTATTTGGAATGAAGACCTCTTGTCATAATTTTTAACATCACATGACTAGGAAATGTTTTCACCATTTAACGTCATTTAACTAGGATTTTGTCATGAATTTTAACATCATATGAATAATACATAGTTCCCAATCCAAGATACCACTCTTTCATACTATCCATAATGTCTTTCTAGGTTTCATAAGCTCACATGAACCATGCTTGGGATGTGAAACAACGTATAATTGGGATTTATATTATACTATGTGATGTGAGGATTATTTTTCGCGAAATCCTCAATCAATTAATTTTGTTTCCCAAAAACAATGCAATATAGAAGTCCCTGGATTGTCTCTCGAGGAGGTTGCAATTTGAGTTGCAAAACTGTCAATTTTTTTGTTGGTTTGTTTTCACATGAAATGGAAAATTGGGGATTTGATTAAAGACTCAAGAACAGAAAATAAATAAAAAATAAAGAGAAATAAAATTGGATAATGAGCTAGAAAATTTATTGGAAATAAAATGTGTTTCAAACCAGAATCAAAACAGTGGTTACAGACAAGCTTTAACCTCCCGGACACTCCCCTATTCCTTGTTTAAAATTATATCTCTAATGAATCTCTCAATTTCTACCCAAATACCTCTGTATAAACACCTTATTTGGAAAGGATATAATATTAAGACCTCAATATGATTGTTTCCCCTCCTATAGAAGTGATCTAATTATTTGAAGACCTTCAAATAACCAAACCTAACCGAAATCACTATACTCAACGGCAAGACCTCACCAAAGAAATTTAAATAGTAAAATCGACTATTTTACTTTATAGATTGAGAAATCATCTGGAACAAACAAGTTGAAAATATATTCAAGAAATAAAACAACCGCTGTCATTCAAGAAATATAAATTCAAATGAGATGCAACAGAGATTACACATGAAGTTCAAAACTCGGAAGGGAGTGTCCGTCGGTTGTCGCCGTCCGCAACCACTTGGTGTTTAGCCTCACATCACTTGATCAGCCCACGTTACCTCCATTCCAGCAAGAGTTTACACAATATTCATCATTGTCTCCACAAATCCAAACCCCCCTTGAAATGAATGAAGAGATAGGGAGAATAGGGGAGGAGGGGTCGAAATCTTCTGTCCAGATTCTGTCCGCCCGATATATGCTTCTGGTTGGAACACCTCCCGGCCGAATCAACCTTTGGACCCTTATAAAGAGTTGTTTAAAACTATGTTCTCCGTCTTTTCAAAAAATTGCAGCCTCTTTGGAGACGTTTTGAACATTATGAATTAATTACTCCACGACCCTTTCTCTGCCTGAGGAGACCTTTCATCTCTCACTTGAATGACTCGATCATAGTGTGCACTAATGATCGAGTTTGACCTTGAAATTAATCATGAAGGCGCGTCATGGAGTCCTATTGCACTCCCAATTGGAATTAATGGAATTGGAAACATGTAACAGAAGTTATGATCCATTTATTGAAGTGGGATCCACACATCTGAACATGAAAACTATTACCAAAGAATGATTTATTTGGACCCTTAGACGGACGATTTAGATATTGATCCAGTTTACATATATGAAGATCACATTCCAGGGGTTCCTAAAAAAATATAATCAGTCGAATTGGATATTTAGTTAAAAAGATATGACCAAATACTCAGACATGTCAAAAACTGCTTAAAATCCAGAATTAAGGCATTTTCACAATTTAGCTCAAAATTCAACAATATTCAAAAAATGATGCAACTTAACATGAAATGAAACATTGGTGAGGATTAAATAATTGAAATTTAGATAAAATATATTGAAAATATCAGCTCTATCAATTCCCCAACACTTACAACTTGGTCTCCTGGACAAGTGATCATTAAAACCAAATCAGTGCATATTCAAAATACAAATCAATGAGGTTCACCAATAAACCACCAAGAATCAAATGATATCATGCCTCATAAAAAAATGATTCAAGTTTTAAATTCAGTTCATTCAATCCATTTCAACTCATTTTTTCCTCTCATTCACTTAACACAGTCACCTCACAAAAATTTTCTCTCAACCCAAATATTGATTTCCAACAAAGCTTCTCTCAAGAAAACATGCAAGAATCATCATAGGCTTGAAAAATTTCTAAATCTCCACCTGATGTGAGCCAAGAAAAATGTGATCATCTTGAGGTATTTTCAAGGATTTTCTGTGGATAAAGGTGGGTGGGTCTCAAATGTCCAAAATTCTGAAGCAGAATAAGGAGGGTTTGGCTCATTTTAGAATCAAAAACAAAATACATGAATCTAATCTTCACTCATGTGGGGAATCCTCCTTACTCTCCTCCAATGAAATTCATATTTGAGAATCCCTGAGAATATCTTTTCTACCTCATTCCATCCAAATTTCAGCAGCAACAGTTACATTTCTATTCTTTTTTTTCAAAAGCTCCAGATTGGGCACAGCTTTCTTCCATCAAGAGCTCTAGACAGGCACATCTCTCTTCAATTGAGAGTTCCAGATAGGCACAACTCTCTTCCTTTGAGTGTTCCATATAGGCACAACTCTCAGAAATCAAACATCTTTCAGCAGAAAAAACATCTCCTCATTGTTTAGATAACCACCCAAAGCAACAACAGATGATGTAGCACACCACAAGTCATCTCCCCCACACTTGAGTTCAACTAGATCATGCATTTATACTTCCAGAGCAGGTTGGAAAGGGAAAATGGCTTGTAATGTGGCTATCTAAAAGGCAGTACATGGAAACTAAGGGCTCAAGAAAGATAAAATGTAAAAGGTGGGACAAAATAAAAGGGATAATCATGAAAAATGGGATTTCAATCGCAAAAAAATTGCCTCAATCATTTCAATCACACTCACCTTAGCCCTTAAGTTTTGATAGAAAAAGATCAAGTTCTGGTTCAATCAAACAAGCATTCTTTGGTTCACTCAAGAAGTAGGATGAATGTGAAGAAGATGAAAAATGTGTTCAAAATACTCACGTGCAAGTGGTTTTCAATATTAGACAGCATTCATGGAATGGAATTCAAAATTCAATGGTTTTTTCAAAATTGTGGAACTTGAAATAGTGTCTTTTTCAGAATTCATTTATAACCAGATTCAAGCGACCAATTGGTTCACTCATTGATAGGGTTTTAAAAGATCATCATGTAAGCTCAAATGTTTTTCAAAATTTTAAATAAAACACACAAAGTTTGAAAAATAAAAGAACACACCAAAAATTGAAAGAGAGAGAAAAGAAAAGGGAAAAAATGAAATGAAAGAACACAAAAGCCTAATCTACCTAGCATGTTCCTCCCACCACACTTATTTTATTCAATTTCCTCATTGTGTAAAAAAAATATGAATATGAAATTCAAGAAATCAAAGACATTAAAACAAAACAAAATAAGAAGGAAAAACACAACCTGGCATCAATTGTATTCTGCTTCATGAAGATGGATCTCCTCCCCAGGAGGATCGTGAACATTCTCTCTAAACTGCTTCAACCTGTGCCCATTGACTATGAATGGTGTCCCTTTGCTAGGTTCTTTAATCTATATTGCACAAAAAGGAAAAACATGAGTAACAATGAATGGACCAGACCATTTGGAACGAAATTTACCCGGGAACAGCTTCAATCTGGAATCAAACAGCAACACTTTGTCTCCTTCATTGAAGTTTTTGTTGAGAATAATCTCATCATGAAATGATTTGGTTCATTCCTTGTACATCCTAGAAATTTCATATGCATTCTTTCTGATCTCCTCCAGCTCCTGCAAAAAAAAGCTTCTTTCTTCCCCAGCAGAAAACAGATTCATGTTACATGTTTTAACAGCCCAAAAAGATTTGTGTTCTAACTCAACCGGAAGATGACAAGCCTTTCCATAGACTAATCTAAATGGTGACATGCCAATTGGGGTTTTGAATGCAGTACTATAATCCCATAGTTCATCATCAATTCTCAAACACCAATCCTTTCTATTTGGGTTCACAGTTTTTTCCAGAATTTGTTTGATTTCTCTATTGGACAACTCAGCCATTCCATTTGTTTGGGGGTGATAGGGTGTAGAGAACCTATGATGAACTCCATACTTCTTCAGTAGTGATTCCAAAGTCTTGTTACAAAAATTAGTACCTTGATCTGTAATCAAGAACTTTGGGAATCCAAACCTTGAAAATATATTTCCCTTCACAAACTTGGACACAGTTTTGGCATCATCTGCTCTTGTGGGAATAACTTCTACCCACTTGGATACATAATCAACAACAAGTAAAATGTAAAGATATCCAAATTAATTGGGAAAAAGGTCCCATGAAATCCATACCCCAAAAATCAAATACATCACAAAACAACAGAGGTTGTTGTGGAATCTCATTCCTTTTGGAAATGCCCCCTTAAAATTGAAAATTTCTACATGTCCTGCAGAAATCAAAAGAATCTCTAAAAATGGTAGGCCAATACAAACCAGAATCCATCACCTTTCTTTCAGTTATTTGAGGCCCAAAGTGTCCTCCACAGCTCAATGTGTGACAAAAGTTTAGGACAGATTGGAATTCAGAATTTGGAATTCATCTCCTAATCATTTGATCACTACCAACATGCCACAAGTAAGGATCATCCCAAATGTAATGCTTTGAATCATTCAAAAGTTTAGAAAATTGATTCTTGGAAAACCAGTGGGGAACATCATCAGAAGATAAATAATTCACCATATCAGCAAACCATGGACTTTCAGTTTGACAAGCATACAACTCCTCATCTGGAAAAGTTTCTTTAATTGGAATATAGATATGATGATCCCCATTCAAAAGAGATGGTATCCTACTCAAATGATCAGCAACAAGGTTTTCACTTCCCTTCTTGTCCTTTATTTCAACATCAAACTCTTGTAACAACAAAATCCATCTCAAAAGTCTTGGTTTTGCATCATGTTTCTTCATCAAAAATTATATTGCAGAATGATCAGTGAAAACAATCACCTTAGATCCCTGAAGATAACATCTAAATTTGTCCAAAGCAAAGACAAAAGAAAAAAACTCCTTCTCAGTTGTTGTGTAGTTTTATTGGGCCTGATCTAATGTTCTAGAGGCATAGGCAATCACATGAGATTTCTTTTCCAACCTTTGACTTAAAACAAACCCAAGAGTGGGGTGTGGTGGAATAAAGAGGATGGGGAGACCGATTCCTGAAGATAAGCGGCGAAACCCGATACCCCTTGAGCCGAACCCTAATCGTCGATCCTTCGCTGATGTTGTTGCGGGTAGATCTTTGGATCCAGCTGTGCATGGCATCACGGACTCTGATGTGAAGATAGATCCAAAAGCTTACCAGCACCGCGGGCAAATGGCCATCGCTTTCTCTTCGGAGGAGGTAAATCTTCTTGCTTCGGACTTGCGATACGTTTTGATTGGTTACTTTCCAAAGCGTAGACCTTCCCTGAAATTTCTTAGAACATCACTCGAATCGTTGGGATTCTCGGGTTTTCACATCGGCCTTCTCACCTCTACACATATTGCTCTTCGTTTTGCTTCTGAGGAAGAATATTACCGTATCTGGATTCGACAAATCTGGTTCTTTGGGGGATACCCCATGAGGGTTTTAAAATGGACACCCAACTTTGACCCTTCTGCAGAATCTCCGATTGCCCCCATTTGGGTAGGTTTTCCTGGACTGCCGATTCATTTGTTCAAACAAATAGCTTTGTTTCCAATAGCAAAGCTATTTGGAAACCCTTTAAAAATTGACAATGCAACCAAAAATCTCACTCGTCCCTCTGTTTCTAGAATATGTGTTGAGTTAGATATCTCTAAGCAGTTCCCTACTTACATATGGATTCAAAATGGGGATCATGGTTTCTATCAAGAGGTGGTTTATGAAGGTCTCCCTGATTACTGCCAATGTTGTTTTAAGTTGGGTCATGCGACCCCCAACTGTAGAAGACCAGTAGGGACAGAGGCCACTAAGTCCGTCTGGGTGGAAAAAGATAAAACTGCTGACCCCTCCACTTCAAAAAAGAAGTTGGACAACTCTGTGCAAGTAGTGCACTTGGATAAGAGGCAAGATCTAGATTCTCAAGAGTCAGATTTTACAAATGTTGTTAAGGTTTCCACAGAAAAGGATTCTACTCATATGGACAGACCTCCTGATTTACTGGAACCCACTAACACAGATACTGATTCTAAACCTACTATTGTGGCTAAGGAACAGGATATGAACACCCAAACCCAGGAAGCCAAAGGGGCTGAACAGGAAGAATCCTCCGAATCCAGTGATGTTCCTGAAGAAGTAGAAGACCAGACTAGGCAGTTAGAGGAGAATTTCTTGAACTCAATGGCCAGAAAGGGCAAAAAACTCATGGTAGATGAAGATGGATTCATCACTCCTAACCCTAGGAAAACTAGGAAAAGGAGAGATTACTCACAGATGGAAAGAACCATCACCACTCGCTCTATCAATACCACTAAGTCTGTCAATAATGAGATAGTTCATGACACTCCAGCTGATGAGACTAATGAGATTACATCACAACTCTCCCTTGAGGAACAATTAAAAAAATTTGATGCTCATTGGGAAGAGAAAAAAGGATTGGCCTATGAGAAAATGAAAAGTGGTGAAATTTCTGCTGAAACCTTTCATAAAGTTGAACTAGGTATTTCGAGGAGAAGAAGGCTGTTAATCCTCCAGAATTCCTGTTGAATTCTTCTTTTGCAGTTTGCTTCAGATCAGAAATAGTTGACTGAGTTATTTCTTAGCTTATGTGCTTTTAAAATTTCCGATTTGGAACTACTTCTAAACTTGACTTTGAGCCTGTACTGTCAATTTTGCATGGATTCTGAGTTGCTATTCAGTGAAAAAAAAAGAAAAAAAGTTTCTGTCTTGTTGGGATTCCTTTGAGTTTGCTGGATTGCTCGAGTTCGCATTATTACTTGACTTTAAATTCATCTGTTTGGTTGAGACTTTGCCTTAATGAAGAGCTGATTTGTTCTGGATTTGAGGTAGCAGAATGCTGAAGACATGTTGGGTCTGATCTCTCTCTTTTGGCAGTTAGCGCAGATCTTCTTCTGGAGATTTATGAAGCTCGCCCTTTGGATTTCTTTGGTAACTTGCACATGCAGATTTCTTCCTGCTGGAGACCCGCAGTTTCATCTTCTTGAATTCCTCTATCCCTTTTGTTTGAAGTTAACTTGATTTCGCCGGAATACTCAAGTTCTCTATTGGTTATTTGCTACTGGTCCTTCCTTTCACCTGTTTTGTTGCAGACTTGTGGAGACGATGCCCTGACTGATTCATATCTACTTTTAAAAGTGTGGATCCTGCTCTGGATTATGAAGTTCCAGAATGATGAGGAAATGGTGGGGCTGATCATACAAATCTTCTTCTGGATTCTTCTGGAATCTTTTGATGTTTTTTACCCGGTTTTTTAAAGTTGTATCTTTGTTGGTCTTTTATATTTCAAGATGGTGTATGCATTTTACACCTCGAGATTTTCTTGTAACCTTTTTTATTCAATAAATTTCTTTTGGCATGGATTGGGTAACCAATCCATGTCGCCTCTTTGAAAAAAAAACAACCCCAAGAGAAAAGTCAGATGCATCAGTCATGATCTCAAAAGGAAAGTCCCATTTGGGAGGTTGAACAATGGGAGGAGTAATCAATTTTTGTTTCAGCTCCCCAAAGGCCTGTTTACAATTTTCATCAAAGACAAATGGGGTGACTTTCTGGAGCAATCTAGACAATGGAAGTGAAACCTTACTGAAATCCTTAATGAATCTCCTATAAAAACCAGCATGACCAAGAAAAGATCTCACATCTCTGACTATTTTTGGGTATGGAAATCAAGAAATGACCTCAACTTTGGACTTATCAACTTGAATTCCATCCAAAGACACAACATGTCCCAGAACAATCCCTTTACCCACCATGAAATGACATTTTTCATAATTAAGAACAAGGTTCTTATCAATGCACCTTTCCAGAACATGATCCAGACCTTCCAAACAACTTTCAAATGATGAGCCATAAACAGTGAAGTCATCCATAAAAACATCCATGCATATTTCAAGAAAATCAGAGAAAATACTCATCATACACCTTTGAAAAGTTACAGGATCATTGCACAAACCAAAGGGAATACTTCTATAAGAAAATGTTCCAAATGGGCATGTGAATGTGGTTTTTTCTTGATCCTCCGGTGCAATATGAATTTGGAAACAACTAGAGAATCCATCCAGAAAACAATAATGGGTTTTTTCCAGCCAGTCTTTCAAGGACCTGATCACGAAATAGAAGTGGAAAGTGGTCTTTCCTCGTATCCAAATTGTGCTTCCTGTAATCAATGCATATTCTCCATTTACTTGGAAGCCTAACAGGAACAAGCTCACCAAATTCATTCTCTGACATTGTGAAGCCACCTTTTTTGGGAACTACATGGATTGGACTCACCCATTGACTATCAGAGATGGGAAAAATAATTCCAGCAGCTAAAAGGGTGGTAACTTCCTTCTTAACAACCTCTAAAAGTGTTGGATTCAACCTCCTTTGAAATTGTCTCACCGGTTTAACATTTTCTTTCAAGAAAATTCTATGCATGCACACTGAGGGGTTGACTCCAGTTAAATCAGATAGAGTCCATCCAATAGCTTTCTTGTGGGTTTTGAGGACTCCTAACAATTGATTCTCTTGGTCCTTCGACAAATCTTTTGAAATTATAACAGGTAATGTTTCATTTTCACCTAAGAAAGAATATTTGAGATTCTCAGGAAGTGGTTTCAACTCTAACTCAGCTGGGGTATTTTCATTGATCAAGGAAAATTGGTTATATGTGTGGTTGTTTAGCGGGGTTACATAATTTAAAGGACAATCACCATGAATATCAATTTCAATGTTCTCGGAATTTGATTATAGTGAAAACTTTTCAATTTCTCCTGGGAGACCACTAGCAGCACTATGGATTTCTAGGGAGACAACTTCCTCAATGTTGAGATCAATAGAATCTTGCAAATCCATCTCAACATTCCAAGACTCATCATCAGCTCCCTTTTCCCTCTCTTGTTGATCAGATTCAGCAACAAACAAATTTCCATCATCAAAAATATCATCTAGTTTCTCATTACAGGAAAAATCAGGTAACATATCAGTGGAAAACCAATCAATCATGTTCACTTGGGGGGATGAATGATCCTCAACTGGGTGTTTCATGGACTGAAAAATATTGAAATGAACAACCTATCCACCAAACTCCAGTGAAAGTGTTCCCTTGTGAACATTAATGATTGCTTTTGCAGTTTTCAGGAATGGTCTCCCAAGAATGAGAGGTGTGTGGGTACTAAACCTATCATCTTCCATATCTAAGACATAGAAATCCACAGGAAAAATCATGTCTCTGACCTGAACAAGAACATCCTCAATAACTCCAGCAGGCTTGGTGGTACTTCGGTTAGCAAGTTGAATGATGATCCCAGAGGGTTTCAATTCTACAACATGAAGATATGAGTAAACAGAATGTGGCATAACATTGATGGAGGCCCCCAAATCAAGCATAAAATCCTTGAATTCACATTTCCCAATGGTGCAAGGAATGGTAAAAGTTCCTGGGTCTTTACATTTGACAGGCAAGGCATGCTGGATCATGGATGAAACATTCCTCCCTAAGTTGACCTTTTCACCTCCTTTGAATTTCCTCTTGTGGGTACACATTTCCTTCAAAAACTTTCCATACCTTGGAATTTGTTTCACAGCATCAAGCAAAGGTATATTGACTTGAACTTTATTAAAAGTCTCCTAACCTCCTTATCCAACTCTTTCTCAACACTCGACTTCACTGGTGGTTCACTCCTAGGGTAAGGAAATGGTGGTTTGGTTGTTTCAAGGCTATTTTGAGCACTTATTTGAGAAACAAAAGGTCCAGACATCCTCTTACAATCCCTCTTTGTTCTTTCAAGCAACATTTATTCTCTTGAAATTGTGTTTCCCTTCAAAGAACATTTATAATTTTCAGCATTTCCATCAGTGGTGGGATTCTCAATAGCAGTTTCAAAAACAGGTTTTGGTTTCTCCATTTGAGGGGTATTCAATTGTTTTCCACTCCTAAGTTCAATTGCACTCACATTTTCCTTCCCTTTATCTCTCAGATTCACTTGGGTTTGTGAGGGAAAACCTCCACTCATTTGATTTTTTATGCAACTAAGATCAGAGGCAAGTTGACCCATTTGAGTCATTAGTGTATTCAACATGTTTTTTTGTTGGTCTTGTGTTTGTTTCATTGCCTCATGTTGTTTCCTCATTGCATCTTCAATATTACTCTCTGAATTTTGAGTGGGAGGGGCAGCCTGAAAGTTTCTTCCAGAATGAGAATTGGCTTGCACATTGAAATATCTTGGTTGTGAATTGCTTGATTGTCCTTGGAAGAACCCTCTAGGTTGTTCAGGCTGTCGAAATCTTTCATTAGAGTGGTTGTTCCAGCCTTGATTAAAATTTTGATTTGATTGAAATGGCATTTGTTGGTTTGATTGAAAGTGTTTTCCAGGAAAAACAACATTGCAGTTTTTAGAAGGTTCCTACATTTGAGGGCATTGGTCACTAAAATGGTCATTGGAAGAACAAATTCCACAGTAGACTTTCATTTGAAATGTTGCTTCAGGTTTGGGTGGAGTTGGTGGGATATTGGATAACATCATTGACCTCACCATGGTGGTAAGATCAGAAAGTTGACTCGCAATCATATTGTTTTCAGGACTAGAAATGGGGAACTCTTGGGCAGATTTCACATGAAGAAGGCCTCTTGTTCCAAACTGTTGAGCATTTTGGGCCATGTTTGCAATTAATGTCATAGCAGCAGTTGGTGTTTTGTCAACTAGAGCCCCTCCTGCAGCAGAATCAATCATGCTTCTACCAGTAAGACACAATCCCTCATAAAAATATTGAATCAAAAGGTGGTCACTAATTTGATGTTGGGGGAAACTGAAACAAAGTCTTTTGAAGCGTTCCCAATACTCATGCAAAGTTTCATCTTGAGTTTTCCTAATTCCACAAATCTCCTTTCTAATGGAAGAAGTTCTAGAGGCAGGGAAACTTTTTTCAAGGAAATGTTTTTTCAGTTCATTCCAATCCCTAATCAAAGTTGAATATGAATAGAAAAACCATTCTTTGGAAACTCCTTCTAACGAAAAAGGAAAAGACCTCAATTTCATTTGATTTGTATCAACGCCCGGGTGTTTCATGTTGACACAAAGATAACTAAATTCCTGAAGGTGTTTATGTGGATCTTCCCCAGGAAAACCATTAAATTTTGGAAGTTGGTGAATGAAACCAGATTTAATTTCAAACCCAGCAGGTGCATCAGGATATTCAACAAGATTTTCTTGATTTGCATCATAAGATGAAGCCAATTATTTCAAGGTTCTATTCTCGGCCATTGGAATTTCAATTTCAACCAGGTTTCTTCTAAGAGCATTATTAGAAGATTCACAACTTGGTAAAAGGGGATTTCCAGTATCTCTATCCCTAGAGGGAAAAGTTCTATCAATTTCAGAATCCAATGGGAACAAATTTGGGTTAGAATTTCGGGTCATGCAAAAAACATTTTCACATAAATCAACTCAATCAACCTCCCCGGAAACGGTGCCAGTTGATGTGAGGATTATTTATCGCGAAATCCTCAATCAATTAATTTTTTCCCAAAAACAATTCAATATAGCAGTCCCTGGATTGTCTCTCGAGGAGGTTGCAATTTGAGTTGCAAAACTGTCACTTTTTTTGTTGGTTTGTTTTCACATGAAATGGAAAATTGGGGATTTGATTAAAGACTCAAGAACAAAAAATAAATAAAAAATAAAGAGAAAGAGAATTGGATAATGAGCTAGAAAATTTATTGGAAATAAAATGTGTTTCAAACCAGAATCAAAACAGTGGTTACGGATAAGCTTTAACCTCCCGGACACTCCCCTCTTCCTTGTTTAAAATTATATCTCTAATGAATATCTCAATGCATACCCAAATACCTCTATATAAACACATTATTTGGCAAGTATATCATATTAAGACCTCAATATGATTGTTTCCCCTCCTATAGAAGTGATCTAATTATTTGAAGACCTTCGAATAACCAAACCTAACCGAAATCACTATACTCAACGGCAAGACCTCACCGAAGAAATTTAAATAGTGAAATCGACTATTCTACTTTATAGATTGGGAAACCATCCAGAACAAACAAGTTGAAAATATATTCAATAAAGAAAACAACCACTGTCATTCAATAAATATAAATTCAAAGGAGATGCAACAAAGATTACACATGAAGATCAAAACTCGGAAGGGAGTGTCTGTCGGTTGTCGTCGTCCGCAACCACTTGGTGTTTAGCCTCGCATCACTTGATCAGCCCACATCACCTCCATTCCAGAAAGAGTCTACACAATATTCATCATTGTCTTCACAAATCCAAACCCCCATTGAAATGAATGAAGAGATAGGGAGAATAGGGGAGGAGGGGTGGAAATATTCTGTCCAGATTCTATCCGCCTGAAATATGCTTCTGTTTGGAACACCTCCCGGCCGAATCAACCTCTGGACCCTTCTAAAGAGTTGTTTAAAAATATTTTCTTTGACGTTCCAAAAAATTTCAGCCACATTGGAGATGTTTGGAAACGTTATGAATTAATTACTCCATGACCCTTTCTCTGCCCGAGGAGACCTTTCATCTCCCAATTGTTTGACTCGATCATAGTGTACGCTAATGATCGATTTTGACCTTTAAATTAATCATGAAGGCGCGTAGTGGATTCCTCTTGCATTCCTAGTTGGAATTAATGGAATTGGAAATATGTAGTCGAAGTTATGATCCATTTATTGAAATGGGATCCACACATCCGAACATGAAAACTATTCCCAAAGAATGATTTATTTGGACCCTTAGATGGACGATTTAGATCTTGAGCCAGTTTACATATATGAAGATCACATTCTAGGGGTTCCTACAATAAAGTAATCAGTCAAATTGGATAAGTATTTAAAAAGATATGACCAAATACTCAGACATGTCAAAAAATGCTTAAAATCCAGAATTAAGGCATTTTCACAATTTAGCTCAAAATTCAACAATATTCCAAAAATGATGAAACTTAACATGTAATGACACATTGGTGAGGATTAAATCATTGAAACTTAGATAAAATATATTTAAAATATCAGATCTATCACTATTTTAGAATAAAATAACGAGAATACATGGAGTTGTTAAAAATATATTGTGTTATCTAGTATCTAAACATATAATAATCTCATGGAAGGAAATAATTTGGAGTACTGATGACATATGGATGGGTCTGTAATGGAGGGTCTATGCATCAATATGTATATTCAAAGAGTAGAAATAAATCCATACATAGTTCTTAGATAGTTCCATGTATAGCTCCATCCCATGTGTAAGGAGGGTACAATTTTATTATACTCTATGTATTATTTTGACCTAGTATTGGTGATATGGATGCTTCTGTATATCCTATAATAATAGAAATCATTCCACACATAGTCCTTTCATGGAAAAACATCCATATGGTTCTGACCCATACATATAGGGGGAATTTTTTCAACTGATATTTAGAATCTACCTAGGTTTTGAGACCTTAGTATCACTACATATAATGTGGTAGCATAAATCAAGCCACACATTGTTCTTGATTAGAAATATTCTCCATATAGGTCTGAACCAAAAGTAGAGTGGCGGATTTTTTCTGTTTATAATGTTGTTGAACCTAGGAATTGGGATATGGGTGTCAATACATATCTTGTGATACTATGAACTAAGACATGTGTACTTCTTGAACAAAAAAAATCTCTAAGTAGGGATGACCCATATGTATAGGGTGGGTTAGGGCATGTTTCCATTTATATTGTTTTTGGACCTAGGATTTATGATAAGAGCATCATGACATATCATGTGATTCGAGTAATCAAGGCACATGTAGTTCTTGAATGTAAAACTCTTTATGTTGGTATGAAACATATGAAGTAGAGGGGGGGATTTTAAACATTTATAGTGTGTACGGTCCTATTATTTTAGATTTGGGAATCACTATATAACTTATGATAGAAAAAATTAGTCAAGTTTTAGTTTTTAATGGTGAGATTACCTATATTGATCTGACCCACAAATAAGAATGATAGTACATAATTTTTATTTCACATATAACTAGATCACGTGTAGTGAATAGTATGTAAAGTAACATTTTCTATTAATTTTAGCATCATGTGGTCAGGATGAATTTCTTTTAGTTAAACATCATATGGCGTGGACATATTTTGTGAATTATAACATTATGCGGTAATGACGTATTTAGTTTAGTTTAATGTTATATAGTAAGGATGAAATATTCTATATTATTTAAAATATTATTTCCAATACATTAGATGATATAAAATTTAGAGTCATTCTTCCAAGACATAGTATGATGTGAAGTTTAGGATCTTTCAACCAAGACTTGGGATGATTTTTAGTTTAGATTATTTCTTCCAGGACTCAGGATGCTTGAAAATAACTATGAAAGTTATATTTTGACAATCCTTGTATTAGAGGGGAAATAATTCATTCCTCATCCATAATGGAAAATGAATTAGCTCCATTGGAATAGACCTTATGCATGTTATAAGGCCCTTAACACATGGGTCCTATCTTTGGAGGTTTACTTACAAGTGTCATTGTAGTTATGGGAATCAATACTAGGTCTCATTGAAGGAACACTTGTTGGTGAACCATTTTTATTAAAGGCTCCCCCGATATGATCCCATGATTTCTTCTATAGTTGTGAATTTATAGGATACAGTATCTGGGGAGATTTCTTGTCCTGGGGATAGGGTAATTTACATTTCTCCAAAAATTCACCTTACTTATATATAAAAATCTAATGGACCTTTTCCAATTAATCACCAAAGGGATGTCATAATACAGAGACAAACTTGCCATTAGAATTTTCTATACTCTTTTGATCTGGGATATCGTGCCATAGAGAGTGAAGCCATATTCTGATGGAAACAATGTCTATTTATGGTCTGGATGTAATCATCCTAAATTCAATAATTGAGGTTTCAATCATTCAATATCTAATAATTATCCTCCATATTTTGGAAAACTTAAAGTATGAACCCATATTTTGAACCATTTAGGATCATTTAATTTGAAGTGTCAATGGGCCATAACATGGTTGGGAGGTTGAATCATACTAACTACCTACATATATCCATGTCAAACTCTTCTCCCTCTAAGCCATACATCTCCACCCAGTCAGACCAAAGACGTTTCTAATTTGGGTCGCTTGTGGACTGAATTTATGAGTCTGTGATGGTATTTGGGGAACTATATATGGTTATCACCAGTGTATAGAGAACATATCTATATGAATTTTCACAATTTTCTGGCACCTATCTATGTTATTGAACCTATGAAATGGGGCAATGTCCTTATTTGGTAGAGATATCACCATAGGATGGTTGACCATGATGGATGTCAGGAGTCGAGTTCCTATAATCCATCTCTACACTAGTGTGTAAAGGATTATCCAAGTAGTGACTAACTTCTCCTTCCATTGAATATTTAAAAAACCATTGAGGTGTTGCTGATATTATTTGAAATACCTCAAGGACACTAGAATGGAGAAGACCAGGAATATGAGCCTCATTATATGTCATTGTTGGGACATGTCAGCCTTCTTTTTAGGATTGATCGAAGATATGTTCTTTTTTTATTATGGTAGAATTAATATGTTGATAACATTATATTGTGATAGGGATATGAGATTGCTGATAAGAAGCTGTTGGATTATTTCAGTGATCTTATGCATCTTCAAAAGGAAGTTGAACCTTTTTGTGTGTGTGTTACAAAATATTACTTTCAATCCTGGATAAAGATGGTGTATAAGAGAAGTTCGTAAATGAATTCCTAGTCAGAATACGACGAATGATCTTTGGAATGGGAGATATATTACCCTTAATATATATAGACTCTGAATGATGTTTATGAAGTCATTCATCACCATGATAAGTGATGTGAGACTGTTCTAGTGATCCAATATACTATTTTGAGTAGATTCGTTGTAAGGGATATGAGACTTCCCTGAGGTTATTTTCTTAAATCATTACATACATTGATTAGAGTGGGGGTATAATCCTAGTCCAATAACATTGAAGTAGGCTAATGGATTTCTTCAATATGAATATGTTTCTATCATGAGGAATGTACCAAACTATATTTGTGGGCACCAGTTAGAGCATTGATAGGATCTTAACCCCATACCTAATCTATTTCTCGAATATAATAATAGTGTTAATGGATGTGATATAGAATGTGATATTTATCTAAAGTAGCAACATGTTCATACTGATCATGGTGATATACGTCTTTATCTGCTGGTATAGTATTGTGTGTATGTCCCTCTACCATCATTGAAATGTTCTGGTGGAGCTTCACTATTGATGTAAAAAGGTATTATAAGTTCATAAGGGTATACAGAAAAATGTATTCCATTAAACTCTCAGTTTATAGGATATATTGTTTGATGTCTTTGAATGAAGTGTGGATATATTCCCATTTATATACTCCATGTTCCATTTGAATATGCGGATGGGTATTATGAAAAGGGGCATGGATCTATTTCTTCCCCAATGAATACTACCCTAATGTGATATTTTATATTTTTAGAAAAATGAGATATGAGCCCACTACTTATTTTATAGATATTTACAAATTTGAAAAGGAATCCTTAATGATGAGATCTGAGTGTTCAAGGATGTGACATGTCATTTAGTTCCATCTATAAGAGATTAAGTGGTATTTTATTTTTTCATATTGTTGGGATCCTGTTTGTATTGTATCAGTGATACTTCTTGAAACTATAATTTCCACATGATGCTGATGTTATCACATAGATATTAATATGTTGCATATTTTACCATCTTGTGACCAGGATGTATTCCATTATGTATCATTCCACGTGGTAAGGATGCTATCATGTCATTTAACATCATGTGACTAGGATGTTTTCATGTGATTTAACACTTTGTGAATAGGATGTTGTCATACAATTTAAAATCTTACGACTAGGATGTTATTGTTTATGTTAACATAATTAGATTATGAAATATCATATAGTTTAACATCATGTGACTAGGATGTATCATGTATTTTAACACATGAATCTATGAAATATTGTGCAGTTTAACATCATGAGATCATGACATATCATGTAGATTAACATCCGAAAACTAGGACGTATCACACTATAACTGTCAAGATGGTGACTTTTCTAATGAATATGGGATAAATATTATGAATATTGATTGATTTATAGGATCATATAACTCTATCATGCCTTCATTTACCTAATTCCTTATAAAATATTAAAATATAAATAAACTCTCATGTGTGGTTCTGAGTCGTTGGGGATAAGTGAGTTATAGTCATGGTCTATAAGTTATGCATCATTCCACTTTCTAATTATTGGTATTTCTACCTAACCATTCTCCAGCCATGTACACTAGGGGTCTTGAGAATATGAAAAATTCCCCCCATCCCTTTGGGTAGGGGTGACTAAGAAATTTTTATGGATTTTACCTATTGACAATATGTAGAATATAACAATTCCCTAGTACTGTTTGATGTGGAACAAAACCATATAGAGGAACTTTCTAGGATTGTGTTGATGTGTTATTATAGTAGAGGTATCCCATGAGAAATCCCAAAATTATTTTACATAGAACCTTGTTTACTCATTGGATTAATGTGATCCATTATTATAAAAATAAACTTTCTTATCATCCTTGAGGTGTTGACTAGAATAATTCATAAAGGTACCCTATACTCTGTTAATAATAGGGTGAGTGGTTGATCATGGGAGTTTAAACATAGATCCCATAGTCTGAATACTCTATTTCCACTAACAATGTGATCCATTAAAATCTCACTATGAAACACAAACTCAATATATAATACATTCATTATATTCATGAATGATAACCTCAAGTCCTTTTCCAATTTCAGAGGTAGTAGGTGGGACAACCCACTCTAACATGAATAATTGTAGAAGGGTATTATTCTACTCTTCAAAAATGTTCTCATCTAGATCAAATGATATTTACTTAGATTTAGTTGAAATCATATTGATGGATATAAGTGGACTTATGGTCATCATCAGTAGAGTATCTTGTTTGTTAGGTTAGTTCATAATATGTTATTTTATGGGACTATTCCTCTTGTACTATTTAATGGGTCGACGCTTGTTATACTATATGGTGGGTTGGCACTAGTTATACAATTTAGTGGATCCATTACTTAATTGAAGATGGTACCAAGGTTAAAAATGAAATACATCAATCCATACCTATAGGTTAGGGTAGTCTCAAAGATTCTATAGTCACCTAGGCCAGCTATGATATTGTTAGTGGTTCCAAGATAGTTTTGATCTAGGATTGATTTTTTGCAACTCTCAGGATACCCTGGTGTCCCTTAGAAACATTTTTGTGATTGATATATATTATTTATCTAGATTCACATTGTTTTGATACCCTAGGCAGGCCCTCCTATTGGATTCTTCAATTTGGATGGATAGGGTAGGCACAACATCCTCTATAGCTCCCTGGGGAATTGTGGTCATATGATGATGATGATGACTTGAATGGATAGGATCTCTCAGGAATTCCTTATATGGTGGAGTTTACCAATTTATTTTTCTCATCCTCCTCCTTTAGGTCGAGTTGATATGTCTTTTTTTTTCTCTAGGGATAATATCCCAAAGAAATTAAAGGTGAAAAAGGGACACATCTTCCTATTCAGCCTGTTGTGGGAAAGAATTCCAGTGCAGATTGATTCTCTAAAATAATTCATAAGCTTCCCCCAAATATGGGATGGAGCCATTATAGTGGTACTCTAGCACCATGAAATTGTCCAACTGATACTGGAGGTGTTTTTTTGGTGACAATATACATTGGGACCTTGCGACCAAGCCTTCTATGGTGGATGATGGACATGATCATTGTGTTAGTTTGGTTTTCACAGTGGCTTTTGGGATTCTGCATGCATTACCTATACATCCAATAGTTTTGGAATATGTTGGCACATTAGATCATTACATTTGGTTTATTGGGATTTTGAGATGTGTTTTAGAGGAAACATGACACCTTATTGTTTCAACATAATTTAAAAGTGTATATTTTATATCAATTAATTTCATAGTTACTGTATAAATAAGTGGTCCTTTTCCTTTTTTGAATGGTTTCCCATTTCTTTCTAGAAACAGTTGCTTAATCATAACTAAAAAATATATCATTTTAAACTCATTAAAGGATTGACACAATTAACAAATCTGAAATTAGGTACACTGTTTTTCTCTAGAAAAAATGTCCCAATGAGAACTGAATTGTCTATTCGTTTCTTCATGTTAAAGGATTGACACATTTAAATGATTTTACATTAGGTAAACCATGTTCTTCAATAAAAAAATTCCATGATTGGAATTTTAAATCAATCCTTTCATACTCATTAAATGATTTCTTCAAATAAAGGATTTCACATGAGGTTTACTATTTTGTTTCCCGAGAAATTTGGATTGTTTTTCCCAATTGTTTTTTTTTCATTGAGGGTGGTTAAATAATATTTTTCATATTTTTTTAAATTTTTTGTCTTTAATGAAAAATCACAATGGTTTACAACTCCATTTGAAGGCATGAACATACTTTCCAAGGGTAGGTGGTCAATTTGGGTTTCAAACCCAATGATGCTTAGGAACTCACTTTAGTCGAGTGGATATGAGGTCAGGTCATCAAAAAATGATGTTGTAGAATTATTTAGTATTTTGGGACCCTCTTATATATTTATGACATGTTTTTTAAATCCTATTTATGTCCCAATATGATACTGGTTACCCATGTGCTTATGTCCTGATAAATACAATGTGTTGATGAGAATAACTGTTTGTGTCGCAGGTTCTCCATTATTCTCATCATTATTTATAATGCTTTAGTTTATAGCCATGTTCAAGATTTTTATATTTCATTTCTATCTAGGGAGTTTATTGGTTTCTTGGATTTGGTATTGATCCCATACAAGTAATCATACATATCCATTGAGAAAAATAATCAAAACACACATAGTTCATTTGGTATAGTCTAGGGTCATATGATAGGACTATACCTTGTAGTTTAAAACCATGTGAAAAATACATTAACATAGGGATAAAATATTGAGGTTGAATCCCAAATATCCTATTAAGACCTGAAACAGAGTCCACTTAGTTTGTCTTATTAGATTATTCTTTATAAAATATGTGAAAACAAAGTCCTTGAGATAGACATATGAATTTAATGATTCAGTTAATTGCATGATTGGGAGTGTTTCCATTTTAATGAATATGAGATGTAATTATGATTAAAACCCAACGAAGGTACCTCAACATGGTAATAATAATCATACAATCTATATTATCATTTTTTTATAATTATTTCTATGTAATTCGTGGTCTGTGTGAGAAATAGGGGATAAAAAAAGATTGAAAAAATTGCATGAGCACAAATTTGTGTTGGGAGTAAACATTAATGTATCCCTTAATATTGTTTTGGTATGATCCTCATGGAGAATATGAGATGGATTTTGGTTATTAATAGGTCCTCCTATGTGTCCTATGTATAACAATATTGGTATTTCACATAGTTAGGTTTATCCCTAATCTATTTATGGGTTTAATGAACTTGAAGGAATGGTCAGGGATAACACATAAAAGTATGCAAATAAGAACCCATTTCTCTCACATTGATGGATGAGTAAGTTTGATAGTATTTTGGTAGAATTAAGTCCCATGATTAATATATATCTATGATATGGAGGGACAAAGAATCAGGTGTATTTCCATCAGAGCTTGGGCTTTAATAAGTCATCCTACATATCCTTTTTTATAAGAATTAGAGTTAACATAGTTCAATAATTCGCAATATGATGATGGATTGGGATAGTGGATTATACTCGAAGGTATTATTATTACACATTTGGTCTAAGAAATTTAGGGGATTATACTCAGATGTATTCCAATTTTACATATTGTTTCTCTATCTATTGACAGATAAAGAGAGATAATGACCACAAAAGGTATGTTTAATTTGTTTGGTATGATACGACTGCCTATCCAAGAGAAGAAAATAGAAATGATAGAATTATTGTGTAAACATAAACAATTAAATATAGTCACCTTTTATATGAGGTATTTTAGAGAAGCCTCTTGATTTGTTGGTTATATAGTGTGTGTATAATGTGACTACCTGACACAATTGACTTACCCTTGTGTGCCCACTCGACATGTCCACGGTGCCTTCCTGAAAAGTCCTGAGTGTCTAAATAACACTTCCTAATTATTTTTATGAAACTACTAAAAATATGTCCTTTTATAGCACTAATAAAAGGGATATATCATTGCTATAGAAGTGAAGATAATGTAAGCAATTTTAGAGGGTCATCTTTAACAACGCTCATAAAGAGAACTGATGAAGGCCCTCATTAATAGCGCTAAAAAAAGTGAGGATCAACCCACTAATAAAGGGTATAATTTTTTTCATCCCCACCCCCTTATCATAAATTCCCCCTTGATCAGTGCTTCCCCCACACCTTTATCAGTGCTTTAGACAATCCCACCCTCCCCCGCGTACCCATGCCTCTAGCGAGTTTTGAACCCATCACCTCCAGCTTATACACCACCACCTTTCTTCCACTGCACTATCTGATATTTATTTACATCTTATTATAAAAATATAAAAAAATATTTATATATATTTTGTTACATTTTTTATCCACATATATATATATATTAAATTTGTTTACATATATATATATATTAAATATGTTTACATATATATATATATTTAAATAAATATATAAAATAATAACTAAAAACATACATAAATCATATATATATATTCACATATTAAAATATAATTATATATGTTTATATTTATTTACATATATTTTATATTAATATTTTTATACATATATTAAAATATATAGATAACTATATATTTGTTTTTCAACACACACACACACACAAATATATATATATACCTAAACATTATATATATATATATAAATTAATTGTATAGGTATATAAATATTCATAAATATTTACTAGAAATAAAATGGATATTAGTTTTTATTTATATATGGCTTATATATTGAGAAATATATTTTATATGTAAATATATTTAATTATTTATTTATAAAATTAAATTTTAATGTGTGAATATATAAAAAATACTAATATATTGTTATGTATTTGACTATTAATAATAATACATTGTAAAATACCAAAAAAATTTGAAATCTATAATATCAACATGAATGTAAATCCTGAGAGTAAACTAAATCTCCACATAAAAAAGAAAAAATACCCCCTTAAACGAAGTTGAAAATCCATCAAATGTTAAACAATTTGGGTACCCTGACTAAAAACTCAGTTTTGGAGGCCTTTTAGGACTTTTTTTCCTCAATAATTATTAAATGGGTTTACCCTATATCATTAGAGCATAGAGCTCATCTCAATCTTCAATTTGACATGTGGTAGATCCCAAACGGACACTCGAATCAAAAGTTATGTTTGTTTGAAGTTTGAGTTACAATTTAAACTAAATTAAATCCTTAAATAATTCTTCATTTGTATCTTCGAATTATTATAAAATTACTATTACTTAATAATAATTAGAAAATTATTAGTTAAAAATATTTTTTAGTTATTTAATAACCCATTTTTACTAAATATCTTCTATATTACGTGTAAATTCTTATTTAGATTTATCAAAAACATATATATAAAATATATATTATATTCATATGAATATAAATATATAAATATATTTATATATTATTATTAATGACTTAATTTTTTTTAAATATACTTTCTATCAGTGCTTTTTAGGTGTGTTGATAAAGGCCCCTTTTAATGAGTTCTTTTTTATAGTGTTGATAAGGGGGCTTTATCAGTTATATTTCACAAGAACTAATAAAGGGACCCCATTAATGGTAATTTTTTAGAACTGTTAAAGACCCCTTTAAAAAATAAAAAAAATAACTTTTAAAAACCATTTTAACAGTTATTTCCCAAGTACTAAAAAAGGGGGTACAAATGTGACATGGAGGCTTGGAAAAAATGGGAATCCTCAAATTAGTAGCTAATGATCTAGACATAGCCTTGTGGTCCATCTGGGTAATGATTTTACTAATGTAATGTTTAATATAATTTTTGATAGATTCTATATCTTTTACATCATATTGAAATCCTTTCATTCTAAACCAAAATTATTAGTATCATGACATGAAATTATTGATGAACTTCTTCCATTGTTTTCAAAAATTACTCAAACATATTATTAATTCATCCTTTATGTGTTATCTAATTTAGTCTTCATCAATGGTAGAGAAATGATGTGTAGGTGGAGTAGTAGTAGAAGTATAATCATGAAACAAAAAATTTATTTACCTTTTGTCAAGGTAAAACATAATATTAGAATGTACTAAAATAATAGAATATGCATGTTCTTTTAATTCCATGATTCTATTTCTCATCAGGTCCTTCCTGAGATAAACGTTTTGGTTGATGTTGTGTAGAAACTAAAGTCCCTACCTATGAGATATATTCATCCCATATTGGATTGATAGAATTTAAAAAACCAAGAAACAATTATTTGATTTCCAAAATTACATCATATTTGAAATAATACAGTTCATAATTTGTAACCTGGGATATTGGAGAATAGAAGGGTAAATAATAGGTACTCGAGGAGATAGGTCATAATCCAACTACCAACCATCATCCTGATTGCCCATAGACCTATATATCATAGATTTAACTTATTCCTCATTAACATCATGTTAATCTGTCTTAATAGATCAAACATATTCAGATTTTGGTGCTTCTCATAGGTCCTTCAAATGTATTTGAAGGATTATAACCAAAGAGTTCTTCAAAAACATCATCTATAGAAAAACTTATATGGGATAATTGATGTCCATTATGAGAACTTCTCTTATCAATCAAGTGAACTTCTAGGACTATTTTAAAAAATGTTATGGAAGGTAAACATTCTTAAGGTGTACTGCCACCATTATCATCATTATCCTTATAATCATAATATTCTAAACCAAACTCTATAGATCTGGGGAAATATCCCCCTTAGCTGGTTCATCCAGTATTTATTTCTAGGTGTTATTCCTGTCATAGTAGATTTATCTAATTTTTCCTTATATTCTTAATATTCACTTGACTCTACCCATTCAAGATCATCCCCATAACAAATGAAATACTCCTTTTATTTCATCAAGGTATTCATTTTATAATTCTTTTTCATGATATGAAGGAGGAATAGGGATGATTGGTGTTCTAAAGGATGCTTCAGGTGTGACTTCTCTATATTCCTCATGGGCTACCCTAGTATACTTATCATGATAAAAAAACTCCATTTCATTTTCATTTTCAACCATTTATTTTTCCATAATAAAAACATCAACATCTTTATCAAAATAATACTTAATAACATCATCTTGATTAGTATATGGATCCACTAGATCCCTTGTTCTAACATTATATCTTTTTGGGTGAAACTTATCATTTAATTTACCATAATATGTATACCATTATATATTCTATAGATTCTAATTCACTCTTCACTTCTTATATATTTTCTGAGTAATGAAAATACCAAATAAGGAATCATATTTTTCTTCCCATGATGAACTAAAACATTATAGCCTAACATGACATATAAGATTTTTGGATATGGAATATAACTAAACATTTTACATTTATTACATAACTAATTAAAGTGACTCATCAAATATCTATACAAATTCATCTGAAATCAAATTTCCGTTATTAATTGGAGGAACATATCATGTTTCCTTAGTATATTAAAATGTTATTTTTATTAATAAATATAATGTTTCATGAATTTATCTATTAATAAATACAATCTGTAGAGTTCTACATTTATTTTTATTCTTGTTCTCTCATTCCTAGTCATTTCTTCCAAAGTATTTTTGAATTCAAAATGGCCATGACATAGATTTTATGATTTCTCATAGTCTTCATAATCACCACAATGTGGCACACCCAGGCTCTTTTCTAAACACTATAATGAAAATTTTATAAATACCCATTTTTATTATTAAAATGATATATAATTTTCCAAGAGGAATATATTTCAAAAAATATATATAATTTATCAATAGGAATCATATAGAATGGATTATTATTTTCATTGAACAAAACATACCATCCTTGATACTGAATCTCTATCCAAATAGAAGATATTATAAACTATACCCACTTTGAATTCACTTTGTTCTTAACATAGATTGGATAATTAACTAAATATATGTTTCATAGGATGATTCCAGAGAAAGGGGATATTGGAAAATTCCTTGATCTAGGAAATTATAAGGCTGTGATAAGATGAGTCCTACTGATCATACGAAGAAAAAATCTTTGGTGGATCATGTTAGTAATGTAGAAATATTTAATCACACAACAAAGAAGCTGGGTATGATTGATCGAGCATTGGATAAGGCTACCGATTCAAAGAAATTCTTCATATATGTGGTCAAATTGGAAAGCAATCCTTCCTTTTTTGACTTTGATCTTCCCCCCACTAAGAGATTTATTTTGAATGGTAGTATAACACATGTCTTTATAAGTCAAGAGGTGGTTGAATAAAGGGTAAATATATGTAGCTACTCCCTAATTTCCTAGGTCCTTGTTCAGAAATGGGAGAAGATTTGGAAACTTAATGACTTCACACTTATTATCTCTAAAATTTGGGGATTTTGAGACTAAAAGATGACTGTAATGGTGTGAGGCTACTACGAGGTTGTTTTCCCATCTCACGATCAAAATATAAGGTCATGGAGCTATGGAAAATTTTCCTTGTGGCCTGTATTTATAAGAATTATATAATGGGATCACAATTTTGATCCAGAAAAGGTAAGTAAAACTCACACACATGTTTGTATTCACATTTTAAAGTTGAATTGGTTGTATTGGAATTTGCGCATTCTTTTGGATATTGCCTCTTCCATGGGAACCATAATAAGGATAGACTGAAAATGGATAATCTAAGATATGGTCACTATGTGAGGATATTGGTTGATGTTGACATGTCAAGCACTATTTTGAAAGAGTTAGTTCTAACCACAAGAGATACAACATCAATCTCGTGATCCAGTGAGAAAAGAAGCCAAAATTCTGCAAGAGTTGTATGTTTTTTGTCCACTTAACCCATGAGTGTAATAGAGACAAGGAATGTTCCTTTTGTAACATAAAGATACATGATACATCCAATTATCATAGGAGGAAGGTAAAAGATGAAAATACACACCTAATAAGGCTAGATCGCCAGTTTCTTGTCCATCCAGGGTGGGTACTATGGCCACTAACCTTGAGAATGATGAAGTGGAGCCTGTTGGATAGTCTATCCTCCCCATTAGATGTCCCTAATAAGGAGATACGAGATGTGAAAGTTCTCCAATCACCAATAAATTTGAAACTTGCCCTACTTATGATTATCATGATCAATCTAGTGTCACTCACATATTGTGCAAGACAACCGATGAAGCAACACAATCCCAGCTTAAAATGAGTGTGCAGGTTTTCCTACAGAATAATAGTACCTCCAAGGATACCCAGATAATGCCTTCCACTCTTGAGATTGATGGGATCTCAAACACTGTACCAGGTAGTCCAACTCCCTCAGTCCAGACATAGGTGCATATGAAGTGTGCAACACCGAGTGTTGATAATGCAGGTTCACATTTTCTCATTCTAACAATGGTTTTAGCCACCCTCACTTTACAAAAATTAATATTACATAACTTTTTCAGAATATGTAAACAATATAAATATAGATTCCAAAATACCATAGTTGGTATAGTGACTTTAGAAACATGGAAACATAAAATTAGTACATATGTGAGCGACATTATCTCTCACCGGGTTCTTCACAACTAGAACCCTTGTTAAACACATCAAACACAATATATATCTTCATAACTTGGGGAAGGAAACATAAAAAGGGGTGATCTAAAATGACCAGTAAGGGTAAAAAAGGGAGACATGAAAGCATAAACATGATCATAAGGGTATGAGAACCTGATCGTGAAAATAGAAGACCATACCCTGCATATCAAATATTATAACATGAATTATGGAATAAAGCTTGGCAGTTGATAAGACATGAATCAAAAAAAAAAAGTGAAGGTCATAATCCTAGAAATCATAACATAGGAGTAAGACATGGAATTTTGGAAAAAAATAAGCATATAATTATTTCCATTATATCCAAGGTATCTATGCCAATACCATCTTAGTGGACAAAGTCCTTTACTAAACCGAGTGAACCCCCATTCTAGCCATGTATTACTAAAATGAGTAAACCCTCATTCCAACCCTATATTATTGAACTGAGTAAACCCTATTTCCATACCTATATTACTAAACTAAGTAAACCCTTGTTCCATCCCTATATTAATGAACCAATTAAACCCTCATTCCAGCCCTGTATTATTGAATGGAGTAAACCCTTGTCCCATCCCAGTATTACTGAACTGAGTAAACCCTTGTTCTAGCACTGTATTACTGAACCAATTAAACCCTCCTTCCGTCCATGTATTACTAAACTGAGTAATCTCTGATTACATCCTTGTCTATCTCATGAGATACAAATCTTTACCCAATGCATTGGAGTGAGATATAGGTCCCACCCATCACATAATAAAATCATACATACATGTGCCACAAGATCATAAATAAAAATATCAAATCCCATGAAATGAAATGGGTATCATACTAATGTAAACATATACTGACCTATGTGAAGAGATAGGTTTCATAATAATTTTATCATAAACATAACCAGTTAAAAGAAGTGGTTTGAAAATCATATAACCTATGAAGGAGAAATGGGTTTCATAAACATATTACCCATGGAATAGAATTAGGTTTCATAAAGACCATGGTATTATTTATAACTCATCCATAGAAAGGATATGAATGGATCATTTAGATCATTTCCTATAAAGGCGTGAATATAATCAATATATATCATCTTAGATAGAAAATAATTTTGAAATATACTCTAAAAAATGTTTCTTGAGGAAAATATCTTTTATTGATTGAAAAAGGCATAAATCTAGTTGAAAATCATTTTCTTAGAAAATACATTGAAAACTTTTAAATAAGACATGAAATAACTTTTAAAACCTTTTCCCATGAAAACTCTTAAAATAAGATTTAAAACATTTTAAAAACCATTTTATCTGAAAACACATGAATACTTTTAAAGAAATATTGAAAATATTTTGAAAACCATTTCATTGAATATAATTTGAAACCATATAATTAAATCATTGAAATGTTTTGAAAATAATTTTTCTTTAAATTTTTTAAGGAAGCTTGAAATTTTTTTCAAAACCATTTCTCTAAAAATAAAATGAAAAATTTAAATGAAATCTTGAAATCGTTTTCAAAATCATTTTTCTTGAATAATTATAAAGAATCTTGCAATAATTTTGAAAACCATTTCATTAAAATCACTTTGAAAACTTAAAATTAAGACTTGGGAACATTTTGAAAATAGTTTTCCATGAAAAAATATATAAGAAGTTTGAAACCATGTTGAAAACATTTTTCAATGAAAATCACTCTTGAAAAACATTTTATTAAAGATTAATCTTTTTAACAATTCAAAGGGATATTTTAATAAATAACACTGGGTAAATTCGTACATGTCATACGAGGTCAAATGAAAATTCATTTTTCATAGTATAAAGGATAGAAAAGTGCCTTGTTTTGAAAAATGAAAAAATATTCCCTTGAAGATATTGGTAAAATAAAAAAAGGGTAAAAATTTCTTTTAGATATTATAGGGTAATGGTATAATATTCTTGGAAACTCTTTTGAGAAAACATAGTTTTTCAACTGAAGAGAGGGTAAAGTCGGGCTTTCCTAAAAACACTTTCCTAACTATCTTATGTACCAAAGAGTAAAAACTGGTACCAAAACATGATTATATAATGAAATAAAAGAGTATAAGGAAACTCATGAATATTTCTGAGAGATGGATCATAATATTTTATCAAAGGAAGTACAAACATAAGTAATCTCGAAAAGTAATGAGACTGTCTTAATAAACTCTTATAACTTGGTATCTTGGGATCATGCTCTCCATGTAAGGAAATGTAATCACATGAAACATATAATGTCATGAAAATATTTTTATTCATGATATGGCTAATAAAACAGAATTATATTCACCTCGAAAAAAGAGTTTAGGTGAATAACAAAACAAGAGTCTCAAAGAAGGTAAATTGGGACAAAAACATTTTTTTTCAATTTAGTAACTTTTGAAACATAAAACCCATTAAATATAGATCATAAAATTGGAATTTTAATACCCATAAATTTATTTAAATGATACACATAACACAATAAAATTCAGTACATACATCACACAAAATGAAAGAGTGGCAAACATAGGTTTTATCTCATAGAAATTAAAAGTGAGATGAAATCCCCTAACCTTATATATTGACTCTCTCTATACTCATACAAGATTCCTGTATAATAAATATAAGTTTATTATAAAATTTTTACAGAATCATATTCTTATATCTATTACAATATGTGGGTTTATTATAACTTTATATTACCCTCTTGTTAACGATCCTATATTAAGGTTTCACTTTAGGTAATATTCCCTTTATTCTTCACATGTGTCTCAATTTGTTATATCTTTGGTCCTTATAATTATATCCTATTTCCAGAATGTAGATCATGATACAAATATTTTTTATATCCAATATATTTATATTATAATAATTTATAGAATCTAGAAGTATGAAATTGAATACACCATTCCTTGAGACTGTAAGTTGTTCGTATGCATGAACGTTGTTTCTGTTTTTATTGTCGTATTGAAAGAAACTATGAAAATGTCATATGTATATATATGTATATATATATATATCATTATTAAATTAGAATAAATATATCATATAAATCATATAATTTCATTAAAACTGTTCTTAATACATTCCATTGGTGTGTGAACGAATCACATCACTTTGAGGGGGCAGTAGTCCACACTTCCTCAAACGAGACTATCCTATTAACACCAAATGGAAGGTAAAAAATATGTGTTAAAAAGGAATAAAGAGGATTAAATACATAATAAATATAATATAATAAATATATAAATAGATTTTCTATCATAATGGCCACCATGATGTGTCGTAAAGGAGAAATTAATAATCATCATTTCGCGAGGTAGTTTTTCGTCGTACAGAGGAATATTATGTTCAACATCCATTAGATGGAGGGGTGTGTAAGTCTAGTTCAGAAAAATTGAATAAAAATATCCTAGTATATTAAATATAATATTTTTTTCACACAATAAGGTAATAAAGATATTGTAGCGGGTGGAGAAGGAAGATAATGGAAAGGAGCTTGAGAGAAGACATTACCTCTTAATCGGGTATCTTTTTTTGGTTTATACCAAAAGGCTTCTTTGATAGGGTTTCTACCCAAAGGGAGGCTTAAATGTAGAAGGTAATATTATTGTGAGGATACTTGGGATGATCTTGGAAGACCTTAAATGTTTTTAGAGGTGTGATTAATGGGTAGAGGTGGTGTCCTTTTATAGGGAAGGAAAATGACTGACATGGAATTTTTAGAAAAAACTAGGTGTGCACATGTTCTTACCTAACAAGAATCTTACAAAACAAAAAAACATAATAATGTAATTTTTATGTCTAAAATATGGAGATAAAATGGTTTTTGGACAAGTTTATATGTCATTTGGGCCATTAATTGTATGGTTTAGTCCCTAATTAAGCTTAATTTGGCCTTAACTAATGTGATTAATTTTAATAACGTTTTCTAATCATTTTGGTAAAAAATTAACATAGTTTTATCAGACTATAAATATTATACATAATAAAATGTTGTATTTAATATTTTTTAAATTACAATCATATAAGAGATAAAATTAATATTAGTGCTAATCCCACATACAAGATGAAATAACGGGGTTTTAAAGTAAGAACAAGTTCAAAAGTTTGTTAAGATTTGTTTTTCAGTTTCAAATTGATTTTGATCCTAATGAATTTAATTGTTTTATTATATGAAATATTCATCTAATTTTACCTTAAAACATATTTATAATATCATTTAGAATTAATAATTAATTAAACAAAAAGGAAGTTTTTGACTACATTGCAGTATTTTTCACTATTCATCACAAAAATGAAGTTTCTCAAAAAAATCCCAAAACATCACCCTAGGATAATTTAAACATTATGAACTCAAAAATGAATTTTATTTTATCAAATTAAATTTCTAAATCTGTCTAAAATTACTTTCATTATATGGGAATAAAAAGTAGTTTATTTGAGAAAATAGTAATTTTAAACATAGAAGGACTTTACCAATAATCATATCTTTTATTTTCAATATGTTTTATTTATATAAAACCATTATAAAAATATTTGAAAATTATTTATTAATATTCATATAACTATGTTTAAAGGATATTTTATAATTATATTATTTAAATATGTAAAACAATAAAAAGAGATGTTTCGCAGAAACTCAGTGTTTCGTGTATTATACGCCAACTCAGTGTTGCATCCATCATATCCCAAGTTAGTGTTTCTTGTAGTGAAAAACAATTTGGAATTACATGTAGTGAAAGAGAATTTGGTATTTTATGTGAATGTAATTTTTGACATAGTGTTTTAATATATATATATATATAGAACTATTTCTAGGGTCATGTGAAATGAAAAATATTAAAAAGTTTAATTAATTTCAAAAATAATAATTCTAAAAATCTTTGGGTGTTACATTATACCCACCGTTAAAATTAATTTCTCCCTTGAAATTATTCTAGGTTATAAATAGTTTAATACTTTAAGGTTTCATTCATAGAAACCCACATCGTAACAATGAATACTAAAACTCCCCTTAAATATGGAAATTTGGAACTATAACAGTTACCCAAAGTAACATATAACTAGGTTTCCACATAGGATAACATGGGTTGGGTATGAAAATTGGACAAGGAGGAAAAATGTAAAAATTTATAGGGAGTGATTGAGGTCATAAATCACAAAAAATTGAATGATCAAAGGAACGTTGAGGGCCTCATTGTCATAAATCTTTGATGATTTAAAAGGCCGTCATCTCAATGAAAATTAAGGTATTAGGAAAAAAATTTATTAATCACTTTCAAAATGTTGAGTAATTACTGATAAATTTCTATAAAAGTTTTTTCATTGTTTTGTTATGCTTTTAAAAAATTTCTAATAAATACATTACCTCATGGAATGAATGTCCATAAATTAACTTTTATGATTAAAGCACTAAAATATGATTTTAAAAAATCTTAAGGACCATAAAAGAATAAAAAGCCTAACTATTTGTCTCTAAAAAACAACTTGCATTAATCTATAATAAGTAACACTAATAGTTCATCATAAATATTTATTCATTAAAAATAAATATACATTTACTAGGACATCATGTAGGCCAGTGGTAGTAGTGAAACCCTTATCATCCTTCGATCATGGGTTCAAGACCCATGGTCTTGTTGAACATGATTACATGTCACCTGACATACATGATATCCTTTTTTAAAACCTCACTAATATAATATATAACATACAAATCCTTGAAATAAGGTTAATCACTAATTTTCCTTTTAACCATGGTTTTCGACATAAAATCAGTGGATAAATATATCCACCAATGCTTAACATAAACTTTTCATGAACGGTTAACCTTATAACCCTTCTCAATGGTGAAAATCAAAAAATTTAGAAATAGAGTCATGAAATTATATTAACATGTATTACACTGTATAACACAAAGTATCTATTGGTTTTCACATTCCAAAAATGTGAATAACCTCATCATATATTCTCTTGAAATAAGGTAACAGCACGAATTACCCTAAATCCTTTTGGAAAACATACACGATTACTTATTCCAAAGTATATTGGATTTACTCCTTAAATCCAAAAATTTTGTAAACTTCATTATTGGTTGCATAAAAAACCTAAAAAAAGTCCTTACTTAGTTCCAAGTTAATCAATATAATCCAATTTACTTATTCATACCCCACGTATCTTAATCCATACAAAATTATCTTATCATAAAGAACATATTAACAGTTACCTTCCCATATTCAAAATATAATCTTGTCATTAAATCACTTCACAAATACATAGGTAACATTCTATATAAACATAAAAATACTGAGTAAAAAACATAAGTAGAATAATCCTTTTATATTTCATCATCTATAACTTTTGAATCCAAATACATAAATACTTAAATTACCTCATCATTAATACATTAACAATTATACCTTATCCTATTACATAATAACTTTTTTTCCATCACATTTCATCTGTAGTCTCGTCATCATCAGCAATGTAACCATTACTCGCACCACCTTGATGATTCTCTTCAGGAACTTTCCTCTTTGGACATTGAGTTTCATAATGAACATTTATTCCTCACTTAAAACACTTATCCTTTGATTGCGACTTAGGGAGGCCAAAATTCCCATACATTAAGCAACTTAACTCTTCAATTTTCCCTTGTAGTCACATGATTTGTGCCCTTCTTTTCCTTCATAAAAACTCCTTACTGTTCCTCTAAGACATTCACATAGATGATTCTTTCCACATTATATACACAAAAGAACTGAATCCTATTTCCTCCATGGTATCAATTACCTGACCTCTCATTGAGCTCCTTATCTCTCTTACTTGGTGATTTCAAGAGCTGGTTAAGGTAAACATGGTTAATCATGTTCCTTGAAACCTAATTAAGCATGATCATAATATATTTCACTCTAGTAATTATCTCAATTGACTGCTTATAAAAAAATATTCCATCACATTCAACATTAATCCAGTTCCCTATAATTCCCTCCATTGACTAAAACCAAAATCATAGTGTGATCATTAATTATCATAGAATAAAACCATATAGGCATGAAGAGAAATAATTATTGGATGTTTAAATCATGATAACTTCCATAATCTATGACACATAGGGTTTACCCTAGGTTATTTATAGCTAACTTATATCTAAATCCCTAATGATGGTTCATGAAGAGTTTGTGAATTACAAAAACATATTACTCAGGAGTGTCAAACCATGTGTAAAGAGAGGCCCGTTTTCATGTACCAGATTACCTTGAGAGAATCCCAGAACATCTTGTTGGAGTTTTTACCCCTAGGTAAATTTGTTCCAAAGCCACATCCACCTGTAGTATCCAGACATGGATGTATTTATTGGAAACCACTCACTCCATCCTTTACCAAAATTCTATTACATTTTCTTAAATGTTAACTCACCTTATACTTATCCTTAACGACATCCCTCGACATATACTTGAAAACATACCAAGGGATATCACTAAGATTTTCTCATCCTAGTTTCTAAATGTTAACTATACCTTTTCTCTAATACCAACTGTAGCAACCCTTTATTTGTAAAAAATAACATTACGATTTTTTTTGGAATACTTAAACAATGTACAAACAGATGCCCAATGACAGTAGTTGGTATAGTACCATTGGAAACATAGAAACATAAAACTAATACACATGTGAGATACATTATCTATCACTTGGTTCTTCATGACTAGAACCTTTCTTAGAAAAATCAAACATAATACATATCTTCATAACCTGGGGAAGGAAACTTAAAAATTGGTGAGATAAAATTCTCAGTAAGGGTAAAAAAGTGAGACATTTACGCATAAACTTGCGCATAAGGGTATGAAAACATGATCGTGAAAATAAAAGATCATACCCTACAAATGAAAGATCATATACATGAATCATGACATAAATATTAATAGTTTATAAGTCATGAATCAAAAGGATGGAAAGGACATAATCCATCAAAGCATAATATATGAGTAAGACATAGAATTGTGAGCATATAATGATTTCCATAATATCGAAGGAAAAAATTCCAAGACAATCTTAGTGGAAAATGTCAATTATTAAACCGGTTGAACCCCTATTCCAAAACTATATTACTAAACCAAGTAAACTCCTATTCTAACCCGATATTACAAAACTGAGTAAACCCACATTCCAGCCCTGTATTACTGAATCATGTAAACCCTCATTCTATCCATGTATTACTGAATCGAGTAAACCCAAATTTCACCCCTGTATTACTGAACTGACTAAACCCTCATTGAATCCATGTATTACTGAATCGAGTAAAACCTCATTCCATACATGTATTACTAAACTGAGTAAACCCTCATTCCAACCCTATATTACTGAACCGAGTATACCCTCATTCCATTCCTATCTATCTCATCAGATATAAATATTTACCTAACGAATTGGAGGGAGATATCAGTCCCACCCATCACATAATGAAATTAGACACACATGTTCCACAAGATCATAAATAAAAATATCATAACCCTTGAAATGAAATGGGTATCATAAACATGTAAACATATCAAAATTTTTCAAAAGAGACGAGTTTCATAACCATTTTATCATAAACATAACCCATGAAAATAATTTTGTTTCAAAATCATATATCCCATCAATGAGAAACGAGTTCCATAAACATATTACCCATGAATAAGAATTGTGTTTCATAAAGACCATGGAATTAATCATAACTCATTCATAGAAAGGATATGAATGGAAATTTTAGATAATTTATGATAAAGTCATTAGTAACATCAATATATTTTATCATATATAAAAAATAATTTTGAAATATTCTATAAAAATCTTTCTCGAGGAAAATATCCTTTCTTTTTGAAAAAGGAAAAAACCATTTGAAAATCATTTTCTTTAAAATTAACTTGAAAACTTATACAGAATGCAAAAAATATTTTTTAAAACCTATTTCGTTGAAAAAATTCAAAATAATATTCAACACGTTTTAAAAAAAATTCTTTGAAAACTCTTGAAAACATTTAAATAATGTTTTAAAATGATTTGAAAACCATTTCATTGAAAATACTTTGAAAACTTATAACTAAATCATGGAAAAATTTTGAAAATTGTTTTTCTTGAAAACTTATAATGAAGATTTAAATATTTTAAAAACCATTGAATTGAAAATATATTTAAAACTTATCTAGAAATATTGAAAATGTCTTGAAAATAATTTTTCTTGAAAACTTATAAAGAAGCTTTATTTTTTTTGAAAACCATTTCTTTGAAAGAACTTTGAAAACTTGTAAATAAGACTTGAAAACATTTTGAAAATAGTTTTCCATGAAAACATATAGAAGAATTTTAAAACCATTTTGAAAACAAATTTCCTTGAAAATTACTTTTTGAAAACATTTTCTTAAATATTATCCTTTTTAATAATTCAAAGGAATCATTGATGAAATAATGGTGGGTACATCCATACATGTCATATGAGGTTAAAAGAACATTCCTTTTACATGGTAAAAAGTATTAAAAAGTGCCATGTCTAGAAAGAGACAAGAATATTCCCTCGAAGATATTGGAAACAAAAAAATGGTAAAACTTTCTTTTAGATATTATAGGGTAATGGTATAATATTCTTGGAAACTCTTTTTAGAAAACATAGTTTTTCGACTGAAGAGAGGGTAAAGTCAGGATTTCCTAAAAACAGTTTATCAACTTTCTTATGTGATAAAGAGTAGAAAATGGTACCAATATATGATTATATCATTAAATAAAACAGGAGAAGTAAAATCATTAATATTATTGATATATGGATCATAATAATTTATCAAAGGGATCATAAACAATCTAAAAAAGCAATGAGATTGTCTTAATGAACTCTTATAACTTAGTACCTTGGGATATTTCTCTACATATAAGGTAAGGTAATTAAATTAAGAATATAATATAATTAAAATATTTATATTCATTATATGGCATGTTAAATTGAAGTATATGCACCCTGAAAAAATCATTTAGGTTCAAAACAAAACATGAGTCTTAATGAAAGAAAATTGAGACAAAAACATCTTTTTACCAATTTGGTAACTTTTGAATATTTAACCCCATGAAAGAAGGATAATAAAATGGGAATGTGAATACCCATAAATATAAGTACAATATACATATAATAAAATCATGGAAACTACATAGACCACACAAAATGAAAAACTGGCGAACATAGCTTGTATCTCACAGAAATTAAAAGTGAGATGAAATTCTCTTACCTTGTGTCTTGACTCTCTCCATACTCGTACAATATTCTTGTATAATAAATATAAGTTTATTAGACATATTTTATAGAATAATATTATTATATCTATTATCATATATGGTTTTATTATAACCTTATGTTACCCACATGTTAATGATCCTATATTAGAGTTTAACTTCGGTTAATATTCGCTTTGTTTATCACATGTGTCTTAATTTGTTATATCGTTTCTCCTTATACTTATATCATAATTCCATAATGTATATCATGACATAAATATCATTTATATAAATTATATGTATATTATAATCATTTATATCATATAGAATTGTGAAATGATATACACCATTAAGGGAGACTGTAAACTATTCGTACGCATGAACGATGATTCCGTTTTTATTATCATATTGAAAGAAAATATGTAATTGACATATGTATATATATATATATGTATATATATATATATATCATTATTAAATTATAATTAATATATCATATATATCATATAAGTTCATAAAACCCATTATTAATATATTCCATGTGGTGTGTGAACGAATCACATTGCTTTGAGGGAGCGGTAGTCCACACTTCCTTAAACGAGATTACCGTATTAACACCAAATGGAAGGTAAAAATGTGTGTGGTACACAGGTAATAACTAATATTAAATACCTAATAAATATAATATATTACATTTATAAATATATTTTCTATCATAATTTCCACCATGATTGGTGGTAAAGGATAAATGAACAATCATCATTTCGTGAGGTAGTAGTTCACCGTACATAGAAACAATATGTTCAACATCCATTAGACTGAGGTTTGTGTAAGTGTAGGTCAGAAAATTTTCATAATAAAAACATACTATATGGAGGATACTGTTTTTGTCACACAATAATGGAATAAATATAGTGGAGGGGTGGATAAGGAAAATAAAGTAAAGGAACTTGAGAGAAGACATTAACTCTTAATCGGGCAAATCCTTTTGGTTTGTGCCAAAAGGCTTCTTGAGAGGGTTTCTTCCCCAAGGGAGGCTTAAATTTAAAATTTAGGATTTTTGGTAGGATAATTGGGAAGATATTTTATGATATAAAAATGTTTTATAGGTGTGAAGAATGGGTAGAAGTGCTGCCCTTTTATAGGGAAAGAAAAGGACTCGGATGGAATTTTTAAAAACAAATTAGGTGTGTACTTCTTCTTACCTAAGAAAAGTCTTAAAAAACAAATAAACTCAATAATTTATGGTTTATGGCCTCAATATGTATATAAAATGGGTTTTGGACAAGTGTCTTGGTCATTTGGGCCCTTAATTTTACGGTTTAGCCCCTAATTAAACTTAATTTGGCCTTAATTTCTATGATTAATTTTAATCACTTTTATTAATAATTTTGGTCAAAAATTAACATGGTCTTATTATAATCTATATATAGACTGAATAAAATGTTGTATTTATTATTTTTTATATTCCAATCATTGAAACAACAAAATTAATGTTAGTGTTAATCCCACAGACGGAACAAAATAATAGGGGTTTAAAGTAGGAAAAAGTTCAAAAGTTTCTTAATATTTTTAATTCAGTTTCAAAGTGAAGTTGATTATAATAAATTTTATTGTATTATTATATAAAATATTTATATAATTTGACCATAAAAATATTTATAATATCATATTACATTAATAATTAATTAGACAAAATGGCAGTTTTTAACTACAAAGCAGTATTTTTTACTATTCATAAAAAAATGATGTCTCTTTGAAAAATCCCAAATATTCACCCTAGGATAATTTCCACATTATGAATTCAAAAATAATGTTTATTTTATCAAATTAAATTTCTAAATTTTTATAAAATTAATTTCATTAGAAAGTAATTAAAGGCAGTTTATTTGACAAAAATATATTTTTAAACATAAAAGGAATTTACTAATAATCATATCTTTTATTATCAATTTTTTTTATTTATATAAAACAATTATAAATATATTTTAAGTATATTTTCTTCTATTCATATTACTAAGCTTAATATCAATGTTATAATTATCTTATTTAAATATTTAAGACAATAAAAAGAAATGTTTTGTAAAAACTCAATGTTGCAAGTATTGTACACCAACTCAGTTTTGTGTGCATCATATGCCAAGTCAGTGTTTCTTGAAGTGAAATCCAAGTTCACATTGCGTTTAGTGCAAGATAAGTTAGTATTTTCGGTGAGTGGAATGTTTGACTCACTGTTTTAATATGTATAAATAACTATATCCAATGTCATGTGAAATGAAAAATATTAAAAATATAAATTAATTCAAAAAAAAAACAATTCTAAGAATCTTGAGGTGTTATAGTGGTACTGGAAGGAAAAGAAAATGATGGACCAGATGATAGCCCGCATTTTGTGGTGATTCTTCTAGGTATTTTTTGTAGTGCCCATGTTTCTGCTAGTGTTGGGGGAAATAAGGAAGGTTTTCTAATGATATCAACTAATAAATAGTAGATTGATACTCAAGAAAATCATATCCTGGATCTCATCAGTATGATTCAACCATTCTCTGGGGTACTTAATTCCAAATCTACCAGATGTAGAACTCCCATAGAGAAATCACATGAACCTGTTCTATCAAAGAACACGTTCAAACCTCTTGGGGAAATTTTTGGGATGATGATGTTTAGGTTCAACAATCCCCAGATCATGATCAGAGAAACACTAGGGAAGATGAAACAACAAAGATCCCCAAAATAGAGGTACACCCTCAAGATGGGAATAAAAAAGGTAAGAGTAAGAAAAATGAAAATGACAGGTCAAGATGGCTCATAATGAAGGGAATGTGACTAAGGGAAGGGACCCTAAGCAATTATAATTTTATTCTAGAACTACCAAGGGTTAAGGGAATGCCTAAAATCCAATACCCATAGGCGTTTCATTATCACCAAAAAACCACTATTCATTGGAATTGATAAACCCAAAATGGATTTTGAGAAATTGAAAAAATTAAAGTGGTCCTTTATGGGATATCTATTTATATTTAAAAACTTACATAATATTTGAATGGATTATATTTGGGTTCTTGGGCATCAAATCATTTAAATTTCTAAATGCAACCAGAAAAATCATAGTATAACTATCACTTTCATCATATCTGGAAAGATTATGAATGTCAATTTTGTGTATACTTCTAAATCTTATATTTGGAGGAGGGGTCTCTTGGTAGAGCTTGAGGAGATATCTAAGGAGGTTGTTCAAAAATAGGTGGTGTTGGGTGACTTCAACACTTCTCTTGATCCAAATGAAAATATTGGACCTGGATTTAATAGGATAGAAGAAAGTGAATTCTCATACCACATTGATCAATGCAATCTCACTGATGTCCGAGTTACTAGAGCTAAATTCACATGGAGAAGGATTACATGGGATGTATTTCAGGAAAAAAACTCAATATATGTTGTTTACAAATGGATGATATAAGTTTCAACAGCGGACTCTTAGGACATACTCTTCCTAAGAATCATTCTGACCACAACCATATTATTATAGAGCTTGCCACTATACCTAGGTCTGCCACTCTACCTTTCCCTTTTAATAATGGTTGAGTTGTGATTCATGGATGTAGAGAAACTATTCTGGAGGCATTGAAGCTTTAGTATAATGAAATCCCGCTCAAAAGACTTGTTGATAAGCTTAATCATAACAAAAGTATAGTAAAATAATGGAGTAAAAATCATTTTAGAAGTTGGATTTTGACATCTATAATGATGAACAGTAGATTGAAATCATTTAGAATAAGGACCAAATTCAGGACTTTCCTTCCATAGAGGAAGTGAAATCCCACTCAAAGCCTGATGATATGATAAAAATCAAGGAAATTTTGGATAGTTATTTAATGAAAGTGAAATGGTTCAAGGAAGGAGAAATAAATTCAATTTTTTTAAACATGCATTATAGGGAGAAAATACCCAAGGAAGGGAACCATGCCATTATCATTAATGGTCAATTGCACACTTCTAAAAATGTTGTTTCTAAAGATTTATTTAATTACTTTAGTAGTATTTAGTTTAATTATGGGTTAGATAACAAACCAAATATGGTTAAAAATATTATTCCATGTATTGATGAGAGGGAAAATAAAGATCTTATTAGATCCCCAAACATAATGGAAATCTGGAAGAACCGTTATCCACTAATATGGAGAGTATTTAGGTAAGGAGACCCACTCTTAGGGCTAATATTTGTGATTTTTTAAGACTATCTGAGAAGTTGAATTAATGATTTTCCTCAATTTGGTCTCTTTAAACAAATGAAATCTAGGAGGGATGCACTCCCACCACCCACTTTCATTATATATATGAAATTACCCTTTTTTGATTAGTGTTAAGTATAACCATATTTGGAATTAAGACTCTTTTTTACCACTTTGAGGAAGTAGATGGGCATGCCATCACCTAGTGTGAATCTTTTCTTGTCTTTTGAGAAGGCATATTAGTGGGTAAAAAATAGGGCGATGAAGATGCTCGGGGTGAGGAAGGGTTCTCTTCCCTTTAATTATCTTGGTGTCCTAGTTTTTTGGAGGAGATTCAAAAGAAAGTTCCATAGAGGAATTTGAAATGGTATCATTAATCAATTAGAAAAATAGAAATGGAAGGATATGTTCTATGATAGGAGAGTGTGCTTTTTCAACTCAGTCATCACCTCAATGATTGTAAATTATTTCCCTATTTATGGGTGGATAAGAGGTCTCATAAAGGAATTACATGTAATGATTAGCAATTTCATATGGATTGGGTCTATTCATGAAAATAAACTATTCATTATTTTATAGACAGACTACATTAATTCCATTTAAATAGGAGGGATTGGGGTCAAAGAAATGCAAATTTCCAATGATGGAATGATTATTAAGTTTACTTAGGATATGTAACCACTAATGATCCTTCTTGAGATTTTCTAATTAGTCAGTTCTAGTATAGTTTGATTCATATATATTGTTATCATCATGGTTCTTCGCTTTGGCCAGCTATCAAATTTTATTTCAGTGACACTATTTATGATATAAAATTTTTAGTTAGGATGAGCTCTAATCTTAATTGTTGGGACACATGTTGACTTGATTATCCCCTTAAGAGTATTTTAAATATTCCCTATGGTAGTATAATAATTAATATCTCTAAACTCATTTCCCAATACACCACTCTTCATTTTATTCCCTTGCAGGTTTTCACAGAGATTAAGAACTGCACCTTCATGGATGTTGATACTATGGTGTGGATACCAAGATGCAATGTACAGTTTATTATCAAATATCACTACAAGAAGAAGGCTGGTACTTTACCCAAAATACCTTACAAGATTTATCTTTCATGGTTAGTTTTAGATAGCCTACAAGGTTTATTCTAATAGGGAGAATCTAGAATCATAAGCTCCAAACATAGAATTGGTTGATGAAGTCTGGGTATTGTATTGCTTATTCTTGTGTGATATGTATGAGAGTTGAAGAAAGCATAAATCTCCTATTTACTGTATTCATAAATGAAAGGTATTTATAGTTATATAGAGGGAAATAATTTTCCTTGGATATAAATACAATCATTCCCATTGAAGATCTGCTCTCCACCCTTTGCAATGCTGGAATGAGTAAGAAAATTAAGATTTTTCAGTTGGTGTCCATGACTTCCATTATTGAATCTATATAGAGAGGTTGTAATATGAATATGTTTGAAGTGTATATGACTAATACCCATGATATAATTAATTCCTTTCATTGATCCATTCACACTATTACTAACATACATATGGGGTTGATAAATAATGACATGGGTGATTTCAATATCCTCCAGTTATTGGGTGTCACAGAAAATATGAAGAAACCATTAGTAATAAAATCAGTGAGATGGATATCACCCATCATCATGTGGATCAATGAAAATGTGGATGGAGTAGCCTCATGTACACCAGGTCCATTAGGCTGTGGAGGTACCATCCAAACATATCAGAGCTTTTTGAAGGGTTGTTTTTATCACTAAATCGGTATAGTTATAGACAACCTATGAGGATGATCATTAGAAAATAATATATTCCATTAAATATATTATCCATCATTAGTGTAATTCTCTATGGATTGAATTTTATTCTGAAAATGTGGTTACGACATTGAAATAAAGGAAAAATAATTCCCCATGGAAACTCCCCCATCATTGGGTTGCTTCCAAGAATAATTTAAGTCATCTTAATATCTTTGTTTCACATGTCCACCGAGAGGCTAATCAGGTGGTAGATACTTTATCAAAGAAGGAGGTCCTTGATGTAAGCACAATGTGGTCCTTCATAGATCATGACTTCCACAACTCATTGGTGAATAATGAAATGTGTGGAGTATTTCAGTCATGAATTTTAAACTCCGTTGTAATGCATGATATTTGTTTATCATTAATTTTTTATTAGAAAAAATTATTAGGACCAAGTGAACCTGAATCCTATATTTTCTTTGTATAGGTTGCAATGTTTAACTATAGAAGTCATGTCATCTTTGTGTTAATTTAACTTCATTGCATGAGGGTAATTGGGAGGTGGTGTAAAATTAGAATAATTTTTCACTCTTGGTATTCTCACAATTAAATTTTAACTTAGATGGTTGAGGTTCTAAAGATAGATTATAGATTAGAGGGTTCTGACAGCTGGTAAGGATTCAAAAGAAAGGGGGAGATTGTTTTGAAAATACATGGGTCCATTCATATACCATTTCAAATTTTATTTCATTCCCTTGGGGATATAAAATAATTATAAAAAAAGAAAATACCACCAATAAGGGTGTAATGAATATTATAGTTATATAATAAAAAGGGTAGTTAAAACAATCATGTTCTCATGAAATATTTGTCATGATGGGTCTACTAACCATGGAATCCAGGTATATATACTAACTGTATGTGTTAATTGTTCATATCAGATAATGTAGAAACCAATATATTTAAGTATCATATAAGGTATAGTGACCTTGCGAGTAAATTTTCATGTTATATATATTGTCATCAGGGCCAGTTGGTCACAAATACCTTGATGACAATATTAACCTTCACACCGAGGTTATTAAGTTTGCCTTTTTTCTGGTTCAGGTTGGGTTCTTGGTTAGTTTTCTTAGGAACTGGGTGTGACTAGTTTGAATTTTTGAGGAATTTATTTTGTCTATCCATATACTGGTGCTTTCCCATGAGTTCTCCATTGAATTTTCTAGGATAAGTGAAGGATTTTGGGTTGGAAAAATGATGTGCATGGTTAGAGAATAGTTTTTCAAACTCTGCACCATGCCCCAGGTAACCATGCGGTTGGAGACAAAACCTACCGCACAGCCACCACACGACCATGTGCCTCATCCCACGTAAGTGTGTTGCTGGTGTCTTCTTCGGTATAGACGGCTGCACTGTCTCCACTTGGTTTTCAAACCATATAGAATAACCCTACAAATATTCCAACACATTAAATATTTTTCCCTATTTTTATCTCTCCCCGTTTTTAACCCCTTTGGACCCCTTTCTCAACCCCCAGGGACTCCCCATCCCTAGTCATGCCTCCCTCCATCCCCTAATCTTTTTAGGATTTGATTTTTGGGAATTTTTGTGTGGATCCTTCAAGATCTTTCATTTAAGTATTGTTATCTCTTTTTTTCCTCTTCTTTTAGGGTACCCCCTCTTCTCTTTTGGGGGTTTTAGTTTTCCAGTGTGTATGGGGTTTGATTTAGGGTTAGATAATACTGTTAAGGGTTCAATCATGATGTATTAATTTAGATATTTCCTAAGGTGTGGTTGTGGTTTTGCACTATTTTCCTAAAGGTTTTTCATAAGAGGTAGATGGTTCTATACCCTAACATTTTAAGATGAATTTAGTATGTTTTTTCGAGTTTATAAATTTGTTCTTTAGTTTTATTATGTGATTTTAGTGGTGTTTATGAAGTGATTGGTGCATTTATAGGTTATAAATGAATTTTTACAATGGTAAGGGCTAGGATTTTGTGTGTGATATAATATAATGTTTCTAAATAGCGTTTTAGGGATTTTTTGGAAGGTGATAAATTATTTTCAAAGTCACTTGAGGTGCATGTGTGTTTAAATTTTATTTTCAATGGAAATAGAACATTTTGAGAATGTTTTCCTTGTTATTAATTGTGTATAAACTGTAAATTGTTTGAAAGATGAAAAGTTTCTTTTAAAAATGGTTTTAAGGTAAGGGTGGGTAAATAAAGGGATTGGAACATTGAATTGGTTTGTTCCTAATGTTTGTTTCTCATGATTGTTAAAGAGGGACTTATAAAGTTTGTGAGTGGTGGAAAATGTGTCTAAAAGAGGGTTTTTGTGTGAGTAAAAAGGAAATTGGTTTTTTTATAAGAAATTGTAATTTCCTTGAATTTCGTGGAACTGGGTTCCCAAGTGGTGATATGTGTGACATGTGAACTTTAAATCTAGTAAAAGGGAATCCTAGTTATGTAGGCGGGTGGACTAGAACTAGTTTGCTAGAGATTCAAAAGTGGCTTGTCCTAGTTTTACTTAGCTAGATTGACATTTACAACACTAAAACAATTATGATGATGGATTATTTCCACAATAACATTGGATGTTTCTACTCTCTAGTGGCTTAATCATGAGGATGTTGATGGTTTTGGGTACCATACCACCCTTCACTAAGGCACAATGTTATAGGGTCCCACACAAGCTAGAATAACCCTAGGGATTTACCCATGTTGCTCTACCTTAAATGATATATTACTATATTTAGTCATATGGTGTAACTCATGTGTGTGTGTATTTACTATAAATTCTATTTTTATTTTAAGCAAGTGGTTGTGAAATGTATTTCCTTGGACGTGTTCCTTTTTAAAATGTTTACCAAATAAATGTTTTTCCCAGAAATATTTTAAATGAAATAACATAAATGAGCATATTAAATTATCTTTAACTGTTATAGAATGGAATATTTTTACCTGGGTGGAATCCTTCTGGGATTTGGATCTCACCCTACATACACCTTTAGGTGTTTGTATCCATTGTTATGTGTTTGTCTCAGGTAAAGGCTTGGCATATCGGGATGGAAGTTTGTTTTATCGTGGTATCTCTTGTTGATATTGGTGATAGTGGCTTGAGTATTTTACTCCTCTCATTACATGGAGGTTTGGGTTAGAGTCATAGTTACCCCCTATTTATTATGGTCATTTTGGGTTTTGTCCAAGTTTGTAAACATTAATTCCGAATGTTGTTTATTCCCTCTTTGGTTGTGGATTTTTGGTTTATCTTGTTTATTTATTTTGTTATTTTTGTTATTATTTACCGGTGAATCATTACCATGTGTTGTTTATGATACCTGGGCATTTTTTTCTAGCCCATGGGGATTGGGAATGCCATTCAGGTTATACCACTGACCGGGTTGGTCATTGGTTCAGATGGAGACCCGACATGGTTTGTTGAAAAATGGTATCATAGGAAGGTTACATCCTTTTGGGTTATGTCCATAGGGAAATAATTAGGGTATAATAGAGCTAAGGTTGTCGATACTCGATGTTCTAGTTATGAGTGAGGTGTCTGGCCAGCACACTTCATGGTGGGCCATGAGGTACCAAGGGAGTCGGGTTTCATCTAAGTCCTTTGGTTCATGTGGTTGTTCATTTTTTGGAGATATGAAAAGGGAGTTGGGTCAATAGACTCATTCAGATTTTTGGGACAAGCAATCCATGTGGATACATAGACATTTCCATATAACATTCTCCATGAAGGTTAATTGATTGGAGTATGGATTCCAACCATATGTCTAGGCCAACAGCTTGAACTAATTTTCCCTCTAATTATCTTGTGTCTCATTAGGTTTTGGAAAACCATTTTGAAAATATTTATTAGAAAAATTGTGAAAAAATAGATTTTAAAATGGAAATTGTTTTTAGTGGATAGTGTTTATTTTATCATGATTTAATTTTCATAACTTAAACCTATGGTTAGTTGAATTCAATTGTTTGGAGATCAGGAATTATATTAAAGTGTGTTTTGGAAAAAATATTTTATAAAAGGGATTTTTTAAGCTATTGAAAAGTATTTTGAATGGGATTAAATGTTTTGAGATTTATGCTTGAAGTTCAGAAATAGAATTTGATTTGGCCATTAGTGGGATTTTGAAAAGTTCAATTAATTTTTGGAAACATGTTTTAAATGAGGATAAATGAGTGAATATTGATGAAATGAAGCTTTTTGTGAAATCTAGAGTGTTTAAAAGTGAAAAAAATTGTTTTGAGGTTTATGTGTAAGTTTTGAAAATGAGTCTGTATTTGAATGATTGGTGTTTTTCTTAAAAAGGTTTGTGAAACTCGACATAAGTTATGATTTTTATGGAAATAAGGTTATGAAAAGTGGATTTAGTAAATTTTCAAAATGTAAAAGTTAGTTGAATGTTTATTTGGGAAGGTGGGATAATTTTTTCTTTGTCCTTTGGTATATCTGTGAGTGGTAACATGCATAGGATATATGTGGTAAGTGAATGGGTGCCCGGTTTGGCATGAGAAGAATTCATGTGAAAGACTCCATGTGATACCGTAGGTGAATGTGTAACCCATCATTCTGGCATTATTTTTGAAAGTTTTTTTTGAAGAATAAGGTGTGGTGCATCTTTTTGTATTTTTGGATTTTTTTTCTTGTAAGGTTATTTGAGTTTGAGAAGTCTTCTTTTTTGGGAGATGTTATGAATTTCATTTTCTAGGTTAATTGGTTTGGGATTATGGTTAGTGGTTTCTTTTGATGAGTATTTTAGGAAGCCTTTGTAGTGTTTCCCCTCTTGTTCTCGGTATGAGGTTGTTGCATGTGTTGGAAGATAGACTAGTTTGACTGGGTATTTGGTCCTCCCTCATGGCTAGTGTACACCTCTATAAAGAGTTATTTCATGATTAAAGTGTGTCCATAGGAAATATTCATTGTATTTACCTCCAATTGGTCAAAGAAAGGACATTCCTTTTTGAGTGTTAGTTCTGATCCTATCCCTTTTTCCTTCTCGTCTAAGAGGATACTCTCATAGCAGGAGGGCGGATGCGAGAGGGGTTGAATGAAACATTGGTTTGCTTGAGCTATTTGATAGTCGAAGGTGATGTTGATGTCATTATGTCTGAAGATCCTATCAAGAATCTGTGAATGGAATCACAGTGAGGAAATATGGAGTCAATCTAGAGTTGTCGATGTTGGCTGCTATTTCATAGGTCCCTTGGGACTTTCATTGGTTTCGTCTAAGTAATAGACCATGTTAAGACACCCAATGTCGCGAATCAGGTTATATGAGGTTTTTATGTATGCCTACAATAATATTGTGTTTCCTGGGACTTAGTTTAAGGTCCATGTCCTTGTAATGTTTCTATAAGATGAAAGACTCATGTATGATGGCATCTTTTAGAGTTATATTCTCTTATAGATAAATTTTTTGATATTATGGAACCTTATAAGGGAATCTATTTTGACAGAATCATGTTCCTCTTCTAGGAATTCTTAAAATTCTACATTCTAAAGAGAGTGCCTTCTGAGTGACTCTTCTTCCATTGTTCTAGTTTGGGGTGAAAGGGACGATCCATTAAGTTATTATCATGGTGAAGTATCATGTTAAAGCCAAGTAAGTCTTGACATGTGTGTGTTCTATTGGTGTTGTCTACATTGTGTTATGGTTTCTTGTGGCCCCAATAAAAGGATGTTTTGATCATGGGTTTTTTGTGCCTGACTGTGAGGCAGGAGATGCTTCAGTCAACAGAGAACCAGTCATAGGTTTCAGAGTGAATTTGTCACGTAGTTAGGGATGCCTAGGGGTGTAAAGTATTTTGTCTAGTTTCTGTCTTCTATAGAGAAGGTAGAAGTGGTTAAGCCTCCCATATATTTGATTCATCATGTATGGTCCCGTTTGGTTAATAGAGACATGGGGACCATGTTCCTCATTATTATAGTCTATTGAATGTAATATTTTATCCTCAGTTATGAGGAAGCATGATTGGTTCGTTTTGTTAAACCTTAGTGTTTACTCCCTTGTGGGTATAAATATCTTTGTGGTTGTTCATGTATAAATGGTATTGTATGTCCTTTTCGATCCCAGTTTTTGGTTAGGTACATCTAAGGATGTTGATTCCCGTGGGAGAGTTGAACCACATAGTTTACTCTATTTGGTTTGGAGTTTTATTAATTGGGTCCGCAGTGATGAGAGGATAGGTCATGAGGGAAGCTCTAGAGTTGACCCATGTTAGGTTTCCTTCAATGGTCCAAGATGGTCAGTTATGTTGGTTGGTTATTTCTTATAGTGGGGAGACCCACCATGGGATTCACTGAAATTAACTGGGAGTAAATTGATTTTTTCCAATTCATTATGATGGGGATTCCAATCAGAACACCCCCCATGTTGGTGTCCCAGTCCCATCTCGGGTGTTAGTATATTTCTTATGGTGGGGAGTCCATTTCCTCCTCTACCATGTCATTACATAAAATTTGTTCCTTGTGATGGATTGGAAGTATGTGGTCTCGTTCAGAGGTATCTAACCCTAAGATTCTTCCTTGTGTAGACGTTTGGGTGGGAGAGTCCCCACCGATTTCGTAGATTTGAGGTTGTGGGGGTGTTCTTTATATGTGAGTTGATCTATTTTGTTTGTTTCAAAAAGGTGGTGTGGGTTCTTTCTAGTGAGGTATGGGGTGATTTGGTTTGATAATAGGGATGATTCATTATGGAATACTTTTTCCCTTCATTTGATCAACTGGAGGTGATGTCACTTTTTAGGGTGGGTGAAGGATAGTGGGAGGTCCATCATTTTTAAGTCTCCTTTTCTATTATGGAGATTTTTACAACATTTTTATGGATTTATAAAGGATAAAGGTATTATTGTAGGAAGAATTGTCACACATGGGTTTTTAAGTTTTTTTTCAGTTCAGATCGGGTTCTTAGTTATTTTTCTCAAGAAATGTGTGAGACGAGAACGATTTTTTGAGGCATTTTTTTCATCCTTAACCTGGTTCTTTACCAAGAGTTATCACTTGAATTTTCAATGATAAGTGAATAATTTTGAGTTGGAATACTGATGCAAATGGTTGGCACACATTTTTTCAAACCGTGCGCCATGCCCCAATTAACCGTATAGTAAGAGACATAACCTACAACTCGGCCACTGCATGGTCAGTCCCCCTACCCAGGTAAGTGTGTGACTAGTGTCTTCATTGGTAGAGATGGTTTCATGGTCTCCCCATGGTTTCCAAACCATGTGGACTAACCATGTGGTCGTGCCTGCTCATTAAAAATGTTTCCCCTCTTTTTCCCTCTCCCTAATTTTAACCCCTTTCTCCCCCTTGATCGACCCTCATAAAATCCCCATCCCTAAATTCACCTCCCTCCATATCCTCCTATCATTGGGATTGGATTCATGGGCATTTTTGGCGAATATCCTTCAATATCTCTCATGTAAGTCCTCTTCTCTCTTGTTTTACACTTCTTTTAGTGTTTCCCATTTTCCGTTTTGGGGGTTTTGGTTTTCCAGAAGATATGGGGTTCCATTTACAGTTAGATCTTCATGGTAAGGTTTAAATATTTATGTCTTAAGTTCAATCATGCCTTTTTAGGGTTTTCTCAAGGTGCGGTTGTGGTTTTGCATCATTTTATGGAAGGTTCTTCATGAGAGGTAGGTGGTCAATGACCTAAAATTTTTAAGTGAATTTAATATGTTTTCTGGAGTTTATAAATGTGTTATTTGGGTTGATTATGTGATGAGAATGGTGTTTTTTAGTTGATTAGTGTGTTTATAGGTTATAAATGAATTTTAACAAAGGGAATGGCTGTGTTTCTATGTGTGTTATAAGGTAACGTGTCTAAAGAGGTATTTAGGGGTTATTTAAAATGTGTGAAATGTATTTTCAAAGTCACCTAAGGTGTATGTATATTTAAATGGTATTTTCAATGGAAAATGGGGGATTTTGATCATGTTGGCCATGTTATGATTTTTGTATAAATTTTAAATTTTTTGAATGATGAATAGATTATTTTAAAAATGTTTTAAGGTATGTGTGGGTTAATGAAGGGGATAAGCCCATTGAATTGGTTTTTTTATAATGTGTGTTTCTCATGATTATTATAGGGGAATTACAAATTGTTTAATTGGAGGAAAATGTGTCTCAAAGGGAGTTTGGGTGTGAATAAAAAAGGAAAGTGGTTTATTTTATAGGAAACAGTAATTTCCATGAATTTCATGGAATTTGGTTTTTAAGTGATGATATTTGTGACATGTGGACATTAAATCAAGCATAATGGAATCCTAGTTATCTTGGTGGGAAGACTCGAACAAGTGCGCTAGTGATTCTGAAGTGGTTTTTCCCAGTTTCACATAGTTGGATTGACGTTTACAACACTAAGAAAACTATGATGATGGATGATCATCACTAGAACATTGGACGTTTCTCCTATCTAGTGGCAGATGCACGAGGATGCCACCAATATAAAATACCCTATACCAATGGTTTGGAACTTTTGGTATATCCTATACCAATAGTTTGGAGGACTATTGGCTGGTTTAGCATTGGGATAGGTATCTACCAAAGGTTTTGGGAAAACCATTGGTATAGAACTATACCAATAGTTTTTTCAAACCATTGGTATAGTTTTTTCATATAACCTATATAAACTATTTCATAAAACTGTTAGTAAAGGTAATTCAAAAAAATACGGCTTGGTTTTTATCCCAACACCTCCCGTTCATAATCCAACAACCTAACAACTAACCTAACATGACTTTTGTGAACATAATTTCATAAATATATATATTTATATTCATAAGTATTTTAACTTTTGATTTATTTAATGTTATCTGAAAAATTATTCCATTAAAATATGTGTGCCTATTAGAATGGTTTTGAGAACCATTAGTATATGTTCTTTGATTTTTTGAGCTATACCAACGGTTTTGGCCAAAGCATTAATATAGGCCCAGATAAGTGACTTATACCAACAGTTTTTTCCAAACCATTGGTAAATTTCCATATTAGTGACCTATACCAACATTTTGACAAATACTATTTTTACAGGTCCTATTTCTAGTAGTGCACTCACGATTGTGCTTACTATACCACCTTTCACCGAGGCACGGGGTTCTAGGGTCCTACACTATCTAGATTAACCCTAAGGATTTACCAATGGTGCTCTAATTTAAATGATATGGTGTCATCCATTAGTATACATTAGACCTCATGTGTGTGTTTATTTACTATAAATTATCTTTGTCTTTTAAGCAAGTGGTTGTGAAATGGATTTCCTTGGAAGTGTTCCTTTTAAAAATGTTTACCCAATAAATGGTTTTCTTGGAAACATTTTAAATGAAATTAAATAATGAAAATTTTAAAATATATTTAAATGTTTTATCATGGAATAATTTTATGTTGGTGGAATCCTACTTGGATTTAGATCACCCCTACATACACATTTGGGTGTGTGTAGCCATTTTTAAGTGTTTTTCTCAGGTAAAGGTTTGGTGTCTCAGGATGGAATTTTTTTCCTTGTTGTCTCTCTTTTTGATCTTGGTGGTGGTGTATTGAGGATGTTACTCCTCTCATTACAAGGAGGTTTGGTTTGGAGTCATAGTTCCCCCTTTTTTTTGGTCCTATAGGGATTTATTCAAGGTTGTAAACATTAAATCTAGAAATTGATTATTCCATGTTTGGTGGTGCATTTTTAGTTTAGATTGTTTATTTATTTGGTTCTTTGTGGTTATATTTTTGGTTAAATCATTTACTTGTGTTTTTTATGATACCCGGGCACTTTTTTCCAACCCATTCGGATCGGGAATTCCCTTTGGGTTATACCAGAGACCGGGTCGAGCACTGGGTTGGATGACTGCCCATCTTGGTTCATGACATGAACAAAAACTCACAGTCACATAAATTACTATGAGATATATACATCAAAGTTACATTAAAATCAATCAACAAAATTAATAACAATAAAAATAATTCAAATAATCATGAGTTTGAACTATATTTAATAATTTAAGATATTTTATTATCATTATTAATTTATGCCTCATATAAAATGTTTTCTCAATATTCAATGGATTTTTAAATATAAAAGTATATTGATGTTCTATAACAATTAATTCAAGATTAATATCTTCTTTTTGAAAATGATCTCCTAAAAATTTATATATTATGTAATTTTTTTACTTTAATGGGATATGATATTTATAGAGATATTTATTGAACTTTTATTATCACAATTTATAGGGAAATGTTAAAATTCACCAGACATAGTCTAGTAATATATGTTTTTCAACATAATTGGTTCACAATAACATCTTGTAGCTATGTAATCTAATTCAATAGTTGATAATGCGATAGAGTAGGGTTTCTTACAACACTATGAAACTAGATACATTAAAAAAAGTTTCATGTTCCAAAGGTGCTCTTTCTATAAAACATTAAAGCACTAAAATCTATATATGGATATCGTACTAAATCAAATTCATTTCCTCTATAAAAAGATCCTAATTTTTTTCACTCTTTATGTATTTAATGATTTTTATAATATAAATCTAATGTAATTAATTTTGGTTTGATTAAAAAACAAACAGATGAACACACTAAACCTATTATCTGGTCAACTAGTAGTTAAGTATAATAAACACCTAACAATACATCTACATTTTTTTTGATAAACTGGTTTCCTAATTTCATTATGATATATCATTCAACTTATAGACATGGGAATATAGCTTTCATTAGTACTATCCATAACTAAATTGTTTAAAGGAACCCTAGAGAACTTTTTTGTTTTATAATGCCTCATTTTATATTTTGGAAATTTTGAAAACCATATATGAATTTTAAATCACCCATTAGACTGATTAAAAAAAAATTCATCATTTATTAAAAAAATCAGAACATAGTGATTTTTTATATGATCCAAAAATAATATAATCAATATTGACTTATATTATTAAAAATTATTTTTAAATACTTTTAATAAATAATATATGATTATATTTTCATTAAGAAAAACCTTGAGAAATAAAAAATGAGCTGAACATGTAAGATTATTTGATAGGATAATGTTTCAAACAATATATGGACTTTGTTAATTTAAATATATAATTTGGAAAATTAGGGTTTTAAAATCTGAAGGGTCATTCAACAAAAGTAACATCAATTATATAACAATTTATAAAGGAACACTAGACGTCCATTTGATATAATTTCAAATTCAAGTGTTTTTTGGAAAAGAATAATTCTAATGGATTAATACTTACCTACAAGTGAAGAGGTTTCCCCATAGTCAATACCTTCCTATTGGATATACCATTGTGTGACCAGTTAGTCATTATTTCTATTTAGAGTTGCAAACTCATCAATGTTATTATTAAACACCATCATAGAACCAATGGTCATTAAGTATTTAGGCCTTTCTATGAGTTCCTAAAATTTATTCCTTTAAAAACTTTTCAATTCATCTTGTATTTACATTAACCAAAATTCATCATTTATTGATTTATTAACATTTTTAGTTTCATGTTTTTACTAGAAGGTTAGATGTTCAACCTGGCGTCTATGAGAAGCTCTATTTTGATTCCCTCTATCTAGACCTCCAAAAATAAAATCCATGGGATGGTCTATATGAGTACTAATATTTTTTATATAGAAGTACCTAATACTTCATTTTCATCTACACATTTTAGTTCTAAAATTTCTATAATTGGGGAATTTTCTATAGAAGGTTTCAAAAAACTATCACCAGACTAGGATGATATATTAATATTTAAATTTCAATGATCATCCTAAATGTTTTCTAAAAAAGTATTAGTATCATGTGGATCTATTTTATTAAATTTAAAATTTAAATATTCTTTAACAAATTTGGATCTTTTATTGAAAACCATCTATGATTTATAACAATTTTAATATCTATGGAAAGTTCCTTCATAAATTTTGGGAGTATATTTTATTAAATTATTCTTTTCATTATGAATAAATTCCTTACATCCAAAAAATCTAATGTAATTAAATTCTTGATTTATTCCCTTCCATAAATCATATGATGTTTTCTTTAATAGTGGTCTAATAAGAACAATATTAATTATATTTCACTTTATATTAACAACCTCTTCCAATAAAAAAATAGGGAGGATATATTCATTAAGCATGGTATAACAAATCTCTTTAAGAGTTCAATTTCATCTTTATATAAAACAATTCTCCTTTGGAGTCCAAGGATGGGAATATTTATGATTATATATATGTTTTTTTTAAAATATATTAAAATTACTAATTTTTAAACTCATGGACCTAGTCACTTTATATGACTTAATATAATTTCCACTAATTTTTTCTAAATATTTTTCATATTTTTTAATATAGGAAAATATTTTAATTTTTTTATATTAAAATAATTATCATGATTATTTGGGAAATTCAACTAAACTAATATAATAATAAAATATTCCATTTATTCAAGAAACATTATAGGGTCCAAAAAACTCCATGTCTATGAACTCTATGGGTTGTGAAGCTAAAACTTATTTATCTAGTCTTAATGATATCTTATGGTGTTTCCCTTCTTGGAAGGAGTTATAAACTTTATATATTTGGAATTATTTTTTAGGATGATCCTTGAATAATCCTTCCCTAGTTAGCATCATAATCATGTGTATATTGAAATGGCCTAGTATCCTATCACATATCCAAGTATATTTTTAAATGGAATTAAAACATAATTTTTTTTGAAAATAATGAATCTAAATCAACATCATAATGATTATAATTATGCTAGGAAATTAAGAATAAAATATTCTTATATTCATAAATCATGTAAGAATTATTTTCAAATTTGAAAACTTAACTTTCATAGAAAAATTTTGGGATGATAAATACATTCTATTTTAAACCATCTATAAATAAAAATTTTGATATCAAAATATTCATTCCATTATCAGTTTTACTTAGTGTGATTATCTATTATTTGGAAATATCACCAAAAGTGACATTTCTACCATCTAATTTGACATTATAAAAAAAATAATGTGTTCCCCATACATGTTTCTATAATATAATAATTCCATATAACCTAATTTTTTACTATTTATCTTCAAGGAGTATTCCTATAACAAAATTAAATAAAAAATAAAATTGGAACCCTTACATTCCTAGGACAAAAAATGATCATGTTAAAAGATTTAAGTATCTAATGTTTTTACTGGTTTAATATAAATAGACATTAATATTTTTGAAATAAAAATAATGATATGTCAAAACATGTATTAATTATTTACAGAGTTAGTTGTAAATGAACTATTTATAGATTTATTATTATAAAATTTCCCTTTTCATGGATGATAACAAATCAATCTGTTCTACTTAGGCATGGTTTGTTTTCCAAGAGATCTTATAAGGGTTTCTCTATAACTTTGGAATCATTCTATATCCATTTAAATTTTATAATTGAATTATTTTATTTAATTTTATTTATTTAATAATGATACTTTTTATATTTTTCTACAATAGTTTTAGATTTAAAATGTGTAGCAATTTCTATAGACTTTTATATTTATCTTTATGTTACTTTATTTTTTATCTAACATGACACTGTACTAAAATTTATCATCTTTATTCATATTTTAGTGCTATATTTATTTCCAATAGTGATTATAAAAACTTAACATGAGATGAAAAAATAGTATTTAGAACATTTTACATTTTCACCATGAAACACATGTTAGATAAATCATTTTTTATTCACTAATAGAGATAGAGTCACTTGTGATATCCTCATTGGTGCTCCAATTAGATTTCATTGTCTTATTTGTCATTTTTCCTTTATCCTAATTTTAAATATGATACTTTAACTTATGAAATTTATCATTTATGATCCATTTTCATTCGAACCTGTAAAAGGTCACTTCAATAGACCGATTCTCCATTTTAGGACATCCTTTTAAATCATACCATCCACCATAATTTGTTTTCTTTATGACATTATTCATCCTCTAGAATTTATTAATTCTCCTATCTAGGTGATCCATTTTCACATCCCTAATATAGGGTGATTCATCCTCACTTATACTATCATATTTAATATTCTCAATCAGTTTTTTAGGCTGATGTATTGAAGGAAAATGATTTTCTCTTTGGTTCACCTTCTACTTATCTATTCATATTCAGTTCCTCCCCATACAAAATTATAATTTCAATATGTTCTTTCACCCCTAGTTTATAAATTTCGTAGGATTCTTTAATAGAAAAGAGGTTCCTCTATTACTATTAGGTATACATCTTAGAAGTCACTTCACTTTATCATTATATATCACAAAATTCCCATGTTCTTTCATTTCGTTCACAATATTGTTAATCCTTTGATACATATCAAAAATAGTTTTTCAATGTTTAAACATGAATGTATCATTTTTAAGGGTAAATGTATTTAATAACATATCTTTAACATTTTACATTACTTCATGTGATATAGAAAGTGTATCCCATATTTTGAATATAGTAAAACAAGAATATACTCTATTATATTCATTTTATCTTAACACATAGTATAATTCATTAATGAATTTATAGTTACAATCATATGTGGCCCTTGTGGAAGTGTTCCATTCAACTCTAGTAGCTTCGGTTTTTTATATTATTCCTTTATTATCATCCAAATAGAAATTCTCAAGCTATATATATATATATTTTCATTTTGATAATCCATTGAGAACAACTTGTTCCATTAAAATAAGCAGGCCAGTTATTGGATGTTCCTTCTTGATGACTATTATCAATAATGATGGAAACATATAAATTAGAATTTTTCTTATCTTTTGGTAAAATTAGATCATAATTAAATGGAATTTTTTACTCTAACACAAAAATTTGGTTAGATTCAAGATCTCATGAACTAGTGAATCGAGTATCTAGTTAAAATGTCCACTCAATCTATTTAAAAAAAATCCCGTAATTTTTAAAAAAAATAATAATTAACTAAAATTTTAGAAGTATATAATTTTATCTTTAAATGAACTTCTTAGATATTCGATCACAAATAAATTAAAACAACTTTTAAAAACTCTATTAACTTTTGAAATAGTATTTATTGTATAAAATACAATATATGTAATAAATACTAATGTTAACTATCAATGTGATTTTTTATATTGTATATTCAAATTAAAAACTTGTGTTTTTTATAACTGGTTAAAAAATAGAGAAAATTCATACCAGAATAAAATAAAGAGTATCAGTCTCAAGGAGAGACGATTTCCACTCTATATAGAAATCAACTCCTACCATACATGTAATTAAATAATAAACCAATAAAGAACCTAGATCTATTTTTTAAAACATATCTACTCAGATAGTCTAGGATACATATAGACTCTACTATAATTCTACATTGGAAAAAAATAAAAAAAATATGTCTGCAGTATGTCTAGGCTACACTACTTTTTTGATAACTCTACATGGGAGTATTGATGAATGAAAATAATATAGAGTTTCGTGAATTTTGAAATAAAATAAAATAGTATATGTTAAAGAATAAAAATTGTGTAATAAACAAAACCTACAAAATAATATAGAACATAAAGATAAAGGAATAAAATATATGAATATTTGATGTAGCTTAGTTTGATTAGTTTCAGTTGAACATGAGTCCTAGAATCTTTCTTGAACGTCATCTATCAAGTTAGAAAAAAATTTCATGAAAATATAGTATTATCGAATGTATTGAGTAATTATTCAATGAATCGAAATAAATTTTGAGGAAATGCCTACATTTTATTGTGTTTTTACAGAAGCGGTACTTTATATTAAATAAACATTTTTTGAATTATAGTTTGGAGAATATTCATTATTTAATCCTCATAATCATCAAATTCTAAAATTCACATTCTATATATTTAATAATAAAATATATATCCCTTAGTGAATTTAAAATAAACCACTTCATATCTTAGGCACTATTAGTTTTCTTTTATAAACCACATTTACTTTGATTCATGGTCAATGGGTATAGTTAGTTTACGTGGTTGTTGAGAATGGTATGCTGACACTGCCAGTCAGTATCATAACGTGGTTATCTTTTATATCAATTGATCTCTTTATATGTTAAGTATATTAATTCATACGGTAGGATAAATACTTTATTCGAGGACTTCATTGATTCGTATGGTAGCTTCATTCCATCAAAAATCTCTTCATATGATATCTTAAGTCATTTATATAGTTACTCCATATGTTTATGTTATAGGAACATTGATCTAGACTTCACTAGAATATAGATACATGGTCAGTAAAATAATTAGAGAAATTTTACATATATAGTTCATGGTATCATGGTTGTTCATGTGGTAGGTTGATCGTCAATATGAATTAGGATTAGTACACATATGGTCACATGAAATTTAACACACAATAAGTCCATAACTATGGCATAATCTTCAAATATGATGCATGTTTAGTTGATTACGCATATGATCATTTGGATTATAATGTGTGATATGTTACACAAGGACACTTTACCTTCATGGTAAGTTCAAAATCATCATATTGTAAGTACTTTAATTATTTGGTTGGTTTTCATGGTATGTTCATCACTTATCCAATGATATCATTTTAGCCATAAAATAGATGACTATCATAAAAAATGATATTAATTAGGATTTTAATAAACATTATTTGTGGTCATTAAATTAAATAGGTTCATGACTTAGACAATAAAATAGTCTCATATCAGAATAAGGGAGAATTCATTAATTTTTATGAATCACTAAGCATTCCATTTATCATTGAAAATTTGATTTTTTTAGTATTTATTATGTTAGTTGGGTAATTTTCATAATTGAACTTAAATATTTGATACTGTTAACTATTTTTCATTAGTGGGTGATATTTATCCATGATATATGGTATATTCTAAATGTTATCAGGATTAGGTGAAACATATCAGGAATTCTAATTAGTAGTTTTTCATTATTGGTTTGGGAACATATATTATATGGTGTCAATAACCATAAATAGTTATTTTATGATATTGTTAAATTTTTGGGGAGAACAATTGATGAAAATGTGATTTATGGATGAGTAACTATTATGCTTAAAATAAACATAATTTGTTTTGATAATAATGGGTTGACAGATTTATAAAAATTAATTTGGATAAAACTAGTAACATTGAGATTGATAATTGATTAATTATTTTTTGGTGATGTTTATTAGTTTTTTAGTATTATAACATAAATTAAATATCCTTTAAAATTGTGAACTAGTGTTTAATAAACCTGAGGGATAAAGATTATTTTAATTTCTTGATGAATTTATGTTCTTATTATGGTTTAATATCTTGGAGATTCATATGGTTTTGGGAAAGGTATATTTTTTAGAATGTATGATTAGGGAATATAGATATATTTGTAAAATAGTATAAAAATGAATAACATTATTTTGGGAAAGATATGTAACTTCATATATCCAAATAGAGAAAGATATATTTAATATTAATATATATATATATAATATGTAGATAATAGTACCTCATGTGTCAATCAGTTATTAAAAATTAAAATTTTGAGGAAACAATTTATTTATGGTGTTAGAATGTAATGACTACTGATTGTAGATATTTTAAAATAAAACTATCATCATTAGAGTGTGCATAAAAAAATAAAACTAATGAAAAAAAGTGCTTGAGAAAACTAATAAATAATATAATTACTTAATTAATATAATGAATATAGAAATATAATTATTATTTAAAATAAAAACAGATTAATATACTTATAAAAAAATATTTCATTCAAAAAATCATTTTATTTAATGATTATTTTATTTTATATTCATAAGTTTAATTCATCATAGTGACTTGTTTATTATAACCAGTAATATTGATATTTATAATCTAATATGTCAAAATGTAATTTTTTTATAAAATTATATGAATAAATACACTTTAAGGTTAATAATTTTTTTAATAAAATATTTTCTCAATATATTTTGTATTTTCATATCTAAATTTATAAATTTTATAATTTTATTTTGGTAAAAGTTAAAAAAATTGAAATCATATTTTTAAAATTATCATAGGGTTAGTTTATGATATTTTTTAATATTAAATATTTTTATTAGAATATTTAAAAATAATGTTTTTTACTAAAACTGAAGCATTAATGAATATACCATGAAGTAAGTATAGTGTAAAAACAAATAAAAAATAATCATGATAATTTATTTTTTTAATGATAAAATATATACTTTTCCAAATACTATTATGTTTTTATAAAACCATGGATAAACATTTTATAAACATAAGTGATACTTTCTAATATTATAAACTACTTTTGGTGTTTGATATTAATTTCATATTATTTTGTAAACATTTAGTGTTGGAATCATTTAAAATAAACATACCATTTAACGATCCTATTATTAACCAATTAGAATCATGAAAATCATATTAAATGAAAATATTTTACTACACATAAATCTTCAATCTGAAACATACACTTTTACAGAAAACAAGCTTTCTATACATTTAAGGCGCTTATGTTTAACTTAATTCTTCTTATACATATTCATTTTCATGATGAAATGGATTTAATATTTGATATATATGGGTCTAAAAAATTAAATAAATTCCATTTATTTCTAGAAATAAAATATTAATTAGATAGTTAAAAACTAGTTATTATATTAAAACATAAAATATTATCCGTAATAAATAAATGGTTAAAGGGCATGAAACATGTAAAAAAATATTTCTAAGAAATTGATTAAGAGTCTATGAAGATTAAATAATCTCAAAATAAATTATTTTCCATATCGTGAGATACATGAAATTTTTAATAGGTTCTCTATTTTTATAATGTTAAGTTATTTATAAAAATTCCATTCTCACCACTTATAAAAGGTGTCTCTCACCGACCCTTCATGATGACTCATAAATTTTTTTCCCACCAAAAAATAAAAAAATACCATTTATATATAACCATATTCATTATAATTAAGATTATATTCATTAGTTGTTGGATTTATACCTCCATTTCCAAATATAATTTGAAGGGAAAGTTGATGTTCTTAACATGAGTACCTATTTTTCCTAACATATTTTTATTTCAATATTCTTTTAAAAAATATAATTTATAAATTAAATTAAAATATAATGAAATTATTTTTTATTTTTTACTGAATGTTATTTATAAATTTTAAAAAATATTAACCATCTTTCCCATTTTCTTTTAGAACAATAATTTCCATTGGTGTGTTATGCGAACTACGACCTCCAAGTAGTGATATCATTCTTTTTTCACCTCTGCCACAATTCACTCATTATAGAATTAAATTTATGGAATAAAGGTTACATATATAATATTATTTTTATTATGAATTGTTAAATTATAATCTAACTTCCTTCCCTATGATTCTTAATGAAATGAAAATATTAACTGTGTGATGTGCGGACTACCCTGTCCATGAATTAATGTTTCTTATCTTACCTCATATTTAATTCAAATTTGTTTAAATATATTAAATTTTTATTCACTACCTTTAATTTATCTATATAATATAATTATTCTTTTAAAATATTTTTATTATTATTTTATAATATTTTTATTATTATAATAAAAACCACATTAAAAATTATAATCATCCATTGATTGTTGTATGTTCATGTTTTGGTTATTCTAACAACCAACATGAAAAATTTTATAAACTAATATCATATATAACTATGATAACCCCATAAATAATGATATATTATAAAAATTAATGTATTTTATGATTTTATTTGGGTATTTTAATGTAAAAAATATTATTAGACCCATTAATTAAGATACCATTGCTAGTTTGTTAAAATATCACTGAAACGTGCTTGTTAAAAATTACATCTATAGGGATCATTACTAAAAAATACATAGAATTTAATTTTAACAATTTATAAAATGATTAGAAATAAATTAAAGAGTCTTTTTGATCTATTGACTACTAAATGTGGGGAAAAAAGAAGATAAAAACTAATATTATGAAACAAGTATAAGTAGATCAATATCACTCACTACAATATTGAAAATAGATAATTGGTATCTAATATAAATATAGGGAAAAATTTTAAATTATGTTTAGAAAAGGTTATAAAATGAATAGGGTTATAAAAGAGTTTATTAAGATGATTATTGTTTTATATTGGTGTTTAGTGTGTGATTAATTATGCTGAGATTCATAGTAAAGGTGTATTGTCTCCAATTTTCACCCCATGAGGAATATTTCAATATATACACCATCTATTATTAATAATGGCGTATATATAGAAACATTAATACTTACTATTTTTATTCTATTATATTTCATGATATGATTGTTCTATTCCATGTTTTTTATATCATGGGGTTTTTAATTGACTACGTATATGATTGAAAGGGGTTATTTGTCTCAAATGAAATTTTGTGAGAAATGTTTTATATTGGGACACACTGTTTAATTTATATATATTAAATACTCCAACATTTTGAATTATGAAATATCTTCTATTTCATGAAAATTGTTTTTTATTTCTAGATATTCCTCTCAATTTTTATTTATTCTTATATTAGCCATAATTTGAGGGTTTCATTAGCAAACTCACTTTCCAATAGAGATTTCCTTTAAAAGATAATCCATCTAGGGAATTATTATAATTATATTTTTAAAACCCCAAAAATTTTAATCTCATTTAGTAATTATTGTGGTTTTACTTGTATTATACATATTTTATTTTCCCCTTTGGCTCATTATTTTTCAATTATAAGGAAACATTACTTACTTTTTTTCAGTCAAGAATTTCTATTTTTCAATATCAATATTCATTGAAATCTTATAAAAATGTTAAAATAAAAGTTCTAATAATTGAATCTTTTCATTTTATAATACAATATAATATTTTAATGGTTTAAATAAATTTTTATGGTTTTCTAAATGTTTTATTTTTTCAATGTAAAAAATGAATCTATTTTTAATGATTTTTGTATAAACCCATATTTATATCACATTTATCATTTTATATTAATCTTTATCTCTATGTTCTCATGGTTCCAAAAAAAATTATCTTTTATTTTTATGAAATATTTATTTTAACATTTATTCAAAATATTAATGATAATTTTTAATTCTGAAGTGATTTTTATAAAATAATAAAAAGTTATTTTCTTCCAAGTAATTGTCTATTGATATATCTTATGTTTCATTGAGGAGGATTTTACAAGTTTATAGTCCACCTTATTTCTCTTGATGGATAATGTGATGTTATTCTATTTCAATGTTATGATACATAAATTCTATTTCCTTATAAAACTACCCACCTTGAAGAGGAAAAACATTTCTTCCAATAACTTATATTTGTAAAAACTATTATTAACATTCATTGTTTTAAGGGTGTTAACATTAATTTTTTTAAGTGTGTTAAAATATATTCCATATATACGTTTCTTGGGGAAATTAGTTTTTTAAATGTATAACCTCTATATATATGGTATAAATAACATATTATATTTCTATGTAGAATGTTATTTACCAATAATATTTTTGAATATCTTCGGATAACCCTTTAAATTCAATGGGAATATCATACTGTGTTTATTGATATAATTTTGAATTTTTTTCTTATGTGATTCGATTTTAAAAGGATATAATGAAAATTTTATTTCTGTTGGTTTTTTGTGATCTAATTCATGAATTGATTTTATGTGGAGCTATTTTTTATTATGATATATGGGGTCCTATGTCACCCTCCAATTCATTTTATAATGTCTTATATCTCATGATGTAATATAGAATTCTATTTCATGGATATTCACCCATACTAAAGGGAGATAATTCTTAGAAATGATCAAAATATAAAGGATGATATTTCTTGGATATGATTACAAAATAAATGTTGCACCTTCTTGGATATTATCATGAACTATCCCCCATGTCCCATGTCGTGAACACCCCAATACCTCCTTTTATAGGCTAGAGGACAGAGACTAGAACCGAGTAGGCATATCCCAAAAAGGGAAGGCATTTTACTTTAAACCTGTACAGTCATAAAAACCTCAAATGTGGAAAGTAAACACAAAGTAAACCACAACTATCACTAAGAAAACCACTAAGAGTACAATGAAAACTAAAAGTATAAAGGGGCAAGAATATAAGCCCAAAACAACAAAGTAAAGTAAAACTACCATGGTCTATTTGCTCGAGACCCTACCTGAAGGGTAGGTGAAATTTAGCTTCCTGTAGCTGTAGAAGAATGCATGTCTATCCCAACGCACTGAGCACCACCTGGTCCTAGACTACCCAGGTCTCCATCGAAGTGTTGATCACTTGCACGATTCAAACCATGTGTGGGCGAAGCCTGTGCAGGCGTGAGAAACAAGATTCTTAGTACAGACCTCAATCCACAATGTAAAGACCACAAATAAAGATCACAAAGAAAATAAAACAAAGGAAAAACATCTCACACCATGTATAACTCAAAGTATAGAAGGTAATATTATTTGTCGTAAAGATGATTCATCTTGTACTATTGAGGGAATCATCCCTAATGGGTCACTGAGGTACATTAGGATACTGGGCCACTAAGGTCCTATCAGATACTGGACCACTAAGGTTCGCTCAAGTGTTGGACCACTGAGTTCCACTCAGTTCGTAGACCACTGAGGTCCGCTCGGTTGCTAGAAAACTGATGACCGCTCGGCTGTCAGACCAATGAGGTCTTCTTGGCACCAGGAACACTAAGCTCCGCTCGGCTACTATACCAATAAGGTATGCTCATCTGATGGACCACTAAGGACTTTTTAGCTCCGGGTCCACTGAGTTACCCTCAGTTGTAGGAACAATGAGGTTTGCACAGCTCCTAAACCACTGACGTCCGCTCGGCTGCTGGACCACTGAGGTCTACTCGACTGGTGGACCACTGAGGTCCCATTTACTCCTAGTCCACTGAGGTCCAATCATCTGCTGGACCATTGAGGTCTTCTCTGCTATTATACCATTAAGTTCTTCTCAACTCTTAGTCCACTTATGCCCCGCTTGTCATATCCTTCATGTCACATCCACCTACAGGATTCCCACTCTCTAGTGTGCTTAACTCTAGACGATTCTACACTTCCATCAATCATATATAGAATACCATGAAAACTCACTTAGAGTATACCCAAAGGACCATCTCATCACAAGGTTCCCAATGTGGTAGATGGCACGTCAATTGGATGCAAGGTTTGAAAGTTATTTGAGTTTTAATAAACAGGGGCTGGTTTCATCTGAGCTCGGTCTGACTTGGTTGGACTAACCAGACCAACCTAGAATGAGGCTCCTTCATGACCTAACACTTTTTGGTTGAATCGACCCAACCCAGTTGGGTCTGGGAAGACCTGGTCCGGCCTGGTCTAGTGGCCACGTCCATTGGGCCTTGATGCACCCGGCCCAGTTCGACTGTGGGTCAAGCCCAATGGGTCGCCCAACGACCCGGTTCCCATCTAGTCTGGTCTGACATAGTTGGACCGATTCTGACCATCTAGGCCACTCAGCGGCCCGATTCCCCATCAATTCTGGCTCACATCGGTGATCCATTTCTCCTCAATCCTGGGCTGCCCAATGGCCTCGTGTATTCTATCGGCCGGCCCCACATCAACATGCTGGTTCTCCTCCATCCCAGACATCATGTGGCATCCGATTTACACATCCACGTCGTGCTAGGGTGGCACCGCCTCCTTGACCAGCTAGTCCTCTCACGTGGACCATAGAGTTTCACCACAGGGTGCCTCTAATGTGGTCAGGTGGCTACGTCTGCATACCACTAGGCGTCGACCTCCGTGTTGGTGTCCTCTGTCACCGCTGCAGTGCACTACCAATGCACTGTGTAATTACCCAACCCCATAAGTCTGGAGTCAGTGCATTATTTTAATAAATTTGAATGATTACAAGAATGTCATATCTTGAAGAAATAAATAGTTTAGTAGATTTAGAAAACTAGATACATACATATGTTCAACATTATAACTTGAAATAAAATACAACATATAAGTTTTATTGGGAATATCCACAACTCTATGATTATCCCTGCAAGTCATTCGTAATAAACTTATTCATGTCTCGAGAAAATGAAACATAAGAAAGGGATGAGATTAGATGCTCATTAAGGATAAGTAATACAGCAGAAGATATCATAAACATAAACATTAGGCCTGATCAATAACTAAAAACACATTCCCTTAAAAATAAACTTGAACACATTATGGAAGGAATAAGTGGTGAAAAAATAATTCCATAATAAAACATAAACATGGGTATTATAATAGTCTAAAAACCACATGAACTATCAATACTATTTTCATAATGAGAGAATTCATAATGTGGGACATCATAACCATATCATCATGGCCTCATTCCAAGACCATCAATATCCATTTTGTCAAGGCCTCATGCCAAGACCACAGTTTATCTCTTGAGACCTGCCGATGCACCAGGGGGTATAGAGGGCCCCACCAGACACTTACTAAGTCCAATGAATTCCTCATATGAATGGGGGTAAACATAAACAACATATACATTCATATTGAAACTAATATATAAACTGGAAATAACTTTCCCCGAATATTAAGTGTAAGCACTAACCATTCAGAGTAAATTGGAGAATGGTTTTAAGATAGAAAATCCACAGTCAAACTAATAATAAACCATTAAATTAGATATGGTAGATGATATCATAAAATATTAATCCCAATAATACATAACAATAAAAAAGAGTTTCTAAGTAGATGAATATGGTCTTATAAAATCATCGAGTAATTCTCGAGATAAATACTCTGTTACTTTGAAAAGAAGAGTTCTTTTAGAAAAGTATTTGTGTAAAACTAGAAGTGAAGTAAGATATTATTTTAATAATAAAATTATATATTTTATAAAGATAATTGTTTCCAAAAACATATTATAGAGTGAACTTGAAAATAGGTTAGAATTTGAGAAATTCCCTTTAATTGGGCTTGTATTTTGGGAAGAATTCTTGAAAGAACCTTTAGAACATATAAATACCTTTAAATAAAAGTAGGATTATGGTTGGTACACATATATATAAAATTATCACATAATATATGAGGAGAAAATATCAATAAATAAGAATTTAATTGAGGTAATTAGAAAATAAGAGTAACCCAAATGAAAATGGATGTTCGGGTAGAAACCCTTACCACTTTGTAATCAATCAGTTTGTATGACCCAAAATTAATAATCATAAAATGTTAAATTTAATACCATTAAAATAAATTTATTCATGATATGATACATCAATGTAAGTTATACATACACCATACACATGTAATTGTAGTGAATAAGGAATATCTCATGAAAATGAAAGTGAGGTGAGGAAGCCCCTTATCTTAAGTCTGATGGTGTTCTACACTTGATCTTAGTGTCCTGGATAACCAAATTCAGTTCATTATTTAATATTTATAGAACATATTATTTGTGTAATTGATTAATTATAGCCTTATTAAGTTCATTCATAGCCATCTTGATGGGTTTGAGAGGTTCAATTTCATTGTTTGGGAGTGATTTCTTCCTTGGTATTCATGACCGGTTTACTTATATACATGTAATGAGAAAATGTAATATGAGAATGTTTGTCTAGAATAGAATTTGCATTTTATTTTTGAAATCATGAATTTTAAATCGTTATAAAATTAATTTGGTTATTGTGAGTCAAGATGAATCATTGTATAAAACATTAATGATAATTGTTTGCGTTAATTGGCTATTTTTTATCACAATGACCTCATTTTAATTTATATATCAATATCATGTTTGAAAAATGATTCCAAAACCTTAAATAAGTTATAATAAAAATATTATAGTCTTTATAAACCATAAAAACGGTTTCATGACCATAATGGAAGACTTTAACAGAAATTTAAAACATGTCGTCCTTGAATGTGATAAATTAACACATTTCATATTGTGTTTTCATTTCTAGTATAAAAGAAGGGGAAAAGAGAGGTGATGATGAATTATTCCATTATCACAAAAAATCCAATACATATAAGGTAATGGATTTATCATAACATTTGTATGAAAGGATGTGAACTAATAAAAAGAAAAGAAAGAAACCCAAAATAAAAGAAAAGTTGAGAAATCCCTTACGAAAATTCAGCAACGTAACAACGTCACTTAAAAATCCATAAAATATTTTGATAGGAGAAAAAAGGGGTCTCTAATCATTCATAAATAATATGGATACTAAGGGGGATATTTAATGACATATCCCAAAATAAACCAATTGAAATTAAAAGAGAATGACATAATAAGAGTGCTTGAAAAAGAGAAAGATTTTGAGATAAAACTTATGCAGCATAACAGCTATGCAACATGGTTTTAGAAATCATTAAAAATAGAGGGTAAAGGGGTCAACCATTCATAAATAAACTCATAATATAGTAGATTGAAATAATTAAATGTAAATAAGAACATGTTATGGGAACATGAAATATATACAACATAAAAGAGAACTTGAATGCAAAAGAGAAGTTAATAATTCCCTTACCTTGTACAGTAACTCCTAAAACATGATGGTTGGTACCTTGGGGGATTGAGGACACCGTGGGAGGACTTATAGGGAGTTAAAACTACCAGAGATTCTAGTATTATGAGTTTGTAATGAAATAAAATGTAGGAATGGGTGGATATTTATAGTAAAAGTTAGAGAGTTTATTATTAATTTCAAAGAACACCTCATTAGTAGTTTTTGAAAAACCATGGGCTTGCCCATGATATTGGGAACATGGGACACCTAATATCATATATTAATGTACACAATATGACCAACATTTTATATTAATTATTACATTATTATGATGTCATTAAACATACTAAAAACTCAAAACTGTATTTTTACTATTCACGTAAAATTCAAGTATTTTGGAAAAATCCCAAAAAATCACACCAAATTTTTTCGACGTTTAGAATTCAAAAATAAAATCTATTTTTGAAAATAACTTTTAAATATTTTTAATTTAATTTTTGAATAAAATAATAATTTATTCCAACAAACAACTTTAAAACTATAACTCGTTTTATAACACCTTGAGAAATTAATCTAGCTCCCATAAAATTATCTTATAGCTATAAGAAAATAAAGTAAAAATTAATGATTTAATTTTATGAAAATACATTTCCATATTAAATTATTAAATTAATCATAAATTTTTTTATTAAAACATTTATGTCATACAAAAATACGAATACTTAAATTATGATTATTTTTTCACTTATAAGATGTCTAAATTTTATCTATACATTCATGGGTGACGTTTCTATTTCTTTTCCTGATTTACTATTAATTTGTATTCATAAGGGTGGTTTACTATTCACAAGGGTATGTTACTATTCACCAAAAATTATGTGTGTCTTATCAAACTCTAAATATTTTACTGAATGTGACCATGTATGTCAGTTTTTAGAAATTCAAATCACAGAGGTGGAAAAATTATGTTTACTAAATAGTTTATAACAAAGTGGTACCAGTAGAGAATTTGGGTTTTATTCATTCAATATTAAATTTATGTAAAAAATCTTGGGGTGTTACATTATCCCCTCCTTACAAAAGTTTCTTCCTCTAAATTTGAAATTGAACTTCGAAAGTGAATGGTTGATATGTGAAAATTCCCTTTTGGGAAACCCATATCAGGAATATGGTTAAAATAACCTCTTAATAAGAGGAAAGGGGAATGCATCAGTTACTAAAAAATGAATTCTAATTGGATAAGATGGTCATGGAAGAATAATCAAACCATCATGTTTTGATGAAAACTAATGGAGAACATGCTCAGATGAAAGATCATTACCAAAAAACCTTAAAGTATAGTTATGAAAAATTTCATTGATATCATGTAAAAAATGATAATAGGATAACACTTTTATTTAAGAATTGTTTCCCTTGAGTTGAGGAATTATTACACTCTATAAGAGTATATACATATATTTATATTTAAAAACCCATCCTTTGATTGCACCTTCAACTATCTATACCTCATCACTTAGAATAGGTTACGCCATATGGTGAAGTGATACATTAACCTCTGAAATCCCATATAATTATAAACTTAAAACATTTCATAAATGGTAAAAAATTCCAAAATATAATAATTCAATACTTTATAATGAAGGTCTCTAAATTTCCAATATGAACTTATCATTAACCCTTAATCAACATAAAGCATCTCTAAATCATCACATTCCAAACATGTGAATAACTTCATCATATATCCTCTTGAATATGGTAACAACTTGAATTACCATAAAACCATATTTGAAACATGAATTCTTCTATTTTCCTTAAGTAAGATACATGTTATTAGATATATTACTTAAATCCAAAATTGTATTAAACTCCATTTATTATAGCATAGAACTCTTCTTGAAAAGTCAATAATCAGTTCTAAGGTAATCAGTACTTATCTGAATCAATCATTTCTTCATCATTATCTCAACATCAAATACATATTAAGGGTTCTATTTTCTGTATTAATGTTTTTTTCTAAAAATTTTAACTTTCTACTGAATCACGTTTTCTTTGTACCATTCATCAAATGACCTCAAATCCTTAATAAAATAGTACTTCAATACATGCCTTACATATCTCATAATTATTATATAAAGAATATCATAATATAGTTCTTGAATAAAAAAACATAAATACATTATTTATTCTACTTCAACCGTAGCAACATCATAAGCTTGACCTTGATCCATTTTCATTTTCAGAGATATATTTCCATGATTCTTGGGACATTAATTTGTATAGTGCCCCATATCCTTACATTTGAAGCATTGAATACAAAAGAATTATTTCCTTCTCTTTTAATTATGATCATGGTGGCCTTTTTCTCTACACTTGAAGTAAACTCCAATTCTTCTTAAGCATATACCAAGGTGTTTCATTCAACAATTATGACATGTGGGAAACTAAATATTTCCCTTCTTACCTTCATCTAACTTTTTCCCAGTTGTCATCTTCTTCTCCTACTTCTTTACAAAGCCAAAATACTTATAAACTCTTTATCATTCTGATTTGTACATGATATTATATCCTCATATGATGATAATTTTTGAGATATTATTTCCCTTCGAAATAATATCTTAAACCCATGAAAGAAAAGATCATTATTACCCCTTTAATTATGTTGTTTGTTGTGGTTCTCATTCCTTTTGTTAGTCTCCATTTCTAAACAATGGAATACACTAGATTATATTATGAATCATAATGTATAATCTCAAATTAGAAAAATACTTAGCATAAATTGAAATCCTATACCTAACTAATCTCATAATCATAAACATGGTTTATTTAAAGAGAAAAAATTACATTTAATTTCATCATAATGGTTTCTAAAGAAAAAGAGAATTATCCTAATTATATCCCCTTGGAGTGTCAAAGTAGGTGTGCATTAAGGCCCGTTGTAGTATACCAAGTTACCCCAGGTCAAGCCCAAAGCACCATGCTAGAGTTGTTACTCCTAGGTGTTCCAAAACCACATCCACTTGTAGTATCTAGACACATATTTATTTTATAGAAAGATATAAATAATATATTCCTTACCAAATTTCTAGGATGTTCTTCTTTTTGTATCTTCAAGTTTATCTTAAGGTTTTGTTTCCTAATCTAGGTTTTCTAAATCCAGTTTCCATGTTTTCTAATAAACATCCTTTGATACCAACTGTAAATCCCCAACCCCAGAATCCTAGATCTGGTGCATTATTTTAATACATTATAATGACTACAATAAATTTATTTCCTGAAGGAATGAATAGTTTAGTAGATTTTAAAAACCAAATTCATACATAGGTTTAACATTACTACTTGAAATTAAATACAACATATAAGTTTTGTTGAGAATATCCACAACTCTAATTTTATCCCTATCGATCATTCATAATAAACTTATTCATGTCTTGAGACAATGAAACATAAGAAAGGGGTGATCTTAGATGCTTAGTAAGAATAAGCAATACAACAGAAGGTATCATAAACATAAACATTAGTCATAGTAAATAACTAAAAACAAATGCCTTTAAAAATAAACATGAACACATTATGGTAGGAATAAGAGATGAATAGATAATGCCATAATAAAACAAAAACAAGGGTGTTATACTATTTTAATAACCACATGAAATATAAATACTATTTTCATTATGAGTGAATGCATAATGTGGGACATCATAACCATATCATCAAGGCCTCGTGCTAAGACCATAAATATATATTTTACTGAGCCCTCATGCCAAGACCATATTTTGTTGCATGAGACCTACCGATGCACTGAGGGGTTATAGAGGGCCCCACCTAAAACTTACTATGTCCAATGCATTCCTCATATGAATGGGGAAAAGATAAAAAACATATATATTTATATTTAAACTAATATATTAAATGTAAATAACTTTCCCAGAACATTAAGCAAAAACACTAACCATCCAGAGTAAATTGGTGAATGGTTTTAAGATAGCACATCTATAGTCAAACTAATCCTAAACCATTTATTTAAATATGGTATATTATATCATAAAATAATAATCCCTATAATACATAATAATCAACTAGAGTGTTGAAAATGATTAATATACTCTTATAAAATAATCTAGTAATTCTTGAGATAAATATTATTTTACTTTGAAAAGAAGAGTTCTTGTGGAAAATTTATTGTGTAAAACTAGAATTGAATTCAGATAGTATTTTTATAATAAAATGAGTGATTTTTTAAATATAATTTTTTCCAAAAACAGATTATAGAGTGCTCTTGAAAGTAGGTAAGAATTTGAGAAATTATTTTGAATCAAGCTTGTACCTCGGGAAGAATTTTTGAATGACCCTTTTAGAACCTAAAACACCCCTTAAATGAAAGGGGTATTCTTGTTGGTACACATATATAGAAAATTATCACAAAATATGTCATGACCCATCCAAGTGGGGTTCGTGCCGTGACTCCCCAAGCCCTCCTCCAATAGGCCAGGGGCTGGTGACTAGCACCGAGTAGGAATATCACTAACATGAGAGTCATTGAATAAGTATATGTACACACGCACAAATATCTAAGCCCACAAATACTGAAATGTAAGACACTAAGAAACAAAATTCATTCATACAACTAAACCCAACCAATAGAGTATGAAGAAAGGTTGATTACTAAAAAGTAAACTGGGCCAGAATACAAGCCCACCAAAACAAAAGTCTGAAAAGTGCAAAGTACTACCTATAAGAAAAAAAGGTACTGGGACTACTGCTCGTAGTCATAGGAACACCTTGGCCTGTAGAGAACTCAGAAAGCTCAGTCTTGTCCTAGTCCACCCTGGACTCTATCAAAAGGCTGCTTGTCTGCACAAGACACCAGGCGTGCGGGAAAAGCCCGTGCAGCGGTGAGTATAACAATACTCAGTAGAGGACCCCGAAAACCACAAAGCAGTACACAAAGTAAAGGTACAGTCACTTATGAATAGTATATGTATACAGAACATAAAGAACAAACCAGATATACTCAAAACCTAGACCATGGTCTAGGGACAAGTCACACGACCGTATACCCCCGTTAGGGATTCTGTTCGAAGATTCCATGATGCACTAATTCTGGGAGAACACACTCCATGAGTCTTAAAGCTCTGATGACATCCGTCCAAGAAGTTTTGTTCTTCGGGAGGCATCATGAGAGGTAGTTGCACTCATTAAAAGAGACACACTCATGAGTGGGAAGGTTATGATAGATAGAAGCACTCATTACGGGAGACACACTTCTGAGTGGGAAAGATCACGATACACATATGAGGATCACTTCCAGGGCCATGGCGGATACTGGGACTCATCCAGATTCACTAGTTAGGTGATACACCAGCTAGGTAGAAGATCAATGCCCAGTAGAGTTGGTCACGTCGATTCCTGACTCTACCTAGGATCAATAATGGATAGAGGATCTAACTCCATGCCTCTCGGAGGGATGCTGACTCTATTACAGAAAGTCCAACTGAAGGGATCATACTCCTGTAGAAGGAAACGATGCCTGACCATCAGGGAAATGAGAAGAAGGGGAAATAACCCAAAAAAATGTCCAGGATGCGGTGAACAAGAGGACCATGCTATTTTCCAAAAAGTACACAACATGTAGAAAAGATACACGCCGTGTGGTCTGACCTTGGGTACTGCCCGTGTGCAACGGCCCGTGTCGTAGAACCCATCGTATAGGAAAACATAGAACACAGTGTGTACTACATTGTAAATGCTGTGTCCGAGGGACTGGGGTTGGCCCCGTGTCACTGGATATGTGGTCGTACATGGCTATCAACCCATGTACTTTAACCCGTGTCCGTGTATCCCCTAGAAACACGCCGATCTTCATGTTGCCGCCTCTTCCAAGCTGTACACGCCGTGTTGTCTGAAGTCATGTAAATCATCCCGTGTATGTGTACTACCCAAAGTACATGTTGAGCTTCGGGGAAATTCCAACACGTCGTGTGACCGGGGTCACACGCCGTGTTATTCATCTCTGACCCCAAAACCCTATCCACCGCCGCCATTACTACATGACGTGTTCTTCGAAAGTGCATGCCATGTATTCTGGAAATTTCTAGAAACACGGACCTCCACCTTCGCACCACTGGTGATGATCCGTTCATCGATCCGGCCGCCTGATCACCATGAAAAATTCAGGTTTTTGTTGCCCCGTCACCACAAAGTGGCTTCCAGTGTTTTTGGACCTCCGATCGGCTCCGAAAACGTACTTTGATCTTCCCACATGAAGAACGCTCAAAGAACGCCCTTTCCCGATCCGGTACGATTCGTCATCCGTCATCGTCACCGAACCTCCACAAGGTCGTTGTGGTATCAAACCTTCGAATTGGGATCATTTCATCGCGGAAAGTATGCGCAATGATCCGTTGTTCGTCACCCTACGAAGAACGCGAAGAACGCGCGAGAAAAGAAAAGGGGGAGGAAATCCAATAAACAAAATTGAGGAACGAACCTCCACCATTTTTCGTCATGGCCTTGATCTGCTCCCATTAATAGGTTTAAACGGAGGAGAGATCAACATAAATAAAAGCATGGATTATTTCCCCAAAATCATCCCAAAGAAAATCCCCCTGTAAGAACGTACGAATCTACAGATCAACTTGTTCGTGGTTGATCCACGTTCGTCATTTAACTCAAAAACAGGGAAAAGAAATTGAAATAACAAACTCCTAACTTTAGAAAGTATCAATCATTGAAGAAGGTGTCACGTTTCCATCGTCGTCGAGATCCTTCAACGTCGTTGGCGCAACGATTCGCAGCCTCGATCCGTCATCGTTTGTCACTGAGAAATTTCTCCAATGCCCCATGGATTCTACAGAGGTTCCTCTCAAACGTTGCCAACGATCAACAATTGCCTAACCCATTAAAAAGGGAAACATGTTGGCATTTAATTATGAGGCAGTATTTATGATTCCAACTTTCCATTATTTTGAGTCATTATGACACGTCATTAATTTAGGAAACATACGTCCTGTCGTTGTGCTACAGCGGACGTTTCCATAAAATAAAATAAATATTTATCAATTTATTTTATTTTTTACTTTACTAAAAATGTATGAAAATCTACTTTCTCCCTCAACCCATACTAGTCAAGGTTCGGCCCATTCATAGGTAAAGTCATCGTCCCGAACGCAACAGTGTGCTCAGATTTTCAATCTGGGCATCCGTTTGGAAACTACCACAACCGCACACAAGAGCCGACTCACTAAACTTAAAAAAAGTTCAAACCACCATTTCGGGCTCACTGGACCCCAGAATGATGTGCTGCCTTCACGCCCAGTCTTGAAATAATTCCATATAATATTTAAAATAATAAATGGAAAATCTGAGACATTATAGAATATATGAGGAGTGAATATGAATAAATAATAATTTAATTGAGGTAATTAGAGAATAAGAGTAACCCGAATGAAAATGGAAGTTTAGGTAGAAACCCTTACCACTTTGTAATCAATCAGTTCGTATGACCCAAAATTAATAATCATAAAATGATCCATTTAATACCATTAAAATTAATATATTCATGATATGATATATGAATGGGCAGTATACATACATCATACACAAGTAATAGTAGTGAATAAATAATATCTCATGAAAATGGAAGTGAGGCGAGGAAACCCCTTACCTTAAGTCTGATGGTGTTCTTCACTTGATCTTAGTTTCCTGGATAAAAAAATTAAATTCATTAAATAACATTTATAGAACCAATTATTTTTTTAATTAATTCACTATAGCCTTATTAAGTTCATTAATTTCCTTCATGATGGGTTTAAGAGGTTCAATTTCATTGTTTGGGAGTGATTTATACCTTGGTATTCATAACTGGTTCACTTATATACATATAAGGATAAACATGTAATATGAGAGTGGTTGTCCAGAATAGAAGTTTTATTTTATTTGTTAAAATACAGAATATTAAATGTTTATAAAATTCATTTGGTTATTGTGAGTGAAGATGAATCACTATATAAAACATTAATGATAATTGTTTTGGTTAATTGGCTGTTTTTGATCACAATGAAATCATTTTAATTTATAAATTAATATCATGTTTGAAAAAATATTCAAAAACCTTAAATAAGTTATAATAAATATATTATAGTATTTTTCAACCAAAAAAATGGTTTCATGACCAGAATTGAAGATGGTATTAGAAATTGAAATCTCGTCGTCCTTGAATGTGATAAATTAACACATCTCAGCTGGTGTTTTCATTATTAGTATAAAATAATGGTAAAGGAGAGGTGATGATGAATTATTACATTATCACAAAAAATATATTAAATTTAAGGTACTGTATTTTTCTTAACATTTTGATGAAATTAGGCGAGGAAAGAAAAGGAAAAAATGGAACTTGAAATAAAAGAAAAGTTGTGAAATTTCTTACGATAATTAGGCAGCCTAACGACGTCACATAAAAATAGATAAAATATTTTGATGAGAGAAAAAAAGGGGTCTCTTATCATTAATACATAATATTGATATTAATGGGGTATTTAATGACATATCAAAAAAATCCAATTGAAATTAAATGGTAATAACATAATAAGAGTGCTAGAAATCGGGAGAAATTTTGAGACAAAATTTTGCAGCATAACATCTATAAAACATGGTTTTAGAAAAAATTAAAAAGATAGGGGATAGGGGTAAAAAATTCATAAAATAATCATAATATAGTATATTTATAGGATAAAATGGAAATAAGAACATGGAATGGAAACATGAAATACATACAACAAAAAGGAGAACATTAATGGAAAAGACCTTGTAGTGTAACTCCTAAAACATGAAGGTTGGGACCTTGGGGGCTTGATGACACCATGGGAGAACTCCTAACGATGTAAAAATACTATAACTTGGAGTATTATGAGTTTTAATTAATGAAAACAAAAGAATGGGTGGGTATTTATAGTAAAAGAGAGGGAGGTATTTTATTAATTTCCAAGGACACATCATTAGTGGTTTTTGAAAAACAATGGTATGTCCCAAGGTAATTTCTCATGGTATTAGCCAATTAGAAAACATTATATCTTATTTTAATTTAAAAAAGTCTACCAACATTTTATATTAATTATTAAATCATTATGATGTCATTAACCATACTGAAAACACAAAATTGTATTTTTACAATTCACAAATAATTCAAGTATTTTTGAAAAATCACAAAACTTCACCCCAACCATTTTTCGACGTGTAGAAATAAAAAATGAAATCCAATTTTTGAAAATAATTTTATAAATAATTTTAATTTAACTTTTAAATAAAATCATTATTTATTTGAAAAAAACAACTTTAAAACTATAAATCATTTTATAACACCTTGAGAAATTAATAAAGATCCCATAAAATTATCTTATAACCATAATAAAATAAAGTTACAATTTATGATTAAATTTTATGAAAATACATTTCCATTTTAAATTATTAAATTAATAATAAAATTGTAATTAAAATATTTATTACATAAAAAAATACCAATACTTATACTATGATTGTTTTTTCACTTATGAGATGTTTGAATTTTATTTATACATTCATGGGTGAAGTTTCTATTTTTTTGTTCAATATACTATTCATTACTATTCATAAGGGTATGTTACTATTCACATGGGTATGTCACTATTAACCAAAAATTAAGTTTGTCTTATCAGACTCTAAATATCTTACTGAACGCAACTGTGTTTATTATATTTTAAAAATTCAAATCATAGAGGTGAAAAAATTATGTTTACTGGATAGGTTATAACAATGTGGTCCAAGAAGAGACTTAGTTTTTTATGAAATCCATATGAAATTTATTTTCAAAATATTGAGGTGTTAGATGATGCATCCCTCCTCCCACCATCCTTGGTGTCAACAGCTCCTACTGCCGCAGTGGTAAGGTGTCACGGCCTTATGCCACTGCCACGACTTTGGGCCGCCACCGTGGCTTGGTACCACCACCGCGATTAGGTGCTGCAGTCCCAGCTTGATGCCACCGCCTTATACCGCAGCCTCTCACTGATGCATTGGCCCACCTTTCCGTAACCCCTCTTTCCTGGTGTCGTGGGCCAAAGTGCTGTGAAGAATGGGAAGAATGCAAGAACAAATTGGGGAAGAAGTCACAACACAAGAACACTCAAAGAATGATCCAGGTCTTTGTTCTTGTTGACCAAGATACGTTCTTGTTATTAGGATCCTGAAGAACCCAAATAAAGAGGAGTAATCACTAAGATAGATATCCCCTTTAACCCTCATCATTAACCATCCCGTATGAATGATCAAACCACAGATCACCACGTTCGTGGGTTGGTACGCATTCGTCATTAAACTTTAAGAAAGGGGAAAGAAAAATTACTCAGAAAAACCCCCTACATGGGAAAAGAGATTGCTCTAGGATAACCATTCATCATCATCTGTTATTCTTCGTTCCTAAATCCACTCTCCAAGGGTGTCATCATCATTATCCAATTTGTCAGCATTCATCATTGGAGAGGTTTCTTTCGTCATTCATCATAGGAATTCTAGGGTTGTTCGTAAACCTTAAATTCCCAATTTAATTAAAGAAGAAAGATGTGTGCACATTGCTGCATCACCATGTAGATTCATTAATGAGGTTCATTAATGGGATTCAATGTTGACTCATTTCTTCACCACAACACTAATTATTTGATGTGTAATGAAGAAGAAAAATATAATAAAATGACCTTTTAAGTTATTTTATTTTTCTTCCGAAAATTCTGAAAACAATCTTTTTTTATCGACCCACACCAGTCGATGTTATTCCCTTCCTAGGAAAATCCCAACGCTCTGAGTTCAACGGTGCCCTCATTTTTTTTATCGGGGAAACGATTTGAATGTTTGAAAAACCCACTCTCATGTTTATTTAATGAACTTTAAAAACTGTTTGAAAATACATTCCAGCCACTCCAGGCCTCCGAATCACATTCCATCTTAGATCCTAGTCTCGAAATAATTCTATTTAATGTTATAAAACTTACGTGGAATTCTGGGACATTAAATAACTCCCACCATTAGGGATTTATGTCCTCATAAGACAAAACAAAGGATAATCAAACAAATGGGGGTAGTGAGAAAACATCTGAGCCTCCTACTCCCACGTTCTCTCATGGAGGTTACCATGCTTCCAATGAACACGCACCAGAGGAATCAACTGTCCATGAAGGATCTTATCCTGTCGATCCTCTATCTCAACTAGGTACTCCTAAAATGTCACTCTGTCGTCAATTTCCAATTCACCATGGTCGATGATGTGAGAAGGGTCATGCATGTATCTTCTTAGCTAGGATATGTGGAAGATTTTATGCACCCTCTCTAACTATGGTGGTAGATCCAAGTGTTATGCCACCTCTCCCACTCTATATAGTATCAGAAAAGGTCCAATGAACCTCAGAGATATCTTGGCACCCTATCCAAATCTCTATATCCCTCGTTGAGGAGAGACCTGAAAAATAAGTAGTCCCCCTCCTCGAACTCGAAGGTTCTCCATCTCCTGTCATCATAAGCCTTCTACTAGATTTATGTGGTATTCATCTACTCTCAGATGACCTTCAACTTCTCAGTGGTATCGTGTACCATCTCTAGAACCATGAGTGTTTACTCCCCTGGGACTGTCCAGTATAACGGTGACCATCATGGTTATCCATACAATTCCTCGAACAGTTCCATACTGATTGTGTAGTTGTAGCTGTTGATGTATGAAACTTCCACTAGTGGTAGGTGTTCCTTACAACTATGAAAAAAATCAATAATTCATGCGTGAATAATGTCCTACAAGGTATGTATGGTCTGCTCCTTCTGACCATCAGTATGTGGGTGAAATGTTGTTCTCAAGTGAAGCTGATTCCCAAATAACTTTGGTAATCCCTTCCACAACCAGGATTTAAATCATCTATCATGATCTGAGACTATTGTAGATGGGACTCCCTGGAGTCGAATTATCTCCTGCACGTAGAGGCGTCTCAAGATCTCTACTGAACCCTGTTCTCAAATGGGTAAGAAGTGGGCTAACTTGGTGAGTCGTTCTATGATCACCCAGATTGTATCGTTTCCCCAAGATGTATGTGGTATGCCTGTCTTGAAGTCCCTTGATATCCCATACCATTTTCACTCTAGTACCTCGAGTGGTTATTTTAAATCTGCTGGAACCTGGTATTCATCCTTCACTTGCTGATAAGTGAGGCTTCTCAAGACAAACTCTGCCACTCCCTTATACATCCACGACCACTAGTACTAACATCGAAGGTCCTGGTACATCCTCACCACACATGGATGTACTGCCAAAGGGGATGTGTGGAACTCCCTCAACACCTCCTCCCGCAATTCCACTAGTACTACGGTGCATCCTCTGAAAAGGATGACGTGCTCCCCACATTTGGAATATCCCTCTGGGGCATGCCCTATGGACATCTGGGCACATGTAGACTCATAAATGGCATCTCCTAGTTGTGCATCCCAAACTCTTCAATGCCTTCATGGGTTCTTCTACTATGAAGAAGCTGGGTAAAAACATCCAATAGTACCCAGCCAACCCAAGGAAACTCTGCACCTCGGTAATGTACTTGGTTGTTTCCCAAGAAAGAACCGACTTGATCTTCACTAGATCTATCACAACTCCAACCTATGGGATGAAATATTCTATGAAATTAACCTTTAATATCCAAAAAAACACTTAGAGAGATTTTGGTAAAGCTGGTGCTCGTAGATTGTGTCCAGAACCATCCTCATGTGTATCATGTGATCATCCTCAGATGATGAATACACTAATATTTCATTAATGAAGACCACTACAAACCACTCTATGTATGGATGGAAGATCATGTTCATGAGTCCTATGAACACTATTAGGGATTTTTTCATTCCAAACGGCATCACTAAGTACTCATAGTGGATGTAGAGAAATATGAAATCTGTCTTTGAGATGTCCTCATCTCGTACTCGAAGCTAGTGAAAGAGTGATATAAGGTCTATCTTCAAGAACCATCCTACTCCCTTCAGCTGATCGAAGAGGTCATCAATCCTTGGTAGAGGATAATTTTACTTCACAGCCACCTGGTTCAGGTGTCAGAAGTCTATGCATAACCCCATGATTCTGTCTACCTTCTTGGAAAACAACACTGTGGCTGCCCATGGGGAAACAATGGGCCTTACAAACTCCTTACTCTACAAGTCCTCCAATTGTACCTTCAGCTCTCGGATCTCTGTGAGAGCCATCCAATATATAGGTGTAGATATCTGTGTCATCCTAGGTCAAAAATAAATACATAAGTATACCTCTCTTCAAGGAGGTAGCCCTAGAACATCCTCTAGAAAAACATCCTCATACTCGTCCACCACTGTAAGAAACTATAGACTCATCTCATCCACTGTACCGATGGAAATTCTAGCCAACTAATGATTTATCGGTTTTACCCTCCTATGTGTGAGTCCATCCCATGCTCCAAGATCTACCTTCTTGCCAGTGAATGAAAATATGGTCCCATATCTATGGAAAAACCACACTCTGTACCTAAAACAATCAATTTTATCATGGACTGTGGATAAACAGCCCATACCCATAATGATGTCCCAAGGTCTCGACACCACTACTAGGAGATCGCATCTGAAGCTCTAACATCCAAGAGTAATCTCAAAATTATGGCACCAGTGTGTGATCATCAAATCCCATCCCTTTGGAGTCTCTAATCATAAGGATCAATCCAATGGCTCGATCAGAATTTCTGAGCTTCGAACATGGTTTGTTTCAAGGAAAGAGTGACTAGTACCTATTTCTATTAGAACTACAGATAATGTAGAGAAGACATAAATCGTACCTCGTATCATCTCTGGTACTTCGGGACCGTATGCCTCAATTTCCTGAAACTGAGCCCGGTTTTGTCCACCTTCTCTTAGAGCCCGTGGTGGACGACATGGGGGTGATGGTGGTAGTACCTCATACCTACACCCACATCCTACCAATCATCTCGCTCCTCCTCCATCTCTACCGTCTAGAAAACTATCCCATATCCCTATTGTTCCCTAAGAGATCCCATGACCATATGTCAATCCTCTAAGTGGAGATTCGGTCAATCCTAAAGAATGTAACCATTCCCACTACATGCATAGCATACTCTGGTATTCTGATGAATCCCTTTTCCCCAGGAGCCACGTAATGCAGAACATGATTCCGAAGGTCATCCTTTGAATGGTATGGACCATTTGGGCCTCTACATCATCTATCGGCTACTTTCCACATATTATTTAGCCACCTACCACTCAGTGGTAGCTCCCACCATTAGTGACTTCTCAGCAAGGAAGCTCTCCACTAGTAGAGATCTCTCTAGTACCCTATCTTGTGTAGGGATACTGAGGGAAATCCTTGATTCCCTGATCTCCCATTGGAGTCCCTACTCAAAGGTCTGGGCCCAGAAGAAAGGGTCACATACCATATCCATAGAGTCACGAGAGAGGTGTGTGAACCTCGCAGAGTACTCGGCCACTGTCAAGTTGCCCTGCTTTAGGTGAAATAGATCATGTATGTGCACTGACTGCAATGTAATGAGGAAGAACTCTGCCCTAAAAATTAGATCAAAGATAGACCATGTGAGGGAATCCTCCTCACGAGTCTATATGGTCAAACGCCACCATCTCCCCACCCTTCCATGAAGAAGGCTCACTATTAGAACCACCATCTAGTGAAGTGGAATCCTCACTGAGTGGAAGACTCACATCATCGCCTCTAGAAAATCCTCAACAACCTGAGGATCTATCTATCGTATGAACCTAGGAGGTCACTGCCTCTAGAACTCATACAAGTTACTGAACCTTCATGTATACACTACTGGTAGCGCCGGTAGTAACTGATGACCAATGGGTAGTGGTTTCACTGGGATACTACCTGAAGGTACCATCTCGAAAAACAGTCCTCGTATCGAAGCCTCATCACTCTATGGGCTACCCTCATGGTCACACACTAGAATGCTGGATGGATTTTTGCATGTAGGCATCCTAAAAGAGATCAAGATGAATCGTGATTAATAGATTATACCCGGTGAGATGACTTTGACTCATAAAGATCATGAGAAAACATTCAAAGACACATGAAACCAATTTTTTCATGTACCATGTTAGAAAGAAGAATTCAGGATCTTGGTGTATGGATATGTCAATTGCTGCACCAACACTAGACTCTCTAGCCTGAAATCCAAAATATAAACACTTAACAAAGTTTCCCCATAAGGTCTTCTAATAGAACCAACCTCCCTTTGATACCACTTTATCATGACCTGTCCCCCAGGGCTCGTTCCATGACTACCCCAAGCCCGCCTTCCACAGTACAGGGGATGGTGAGTAGCACCAAGTAGGCATATCCCAAAAAGAGAAGGAATTTTACTTTAAACCTGTACAGTTGCACAAAGCTCAAATTGGGGAAAGTAAACACAAAGTAAACCACAATTGTCACTGTGACAACCACTAAGAGTACTGTTCATACTGAAATTACAAAAGGGAAAAAATAAAAGTCCAAAACCACAAAGGAAATTACAACTGCCACAGTCAGTCCACTCAAGACTCTACCTAAAGGGTAGGTGAGATATTGTTGCCTATATCCATCGAAGGATTCATTCTTGTCCCGTCTCACTGATCAACGCCTGGTCCCAGACCACCTAGGTCTCCGTTGAAGCATCAATCACCTACACGAGACACAAAACTTGCAAGAAAAGCCTGTTACGAGGTAAGTAATACAATACTATGTAGGAACCCCAATCCACAAAGTAAATACCACAAATCAAGAGAACAAAGTAAAGACCACAAAGTAAATATGAAAAAGAAAATATAGATCAAACCAGGTATAAATCAAATTGTAGAAGGAATTATTATCAATAATAAAGATAAATCATCTTATACTACTAAGGGACTCATTCCTGATGATTCATTGAGGTTTTTTTGGATACTAGACCACTGAGGTTTGCTCGACTACTGGACCACTGAGGTCTGCTCGGCTGTTAGACCATTGAGGTCCCCTCGACTGCTGGACCACTAAGGTCCTCTTGTATGCTGGACCACTAAGGTACCCTCTGTTGCTGGACCAGTAAGGCCCGCTCAACTACTAGACCACTGAGGTTTTCACATCTGTTGGACCACTGAGGTTTTGTCAGCTCAAGGTCCACTAAGGTCCCTATGGCTACTGGACCACTGAGGCCGGCTCGGTTGCTGGACCACTGAGGTCTTCTCAGCTTCTAGACCACTGAGGTCCACTTAGATCCTATTCCACTGAGTTCATACTCATCATATCCTTCATGTCACATCCAACTATAGGATTATCGCTCTCTAGTGCGCTTGACTCCAAGAGATTATACTCTTTATGCCATCAGTCATATCTCGACTGCCCTGAAAACTCACTTAGAGTATACCCAAAGGCATGTCTCATCACAAGGGTCCCAATGCCATAGAAAGAACATCAATCGGATGCTCGGTCTGAAAAATATTGGCATTTTAGTAAACAAGGGCCGTTTGTGTCTGGGATCTGTCCAACTTGGTCAGACCGACCCGACCAACCAAGTCCGGGGGTCCCACATGATCCGACCCATTTCGGCCAACCCAACCTATACCAGTTGGTTCTTGGCCAACCTGTTCTAGCCTGGCCTAGTGGCCAGGCCCATTTAGAATTGCTAGACCAGGCCCGGTTCGGCCGTGGGTCCAGGCCGCTGAGTCGCCCAGTGACCCGATTCAAATCTGGTCCATTCCGACTCAGTTGCACTGGTTCTAACCAGCTGGGACACCCAACGGCCCGATTCTCCATCTGTACCGGACCACCTTGACAAGCCGGTTCTCCTCCATCCCGGGCCACCCAATGGCCCGGTGTATTCTGCCAGCCTGACCCATATCAGCGGGCTTATTGTCCTCTAGCCCATACACCATGTAAAGTCCGGTTTTCATATCCACAAAACACTAATGTGGCACTACCTCCTTGGCCAGCCAATCCACTCAAGTGGACTGGGTCTCCCATGTGACCCCTGGAAATCCACGGGTCCAGTTCACCACCGCGGTCCACAGACCATGACTTTTCCATGCATGGAAACTTCCACCCTTCCAGGTGGATGCATCTTCCTACCGCCAGCCCCGAACTCTTTGTCAACGGACCTTTTCGCTGCCAACGTGCCAACTCCCACCTCCCACCTGCCTTGGTGCTAGAGGCTCTTGCCGCTGCTGCAGCCTGGGTGTCGTGGCCTGCTATTTTCACTGCGGCCATCCTAACGGTGCCCCTTCTCACCTAGCATTGCGGGCCGATATGGCAGGAAGAACGGGAAGAACACAAGAATAAATTGGGTAAGGAGTCACAACACAATAACACCCAAAGAAAGATCCATGTCTTTTTTCATGTTGACCCGAATACGTTCTTGTTAGCAGGATCGTGAAGAACCAAAATAAGGGAGAATAATCACTAAGATAGATATCCCCTTTCTTCCACAACATTAACTATCCTATATGAATTATCGAACCGTAGATCAACCTGTTCTTGGGTTGGTCCACGTTCACTGTTAAACATTATGAATGGGGAAAGGAAAATTACTCTAAAAAACCCCCTACCAGGGAAAGAAGATTTCTTGAGGATGATCATCCATCTTCGTCTGTCAACCTTTGATCCCAAATCCTCACTCCAAGTGTGTCATCTTCATCATTCTATCCTTCATCATTCATCATTGGAGAGGTTTCCTTTATTGTTCGTTAGAGGAATTCCAAGGTTTTTCATCAACCCTAAATTCCCTGTTTAATTAAAGAAGGAAGACACCTGTGCATTATAGTGTCCCCATGCTAATTCATTAACGAGGTTCATTAATGGGATTCAGTGTCACCTCATCACAGCACCACGACACTGACGAGTCGCTATGTAATAAAAAAGAAAAATATAATAACATAACTTTTTATGTTATTTTATTTTTCTTTTAAAAAGTCAAAAAAATATCTTTTTCAGTCAACCCATGTCGGTTGATGTCATTCCATTCCTAGAAGAATCCCAATACTTTGAGATAAATGGTTCCCTCATATTTTTCATCCGAGCATCGGTTTGAAAGTTATAAAAACCTGGCCGCACATTTATTTAATGAACTTTAAAAATAGTTCGAAAATTTATGCTGGACACTCCAGACCTCAAAATCATGTGTCATCTCTGATTTTGGTCTAGAAATAATCCCATTGAATTTTAAAAATATTTTATATGTAATTATAGGACATTACAGATATGCTCCCAAACTAAAGTATGGGCCTTCTTGGATATTCAAAAAATATGATAATATCCTATTAATATGTTTGTAACATGTGGTTAAATATATCTCTAAAATATGTTATCCTATCCAAAATCATGTTTACAGACTAATGTGTCAAACTTTTTTGATTCATGAAATATCTTACGTCAATCATTTTTTATGATTTACAGTCTACACTTTGTTGGGTATAACTTTATAATGTATTTTGATTATATAATTATTCTTATCTTTGGATAACTTATTATATTTTATTATTATCGATTATGTTTACCCCAACTGAGCATCTAATCTCACCCATTTTTATCTCATTTCCCAATGTTTTATAAAATGTAATAATTAAGATGTATCTAGGAAGATGGTTCCAATTCGAGCTAGTCTGACGCCTCTGGCTTCCATTTCCAAGGCGAATATTCTTTTCGCTTAGGCCCCTCACCCCTTGGTAGGGGAGGGTCCTCTTTCACCTATTAATGGTGTTCATATACCACCCTTCGTCCCTTTCTCAAACCCTGATTTCATACCTTTCTTACCTCAGATTTCTATCATCTTGAAAGTCCACGAATGGTTCGATGGATCCCCACAACTGCCGATCTGAACCACAAAATTAACTGATGTGTTCTCTCTACCATATCTTACCCTGATTGCATGATTCAATCAACACCAACCGTCAGTGAACTCCTTTGACATTTTGATTTTTGAAACATGTGGTTTGTAGGAGAGAGTGACAGTAGGTCTACTCGACTCCAGACATATGATGATTCAGTTTTCCTCTAAAGAGATATGATTCTTTCCTAGGCGAGTGTGCCTCGCTCTTTTTATGGATCCCACTTTTTTCACTTCAAATGGTCATAAGATTATCATATGAAATGATATTCACCAACATTGGTGTACTGGGAAATATTAACGTAACTTCCTCTTCCATTTCAAAATCCCTTGATAATTCATATTCTTGGAAATTTGGTTATGAGTTTCCTCTATTAGGATAATAGGACTAGAGTGGCGTGTCATCTGATTTTACTGAGGGTATGTGTATAAGTTTATGTGTCAAAGGCTCATATTTAATCCTTATGTATATCCACTATTGTAGAATTCTGATATAAGATGTCAGCAATTTTTGAATCTTAGTGTTAGTTTTGTTCATCATGCAAGAATATGAGGCATATCTTGGCTGTTTGCAGGCGCATGACGATGCAACCAAGAGCTATTTTAGATGTTTAGTTGAATAAGGCCCTAGGTGGTTCTCCTAGTTATTATAGAAATCTCCTGGATATGGTCATTAATAAGTATCTTGATGGTTGTGATGGATCTTATTGAGGTCCAAGATACACTACTAGTACTATTTATTTGGGTGAAGTAGTGAATCAAATGCATGTTAAGTTATGGCCACCTGAACCAATTTTATCTATAATTTTTAATAGGCTAAAGAGATATTTGAAAATTCATCCTAGAGACTCAATGATTGTAAGGGTTTCATAAGCTAGTGAAATGGTATAAGTTAATCTAGATATGCAAAATGCTAATTCACAAGCTCTGGTGGATTTAGTTGAAGTTGATGTTCAAAATTATAAGGGTGATGTGATCTCATATTCATGCACCTATGCTATTGATGTGAATGAAGGATGTATTAAAAACACTAAAAGGGTGATCCAAATGATTGGAGAGGTTAATTCTATGTATGGTACGGTGTGGGAGCATCCAACGCATGGTGCAAGCATGCAGCTAAATTTCAAAAAGGGAACCAATATTAGGAGGGCTCTGGACAGTCTCAATTTAAGAAACAGCTTTGATAGTTTGAGTAATGATTGAGTTATTGAAGATAACACCATTTTTCTCTTAGAAGCCGAGTCTGATGGATATAGACAACACTCAGATTACAATGTTATAGGAGGGTTTAGTAAAGGCTTGCACAGTCCAAGGAGGAATAAGGGAAATAAGAAAAACATGGATCTGAGGAGCTGAATTTTTACCATGAAGCATAAACCAAAGAGTATCAATGACTAATCATAGATTTATAGTCTAATGGAAACATGGTTAGCCAAAAAAGTTGGTAAATGAAAGTATCACAAGGTCCAAATAGTTGTTGGTGAGGAGATTCATCAAGTAGGAGACATCGGGTCTCTAGAGCATGACAAGGAGGTTACATTGGTAGAGGGTGCCTCAGATGTGTTGGATAACACCCATGGAAATGTAGATAAGATTTCATAGGATCAACATGGAGAGATACTACTTCAATCTAAGGATGTGGTTCTAGTGAAGGAGGCTTCTCTCCCCCATAAAAAGTAGTGTGAGACAGTGACTCCCGACAATTCACAATGATAGAATGTCATGGGTATGGAACATAAGATGGATCTTCTCATGCACTTTGGTAAAGAAATAGTGGAGGTAATATTGATGATGAAGGTGATGAAGTAATATGTTGATCAGATGGTGAGATGATTACATTGAGTGGATACTACTAGGGAGAAATGTGAATGGATTGGAAAGAATGACCACATATTAATTAGAGGGTTCAATATGGGAAATATTAGTAACTAAGATTACCTAAAAGGTTGGGATTATCTAGCATATCATGGTGAATATGTCTTGAAGGATGATCTAGATACCCAGGTAAATTCATTTCCCTAGAAATTTTTTAGGTAGTTTGATTCCAACCGACATAAACTAGTTATTAATAAGTCACTTGTCTCATTTTTTTGTTTGATCTGGTTAAGCTGTGAGTGTTCTCACTTTCCCCATAAAAGTGTTTGAAAATAAAAAAGTTAATTTGGATTGGGTTATCTAGGATATTATCTTATATATATAATTTTTGGGAGATTTCAAAGTCTTATAATGTATTAATTATTTATTTTTGTATTGTGAAAAAATTAAAGTTTTATTCTATGAACATGGGTCCAACATGTCAAATCATTGTCCTAGCACTCTAAAATAAAAACCTGAAAATGTCCTTATAAAGTAAATGTTACATTATATATTAAATATATAGAAATTATAGTTGTTTATCAAATCCATTTTGTAAAATATGTTGTTTGAGAACTGGATCCGAGAGTGTGGTTCTAGGGTACCTCAAATACGAGGAGTCCATTTCCCACTTGAAGAATGATGTTAGATTTTTAAAAAATGTGTAAATGTTTTATCATAGGGAAGGATGATACCTTGATATGATACATCCATATACCCTCATAAGGTATGAGACTACCTTAACATGAAATTATTACATGTTCCTTTCTAATGGGTGATGTTATATTTATATGATACAATTTTTTTTTCCTGGTGAAATTTTTTGCATAAGAAACCACTATATACAATGAAAAGTACATTATTACTATTGTTTGGGTTATATAAAAAATATTATCTTATAAAATGTATTATGAGTTATATGATAATATTATGTTTGACTCAAATTAATTAAGTTCATGCTTCACGGTGTCCTGGTAATCACTCTAATGATTAAAACATCTGGTCTTTCATGAATTTATAATGAAGACTGATATTCATTGAAACCATGTATATTATATAAGGTACATGTTAGGGTTGAATTGAGATTGGGAAATACTAACACAAAAGATGAACACTATCCTTCATGATTGTACCATAGAGGATGTTTGGTAGAATCAGGTTATAACCTAATGAGTCATTTATACATATATGTTATATATTTATCATTAGTTATATTTTTATATTTTACCTTTAGTGAATAATAAAAGATAAATAGATTTATAAAAATGGATACGGAGTGAGACTACATAGTGTATAGTATGAATACACAGATTAGAGGTGATGTGAAATCCCATTTTTGATTATATTAAGTATCTATTATTTTTTCCATTTTAGTATTTTTTTTATGTTCAACTCGCTTACCAAATTACATATATATGATTATTATGATGTAGATATTATAATATGGGAGTAACCTATTGTATATATTTCATACACATGTGATATTATTTTATTTAAGATTTTATTTTTGACCATGACATAAATTTCTACCCTGAAATAATTTTATAACCCTTAATTATAGTCTGTAGAATCTAACGACTATTTACATAACATGTGGGTTTTTATAGAGAACCGATCCATGTTACCAAATTAACCAGCCCCATCCCATCTCACCATAATTCCATAGGTTAATTCATGGTTTCTCCATACTAGAAAAAATAACAAAGGTATCATAAGTAATGATGTGGGAATGAGTTCAACCTTAAAGAAACAAAAACAAATTAATTGTTCAAAATTGAAACCCAGAATGAAGTTACTATTTATTGAAAAACCATGCTATATAAATTAAGAATATACTAATGATTGAAATATATAAACATGGAATAAATATAAATTAAAAAACATAGTTTTAAAAAAAATCCCATTAAAAAATTCATTTTATACAATTATTTTATATTCCATTGAATGGATCAAAACTAAAAAAAATCAGAGGTCGAGGATGCTGATAAAAAATAAAACCCAAATTCATTATAAAATTTTAGGGGAAAAACCCCACTATCACCATCTGACTCTAATGTCATCACCACAAACCATCCATCTTCCACTTCCCAAAGGACAATTGTCTATACAAAACTCACAATCCACAACTTTAAAATCTAAAAAATTCTGAAAGACTACATAACCACTAATGATTTTATGTATAGAGTGATAATTCCCAATATATTTTTACTAAGAGTATATTTTATTCCTTAAATAAAATAAAACAATAATTATAGTTTTAAAATATATGATAATAAGGTAGTTTTTATTTTTTATTCAATATTGAATTAATTATCGAAACTCTCTGTCCTTTTATAAAAAGAAATCCATTTATAAAACATACCATAGAGTGTCCTCCCATGATATTTAACAAATTAAAACTAAAATTTCCCTATTTAATTAAAATATTACATTTTAATAACAAACCACCCCCTAAATTAAGAAATTTCAATGGGATTTTAGTGAAGTGTATCACATTGAAAAAAAATCCCTCATTTTACTTTTTGAAAAAATTAAACACACTACTCAAATATGATTAAAGATAAAGGGGAATACAATAATATAACATAAATACATAGAAATAATATACTAAATTAAAATAATAAGTTCATAAAACTATCCAAAAATCAAGTCTAAACAACAATGACGATCAAGTAAAAAATGTTACCTCAATTCATGAAATAATAAACTTCTATTCCAATGATCATCAAAGAGGCATAACATATATAAAATTTTATAAGGTAACACCATAGGGAATAATAGTCCAATACTCAATGTTGAAAAGTGGAATCAACTACCAATGTAACACCTTAATCTTTCATGATACGCTTCTCTTTCAATAATGCAATAGCTTGCATTGTAGGCAAGTTCGAGATTCTAACACACCGTGACCAATCAAAGTAGTAGTTATGAATAGTAATACCCACGTTTTGAAATTATATAAATTTTATATTTCAAAATTGACTTCATTTTTGTATTCAGAATATCGAAATTATCCTAAGTTGAATTTTTTGTAATTTTCTGAGAACTTCCAATTTTCCATGAATAGTGAAAAATACATAAAAACAACTTTTTTAATCAAAATAATTTATAGTGATAAATTATACTATTGAGTGGTTTTAAAGTATAATTAGAATATATTTTTACCATTTTATCCAATGGTGTTCATTAGAATTAATTTCACGTTGAAATTGGACATAAACAATTGTCAATCTTTTGATATATATTGTTTCTTAAAAACATGCTATTTGTTGTGACAGTGGGAATTAATTATAAATTAATTAATGAAACTTATATGTTTGTAATTTCATAAAATATACATCATTTTTGAATTCGGAATATCAATTATAGCTTTGGGTGAAATTTTGGCATTGTTCTGAAAAACTTCAATTTTTGATGAATAGTGAAACCACTAAGTGGTAGTTAAAAAAACTGATTTTTTGTTTAAATGAAACATTACCAATTCTGTGATTTGATTTTCAAAAATCCAACATACATGGTTTTCATTAGGAAGTAAAATGTGGTTCAATGGGATTAATATAATTTTTTGTGAATAGTAACTTTTAAGTTTAATTAATCACGATTAAAGGTAATTAGTGAAATTTAAGGTAAAAATGATATTATAAAAATATGAAAATACCTTTATACTTGTCCTAACCCTATTGGATGAGTCATGGAAGACCAAGAAAATCCATGGGTCAACTTGGGGACCCCATGGAGCCACTTTGGTAGGAAAATGACATTAAAAACCTTTTATTTAATGTTAAAATAAAAATGTCACAAACATGAGTTATTTTACTAAAACAATTTTTAAATGAGATTATACAAGTAATATTTTTGACTATAAAAATTAATTAGAAAGATAAAAATATTTCCTACATCATGATAGTTTTTTATAATTTTTAGACATTAAATAAATTAAATTATTTATGACACCATGATGATGCAGCGATTACCTTATTAATTAACGATTTAAATAAAATGAAAAGATAATGTAAAATACAAGGCATAAACTTGTCAAAAACCTATTGGATGAGTATATTTCGAACCCTTATCACCTTATCCTCTACATATATCATTGTGGGACCTTTAGAATCTGAAAATAATTTCATAATAAAGTAACATTTCAATCTTTCCAAAAGTGCCCCTCCTCTCCTCTTATAAAAGGCCCCCACCACTACCACCTTATTGACACTTTAAAGCAATTTCACTCAGACAACCTCTTCCCAAATACTCTCCAAACTTCCCTCCATTACTCCTAGAAGCCTCACTTTGGGCAGAAGTCTTCCCAAGGAAGCCTTTGGCTCAAATCAAAAAGAGTTACCCTATTTTAAGGGAATGTCTTCCCTAATGTTGTTTTGTTTTATTTTTCTTCTCCAACCCCCTAAACTCTTTTTATTATTTTATTTTGTAACAAAACCAGTATCTTCAATATACTATGATGTTGGTATAAGAAGGATTTTATCTACACTTACTCACACCTACATCTAATGGTTAAAGAACATACTATTTCTGTGGATGGTGAATTTCTGCCTCACAAAACGATGATTGTTCAACACTCATATAACACCTTAAATGGTGGACATTAATGTGTAAATATATTTATATATGATATATAATATGTTTATGTTTTACTTAAGATTTTGTATTTTTCATTTATGGCATACCTTTATGGTTTCCATTATGGGTAAACACGATATTTTCATTTTCGGAAGTGCGGACTACCGCCCCTCAAAGTGATTTGAATCGTTAATACCATATGTGGGATGTATAAAGGATGGAGTCAATTATATTATACATTATATTATACTGGAATTATATTATAACTTTATATAATTATGTTTCATTCCATTAAAATATGAAATAGAAATGAAAGTAGCGTTCATGCGTACGTACGGCTTACCGTCTCCATGAACGGTGCATTTCATTTCTTACCTCTAAATGTTATGTAATATTATAAATGAATGTATATACTAGATATATATGTTATATATGATATCTACATAATTAATATAATTCTGGATATAATGGATATTTCACCACATGAAGAACTTGTAATTATAATAAGTATATTTTTGACTCAAGTACCAAAGATCGACAAAACGTATGTTATTAACATAAATAATTACATAATGTTCATAACATGGTAATAAGTGATATAAATGGAATAATGAACATTAAGAAGGTTCTTAAGCAAATATAAATTAACTCTAGTTTATTATTCAAGAGATTAAAGAACGATCGAGTCAAATCGGACACGAGGTAAGGGAAATTCTTAACCCAATTTTTGTTCTTTGGGTTAATCTCCTACTTTCAAATTATGTCATGGTATTATTATGTCATATATTGTATTTTTTAATTTCTTTATGTGTAATTATAGTGAATACACATAATAGTTATATTTTATTTAAGAAAATTATCTTTGTAAGGGAACTTCTTAACCTAATTTCCGTTCTTTGGGTTAATCTCCTACTTTCAAATTATGTCATGATATTATTATGTCATATCTTGTATTTGTAATGTATTTATGTGTAATTGTTGTGAATACACATAATAGATATATTTTATTTAAAAAATGATCTTTGTAAATGACTTTGTCTCAATCTCCTTTCATTGAGGAATATTTTGTTTTATACACAACTTTCTTTTATACGGTGTATAAACCCCTTGGACTTTTATGTTTTTTTCAAAAGGAATCTTTTTATACGAAGTGTTTTACTAAACGACAAAATGGAATGTTTTTTGTTGTTTTACGTATGCGGTGATAATGACTTCTCCTCCGCCATGACCATTATTTGAGTTTCAGCTTCCTCAACAAGTCGTACCTTTTTTTAAATGAAAAATAAATACAAAGTTTTAATTTTCCTTATTTTGGTATTGAAAATGGTTTTGAAATTGTTTTTATCAATGTGTTGTATTGATATATTGTGATTGAAATGTGGAAATGTTATGTTTCCTTTATTCACATTTTATGTGATACGATTATGTTATGGTTAATGATATGTTTAAGCCTATTCATATGAGGAATGCATTGGACTTAATACGTGACGGGTGGAGCCCGCTATAGCTCTTCGATGCATCAGAAGGTCTCATGAGACAAACTAGTGTCTTGGCACGAGGCCTTGACAAAATCTTATTTGTGGTCTTGGCACGAGGTCTTGGTTACGTGGTTATGATAGTCTGGCATTATGCATTCCATCATTATAAAAGTGGTTTTTGATATTGCATGTGATTATTCGACTAGTAGAATATCCATGTGAGTAAGTAAATGACATTATTTAATTTTATTTTCCCCATATTATGCTGAAGATCATGTTTAAAAAAGATTTTGTTTTAGTTATACATTGCCTTAAATGTTAATGTTTATTTATGGAAGCTTCCGCTATATTTTTATCCTTACTGAGCATCTGAGCTCACCCCTTTCAATGTTTTAATTTTTCCAGGATGTGAAGAAGTATATTATGAATAACCTGTAGGGATAGTATGAGGGGATATGAAGACAATATGTTGTTTTAGTTTTTTTTAACTTTATGATGTAATGTAAGACTTATGAATGTATCTAGTGTTTCCAAGGCTACTAAACTAATCGGTCTTTCGAGACATGATCTTTTGTGATCATGCCAATGTTACGCAATAATGCACCGACTCTGGGTAACTGGGGTCGGGGCGTTACAGTTGGTATCAGAGGCAGTTTTGTACTAACCTTGGAAGCTAGATTTAGATAAACTCTAATTAGAGCACATAGCCATAAGATAGACTTTAAGGATTAGTATAGAAGAACTTCCTAGAATTTTGGTATTATAGAGATTTTGTGAGTTTTCCAAGAAATATATCCCTGTCTGGATACGAGCAGGTAGAGGCGGCTCAGGCACAGATGTACCTAGGGGTAAAACCCAAAAACACCGCTTTGAGCTAGACTCAAATGGGAACTGGTGCACGACAACGGGCCTTGATACACTATTGGTTACAACACTCCCTAGGGATATGCTTAGGATAATTCTCGTTTTCTTTACAAACCACTATGTAGGGTTATGAGTATATACTTCCACAAAGAAAATATTTATTATGATTATGGATTATATCCATAAATTGTTCAACTTATGTTAAGTGTTTTGCAAGTTTGTAATTATGTATTTTGATTCATAAACTAATCTAGTTTATGCCATTGTTTAGAAATGGTGGCTAGTGGGAGGAATGGAAATTGTATCAATGTACACACTCCATGTAGGGATTGCCCTCCTGATAAAGATAATTATTGTGGATCCGGAGATACAACTAGTGCTGATCAACTTATTACCATACTAGGACAACTCACTCAGGTTATGAATAATAACCTTACTCGTATGGAGCACCCTAATCCGCAACGTGGAGGATCAATGTTAGACCACTTCATGAGGCGACAACCACCAAAATTTAAAGGGGGTACAAATCCATTAGTAGCTGAGCAATGGATAAACTCCTTAGAGAAAATATTCCATGCCTTGGGGAGTAGCGAAAGGGAGAAGGTTGTCATGGAAGTTTACCTCCTCACTAGAGATGCCGATTAGTGGTGGTTGTTGATTCAAAACACAAAGGAAGATGATGAAGTATCAAATATGGAATGGAGGGAGTTCAAAGAGATTTTCTTAGAAAAATATTTTCCTCGTGACCATCGAGCAGATATGGAAAGGCAATTTCTGAGTCTGAGACAAAAGGAGGATGAGAATGTCGCAAAGTATGAGGCCAACTTTACAAGGTTAGCGAGACATGCTGCATATTTTGTACGTAACCCAAGAAGTAAGATTGATCGTTTCTTTGATGGGTTAAAACCATTTCTCCATCAATCCTTAGTCTCAAAATCTTTCTCGTCGTATAAAGATATTGTCTCATGTGCTATCGAGACAGAAAAGGAATTCTCTAAATCTTATGACAATAAAGTAAATCAAGAAAAGAAGAGAACAGTGGAACAATAGATAGATAAACAGAATAAGGGAAAGAAGGATTTTCCATTATGCGATAATTGTGGGAAGAATCACCCCGGTACTTGCCTAAAAGGAATGAGAGTTTGTTAAAAATGTGGAGAAAAAGGACACCAGGCGTGTGATTGCAAGGGAAAGAAAGAGGCTATCAATGTTGAATGCTACAATTGTAGGGAAATGGGGCATTATGAAAATGAATGTACCAAGCGTCAGGGAAACTTACCTCAGAAAAGGCCAAGGGATCGAGGACAATCTTATGTTGTTACTACAGTTGAAGTGGAATAATTAATGTATTGGTGCTTTTGGACTCAAGGATTATATTCTGGTTATAATAATAATGTGATATATATAAGGATTGTACTGCAGTACTTGTTTTTTTCATTAAGGTTTTAATATGATGAAGGTAATCATATTTTTAGTGTGTGACAATAAGAGAAACTTTACTTTGTTTGGGGAATCTGATGTTACAATGTACTTTGGAATTTAGAGACCTTTTAGAGAAAGTCTGTATAGAGGTATTTTGGAAAACTATATAGGTTGGAATGGATTAAGTTGAACCTTGGATAGTATTATTTAAGGTCAAAAAATTTCTGAAGATTATTTTTAGAATACTATAGTTTTAGGAAAAGGAAAACCTACAGGTTGGGGGATAACTCGTCACATCGGACAAAGCTGCAAGAATCGAACCCATAAGCATAGTACGACATGCCTTTATTACCTACCACTAGCCTACAGAAAGTCCCTAGTTATTACAAAATAGTTTTTCTAATCTAAATGGTCTGTGTTAATATTTTCAACCTTGTACAATTAGGATAAATATAATATTTTTGAAATCTATTACCTTTTAGAGTGAAAGATGGGTTTGTGGTAAAAAAATTATTAAAGAATGGAAGTGTACATGACAAGTAAGTATATTTCCTGACGTTCTTAGTAAATATCCTAAATAAATTCCTCATCTTTATGAAAGGCCACTTAAAACAAAAACGTTTCCGGTAAACTTTTCCAACTGGGGATTCAATGATCGTTTAACCAATCACATGTTTGTGATTTTCTTGTGGTTAACTTTCTCCTAATCCTATTTTCGACAAGTCTCCATCAGACCTTGATGGTTTGTTTCTCCTCCATATCCATATTTTCATATAATCCTAGTATGGGCTATCTTGGGTGACCTTCGTACTTCTCTTTCTTTCTTTTAATGTTATATTCTTATTAACCCTATTTCCGATGTGGGTTTTCCACAAAGGTATTTTCTATTTTCAACCTTTTATTTTCGAAGAACATTTTCAAATTGCGAGGATGAAATTTATTGAAGTAGGGGAGAATGTAACACCTTAAGCTTTCACGATACGCTTCTCTTTCAATAATGCAATAGCTTGCATTGTACGCAAGTTCGAGATTCTAACACACCGTGACCAATCAAAGTAGTAGTTATGAATAATAATACCCACTTTTTGAAATTATATAAATTTTATATTTCAAAATGGACTTCATTCTTGTATTCGTAATATCGAAATTATCCTAAGTTGAATTTTTTGTAATTTTCTGAGAACTTCCAATTTTCTATAAATAGTGAAAAATACATAAAAACAACTTTTTTAATCAAAATAATTTATAGTGATAAATTATACTATTGAGTGGTTTTAAATTATAATTAGAATATATTTTTACCATTTTATCTAATGGTGTTCATTATAATTAATTTCACTTTGAAATTGGACATAAACAATTGTCAATCTTTTAATATATATTGTTTCTTAAAAACACGCTATTTGTTGTGACAGAGGGAATTAATTATAAAATTAATTAATAGAACTTATATGTTTGTAATTTCATAAAATATACATCATTTTTTAATTCGTAATACCAATTATATCTTAGGGTGAAATTTTGGCATTGTTCTAAAAAACTTCAATTTTTGATGAATAGTGAAACCACTAAGTGGTAGTTAAAAACTGATTTTTTGTTTAAATGAAACATTACCACTTCTGTGATTTTATTTTCAGAAATCTGACATACATGGTTTTCATTAGGAAGTAAAATGTGGTTCAATGGGATTAAAATAATTTTTGGTGAATAGTAACTTTTAAGTTTAATTAATCACGATTAAAGGTAATTAGTGAAATTTAAGGTGAAAATGATATTATAAAAATATGAAAATACCTTTACACTTGTCCTACCCCTATTGGATGAGTCATAGAAGACAAAGAGAATCCTTGGGTCAACTTGGGGACCCCATGGAGCCACTTTGGTAGGAAAATGACATTAAAAACGTTTTATTTAATGTTAAAATAAAAATGTCACAAACATGAGTTATTTTACTAAAACAATTTTTAAATGGGGTTATACAAGTCATATTTTTAACTATAAATATTCATTAGAAAGATAAAAATATTTCCTACATCATGATATTTATTTTATAATTTTTAGACATTAAATAAATTAAATTATTTATGACACCATGATGATGCAGTGATTATCTCATTAATTAATGATTAAAATAAAATGAAAAGATAATGTAAAATCCAAGGATTAAACTTGTAAAAAACCTATTGAATGAGTATATTGCGAACCCTTATCACCTTAGCCTCGAAATATATCATTTTGGGACCTTTATAATTTGAAAAGAATTTCATAATAAAGTAACATTTCAATCTTTCCAAGAGTGCCCCTCCTCTCCTCTTATAAAAGGCCCCCACCACTACCACTTTATTGACACTTTAAATTCATTTTTATCGGCCAAACTCTACCCAAATACTCTCCCAACTTCCATAACTTACTCCTAGAAGCCTCAATTTGGGAATAAGTCTTCCCAATGAAGCCTTTGGCTCAAATCAAAAAGAGTTACCCGATTTTAAGGTAATGTCTTCCCTAATGTTGTTTTGTTTTATTTTGCTTCTCCAACCCCCTAAACACTTTTTATTATTTTATTTTGTAACAAAAACAGTATCTTCAATATACTAGGATGTTTTTATAAGAAGTATTCAAGCTACACTTAAACACACCTACATCTAATTGTTAAAGAACATACTGTTTCTGTGGATGGTGAATTTCTGCCTCACGAAACGATGATTGTTCAACACTCATATAACACCTTCAAAGGTGGCCATTAAGATGTCAATATATTTATATATGATATATAATATGTTTATGTTTTACTTAAGATTCTGTATTTTCCATTTATGGCATACCTTTATAGTTTCCATTGTGGGTAAATATGATATTTACATTTTCGGAAGTGCGGACTACCGCCCCCTCAAAGTGATTTGAATCGTTAATACCATATGTGGGATGTATAAAGGATGGAGTAAATGATATTATACATTATATTATACTGGAATTATATCATACCTTTATATAATTATGTTTCTTTCCATTAAAATATGAAATAGAAATGAAAGTAGCGTTCATGCGCACGTACGGCTTACCGTCTCCATGAACGGTGCATTTCATTTATTACCTTTAAATGTTATGTAATATTATAAATGCATGTATATACTGGATATATATGTTATATATGATATCTACATCATGAATATAATTCTGGATATAATGGATATTTCACCACATGAACAACTTGTAATTATAAGAAGTATATTTTTGACTCAAGTACCAAAGATCGACAAAACGACTGTTATTAACATAAATAATTACATAATGTTAATAACATGGTAATAAGTGATATAAAAGAAATAATGAACATGAAAAAGGTTCTTAATCAAATATAAATTAACTTTAGTTTATTATTCAAGAGATTAAAGAACGATCGAGTCAAGTCGGACACGAGGTAAGGTAAATTCTTAACCCAATTTCTGTTCTTTGGGTTAATCTCATAATTTCGAATTATGTCATGGTATTATTATGTCATATCTTGTATTTTTACTTTCTTTATGTGTAATTATAGTGAATACACATAATAGATATATTTTATTTAAAAAAATTATCTTCGTAAGGGAACTTCTTAACCCAATTTCCGTTTTTTGGGTTAATCTCCTACTTTCAAATTATGTCATGATATTATTATGTCCTATCTTGTATTTGTACTATATTTATGTGTACTTATTGTGAATACACAAAATATATCTATTTTATTTAAAAAAATGATCTTTTTAAAGGAATTTGTCTCAATCTCCTTTTATTGAGGCAGATTTTGTTTTATACACAACTTTCTTTTATACGGTGTATAAACCCCTTGGACTTTTATATTTTTTTCAAAAGGAATCTTTTTATATGAAGCGTTTTACTAAACGACAAAACAGAATGTTTTTTTTGTCGTACGTATGCGGCGACAATGACTTCTCCTCCGCCGGGACCATTATTTGAGTTTCGGCTTCCTCAACAAGCCATACCTTCTTTTAGATGAAAAATAAATACAAAGTTTTAATTTTCCTTATTTGGGTATTGAAAATTGTTTTGAAAGTGTTTTTATCAATGTGTTGTATTGATATATTTTTATTGAAATGTGGAAATGTTATGTTTCCTTTATGCACGTTTTATGTGATACGATTATGTTATGGTTTATGATTTGTTTAAGCCTATTCATATGAGGAATGCATTGGACTTAATAAGTGATGGGTGGAGCCCGCTATTTCTCCTCGATGCATCGACAGGTCTCATGAGAAAAACTAGTGTCTTTTCATGAGGCATTGACAAAATCTTATTTGTGGTCTTGGCACGAGGCCTTGGCTACGTGGTTATAATAGTCTGGCATTATGCATTCCATCATTATGAAAGTGGTTTTTGATATTGCATGTGATTATTCGACTAGTAGAATATCCATGTGAGTAAGTAAATGGCATTATTTAATTTTATTTTTCCCATATTATGCTTAAGATCATGTTTAAAAAGGCTTTTGTTTTAGTTATAAATTTCCTTAAATGTTAATGTTTATTTATGAAATCTTCCACTATATTTTTATCCTTACTGAGCATCTGAGCTCACCCCTTTCATTGTTTTAATTTTTCTAGGATGTGAAGAAGTATATTATGAATGACCTGTAGGGATAGTATGAGGGGATATAAAGACAAGATTTTGTTGTAGTTTTGTTTAACTTTATGATGTAAAGTAAGACTTATGAATGTATCTAGTGTTTCCAAGGCTACTAAAATAATCGGTCTTTCGAGACTTGATCTTTTGTGATCATGCCAATGTTACACAATAATGCACCGAATCTGGGTAACTGGGGTCAGGGCATTACAACCAAGAGGTTAACAGTTGTTGAACATGTCACCTAAATCACTCTCAACTAGTCTCATTAGTGGAACATCCCATTTCAAGGCCATAAAATTCAATTAGGGGATACTAGACGGTATATAACAACCAATTATTATGTAAACCTCCCTTCATCTCCCATTTAGAAGAATATTTTAATCATGGAATCTATAATTGAGGTGACCCATTAATATGCCACCATCTATCAAATAAAAACCACTAATATAATAAGAAAAAAAATCACAACATCAAATGCATCCCACCTATAACACACCACCAACAATAATGAGACCCCATTCTGAAACCCATAAACATTAATAAGAACTAATTTACACATTAAAACTTCCATAAAAGAATTAAAAATCACTTCTGGAATTTGTGCTATTTGCAATGGGCTATTTGCGACAGGCCCGTTGAAAAAAATGTTTTTTGCGACGGAGAACTTACCCGTTGCAAATAATTCTCTGATTATATACATTATTTATAAAAAAACTTTTAGCGACGGGCCGTCCCAAATAGTATATGCGACGGGCCCATTGTACCATCACAAATAGTATTTAAAAATATATATTTAAACTATTTACGACGGGATCACATCACAAAAGGGCCCATCGCAAATAATAACTGAAGTAAAAAAATATCTTTAATAAAATTATAATTAATGAAAAAATAATATTACTATTATTAAAATAATAAGAAAATAAAAATTATTAAAATTATTAATATTTTCAAAAAAATATAAAAAATTCATAAAATATAATAATAATTATTATTAGTAAAATGAAAAAACATTAAAAAATATAATACTAAAAAAATATATTTAATCAAATTATGATTAATGAAAAAATAATATTAATATTATTAAAATAATAAACAAATATTAAAATTCTCTATATTCACAAACAAATATAAAAAAATCATAAAATATTATTATTATTATTAGTAAAATAAATAAAAATTATAAAATATAATAGTAATAATAAATAATAAAATATTAAAAATAAAAAATTAAACTATGCAATATTCGCACCAATATAAAAGACAGAAACTGGAAATAGTTCATATTAAAACAAATCTTGAAATCAATTGTTTTTAACAAAAAAAGTCACTGGGGGGGGGGGGTCGTCTTCTGGAGGAGGTGGAGGAGCTGTAGGAGACGGTGGAGGAAACTCCATCCCTAAACTACAATTCAGACGCCGCATGTACTCCATCTACTAATGATGCTGCTGCTTCCATCGACGCATCTCCTCACCATGATGCTGCTGCTACTGCTGCTGCTGCTGACACATCTCTTTATGCTGCTTCTGCAAACTCTCTATAAGCTTAGCCTGAGTTCGCAACTGTTCCTGATACTGTGAGGCAGAAGATAGTGCCTCTCCACAAGCTCCTCTTGAGCTGGACGCTGACATCACAATAGTACCATAATAAGTACCAAGAGTCACATGAGAGCTGATACCAACTACTCGGTCATTCTCAAAGCCATACTGAGTCGCCTACATCCATGCCGCCTCATCGAAATGGTGGGCACTGGTCTGATCAGACGCATCATCCTAACTCTCAGCCCGTGTCTAAGAGGTTTCAGCCTCATATGACTCCTTCAATTCCAATTTGAAATTAAAATTGTGAAAATATTATGTGTAATTAATTGTCAAGCTGAAAAAAAATACTAACCACAATCCGACGCTGAAGATCACCTCTAATCTCTCCAGTGGCTGGATCACTGTACATTCTATGATAAAAATAATACTCTGTAATATTGGGATGCTCAAATTCCTATAAAAATATAAAATAAATTGTTTATATTTAAATTTATATAAAATATTTAAAAAAGATCCTTACTAGATGCTCTCTATGCGTACTGAATGTAGGACTACTAGCTCAATGTGTCACCTCCTGTCTCCCCCGATTCTGCCAAACCACTGAATACCTCCTCTAAAATCCACCACCCAACTAGTGTGATTATAATCCATCCCAAACGTGAGATGAAATTTACTCTGGTTGGTGGGATCTACACGACTCATAAAAATCTATCACTCCTGCTTTCTTAATGGTCATCCTTCTCAAATTGTGAAAAAAATGACGGAAACAGTCACGTATAGACACCTCCCATGCCGCGTGGATAGCGTCATGAATGTTATCATTTATGGGATACCATAAACTCTAAAAATAATTTATAATATAAAGTTATTAATAAAATAAATTTCAAAATAAATACTATTCATTTACGTAATAGCTAATGATTGAACATGTCGAGATGCACATCATTGGGAATCTGTTCCCATGTGATCCATGGCTGAGAAAAATAATTGCACAAGATAGCACTCCCATGTCCAACAACTACATGCACAAAACTGTGAAAAAAGAATAAATAATCAAATAATTAGTATTTATATAAATAAATTAATGAAAGCTAACTAAAATATACTGGTTACCATACCTCAGTGTGTGTGGATCAAATCCAATACCTGGATGCCAATCAGGGATAGGGTCAGAAATAATTAGTTGCATAAGACCGCACCCTCTCCGCGTACCCCCTGAACCACTAGTAGGCTAAGGGTCAGATGATCCCAAATCCCCCTCATCCAAAGGTAGATTAGCATCCTGTAACTCACAAAATAGATCAAGGTCCATCTGAAACAAAAAATGATTTTTGTTAGTAGATAGTTGAAAATAACTATTATATATAGATACATATTAGTTATGATTATAACCAACATTTAATTGTGTCAATGTTTACCTGCATCATAATCTTCATATTTCATGATGTCAATGTCTTCATATTCCTCCTTGGTATCATCAATATCCATATGAGTTTCAGTTTCATCATCTCTTAGCATTTAAAATTCATTTGTAACATCATTAACATCTTTGTCGTCATCAAACCTTAATTGTGGGGTGTCAACATTGATATACACGTATCTTTGTGAAAAAGATGGATTTTGAGTAGTCTCTTGAAAAATTTCATTTCCTTCCACTTCACCGGAACAACATTTAGTTTGAGTAAGCTGATTTTTCAGAGATTTCATTTTTATTATGCTCCTCCATTCACTCAGGTCTCTTTAAGTAGCACTGTACTTTGCATAATAAATTTGATGTGCTTGTTGAGCCAATAAAAATGGTTCATTTACAGCAAGAAGACTTTTATATTTAATATCAACGATTCCATGAGTTAGATTAACAAGCAATCCTCTCTCAGTATCTAACCACTGACATTTAAACATCATTATGTAATTCTATCCTAGATAACACTGCTCAATAATTTCATCCAGAATGCCGTAAAATTCAACTTCAGTTTCTCTATGATGAAATCCTCTCAAACAAACTCCACTGTTCATTTTTTTTTGATTCCCCATATGCACGTGTATGTAATCGAAAACCATTCACCACATATGCATTATAATATTTAACTATTTTGGATGTTGGGTTACTCAATATACACAGTCTCTTATCAATTTTATCAGCATGTTGAGACACCTAATTTTTTTTAAAACAATTACCAATATAATAAATAGTAAACTAAATTGATATTAAACCATAAATAATTTATCTTACCAGTTTTTGAAACCATTGAGAAAATTTTCTTTGTCTGTGTTCTTCAAGAGAAGCTACTGTAATTTGTGGAAGTTCTTTCTTGATATTATTATCATATAACCTACAAGTAAAATAAGTTTACATAATATAACATAAATTATAGAATAAGTGATATAAGCACTCAGAGTACAAATGTTGTCATTTATTCACAGTTGAGAAGAACATATGTATGAGCTCTGTAATGTTCATCATCTGAGAGCCATCAACTCCACCAAATACATGGTTTGGATGATTAAAAATTGATAATTAATTGTCTATTTAATCATTAAAATTTCCCTCGTTTCATCCAATGCGGTTGTTTTTTGAGGGATATTCAGATTCAAAATAGTGAGAGCAGAAAAAAGAAATTTTCTCTTGCAAATAAGCTTCGGCAATTGTGCCTTCAACTGATACTTTGTTATGTACTTTTTTCTTCAAATTCTGAATTCATCTCTCGAATGGGTACATCCATCGAAACTGTACTAGACCACGACATTCAGATTCATGTAGAAAATTTAATATCAGATGTTTCATTGAGTTAAATAAATTCGGCGAAAAGATTTTTTCCAATTTACATATAATTACAGAAACATCTTCTTCCAGTTTTCTTAGTGCATCGTAGTCTATTGTCACTGTGAAAATGTTTTGAAAAGAAATATGATATGTCTGTTATCGAATCCCAAATCATCAAATTCAAAAAACCTCTAAATCTAATCGGTATAAGTCTTTCCATTATAACATGACAATCATGACTTTTTAATCCCGTAATATGACATTTCTTAACACATCTTCGCAAATTGGAAGCATAACCATCTGAAAGTATCAAATCTGCAATCCACTGACTAAATAATAAGAAACTCTCTTTGGATAGTTTATAAGCTGCTTGTGGATTCATTAACCTCTGTGATCTGACATTTTCCAATAGTTCAAGTTTCGGTTGCCTACAAATTTGGGAAAGATCTAATCATGCTTTTACAGTATCTTTGGTCTTACCTGGTGTATCCAAAACTGTATGAAATAAATTATCAAAACAGTTCTACTCAATATGAATGACATACAACATGTGGCGGACCAACAAATCAGAACAATATGGAAGATTCCAAAAAATGATATGTTTTATCCAATTATGTTCTTTCCAAAGGACATGAATTTTCTATTGGTTTACTATTGGCACAAATGTGATGGGAGGTAATGAAAATACATCTAATTTTAATTCTGTACCTAAGATCATTTTTGGAGGTTCATCCCTTTCAATTGTGCCTTTTCTGAAATGTGATTTGGTCCTTCAAAAAGGATGATCGGTTGGAAGAAATCTGCGATGACAGTCAAAATAGAAAGTTTTTTTTCAATTGATGAGCATAAAGGCTTTGTTGTCTTTCATATAGTAAGGACATGATTTTAGACCATGTGTACTCTATCTAGATAATATGCCATATGCCGAAAAGTCACTAGTCGTCCACATCAATGTAGCTTTTAATATGAAATTTTGTTTCGTAGTGACCTCATATGTTCTAACACCATTACTCCACAATGCATTTAACTCATTGATAAATGGTGTCAAATAAACATCAATATTCTTTTTCAGATGTCCTGGGATTATTATGGTCCAAAAGATATAGGGCTCCTTCATCAACATCCATGGAGTTAAATTTTGCGGAGTTATAAATATAGACCAACATGAATAATGACTACCATAAGAACCAAACAGACAGAAGCTGTCAGTAGAAAGACCCAATTGCATGTTTCAGGCTTCTAAAGAAAAATATGGATGTAGACAGACAAGATGTTTCCATGAATCACTATCAGATGGATAATTCAAGCTTTTATTGGTTTAAATATTGGTTTTGTGACATGACGTCATTGACGTTGTGTTCTGAGACATAAGTAAATGTTACAGCCTGGGTGTAAGGGGAAAATATCTCAACTGTTTTACAGGGATGGATCCAGACTTCCCTGGTTGAGCTTATTTATACCTCGCTTGTCCACATGTAGGACAACTATCTGATGAATCATTTTCACCAGAACATAAGATGCAATCATTTTCACATGCATTAATCTTATGATAACTAAGGCCAAGATTACGAACCAACCTCTTGCTCTCATAGTAATTTGTAGGCAACACATTCCCTACAGGTAGTATTGTTTTAACCAAAAAACAATATCTGATCAAAACATTTTTTTGACATTGCATTATCTGATTTAACAGCCATAAATTTTTCAACTGCTTCTAATCTTATTATCTTGAAACTAGGATAAAATGCATCCCCAGCAGACCTCAAAAACTCATAAAATGCAGATGGTGCTAACTCAGGAGTTAAATCAATACCATCTTGAGTTTCAGTTTGTTGAACAGATGGACCTGCAACATCATGTACTAAATTTTGAAACCAAGATGGATCTGGAATCAAGTTATTAGTATATTATCTGGAACTACGTTCACCGTGTTGATACCAAAAAACATAATCTGGTTGAAAACCAAACCTCAAGAGATTTCCCCCAACCTTGTCAATTGTGTCAAACATTCTAAGAGAACATTTTTTACAAGGAAACATTATTGTGCCTTCTAAAACATATTCTAGTTTCGAAGATTAAAAGGATAAGAAAGATTCAACACCCTCAATATATACAAGATTTAAACCAGAACCATTTGGATTTCTGTGCTGATTTATCCAGGCGCAATCATCTAATAATGACTGATGTCGATTTCCTTGTTCCATATTTTTCTACAAAATATAAAATCATCACTATTTTTGAATAATTTGAAGTTATAAAAACATTATCTGAAAAAATAAGATAAATAATTACAACTTATTCTTAATAATTAACATTAAATTTTGGTGACACAATTTTAAGTGGATTGACGACTACTCTTTTGTCCGACAGATCATTTAGTAGAATCTTTCTCACACAGAAATCTGAATGAAGAATTTTCTCTAAGGTACGCTTATTCATTCCTGTGAATACGAGAATGAATAAGCCTACCCACGAGTAAATTATTTATTGTGATTTCAGTGTCAGAAAGATACAAGTAAATAAGCTATCGGACAAAAGAGCCCCCTTTTAGTCGACGAATAATGTTCTTACAACTATCACTACCTGAAAACATTATGAAAAATGTGGTCCTAGGAATGCATATTGAATCTCGTGCATACGAGATTGGATATGCATACGTAGTAGCACATTTTTCATAATGTTTTGAGTTAGTGAGAGTTAAAAGGAGAAGATTCATTGAGCAAATGGAGTGTTGTCAATCCACTAAAAATTGTGCCAAGTTCTTAAAATTTATGAAAATTTATTCCTAATTATTCCTAATTGTTCATAATTATTCATAATTATTCCAAATTATTCCTAATTATTCCTAATTAATCCGAATTATTCCGAATTATTCCGAATTATTCCTAATTATTACTAATTATTACTAATTATTACTAATTATTCCTAATTATTACTATTTATCACTAATTATTACTAATTATTACTAATTGTTACTATTTATTACTATTTATTACAATTTATTACTATTTATAACTAGTTATTACTATTTATTAGTATTTATTACTATTTATTACTATTTATTACTATTTATTACAAATTATTTCTAATTATTACTATTTATTACTAATTATTACTATTTATTATTAATTATTACTATTTCTTACTAATTATTACAAATTATTACTAATTATTACTAATTGTTACTATTTATTACTAATTATTACTAATTATTACAATTGATTACTATTTATTACTAATTATTACTATTTACTACTAATTATTACTATTTATTCATATTTATTACTAATTATTCATATTTTTTCATATTTATTCATTTTTATTCTGATTTATTCATATTTATTACCATTTATTACTATTTGTTACTATTTATTACTATTTATTACTAATTATTAATATTTATTACTATTTATTCCTATTAATTACTATTTATTCCTATTAATTACTAATTATTCATGTTTATTAAGAATTATTACTATTTATTACTAATTATTACTAATTATTACTAATTATTACTAATTATTACTATTCATCTCTATTTATTACTATTTATTACTATTTATTACTAATTATTACAATTTATTACTAATTATAATTATTTATTACTATTTATTACTCTAATTATTACTAATTATTACTAATTATTACTAATTATTACTAATTATTACTAATGATTACTATTTATTACTAATTATTCATATTTATAACTAATTATTCATATTTATTCCTAATTATTCATATTTATTCCCATTTATTCTTATTTATTACTATTTATTCCTATTTATTACTATTAATTACTATTAATTACTATTTATTACTAATTATTCCTATTTATTACTAATTATTCATGTTTATTACTAATTATTCATGTTCATTACTAATTATTCATATTTATTACTATATATTACTATTTATTCATATTTATTACTATTTATTACTATTTATTCGTACTTATTACTAATTATTCCTAATTATTACTAATTATTTGTATTTATTCCTATTTATTACTATTTATTCCTATTTATTACTATTTATTACTAATTATTACTAATTATTAGTAATAATTCCCATTTATTCCTATTTATTTCTAATTATTACTATTTATTACAAATTATTACTATTTATTTGTAATTATTCCTATTTATTACTAATTATTCCTATTTATTACTATTTATTTGTAATTATTCCTATTTATTACTAATTATTCCTATCCATTAAAAATTATTCCTATTTATTACTAATTATTCCTATTTATTACTAATTATTTCTATTTATTACTAATTATTCCTATTTATTAATAATTATTCCCATTTATTACTAATTATTCCTATTTATTGCTAATTATTCCTATTTATTACTAATTATTCCCCTTTATTACTAATTATTCCTATTTATTACTAATTATTCCTATTTATTCCTATTTATTGCTAATTATTCCTATTTATTTCTAATTATTACTTTTTATTTCTAATTGTTACTATTTATTTCTAATTATTACTATTTATTACTAATTATTCCTATTTATTACTAATTATTCCTAGTTATTATAATTTGTTAAAAATTATTACTAATAATTTCAATTTATTACTACAATTAAATACTGTTAACAAAACAATTTAAATCTAATTTAATTACAACTAATAAAAAATAATGAAATTTAACATAAAAAATGAAATAAATACTAAATTAAATAAAATATAAATAACTTTAAACTTGATCTTTTATTGATGTAGATGGCTTCACAACTTTTTCGTGAAAAAAAGAAACTCATAAAAAATTTCACTCTGAAAATAGTGTTCAGAGAGAGGGAAAAGTGAGAATTGAGAGGAGGATTTGAAAAAACTGACGGAAGTATATATAAGTTGGATTAGTTTCGACGGGAGTATTTGTGATGGGCTGGCCGTCACAAATAGTATTTGTTGCGATGGGTCCCCACGGAAAAACCTTCACCCGCATTAATTACAGCCGTTGGTTAAAAGAGTATTTGCGACGGGTGCCGTCGCAAAAGGTACATGCCGAAACACTTTTTGCGACGGGACAATATGTCGTCGCAAAAACCTATTTACCGCCAAAGGGTATTTGCGACGGGACCCGTTGAAAATACTATCCGACTGACGCACTATTTCCGACGGGGGAATCCCCCTGTTGCAAATAACCTTCCCGCGGTTTGGCTCACAATCCGTGCCTAACTTTTTGCGAATGGACCCCAAATCCCGTCGCAAATAACCAATTATTTTCTACGGGCAGAATCCCCCGTCGCAAATAACCTCTTGGACGGACTAGTTGCGACAAGAAATAATCCCGTCGCAAATAGTCTATCGCAAAAAGCTATTTTTCCATAGTGAAGGGTAACAATTAGGTTTAACAAAGGTGTAACCATCAAACAATAAAAGATACCATACACAAGTTTTCAATTGAGCCTTTACTCATTACACAATATGTATATTATGGGAAATACCTTTCTAAAAACTTATGGAGCCCAATTATAAATACAATAGAAATAACAACCAAAACAAAAGAACTATCTCAATAAAATTAATATAATCAGAAATTTCATTACCGAATCTAGAAAACATGCCCATCTTGGATCCTAGATGAACTACGACAATACTTGAAGTTCTTTCAAGGTCCCCATAGGCTGATGAACATAACTCATTTAATCAACAAAAACCAGATGGAACTATTTTACAAAACTATAACATGATATCTTATACCAAAAAGAGAATGAAAAAAATAATAAATCATCCATTAACAAAAGCGTTACACGGTATCGATATAACCAAATGCAGAGTGACAAAAACAAAAATCACATGTGCAGAATCTTCTATAATGGTCAAAAAATAGGCAACAAATACTCTGATTTAAATGTGGGAAACTTACCATCACCTCACCACTAGTTACCCTTACCCGGCTAATGATAACCTCATTGTCTCACTATAGTTCCTTTATTATTAATGCAGAAAATTTTACTAGTGCTACCCACCCTATAGGATTGGGTAGAGGTGAGATAAATAAGCTCCATAAGATCCCACCTAGGTGTTCAATACAAATTCTCTGTCAAATAATCCAAATATATTAAATTTAAAATAAAAAAAGTATTGATAAATATTTTCCACATTTTTATCAAAATCATCATAAAATAGTTCTTATTTGTTGTTCTAAAATGTATCTTGAAAACATAGTTTCAATGATTCATCTAACAGACCATTTATATAAATCAAAGCATAAATCATATAATATCACAAATAAATCAATACATTACAAGAACAATAGAGACCACCATAATGATATCAATATTCATGTTATATGATCCACTTGTACCTAATATTACCATGACTACCATGAACCATATGTGATCTATAAAAAACATGGCATATGGAATACAAAAACACCCCGTGATGTTTCCCACTAAGATGTCCTGTCCATGATCCTAGAGTCAGTGGTTCTACAATCTACGAACAATAGAACACCCCATAATGTGATCCTCCAACATTTTCAATGGCCAAGGAGAGTACTAAACCATCCATCAAGGTTCCTGAGGATCCATTGTGCTACATTTATAAAATTAAATCTAAAAGAACTATTTTATTTCACAATTCAATTCCAAAAAACCCATTTCACCAAAATCATGCTTTTAAATCCAGTTTCATAAAACATTTCTAAATGATTTCAAAACATTATCTCAATAAACCTATTTATTCACTCACATAAATAACTTCTAGAATCAATTCAAATATCATTTTGAAAATCTTGTTCATTGATGGTTAATTAAACATTTTCTAGAGACATAAAAACCTATGTCAAACTCGAGTCGCACACCATCTCTAATGGGATCCACACACTGTAAAAAAAATAAAATGATAGAATAAAAATTATGATCACTAAAAAAATTATTTAGATTCGTTTTTGAATAATAAAAATTGTCTTTATAGAAGATAGATAAATACACACTTCATAAATCACATGCCTCAGACAACAATAAACAAGATATATATATCCCCTTTGAGATGTAAAAATATTTGATCTATAATAAACATAGAATGAATCACTTAGATATCAATAGGCAAAAACAACACAACATGAAATTTCTACCAAGAAAATGATTAATATATGAACCAAGAAAAAAAAATGATGTCTTCTTAAATATACATATTCAATAAAATGTGATAAAATCAGGATAGGAAAACCAACTTGGAATGGTTGATTTGGAGTATACCACCATAGAGGAGTATCTCCTGGAGTAATTATCAGATTATAATCATGAATGAGGGATTAAGGGGTTAAATTTGGATTTTATGGAATTAAATTATAGTTGAACCATTATATAAGAGGTGTATACTAATTCCATAATCTAAGCAAAGTTGTCTATTGGCCGATAATTAGGTGAAACACCACCAGTGGGTTGATTGCACTAAAATTCATATGTGGATCTGTTAAAATCAACCATCTTTCCTATGGCTCCATGTTGCCATTTATTAGTTGAATCCACTTATAAATACCCATGAAATATTTCTAAAACCTCATAAACATGATGGGAATATTGTTAAACATAAAATATAGGAATACATCAAGTTGTAAATCACCATTATCCCCACCATGAGACTTTATATCCCTATAAAATCATGGTGATATAGGATTCTACAAAGAGATGTGAGGCCACTACACGATCACCGATGTTCAATTCTCCCATTTCGCATGAGAATTTGATCCATTACACTATAATACGTTACTATTGTAATGGAAATATTATGTAGATCTTCAACTTGGGAATCAAAGATCTCCACTGATTCTTTAACACCTGAAACATCTAGCTCCAACTCTATATCCTCACCACTAAGAACATGGAAAGGAGTGGGATGGTACTTCTAATGATGAGATATGTAGAAAAGATCTTGAAACCCAATGAAATGAGAATATAATTTAAACTGAAAAGCAACATGACCAAGATAATTAGGGATCTTAAATGGTCCAATGTATCTTAGATCCATTTTCACTAATTCTCAATATGAAAGTGACATAACCATGTAGAATATTTCAAGACAAAATAGTAACCAATTGAAAACTCTATATGATAGAATCATGGATCCACATATGATTTCTTCCAACTTTGAACTGTAACCAAAATTTAACCTTCATCCTCAATCATCACTATTGTCTCCTAAATAAGACTCAGTCCCATTAGATAGGTCATTCCACCCTCCAACCAATAAAGGGGTGACCTGTACAGGCAACTATAGAATACAATGGAGGGTGATATTATGATTGATTACTATAAAATTTTATTATAAGAAAAATAAACCCCTCATAGATGGTTTTCCATATCTTAATGATATTCCATGGTTATTCCCAAGATAAACCCACCTTGACCCTCTCAAGATCAAACAAGTAGCCATGTTCCGAAATAACGTTCCCCAAAACATCACCTTCAAAATCCAAAAATTACTCTTTGATAGCTTCTAATAAAAGTGATATCATCTCAAGTGTTACTAAATAAAATAAAGAGAGTGATCATCCTTAACACCTGGATCTTGAATAAACCATGTTATAATCCACAAACACTTCCATAGAGTATTCAACATAGTAGAGGAACATGTGGTCCATAATTACATAAACCTTTTAGAAGTGTTAGGTAGGTGAAAAGAAATTACAATACATTAATTATTTTTATACAAGTTCATAAATGAATTCTTCAATATATATTCTCATTATCTCTGAGTTTATGATATCTGAATTTAAGTGTTTTTTTTAAAATGACCTCACCTCATTTTATTGGTCAAAATATTTATCAAGATGAGTAAAATGATACTTGTTATTAAATGTTCCACTCTTCAGTCTCTGGTAGTCTATTTAGAGATGAAAAGAACCATATTATTTATTGGAAATGAACATTGTGGTTACCCATGGAGGGACATTAGAATTAATCCCTTCCCAAACATGTTATCCAACTAAAACAAGAATTCAATCATATCTGCATGTGAAATATTTTATGTGGTTTTCTAGATTGGAAGAGTACCCAATATCACATCGATGGAGAAATATACCTCCCTATCTTGAGGAGGACTGGATAAGTCTAATGAAAATACATGATAGAGATCCCAAACATCCAAGGAAATATAAAAACGGAAGATAACACCATTGGGCTCAATCACAAAGGTAGATAATAGATCTCTTAAGATCAAGATAAAAAATAGAACACGTGAACATACCTCAGGTCTCAGTTAGCATGTAACAAGAAGAATAATTTATTATACATGTTAAGGATTCAACATTAATTATGTAGTTTCATATATTGTGGAGAAAATATCCACATTATACAAAGAATATAGATTTTGTTAGTTTATATTTTTTCTTAATTCTAAAAATATCATAACATGAAAAGATCCATGGAATGTATCTAATGTAATAATAACTTTGTATTTTTCAATTAAGGATTGTTATATTGAGGATATTATAGATGTTATAAATGTGAGTATGTAATGTATGTTTTTATGGAATACAATTTTATAGAACCAGTATGGGGGTTAACTTTTCATCACTATTATGGTGGAAATCATAAACTATAAACATTTATTATCATGTCATACAATATATATATATAGTATTATCTTATTTATAATATATAATTACCCTTATTACCGTCATTTGTAAATGTCACTTATACTGTTAAAAATTAAATGAATGATCTATATAATGCCCCAACCCCAGTTACTCAGAGTCGGTGCATTATTTTAATACACTGGCATGATTACAAGGAATCAAGTCTCGAAGAACCTATCACTTTAGTAGTATTGGAAAATAGATTACATACATGAAGTTCAACAATAAAACTTGAAACGAAAAACAACTGTAATTTATTCCATTAGAAACATCCAAGCCTCCTAGATTATGCCTTTAATTCACTCATAAATAACTTCTTCATATCAGGAGAACATAAAACATAAGAAAGTGGTGAGCTCAGATGATCAGTAAGGGAAAATAATTTACCAGAAGCTATAGAATTTTAAGGAAAGATGTTTAATAAAAAAACAGCCTTTTAAACATAAACTTGAACATAATATGAAAAAAAATTCAAACATTACCATGTAAATATGCACATAGATATTCTACTAGTCAAATAATCACATATAATAACTTATTTCATAATGAGGGAATGCATAATGTCAGACATTCTGAAATATCTTGTCAAGGCCTTAACTAAGACATCTAAAAATAATTTAGGCCTCATCCAAAACCATATATCAAATTGGGAAATACCTCGTCCAATTCCACATCTAATTTTCTCATGAGACCTACCGATGCATCAAGGAGCTATAGCGGGCTCCACCCATCACTTACTAAGTACAATTCATTCCTCATTACATAGGTTGAAACTTAACATAAACATTCTTATTAAAACTAGCATAAAAAATGTCAATACTTTACCCACAAACCAAGAATGGTATAAAAATAGTACATCCATAGTAAAAAATATCACAAAACTTCAATAAAATATGGAATATTGTATCTATAATAAATGAACTTCAAACAAGTTTAAAATCCGTCAAAGGATGTTGACATAGATGAAAATGATCAGTAAAATGCTTTGAGAGAAATATCCCTTTTCATAAAATTGTTTAAAAGTCTCACAATTTATAAAGGTAGTAATTTAATAGATATTTTTGAATAAAAGTTTACCATACCACTTTGAAACTTCTGAAGAGAATTATCATTTCAAAACAATCATGTCCATATAAATAAATCCTTAAAATAATTTGGAAAACATGGTCATTAATTAAAAGGGTTTAGAAAGATAAATATTTGAAACATTTAAAATGATGATATAGTTAAATCGAACCTCCCATAAAACCTTAAAAGATTCCTTTGGACACATTTTTATGAAATATGGGTATCGAGGATAAGTATGTCTGAGAAAATACTTATACATGAACGATCTAAGATAATAATGAGATTGAGGAAATATCCCTTACCTTGCAATTTACTTTGGTCGAGGGTACGTTTAACCTCATATATAATGACCATAGCAGGCAAAGAAACCCTCATAAAAGCTATCATCCAATTTATCCCTAGCTATTTTATGTCCCTATTTAAGCTCCCAACGGAAATCTTCAATCAGATCCATACACATACTTCCAACTTCTGGTGGGGGAAAAATGATGGAAGGAATAGACCCCACTGGATGGCTTGGGAGAATCTCTGCAAACCAAAGTCAGAGGGAGGGATGAGATTCTGGAATCTGCTTCTCTTCAATGATGCACTATTGGCCATGTAAGGATGGCGCCTTATTAACCGTCCATCATCTCTCTATGCACGGGTTCTCTGAGCTATGTATTTCCCCACACGGACTTCTATGTTTCCTCTCTTGGCCCCCGTCCTAGCTTCCTCTGGAGAAGTATTTGGGGGGCCTGAAATCTCCTAGAAAAAGGGTTGAGCTGGAGGATTGGGAATGGCTCATCCGTCAACATCTAGACTGATCCCTAGCTGATTGATAAGGATGGTATGCATGCTACATCTCCTACCCAACTGGGTCTTGAAGACACCACTGTCAGCTGCCTCCTTTCAGTCCAGGTACCGTGGTGGTGTGTGGAAAATTTACATGAATGGTTTAATGAAAGAGACCAAATAATTATCCTGAGCATCCCCTAGGTCCCAGATGCAGGCCCCGAATATCTTTTCTGGACCAATGAAATTTTGGGCGACTACACGGTGAGATCCGGTTACAGACTTGCTATTCAAAATCACTCTGGTGACTGGGAAGAGGGACCATGGAAATCGATTTGGAAGCTCAACGTCGTCCAAAAAATATGCCAATTTTGGTGGCAGGTGTGCACGAGCACCCTCCCTACAATGAACTTGCTCGTTTACCGACATATGCCCAGTGCTGAGTCCTACCCCTTCTGCCCGAATATTCCAGAAACCCCGTTGCATGCTATCATTCACTGCCCAGGAGCTAAGGAAATTTGAAATAAATGGGGGCCGACTTCAGATGCTTCACTTGACATTTCCTATGACCTCCCCGATCTTCTGATGCATTGGTGCTCCTCTCTCTCATCGAACAACATAGGCTCTTTCCGCACCCTGTCATGTATCATTTGGCTCCGGTGTAATGATGATGTTTTTCACCACGTTCATAAACCTCCCAAATTCTGGTTTGAATGGGCCATGTCATGGATTGAGGGCTGGAAGAACCACAATGGGAACTTTTTTCTAGGTGTAACTCCCTCCTGTCCCCTTCATTGGAATCCCCCACTGGATGTGATTCTTAAGCTAAACGTGGACACGTCTTTCCCCAAGGATGGGCTTGTTGCTCTCGGTCTCCTGGACAGAAATAATATGCGGAAAATCATTGCTTCAAGACATGAATCACATCATGCCTTCTGGGAACCTGCAGTTGTTGAGGCCTCTACCATCCTGGCAAGTATGATTCTCACTATGGAACATGGATGTGTTGATATCGTCATCGAGTCTGACTGCCTCACCATAATCAATGCTATCAACCAAAACGACGGAGAACTCCAGTAATTTGGCTTCATCATCAGGAGAATTTGCTTGCTTCACCAAGGCTTTTCTCGATGCACATTCTCCTTTACCAAAAGGCAAGGAAACAATGTGGCCCATCAGATAGTGGCCTCAGGTCCCTTCAATGTCAACCAGCTTTTCCTGGACAATTTCCCTTCATGGCTTTGCATTTGTACGTCGGCTGATCTTAGTCATCAATGTTATCTATCCTTCTTTTCAAAAAAAATTATACCAAAACCATATTAATATTTATTATATCATACATGATTCATTTATGACTTTATACTACCAATTTAATAATGATTTCCATGTTAAATTAACATTTCAGTTAATAATCGCTTTCTTTATCGTACATGTTTTAAAATTTTATTCTTGGTCGTATCATTTAGATCTTGATTTAAATACTTCCAGAATATAAAACATGATTTATATATAATATATATTTAGAATATAAATATTTATAATAGATAGATATATGAAATGGAAAACACTGTTTATAGAGACGATAGGCCGTACGTACGGATAAACGCTGTTTCTATTTTCATATCGTATTGACCTGAAGTAAATGAATAAGATATATGTAAGTAAGCACACACACACACACACAGATATATATATATATATATCCAGTAGAATTATTATGTCATATATTAAATACTTATTAATAATATATATTTTTATAATCATCGATGAATGGTGAATGTGGAAATGAATCTCATCACGTCGTGGAGACGGTATTCCGTACGTACGCAGGAGTGACAATATCATTTCTTTAACGATTAAAAGGTATTGAATTGGATGTTATATAAATTTTACAGAGACATTAGCATGTTATTTTCATTATTTATGTACATATTACTCATCATTATATCCATCCAAATAACATAGTGTTGAATAACAAATTACACCACAGCGTGGAGACGGTAAGCCGTACGTACGCATGCATGGTGACATTGTCATTAATAGGATGAATAGAATAATGAATATGGTTGTGCCATATTTATAATATCATCATAGTATGTATAAGGTACTTGAGTTATTATTTTGGTATGGTAATAACAAATAAAGAAGAAGTGGAAGAGGAAAAGAACTTGAAAGAGGTGATGAAATATTTACCTCTTCTTCGGGTTCTTCATTTTGATTTGATCAAAAGGGATCCATAGGTTGGCTTTATGACCAAAGGGATGACTCTAGGATGAAGGGAGGATAGTTGAGAGGATATTTGGGCATGGTCTGGCCGAGTAAAAAGGCTTTGGGGGTGTGATATTAAGACAAGGGGAAGTTCCCTTTTATAAGAGCGGTGAGGGGAACCTTAGTAAAAGATTGAAATATTATTATATAATAAAATCATTTTCGGGTTTTAAGGGATCCAAATTGATTTATTTAGAACATAAGGTGGGTATGGGTCGAACTCCTCTCGTACAATTGGTTTTAGACACGGTTAGGTCACCATATTAACCCTATATTTTATATTTAACTCTAAGTTAAAAAGTTTAACTTTTACAATGTCCTCTTGTATTATTATTATAATAAATGGTTAATAAAATTACTATAAAATGAAAAGAGAACACCAAGTGGTTAATTAATGACATATTAATCATTATATAAGTCCTTTGTCTGAAATATAGATTTTTTGGAATATTAAATCATTTAATAATAAAATATTTGTTTTAAAAACTAATTTATGTCAATTTTGACACTATTTAGTATTTGGTTTTTGTGAAAATCATAACAACATGATTAATTCGAAAAAAATCCATTTAATCAACCATAAAATGTCATATTAACATATAAAAATAGTGTAATTTATCTAGAGTCTCAAAATACATTTACTTGGACATTTATAATATCAATTATTTAAATATTTTATTAATAAGGTAATTAATTCATCATCATTGTGTCATAAATAAAATTAGTTATTTAATTTTAAAAAATTATGAATAAAATACCATTATGTATGAAATCATTTTAACTTTCTAATGAATATTTATAGTCGAATTTATCTTATGTATAACACTGTATTAAAAATAATTTAGTTATGAAAACTTGAATTTAACACTTTTAACTCTTCTTTAAATTAAATAATAATAAATGTCATAATCTAATCCATGTAGACCTAAAGGATAATGTTTTATTTTTAAGGTTGATTTTGGTCGAATTACACTTATCCAATAGAATTAGGACATGTTTTAGGATAATTATAATATCATTTTTACATTTAATTACCCTATTTACTTATAACCGTGGTAAATAAAAGTCAAAAGTTACTAGTCACAAAAAATTATTTTCATCTTATTGAACCACATTTTAATTAATGATATTAACCGTGTTTATTGGATTTTTAAAATTCAACTCACAGAAGTGGTAAAATTAAGTTTTATGCAAATTTGCAAATGCTCCTCGAAGGTGGGTAAAAGACGGTAAAAAGTTCAATAAAATTTTATATATCTAATATTATTATAAAACGACTCCAATGAATTACATTGAACATATATAGGTATTATGTATCTATTTTTACCTAAAACAAATTCAGTTAAAATAATTAATTTTTTAAATAAAAAGCCGGTTTTAAATAATAACGAATTGTTTTTCATTATTCATCAAAAATTGAAAGTTTTTAGAAAAATACCAAAACTTTACCCTAAGTTAATTTTTGTATTCTGAATTCAAAAAATAATTCTATTTTACCAAAATCAAAAAATATATGTTGCTTTAATTAATTTAAAATTAATTTCCGTTGTCAAAACCAAAGAGCGGGTTTTTAAAAAGTAAAAACTATCAAAAGATTGACATGTGTTTATGTAAAATTTAAATGTAAAATTACTTATAATGACTTAAATTGTATTAAATGATAAAAATATAATCTAATTATACTTCCAAACCATTCAAATGTATAATTGAACAATATAAATTTTTTTGATTAAAAAAGTTGTTTTCAATTAAAATTTAGTATTTTTCACTATTCACCAAAATATGGAAGTTATCAGAAAAACACCAAAAATTTATTGAAACTAAATTTTTATGTCCCAATTCAAAATAAGAAGTTTATTTTGTCAAATTTAATATATAAAAGTGTTAAATATTGGATTTTAAAAAGGTTCGCCATTAAAAGGCTGTAAAATTGCATTTTTGGAAAAATACTTCCCTTAACTGAAAATTTGAATTTGTTCTTATATTATGTCTAAAAACACATAATATGAATGTTAAAATTATATGGTGTATATAAAATTCAAAATTCAGTTAACACAATTCATAACCGCTTTTGGAACGGCTAGTTTGGTAAATTGTGGTGCCCTCGAACTCAGTGTTTCGTGTAGCAAAATTTATTTAATTACTTTTAAGAGATAACGTACTATGAAATCTTGGGTTGTTACATTCTCCCCTTCTTCAATAAATCACGTCCTTGAAATTTTAAATTGTTCTTCGAAAATAAAAGGTTAGAAATATAAAAATACCTTTGTGGAAATCTCACATCATAAATTGGGTTAATAAAGTTTAGTCTTAATAAGAGGGAAAGAGAAATGAAAAAGTCACCACCAAATTAGGGTTTTGGAATTGGAGAACATTTATGGAAATTATAGACACATAATGGGAGTAAAAACGTAAATATTTATATGGAGTGATTGAGGTCACCAATCACAAACAAGTGTAAAATTGAGGGCCTCGAAGCCATCAATCTATGATGATTTAAAATATCATCAGTTAAAAAAACATAAGGTATTAGGATAACACATTTTTAGTTTTATGATCCCTTCCCTAAAGTTTAAGAATTAATTTATTCATAGAATAAGTGGAAAAAAATATAATTGACAAGTATAGTTTCATCCTTCAACTAATTCCGACCACAAATTCATCTTTCACTCCAAAAGAATTCAAAAATATTCTGTTTATCCTAATCGTATAGGTTTCCAAAAATAATGAATTTATAATTAATTTTTCATACTATTAAAAAAAACTACATTATACAAACCAAGACATCATGTAGGCCAGTGATAGGTGATGCACCCTTGTCACCCTTCAGTTACATGTTCACGCCTCGCGGCCTTTCTAGACGCGACTAGTTGTCACCCGACCTCCGGGTTGTCCTTTTTATAACAATCAAAAAATAATCTTAATAAATTCTTTAACCTTAAAAATACTATCCAATTTCAAAATTAATCCATCCCAATATTTATACTTATCCAAAATACTTCTGTCCAAACTCACAGTCCAAAATTTAGAAGGATGGTAAACACAATAAAGATCATTTTTTTCATGTAATAACATATGAATACCTTCATCATGTATTCTTTTAAAACATGGTAACACCCTGAATTACCATAAAAACTTATTTATTACATTCATTTTTCCTTATTCCTTATATAATACTAGATATATTCCTTATATCTAATAATTTTGAATACTCCAACAATGATGAAATAAACAAACCATTAATCAGTTCCAAGGTAGTCAAGAATATCCAATATAATTTATACAAATCAACCATATCTTATTCCAAAATAACTACCTCAGTATTAAGACCATATTAAGGTTTATCTTTCCTACAACCATGTATTTTCCATAAATTTTAACTTTTTGTTGAGTCACTTTTCATATAACCATGTAATCTCAAATCCTCAATGAAATAGTACTGCCGTAAAATCATTATTTATTTTAATAATTCATATAACCAGTACATATTTGATACAACACTCAAATGAAATAATTCTTTAATAACTACATAAGAACACTAGTCTTTACTCTTCACCAATGGTAGTATCATAACTTGATTATTATCCAATAGCATCATTTGGGAAATACTCTGATGATTTGGACATTGATTCGCATAGTGTCCCAACTCCTTGTAGATGAAGCATTGCACCTTCGAAACCTTTTTCATACCCTTGAAATCATGTACTTGGTTTCCTTTTTCTCCACACTTATAACAAAATCTCATTCCCTTCAAGCATTTACCAAGGTGATTCTTTCCATAATTATCACATATGGGAAAATCTTTCTTTCCCCTCTTCCCTTTATCCATCTTTCTCTCTACCATCCTATTATTCTCTTGCCTCCCTTCAAAGCCATAAGACTCAAATAATTCTTTACTTATTTTATTAACATATGATACTATTTCATCATATGATGAGAATATGTGGGAGACTATTTCCCTTCTAAATGTTTGCTTAATACAATGAAAGATATGATCCTTCTTACTCTTTAGATCATATGTATCCGTAGATCCAACTAGAAGCACCGTCAATATCACCGTAGTTGTAAGCCATCAACCATCGAGAAGACCAATCCATCTACGACATACTCTACGGAGCGCTCTAGACCCTTCCTGGTATGCATCAGCGTCTTCCGCGACGGTCTGTTCTTGACCACGAGTGATGGGGTTGCAGACGTTGGTGCAGCTCACCTTCGTTCCAGATATTTCGGTTCCCCTACTATTCTCTGGTGGGAGTGATGATTAGTGTGGCATGGGAGGTGGTAGTCTGTCACCGGTGATGCTCACTGGCGAGGAGTTGTTTGTCCTCCAGTGTTAATGTCTGTGGTGGCGCGTCGGGGTTGTTCGCCGGCGGCGCTGTCTGATCGCGCTGATGGGGTGTGGCTCGAGGTGGTGACCTGTTCGAGACGACCCGGTAATCGAGACTCATGATGGTTTTCTTGTTTGAATTTGAAATTTTAATTTGCGGATGATGGTTTGTGGTTGTAAGGCTGGTTACCGTTTTTCCTTAAACCAGATTTGGATAAAATATAGAAAATGATTTGCAGGCAGGCATACACTAGGTTAGTTTATTAATCTCAACGCATAATTACAAACTTGTAAAATACCTAACATAAATTGAAAAGTTTATTCAGATAATCTATAATCATAAAATAATTTCTTTGAGGAGGTATATACTAATAAATTATTCATAATGGTTTGTAAAGAAAATGTGAATTATCCCAAGCATATCCCTCGGGAGTGTCGTAACCAAGAGTGCATCAATGCCCATTGTCGTGCACTAGTTCCTGTTTGAGTATAGACCAAAGCGTAGTTTTCAGGTTTTACCCCTAGGTACATCTGTTCTAGAGATGCCTCTATCTGCTCGTATCCAGACAGGGATTTATTTCTTGGAAAACATACAAAATCTCTACATTACCAAAATTCTAAGAGGTTCTTCTATACTAATCCTCAAAGTTTATCTTAGGGTAACATTCTATAATCTGATTTTTTCTAAATCTAGTTTCCAAGGTTTGTACTAAACATCCTCTGATACCAACTATAACACCCCGACCCCAGTTACCTAGAGTAGGTGTATTATTTTAATACATTGGCATGATTACAAGGAATCAAGTCCTGAAGGGATGATCAGTTTAGTAGTCTTGGAAAATAGATTACATACATGAAGTTCAACATTACAACTTGAAAAGAAAAAAAAATAGTAATTTATTCCATTAGAAACATCCAAGCCTCCTAGATTACGCCTTTAAGTCACTCATTACTAAATTCTTCATATCCTGGTAAAATAAAACATAATAAATGGGTGAGCTCAGTTTCTCAGCAAGGGTAAATAATTTAGCAGAAACTCCAGATTTTTAAGGCAAGTAGTGTAATAAAAACAAAAGCCTTTTAAACAAAAACTTGATCATAATATGGAAAAAATAAATCAAACATTACAATATAAACATACACATGGATATTCTACTAGTCGAATAATTACATGAAATAACTAATTTCATAACGATGGAATGCATAATGCTGGACATTCTGAAATATCTTGTCAAGGCCTTGACCAAGACGTCTAAAAATGATTTAGTCCTTGGCCAAAACCGTGTATCAAATTGGTAAAGGCCTCATCCAATTCCAAGTCTAATTGTCTCATGAGACCTACCGACACATCGAGGAGCTATAGTGGGCTCCACCCATCACTTACTAAGTCCAATGTATTCCTCATATGAAAAGGTTGAAACTTAACATAAACATCCGTATTAAAACTAGCATAGGAAATGTTAATAATTTAACCATAAACCATGAATGTTATAAAAATAGAACATCCATAGTCAGACATATAACAAAACCTTCAATACAATATGTAATATTGTATCTATAATAAATCAACTTCAAACATGTTTAAAATCCATCAAAGGATGTTGATATAGATGAAAATGATCAGTAAAATGCTTTGAGAGAAATACCACTTTTTCATGAAATCATTAAAAATTATCACAATTTATAAAGGAAATAATTTAAAAGATATTTTTGAATCAAAGTATCTCATACCACTTTGAAACTTTTGAAAATAATTATCATTTCAAAATATTCATGTCCAAATAAATAAATCCTTAAAATCATTTTGAAAACATTGACATTAATTAAAAGGGTTTAGAAAGATAAATCTTTACAACATTTAAAATGATGATCTAGTTAAATAGAACCTCCCATAAAACCTTAAAATATTCCTTTTGAAAACCTTTTTATAAATTATGGGTATCGATGATAAGTATGTCCTAGAAAATAATTACACATGAACAATCTCAAATAATAATGAGATTGAGGAAATAACCTTTACCTTGCACTTTCCTTTGATCGAAGGTACATTTAAAATCCTGTTTAATGACCATAGTATGTTATTAAATTATAACAGAACCATATTAATATTTATTATATCATACATGATTCATTTATGACTTTATATTACCCATTTAATAATGATTTCTATGTTAAATTAACATTTCGGGTAATAATCGCTTTCTTTATCGTACATGTTTTAACTTATTATTCTTGATCATATCATTTAGATCATGATTTAAATAATTCAAGAATATAAAACAAGATTTATATATAATATATATTAGAATATAAATATGTATAATAGATAGATATATGAAATGGAGAACACTGTTTATGGAGACGGTAGGCCGTACGTATGCATAAACGTTGTTTCTGTTTTCATATCGTATTGAATGGAAGTAAGTGAATAAGATATATGTAAGTAAATACATAAACATATATCTATATATATAAATTTATATATCCTAATTAGCCTTATTATTTCATATATTTCATAATTATTAATAATATATATTTTTATAATCATCAATGAATGGTGAACGTTGAAATGAATCTCATCGCGTTATAGAGACGATAATCTGTACGTACACACGAGCGAAAATATCATTTCCTTAATTATTAAAAGGTGTGTAATTGGATGTTATATTAATTTTACAGAGACATTATCATGTTATTTTCATTATTTATATACATATTACTCATCATTATATCGATCCAAATAACATAGTGTTGAATAACAAATTACACTACGACGTGGAGACGGTAAGCTGTACGTACGCACGCATGGTGACATTATCATTCATTGGATGGATATAATAATTAATATAGTTGTTACATATTTATAAAAACATAATAGTATGTATAAGGTACTGGAGTTATTATTTTGGTATGGTAATAACAAATAAAGAGGAAGTGGAAGAGGAAAAGAACTTGAAAGTGGTGATGAAAATATTTACCTCTTCTCCAGGTTCTTCCTTTTTATTTGATCAAAATGGATCCTTAGGTTGGTTTTCTGACCAAATTAAGGCCTCTAGGATTAAGGAATCATATATTAGAGGATAATTGGGTAGTCTTTGGCCGAGAAAAAAGGCTTTGGGGTGTGATATTAAGAGAAGGGGAAGTGCCCTTTTATAAGAGTGGTGAGGGTCACCTTAGGAAAAGATTGAAATATTATTTTATAATAAATTAATTTTCGGTTTCTAATGGATCCAAATTAATTTATTTCTAAGCTAAGGTGGGTATGGGTCTAAATTATCTCAAAAAATAGGTTTAGACAATTTTAGGTCACCATATTAACCCTATATTTTAGATTTTACTCTAAGTTAAAAAGTTTATCTTTTATAATGTCCTCTTGTATTATTATAATAAATGGTCAATAAACATACAATAAAATGAAAAGAGAAACCCAAGTGGTTCATTAATAAAATATTAATTATTATATAAGTCATTTGGATGATCTTTTGATTTTTTTTGGAATATTATATCATTTAATAATATAATATTTGTTTTAAAAACTAATTTATGTCAATTTTTACACTATTTAGTATTTGGATTTTGTGAAAATGATAACATCATGATTAATTCGAAAAAAAAAATCATTTAATCAACCCTAACATGTCATATTAACCTATAAAATTAGTGTAATTTATCAAAAGTCTCAAATTACATTACATGGACATTTATAATATCAATTATTTCAATATTTCATTAATAAGGTAATTAATGCATCATCATTATGTCATAAATAAATTTGATTATTTATTGTATAAAAATTATTAATAAAATAAAATTATGTATGAAATATATTTATCATTCTAATGAATATTTATAGTCGAATTTATCTTATGTATAACCTTATATTAAAAATGTTTTAGTTATGAAAACTTGAATTTAATACTTTTAACTCTTCTTTAAATTAAATAATAATAAATGTAATAATCTAATATAAGTGGACCTAAAGGATCCTATTTTATTCATAAGGTTTTATTGGTCTAATTAAACTTATCCAATATAATTAGTACATGTTTTAGGGTAATTATAATATCATTTTTTCCTTTAATTACCCTATTTACTTTTAATTGTGGTAAATAAAAGTCAACATTTACGATTCACCAAAAATTATTTTTATCTTATTGAACCACATTTTACTTATTGATATCAATCGTGTTTCTATGATTTTTGAAATTATACTAATATAAGCGGTAAAATTATGTTTTATTTAAATTCGTAAATGCTCTTAGAAGGTGGGCAAAAGACGGTAAAAAGTTCGATAAAATTTTATATATCATATATTATTATAAAATGACTCCAATGAATTACATTGAACATAAATAGGTATTATGTATCTATTTTTACCTAAAAAAAATTCAATTAAAAAAATTAATTATTTAAATAAAAAGTTAGTTTTAAATAATAACGCATTGTTTTTCACTATTCATCAAAAATTTAATGTTTTCAGAAAAATACCAAACTTTACCCTAAGTTAATTTTGATATTATGAATTAAAAAATGAATTCTATTTTACCAAATTCAAAACATAGAATTTTCATTAATTAATTTAATTATAATTCCCATTGTCAAAACCAAAGAGAGGGTTTTTAAAAAGTAAAAACTATCAAAAGATTGACATGTGTTTATGTCAAATTTAAATGTGAAATTACTTATAATGACATAAATTGTATAAAATGATAAAAATATAATCTAATTATAATTTCAAACCATTAAAATTTATAATTAGAAACTATAAATTATTTTGATTAAAAAAGTTGTTTGCAATTAAAATTTAGTATTTTTCACTATTCACCAAAATATTAAAGTTATCATAAAGACACCAAAAATTTATTGAAACTAAATTTTTATGTCCCAATTCTAAAGAAGAAGTTTATTTTGTCAAATTGAACATATAAAAGTGCTAAATATTAGATTTAAAAAAGGTTCTCCATTAAAAGGCGGTAAAATTGCATTTTTTGAAAAATAATTCCTTCATCTGAATAATTGAATTTGTTATTTTATTATGTCTAAAAAACATAATATGGATGTCAAAATTATATGGTGTATATAAAATTCAAAATTCAGTCAACACTATTCATAACCTCTTTTTGAATGGCTAGTTTGGTAAGTTGTGGTGCGCTCGAACTTGATGTTTCATGTAGTGAAAGTTATTGAATTACTTTTCAGAGATAACATACTATGAAATCTTGGGGTGTTACAATCTACCCAGTTTAATTGAAACCTCACTCCTCTTTATATCCCCTGGTAACATGAAACTCGCTATAATTAGGTTTAAAATAAAAAATATTATGTTAACCCATAAATTTTTAATGAAATTATCTCTACCCATACATTGAATTAATTTCCAAAAGTTATTTTAAAGAAAACAAGAGATGATTATAGAATATGATGAGATATAGGGTTATTGAATCCATGTATATATTATTATATCCTAGGATAGTATCCATAGATTAGGAGTTTATGAGGGATTATCTATCATTATGTATTATTTATGGGTATAATATTTTGAGAATAAATTAATTGTATGTGGAATTAGGGTTATCCTTTTTTATTAATATATATATCATACTTAGAATCACATTATTTAGAGTTTTCATGTGGTTATGTTTTTTTTATATTTTTGGATATCGATGGAATACAATTTTAGTTCAAATGATTATGTATGGAAGTGGATCTAAAACTGAAAACTAAATAAAAATTTATTATTTATAATATGGTAATGATGATTTCCCCCTATGATCGATATAAATGATAATTAACACCAAAAAAGTATATCTCAAATTTTTTTAATTTACATATGGAGAGGCTGAATCTCTATATTTTTTTATTTTTATATGCACACCATAATTGGATCTATGTGAGGAAATTCTTATAAGTTGAATATTGTGCATAAAGTAAATATTTTATTGGAAGAATGAACTAGTCCAATATATAATGTTTTATAAAATAATTCAAATTAAATCATATAATCCTTTTAAGTCGCTTATCATTACTTAAAATCAAAACTCTAATGTCAAACCAAATTATGATTTTTCACTATTTTGAGAGGATATTAGAAGTCATGTGGAAACGATGTATCCCACACTACAATATAGACTAATTTTTGGATTGTGGGATGGTGATGTGACATGATATGTAGCCATTAGAGCTAATCTCCTTGCTGTTTTGAGGTGGAAACATAAGATATCTTAGTAAAATTTTTGAATGTCCCAGAAAGCCTTGTTTCATTAAGAAGTTAATAATATAATTAAGGGAGAAGCAGTTTGAGAAGAAATAAGTGGAAAACTAGTTAATCATGATCCATTAAATGAATTCATGTTTTGATTTGTGCCAATTTATAGAATTTTTGATGTTATTGATGTTCCAAATTTACTATTTTATTGGATACAACAACTCAAATATTTATTTCCTCTATATATATTTAATGTTGTATAAAATTCTGGAAAAGAATAATGGTCAAAGAAGAAACATATATATTTTTATGGATTTATCATATTTAAATTTTATTTTTTAACAGCAAATTAAGAGGTTGAATTTTTTTCAACAAGAATCAGTATGAGATAATTTATAGAGGAAATTAGAGGAAAAGGGGTGTAGAGAATATTAAATTTTACAGTGAATGTAGAAGAGGAATATGAAGAAGAAAATGACAAATAGAAATAACATGATGTATGTTTAACATGGTTAGATACTTTATTATTATTGAAATTCATATTATATATCTTTTATTATATGTGAAAATTTTAAAAATGTTTGGATACATGTTTTGTGTCACCAAATCAATGATAAAACCAGATCACTTATAATTGACATGGTGATACCAATAGAAGTTGTGATCTTATGATTTAACAAATCATTCCCGACTATAGATATTCATTTTTTTTGTTTTCAATCTTGAAAAAATCTTTGGTTCTTGAGTTTTTTGATCCATAGAGTGACTATAGATTGTATCTAAGCTTCTAATTGTTCACTTTAATAGGAACCTATGTATTTTTTAAGGATAAATGTAAAAAAGGATTGAATTTATTGATTAACCCTCATCTCAATGAACTTTCACAATTTGTGAGAGTCCATTCAGATTTGATTCCATTTGTAACACCCCAATAAAAGACACCATGTATCTAGTCCAAGATATACAATATATAATCTCTAAACTTGGGATAAACCTTTTATAATATAACAATAAGAAATACCTTAATTAGTCTTTCGTATTGTTATAGAACAATAACTAGTGACAATTCTCTATATAAAAACATAATTACCCACTTTTAATACATATGTTTGATTTCTAAAAAAATCAAGCTTAATCATTTGAATGTTAAACCTACCAAACCAAGACACAAATAAAATTTTTACATTGGGTATTCTAGAGTTTTAATATATAAAATAAATTGAAAACCCAATAATGGTTTTATAAACTCAAATATAGCTATTCATCAAAATCATAAATAAAATTAATAAAAAGACCACATAGTGGATACAAAGCTAATTAATAAAATAAATAAACTTAAACCTAACATTAGATGACTTCTCATATCAACTATGTGGGATCCTTGACTATGATAACATAGAAATTTATAAATTACACCATATAATCCACCACTTATAATTTTAAAAAATATACTATTGAAAAAATATATTCTACACCATGTGAATTGATTTTGGTTTGAATAATAAATTAATATTATTTCTCTAATTACCTTATGTAAAATGGTGAAAATGATTAATGTGTGTGTATTGAAAAGACAATGTGGTGAAAGAAAATAATTACTCAACTTTGATGTAAAAATAAACAAATAAAGAGTAGGTAATGATTCTAAACCAATAAATAATGAGGAAAAATAATCTATAGTCAAAATTACACACAAATATGAACAAATTTCCCAGACTCTAATCTCAATATATTTTAACCTTGAGTTTTCCTAGTCGAGACACATGCCAATTTTGTTTTTTAGCATCCCTTGACCTCAATGGGAAAAACAATAATTTTTTCATATAAAAATATATTTCATGGTTTTTTTATTATTATATTGATCTTGAGGTATGATGGTTACTCATATTTTATGTTTTGATAAATTTTCATTAATAAATAATTTTAAATAATGTTAAATATTAATATTTTAAAACTATTTATCCCACAAGTGTGGATGGGTATGCTACTTTAATTTAGTGTCATATGGGACTTGTAACTCCTCGATGAATCTAATCCAATGGGTTTACACAATAGTTTCTTTAACCATTGTTCATATTCTATACCCAAAGAAAATCCATCCATGGGTGTTTTATAAAAAATCATAATTTAAATAATAATTAAGGGAATGAAACCTAAAGATTCCCCTATTTAATTAATTCTTATAGAACTCCTATAGGGTTAATTTCTTTTTATCATCATCCTAAATCCTTAAGGACGGTTGGATATGGACTAGTATTAGTGGAGTCAAAGAAATTGGTGGAATTGGGGATGCATTCATTAATTCAATAAAAACCTTGATTGGATTACACATCACTAATGGATGGATTAAATTTATGATAATCCACCATCAAGATAGTGATCACTTTTTACATTTTTTATCTTTCCCATTTTATTTTTATGTTAAAATCACTCCTAATTATTATTATTTTAATTATTTTGGGAGGTAAAATTATGCTAAAAACACTATTCAATTGTTAATTACCAAAAAAACATTATCATTCTCATGTTTTTCATTGTTGAAAGATATGTTCTCAATAAAAAATGTATGGAATATCACAATAGCCGTGAAAATATGATATTTTAACTAAAATCTAATAAGTTTTTTTTTCAATCACTTTACCACTGTCCATTTCTAAGGATGGGGATTTAATGAACATGACCTTGAATAATAAACGACAATAATTTCGGCTTACAAAGGACAATTATATTAATGTATATATTGAATGTGATGTCATAGGTTGTTAGATTGGTGATAATTGGTTATATATGTTTTTAGAGATTTTTTTAAGGATTAGAAATGTTTTGCGCATTGATAATATTTTTAATTGAAATTTTCATAAATTATCTCTTGAAATATTGATAAAATACTACTTATTAAGGCACTATAGTGATAAAAAATTCCTTTAATGGTGTTTTAGTGTAGGTAGTGGTGAGAGTAGTGATGTATGAGTGATTCAGAGTGGTTTGAACATCTAGCTCTTGAAGAAACATTTTTAGGGAGTTCACTTCTAACGTACACATTATGTATCACCCGGGTAATTACATTTACTATTTTAAATATATGTATATATCACACAATATGTACCACTTGTAAAACTTACTTTTGGTCATATTATTACAAGATTGACATATATATTTATTACATGAATGGATTTATTTTTAGGAAATCAAGATATGAGGTCCAAAACCATATTCCATATACTATAGATTGTATATGACCCAGTCTTCCAATAATAGATGTTCTGTAAGCCTAGTTAGATTATCACATAATACACACATAAAAATATCGTATAGTCATTACTGAAAAAATGTAGCAATTTAATTTTATGTATTTAAGATGATACTATGATCCCTATTCTCTACATTCTATTTACCATACTTAAAATGGATTGTATGTTTCTATTAAACAAAAGTGATTTCAGTGGGGCCTACAAAGTACCGACAATAGTCCTATATACCATGTACACCATAACACTCATCATTTTGGTAGAAATAAAAATTTCAAATAGAAATGAATAACATGAATAGAATTTCTATCAGGTCTACACAGAATGTATCTCTAGTGTACATCACATGTACTTTTCCAATAATTGTGTCTTTTAATGTATTTTTTTCAAGGATGTTGATTTGGGAACTAAATAAATCCATCATAAAGAATTATGTATGTAGAACATTATAGTATATTACTCTATTGTGTTAGAGGTGTGATGTAATGTTATCCATTTAATATAAATACTTAGATATATAGAATGGATATTTGGGATCATTCATGATGATTTAAGTGTACACAAAGTTAGAAACACCTCTAGAGATGTAATTTTGATAGGGAAAAGTCCCATTTACAACTAATATATATATTAAATCCACCACACATGTGATGTAATTAATATATTTACAATATAGGGATTCCTATCATCCAACAAGATCTATATGATATATATTTGTTCCTCGAATGAGTTTGGAAACTCCATTGACTTACACTATAAATTTTAAAGGTGTGTGTCCCCTATTACTATTTCATAGAGGTGAAAAATGTTGGACATGGTTGGGTGGTTATGATGTTGTGGGATTTAAATCCCTTTATAGAAAACCATTCTTCATCTATTTATGTGTTCACAAGGTTATTTCTCTAATAGATACATGGTAGGTCTTAATATTAAGGTTTAGTGCCCCTAGACATATATATATTTCATCAAGGAGTAGGATTCCCATGATGGGATCTAATGTAAATTTATATGTTTTAAAGGATGAATAGTTTTGATCCCTAAAACAATATAATATCCTATATACCTACCTGGTTTCAATTGAGATGTGATTAATATCTGGCCTATCAAATTTTTATGTTTTAAACCTCATGGTACTGTGAGTATCCTCAGTTTCTTATTAGATGAAATCATTTATGTATTAGAGTGGATATGGAAAGAAGTTCTCTATATCCTTATGAATTATAGTATAGAGAATATATAGATTCTTTTTCTTCTACATTATTACTATTTTTTAGGATTATAAGATGGCTTATTTCCTATATTTACATTTATAATTCAGGGAATACTAATTATTTTCTTCATAATATCCATTAAATAAGCCTTATATCCATATGTATTTTATTTTTTGTAAACATAAAATTATTCAAATGTGGTATATGATGATGTGGAGTTAGTGTGAATTTTTTAGAATTGGGTTTTGATAGTTCTTTGGGGATAATTGAGGTTTATGATGTCGGAAGTGTATATTTTAATTAGAGACTAGTCTAGGTGTCCGTGAAAAAATTATGTGTTATCCCTCCTTGTTCATTATGTATAGAGACCATTTAATATGTATTCTTAATATGTGGTAATGTACATTGCTATGTGATGCCTCAATAAAGATTTGTTTTCAATTAAATTATATTTATATACATATTATTAGTGGTTTGGTTATATATTAGATTAATGATGTTTCACTATTAAAGATTATTATAGTATATGTCCTCTCATATTGGGTTCTCAACATATTAAGTTCTAGCCCGTAGTGCCTATATAGTTTGATAAGAGCATAGGGTGGTACACTCAGATTACTATCATCTCAAGCGGGGCCCTAGTGTGCCTAGTCATGGCACAACATCACTTTCCTCTCTAGGCTAAAAAATGTAAATTCAATTACCTATCCCAAATATAGAATAAAAGTCAATAATAAAAATTTAATCTAGACTAATAAAGTTTTAAAATAATCCAATTTAGAAAATTACATAGATTTCACATCAGTGTGATCATTTTGGAGATAGTATAAGCCATCCAGTCCCTATAATTATTACACTCTCTATATTTATTATCATAATATATCAATTGGTGGATCCTAATGGATATTTAATGGGATCCATTATCTATTTGTATAAGTTAAATTCTTCATTTTATTTTGAATTCATTGAAATGAACCTCATGGTAAATGAGATATTGTTGTCTCTATACAACAAAAATACATTCATGGAGTTTCCAGAACCCTTTCCATATAGAATGTTTTTACTAAATTCAATATTTTTATACTCTTAAATACGTAGTATACTATTTTGTGGTCATATACTAACTCTAGCCATCTATATTCAGTAATATCTCAAAGAAATTCTAAAGAGAGACCTCTGAAATTTGTATACTAGTCCAAAAAAAGACATTGAAAAGTAATCCCATAAAGGGTTACTAGTTTAATTTTTTTAACATTCTAAACATGATTTATCTAATATATTAAAAATAATTGTATAATATTTTTTGATTTTAGGTATTTTTGTGTCATAAAGGTTCTTATGGAAAGGATTTAAATTGATAAATGTGATTTTATTATTGGGTTTTATTTTATATTAAACAAATAAATTATCTTAAAACTAGGTTGTTACTTAATGTTTTAATTTATTTTATGATATTTTTTGTGGGATTACGGTTGATTAGAAAATCATAGATGGTATTTTGATTTATAAAATAAAGTAATGAGCTATCTTAGGTGCATGTGAAAATCCACACCATTGTAGTATATAAAAATGGATGTGGATAAATTCTAGTAAGATAAAATCCATGTCTCTCAGAACACAGTAGTTTTGAAGGACATTGTATGATGTATAAATTTCTCTATTCCATGATGATATAAATATTATCTATTATTTCTCTATTGAAAAAGACCAATATGGATATATGGAGACATCCAAAAAATGGGTATTTCAAACAACATTGTAATTAAGATTTTTTTATCAGAAATTGTGATCTGTACTATGTCATGATGGTCACCATTGCGTCGTAATGAGGAGTATGTATCTAGGAATAAAAATGTGGATCTCCATGTTTTGGTATATCCATAGTGATCCTTAAAGAAGTATTTTAAGAATTTTTGTGTCGAGTGTTTGGGGATGAAATGACTAGGTGGAATTTGAATCATAAAATGTGAAACCACACGCCATGGAGGATGTCACTATGTGATAAAAAAATATTATTTAAAACATAGACTGAACAAACAAATGTTATTTACCTTCGTAAAAATTTTAAGATGTCATTGAAGAAAATTTTTGAGTTAAAAAATGTGGATCCAGAAACTGTGCATCATATCAAAGTGTAATAGAAATTTAACTCTACAAAACATTAAAGATAAAACACACCGTGGTTCATATAGTTTTATAGCAATTTTGAATGTGGTTCATAACTATTGGTTAAAATGGGTTCCAAACCTCTATGGTGCCAGACATGGATGGAAGAATGTTTTTAGATTTTAGTGGATCTATTGTTGACGTAGTATCCTCTCATACTTTATTTCAAAAGATTTTTCCTTATCAATATTTAATATGATATCTAAAATGATCCAATTTTTTGATGAAACTGGTAGAAGTTGTGAATTTGATTGATGGATATTGAAGGACTGAATTTTTAATTCATGTTTTAATATAAACTTGGTCAAAATGTTGTTAAAATTCCTATAATATTTACTAAATAATATTTAAATGTTGAATAGAATGAATAATGATGATGATTATGGCTATACATGTATTAAATAATACATAATGTTTACTTAGAGGATATAAACAAAATCATATGAATAAAAAGGGGAAGATAAAGAAACACTACTAAAAATTTATGGAATTCCAGTTTAGCTGAAGTATTTCTTGTTATTGATATATGTAAATTATCATTAAAATAGTTTGGTAAGAACATACATAATTATGATAATTCATGTGTCACAAAATTATAAGTATACTCCATGCTATTTATAAACCACATGTAGATACTAGTGTATTATATGGGCTCCGTGATATCTCTACCAAGCCAAGGATTATCCCTCTTAATTTTAGAGTTGATCCTTTTTAATTTTTTTGGGACCTTACTATGTGTCAATGTATTTTTAAATTATTGAAAATAAAATTTGTAAGTAGAAATGGTTGTTTCATTGACTAGAGGATGGGCTCGTATGGGGCGCGACTTCATCTAGGGTTCCTTCCGCCGCCACCATCCTCTCCTCGATCTCGGGTGGCTGCGACCCTCCCCCAACCTTTGTACTTCTTCCATATGATTTCAGCATTCGGTTTATGGAAACATCGAGGGTTCGGATCTGTTCCGCTGTCTCGTGTCTCATGTCGTGGTTGAGGTTTCGATCAGGTCCCTTCTCTGTTGATTTTCTAAGAACCATCTACTTTCGATTGTTTTTTTCTTTCCTGGATTGTTGGCAAGGCCATAGTGGCGGATTTCGGACTGGGTTGTCTCAAGAATCCTCCTCAGAGGTCTTCTCTGGTTTGGTGGTAGTACTTCCAGCCCTAGGTGGCGCTACACTGATTCCCTTTCTCAGTGGAGTCCGGGTGCTTGCGGGAGTCTTATGGAGGATGTATTGGGTTTGTTCAACCTGCTGTGTTGTGATTGTGATCCAGTGAGGGTTCGTGTGCTCGGCCACATTGACTGTACGGTGAAGGTTCAGTAGTTGAAGACTACGACAAGGGCTTGGGGTGGATTGTGCGGCCTCTTTGAGTAGGTGTGATGGCAGCGGTGGTTGGTTGGTTTTTTTGGTTTGATTCAGTTTCCGATGAGGTTTCCTTCAGCACGCGGGAGGCAATTTTTTGGTGATGGGTTCAATCCTTGAAATTTGTTGAATCTGTGCTTTGGTTTGGATATATTCTTCTTGTTCTGTTAGTTTGCGATTCAGTGAAGGTTAATAGCATGTTGGATGGTTTGTGAATTGTAGAATGGATTTCTATTGGTTTATTTGAGAAATCGTGGAATGGTATTTCTGCCGATCTATTTGTTTTGTGACGCTTCGGTCCGAGGTCTATGGGTCATTGAATCAGATTATACTCAAGGGATGACTCCAGATGAGGTTCAAAGCAGGGGGCTTTCACAGATCATGGCTATCCGGAATTGGATATTTGAGAGGGTATGATGTCTGTCATCAGTACCATGCTCGTGCATTCATGCATAAGACTGCTAGCCGCACAATGATGTTAAGGTGGAAGCTCATCTTAGTGATTTTGATGCTGGGGAGGAGTTCTTCTTTGAGGATCTGAATTGGATTGTTTTTTTGTCTTTGGACATTGGATTGTGGGCCTTGAATGTCTTTTATGTCTGATGTCGTTTAGGTTCCCCCTCACCCCTTAAAGGGGGTTTATCCTTATCTTAATAAAAAATTAATTTTCAGTCATTCATTGACTACACATAAAAATTACTGAAATCATTTCTTCACCCTGGCCCTATAGACTAACATTTAGAGTGTATTTTACATTTGGTATTAGTGCCATGATACCCTTAATTTTTAAATTGTTTCATACAGTTTGTAACATTGGAGATTCTCCCATGTTAAATATTTAATAACCGTATTTATAGTTTTATATTTATAAAAAATTAGTTAACAACTAGGGTATTCCCACTTTTTTTTGTAAAAATTGTCATATATTGAGGTTTCATATCATTCCTAATTTATTGAATAGAATTTTTGGTGTGTTAAAAGATAAAACTAATGGGTTTCCTCCCTATGATTAGTTTTTTTCTATGATAGTGGTTGTAGAAAAAATAATGAAAATGATGGTCATTATAGGAACATCATATAATTATCTTTTTTAAGGAAATAATTTCTGAATTTTAAAGGAATTAATATATAAAAAGGAATATATAATGAATTATAGAATGTTGATAATGGAAATATGAAAGTGGATTAAGAGAAATTATATATTTTGATTTTAAAGTAAGAATACATTAAGATACAAGAATATGAAACAATAAATATTGTTTTTAGATTAGTGAATGAGATATTTATCATAGTCACATATAATGGTGATATGTTTGAAGATTCAATATTGGCTATGAATTTAATTTTTTTGTCTAGAGAGATTTTATTTTAATGCCTCAACTCATGAATATGGGGATCCAGGCACACTAACTATGGATAAAATTAAGAACAACCCTATTAACTATATAATGAGGAAGAGGGGAATATTTAAATAGAATATAATGGTATAAAAACATATTAATTTTAAGGACATCGATAAATAGAATTATAAGAAGATGGTAGATGGATACGAAGTAGAATTTTCTAATTTATATTTAGATATGGATCAAATATGTGATAAAATGATGCCTCTAATCTCTTTCAATTAGATATGATGATTGGAAGGTTTAATAGAATCATCAACATAAATGATTTATGCGTGGAGAAGTTATATAGTTAACTATAAACTATCCACATAAAAAATTAAAATAATCCTTTCATGATGAAGTATTAACATAAAAGAGATCCTTTAAAAATAAATCATCAACATTTGACAAGTCATTATTTCATTTAAAAGGGAAGGGAATGAATTTCTTAAAAATTTGGGAAATAAAATTCATATCATTTGTGTGAAATAAGTTAAAGAATTGATGAATAAAAGGAACCTTAAACATCCATAGATATTTATAAAAATCATATAATTTCTAATGTGAATGTAGAATATGTCATTGGTTATATATGCAGTGATAGTGTAAGTGTAAAAAAAATATCCATTATTACAAAAATAGAACTCTAGGAGTGTCTATCAATGATATGAAATACTATGATGTGTAAGGAAAAAGATATATTTCGGTTGTATTTATATATAATAGATAATTATGCATAAAGTTAGAGAATTCTATGAGTAGAGAGTTATCCTTAAGAAAGTTCCCTTGGAAATTGCATAAGAAATTTGGAGGTTGTAATTAAAATGAAATTTTAAAATAGTTATTAGAAAAACATTCTAGATAGACGTTTCATTCCAAAATGATTCAAAAAGAGAATAAGTAAATAGAAATAAAGGTGTAAATTATTAGATTTCGAAAAAGAAAGATGTTGAAGAACTAATGTTTAAAATTATGAGATGAAAAATGAAGAATATGTTTTCTTCAAGGCAATAATTCCATAAACACCATTACATATGAAAATTATTTGATAGAGGTTCTATGTAAAGAGAGTCAGATTACAATTTTCTAACTATTCAAAGTTACTAAATCCATAATGTATCATTATAAAAGATTAAGGTCTCAAAATAGAAGAAATAGATATTTGACTTTCTAATAGACTATTTGTACCAAGTAATTTTTTCATGAGAGTTGATATGATCTCAACATAAAAACATTTTTTATAATATTTATGGATGTAAAGTGAAAGAAAAATTAGATCCATACAAAGAGTTATGGACACAAGTTTCTGAACAAAGAGTTTTAAACACATGTTTCCAAAAAGAGAATATGATTCAAAAGATATTACTATATAATCTTTTTCTTGACACAATCAATATAAAAAACAAGTAGATGTAGATTATAGGAACCATATTTCCATACAATGGACTTTTGGATTGATAAAATGAATAATTTCCAAGTTATGTTGTTATGAAAAATGGGATATGAAAGGAATGACTAATAAAGTTTTAGTCAAAAAATATTTGAGTTTGAATTTTTTTGGTGGATCAAATAAGGTAGAATGATGAAAAAATTAATTTTTATAAAGATAAAAATGGAAAAAATCTATCATATATGTTTATGAAAATATAAAATGGATAGTATATTTTGAAGTACATCATATGAATAAATTCAAAGAAATTATAGAAATAAATATATTAATTAATTTTGAAATAATTTAATTACTCAAATTTTTTCCATGTATTATTTTTGGATATTTTATGGACTAATTTTGAGACCAGGAACTAAGACGGTGTCCAATTCCAAGGACTGGTGTGACTGGAATAAATATTTGAAATATATTAAATATATTAAATAACACAACTGAACATTATTCCTAAAAATTGGTAATAAAATATAAATGGAATCCCATATTATAAATATGAGGAAACCATTTATTTTAGAGTGGGAGTTTTATCCTAAGAATGACATAACCTTTTCCAACATGGGGAGTCAGTAGAAAACCCACATGGGGAATAAAATGAATTAAAATTTTAAAAAATTGCTTTATTTTATTCATTGGTGAAATGAGATAATTTTATATATAAGTTTATGGTTATGATGTATTCCCATGGTTATCCACATTACCATAGAGCTATTGGAGAATAATTGGAGAGAGTGTTGGAGGATCTCTCTAAAACAAACAATAACCACATCGAATATCAATGACTGTTGTGTGATGAAATAAAAGGATATCACCCATAATGGTGATGGAACATCATTATTTATCCATGGTAAATCCAAATCTAGGTATAAATTTTTTTTCTTCGATTTCTTCAAATTTTTGGATTTCTTTGACGAATGTGAATCAATCAACTGATAGATTGGTTAACAGATCATGCATATAGAGGTTCCATGAGAGGATTATTCAAGATTTATGGAATTAAATTGTGACTAATTGTTTATTTTTTCATTCACCATTCTAATAAAAATAGATCGATTCCAACATGAACATTTTATGAGGTTCATTCCTCATGACTGTGATTGTGATTTTCTTCCCCATTTCTTTATTCTCCGAAGGCAATTTCCTTTGGCTCATGGTTTGACATATACCAAAAAATCAAATGTTGTCCTCCCATTTCATGTCGAAATGATTCGATATAATAGTTATTGACTCATTATGGCATTAGGATCTCATGATGGTGGTATCAGTGAAGAGATCATACTAGATTGGATACCTAATGATTTGAGTGGTGTGTATGATATCAATACGGACGAACAAACAATGATTCTCATGGGAATTAGATGACTGATATCTTTTGGAAGGATACAACAATGGACATCTATACTCATCAACCATCCTTGGTGTGATTCAAGGATGGATTTGGTTATAAAGGAGCATACAACTATGGGGGGTGATGAAAAGTGTAATTATGGAAATCTTGATCCACAGAGCGTGTCATCCAGAATTACATGACTTTTGGGACCACTGGTGTGGTAGCTATGGTTTTCATTTGATGTTAAGGATCGCACTACAAGTTTCCACTATCAAAAATCATGTGATTTATCCCTTGAGGGATCATCATGTACCTTGGAGGGTACATGAACATGGGAAGGAGAACACAGGCATGGAAACACCACGTACACCCACAAATACATGACCGGGTCTTATATAAATGAGAATTTTTGTGTAATTGGACATGGGGAGAAGTAAACATTCAATGAAATTTTTTGTATATCCACACAGACACTATAACTAGATATTTTAAAGGGAATAACCTTGTATCTAATGGACATTTTGTTTACCCCTTTTACACATAGTGTACATCATCCAAGAAGTCTTGAATTCCTTATCCTTAATATCTTTGATGGGTTGTGTTGCGATGCATTCCCTATATCCATTACCCTAGGGTTAGTATGAAGTCACATACATAACATAGATGGTGATCCCTTCAATAGTAATTATTATATTGAATTTTTAGAATTATTTCATGAGATCTATAGTGATATCCTCTATCTTTTTCTTTCCCAATTTGTAGTTCTTGATATCCTCATGAAAAACACTACATGGGAACTAATCCTCAACATAGCGTGTTAATAAAGATTGAGTATTTTGTATACCCAATGACCTTGGGTGTTATCATCTTCTATGTATTTTATCTCTTCAGACTTCATGATTATAATTTTAATGGGGAGACCCGACCAGAACAATCTATCGAGTGGACATTATCAATTCTATTTTAATCATGGAGTATGTTCTCATAGATGAATGATACGTGGAACATTTGACCAAGAATCCTTATCTATCATTATGATTTTGATTTCACCTTGAGACTATTTTTATTTGATCATTATATCTATATTTTCTTATTATATTTTTTGTATAAATATACCTATATAGAGCTGAAAATTATTGTTTTGTCATATTACTTCACGATTTTGTGTTCTCGTACTTGGTATTGTTATAATCAAAACATTATGGAATTTTTCATCTTGTTGAATGTCTTATGAAGAGAACTGAACATTGAATAGAGTCCTAGAGGGACTATTACTATATGATGCTTAGTTATATAGGCAGACCACAGTGTGTTCCTATGGTATCTTGACAACAATCCTCCTATATAGTTTCATAAAAGACATGTTTTTAGACTCTTTAATGTTAGATTTTATTTGGCCCTATTTAATTCCCATTTCTTATTTTCATACTTTGGTTATGGTATTTTGATTTATATAGGCATTGTTGATTAGTAGTTTTTAAATTTCAGTATTTTAATGGCATGGATATAGGTGCATGTGTACATGTACTTGTCATAAGGACACCCATGTTAGTGATATGCCGGATCGGTGAAAGTTTCCAGTCCCAAGCCTATTAAAGGTGGGATTTGAGAGTTAGGGAATAGTCCCAATTAGAATAGGAAATTAAAGAGAGATATAAGAGGGTTAAATTATACCTTAGTATTACATTCCATGATATTGTTTTTGGGAAATAATGTTATCAATTTCGAGTTCAGATTCAAGGTTAGGGACTCTAGTGTTAGTTCAGGGGCCAACATGTCCATACAATAGGTCTCTGATCACATACCTTTCAACTTGTTACATAATGAAATTAGTTACAAGGAAAACAATGTTAAATAAATCATATAACAATAGGTTGTGGTTTCAGTGTAATTATTGAGTCATATATACATATATACTCATTGACCGTGGTACATCTTATTTACATTCAATATTTATCCATAATTTATTCTAGCTAGGATTCATCATCAGGATCAGGAGGATGATTGAATCATTGATGAGGCATTAATACAGGGATAGGTTTAAGATGGGTCACTGTTAGTCGGTGCACCAGATATACCACCACCTATTAAGTAGAAAATGGTACCCTCAGTATTAGTGGATAAGGTGCACAGGCTGAGTTCACATCATGAGTCATAATGATAAAAACCACTCAGTTTTTAAGGTTATCATTCCCCATAATACACTAAGTAATGGCTTAATTTGGTGAAATGAGTTTTCCAATGGTCCGTAAACCAAAAAATAAGATGGTGGTCCTAGTGGAAATCCTTCTCCCTGTCTTCACATGATGATGGTGGTTTTTAGTGACCCAGTCATATGAATAGGTGAATCTATCATGGTAAGTGTTTGAGTGAATTTTTAGAGTGTGTTTCTCTCCATATATGATAAGGGATTTATACATCCAAGAGATTATTTATCTTCATTAGAGTTGGAAAAATTATATTATTTTTCATCGAGGTTCACCATCCTCTCTAGATACTCGATGGATATGGTTTGGGATCAGTTCCTTTGGGACTATTCCTTCAAGTGAGGACTGCATAAGGAAGTATAGCCCAATATTATACCTCTGTGAATTCCAACCAAATATTTGGTTATAGATCATGTTATGGTGGTTCAGAGTTTCCTGGATAAGTAGACATAGATAGGGGTTACCATCAGTTGGATACAAAAGTGGAGATTTTAGAAGTAGGGAGCCGAAATCAGTCTCAGTGACTTGGACATTTGATAAATTTCAAGAGGAAGTCCTAGGAATGTGGGTATTTAATTTTCTGGTAAAATTATGGGTCTATTCATCCCAGTGATATTAATCACTACTCATTTTATTGAAGGGGAAATCATGAACAAGATTTTTCAACATCTCGTACGCCTGAGAGGGAGACAAGGGATGTGCCACTGGGGGAGGGGAAGTGGCATTAATAGACTGGTCTTCATGGTGTAATTTGTTTTAGAGGATATATGAGATAAATTATAGGTTATATATTCTTCTACATGTTACCACCACCACCCCAAGGTGGTCCATGCTAGGCTCAGGGAGAAGGAGGACATGGGTGGGAAAAAATACAGGTATTTGAGGATTATGTCCTAGAGTATCTGGGAATGATTCGATGTACAAACTTTTTCTTTTATACCTTAGTTGTAGTACTAATAGTCACATGAACTAGTCATTCCATTATTTCCAACAATATTAGTAGATACATAGAGTTTCCAATTCATCATTTAGCTTGAACCCTTTGCTCAGAGACTCCTACTGGATTTGAATCAATGATCAAAAACTTTTGATTATAGTATGAGATGACTATTGGAGGTGAGGGTTTATTTTGAGATCTCTTTGTATTAGTGATGAGGACTTATGATTTCATATAGAATATGGATTTGTTATCCATATTTTATGCCTATATTTAATGTTTAAAACATAAGATGTAGTTTTTTTACAGTGATGGGACCATGTTCTCCTTTGTGGGTGAAAATGAAACCGAGGTAGTGTAGGATGGACTCATGCATAGGAGGGTAAAAAACATTCCTCATCATTTGTCTATAATGACCTTTGGTTCATTGGATTTTATGATTTTTTAGTTTCATTCATTGTTGGAGGAGTATGAGGATGTCTTTACAGTGAACATCCCCAGATTACCTTCCCACTGAGAGATAGTCGTTTTCATTGATCTGCACCTCAGCACAACCTTGATATAGGCTCCAATATATTAGATGGCTCCCGTAAAGAATTACAAGCTGAGGGGGCAGTTTTATGACTTGAAAATGAATGTATTTATTATACCTAGTGTTTCAACATGACCATCCCCATATTTTTTTTTTGCATAAAAGGCATATGGGAGCTTGACATTATGTGTAGACTATCAACACTGGAACCATAATGTTATAAGGAACATGTATCCACTACAAGGGAGAAATAAAATCCATGATTAGTTTTGAAGGTAATATTGGTTCTCGAAGTTTGAACTTAGATCAATCTATTACCTATTGTGGGTTCAGGATGATAAAATATCCAATAATACATTTATATTTCTCTATGGTCACTATGAGTACTAGGTAATTCCCTTTAGAATAAATAATTTATTAGAAGTGTACATGGGACTCATGAACTTGGAATTTCATTCTTTCTTAGAATGGTTTGTTGTAGTCTGCAACGATGACATCCTTGTGTACTTGACATTCAAGAAGCACAACATGATACACCTGAGGAGGGATCAGGACATACTCAAAGAGAACTAGATTTATAGGAAGAATTGAAGTGACATTTCTAGATTTAGGAGGAGCAATTCTTAGGAAATTTTATATCAGAAGATGGTGTATGAGTGGAACTAATGAATGTTTATGCTGTGTTAGCTTGGGATCCAAATAAAAGGGAGACAGTTGTGTAGAGATTCTATAGTCTGTCATGCTATTACAAGTGAATCATACCTGAATTTTCATGGATATCATCCCCCATGGAATCTTATGCCCGAAATGGTAATCCATCCGTATGGATAAAGAGGTTCCATCCGGTCATTTAGTAGTTGAGGAAAATTTTGACGAGCACTCCCATTATGAGATTTCTATAGGGGGTGTTAAGTAAGTAGTTTTCTATGATGCATCAAGAATGAGGCTTGGTTATGTTATAACAAATTTCCAAGTGGTGATTGCCTATGTTTTATGATAGTTGAGTCCACATGAGTAAAACTACATGACCCATGATCTTGAGTTTTTATCAGTAGTCTTCAAACTGAATATATAGTGACACTTCTTGATGGGAAAGGAATTTATCATCTATTCTAACCACATGAGTCTCAAGTTTATCTTCTATCATAAGGATATCAACAAGAAATAGTGGAAATTGATAGAGTTACTCCATGATTATGAATTCAAGATTATCATAACTCCTAGGAAGGGAAGAATGGTAGAAGATTCTCTTGGTAAGATATCTTATTCGTAGTTATTGAACAAGGCGTCAAATTAGTTGTCCTAGTTAGAGTTTTCTTTTGTTAATGGAGATAGAGAAAAATAAATATATAAAATTTTTTCTACCCATCCACTTATTTAGAGAGTTAGGGAGGCACAACATGGGGATACCAACCATGAGACCCTACGTACTTAGATAAAAAATAGACATTCTCCTGACGCATTTTATGAAGTTGGGGAGCCAATCATTCTTTTTAGAGAACCCATGATGGTACCAATTAAATTATGGGAGGAGGTTATAATAAATTTTCATAAATATCATTTGAAGATAAATCAATGTGTGAAAAATATGTACTAGGATATCTGATTCAATTTTTGGTGCCCCGGAATGAATAAGGGGGTTGCAGAGTTTGTCTCTAGATGCCTTACATGTTTGTATGTGAATGCTGAGAACCATGTTCTAGCTAGTTTTTCTAAACACCTCGATTTATGAGAGTTGAATGGGATATCCATGGTATTTTTGAAATTTATTCCATGAACGTCTAGGGGACCCTTCCCATATCGGTGATCATAGGTTGAATCACCATGTTGACTCATATCCTAGCTATTCTAGAGGAGAGTTCCATAGATAGATCGACATTCCTTAAAATTTAAGAGATATTCTGAATCTATGGAGTTATATATATGATCATTTGTTACTCTAATGATCACTTCGTATCATAGTTCTTGAAGGGATTGAAAGTCAATTTTGGGAATCAGCTACGTTTGGCATGAATTTTCACCCCTATACTGATGACCAGACTAAGAAGACCATTCATGTTCTAGAGAACATGTTGTTATATTGCATGCCATACTTTTTCCATATTTTATAGGATCACCTTACATTGTTTTATATTTTTTTTTAAAAATATCTACCATTCCACCATTGGTATGAAACCATTTGAGGCCTTTTATGAGCGACCCTACATTTCAAAACATTCCTAGACTGAATTAGGAGATTCTTTTTTTATGGGACCAGAGTTGGTGTGATCTACAATAGAGAAGGTTAAGATCATCAAGGAGTGAAATATGACTGCATAGATCCATAATATGTCTTATTTGAACTGATGATGAATGAATTTGGAGTTCGAGGAATGAGACAATATGTTCCTATGTGTATCACCTCTATGTGGATTATAAAGATTCATCCATGGTGGTAAGTAATATTTAATACTAATTATCCCATTATAGAAACTAAATAGAGTTGAAAAGGAGCCATACTCATTAACTCTACTAACAATGTTAGATCGGGTAAAAAATGTTTTCCACGTGTTGTGGTAGAGGAGGTACATTTGTGACCCATCACATCTTATAGACTAAGGTGAACTGCACATAGAGGATGGAGCTACCATTACTAAGTACTGGTAAGAGATTGAGGATAGACAAGAGTGTATCCTCCATGTGTGAGTGATTCCTTTAGTACATGTGTAGTGGAATCATGAGAATCCTCAGGAGATCATGTGGGAGCGCGAGACTAATATGCGTTCTCAATACGCTCATAAGTTTATACAGACACTTATTTTGGATTTTTAGGATTTAAAGCCACAAAGTGGGGAGAATGTAATGGATTAGATTATTTCTATGTATTATATTTGGATATTTTATGGATTAAATTTGTGACCAGGTGCTTAGATAGTGTGTCATTCTGTGGACCAGTGTTCATAAAATCAAAATTTTAATTATTTGAAATATAATAAATATCATGCACATGAAGTTTTCAGGAAATTGTGGAATAACATCTAAATGGAATCCTAGATCATTAATACATGTAAACCATTGAGTTCTGAGTGAGGTTTTTTTATGTGAGACTTATTATTTTTCATTGTGTGGAGTTTCTAGAGAATTCATCTTGGGAATAAAATAAACAAAATAATTAAATAAATTAGTATATTTTATTTATTTTCACAATGAGATAATTGTTTCAATGAGTATACATTTAAGAATATTCCTAGGATGAGTCATATAATCCTGGAGTCATTGTAAAACCATTATAGATAGAATTGGAGGATCTATATCAGATGAAAAACAATAAGATTGATGATTAAAGAATGATGTCCGACATAATCAGAAGATCTCCCCAACAAAAAAAATGTAACTTCCTTCTTCCTTAGCTATCAGTAAAAATATTGGTAGGGAGTTTTTTTTGGATTTATTCATTTTTTATGATTCCTTTGATGAACATGAATCAATCAACTAATGGATTTATTCATGGATCATGCATATTGCAGGTGTGGGATAAAATTATCTAGGATTTGATAAATTCATTTTTGATTGTTTATCTTTTAATTATTCATTCTAATACCAATGAATTTATTCCAAAATAAAAATAGGATATGTTTTATCTTAGTATTTGTTATTGAGAGTTTATCTCCAAAATATTTATTCATTTTAGGTAATTTACATTTTCCTTTGATTCAATATATACTGGAAAATTGAATGCCACACTCCTATTTCACAGAAAAATGGTTTGATATCACTGATTTGGACTCATTATAGTGATAGGATTGTGCGATGGATATAGAGGTGGGTGTTTCAGACTGGATTGGAGACCTTTAGGTTTGAGTGGTGTGTGCGATGATGATAAGGATGAAAGACACTGATTCTCATGAAAATTGGATCACCAAAATCCAAAAAGAAATGACGATGATGATCTGATAGACTAGATTCACCATATCCAATGTGAATAATGACTAAATGTATTGAAAAAGGAGTGGATGACTCTTTGGGAGGAAGAACTATGATATTATTGAATTTTTGATCTATACGTCATGTAATCCTAGATTATAGGGAATGTGGCACCCCTGGTGTGGTGGCTATCATTCCATTTTATGTAAAGGATCACATATTGTGTGACTACTGACACACAACATGTGATGTCTCCCCTAGAGACTTGGTGTGTACCTTAGAGGGTACACATACACAGGTTGGAGTACAGGGGCTCAAAAACATAGTGTACTCCCATACGGTCATGACCATGCCACATTAACATGGGCATATCCATGTACCAGCACATTGGTAGATGTACACAGACATGGAAACACCATGTACTTACTCATGGACATAGACATGATTTGTTTACTCAGGTAGAACCCAATGTTGAAGAGACACACCATGTACCCCTAGTACACATCGCGTAATCCTTTAAAGAAGGCTTGAAGCCATTATCCCCTATATCATGGATGTGTTTTGATATGTGTCTTACCAATATCCATTTCATGTGCTTTAGTATGGAATCACATCCTACACATACGATACTGATTGATTCGGTAGGACTCCTTGGATAGAGTTGTTGGAATCCTTCTGTGAGTCCTAGAGTGAGATCCTATATCATCTTCTTGACCTAGGCTGAGTTCAAGGTATCATTATGACCAACACTACTTGGGAACTGATCATCTACCTAATAGGTTAATCTAGATTAATTTAATAGAGTACCCCTTGGCCTTGGGAGTGATCTATATTTGTGTATCATATCTATTCAAACATCTAATGTATAATCCTAATTGTGAGACCTGATGAGCACTACCTCTCAAATGGATGTCATTAGTGCTATCTGACTCATGGGGTGTATTCTCCAAGATGAGTGATATGTGGAAACATCATTCAGGAATCCTAGGATGGAATTATTATTATGACTTTACCTTGAGACTATGTATATTTTTTGATTATATCATGATATTATAGTTATATGTGTTGTTGACAAATATCTATGTAGAGCTAACAATTATTATTATTTTATATTTGTTGGCAGTTTTGATGTGTCCTACTGGGTATTGTTATACTCTCCCCTGCACTATATTTTCCAACATGTGTTGTGTCTTATGAAGATGATCGACCTTTTGACTGAGTCATAGAGGGCTAGTATCATATTGGGCTTCATGACCTGAACAAAATGGTGTGTGTTCTTATTTTATCTTGACATCAGTCCCCATATTTACTTTCATGTTGTACTTATTTTCTTAATCATTATGGGGTTCTTGTATTTAGACATGCTTACATTACATTACTTTTTATCATACTCTGGTTATTGGATTTATAAATATTCATCCATGGTTGTAATGTTGGTTTTATATTTCAGAACTGTATGGGTGGGAGATGTGTGTATGTGTGAATTTTGGTGTGTGTGTGTGTAGGTATATTGTCCATGGCCTTCGATGTTAGTTATATTACTACTTGAAATATGTTACCATCCCCTGGCCTATTGTTAGTGGTTATGGGGAGTCCCGGTATGCATCCCATTAAGATAATACATGACAAAAGTTGTTTAGTGTACCGGAAAACCATGCACCAGACAAATAATGCTAAATCTATTTCAGAAACATGAGTCCTAGAAATGTGACGTGATAGAAGAAATACAAGGAACATTACATTAAATATTTATGTTTTGTAATTATGCTGATTCCAAATATAGTCTTTAATGATTGATTAAAATGATGAGATTAACTGATCTGATATAGAAACATTGCTCCATGAAATGGAGAGTCCTTAAAAAACTCCAGATAGATATTTTCTAGATAGAAAAAAATTGAGATAATTTGATGTACAATATAATTCAAGAAGGATCAAGAAGAGTTAGAATGAAATTCAAATGTTAGAATAATTCAGAATTGAATATTTTATTGAATGGGGGAAACTTTTTTGTTTCCTTCCATCGATATTATAAAAGGTCCATCAAATATTGGATGCAAAGAAAATTTTATATGCATCACTATTCAAGTGTGTGGAATGTTATGACTCAAATTATTTTGTGATTGGATGAATTTACAACTAACCAGGTTGAATTTCAGAATATCAGATGATGTTCCATCAAATTAATGAACTTTGACCAGAGATCAATCAAATAGGGTATCTATTGGACAGAGAAGAAATTGAGGGTTTCTAAATAATTTCTTACTTAGTTGAAGTAGAATTTGAACTTGGTCATACATGCTTCATCAGATAGAGATTGATTGGATGATTCCACTAGATGGAGTAACTATGCCTACTATAATGTCGACTAATGTGTAGTGAGGTGGTTCAGTCAAATCCAAACTATATCGATCTATCAAATAAAAGACAACCAGATTGATCCATTAGACATAGGTAAACTAGATATTACCATAATAAATTCATTTTCTAACTGATTTGTTAAGGATGTTTAGGAAAAATCATATTGATTATTTCTAGGTATAATGAAGATCACAATAATGTTTCAAAACCAACAAACTCCTAAAAGGTTTCCTGAATCTCTTGATAATTATACACTTATAATGATGATCTCGCTAACATGTGGATGATATGATGAACATTTTGAAATGGATTAGAAAATTTTAATGATGAATCTTGTAGCTTTGGTGTAAAACTAATTTATAAAAATGATTGTTTACTAGGGTTTATAACCATTTGTGAAGGAAGAGGATACAAAAAGGATAATTGTGGGGTTTAAATACATGTAGAAGGAATTATTACTAATAAGGCCATAGAATGGTCTATTGATTGTGCCTTCATATTCCTGAAATAATTACATTAAATGAATCCATGTTGGTGGGAATATCTAACGTAGAAAGGAGTAAGTCTTTGTATCAAACCTTTTCAATATCATGTCCTACACTCTGTTTAAATTTTTATCCTACAAATGTTGATTTTGATATTTATATTTCAGTGGATCATAATTGTAATATGTTTTTAGAGGACAATAAAGTTTAATTAATATGATTAAATGAATTATATTAAAAGGAACAAGTGATCACTAGAACACTCCCTACCCTCTTAGTGATCTGAATCTAAGGGAACATTAATTGGTATCAGAGGGAGGTTAATCTGAAATATAAAAACTAGGATGAAAGAGAATATAAATTGAGTGAATAAAAGGATTGTTCCATTATATGATAGTAGAAACTATCGTTTTTGGAATAATAGGATGTTACAATATCTTTTATCTCATTCTATTAAGATCACGATGATGCAATGGAAGGGATTTCTACAATTAATTAATTTTATATGGTATATGATGATATGGGAAATTTGGAATGTAATAAGAAAAATCATAATGAAATTATCATAGAACATATAGAATATTTTTATACAAAGATCAAGACAATTATAATAGGTAAGTAAATTTGGGATATGTTTAGAATAATCTAAGAATTAATTGTGACATTTCAAGACCCTAAGATAGAAATATGTAAAATTAGATTTTATGATGTTAATATAGATAATTAATAATGTATGGATACATATTTTATATGAGTTAATGATATTTTTAGAAACATCAAGCTAGATTATTCAAAACATTTTAAGGAACTAATGAAAATATTTCCAAATATATTTGATGCTAATGTATCTGTTTTATAAGATCATGATGATTTATGTCCTGATGAAAATCACAATAATCTTGTGGAATATTAAATGAGAAAATTTGTTGTATTTAAGAACATTTATGAAATTTAAATAGACTCCAAATATTTTTTAAAAGGTAAAAATAGAGATAAGGAAGCTGAAGAAAAAGAATCAATTTATTTAGATGTATGGAAAAAAGTAAATGTTTTTTGAATTATTATTCTGCTTATTTACAGAATATTTATTAAATAAAATTTGAAATTAAATATGTAAATATTCTCTTAAATGTTCAAAATTTGTTGGGAAATGTCACATAAACTAAAATTTTCAATGAAATAGTAATGAATATTGTTATTCTAATGAATATAATAAAAAATATAAGAAAAATAAATAAGATAAAAATAAGTAAATGGTTTCTTACAATTGAAATAATAATGTTCTTAATTAAAAAAAAGGTAGGATTATTCCCCATATAATGAAAAATATAATCGTCATGTCAACATAATTTTAAAAGTTTGAAAAATATTTTATGCATCAAGTAGTGATTATGATCATGAAGAGATAATAGTACTTCCGTGGATTCTAAAATAGAATTTGGAATGAACACTAGATAAAAATACAAAATTTAAATTGAAATGGAGATGTTTAAGAAAAAATCTTGAGGAAATATCTTTTGATAATGGTGAGTGAATAAAAAAGGAGGAGATAATCATTAATGTGACTACAGATCAGAAAATCTAAGTTCATGCAATAATATTTTATTTGAATAGATATAACAAAAAATCTTTTGGAGATCTGAATATTGTTGAAACAAACTATGTTTAATAATATAAATAAAAACAATTGATGGTAACTAAACATGAGAATATTGAATATATTTTTCTGAAAGATCCAATGAAAATTAAGAAGAGTTGTTATAAACAAAATCAATGTTTAATACAATAAAAGTGATTTTTTAAATATGAGAGAAAACACCACTAAAGTGGTTGAGGTAAAGGATGAAACATCTAATGATGGTGAAAATAATGTTTCAAAGAAGTAGGCTATAACTATTTTTAAACAATTAAATGTAAATTTTTTATGATAAGTTTGTAGGTATAAAAGGTAAGATTTAAGAAAACCCATCTTCTACTAAAAAATAATTGAATTCGTCAATAATGTAACTCCTTGGGAAATGTTTACCAATGTTTATGATGAAAAAATGACAACATACATCAGTGAAGAATTAATATCAGTCTGAAATATAATTTTTCAAATGATATGGTTAGATTTTTGTAATTTTTAGAAAAAAAGGTTACTCATGATGGTAAAAACTGCCACTACTAGGAAACCATTATTAATCAATGGGGACATATAATGATCACGAACTAAAAACTTGTTTTTAATAAATATTTTTATCCATAAATGAATGTTTCGAAGGTGTATAACGTTCAATCCTCAACAAATAAAAAGGAAATAGTGATAATGTTTGGTTCCATAAGATAATTGATAAATGTAATAATTTTCACCTAGGAAGGAAATAATTTTTAGTTATTTGGAATTAATAAATGGACATGGAAAAAATCCTAGAGGAAGAAAAAAATTCAACTAAAGAAGAATAGAAAATCAATATTTATGATGATGAGAAAAATGTTGATAAAAATCTATCAATCGATGGTATATTGAAAATTTATGAATGTCAAATATATTTGAGAAATATTAGAATGTTACTAATGGATGTATGATTATATTACCAAACCAATAAAAATGTATTAAATGTTTTATTATATTTTCATGTTAATAAAAATATTATAAAAGGTGAATAAAATATGAAAGATTCATTTTAAGATTCTATATAGGAGAATAATTTTGTTCCAAAATCTCATAATGCTATTTAAATGGAAGAGAACACATCCAAGGAAAGTTACAAGATCAATAATAATTCATTATTGTGAGAATATTCTCAGTATTAAAATTTATTCTATTAATAATTGAGGTTGCTCTTCATTCCCAAAATATTCTTTTTTTTCTGTAATAACATTATTGGTATTGAAGGATTAAATGTAAATAATATAGATTAGTGCTGAAGAATTGTTATAGTAAAGAATATTTTTATCATTAAACCTCTCATTCTATAATAATGAATGAAATTATACACTTTATGGGGGGGACCTAAAGTTGAGTTATGAGTCTTTTACTTTTCATAATGAAGAATGTAATAATGTAATGAAAACTAATATTTTAGGGTTGTTGTGTTTATTAACATGAACTATTTTTATATTCATGATGAGAGGGGTGAAGTTTCATTTTATTTTGAAGAAATTTAAAATATTTCAATAATTATGTGGTTGTTAAAAGAATCATTAGAAAAGTACTAAATTAATGTTATATGATATACAAAATTGGTCACTATTATTATACACACTTTTTCTATACCAAGATTACCAAATTATACATAGAGATGATTATTTAAATTTTATTTGTTAAGAAACTCATGTGATTTTAATTTTATCATGAAGATCAATTTAAATATTAGTAAATAATGAAATTAATCTTCAGTTTCACTGATGAATTTTATATTCAATAGAGGAGAGAAGATAAATAGGGGAGAAATAAAATTAAAACAATATTTGGGGAGGAAGATGAGTAGAAATATTGATTATGTTTATATTTGATATTTATGTGGGTATTAAAATAAAACACAAATGGGGATATTATAAGGCTCATGGTGTGTTTTTGTTTTAAAATTTTTCAATAGATAAATATGTTAAAAGTTATAGAACACTGTGAGTAGAGAATATTTGTAAATAAAATTCGATAAAAAAATAACATATGAATAATTAAGGTTTTAAATAAGAAAAAATTTAAACTCATTTTCATACAAAACATTAATTTTTACCTTTATGGACACATGGATTTTGGAATATAGTATGTAAGAATAACTAAATATTAAATTATGAGAATATAAAAGAGAATCATGTTGAAGAGTTGATGATGTAAATTATGAGAAGACAAAAGTGGAAGATACTGTTTAAAAGGAAAATGTTCCAGACACACCATTTTTAATATAGATGATTGGAAAACGTTTTTGAGTAATGAAAATATAACAATTCTATTATGATCATTCAAAGTTACTGAATCATTAAAGTATCATGATATAGGATATATTTTTTAAAAGGGAAAAATTATGATTTGACTTTTGGAAATACTATTTGTAAAATGTAAATTGTACAAAGGAGTTGGGAATAATTAAAGTTCCAAATATATTGTATGATGTTTATGGTAGAAATGTTAAAGACATATGAGGTTCCAAAAACATGTTTCTAGAGACATAGTTCTATACAAAATTTTCCAGATAGATATAAAGTTGCTAGAATGGATATATGCACAATATTCACTTGAAACAATTTACTAGACAAACTTGTATATGATGATTAATGGATAATAATTGTTTGGAAATATAATATTTGATTGATATATTGAATAAATAATAATTTATGAATATGAAAAAAAAATTCAATGTAAGTAATGATAAATGAAGTTGCAGTCCATAAATTTTTTAGTTAAAAATTTCTTCAATAGACCAATGAAGGCAGACCATTGAATATAATAATATGTATAAATCTATAATCGACAGGATCCATTAGACATATTTATTAAAATATCCAATAGATAGTGTAAATTAAATTCTATTAGATGAAGAAATTCAAGGGAAATCAAAGAATTAGAAAAATGAAGTTTGAGATGAAGTACAGAGTACCAGACAAACATGCCCTAAAATAAGAATACTGAAGTAGTTTTCGAAAAAGAAGTCCTATGAAGTAGTTTAGGTAGATGAAAGATAAGGAATATTACATTCACTATTCAGAGACCTTATTTTTTATGATTCCAAAGGAGGTATTAAATGTTTGAGTAACATGTTGAGATTAACTAATAAGATGGAGATTCCATGCTCTATCAAATTGAGAGTTTATAATGAAACTATGGAAATTTATTTTATGAAGTGAGGTAAATTCAAAAATGTTATTGTTATAGAGAATTCAATAAGGTTGGAGAAAACTCTATAATTGTTTAGAATAGTTTTAGTAAAATTAAAATATGAAAATAATTAATAATTAGAAATTTTATTGAGGTCATAAAACATGTCAGTTTCATTCCTTTGATATTATGATAGCACCTATAAATAAAGTATGAAGTGTAAATTATTTACGAATAACTATTCACATGAGTGAAAAGGTAAAACTCTTATTATTTCTTGATAGGGTGAGTATCCAACTTATTTTGTTGAATTTGAGAATTATGGAAGGATTTCCATCAAATGATATAATATAAATTAGAGCTCCATCAAATGGGGTTCCATCAGATGATCAAGAAAGTGAGGGTTTCCAATTGAGTTCCCATATAGATAAATTAGAAATTTCACAAGGTCATAATTTCATAATCATACTGAGAATCATCAATGATTCCATTATGTGAAGTAACTATAAATTCAATAAACATGACTACAGAATAATTTGGTGGTTTGGTCAAAGGTAAAATAACTCAAGTCATTAAATAGGAGAATACCAAATGAACCCATCAGAAAATAGACAATCATATGGTTTGATCAGATGTAAATTTGTAGAGTGAATTCTACATAGATTTTTAGGAAAAATTAGATTGAGTATATCCATGTATCCTAAAGATCAAGAAAATGTTTCAAGGCCAACAAACTATTAAGAGGGTTTTTATGATCATTATTGTTGTACATAGGAAATGTTGATAAAAATTATTTGTGGATGAAGTGAAGAACTTTCAAAATTGGATTTGAAAAGGAGAATGGAGAAACTTGTATATGGGTGTAGAACCAATTGATGAAAATAATTGTTTCCTATGCCTTATAACCAACTATGAAGAAAGAGGATGAAAAAATAATAGTTGGGGGTATAACCAACTATAGTATAAAAGTTGAATATTGGGGTTGAATAAGTGTTAGTTTATTCTCCCTTTTTATTCTTGAATGAAATTTAGTAAAATAATCCTTGTTTTTGGGGATATCAACAATGAAAAGGAGGAGGTATTTGTACCAAAAATTGTAAATATCGTTTAATTTTCTATCATTATATTTTTCACATATGAATGGTGAGGATGAGATTTATATTTCCATGGATCCTAACTATAACTATTTTCAGAGGATAAGAAATATTCCCAAGGAAGTTTATAACATTTCTTATAAAAAGAAGACACTAACACCTATTCCCTCCCTCCCCCTCTTAGTGATCTTGATCCAAGGGAACACTAAAAAGGAGATCAAAAACATGATCAAGGGAAAACAATTTTCTAGATATAATGAATATGGATATACAGAATAAAAAACAAAACTCTTTAATGAAATTAATTATTTAAAGAGATTTATTGACAATGAAAAGACCTAAAAAATAATGATGGATGAATGAGTAAATGTTAATTAATAGGTAGGATAAGATACCATCTTTCAAATCCAGATTGAGCGAAGGCTATTCTTTACAAACAAACATGTCTCCAAATATTTTGACTGTGCCATGGAAAATATTTTGATGGAACTTCCAAAAACTAAGAAGCTGAAAGAGTAAGGATTTATAAGACATGAAAACTATTACACCATCCGTCAACATCTCATGCATACAATATGATTCTTATTTTTCTTTAAAGATCATTTATAGAAACATGTATCTTTATGCTTGATAGAGTTGAAAGATCCTGAATCTCATGCAATATTCATATGATTTGTCCAATATCCTTCATTAGAGATACTCTCTTTAGAGGTTACTCATCATTTTCGTTACAGCATGACATTAAACTGTATGGATAATGTCTTACCATAATACATTAAAGGGAAAGGATCTCTTCCTTACAACAAGACTTTAAACTACATGGATGATTTCCTTACTAAAAGATGTTAAACTACACTTCTCACATCCTTGCCGCATTACATTAAAATATATGGTTCTTCTAGAACTATGTATGACTTGATTCTCATTTTTAATGAGATATATTGGGATTCCTTGATCGTATATCTTGTTCTAGCCACCACATTATATAAAATACTACTATCCTGTCCTCTATTTCCCCTACTTAGTGAAAGCAACCCTTTTTATTCCTTATTTCTCACACTCATCATAGCTCAAATGAGATTAGGAATTCCAATAAGGGTTTACCCACACAAAAAATTGCATAGAAGTTGGTGATAAGATCATTGTGGTCCTAAATGAATGACGATAAAAGGAATACCATGAGTCTAATCTACATGACGTTAAACTTCACAGTTGATGTCTCATGCAAAATATAAAATTGTATGTTCCTATGGACCTCACCCAAGAGGACCACCATTGCTAGTGTTGGTATCCTATTGCACCTACATTATAGAACTACATAAGGATTCATTCTCATCCTAATGAGATACATAGGGATTATTAGATTTTGTATCATGTATCAGCCACCTATATTCACATCCTTGCTGCATGAAGACAAACTAAACAGAACACATCCCGGTCACCGGACAATAAAATAAATTGACTCTAAATCTCTGGGAGAAATCATCAGCAACAGAAGATAGGCATACTACATGGTGGAAATTCCCCCTTTGATACTTTTAGATCCATGTATGCTGAATAATATTTCTAAATTAAGGGAGGAAATCAACCAATGGTAGATGATTATATATAAATTACAGATCCATATGGACTGGGGATTTCCCCCATGAATCCCTGGAGTATTCCCAACAATAACTATGTGCTCCCCATAAATCTATTTTCAGTTGAATATCTAATCCTCAAGGTCCAAGGCCCTTCATTCCTCAGTGACAGTGTATAACACAATAAAATCTGGCTTCTCTCTATAACGAGTCATATAGAAAAGGATGATAATGTCTCTTCTAATGGCCACCCTCACCCTAATAGTGATAGAGAAGCCCCCAAATTTCCATGTTATCCTAAAAGTATCTCCATAGATTTAGATTTGTAAGAGGATGAGGATAACCTCAAGAATTCCCCCCTACATTCAAAGAATGGGTCTCCACCACTATAAATGATCTTGGGAAGATAAATCTCGAAATAGGATAAGACTTGCATCCTACTCTAATTGGTGCATCCATTCCCCTTGAAGAGAAAGATATGTAAATTGCATTTATAAATCCACATCAATATTTTTTTTCTTGGAACTATAAAAAAATTATCAGGATGAAAAAAATGTGGACACACCATCTTATCCTACCCAATGAACATCAAGGATTCAAATAGGCATCCAAGAGGATGTGTCCCTCTCATTCCAAAGATCATTCAAAAGACTCCATAAGTATCTTATTCACCCTCCAGTTTTGATACCTATGACATAATAGAGGCCACTTATCTTATACGTGGACATCATGGAATGCTCAGTGGATTACCTCCCCACATGGAAAAATGATGTAGGGAGATAGAATAGTCTTTACAACCTCATTCAGGTGATTCTAGCACTACGATGTCCATCTAGTCCCTCGTATTGATCTGCTCAGATGCCAGTGAAAGGGAAAGCCCTAAATAATTTTCCCATAGAAGATCTTATCCCAGAAAACACATCAAAAGACACAAAAATTCAAGATTCAGGGGATTTATTTTCCCATGAAACTCTCTAAACATGGGAGATATAATTTTATGGAGCCTCTTGGAGTCTTATTGGCCTAAGGATGGGATATCCTAAGCTCAACCAGGTTGGTATAAGGATTTTATTTGTCTCTCTAGACAAAAAAGTTTTTCTTTACTCTTTCTCACTATCCAATGGAAGCATGAATAATGAGGCAGAATACCAAGACCTCATCGATGGATTGGAACTGGCCCTACAGCTACACATATCCTACCAAAATTTCAATGGCGAAACAGAATTGGTGATAATGTAGATCAATGGTAAATATTCCATTAAAAATGAAGAACTAGCCCCCTCGCTGGCTACATCATGGGACTAATGGAAGAGTTCCCTTTTGATCCCACATTGAATTATTCCTAGCTACATGATGTTAAAATATAAAACCAAGTATTAATACAGAGATGTTAAACTATACTATACACCATATCCTTTCCATATGATGTAAAACTGCATGAATCCTCGATGTTTTCTTCCTTTTAGATCAGGTAATTCTTCATCCTTACCACAAGATGTTTAACTATATGGCCATCATACTTACCATAAGATATTAAAATATGTGGATAAAGTCCTAAAATCAAGACTTTAAACTACATGGTATCATTCATCCTGAACACATGATGATAAAATGTATGGATCTCATCCTAGCCGCATGACATTAAAATATATGGTTATTTGAGAACTACAAATGGATTAATTATCAGGTGATCCAATGTTCTTACTGCATGGCGTAATAATGCACAGATCCAGAACTTCTCCCTTCACGACGAGTGACCTAGTGTCCTTATCGAATGACATAAAACAACATGGGTCTATAAAATCTATATTCATTCATTTCAACTAACCCATGACCTTGCTTCATGATGTTAAACTACACAGTTATTCAAGAACTATGTATGACTTTATTCTCATTTCCAATGAGATTCATAGGGCCACCATGATCTTATATCTTGGTCCAACCACTACATTGTACAAAATTTCCCTATTTTACCCTCAACTGCCTCTACATTATGAGGTAAATCCATGATATTATTTTTTTCTCACATTGAGCTTGGATCATGTGAGCTTAGGAATTGTAGTAAGGGCCTCCCCTCACAAGTAATTCATGGATGTTCATGAAAAAACATCTTGGTCCTAAATGAAAAACCATAAAATGCACACCATGAGTCCTTGTCGCATGACATTAAACTGGATGGTCAACATCCCTGTCTCATGATGTTAAACTACATGGTTATTCAATAACAATGTATGGCTTGATTCTTATTTTCAGAAAATATGTAGTGACACCCAAACAACTATCCTTGGTCCCATCCAAAACATTTCCACTTTTCACATTGGTCCATCTTCATACTTTCTACATGATACTAAAATAAATGGTCCCTTCAAGAATAATGTGTGACTTTATTCCTATCATTACAAGATACAGAGTGAATCTTTTCCCTCTAATCCTAGGCATAACTATAAAAATCAACAAAAATATTTCCCACATATCTGTACGGTCTATACTGGCGAACATAGAGTTTCCTATTTAAGAAATATGTATGGATTGATTCCCATTACCCTGGGATATATAATGGCACTAATAATTCCATTCAAAGGCCCTATCGTGATTCCACCTTTTCATGTTAGGGGATCAATGTTCTTAGTACATTCCATTAAACTTCATGGATGTCATGAATGATGTGTGGTTTTATTATCATTTTCATGAGATATATAGTGACACCCAGACATTCACCCTTGAGCCTAACCACAACATTTCTATCAACTCACATCGGTTCCTACATCCTTACTAAATGAAGATATACTGCATGGAATTATATCCTTACTGCATGATGTTAAACTGAATGGAAAACATCTTGGTTTCATGTTGTTAAAACTACATAACAAACATCCCCACTACATGATGATAAAATGTGCCATCCATCACTAATTTTTCATTCCTTATCAAAGGACCACAAGATAATTACCTCAGTCAACCAGAGTATGGGGTTCATCTACCATATTTTAAAATCACCTCAATCCATATACCCCCACATCATGTATTTATCACCTCTGATCACTGTAAACCTTTCATGGTCCTTGGAAAAGAAAACAGATCACTCAGTTCAGCCATGCTATTGACGCATAAGGTCTTTAGATCCACCAGTCGACAACATCTTCATCAAATACAACAAAATTCCTAATTCTTGTTAACCTTGTAGAAACTAAGGTGGAACTGAACATTGAAATGTGTTATAGGATATACCTAGAATGTTTTCCCTATATCATCACTCATGACCTGAGATCCTCAAGCTGTGATTTACAACATTTCCATCTCCTACTCAGAAGGATGTTGGATTTCTCTTGAACCTAGGTATCCTAATTTTTATCTCTTGTAACATCTACCATATTATTTCCATGTGATTAATGACCTTAAACTACTCATTCAATAGTCAAATATGTATGAACATAAACTCTAGCCTATTATTTTTTAAATCATAAGACCTTAAAAAACTATCAAAAGAGACACAAAACTTGTTAGGTTGAGAACCCACAAAGTAAAACCTGATAAATAGTTGAGTCTCTACTCGCTAAACTCTTAATCTATAGAGTTTAGAAAAAAATTTAGGCACACACATAAAATTATTAAAGCTCATAGGGTTCAATTAGTGTCCCTAATAAAAGTTAATCTTTGATCGCTCTACCCCCTGGTCTAGGAAAAAGTTTGAGTAATGATTTGTTGCATTTCCTCACTCTGAGAATTTTTTCTCTAGGTGGTGGTGTAACTTTTAGGGTTCTCAAAACCTTCTCAGATCATACATTTTCCATAAATCACACTTCATGATTCAATGATTCTTGGGTAACCAAAAACCTTTCATAAACCCTTAAAAAGAAAATAGATCTCTCGGTTCTTCCATTATATTGATGTAGAAGGGATTGTGACCCACCAACCAGAGAAATCTTGGTCTAATATAAATGGATTTCTAATTCTTGTGATCCTAACATCATCATAGATGAACTTAGCACCTGATAGTGTTTTACAATATCCCTATTTTGACTGTCCTATACCTTCCTTGTGACCTGAGCACTTTTGACCATGATTTATAATCTATGTACCAAACTATCCAAGCATATCTGAGATCCTCAATGTTTCATCACAAAGTTTTGTACCATTTCTCAAGGAAAGAATGAGACAACTGATTCTTAACCCTTTTATGGCCCACACCTCATGATTTTAAACAATAGGGTATGGGACTTGACCTTCATAACATAAGAGTCATATTACCCTATGATGTGAGAGAAATTACTAGATATATTTCCCTCCATACCCACCTTCATCATCTAGATGTCTGAGTCTTCAAAAATCTTTCATGACCATTGGCATTATGTAGATATTATATTTTCTTGGCCATGCTATCAAAGGATGAGGGATTTAACCCACAGACTAAAGGCATATTATCCTTGAAAGAAAGGAGCTTCTAATCCTTGTGAGCCTATGAATCACCAAGGTAGAACCAAAAATATCAAAGTGTTATAGGACAAAACCTACATGTTTTCCCCATCCCATATCCATAGGCTCAAGATTTTGGGATATTATTTATATCACAAACAATTCAACTATCTAGGAAGGCCTTATATCCCTAGTATTTTACCCTTATCTATATTTCCTTCTATAAATATTCTATTTCCCTTAAAAAATACTGGCTATTATCTATTCTTGTCCAAGATATCGATGCATAATGTATTTAACACACCAAATAAATTAATATCCTTCTTACAAGAAATAATATCCAATCCTCATGAGCCATATCAACACCATGGTGGAACTCAGCACCCCATAGTGTTTTGAGTAATCCCTATTCTTCCAACCCTATATTCCATGAAGGTCATGGTAGTAAGATTTTATACAACATGGAATATCAAGGGTCTGAGTTTGAAGACATTAAACTATAGTACACCAAAATTTCTAAGCTATAATACCCTAAACTGTAGCAATAAAAAGGTATGATCTAGAAGACTGTGATCTACAATAGACTAAATGTCTAAGCTGAAATACCCTAAACTATAGCATAGTGATTATCTAGCTTGTAGGACCTTAAAAAAATAATATGCATGATACTCATCAATATTAAAACCCAATAAGGACATACTAGGAAAAAATTGATGTCTACGCTCAATGGACATGAACTTTTTGTGATTTGGAAATATTGAGCATCTAAAAAATGGAAGAGGCATAGAAACATGTCAGGTCAAAAACCTATAAGAAGGTAACCTAAGAAAATTCCAATTTCATGTTCGTTAAGTATTCCTCCATGTGAATCTTAGGAAAAGGTTTGGGAAAATTGAATTTAAAAGATACAATGCTTATGGGTCCCCTCATATGGCCTTATAAAAATTAAGTTATGCTCACTATGTCCCTTGACTTTGTAGAAGTTGGAGTATTTGAGAATTATTCCATCTCCAAATTGTCCTTGTCTCAAAACTACTGAATCAGGTGCATCAATGAAAACTTTCATGTTATTGGTAATTCATAAACATTTCTCAAAGAGAAAACTATTGAAATTCAAGCACTCAAATCTAGGAAATTGGATCTTTTCAGTATTATACACAAAGGATGGGCATCATGGTTGATCTGAGCAGCATCTCTACCTAAACATGGAACTTTATCTGGGATTTCATCACAAAATAGTCATGTTTCCCCTCTAATATATGAGCTATATATACATAAGTACATTCATCATTGTGTTCTCTATCTAGGTACCTACGATCCCCTTGCATGAGTTTGATTTTCATAGTGGTATAATTTATAACTACATAAGGATTGACTCTCATACTCATGGTATACATAGAAACATCCAAGTGCCTTACTCTGGATCCATCCACAATCCCCATTCCACAAAATCCCTATTCCATTCTAGAATTTATACACATTCTAATTTCAAGGTATCCATACCCCAATTCAAAGCTACTTCCTATATTAAGATCCAACCAAACATTTGTGGCCAAATGTATCATATTCCTAACACTTGAGAGTTCCTTAATCATACATAGGAAAAATCATATTAGGATGTTCGATATCATGGATCATCATACCTTCAGATATATGGAAAATTGATCTATGTTAACCTTATAATTAGACTCCTTTCATTCCAAATAATATAATTCTAAGGGGGGATTTCTTTATAACCAATATTTGTTCATTTCACACTTTTCCATTAAAATTTGAGAACTGTGTTGTTTCCATCAGAAATTGGACATTTTTGAGATACAAAATCATTATTCTTCAATGGTGTCCAATAGGTTTATTCATGCAACTAGAAACACCCAACGATTATGTATCCAAAGGGACCTACTTTCCAAAGGTAGGCATTCATTAGGTTTGTTGACCGATGATTCTTAAGAAATCACATTATTTGAGAGGATGGGAGGTCGGGTTCATCACACCCTTTTTAGGGGAATTGTTACCTACACCAAGAATCTCTTATATATTTAAGATATGTTCATTAATCTTTCATTAATTCCCAAGTTTGAAATAGGTCATCCTAAGATTAGCAATCAATTTTTAGCTTGTATGGAATTATGAATCACCAGTATGTATCTGAGGTTCTTCATAAATTGATATATATATATATATATATATATATATGAGGTTCTCCATAAATGGAATTATCTCATATAATACATAGAGGATCTTTGGTCTTTATTGTAATGATGATGGTTTTCTAGACACGTAGTGGGGAAATCTGGATTTTATGGTCATCTAGGTAGACGAATGTCACTCTGGAGTTTATCATCATCTAAGGAGATGGAATTTGTAATGATATTAGAGATCAGACCCATATATTAAATTCCTACATATCCTTGTACAAGGAATCAGAACCCAAGTATATGGATGCCACTTAATGGGAAACATCATACCTTTTAAGGTCATGTGATGAGGACCCAACCATACAGTTTAACGTCATGTGGAAAGGATGTCTAAATGAAATTTACATATTCAATGTTTAGTGTAGTACTTATGCCAAAATATCATAAATAACATGTAAGGTACATGAGTTTACAAGTTTAATTAAACCATATTGGCAACATGGACCAAAAGAATAGGGTTGGTTTAGGATTTGTGGATTTACCTCATGGAGGCTTCCTATGTATCCTATTTGGATGGGAATCAAAGCCCACATTGTTTGGTGAATCTCACAAGGTATTATAACCCTTTGAGAGGATTAAGTTGGGGTTTCTCTTGAATATGATTCAATGTAAAAGGAACCATGAGTGATGTATCAACTCATGATGGGTTGGGGGTTTAGCTCAATTATTATTCCTAAGAAGGATTCCCAGATTAAGGAAATTATGACTAGGGTTTATTCCTCAAGGGAAAGCCCCTTGATCTCAGGCTATAATTGGGTTTCCTACGTGTCATTATTAGAGAAGGATTCATAGTTCTCATAGTTCAATTCTTCTGACAGGGGATGATATCCCTTTGACAAGATTAATTTGGTGATTATTCCTGAATAGGATGCCCATTAAAAAGGGTTCATGAGTGATGAATTATCTCATGGTGATATGTAGGATTATATGGGGCTTAAAATTAAGGAGAATAACCATATTATTGATTTGAGGATATTATTGGGACCAACTTCTGAAGATATTGTCCCTTGATATTAGACCTTAGATGGGTGTCCTACATATCCTTGTTATGGTAGGAATTAGAGTTCTCATAGTTCAATGTCTTTGGTGGATTGTATGGATTTCATAATAATCACTATAATCTAATCCCACATGATTCATGCTTAGTGTAAGAAAAAATAAGTAGTGAAAGATTCAACAAACTAGACACTTTTTCTTCTTCATTGGTGGAAGAGGAGGAGGATGATGGTGGAAGATGTTAGGGAGACTTTGGAAGAGGTAAGGGATATGAAACTTCCCACTTTAAACAACACCCTCGAAAGGAATGAAGGTGAAGGATGTAGTGGGAGATAGAAGAAAGACTATAACCTCCTATATTAAAGGTAGGGTATCACTCTAGGAGAGATGACCTAAAATTGGTTCGGTATCAGGAGGAGGATCTAATTCCTTATTCAAGGAAAAATAAAGTGTAATACTTCTCCTCCCTTCTGGGAACCCAAGTCTCTAGGTCTTAGAGATAATAAGGGATTGATAGATCCATATCCCTGAGTCTGAGACTGGGAACTCCTTAACACTTCCCATAGGGTAAGGTTCATCATGACCGTAGATGTAAAAATATATAGATGCCCCGAGGATCCTACCCTCTGGTAGGACAAGTGTGGGAGAGCTATAACTTTCGAAAATTATAATCCAAATGGGAGACATGCTGATGTGACTTTCCATATGGTTACATAATTAAGGAGGTACAGGTTGAGGTTTCCACTTGGTCCCTTTTAGGTGAGGGATCCAGAGAAGGATAGGCCCCTACGTGGATGTCTTTGAAGAAGTCCTCATAGGTGGTTCGTATAGGCCAGAGATTAAGGAAAACCAAGGAGGCTCACACAAGGGGTGCTCCGCATAGGTAGTCCTGGGTGAATGGGAGCATATTGGGTGATGGACTACCTAGGAAACTATACATGTGAGAGAATATTCTAAAGCCTTTGAGGGATTCCACATGTATTCAAAGAGGTAGGTCACGCATGTCCCTAGTTAATGAAGGGATCCTCATGCCAGGCTGTGCTAATTAGGGATTGGGAAAATTCCTTTCAAAGGTGTTGTTTACTTTAAATAATGGAAGGACTTAAGTTCAATTATCCCCCTTTTATTACCTCTTCTTTAGTTTTTATAAAACTACCTCAAGGTTTTTGGAGGTCTTTAGTGAAGAACTAGGGTGATCAGAGCATCAATCAACCTTCATGAAACTTTTTCTATAAAAATGAAGAACCTAAGGGCATATTCATAGGTAAATATAGGTCCTTGGGTGAAGGAGTCAGTTCATACAAGTAGGTCTCATGAAGGTAGGTCACATAAGGATCTTACGCACCTGACAATATATGTACTAATTTCGGAGAAGTTGTTGTTCCATATGGAGGGGGATGCACCCCCGCACCCCTACTCAAGATCACTGTCAGGATGTGGTCTTGGGCCTCTGGGCCTTCCCCTTTACTACCATCACTGACCTCATTAAAAATGGAGAGTCACTCTATGAAATTTTCAAGTTCAGTCGACGATGATTTGGACCGCAACGCATGAAAATCCATTCTTCTCCTTCTTCTATCATAAAGATTTATTTCTACAAAAACTCAACATTTGTTGGTTATGTGAGGTTTACATCTTCAATTATACAGAATATTTCATGGGACACATTTCGTGGTGTCAACAAAATCCCCCCCCCCTTTAGAATTAGATTCGCTCGGAATGAAAAGAATCTGGTTCTAAGGTAACTTTAGGGAACTTTAACGCATTCCAAAATCATTTTGTGGGTTTTGAAGCTACATCTAGTTTATAAAGATGCTATAATTTTTTCATTAGCTAGGGGTCCTAGCATGCTGAGACTCAACATTTTTCCAGAGTTACCATTTATGAGATTTCATCCTGGTGAGTACTATTTCTCGTTTTCTAGGTAGTTTAAGGTCATGCATACTTGACTAATAAAGGTAGTTTTTTAGGCCGAACATCTTTGAACATGAATTTTGAGATGATAACCCAAATAAGTATCTATGGATATGAATGTTTTGATATTCTTCTATTACTTCCAAGTATGATCATGAGAGAATTTTTTTGATTTTTTAATCTAAAACAAGGTATTCAAGAATAGATAAGGTCTTTCCTAAGAATGGAGTTACCATTGGTTGAAAAACCCATTATCAGGGTTGTTTTATGCAAGGAAAATGGGGCACATACTATATAGTCAAATATAATCATTCCTAGGCTAATAGCCCCATTATGTGGGTGACTTATGTAAGGCCAACTGGGGAAAAGTACTGCATAGTCAGGTATTGGAGTTTCCATGAAATATGACATTATATTACTGATTAAAAAATAATGTTTAAGATTTCGATGTCTTAAGACCATAGTGGGTGGATTTTTTAAGAAAATATGTATGAGAATAATGGAATCATATGTACTGACATGGGAGATGAATATGAATCCACTCCTATACGAATTTGATGTGTGAATGAGGGTACATTTTTTCAAAAAGGTTTTTTTTGATATTACGATATGTAGTTTAGAGCCATGAAACAAAGAAATTATGGGCTATGAAATTTCACATCATGCAACAAGGACATTAGGATATGTGTAATTTAAATTCATGAAGCAATGAAATTAGGGGATTGTGTACTTTAAAGTCATACAGCAAGGACATTAGGGGATGTGTAGTTTCATGTCATGCAGCAAGGATATTATGATGTTTAGTTTAAATTCATGTAGTAAGGACATTATGTTGTGAAGTTTGAGGTCATGTAGTAAGGGAATTAGATGTGTAGTTTAAAGTCAAGTAGTAAGAACATTATGTTGTGCAGTTTAATGTCATGCAGTAACGACATTAGGGGATTTTAATTTAAGTTCTCTATATTTGATAAACTATATGATGGTTTCCCTATTCTAGATAATTTTTCTAGAAATGTGCTACTATATTCAGGTATGGAAGGAGAAAGTTGTAAGCTATGATTTGGGTATTCCTAGATCCAAAGAGTGATATGAGAAAAAAAGGGATGGTGGAATTATAGGAGGTCCCTCCCAAGAAAAAAGTTACCATTGCATGAAAAACCTATTATGGGGCATGTTTTATACAATTCCAGTTACGACATATACCACATAGGAAATAGTTGTATCCTTAGGCTGAAAGGCCCGTTATGTGGGTAAATTTATGAAAGGACAACTAGGGAATGTACTGCATAGTTAGTTAAAGGATCTCTTAAGAAATTTTACATTCTATTACTAAAATATGATAGAATTTTATGGAGATTCTGATCTACCAAGTCATAGAGTTTGGTTTTTGGGGAAAAGTTTGTGAATACAGAAGGGGTATTTCAAGTAATAATTTCCAAATAATGAAGTTACCACTATTTGAAAACCCCATTATGGGGGCTGTTTTATGTAAGTCCAACTAGGGAATGTACAACACAGTAAAATAGTGGAATCCATATGTTGGGAGGCTTATTATGTGGGTCACATATGTAAGGCCAACTAGGGAACATACTATATATTTAGGTAATGGAACTCTTAGGTATCAGACATTCTACCACTAGAAGTCAAGGAAAGATTATAAAGATCTGAAAGTATTCAATATTAGGAGTATGACATGAAAAATACGCAATGTCCAATGCACAAAGGAATCATTTGGAATGATATTTTCCATGATTTTAGAGTCCCTTCCATAGATCTAGATCATATTTAGAATAGGGACATCTCTTGTTTCCTTGGTGGGATCTCTAAGGAGATAACCAAAAAAAATATCCTACATAGATTTTTAATTGTATACGAGAGAGGGGATGTTTTTTACCCCATGGATGGGACTATGATATAAGGAATATTATTCACTATGTATCTAAATGTGATGTGAATTAAGCCATATGATGATCTATGGGAACCAAGTAGTATAAATTCATGCAACAAGGACATCAACCATATAGTTTAATGTCATGAGGTAAGGACACAAGTTTCTTGACATGAAAAGTAATAAAAAATGTAGATGAAATAGGGAATATGGCCCAAGAGTCACTATGTATCTTGTGGGAGAAAGAATCAAGCCAAACATAGTTCTAACAGATACAGGTTCTTGCATAAAATTAGAACTCATACTGGATCTCCTTGTGTAGATCCAATTCATACATGGGGGAGTAGAGGCTTTTTTCTTATTGTGGTGTGGTTGGGTCTAGGATTGAAGATCTGAATGTCACTACGTATCTCATAGGGGTGAGAATCAAGCCACACATAGTTCTTAAATAATGGTCCCCACCCTGATTGAATTCATAAGTGGGGGATATGGGGGTTTTTTGGAATACTATTTCATACATAAGATAATAACTCATATTAAATCTCCTCATGTAGATCAGACTCGTACATGGTAGAAAAGAGGAATTATTTGTATCATGTTGTAGATGGTCCAAATATTGAAAGTTCGGGCATCAATAAATATCTCATATGAGTGAGAATCAATCCATACGTAGTTCTTAAAGAACCATGCAGTTTATCATCATGCAGTCAGTATGTGAGTGATTCCAACATGAAAAATAATATTGCAGTTTCAAAAAGGGATATGACCCAGGTGTCACTATGTATCTTGCTGGGGAAAGAACCAAGTCATACATAGTTCTTGAAAAGATCATGTATTTTATTGTCATGCGATGAGGATATCTAGTGTGACTTTTAAGGTCTTATATCTATAACCGTTAATAACCCCAATGGTAATTGAGACACCTTGTTTATGCATAGAACTCCTTTACAAAAATCCTAATCCCATGTGAATTGTGCTCAGTGTGAGAAACAAGGAGTGGTGAAATCTTCTTATACAAAAAAAGGTAACACAAATGAAATATAGGGGAATGATAATTATATGGTGGCTGAGCCAGGGTGTAAGATCTAGGATTTACTAAGTATCTTATGGGAGAAATAATCTATCCATACGTAGTTAATGAAAAGGTTCCCCATGCATGTCTAATCCGTACATAGGTAGTGGGGGGAATTTAATATTGAGGTTGGACCCGAGATAAGAGATTCAGGCATCACTACATATCTCAATAGAATGAGAATCATGTCACACATAGTTCTTGAAATTCCATTTAGTTTAATGTCATGTACTAAGGACAATGATAAAATGATGTGAAGTGATGAAAAAATTACCGTTGGGCTTAAGACTGAAATCCCATTAATCACTATGTATCTCGTGAAAATGAAAAACAAACCAAATGTAGTTCTATACATGGTTCCTAACATTAATCAGGTTTTGACATGGGGAAGAGGGGCTTTTGATAATGTTTAAAATGGACATCAGACCCAGGAATGGAGATCAGGGCGTCACTACGTATCTCATTAGGATGATAATCAAGTAACACATAGTTCTTTGATTTCCATGACGTTTAATATTATGGGGTATGGATGAAGATGATAAGATGTGAAAATATTGAAATATTGTGGCTGGTCCATGTCATAGAACCTAGGTTTCACTATGTATCTTATTGATGATAGATGAAAGCCACATGTAGTTCTTGAAGAAATATTCTTTGTGTAGGTTTTATCTATAAACACAGGGAGTGAAAGTGATTTTTAAGGTTGGACCTAATATGGGAGATCTTTTCATCACTAAGTATCTCAATAGAATGAGAATCATTCAATACAAAGTTCTTGAAGATGGTTCCCCACACCAACTAAATTTTGATGTGAGAAACTAGGGCATTAATACTTTCCAGAATAATTATTGGGGTATTGATATAAGATGGCGTGAGAATCAAGACATATGTTCAGGAAGTGTTACCAGTATAGAATTGGCTCATATATAGGGAGAGGGGAAAATTTTTCTTTTATGGTCACATCTAGGAATGAGATTTGATATCTGGGTGTCCCTTCAAATCTCATTGGAATGAGAATCATGCCATACGTTGTTCTTGAAGAATCGTGGAGTTTATCATCATCTGGTGAGGAGATGGTCACCTGTCTTTAAGGAAACATTGTAGAAGGACTAGGGGATAATACCCAGGTGTCACTACATATCTTGCTAGAGAATTAATCAAGAAAAATATAGTTCTTTACAATTATTATCTATGAAGATCTAATCCAAAAACTGGGAGAAAAGGGGCTTGAGTGATAAAAGGGAGTGGCACTGAGGCGAGTGATTCCTATGCATGGAAGCTACCCATTTTTTTTGGACCACAAGGAATATCACTGCCTCAAAACCATGTTTCCGCAGTGCCACCCTTTAAAAGCGCTAAAAAAAGAACTGATGGGGGGGGGGCTTTATCAGTCGTAAAAAAAGTGTTGATAAAGGGGAACTTTTAACAGTGCTAAAAAAGCACTAATAAAAGACCTCTTTTATCAGTTCTTTTTTTAGTGCTGATAAAGGCCCCCCTTTATTATTGCTTTTTTTAGCACTATTAAAGGGGACCCCTTTATAAACGCTTTTTTTAGTAGCACTGATAAAGGGAGCTTTATCAGCGCTTTTTCATAACACTGATAAATTTTATATTTCAAACAAAATCATGAAAAATAATATATTGTTATATAAGTTTATTTATATTGATATAAATATAATATATATATTTTAAATATGTTTTTGATAAGTATAGATATACTATTACATTAAATATATAAGAAATTTTTGGGAAAATGGATTTGAATTATTTTAAAAATATTATTAATTAATAATTTTATAATTATCATCGATTAATAATTATTTAATAACAATTTAAAGAAACAAAAAATCAAAACAATAATAATTAAAGATCTAAAATTAGTTGAAAATGTAACTCAAACTTCAAATGGTCATAACTTTTGATCTGGGTGACCTTTTCAGCTCTACAACATATCAAATCGAAGCCCGCGATGAGATCTACATGCTAGTGACCCAAGGGAACCTTTTTTCTCATCTTTTGAGGCCTTAAAAGGCCTAGAAGTCCTCCAAAACTGAGTTTTTTTGTCAGGATACCCTAATTTGTTAACATTCAAATAGGTATAACTTCTGATCTGGATGTCCGTTAGGCCTGTACCACATATCATATTGAATATTGTTTCATTTTATTCTATTTTACTGGTTATGGAGTTGAAATGGGATTCTGGATTAGAAGTTATAGTCGTTTGAACATTCTATGGATTTTCAAATACACACACATAAATATTTATTCGTAAATATGTGTGTGTGTGTGTGTGTGTTGTATATATGCATCTATTTATTTATTTATAAACACACACAAAAACATATTTTATAAATGTATTTAAAACTAATCTTATAAATATATATTAATATACAATTAAATATACGGATAAAAAATTATAACTAAAAATATATATATAAATAAATATAAATATATATTAATATAAGAATGAATATATATATATATACAAATATATGAATATATATATATATATATATTAATATAACTAAATATATTTATATTAATATCAATCTATATTAATATACGAATAAATATAACTATATATATATAAATAAATATAAATATATATTAATATACAAATAAATATATATATACTAATATGTGAATAAATATATATAGACTAATATATGAATAAATATATATGTATTAATATAACTAAATATATTTAAATTAATTTGAATCTATATTAATATATGAATAAATATAACTATATATATATATATATAAATAGATTTATCATTAAATAGAGAAAAAACGAAATGGCTTAATGGTAAAGGTGCATGCGCGCAAGGGGGGAGGTCGTGTGTTTGAGTTCGGGTGGAAGCAATGAGGTGTGCGTGTGTGGGGGATGCGCGGGAAGGGCAACACACGAGAGAGTGTGGGTGGGGGGGGGGGGGGTCCGCCTAGCACTGATAAAGGGGGTGTCAAGCACTGTTAAAAGCACCCCTGCATTATATAATTTTTATTTATAATTTATAATTTTTATTTTTGACTTTTATCAGCGCTTTATAAAAGAGATGATAAAAGACCCCTTTTATCAGCGCTAAAAAAAGCGCTCATAAAGGACCTCTTTTATCAGAACCTTGTTTAGCACTGATAAAAGGGGTCTTTTATCAGTGCATTTTTAGCATTGATAAAAGGATCCTTTATTAGCGCTTTTCTGAGCACTAAAAAAAGGGACCCACCTTTATCTTCATCTCAATTAACAATGATTTTTTAGCACTATTAATGAACTTTTCTAGTGCTGATAAAATCCATATTTGTAGTAGTGTATCAACTTGTGGTATCTTGGTGAATTTTATAATGTTAACTAAGGGATAATTTAACCGTATAGTTTAATGTCATGTGGTGAGTAAAAATGGGGTTTTGCAGTTTCAGGTCATGTGACATGGACCTCATGTCATGAATTTTATCATCATGTGATAAAAAAGATGACGCTGTATAGTTTAACATCGTGCATCATAGAAATTTATAGTGATATGCATTATAACATCCTACATATAAGATGAATTCTTTATGGTTATACAATGTATTAATTCAGGAACCTTGCATTGGTTAGAGTTGTAATGAGTTCTCTGTCTATTGAGATTAAGGAATATGCTCCATTAGAGTGGTAATTATGTATGGAGTAAGGTCCCTCCCACTTTGGCTCAATCTTTGGAGGCTTTATTCCTAGTATCATTAGAGACAAAATGAACAAAACCCATTCTCCTTGTAGAAATGAATGAAGGTAGAATTTATTGTTAAAGGGACATGCTATTTGGTTCTGATAGACTTCCATGTGATGCAAGGTATTCAATCACATTTCATCTAGTCAATCCAACTCATCTAGCTATTTCTTGGATTTCGTATCAGTGGATAGCTGATCACATATAGAAACTCAGAGTGATGGAAACTTAACTTCAATGGGCAATACTGCTTCTATTACATACACCAATGAGTATGGGGTTGACCATGGTGCAATACGAGTCGTTGTTCGGTAATACAATAAGGCATTCAAGAGATTATCAGGATAAGATTTATTATCTTTATCTTCCATATTTTGGTGCATGTTTGACCAGGTCTTGTTGAAATCATATATCTATCCATTAGTCACTTCATGATAGTGGGATGAATGGTTGGATTTGATATTCTGATTTTGATATAGCTTCTCTACATCAGCAGAATAGAAATTCATGCTTTTTTCCATCAATGTGGAATGAGGGGCACTAAATATGGTGATGATATTGTCTTTGAAAAGGTTTACAAGTATTTTTTCCCTAACTTATTTGAGAGTTATTTCCTCAACCCATTTGGAGAAGAAATCGGTAGCAGTAGAAATGTACTTGAACTATTTAGCCATAGCTTGAGGATAAGGCCCCACTACATCCATTCCCCATGTAGAAAATGACCAGTTGTATTTAGCTATATGTAGTATCTCCGGGGGTTGATGGATTAAATTGAAATGCACTTGGAAGTAATTACACTTCTTAGTAAATTTTTTACAATCCTATGTCATAGAAGTCCAGAAGTATCCAAGACTTTAGATTTGATCAGAAATCTTGTACCAAGACCAGGGGCATTGTAGGCTTCTGCATGTACTTCTTTCATGACAGCAACAGTTTCTTCCCCATCAATTCATATGAGGAGGATTCCATCAAATCCTCATTTATAGAGGAACTTCCAGTGATTCAAGACATCATAAAGAGTGAAAATAGCCACCTTTAATCAGATTTTTTCTTTACCTACTCTATCGGGTGGAAGTATTCTGTCCTGAAGATATTCCATGATGGCTGTCATCTATCCCATGGTAGGACCATATGGCTTAGGAATGGGGCTGATTTCATTGTTTTCCTCGGTTTTGGTTTGAATAAAAGGTGAAACCACATGGTGATGGGAAATGCTAATTATTGTTTTTTCCTAATTTGGATCTTCTAGGGTTGTGGTTGGATTTTACAATGCATCATATTGGGTGTTTTATGATTGTGGGATGTAAGAAAATATTGGTTCTGAAGGAACTTTCTTTGTTAAACCTCATACACAATGACATGGGGGTATTATCTCTTATTTTATAATGGTTTAATCCCTGTTGATCTTCTTAATTACCTATTTTGAGTCACCCTGCACTTCCATGTGGTTCACTTGTACTTGGAGTGACAATTCTAGTCCTGCAATGAGGGCATGATATTCTACCTCATTGTTGGTACCACCTTCAAAAACATGATGGAAAAAGGAAGAACTGCCTTCTCTAGGGAGATAAGCATAATTCCTAACACAACTTTTTTGAGCTAAGGTTCTTCCATTATTTTTCCCTTTGGACTCTTGGAGGCGATATCGACATACATTACCCATGTTTGGGTGCTTTTTTTGAATATAAAAGATTTTATCATCAAGCAGTTCAGTATTTGACGATGTATCTTAAACTGATGGGTTCTCTGTAAGGAAGTATTCCAAGGTATGGTCATTCAATACTTTCTAAGGCATGAACTGTATATCAAACTACTACATAATAACTACCCACCATACCATATGGCCTGTTAGAATATGACGACTAAGGAAAAAATTTATCTAGTTATTGCAGAAACCAAGTGGACCTCGTGATGTTGTCGATAGCACCTCAGCTTCTAAATAGAAAATACTAATGTTGTACAACTTTTATAAGTATCTAAATATCGATTGTCTATGCCTATCATGGTTCTACTGAGATAATAATGGTTATTTTCATTCCCAAAATCATTCTTCTTGTGCAAGGAATGTTCCCAGTGACCACTCTAAGGGTGTCACATAAAGAATGAGTGGATTTCCTTCAATCAGTGGCATTAACACCAGTGGGATCAAGAGTTATTTCATGAGGGTATCAAATTATTATTGAAATTTATTGGTCCATTGATATGTAACCACATTCTTTATTAATTTGGTGAAGGTCAAACACTTTCCTGTGAGATTGGCTATGAAGCACCGGATGTAGGCCACGTATACTTGAAGTCCTATCGACTCTTTTATGTTTCAAGGAGGTGACATTCCAAGGATAACTTTAGTCTTCTTAATATCAACATCAATTTTGTGATGGCATACAATGAACCTGGTAAATTTTAGTAAGGTTACCCCGAAATAACATTTCAAGGGGTTCATCTTCTAATTATGCTATCGAAGATTGATGAATATGGTCTCTAGTTTAGCTAGGTGATCAGAATATTTTCTTTATTTGACTATTAAATAATCAATATAGAATTAAAAAAAAATTCCCAGAAAAGGTTTGAAAATGTGATGCATTTTATATTGGTCTGTGGAACCACCATTCTTCAAGCCAAGCGGCATTACCCGATAGAAAAATATTCCTTGAAGGGCTCTAATGGTTATGGATTCTTCATATTTAGGGGCCATCTGGATTTTGTTTTACCTTGAATATCCATCCATGAAGGAGAGATCTTGATAGTTAGTTATTGCATCAATAAATATTTATATGATTGGAACCTGGAATTCATATTTGGGACAATTCCAGTTAAGATCCCTAAAATCATTGAAAACTATGATTTTCCCATTCTTCTTTTTCACCGAGACAATATTAGCTAGACATTTTGGATATTTCTCCTCTCAATTGAATTCTACCTTGATGAGATTATAGAATTCAGCCTAAATTTTGGATGCATGAGTAAGGTGTGTTCTTCTTGTTGTCTGGTTGTATCCCTGATGATCATCTAGAAAACCTAAATGATTGGTCTCCACTTTAGGGTCAAGGCCTAGAATATCTGTGTAATTTCAGGAAAACACATCCTGGTGTTTCTTCAGAAAAGAAGTATATACTTCATGATATTCATAAGTCATTTCCACACTAATCCAAGTGGACCATTGATATTTCTCTGTACCTAGATTTATCTCTCTAAGTTCATCCACCTTGGTAGAGATGCCTTCCTCAAATATTGGAGGGGCATTCTGAAGGTCTTCATCTTTTTCGTCTTCCTCATGTTTTACTCCTTCTACCTTTTATTTAATATAAGGTAATGAATAAAGAATTTTAGATCTATACGAGGAGTCAGTATTTATACATCTCGAAGAAGAGGAAATCATTTCCAAACCAACTGATAATGAAGGGCCTTATTAAAATTCTGAAGGAAAGATGATGGGTTGATCATTAGCATCCCTATATGTTTTCATTAGTGTGATGACTTCTTATAGCCTGGATAATGAAGTAAATACTTTTTAAATCTTGGTGGATAGAATGATGATATCTTTGTTGGTCGGAGTGGATACTCAAGAGGGGGGGTGAATTGAGTTCAAATTAAAATTTCTGTTAAAATATTGTGTATTTAAAATCCCCCAATTTATAAAACAAGTTAAACTGTAGTGAATTTATACAGATTGTAAATGTTCACTTAGCTTCTCAAACATTGATTAGGTCTCAGTTAATTTAACAATAAGATCAAACTAACTTTTGAAACTAACCTACTGATTTACAATAAGTTTAAACACTTGATAATTTAACTAACAAAGTAGCTTTAAAATAGTTTTGTATTTCAAAGTAATAGCAGCGGAGTATACAAGATATATGTAGTATACTTTAAACTTAAACTAAAGATGCACAGCAGATGTAACAAGAGGTTTAGTCTCAAGCTGAGACTTTGTCCTCTCAATTTTATATAAATTTTACGCACACCCTGGATTGGGGTTAAAAATAGTTTACACAACTGTCCAGACCATGCAGGGACCTCTACCACTGTTCTTTGTGGGAAAAAACAAAGATCAGGCCACACAAGGACCTCTTCCACAGTTGATGTGGGTAAACAAGAGTTAAGAATTTTAGAGTGAGGATTTTGATATCCTTCAGTTCAGTGTAGGAGACAGTGTGTGTGTGTGAGATATACAGAGTACACCACATTTCTCAAAATTAAATAAAAAAAATCACTTAGAGAGAATAGATAAGAGTTTAGAAAGCTCTAGTGATTAGCAATGCAGCTCTAGACTCATTGGATTCATCAGGATTTATTCTAAGTCCTTCTCTAGTTTTTATGTTGAAAAACAGAGTGTCGTAGTTCAGCTTGTGTTCTAAAGGAGTGAAAATGATCTCTTGATTCATCATGTGTTCGTCAGTGGTGTTGGATTGCTCATCATGAGATTTCTTTGAAAGTATTACAATCTACTTCTTTCTTAGGATTGTTCTTTTTGTTCAGTACAGTGCTCCCGGGTGTATGTAAGTTCTTCTTGTTGTATCGTCACACTTGCATACCACTGCTTACCCTTCTTTGTGTACTGCATTTCAATATTCCTTATATTCCACTCGTTCTGGCAATAGGAATGATTCCCTTTTCATAGGTATGAGATACGGTTTCCTGACATGCTAACAACTATCATTAAATAACATTAATTGCATTAAAAACATCAAATATGACCATTAGTATTATTTAAATAATATTGACAAAAAGTAAGGAATGGTGTCACAGTGATTATGTAAACGATGTCTTCTTCACGGTATAGTCTTCATGGTATGTAGTTCACGGTATGTGCTTCACGGTGAGTGCTTCACGGTGAGTGCTTCACGGTGTCTCGGTCACGGTGAGTAGCTAACGGTGTCTCGATCACAGTGAGTAGCTCATGGTGTCTTGGTCACGGTGAGTAGCTTACGGTGTCTCAGTCACAGTGAGTAGCTTACGGTGTCTCGGTCATGGTGAGTAGCTTACGGTGTCTCAGTGACTGTGAATGTGTCTTATAGACAATTTGTTTTACTGTGTCATTCGTCATGGTGTCTCTATACTTATACAAATATATATATTTATACATTAACTGCAATATGAAGAATATGGATTAAGCTTGATCATTAGAGATTAAGAGAACTTGAATTATAAATATAAAGGATTGATAATATAAGTGAGATTTGTGATCATGCATAAGACTTGTAAATAATAAAGAGAGTAATTAACATCATAAGACATGAAGAGCATTAACATGATGTGTAATTAAGATTGAGATTAATTAATAGTAATAGGATTTGTGATCATTAAAACATGATTAATACATGAGGATACCAACAATATCCCCCTTTTTGATGATCACAAATCATGTATAGTCAAAATATAAATGAAATGAAACATAGAATTTCTCATTATAGTACTGATACTGGTAGTTTTTCCTCCCCCTTTTGGGATTATCAAAAAGTAGAGAAAATGAAATGAAACAATTCATTTTTCATTAAAAATGGTTTAGAATAGATCATACAAGAGAAATACAAACAGGAAACAAGAAATGACATCCCATCAAAAAGAGAACAGTCTCTGGACTCTTCAGGGATCCACCTTTTCCTTGCCTTTAGCAGGAGAAGGAGCTGGTGGTGAAGTAAAAGAAGGCATAGATGTGGTAGACAAAGAGGCTAAGGGTAGACCTTCAAAAACAGATGGAGCCAAAGTAGGAGCAGTAGAAGATCTAGGCTGTGGTTGGTCAAGAATGACTGTCCAGATCTGAGAAATAGCTTGGCTGACTGACATGGCAGTTGAGGCTAAGGCAGGTAGACCAGGTCTAAGGGGTGCAGCACCTGGAGAAACTATAGCAGTACTCTTCACATGAAGACATGGCTTCAAAATATTGATGAAATCAGTAATGATTTCACCACCATATTGCATAGACTTTTCAAAATTGTCCTTATTCTCCATGAGTTTGTCCAACAATCTGGTAAACTCTATAAGTTTCTGAACTTGAGCTTTAAAATCTTGAGTTATAGGAGGTATTTTCAGGTTTTCCACAAGATATCTAAAGTGATCTATCATATCACTTTTGGAGAAAATCCGAGTGAGATAAAAATCTATTTTCTTAGTGATCTCATGTTGAGCATCATTGGCTATCTTAGAATGAATTCTAACCAAGTCCAATACTCGATCACTATTCTTAACCACTTCTGACAAAGAAGACAGATCCAAGCAACTTAAGGCATTCTAAAGTTATTCCTTGATTATGGATCTCAGCAGAGAATTATCCAAAACAGGAACAAAAGGTTGACCTAAAGCAGGAGAAGCTTTTACAGCTTTGAATAGAACTTTGAGCTATTTCAGAACTTTTTGCAGGCATCCAGTGTACTCATCTGTGTGTTTATTTATATTTTTTACAAGCTCCCTCTTGCGTTCCCACATCTTGGTGTGTCTTTTTCCAATATTTTCATAAAAATATAGTAGATATGGATGCATATGAGACACAATTTCCCTAGAAAGGGTGGAATCAATTGGCTTAGGAGAAGCAACAACAGGTGAAGAGGCAGAGACAAGAGCAGGCTCTGATCTAAAAGACAACTCATTCTGCAAGTTTGCTACCATATTTTTCGGATTTTCAACATCTGCACTTCAGAAGATTATTTTCAACTCTGACTTCTTGAATTTCTCGGATCATCGTTGGTTGAATATGCAATATAATATTTTCCAAAAGAATTGATGCATCTTCTTGACTCAGTTGAGTCATTGGACGAGGTTGAGAGGATAAGATCTTCTCAACTCCAGCTAAAATAGTCTCTCCAAAAACTTTCAGATCATCTTTAGTCACAAAGGAGTGATGCTCGAGTAAGGGTGAAGGTAAAGGTAGTGGTTCAGAGTCATATTAAAACTCCGATTATGATTCAGATTGAGAATGGGGCTCTAGTTCTGGTTCTGGTTGAGGTTCTGGATGAGCTATAGACTTCAGTTGAAACAGAGAAGAATGATCCATTCCAGTTTTAGTCACTTGCTGTGACTCATTCACATCATTAATGCTTTGGAATTCATACCGAGTGTACACAGAATATGTGATAATAGGTTGAGAAGCTTCAGCAGATCCAGCTTCCATAATCTCAAGGTTTTGAGTTTTCTCCCCCTCAAATTGTGCTTTCATTTCAGAGACTATAGGCTCAACAACATGATCAAGATCCACAGGATCATCTCTATTCTCTTTATCAAACTCTTGCCTTGCCACCTGAAAGGAAATTTCCATCCTCTCTCCATTAGAGGGAATAATCTCAGGAACTGATTGTTCCACTGGTTGAGCTTCTAGACTTGCTTCTTTCTCAACAGGAAGATCCTCTTCAACTGGATCTGTCACTATGGTTTCTTGCTATTCTGAATCAGGAAAAACCAATTTTATTTCAGCATTAGGATGAGTTTATGGATTTACATCCTCACTAGAAGTAGGAGCTTTCACTTCTCTCAAACCAATAGCAACTTCCTCTCCTTGAGGTATTTCAGCAGGGATAACATCAGGGAAACAAACCATTCATTTTCAATAGGAACTGTTTCTATTGGAGGTCTTACAGCTTCTTCTCTAGGTGATACTTCAACTATTACTTCCTCTTATTCTTATTCTTCTTTTTCTAAATACTCAACCACTTCATCTGGTTCCAAACCAGAATTAGATAGATTCTTAGGCCTTCTTGGATAGTCAACAGGATTAAACTTTTTATAGAGTTGATCATTATCCTCAACCCACTGCTTCTTCTAGGGGTTCCAGCTTATCTTCATCCTTCTGATGATAGGCATGGATAAGAAGAAATCAAAGTCCTCTAACTTTTCTTCATTCAGTCCAACCATTCCTCTGGAAACTAACATGGCTGAAATCATCCTTGAGTAAAACAAGGAGGTGGATTTGGAAGTGAATTTGATCAGCTCATAGATATGGTTAATAACATACTTTCATAGGTTGATCTTATGGACATTCTTCAACAGGTGAATCAGGAACACATTCTGATACTTCATTACAGAAAAATCCCCTTTTCTCGGACTAATCAAATTCTGAACAAATTTGAAAAGAAGTCTAGTCTCCCTATCTAATTCAGAATCTATGGCCCTTCGCTTTGTGCCATTACCAGTTAGAATTTCCAAGGCATTTTCCAGATTTAAGATATCAGAAGATGGAGGAGGTTCCCTCTGGTAGTCTTCACAAACTCCTTCATGTGGAATTTTTAGGCATACATCCCACAACCTCGAAGAGAAGGAACACATCTGATCATTGATCCAACTGGTCACCAAAAAGCTTTCCCCAAACTCAAAGGAAAACTTTACATACTGATATAATTGAGATACCAGCCTTGGTTAAATCAGTCAATTTTGTCCAGAGAACCATTCAAGCCATCCTTGTTCTCTTAAACCTTTCAAAACTAACTACATGCTAGACAACAACCACTTAGGGAAAAATTCTTTTTCAGGTACAACAGTACGTCTTACCAGGTTTGGGTTTAGAGGTCCTTTGGGAGCTATCCTCGGTATCCTCTTTTGTTTCTTAGAGCGGCGCTTCTCAGACAAGGGTGAATATGGACTCTTCATCCTTGGCATCCACTGAAGGTTCGGGCGAGAGGGAAGAGAAGGTTTTCAAGAATGAGAAGGTTCAGGAGAGAGTTCGGGTAAGTAATTTAATGAAACCATTACGTTTTATCATTTGGGAATGTCAATCATCATAAAAAACGTGGGAAATCAAATAGTAGTGAAATAAAAATTACCGCGATAAGGGTTAAAATAAGAATATAAATAATTTTCACGATGAGACCATGAGTAGGCATTACGGTGTGATGAAAAATAGTCATCACGGTGAGACAGTTGGTGTTCGTCACAGTGAGACAGTGAGTTAACAGACCGTGAGCACAAGATCTTAACTGTGAGCCGTATGCGTGAAATAGTAACTGTAAAATAGTGAGCATAAAACCGTAAAGTAAAATACAGTAAAGTATTGAGTATTAAGATCAGTAAGATATCTATTTATGATTAATCATACCGAGATCATGTATGATGTAGTATAGTCTTTCAGAATTTAATGGCTTAGTAAATATATCAGCAAGTTGATATTCAGTACCAATGAATTCCAAAGTGATATCACCTTTTTGATAATGATCCCTCAAAAAGTGATGTCTTACATCAATATGTTTTGTTCAAGAATGAGAAACAGAATTCTTAGAAATATTTATAGCACTTTTGTTGTCACAATTTATTGGGACATGTCTGAATTGATATCCATAGTCTAGTAATGTGTGTTTCATCCACAAAATTTGCACACAACAACTTCCAACAGCTATGTATTCAGCTTCTGCAGTAGATAATTCAATAGATTTTTTTTCTTAATACACCATTATACTAGTGACATTCCTAAAAGATGATATATTCTAGAGGTGCTTTTTTTATCTAACTTACATCCAGCAAAATCAGCTTAAGAATAACTAACTAGTTCAAATGATTGTCCTTTGGGATAGAACAGTCCTAAATTGGGAGTATGCTTGAGGTATTTGAAAATTATCTTTACATCATTTAAATGTGACTCTTTAGGTTTATCTTGAAAACGAGCACACATACACACACTGAACATAATATCAGGATGACTAGTAGTCAGGTAGAGTAGACTTCCAATCATTCCTCTATAATTGGTTTGATCAATAGATTTACCATCTTCATCAAGATCCAACATACAGGTGGTACTCATGGGAGTGTCACTACTTTTTGTGCAATCCAATCCAAAAAAATTTAAAAGATATCTTGTATATTTACTTTGAGTTAAAATAATTCCATCATCATTTTGAAAGATTTGAAATCCAAGAAAGAATTTGAGTTCACCCATTAAACTCATTTCAAATTCATTTTTCATCATTTTATAAAAATCAGTACATAGGTAATTTATTGAAGATCCAAAAATAATATAATCTACATAAATTTGTACAACTTAAACATCTTTAGAAATTCATTTTATAAAAAAAGTAGGGTCATCTATACCTTTTGTAAAACCTTTAGAAATTAGAAAAGTACTTAATCTATCATACCAAGCTCTTGGAGATTGCTTTAAACCATATAATGCTTTTGATAATTTGAAAATATGATTTGGAAAATGAGGGTTTTTGAATCCAGGTGGTTGTTCAACAAAAACATCCTCAGCAATATATCCATTTAATAATTCACTCCTGACATCCATTTGATATAGTTTGAAATTTAGATGTGCATCATAAGCAAGTAAAAACCTAATAGCTTCTAATCTGGCTACAGGAGAAAAATTCTCTTCATAGTCAATTCCTTCCTCTTGACTTTATCCTTGTGCAACTAGGCTAGATTTTTTTCTAACTACGTTTCTAGATTCATCTACTTTATTTTTAAACACCCATTTAGTGGCTATGGTGAAATTTTCCTTAGGTCTTTCAACAAGATTCCACACTTTATTTCTTTCAAAATGATTGAGTTCTTCTTGCATAGAAATTACCCAAAATTCATCATTAATAGCATCATCAATGTTTTTAGGTTCAATCTGTGATAAGAAGGCTTGATGTTCAACCTGATTTCTAAGAGAAGCTCTAGTCTGAGTCCCTCTATCAAGATAACAACATCTAAAGGATGATTCTTTAGAATTATAGTTGATCTAGTAACGGTAGGACTAGAAATTTCAGGTTCTTCTATATGTTCAGGTTCATTAGAAGTAGATTATAGAATAATTCCAGAACTGGTTGTCTTTATAGAAGGTTCATTGATTTTATCATTAAGGTCCATAAAAAATAAATCTTCTTCAAGATTTTCAAGAGAGGTTTTAGACTCATGTGGATCTATTTCATCGAATTTGATGTGAACAGATTCTTCCACATACTTGGTTCTATTATTGAAAAATCTATATGCTTTTCTGGTTAAAGAATATCCTAAAAATATCCCTTCATCACTCTTAGAAGAAGACTTATCAAGATTATCTTTTGTATTGATAATAAAGACTCTGCAACCAAAGACTCCAAAGTAATTGACTTTAGGTTTTCTATTATTCCATAACTCATATGGGGTCTTCTTATGAACAACTATAATTAAGAATCTATTAATAATATAACAAGCTGTATTCACATATTTATCCCAAAAGTAATTAGGAAGGTCATATTCATTAAGCATAGTTCTAGCAATTTCTTGTAGGGTTCTATTTCGTCTTTCTACTACACCATTCTGTTGAGGTTTCCTAGGAGCAGAAAAGTTTTGACTATAGCCATTGTGTGAGAAATAGGATTCAAATTCATTATTTTCAAACTCACAGCCATGATCACTTCTTAGATTTTTAATCTTAAGTCCACTAAGCTTTTCTACAGACTTGGAGTATTTAACAAAATAAGAACAAGATTCACTTTTGTGAGGTAAGAAGTATACCCAAGTATATCTAGAAAAGTCATCTACTAGGACATAAACATAGTGCTTCCTATTTAATATAGAAACTCTAGATGGTCGAAATAGATCCATGTGAACCAACTCTAAAGGTTGAGATGTTGAGACTTCTTTCTTCGGTTTGAAATAGATTTTGTGTTGCTTTCCATTTTGACATGGATTACAAACTTTGTCATTTGGAAACTAATGTTTGGGTAAGTCTCTAACTAAGTTATTCCTAGTTAGTTTCCTAAGTGAGTGTATATTGCAGTTTCCTAATCTTCTATGCCAAAGCCAAGACTCTTTATGAAAGGCATTTAAACAGGCAACATTTTGCTTAGCTAAGGAATTTAGTTCAACGACATAAACATTTTTATTTCTTAAAGTAGAAAAATACCAATACATTTTTAGAGTTAAAAACATTACAGGAATCATTTTCAAATTTGACATTAAAACCATCATCAAATAATTGAGAAATACTTAACAGATTATATTTCAGTCCACCAACAAATAAAACTTTAGAAATTTAAACTGAATCAGTGTTACCAATTTGGCCTATGCCGATGATCTTTCCTTTAGAATTATCACCAAAGGTGACATAGCCTCCATCAACGTTTATTAAACACTTGAAACATGAGTAATCCCCAGACATATGTCTTGAACATCCACTATTCATATACCATGTATTCTTATGGGAACACTTCAAGAAGGTTTCCTACAAAATAGTTTTAGATAGAGTATGAATTTTGGTACCCAGGTCTTCTTGGGTCTAGACAGGTTAGCAATCAATGATTTTGGTACCCAAATTTGTCTTATGAGTCTTATATAATTTACATAACCAAAAGATTTTGAAAGATAAACTCTATTTGATTTATAACTATGTGAATGACTAGTTGAAGCATAGGGATTTCCAGAACTAGAACTAGCAGTATTCTGTCCATATTTAGGAATAAAGCTATTCTTAGTAAGCTGTCTCTATCCAGGTTTGTAGCCTATTCCAGTAGTGTATTTTGGTGCCACTTTCTTTCCTAGAATTTGAGTTAGTGTATCCTTTCCATTTGTGAACTTCTCTAAGTCCTTTCTAACACTACTAGAAATAGTGGTTTTAGCGACCGCCAAAAGCGGTCGCTAAAAGGCTTTAGCGACCGCTTAGCGACCGCTTTTGGCGGTCGCTTTAGCTTCGTCGGTAAAAACCATTAGCGACCGCCAATGGCGGTCGCTAATGTTTCACACAAACATAGCAGTGATGCGGGTCCTCTCGTCTCTGCATATGCGTGGTAGGGGATATGACCTTGCCCCACCGGCCATGGCGGACAGACGACGGCGGTGCATGTAGGGTTATTCAGGTGGGGATGATAAGGTCACCGGATGTCCGAGGAGGGGTTCGGGATTGTACCAAACGTAGACGGCGGTCACGGGTGTGCTATTAGGAAGCATGGTATGGCATGAAGTGAGGCGGCGGTGTGTGGCGGAATGCGGCGGCGTGCGGCAGTTCGGATTTGCAGCGGCCAGGAAGGAAGAAGATGACGGCGCGCGGGAAAATTCCCGCTGGAATTTTACATTCATATTAGCGGCCGCCTATGGCGGTCGCTAATACCCTCTTTAGCGACCGCCAATGGCGGTCGCCCGCTTCACTAGGCGCCAAAACCAAAATTTCTAGTAGTGTAAGTTTCTCATTAGACATTTTCAGTTCAGTGTTATCCTTTAACAGTTGAGCATTCTTCACTTTTTCAATAGTAAGTTCAGTTTTAACAATTGTAGTGAGAGCATGATGTTTCTTCAATGATTTGTATTTATCCTTAAGTTCATTTCATGTCTCTTCCAGCATATTATGACATTCAAATAATTTCTTACTAGTCATGTTTTTAGAATCCGAATTAGATTCTGCATCATATCCAGAATAATAAGAATTTAAAACAGAAGTATCTAAGGTTACCTCAGATGTGTTTGTATTGAAACACATGTTGGCACGATTTTTTTCAGAATTAGACATTTCAGATTCACTTGTGCTGTCTTTAGAAGTACTCCAGGTATCCTTCATAGCTTTCTTGTACATACTGTCCTTGTAATCATATTTCTTCTTGAATTTTAGCTTTGAGAAGTCTTCTTTAATGTGTCCTTTTCTTTTGCACTCATAGAAAACAACTTCATCACTTTTATCTGGCTTTTTCCAGTCCTTCTTCCAATGTCCCTTATTGTCATACTTTCCTTTGTAATTTGATTTTCTGAAAAATTTCTTCTTGCTATAAAATTTCTTAAACCATCTAGCTATCTGAGCCATTACAGCATCACTATCAGAGTCTGAGCTTTCACTTGTTGAATTGTCAGTTTGTATTTGATCTTTTTCTTTGTCCTTGTTCTTTGAAGCAGCAGTCTTGAAATCCACTTATTTCCTTTTTGGTTCATCATCTTCCTCTTTATTCACCTTGAGTTCTTCCTCATACATCACAAGCTTACCAATGAGTTCTTTTACAGGTATAGAAGCAATGTCACATGACTCTCTGATTGAAACAGATGTGCCTCTCCATCGGTCTGGTAAACATCTCAGTATCCTCATAATTTGTTCCTTTTCTGGAACAACTTTACCAAGTGAATTCATTGTATTTACTATCTCATTAAACCTGAGATACATATCAGAAATAGGTTCATCAGTTTTAATTTTAAAATTATCATATTTAATAGTATATGTATTCAATCTCATTTCTTTAACATTGGTTGTTCCTTCATGAGAAACACCTAAAGTATCCCAAATTTAAAATGAATTTTTACAAGTAGAAATTCTATTAAACTCATCATCTCCAAAAGCACAGTACATGGCATTCATAGCTTTGAAATTATTATTGTAGGCAGTCTTTATAGGTTCATCCCAAGTTGTTATTTCAGTTTCTGGAATTTTATATTGAGATTATATAACAGTCCAAATATCGAAACCCATGCTTTCTAAATGAATTTTCATTTTAAGCTTCCACTGAGCATAGTTTGTACCATTGAAGAAAGGTATCCTATTAGTAGCATCACCCTCTAGTCTATAGTCCATAACTAGATTTTAGAAAGTAAATTTGAAGAGATAAAATTTAGAACTAACAGAAATTTAAGTTCTTTAAAGATGCAACTAAAATCATAGTTAAAAAACAGAGTATTTTAAAAAAATCCTTAAATAAAAACAACCTCTGATACCAAATGTTGGTCGGAGTGGATACTCAAGAGGGGGGGTGAATTGAGTTCCAATTAAAATTTCTGTTAAAATATTGTCTATTTAAAATCCCCCAATTTATAGAACAAGTTAAACTGTAGTGAATTTATACATATTTTAAATGTTCACTTAGCTTCTCAAAGATTGATTAGGTATCAGTTAATTTGACCACAAGATCAAACTAACTTTTGAAACTAAACTACTGATTTACAATAAGTTTAAACACTTGATAATTTAACTATCAAAGTAGCTTTAAAATAGCTTTGTATTTCAAATTAATAGTAGTGGATTATAAAAGATATATGTTGTATACTTTAAAATTAAACTAAAGATGCACAGAATATGTAACGAGAGGTTCAGTCACAAGATTAGACTTAGTCCTCTCAATTTTATATAAATTTGATCCACACCCTGGATCGGGGTTAACAATAGTTTACACAACTGTCCAGGCCACAAAGGGACCTCTACCACTGTTCTTTGTGGGAAACAGAACAAAGATCAGGCCACACAAGGACCTCTTCCACAGTTGACATGGGTAAACAAGAGTTAAGAATTTTAGAGTGAGGATTTTGATATCCTTTAGTTCAGTACAGGTGATAGTGTGAGTGTGAGAGATATACATAGTACACCACACTACTCAAAATGAAATAAACAAATCACTTAGAGAGAATAGATAACAGTTTAGAAAGCTCTAGTGATTATCAATTCAGCTCTGGACTCGTTGGATTCAGCAGAATTGCTTCTGAGTCCTTCTCTGGTTGTTCTGTTGAAAAAGAGAGTGTCGTAGTTCAGATTGTGTTCTACAGGAGTGAAAATGATCTCTTGATTCATCGTGTGTTCTTTAGTGGTGTTGGATTGCTCTTCATGAGAGTTCTTTGAAAGTCTTGCAATCTCCCTCTTGATCAGGATTTTTCTTTTTGTTTAGAACAGTGCTCTCGGGTGTATGTAAGTTCTTCTTGTTGAATTGTCACACTTGCACACCACTGCTTACCCTTCTTTGTGTACTGCATCTCAATATTCCTTATATTCCACTCGTTCTAGCAGTAGGAATGATTCCCTTTTCATAAGTATGAGATATGATTTTTTGACATGCCAACAACTACCATTAAATAACATTAATTGCATTAAAAACATCAAATATGACCATTAGTATTATTTAAATAATATTGAAAAAAATTTAAGGAATGGTGTCACAATGATTATGTAAACGGTGTCTTCTTCACAGTATAGTCTTCACGATATGTGGTTCACGGTAAGTGCTTCACGGTGAGTGCATCACAGTGTCTCAGTCACGGTGAGTAGCTTATGGTGTCTCGGTCACAATGAGAAGATCATGTTGTCTCGGTCATGGTGAGTAGCTTATGGTGTCTTGGTCACGGTGAGTAGCTTACGGTGTCTCGGTCATAGTGAGTAGCTTACGGTGTCTCGATGACTGTGACTGTGTCTTGTAGATAGTCTGTTTTACTGTGTCAAACATCACAGTGTCTCTATACATAGAAAAATATATGTATTTATACTTAAACTGTAATATGTAGAATATGGATTAAGCTTAATCATTAGAGAGTAAGAGAACTTGAATCATAAATATAAAGTCTTGATAATATAAGTGAGATTTGTGATCATGCATAAGACTTGTAAATAATAAATAGAGTAATTAACATCATAATACTTGAAGATAATTAGCAAGATGTGTAATTAAGATTGAGATTAATTAACAGTAATATGATTTGAGATCATTAAAACATGATTAATACAAGAGGAGTCCAAAAATCTCCTTCTAGGATTTCATCACTGATTGGTGAGTTAATAACATATCTTGTGTCGTCGGGTTTGATTTCCACATCTTAAATTATGGAATCCATTTAGTGAGTGTTGGGATTTGAACCTAACCTTTTAATTTTATGGGTAACCCATAATCTACACTGAGATACTTGAATGGGTTAGTTGTGATCTTATCCAGACCATTTGGGGCATTGATTCTTGTAACATCATCTTCCATAGACCATTTCCCCCCTTGTGATAGAACTATGCATCAATGTATTGAGATTTAAAATATTTGAATGGGTCATTGTCACCATTAAATGTACCAATTTGACTACTGACACAATATTTGATACATTGGTGGTATGGTGAAGGAATGGTTGCATGCTGATATAGCCAAGGTATTCCGAGCAGAACATTAAAAGTTGTATCCTGCCGGAAAACCATGAACTTTGAATCAGACACAAGATTCTCAAACTGAGTTCTGATTATAATTTTACCAAAGTTTCTAGATCATTCTTGTAATAACCATGTAACATTATACTAGAGGTAAAAAAGTGGGATTCAGTGAGACCTAATCGGTGAAGTGTCTATATTGGAATGAGATTGACCCCTGATTCATTGTCAATGAAGGGACGTCAGACATCATTTTCATTAATCCTACTAGAGAGATACAATGTTTTGACATGTCCTTATATTATATCATCCTTATCTTAATCTATGAAATATATGACTACATAGAATTCTCCCAGATCATTCTATATATGGTAAACCTCTACAGTAGAAACATCGACTTCAAACTCTTTAGGGATTTCTAAACCCTCAAAATGTGATTCTTGTAGATCCTTTGGTAGAAATAGGGCATTGAAGATTGATAACTTGGCTGGTATAAGGCCCAATTACATCAAAACATCATTCTTCTAATATATAGGTCATTTTTTCCAACATGGAGATTCTATTTTGTAGGTGCCCTAGGATTTGATGTTCCAGATGTGTATGGACCCTCTCTTAGGGAAAGAGCTGGAAGTGCTTCTTCTCATTGTGGATTCTGCCATCTAGGTCTGCCTACCCACCAAGGAGGTGGTGGCATAGCCTCTAATAGGTATTCTAAGATGATCATGTCAGGGTATACCTTGTCATGTGTGGGATAGTTCCCTTGTTTATGGTGACCTCACTGGAGGACCTTCCTATGATATTTGGTATGTCAACCCTGCTTTTTAATACAAACTTAAACATGATTTATTACATAAAACTTCACTTGATACAACAAATAAGATTGAGAGGTTTAGTGTCTTTGGGGCTTAGGATCATTACATAAAAACTTGAAACATGAAATACAACATCTTTATTGAAAACTTCCTTTACATGACCACTACATTCCGTCGTACTTAGCATTGCATGAGATAACCTGGGGACATGCATAAGAAAAGGGTGAGCTATAAAGCCCAGTAAGGGAATACACATGGAATAACATGAGAAGTACAATACATTTTAGACATTAGGCATCTCAATAGAGAACAAGAGAAACATGAACATAAAGGTATGATAAAGCATGATAATCATAACATGGAAATGTGGCTACAACACTTAACATGGAATTAGCATGAGCCAAGACTCATTGCACATGGAGCATGAGTAAACCCTCATTTCACGTGAAGCATGAGTAAACCCTCATTGCACTTGAATTAGCATGAGTCAACACTCATTGAAAATGACGTATCATGATACTATACTTTACCTAATGCATTGGAGAGCTATAAGGGCACACCCTTTTTAAACATTTCATTTCATGCATAAGTGTGCCACATGGATCATAAAACATTGATTCATAAAACATAATCATTTATTCCACAATAAAGTAATGTGGAATTCATACATGAAACTTTATAATCAATAAGTAAATGTGCATAAAGGTGAATACCCTTGATGGAGAAATGGGCATGGTATTCACTACACAATGGTATTGGCTTAGAAAATCGGTGCAATTTTGTCAGCGTAACGATGTGATATAAGAATTCATAAAAATGGTTGATGAGAGAGAAAGGGGTGTCTCATCATATTTACATGAAATGGACAGTAAGGGGGTCATATATATACATGTCCAAAAAAAATTAATGGAATTTAGATTCATGATACAAAAGTATTGCTTGAATGTAAAAGAGGAGAGAGAAGTTCCTTTCGGAATTTCGGCATAGTAACAGGTTTACATGGGAGGAATTTAATGAGAGAGAAAGAGTTATCCCATAATTCAAACAATAATAGGGAAGTATGAGGGAGGTGAAAAACCATACCCCAACATTTATAATTGAAATTAAAAGGCATAACAACTTAAAGAAAATTGGAAAAAAATTAGAAAGGAAGAAAAAAACCCTTACTTGGAAGTGTGCTTCCAAAGGCTAGAGAGAGGCTTGTGAGAGGCTTCTTGGGAGCTTGGGGAACCTTGGGAGGATTCTAGAGAGAGTAGGTCAGAGGTTGGAAGAAATAAAAATGATTTGAGTGAGGAGGAAGTGGGAGCTTGGGTGGGTTTATATAGGAAAGGTGAGGGAATTCTTTATTATTTAGGTTTGGGACCCCTTATATTAAATTAATCCAAACCACAAACCATCCCATCGTTTTTTACTATGTTTTTTGGAAAATGGAAGAAGAAAACAATATTTTATAATGCCAAAGTCCTAACTTCTTAAAATAATAGGGTTTCTTATGTGTAGGTGAGTCACACTCCCCTGAAAATCAATTTAAGAAGACAAGGTGTTTAATAAGTCTTGAGGGGTCCGTTAATGCTTTGAAAAGTAAGTAAAACAAACCCAAAATCACATTATTTTAATGGTAAAACATATATTGGCCGAACATAAATATTATATTATTTTATTACATCACTATTGGGTCATTATGATTTTATAAAACACATTATATATTTAAACGGTATTTAATTTTTACCCAAAAATTTGACTGTGACAGAAAATTATGAAAAATTCACCGTTGGATAATTTCGACAACCTGATTCCAGAAATAACATTCATTTTATCTAAATAATTTCCTAAATATGTTAATTTTAACTTTTAAAATAAAAACCTACATTTATCGAAATTTTCACAGGTTTTGACGGAAATGGCTTTCAAAACTTAATAAAAATTATAATTGTATTCATAAAATTATAAGATCATTTATATTTAATAAACATTAATTTAATAATAATATTTTATTAAAATATTATTTAATTCAAAAATCCCTTAATTTAATAAAATAGAATTCTTAATTAAATAATAACTAAAAACACTATTTGTACTTTAAAAACTATTTATAATGTATCAATGATGACAAGAATGTATATATATTATTATATACAAAAAAATAATGTACATGAACAAAGTACTATCAATTTGTTACATAACCCTTAAAATAGACACATAAGACATAAGGGTAAGGTGTGCGATGGTGACAGACTCTTGGGATGCCTCGGATAACATTGCTCGAGTGGTAATCTCTATCAACTTCCACTTTTCCCGTAGACGGTCCCGTTCAAGCTTGACATGATGAAGCTCATCTTGGGCTTGGTCAATAGCGAAGCCCAAGGAAGCCGCCTTTTTTTTCGAGCTCTGACAAATGGGCTTCATATGGAGAAATTATATTGGATGAGGCCATTACTTATTTTGTATGAGTATATTGGATTTGTTAAAGCTATATATTTATACTAATCATGTGATCACTGTTCAACGACTATATTAGCTACGGTCAAAATTCTTAACATAAAACCAAAGAAGTTGACATTTTATATAAACATATAGAGACATTTAATTAGATGAAGATGGATTTCTATTAATGAAATTTTGGGTCGTTACAATATTCCCCCCTTAAGAAATTTTGACCTCAAAATTTTCCTTTTCCCACACTAAAACAGATGTGGGTAACTCACCTTCCTCATTTCCTCTGATTCCCAAGTCGCTTCTTCAAACTTGTGGTTTCTCCATAACACCTTGATGAGGGGAATTGTCTTATTTCGTAGAACTTTTTCTCTATGATCTCAGATCATCACTGGTTGCTCCTCATAAGAAAGATCATATTCCAATTGTACCACCTTAGAAGAGAGTACATGTGAAGGGTCCGGTATGTACTTCCTTAAGAGGGATACATTAAAGACATCATGTACCTGGGCCATGGTAGGTGGAAGTGCTAGTCAATAGGCCACAGCCCCGACACGATCAAAAATCTCGAAGGGGCTGATGTACCTTGGACTTAAATTCCCATTATTTCCAAACCTCATGACCTTTTTCCACGGAGATATATGTAGAAAAACCATGTCTCCAACTTTAGACTCAAGGTCTCGTCGATGATTATATGCATAACTCTTCTGTCGACTCTGGGATGCCTTGATATTCTACTGAATGGTTTTCAACTTCTCCACCATTTCCTCGACCATTTTCGGTCAAAGCAGCTTACGTTCACCAACCTCATCCCAACATGCCAGTGTTCTACACCTTTTCCCATACAGGGCTTCGTATGGTTCCATTTGGATGCTCGAGTGGAAACTGTTATTATAAGAGAACTCAACCAGAGGAAGATGTTGACCCCATCCGCCTTTAAAGTCCATTGAGCATGATCTCAACATGTTCTCAAGTGTTTGGATAGTCCGATTGGATTGGACATCAGTTTGAGGATGATAGGCCGTACTGAAGTTCAGTTTAGTATTCAGAGCATGTTGAATACTCTTCCAAAACTTAGAGGTGAATCTTGGATCTCGGTCAGACACAATAGATAGTGGCACTCCATGCAGCCTTACCACTTCCCTGATATATATCCGTGCTAGTTGATCCAATGAGAAATCCTCTAGAATAGAAATGAAGTGTGTAGTATTTGTAAGACGATCCACAACAACCCAGATTGCATTGTTGCCTTTGGATGTCCTCAGAAGTCTGGTGACAAAGTCCATGGTGATGTTCTCCAATTTACATTCTAGTATGGGCAATGGTTGTATCATCCCCTTAGACTTCTGCCTCTCTGCCTTCACTTACTGGCACACCAGGAACTTTGATCTATATTCAGGGATCTCCATTTTTATATTATCCCACCAAAAGTTTTCTCGAAGATCTTGATACATCTTTGTGCTCCCGGGGTGAATAGAGATATTTGAACTATGTGTATCATCCAAAAGTTCCTTCTTCAGCTCCGGACTCAATGGAACACATAGCCTTTTCCCAAATCGCACAATTCCTTCTTCATTAATATTAAACTCCAAGGATTTCCCTTTTTTGATAGCTTCAACTTTTTCCTGAATTCCCACATCATCCTTTTGAGCATCCTTTAACCTTTCCAAAAGAGATGGTTGAGCAATCATTTGTGAAAGGATTGATGATGTTCCCTTCTTTATGATTCCCATGTCCATCTTCATCAATTCTAAGAAGATGGGATCCTTCTCAATTATCATCATTGATAGAATCGCCGGGTCCTTTCTACTTAGGGAATCTGCCACCTTGTTCGCTTTCCCAGGGTGGTAATGTATTGAAAAGTCATAATCCTTAATGAGCTCTATCCATCTTCTCTGGGGAATATTAATCACTTTTTGTGTGAATATATATTTATGACTCTTGTGGTCAGTATATATCTCACATTTATCCCCATAGAGATAATGCCGCCATATTTTCAAGGAAAAGATCACTGCTTCCAACTCCAGATCATGCATTGGATAGTTTCGCTAATGGATTTTAAACTGCCTTGAGGCATAGGATATCATTTTATCATTCTGCATCAGCACACAACCTAAACCCTTCTTCGAAGTATCACTGAATACCACAAAAAGTTCCCCACTTGTGGGTAAAGTGAGAACGGGCGCAGTGATAAGCCTCCTTTTCAACTCCTTGAAGCTTTCTTCACATTCATCACTCCAAGTAAACTTTACTCCCTTCTGAGTTAGCTTAGTAATAGGGTTGGACAATCGTGAGAAATTCCTCACAAATCTTCGATAATATCCAGCTAACCCCAAGAAGCTATGAATATCTGTAACCGATTTTGGACTCGACCATTCCTCAATTGCATCTATTTTGGAGGGATCCACAGATATCCCATTGCTTGTGATGATATGGCCTAAGAATGAGATTTCCTTCAACTAGAACTCACACTTGCTGTACTTTTCATAGAGCTTCTCCTTGCGCATAGTCTCCAGTACAGTTCTTAAATTCTCCTCATGATCCTCCTTGGTTTTGGAGTATATTAGAATATCATCTATAAATACTACCAAAAATTTGTCAAGGCAATCTCTAAAGACTCTATTCATTAAGTCCATAAAGATTTCTAGAGCATTAGTGATCCCTAAAGGTATTAATATGAATTCATAGTGCCCATATCTTATGTGAAAAGCAGTCTTGGGGATATCTTCCTTCTTCACCCTTACTTGATAATATACCGAACGCAAGTCCACCTTGGAGAAGTATTGTGCTCCACGCAACTGATCGAAAAAGTCATCAATTTTTGGGAGAGGATACTTGTTCTTTATCATGATTTTTTTGAGATCATGATAATCGATGCAAAGGCACATTGACCCATCCTTCTTCTTGATGAAGAGGACTGGTGCACCCCATGGTGAAGCACTTGGGCGTATAAACCCTTTATCCAGATTCTCCTGTAGTTGTTTCTTTAGATCTTCAAGCTCTATAACAGCCATTCTATATGGAGTCTTGGATATGGGTAATTCATAGTGTATAAGTTCAATTGAGAATTCAACATCTCTTCTAGGAGGAAGACCAGACAGTTCCTCGGGAAACACTTCAGAAAATTCCCTTACAATAGGCATTTCTTCAAGGATGGTTTCTTCCTTGGACTCAATCATCTGAGCCATATACGCGTGCTCATAGGGCAGTAATATCCATGCTTGAGATCATGGATCTAAAGGAGATTCATCTTCCTCCTTACACTTGTAAATAATCGAGGGTCGATTCTCCATATGGATTTTGATTTCCCTCTCCCAACAATTTATGTTGGCTCTATATAAGAAAAGCCAATCCATGCCAAGAATTGCATCAAATTCCACTAGAGGGAGTATGACGAGGTTTACAGGGAAATTCAATCCATAGATTATAACAAGGGAGGACTTATATTCATGGGATGCAATGATTGCCCCATTTGTCGTACTCACCGACATCTTCACTTCCATGATTTGTGGTGGTGCTGGGATTGTTCTACTAAACTTTCAAGACATAAAATAATGCGTATAACCTGAATCAAAAAGTACGTTCACTATTCTTGATTGAATAACTAGCGTACCTATCACCACTTCATTTTCGGGGTTCACTTTGGCAGAAGTGATGGAAAAAGCTCTTCCTTTCTTCCTTGGAGGTTGTTGGTTGCCTCCGAAAACCCTTGGGTTAGGGCACTGATTTTCAAAATTCCACGGTTCTTTGCATTTGTAGCATTGAACAAAGCGTTGAGGTTCGAACGGAGCATTCCTCTCCTTTGTCACAGCCTCTGGTCTTTCTTGCCGATAGTTAACATCTAGGTGCCCTTCTCTTCCACACTTGAAGCATTTCCTCGTCCCCTTAAGGAAATTTCTAGGGTGCTTCTTTCTGCACTTTTGGCAAGTGGGGTGCTAAATCTTCTTAGCACTGTTGGATTTATCCATCGGACCACCAGAATTGAAGTCCACCTTACGATTCTTATCCCCAAGACACCCCTATGATTCTTCAATCTTTATTTCGACCTTGAGGGCACATCGGACAATTTACTCATATCTGTCGAAGTCATGGATCACTAATGCTTTCCGCAGGCTAGGCTTCATCCCACCAAAGAAGCGGTCAACCTTGAATTCGGGGGTAACAACAATGCCTGAAGCGTATCGTGCAAGCCTTGTGAAGTTTTCCTTGTACGCTCCAAAAGATTCTTCGTCTTTTTTCTTGAGGGAAAGGAAGTCCCTTTCCATATTAAGCCGGAGGGTGTGTGGAATATATTTATCGAAAAACATCTTCCAGAAATCCTTCCATTTCAATGCCTTGATCTCCTCCTAAGGCTTCGTATTTTTGATCAACATCCACCATTGATCAGATTCACCCTCCATATGATAAGCCTCCAGGAGAACCTTCTCTTGTTCAGAACATTGAAGGATGGAGAAGATCTTTTGAATGGAGTTAATCCATTGTTCAGCGATCATGGGATCAGATGATCCACTAAAATTAGGAGTCCTTTGTCTCATGAAGCTCTCGATAGTGAATTATTCTTTCCTAGGGGGGGTTGAACATTCCACTTTACCCATGTTTCTATTGAAAACTTGATTTAGCTGAGAGAGAAGCATGACAAAGTTCGTGATTCCCTCTCCCATTGGATTGGGCATCTCATTAGTACAATCAACACACTGATCTTCACACCGGTTGTTATCCCAAGTCCTCCTATTACTGACCATTGGCTGGAATAAAAGGAAAGTTAGGGGTAACACATAAAGGTTAATACAAATACAAAAGTTGATGACTTATAAATAAACTTTTATTTCCTTAACTCATGAGTCTATAGGCTTCAATCTAGTCTTTTCATGATCTACATTCTAACATATATTCTTAGGGGAATCTTTTTTTAATTCCCTTAATAAGGGTTCATACTAGATTTGTGAATTTATCAAAACATATCCCCCGGGAGTGTCATAACCAAGAGTGCATCAAGGCCCATTTTTGTGCACCAGTTCCCGTTCGAGTCTAGCTCAAAGTGGTGTTTTCGGGTTTTACCCCTAGGATACATCTGTGCCCGAGCCGCCTCTACCTGCTCGTATCCAGACAGGGATGTATTTTCTTGATAAACCACCTACTCAGTACATACCAAAACATAGGGATGTTTTTATTATACTTAGTCTTGTCTCTAAGGCTTTACTAGGGTTTTCTAATCCTATTCCCAAAAATAACTAAACCTATCCTCTGATACCAACTATGGAAACCCTACTTTTTAATACAAACTTAAACATGATTTATTACATAAAACATCACTTGATAAAACAAATAAGATTGAGAGGTTTAGTGTATTTGGGGCTTAGGATCATTACATAAAAACTTGAAACATGAAATACAACATCTTTATTGAAAACTTTCTTTACATGACCACTACATTCCCTCGTACTTAGCATTGCATGGGATAACCCGAGGACACGCATAAGAAAAGGCTGAGCTATAAAGCCCAGTAAGGGAATACACATGGAATAACATGAGGAGTAAAATACATGTTAGACATTAGGAATATCAATAGAGCACAAGAGAAACATGAATATAAATTCATGATAAAACACGATAATCATAACATGGAAATGCAACAACAACACTTAACATGGAATTTGCATGAGCCAAGGCTCATTGCACATGGAGCATGAGTAAACCCTCATTGCACATGAAGCATGAGTAAACCCTTGTTTCACTTGAATTATCATCATTCAACACTCATTGAACATGACGTATCATGATACTATACTTTACCCAACGCATTGGAGCGCTATAAGGGCGCACCTTTCTTAAACAATTCATTTCATGCATAAGTGTGACACATGGATCATAAAACAAAACATAATAATTTATTACAAGATAAAGTAATTTGGAATTCATATATGAAACTTTATAATCAATAAGTAAATGTGCATAAAGTTTAATACCCTTGATGGAGAAATGGGCATGGAATTCATTACACAATGGCATTGGCTTAGAAAATCGGTGTAATTTTGGTAGCGTAACAGCGTGACATAAGAATTCATAAAAATGGTTGATGAGAGCGAAAGGGGTGTCTCATCATATTTACATGAAATGGAAATTAAGGGGGTCATATAGATACATGTCCAAACAATTTCAATGGAATTTAGATTCATGATATAAAAGTATTTCTTGAATGTAAAAGAGGAGAGAGAAGTTCCTTTCGGATTTTCGGCATAGTAATGGGTGTACATGGGAGGCATTTAATGAGAGAGAAAGGGGTATACCATCATTAAAACAATAAGGGGAAGTATGAGGGTGGTGATAAACCATACCCCAACATTCATAATTGAAATTAAAAGGCAAAACAACTTAAAGAAAATTGGACAAAAATGAGAAAGGAAGAAAAAACCATTACTTAGAAGTGTGCTTCCAATGACTAAAGAGAGGATTGTGAGAGGCTTCTTGGGAGATTGTGGAAGCCTGGGAGGATTATAGAGAGAGTAGGGTATATTTTGGACGAACTCCAAAGGATTTTAGTGGGGTGGAAGTGGGAGATTGGGTGGGTTTATATAGGAAAGGTGAGGGAATTCTTTATTATTTAGGTTTGGGACCCCTTATATTAAAATAATCCAAACCAAAAACCATCCCATGGTTTTTGCCGATGGTTTTTGGAAAAGGGAAGAGAAAATCAATATTTTATAAGGACAAAGTCCGAACTTCTTAAAATAATAGGGTTGCTTTTGTGGAGGTGAGTCACACTCCCATGAAACACTATTTAAAAAGACAAGGTGTTTAATAAGTCTTGAGGGGTCCATTAATGCTTTGAAAAGTAAGTCAAACAAACCCAAAATCATATTATTTTAATGGTAAAAATATATTGGACCAACATAAAGATTATATTATTTTATTACATCACTATTTGGTCATTATGATGTCATAAAACACATTATATATTTAAACGGTATTTAATTTTTACCCAAAAATTTGACTGTCTCAGAAAATTATAAAAAATTCACCTTTGGATAATTTCGATGTCATGATCCAATAAATAATATTTATTTTATTTAAATAATTTTCTAAATATGTTAATTTTCACTTTTAAAATAAAAACTGACATTTATCGAAAATTCATGGGTTTTGACAGAAATGACTTTCAAAACATAATAAAAATTATAATTTCATTCATAAAATTATAAGATCATTTATATTTAATAAAAATTAATTTAATAGTAATATTTTATTAAAATATTATTTAATTAAAAAATAACTTAATTTAATAAAATAGAATTCTTAATTAAATAATAACTAAAAACACTATTTGTACTTTAAAAACTATTTACAATGTATCAATGATGACAAGAACATATATACATTATTATATAAAAAAAATAATGTACATGAACATAGTACTATAGATTTATTACATAAACCCTTAAAACAGTCGCATAATACCTAAGGGTATGGTATGTGATGGTGACAGACTCTTGGGGTGGCTCGGATAACATTCCTCAAGTGGTAATCTCTATCAACTTCCCCATTTCCCGTAGACGGTCCCGTTTGAGCTTGACATGATGAAGCTCAGCTTGGGATTTGTCAAGAGAGAAGCCCAAGGACTCCACATCTTTTTCGAGCTCCAACAAATGGGCTTCGTATGGATCAATTCTACTGGATGAGGCCATCGCTTCTTTTTTCTGAGTAAATTGGATTTGTTAAAGCCCTATATTTATACTAATCATGTGATCACTGTTCAATGACTATGTTATCAACAGTCAAAATTCCTAACATAAAACCAACTAATTTGATATTTTATATAAACATACATAGACATTTAATTAGATCAAGTGGGATTTCCATTAATGAAACTTTGGGTCGTTACATTTGGATGCATAAATGGTTCGGGTAGGGGTGTGATTGATGTAGTGGTTCATGGAATGACCATGTCTTCCCTTGTATCCTCAACCTCGATGACCGTGTATTTCAGTTACCTAATCAAGTATAGGGAATCTGTTTCACAATCATACTCATCAATTGAGAAGAGATCCGTTAATTGAATACCATTGACATAACCAAAGGTCAACTCCTTATCTAATAAATATTCTTAATTATTGGTCAACTCTTATTGTACTATTTGGTGGGGTGATTCATGTTCTTTGGAGATGGTCGACACAAAATTTTCTAAGGTCAATGCCAATTTTTTCCTTAAAATGAGCTCATATTCTTCTATTTTCTCTTTATCCTTATGGCTATGTTGCTTCTTTGAGGGTTGGACTTTAGAGGACTAGGCTTTTGATAAATTTGTATTTTCTATAACAGAAGTAGCTAGAGGTACAATTGGCCATTTAAACTATACTCATAGAATGGTATGAGTTCAGTTGATTGTTTTCCTGACCATCCATCCACTGAATTTTATTTAAATCTTACTTTTTACATCTTTCCACTCACCTTACTCCTCTAGATTAGTAGCATAAACACATGCTACATGGGCTAGAAAATTATTCAGTTTCACTTAACCAGAGTCCACCATATTATTTAGGATTTCATTGAAAAAAAAAGTCCTAGATGGGGTGCCCCAATATTTGATGGAATGGAAAATAGTTTGGGATATCCTTATCACTTTATTTATTAGGCTTCTTGGGATTTGGAAACTAAACTATGTTTTTTTTTCTAAAGATGAGATTACGTAGTTGCAGAATTGGTCGTTTTGAAAATAATAGACCTTGTTATTCAACTCATAAAAACTATCTCTGCCTGTGATCTCTATGATCATGTTGATGAGGAGGTCATTTTTGTTGATTCTTGGTAGGTGGATCCCTATGGTATGATGAGAGATTTGAAGTAGGAGTGGGTATAGGGGTCTGGTTATGTGTAACTATAGGAGCCTCTACTTTTCGTACACTTCTACCTAGAGTAGATGGAATTACATGAGACTTTTATTTAGTCTCTTGATGGAATTCTCCACCTATTGAGAAATTGAGGCAAGGTCCCAAAACCATCATGTGTATTTCATAGGTATCAATGGTATGAATAACTCGTCATGGAGATTTAAAATGTAAATGGGAAACAACTATTCTTGAGGGAGAAGTATGTTTAATGAATATGTCAATCCTTTCCACCGAGCAAATAAATCTAGGACTCTTTCATTCTTTATTTGTTTACATTTCATAAGATAAAAGATTGTTGTATTCTACAACATTGAGCAAAACTAGAAAAGGAACTTCTGATAGAGATATTCCTATCCAATTATTGATTGAGACTGCAGACTCATGTACCATACAAAGGAAATCCCCTACAGTGATTGCACAAATCAACTAAGTTTTATGGCCTCCTGTTGTTCATGGGTTCCCATCAGGGGATCGTAGTGAGAGAAAAAAAATCATCAAGTGTTTATTCGGATATTCGAAGCTGCTGAAGATTGAAAATGTAGGATTCCCAAATCTTGGTGGGGGAGGAGTCAGATATACCCATTAAGGATAAAGCTTATTTTCTTGTTGTACTAGTGAACACCATTCATCCATAGTTTTTAATCGATCCTTTAATGACACAACAGTAATCATGAACATTTGGGAAGAATTTGGATGATTCAGGACTTGAACATGTGTGGCAGATGGATCTTGAATGGGTGAAGATACTGGTAGGACCATTAGTGGTAGCACTGCTGGAATCTATCGCGGGTAACCCATAGGTATAGTCCTGTAAGGATGTTTTTGGATCTATTCTGGTTGTGCATGAAATGGAGAGAATTCTAGATCTAACTTAGTTGTTCCAAAAAACCCTCTTGATTGATGTTCGCCAACTGGAAGTTCCAGTTGAGGATCTAATTGCTGAGAATATCTAGTAGGAAGACGACCTCAGAGTAACACGACATTGAGTCTCCTCAACTCTTTCATTAGTTCCTCTTATTGAGTAACTCTTTCCTCTGATGAAAGGGAATGACCTTCTCTAGGGGGAAGGTGATACATAGTCTGACTCTTACCTTTTAACCTGTTATGTTCCTTTAGAAGAGGTAAACGTGGATTATTCGAGGGGACACCCAAATTTTGAGAAATACTCTGGTTTTGTGTATGTACACCTCCTTTATTTATTTCAGTGTGGACCATATCATGAATAAGAAATTCCTCTTATAACTCCTTTTAATTGGACTCATGTTCTGGAAGATTTTCTATGATATCATTGATGATATTCACTAATGTATAATGCATTGTTAAAATTTTTTCGGTATCTCTATGAGATCGCCTTCTTCTATGTGGTCCAAAATACCGTGTCCTCTTCTTGGTTGGTTCCCTGAGAATTGTTTGGTGGATAGTAACCCAAATGGAATCTTCTAAAAGTTCAGTTGTGTGCATTCCAAGTGAAAGCACTGAATCACGGGATGACATGAACTAATAGGATTCATTTCACAGCTTTCTCCCTAATTGGGAGGAAAATTATTCCCCCTAAGGAGTGGATCATTAAGGTGAAAAGGCCCACAGACCTGAGGGATGGGGCTATTAATCTTCTTCTTTCACAACCCTTTGGGCCCTATATACTAGCTATATGGGTTGGGTTAAAAAAGTACCCCAACCCTACGGGCTTGGGTATCTCATGGACTGCAATGGATGATATTTTTTGTAGCTGATCTTCTAATTTTATGGATTTTGATATGAATGTTGGATGGGTGGATTATTTTACACTCACTTAAGTCACCTATTTTGGAATATTGTTATTCTATATTTATTAGTTTTTCACTCCAATGGCTGAAAACCTCTAATAGAGAGTCTTTCTCGATGCTCTCATATGCTTGATGCAAAATATCTCAACATCCTTCTCTCTTCGGGTCTGACATTGGTGAGAGTCAGTCAAGGCCTATTGTTGTTGAGCATATCTTCAGTCATGAACAGAATCCATTTGTTGTAGTTTTCCTAGGCTAATGAAATTGCATTAGACCACTTTTGGGAGGCTTTGCTGGCCGGAGAGTGCAGTTAAATGTAATTCTTCATGTGTACCCCATCCCCTGATATGAACACTAGATAGGGTATCTATGATCAACTACCACAACCTCATTAATGCATCGATACATTCATGTTGAAGGCCACCTTACGACTTATTGATCATTGGATGTCAGGAATCCATGATAAATTGAAATTTAATTTGGCATTATAAAGCTTCTATTACCTTGACATGAATTTGATACTCATTATAAGGTAATACCTTTTTTCTAGGTGTCGAAGAGTTATCCACATGTTGAGGTGGATGTCATGCATACAATCTTTCACCAAAATATCTAGTATTTTGTATTGAAGGGTGGATAAAGGCCAAAACATGACTGGTATTTCATATTTAGCAGTTATTTACTCATGTATAACATATCTTCTTCATATTTCACTAGAGGTTCCTCAAACTGGTCTGACTAGAGTGGATTCTTCGTAATTATTTTACCACAAACAATGAGATTGGTTGGTATTTCCTCTACTATGTTGGAAGGAAGGTGACCCAAGGGTGTTTTGGAGAATGACTATCACCTTGGGTTGTCTTTCAGTTGACAAAAGGATTTCACCCTCTAGTGAAAAGGCATCATACATGATTGTCCTTGTGTTTACAAGTGCCTCAAGATAAGAGGCTTTCTTGTTACAACATTTTTAGTTAGAGAATTATCTTGACAACATGAATCACTATTATGGATATAAATTTCATATTTAATATCATCATGGGGAGGACTAACATGGTGGATTTCAAAAAGGGGTAGACAACCTTTCTCTTTGGTCTTCTGGCCACACGAAGGGTTTTCATGGCTCTCTTCAAGAGATAGAATATTGAGATTGAATGGATTGTCATGAATCAAGCCTTAATGAGGAGGTATCCAATGATCACCTTCAGAATTAATGATACTACTCCCGCAATCTTTTAATGGGAGCGTAGGGTCTTGAGCTGCAATAGATAAATATCTGAGGGTTCCAAGAACTCTAGCATTAAGTGGTGACAAATCTAAGACCGTCTCTTGATTCACCAACCATATTTGATAACACTAATTCTTTTATGCCTTCTTACAAGTGAGACTTGATGGAAAAATAGATTTTCATGTGTAGGTGTATGTCCCTTCCATGGAGTGTCCATCAGGATAGACTGATTATCTCTAGTTGGAATAGGTGTATGTTCCCGATCCGGTTCTCCCTATGATATGGGGGAGTTTACCCCATGATCCTACTAGATATGAGGAGAGGTATATATCTTCTTCAGGGTGACATGTTGATTAGATACCCCATTTTTACAGATAGATTTATGTGTTTGTCCATCAGGTACTAGTGTCATCATCGTTATGATGTTCTGGAAATTTTCTAGGATATGGTAAGGAATTTTTGTCTGCCCTTTTACCATTTCCAAAATGTGTTTGGTGACTTAAAAGACTGGAATGAGGATAAAAATCCATTCTTTGTCTTGAGTGGGTGTATGTGCTTTCTCATATCCTCCCATTCTTATTAGTGGATACTAAAAGTAATCATATGTGAGGGTAGAGATTTGAGTCCTCCCTCTACTTGCCACTGATACTTTCCGACTAACTTCTCCAGGAGCTTCCAAATAAGGATGTTGGTAGCCTTCGCGGTCATAATCATGTATATATTACTTCTTGCAGGTTTCCGCCATATTTGGTTGGTGGCCTTCTTTTAACACTTCTAGACAAGTCCACTGGATGGATTAATGGGGGTAGGTAGGTGTATGCTCCAGCTTACGATACTCCACCATATTTAAACAGTGGGATTCATTAGATGCCACCATATGAGTCTGTTGGATGTATGATCAAAGGTGAATGGTTGTATGTATTATCTCTCTATTTTCCACCAAAATGGATAAGTGAGATTCTATAGATGGGTGAAAAGGTAGAACACTACTTTTTGTTAGCAGGTTTTTGTCTCTGGTGGGCCATCTTGCATGCCTGGGTTTGAAGGACCTAGGATGAATAGTCAAAGGTGACACCCTCATCATGTTGAGGTTTTACTATTGAAAGGAATTGGCGGTGGATATTTCTGATAGAATCCCTTGGGAATGAATTATGTGTATTTTGGATGAGGTCCTAGTTGGACTCTTGATCTTCCTCCATAAAATATGAGAGGTACTGGTTATTGCATTCCTGGGATAATCTCTTGAAATAGTTGAAGATAACAGGCAGCATAGTATACTTCTAGTCCACCGGTCATCACTGATAAGATGATCAAGGGTGATTGTTGATATGGAGGTCCTATCGGGTGGCCTCCAAGGTTGGTATGGTATTGTGTTGATGGTACTCTCTAACTAGTGCATTAGAGACCCGACATTGAAGATGCTGGGTTGGTGATGATGTCCTTAGTGCAGATGAAGATCCAACCTGAGTAGTAGTTGGGGAATTCCTGGGAGAAAACTTGATGGAAGCCATTTTATTTAAGGGAGTTTTGAAAAGGAGTGCCTATATATATTACAAATACAAACAATGACCATTAACATCTCATTTGAGTGAACAAATGCGTGATGGATTTTTTTATATGGACCCCTTTTTTGGGAGTAGAAGGGGCTTGATAGGTGGGAGATATTATCATATTGGTTAAGGATTCACATCAGGTTCACCATTTTTTTCATCATAAATGGGACTTCATTGAGATACAAAATCACTATTCTGAAACAGTATCCAATAGTTTTATTCATGGAATTGGAAACACCCAATGGTTCTGTATCCAAACAGACCTACATTCCAAAGGTAAGAATTCATTAGGTCTGTTGACCTATGATTCCTAAGAACTTACATTGGTCAAGAAGATGGGAGTTCAGTCTCATCACAACCTCTTGAGGGGAATTATTTCCTACTCTATGACTCTCTTATAGACTTAATATATGTTCATGGAGCCTTCATTAATTCCGAATTATGAAATAGGACATCCAAAGATTAACAATCAATTTTTAGCATGTATAGAATTCAAAATCATCTATTTGTATCCACATTTCTTCATCAATTGAGATATATGTATGTTTATGAGGTTATCCATCAGTGGTATCCTCTCATATACTATTTATAGATTCATTGTTTGTTATTACAATGATTCTATTTTTTTAGACACATAGTGGCGCACTCAAGAGTTTATGTTCATCCAGGTAGATGAATGTAACTCTGGAGTTTATCGTCGTCCAAGGAGATGTAAGTTGTTATGATATTCAAGATTTAACCCATAGATGGGATTCCTATATATCTTTGTAAAAGGAATTAGAACCCACATAGTTCAGTGCCAGTTAATGGGACACATCATACCTTTTAAGATCATGTGATGAGGACCCAACTGTACATTTTAACATTATGTGGCAAAGATGAATAGGTAGAAGATTCCTAGTCAATGTTTTGTGTGGGACTTATGTTGAAACAGACCAAGGAACAAGTAAGGTATATGAGTTTCCTAGTTGAGTTAACACCGATTGGGGACATGTCCCAAAAGAACACGGTTGGTTTAGTAATTGGGTTTTGACCTTAGTGAGGCTTCCTACGTATCCCATTTGGATGGGAATCAAAGCCCACAAAGTTTAGTGAATCCCACAAGTTAGTATATAACTTTGGGAGGATTAGGTTGGGGATTTATCTTGAATAGGATTCCTTGTAAAAGAAACCATGAGTGATGTATCAACTCATGATGGTTTTGGGGTTTAACTGAGCAATTACTACTAAGAAGGATTCCCAGGTTAAGGGAATTATGACTAGGGGTTATTCCTAATGAGGATTCCCCTTGAGCTCAGCCCCTAAGTGGGATTTTTACGTATCCTGATTAGATTAGTAATCATAGTTATTTTAGTTCAATTCATCTTTCAAGGGACTATATACCTTTGATAGGATTAATTCTGGGATTATTCCTAAAGAAGATGCCCTATAAAAAGTTCCATGAGTGATGTATTATCTCATGGTGATTTGTAGGATTATTTGGGGATTACACCCAAGGAGAAGGACCATATGACTGATTTGGGGTTATTATTAAGACCAACTTTTGAGGATAATGTCCCTTGATCTCATAACATAGATAGTGGTCCTACATATCTTGGTTATGGTAGGAATTAGAGTTCTCATAGTTCAATTTTTCTGGTGAATTTTATGGATGTCATAATAATCACTAAGCTCTAAGCGCTTTTGATTCATTCTCAATGTGAGAAATAAGAGGAAGTGAAATATTAAACAAATGACACACTTTTCCTCCTTCACTAGATGAAGATGAGGAGGATGGTGGTGGAAGAGGTCGAGGAAACCACAGAAGAGGCCACAAATATGGAATGTCACTCTTTAAAATTCACTCTAGAAAGGAATGAAGGTAAAGGACATGGTGGTAGAGAGGATAAATACTAAAACTTCAAACATGGAAGGCTAGAGGATTACTCTAGGAGGGATTCCCAAAAATTGGTTCAGCAGTGGGAGGAGTATCTAATTCCCTATTGAAGGGGAAATAAAATGTGATCCTTATCCTCCTTGTTGGGAACCCGATGCTCTAGATTTTAGGGATGAGAAGGGACATATAGAAACATATCCCAAGAATATGATATCAGAAAATACTCAAAATTAACCCTAGGGTAAGGGTACTTATGTCCGTAGATATACAAATCAATAGATGCATCGATGATCCTGACCCTCTATTATGATAGGTTCAGGAAACCTATGACCATAGAAATAAAAATCCAAATGGGAGACACACAGATGTGACTTTCCCCAGGGTTTAGTAAATTAGTAGTTCTAGGTGGAGGTTTCAACTTGGTCCCTTTTAGGTAAGGGATCCAAATAAAGAGACTTCATGCCATGGATGTCTTTGAAGAAGGCCTCATGGATGGCTCATGAAGGAAAGAGATTAGGGTTAACCAAGGAGGATCATGAAAGTGGTGCTTTGTGTAGGTAATTATAGGTTAATGAGAGTTTCATGGGTGATGGAATACCTGGGAAAATATATTTGGGAGAGACTATTCACATGCCTTCAAGGGTTTCCACATGTGTTCCAAGAGGTAAGTCATACAAGTCCCTGGTTAAGGAATGGATCCTTGTGCTAGGCTTCATTAATTAGAGGTTACAAATGTCTTTCATAGGTTTTTTTTACTTTAAACACCAATAGGAATAAAGTTATTCTATTCCCATCTTATTCCCTCTTATTTAGGTGTTAGAAAACTTCCTGGAGGGTTCTAGTTGACTTGTGCGAAGAACTAGGGCGATCAGAACAGTAATCAGCCTTCGGCAAAATTTATCCACACAAATGAAGACCTCAAGGGACTATTTATAGGAAAATATAGGACCCTAGGAAAAGGAGTTAGTTTTCACAAGAAGGTCACATGCAGGTAGGTTACACAGGTATCTTATACACCGAAAATATATGTAGTTACTTGGCTGAAGCTACTATTCCATACGGTGGGGGTTGCACCCCCGCACCCATACTCAGTATTAGTGTCAAGCTATGATCCCATCCCTTCGGGCCTATCCCTTCACCATCGACACTAACTTCCATGAAAAATGGACAGTTGTACCATGAAATTTTCAAGTTCAGTCTACGATGATTTGGACCGCAGCACATGGAAATCCATTCTCCTCCTTTTTCCATCATAAAGACGTATTTTTACTCAAACTCAATATTTGGTGGTTAAGTGAGGTTAACATCTTCAAATATGTGGAAAAGTTCATGGAACACATTTCATAGTGGAAGTAGGTACATAATATTGGTGTAATACATGGAAATGGAATTCATGAAGTCTTGATCTTATTTTAAGGACATATAATTTGGGACCTTTATATTCTACTAAGAATTTTATTCTTAGTAGTGAGTTTTCATTGTTCAATTTTCCAAAAATTAAGGCAAACCACTAACAATCTATGAAAACAAGAACAAAGGAATTTCTAGGATAGGAGTCCACCATGCCTAGCTGGAGTCATCCTGGGCCAGCTAGAAGACCAATAGAAAGTGCATATCTTCTGTGGGAATTGAGCAGGCCCATGTATAGGGAACATGGTGCACAAGCAGGCTGGCAGACATGGCCCAAGATAGAGACTCAGTGAGCCAAAACCCGAGTGGTGGAGGTGATACGTATGGTATGGGTGTCAACCCCATTTCCAACTCAAGAGGTGGAAGTCTATCATCTATAACAAAGGAAATAAGATGAGGGATTTTGATACGGGATGCGATATTATTCCAGTGATGAAACATGGACCATCTAATCATGCTTCCCAATTATTTGCGTCATTTGATCACTCCATCTATTGATTCCAGCCATCCGCCTCAACCCTACAAATCATGAGTTAAAACCAATTTGATCTTGCTCCTGTGTAGTTTTGAAATCAACTGGTCATGTGAACCGTAATACCACCGTCTTCAACCTCCTACTCATCTATCACCCTCCCGCAATGTCGTTTCAACATGGAAAAGACACATGCTCAACATCACCAAAGTCTCTCCAGATCCTCGCTGATAGCCATGAAAGTTTGAGGTAGCCAACATAATACACTACGAGATCCAAAAAATAATTCCAATAGCCTTTCACGAGAGCCTCCGTCCGCACTAAAAATCATCACATGATCATCCTTTGATAAAGCGACCAAAGTGGAGGAAACTGGTGAAGGCATCACGAGAAATTTACGACCATGAAACCTTCCTCCTTTGAAGAATTTTCTATCTAATTCAAATTGAATTTTTCTGTATCACGTGACACCATGATAGTAAAATAGAGGCATCACATGATCAAATGAAATGATCATGCGATGAAGAACAAGTGGCTGCATGATGTCTATCTTGAAAAACTCCACCACTTCAGTTAGAACTCACGTCGTCTATTCCATGTAAGGTGTGATCAAACTCATCCTCCCCTCACATATATATACCCTTATACCTTCACACAAAATGGATGAAAGGTGTGGGGGAAAGAAGGGATTCTGAAAAGAAAAAGGGAGGAGGAGCAGAGCATGTAGACTGTCATCATTGAAAAACCCCTCAGGTGATCGTTGGAATCCACCATATGTTCTTTTCAATGATAGAAAATCGCATGAATAATTGAACACCATGTGACACCTGGTTCATGTAGGGTAGTTATGAGATCATGTGGTCCCATCCTATTCGTTGATTGGTTTCACGACTTCACCAAGGAGGGACTTTGTCAACATAGACTATCCCAATGTGCACCCTCTGCACTCACTAGAAAGACTCTATGAAGAATCCTCATTTGGATCAAGCAATCGCATGAATGATTAAGCTTCATGTGATGCAATAATATAGGACCTATAACTCATGAAGAACCATACTGGTACCCGCGAGTTTGATCCAGCATGCATAATGACCCTTGGGTCTCGTGAATACCTTGAGCATCCCTGTCTTGTGGTGATCACATCCATCGACGTACATAGTTTTCTTAACCTGGAAGAATCCCCCATGGGTCTTTGGCACTATAATAGAGACCTTTGTGAGACCACATTTGGAGGACATGTGAATCACATGAATGAATAAACCTCATGTGAACCCTCTGTAGTGCAAGTCATTCCTGTGAACCCATGATCACATGGTATGTCAACCCTAACATTGATACCCAAGATAGATATCCCAAATTCTTTCTCTCAGTACAGTTCAAGGGGCCTTCATGTCTCATGGAATCTGTATGCACCCTTGGAAATGGCCACCTCATGATGTAATTTTCTCATGGACATCCCCTTCATACGAGAAAAACAGAGAGGATGTTTCACCCATAGGTCATTCACCCTCTTTATGCAGTATACACCTTCACCAGTATATGTGTCCTCAACAAAGAGACCTATTCATGGTCAAAGAATTCATCATAAGACCCCCTTTGAAGACATGTGAGTCACATGAATAGTAACCCCCATATGCTACCATCATTTGTGAACTCCTCGGCATATGCATTACAATAACACCCACGTAATATATTTAATAATTTTAAATAATTTAAAATTAAGTGTTTTATTTAATAATAATACTTATAAATAATTATAATTTATACCTTTCAAATTAATTAATTAATGTTATAAAAATACTACTACTATATTTCATAAAATAATATTTTAATATGAATATACGTATTTGATCAATAGATTATTTAATTAAATATTTTAGATAATAATAAATATATTTACTATTATAATTATTTTTATAAATACTAAATTATGTTATGAATATTTTCACTATTAATATGACACCCCAAGATTTTATGGAATGTTATTCTTAAATAATTTCAATCCATTAGATAGCTTATATTCACAAAACCCTGAGCCACTGTGAAACAATACTTTGTTATAACCTATCCAATGAACATAATCTTTCCACTTATGTGATTTTAATTTTTAAAAACCAACATACACCGTTTCGATGAGTAATTTTTTTAGTGTCTAATGGGATTAACTTAATTTTTTGGTGAATAGTAACCTGACCCTTATGAATAGTAATATACCCATATGAATAGTAACATGACCCATATGAATATTAATGTGCCCTTATGAATATTAACTTTACCCATGTAAGTATAAATTCAATTTAGGTACCTTTTTAATGAAGTAGAAAATTTTATAAACTATTAATTAAGTATTCATATTTTTGTGTGTGATAAATATTTAATTACAATATTAAATTAATAATTTAATTATTTTTCATAAAATTCGTTTCTAAATAACTATTTTTTTGTCCTATGATTTTAGAATAATTTAATAAGACCTTAGTTAAGTTTTTAGGGAATTATAAAATCAGTTTTGGTTTTAAAACTGTATTTTTTGAGTAAATAATGATTTTAATTAAAAAATCAATGTATTATACTCAGAATATTATTTTTCTAAAATGGAGTTCATTTTTTGATTCTACACATTGAAAAATAGATATGGTGAATTTTTGGGATTTTTCTGAAATATTTGAATTTTTAGTGAATAGTGAAATACAGTAATTAACAGTATATATACATTATAGGTTAAATTAACTATTCCTTGCAACATGGATTATTTAATAAACTATAATTGTGAACTCACATTCATATATTATTATTTGTTTTTATAAGAATCAATATTATTGCTTTTTGTGAGTAAAATAATAAAATAATGAATAAGATATTTAAAAATCAATCATCTCCTACATTATAATACCCCCCTCACTCCCTCTTATCTTCACTCCTATAAAGCCTTGTTCCTTGTCTAAATTTAGCTCAAATATCCTCCCAAGATCCTTCCCCACTTTCATCATCCCTTGGTCTCATAAAAATACCAAAACCTCTCTCTTAAAGAGGCTCTCAAGAAAGACAACTTCAAGATGTAAATTCCTCTTTTCATTTATTTTATTTTGAGTTCCTCTCTTTTATTTTTATTTCCTCAAAGAATTTCATACAAGTGTTATGATAACTATAATAACTTAAATGTACTATAATGTTGTTATGATAATGGAATAATTCATCATCATATCTCCTTTCCCCCTCTTTTATATTAGAAATAAAAACACCATCTGAGATGTGTTAATTTATCACATTCAAGGATGATCGGTTTTCAATTTCTATTACGACTTTCAATTATGGCCATGAAACCATTTTTATGGTTTAAATATAATATAATATATGTATTATAAATAATTTAATGTTCTTTAATCTTCTTTTACACATGATTTTTAGTTATATAAGTTTTTTGTTATAAAAAACCGCCAATTAACCCAAATAATTATCATTACAGTTTTATATAATGATTCCTCTTCACTCCCAATAAACAAATGAATTTTATAACCATTTAATATTATATTCATTAACAAATAATATTAAACATCTATTCTGGACAACCATTCCCATCTTACATGTTTATCCTTACATGTATATGATTAAACCTGTCATGAATACTGAGGAAGAAAACGCTCTCAAACAATAAAATTGAACCTCTTAAACCCATCAATAAGTCCACGAATGAACTTAATAAGGATATAATAAATAAATTACATAAAAAGGTACTATAAATATTAACTAATGAATTTAATTTGGTTATCCAGGACACTAGGATCAAGTTAATAACACTATTATACTTAAGGTAAGGGTTTCCTCATCTCACTCCCATTTTTGTGAGATACTCCTTATTCACCACTATTTATTTTTTATGGTGTATGTATACTACAGATTTATCTATCATATAAATAATACCTTTATTTTTATGGTATTAAATGTATAATTTTATGATTATTAATTTTTGGGGAATACAATTCAATTGAGTACGAAGTGGTAAGGGTTTTCTACATGAACCTATATTTTCATTCAGGTTACTATTATTCTCTAGTTACCTCAATTATATTCTTATTTATTTATATTTACTTGTCTTATATTCTAGTTTAATGTTCTATATATGTGTACCAACTATAATCCTACCATCATTTACGGGTAGTTATATTTTTTAAAAGGATCTTTCAAAAAAAATTCCTGAAATACAAGCCTGATGCAATGGAATTTCTCAAATTTTTACCTATTTTTAAGAGCACTCTATAATATGTTTTTAGAAACCATTATAATTAAAAAATTAGACCTTTTATTGTTAAAATAATATATTACTTTACTTCAGGTTTTATACAAATAATTTTCCAAAAGAACTCTTATTTTCAAAGTAAAAGAGTATTTATTTGAATAATTCTTGATAGTTTTATAAGAGTATCTTCATATATTTCAACACTCATGTTGATTATTATATATTATTGGGATTTATAATTTATGATACAATATACCATATTTAATTTAATGGTTTATGATTGGTTTGACTATGGATGTGCTATCTTAAAACCATTCACCAATTTACTTCGAATGGTTAGTGTTTATACTTATTGTTCAGGGAAAATTATTTACGTCTCATATGTTAGTTTCAATATAAAGGTATATGTTTTTAATATTTATCCCTATTCATATGAGGAATTTATTTCACTTAGTAAGTGATGGGTGAGGCCCGCTATAGCCTCTCGATGCATCAGCAGGTCTCATGAGACAAACTACGGTCTTGGCAAAAAGCCTTGAAAAAATGGTTATTTATGGTGTTGGCACAAGGAATTGATGGTATGGTTATGATGTCTGGAATTATGAATTAACTCATTATGAAACTGGTAATTGAAATTTCATGTGGTTATTCGAATATTATAATACCCATGATTATGTTTTATTATGGAATTATTTATTCATCTCTTATTCCTGCCATTATGTGCTCATGTTTATTTTTAAAGGCATGTGTTTTAAGCTATTCATTGTGCCTAATGTTTATGTTTATGATAACTTTCATTGTATTAATTAGCCTTAATGAGAATATGGGATCACCTTTTTCTTATGTTTCCTTTTACCAGGTTATGATGATGAAAATATTGAATATGCTTTCAAGGATACAGTTTATTTCATATTTTAACATTTTTTATTTTCTTTTTCTAATGTATTATGGGTATCATGATTGTAATCTAGTCTTCCGAGACTGCTAAACTGATCATTCCTTTGGTATTTGATTCCTTGTAATCATCCCAATGTATTAAAATAATACACAGGATCCCGGCTTCTAGAGTTGGGGTGTTACATTTGGTATCAGAGGAAGTTTAGCAGCATCCTTTGAAACTATATTTAGAAAATATGGGTTAGGGAACATAACCCTAAGATAGAATTTGTGGATAAGAATAGAATAACATACTATAATTTTATTAAGGTATATATTATGTGTATCTTCCTAGAAAATAAATCCATATCTGGATACTACAAGTAGATGTGGTTATAGAATAGATGTACCTAAGGGAAACAACTCTGACAAGGTGTTCCGAGCATCACTTGGGGTATCTTGGTACATGACAACGAGCCTTACTGCACACTTGGTTTGACACTCTCGGGGATATTATTAGGATAATTATAAATTTTCATACATACCATTATGAAGGATTTATACTTCCAAAGTAACTAAAGAATACGGTTCTAGAATTTACAATACATAAATTTATGTTATGTTCTATACAATGATTTGTTACAGAAAGTTCATAATTTTATGAGCTAACATAGTATATGGAATTGTTTAGAAATGGATTCTAGTAGAAGTAATGATAATCTATCAATGCATGTGATGAAAAGTGTAAGAAGGATCATATCTCTCATGGTCTTAATCTATCATTTTGAAGGGAGATAGTTTCCTAAGTGTCTTCATCATATGAGGAAATAATATCATGTGTTAACAAGATGTGTAAAGAATTCTAAGAGTCTTATAAATTTTAAGGGAAGAAAGAGAAGAAGAGGATGATAGAGAGAAAGATGGATAAAGGGACTGAGGGAAACAAGGGTTTCCCCACATGTGACAAAAATAGAAAGAATAAACCTGGTAAATGCTTAAAGGGAATGAGAGTTTCTTATAAGTGTGGAGAGAAAGGACACCAAGTTCATGATTGTAAGGGTAAGAAAAATTTTCGGTACTGTAGCAGCTGGACCAATTCAAATCCAGGTGGAGATAAAATTTCAGGTACTATAGAAGTTACTGTAGCAGGTATTGTTCGGTACTATAGCAGCAGGAACTATTCATCCATATGGGCCTTTGGGCCACCAGTTTGGTCCTCAAGTCCTATAAGGATTTTGGGCCACCCAAGGCCTTTGGGACAGTTGTTTCTCAAGGCCTTCGGGCCATGTCAAGTCCTTTGAGCCACCCCAAGGCCTTTGGGATACATGAATATACAGATATACCAATCAGACTATAATGGAAATGGCTCCAAATGAGGATTCAGAGAAAGCACATTCACTGAAGTATAGATAACTGAATCTAGAATATTGAGAGGGTATGGCATTGCCATTGGTACCAGGCCTATGCCACTCTGCAGAGAATAGCTAGCTGACTAGCCTTGTGAAGGTGGAGTGATGATATCATTACATGTGCTGGGGAGGATCAGTTCCAAGTTGTCTTGTTTGGGCGATTTCCTCTGAGACCTATGAGTCATGTAATTGTCTCTAAGCCTTCAATACTTTTAAGGGTTCCACATTACCCCTTTAATGGTGGATTGTAAAAAAACAATAAAAAAGAAGGCCTTAAATCCTTTTAGGTAGGTATAATGCTTTAACTACAAGGAGATGGGACACTATGTGAATCAATGTCCCAAGACTCAAAGGAATATACCCCAAATGGTGTTACTAGAAAATGATCATGTAAAGATACTACCGTGGATAATGTGGGATGATTAATATTCCTAGTCAAGAAACATTTTATTTGAATATTTTATCAGAAATGTACTGGTTATAAGAATTATGGAATATATGAGGAATGTACTGAAGTAATTTTTCATTAAGGATTTGAGACCATAAGTTGAATGGTACCAAGGAAATATATTCAGTAGGAAGTTAAATTTATGGGAAAAGACATGATTAAGGGAAATTCAACCCTTAATATATTTATGATGCTGAGATAATGATGAAGAAATGACTTATTTTGATAAATACTAACTTCGTTGGAATTAATTTTTGACTTGTCAACTAGTGGTCTATGCTATCATCGATGGAGTATACAACACTTTTGGATTTAAGGAATATATTCAATAACATGTATCATACATAAGGAATACATAAGAATGTTTGTTTTTCAATATGGTTTTACGATAATTTGAGTTATTACCATATTTCAAGAGGATACATGAAGAATTTATTCAAATGTTTGGAATGTGAAAATTTAGAGTTGCATCAGGGATAAGTTCATCTTTGAAATTCAATGACCATCTTTCTAAAGTGGTGAATCATTATATTTTGGAAAGTTTAACAATTTATGAATGTTTTAAGTTGATCATTATATGAGGTTTTAGAGGATAATGTATTACTTCATCACATGACACAAACTATTCTAAGAGATGATATATAGATAGTTCAAAGTGAAATGAAAGGATAATATTATGTTTATGAAATAGAAACATATATTTATACTCTTATAGAGTGGAATAATTCCTCAATTCAAGGAAAAGAGTATAAAAAAATGTTGTCCTATTATCATAATATTTGATAATATCAATGAAATTTTTTAATAGTAGATTATAGTTTTGTAGTAATCAACTATCATATGAATATGTTATCTATCACATTTCATCAGAACTTCATAGTTTGATTTTTCTTCCATGTCCAAGATTTTACTTCCAACTAATGTCACCCCATTCGAAAGCATAATTGTTGTGGTCACAAACTCATTTCCCTTAACCTCTTTTTAAGAGGATATTTTATTAGCCCTATTTCTAATGTGTGTTTCCCTCAAGAGAATTTTCAAGCATCAACCTTTAACTTTTGGAGTGTAGTTTTCAATTACGAGGATGCAATTCTATTGAGGGGGAATAATGTAACACCCTAGAAATTTGTTTAATAATTTTAAATAATTTAAAAATAAGTGTTTAAATTAATAATAATACTTATAAATAATGATAATTTATAGATTTAAAATTAATTAATTAATGATCTAAAAAATAAATACTATTATATTTCTTAAAAGAGTATTTTAATATGAATATTTGTATTTGATCAATAGATTATTTAATTAAATATTTTAGAGAATAATACATTTATTGACTATTATAATTATTTTTATAAATACTAAATTATGTTACAAATATATTCACTCTTAATATGACACCCCAAGATTTTATGGAATTTTCTTCTTAAATGATTTCAATTCATTAGATAGATTATATGTGCTAAACATTGAGCCACTGTGAAACAACACTTTGTTATAATTTCATGAACCGAATCTAGTCGCCATCAAAACTGGAACCAAACCTGGTCGTGACAAGGCCTAAATGGAATTACCAATCCCCATAAGCTGGTACAAGTTCCCGAGTTTCATAAAACGAAAACTGTGAACAATTTACCTGATTTTATAAACATACAAAGACAAACAAGTCCAATAAAACTAGTCTGTATTTTTCAAACAAAACCATATTTTACAAAATTTTAGAACTGAATTAAATGGTTTTATGACTCTAAAAGACTATAAAAAATGAATAAAAACCAAAAAGGTTAGACCAAGAACCTCCCCATGTTGAGAGGCACCACCCTTAGGCCATCTCTACAACACCGCATCACGATGGACCGCTAAAAACCCGAACCGTTGGCACAAAAGTTGTACCCAAACCTGCGAATTTTTTTACCAATTCTACTTACACCCAAAGGTGTACGTAGGGTGTGATCCAAAGCCAATTAGGTTACCACCACTAAGATATTCCATTTTATAAACATTCAAAGATGAAAAGCATACAAGTTTTTAAGACATGAAATGCTAGTGATAATTTCTAAAAGATGCAACTTAAATAAAAGTAGTTTTCAAGTGGGATATTTTAAAGAATCATCACTTTTAAAAATTATTTCAACACTACTGACTTTTCTAGCCAACCATACTATATGCTGATGGTAAGCACAAAGTAACTAATGAGTACAAGAAATGGGAAAGTAACCCCTAGGCACTAGCTTGTTGTTGGTCCCAGGTACCTTGTATCTCGGTGAGAGTAACCATCACAATATCTATTCTCGTGAACACGAGACACTAGTAGGGATCATACTCAAAACCTAGACATCCCCCATCATCATCATCATAATTGTTTAGTTAGTTTTTTTTGTTTAAAACATGCAATGTGAAACGGAGGCCAAACCCCATGGGATCACTAGCATACTATTACACATCCACCCACCTAGATACCCGAGTTTCCCTTTTGTGATCAAACAAGTTCAAGTCAAGAAATATAATATTCATATGAAAATACCACTTACACATCACAAATTCACTAAAAATATCACATGTATATCATACAAGTCACATAATCAACTTTTTCATTCCAATGCATTTTGAAATCATACTCACACCAAAATAGCCCACAACACTTTTCACATTTCATTAACAATTCCAAAAATCCTTTAAAAAAATTATAAAACCATTCCGAGAGAGTCCAACTCATATAAAATCCCACACACACATCACATAATACATCTTTAATCAACAAAATTTATTTTTCACATCACACTCGCACAAAACAGCCCACAAATGTGTTTCACCCCTCTCTTGCAATTTGATAAAACATTTCAGAAATTTATTAAATATACTGAAAATGTTTGACATCTTAAATCACCACTTTAACTTTCGAAAACCCATATTAGGTGAACACACTCACCCAAACAGTACATATACACCCTTTTCCCACTTTTTTTAACCAAATAAAAATTTATAATTTTCACAAAACAATCCCAAAGGGTATAAGTATGTCTTCCACACAAAACCCATTTCAAAACCCCCTTTCAAGGTCAAAATCACACCAAGTACCTACCAAAGTATAATTTTAATCCCATGAATCATTTATTAAACCATTCTAAAGTACAATAAAATCGCCTCAAATTATACCACAAAAGATACACATGAAAAACACATGTTTTCATAAAACACTTTCAAGGAGTGAAACAATGTTTTACATATAAAAACTATTCAAAAACAATATTTTAAACCCAAAAGAACACCAATACCCTAAAAATGTATAATTATAATCCCAAAAAATATTTTAAAAACCACTTGCATATGTTATAACATCAACTCAAATATTACCATATGGTTTAGACATGGAAAACACCCAATTTGAAACAAAGTGTAACTATAAAATTAATCTCTTAACAAACTCCATAAAAAATGGTTTACTCACAATTCACATCATAATAAGAACATTAAAAATAATTAAATCAAGCAAGTTAACTCATCAAAAAATGATTACATAAGGAATCACCTACCTTTTGAATCATAACCCCCAAATATTGGTGTGAAACATCAACCGCAACACCGCCACACCTCAGGGAAGTGAAATCAAACCTAAAACCCAAATATCTAACAAAAATGACACAAAAAAAAACTCTAGGCTCTAACCCTAACTTCTATACATTTTATAACTTCATGAAAGAGGGAGGAAACCCTTAGGAGAAGGAAGGAAATGAAGATAGAAACACTTACTTGAAGAAATATTGAAGAAATCTACCCAAATCTACCAATAGTTGAATCTTAAAGTAACCAAAACTGGTAGGTAGTCTTGAAGAAGTAATATTAGGTCAAGTGGGGACTGAATTTGGGGAAATGAGTGAAAATTGAAGGATTTATGAAAGATACATTTTACCTCTTCAAATATGGGTGATTTAAGAATGATTAAGAAATATCGACCTAATACACATGTGAGATGAGATCCAAAGAGGGGTAGGAGAGCATGGGAGTGCGTCTTGGGTGAGTGGGATCGGGTGAGAGTTAAAATCACCAAAAAAACATAAACATTGAATGAGATATTAAATAATTTAAAAACTATTTTAAAGTAGGAAATGGGATTTCAGGCTAGCCCAACACATTAATAAAAAACACAAATCCATCATTATTATGGATTATTAGGGGGTCTAAATTGATATGGTGGTTTTAATATACTAGTAGGTGCCAATTTAGAAGTGGAATAAGTGTAAAATTTTAAAAACTGAAGTAGTTATAAAAGAAACAAATTTTATTTTTAAATCTTGAAATGGGATCACGGTTTGGACCAAATTTTGAAAACCCACCATTTCAACCAAAATGAATGGGAAAACCCCAAAACAAAGAATGAATGGAAATTAAATGAAAAATAACTTTAAAAGATGTCATGGATCTAAAAATTCTTCCCACCATAAAACTTTCCACTCTCAGAAAGCCACAATAAGGCCAAAGGAAAAAACCAAACCCAACCGAAAGGCCAAAATGGACTCCTTCTCCAAGTTTAGCCCACCCCAAAAGGCTATAACACCTCTAATTGATCAGTAAAGGAAGGAATAATCTTACCAACCAGAACATACACCAATTCCGGAAATGATAGTGTATTTTCAGATTTTATCCAAAAGAAAACACCGCAAACACTATCTGAACATTATTTCAGCAATTTACCCATACAAACAACAAAAAAGAATAAGGTTACACTTACCTTGATTTAACCAGACTGTTGGGAATTCTCCACTAACAACATTTACCCAAGGAAGATTTAGGTATTTAGATAGATTCTAGAAATCCTACCTACCTTCAATCCAAGACCAAGGACCAATCTAGGTTACTAGTATGGGGAGACACAAATGGGCTCCCCGCCATTGGGGACAACTCAAATTTTCTTGAGATAGGATCGGGACACTAATAGGGGGAGTCCCAAATGGACTCCCCGATACAAGGGGTAGACCTCCATTCAAAATTTACAAAATAACATACATGAGAATCATATTGGGTCTCCCCACCATAACAACCAACCATCTTAATCGATCAGTATAGGCTGGAAAAGGATAAACCCATATTTAAAGAGTTGGGACGACCGCAATGTTAATCCACACAATTTGAGAAACCGTACTCTAAAAGTGTGAATCCTTCTACTTTTATGGTTTTTTGGGGAATGGTTACTACTAACCATTCGAAAACCATGAGCTCAACATGTCTTTCCAAATTTCTAACCATACTCCAAAAACTCAATGGAAACAAAAGGGGAAAAGAATGACATTTGGAGATAACATGGGAACAAGGCCCTCCTCCATTTTCCACTGAATGAGAAAAATAGAGGGAAGATGATGAAACTAGAGGTTTAAAATATTCTCATCTTTCATACTATGGATACGACTTTGTATAAGGGTTTGAACAACTCGGGGACTTCACCTGACTATGCGCCAGCTTCACTCCAGGGCCTATGGCTAGAGCCCAAAATATTGAAGCATCTTCAGCCTCATAGTTATACTTTGGAAACCCCTATATGAAACTTAATCTTTCTATTCCATAAAAAACTACACCACAATACCATACAAGTTTACCAAGATATAACACACTCCAAACTCATCTTAACATAACCCAACATTTCACTGAAACAAGGGATTAGAAGATGCACACACATCACCCCTTGTTTCTTTGAATGAGAAACGAAAGGAGTAAAGGATGAATAGAAACACCTTCCTCTAAAAAACAAAATTTCATGATTTCCCAGAAGAAGACACACTTCTGAAGAAACAAAGACCTACAAAATATTGTACAACTTCACTTTTAAAGTCAAACAAGCACGCAACATCACAACGTGTCACCGAACATGACCAATGCGACTGATAGAAATAATACATTGAGGAGGGACTTTATGAAACATCCACAAACACCACACAATTCCAGAAAATGGCCATAACAACCTCTCATGGATAGATTTTCTACACTAGTGGTTTAACATAAACCCCTACTTCGAAGAGATTATGAAGAACCCAAAGGCCCTCTTATACACCATCCATACACTCATCCCCACGAACAACCCCATACTACTTCCACCTTTGACGAACCAGGTAACTTAAGAAACTAAGGTCTCCTTAAAACTTCCACGAGCACTCTCCCACTATAAGAGGATCTGTAAAACCAAAAAGGAATGGGTGTATACTCATTCTACAAAGAGTGATAAAATATTCCTTATATCGATCAACTTGAGGATTTTCCAAAGGCGAAACAATCTGAGTTGCACTTTAGTACTGCACTAACCCTTAATGGGCATGCCTTTTCCAATAATAAAACCCAAGGAACTGACCAAGATGGTCCATTGGTCAAGAAGTGTCACAAACTAGATCAAAACAAATGAAGGGAACCACCGTAAAGTCATCCCAAAATATTTCTCAAAAGAGACCACTAACTGGCGCTTCAACCCAGCTTACCGACCAAACACAAACCCAAAATAGGGTTTAAACAAGAGGGATTATTAGACTCAAAACATCCCACAACATCAAAATTTTAAAAAACACATAATATACACCATCCCAAACCAGTCATCAAGATATCATGTTTTTCTTTAAAAACATATCTTTGAAAAAAATGGTTCGGCGGTTAGTGTATCCACCAATGGTACCCCATGAGCCTTACACATGCATGTTTATGTGCCACATCATACACCCTCCTCATATCAATCCCAGAAATCATCCAGTCATTCCATTAACCGTCCATCATTCCATATAACCCCATGCATGTGGTCGCTCACAAAAATACCAAAGGTTAAAACAAAAATTATCTCCACTTTTCAAAACCAAAACAATCAACCAATACATCATTTTTCTCAAGACTGCTAACCATGAAATAAAAATCCCAATCATTCAAATGAATAATCACTTTCAATTCATATACATCAATCTCAAAAGAACTCATCCCCTTAAAACACCTTTAAATGGTTTTAAAAACTCTATTGGGAACACTTTTTCAAAACCAAAATTAACATTATTTCCTTCTTTCAATAGAGGTGTAAACACAACATTTACTAGTTCAAAACAATTCTGAAAATTCAGTTCCACCATTTCAAAAATCAAAACATTCCTTCTTTATTATATAATCATTTTACAGAAACTTTATGCTTCTTAAAACTAAGTCATTTTTTATTTAAAACCAAACTTCCAAGATTTCTAAACTAATGAACACAAGACAATGCCAGAGGAAACTATTTTCAGTGGGTGACTTAAACATATGGTTAGTGGCCATATACCAATCACTTAACCATAACGGAGAGTTCTCTAGGGAAATATCCCTGACTCCACATGTCTTTCCAGGCCCTACGAGCTCACTGAGACCATTAACCCAACTCTCTTTTCATATACCCTAATCATCATCAAACCATGAAAACCAAAGGACTCAGAAAAATCCCATCTTCCCCTGGAGACTCAAATCACTTAATGGGGTGTGTTGTCCAAGAACACTACCCATAACCATAGTTTCAAGTCATGACAGTCCTAACTTCATACTATCCTGACTATTCCCCAAATAACATGACCCAAAAGAACGAACCTCTTATGATACCATTTTGTCACGAACAGAAGTTGGTCGCCATCAAAACCGGCACCAAACCCAGAACATGACAAGGCCTGAAGGACATTCCAAATCCCCACGGGCTAGCATAAGTTTATAGGTATCATAAAATTAAAATTTGGAATGATTTACCTGATTTTATAAACATACAACGACAAAAAAGTCCAATAAAACAAATCTGGATTTTTCAAACAAAAACATCATTTACAAAATTTCAAAACTGGATTACATGGTTTTAAAAAACTCTCAAAGATAATAAAAAACGAATAAAACCAAAAAGGACATCCCAAGAACCTTCATATGGCGAGAGGTATCACCCTCAAGCCATATTCACAACACTTCATCATGATATACCGCTAAAAACCCGAACCATTAGCACAAAAGTTGCACCCAAACCTGCAGAAAAAATAACCAAGTCTACTTACACCCAAAGGTGTAAGTACGATGTGAGACAAAGCCCAGTAGGATACCACTACAAATATATTCCATGTGTTAAACATTAAAAGATGAAATGCATGCATGTTTTCAAGACATGAAATGCCAGTGACAATTTCTAAAAGATGTAACTTAAATAAAATCAGTTTTCAAGTGAGATATTTTAAATAACCAACAATTTTAAAAACAATTTCAATGCTAATAAATTTTCCAGCCAAACATACCATATGCCGAGGGTAAGAACAAAGTAACTAATGATCACAAGAAATGGGAATGTAACTCCTAGGAACTAGCTTGTTGTGGGCCCTAGGTACCTCGTATCTCGGTGAGAGTAACCATCACAATATCTGTTCTCGTGCACACAAGCCACTAGTAGGGATCACAACCAAAACCTAGTGGTCCCCCATCACCATTATCATATTTTAGTTAGTGTTGCAAGTGTCAAAATGTCTATGTGAAACTGAGGCCAAACCCCACAGGATCACTAGCATACTAGTACATGTTCGCCCACCTAGATACTCGAGTTTCCCTCTTGTGCTCAAACAAGTTCAAAAAGTCAAAAAATATAATTTACATATACAAATACCACATCCAAATCACACATTCACCAAACACCCACATGTATATCATGCAAATCACATAATCCACTTTTTCAATCAAATGCATTTTGAAAACATACACCAAAATAGCCCACATCACTTTTCACATTTCTTTAACACTTCCACAAATCCTTTAAAAAAATTTATAAAACCTTTCCAAGATAGTGCAACTCATATAACATCCCACACACACATCACATAATACTTCTTTCATCAACAAAATTCGTTTTTCACAACACACTCACACAAAATAGTCCACAAACATGTTTTGCCCCTCTCTTTCCATTTGAGAAAATATTTCAGCAATTTATAAAACATTATGAAAATGTTTAAAATTTTAAATCACCACTTTACCTTTAAAAAACACATATTAGGGGAACAAACTCACCCAAACAGTACATATACTCCCTTTTCCCACTTTGTTTAACCAAATAAAACATTTATAATTTACACAAAACAATCCCAAAAAACCCATTTCAAAATCCCCTTTCAAGGCGAAAATCACCCCAAGAACCTACTAAATTAGAATTTTAAGCCCTTGAAACATTTATTAAACCATTTTAAATTACAATAAAATCACCATATATTATACCACAAAAGATACACATGAAAAACACACATTTTCATAAAACACTTTTAAAGAGTGAAATAAGGTTTTACACATAAAATCTATTCCAAAACCATATTTTAAACAAAAAAGAACACAAATACCCTACCAAATTATAATTTTCAGCCCAAAAAATATTTAACAAACCACTTTCATATGTTATAACATCAACCCAAAGATTACCACAAGGTTTACACATGGAAACACCCAATTTGAAACAAAGTACAACTATAAAATTAAATGCTTAACAAGCCCCATAAAAAATGGTTTTCACGCAATGGAAATAATTTGGGTAACATTCAATAATAATTAAATCAAGCATGCTAACTCATAAAAAAATTATTACACATGGCATCATCTACCTTTTGAATCAAAACCCCCAACTCTTGGTGTGAAACATCAACCGCAACACCGCCACACCTCAAGGAAGTTAAATCCAACCAAAAACCCAAATATTTCACAAAAAAGACACCAAATAAAACTCTAGGTTCAAATATTAACTTCTTTACATTTTATAACTTCATAAAAGAGGGAGAAAACCTTAAGGAGAAGGAAGGAAATGAAGAGAGAAACACTTACTTGAAGAAATCTTGAAGAAATAGGCCCAAATCCACAAATAGTTGAATCTTGAAGTAACCCAAACTGGTAGTTAGGCTCAAAAGAGTAATATTTGGTCAAGTGGGGACTGAATTTTGGGGAAAAGGGTGAATATTTAAGGAGTTATGAAAGATACAATTTACCCCATCAAGTCTGGGCGATTTGAGAATGATTTAGAAAGATCACCCTAATATGTGGGTGAGATGAGCTCCAAAAAGGGGGAGGAGAGAATGGGAGCACGTATTAGGTAAGTGGGCTCAGGTGAGAGTTGAAATAACAAAAAAATAAAAAATGAATGAGATATTAAAGAATTAACAAACTATTTTAAAGCAGGAAATGGGATTTCGGGCTAGCCCAAGACCTTAATAAAAAACCCAAATCCATCATTATTATGGATTCTTATGGAGTCAAAATTGATATGGTGGTTTTAATATACCAGAGGATTCCAATAGGAAAGTGGAATGAGTGTAAAATTTTGAAAAATGGAGGAGTTATAAAATAAACAAAATTTATTTTTAAATCTTGAAATGGGCTCTCGGTTTGGTCCAAATTTTGAAAACCCACCATTTCCACCAAAATGAATAGAAAATCCCCAAAACAAAGAAGGAATGGAAATTAAATGAAAAATACCTTTAAAAGAAGTCATGGATGTGACATATATCCTAGCCAATGAACAAAATTTTGTCGCTTCTGTGATTTGAATTTTGGAAAACAGACATACACCATTGTGATCAATATGTTTTTTAGAGTCTAATAGGATCATCTTAATTTTTTTGGTGAATAGTAACTTGACCTTATAAATATTATTATAACCTTATGAATAGTAAAATGAACCATATTAACAGTAATATAGAATTATGACTAGTAACCTCACCCATGTAAGCATAAATAAAATTTAAGCGCCTTATTAATGAAGTAGAATATTCTATAAATTATTAATTAAGTATTCATATTTTTATGAGTGATAAATATTTAATCAAAATTTTAAATTAATAATTTAATTAATTTTCATAAAATGGGTTTCTAAATAAATATTTTGTTTTCCTATGACTTTTTAATAATTTAATAAGACCTTAGTTAATTTTTCATGGTATTATAAAATCAGTTTTGGTTTTAAAACTGTATTTTTTTAGTAAATAATGATTTTACCTAAAAATTAATTTTCTCTTATTTATAAAATTATTTTGAAAAAAGGGAGTCTATTTTTCAATTTTAGACCTTGAAAAATGGATATAGTAAATTTTTGGTATTTTTATGGATTATTTTATTTTTTTAGTGAGTAGTGAAATACGGTAATTTACAGTATTTATACATTATAGGTTAAATACACTATTCCATGAATCATGGCTAATATAAGTAACAATTAGTGTGAAATCACATACAAATATTAATATTCTTGTTCATAATAATCAGTATTATTTATTTTATTGAAAAATAATAATAAAATAATGAATAAGATAGTCAGAAATCACTCCTCTCCACTAGAAACCCCCCATCACTCCCTCTTCTCTTTACTCCTATCAAGCCTTTTTTCCTTGTATAAATTCTTCTGAAATATACTCCCAAGATCCTCCCCCATGTCCAACATCCCTTGGTCTTATAAAAATATGAAAACCTCTCCCCTAAAAAGGATCTCAAGGAAGATAACTTCAAGAGGTAAATTCCTCTTTTCATTTCATTTATTTCGAGTTCATTTCACTTCTTTTTCTTCCATCACCTCCTTTCATCAAAATGTAATGATAACTATAGTAACTTACATGTAATATAATTTTTTTATGATAATGGAATAATTTATCATCATTTCTCATTTCACCTCTTTTATATAAGAAATGAAAACACCAATAGAGATGTGTTAATTTATCACATTCCAGGATGACAGGTTTCAATTTCTTTTACCGTTTTCAATTCTAGTCATGAAAAAAATTTGGTGGCTGAAATAGACTATAATATATGTATTATAACTTATTTAAGGTTCTATAATATTTGTTTACATGTGATATTAATTTATATGAGTTTTTTGTGATAAAAACCGCCAATTAACCCAAATAATTTTCATTAAATTTGTATATATTGATTCATCTTCACCCCCAAAAACCAAAAAACAATTATAACCACGTAATAATATGTATGATAAAAAATAAAATACAAATTCTATTTTGGACAACCATTCTAATCATACATGTTTATCTGTACATGTATATAAGTAAACCAATCATGAATACTAAAGAAAAAAATGCTCCCAAACAATAAATTCAACCTCTTAAACCCATCAAGAAGGCCATGAATGAACATAATAAGGATATAATAAATCAATTAAATAAAGAAGAGGCTCTATACATATTAATTAATGAATTTAATTTGGTTATCCATGAAAATAATATTAAGTGAAGAACACCATCCGACTTAAGGTAAGGGTTTCTTCATCTCACTCCCTTTTTTGTGAGATATTCTTAATCCACCACTATTTCTTATGTGTGGTGCATGTATAATTTACATTGATGTATAATATCATGAATAAATTTTTTTTAGGTTATTAAATAAATAATTGTATGATTAATATTTTTTGGGGCATATAATTCAATAGATTACAAAGTGGTAAGGGTTTTATACCCGAACCTCCATTTTCATTCAGGTTACTCTTATTATATACTTACCTCAATTGAATTATCATTTATTCATATTTTCCCGTCATAAATTATATGTGAATTTTCTAGATATGTGTACTAACTATAATCCTACTTTCATTTTTGGAGATTTATATGTTTTAAAATGATCTTTCAAAAATTCTTCCTGAAATACAAACCTGATTCAAGGGAATTTATCAAATTCTTTTATATTTTCAAGGGCACTCTATAATCTATATTTAGAAACCATTATCTATATAAAAAATATTTTATTATGAAAATACTATCTTACTTCACTTCTGGTTTTATACAAAGTATTTTCCAAAAGAACTCTTCTTTTCAAAGTAATAGAGTATTTATCTCAAGAATTACTTGATGATTTTATAAGAGTATATTCATCTATTTCAACACTCTTGTTGATTCTTATATACTATTGGTATTAATATTTTATGATATCATATACCATATTTAATTTAATATTTTATGAATGATTTAACTATGGATGTGCTATCTTAAAACCATTCACCAGTTTACTCTAAAGTGTTAGTGTTTATGATTATTGTTCAGGGATAGTTATTTACATTTCATATGTTAGTTTCAATATGAATGTATATGTTTTTTAAGTTTATCCATGTTCATATGAGGAATTCATTGGACTTATTAAGTGTTTTTTGTGGCCTGTTATAGCCTCTCTATGCATTAGTAGGCCTCATGAGACAAACTATGGTCTTAGAACGAGGCCTTGAAGGTATAGTTATGATGTCCAACATTATGCATTCCCTCATTATGAAACTAGTAATTGAAAGTCCATGTGGTTATTTGACTAGTATAATACCCATGATTATTATTTGTTATGAAATTATTTATTCAGATCTTATTCCTTCCTTAATTAACTCAAGTTTATTTTTAATGGCATATGTTTTTAGTTATTCACCATGTTTAATGTTTTTGTTTATAATAACTTCCATTGTATTACATACTATTACTGAGCATCTGGGCTCACCCCTTTATTAAGTTTCATTTCCCCTTATTATGAATGAAAAAAATTGAATAATATTTCAAGGATACATTTTATTTTGTATTATATAAGGTTTTATTTTCTTTTTCCAATGTATTATGGGTATCATGTCTGTAATCTGGTCTTCTAAGGCTGTTAAACTGATCAGTCCTTTGGGATCTGATTCCTTATAATCATTCAAGTGTATTAAAATAATGCTCTGGCTCTGAGCTTCTGGGGTAGGGGAATTACAATGAAATCCATAGAGGATCCCTCACATTTCCACAAGTATAAGATATGTGGCTGTGTGATGAATCCACTAGCTAGAAACTACACTTTCAAAAGATTATTGCCCATGAAACTTAAGGCATGATCCCTTTGAACATGAACTTGTGGAATTTGAACAAACGCAAGATCTTGAACATATCTATGAGACCCTACCATGTGAATTATTTAAATAAATGTGATCTCAATAGTCCTCATTAGACTCAAGACATCCTTGGGAGGCCTTAGACATGCCATGCTAGTCACGAGACACGTCTGCGACAAGTTGTGTTGACCTTTTGATAGTAGATTAACATGTCACCATTTTCAGGTGAACATCCAAAGACAAGCCAAGTTTACCTCGTGATAGCCCATCAGGATGTTTACATCGTCAGGTGACAGGCCTAGGACAAGTCATATTGATCACATAAAGCACCTTGGATTTGTCTACCTCGTCTATGCAGAGATGTCCTAGAAAATACAATTTGATTGGGTGAAGGGGACTTTGAATTATCAGTATGATCATGTGATTATCCATAGAAATGTCCACATTATAATACGATAGTCCATAGATGAGACAAGCTAACAATATGGTGGTTCATAGTCATGTCTACTTCAACCATGTACATGACCATATACATGTCTGCTTTGGTTATGTGAAGCATCTTCGAAATGTCTGTTTCTCCCATACGAAGGAATCCAAAATAATTGATCTGACGGACAACCTTGGACGTGTTTGACTTATCAAGCTGATTCCCCAATATATAAGGTAGGAAATCAAGATATGTCTAACTGATAGTCAAGACATATCAAACAAATCTCTTAATCCATGTAAACCTCATTAGGCAGACACCCTTGGACGTGTCTGCCTTATCAAGTTGGTGCCCAAACATATTAGGCAGATGATCAAGACATTTCTAGCAGACATCCATGATATGTCAGGTAAATCCCTTATGACATGCCCACTTTGTCAGGTAGACCTACTTCTACTCATGCCATGTGGACCCCAGCTAGGAACCTTTGGTCACATCTCCCCTATGACAAGGGACACTACTACAAAAACATGCCATTAACAGTGATGGAATTTATGAGTGCTAGAAAAATGTGCTGATAAAGTCCATATTTATCAGCACTAAAATAAGTGCTTATAAAGGGATCCCTTTATCAATGTTAAAAAAGAACTGATAAATGGAACCCTTTATCAACACTTTTTTAGCACTGATAAAAGGGAATCATTATCAACGATTTATTTCAATACTGATAAAGGTTACCCTTCCTCAACACTTTTTTTAGTGCTGATAAAGGATACCCTTTATCAGTGCTTTTTTAGAACTGATAACGGTTCAGAATAAAATGAAATAATTGAACAGATAAAAATAATTTTTTTTAGCAATTTCATTAATTAAATAATTATTTTTAACAATTAATAAATTGAATATAGATATATTTAAATTTTAAAAATTAATAAATAGTATATATAAAATATATAGATTTGTAAAATGAATAAAATGAAATAATTAAACAAGTAAAAATTTAAATTAAGTAAATTAAGAAAAATATAAACCATTTTATTAATTAAATAATTATTGATAAAAATGAGTACACTCAATATAAATTTATATAGTCTATAAATATTAGTAAATAATTTATATTAAATATAGATATATAAAATGAATAAATTGTAATAATTAAATAAATTAATAAAAATTAATAAATTTTAAAAAATATTTAATTTTTTTTAATGAAAAATGTATTAATAAAAATTAATAAGTATAATATATATATATATATTAATTATAAATAGTAATCAATAATATATAATAAATATAAATATAAATAAAATGAATAAAATGTAAATTAAAAAAATATTAATGTCTTTTTCATTTTTAATTTTTTTTTGATTTTTCAATTTAACATGTATCAAAAGTCATGTGTTACATTGATTTCACATACATATATATGTGTAATTAATTCATTTTTATATACAAATGCACACACAAATATATTTACGTAATATATAGAAACACATACACCAAATATTTATGTAATTTAATCAAATTTTGTATATTTTAGAATTTCATTATGACATGATACATTTAATATATTATGTTTTAACTTGTCAATTTTATTTATTTATTTTTTTATATTATTATTGTTAGGGTATTCATTATTAATTTTTTTTATTTTTTTGAATTGGATCATTTTCAATTATTTATTTAAATATATTTATTTATTATGTTTTAGTATTTTCAATATGTATTCATATTTACATCTATAAATATATATATCTATATTTTTGAAAAAAATTATATTTAAATAATAAAACTTATCCATTTTTTAAATATTTTTAATGTGTACTCATTTTGAATTATTCAATTTCATTCGTTTTTAAAATGCATGTATTTAAGATTATATATCCACTAATAATGGTAATAATATATTTTTAAATAAATATTTATAAGTAAATATATTTATATATGTATATTTAGTATATTCATAAATTCATATATTTATAATAATTATAAATAAATAATTATTATTTATAAAATAAGTATTTTTATTATTATAAATAAATTATTATATATATTAAAATAATTATAAAATTATAATTAATTTACTTAAATAATTATAATTATAAATTATTTATCAGTGATAAAGTTTTATCACTGATAAAATGAATATTTTTCAATGTTTTTTTAGAACTGATAATGATCGACATTTATCAGCGCTAAAAAACATCATTAAAAGAAATCATTATCAGTGATAAAACATTAACAATGATTAATATGTCTTTTATCAGTGCTTTATTAACGTCGATAAATATCCCTTTTATCAATTATTATCAATTTATCAATGATAAAATGGATCTTTATCAGATCTTTTTTAAAAGCATTGTTAAAAGTGTCCCCAATCTATTTAAAAGAACCCTAACCATGAATCAGTCACTTGTGATTTTCAAGATCTCATGGAAGTGCTCTTCTATTGGTGTGACTCCCCTAATTTCCCTCAGATGAATCAAGACTATAATCTAGTGTATATTTTTTCTACTTTTCCCCAATCGTTGTTTCATTTTTTGAGTTCTGCGATTTATTTTTTTGCGCTGTTTTTAACCCTGATGAATCCTACATCTCATCTCTACAACCATAAATACAACGATTGGTTCTACTTCATATTTTTTCTCTCTAGAAAATGGTTTCAAATAAATATAAGGTTGTTTTAATATGGTAAGTCCATTCAACATATGTGTATGGGCCTACATGGATAAATAAAATAGATTTTACACCACACCCTACTAAAAAGGTAATGCTGTCTTTATAGCATGATCAAATTGAATTTAGGTAAACATTAAAGAGGTTAAACCATTTTTGAAACATGTTTTCTATATCCCATAAAATTTACATAATGGAATCAGAGTGAAACTAGGGATATTGGTATTGATTATATCCAAAATAAAAAACATTCCAGACATAAAAAATAATCCTTAAATATGTCTGGAGATCATTATTATGTTGAATACTTGAGTTACCATATGAATTCTATGTTGTTTTTTGTTTATTTTAGCCTTGACATATCTTATTGAGTCCGATGAATCTTGTTTTGGAGTTGATAGGTAGGAATCAATAATAATATATGAAATATAATTTTATTATGTGCCTTTGTTTAAATTTTTTCTAGAATCAATTATAAAATAATATTAATAGAAACATGAATAATAAATAAATACTACATTCTTATTTATTCATTATTGATTATTAGGTTTATATAACTTATTAATTGATTGAGTTTATTTAGTATCCCCTTTATCAATACTTTTCGTTAGTTTTTTCATACTTATATTTAGAATAATGCTTCTAAAAACTTTTAAATTATATTAAAAGTATGAAAACACTTATTAAAAATGAAATTAATGAGAGATATGGGTAGGAAGTTAACATTTAATAAAGATTATTTTGTGATTATTTCTGAAAGATTGTTGTTTTTTGGAAGGGGAAAAATACGTGAATCTATAAATTAATATAGAATATATCTCCACTCTGACCCCTATATCTCCATAGGAAGGATCCAATGAACATCTTCTGTATTATAGAACTTATATTTGTCCTCATGTCTTAGAGGTAATTATAAATCTACTTCAATCAATGTGGTATAATTTTCAATGACTGGAACATATAGTATCTATAGTTCCTCTAATATTTTATGGTAATATATCATAATAATAAATTTAGGATTTCATTAAATAGATTCATTTCATTTATAAGAGTTAAAAAATTCTAGATCAATACTAATCAAAAGTTGAAAAATTCACCCTTTAAAGGGATTTATGTTATTTGTGGTATCATATGGTGGATTAAAAAAATATCCAAAATTGCAAGGTGGGGAATCCTTGAGTAGACAGAAGTGATGTCAAATGTTGGTGGTGTGAGATTAATTTCTTCAAGACCATTAGAGTGGAGGTATTCCAATTATTCATTAATTGAGGATGCTTTTTGAGTGATTCCATCAGTGTAGGTTCATATGACACTTTATTCCTTATTGCCTCTGTGATGTGAAACATTTCTATCGATGTGGTTAGTTGTGGAACCTCAAATTGTATTTTGAGCTATTATTTTTAGGAAGGGTCATTAGATATGACTGGTAGATTATTTATTGATATGTAGTCTATGGATGATGCTATATAGGATTATTCTATAGTTATAGTTACAATCCTAGTATGTTATACTCTTGTTGATAGTATTAGGACACATAAGCTGTAACACCCCAAGCTTCCACGATACGCTTTTCACTTCGAATAATGCAATAGCGTGTGTTGTACGCAACCTCGAGCTTTAACACACACCACAACGATTTAAACTAGCGGTTGTGAATAGTAATACCTACTTTTTTAAATTTTATAAATTTTATTTATCAAAATGGACTTCATTTTTGGATTCGGAATATCGAAATTAGCCTATGTTGAATTTCTGGTATTTTTCTGAGAACTTCTATTTTTTATGAATAGTGAAAAATACTTAAAAACAACTTTTTTAATCAAAATAATTTATAGTGATAAATTATACTATTCAGTGGTTTTAAATTATAATTAGAATATATTTTTACCATTTTATCCAATGGTGGTCATTAGAATTAATTTAACATTGAAATTGGACATAAACAATTGCCAATCTTTTGATATAAATTGATTCTTAAAAACACGCTATTTGTTGTGACAGCGGGAATTAATTATAAAATTAATTAATGCAACTTATATGTTTGGAATTTTGTAAAATAGACATCATTTTTGAATTCGGAATATCAATTATATCTTAGGGTGAAATTTTGGCCTTATTCTGAAAAACTTCAATTTTTGATGAATAGTGAAACCACTAAGTGGTTGTTAAAAACTGATTTTTTCGTTAAAATGAAATATTACCACTTTTGTGATTTGATTTTCAAAAATCCGACATACATGGTTGTCATTAAGAAGTAAAATGTGGTTCAATGAGATTAAAATAATTTTTTGGTGAATAGTAACTTTTAAGTTCTTATTCGCGATTAGAGGTAATTAGTGTAGTTTAACGTAAAAATAATGTTTTAATAATATGAGGTGAGCTTGACACTTGTCCTACTCCTATTGGATGAGTCATGGACGATCAAGACAACCCATGGGTCAACTTGGGGACCCCATGGAGCCACTTTGGTTGGAAAATGACATTAATATATATTTATTTAATGTTAAAATTAAATTGACACAAACATGAGTTGTTTTACTAAAACAATTTTTAAGTGGGGTTACACAAGTCCAAAGTTTTACTATAAATATTCATTAGAAAGATAAAAGGATTTATTACATCATAGTAGTTTTTTTATAATTTTTATACATTAAATAAATTAAATTATTTATAACATCATTATGATGCAGCGATGACCTCATTATTTAACGATTTTAATAAAATGAAAAGATAATGTAAAATCCAAGGCTTACACTTGTCCAAAGACTATTGGATGGGTAGATTTCGAACCCTTATCACCTTATCCACGAATTATATATATGTGGGACCTCTAAAATCCGAAACTCATTTTATAATAAAGTGACTTTTCTTTACTTTCCAAGAGTGCCCCTCCTCTCCACTTATAAAAGGCCCCCACCTCTCCCACCTTATTCACACCGTCAATCCATTTGGCTCGGACAACCTCTGACCAAATACTCTCCCAAATTCCCCCTCTTACTCCTAGAAGCCTCACTTTGGGAAGAACTCTTCCCAAGGAATCCTTTGGCTCAAATCAAAAAGAGTTACCCGATTTTGAGGTAATGTCTTCTCTAATGTTGTTTTGTTTTATTTTTCTTCTCCAACACCCTAAACTCTTTTCATTCCTTTATTTTGTAACAAAAACAGTATCTACAATATAATAGGATGATTTTATGATAAGTATTTGGTTTACACTTACACACACCTTCGTCTGATGGTTAAAGAACATAGTGTTTCTGTGGGTGGCGAAATACTGCCTCACGAAACGATGATTGTTCAAATTCTTTTAACACCTATAATGGTGGCCATTTTGATGACACTATTTTCATATATGATATATATATTATGTTTATGTTTTTCTTATGCTTCTTTATTTCTCATTTATGGCATACTTTATGATTTCCATTATGGGTAAACGCGATAATTTCATTTTAGGAAGTGCGGACTACCGCCCCCTCAAAGTGATGTGAATCGTTAATGCCATATGTGGGGTGTATAAAATATGGAGTAAATGATATTATATATGATATTATACTGGAACTATATTATACCTTTATATAATTATGATTTCATTCCATTAAATACGAAATAGAAATGAAAGTAGCGTTCATGCGTACGTACGGCTTACCGTCTCCATGAACGGTGCATTTCATTTCTTACCTCTAAATGTTATGTAATATTATGAATGAATGTATATACTGGATATATATGATATATATGATATCTACATCATGAAAATAATTCTGGATATAATGGATATATCACCACATGAACAACTTGTAATTATAAGAATTTTATTTTTGACTCAAGTACCTAAGATCGACAAAATGACCGTTATAAACTTAAATAATTACATAATGTTCATAACATGGTAATAAGGGATATAAAAGGAATAATGAACATCAAAAAGGTTCTTAAGTAAATAGAAATTAACTCTAGTTTATTATTCAGGAGGTTAAAGAACGGTCGAGTCAGGACAGGACGCAAGGTAAGGGAATTTCATAACCCAACTTCCATTCTTTGGGTTAATCTCCTACTTTCAAATTATGTCATGATATTATTATGTCCTATCTTGTATTTTTACATTATTTATGTGTAATTATAGTGAATACACATAATAGACCTACTTTATAAAAAAAATATCTTTTTATGGACTTCGTCTCAATCCCCTTTCATTGAGGCATATTTGGTTTTATACACGACTTTCTTTTATACGGTGTATAAACCCCTTTGACTTTTACGTTTATTCAAAAGGAATCTTTTTATACGAAACGTTTTGATAAACGAAAAAAGGGAATGTTTTTCTTTCCGTAATTATGCGGCGACAACGACTTCTCCGGCGCCGTGACCATTATTTGAGTTTCGGCTTCCTCTACAAGCCATCTTTTTTTAATGAAAAATAAATACAAAGTTTTAACTTTCTTTTATTTTGGTATTGAAAATGGTTTTGAAAGCGTTTTTATTATATCAATGTGTTTTATTGATATCTTGTGATTGAAATGTGGAAATTTTATGTTTCCTTTATGCATGTTTTATGTGATACGATTATGTTATGGTTTATGATATGTTTAAACCTATTCATATGAGGAATGTATTGGACTTAATAAGTGACGGGTGGAGCCCGCTATAGCTCGTCGATGCATCGGCAGGTCTCATGAGACAAACTAGTGTCTTGGCACGAGGCCTTGACAAAATCATATTTGTGGTCTTGGCACGAGGCCTTGGCTACGTGGTTATGATAGTCTGGCATTATGCATTCCATCATTATGAAAGTGGTTATTGATATTGCAGGTGATTATTCGACCAGAAGAATATCCATGTGAAGAAGTGAATGGCATTATATCATTTTACTTTTGCCATATTATGTTGAAGTTAAAGTTTAAAAGGCTTTTGTTTTAGTTATACATTGCCTTAAATGTTAATGTTTATTTATGAAAGCTTCCGCTATATTGTTATCCTTACTGAGCATCTGAGCTCACCCCTTTCAATGTTTTAATATTTTCCAGTATGTGAAGAAGTATTTTATGAATGACCTGCAGGGATAGTCAGAAGAGGATATGAGTGTGGACTATGAATACTTTGTTATTAGTTTTTCACTTTATGATGTAATGTAACGTTTACGAATGTATCTAGTGTTTCCAAGGCTACTAAACTAATCGGTCTTTCGAGACTTGATCTTTTTTGATCATGCCAATGTTACGAAGTAATGAACCGGCTCTAGGTAGCTGGGGTCGGGGCGTTACAGTTGGTATCAGAGGCAGTTTAGTACTAACCTTGGAAGCTAGATTTAGATAAACTCGGATTAGAGCACATAGCCCGAAGATAGAATTTGAGGATTAGTATAGAAGAACTTCCTAGAATTTTGGTATTATAGAGATGGTATGAGTTTTCCGAGAAATACATCCCTGTCTGGATAAGAGCAGGTAGAGGCGGCTCTGGCATAGTTGTACCTAGGGGTAAAACCTGAAAACACCGCTTTGAGCTAGACTTGAACGGGAACTGGTGCACGACAACGGGCCTTGCTGCACTCTTGGTTACGACACTCCCAGGGGATATGCTTTGGATAATTCTCATTTTCTTTATAAACCACTATGAAGGGTTATGAGTATATACTTCCTCAAAGGAAACATTTCCTTTTATGATTATGGATTATATCCATAAATAGTTCAATTTATGTAAAGTGTTATACAAATATGGAATTATGTATTTTATTTCATAAACTAATCTAGTTTATGCCATTGTTTAGAAATGGCGCCTAGTGGAAGAAATGGAAACCATATCAATGCACGCACTCCATGTAGGGATTTCCCTCCTGATCAAGATAATTATAGTGGGGCTGGTGATGCAACTGGTGCCGATCAGCTAATCACCATACTGGGACAACTCACGCAGGGTATGAATAATAACCTTACTCGTATGGAGCACCCTGATCCGCAACGTGGAGGATCAATGCTAGACCGTTTCATGAGGCAAAAACCACCAACCTTCAATGAGAGTACAAATCCTATAGTAGCTGAGCAATGGATAAACTCCTTAGAGAAAATATTCCACGCCTTGGGGAGTAGTGAAAGGGAAAAGGTTATCATGGCAGTTTACCGCCTCACTGGAGATGCTGATCAATGGTGGCCATTGATTCAAAACACAAATGAAGATGATGACATATCGAATATGGAATGGAGGGAGTTCAAAGATCTTTTCTTAGAAAAATACTTTCCCCATGACCATAGAGCAGATATGGAAAGGCAATTTCTGAGTCTGAAACAAAAGGAGGATGAGAATGTTGCAAAGTATGAGGCCAACTTTACAAGGTTAGCGAGGTATGCTGCAGATTATATACGTAACCCAAGAGGTAAGATGGATCGTTTCTTTGATGGGTTAAAACCATTTCTCCATCGAGCTTTAGTATCACAATCATTCCCAATATACGAAGATATTGTCTCATGTGTTATCAAGACAGAAAAGGAATTCTCTAAGTCTTATGACAACAAAGTAAAGCAAGAGAAGAAGTGAACGGTGGAACAAAAGATAGATAAAGGGAAAAAGGGAAAGAAGGATTTTCCATTATGTGATAATTGTGGGAAGAATCACCCTGGTACTTGCCTAAAAGGAATGGGAGTTTGTTATAAATGTGGAGAAAAGGGTCACCAGGCTCGTGATTGCAAGGGAAAGAAAGAGGCTATCAAAGTTGAATGCTATAATTGTAGAGAAATGGGTCATTATGCAAATGAATGTCCTAAGCGTCAGGGAAACTTACCTCAGAAAAGGCCAAGGGATCAAGGAAAATCTTATGCTGTTACTACAGTTGAAGCAGAATAACTAATGTATTGGTACTTTTGGACTCATGGATTATATTTTGGTTATTAGAATAATGTGATATATATATATAAGGATTGTACTACAGTACTTGTTGATTTCAGTAAGGTTTTAATATGATGAAGGTAATTATATTTTTAGTATGTGCCAATAAGAGAAACTTTACTTTGTTTGGGGAATATGATAAATTGATTTTGGAATTAATAGACCTTTTAGAGAAAGTCTGGACAAAGGTATTTTGGATAACTATAATGTTTGGAGTGGATTAAGTTGAACCATGGATAGTATTGTTTAAGGTTAAAGCATTTCTGAAGATTATTTTTGGAATATTATAATACTATAGTTTTAGGAAAAGGACAACCTGCAGGGTGGGAATAACCCATCGCGTCGGACCAAGCTGTAGGAATCGAACCCACAACCATAGTGCGACAAGCCTTTATTTCCTACCACTAGCCTACAGGAAGTCCCTGGTTATTACAAAATAATTTTACTAATCTAAATGGTATGTGTTAACATTTGTAACCTTATACAATTAGGATAAATAGAATATTTTTGAGTTCCGTTACCATTTGGAGTAAAAGATGGGTTGTGGTAAAAATTTATTAATGAATGAAAGTATACATAACAAGTATGTATATTCCCTTACGTTCTTAGTAAATATCCTAAATAAATTCTTCAACATTATAAAAGGTAACTTAAAACAAAAATGTTGTCGGTTGACTTTTCCAACTAGGGATTCAATGACCGTTTAACCAATCACAAGTTTGTGATTTTCTTGTAGTTAAACTTTCTCCTAATCCTGTTTTCTATAACTCTCCATCTGACCTTGATGGTTTGTTTCTCCTCCATATCCATATTTTCATAGAATCCTAGAATGGGCTATATCGGGTGACCTTTGTACTTATCTTTCTTTCTTTTAATGTTATATATTTATTAACCTTATTTCTGATGTGGGTTTTCCACAAAGGTAATTTATATTTTCAACCTTTTGTTTTCAAATAAAAATTTCAAATTGCGAGGACGCAATTTATTGAAGGAGGGGAGAATGTAACACCCCGAGCTTCCACGATACACTTTTCACTTCGAATAATGCAATAGCGTGTGTTGTACGCAACCTCGAGCTCTAACACACACCACAACGATTTAAACTAGCCGTTGTGAATAGTAATACCTACTTTTTTAAATTTTATAAATTTTATTTATCAAAATGGACTTTATTTTTGGATTCGGAATATCGAAATTAGCCTATGTTGAATTTCTGGTATTTTTCTGAGAACTTCTATTTTTTATGAATAGTGAAAAATACTTAAAAACAACTTTTTTAATCAAAATAATTTATAGTGATAAATTATACTATTTAGTGGTTTTAAATTATAATTAGAATATATTTTTACCATTTTATCCAATGGTGGTCATTAGAATTAATTTAACATTGAAATTGGACATAAACAATTGCCAATCTTTTGATATAAATTGATTCTTAAAAACACGCTATTTGTTGTGACAGCGGGAATTAATTATAAAATTAATTAATGCAACTTATATGTTTGGAATTTTTTAAAATAGACATCATTTTTGAATTCGGATTATCAATTATAGCTTAGGGTGAAATTTTGGCCTTATTCTGAAAAACTTCAATTTTTGATGAATAGTGAAACCACTAAGTGGTTGTTAAAAACTGATTTTTTCGTTAAAATGAAATATTACCACTTCTGTGAATTGATTTTCAAAAATCCGACATACATGGTTGTCATTAAGAAGTAAAATGTGGTTCAATTAGATTAAAATAATTTTTTGGTGAATAGTAACTTTTAAGTTCTTAATCGCGATTAGAGGTAATTAGTGTAGTTTAAGGTAAAAATAATGTTTTAATAATATGAGATGAGATTGACACTTGTCCTAATACTATTGGATGAGTCATGGCCGACCAAGACAACCCATGGGTCAACTTGGGGACCCCATGGAGCCACTTTGGTTGGAAAATGACATTAATATATATTTATTTAATGTTAAAATTAAATTGACACAAACATGAGTTGTTTTACTAAAACAGTTTTTAAGTGGGGTTACACAAGTCCAAATTTTGACTATAAAAATTCATTAGAAAGATAAAAATATTTCCTACATCATAGTATTTTTTTTATAATTTTTAGACATTAAATAAATTAAATTATTTATAACATCATTATGATGCAGCGATGACCTCATTATTTAACGATTTTAATAAAATGAAAAGATAATGTAAAATACAAGTATTACACTTGTCCAAAGACTATTGGATGGGTAGATTTCGAACCATTATCACCTTATACACGAATTATATAAGTGTGGGACCTCTAAAATCCGAAACTAATTTTATAATAAAGTGACTTTTCTTTACTTTCCAAGAGTGCCCCTCCTCTCCACTTATAAAAGGCCCCCACCTCTCCCACATTATTCACACCTTCAAGCCATTTGGCTTGGCCAACCTCTGCCCAAATACTCTCCCAACTGCCCCCTCTTACTCCTAGAAGCCTCACTTTGGGCAGAACTCTTCCCAAGGAAGCCTTTGGCTCAAATCAAAAAGAGTTACCCGATTTTGAGGTAATGTCTTCTCTAATGTTGTTTTGTTTTATTTTTCTTCTCCAACCCCCTAAACTCTTTTCATTCCTTTATTTTGTAACAACACCAGTATCTACAATATACTAGGATAATGTTATGATAAGTATTTGGTTTACACTTACACACACCTTCGTCTGATGGTTAAAGAACATACTGTTTCTGTGGGTGTCGAAATACTGCCTCACGAAATGATGATTGTTCAAATTCTTTTAAAACCTATAATGGTGGCCATTTTGATGACACTATTTTCATATATGATATATATATTATGTTTATGTTTTCCTTATGCTTCTGTATTTCTCATTTATGGCATACTTTATGATTTCCATTATGGGTAAACGCGATAATTTCATTTTAGGAAGTGCGGACTACCTCCCCCTAAAAGTGATGTGAATCGATAATGCCATATGTGGGATGTATAAAGGATGGAGTAAATGATATTATATATGATATTATACTGGAACTATATTATACCTTTATATAATTATGATTTCATTCCATTAAATACGAAATAGAAATGAAAGTAGCGTTCATGCGTACGTACGGCTTACCGTCTCCATGAACGGTGCATTTCATTTCTTACCTCTAAATGTTACGTAATATTATGAATGAATGTATATACTGGATATATATGATATATATGATATCTAAATCATGAAAATAATTCTGGATATAATGGATATATCACCACATGAACAACTTGTAATTATAAGAATTTTATTTTTGACTCAAGTACCTAAGATCGACAAAATGACTGTTATAAACTTAAATAATTACATAATGTTCATAACATGGTAATAAGGGATATAAAAGGAATAATGAACATCAAAAAGGTTCTTAATTAAATAGAAATTAACTCTAGTTTATTATTCAGAAGTTTAAAGAACGTTCGAGTCAGGACAGGACGCAAGGTAAGGGAATTTCATAACCCAACTTCCATTCTTTGGGTTAATCTCCTACTTTCAAATTATGTCATGATATTATTATGTCCTATCTTGTATTTTTATATTATTTATGTGTAATTATAGTGAATACACATAATAGACCTACTTTATAAAAAAAATGATCTTTTTAAGGACGTCGTCTCAATCCCTTTTCATTGAGGCATATTTGGTTTTATACACGAATTTCTTTTATACGGTGTATAAACCCCTTTGAATTTTACATTTATTCAAAAGGAATCTTTTTATACGAAACATTTTGATAAACGACAAAAGGGAATGTTTTTCTTTCCGTACTTATGCGGCGACAACGACTTTTCTGGCGTCGTGACCATTATTTGAGTTTCGGCTTCCTCTACAAGCCATCTTTTTTTTAATGAAAAATAAATAAAAAGTTTTAACTTTCTTTTATTTTGGTATTGAAAATGGTTTTGAAAGCGTTTTTATTATGTCAATGTGTTGTATTGATATCTTTTGATTGAAATGTGGAAATTTTATGTTTCCTTTATGCATGTTTTATGTGATACGATTATGTTATGGTTTATGATATGTTTAAACCTATTCATATGAGGAATGTATTGGACTTAATAAGTGACGGGTGGAGCCCGCTATAGCTCCTAGATGCATCGGCAGGTCTCATGAGACAAACCAGTGTCTTGGCACGAGGCCTTGACAAAATCTTATTTTTGGTCTTGGCACGAGGCCTTGGATACGTGGTTATGATAGTCTGGCATTATGCATTCCATCATTATGAAAGTGGTTATTGATATTGCATGTGATTATTCGACCAGTAGAATATCCATGTGAAGAAGTGAATGGCATTATATCATTTTACTTTTTCCATATTATGTTGAAGTTCAAGTTTAAAAGGCTTTTATTTTAGTTGTACATTGCCATAAATGTTAATTTTTATTTATGAAAGCTTCCGCTATATTTTTATCCTTACTGAGCATCTGAGCTCACCCCTTTCAATGTTTTAATATTTTCCAGGATGTGAAGAAGTATTTTATGAATGACCTGCAGGGATAGTCAGAAGAGGATATGAGTGTGGACTATGAAGACTTTTTTATTAGTTTTTTACTTTATGATGTAATGTAATGTTTACGAATGTATCTAGTGTTTCCAAGGCTACTAAACGAATCGGTCTTTCAAGACTTGATCTTTTATGATCATGCCAATGTTACGAAGTAATGCACCGGCTCTGGGTAGCTGGGGTCGGGGCGTTACATAAGCTTCCAATTCATTATTTATGAGTGTCTTGTATTTCATCTAGGATTGGGATTAGAACTTATTCATAATGTTATTAAAATAAATATTCATTATAAGTAAACATATGGAAAATGAGTAATTAGAGTCAATTTTATTCAATAGTGGTAGGCACAAGTGGGTATATCTTTTTAAATATAAAGTGAAAGTTCATCAAAGTTGATGAGTATTGATAAAACTAGATAATATCGATGTAATATGTGTTAGATTTCTAAATTGATATATTATAATGGGTATATATATTCATTTTAAATATTTTTATATCATTATTCTGAGGTATTTTGATTTTATTTTTCATACAAGACCATTATGAACTGCATCTTCATCTGCTATTGTGAAATAATCATACAACACATAATAGTTATAAGAAATATAATTAAATTTTCATAAAAAAGGACCACATGTTTCAAAAATATGGTTGTGTAAATAAGGGTTTATTTTGGTGAGATAGATGTATAATACAATACACTCTATCCATAAAAGTCCACAATTTCATGCATCATGCATGAAAATTGTTAGTATCTTGAACAGAGATATAATATTTCAATACTATAGTACAGCTAACCTTCAATACCTTTATTTAATCTATCCTCAAATGATTGATTGTATTCCATATCTTAATGATGGAATATAATCCCTCTTTCAAACTTGTCTTCCTCCCATCATTATGGTTCCAAATTTCCCTGATGACATACCTCCCGCTCGGATTGTATTCATTAATCTCCATCAATGTTGCTGCCAAGGATTTGAATACCGCATCTCATAACTCATTCTTCAACTCTTTCTTCCTTTCATCCTTCTCATTTACTACTTTTATAGAACACAAAAAATGACACCACAAAATTAATCAAAACACAATGAATGAGTTTTTTTGGGTTTCTTGATATGTATTTTCTTATGAAAATCACTAAGTTACTTTTAAAAACACTTCATCAAAATTTAATTTTAGTTTTGAGTGCAGTCACATTGGATCCTATTAGAACACTGCTGTTATGCATACTTGGATGAGAATACTACTACAATGAGTGACCTCCTAAAAGTACTTGTGTTGCACATTTTTTTGTAAAAAACACACCAAACAAACCTTTTTATTCTCTCTCCCTTTAACCTTGACAAATTTAAAAGGGTGCCAATATAACATGGGAAGGTATTCCTCCCATAATGACCAGAGCTATTAGACCCTATTTTTTCTTCATCTTCAGGATTCTTTCTCTTGGATTCTTAGAGAAATGGATATTTTTCAAGCTCTTCCTTCTGCCTCATACTAATACCACCACAAGTTTTTATCTCCTCTAAGGCCTACCAAAAAAAGAAACATTTTCCATGGAAGTGGAAAACAATAAATGTTTTTAAGTGGAAGTAAATGACTTTGAGTGGAATTCATGTGGATTTGAATTTTCATTCATTAATTTTTGTAATGTAATATGTTAGAATCCATAATTAAATTTTCATTTAAGTTATTTTTGATCCTCATTGGAAACTTGAATTACATATCCTGAATAGTTATTATTTCATTTTGTTCCTTGAGACTCATCCCCTGTCTCTTCTATGTTGTGTGAAATACTATGAGTAGTAGTCATCCAAAATGATCACCAGTACATGGTATTGGATGAATTTTGGTTAGAGTAGTTCAAGAAACATAGGTGGATGTCCAAAAAATATGGGAGATAAATATCAAGCAACAAAATGAAATAATAACTATTTTGGAGGTATGTCATAAAGTAACTATGGAACCACAATGATGGGAGGAAGGCTATTTTGATAGAGGGAGTCCAATCCATCATAAAGCGATGGAAGGAAATCAACTTCTAATGAAGTATTAAATAAAGGTAGTGAAGGTTAGTTGTATTGGAGTATTGATGTATTATATCTTTGTTCAAGACAGTAACAATTTTCGTGAAATATACATGAAAATGTGGACTTTTATTGATGGATTATATTGTATTGTTATTATTCAAGACAAATTAAATGGTTGACTAATCATGCATATAATGTCTTCTACACATTATGATGTTACCAATCCCAAGGAAGAATATACCATTGATGATGAAACTATAGAATTATTTGGGGATCAACAACATGTTGATTGAGACAACAACAACTATGTAGCATCATAGTTTTGAATAAAATTATCAATGTAAGAAGTCAGGGTATTCAATTTGAGGTTGGTTGGAATAAATGTAGCCAACCTATTGACCCTAAGAAGTAAAAACTCATTAGTTGTCTTGGGGTCACAATAAGGATGAATGTACCGATTTATATTTATTCATGGTGTCATATCCAACCTCTAATGCATTAAATACTTTAGAAAGATAAATGGTAAATTTACAATATACTTTATTTATTTTACAGAAAATTATATAAAGAAACATTGATTTAATTTTCTTTATTCCTTGTAAATATTGTTTATTTTAGAATAATTCTATTATAAATTTGTCTTAACGGTGACTAGAAAATCCCATATAGGATTTTAGACTCTACTTACAAAGTTAAATCTTAGTGATGCTGGGGGAAAAATAAATCCCCACCCACCACTTAGTTATGAACACTTTATAAAGCAGGGGGACATGGACTGCTTTCATCAATTGTCACAAAAAGAAATAATTTTTGGTTAATTGAAATCTATAATATATTATTTTTCATTATTTATCTTATATTACATGATTCAAAATTGTTAATTTATGAAACATAAAAAGAGAGATAAAAATAAAGAATGTGCATCAAAACCGACGTACCACTATCGCAAATGAAGGATGGGTTATGCTTCATTAGAGAATAAATTGGTATGTATTTTAAATAAACAATAAAAGTTTAATTTTGAGATATGAAACAATATATTCTCATTTGATTATATGTAGATTGATGAATCAAAATCTAAATCTACTTCCATCCCATGTCATGTGTTATGGAAAGAGGCTCGTGTAAATAAGTAGGGTAAATTAGTTGATGAAAACACAAAACTAGTTTGGGAAGCATGTATAAGTATGACATAATTTTTATTTTTTATTCTTTATAACAATATTACATGAATATATATATATATATGTTCATATTTTTTATATGGTTTTGTCACATGAGTCGACAATGACCATACTAGAGGAAAATATACTTTTAATAGCTTTAAAGCGGCCTGGATAATATGGTCACATTAGAGGATTAGGTTTTGGAGTCTCTCCTCGAACATATTTTGAGAAGATAAAACAAAATAAAGATACATATAATATGGTTAGATGATTAAAAACACAAATATACTCACTGTAATATATTATTTTTCGGTCTGGTTTGGTAAAACAATGTATAAGTATAATGTAGGAAAACAATTTTTTTATAAGTGTTCACCTTTGAATAATAAAAGTGTCGGGCAATCACGGAGGTGGATGGAGAGGTAGTGGTTGAGGTAGAGGAAGATTCAAAGGAATATTCAGAGTCGGATACTCACATATTGGTGGAGGTAGAGGCAAAGACCGGCGTGGAGATCGAGGAAGAGGAGGATAAGAAGAAATGGATTTCAAACAATAAAATTGTTTGGAAATGAAGTAGAATGGGGATTATACCATGATTGTGTCTGAGGATAATTGTTTAAAAGTGCACAAAACACTTATAAAAAAAATATATAATCCATGATGAGAGTGTTTCAGGTGACTTATTTAAATAATGTTCTTAACCACTTGTTTAAGTGATTTTAAACAAGGAAGTAATCCACCTGTAAGATCATTCTATGTTGGAAGATTCAATTTCTCTACTAGTGTTACTGAACCAACATCTGTACAACTCCTAATCACAAAAAAATTATATAATCCAACATAATTTTTTGAATAAATATGTCTGTAATCAACCACCAAAGTCAGAGGTTGTAGGAAAGAACTATTAGAGGAAAACCATACTTGATATATCATGTTCATCGAGGAGGGTTGGTGTTAAAGTATCTGTTATCTATTTGAAATTGACATTTTAATACAAAAAAGTGTGACTCAGTTAATTTTAATAGGTGCATTATTTAGAGAAGGCTGCTTCAATTCAAACATCTCGGAGAGGTCACTATTTCACACCTTATGTTTGTTGATGATCTACTTATTTTCACTAATAGAAACCATAAATCTATCCATATCCACATGAATATCATGTCTATCTATGGTGACTTAAGTGGGTATATTTTTAACTCAATTAAAAGAAACATATTTATCTCTAATAAATGTTCTGGTATAATAAGTGGGTCAATACAAGACATTTTTGGTATTCCAAGCAATAATATCCTAATGACATATAATGGTAATCCAATATCAAATGGAAGTATCAAAAATTTATTATTTTATGATGTTATAAACAGAATCATGGGAAGGGTTTTAACTGGAAGAAGAAGTTTTTGTCCTTTAGAGGGTGGTTCACTTTGATTAATTGTGTTTTAACTTCCATTCCAATTCATATACTTACATCTAAAAATCCTCCTAAATGGACGGTTTACATGGTGGAGAATATATTGACCAACTTTTTGTGGGATTCCAATAGTATGAGCCACTACCATTAGGATTCTTGTAATTGAATGGTGAAACCGATTGGAAAAGGGGGAACTAGATTAAGGGATTCATCTAAGTCCACGCAAGCCATAAAATCTCATTTTTCATGGGATATTATACATTGGGATTCTCTTTAGGACATATATTTTAGGGGTAAATATGGAAGGTGTTGGGAGCTTGGGGAGAGGCCAAGATGCTGGCCCTCTATCCTTACTAGATGTCTACTCAATCATCTAGATACTCTCAATGAGGTGAAGCGATGGATTATGGGGAGAGTATATATCAATTAATGGAAGGAAAACTAGGTGTGTGTGAGGATCTTCGTATTGGGATTCCCAACTCCAAAAATTACATTCAAGGAGGAGAGTTTCCATCCCTCTATGCTGGAATCCATTCTGAATAGAGAGCAATTGGGTACCTTCAAAAACCTTTATATTAATGGAGAAGGTGATTAATGTTGATTCACTAGTTCGAGTTCGAGTCATTTCGTTGAATGTGATTACAGGATCCTACTTCATCTTGTTTAGGCTCATGATGAATGGGTCAAGAGTTTATGGTGTAAAAATATTCCCATGAGAATGAAATTCATTGTTTAGAGGGTGAGAAACCACGCTATCTCTATGGATGACAACATTTAGATGAGGGGTGTATCCCTGGCCTCCTGTTGATTTTGTTGTGAACGTACCCAAATGGAATCAGTTCTCTATATTTTTATTCATAATGACTTGGAGGCTTCCCTCTGTTCATCCACGAATCAGCAAGTTTTTCAAGAATCTAGTTCCATTCATCCTATCATTGTGGATTGGTTCCTAGGTTTAGAGTGTGAAGGTATGGATGCTAAGATTCATTGTATTATATTTATTTCCATCTATTGGACTATCTGAGAAGAAAGTAACCTCTAAAGGATGGGAAATCATCTGACCATTCCATAACTACAGGTTAGAGTGAAGTATTTGGTTAATGACCTTGGTGCATGGATCAAAGGAGGTCAGAATTTGGAATTGTTGTGTAACTTCCTCAACCAACCTATTGTCATAGTGCCTTCTTATGGTCAGTGGGTTAGATGGATTCCACCAGTTAATGGAAATAAAATCAATTTTGAAGGCTCCTACATGAATTGGGAAATGTTAGGGGGTGGTCTGCTTAGAGACTCCAGTGGTTCTGTGCTTGTCACTTTCAGTTCTTTTTATGGCCCATGGAATTCCATGAGTGTGGAGGTGAGAGCACTGCTTTTGAGTATCATGGTTTGAAAAGGGCTTGAACTATATATTAGAAAGATGGAGTCTGACTCTGAGGTGTTGGTTCACACTCTTCAAGGTATTCTTTCCCCTCTTTGGGATCTAATTTACCTCATTATAATGTTTTCTTTGGAGTTCAACCAAGGGTAAAGCATACATCATACCTTGAGGGAAGCCAATTTTGCAGTGACCCTTTCTCAGGTTGGTAGTTCTAAGGATACCCTTATCATCATCAACATTTTGGGTTTTCTTCCTCTAGAATGTGTGATCTTTGTTCAAGGGGACACCCTTGGGATTCATCGCTTTATACCACCCTATGTTTCTTGGTTGTGATCTCGAATAGGAATTTACTATCCTTTTTAATAAAATAAAAAACAACTTTTAGATTCATAATTCATTTGTGATGTGTATGAATCAGTATCATGTCAAACCCACACATAATGCCACCTATATGGCTCAAAGTGTGTGTTTCTAGTTTAAAATGACATTATAGTAAAAAACACAAGTGGCATACTCAAAACTAAGTAAACAAATTATAATTTTTTGATACTTTAGAATAAAAATACATAAGTCATTTGGGATGTTTAGGAATCATATTCTCCTTAATCTAACTCATGGTGTGGCTGGTATGACTCCAAGTGAATCTTTTTATTAAAAATTGACATTAATTTTAGTGAAAAAAATAACCGACATACTCAAAACTGAGAAAACACATTTGGGATGTTTTTTTAATTTCTTAAAATTATCCATAATTAATTTCTAATGTGTAGGAATCAACCTCACCTCAATCTGATAAATGGTGTGACCGGTATGACTCCATGTGTCTATTATCACTTTAAAATTTACATTTTAGTACAAAAAAGTTTCACTCACTCAAAAACAATCATACAAGATCTAACTGTCTTGATAATTTAAGGAAATGATTCATAATTCATTTTTGATGTGTATGAATCAGTCTCATGTCAAACCCACACACAATTCCACCTGTATGGCTCAAAGTGTGTGTTTCTAGTTTAAAATGACATTTTAGTAAAAAACAAAAGTGGAATACTCAAAACAAAGGAAAACATTCTGATTGTTTTGATACTTTAGAAAAATGATCTTTATGTCATTTGGGATGTGTAGGGATTAGCATCACCATAATCTGACACATGGTTTGACAGGTATGACTCAAAGTGCGTCTTTTTATTCAAAATTGAAATTAATTTTAGTGAAAAAATAACTAACATACTCAAATATGACAAAATGAATTTGTATTATTTTGGTACTTTAATAAATTTATCCATAATTCATTTGTGATTTGTAGGAATCAACCTCACCTCAATCAATCACACAATGTGACTGGTATGGCTCCAAGTGTCTGTTATCAATTTAAAATTGACATTTTAATACAAACAAGTTTCACTCATTAAAAATTGAGAAAACATGATCAGATTGTCTTGATAATTTTGGAAAACAATACATAAATAATTTTTGATGTGTATGAACTAATCTCATGTCAAACCCACACATGATTCCACATGTATGGATTAAAGTGCGAGTTTCCAGTTTAAGATGACATTTTAGTAAAAAAAACACAAGGGATGTACTCAAAACTGAGGAAACACATTTTGACTATTTTGATACTTTAAGAAAATGATCCATAATTAATTTGGGATGTGTTTTAATTATCTACAACTCAATCAAATCAATGGTGTGACTGGTATAACTCCAAGTGCATCTTTTTATTCAAAATTTACATTAATTTTAGTGAAAATAATAACTAACATACTCAAAAATGAGAAAAAACATTTGGATTATTTTGATACTTTATTAAAATGATGCATAACTAATTTGTGATGTTTCAGAATCATCATCACCTCAATCTTACGCACGGTGTGACCGTTATGACTCTAAGTGCATTTTTTATTCAAAACTAACATTAATTTTAATCAAAAAACAACTAACATAGTCAAAACTAATAAAACGAATTCATTATGTTTTTGTACTTTAGGAAAATGATCCATATATCATTTTTGATGTGTAGAAATTAATCAAACCTCAATTTGACTCACAGTGTGACTGGTATGACTCAAAGTACACCTTTTTATTCAAAATTTGCATAAATTTTAGCAAAAAAACAACTCACATACTCTACAATAGTGTGTTTTTCTTGTATTTTTGTTAAATTTTTGATTTCATCTAAATTTGGTATTTGAATCTTATTTTGGTAATTTATGTTGTTGTTTCTGGTGATGTAGTGTTTTTTACAACACACTGCATGCCCTATTTTTGGTGTTGTAGTGTGTTGTAGCATCACATTTCTATTTTCTCCTTTATCAGCACAACTAAATATGCTGATAAATGATCCATCTATCAGTGATTCTAAAAGCACTGATAAAGGTTCACTTTATTAGAGCTAAATAAAACCACTGAAAAAAGTATGAATTATCAGTGTTTTTATTTGCACTGATAAACATGCACTATATCAATGGTTTTCTTGTGCTGATAAAAACTTTTCCTTTTAACCACGGTGAGGTAGTCAGTGCTTTTAAAGTGTTGATAAAGGCCTATTTTAGAGATTATAAAGGCCTCTTTGGTAGTAGTGGGAAGTGTTCTTGATAATCTTGGTCATGTACTCATGTGACCCTACTGATGTCATACTCTCAGATAGACCTCTTATGGTCAACACCTTATCTATTTAATCTATTATAAGACAAATAATGAATATATTAGCCATGAAGCCTCAATGTGTATGCTCTAATCAATCAGTCAACCTTAGAGTGTAATCATTAGTCAATCAGACAAACTTAGTACAGAAACCCCAATTACCGACATAATATAATTTGTCCCCGACTAAAGGGACTCCATCTTGGTATATACCCCTAGAATACCCAAATCATTGGGGAAAACAATAATATCCTTGGGTGTGATCATCTACCTTAAAACATCAGTGGTTTAGGGGATAACCTAACTACAAGAACTCTAATTCCATCCATAAACAGGATACGTAGGAATCCTTCCAAAGGCCCAACCTCCAATGGGAATCCACTTTAGTGAAAGTCCCTTCCATTTCTAATTATTCTTAACTTACAGGATTAAATCCTACCACAGGTTTTTCATTCTTCCTCGCCTATTAGTGGATGATAAGTTGACTCATACATGGAAATCATTTTATGTATATGTCCTGATTGTTCCCTTGAACACCTAAAATCCATCAGCAGGTTGGGGGACAAAACAAAATATGAGAACTCATATTCCCACCATAACCGAGATACATAGGATTCCTTCCTAAGGCCTCAGATCCCAACCATATCCTCAATGATATGGGTAATCATGTCGCTCAAAGGGAAATTTTAATTTGTAAGCCCCGTACAGATATGATCTCATGCAATATGTCTAATCTACCACTATCTCTTGTTTCTCTCACTAAGAATGTCTCATGTGGTCTTTCAGTCCATTGATGATTATAACAAAAGCATGTATAGATTTCCCCAAGTGGGGGCCCATCATTGGGATATAGGCCTGATTATATCCTGTCTCATCTCAAAGGTCCATATTACCGATTAAGCAATCCAGGCCAGCCTTGTATTCCTAAGTCCCTTTCAAGGACTCTATTGTCATATCTCTCATGACATAGATTTCCATTACAAGAAATATGTAGTCTTTGATTCCTATTTTGAATAAGATACGCATGACGCCTCATTGAGGTCTGATCCTGATATTCATGTCCTTACTTTATGAAATCAAACTACGTAGATTGGTACAATCATACGACCTTAAACAACGTCAAACAAACTATTTGGGGTTTGATTCATATTTTTATATGATACGTAGGATTCGTTGTAGAGGTTCAATCCCATATCCAAGTCACCAACAATATCCATGGATAGTATTAACATCCAATGTGCTCAAACATGGAAATATGCCAAAGAATCATAAATAAATTAGATAGCGATATAAAACTTGTGATATACACACAATTATTCCTATTAATGCATGTTCATAATCAAATCATTGACACGGAGGTAACCATTCCTGTATCGGTGTTTGGAAATTATTTAATGAACATATCTTAAATCTATAAGAGAGTCCAAATAATTATCCTCAAAAGGGTGTGATGAGCCCGATCTTCCCTCCTCTCAACCAATCTGAGTCCCCAACAGTCATTGGGCTTGAAAACCTAGATGACCATTGACCTTTGGAAAGGAAGTCTATACCCAACTACGTATGAGGGAACTATTGGGAGTATATAGGGAAGATGAAACAGATGGAAAAATTGATGAGAGTGATTAAGTGTGGCCTTAAAACCCTCTACAATGAAACCATTAAGTGAAACCCATTCCATGCCTAAAAAACTGATGAAACAAAAACATATAATTATAATTCACCTAAGGTTAAGAACCTCAAAAAATGTTGGTTAGGTATTAACACAATCTTCACTCAAATCACAATAAGAGGCCCAAATTTCATGTTGGGTTTGAAACTCCTAGGGGTTATGTTAGGGATGTTTTACATCCTCTTTACAATCCATTATGAAGTATTTAAATACATTTTTATCGTATTATAAAATTTGAAGATATAGTATATGTCTAGTGCCTAAAGATAGTGAGGTTGATTTATAATTTAAAATTATATCATTATTCATGACTTTATAAATGATACCCTCATCTATTTTAATGAGTAAGAGGAATAAAATTCTTATGATGAAATTTATTTATGGAGTGAAATGTTACACCCAGATATTTTTTATGTTTTATCCTTTAAATAAATATTATTTTTAATGTCTTATACCACACACAACACTGAACTAAAATTTATTGTGATATATTAAAAAAATAAGTATTAAATGTGACTATTATAATATAGTCATTTTTTAGAAGGTATAAATAGAATTAATTGGATCATGAGATCTATGTATTAAGGAGAATAAATCACATTCAGTATTGGAAGCCTTCAATAGAAGGTTCATTTGTCCAAGCATGGAAAGGTGGTAGCATCACTAGGGCTTCAACAAGACTTATCCCAAGCTAATATTCAACATGTATGATTTGCGTGAAATCATATATGGGAGAAGTCCAAGCGCATGGAAATCACTATCATATCCATTCTAGCTAAATCACCATTTTTTTACTTCCACCTTTTCTATCTCACCCTTAAATATATTATGGGGGTCTTAAGGGGTTCTGTATGTAGAAGTTAGGATGATATAAACATGTAATTATTAATATAATAAATTTTATATATGTTCTCAATTATTTATTTAAAATATTATTATTTTAATTTTAAAATAAACTTAAAAGGTTATATTTATCTCAAATTTAATGATTAATTCCTAGTAAATAGGTAATTTATTTTAAAATTAGTAATGAAATTAGTTAATGTTATACATGATTATTTATCGAAGATTGTTATATATATATATATATATTATATGTTTTTATCTTAATATATTAAATTAAATGATTTTAAAATATTATCTTAATAGAATGTTTCAATGTACAAACTAATTGATTAATTCTCATTTAATTATCTATTTAAATGAAATAATATAAAGAACATTTAATGTTTAAATATTCATGTTTTTTAATAAAAACAATATTTTTTTATAATATTTAGTTTTATTTAAAAGTTAAATTCGTAAATTTCATAATTTTTTTTATAAAAATTAATTAAATTTTTCAATCAACATGTTTAAATTAGCTTAGGGTGTATTTTTGGGATATTTATGATGAAGTTAATTTTTGGTGGATAATAAAAAAATACAATTTTTATAAATATCATAACATTTATGAAATCATAATGATATAATCATAGAATAAAAATTTATGAAACCTTTTTATTGATCAAATGTATATTTAAAAAATAATTTTTTGAATTTAGAAAGTAATGATTGACATTTTGGAACATATTTTATAATTTATTCTAAAAAACTATTTGTTTTCTTTTTTCCTTTAATTAAGTATTCACAAGATTTAATTATATTCTATAATGGTTTTAAAATAAAATAAACCACTTTATATAATTATAAACCAATAAATATCATGGGTAGGAATTTTATTTATAATATTTCACCTCAGTTAAGTTTCTAATAAATTAAAATGTATTTTTTAAAACATTATTTGTTTCGTTATGCGTATTTATATTGTGGTTAGTTTTCATCACCTTTATGAATTGAATTTAATAAAATTTATTTAATATTTTAATAAATAAAATCAATATTAATTAATAAGTTCAATTTAACTTTATATCATAAATTTATGTTACCAAGGTAAAAATTCGTCATCACTATAATGGTTCAAATGAGGTAAAAGTGTTTAAATCAAGAGGTAAAGTATCAAAATATCACAAAAATTAAAGTATAAATGGTTTTTTTTATGTATTTAATGAAATTATTATATATTATAATCAATAATTATCAATTTTGATTCACTTTATTTGAATAATACATCACCTTTAATATTAAGAAATTAATATTTACAAAAGTGCCACCCCTCTCACTTATAAAAGGACCCTTTCACCGCCCCACTTATCGTCACACATAAAGCCTCTTATATCAATAAATATCTAATAAAACCATTTCCAAAACTTTTATAAATGTCCTAGAGTATTTTTATCATAAAAATTACACCTTTCAAAGGCATAATACAAAATGAAAAGGGGTTTTCCCAAAGAGTAAGGTAAGAACTTATAATCACTCCTTTTTTCATTTATATTCCTTTAATTCTTCTTAAACATCATGAAAATATATTATAATCATCATAATATAATTAAATAAGTATCATTAGTATATTTTAATGAATTTTTTTTATTTAGTAACCATTATCTACCTTTCTCCTACTCATTCAAAAAATGAAAATTTTCCCCGAATTTAGTTCGGTTCACCACCACCAAGAACCACATATTTTATTTTTCCTCACATACTTACATGGATGAATATAAAAATGGATTTAATTAATAAATATTATATTTATAACATTAATTATAATATTTAAATATAATGTTTCCAGTATAATAATTATATTAATAATAAATTTTCAGGGTAATTTCAACCACCAAAAAATGAGCATACTGAGACATCATTCATAATTTGAATATTTTTTTGATAATATATATAAATATATAACTATTATAGAAATATAATGATAAATAAAATAAAAATTTACTATTATGAATATTATTGATCTATTTTATGACACCTTTTATCATGTTCAACATACTGAAGAAATTTATGAGAAATTGACTAAACAACCTCAAGTGGTCAATGTGAGAAAAAACTAATCAATAAATGATTGAAATATGATTATAAATAGACCTTAAAAGTGAAATATGCAATAAAAATGTTTTGAATAAATAATTTAATAAACTTAATTTGGTTATTTTGGAGTTTGAACTCATGCACTAAGGGAGTCAGCATCTGAGGTAAGGGTTCATTATCACAATTTCAATTCCTTGGGACATGTTTCATATTTGGAACCATGTTTTATTTCATATGGTGTAATTACTAAAATATTTTATTTCTTATATAATAAAAATATTTTATTTCATGATATTTGAATATCAATATCATACAATCAATTTTGTATTCATTTCATTCATAAAATACCAAAGTCATATGGGTTTTATCGACTCAATTTCCTTCTCATTGGGTCATAAACTTTATACCTTAACTATAAACTTATAAGATTTTATTATTGTATAATATATCTCTTTTTAAATGGTATTTTATATTTTTACATGGGTAAGTTACATTGTTACATCAAAATATTATTCTTTAATGGATTTTATTCGCTATAAAAATATGATGTTGCTAAGCATAATTCTTACCCTTTTTAATGGATCTTTTCCCTCTGTGACCTTATTCTTTATAATGTTAACAAAATATTATTATATATATTTATATTATTGATTAAGTTAATTTTATCTTAAACTTTTTACTTTCATTGAAATTTTTTATAATTAATATTCTCAACATTTTATACATGGTTCATTTTTTACGTTATTTATAAAATTTTGAAAAGAATATCAATCCTAACATTTATCATATGAATTACATTTCATTATTTTATAAATATTATTCCTAATGATGAATCCACTTAAATTTTTCATGATTTTAAAAATTAATTTATATTCTCATTTTTTTAGGAATTTTTTATTTTCAAAATAAAGGTTACTGTTTTTGAAGAATATGTCATGGAATTTCATTCCATTTATATTTATATTTATCTTCCACTACATAATACTTATATTTAACTTTATTTATTTTCAAGGATTAATGTTTTTTAATTATTTTAAAATTAGGTTTTCCAATTTCCCATTTTTTTACCTTTGAAATAAATTTTTTAAAGTGACTTTTATGTTTATTTTTACAACCATGTTACAAAATGTTTATGAAAATTTATTTTGTCATTTCAGTTTTATTTTCCTCTAAAACTATAAAAACAATCTTCTTTTAGGTTATGATTTATTTATTTCCCTCTAAATTATATTATAAATATATGGATCATACATTACCTTGTTCATAAGGGTTATATTCTCTATCACTCTTCGTATCTCCCTCATGACTTTATTTTTATCCTTTATTTCCATATTCTTTAAGATCATGCATATATTATATATCACTTACAATATTTTTATATATTGTGTTGAATTAAATTTATACCCATTATTGTATAAAATTTTAGGTTAATGGGTGCTTACCAATAATTTTATCTCATTTATTGACTGAGGAAGTATTATATTTTGTATAATTTTTATTTCAATAAATAAGTTTATTGATTTCTAAGGCATGTTGTTCATGAATTATACTATTTATGCATTCCTTTTATTTGATGAATGCATTTTAATTATTTAGTGACTGGTGGATCCTAAAATTATATATAACCTTTATGAATTATTAGTTCTCATGTGAAAAACATTCTTATGTATTTGGTATCATACATACCCATTTATCTATGATATCTTCACATAAGATTTTTTAGGTATGATTATGATTTCCCGCATTATGCATTTAATCACCACGAAATAAATTATTATTTTCCATATGATTATTTATATTGTTATTTTATCCATGGATATATTAAATTATCATTTTATTATTTATATTTAATTCTTTGAATATTATTTATTTATTACATATTACTCATGTATTGTTTATTCCATGATAGCTTCTGGTATACGCTAACCCTTACTGGGCATTTAAGCTTGCCTTTATTGTATTTCCTCTTCCTAAGGTTGTGAAGAAGAGTATTAAGTATGATATGTCAATATAGGTATCATGTGTGTGGAATATTTTTGGACATGATGAATATTTATTGTAAAATAAGGAATCCTTGGTTTAGTGGAAAATATTTCCCTTTGTGGAAAGATATGGGTTTTTTTGTTATAGGATATTTCATAATTCTCTAAAACATTAAACCTAGTGGGTATTGGGTATATGAGTGACTAAATATTGTTATTGAAAAATTAATTATGTATTATTAAGTTCATATTTAGGTATCATGTGACCACGAGACATGGTGTATGTCAATCCCATATAGCCTAGTCATATATTCTTAATTCATTGAGTATAGATTGACCATGTCGATCAATACATCACATTTAACTTTTCTTATTGGATGATCACATCACATGTACCTCATCCAAATAGATAATTACATCACATGTACTATTTAGTTAGGATTTCACACTTCCATAGTATATCCCAATTGATGTCCCATATTTCATACTCATTATTTGAGAGGAAAAATCTCATCGAGGTTAATCTCTAACTGATGAAATGATCATCAACATACTTAAAAAACCCTAATTATCTAGTCCTAAAGTGTTATATAATAAAGGTTTCAAGTTATGAATGTTTACATTTTAGGTATCTCTCTATCATCAGGTGTGGGGATTCAATGTAAAACATTCATCCCCAGTATACAAAAGGAATAATGTATGACACTCCATGTGGTATTTAATTAGGGGGTCATCCAAAACACAAAACCCATTTTATTCTCCATTAGAAAATTTAAAATCCCAATCAAACATATTCATCATGCTGACCATAACATTTCATTACATCCTATAATACCCCATGAAAAACATCAGTTAGGGATAAATCAAGTTTTGATAGGTTGATTGTCATTTAACTTATGGGGATATATGCATCCACCATGAAATAATGATAACATAGAGTCAACCTTTTTTATAACATGATACAATTTATATTCTTAAACTCATTTAATAATACTTAACAAAACTATACATAATCATTTATATAAACATAATACAAATAAGATACTTCCAGATAATCCTTATATTTTCTATATATTTTTGTTTTCTTAAACTCATTAAATATTTATGTAATTACCTGCACAAGTCTATGTGACCACATAATAAAACCCTCCCAATAAACTCCTTTAAGGAGTATCATCTAGTAATAGAAAAATTGTTAATAACTGTAAGTCTTAAGAATGATAATCCTAATATTAAACTCTTTGAATGGGTATTCAAGCTCCTTTAATTCACAATGAAAATATTTATAATGTTAATAACTTCTATTATATACTTAAAACCCTTTCTAAGTATTCAACTCTTTTCATTATTGAAACATTTACATCAAAACATTTATTTGATATCATTTTGAAAAAAATTATAATTCTTAACATTTTTCATTACCAACACATCCTAAATTATTTTAGGATATAAAAGGATATTCACATTATTGTAATAACTAAATTTAACTCTTTACATTTCCCTTTAACATAATTACCCCATCTCTTTTAGAATATCAAGTGAAATTACCTTTTAACTTTGACTAGAATAATATTTTTCTTGTCAACTTTGAACTTTTATAAATCAAAAAATAACTCCACTAGCCTCTTAAAAACCATATTATCTTCCTAATATCATGCTATAAATCACAAACTAATTTTTGTTTAGGAAATAAAACTTATATATTTTTAGTGGGAATATTTAACAAATAAATTATTTTCTATTATATCTCATATGGTATTCTATGTGTTTGGATCAATGTTCTAAAAATAAAACTTTATTCTCTAAAATATGCCACTATTGGATAGTGGGAACACTTTCCCTTATATTTAATGAACATCATAGATTAACCATTTCATTATGGATAATATTAATTATGTCTATATCTTCCTTTCAAACAATATTATAAAATCTGATAAATCATAATCCATGTGAATTAAATATATATTCTCTATTTTTTTATAAAAATTTTCTATTGACAAGAATATTCCCTTATCATTGTAGAGAATGTTACAAAATTACAAATATTTTAATAAGATCCATATAACTAAAAATTAATTTTTTATTTTATTTTTTGAAGACACTTTTTGGTTCAGTGGTAACCATCATACCATGCAGGAACCAATATCAAACACTTCCCAATTTCAAAGTTCAATATTCAAAAATTTCATTGAGATACATAGAACCTGAGAAGATCTCTATCCAAGATACATTGTTTCAGTCAAAGTCTCATCACCAACCATCAACATCAGGACTCACCACTGTAATTATTTTCGTCTTGTCAATACGGTCTTCATCACCATCAAAACACCACATGCTGGAGATCGAAAGATACTGTCATAGAAATTCAAAATATATAAAACATCAATATGAAACCATCATGAACAACACCGACGGACACCACCATAACCAAAAATGAATAGAACCAAAGTAGAAATGCAAATTAGAACCTTTACCGAACATTCATCAACTAGATTGACCACCGAGAAGAAGCAAGCAAACCTTTATCGATGATAGAAATATGAGAAACCAAAACATATCCAAAGTCATTATTGTAATCACTAATAGGAAATCCTTACTAATTACAAACTAGATCCATCCACATCTAATATATTTGTCAAACGAGGACCAATGAAGATCATATCAAGGCCTAGACTCTCCTCCTAGAACACCAGGACTGAATTAATGAACATCCAAAATCCTCCTTGAAACCACCGTAGTAGACCAAATAGAAGATAGGTGAAGGAACATGATTCCAGAGTACTGATTCAAGTGGAAATGGCCTCAACAGAGAAGTATCCTCACCCGGAAAACCAACCCAAACCGTTAAAGACACCACCAGCCTAAAATAAAACTTGTAACTAGACTGAAGAAACAAAAACCTCAAAAATGATATCATATCGAAAATACAAGGTCACACCTAATCTTTGGTCTTGGGAACTCCAAAAAAATCACCCCACACATCCCGATCCTTCCTGAGAAAAACCGGTGCACCAGGCTAGAATGGGGTCAGAAACATGGCCAACCAGAATGGAAGAGAAGAGGAAGAGCTGATGAGGGCTCCACAAGGATCCAAGGCCTCCAAAATAAATAGTATAGAGTAATAGATTATAGGAAATAGGAATAAGAGAGAGAACATGGGGATAAGAAAAGTTAAGGGATAATTGGGGAAGGAAGAAATAATAAGATGGTAATAGTGAGAGATGAATCTAGAGATTCCATGCAAGACCCCCCCCCCTCTGAAAAAACATAGTGCGAACCCTAGTGGGAGAGAATTAGGAGATGAATCTGCTCTGAGGCTGGTGATTATAATTCATTTATTTAATATGATCTATAATATATTACATTACTCATTTTCATTTAATCAACAATCCATCAACCCTTTGCCTCATCACTTAAATGTAAAATACAATCTTTATCAATTATTAACTTTCTTTTGAACTCTTGTATACTCACAGAATTTATAAAGTATACATTTTGTGTCAAACACATAATTTAAATGAAATAATTGATTTATATAAAACTGATACCTAAAATGGAATTTCTATAGAGTTTTATAAACCCATTTAGGTATCCCATGTGGTTATATATTATGGAAATAATATCCTTTTACCATAACAGTACCATTATGTTTCAATGACCAATTATCACTATTGGACTATCCAATTTCTCATTCTATATTAAATTTTTTCCTTTAATACTATTTTCATATCACTAGATCCTAAACATACAATACCATGATCATCATTCCTAAACAATTATATAAAATAATTTATACATTTATCAAGCTCAATCACACTATAAAAACATTTAAAATGATGATTACATAATGAATTCCATATCTTGAACAATCCTTATAGGATACCATTATTTTCACCCATTCATTGACACACTCAATCATATTGAGTAATGAGTGGATAATAAATCTCACTTGACCATTTTTCATTTAAATAATTCATTTAAAACCTTAAGTGAATTAATTTATGCTTCCCATAAGCATCAATATTCCCTTTTTTAAGAACACAAATAGTTGGTTACTCATAAAGGGTTTTATCCAATATAAATGTTTTATTATATTTCTTACGTAATAATGATTCTTAAGATTTATACCAGTCTAAAAATTTTCTTACATTAATATTATACTATCTCAAGGATTGATCTCAAAGTTAATTTTGATGTTTATTAAAGGTGATGCTTTGGTCAAAAGCTACCAAAGAACAAAATATTATTAAAAAAGAAAGAAAACAATAGTCTAAAAAATGTGATCATATTACAATCTTTTTCATGAAAGGAAAGCAGGTAAATGGGAAGGGATTTGAACCATGTAATGTCTTGATTAACTCCAATGTTGTCCAGACCATCCGCAACTGTGTTTTCTTCTTGATACACATGTGTGATGATATAGTTAAGATCACTAAGAGAATAGAATCATTCCATCCAGCAGGTAGTAATCGGCCAAGAAAGGTAGATTATGCCATTCCAAATTACTTGAACGATAGTCATCAAGTCACTTTAGATATAGATTTTATTCCAACCAAAGAGTTTGGAAAAAGAAATGGCATGTATCAATCCCAGCATCTCAGCTTCAAGGTAGGTGTCAATGGCACATTTTCCCATGAAGCATCCAAGGATCTGACAATGGTGATTCCTGAAAATGGAACTACACCCTGAAGGTCCCAGATTGACCTTGGAGGAACCATCAATATTGATCTTGATCCATCCAGGAAGGGGGGATCTCTAGAACACCTCCAGTGTGCGATGCAGATGACAAAAGTTGTATTTTGTCTTTAGACACCTTAGGATCAAAAAGTCATGTACGGTGTTGTGGCAATGTCCCTTTTGAATCATGGCAGATTCTTGTATGGAAATGAGGATCCTCATCAGACCTATATTTTGATTAAATGAGTAATTATTATGAATAATAACATTCTGATCATACTATATTACATGGTGTAGCTCAGCAAACATAGCATGAAAGAGGTTCTTGATTTTCTGTGAACCATCCATTTCTGCACATTTTTTAAGTTGAGATTTGATAGAATTAAGACTCAAACATCTGAAGTCAAAAATGTAAAGAATGTAGTTCCATAGAGGAGAAGAAGTAGAACAAGAGGGAAAGAGGTGGTTATAATCTTCCCTGTGTTGATTACATATTTTTCATTCAGAGTAGAGCTGGATTCCAAAAGACTGAAGGAAAATACCAGTGGGCACTCTGTTGTGAGCAAGACGCTATATGAGGTTGAATCTCTATGGTTTTATCCAAGGTTTGTTAAAAAAAATTAACCAATTTTAATCGCTATCAGAGTTATAGAAATAATGATTATAGAACTTTTTTGAGTTGAGAATACCATTGTGATAAGGTTCCCAAGTTAAGAAATCATTAGTGTGAGAGAAAGAGTAGTTTTCAATGATGTTTAGAATAGTGTCCGGAAGGTGATCATATTGGGAGTTTAAGATGTCTCTGATAGAGTTGTTAGTATTATCAGGGGTTTGATCAGGAGTCATCATGAAAATTAAAGGTATTACAGTCCAGTTATCCAACCAAAATTTCATGGAATAATCTATGGACACCATCCATCTAGAGTTATGCATAATGTTGGTGAATGAGTTTTTGATGGAAGGCCAGATTGATGAGTTAATGAAGTTCGAGTTTCCTGTTTTAAGTTTGTCAAGAAACCTAATTTTAAGAAAGGAAATAGCTTTAGAGGTATTTTGAAAAAGGTTCCAAGTGATCCTTTCTTGAATGGAGTCATTAAATGTTTTGATATTTTTAATACTAACACCACCATTTTCAACGGGTTAGAAAAAAGTTGACTAAGGCACAGTCACAAGCTTTTTTTCTAGAATTCTACCGATCCAGATAATGTTCTTTATGCTAGTGTTCATTTTTTTTAATGAGGCCATCTGGGCATTTATATACTATCATGGAATAAACCACCTTGGAGACAATAGTGGATTTAATAAGGCAAGTCTTGCCTGCCATAGAGAGAGATTTACCCTTCCAAGAGGATAACTGATTTAGAACTTTGTCGACAATAGTCACAAAGTGACAAGATTTGGGTCTACCCCAAAAAATTGGAACACCAAGTTATGTGAAGGGGAGAAATCCTTCTTTTAGACCCAGGTCACTGATAATGTTACATTTTCTGCCAAGAGGGAGATTATTCCAAAAGAAGATACAAGATTTGTTCCAAATAATGGTTTGACCATAAACTGCTTCATAGTGTGAGAGCGCATTTTTGGGATTTATAATATTTATTTTATCCCATGAAGGAAAAGGATTATGTCATCAGAATAAAGGATATTAGTAGGATCATTTACGTTCCTAGAGACACGAAAGGGATATAGTTTGTTCTGGTCCACTAGCCGATTGATCAGATGACTAAGGTAATATTATGATATCGAGAAGAGAATGGCAGATAGAGGGTCACCTTTTCTGACACCATTTGTGCATTTAAAATAACCTTTAGGTGATCCATTGACCATGATGGAGATAGAACCTGAGTTGAAGAGGGTTCTGATTTTAGTGATGAAAGAGGTGTTAAAACCATATCCTTGAAGGAATTTGAAGATAAAACTCCAGTCCATTGTGTTAAAAGATTTTCTGACATCAAGTTTAATCGCTATCTGGCCTCCCCTATTAGTTTTATTCAAAATATTGACACACTCATAGGTGAGTAAAATATAGTCTTGAATGGATCTTCCCATTATAAAACCAAATTGGTTCCACGAGAAAATTTTTTATATGAGAGTGGAAAGTCTATTGGCAATGATTTTTGTGTTGATTTTAAAAAGGGTGTTCATAAGACAAATGGGTATAAATAGGTGAATCATAGAGGAATTATACACTTTTGGTATCAAGGTGAGAAACTAGAAATTTAGGGCATGAGGGGGAACCCCATTGGTGAAGAAGATTTTTACAATTTTACAAACATCAATCTGAATCACATCCCAATAATTCTGAAAACCCATTGTTGAAGCCATCAGGGCCCATAGAACTCTCTGCATTTAGACTAAAGATAGTGTCTTTGATTTCATGATCCATATAGGTATTGAGAAAGAAGGAGTTTTTCTCATCATTGATCACTATGGGAATGATCTTAGGTAGGAGGTATTTATTTATATCAGCATCATTGAAAATGGTTTCATAGAAGGAGACGATATGATGAGCTATGTCATCCTCATTGTCAAGGAGTCTTTCCCCATCCATTAAAATGGTTAACGGCCTGTAGGCCTTCCTAATTATTTTTTGATAATTTTAGAATTTAGTATTTCTATCACCATCTATTAACCATTTATCTTTGAATGTTTGTTTTCTCATATTTTCTTTGAAAGTTATCAGGGAGTTAAGTTTGACTGAAATGTTTAGTTCATGAGTATGATCATTGTTGAGGTCATAATTGATGTGTGTGTTTTGAAGATCATTAAGATCCTTCTCAAGAATCATGATTTCATTATTAATTTGTTTGTATTTAGAGTTGCACCATATTATTAGAGTCTGTTTTAGATGTTTAAATTTGTGACTACAGTCAATGACATCATTGTTACAATACATTGGGGACCAAAAGTTTTGAATGATATGAGAGAACTCGCCATCAAAGAACCAAGCGTTGTTAAATCTAAAAGGCATATGGGGTTTCATGTCTTTGATGGATACACTGACCAAGATGGGGTGATGATCAGAGTTCAGTCTATGAAGAGTAATACTAGAGATTATATCCCATTTATCTAAGGATGTGGGATTCTTGAAGGCTCTATCCAGCTTGGAGGCAACTACTTTTTTGTAGTGTCTTATATACCAAGTGTATTTTGCACCAGTGAGATTGATTTCTATGAGGTTCTTATCATCTATTGAGGTTTTAAATTCTATTGTGGAAATAGATTCAGGAGAGGGTCCAATTTTCTCGCTTGAGTTGAGAATGACATTAAAATCACCCATAATAAACTAGGGTTCATTAAAATTAGTTCCAATGTAATAGATGTCATTAAAAAGTGTTATTATTTCTTCGTATCTATTCTTAGCATAGAAAAATGAGCAGAAAATATGTGTGTCATGAATATTAAAATTGTAAGTAAGAATCTGATCAGAGATATTGTAGACATTAATATTATGCAAAGAGAAATGCGAGAAAATACATAAAGATTCTGTATGAAGGTTATTAGTGATTGCACCCGTAAAAACATAATTTTTTTGACATTAATAAGAGTATTTAGAGGTATAGTTAATTTTTGGCTCCACAATAGAAAATAATAGAGGATGATGAGTGCCAATCATTCTCTTTAACACATTGAAGGTGTCAAAGTTATCAATCCCCTGACAATTCCAAAAAGTATCTTCATTAAAATCTAGTTTTGGAGTTAGAACCCCCCAATTTCTTTTTTCCCAAGACTTTATTTTATGAAGAACTTATAACTTCCTGATTATCAGAGGTCTGTTCCTTATTATTACTGGATTTTGTGGTGTTTTTCATTGCAGGTTCATGTACTAGATTACTCAGAGTAGAGTTTATAGATTTCATAGTACACAACAGCAAATCATTGGAAATATGATTCGAAAAAGAGTTACTAGCATTTTTAGTATAGACCTCGCTAAGTACAAGTAAGGAGAAATTTCTACCTGGAGCCTGTAAAGCAGTTTCATGATGCTTTTTGATTCTATCTAGTTTTGGACAACACCAAATTTGTCCCATAGAGACCTTCATCACCTGTATGGACTTAGTATCCTATACTGATAATTTTTTACCATGATCAACTGATTTAGGTGACATGAAAACAGTATAACAAGGCTTATATAGTGTCTCAACACACCCAGAAAGGGAAGGATTGCTTATAGTGTTAGAGTGAGTTGGGAAAATAGAAGTTGGTTCACCATTGTTCATTTTGATTTCATTCTATAGTCTTAGAGAGGTGCCTTTGTTAGCAGTTTTCATTGACGAATCCTTAAGGTTTGGGGCTATAGGTATCATATTATAAGACATCATGGAAACCATATTAACAACATTGAAAAAATTTTGTAACCCATCAGAAGAGGTATTTATAACAGTTGAGATTCCTATATCAAGTTCATTTTCCATCCCAGTTTGTTCAATTGATATATGTTTTGTGAAGCTGTAGCTTTGGGTTTGTGTCGGAGCTTCTACTGAGGATGGAGTTCCCTTATAAGGGTTGATAGGGTCCAGTTTGTTGGTGACAGATTCAGACATTTTATTATTAGTGGAATGTGTTGATTCTAGAATATTCTTCTTGGGTGGTCCTTATTTCGTAATATTCTGAAATGGGTTCAGTGTAGTTCTGAGTTTTAGGTCAAAAATTAGATGTCCCTTGAGTATAGGGTTGAGATTCTTCATTGTCTGTTTTATTAATGGATTTAGTCTTAAACTTAGAAATATCAGTGGCATTTATAGGGTGTGGATTCTAGATCTGTCCAGTACCCGAATACAGGGTGTGTTTCACCATATTTTGAATTGAAGAAATCTCAGGACAACCATCCTTGTGTGGAGGTGTAGAATATGTGTTGCAAGTATTGTATCTCACTTGTTCTGGTGAGTTATCCCTCTTACCTAGGTTGTGTTTGGCATCTTGGATGAGGATAAGCCTTGAGGTTTAACCATATTCTTCCTTCTCATTATGTTCCTTATAGTGTCTAAGACAAGGTTTTATAGTTCTTACAAGAGGTTTTGGTATTCATTATAGATGTCTACCACTTCAGCAACATCTGCCCAATTTATACCCGAAATGCCCCCTATGTGTGTTATATTGTTTTTTTGACCCAGATTTCAACTTTATTTTTGGGAAGTTCAGATATCTCTATCATGGGATCTTTTTATTTTTTATTTATCCTTGTTTCCATCCAATCATTCTTAATTGGCTCGATTACTTGCTTTCTAATCACTCTACAATTTGATATTGTGTGACCAATAATTTTACAAAGTTCACAGAAGGGTGGTTTCCTCTCGTATTCAAGATGAATTTCAGTTTTTTATTCATTTGTAGTGATGTTGATTGTGTTAGAGAGATTTGAGTCCAAGTTCATTTCCACCATAATTATAGAAAATAGCCCTAGCTCAGCATTTAAGGTTCTATGATCAATTTTCAGTGGAGTCCCTATGCGTGAAACAATGTCATTTAGATTTTTTGGGTGCCAAAAGAACCAATTAAGGCCATGAAGTTTAACCCAAACTTGTGCTATTGTGTTTCTGTATGTTTTTGGATTAAAAGTAGAGTCCCAGTCAAAAATTCTAAGCAGTCCCAGCTTTAGGTTAAAGTTTCTAGACTTCCAAACCTTCTCTAAGTTGTTTTGTGATTTTAGTAGTATGTGAAAGTAGCCTTGTGATTTCAGCAGTATAATGATGGTGTCATATATGAAAAAAAATCTTTTATTATATTCTCATCATATTTTATTTTTATTTAATAAGGACATTTGGTATATATACTCCCAATAAAATGATAACTCTATTTGAAATTCATTATACCTATTTGTGGGAGACGATCTATATTTTACCCTGGCTTATCCCAACTAATCTCATAACATAATCAATGAATATATTTAGCAGACAAATTTTTTTTGATAGTTGAGTGGAAAAAATCATTTATTAATCAACATATAGATTATATTAACTTTTTTCCTCTAGTATACTACTGTTTAGGGTTTACCAACTAAGTGTTACCCAAAGAATATTCCAAAGATAAGGCGCATAATGGTTAGGATCACCTCATTAATGTCTTTCCATATACAAATTTTCTCACCATATTATCTCATGTTATCCCTTTATATAATAATTATTATAATAATTTATTTTAGAATATAATTCCATCCACTATATCAACATGTTTAGACCATATTGTTGTTTAACTTTTTACAAAACTACTTGCTTGTGTTAGTGGTCCAAATTAAAAGAAAACTATATTTATACATTTCAAAATAAATATCACATTTAAAATACATTAAATTTTTTCATATAAAGTCTTAGAATCACAATAAATAAATAAACCCTACATGTGTAAGTTATGAGTGACAAGTCTCCAAGACATAATTTTCTTAACAAGGCATAATCCTATCGGATAGTGAACATTCCAACCCAAATATCCTATATCAAGGATACTTTACCTAAGGTAAAATTTAATTCCATCAAATTTATAACACACATTATGTATAAATCTATAATAACATTTTAAATTTAATCACATAACTTAATACAGGGAAAAGTTTAGGTGTAAAAAATATAAATTAATTATCATAATTACCATACTTATCATGTAAAATCATGAATGAATTTATGATAAAATATAAGTTTTTTAACATTTTAAACTAAATCATACACCACAATTCATAATATTACATTTATATTCATGAAACAAAATTATGGAATAAACTATATAAATGAATGATTCTTATATTTAAACTTGAGATAAATATTTTTTGAAAAATTCACAAAATAAATTTTTAACACTTTATAATTTAGGCCTAGAACACAAACAAAATTTTCATATTATCATTTATGTGGTTTTAATATGAACTTATTCATATTTCAAATATGAGATATTTTATGAAAAAATTTATTATTAATTAGCAAATATTTCCTATTTATGTAAATAATTTACAAAAATTGAATATCTCATGCTAAATTTTACTTAAACCATTGATCATATAAATATTCAAAACTCTTTTTAGAATGGACTATATAGTTTTTCAAATAGGACATTAATATGAACATTTAATATTTACATTTATAAAAAAATCATAAATAAATATAAATAATTTTTTTATATTTTATAAAAACATTATAAATTATAAAACCATTTAAATCCACATTAAACCTAGATCAAATCAACCCAAATATTTAGTTCTGTCTAAAAACACACTTTGAATTTGACATGGGCCCTTTGGGATCACATGAGTGAAAGTGTTTTCGAATTTTAACATAAAAACAAATTACTTAAAATTATGTCCAAATGGATTGAAACAAGGTTTAATGTATACCTTTATGGTCCTCTAAAATTGAAATGATTCCCAATAATTTTATTGGATATTTTGAATCATTATCATACCATGAAAATGATAATTTTAGAAGGCTATTTTATAGAGATATGGGTGTTTTGGAAAATCCAAATGAGGTTAGAATACTAATATTAAAAAAGTATTTTCTAACTTTACTACACTGTTTCGGTCATCATTTTGAAGGCAACCATGGTATAGTTATCTTGACACCATGGGGTAAAGGCATTGAATGTGATGCAATATTTTTCAACAAAAAACAAATTTAGCTGACCATGACCATTTCACTTGAACCAAGTCAGGGTCCTACAACTTTTAAGAGGAGCATGACCATTAATAATAATGTGTATGTCATGGTTAATGAAATAAAAGAATTAATTCTATTTTTTACATGGATACATAGTGGTTCCTGGGAAAATGATAATTTTCTAGATTTCTCCAATCATTATATAATCAGACCAAACATTGATAGATTTTCACTGATACCACTATTAGGTTTTTGAGCCATGTATAACATTTAAAAATAATGTAAAAAAATATAATGTATAGAATCTATCTATGTATTTGAAAATAATATAAATAAAAAAAGAATTTATTAACATAGTGAATGTTCTGGGGCACAACCAAAATGGTAGGTCTCATTCCCAAGAATAGTTTTTCATCAACACCTTCAAAATTATCATCGGAACTAGATGAAATAGAAACCCTAGAATCCATGAGATTGGTTCATCAGATATATAATATTATTAATTTATAAATATTAATTGTTTCCAAGAATTATATTTATTTCTTATTTGATGAATGGTTAACAAATTCTTACTATTCTATAATTACAGTAAGACAATTCAAGTGTATATTCCCTCTTGTAGTGATCCAAATGTGTTTCATGAATCTTTGATCATCACCATAGAAATATATGGGTGTTAGAACAGAATACACTAATTATTTCTTTATTTTTTATTGATCTCAATAGAATCCTTTGAGGTGAGATGAAATCACTTTGTTTCTCTCTAGACTTGAGAGGGTGAGGGAGTAGGATTTCACTCTATTATTGAAAGCATTTTATGAGAAGATTTATATAGGTATTGAGAGGATTATCTAGAAATTACATCATGCACAATGACTAGAATGGCACAACTAGGGTCCTAGAATAACATAATCAGGTATTTATAGACCTAGTATTAATGAATGAATAATTTCATAAAGTCCCTTATTATTATTATAATCTATAGAGAACCCCATGTGTAAAAATTAATATTATTATTAATATTATTTATTTGAAATTCACTATACTCATCAATTAATAAATATTGTTTTACATAAATAAATACATAAATTTTCATTCAAATAATATTCAATATTTCATTTCTCACAAGGCTATTAAACTTGTTCTTTCAATCATCTTTAATATTTATTTGACCTTGAATAATGACTATTTAATTTATTAAATAAGAATCACTGCATTATTTTTTGATAAATAATTAAATATTATATTCTATAAAATAGAGAATAAATTTTTATCAAATATCACCAAAATAAATAAATAAATGCTCATAACCTTGTTAATAAACCCGAATAAATAAATACTATTTTTGTGTAATTAAATAAATAAATATTAGGTATATAAATATCTATTTAATATTCAAATCAGCTAATATTCTCTTGAATAATTGGTGATTTAATATTTACAATAAAATAAACATGAATAATTATTAAACCATGTATAGGAATAATATTTTTTCAACATGATAAATTCAAATATAATTTATCTAAGGTACCAAATACACATAATGTGTGGCCCTATTGTTATATTTTTCGGTAGAATTAGGTTGTTTCTCATAAAGTCCAAGGTTAGAGTCTAGAAACTGGCCAAGGCATCCATAGATAAATATTTTAAATGATAAGATGAAAACAACAACAATATAAAAATTTCAACTGTGTAATATAATCTATTTTCCTTGATATCTCTAATCAAGCAAGTAACAGACAGGTTTCATTAACATATTTTCTCAATGTCTCTTTATATGGTTTCCAAAAATGAACTTGATGATATAATTTCATTCCCATGTTATTAATCAAATAGTTTCATTCCCATTAATGTTCCTAAGATATCAACATTCACTAATGAATTGAAATTCATTTCCTTTCTTACATTATTCATTAATGTGACATCACTTTTGATACACCCAATGTATCCTACCCTGCCGTGATCCTATACCATCATAATTTTTATCAATACATCAAAGTAAACAACTCATGATATGAATTATTAATAATCTTAAAGTCTAAGTACCATTAAAAACATATCCATATAGTAACATCCAATGATACATATAAATATGGATTTTTTATTGGTAGGTTATGTTCTCATAGTCTCATACTCTATAAATTTCCATGGGCGTACACCATGAGAATGTGTCTCAAATTTCTATGAGTATCCTACCTTTATAACCTATATCATTTATAACCCATAAAATGACACCATCTAAAAATAGTTTATATATTTGAGAATACCATCGTGGAACTTCTTGGTTCTCATCATGACAGGGAACTTCTATGACTTTTTAGTATGAAAATTAGCCTTCGTACATTATAACATACTATTTCATGTAGAATAATGATCAAGATATAACAAGATATTAATTAATATTCAATACCATGAATATTTTGTTAATATAATGTGTATAATAGTTGTTTCTTGGAAAAAAACTCCAAAAGACTCCCAATTACACTAAATCCAACTTCTAATAACTCAAATGATTGTCCTCACATGATAAACATTCTTATATTGAGATATAGCTATAGATTTTGAGCCCACCATGTTTATGTGATTGTTCTATTAATTGCGACCTCATATCTCTGATAAAATCGAATAATAGATGACATTTTTTAGTATATATTTGTGTTATATGTCATCCCTAACATCCTAGATAATACCACAGTTAAAATTATACATGATATGATTGAATTTTACTATCTTGGAAAACTCTATAATCTGGAATAAAGACTTAATAAACTAATTTGTTAAGATATTTAAAAAACTATAATATAATAAGTAGAATATATATATGACAACTATTACCTATAATAAGATTTACCCTTTCATATTACCATATCATTAGTGTATTTATAGAATAAACTGATCTAAGTAAGACTAGTTTTATATTCCCTAGAAACTATTATTCTCATTTATTAAATTTCTAGAAACTCATCCAGTTTAAATTTCTTAAGTTCTATTGGATAGTTCTGACTACCAACATGTGCATTTCTTTTGGATTTTTTTTGATATTTTCATTATACTCTTTATTTATAAGCAAGATAAAACTCATGTATATATCATGGAGTATAAATTATATTTACCAAATAATCATAAGAATACATAGTCTATAAATCACAGGAATATCTTGTGACACTCTAAATAATTTTATCATACTGTTTTATCTTTTTTTTCAACACCATGTCAAATAATTATAATGACATAGACTAAGAAACCATTTGATCTATGCTAGTAGATCTTGTTCTCTCTAATACTGGTTTCTACTTGAGTATTATTAGATAAATTAAATTTATTCTTATATAAAAATAATACTAATCACTTTTTTTATAAATGTTTTTAAACATTTTTTTTTGAAAACATGTGATCGCATAGTAATCTCTTACCGAAACTTAGGAACATATTCACTTCAAATGAATTTCCTCTAATTTTCCTACTTATTTCAATCTATAAATGGATCCTTGAAACTTATATATTTTATTGTTATTTCTTAATGTCACCAATATTTATAGTCATGTCATATAGAAATATCCCACGAGGTTTCTTTAAGGATTATGGCCTTTAAATCCAACTCCCAATAAAATAATCATAAACACGCTATGGCAAGTGAAATTTGAATGAAATTTTTTACAAATCATAAGTGAGAAGGTATTATCACCAACCATGATAAATATATATTGTGTTTAGATATTTTAAACCTTTTATTAATAATATATGATTTCTTGTCCCAAACATTACCATCCATGTATGATTTATCTGGAATACCTATCAAAAACTTTTTATCAACTAATGAAATTACCAAAATGAAGAACTGGATTTTTGTTATAAGGAATCTATCCTTAATTTAAAAATAACTTTTAAATCATAGATAGTTTTCCACATACTAATTCCAAGAAGAATCATTATTATTATAAAAAAAATATCACCCAATGTGGTGAATATAAAACCACCATAAGGGTTTTGACCATCCTATATAGGACACACGCCTATCATAGGGCATGGAAAAAACATTATTTACTAAGTTAAAATGCAGTAATGTGGTTGACCTAGGATGTCTCTCGAAGAGGAGTGCACACAAAATAGTTTGTATCTTTTAAACGAGGCTAAAAATGGTGTGTTTGATAAGAAAATGATTGAATGAAAATTCAAATGGTTGAAAACTATGATATTAAAAGGGTGATTTCCCAATTGTAATGCTATCCTTGATCAATTTAATTCAATCCTCTACTTCTTAGTTGATTAAAGTGAGTTTCCACAATCGTTTCCTCTCACTTCCTTGGTGAAATTACGACGGTGAGAGAAAACCATACCAAGATCTCAGTTGGGTCTACTCTCCTTCCATGTGCAAAATAGTTGTATTAAATATCCTCAACTGACATGGTAAATACCCGATCGGGTCTTGTTTTTCCAAAAAAATCTTGAACATTCACTACCCCTTTTACAAGTACGGATTTATGGTCTATTCCATCATATATAAACCAGAAATTAGTGGAGGGAGATAATGATTATTTTAACAAGGAAAAAATCAATAATGGAAATAATATTCAAGAATGATCACACTTGATAATAAAATCCGCTATATGAAATTGAAAACAACTTTGAATAAGAAAGAAATTTCATTCAATTACGTCCAAGAACTCATGTATTACAAAATAGAAAACCAACCCCTCCCCAATCACTCAAAATGTTTACCCCACCATGGTAAGGGTAATCGAGATGAATGGGGAAGAAGAATGAATTATAAAAATATATAAAATAAAATAAATAAAAGAGAAATATGAAAAGTTTCCCTCCTTGGTGTCCCAAAAGGAATGGGATGGAATGATAGATGCTTTGAGGGGGAGGAGATCTCCTCCTTTTATAGCCAAAAATTTTCCCTCAAATGTTGACACGTTTTAGTCCCAATAAATGGCATATTAACACGTTTAACCCTTCATTAATGTTATTCATAACTATGTTGGGAGTTTCTCCTCAAAATATTAGAGGAGTTGGAAAAGTAGTTCCAGTGTTAAGCCTGTTTTACTATGACCAGTTATTCTTTCCAGTCAGACACTTCAAATCAAAAACCACAAAATTATGATGCTATAATGACCCCTTAAACATACAATTCACGCATCCTCTCCTTTATTAAATTTTTTCCAAAATGACTTTTTCATCCACCAACCACATTTCATAGAATATGGGCTCACCATTAATGAATTTTTGACCCCACACCAGAACTCAGTAGATCTGTAAACAGTTTTCTTGGTCTAACTTTTGAGCTTCTTTTGAGCTTCCATATGGTCGATTAAGCTATTTTTACAAAAGATTAAAATTAATACCAGGATATGTAGAATATGTAAAATAAATAATTTCTCAATTTGGAGTAGTTTAGAAAGTTTTATGTCTAAAATACGGAAATAATTTAAAAGAGTTAAAAATCTGAAATGGGACATTTTTTATGTTTAGTTCAAAATAACACCAATAAAATAAAAATGCATCAATTCATCTTAAAGTAATAATTTTTTTGGGTTTAAAACAATGGAATTCAATTTAAATTTAATTGAAATTATTTTCTCTATCATGTTCCTCTATAACAATTCCTCCCATAGAATATGTATAGTTCACTATTCTCATATAGACTTATGCATTTGTAGAAAAGATCCAACGAAATCCTTTATTACTCCCACTATCTCAAATAGATGTACACCCCATATTGAAATGTTATTGGTTTATTTAATTACTTTATATATTTTGGATGTTAATATCCTCATTAACTATAGGATAATAAATTAAGATACACCTTAATTTTCCATTGACATACAGTTGAAACTAATGCTAACTTAATAAATAATTCAAATAAGAAAACCTTAGTTTGTGAAATAAATAGACTCCCATCATATCATAACATATATGATATCCATTAGTCTATTTAGATAGAATATGGTTAGTTGATACATTTATATTTTTTTAAACATGTTTAGAAAGGAATCATGGAAGATAAGAAATATATATAATATTCTTTATCAATATAACTTATATGATCACCATCTTTATAATGTGGACACGTTAATGTGAATTTTGGAAAACCATCACTCTACATTTAATGATCAATTAATACATAGTTAAGATAAACTCTAGCATACCATATATGATGATCTTGTAACTTTTACCATGTGCATTAATTACATTCATTTAACATTCTTTAATTTCTTAATTGAATTTAATGAATTATATGAATTTAACTTTATCTTCAACTTAGAATAGTTCATGCTTATATATCTGAACCAAATATGAAATCTTTGTGGAATACCTTTATTTATAAAGGTTTATTTATTAAAAAATGATTAAGTAATTATGTTGATAATACCTATAATGTTTTAGATATAATGAGACAAGGTACTTTTTTTGGATAATCTTTGACATCAACATTTATTTTTACTTGATAGATAATTATCTTGTAACTACCAGGAATGAGTTTTTAGGTCAGATAGAAAGATGATAGATGTTCTAGAGGGTGTGAATATACAATATTAAAAATTCATTAAAAGTTCATTAATGAATTAAATTAACTATAAAATTTAATTAATTAAGTTACGTGGAAACAAAAAGTTAAACAAATAACAGAAGGATTTTTTTAGTAACTTGCTTAAAGTAAGACTAATCTACTCTTATACCTCTTTACTCGGTGGGAGATACATTGGGTACAGTATTGAATTTTTAGGGGGAATAATAATCCAAATTCAACATAGTTTTTTAAGTGGAAGTTTAACTAGAAAAACACCTGAAGGTTTCATAGGGATTCACAAACAAATTACAACCCTGACATTAGATATCAAGAGTCAAAACTCAAATGGTCCAAAATTTAGAATCTTGGAGTCCCAACCCAATTAAAAAAATGATTTTGTATCTAAAATAATGAATATAAAGTCATATCATGTGTGAGATATGGGATGTAGTGTTTTAGAAACAAGTGAATGATATGAAAGATATAAATAAATATTTATAGGTATTAGTCTTTAAGTATTGGATTGGTTCATCACATCAAGGAATTTGAATTTAAACCTGATTTAATTCATCACTTGAGAGATTATCCAGATGCTTAAATGAATATCACATTGGAATTTATAGTTTGTATAACACTTTGAGAGTTCTCCATTTTTATTCTAAAAGAAAAACAAAGTGTCAAGGATATTATCAATCACCTTTCCATACATCATCAAAGTCCTTTATATAAATTCTACAAGGCTTATAATAGCTAAAAATAACTAGTGTAAATGGTAAGATTCATTTAAAATAATAATAATAGAGTCAACCTATTTATTTAGAGATAAAAAAAATCTCAGAATATTAAATTAATTATAATTTAAATATATCATTTAAATAATTAGAATGAGTCAAAAAAATAACTAAAAATTGAAACAAATTCGAAAGTAATAATTAAAGTAATTCCACAACTATTTTAAGTATAAATACTTTATAAATTTTATATTTCAAACAAAAAATAACCTAAATATAGGTTTTGACCATGCTTATAATTAATTAATTTTAATTATAGAAAAATAAGGTATGAAATATCAATTTTATTTAAATACTGGAAATAAATGGGGATATAAATAATATTAAAAATAAAATAATTTATTCATAAAATTACATAACATATGAATGGAAACTTTTTCTTTTGAACTAATGGTTGTATATAAATTTTAACAAGAGGTATAAAAGATATTGAATTGGAGATACTAGAAAAAGTAACTTCGGGGTGCATACAAATATTTTCCTAGTGATAGAAAGATTTTGATACTACTACCATTGAGGACCTCATATGTGATACCACTCTAACAGGGGACCTACCATTATACACTACTATTAGTATAAGGATTTAACTTCTTAAACAGAGGAGGTTCTACAACCATTATATGCTGCTACCGTTACACTTATGGTGCTATTTTCAATAGTAAAAGATGTTATCGGTCCATTTCATAGAGTTGATACAACGACTACTAAATGTATGACTAGATTCCATCTAGTAAATACTTCCTACCATTACTGGTATAAGTATACTACTGTTACCTGGAAAAGGACGCAGTGAGATACTAGAGTGAAGGTTGACTAATGATGCTACCATCAAAGGAGGTTTTTGTCACTGTGAGTACTACCGATCTGTGATAAGATATCCCACCAACTACCTATCAGGGATGTAACCATTGGGCCTAAGGCATGATACCAGTGCATAAAGAAAGTTGTATCATTACAATTATTTCAACTAATACCACAACATTGTATAGTCACTGTTTTACTACTACCGTGATGAAGGATGGTACTACCATTAAGCGGTGAAACATTCAAGTGAGTGGATAATGATCTACAATAGAAGAGGAATTGGTCTAATGTTCTAGTGAGTAAATAGTGCGTTTAACTTATCTAATTATTCTTTTCATAACATTAAAATGACTCTATGTAGGGTCATCTTGAAATATTTCACATAAACAAACAATAAATATAAATTTGGGTCAAGATATAGTTAAATAAAGAAAGCTTACTATCATGCCTCTATAAACTTTAATATGTATAGATTTACCAGATGTATCAATATCTAATTTAAAACTAATACTCATAAGAGTTTTCATAGACATTCCATAATCGAGACCAAAACTTTTAAAAAAATATTTAGTATATTTAGATTGATTAATAAAGTTCCCCTCATTTCTTTGTGAAATTTGATTTCCTAGAAAGAACATTAATTCTCATATTAAACTCATGTCAAACATTGATGACGTCAAAGAAGAAAAATCATTACAAAGAAATTCACTAGAATAATTAAAAACTATATCATAAACATAAATGTTCATAATTATAATATCATTATAAATTATTTTAATAAAAAGTGTAGTATCAAAATTACTATTACTGAACCCATTATTCAATAGAAATAAAGAAATAATATCATAAAAAATATTAGGTTCTTGTTTGATACCATACAATGATTTAGATAATTTAAAAACATGATTAAGAAATTGTTAATTTTCAAAACCATAGGGGTGAGAAAAAAAGATTCTTTAGTTATAAAACCTTTTAAGAAAACACTCTTAACATCCAATTTAAACAATTAAAAACTTTAAAATTAATAAAAATCTAAAAAGATTATAATATCCTTTAATATGATAATAGGTTCAAATGAATCTTCAATGTCTATGCCTTCTTCTTGAGAGTATCCTTGGGAAACAAGTCTTTCTTAATTTTTGACAATTTTTCAAAATTCATCCATCTTCTTTTTAATTATCAATTTAGATCGAATTTCTTACTTATCCTTTTGAAATTCTACTAAAGACCAAAAAATATTTATAATAAATTTATTAACCTCATATTTCACAGAAACGATTTTGTTAAAATCATTTGAAGTATCACAATTATTATTAGAGAATTGATCAGAGACAAAAGTAGAGTTAGTAAAGAAGTTTAAAATAGAGGTTCTAGATTTTATCCCAAAACCAATATTACCAATCACATTATCAATTGTGTGATATTTATGAACTATATATATTCTAGGATTATATTTAGAAGTATTTTTCTCCCCCTCAATGTATATATAATCTAGAGATTTTTCTTCAAAAAAATTCAAATCCCTAAAATCATCTTCAATATTTTATAAAATATATTTCTAAAGATCACAAGATTCATAAACTTATATATAAATACAATTATATAGTCATATTATAATTTTTATAAACTCTATAAGATTTATTGTTAGAATAATAACCAAAAAAATACCTTCAACACTTTTAACATCAAAATTATATAATTTTTCTTCCTTATTCAAGATAAAAACATTACAACCAAAAACATTTAAATAATCAATATTTTTTTATACCATTAATGAATTTATTAGGGGTTTTCTTAAAAAAAATTAAACTAAATTATATTAAAAACATAGAATGTAGTATTGATATATTCAACATAAGAATATGTTGGTAAAATATATACATTAATCATGGTTCAATCTATTTCATGAATAGTTTTACTTTTTTTTCTATAAAACAATTTTCTATGGTGTTATAGGAGTAGAAAAAACTATAATTACCATTTTCATCACAAAAGTTAACAAAATTAAAATTAATAAATTCATCTCCATTATAAATTTATATAGAAATAATAAAAAACCTTTCAAATTTATAATTTTATTACAAAATGAAATAAATATATATAAGGTTTTATGATTATGAGACATAAAATAAATCCATGTAAATCTATTTTAATCATAAACAAAGAAAAACATATTTATTTCCATTAAAACTAGTAGTTTTCATTACAGAAATTAAATAAATATAAAATAATTCAAGAGGTCTAGATGTTGAAAAATTATTTATATATTTGAAATATTTCTTATCATACTCAACTTTTACACATGAATCACAAATAGAATCTTTTATTATATTTAACTTAAGTTACTATCGAACATTTCAATAATTAGATAATTTTTAAATCAATAAAAAATGAGTATGTCCAAGCCTTCTATACTAGAGAATGTTTTCTGTTTCTATATCATTATGAAACATAAAATAATGATTATATAAATCAGAAAAATTAATAAAATAAATATTATAATTTCTATTACAATTGAATAAAACATAATTATCATTAAAAACTAATAATTTATTCTCTTAAAATTTAACATACATACTATAAAATCATAAATATGAAATACTAATTAAGATATTTTTCAAGCCTTCAATGTATTAAGCCTTAGAAATTAAAACAATATTATAAATATCTACTTCATTAAATTCCTTAACCTTGCAATTAGTGTTATCTCCAAAAGTGATAGAGCATCCATCACATTTTCTGTAAGTGAGAAAATTCAACAGGTCACCAGTCATGTATTGGGAATAGACACTATCCATTTACCATGTACCCTTGAGATTATTATTGTGGTTATCTTGGAAATATAAATAATGTAGTGAATTATTTTCTTACCCATGCTATTTTTGGTCTAACTAGGTTAGAAATGTAATTCTTAGGTACCTAAAGTAATTTAAAATATTTATTATAAGGAAATATAGTAGATAAATATTTTTAAATAAAATAATTATTTTATCCAAGATATTGAGTAAATATAATAGAACATTAATTAGTACAATTCCCTTACATATAAAATTTAAATAATGTAATTAAAGATACATTTCCATAGAAACTTTTAACAAAATTAGTCTTGTATAACTTGTGAATTTTAGGATTATAACCACAACTAGTTTTACTTTTATTCAGTTTCATCATAACTATCATTTTATTATATATTTCCTGTCCTTGAAAAAAAAGTATATAATGCTTCTTTTAAGCTTAAAAATTCCTTTATAATATTATAATTCTCCTTTAGAATAGGCTTAAAATCATCATATATAATAATTTTAAATATGTGGTGGAATTTTTTATTTCTTTCATAAGAGAAACATTATCCTTATTGAATTTATTATTAGACATTATAAACTTCTTATTTTCTTCTTATAATTATTTATACAACTCAGTAACTCTTAAAAAATAATTTTAATGTTTTTCATTTTCTTTATATAACTCATCAAAGCTATAACCATCACTATCATAGTAATATCTTGAATCAGAATCATTAAATAAATTATTTTTATTTACTATCATCAAACAGAGATTTTTCACTCTTTCACACTTCTGGATTCATCACTTTAATTGGATTCTTCAGTTCCACTCCATCCAGCATGATAAGAACACTTTAATTACTTTTACCAATTATTTTCTCAACATTCCTGCTTCAAGTTTGTAAAATTGGGATTTATGTGAAATTTCATTAAAAATTCATAAAAAGTAAAATCCAGTCTATTTGTAGAGAACTTATTTTCTTTTTGATCATTCTGTTGATCTTTACTAGGTCACTTCATAAACCTTTTCTTTTAATTCATTAAATTATAAATATCTTTGCTTATCTTGGACATTTCCCCTTTGTCAGTTTGATATTCCTCAAATTTAGAAGATTAATAAATAACCTTTATACATGATTTGAAAGAAACAAATTACCTATTTTAAGTCTCTTATAATTAAATATTCATCAACTCATTTATTATTGCAATAATGATCCAATTATTTGATCCATTTCATACTATTTGAAATTATTTATTTCATCAATCACATCCTTATTTTCATTAAATTTTTTAGGTAGAGATGTTAGAACTATTTCAACAGGTAGAAGGTTCTCTAATGTTTCCACAAGGGAATTCATTCCATGCACAATTCTTGTGAATCAATGGAACATTTGATTTACAATTTTTTTTCACACATCTTAAAGACTTGGTACTCCACTTTAAGAATTCTCAGTTTGGTTCTAATTATTTTTTCAGATTGAATCTGATTTTATAGAATATTTTAAATATAATTATTTTATTACATGTAGAAACATGACTAAACACACTTATATTAATTAAAAAATATAATATATATACAAATTTTTAATTCAAAACATATATACTAGCATTGTTTTATTCAACAGTATCCATGTTAGCTTTTGGTTTCCTATAAGGTTTTTCTAGGATCGACCAGTTTTCTATGGTTAAATGCTTAAGGTAAGCATAAATTATATATTTCTAGTAACCATAATTGTTGGTATCAAATTTTGGAGGATTCTGAAGAATCCATCCATCATTTTTAGTCACTAATACCATCTTATAGTAACTTTAACCTTAAACCATGTGGTCTAGGAATAGGTTATCACAAATAATAATATACTTTAAAAATGTGGTCAAGACAAGAGTTTAGAAGGATTTCCTATATTCCAAAAGGAATAGAATTTAATACCAAATGTTTTGGATATGAAAATTATAGAGGGCATATAGAGGGTGAATAAAAAATATTAAAAAATCCTCAAAAAATTGATTCATGATTTAAATTAAATATAAAAATAAATTAAGAAAATCACTAAGAAGAAAAAAAAGTAAAAGAAAACGTATATTGATGTTTTTTGTAGTATTTTAGACCAAAGTGGACCTAGTATGCTATAATACTTCTCTACTTAGTTACATATATGTTATACACTATACTAATTTTTTAAGGGAAATCATAACCCAATTGCAAACCTTTTTTTCTAGTGAAATTATAACAAGAAATACACCTGACTTTTGTATGGGGAGTCACAAACCAATTACAACCATGAATTTAGATAATGGGAGTCACACACATAACGGTCCTAAATTTAGAATCATGTATTCATAACATAGAAAAACAAATTATTTTGTATGTAAGATCATAGAAATAAAGTGAGATCAAATTTTATAGATGTGAAGAAATGTTATAGACATAAGAGACCCAGATAAGAGAGATAAATGAAATAGTGCTAGTACTTGTTCTTGAGTATTGGATCAGATCATCTCTTCATGGTAGTATAAGTTGAAGAAGATATAATTAAACACTTTAGAGATCATTTAGATGATGAAATAGAGATCAAATAAGAGTTTAAAAATTGTATAGCATTATGAGAGTTCATAGTTTTATTCTCAAAGAAAAACATATTTTTGAAGATGTTATCAATATTCCTTCCATACATCCTCAAAGCTCTTTATATAAATTTTGAAAATATTACTATTTCTAAATAGATATCATAAAAATATTTAGATTCTTTTAAAATAATAATAATATATCAAACCTATTTTATCAGTGATAAAGCCGATTCTAGGAACATCAAAAGAATTAAAGCTAAATTAAATATAGCATTTGAATAATTAGAATGAGTTAAAAAAATCAAAAAAATGTTGAAAGTAATTCCATAATAATTAGTTAAATAATTCCAAAAATATTTAAAGTATAAATACTTTCCAAATATTATACGTTAAATAAAAAATAGCATAAATACAATTTGTGACCGAGTTTATAAATATTTAATTTTAATTCTGTAATATTAAAGTAGGAAACATAAATTTTATTTAAATAATAAAAATATATGGTGATAAAAATAATATAAAAAAGAAAATAATTTATTCTTAGGAAATTCATAATTTATATTAGATACTTTTTCTTTTGAACTAATAGAATCATTTAACATTGAACTAGCATTAGAAAAGATATTTAATAGGTGGTACTATAAAAAAATAACTAGTAGTAACATAAAAATATTTACCTTGTGGTGACAATATTCTACTACAACTACCATTGAGGATCATGGGACTGATACTGCCCAAACATGGGATCTTCTGCTACATGCTACTTCTAGTATAAGGATATCCCTAATTTAACAAAAAAGGCATTACTACCATCACATGATGCAACTATCGTACTTATATTGGGACCACTTTGTGTATAAGTTGTATTTATTGTCAATATATGTTAGTAATGGTCAAAATGAAGAATGGACTCCTAAGTTAATGGAGACTGATTGAAGTAAATATTCCTGGAGAATTGTTATGGATTCATGTCATTGGATTCCATACTTGGTCAATTCTCCATGTTGATCAAATCAGATGATTTTGGAGCTAGTACTAAGTTCCAAAAACATGTATCAAAGTGATACATGTTTACACCATCATGAAGAAGAAGTAAAGAGGAAGGGGATTTTACTATTTGTTTTTGGAATATAATATTAGTTATACTTTGTTTTTAACAAAGTACATTTTTTCTATGCCTTTACAAAAAATATGGGCCAACTTATAAGTCCAATCAAGGACCTCATACCTCAGGCGTATGTGGGACCTGAGGGTCAACTGCACCCGAAGGGAATCTCTCATGGATAGCCCACAAGAGGCACATGGGGGACGTGTATAATCCCCCAGGGTATGTATAGTGTGCGCTAGGTGCACACCTGAGGAGGCAGAGTGGGTGCTAAGAGTGTGCCCGTAGAGAACCGATGCGGAGTGGAACCGGAGGGGGGAGAGGAGTAATCAAGCGATAGAATAAAGTGGCTTGTTATTTAAGCTGTGAATCTCCACATTTTTTATTCTATGTGGGACAAGTTTTAAGAATCTAGTGCATAATCTCAGCCATCTATAAAATCCCACATCATAGTCGACCATCCGATCAGCCGCAACATTCGTTCATCCAAATCTCCACCGCTCATCAGATCTTGGGCCCTATGAATTTGAACTAGAGTTGTCCAATTCCCACAGCATTTGGAGAAGCGTTGATTTCATCTTCAACCTCCAGTTCCTGCTGGTGCCAATGGTTCTTTCCCGAAAACACAAAGAATCATGTCTGAACCACCATGTCTTATCATTTTTCACTGTGATCATCATCGGGTCAAACCAAGACCTTGCATGCAATCTGTGTCTTGCATGAATGCGATATCTTGATGTAAAGAAGGTTTGGCCGAGGTAAACAATGTTTCTGAGGCCATTTGGATTCAATATTTGTTTTAAAACAAGATTACATGAAATATTGAATGCATTAACGTGATCACAAACGAGAGAATCCCGTGTTCAAAAAAAGAAACACACCGCAAGTCTTGACGTATCTAAAATATGGGTTTGAATACTTTAAGGAACTGAAGATCTCATTTATTCAAAGGGAAGATCTCGGCCAATTCAGAGGAGAGATCAGAACATGGAAAAATAATTTATCCTTGCCTATAAAATGAGAGGACCCAAGATCTAAAGAGTTTGATTCTCCCACACACTTAAGTGATTATGTTTTCAAAAACCAGAGCATCTCCCTATGCGCTATTTCACGAAGAGCAACTAGGAGTCCCATGAGCCTTCTACTCTATTAAGAAGAGATCCCACAATCTCTCAATAGGTGTTATGAACTCTCGAATGGATTCGCAAATAACTAGTTCTCGTGAATAGGAAATAAGTTTTCTAAAACACTCTTTGTGATTTTCAAAGGATGCACCATTGTGAGCTAGTCCTTGAGCCCTTTTCTCTTATTGAACTTTGCGAAGAGGAAGATTTGTGCACCTCATGAAAAAAAAGAAGTACCGCACATCCTCTGCATAAAGAACATAACCTGTCACCACCATAGTTTTACAAGGTGAAGAAGAACCCTCTAATGTACTCATACTTATACCCTACTATTTTTTGGGGTTTGTGCTTCTATGAAGAAGGAGAGAAGGCCATCACACATGCATGAACACATGTGTATTTTTTGAAGAAGCATGGGGCTATGTTTGACTATTTAAAGAAAGGGATTTCACGAGACAAACAGTTCACCCATTCAGGTTTGATAAATCAATCATATAAACCTAAAAAAACACCCTAACTAAGTGAATGAGAAAGAAGGAAAATAAATAAGAGGAAAAGAAAGAAGAGGAAGAGAAGAAGAGGTCGTGTGTGTGTGGTTAAAGAACCATACCCATTAAGGGTTTTCACATAAGGAGAAGAAGAGGAGAGTGCATACTTGCATAAAAGAGCATGCACACATGAAGTCACTTAAATAAAGAACCAAAACATGGGTTTGCACGTTTGTAAAGAAGAAGAAGAAAGAAAGGGAAGAAGGGTTCAACCTAAATGTCATATGCATGATCACATGCATTCATAAACAAGATAGAATAATTAATTCAGATGATTCCAAGTGAGAAAATCATCAATTCTTGAATAGTCAAATTGGTGAATGTGATTCTATCCAAGGGAAAAAAGGGGTGAGAAGATTGAATTTGATTACTACACGAAAGAAGAAGAAGAAGTCTAGTGCAGTTGGTGTTTCACTAGAGAAGAAGAGAAATATTGAAGGGAGAATTTCTTACCTACTTCTTTGCAAGTAATCAAGTGAAGAGAACTAAAGAAGACCAAGAGCATAACCTACCTTATCAATAAGGAAGAAGACTGTCTCTACAGGTAGTATAAAGAACCAGTAAGGAATCTTAAAGTTTAGCTAGGTCATCACTAGTTTAGGAAGAGGATTTTTTCCCTTTCCCCTCCAAAGTGTATGGAGTCACATTGGCCAAAAGATTGTTTCCCTAGCCAACCCACTGTAACAGTTATCACATTATAATATATTATCCATGCACTGGTCATTCCCATGCATAGAAAGGACATAACTGCTCTTATTGTGTGGTAAACCTTGTAAAAATATCATGTGCATATTTTTACTGCTTTCTATTATTCCATGAGACAAGGAGAAGAGAATAAGAGAATCAATATCCTAACAGTTCAAGAGGTATAGGGATAAAAAGTTGGAATTGGTTTAAAAAATTCCCCAACACTGATTCACCCCCCCCCCCAGTGTTAGGTATTTTCTAAACTGGTCCACTAAATTGGTATCAAAGGGAGGTTAACCTCTGTTAGTTTCTCTATAGTGAAGTTATTCTCTTTTGAATATTTGAGTTTATTTCCTAAGTTATTAATGAAGTTCAATTTTAGTGAAGATTCAATTATCTTTAAGAATAATGCTATACCTACCAAGACCATGATGGAAAAGAAAAAGAAGGAGGAGAGAAAGTTGAAGAATAAGTATCCCTTATCTAAAGAAGAGGAAGCATCTAGTTCTCCATATTTGGATGACATTGAAGACACACCATACTTGGAGAGTAATGAGAATGTGGCTCAAGTCTTCACCAAGAAGATGGACAACCTTCCTACCACAACTGATGAAGAGGTATGTGTTATTACATTTGGAAATTATTCTCTTGATGAAAATTATAGCACAAGTAGTGATGATCAATCTAAAACATCACAATAAATTTTAATTGATAGATTAAGAATGATTCTGCATGGTATTCCTGAATAATGTACATCCCTGGTTTTTTGAGTATTTCAATACATGTAGGAAAATATCACTCAGCTGGAAGAAGAAACTGATGTTTTTGAGAAAGTCTTACAAGCAAAATTTTTTGAATGTTTATAGCTCTCCAGATAGTTTGGAGCCTTTAAAGCAACAAATAGGAGATTTGATGTAATTTATTCAAAGTGGCTCAAATATTTTGAAGAAAAAGAGGGAGTCCACAAGACTATAGAAGATAAGATCCATTCACTTGAAGATGAGCTGGAAAATAGCAATGAAGTCAAGGAGGTATATTTGGAAGGAGACTCCAAGATGATCAAATAACATGTCTCTTTGTAAAAAAAAGTAAATATGCATGAAGATGAAGTTGAAATATTAAAGAAGTATTGCGAAGATAAGATGACTATGATTGAAGACCAAGAGGTCATCCTTGATATTATATTTCTATAATTGAAAGATGAGTTTACCAATCTTGCGAACACACATATTGAGTCTTCACAAAAGAAGGAAATAGTTGCTACCTGTACTCAATTCTCACTAGAGGATTCTACTATCAAAATAACTTTAACATATAAAAATAAAATCATGGATTCACTCATTGATCTATCACAAGTAGATGAGAAAGTGAAGGTACCATCCATATCAACTTGTAATCATGTTTCTAAAATTGTTTCTACAAAACGTGTAGGTTGGAAGAAAAATTCTAAATAAGTATGGATGAAGAAAAGTTAGGAGATACCTTCCACCATGAATAGGGTGGATAGGAATAAAAATTTGGGAGATGATCCCCCAAATAAAGAACAAACAACCATGAATAATTATCAACAACCTTATAGAGAAGATATCAAGAAGACAAGGTTTATTGGTCAATGCTAGTGCTGCAACAGATTTGGGAATTGTTCACTAGATTGTTGGTAAAATCTCTTCAATGTAAAAGCACAAAGAAATCCCATCTCAAGGGGAAGAAAGATAGAGAAGAAGAAGTAGCATCCACAGATCTAGAAGCATATGCATACTTCAAACATATTTGTAATGTAAGATAACATCTATGATGTTTGTAATAGGAGTGGTCACATGAATGTTGAATGTTCATTTCAAAAAGTAACCAAAGATGATAAGAAAAGAAGATCACATGAGCTATCTAAGAAAGAAGAATCATCCTTGCAAAGTAGTCATAAGAATGTTGGAAAATCAAGCACTCCCAAGAAGACTCTAAGGAGGAAATTTGATAAGACTGTGGATTGTAAATCCAATAAGTTAAATGGCAGTGCATCCAAAAGAACTACTAGGAAGGATTCCATTCAAAAGATTCCATGTAGAAGATCAAATATTAATGCCTCATCCCCTAATTAAATATTGGTGTTTTGGCCAGTATATTTGGAAATAATGATAATGATGGAAGATTCAAAGGCTAAGGCTAGTGCTAAAATCAAAAAGAATATTCTACATGAAGACAAATAAGTTTTATGTGCAAGGTGAAACAAGGCTGGTCACATTATTGAAGATTCTTAGAATTTACACCATCCTAACAAGAATTCCTCAAGAAGATGAAAGTTGCACAAGGAGATTACATTACTTTGAAATCTATTACAGGAAGAAGACTCACACACAATGAAATGGAAGATGTACTAAGATCCACACAATCATAGTCACCATTGAAGATCAATTGTTAAAGTGTGAAGAATGGAGCATCTGGGTTGAGAAAATAATCTCAACCTTATTGTTCACATTGATGAAGCCAGGAGGATCCACCTTATTCCATTAAACCTTTGTGTATTGTATTTGTTCTTATAATAAATGGAATTAAATGTGAAGTGACCTCTTAGGGGGATAACCTAATAATCAATGGTGAGAAGTGTTCCCTTGAAGGTGAGACACATGAAGAAGCTGCCATAGTAATTATCTCAATTAGTATCATCATCAGTTGGTATAAAATTCCATTAGACTGAAGATTGTCTGAAAATCATTCCATTGGAAAAGGTATGTTATTTCTTAATCTCTCATCCTTGGTTACTCAAAATAAAGATGATTCTACAAAGAGGGAGTAACTAAATTACTCAATGACATAAGAAGACTGTATGAGTTCTCATCTCATGAGGTATCATGATTCAGTAGATAATGTACAACTTGGTTTTCTAAATCAAATCCTTTTGTTTTCTACACAGAGCATTTCTCAAGTAGAATTAGAGTGAAATGATTGATGGAACATTTCTTAATAATGTATTGATACCATCTCTACCATAAACTTTTTATTTCTTGTCAATAAGGGGGAGAGAAAGTGAAATGAAAGTTCAAAAGTGAAAAGTAATGTGAGGGTGAAAGAGAAGATTCTCATTTTGATATTGACACATTCATTATAACTTTAAAGTATTTCCAACAAATACAAAGGGGAGATTATTGGGACCACATTGTGTATAAGTTGTATTTGTTGTCAACAGTTGTCATTAATGGTCAAATGAAGAATGAAATCCTAAGTGAATGGATATTGATTGAAGTGAAGATTACTAGATAATTGTTATGGATTCATAGAATTGGATTCCATGCTTGGAAAATTCTCCATGTTGGTCCAATCAGATGATTGTTGAGATAATCCTAAGTTCCAAAAACTTGTTTCAAATTGATACATGTTTACACAATCATGAAGAAGAAGATAAGAGGTAGGGGATTTTGTTATTTTTTTGGAATATAATCTTTCTTATACATTGTTTTAAACAAAGTAAATTTGTTTTATGCCTTTACCAAAAATATGGGCAACAGACAAGGCTAGCTGAGGACCTCAAACCTCAGGCATATGCGGGACCTGAGGGTTTACCGCACCGAAAGGGAATCCCTCAATGCCAACCCTCAAGAGGTGTATGGGGGCTATGTATAAGCCCCCAAGGTATGAATAGTGGGCTCTATGTGCGTGCCCGAGGAGGCATAGTGGGTGATAGGTGCACTAATGGGGAGGCAAAGTGGGTTCTAAGAGTGCACTCATAGAGAACTTCTATGGGGCGGCACCAGAGTGGGGTGAGGATTAATCTAGCAATGGAATGGAGTGTCTTGATATTTAAGTCAAAAGTCTCTGCATTTTCAATTCGATGTGGGATGAGTATTAAAAACTCAGGGCATAATCTCAGTTGTCTATAACATCCCGCATCTCGTTCAACCGTCCAATCAGCCTCATCATTCGATCATCCAAATCTTCGTCATTCATCTGATCTTGGGTCCTGTACATTTGAACCAAGGTCGTCTTATTCCCACCACATTTTGAGAAGGTGTGATGTCATCTTCAACCTTTAGTTCCCAGCAGTGCCACTGGTTCTCATCGAAAAAATGAATAATCATTTCTGAACCACTATATCTTATCATTTTGTCACCATGAGCATCGTCGGATCGAATTGATACCACGCATGAAATTTTCATATTATATGCATGCGATATCTCAAGGTGGAGAAGGTTCGACTGAGGAAATCAAAGTTTCCAAGGCCCCATGGATTCGAGATTTTTTTTAAAACAAGATTGCATGCAATCTTGAATGCATGCACATGAACAGAAAAGATAAGAGCCCATGTTCAAAAAAGAAAACACGCTGCAAGTATTAACATATCTCAAACACAAGTTTGAATATTTTAAAGAACCTAAGATCTCGGTTATTAAAATGGAATATCTTGGCCGATTCGGAGGAGATATTTAAATGCAGAAGAAGAAGTGATCCTCACCTATGAAAGGAGAGGACCCAAGACGTGAAGAGGTTATTACTCCCACACACCTGAGAGACTCTATTTTCGAAAAAATAGCATCTACATGTGAACTATTTTGTGAAGAGAAATCAAGAGTCCCACGAGCCTTCTGCTCTAAGAAGAAGAGATCCCAAAAGACCATGATAGGTGTTACACACTCTCTAATGGCTTTGCGAAGAACCGGTTCCTGTGAAAATGTGATAGGTTTTCTAAAACCCTCATTTTTCTTTGTGAAGGCCACTCCATTTTGAGCCAGTTCTTGATCCCTTGTCTCTCACTGAACTTCACAAAGTGGTAGATCTATGCACCTCATGCCAAAAAAAAGAACCGAACATCCTCTATATGAAGAACTTAACTCATAGCCACCCTGGTTTCATGAGGTGAAGAAGAACCCTATAAGGTACGTATACTTATACACTACTATTTTCAGGGGTTCGTGCTTTGGTTAATAAGGAGAGAAGTCCTTCACACATGCATGCACATATGTGTATTGTTTGAAGAGGCCTAAGGGTGTGTTTGAGTGTTTAAAGAAGGTTTTTGAAAGATTCAAAGAGTTCACCCATTTGGGTTTCATAAATCACACATATAAACCTAAAGAAACACCCTAACTAAGTGCAAGAGGAATAAGGAAAAGAAAGAAGAGGAAAAGAAAGAAGTGGAAGACAAGAAGAGATCGCATGTGTGTGTGTTTAATGAACTATAACCAATTAAGGATTTTCACACAAGAAGAAGAAGAGGATAGTTAATGATTGCATGCATGCACATGCACACATAAATTCACTTAAATAAAGAACCAAAATAAGTGCATTCACATGTGTAAAGATGAATAAATAAAGAAACGGAAGAAAGGTTCAACCTAAATTTCATATACATGATCACATGCATTCATCAACAAGATAAAAGAATTAATTCAGATGATTCTAAGTGAGCCAATCATTAATTATTGAATATTCACAATGGTGTATATGATTCTAGCCAAGGGAAAAAAGGGGGATAAGAGTGAATTTGGTTACTATACTGAAGAATAAGAAGAAGTCTAGTGTAGTTGGTGTTTCACTAGAGAATAAGAGAAACAAAGAAGGGATAATTTTTTGCCTATTTCTTTGCAAGTAATCAAGTGAAGATCACTAAAGAAGACCGTGAGAAGAACATAACTTATCATGAAGGAAGAAGAATATCTCTATATGCAGTATAAAGAACCAGTAAGGAAGTTACAAGTTGAGCAAGGTCATCACTAGTTCAAGAAGTGGATTGTTTTCCTTTCCCCTCCAAAGTATATGGACTCACACTGGCCAGAGTATTGTTTCCCTAGACAACAAACTGTAACAGTTATCACATTATAGTGGAGAATCCATGTACTGATCATTCCCATGCATGGAATGAATGTACCCACTCTTATTGAGTGCCGATCCTTCTAAAAATATTTTATGCATATTTTTAATGATTTCTATTATTCCATGCGATAGGGAAAATAGAATAAGATAATCAAGATCCTAACAGGACAAGAGGTATAGGGATAAAAAGTTGGAATTGGTTTAAAAAATTCTCCAATACAGTTTTACCCCCCCTCAGTGTTAGGTTTATCCCAAACATGTTCTCTCAACTCATGGTGCTACCTTTTATTTTTTAAGCTGCTACTGATGCATTATAAAGTAGTGATACCACTACTATTGAACACAGGACTAACTATCATAGAGTATAACACTAATACCATTACTAGTTGGATTATGATATCGTTACATATAGAAGGAGGAAGTAAGATACTAGTGAAAAGGTTGAATAATAGTGCTACCATCGAAGGAGGTTTTTTTCACAGTGTGTACTTATTATGTTATGACAGAAGCACCGACCTTTTATTGGTCATAGATGCTTTTGTAGAGCCTGAGGTTCACTACTGATGCATGAAGATGGGTTTACAATCACAAGTTGTTCCACTACTATTATTTCATTACATGTTTAATGAATGACTACTATTGTGATCAAGGATGGTACTATTGTTTAGAAGTGAAATAATTTGGCATGTGGATAAAGACTTGTAATGGAGGAATCCTCAGGCTAGTGATGTTGGTGAGGAAATTTTTATCTCTCTAAGAAGAAGGTATAGTTTACCACAAAACTGTGTAACCATGGATTTAGTGATGCATAATAATAATAAGTAAAACTAGTACAATATATATGTACTATATCTGTATATACACATATATAATGATATATATATATATATATGTTTGTGTGTACACTCTATTTTATATATTTTAAAAAATAAATATATATAACATGATATTTATATTATTTAAAATATTAAAATATTTAGCACAAGTGAATGAATTACACTTGTAAAAAGATATAAAAATAATTAAACATTATGATCAATCTAATTAGTTATTATACAGAATAAAAACAATATAAAACACTAAAAAAGTTAAAATTGTGATAAAATTAAACATTTATGATAAAATTTGTAATAAAAAAATGAAATCACATGCACAAACATGAGTCTTTTAATTTATATTCGTCATTGGTTACCCCTATTGGTTATATACTATTCAATAATTAATGAAATATTAGTTAATTAAAAAAACAATGACAACATTTATTTCATAAATTAAATATTGTCTTGTTATATTGAGATAAATGTATAGGTCATACATAATACAAAATAATATTTTAACATGAATAAATCCACCTGGAAATCCGAAGTTGTAAATTTATCAATATTTATATAGGAATCATCTCATTTTATCCACTAGTAGTATTCAACTTACTTCATAAATTTATGCACTTCCCACTACTGATATAATAATCACTCTTCCTCAGCCCGTGGGAGATCACACATTATTTATTATTATTTTTCCTTCTTGGTTACTTTATTTGAGTACAAATTTTAATTTAATATGCATAAAATTAAAGAAACTCATTTAATTCTATGATAAATATATCTATTGTAGATGAAACTTCTTGAATATTATTCAATCTATTATAATTATTTTAAAATGAACTTTCTTGTTTTCATGAGTAATAAATAACCTTCTATTCACCACCTCTAAATATTTTATCTCATTAAAAGATGTTGAAAATACATCAATTACTATAAACTAGTCAGGGAATTTTTAACCTTTCCTTTTATATTTATCACCATAATTATTGTAGAACTTTGTTTCTCATCATCCTTATCTCCCCAGTAAAGCATATTCAAAAGATTAATTATCCATTCAACCATATTGTTAATCACATTATCTGGATAAATAATGTGAACTTGGAAGATAAGGTTGATATTATGATATTAATGTATAATTTATTATCCATATAGTATCCCAAAATATGAAAACTAATCAATGTACTTTATTATATTAAATACATGATCAATAGATAAATACCCTCTTCTAGTTTACACTAGTATAGTGTAATGATAATCTTATTTATCTAAAACCACTCATTTTCCTAATCAAGAAATAAGTTATTTGAAATCATGGTATAAGATCCCATTTCCTTATGTTTCTTTATCAGTTCACTATATATAAAAAATATCCAAACATAATAGAAAATTGGAGTATACCTATGTACCTCCCATTGGAATCCTTCTCACCTACACATAATTACTGAGGTTTTGAGATTGGTATAGGGGATTCCAGTGAATAACATAAATTTTTGTATTATAGTTCAGTGTATAAACAAATATACTAACCTTTGAAATATGTGTTAGTAAAGACACACTATTTGTCTAATTTATTTCAGTTTTATGAAAATTTTACTTTCCATATTTAATATTAATTAAAAATTATTTTTTTATTGATTACCAAAATATATGTTGTAATAAACTAAATTTATTAGTATCCCACTATTTAATTAAAATCAAATTTCAGTCACCATTGGTTTTTTAATATCTCTCCATGTGTATATTTTAGGGGAAAGGATCCTTATACCATTAATCATAACCCAAGTGAGATATAGGCTAGTTCCTTGAAGGTATTTAGATAGGTATAACTTTCCAACTACATTAACTTATAACTCCTTGATCTGATGTGTGGAGTCCCCAATCCTAAAATCTTATTTTCAAATTTACATAATAATTTGCCTCTAAATTTACACCAAGACGAGTGGAGGCTTCCCCTCTAGGGAAAAAATTGGTTAAGATTACCTATAATATTCTTTAGAACTCACCATTAAATGGAATTCTCCCAACGAGAGATAAATCAAACACTATGATATATTGGATTCTATTATAAATTATGTAATTGAAGGCTATATTGATTAAATGTTTTATTCAAAATATTTTTTATCTTTATTTGTAAAATGTAGGATCTTGGCCTTTATTTGAGGTATAAATCCTTTTAATTTCAGTTTAATCCTTTTCTTTTAACCTAGTATGGATTCCCTTTGAGGTAATCAAGGTTTGGGGGTGTTTGAGGATTGTTCTAAGCTCAAAACCCCATCCAGTCGAAAAAACGGGTCGTATGGTTAGGAGAAACTATGTGGGGTAGGCGAAACGGATATCCCTAACTGTTCAGGGATGGATAGATGGATGAAGCAAGAGCACAGTTTTCTTGGACCATACGCCAGAGGTCGCACACTTGTGAAAACCCTCTATTGTTTTTAGTAGAGTCATATCACATGGTTGGTGAATGGTTTACCTAACTGGGTGGCCTAACCATGTGGATACCTTTACAAGGGAGTGATCCTATCATGGTAGGCACACACCTTGTCTAACTATGAATCCAAACTGTGCACCTCTATTTTTTTGATGAAATTATGGTTTTCCATTAAATTTAATTAAATCCAACCCTTCTCCTTATTTTTATATTTCCATCAGAGGAGGCCCTTTTTCTTCATATATGATCTCCCACCTTGGCCTTACCTAGGCTTCTTGATAACTTCCCGATATCGTGTCTTATTTCGATTTCATTAGTCTCATTGTATAGGCACAGGTAAGATATTCATTCATTTTCTTTATTCTCTATTTTTCTTCCTCTCAGTGATGTTATCAAGGTGTAGGCTCATATTCTCTATTTTTAGGGTGTTCATCCATTCATCATATTTCATCTAATCTAGGAATAACTAAATAATGGTGATAGATAAGGAAATTAACAAGAGTATGAGGTAGGTGGTCTATAAATTACACCTAGTTTTTTGGTGTTTTATAATATGTGATATGTTCAACATGCTGGTTTCACCATGAATCTTTCTTAAATTATAGCTTCCTTGAATTAATTTCCCTACAAGGAGCCAAATAACTTGTTAGAACCAAATTAATATTGATTTTTCAACCTCAGAGTGATCCATCCCTTTAGGTGTTCCCTATTACATGCCTTTTTGGTGTCCACGAGTATATAGGCAAAGCACCAATTATAGTGTTTGGATTTAATTATAAATGGTCATATCATTTTGATCTAGATTAAATTAAGTGTAATATAATGGATAGTTCCCATGATGAATTTAATGAATTGAATTTAAGTGAGTGGTGATCCCACAACACTTGGTTAAACTGGACAATTATTACTACCTTTTCATTAGTAAATGTAATTGAATTATGAATTGTCCCTTGTCTTTTATTAAAGCCAATGAATATAACTACTAGGATGTGTTGGAATGGAGACCCTCTTTAATTATGGAAATTGGGCATCATGACCCTTATTCATGATATATATATATATATATATATATGTATATATATATTTTTAAATGTGCATGGCATCCCTCTAGATTTATATCAATACAGGCAGGATGACCCTTAATAATTATACTAAACGAGCATGATGACCCTTGAATGTGTTATATCAATATGAGCATGGACACCCTCAAATAAATCTGATATTGTATGGGAATGGCATCCCTTGGGATAATATATGGTAATGAAGTCCCTTGTGATACTATATGACTATGATGTCCTTTTCCATACTATATAGGAATGATGACCCATATGATACTACACAAGCACGGTGTCCCTTACTATGATATCAGGCACTGTGTCCCTTATAAATGTGATATTGGGCATGGAATCCCCTTTACTACTATGATATTCAGAATGGGATCCCTTAATACTAAGATACTGGGCATTTCATCCCTTGATAATAGTTCAAAGTTATTCCATCATGGTCCAAACAAGGTAGTGTCAGCATGGTTTCCTTTAAGAAGACGAGCCAACCCATTTAAATTTTTTATTACTACTTTACTTTATTATATCTGCACACTTCCATGTATATACATAGACTATATATTTATAGACATCAGTGGTGATAACCTATTGAAATTTATCTTACACCCTATAAGATATGCCTATGGTACTCATGAAAATCACTTTATTGTATGTGTATATAATGGGAATCATCCTTTTACAAATGCATGACTTCTTGCATGACTTAGGATGGAGGATTGGTAGCATATGATTGGGTAGAAACTTGGGATGATTGGATAGACTTTTGGACTTTTTACATTTTTTTTATCTATTACAACATGTGTTTTCTGATGCTTGTATCCATGTTTTTATATTATATAAACACATGACATTATCATCCATTGTTTATGATTTAGATTATAGTTTTTAACTATTATTCACTGCTTTGATATTCATGTATTTTTCCACTGATATTCACTGTAATAATTTTTTTTCTATTTATCTATTGATTATACCATTGTGCTACTCTCTTAATGAGGGAGTAGTCTCCCCACCGACACACTCAAGGCCCTCAATTCTAGTTAGCACCCTCTTCCATTTAGAGTGATGCACTTGTGTCTATGTGGGCAACCAAGTTCAAGGAACTATTTCATGGAATGGAGGTCTAGTACATCACAAAGTGGTATTATAGGTTTATTTTCTTGGCTTACTAATTTGAGAAAATAAACAGGAGATTATGAATTATATGGGGTTTGGTAATAAGATATGTCTAGGAGTAGCTAACCCATATACAGAGAAAATCCAAATTACCTCAAATGGAATTTTTTATTTTCTATATTTTTCTTATTGAATTTTATTTAATTCCACTATTGGTTAATGCACTAGATAGTTATATTAATATTAATATTTTTGATATTTATCTTTTATCTTTATCTCGATGAGATTAGGGAAATGAATCTTTGACCATGCATCATATTAGGCACCTTGTAGGATATTGACTTTCCATGCATATGCTATGCCATCTAGGAGCATTGAAAAGATTCATTACATGTGATTTCCATGAGTGATTCATTGTTATAAATATAATTTTTATTGGATGAAGATTCTTATAGGTAATTGAGAAATCATAGTTGGTAATTAAAGTTTCTACCATAACCTAATAGCATTTTCATGTAATTGGCTATAAAAGACAACATAAATAGTCAACTACGAAACATTGAGTCATTAACATTTTGTCACATGGAATGGAATGAGTTATGGTATGGATTGGGTGGACACAAAACATTGGTTTAGGATGTGTATAGTCCATTATAGATTAGAGGTGGTGAACCATCTATTTCAACCATTTAATGATAATAATGATATAAATATGAATTTAAAAATTAAATTGAAACATTAAAACATGGTGATTGGACCAGTCCCATAAAATAGTAGTGGGAAGTATGTAGTGTCTTTTTTATTATATATAAATGTTCCTATCACCTAGACCTAACTATTTGTGTTGGAAGAGGGGTGATAATGATGCATTGAATGGATTTTTACCTAATTTAATTCTATATATTTTTCTTAATCTATTATAGAACTTTATCTAAGGTGTGTGTTTGGAAATATGTATGGAATTGCCACCACACCATCCTCCGATCAAAGGATAAGAGGGTGGGGATGATTTTTCCCTACATGTGGTGGTCTGTAGGACATGTTTTATACCTCTAGTAGTGAAACTGCTTCCTATTACAAATGCAAGTGATGATGCCTAGTTTCAAGGAGACTTCCTATGGTTTATGTAGACGTTACAAGGTGCCTCATGCTCTAACCCTTCTATAGAAGAGTTGACTCATGAGTTCCAGAAGTAGTATCCACCCATGATTTCATGGGATGAAGGACCAAAGCCTACATAGTTATGGATTGGGACTATTATCTATATATTCAATCATCTAAATACACCTCTTGAGAGTATAGTGAAACTTTCCACTTATATGTTGAGAGGATCCTCCAAACGATGGTGGGATATTCTAAATCCGACTGGTCAGTATCGTGAAGTACCTTGGACTGATTTACAGTTGAGATTATTCGAATATTTCTTTCTGGAGACCCTGAGGGATGATCGTTCTAGGGATTTCATGAACCTATAGCAGGATTCAATGATAGTTATGGACTTTTCATCTCATTTTATAGAACATCATCACTTCTCACCTATGAAAAATACTGATGAGGCAGTGAAAGTGAGACGATTTGAGGATGGTATAAAGCATCCTATTCATTATCATGTAAATTTTTTCATGTTGAATACCTTATTTGAAATAGTGAACTAGGAACTTATCACCGATTAGAACCTAAAGGAGGCAGATGGTGTGAGCTAGGGCGGTTCAGAACCCAGAAAGAGTAGTGGTTTGAACATTGATCAAAAGTGATGCTTTGAGACAATGCATGTGAGTAATGGCAGCTAGTTGACATCCACAGATAGTTATGTGGTATGAAATCATTGTGGTAAGACTGATAATAAGAGGCCCCAATGTCCTAAATACCCCTTTGAGTGTCGAGGTTGTGGAGGATTGAGGAATCTATAGTGATTCAGCATAACCTTACTATCTGTGTCAAGTGGTAGAGAATCGATAACAGCTTGACCTTTTGGATATGGTTTAGTATCACCTCTCCAGGCTGATATTTGAAGTACTTCTAGCCATATAAGAAAAGTATGAGGTCATGGCCATGGTATCCATGCATCAGATATACAATTCTAGCAGAGAAAACCTACTCTGGGTAGTCAAGTTGTAGCACAGGCTTGTGGATCAAGCTATATATATTCATTACAACCTATACCATGGGAGAAGAACACTAGGACCTCTACTATTCTAGGTACTATTCTAGTATCCTATATTATCCTTTATATCTTATTTGATATAGGTTCATCACATTCTTTTATTTTTTTTCTTGATGTTGAGACTCTCAAACATAATTTTTAGTACTCTTATGGTTTTATGATGCTTAATACACCTTTTGGTATATGTTAATACAACGTACACTAGTTCAAGGACTAGCCTCTTGAGGTAGGTAGCCATTTTTTCTTATGGACCCTCTTCTTCCTTGAGATAAAAGGATTTGATGTCATTCTCATGATGGAAAAGTTAGTTCCCTATCATGCATGTGTGGATTATTATCTTCAAAGGGTTTCATTTACAACTCCACATGTAAGTACATATATCCACAAGGGTAAGTGGAATTTCTAGGTCGGTAGAGCTTGACTACATCATCTTGGTCTAGGTGGAGTGACCATCCAAATTGCCAGCCTTTACATGGAGTGTTAGGGACTACATCAGATTGAGTTACCTAATGTATTCAATCAGTTTAGGGATGTTTTCCCTAAAAAATATTCTATAGTACCTCCTAAGATAGAGGTAGAGTTTACAATTGAGCTATTTCCTAGAGCTTCACCAGTATTTATTCCTCCTTATATGATAGATACTATTGAGTAGAAAGAGCACATGAGGTAGCTATTAGATTTAGATTCTAAGAGTTTTATACATCCCATTACATCTAAATAGGGTTTACTAGTCCTTTTCACCACGAAAGTGGATAGATATATTAGGATTTATGTGGATTACAAAATGTTGAATTAGTTTACAGTGAAAAATTAGTATCCTTTACCTTGCATAGATGATTTTTTGACCAACTTAGACGACCAAGGGTATTCTAGAAGATAGACCTGAGATCAGGATATCATCAAGTTCAAGTCAGGACTTCTGATATTCCAAATACAGATTTATATAGTCATCATGATTTATATGAGTATCTTGCGATGTTACTCAGTCTTACTAACATTCCTACTATCTTCATGGACTTAATGAATATGTTTTCCATCCCTATCTAGATTCTTTTTTCATGGTATTCTTAGATGACATCTTGGTGTATTATCATACTCAAAATGACCATGAAACTCATCTTGATATTTTTTTAATACACTAAGAGATCACTAGTTGTAAGATAATATTAGTAAAGGTTATTTCTAGATCAACAAGGCTCTCTTCTTAGGTCAAATTATCTTAGAGGAAAGAGTTTTAGTTGAACTAGAGAAGGAGAAAGTTGTTGTTACTTAGGAGAATCCCAAGAATGTCTTTGATATAAGGATTTTCTTAGGGATATCTGGTTAATACATTCATTTTATAAATGATTTATAATGTTTAGGAACACCTTTTATGGGATTTAATAAGAAGAGTGTGAAGTTTATATGGTCTGAATCCTATGGGACGTAATTTCAGAAGATAAAAAAGAGATCGAAGTCAATACTAATCCTGATTTTTCTAGAGAAGGTTGGAAGCCAAAATTATATTTTGTTGCATCAGGTATCAGTCTTGGATCATTTTTGATGAAGGAAGGTCTATTCATTGTGTAAAGGTTGCAGTAGTTGAGTCCTCATTAGTGGAATTACCCAACGCATGATCTCAAGTTGAAAGGTTTTGTACATGCCTTGCATTGTAGAGGCATTACCTGTTGGGGTAGCATTTTGTGGTGTTTATGGACCACAAGATACTTAGTTATATTATTACATATTGATACTTAAATATTATGTAGTGGAGATGGGTTGAATATCTACAGTCCTTTGACTTCATGATTGCCTATATGCTTGGGAAGTAAAATATTGTCATCGATGCTCTGAGCAAAAGGAATCAGACACAGGTAGTCCAAGAGGACAATAAAAAATGGCATATTATGGATTTATTTTATAAGAGTAACATAAAGGTTTAGAAGAGTTATAGATATTATTTAATTATATTATTATCAATGAACTCTTCACTTCTAGAGAAGGTAAAGATGAGGTAGTTTTCTGATCTCCAAGGCTTGGTCTTTTGAGAGAGTATGTCTGGAGAGGACCTACCTCTGGATTTGTCCATCGATGATGATGAGATCCTATGTATACATGGGTGTATCTGGGTTTTCACAGATATGAGAGAGGAGATGATGTGGGAGTTACATGATTCTTAGTGGGTATTTCACCTAATAATCTCAAAGATGTATCATGACATGCATAGATAGTATTGGTGGCCATGGATGAAATATAAGATAGATTGTTTTATCACTTAGGATTCCACCTTTTAGCAGGTGAATATGGAACACCAGTGACCTACTATCTTGCTACAACCATTACCAGTCCAGGAATATAAATGGAAGGATGTTGCATTGGATTTTGTAGTCGGATTTCCATGGTTTCCTCAAGGTAGTGCTACCATATAGGTAGTCATGGATTAACTAAAAAGTATCCCATTGTTTCCTATCAAAGAGAATATTTTTTAGTTGATAAGATGTGAATATTTTATGATTGTGAGATCATATGACTACATGGTCTCCCTTGCACTATTTTTTCAGATAGGTATGCTTTCTTTACATCGAGGTTCTGAAAAAGGTTATAAAAATCTATGGGTATATAGGTTCTTCTGAGAACATCCTTTTAACCTTAGACTGATGGTCAGTCAAAACATACTGTATAGGTTCTAGAGTACATTATTTGATAAAAAATCCTTCATTTCAGTAGATATTAGGATAATAATATCCCTCTCATCAAGTTCTCCTTTAATAATTGTTATCAGGTAATTATACAGATGCCTCCCTATGAAGACATATATGGTAGGACAGGTTGTTCATCCATGTACTAGTTAGAGGTATGAGTGGTAGTGTTATTAGGTCCTCATCTCATTTAGGAGACTTCAAAGAATGTTTAGATGACCAGGAAGAGTATTTATACTATTTAGTCGAGATAGAAATCTTATGATGTTTATCTTTGGTGACCTCTGGAGTTCAAGGTCGAGGATAATGTTTTATTATATGTGTCAAATAGACTTGGGAATAGATAGATAAAGATGAAAAATAAGAATTTGGCATGATTTTTATGCCATTTTAAATTCTTGAGGTAGTCGGGCTGGTAGCCTATCATTTATTATTACCTCATAGGTACTATTCCATGCACGAAATCTTCCAGATTTCACATCTTTGTGAATATCATAGTGACATGTCTCTTACATTTTATCCTGAAGATGTTGAGCTATATATTTATGCTTCTATTAAGGAGTATCATATACGCATTGTTTATCAGAGAATGAAGACTACTCGAGGTCATTCTGTCCCTTTAATATGGGTGTTAGGGCATCACAGTTTGGTATATGTAGGGACTTGGGAAAGGGAGGGCGACATATGTGCTCAGTGGCTGAATTTATTCTCAGTTGAAGTTTTCCAACCCTATGAAGGTGAACTTAGTGATGAATTCCTTTAAGTAGAATAGAATGTAAGAACCTAGACTTTATTCGATCTACGAATCCTTTTAATTTATGTTTAATCCTTTCCTTTGAACCTGGTATGGAATCCCTTTTAGGTTTTAATGGTTTTGGGGGTATCTAAGTATTGTTTGGAGCTCGTAACTCTAGATGATCCATTTTGATACTATACGTCCATGAAGTCTATTATAATAATATACAGTCATGATGTCCCTTGTGATATTATACGGGCATGAAATACCTTATGATACTAAATGGGAATGGTATCTCTTACTATGATATCGGGCATGGAATCCCTAATAAATGTGATACTGGGAATGGTGTGCAATTTACTACTATGATATTGGGCATGGTGCTCCTTACTATAGAGATACTAGGAATTAGATACCTTGATACTAATTTAGAGTTATTTTGGAATGAGATAAAGAAGGTTGTTTCAGCTTGGTTTCCTTTCGAAACCAAAGCTAACACATTTATAGTTTTAATTATTTATTTAATTTATTATATATTCACACTTCCGTTTTATATACACGGATTAGATATTTATAGAAATAGTTGTTCATGGCCTACAGAGATTTATCTCATACCTTATCCAGGCCGGCTATGGTACCTGGGAAGACTTCATGCTTGTGAGTTTTTATAAGGGGAAGCATCATCTTACGGATGTGTGACTTCTTGTATGAATTAGGATGGAGGATTGGTGGTATATGACCCAGAAGGATTTTGGGATGGTCAGTTAATTTTTTTCCTTTTTTACCTTTTCTATCTTGTGCAATATGTATTTATTACTACTTGCATCAACATTTTTCTATTTTGCAAACACATTACATTATCATCAATTTTATATGATTCAGTTTACTACTTTTTATAATTATTCAGTTCTTGGTTATTCATGTCTATTCCCACTGCATATTCACTATTATAATGCTTTTACTATTTACCTGTTGATTGTACCATTGTACTAATATGGTAATGAGGGAATAGTCTCTCTATGGACAAACCCATAACTCCCACTACTAGTCAGCAGCCTCTAGTGTTAGGGGTGATGTGCTTATGTCCATGTGGACAACCGGGATCTTGGTATTTTTTAGTGGCTTCTAGGTTCAGGATGTCACATAAATTTCTTATTTTATCATATTGAATTCTTATTAATATTAAGTGTATTTTACTAAAGTGATTAACCATGTATAATGAAATTTTACACATAAATAAATTTATTTTAATTCCATCTTTCATGCTTGTTAATTAATTTATTAAGTAATGGTAATAAATCTTCCATTATTAATTAACCATGAAAATAAATGAAATAAAATATTAAATGTGGCATGATCATGAGATCATCTAATGGTTATTTTATCTAGTGGATGGTAAATTAACCCCTTAACCTAGGGTAGAAACTCTTTAAAACATAAATTGTTTCAAGCTACACCATTCCACATGTACTCCAATACAACTCCTGATTTGGTTTCACCTTGTCTCTAAACTCAAATATCCTCCACTCTCCTAGTAGCTCTATAAATTGTATAAAATTTTACTCACACAAAAGTGAGGGGAGACAAAGGGTTTTTTATGGGGTTTAAATAAAATATACCACATGTGTTTAGTCCCTTACATAATATAGTATGGGATGAAACACTAACTATTATTTTAATTAATAAAATAATTATTACATAACCCATGAAATAAAATTAAATTAAAAGAAACCAAGAACATATATTGGTCCCTCTAAACTCATGTTCGTCCATACATATATTGAATACATATTTTTACACTAATTATAATTCAATTTCATTCAATATTTGTTTAAGATAAAATAATCCCTAATTAATCTAATTAATTATCTCATTAATTAATTAGTTGATTAACATTAGCTTATCTAAATAGTCTTGAAAAAAATACCATCAACCATAATATTAAATTAATTAATTTTGTTTTAACTAAATAAGTATAAAGTCTGTACTTTGAGGAACCATGATGATAGTTTTGAATTTAATGTAGAATTAATTAGGAATTTAATATTCTATAAACCATTTATATACATCATATATCCTAGATCCATACAGTAATTAATTTATTCCTATGTAAAATAATTTATGCATTTACCAAATGGAATTATGTGTACATCACATAAAAAAATTAATTACACTATTTTTATTAAACACCTCATGTGTGTATTAATAATATGTCATTTGTGATTTAATTGGACTATGTGAGAATTAGATAATTACAATCTGTTTGAATTAAATACATCACATGTGAATTAATTAATTACACCCCAAATAATTTAATTACACATCACATATTATTTAGTTACATATTTTTTGTGAATTAATTACATACTATATGTGAATTAATTACACATCAACTGCATTTCACCACATATAAATTAATAAAATAACAAAAAAATAATTTTTATTCAATACACTATGTGTGTATTAATTACATGATCACTATGTCATGTGTATCAAATACACCATTTTTGAATTAATGAAATGACCAATATGTCATTTTTATTAAATACATCGTGTTTGAATTAAATTTGTGACCACCATGTTGTGTGTGTTAAATAAATCATGTATGTATTGATTACATGAAATCCATGTTGTGTGCACTAATTACCATGTTTTTTTATACCAGTATCATATGTTTTGTAATAAATACATTATTCCTCTTTGACCATATGGATTATGTGATTTTCTCTGCAAAAATACACAAACTACATGGTGTAAACATTAACTACACCTCATGTGATCTAACAAGGCACATTCCAGTGTAGTTGGTCATTATGCGGTATGTAATAAATACACCATGTTTTGACTATGCGTAGTCAACCATGTACCCCACGTCCCATTTAGATTTAATGATCATAGGTACATGGCATGTACTACTTAGTTAAACATCATGTATCTATGTCATCTGGCCAAAATCTCTACAACCTCCTAATGTATTCTTTCAACTCATTCTTTATGAATATTTAATCTATTTCTGGTTACATGAAGGTGAATAAGAAAAGAAAATTCCTTTTGGATTAAAATAATAAATTGATTGAAATTAAATACTAACATTAAATATTCATATCAATCAATGGACAACAAATAATTATAAATTATTATTTGACAAATTTGGTACCACTTGAAAGTTTCAAGGCATAGAAAAAGTGGTCGGGCCCATGCACAACAATGGATTTTCTTCAACCCCTTCAGATTTCTCCTCAAAATAGAAGAAATAGAAAATCTGGAATCCAAAATATAGGATCATCACATATAATTTATAATTAATTAATACATATTAAAAATTACCTAACAATGGTATTATTTCTTTATTGATGAATTGTTGACCAGTTATTAGTATACCATCATTGAAAAAAGAGGATTAAAGGGTATAATCCCTCTATCATTGATCCACACATAATATTTGAACATATGAACATAGCTATAGAAATATTCAAGTGACGGTACAAAAGAATCTAATGATTGCATTCTTCATTTTAAATTATTATAGAATCTTTAAATGTGAGATAGAATCACTCTGGTCCTCTCTAGACTTGAGTGGGTGGAGGAGGAGGATATCAATCCATTCCTAAAATTGATCTAGAAAAAGTGAACTCTAAGCCTTGATAGGATTATCTTGAAATTTTATTATGCACAACAACTATAACGACATAGATAGGGTTATAAAATAACATAAATGGGTATTTATTGACCTAGTATTAGAGAATAAATATTTACATATGGGCCCTTATTAGTATTATAATATTCAAAAAAACCCATATATAAATATTATTGTTATTATTATTCACTTGATATACACTATGAAAAAAATTAATTTCATAAATAAATAAAATAATATTTATTCAAATAATATTCAATATGCCATTTCTCAACAGACAATTAAACTTGGTCTTCCAATCCTTCCCAATATTTATCAGATCTTGAATAATGACAATTTATTTAAATAAATAAATTTCTTTAAATCATTAACTGATAAATAAATAAATATTATATTAACAAAAATATTAAATAAAAATTTATCAAATTTTCATATAACCCAATAAATAAATATTTTATCTCTTGATAATAAACTATAATAAATAAATCATTTGTTTAAATAATTAAATAAATAGTTACCTAGAAAAAATATATATTTAATATTCAACTCACAAAATATTTTCTTGAATAACTGGTGGTTTAATATGTATGATCAAATCAACATGAATAGTTTTTAAACTATTTATGGTAATAATATTTATTCAACTTATTAAATTTAAATAGAATAATATTGGTTCTAAATATAATTAGTGTGCAACCCTCTATTACCATTTCTCTATGGAATTAGTTTGTTACACCTAAAATACAAGGATAACATATAGCAACACACCAAGGATCCCATAGAGAAAGATGTTAAATATTTTAATGATAATAACTACATATAAACGCTCACTATGTAATATAATCTATTTATCTCAATAACTTTAATCAAGAAGGTTTCATATTGGTGTCATCAACATATGTGCTCAATGTATCTTTATTTGAGTATATGGAAATGAACCTATTGATATAATTCCATATCCATGGTATTAATAAGGAAGTGACATTTCTATAAATGGCCTTGAGATATCAACTGCCATTAAGGAAAAGATGGTACAAATTCATTGTCACATTATTTGTTGATGAAATATCACTCGTGATGCACCCAATGTATCCTCCCTCACCATAAGAATATGTAATCATGGATTTCATAAATAAATTAAATTATGTAACACATGATATGCACTAAAAAAATGTTAACACATGAGGAACATAACACACATATGTAAAAAATAACATCCAATGACACATATAACTATGGATTTCCTATAAGTTGGTCAAGTTCTCATAATCTTCTACTCTATAAGTTACCATGGGAATACACCATGAAAAAGTGTCTCAAAGTACTATGATTTTATTACATTGATAGAATGTACTATTTAGGTCACATAAAATGATATCATCTATATATTGAATGTAGATTTAAGAATATTATCATGGGACTTCTATATTCTCATCATATTAGAGAATTATGAAGACCTTTCAGTGTAACTGTTTCCCTTAGCGAATTATCACATACTATGTCACACAAAACAATGATCAAGATGTGATAATATATTAATTAATATTCAATATAATGAATTTATTGTTAATATAATGTAATTAGTAGTTGGTTGTAAGGAACTAACTCCAACAATTAAACCAGTCGATCGATCATGTAGATGATTTTAAAAATCATTAATCCAGATCACTATGAAGAATATGAAATACTACTTCCTATTTATGCATCCATAGATTATGGTAATTTTCCAATGCTTCGGTAAGATCTCCCTCAACACTATATTCTTCTAGAACCATATATAAATGTGGGAGAGAATGATATTTTGGAGATAATAGACTTAAGGATTTTGTTTGAAGAGTCTTGTTATAATAGAATTAGACACCTATTAGTTGGATCAATCTAGATTTTATAGACATCATGTATCTCAAAAAAATTGTACAATATAAATATGAACATTTAATAATCATTCCATACATTTTAACCCACGAAAATTTCTTGGTTTTCTCCCCAAAATTCATTTTACACTTAAAATAAATTTTCTAATGTTCAAATTTCTTTGATTCATCATCACATTATGAATAACTGAATATAAATTTTTTTAGGATGGAAGACCAAAGGAACTAATTTATTATCACATGGTATGATAATTCCATAAACATACACCATGGTATACTAAATTTCACTATGTCATGGTACACTCTAGTATAAACCACTACTTAGAATACACCATGGTCATATATGTTTTACTATATAATCCAAAAAATGGATCTATTTAACTTTCATTCCATATTAAAATCATTTAGTATCACAAAACCTTTCTATAAATATCTTCCATAAGGTTTATATTAATGAAATTGGTCTTGGAATCCATTTTCTAAATTTCATAATCATAGAAGGTTGTTATGAAAAGTAGAATTATTATATATTTTAGAATGGAGACCAGTGAAAACTTAAGTCATAGTCAATTCCATAACATTTCTTAAAACCATTAGTAACCAACCATGCCTTATTGGTTCTAACATTACCATATATGTTGATTTTATTCTTAAAAACCCACCAAGGACCTTTATGTCAACTAGATAAAATTAAAAAATATAGAGCTGGATTTTGGTACATAGAATCCATTATTGAGTTTATTTTAAAATTCCAATTTTAGCTTCTTTTCATTTACTTATTCCTTAATGGTTAAATATTTATTATTCTCTATGATGAATATATAACCTAAATCAGTGATTATAAAATAATTCTTCTTTTATTTTACCATTACTAAATAGTATGTGTCTTTGGAATGACTTCTCCCACTAAGTATCTTAGTGTTTATGTTCTTATGCTAGCTTATGTGAATATTGAGCCTTAACTTGATTGAATTATATCTTTCCTTCATTATATCAAATAGATATGTTCTCCCCACATATAGAAATATATTCATTAAATTTTCTAATATTATTCTATCTTTGGGATGGTAATATCCTTTTAATTTAGGATAATTAACTCTAATTCACTATGTGTTTTTCTTGATGTAATTTTGTTGTAAAAATTACTATTAACTAACAGTTTTTATCTAAACACAAAAATATAAGATATGATGGTTTTCATTCATATTATAACTCTTTTGATATCTATTCACCATTTTGGTTGGCATATGGATATGTATTAATACCACTATTTGAAAAACACATCATGAAAGGAGTAACAGAAGACATATAATATTTATAAAAATTATCATTGATTCTACTTTTACTATGATTATAAATAAAATTTTTAAAATGAAATTTTAGTTTACAAATTACTACATTCTATATTTTTTGATCTATGAAATCTTAGTTAAGATATCCTCTAACAAACACTCCCATTGAAGGAATTTGAGGCTTATAGAAGTGTGCAATATGGGTATTTTAAAAAATAGGGTTCAGATTCATGTTGAAATATAAATACAAAAACTTTGATTCTCCCATGGATCAGCTGTAATTTTTTTTTATAAATAACAATTTATGAATAAGACTATAAACAGTGACTTATTTATTCATCAACCTCATTATAATTAACACGTCTTCAGCATTATATACATTGAAGTCTCTAAGAGAGGAATCTTATAGATCATCCACACAAGCACCACGGATCCAAGAATTTCATTATTTATTTACCATGTACTATAATGGTAAATCTAAGTGATTTATGACCTTATTTCAACCAGATGATGAATATGGACTTGATTTGAGGAAGCGATATTGGTCTGTATTGGGTCCAAGTTGGCTTGAAGTTGTTTTTAGATGCTGAAAGATGTTTCTGTTGGTTTTTTTTGTATTTTGTTTTCAATATAGAAAAATCAATTCACATTTTATGTTTTAATGATCTAAACATAGGAATAAAAGGGTTCTTCATAATCAAAATATCTGACAAAATCTTGATAAGAAAGTTCATCATTCTCAGTTTTCTGTTTTGAAGAAGTTTTGTGAAAGAAGTCGTTATTCAGACTCACATTGTGACCGAAAAGAATTTTCCAATCAATATAAGGAAATGTATTAGAGTATGAATGTCTCCATAATAAATTTGATTATGATTTTTTTATTTTTAATTATCTAAAATCATAATTTTATTAGAAATATTTGATTGACTATTTTGTGAAATAAAGGGAGAAATAGCGGTCGAGTCATTCTAAGTGCTGCTAATCAGAGTGATGTTTGGATGTAATGATAAAAGATGATGTTAGGATGAGAATTCATATAAAATTAAAATATAAGTTATATGATTAAATATCAATCATTACGTTATCTAAGTCATGATAAAGTCATCATGATACAAGATGTTTTTTATAGAGGATAAAAGGCTGGATAGTTTGATGTTTCTGAAGTTTGAAGTGTTATTGAAGTGTTTCTTCACTGATCAATCAAATTGTTCAATCAATTGGAGGTAAGGTTCAATTGATCCATTGGACACAGTTCAAGAATGATATTTTTATTCAAATTAGTATATAGAGTTTGTTTGAACCGATGATTGGAAATGGGATCATAGACTAATAAATTGTATTATTTTTAACAATTTAGTCAACCATTTTCATCATGTTTATTTTTTTTGTTTAGATTTGTTCAAGAGTATAAGAAAAAATTGGTGTTCATTTCTCAAGTTGGTCAAGATTCATTAGGTAAGAAGTACCACCTATTAATCTGACAATACCTTTGACCGATAATTCATTGAACATTGTACTTCAACAAATGTGGTATGAGGAATTTTTTACCAATTTAAGAAAAGGTAAAATGTAATGAAGTAGTTGTCAAAGTTTCATCAAGATGGTTTGAATTCAGTGTTGAAGTTTTGATGAGGGGTGCTAGTATCTTTATAAGTCTTTATGACATTTATGGAAAAATAAAAGCAGCTGATGGCTAACAAATTTGATAGAATTTTTATGGTATAATGGTTTCAAAGTTTTGTGTCTTACAGTTGATATAGATCATCAAAATGAGTGGTTTTGTTTTAAAATGTTAAGGACTATTTTATTGATGGTTCTTATTCTTACATAAGTTTTCATCTTAATGAAGAAATGTATTGGAACATCTAATCTTATTAGAATGAAGACTTGTTAGAAAGTTTGAATCTAGATAATGTTTTGAGAATATTCAATAAGGTTCGAGAAGAGTTGATAATCTTTGAAAGAGTCAAAGTGAATGCATAATTTATGATTTGGAAATTTGGTTTAGCAGGAAAAAAATTTTAGATTCCCTCCCAAAACACTTTTTCCTCTCCTATAAATATGAGGATGTACATTTTACTTTTTGAAAATAGAGTATGGTTCATGTGTGAAGAAATAGGGTGAAAGTGCTAGAGTTTTAGAGAGAATAAGTTTTTGGATAGAGACTTCCTAATTAGGTTTACCAGATAGAAGAATCTCAAGAAATAATAGTGTCTAGAGTTATCGAATCATACTGAGACATCATATATAGGTTTTGGAGGAATGTTTGAAGTGGTTCAAAATTTTCTCCAGGGTATTGTTTCCTTATCTTTTTTCCAGACTAAGCAATCAGATAGAGGAATCAAACTTAATTTTTTTAGAAATTCCAAAAAGTTTTCTTCTACTGGTTGCTAATTAGGAAAGTGAATATTTTTGTTTTAAAGTATCATTCAAGTAAAAGTTGATAAGTTAGAAAATGACATGTTTAGAAACTACTGATGAATGTTTTTAAACATGTTACACAGACTTGTTTTATATCATTCATGCTAAAAGATCGAATGTATTTTTGTTTTTATCATAGCCCTATACATGTTTAAGGGAATATCCTACTTGTTATATCCACAAAAAATGATTTATTTATTGTATTGTGTGGTATTAGATTATTTCTAAACCATGGAATGGACGTATCTACTCTTAATGAGTAGTGAACCTTGTAAATACTTGTGTTCATATAGATGTGTGATTGTTTTGAATTTAGAAAAGTTATAAATCTTTAACTGGAGATAAAGGTTGAGTAAAAAAAGGAAACATAAAATAAAAAGATACCACATGTTCACCCCCTCCCCCTCTCAATGATACATCCATCCTAGTTGGGCCTTTTCAAATTCTATTATAAAAGAGGTTCCCTTCATTTACTCTTTACTGAAACTTTTGAAGAGTAGTTGTAAAGGAGAATCTAAATTATGTAAATATAAAGGTGATTTTGTTTTTCTATGTTAAGAACTACCATATCGAAAAAGATAGAAAGTTTTTATATATTATTCATCTTGGGTATGATGTTTTGGAAGAAGCTATAGATATATTTCCTTCTCTTTATGAAAATGTTCCTCTCAAATCTATGGAAAAGAAGAATATATATAATAATGGAAGTGCTATGAATTATTTACTCTCATAAATTTATGAAATTGATTTTCTAATAGTGAAGGGAGTTGATACTTCTAAAGGTATCTAGGAAAAGTTGAAGAGAATATATGAAGGAAATTCCAATGTAAAGAAGTAAAAGTCACAAATATGGAGACTAGAGTATGTTGATCTCAAAATGGGTGAGTATGAATATTTTGGTGATTTTTATACAAATTTGATTAATATTTTCAGCACTATAAGATGTCATGGTGAAATATTGTAAGATTAAATTTTTGTTGAAAATATCTTGAGAATTCTTCCTGATAATTTGGATACCAAAGTTTCATCTTTAGAAGATAGATATCATAAACCTCTCTCTCTAGATAACAATCATAGTACTCTCATTACTTAAGAAATGATAAGGGAGAAATTTATGAAAGGAAAAAACAAAATTTGATGGAGAAATGTCCTTTAAGGGTTCTAAGAAATGAAATTTTACGAATATTATTAATGATGAATAAATTGATGACTCTGGATCTAAAAAATTGTTATGTAACAATCATGATTAATTTTCATATCTATTTTTCTAAAAATATTAAAATAGGTACAGTGAAATATAAATGGAAACTTTACTTGAAATGTTTTGAATGTGGAGTTTTTTGACACTTTGTTGTGAATTTCTCTTGAAGAAATAATGAAGAAGATATTGATGAAGATGAAAAAATATCAAGAAAATCTGGGAAGTTAGTTGGTGATGACTCAAAATCTTATTCCATGGGGAAGGAAAAAAAGTTCTTAAAATAAAAAAGGATAATATTTTTGTCTAAAGATGATGAATATAAAGATAATGAAGTTGAGTCTAAAAATTTTACTGAAGTTACTTGAGAAAATACATTCATTTCAACATTTAATGATGGAGAGTATGAAAGTAATAGTTCTTAATATGAAAAAACTAATTTATAATTTCATCTGAATAGAGAACTGAAATACTGTCTGAGAAATATTTTAGGACTTGAAAGAGAGATCAAGAAGTTTAAGAAATAATGTTATATATTAATCAATCAAGAATGTATTCCTGAATAGAAATCCAAGTTACATTAAAAGATTGATTGTCTAAATATTTCAATTGAGAAGTAAAAGAATCATAATGAACATTTTGATGTAAAGTTAAAGGAAAAGTATGATGAGTTTTAACTTATTCAATAACATTTATCTAAAGATGATCATGGATATAAAATTTTTAAGAACAATATCTTTAAATTTGGTGAAATTTATTGAATGTTTGAACCTGATAAGGATCAAAATTTTCCTTAAAAAGTTTCAAAGAAATTTTAAATTGTTACCAAGAAGAAGAAAGTTGAGAAAATCATGTATCATCCTAAAAATAATAAAGATAGAAGTTCCTAATAATATAAAAATTGAGAATATGAAACAAAAGTTTCAACCACTTCTAATTCTAATAATGTTGGAAATAAATTTTAATTGAATAATAATATTTTAGGTGTTAATAGAAATTTTGTGGTACAACAATGTTCTATTTTGAAAGATAAGAAAGTTGTTGGGAAACAAGATCAAAACTCTATATATTATGAATGTTACAAAGGAAAATATTCTTTCTATATTTACTGATCACATTGTGGTGGATTTGGGAATATGAAAAATATGTTTCATCTTGACAAACAACATTATAATTAAACAATTATTTACAGAAGGAAAATTTTGAGTGGAGTCAAATATCTTAAAGGAAGAAATCTAAGAAGATTTTTCTGAAAGTTGAAAATAGATTCCAACATTTGGTAACTATTTTTGAAATATATGGACAATCTAGAAACTTTGAAAAAGTTTGTCTTGTATTTTTACCAGTACAACAACATGTTTATAATAATTCTCTAAATCTAGAAGCGAAGAAAGATAAAGTGAAAAAAATATCTCTTGTTGTTGAAACAGCTCTCAAAGAAACAAAAGGATAACTACACTAGATATTGGATAGTGTTTGTTTCTCATATGCTATGATATTTGAAATTGTTGATGGATTTGAAATATTTCCAATAAGGAAAATTCATGTTTGGAAATGATGAATCCCCTAGAACCAAAAGAGTTGTATCCACTATTATTGGTGATGAAAATTTGAAATCCAAGAAAGTGTTGTTTGTTAATGGGTTAAAACACAATATATTGAGTGTTTCCAAACTTTTTTATAAAGTAATTAATGTTTCTTATAAAATATGGTTTTAATGTGAAAAGATAGGAAGATGGAAAACTAGTTACAAAATTCCAATGCACAAAACCAAACATTTTTCAAGTTGGTGAAGTTAATAATTCATGTTACTTAATAATGATGGAAAAACTATATTGTGGAATAAAAGGTTGGGACATATGTGTCTGAGAAACATGAGCAAGTTATTAATGTGAGACATTGTCTGGGGTATTCTTGTTGTGTCAAGAATAAGAGATTGGTGTTTCATAATTTTTTAGAAAGGAAAGATAATGAACTCAGTTCATAAGAATGTTTATATTTTTTCAACTTGACCTCTTGAACTTATACATTATAACATATTTTGGACAATGAGGAAAAAATAAATATTTAGAGATAATTAAATCATTTATGTCATTAATCTTTTTACTCTCATTACTTGTGTTATATATTTGAAACATATGGAATATTCCCTCAAGATTTTTAGATGTTTATGGATAAGAGATGAGAATGAATGTGGGTATTCATTGAAGAAGTTGAGAACTGATAATAGTCATGATTACAATAATGAATATTTCATAAGTTTTCTTGAAAAACATAGAATTTGGAATGAGTTCAGGGAACTATATACACCTCAAAAAATTGGTTTCACTGATAGGAATAATATAAGTTTGGTTGAAATGGGCCCTACTATGTTACTTGATCATAGTCTTTCTCATTACTTTTGGAAGAATGTTATGAGCACAACTTCTTATATTCAGAATTACTGTTTCTATAGTAATTTTTTTTGATATGACTCCCTATGAAATATTTTATGACAAAACTCTATGTTTGAAACACTTAAGAGTTTTTTGGAGTCCCTTAATTATAAATAACAATCATGGAAACCATTAAAAGTTTTATCAAAGAGGTGAAGATGGAATATTTTATGGCTATACTCCAGATGGAATAGGAGATAGATATTTCTACAGAAAGATATGAAGATTAGTTGATTTTGTTGATTTAATAGTTTTTGAAAAAGTTGTGGAAGATACTTTATAAACACATGAATACAAATAAGATGGAGAGGATGAAAGAATTGATATCAAGAAACATTAAAAGGATGAAAGGAATTGTGATGACACGCAGGGGGAAGAATCTGACATAGTTATTTCTAATGATGAGGAAGAATATCCTACATATCATCCTAGGATGATGAAGAAATTTGAAGCTGAAAACATAATTCTTGATAAAAATCAATAGGTTTAAAAAATAAGAATATAAAAATTCATTACAAATACTTATTTATATTCAATATTTGAGCCGAAATATATGATTAAAGATTTTTATCTTCCAGAATGGATTTAGGCTATGAATGAATTGTTGGATAAAATTGAGAAAAATGATACTTGGGAACTCATACCTAAGAAAAATGAAAAAAAAACATTATTATTATAAAGTGGTTATTTCAGAACAAGTTAAATGTATTTAGTGAAGTGAAAAAAAACAAATCAAGGTTACTGTGAAAATATTACCAGTATATTTAAGATAATGACTTTATGAGACTTTTTCTATAGTTTAAAGGTTAGAAACAATTACCATATTTCTTATAATTATTTCACAACGATGTTACAAAAATTTTCATATGGTTGTGAATTAATCCTTTCTAAATGGAGAACTTGAAGAATAAGTGTATATTGAACAACTGTGTGGTTTTTTTCTTTGTAAGGTTTAAATTTATGTGTGCAGGTCTAAGAATTCCAAGTATGGGATAAAGAAGTTCCAAGGGCATGGTATTCCAAATTGGATACTTTCTTAAGAATGTTGAACTTCATGAAGGGAAGGGTTGATAATAATATTTACATCAAATAAAGTCAGTATATTTCCATTATCATTATTGTATGTGTTGATAATATTATATTTTTTGGGGATGATGAAAGAACATGTGAAAGGTTTCCTAAAGAGAATAAACAATTATTTTAAATTCCCATGTTGGGTGAAATAAAATAATTTCTTTGGTTAAAAATCTCACAAAACAAGAAACACATATATATTTCTCACAAAAAGTATGAAAAGGAACTTCTTGAGAAGTTTTGCATGGAAAATCCGAAACCTATTTCTACACCAATTTTAGTGGGAACTGATTTGACTAAATATGGATAATGTAAGTAAGTTGACACTAAGTTTCGAAAGCTGATTGTTTGTTTTTGGTATTTGAATACCTCAAAACCATAGATTGGTTTTGTTGTTGTATTATGCTCTATATTCCAAAGTGTTCCAAAAGAATCACATTTATTGGATGGAAAAAATAATTCATATATATTTCAAAGGAACAATAGATTTTTTATTTAAGTATGATATCTTAGAAATAATTGATTCATTTGGATACACAAATGCAAATTGGGAAGGAGGTGTTGATGATATAAGATCCACATCAAGTGGAGTTTTCTTTATAGGGATTTTTTTGTGGGAATATAATGAAACAAAATTCAATAACTCTTAGAATATATGCTTTTCAGTATGTTTCTTCAACTCAAGAATCCACACATCTTGTGTGGATGAACACTCAATTGGAAGACTTACTTATTAATGTGAAGTTACTATTACTCTTGGGTTTTGATAATCATAGTTCCATAAAACTTAAAATAAACCTATTAAATCATTATTGTTCAAAACATATTGATATGAAATATGGTTTCATCAAAGATCATGTGGAGAAAAAGGAACTAAAGCTGGAGTATGTTCCTAAATTGGAACAACCTGATGACATTTTCACAAAACCTTTACTGAAGGAATTATTTTTCAAATTTAGGTTTGCCATGGGAATCCAACCAATTCCTCTCTAAGGACGAGGTTTTTTTTTAAATCCCATATCTCATCTATTCATTAGATATTGTTATCAATGGGGTAGAATGTTTCACAAATCTATCCATTGGTATGTGGTAAACCTTTTAAATAAGCTTGTATGTTGGGGGAGTTGTGGGTAAGATATGAACTTAGAATGTAGGTGTGTGAACTATTCTAATAGTTTTTTGAAGTGAGTTGGAAACCTTTCTCTACAAGAAGGTGAAATAAAAAGAAATTTTGAAATGTGAAAGGAAAATAAGTTTTGTAAGTCACTAATTTTGTATATAATGGTTTTTTGTTCAAAGATTATTTTTTACTATAATTTGTTTTCTCACGTACGATTATAATTCTTGATAAGTGACCCATTACTTGAGGTTATGATGTTCACTGATTTATAACCATTGGTAGAAAACAAAATACAAAATGAGAGATTTCTAGGACCAATTTGGCAGGAATTTGTTTTTGGATTCTAATTTTTTTTGTGTTGATTGTTTTATATTTTGTTTTCGTTATTGAAAAATCATTTCACATTATTTCTTTTGTGACTAGATGATATGAGTGAAAGGGGTAATTATAATCCTAAAATTTGACGAAATTTTGATAAGAGAGTTCAACAGCCTTGGTTCTCTATTTTGAATAAGGTTTATGAAAGAAGTTGTTTTTTACACTCACATTGTGTTCAGAAAAAAGTTTCAATCAGTATAAGAAAATTAATCGGAGTTTGAACATCTTAAAACTAAATCTGATGATGATTTGTGGATTTGAAATTCTAAAATATCATTGTTTGGTTAGAAACATGTTATTAAAAATTTTTGAAATAAAGGGAGGAATGGTGGTTGAGTCATTCTAAGTGGTTCCAATCGGAGAGTGGTTTTGATATAAAGAAAAAATATGTTGGAAGGTTGGGAAGTCATAGAACTTTCTAATATAAGTTAAATAATGTTATGATGATCCTTAAATTCTTAAATTCATGAAGAATTCATCATGATACAATAAGAAGTTTGTATAGGAATAAATTATTTAGAGTTTGAGGTTGATGAGGTTTGAAGTGTTGCTGAAGTGAGGTTTGAATAATCCATCATATTGTCCAATCCATTGAATGTTGGGTTCCAATGATCCATCAAAGGAAGTTCAAGAATGATCTATTGACATAGATTAGTATGCATAGTTTTTTGGGTCTGATGATTGTGAATGGGATCAGATACCAATCAACTGGAAGATGGTTCAGAAATGTAGTCAACCATTTTCAACAAGTTGCGTTGTTTTGTTTCAATTATGACAAGAGAAAAAGAAAAAAAGTTGTGTTTTCTTCTCAATTGGCCCAAGAATCATTGAATAATTTGCAGTAAAAATTCATCAAACAATACTTGACACTGATAAGTCATGGTATGCTATAATTCATTGGATGTAGTTTGAGGATGTTGTTAACAATTGAAGAAAAGGTGACATTTTATGAAGATTTTGACAAAGTATTATCAAGAGGGTTTGAAGCCAGTGCTGAAGTGTTTCTGAGGGGAGAAGGTATCATTAAAAATTATGTTGATGTTTATGGAAAATTAAAATAATATAATGTCTATTCAATTTGAAATAGTGTTTATGGTATAATGTTTTCAATGTTGTGTGTATTATAGTTGATACAGAGAATCATAATGAGTGGTTTTGTTTTCAAATGATATGAAGAATTGTATTGAAGGTTTTCATTCATACATATGTTTTCATCATAATGAAGAAATTAATAGGAACATCAAATGATATTGGTATGAATAATGGTTAGAATGTTTGAAGTTGGACAAATTTTTGATAATATTTGAGAAGGTTTGAGAATAGTTGATAAGAATTGAAATAGTCAAAGATGAATTCAAAATCAATGTAGAATTTAATTTTAGGAAATTTTGTTGAGTGAGAAAACATTTTAAGATTCCCACCAAAACCACTTTTTCCTATCAAATAAATATGTGGAAGTATATTTTAATTTCTTAAAATAGAGTACTATTTACAAGTGAAGAAACAGATAAAAGTTTATTGAGTTTTAGAGAGAAGAAGTTTCTAAAAAGATATCTTCAAGAGTTTTATTAGGTAGAAGAAGCTCAAGAATGAATAGTGTCCAGAGTTACCAGATCAGACCAAGATATTGAACATAGGTTTTTGAGGAAAGTTTGAATTAGTTTCGAATTTTTTACAAGGTATTATTTTCTTATCTATTTTATAGACTAAGCAATCAGACAGAGGAATCAGACTGAGTCATCAGACTAAGTTTTTATATGATGTCAAGAAAGTTTTTTTTCTACTTGCCACTAGGTGGGAAAGTTAATATATGTGCTTTAATGTATCATTCAAGTGAAATTTTATTAGTCATCATAGTAACATGTTTTTAACCAATAGTTGATAGTATCTAAACATTTTACACAAACTTAATTTACATCATTCAAGATAGAAGAAGTATATACACCATTTTATTGATCATAGTGCTATACAATTATAAAGGTATATAATACTTGTCGTATCCACACAAAAGGATTTTTTTCTAGTGGATTTTGTGGTATTAGATTGTTTCCAAACCATTCAAAGGACAAAGCTACTCTTATTGAGTAGTGAAACATTTAAATACTTATGTTCCTGTGGATGTGTGGTTTCCATGAATTGTGAAAAGTGATAAATATTTAATATGAGGTGACATTTGTTTCAGAATAAATGAATCATAAAATAAAAATATATCACTGATTCACCCCTCCCCCCTCTCAGTGATACATCTATCCTAGATGGGCCTTTTAAATATGGACTTTTTATTCTCTTGATATCCTTCACTATAACTTGAGAGAGGTTTAGATAGGATAATACCTCTTTATAAGTACTTTAAAATGGTGGACAATATTATTCATAGATCAAAATGAGCCTAAATACTTTTTTAAAATTTTAAAAAAAAATTAAGACCCTGGGTAAGTTTAATATTATAAATTAATCTAAAACAACATTAATAACTAAGTATACATATCATAAATGTCATGAATATTTCACCACTTACTTGAGATATTATTAAGTGTCATGTGATGAATAACAAGTCATTAACTTGTCATGTTCTTCCTATTTGTATTTAACAAACCTTGAATTCATTACATTCATTCAAAAAAATATCAAATAAAACTATTCTTACATAAATAATTCATTAATACCATGAAATATAAATTCAATTATTTTAATTATAAACATTAATATTATAATGGAATTATTTTACTTGTGATTGTTCATGATTGGAAATTCATAAGCCCCCACACATGTGGCCTTCTTCATCCTAAACTCTTATTCATCCAAGTAGGTCAAACTTATGGATACCAGTTTTCTGTAACCCTCTTGGACCTTATATCATTATAAGTTATTCCTACTCATAGACCAACAGTGGTATCTAGAAAAACATCACGACCCATAAGGAGATAAATATAATTCATAGTTAGGGGTGTCCAAACCAAAGAAGAATTGATAAACCTAACCCAACTCAACCAAGTTGGGTTATGTCAGGTTGGGTTACTCATGGGATATGGATGGGTTGTGTTAATTTGGGTCAAGTCAAGATCAAGTCTGGTCACATTGAAGGTTGTAAAATAATGATCCAACCTAACCCAATCAACCCAACGAATCCCTAATTTATTTCCTCTTCCATGAGTGCTTCATGTGATGATTCATTTATTGGTTCTTTTAAGAAGATTTTATATATATTTTAATTTCATTTAATGGGTATTTTGGTCTATTTGAATTTGAAAGATTTTAAATTTTCTAAATTTGTTTAATTTTAATTTCATTTAAAGTTTTTTTGATTTTTTTCATTATTCCATATATTTATTATTTAATTGACCCCAAAAAATATTGAGACAACCTGACCCATCCTACCTCTGGTTGGGTCAGCTCAGGTCATTAAAAAGGAATATTTATGATCCAACCCAACCTAGCCTAACAACTTTTGTTTTGTTTGGGGGAAAATTTTTCCAAAACCTAACCTTACCTGACCCATGGACACCCCTAGTTAAAATTATTATAACCTCAAATGGATATTTACTCTATGATATTATCTCTTTGTCTCATGATATCTCATAAAACAGGATGAATACTTTGTTTTATCATACTTTCCTGATTTCTTTATTTATTTAATGACCATAATAGACAAATTTCCCTCTTACCATGGCCCTAAATTTAGTGAAGGTACTACCATCCTGGTCATTGGGTCCCAAGATATATCTTCCTATAGGAAATAGAAAAATCATGTATTAATCATTTAATCGATGCCTTACTACCAATGATAAACTCAACGCAGGAAAACTCACTATAATATAAATTACATAGTATTTTAGTCGAATCAAAGTATGCATTCAAATGATACACATTGATAATGAAATCAAGTTGAGATACCAATAAATATTCTCATAGATAGGATCGTCAAATGAAATAAAAAATATTTGGTATACCTATAGGTGGTCCAGTGCTCATTATCTTCTCTATATGATATCACCAAGTGTGAAATTTATGGGAAGAAATCACAGTGCTTATAATCCCCAACACCTGATAGTCACGCATCATATGTGTCTCATCTGTATGATATATCTGAACCATAATATATATGTTTGAGATTATTGTAATAGATCTCAAAATTTTCCATATATCTAGTAAATGTTGTAACCTTTTTATATGATAAAAAATCTAAGTGCATTACCATATATACAGTGTATATCGAAGTATTAACACCATTATCGTAAGAGTACATCAAGCATAACTCATCATGTACATGATTTGGTGTTAAAAAAGTACTAGTAATGTTGGGTCTAGGGAACCTATATGAATTGTACTTTCACTCACACTATAGCGCCAACATGTTATCCATCAACCAATTAAGTTTCATGTGATTTGATCATTCTTTCACTGAGTAATTTATTTTTTCATTAGGATGGCCATGTTTTTTATACATGGATACTATATTATCATTGACATCACAACTTTGAATAAAACTCCCTAAAGATATGAAATCCCAAATTATATCCCTTATTTCGTCTATTATAACCTTGAAATCTTGTCTAGTACCATTTTCATACGTTTTTCATAATTTATATCATGGAAAAACTTTATTTTTTTAGTTTCAATTCAAATAAATATATTAAATCATTATGCATTGTATACCTCTTCTTTAGCTGGTATAGAATCGACAACATAATTATTATTTATAGATATGGATAAAAATATAATTAATGTGATTACCTTTCTCATTTACTTGGCCTAACTACAATAAAAGATCAAAATTGTTTTAAGGACAACTAGCTATTATCTCCTTGATAACTAGTGTTTAATCGTTTTCAAGTACCAAGTAAATATCCCTTGTAGTCTCTCGATTACTATTTGATAGTTTTAACAGCTACATGTCCAGTTCTCCTAGATTTATTTGACATTTTCCTATCATAATGTATGATTTAAAATATAAAATATATTATATAGAAAGGAATATTTGATAGATCCATTATTTAGGTATATGGAGTTCTAATCACTATTTTAATCTCATATTTATGTCCTATACATGAATTATTGGGGATATTTATGCCATGTAACACTGAAAACAATTATCTATCCAAATGTTCTAACTAGTATTTCTAATACCTTACTAGTATATGTACTTTAGGATAATCTAATAAACCCTTAGATCTACCTCATTAGATCTTGTTTTTGATAACTTGGGTTACTACTTTAATTCAATCTATGGAGAGTTACTTTCAAAGTAGTATTAACTATCTCTAATACTAATAACTATTTTCCAAATGTTGGTAAGATGTTTTACTTGGATAACTATAGTGACCCACTATCCACTTGTAGACACCTAGCATACATTTGTTCTAAAATAATATTCTATGATCATTATGCTTTCATTAATACATATATGGAAATCTATATCTTGAATTCCTTATTGGTAACCTATGTTGTCACCATTTCCTTCTGCTAAAATCTTATAAACATCCTTCATAAAGTTTCCTCCAAGAAATGTGGTCTTTACATCCAATTCCCAATTTAATGGTCACAATATGTTTTTATAAGAATTATAATTCTAAAGAATTTAAGCATTCTGACTCTATAATATGGTACCACATTTGTACCAATCATGTATAGTTTCTCTTGAATACCCACCAATATCATTACATCAATTATATAATCCTTCAAAATGAAAAATTGAATTTTGGTACATGGAATCCAACATTTATTTTATATGAACTTGTCATTTTTTTAATTTTCATTTACTGCTTTAATAGAGGAAAAAAATTCACTATTCCCATTGAATGGTAAATCACTTAAATTTTTCATAATAAAATAATCTATCTTGGTTTTTTACTTTCCTATATAGTATTTTTCTCTAAAACATTTTCTTTCCATGAGATCTTACGGAGATTCTTCCTATGCCAATAGCTTTACACCACATATAAAAAATAGTGGTGTGAACCCTCTTATAGAAAAATATTAATTCACCTCACTATTACGATTTTATCTTAGAAATTTATGCAATATAATTAAAAAATTAGGATTTTTACTTGAGATGTTTTTTCCTTCTTGATGCATGTTTTTATTAACATAGCATTAATAAACTCCTTTCATCTAAACACATGAATTATGATAAAATGGATTTATTTCATAATATAGAATATGTAATGTCCAGGAATTTCTATATAATTTTTTTTAATTACATGGAATTATTTCAAGACCGAAAAATCTGACGTCTTGCGTTTTTAGGCCCATAGTGCCAGGAATGAACCGTCGATGTTTTTTAAGCTTTAATTAACGGGCTTGAGTAGTTTTCCTGAAAAAGTTGAATAAATATTAAATGGTTGTCTGGATCATAAATCTAAGTGAATTATTGCATTTAGGATGGCGGGTTTATCCTAGGTGTGACTTATGTTTAGTCGGCGTAAGCCTGCGGTGAGAAAACCCGAAAATGGCATAACTCTAAATAAAATAATTAAATAAAGTTATTTTATTTTTAAAATGTATATTACTCATGAACGGTAACTCAGATTAAAAATCCTAGACCACCAGTGAACTCATGAGGGTATGCTTTCTTTAGGAAGATACTAACATTGGCCAGTGTGGGCCACCATTGAAAGTTAGTTTTTTACCGTAAATAAAATAAATAATTGACAATTATTTTATTGTAAAATCCATAACTTCTAAACAATAACTCAGATTGGAAATTAGAGAGTACCTTTGGGTTCGTTATGGCGTGTATCACTTAGGCAGAGCCTAACCTCAATCAGCGCAGGTCGAGGGTGACTGTTAATAATTTTCTAAACTTTTTTTCGGGTATGTTCAGTAAATTCGTGAGCGGAATTTTGTATCTTTTGAACTGGGGCTCAAAAATGAAATATGAGGACACTGTTGAACTCACAGTGCCATTATTCTCTAAAGGATACCTTCACCTTGACCACAGAAGGTCGAGAGTGGAAGTTAGTTTTCCAAATTTTCATGGGAGAGTTAAAAAAATAATAAAATAAAACAAACAACTTTTATTTTAATTTAATGAAACCTCCCATTTGAATTTAGTGATGGGAACCATGTAATCTTTAATCCCCTATTTAATGGGTGGAAACTCTTGATTTTCCCCAACTTAATGATCCAACTTAATGAGCCATCTTTAATTGCATAATTAATAAACTTAATTTATTAAGTTGGCTCCCCACCTTTCTTGAGGTTGGGGAGAATTGTTGGAAAAGGAAGAATCATTGGAAAAGAGGAGAGAATTAGAGGGAGCCTTTGTAAGATCATCCTCCGACAAAGAACCACCCAAAAAAGAATGAAGAACCGATGCCCGATCCCAGATCAGAAGCATCTTGGTGGAGCGATGAATGTCGACGTTCCCTTCATTGACTTCACTCCTTCCTCATGACACCGTCAACGAACATCAAGCAGGGGTTCTATTTTTAAATATGATTGAATTTATTTATTAATTATTCATATTCTGGATTCACAACGATGATGGAAAAACTAACATGGCCATCATTCCGCACTTATACCTTTCCACTTTTCTTTTGTTCTTTGCGCAATCTTCGTGTGTTCTTCAACGCCAAATAATTAACATCATTTAAAAAACAATGTTTTTTTGAGCGCGACATATGGATGCAGAGCCCTCGACCTTAGGATCATGAATATGTGGTCGTTATATTTTTTGGTCTTAGAATGGAGATGCGGTGAACCACAGAAGAGGAGGGCAGCCGCCACATCGGCCGACCGTGTGGAGGTAGGGAGGAGCGCATTCGCACCGCCGTAAAAGGAGACCGCGGCCACTTGGCCGCGACGGAGGCCGAAGGGTAGCCATCATATGGTCAGCCATGGAGGAAAGCAGGGTCATCGTGCCATTGGGAGAAGGATCAGCTGGCGACCCCGCCGCCCATGGCGCACCGAGCAGGACCCAATCCAGGGGGTCCCGCTTCGAAAGACCAAATGGCCCTTTGGCCATTCAGGTGACCTGGGAGGCGCCTCCATCTTGGGAATCAGTTAGGGAGGGACCTGCCAATGTGGACCTCTTGACCACTGGCCTCATCCAGAAGGGGTCGGGCTGGGCCATCCCCTTCACGGGACGGGGTGGGTCAGTCCGACCGGGTCGGACCGGACCAGGACCCATCCAGACCTAGTTTCACCTTTTTTGCCATATCTTGAGAACTGGGCGTCCATTTGATAAACCATATTTGGATCCAAAAAAATTATACTAAGAAAATACTTTTGGTATAATTCACTTTAGTTTTGGATAATGTTGGAGTATGTCTGGGTTGCATCGAACACGAATCCAATTGGGCCCTCAGAACGGAAACGCTAATAACTTACAAACCGGCTATTCAATTGACACATCGTCAGTTGCGTTGGGTTCTTTTTGACAAGAGATACCTTTGGGATACTTCTTCATTAGAAATTGGGGTAGTTAAATTATTGACCGATGGCTTGAGGAGCAGAACCTCTCAGAATCAAGCTTTCTTAGTGTGGGAAACCTATGGCTGGTTGTATCGTGAAGAAAGAATATCGATCCTGTGTGGGCCAGCATCTATCAGATCCTATGTGGGTCAGCACTCAGTGATCATGTGTGGGTCAGTGCATACCGATCCTTTTTAGGCCAGCGGGGGTTAGTTACATATTGATCCTATGTGGGTCAGGGGGGTTAGTTACCTATTGATCATGCGTGGGTCATAAGCAGTGCTACTTAATAGAATAAGATGATGAAACCTTATGACTAATCATCTATACTTCTGTACTTAAGTTATAGCTGGTGTGAGCTGAGTCTTCTACCTTCGGGGTGTTACCTATGTGTTACTTCTACCTTCATGGTGTTACCTTTGTGGTACTCCTATCTTCGTGGTGTTATATGTGTGGTACTGCTACCTTCATGGTGTTACCTCTGTGGTACTCCTATCTTCGTGGTGTTAGCTATGTGGTACTTCTAGCTTCATGGTGTTACCTATATAGTAATTATAACTTCATGGTGTTACTTTTGTGGTAATTCTACCATCATGGTGTTACCTATGTGGTACTCCTATCCTCGTGGTGTTAACTGTGTGGTACTTCTAGCTTCATGGTGACACCTGTGTTGTACTTCTACCTTCGTGGTGTTACCTGTTTGGTACTTCTATCTTTGTGGTGTTACCTGTGTGGTACTTCTACCTTCGTGGTGTTGTCTCTGTGGTGTTACATGTGTGGTACTTCTGCCTTCATGGTGTTACCTTTGTGATATTCTTCCCTCATGTATGAGATGTGTATTTCTTGATAACATAGGTATATGTATGGGCATATACCTTAGTAGAGTTGATGTCTATTGCTTCGTGATTTGAGATTGAGTTCTTGATTTGTGGTATTTAACGGAACTCTAGGAGGCTTAAGAGGGTATCAGGGTCCTTAATGAGTATTTTTATACTCACCCCTACATGGGCTTTGCCCACACCTTTTTGTGTCTTGTGAAGATGACGGACAACATTGATCAAGGCTGAGAGAGCCAGGAATGGATGGTGCTTGGAGGTGGACCATTTTGCGTGACATGAAGTGGAGGAGACGAACAGACGGGGAGTGATGAGGAGGCAATCTTTACCTACCCTTCATGTAGGATCCTTGGAGGATGACCTAATAGATGTTTTCTGTTTTTCAATTGTATTGTTCTTTCAGTTGTACTCATACTCTTACAGTTGGGCTTGTATTCCAGCCCCTTTTTACTTTTGAGCACTTTTTTACTATAGGAGTTTAATTTGTGTTCGTATCTTGATGTGTTCTAGGTTGTGTGAGTATAAAGAATATAAATCCAATGCCTTCCCGGTTTAAGGATATTCCTTTACGATGCTAGTCGCCAGCCCCTGGCCTATGGAAGGTGGGATTGGGGTAGTCACGGAATGAGCCCCGAGAGATGGGTCGTGAGAAAGTGGTATTAGAGGAGTTCAATTCTACAGAAGAACGATGACTATGATCTTTTCTCTATGGAAATAGTATTAAGTGTTATGAGTGTGGTTTTCAGTTTGGGGAGTCAACTGTTTGTGTGGAGACTGACATATCTATACACCAGGACCCTAAATTCTGATTTTCCGACTCAGCGCATGAAAACACTGATTGCTTGTGTTTTTAAGAGTTTTTCTTGTGATTTCTTGAGTTATATCATCATGTATAACTTAATGACTGTGGTGCACCTATTCCTTATCTGGATGTCACCACGTAGATAGCCATTAATGATTCCCGAGAGAGTACACGATGACAGCCCACTGAGCGACGAGGCTCCAGTGAAGGTCCTTCTTACTATGTTAGAATCTTCGGGTGGTGTACCAGCAGCACCACCACCCGTTGGGAAACAGTTACAACCAGTCACACTGGCGAACAATGCACACCAAATGAGCACACTGCACAAGTTCTAGCAGTAGAGTCCTCCGAGGTTTTGAGGAAAGACAGATTCCCAAGCAGGTGGGGGTTGGTTGGAGGTTGTGGCTAGAATTTTCCACCTAGTTGAGAAACAAGTAGATCAATTGGTGAACTTAGCTGCTAGTCTTTTCAAGTACATGACCATGAGGATGGTCCACAATGTAATGAGGCTTCAATACTTGGATTGTTTCTTGAGATGGTGCCTTCAGGTATTGTGCCAGCTATATCATTCCACATTGGTCAGTAGTTACAACTGGTGGTACCGGTAGAGGATACATGTAGGCTTAGTGCCTTACACGTGTTTCGGCATCAGATACCCCTTAGGTCCTGAGGCGATCCCGAATCACAGGCGGATAAGGATTGGATTGAGGAGGTGGTTGAGAGTTCCCTAGAGCTTCTAAAACTTCGGCAGGATGACATGTCGGCAGCTGAGTATTCATCAAGGCATACGGACCATTCCTGATACTCAATGAATACGATACGATCAGTGCTTCAGGGATAAGAAATTTGTGTGAGGTGTGTTTAGCGACATCCGACCCAACACTATTACTCTATGTGTTCATACTTACGTTGGGGTGACAGATATAACCTTTTCGGTTGAATGTACTTTGGATGAGCAGATACATCCAGTGAATGTTAGCTGTGGGAAACCAGGAAACTAGTTCCAGTCTCAGAGACTTGGGTGTGTAAAATGTTTTAGGAAGAGGATGTGATAGGGACAGATGAATCTACTGGGCTTCAGACATGGAAGCAGAGCTAGGAGAGCAGCATGAGGTGGTGTACATTTCTACATGTTACAACCACCCCCTATGTGATCCCCACCAGGCTCAGGGAGCTGGAGGTTAGGGGAAGGGAGTAGCTGCATACGGTCGAGGAGTGTGACCCAAGGGCTCTAGGAATGATTCGAGGTACAGTCTATGTCTACTACTAGTTTTCATATCAATAGACATAGGAACCAATCATTCCATCCTTCCACGAATCTTTTCCAAACCTAGAGTTTCTGGTTAAATCGTCGACTTGACCCTCAGTCTAGAGATACCTTTGGGAGGAGACTTGATATTCACACTTATGACGACGGTGTGATCTGACCCTTGAGGTGAGAGTTTCTGTTGGAACCTCTTGGTCGCAGCATCGAGGCCTTACGATGTTAGTTTGGGTATGGACTGGACATCCACAATTCATACTCAGAATTGTAGTATTAGGAAAAAATGTTGTGGTTTCTCTAAAATGTTGGAATGAGGTTTTCCTTGGTCAGTGAAAAGGAAACCCAGGTAGCACAGGTTCAACACATGCATAGGAGGGTGCAACCAATCACTCTTGATTTGGCCAACCATACCCTCATGGAAGCATGCGTTTTCAATTTTTAGTTTCTAATGGGAGTGGAAGAGTGTGGGGACATATTTTCAAAGTATGTTTCCTAGATTACCTCCCAAAATGGATATGGAATTATTCTTTGGTTGGGTACTATCTGAGATTTGTATCTAACTTCTCCAGGGTAGCATCACCCTTGTCATCTTTGATGAAGAAGGGGGGGCCTTTCCTGTGTATAGAGATGTGTCAGCAGAGATTTTAGGAACTGAGATAGTGAAAATGGCCATAGTTCATCTAGGATAATGACCTTGAGATAATATTTACTCATGTGAAGGGGAATGTGATAGCAGACACACTCAGCAAGAGTTTTGGTCAGCAGCTACTGAGTGAGGTGTCAGAGTAGCTAGTCGTGCTACAGATATCCTTTGTGGATAAAGATGGATCAGCTCACCTCCAGTCTATGATAGTCACTCCCCCAATCCTTCAGCAAGTCAGGGAGTGGCATCTTGGGGACACTGACTACAAGACTTGACGTGCTCAGATATCCTCAGTATAGGCACCTGATGGATTTTCTGAAGGTGGGGATCATGTCATCCTCTTTAGAGGACATACCATGATACCAGTGGTGCTACAAGAGGATATTTTGTGAGAGTTCCGTATATCCCCTATGGTGGTACATCCTGGTGTGGAAAATATTACCAGGACCTCCGGTGTTAGCACTGGTGGCCAGGGATGAAGAAGGCAGTGGTAGAGTCTGTTTCATGATGCCTCACTTGTCAGCAAGTGCAGGCTGAGCATCAGCTTCTAGCAAGCTTAGCTTAGCCACTAGGGGTGCCAGAGTGGAAGTAGGATGAGATCTCCATGGACATTGTGACCGGGCTTCCACATACTTCAGGGGCACATGATTCCATCTGGGTGATCATTGACCGACTCACCAAGTCGTCCCACTTCCAACCTATCCAAGAGTAGGGATTAGTAGAGGTCTTGAGACACCTCTACATGTAGGAGAAGGTGAAAATCATCCAGGAGAAGATGAAGACAATATAGAGCATACAGAAGTCATATGCTAACAGAAGATGGAGACCCTTGGAGTTCCAGGAGGGGGACCACATTTTCTTGTGAGTCTCTCCTCGATGGGGACTATGGAGTTTTTGGATGAGGTGAAAAGTTATCACTGAGTCTTATCAGACCTTTTCTAATACTCCGAGGATAGGTGAGGTGGAATACCGCTTGGAACTTCCACCATATTTGGAGAAGGTGCACGAAGTCTTCCGCATATCCTAGCTGAGGAGATACGTGCACGAACTATCTCACGTCATCGACCATGGAGAGCTAGAATTTGATGATGGGGCGACGTTTACGGAGGTTCCGGTAGAGATTGAGGATCGACAGGAGTGAGTCCTTTGTGGGAATACGATACCTTCGGTGCGCATTTTCTGGCAACACGGAATCCTCCAGGAGATCCCATTGGAGTAGGGGGATCAGATTCATGCTCAGTACCCCCATTTGTTTCCTTAGTAATTGTTTTGGATTTTGGGTATGTAAAGCCCTAAGGTGGGGAGAATGTAATGTCCCTAAATTTCTGTATATATTTATTAATTATATGGAATTATTTTGAGACTGCAAAATCCGACGGCGCATGATTCAAAGGCCCGTAGTGCCCAGAATTAATCGTTGAAGTTTTGTTAAGCTTTAATTAACGCGCGTAAGCAGTTATCCTAAAAAAGTGTAATATCTCTTAAACAGTTTCCCTGATCAGCAATCTGAGGGTTGAATTGCATTCCGGATGGTGGGTTTACCCTATCCGCGACTTAAGTTTAGTAGACGCAAGCCTACAGTGAGAAAACCCGATAATGGCATAACTGTAAATAAAATAATTAAATAGAGATATTTTGTTTTTTAAATGTTTATAACTCATGAACGGTGACTCATATTAAAAATATGAGACCACCACTGAACATTTAAGGGTATTCTTTCTTTAGGAAGATTCTAACATTGGCCGGTGCGAGCTACCGGTGAAAGTTAGTTTTTGGCCATAAATAAAATAATTAAGTGACAATTATTTTATTGTAAAATACATAACTTCTAAATGATAACTCGGATTAGAAATCTGAGGGTACTGTTGGGTTCTTTGGGGAGTTTTTAGATTAGGAAGATCATAACCTCAATCGGAGTGGGTCGAGGGTGACTGTTAATAATTTTCTAAACTTTTTTTCAGCTACGTTCAGTAAACGCACAAGAGGCATTTTGTAACTTTGGAACTGGTGCTCAGAAATGAAATCTGAGGACACCGTTGAACTTTCAGTGTCGATATTCACTTAAAGAGACCTTCACCTCGACTGCAGTAGGTCAAGGGTGGAAGTTAGCTTTCTGGATTTTCGTGGGAGAGTTAAAATAATAATAAAATAAAATAAACAACTTTTATTTTATTTTAATGAAACCTCTCATTTGAAATTAGTGGTAAGAACCAACTGAGCGTGAAACCCCTCTTTAAGGGGAGGAAACTCTTGGTTTTCCCAAACATAAAGATCCAAGATAATGAGTAATCTTTAATTGATTAATTAATAAACATTATTTATTAAGTTGGCTCCCTGCCTTTCTAGAGGTTGGGAAGAATCGTTGGAAAAGGGGAGAATCGTTGGAAAAGGGGAGACCCTTGGAGAGAGCCTTTGGAAGATCATCCTCCCACAAAAAAACCACCCAATGAAGAATGAGGAACTGACACCTAATCCCAAATCAGAAGCGTCTTGCGGGAGTGATGAACGATGATGTTCCCTTCATTGACTTCACTCCTTCCTCACGACACCTCCAACGAACGTCAAGTAGGGGTTTTAATTTAAAATATTATTGAATTTATTTGTTAATTCTTCATATTCTAGATTCACAATGATGATGGAAAAAATAACATGACCATAATTCCACACTTATACCTTACCCCTTTTCATTGGTTCTTCGTGCGTTCTTCGTGCATTCTTCAACGCCAAATAATTAATAGTGCTGAAAGCACAATGTTTTGTAGATAGAAATGTATGGAAATAGAGCCCTCGACCTGATGATCGCGAATATGTGGTCGTTATATTTTTCGGGACTAGAATGGAGATGTGGTGAATCGCGGAAGAGGAGGGCGACCGCCACACCAGGCAGCCACGTGGAAGCGGGTGGCACGCGTCCGCGCCGCCGGATGAGCTGGAGGCCACAACCCGTCGGCCGCAGTAGAGCTAGGTGGCGGTCGGCACTCGGCCGACCGTGTGGCGAGGCAGCGACGTGCATCCGTGCCACTGTAGAAGGAGACCGCAACCTCTTGGCCAGGGCAGAGGTTGAAGGGTTTCTGACACCTGGTCAGCCGCGGAGGACAGCGGTGTCGTCACGCCACTGGGAGGAGGACCGGCCAGCGAATCAGCCGGTTGTGCTGCACCAAGTAGGACCTGCTCTAGAAGGACCCGCTTCCAAAGACAGAATGAACCTTTGTCCGTTTAGGTGTCCTGGGAGGTGCCTCCCTCCTGGGTTCTGGCTAGAGCGAACCCTACCATGACGGACCACCCGACTGCAGGCCGCCCCGGAGGGTCGTTCCATCGGGCCGCGCCCAGTGCATGCGAGGCCACACCCAGCAGGACGGGCCAGTCCATCCCCTTTGCGGTCTAGGCTGGACCACGGCCCAGAGGGCTGGGCCCACCGAGGCCCAGGCCATCCGGGATGGACCCAGACCAGACACAGACCCATCCAAAACTAGTTTCTCCTTTTTGGACTTATCTTGAGAACCAGGAGTCTGTTTGATGAATCGTCTATGGTGCCAAAATACTTGTATTGAGACGGTCCTTTTGGTATACTCCACTTGAGTTTTGGGTGAATTTGGAGTATGTCCAGGTTGGATCGAACCTGAATCCAACCATGCCCACAGAACTGAAATGCCAATAACTTACAGAACATACATCCGATAGACGTGACATCAATTGAATTGGGTCACTTTTAATGAGAAGGACCTTTGTTATACTTCTTAGTGAGACTTCATTGTAGTTGAAGTATCAACCGATGGATTGAGGAGCGAAACCTCCCAGAATCAAGCATGCTTAGTGAGAGAACCCTGTGGTTAGCTGTATCGTGAAGAAAGAATATTGATCCTGTGTAGGTCAGCATCTATCAGATCATGTGTGGGTCCACACACAGTGATCTTGTGTGGTTCAGTGCATACCAATCTGGTGTGGGTCAGTGCTCAGCGATTCAGTGTGGGTCAGCGCATACCGATCCTATGTGGGTCAGATCCTATGTGGGTCAGCGGTGGTTAGTTACCTATCAATCCTGTGTGGGTCAGCGGGGGTTAGTTACCTATCGATCTTGTCTGTGTTATAAGTAGTAATACTTAATAGAATAAGATGATCCAGCCTTATGACTAATCATCTATACTTCTGTACTTAAGTTATACCTGGTGTGATCTGAGTCTTCTACCTTTGTGGTGTGACCTTTGTGGAACTTCTACCTTCATGGAGTTACCTGTGTGGTACTCCTATCTTCGTGGTGTCACCTGTGTGGTACTTCTACCTTCATGGTGTTACCTGTGTGGTACTCCTATCTTCGTGATGTTACTTATGTGGTACTTCTACCTTCGTGGGGTTACCTATGTGGTACTTCTACCATCGTGGTGTTACCTATGTGGTACTTCTACCTTCATGGTGTTACCTATATGGTACTCCTATCCTCGTGGTGTTACATGTGTGTTGCTTCTAGATTCATGGTGATAAATGTGTGGTAATTCTACCTTTGTGGTGTTTCCTGTGTGGTACTTCTATATTTGTGGTGTAACCTGTGTCGTACTTCTACCTTAGTGGTGTTTATCTATGGTGTTACCTGTGTGGTGCTTCTACCTTCGTGGTGTTACCTTTGTGGTATTCTTACCTCATATATGAGATGAGTTTTTCTTAACAACTTAGGTATATGTATGGGCATATACCTAATTAGAGTTGATGTCTATTACTTCATTCTTTGAGATTGAGGTCTTACTTTGGGGTATTTACATTGTGAAGATCTGAGACTTACAGGGGTCTCAGGGTCCCTATTGAGTATTGTTATACTCACGCTTTCACGGGATTCTCCCGCACCCTGCTGTGTCTTGTGAAGACGACAGACAACAATGATTGAGGCTGAGGGATCCAGGACTAGACGGTGCTCGGAGGTGGACCATTTGGCATGACATGACGTAGAGGAGACAGACGTACGAGGAGTGATGAGGAGGCGATCTGTACCTACCCTTCAGGTAGGATCCTTATAGGATTACCCAGTATCTATTTACCATTTTCAGATTTATTTTTATTTCAGTTCTACTCATACTCTTACAGTTGGGCTTGTATTCCGACCCCTTTTTACTTTCAAGACACTTTTACTATAGCAGTTTACTTTGTGTTCATATCTTTTTGTGTGCTTGGTTGTGTGAGTATACAGGATATAAAGTCAATTCCTTCCTGGTTTAGGGATATGCCTTTTCGGTGGTAGTTGTTAGCCTCTGGCCTATGGAAGGAGGGCTTGGGGTAGTAACGACATGGGCGCCAACGGATGGGTCCTGACAACTTATATGATTTCCATTTTTCATTATAGTTGGAAAGGGTTTAGGTTTAATGAAACTATTTTATGAATCATGTCTCAAAAGGTATAATAGAAGTCTTGAATGACTTAATAGACTCTTTATCTCTCCACATTTTACTAAAATCGTGGTCCAAATGTGTATAAGGAAATATGAGTTTAATAATTAATCCACTCTACATTTTAAAAAATTGATGAATGCTTAGTTAAGATATTGTTTCTCTCACTAACCTAATGTTTATTAAATTATCTTCTAACCAATAATATTCCTTACTTTACTTTTATTTTCAAAAAAAATTCTTAAAGGAATCTCACTAAGTACATGAATTTACCTATATCTTCAACTTCAAATAGTTCACACTTATCTTGTTAAACTTGTTTTATAATCTTTGTGACTTTATCACCTTTAAAACTAAATTTTTTTAGGTCTCATTAAACCTCATAATAAATCATGTTAAATACCAAATGTTTTTGAATTAAACAAATTCAAAACCCCTTACTTAATATTTCCTTAAAATTTAGTTCTAGTTTTTCTTGAACAAAAAATAGTATACCACAACTAGGTATTATTTTAGCCTTACATTTTTTATTCATCATTAATTTCCAATATCATATCACTTTTACTCATTTTCAATTAAAATATTAATTATTTAATTTATACAATAATAATTTATTTTTAACTTGAAATAAATTATAATTGTATCTAAACTAGACATGAGATTGAAAATTCGTTAACATACATTACATAATAAAAGTTTTTCAAAAAAAATATCTATCCACTAGGAAGTATATAGTAATGATCTTCTCTAGCTGACATAGGAGTCAAAATCCATCACCAACTTGAATATCCCCATTACTCTTGAATTTTTTTTCTAAAAATCCCTTGGTTTTGATATTTAGATACAAATGTGTGACACACATATAATATCTAATAACGAATAAATAAGATATAAATATTAAATTCAATGATGAATATGCTTTCAGTATAAGAATTTACTTGAATATTCTTTAAAAAATTAAATTTTACCTTCTGGTGACATTTCTTGCCTCATGAAAATAAAATAGCCTCTTGTTTGATGCCCACCCTCTTATCATTTTTTTGAGAAGGGTAGTTTGAACGTTCCTTTGAAAGTGTATATTATAATGGATTTTATGTATATTCTATTTTCTTTTTCACCAAAATAACTATGTATTGATCTTTATTTAAGATCTTATCCTCTTGGTGAAATTTACCCAAAATATTCTGAATCAGTTTCTCTATATTTTTTATTTTATAATTTTCAATGAAACTTGAGTAACCAAGTGATAAGGATGAGAGAATGAGATTTATTGAAATATCCTCATTCAAATTTAATCTCAATTATAATAGTCAATCAATTCAATTTATTATCATGAGAACATGAGGAATTATACAGATTCCATATTTAAATATATACATGTTCAATGTAAGGATAATATCATTTATTTATTGTTTCAATTTCTTTGTGTAAACTTATCAAAGATGAGAAAACATGGTATAATCATTAATGATTCTCTTATAAGCTTACTTTTCACCCACAATTTCTTCTTAATGTGTTCCAATAGGTAATGGGGACTCTAATAAATAAAATTTTATTTCATATCACAATACTATGTGAAAGAACCTATACCCATCTTTGAAATTAGTATCGGTAAGGACATGTCATTGTCCAATATCAATCACAGTTTATATGTGTTATTACATTCCATTTTTTCAATGAATTAAAACATTATAATATTAGTAATTTTTTATTGATAACTGATTATTATACATTATAGATTTATTATTTCTAAATATATCCCACCATTTTATCAAATCCTTGTAGCCATTAACAAATAGATTCAGAATACTCAATCACTTGAGAATTTTGGATTCAAGGATCATTAAACCTTTCTCTATATACCATTTTATGGAATAACCATTACTCTAAGAGTATAATCAAGGATCTTTTATTGATAACTGTATTAACTTATGACTTCATGATTTTTTGAGTGGAGTCATATCTCCTATGAAACCAAAGCTTGGATTATATCATCATTTTCCTAAAAAGTTGTATCAATCTATCTATTTAAACTAATATGTTTCCAATTGTAGTTAATTCAACCTACCACATTCATAAGAAGTCCCTGATAGTAAATGGAACCCTCAATTATATCTGATGAGATCCTTGAAAGTATGGTTTTATTCAATGTCAACTAATGGTAGGAATTAATGACATAATAATTAATTTAATCTTTTTTAGTTTTTGTATTTTTTATGGATGAAATGTGATTTTATTTATCTTTCTTATTACTATTTGATCGCACTCACAACTTTAACCAAGAATAAATAGAATTCATTCATGTCACATGTTCATTTATTGTATCTATTCATGCTCATTAACTATTCTATTCTATCACATGCAATCCACACATTCACAAAGAATTAACCATTCATAACAAAATAAACAAACAATAAAATGATCATGGAATATTTATACTTGTTGATCCAATTGTATTTTGTTCCCTATAACCAAATTTTAGATACTTTATGATTAAATACATTAATTTTTTAAATATTAATAATGTTATTATCAAAACATGTTTTTTTGTGGTGTGGAATGTGATAATGTCCTAAGTATACCTTCCACACTGAAAGGTCTAATAGTTCTCCACTATGATGAGAACCTATAAATTTCATTACAATATTCATAAATATAATTTATATAAATAGATGATATAATCTTATTGGACACAAATGATACAAGATATTAGGGTGAAGACTTATGGGGCTTTGAGACACATTCTCATGGTTTATTCCCTTGGCTATCATTAGTGTAGGCGATTATGAGAACATGCCCTAATAGGTTGAAATCCAAATTTTTATACATCATTAAATTTTCTTTTCTATGAATTTTTTCAATGATACTTAGAATTTAAGATTATTATTAATGAGTATTATGTGTTTTGTACTTTGATGTATTAAAGAAAACTATGACAATATATTTTTATGGAAAATTAAGATATGATGGGCACATCACGATTGAGATTTTGTTAATGAATAACGCAAGAAAGGATTTAACCATTCTATTCATCAATGGAAGTTTATATCCCATTCCCTTTTATGTAAATTGAGCTATATAATTAATTATATGGACATGGAGGTGTTTTTAAAAGGTTTATTTCTGAAAATTTAAAGAAAGATACCTTGAGAACATAGGTTGATGACACCAGTATAAAACCTTCTTGATTAGATATATTGAGTCAAAGGTATTATTTAAAAAAATGATAATTCATATGAGGTTTTATATCATTATGACATTAAATTATTTATCTATGTGTTCCTTGATATGTTTCTAGATGATAAAATTATAATTTAAGTAGTTTTTCCTAATTCATCTATGAAAGAGGCCTATAGGAGAACAAATAAAGTGTATCTAGTATCTCAGTTACACTCTATCTGGACTTAACAAGTTAGAATATATATCATTCTAACTTTTTTGTTTAATAATTATTTAGGGTTGATTGATCTCCATTATTTAATCACCTATTATTCATAAGAATAAATATGTGAGCTAAATAAAAATAACTATTTATTCAAAAGATTAAGTAAATATAATATTTATTATATTTATCACTGAATAATAAAGTTATATTTATTTATTAATTAAATAGTCATTATTAATGGTTTGGTGAAAACTGAGGAAGATTGATGGACCACGTTTAATAGTACAGGTAGAAACGATATGTTAATTATAACTTTAATGAATATTTATTAATTTATTTAACAACTGATATTTATTTATATATAGGTATAGTTCATGTCAATAGAATTATGAAATTTTAAATATTTGAAATGTAGTTCTCTATGTAATGGGGAATTTTATAAGGGCCTTTGTAAAATTACCAACCCTAATCTAGCTCTTTTAATAACTAGTTATATCACATTCTAAGGTTATCCACTTATTATGAACAATATACCTAGAGAGAATTATCTCAATACCAAGAGAGAATCATCTCAAGAATGTTCTTCATAACTATAGTGACTACCTTCATCCCTTTTCGCAAGCCTTCGATGGAACCAAAAAGAAATTTTCATTCAAAAATAGATTCTCACTATAATCAAAGATGAATGATGAAAGAAATTGGAAGTGACCATGCTAGCACCTGAAAACTCTATGATGATGTTATGATATTTTGGATCATGTGTAGATCATCAATAGAGTGGTTCTATACATATATCTTGTGACACAATGATGTTATGATGAGAATTGTCTATTGATTCATCAACAAAGAAGGAATTACAAAATCAAGGTTATTATAAATCTACCTACTAATAAATAATAAATTTTATGTGATGATACTAAATTTTGGTTCCATCATTCATAAGTTAATAAATATTTCAATTAATTCCATTATTCGTAACACTATTTTTCATTAACATCAAGAATTATTCATCGACTATGAAAAAACTTTGAGTGGGTCATGCCCAATAGGCACTTCTGATGCGCCCGAAACCTATTAGTGGAATCACAGCGGTCATATAATTAATTTATAATTACTTATTAATAGTTTATGGATAATATGTGGTTTATATTAGTTTTATTTATGTATTATTAATTTTTTAAATAGTAATGTTTAATTCTTCACTTCCCTTATTCATTCTCAATCATGTAATAAATAAAAAGTTAAATTAACACGAAGAACATACAAAGAATCCATTGGGAGATAGTGAGGGTTCTGGTCAGATAACACAAGAGTACATGGAATATATCCAAATTATATATACCTAGAACCCATTTTCAATGTACCATGATGAAGCACATTAAAATCAGGTTGTTGTTCATTAACTACACATGGAGTGCATTTAATGCACATCATGTATTAACTGATCTAGGATGACATATAGTCTTCCAGACTATATGTCGTGTAACTTGATTACACATGATTTAGTCCATGTGTTTTGATGACAAAATACATAGGGGTCCAATCTGTTTCGTGTGTTTACTATACAACACAGGGACTAGTAAATTGTAATAACTGAGATTTTATTTTATATTTTCTTTCAAGAAGAACAAAAAATTCAAAAGTGTGAAACACATGTAACACCAAGAATAGACGAAACATGAAGTAATATTAAAATATTATTATTTAAATTTGACTATAATGACCTAGTTTTCCATTTTATGGACACGAACAAGAATAACCACATTATGAAAATGTATTAATTAACATGTAATAAATAAACAATAACATAATGCACATAGCTTTATCTAAATGTGATTAAAACATAAATTTTAAAATTTTAGAAATTGAATGTGATGAAATTAATTAAATTTTTTAATTCATCATGATTAAATTAACTTAGGGTGATTTTTTTAGATTTTTTAGAAATAGTTGAGTTTTGGGTGAATAGTGAAAATACTAATTTTTCAAAATACCGTCACTTTTATGACATTATTATTATTTAAGAATTATTTAATAAATTATAAATCTTTTTCTAGAAAAAATATGTTTTTTAATAGTTAAATAATTTATTTTAAAACTTTATTTTTAATTTAGGAACATAAGAATGACGTTTGTGAACATAAGTCATATTTTATTGAAATTAAAATCTATTTTGGGTTCTTTTAATATTACAGTATGGTTATATGGTTACTTTTATTTTTGGTTTGATCCAAAACTATAAAAACCTTCCATTTTAATTAAATATCCATGAAAAATCATATAAATCAACCTTTTACATAATTTCAATATAAAATTATTTTTACGCCTAAATCGGGTATTTTCCTAAGAACTGTTTTCCATACATTTATGTTATTATATTAAAATTAGTCTATTTTTACAATATAATATTAATATTATAAAATGGTTTAAATATTTGGAATCTTAATTTTCAAATTTATTTATAGTTACCCAATTATTATTTTTACATAAATATGTTTTCATTGTAGAAAGTTAAGTTATCAAGGTTACTGTTATATTGGGTTAAAAGGGGTTTAACTAGGAGATAAGGCTAAAAATGTATCCAAAACCTATCCAAATGTTATTGATAAATATATTTTCTATATTATCACATATTATGTATTAATTTGGGGTGCCTTGGTTCCACTTGACCATGAATAAGAGCATTTATGTTTTTAAAACATTGAATAATTACAAGAGTGCCACTCCTATCACATATAAAAGGGAACCAATTATCCTATATTATTCATACCTATTGGAACACTAATCACAACCAATCCCTACCAAAATAACTTCCTTACCTTAATCCTCTCCAATTAGAGTATTTTGTCTCATCAAAGGTCTAACCTTGAAGTGTTGATATGTAATACAAATGTGGTTTTCTAAAGAAGAGGATTAACTCTTAACCATGTGTCTTCATTTTATTTATTCTTATACCACCTTAAAATATTCTATATATATTCTCATATAATAAGATAAGTATCATCCATATACTAAAATTTTATTATGATATAGGAACAATCCTAATTTTTAATTTCTTGATCTTGAGGACACTCGACCGGTGACCTAGCATGGTTCTCCAAATGACCACAAGCGCTCCTCCTTATATGCTAGGGGTTTTCGACTAGTTTTTAGGGTCTAAGGAGATATCATGGGAAAAATATATCCCCTATATCATATTTTAAAATAATAATTAAATAAAAAATAATTATACATATCAGATTATACATAAGTAAAAAAGAAAACTGAACATGTAAGATCAAAATGAAATAATGATATATGGAAAACAGGATGTGCAGACTCGATCACTGACCATGTCGATCACATATACAGGATGTTAATAAAAGAAAAAATATAAATAGAATGGATCTACTATAACTCTAAACCATACCATAACCCATGATACGTTTAATAATTTAATCAATCTCACTTAATCAAACCAGGGACTACGCCCAACCTGTGTATGCATCCAAGTGAGAGATTGCTTGGGTACCCCAATGTAATGGTGGCCCGAGCATGGTTTGATTACATAACTCAGTATGGAACCACCAACTAATTACCATAATATAATAATAATACAATGATATTTTCATGTTACATGCTCAGAATAAATAAATAATATGAATAGAAAAAGAAATTAATTATTTAACAAAATAATAAATCAATGTAGATCCTTAGGTTCGGGGCCTTTATCAACCATACCTGCTCTGGATAGTGGTGGAGTTTCCTTGAGCATGTCGTGATGACCATGCCTCTATATAAATTCTAGATCATAGGGTTTAAACTAATAATCCCTAATCCTAGGTCTCAAATGGACAAAAACTCATGATGAATAACTTTATGGTTAGATCTCAAGTGTCTTGGGAATCTATCTAACCTCCAATTATAAGGAATGGAACAAGGTCAATTCTCATCATACTAAGAAATTATTGAATCAGAATTTTCTTCATGACAATATGAAAAAGGATAGATCCCAATCATCCTACGAATCCTGGTTGGGTACAAGTGATAACATCAGAGTGGTCATACCCTAGCGATCACCTAGGCATCACATAATAATAATCATCATAAAAATATATAAAATAATCACAATCCCCCAATCCTAAATGACTGGATCCTAGAATTTATAGGCCCACTAGGGACCTATAACACACAAGTAATCCCATATATACCCATGTTAAAATCTTGGCATCTTGATCATTCTTCACATGGCTCAATAGCTTGATCCCAAGCGATATTTAACATCCATGGTGATATCATCATGTCCATTTAATATAACATCATCACATGAGGACTATATATGGTTCCTAGAATGTATCTCTGGTTATCTATAAAGTCACTATCACAATCCATTTGGACCATCAACTAAGTCCTATGATACACATTTTAGAATCTATATATGCATCAATAGTAACTATGTTGAAGCATAAATAAATACAGGGGATTGATGAACATTGAATCCCATTACTATATCCCACAACCACATGGGATAAAATATTTGGTGTGGGTTCGAAGGTTATCCATTTTTTCCTCTATACCCATACTTATATTATAAAGACCCATCTTTTTCCCTTGTAAAGATTTGAAACACTTCTAAATATATTTCCAGAGCTATGCGCTGAGATGGCACGTGATTCTAAGGCATGTTGTTATTAAAAGTGATTTTATATAAATATTAAAAATACTTTATATGGAGCGGATGTAGTTAATTAATGGAAATAGGATAACTTTTAAACATTTGATTGAATTAGAAATATGAGAGCACATTTGTGTCTGAAATAATGTGTTTAACCTAGGAAAAATATAAAATGAGTGGGAACAGGATGTTCGAACCCTTATCTCATCGGCATTATGTTTAAGTAAATTAATTAATTAATTAATTAAATTCACTAAAACAAATAAAATTATAAAAATGTGTCGCTGGGTAGAATTCTCCAAGGTTGTACCATAATTCTCCCACCACTATAAAATCTCTACACCCCTCCTCTATTAGGTAATCCCTAAGATGATGAAAAACTTCTCAATCAAGGTGACTCAAAGCACAACGAACGTAGTAGCTCCTCTAATTTTTTTTGGTGAGCATGTTCTTCAATAGTGGTCTATCCAAATTGAGGTTGGGATTTTTAATTGTTTTTTACACACTTTTGATTAAATTTTTGAGTACATCTAGTTTTACTATTTTATCTATTCCCATATTGAAAATCTTTCTGTGATCCTGAGTATTGAAAAATTAGTTTACCAGTTGTTTACTAATTTGGATTTCCCATTCTTGATCGATTAGCCAACTATTCCTGGAAAATGATCTCATGAACCATATTTCTTGTGCTTATCTCCCCCTTTATTTGTGTTCATCATCATTGTAATCTCTATGGTTCTCAATTTGATAATTTCAAGGAAACACGAGCTCGATAGGGTACCCAGATTCATGGAGAATCAACGAAGCGATGATAGATCGATGAAATGGATTTAGATATTGGACAATTATGAGTTGTCGGAGATCATTTTGATGAATGAATTGAGAGGAATCAACTGTAGAAAATTTGAAATGTGTGGCCATTAGAGGACTGGAAATGGTTGATCCAGACCCGATCAGGCATTCATTGGAAAATTGGAGGTGATATATATGGTGAAAAGGGACGAAACGACCATATCTACTGTATAGATCATGGATCTGTATATTTATCAAAAACACAACTACACACCATGTAAATCTAAGAACACATGATGTGTATCCTCCCTTAGTGTCAGTGTGAGGGTTTGGGAAATCATAAGGATGACATGGAATGTATACCTCCCTCACACACCATGTATTCCTTCCTCAGTTAGAAAACTTGGGTGATGGGTCACACAGTTGGGGACTCTGTGTAGGAGAACATAGTCATGTTTTGGCCACACAAGTGACATACTGTGTATAAAAACATATTGTGTATTGAAGTACATGGACATGGGGTTCAGTACACAAACATGGACACAGAACATGGCACTGTTCTGAATTAGTCAGGACACAATGTGTAGTCCACCTACAAGGTGTGTTCTACTACATGGAGTGGATCCATGTGCTGGATAGGGACATGGAAATTCTATATAGTGGGACCACACACCATGTGGGTCCCCTCACACATAGTGTTCCTCATGATATCTTCTTAGAAATATTCAAATGTTCATATCTCTTTCATTTGAACTACTATTTTAGATTGCAATATGCCTATCCTAAGTGTTTTTCAACTTAGAACATGATGTTCCCCTCAGAATATAATTTAGAGATATGATGTGAAATGTTTTGGGTTTTTTACACATTGAGGTGACACCTGAGTATGGAAACAATCATACAGAATCACTATAGAATCTTGGGCACAACCCTCGAATAGGGATGCGCAGTGGAGTTAATCGAAGACAATACCAAGTGTAACCCTCTAATAGGACTGCGTAATGGCATTCCCTGATGATATTTATGATTTAACCTCTAGTAGGACTAGGTAGTGGATCTCCTTGAAATTCTAGGATTACCCTCCCACAGGGCTGGCTAGTTGAATTCCCTGATGGTAGTTCCAAGATTACCCTCCGATAGGGTTGGGTTGTGGCTTTCCTCGCTGACAACTTCTAGGTATAACCCTTCAGTCAGGCTGGGTAGTGGAGTTTTTGATGACTCACCAGGATTACCCTCCAGAAGGAATGGGAAGTGGTGTTCCCTAATGAAATTTCCAAGCGTAACCCTCCAGCTAGACTGGGTAGTGGAGTCCCTTGGTGACTATCAGAGTAAGACTCTCTTATCGTACCAGGGAACGAGATCCTTATTAAAAACCTTTATCCCCCCGACTGTGCAACATAGTGACGAGATGTTGTTTTATGCGGATTTAAATTCATAAGGAATGGGGACCCTTTCCCTATCGAGATACGTTCTTATGAAAATACCTAAAAGTGTGTGGGTGAGTCAGTGCTACCCAATGTGGATAATATCAAGTTATAGTGATTGACTCCCTCAGACTTATGTGTTCAGGGTCGAAATATGAGGTGTTGGGAATTGTATATGGACTTTTTTGGAACTTTTGGATACTCTTCTTCTTGGGATGAGCTGTGAGATGAATATCCCCTCACTCGCTTATTTGGTCTTCTTTGACTAAGTATATATATATACTTATAAGATACCCACTCCTTGGGTTTTGGTTACTCTCCTTCTTGGAGTGGAGAAGACGCATGAAGTATGAAATGTGTTATCTATGTCTAGATTCTCATGGTTGGTTGAGTCTACTCTCATATTATAGGTATCCAAGACTTGACAATAAGTTTATCTTCTCACCGTTTTTATCTCCTTGTGTTTCGATGAGTTTACATTCACTCTATTATTGGGTTAAGTTGTACTCTTTTACAATACCATGTTCTATCTAATTATTTACTCTTCAGTTGTATCCCTTAATGAACCCCCTTCACCCTTTTTGGGGCATTCTACTAGGTATGTTTATACTCACACATGCATCAAATTCACCCAATATGTGTTGTGTATTTTTTAGATGCTCGATAGGTCGATTGTGACATCAGATATGCTTAGGGATATTGGGTTATTAGACCATTATGGTGGTTTTATATTGGGATATAGGAGTTGGGATTTATTAGCTATTTTAGTTTTCTAGTTTTCTATCAGGTTGGGACACATTTTGGGTTGGGCTTGTATTTTCCCCATTTTCATTTTTAGTTTACACTACCATATTGTGGTACCATCTAGAGGTTCATGCATGTTTGGTTTTACATTCTCAACTACACTTTTGAATTGTGTTGGTTGTGTGAATGTGTACAGGTACTTAGGAAAATTCCTCCCTAAGTTTAGTTGTGCCTTTGGTGCTTTCCACCACCCCCTAGCCTATTGAGGTGGGCATGGGGTAGTTTTAGATGAATCCCTAGCTTCGGTTGGGCCATAACACATGTACACTCGCTTAGGGTCATCTCACAATAGGGAAACCATGAGGATCCCATAGGTCATCAATACAGATAAGGCATCCCACCCAAGATCTTCAATCATAACTATTATATCTAGACTATTCCCAAATCTCAAAGGAAATCCCATCCCTCAGTATTTTCCTAGTCATATCACAGTTCTACATGCCTTAGGGGTGCACCACACTGGTGGTATTCTTGAAAGATGGCTCAAGTCCTATCACTATGTATTTGGTCACACCATACCAGTCAAGTCAACCCATCATAGGTCCACTATTCATAATATTTATCCACCTAGGATATGCACGTTTCAAGGAACCTCACTTGATCGACTAGGGTCATCTATCTTAATTCACATCACACTAACTCTTGGAGGCACCCTATCATCTGGGTAACTTCTTATTTTATCCCTTGGCCATCAGTGACTAAGGCTTCAAGACAGTGCCCAAGATCCTCAATGGCCTTGGTACTTTTTCATTAATTCCATGTTCTCATACAATTTGACAATTTAATTAAAATTAAACACTTTAATAATAACAGGGTTCATTTCCCTACTATTGAGGCCACACACCCAAATGCATATGAACATAATGCCTGAATTCACATGGCTAGTTCAAAAACCACCTACCTCAATCTAGAATCATTTCTCCATTTAATTCAAAGTATGGAATCTATCGACAAGACTCACCCAACCCATCCAAACCCAATAACCATTACCAAAAAACCCCAGTAACCCTAACTCAGATCTAAAAAATAATTAAATTAATTATAATAAAAATATAATTAATTAAAGAATTTATAATAGAATTTTAAATTAATTCAATTTTATCACATGGAATACCTTGTACGTCTCTACCGCTCCTTGAAGGAGAGTAACAAAAATCCAAGGAGTGGGTACCAAAGATGGATATATATATATATATATATATATCCTCATTATAAGAAGCCTAAAAAAATTACTAAAACTGACCTAAAGATTTTAAGTCTCACTCAGGCACCTGATATTTATTCTAGACTCATTCCTTGTCTAAAAACATCACATTAAGTTGTTCCAACTATTGGAATTCCATTCTGAATCTCCAATAAAAATGTTACTCATCCACCTATTCAAAAATTAAAATTTCTTATATAATTTTAAACCTATATGGACATTAGATATTATAATCCCCTATCATAACACTTATCATTCTTGGGAAGCCTTTTCAATCAATCCATCACCAGTCCTAACCTACCCGAGTCTTCAATTTTCATTCAAAAGTCATATTTTATCCGTGAATTCCCAACACTTCTCTAAAGAACAGTTTAATACATAAGTCACTCAACTAACAGAACACAATCCTTCACTAAAATTAATTATTTGAAATGATAATACTATCATCTACATAATACATCCATCATGAGACACACATGTGTCATCATCCAACTGATCATCTAGCCTATGCTTCTCCCTATCATAGAATTTATCTCATAACAAACAATTTTGATACCTTATTGCCTTACACCACTATAATTGTCTGCCAAAACATGCTCGTAGATATCCAATAGCCCACTCATCATATTTCCCAACATACTACACATAAACATACATGAGAAATCTATTTAAACACTTTTACCCATTATCATTTTTTATTTTCTAGTCAAAATAGACACATACCCATCATCCATTTGCAACCCAAGCGCATCATCATATCCTTGAAAAGCTCATCAAATTTCTAAAGTATTATTGTCGTATAAAATATGATAAACTCAACACAATTTCCAAAATTCTTCATACAAATGCATGTAAAATCACCGGTCATATCACCTCTAGCTAACCATTCTCAAAAACACATGTCTTCCCGCACTGAAATTTTTTAAAACATCTTTCATGATGCCATAAATCCCTAGTGGAATCCTATGATAATTTAGACACAATCACCAAAGTTAATACCTAAATTCCAATGTAATAACATTTTTTAATCCCTAATTGTCCAATTTCTCCATCGTTCACCAAATGCAAGCACTGACATGTTTCCTGATCTAATTCATACTTAACCCATTAAAAATCATCCCCAGTCTGATGACCACACTCGGCCTATATCTAAAATCACTACTATATTCTGAATTAAGTATTTACATGGTACAAGATAAATTGAATTCATGTACTCATAACTTATAAATTCCAATACAATCATATAATTATCAGTTCCACACATCCATAACCCTACTTACATGGGGTTATATTACTAGGACTGAAAAAACTCTCCCCACTATAATATTTTTCTTATTGTCATTTCTAGTAATAAAATTATTGATCATCATGCCCAACACTTCATTGTTTTTTAAATTTGATGACTAGATGTGGCTGAAACTCTCACCACAAAGTACCATCTCAAAACATTACTCCAACAACAAGGCTCACACCCTCAAACCACCTTATATCTAAACCAACATAGGTTCATCTATGAACACACGTGTTCTATTCCTCTCAATCCACGCTCAAATAATTCCTATCTGAATCCATCATCCCTCGTCATACTCATATTCAATTCTGATTCCAAATTAATCAATATCACACATAACAAGGATGTACACTACCCTTATATCAACTAAAAATGAATTGGAATACAATCTAGTACCTCCACATAGGATAAAACCAAACTCACACTCTCTAGAATCATGTCCTATTAATATTATACCCACACATCTAAACACTAACCCTGATACTTCGGAATTCTAGTATCTCCAAGATAGTAGAAGCTTTGAAACTCCTCTTCAAAATAAGACACATCACTTATGCCATTTTGTATCACATGGCCTCCCAACTACTAGTGTCATTACCAAAACCCCAAGCATACACCACAATTATATCATGATATGAATCACATCATGAGTGTATCACATCTCAATTCAGGAACATCCCAAGTTAGATTCAGGCACTTGGGTAGTCCTACCCTCGATATCAGTCTCAATCTATAGCCCTAGAACACATGGTTCTTTTCTATAAAAAACCAAGGCATTTATATGGTATCCAAGTCTCCCACTTATCCCTCAAAAAAGACCCATTGAAAGGAAATAGGTCATGGGATGTCATCCATTCTCTCATCTCAAGTAACCACACCATCTAACATGGCCACATCAAAACCACCATCCCCTCATCCACCAACTCTCACTAAGAATGAACCTATGGGATTGATCTCCAAAGGGTCATGATTTTATCACTCAACCACACCATAACTAATAGAATCATCCTAGATGATATATATCCCAAAAAATATTTCCAAATAGTTTATGTAACATCCCAGGTAAATAAAGATTAAATAATTTTCATATTTATTAATATTTACGAATTAAATATTAATTTTATTTTAAAGGGGTTGCTATGTTCGATAGCGTACCCGATACGCAACGATGAGATTCTTTGAAACTTACGTAGCACACTAGTAATAAAATAATATTATTTTAAATGTTAGTTAACAAGTAGTCGTTGTACTGGCGGGAATGGATAGAAATAACTAAAATATGATTATATATGTTTTTAAATGTTTATACATTTTCCCAATAAAAGATAAAGGCTTAAAATACGGAAAGAGTTCAATTTTAGGGCATATATACTCTAATTTTCACTAAAGGTTCACTTATCACCTTTTAATGGTGAACCGTCATTAAATATAGTTTTGATCACTCTTATACTTTATTTTGGACCAAATATAACTCTTCTTTAGAATCGGGACATCAAAATTTACTTTGTGTAAATTTTTGGTACCTTTCTGATAAAGTTCATTTTTTTTATGAATAGTGTAAAATGTTGTATTTTAATTCACAACCTCTTTTTAATCTAAATTATTTATATGATTAGATTATTATTTTAATTGGTTTTAAAGTGAAATTAGAAAATATTTTTACCAGTTAATCCAATGGTGGTCATTGGAATCAATTTCACTTTGAAATTGGACTTAAACTGGTGTCAATCTTTTGATACTTATTGTTTCACAAAAACACGCTATTTGTCATGACAGCGGGAATTAATTATTAAATTAATTAATTTGACTTATATGTTTTGAATTTTGTAAAATGGACTTCATTTTTGAATTCGGAATATCAAATATAGCTTAGGGTGAATTTTTGGTAATTTTCTGAAAAACATCATTTTTTGATGAATAGTGAAACCACTAAGTGGTAATCAAGCAAACTGATTTTTCAGTTAAATGAAAGTTTACCACTAATGTGTATTGAATTTTGAAAATCCGACATACATGGTTGTCATTAAGAAGTAAAATGTGGTTCAATGAGATTAAAATAATTTTTTGGTGAATAGTAACTTATTAAGTTTTTAATCGCGATTTGAGGTAATTAGTGTAATTTAATGTAAAAATGATATTATAAAAATGTGAAAACACCATGACACTTGTCCTACACCTATTGGGTGAGTCATGGCCGACCAAGAAAAGCCATGGGACAACTTGGGGACCCCATGGAGCCACTTTAGTTGGAAAATGACATTAATATATTTTTATTTAATGTTAAAGTGAAAATGACACTAACATAAATTGTTTTACTAAAATAATTTTTTAGTGGGGTTATACAAGTCCAAATTTTGATTATAAATAGTCATTGGAAAGATAAAAAGATTTCCTACATCATAGTAATTTGTTTATAATTTTTAGACATTAAATAAATTAAATTATATATGACATAATAATGATGCAGCGATGACATCATTATTTGACGATTTAAATAAAATGGAAAGATAATGAAAAAATATAAAACCTAAACATGTCCAAAACCAATTGGATGAGTGTATTTCGAACCCTTATCACCTTATCCACGCATTATATCAATGTGGGACCTTTTAAAACCGAAACACATTTTCAAATAAAGTAATATTTCTTTACTTTCCAAAAGTGCCCCTCCTCTCCTCTTATAAAAGGCCCCCACCTCTACCTCATTTCACACACTTCTCAAGCCTTTGGCTCGGCCAAACCCTGCCCAATTACTCTATACACATCCCTATCCTCATACTAGAGGATTCCTTTTGGGAATAATCCTTTCAAAGGAAGCCTTTAGGCTCAAATCAAAAGGAGTTACACTTTTAAAGGTAATTCATTCTCTCTTGTTCATTTGTTTTATTTTGCTTCTCCAACCCTCTAAACTCTTTTTATTTACTTCTTTTGTAACAAAACCAGTATCTTCAATATACTAGGATGTTTTTATAAGATTTATTTGAGATACACTCTCACACAACTACATCAAATGGTTAAAGAACATATGGTTTCCGTGGATGGCGAAATTCTGCCTCCCGAAACGATGATTGTTCAATACTCATTTAACACCTTCAAGGGTGGCCATTATGATGTCACTATTTTTATATATGATATATAATATGTTTATGTTTTCTTTAAGCTTCTGTATTTTTCATTTTTGGCATACCTTTATGGTTTCCATTATGGGTAAACACGATATCTTCATTTAAGGAAGTGCGGACTACCGCCCCCTCAAAGTGATGTGATTCGTTAATGCCATATGTGGGACGTGTAAAGGATGGATTTAAAGTTATTATATATGATGCTATACTGGAATTATAATATACCTATATATCATTATTATTTCTTTCCATTAAAGTATGAGATAGAAATGAAATTAGCGTTCATGCGTACGTACGGCTTACCGTCTCCATGAACGGTGCATTTCATTTCTTATCCCCAAATGTAATGTACTATTAAAATTACATGTATATAATGTATATATATAATTAATGATATTTATAAATGATGAATATAATTCTGGAATTAAAATATACATACCTCTCATTTAGTTTTAATTCCATTAATATGACAAAGAAATGAAAGTAGCGTTCATGCGTACGTACGGCTTACCGTCTCCATGAACGGTGCATTTCATTTCTTACCTCTAAATGATTATGTAATATTATAAATACATGTATATGCTGGATATATATGATATATATCCAAATCAGGAATTTCATTCTGGATATAAAGAACTTTTGACCACACGAACAACATGTAATTGTAAGAAGTCAACTTTCGACTTAAGAACCAAATATTGACAAAACAAACATTATTAACTTAAATGGTTACATAATGTTTATAACATGGAAATAAGTGATATAAAAAGAATAATGAACTTTAGAAAGGTTCTTAATCAAGTATAAATTAACTCAAGTTTATTATTCAGGACGTTAAAGAACGATCGAGTCAAGTCGGACCCAAGGTAAGGGAATTTCTTAACCCAATTTCCATTCTTTGGGTTAATCTCCTACTTTCAAATTATGTCATGATATTATTATGTCCTATCTTGTTTTTGTAATTTCTTTATGTGTACTTATAGTGAATACACATAGTAGATCTATTTTATATTAAAAATGATCTTTGTAAGGGACTTCGTCTCAATCTCCTTTCATTGAGGCATATTTCGTTTTATACACAACTTTCTTTTATATGGTGTATAAACTACTTTGACTTTTACTTTTATACAAAAGGAATCTTTTTCTACGAAGCGTTTTACGACAAAAAGGAATGTTTTTTTAACGTACGCGGTGAGAACGACCTTTTCCGCCACCGCGAGTATTATTTGGTCTTTGGATTCCTCAACAAGCCGTAATGTTTTTAAAATAAAATAAATACCATATACTCTTTTATGTATTTTGGTATTGAAAATGGTTTTGATAAATGATTCTATTATTTCAATATATTTATGACATATTGTGATTGAAATGTGGAAATGTTATCATTCCTTTATATTGGTTTTATGTTTTATGATTTTATATTGGTACTTGGACATTTTAACGGGTGGTTACGTTATAAACCATATGACGGGTGGTGCCGTGAATACCAGGACGGGTGGTTACGTTATAACCTCCAATGCATTGGGTATGGAAGTCGGCCGTATGGCTATTCCATTAAGTATGTATGGAAATTGGCCGTATGGCTATTCCATTAAGTGATATGTGTGGAAGTCGACCGTATGGTTATTCCACTTAAGTATGTTTATGTCCCAAGTTACCTTTATATATTCTATGTGTTCTTTATATGGGTTTTATGATAATCCTTTGGTTACAAAAAGGTAAGTAATGATACTTTATTCAGTGAAGATTTTTTTTACTACTTCATGAAGGTGAAGGTATTACTTTGATATAGTATACATGGTTTACTTGACGTTTGAAAAACTAACAGTTTTCATTATTTTTGTATCCCTTACTGAGCTTTTTATGCTCACCCCAAGTTTTTTGAAATGTTTTTCACAGGACTTAATGTGGAATAAGGTCAAGGATGGGATCAATGGAATGTCATGCTATATAAAACATGGAACTAGACATGTTTCTTTTTAAGAGTTTTTTTTATTATGGAAACTTAGTAGAAGTGACTACTTTGTAATCTTTTGAGATGTAATAGTTATGTTCTAATTCTATAAAACTCTAAACCTGAAAAGATCCTCAACGTGAATTATTCTTTTAATTCAATATTAAGTATGGATTAAGGCTGGGGCCTTATAGTTGGTATCAGAGGTCGGTTTAGACAACTTTAGGAGTTAGAAAAGTGTTAAATTATAATATGATTGAAATGATATAGCATTTACGGATTACCATGTTGCTTCGCCTAAGATATTTCTGTGTTCAGAATGGTTTTCCGCAGAGGAAACAAAGCAGCTATGTTAGGACGACATCAGGAGAAAGATAACCTTCCAAATCAGCAACCTGAGATGGTCGGAATCGGAACTGAACAGTTTGTTGCAGTGATGGCACGGTTGACTCAGGCTATAAATGGTGGTGGTATCCATGCACGAGATCAGCCAGATCAACCGCAGAGGAACATGTCAGTGGTGGAACATTTCATGAGGCAACATCCCCCATCATTCAGAGGATCATCTGACCCTGTGCAATCTGAAGGGTGGATTAAAGCACTGGAGAAGATTTTTGATGTCATGGGGTGTTCAGAACATCAAAATGTTAGTCTTGCTGTTTACCGTTTTGAAGGTGATGCTGATCAGTGGTGGTCGATGGTGAAAAATATAAGGAATAGTAATGAGATTGAGGATCTTAACTGGGATGAATTCAAAGGTATGTTTCATGAGAAATATTTTCCTAAGGTGGTTCGTCTTAGGATGGAAAAACAGTTCCTAGAATTGAGGCAGGAGGATGATTCAGTGGCTGCTTATGAAGAAAAGTTCACTCGATTGGCAAGGTATGCTCCAAACTTCATACGAGATCTTGAGAGTAAAATAAACCGTTTTTACTCAGGGTTAAAGCCAAAGTATCGAAGGGCTTTAGCTTCTCGTGAGTTCAAAAGTTATGAAAAACTTGTTCGATGTGCGGAGAAGGTGGAAATGGAGTTTGCCGATGATCAGGTGTTCTATGACAAACAACAGAATAAGAGGTCTAGTTGGCAGGCAAAGGGGAATAATTCATCAAAGAAGCAAGGAGGTAAGAAAACCAAATATCCATCCTGTGAGAAGTGTGGTAAAATGCATCCTGGAGAATGTTTATCCAAGTCTGGTAAGTGCTTTCGGTGTGGTAAGTCTGGTCATATTGCTCGTAACTGTAAGGAAGATGATCAAGCAGGAAATGAAAAGCCAACGGTAAGATGTTTTAAGTGTAATGAAATGGGTCATTATGGAAACGAGTGTCCAACGAAGAACTCAACTGGGGGAATGCAGCCACACTACAAGAAGAAAGGGGTGGCGAAATCCTTTGAAACAACTTCAGCAGATGTTGGGCCATCGAATGAAGTGGTATCAGCTCCAGGGAGCTCAGTATTTTTCGAAGATTGACTTGAGGTCGGGGAACCATTCGTTGAAAGTAAAAGAAGCAGACGTTCTGAAGACTGCGTTCCGTACTAGATATGGCCATTTTGAATTTTTAGTTATGCCTTTTGGGTTAACCAATGCACCTACTGTATTCATGGACCTTATGAATAAAATTTTCCATGAGTTCTTGGATAAGTTTGTGTTTGTGTTTTGAGGTTTGGGAAGAGGTTATGTGTGCCTTGTGATTCACAGTTGAAGAATGAGTTGTTATTTGAGGCTCATAGTTCCCCGTTTTCAGTTCATCCTGGTAGTACTGAGATGTACAGAGATCTGCAGGAGTAATACTGGTGGGATGGAATGAAAAGAGACATTGCTGATTTTACTGTGAAGTGTTTGACATGTCAACAGGTTAAAGCAGAGCGGCAGTTACCGAAAGGGATGCTTCAGCCTTTACCAGTGCCATAGTGGAAATGGGAAAACATATCCATGGACTTTGGTGTGGGATTACCAAGGACATCTCGAGGTAATAATGAAATCTAGGTTATTGTTGGTCCCTTGACCAAATCTTCTCATTTCCTTGCTATACGAGATACTTTTTCTCTTGATCAACTTTCCCGTTTGTATCTTAAAGAGATATTCAGGTTACATGGAGTTCCTCTCTCCATTGTATCGGATCGTGATCTCAGGTTTACTTCTAACTTTTGGAAAGGCCTTCAGAAGTTGTTGGGTACGGAATTAAATTTTAGTACAGCTTTTCATCCTCAATCAGATGGGCAGTCAGAACGAACAATTCAGACATTGGAGGATATGCTACGAGCTTGTTCTATGGATTATCAGGGAAGTTGGGACCAACATCTTTCTTTGTTTGAGTTTTCATATAATAACAGTTTTCATTCCAGTATACAGATGGCACCATTTCAGGCATTATATGGGAAGCGGTGTCGAACTCCAGCTTTCTGGGATGAAGTGGGTGAATGGAAGTTGATGGGACCAAAATTGGTAGAAGAGATGGCATAAAAAGATCAGTTGATTTAGAAGCACATGAGAACAGCTCAGAGCAGGCAGAAGAGTTATGCGAATAACCGGAGGAAGGATCTATCTTTCGAGGTAGGTGATCATGTTTTTCTCAAGGTTTCTCATTGGAAAAGTGTGATGAGATATGGTAAGAAAGGAAAGCTGATTCCAAGGTTTATTGGACCATATGAAATTCTGGAGAGATTTGGATCAGTTGCATACTGGGTGGCTTTACCTCCGAGTTTATCTCAGGTACACAATGTTTTTCATGTTTCAATGTTGAGAAAGTATATGCCAGATCCATCTCATGTTTTGAGTCCAGAGGTAGTTCAGCTAGAAGAGAACCTATCTTATGAGGAACAACCGGTCCAGATTCTTGACCACAGGGAGCAGGTGTTACGGAATAAGGTGATTCATCAGGTAAAGGTTTTGTGGAAAAACCATGTGATTGAAGAGGCAACGTGGGAATCTGAAAATTCTATGAGGGATAAATACCCCAACTTATTTTGATAAGTGAATAAAATTGCGAGGACGCAATTCCCAAAAGGGGGGAAGGATGTAACATCCCAGGTAAATAAAGAATAAAGAATTTTCATATTTATTAATATTTACGAATTAAATATTAATTTTATTTTAAAGGGGTTGCTATGTTCGATAGCGTACCCGATACGCAACGATGAGTTTCTTTGAAACTTACGTAGCACACTAGTAATAAAATAATATTATTTTAAATGTTAGTTAACAAGTAGCCGTTGTACTGGCGGGAATGGATAGAAATAACTAAAATATGATTAGATATTTTTTAAAATGTTTATACATTTACCCAATAAAATATAAAGGCTTAAAATACGGAAAGAGTTCAATTTTAGGGCATATATACTCTAATTTTCACTAAAGGTTCACTTATCACCTTTTAATGGTGAACCGTCATTAAATATGTTTTTGATCACTCTTATACTTTATTTTGGACCAAATATAACTCTTCTTTAGAATCGGGACATCAAAATTTACTTTGTGTAAATTTTTGGTACCTTTCTGATAAAGTTCATTTTTTTATGAATAGTGTAAAATGTTGTATTTTAATTCAAAACCTCTTTTTAATCTAAATTATTTATATTATTAGATTATTATTTTAATTGGTCTTAAAGTGAAATTAGAAAATATTTTTACCAGTTAATCCAATGGTGGTCATTGGAATCAATTTCACTTTGAAATTGGACTTAAACTGGTGTCAATCTTTTGAAACTTATTGTTTCACAAAAACACGCTATTTGTCATGACAGCAGAAATTAATTATTAAATTAATTAATTTGACTTATATGGTTTTAATTTTGTAAAATGGACTTCATTTTTGAATTCAGAATATCAAATATAGCTTAGGGTGAATTTTTGGTAATTTTCTGAAAAACTTCAATTTTTGATGAATAGTGAAACCACTAAGTGGTAATCAAGCAAACTGATTTTTCAGTTAAATGAAAGTTTACCACTAATGTGTATTGAATTTTGAAAATCCGACATACATGGTTGTCATTAAGAAGTAAAATGTGGTTCAATGAGATTAAAATAATTTTTTGGTGAATAGTAACTTATTAAGTTTTTAATCGCGATTAGTGGTAATTAGTGTAATTTAATGTAAAAATGATATTATAAAAATGTGAAAACACCATGACACTTGTCCTACACCTATTGGGTGAGTCATGGCAGACCAAGAGAATCCATGGGCCAACTTGGGGACCCCATGGAGCCACTTTAGTTGGAAAATGATATTAATATATTTTTATTTAATGTTAAAGTGAAAATGACACTAACATAAATTGTTTTACGAAAATAATTTTGGAGTGGGGTTATACAAGTCCAAATTTTGATTATAAATATTCATTGGAAAGATAAAAAGAGTTCCTACATCATAGTATTTTTTTTATAATTTTTAGACATTAAATAAATTAAATTATATATGACATAATAATGATGCAGCGATGACATCATTATTTGACGATTTAAATAAAATGGAAAGATAATGAAAAAATCTAAAACCTAAAAATGACCAAAACCAATTGGATGAGTGTATTTCGAACCCTTATCACCTTATCCACGAATTATATCAATGTGGGACCTTTTAAAACCGAAACACATTTTCAAATAAAGTAATATTTCTTTACTTTCCAAAAGTTCCCCTCCACTCCTCTTATAAAAGGCCCCCACCTCTACCTCATTTCACACACTTCTCAAGACTTTGGCTCGGCCAACCCCTGACCAATTACTCTCTCCACATCCCTCTTCTAATCCTAGAGGATTCCCTTTGGGCATAATCCTTTCAAAGAAAGCCTTTAGTCTCAAATAAAAAATAGTTACACTTTTAAAGGTAATTCATTCTCTCTTGTTCATTTGTTTTATTTTGATTCTCCAACCCTCTAAACTCTTTTTATTTACTTCTTTTGTAACAAAAACAGTATCTTCAATATACTAGGATGTTGTTATAAGATTTATTTGAGCTACAATCTCACACAACTACATCAAATGGTTAAAGAACATACGGTTTTCGTGGATGGCGAAATTCTGCCTCTCGAAACGATGATTGTTCAATACTCATTTAACACCTTCAAGGGTGGCCATTATGATGTCAATATTTTTATATATGATATATAATATGTTTATGTTTTCTTTAAGCTTATGTATTTTTCATTTTTGGCATACCTTTATGGTTTCCATTATGGGTAAACATGATATCTTCATTTAAGGAAGTGCGGACTACCGCCCCCTCAAAGTGATGTGATTCGTTAATGCCATATGTGGGACGTGTAAAGGATGGATTTAAAGTTATTATATATGATGTTATACTGGAATTATAATATACCTCTATATCATTATTATTTCTTTCCATTAAAGTATGAGATAGAAATGAAAGTAGCGTTCATGCGTACGTACGGCTTACCGTCTCCATGAACGGTGCATTTCATTTCTTATCCCCAAATGTAATGTACTATTAAAATTACATGTATATAATGTATATATATAATTAATGATATATCTAAATGATGAATATAATTCTGGAATTAAAATATACATACCTCTCATTTAGTTTTAATTCCATTAATATGACAAAGAAATGAAAGTAGCGTTCATGCGTACGTACGGCTTATCGTCTCCATGAACGGTGCATTTCATTTCTTACATCTAAATGATTATGTAATATTATAAATACATGTATATGCTGGATATATATGATATATATCCAAATCAGGAATTTCATTCTGGATATAAAGAACTTTTGACCACACGAACAACATGTAATTGTAAGAAGTCAACTTTCGACTTAAGAACCAAATATTGAAAAAAACAAACATTATTAACTTAAATGGTTACATAATGTTTATAACATGGAAATAAGTGATATAAAAAGAATAATGAACTTTAAAAAGGTTATTAATCAAGTATAAATTAACTCAAGTTTATTATTCAGGACGTTAAAGAACGATCGAGTCAAGTCGGACCCAAGGTAAGGGAATTTCTTAACCCAATTTCCATTCTTTGGGTTAATCTCCTACTTTCAAATTATGTCATGATATTATTATATCCTATCTTGTTTTTGTACTTTCTTTATGTGTACTTATAGTGAATACACATAGTAGATCTATTTTATATTAAAAATGATCTTTGTAAGGGACTTCGTCTCAATCTCCTTTCATTGAGGCATATTTCGTTTTATACACAACTTTCTTTTATATGGTGTATAAACTCCTTTGACTTTTACTTTTATACAAAAGGAATCTTTTTCTACGAAGCGTTTTACGACAAAATGGAATGTTTTTTTAACGTACGCAGTGACAACGACCTTTTCCGCCACCGCGAGTATTATTTGGTCTTTGGCTTCCTCAACAAGCCGTAATGTTTTTAAAATAAAATAAATACCATATACTCTTTTATGTATTTTGGTATTGAAAATGGTTTTGATAAATGATTCTATTATTTCAATATATTTATGACATATTGTGATTGAAATGTGGAAATGTTATCATTCCTTTATATTGGTTTTATGTTTTATGGTTTTATATTGGTACTTGGACATTTTAACGGGTGGTTACGTTATAAACCATATGACGGGTGGTGCCGTGAATACCAGGACGGGTGGTTACGTTATAACCTCCAATGCATTGGGTATGGAAGTCGGCCGTATGGCTATTCCATTAAGTATGTATGGAAATTGTCCGTATGGCTATTCCATTAAGTGATATGTGTGGAAGTCGACCGTATGGTTATTCCACTTAAGTATGTTTATGTCCCAAGTTACCTTTATATATTCTATGTGTTCTTTATATGGGTTTTATGGTAATCCTTTGGTTACAAAAAGTTAAGTAATGATACTTTATTCAGTGAAGATTTTTTTTACTACTTCATGAAGGTGAAGGTATTACTTTGATATAGTATACATGGTTTACTTGACGTTTGAAAAACTAACAGTTTTCATTAATTTTGTATCCCTTACTGAGCTTTTTATGCTCACCCCAAGTTTTTTGAAATGTTTTTCACGGGACTTAATGTGGAATAAGGTCAAGGATGGGATCAATGGAATGTCATGCTATATAAAACATGGAACTAGACATGTTTCTTTTTAAGAGTTTTTTTTATTATGGAAACTTAGTAGAAGTGACTACTTTGTAATCTTTTGAGATGTAATAGTTATGTTCTAATTCTCTAAAACTCTAAACCTGAAAAGATCCTCAACGTGAATTATTCTTTTAATTCAATATTAAGTAAGGATTAAGGCTGGGGCCTTATAGTTGGTATCAGAGGTCGGTTTAGAAAACTTTAGGAGTTAGAAAAGTGTTAAATTATAATATGATTGAAATGATATAGTATTTACGGATTACCATGTTGCTTCGCCTAAGATATTTCTATGTTCAGAATGGTTTTCCGCAGAGGAAACAAAGCAGCTATGTTGGGACGACATCAGGAGAAAGATAACCTTCCAAATCAGCAACCTGAGATGGTCGGAATCGGAACTGAACAGTTTGTTTCAGTGATGGCACAGTTGACTCAGGCTATAAATGGTGGTGGTATCCATGCACGAGATCAGCCAGATCAACCGCAGAGGAACATGTCAGTGGTGGAACATTTCATGAGGCAACATCCCCCATCATTCAGAGGATCATCTGACCCTGTGCAAGCTAAAGAGTGGATTAAAGCACTGGAGAAGATTTTTGATGTCATGGGGTGTTCAGAACATCAAAAGGATAGTCTTGTTGTTTACCGTTTTGAAGGTGAAGGTGATCAGTGGTGGTCGATGGTGAAAAATATAAGGGACAGTAATGAGATTGAGGATCTTCACTGGGACGAATTCAAAGGTATGTTTCTTGAGAAATATTTTCCTAAGGTGGTTCGTCTTAGGATGGAAAAACAGTTCCTAGAATTGAGGCAATAGGATGATTCAGTGGCTGCTTATGAAGAAAAGTTCACTCGATTGGAAAGGTATTCTCCAAACTTCATACGAGATCTTGATAGTAAAATAAACCGTTTTTACTCAAGGTTAAAGCCAAAGTATCGAAGGGCTTTAGATTCTCGTGAGTTCAAAATTTATGAAAAACTTGTTCGATGTGCGGAGATGGTGGAAATGGAGTTTTCTGATGATCAGGTGTTCTATGACAAACAACAGAATAAGAGGTCTAGTTGGCAGGCAAATGGGAATAATTCATCAAAGAAGCAAGGAGGTAAGAAAACCAAATATCCATCCTGTGAGAAGTGTGGTAAAATGCATCCTGGAGAATGTTTATCCAAGTCTGGTAAGTGCTTTCGGCCTGGTAAGTCTGGTCATATTGCTCGTAACTGTAAGGAAGATGATCAAGCAGGAAATGAAAAGCCAACGGTAAGATGTTTTAAGTGTAATGAAATGGGTCATTATGCAAACGAGTGTACAACGAAGAACTCAACTGGGGGAATGCAGCCAGACTACAAGCAGAAAGGGGTGGCGAAATCCTTTGCAACAACTTCAGCAGATGTTGGGCCATCGAATGAAGTGGTATCAGCTCCAGGGAGCTCAGTATTTTTCGAAGATTGACTTGAGGTCGGGGAACCATTAGTTGAAAGTAAAATAAGCAGACGTTCTGAAGACTGCGTTCCGTACTAGATATGGCCATTTTGAATTTTTAGTTATGCCTTTTGGGTTAACCAATGCACCTACTGTATTCATGGACCTTATGAATAAAATTTTCCATGAGTTCTTGGATAAGTTTGTGTTTGTGTTTTGAGGTTTGGGAAGAGGTTATGTGTGCCTTGTGATTCACAGTTGAAGAATGAGTTGTTATGTGAGGCTCATAGTTCCCCGTTTTCAGTTCATCCTGGCAGTACTGAGATGTACAGAGATCTTCAGGAGTAATACTGGTGGGATGGAATGAAAAGAGACATTGCTGATTTTACTGTGAAGTGTTTGACATGTCAACAGGTTAAAGCAGAGCGGCAGTTACCGAAAGGGATGCTTCAGCCTTTACCAGTGCCATAGTGGAAATGGGAAAACATATCCATGGACTTTGGTGTGGGATTACCAAGGACATTTCGAGGTAATAATGAAATCTAGGTTATTTTTGGTTGCTTGACCAAATCTGCTCATTTCCTTGCTATACGAGATACTTTTTCTCTTGATCAACTTTCCCGTTTGTATCTTAAAGAGATAGTCAGGTTACATGGAGTTCCTCTCTCCATTGTATCGGATCGTGATCCTAGGTTTACTTCTAACTTTTGGAAAGGCCTTCAGAAGTTGTTGGGTACAAAATTAAATTTTAGTACAGCTTTTCATCCTCAATCAGATGGGCAGTCAGAACGAACAATTCAGACATTGGAGGATATGCTACGAGCTTGTTCTATGGATTATTAGGGAATTTGGGACCAACATCTTTCTTTGGTTGAGTTTTCATATAATAACAGTTTTCATTCCAGTATACAGATGGCGCCATTTCAGGCATTATATGGGAAGCGGTGTCGAACTCCAGCTTTCTGGGATGAAGTGGGTGAATGGAAGTTGATGGGACCAAAATTGGTAGAAGAGATGGCATAAAAAGATCAGTTGATTTAGAAGCACATGAGAACAGCTCAGAGCAGACAGAAGAGTTATGCGAATAACCGGAGGAAGGATCTATCTTTCGAGGTAGGTGATCATTTTTTTCTCAAGGTTTCTCATTGGAAAAGTGTGATGAGATATGGTAAGAAAGGAAAGCTGAGTCCAAGGTTTATTAGACCATATGAAATTCTGGAGAGAGTTGGATCAGTTTCATACCGAGTGGCTTTACCTCCGAGTTTATCTCAGGTACACAATGTTTTTCATGTTTCAATGTTGAGAAAGTATATGCCAGATCCATCTCATGTTTTGAGTCCAGAGGTAGTTCAGCTGGAAGAGAACCTATCTTATGAGGAACAACCGGTCCAGATTCTTGACCACAGGGAGCAGGTGTTACGGAATAAGGTGATTCATTAGGTAAAGGTTTTGTGGAAAAACCTTGTGATTGAAGAGGCAACGTGGGAATTTGAAAATTCTATGAGGGATAAATACCCCAACTTATTTTGATAAGTGAATAAAATTGTGAGGACGCAATTACCAAAAGGGGGGAAGGATGTAACATCCCAGGTAAATAAAGAATAAAGAATTTTCATATTTGTTAATATTTACGAATTAAATATTAATTTTATTTTAAAGGGGTTGTTATGTTCGATAGCGAACCTGATACGCAACGATGAGTTTCTTTGAAACTTACGTAGCACACTAGTAATAAAATAATATTATTTTAAATGTTAGTTAACAAGTAGCCGTTGTACTGGAGGGAATGGATAGAAATAACTAAAATATGATTAGATATGTTTTTAAATGTTTATACATTTACCCAATAAAAGATAAAGGCTTAAAATACGGAAAGAGTTCAATTTTAGGGCATATATACTCTAATTTTCACTAAAGGTTCACTTATCATCTTTTAATGGTGAACCATCATTAAATATAGTTTTGATCACCCTTATACTTTATTTTGGACCAAATATAACTCTTCTTTAGAATCGGGACATCAAAATTTACTTTGTCTAAATTTTTGGTACCTTTCTGATAAAGTTCATTTTTTATGAATAGTGTAAAATGTTGTATTTTAATTCAAAAACTCTTTTTAATCTAAATTATTTATATTATTAGATTATTATTTTAATTGGTTTTAAAGTGAAATTAGAAAATATTTTTACCAGTTAATCCAATGGTGTTCATTGGAATCAATTTCACTTTGAAATTGGACTTAAACTGGTGTCAATCTTTTGAAACTTATTGTTTCACAAAAACACGCTATTTGTCATGACAACAGAAATTAATTATTAAATTAATTAATTTGACTTATATGTTTTTAATTTTGTAAAATGGACTTCATTTTTGAATTCGGAATATCAAATATAGCTTAGGGTGAATTTTTGGTAATTTTCTGAAAAACTTCAATTTTTGATGAATAGTGAAACCACTAAGTGGTAATCAAGCAAACTGATTTTTCAGTTAAATGAAAGTTTACCACTAATGTGTATTGAATTTTGAAAATCCGACATACATGGTTGTCATTAAGAAGTAAAATGTGGTTCAATGAGATTAAAATAATTTTTTGGTGAATAGTAACTTATTAAGTTTTTAATCGCGATTAGAGGTAATTAGTGTAATTTAATGTAAAAATGATATTATAAAAATGTGAAAACACCATGACACTTGTCCTACACCTATTGGGTGAGTCATGGCCGACCAAGACAAGCCATGGTCCAACTTGGGGACCCCATGGAGCCACATTAGTTGGAAAATGACATTAATATATTTTTATTTAATGTTAAAGTGAAAATGACACTAACATAAATTGTTTTACTAAAATAATTTTTGAGTGGGGTTATACAAGTCCAAATTTTTATTATAAATAGTAATTGGAAAGATAAAAAGAGTTCCTACATCATAGAATTTTTTATATAATTTTTAGACATTAAATAAATTAAATTATATATGACATAATAATGATGCAGCGATGACATCATTATTTGACGATTTAAATAAAATGGAAAGATAATGAAAAACTCTAAAACCTACACATGTCCAAAACCAATTGGATGAGTGGATTTCGAACCCTTATCACCTTTGCCACGAATTATATCAATGTGGGACCTTTTAAAACCGAAACACATTTTCAAATAAAGTAATATTTCTTTACTTTCCAAAAGTTCCCCTCCTCTCCTCTTATAAAAGCCCCCACCTCTACCTCATTTCACACACTTCTCAAGCCTTTGGCTCAGCCAACCCCTGCCCAATTACTCTCTCCACATCCCTCTCCTAATCCTAGAGGATTCCCTTTGGGAAGAATCCTTTCAAAGAAAGCCTTTAGGCTCAAATCAAAAAGAGTTACACTTTTAAAGGTAATTCATTCTCTCTTGTTCATTTGTTCTATTTTGCTTCTCCAACCCTCTAAACTCTTTTTATTTACTTCTTTTGTAACAACACCAGTATCTTCAATATACTAGGATGTTGTTATAATATTTATTTTAGCTAAAATCTCGCACAACTACATCAAATGGTTAAAGAACATACGGTTTCCGTGGACGGCGAAATTCTGCCTCTCGAAACGATGATTGTTCAATACTCATTTAACACCTTCAAGGGTGGCCATTATGATGTCACTATTTTTATATATGATATATAATATGTTTATGTTTTCTTTAAGCTTCGGTATTTTTCATTTTTGGCATACCTTTATGGTTTCCATTATGGGTAAACACGATATCTTCATTTAAGGAAGTGCGGACTACCGCCCCCTCAAAGTGATGTGATTCGTTAATGCCATATGTGGGACGTGTAAAGGATGGATTTAAAGTTATTATATATGATTTTATACTGGAATTATAATATACCTCTATATCATTATTATTTCTTTCCATTAAAGTATGAGATAGAAATGAAAGTAGCGTTCATGCGTACGTACGGCTTACCGTCTCCATGAACGGTGCATTTCATTTCTTATCCCCAAATGTAATGTACTATTAAAATTACATGTATATAATGTATATATATAATTAATGATATATCTAAATGATTAATATAATTCTGGAATTAAAATATACATACCTCTCATTTAGTTTTAATTCCATTAATATGACAAAGAAATGAAAGTAGCGTTCATGCGTACGTACGGCTTACCGTCTCCATGAATGGTGCATTTCATTTCTTACCTCTAAATGATTATGTAATATTATAAATACATGTATATTCTGGATATATATGATATATATCCAAATCAGGAATTTCATTCTGGATATAAATAACTTTTGACCACACGAACAACATGTAATTGTAAGAAGTCAACTTTCGACTTAAGAACCAAATATTGAAAAAACAAACATTATTAACTTAAATGGTTACATAATGTTTATAACATGGCAATAAGTGATATAAAAAGAATAATTAACTTTAAAAAGGTTCTTAATCAAGTACAAATTAACTCAAGTTTATTATTCAGGACGTTAAAGAATGATCGAGTCAAGTCGGAACCAAGGTAAGGGAATTTCTTAACCCAATTTCCATTCTTTGGGTTAATCTCCTACTTTAAAATTATGTCAAGATATTATTATGTCCTATATTGTTTTTGTACTTTCTTTATGTGTACTTATAGTGAATACACATAGTAGATCTATTTTATATTAAAAATGATCTTTGTGAGGGACTTCGTCTCAATCTCCTTTCATTGAGGCATATTTCGTTTTATACACAACTTTCTTTTATATGGTGTATAAACTCATTTGACTTTTACTTTTATACAAAAGGAATCTTTTTCTACGAAGCGTTTTACGACAAAAAGGAATGTTTTTTTAACGTACGCGGTGACAACGACCTTTTCCGCCACCGCGAGTATTATTTGGTCTTTGGCTTCCTCAACAAGCCGTAATGTTTTTAAAATAAAATAAATACCATATACTCTTTTATGTATTTTGGTATTGAAAATGGTTTTGATAAATGATTCTATTATTTCAATATATTTATGACATATTGTGATTGAAATGTGGAAATGTTATCATTCCTTTATATTGGTTTTATGTTTTATGATTTTATATTGGTACTTGGACATTTTAACGGGTGGTTACGTTATAAACCATATGACGGGTGGTGCCGTGAATACCAGGACGGGTGGTTACGTTATAACCTCCAATGCATTGGGTATGGAAGTCGGCCGTATGGCTATTCCATTAAGTATTTATGGAAATTGGCCGTATGGCTATTCCATTAAGTGATATGTGTGGAAGTCGACCGTATGGTTATTCCACTTAAGTATGTTTATGTCCCAAGTTACCTTTATATATTCTATGTGTTCTTTATATGGGTTTTATGGTAATCCTTTGGTTACAAAAAGGTAAGTAATGATACTTTATTCAGTGAAGATTTTTTTTTACTACTTCATGAAGTTGAAGGTATTACTTTGATATAGTATACATGGTTTACTTGACGTTTGAAAAACTAACAGTTTTCATTATTTTTGAATCCCTTACTGAGCTTTTTATGCTCACCCCAAGTTTTTTGAAATGTTTTTCACAGGACTTAATGTGGAATAAGGTCAAGGATGGGATCAATGGAATGTCATGCTATATAAAACATGGAACTAGACATGTTTCTTTTTAAGAGTTTTTTTTATTATGGAAACTTAGTAGAAGTGACTACTTTGTAATCTTTTGAGATGTAATAGTTATGTTCTAATTCTCTAAAACTCTAAACCTGAAAAGATCCTCAATGTGAATTATTCTTTTAATTCAATATTAAGTAAGGATTAAGGCTGGGGACTTATAGTTTAGTCCATTTAAGTGTTTTTTCAAGCTATGTGGGAAAACAATATATATGATGTTATTGACACTTTAAGTAATATAACCAAATAAAAATAACCCACAAGGGGTTTTCCACTATGGCATCAAATTCATACATTGACCAACTAGATTTACTTCATGTATCATGATTTGAGGGAATTATTCATCTATAATGATGATAATTTCAATGTAGATCAACATGACCTCCCATCTAAAGGAAAAGAAAATACAAGTCATACCAGTTGAGTATAATTCTACTGAATATATATAGAAAAATATCATATGATAATTTTATAAAACTTTAAAAAAGATGGTCCTAAGTCATCAGTGAAAAAATACTAATAGAAGGTACCTAAATTTCATGTGAATCCTATTAACTAACTCAATATGCATGAGAAACCTTTTTCCTCTTTGGTCCAAGAGTCAAATTACAGAACTCGTCTCTTTCCATTGGGATAAGAACCACAAATCTAGAAAAAAAATCATAAATATGACTCTACATGGGCATCAATGAGGTGAAAATAATATAAACCATAAAATCACATACAATGAACATCAATCTCATCCTTGGAATCCATGACTCCTTACCAGAATAAGTGTTCATGACACGATAACCTGATATCCATCATAATCTCAGACAAATTATTATATCTCCTGGATACCTTTCCCTAAATGGTAAGACAAAATAAATGTCTAATACCACTTTTTAACATCTTGTCTAAAACCCACTTAACTGGTTCCCCAACCCAATTTTCCACATGACCGCAGGTACACCTCCCTTTACTCAAGTGGTTGTCAACAAACAATGAGGGTCTAGGGAGGTTCCCTGGGGAGACTTTGACCATTATATCAGATCATGAAATCATATGTAAAGAAATAAGAATCATACATATCAGAGTGTATAGAAGGAATAATTAAACTAAACATGTGAGATCAAAATGAAATACTAACATGTTGAAAATAATGCATACAAACTCAATTTCCCACAAGCCTAATCACATATACAAGATAACAATAAATTAATAAATATAAAATCAATGGATCTACTAAAACTCTAAAACATAACATAATCCACGCTCCATATACTCATTAAATCCATCCCACTTGATTAAACCTAGGACCCTACCCATCATTTTCTTGAAACCAAGTGAGATTCTACTCGATTACCCTAATACAATGGTTAGCTAAGAAAGTTCTGAGTAAATAACTCAGTAGATCACCACCAACTTGGTCATGTACTATACCATCAATTTAGTGATATGTACATGTGGAATACTCAAAACAAATAAATAAACTATAGATAGAAACAAATAAATAAATTTATTAATAAACCAATCAATCAATGTCATTCCTTGGATCTAGGACCTTGATTTACCATACCTTATTTGACTAGTGACAAGGTTTCTCTAAGAATTTCATGATAACCAATCCTCTGTATAAGTACTAAATAATAGGTTGAAACCTAGGTGTCCTAAATCTTAAGACTCAAATGTCTATAAACCCACAATGAATGGATCTATGAAAAAATCCCTTGTGTATTAGGAATCGCTCTAAACTCCATGTATAATGAATGGGTTAAGGTTGATTCCCAATATACAGATAAACCATTGGATCAAAATATTATCCATCTCATTTTTCTAAATGACTATATTCTAGGTACCTCGAGCATCCCAATCAAGTAAAATTGATGTCATCAGGATTGACTAGTCAGATCCTAGGGGCGACATAGGAATCACATTACAATCATAATTATAAAAAAATAAAAGTGATCACAGTCTCTGAATCCTAAAATTTCAGATCCTAGATAAGTTGGGAATATTAGGGACCTGTGGCATTCATGTTATCCTATATAGATCGAAGTTTGAATACCGACATCATATTTATTCTTCGCGTATCTCAATAATTATATCCTATGAGATACTAAGAATCCATGTCTATGACATCATTTCCAAGATATATTACTTCATTATCACCTAAGAACTGAGGATGGATCCCAATAAGCATATATAGGCATCACCAAAGTCAGCACCGCATCAAATTTGACCATCATTTGGGTCCCAAGAAGTGCGCCTAGGAATCTATAGATTCATCAATAGTAACTATGTGAAAGAATTAATAAATATAGGGGATTTTAGAATATCTAATACCATTAACACAATCCACATCCCCACTGTACCACATGTTTGGTGAGGGTTTAAGGTGACAGCTACTACCCTATCTACTCATACCCACATACACTCACTTAGGGTCATCTCGTGATGGGGCATCCATGGGGGTCCCCTAGGTCATCTCTATATAAGAGGCATCCCACGTAGTATACTCAATAAAAAATAGTCTATGGATCTTACTCTTAGTGATAAAATGACATCCCATCCCTTGAAATTACATAATTCACCTTATGACCCCATAGGCCTCAGGGGTGTGCCACACTGGTGATAGTCTTGAGAGATGGATCATGGCCTATCTCTATATCTTAATTCACACCAGAACAGTCATCTCATACCAACTAAGGTCCATGTTGACTATGGTCTATCCACCGAGGCTGCACACATTTCTTGGATCCTCAGTTGTTCTACCAGGTATTTACATCTCAAGTCACACCACATCACCTCTTGATGGTGTCTTAGAGTCTAGGTAACTTCCTAGTCTAGGCATCAACTATCAGTGAATGATGTGTCAATCTAATTCATAAGGTCCCTAGTGGCCTTGAAAATTTGTCTCTTTAATTATGAGTGCTCATACAATTTTACATTTTAATTAAAATTAAACTATTTAAATTAAATTAAACACTTAAATGATAACAGGGGACACCGACCTAATGGAGAGTCCATACACCCACATATATATAATCATAATGTAGAATTTCATAGGGCTGGTACTCGGGCTACCAACATCAATATAGAATATTTTCACCATTTTATTCTTGGATTGGAATCTCCCATCGAGACTCATCCCAACAATCCATTCCCAACGACCATTTCCCAAATCATCAGTGGCCCTAACTCATATCCAAAAAACAACTAAACTAATTTCAATAAAATTATAATTATGTTATAAATATAAAAATGAATTTTAAACTCATTAAATTTGGAATAATTTCTGAAATCTCACTAGAAGACCTCATTACATTGGAACTACGACCAATGACCCATTGAAGGTCTGTAGTGGATACCCAACATCATCTCGATCCCAATACCGAACAATCATCACCATTTAAATCATTAAATGAATTTTATTTTAAGGATAAAACAAAGAAAAATAAACTTTTTGAAATACCATCATCAAATTGATGAGCAGAGAAAGGTCGATATCATATCAGGATATCCTCTATGAGGGTTGATCAAAGTCCCCATCAAACATGGTTAATTACACCATGCTATTATAAAATTAGAAACAAAAACCCAAATAGTGAAGGAATAAAATTAGGGGAATAGAAAGAGAATAATAATGGAGGTTAACAGAGTCAAATAATTATCATTAATTATTAGAAAAATACACCAAGAAACACCAAATGAAAAATGGAAACTAAACAGGGAAAAGGGAATAGGTAGTTGGGTCATGTATGAGGATGATGAGAAGATAAATAGGATTCCCCTTAAAAATTCATTTAGTAAAATAGTAATTTTTCCCATTTTAATAGCTCATATAGTTTGGGCACATAGTTTTCCAAACTGTATTTCAACCATGCAGATGAAATTACCTCAATCTATCAACTCCACATGGTTAGGTTAAACGGTTTCTCAATCCATGTTCTAACTATTCGGGTCACTCTAGAACTCCTATAATATTTTCAAATGGGTTCTTATGAAATCTTCACACAATTTTCCCTTAACCATAATCGAGTTATCTCTTCAAACTATGATCCTTATTAAATGAACTAGAAACACCCTCAACTTCAGGGTGTCGCATGGTTTCCCCTAAACTATACACCCAGAGTATAACCCTCCAAAAAACACTAAAACTCACCTAAATATTTCTAGGATCACTTGAGCACTAAGCCTCCTTCCGAGCCTTATTCCATTTCTAGAAACATCGCATTAAGACATTCCAACCCTCAAAATTCCATTCAAAATATTAAATAAAAATTTGACCCATCCACCAGTTAAAAAATTAAAATTCCTTTTAGAAATATCAACCTATATAGGCACAAGATCTTTCATTATTCATCTTGTTTCCATCCTATGGAAAATGATAATGTAACTCATGTGTATAAGTGGATTAATAACTCTATGTAACGATATGATTCAATTTCTATCACTACCTCTCATGGATGGTTATAATAATAGATTTAAGAAATACATATGATATTTATTATATAATGATTATTATATAATGAAAAAAAATCAACTTTCTTTTACTTTTTCTCATTATAAAATGGAAATACGGCTTATGGATATCTATGGACTACCATTTCCATGAGCGATATATTTCATTTTCAATATCTTCCTTTTATGGTGGGTACTTATATATATATATATAATTAACATATGTGATACATATATAATAAATAATATTTAAGAAATGTTATATTAAAATTTCACCATGGTTTGTTCTTACTCATTCTTTCATTATAACGTGATCATGTATAGGTCGGTTTTACCACCTACATGTGTGATGTTGTAATATTTTTGACATTAATGATTAATAAATTTTGAATAATGATGATATTATATAATCGTAAAATATACCTTACATGATTATCATTTAATAGATGATAGAAGCATGATCAAAGTGCAAGTACTGGAACTACCGAACCGAAACATACATCACTTGGAATAGTGATTTTAATAAAGAATTGTTAATAAAAAGGTCATATAATGCTATAATTAAACCATATATTCTATTATAGTTATAAAAAGGGATATTTTATAGAATTATAATTTATTTAAATTTATTATATAGGAGGTTGGATAACATATAAACCATCTTGGACTTAAGGTAAGGGATTTTCATCTCAATTTCACTTCATTGAGATTTATGTTATATTATGTAACTTATTTCTTTTATACAGCATATATACGATACCTTTGATATATTATACCATTAATTAATCTCTATTAATGTTTTTTAAATCTTTAATTAATTTTTTTATTTTTTAAGTGGTTTTGATAAAAAAAATTAATTCCTTGTTGTATTTTTATTTAAAACATTGTTTAAAATGTCTTCAACTCGTTTTATTCCATGTCAAGGTTATTTTAAATGTTTCATGAATATTCTTCATTAAAATTAAATGATTATTTATATTCATTTCCAACCATATTTTACTTTGCTTAGAAATTTTTAAAAGGAACATTTGTATCATTTTCCAAATGAGGTACCCTTACCCTTTTTACCAAAATTTTGAAAGTAATATTTGTTTTAATTTTTATAGAATGAATAGAATTTCTTATCATCATAACCATTCTTTAATCTCATGTTTCACTTAAAATTTTGAATGGTTATTTTTAAATAAAATATTTTTCTCAATATTATAGGAATTTTTATTTATAGTTTTACCAAAATAAAAGGGTATTAGTTTCCTAATAGAATGAAAATAATTTTGAATGTGATTTATAAATTTATTCTTAAACAAATTTATACGGAATTTATTTTTTATTTTTTATTAATATTTTCTGTTATTTGTATAAAAGTATTTGTTTTACTAAAAACCTTTATTTCTAATAAATTTATGGTCTTCTTTAATTCTTTACTAATTTATGATTTTGTGGTAATTAAATTTAACATAATCACATTGCCTATCATTTCATTAGACAATATTTTCTCCACAATTTTCATATTTCAAATATCATAGATTTATACAGAATCATTTACACCATTTTTATACTTTCTCAATTTTATATCATTTTTATATATTGTAGCAACTGATGGAAGTTTATTAAGAAAACTGTTTCCTTGAATATGGAAGTGTTCCATAATATTCATTCAATATGGATAATTTCTTATTTATAAGTAATTTTGAGAATTAATTGAATTGATCATTCAATATATATAAGGAATGAATTGGAATGTCAAGGTGCAGGTTGGTCCCAATTATAGATATCCCATCAATGCATTGGTAAGTCTCATGAGACAAAACTAGTTTGCATGATGTATAGGTAAAGCCTATAAGAGAATGTCATAATATTTGGATAATTGATATATACATATCCATTCAATGAAACATTCCAAGATAAGTCCTTGAAGGTAATATTCATGATATCTTGTCTTAGTACTTAATGGTATGATCACGAATGAATGGATTTATACATTTTTCTTTATTGATAATTCATCTTTCATTATACATGTGATTTTTATGTTGAAATTATCCATAGATGTACTTTGAACTTGATTTATTGATTGAATAAAATGTTATTCTATTATCTAATGTATTATATTGATTATGCCTTATTTACACATTATAGATTACACTGTACCTATCCATTACTGACCACTTCGTCTCACCATTTATTTATTTTTCCTTTCCCTTGGATATGAAGAAGGATTATTTGAATAATTTCAAGGATGAAAGATATTTTTTCATTCTGTGTTTTTAATTTTCAATGTAATTTTAAATTCATGTAAGTATCTAGTTTTTCAAGACTAGTAAATTGTTCTATCTTGTAGGGTGTTACCCCTTGTATCATATACCAATGTAAAAAATTAAGCACTCGATCTAGGTTTCTAGATTCAGGGTTGTTATGATTTTTATTAGAGCAAGTTTAGTAGGAACCTTGGGAACTAGATTTTAGAAAAACATATGTAGAATGAGTATTATAATCCCTTATAATATTTGAGAAATTTTGTATTTATAGGGATTTTTATTCCATGGATAAATATTCATGATGATTTTAATCCAACTAATGGTGTACTAGTATTTATATATGCCATATAAGGGATAGAAGGTAAGAAAACTCAGTTGTGAATATAAGAATTTTCCTGTTCAAAAAGCCAATATAATGGGTATTGGAGATTAGTAGATCATGAAAATGTTAGGGTAAATAACTTAGGTTTTGATTAATATCGTTGCCCATATAGAGCAACCAAATAGGTGATAAGGAGTGGATGGTATTATAATTATGCCTAACCAACAATCTTGAGTTATGATGAACAATTTAAACATAACTAAACTTCATAACACACAAAATAAGTGAAAAAACGCTTTATGGAAGTTCAGGTGTTATAGACTATGGAAGGAATAATATTCAATAGCCCATATGTTAAAAATGTGGAAGAAATTCCCAAGTATGTTTATAATAGGAACATAAGTCTATTTCAAGTATGAAAAAATGCGTTGTAAGGCCCATGAATGTAAGGGAAAGAAATAAATCAATGTTATCAAGTGTTTTAACTTTTAGGAGATGGGGAACTATGAAAATAAGTACCCCAAGTGTCAAGTATTTTCTTGATAATTATGTTTTGGTATTTGCTGATGATATATTGAGATATTATACGGGTTATTCAGAGTGTGAGAAATAATTGATAATAATTCTTGAAACTTTTAGTGGAAATGGGTTATATGATGAATTTAATGAGTGTGAATGTTGATTTTATGAAGTTTAATTTATTGGAAATATTTTTTACATGGATGAAATATCTATTATCATTTTTAAGACAAACAGGAATCAAATAATATCCCTCATTGATGTTTGTATCTTTTATGAATTTGAATTTAGTGTAATTGTCGTTAAATTGTAGAATATATGATTATGATATTGTGTTATTTATCAATGGTACTTTGGTATGAGGATTAAGATAAATCATTAAAGGATGATTTTAATAATATTTAATTGTATATAAAATTTAGAAAATATGTATTTTGGAAATATATGTTGAATGGTATCAATCACCATAAAAAGTGTTTTTATGAGAATGTTATATTTGTGATGTAATATATCAATAATCATTGAAGTTATTTTGTGATGTGATAAGGTGATCCTCAGTGAATTTTGATTTATTTTGTTATAGTTTATTAAAGTTATTTTGGAAAATTTATTTTTTGGAATATAAGATTCAGACATATACATATTTGAGTATGTGACAAGACAAGTGATAATGGTTGTTTGGTGATTTATCTTTATAAAGGATTATTCATATTGATTATTATTTTTGATTTTTTAATCATTTTAATTTTAGATAGGAGAATAAAATTTTCATCTTGTGGTCAATGAAATCTTTATTTTAGTGATACATGCATGAAAAAATCATCAGGAATATGATGATGTCCATCTAAGGATGAAATATTTCTTATAGAATGAAAAGATGTCATATAAGTAAATTGTAACATATTTTTTATCCCAATGGTAATGGAAATCCTCAAAATCAAGAAAATTGAAGATAAATATTTTGAGTATTATTTGGAAAGTAACACTGAACTACCAAGTTATGTTTCCAGAAACTCATTTCCAAGTATGTGTCTTATAGAGGTAAATTCAATATAAGTTTCATGATTATAAATAAGAAATTAATGTTCATGATAAAATATATTTCTAATTTTAATATTATGTTATATTTTGTTTACAAAATAATAAATAAAATTGAGAATATGATTTTTTTATGAGGAGGGAATGTAATACCTTAAGATTTTATATTTTTTTTTTTTCAAAAGAACAATAAGTTTGATTTCATGCACACACACAACACCAAGATTAAATGAACCGTGAAGTACTATTGAAATATAATTATTTAAATTTTTTTATTATAACCTATAAATCGGGTTGATGGGTATGAATAGGAAAACCCACATTATGAAAAAATATGTTTAAAGGTTTTATATAATGAAAATGTATTAAGTAATGAATAATAAATAATAAATAACACAATGCACATAGTTTTATTCAAAATATGATTAAAACATAAATTTATAAATTATATAAATTGAATTTTATGAAATTAATTTCAATCATGAATTATTCATTTGAAAGTTATCTTAGTGTGTATTTTTATGATTTTTTTTAAATAGTTTATTTTTAGCTTAATAGTGAAAGTTTCTTTTTTTTAAAAAACTATCAGGTTTCTAACATTATCATGATCTAATATTGAGTAAATAAATTTTAAAACCATTTTAATAACCAAATATGTGTTTAATGAGTTAAATAATGTATTTGAAAACAATATTTTGAATTTGGGAAACCAATCATGACTTTGTGAAAATATGTTATATTTTATTCAAATTAAAAACTATTTTTTGGTCTCTGTATTAATGGAATTGTTAAAAATTCATAATTGGTTTTGGATTGATCCAAAAGTATAAAATAATTTAAAATTATTTTTAAATAACCCAAAAAAATCAACTTTTTTACTTTATTCTAACGTAAAATGATTTTTACTCGTAAATTTGTTATTTTTCTAAAAAGTCTTTTTCATGAATTTTGTGTTCTTATATTTAAATTAATTTATACTACCTATATAATCTTAATCAAATAAATTGGATTCAATATTTTAAATTATCATTTAAAAATTTGGTTATAATTCTACTTTTATTTTTATTTAAATATATAAGTTTCCATGGTAAAAAGATAAGTAATCATGGTTAAAGTTAAATTGGGTTTAAAGGGGTTTAACTAAGACATAATCCTTAAAATGTCCCAAAAAGTGTATAAATGTTATTGGTTGAGTATTTTTTAGAACTATCACATTTAACTATGAATTTTTGGTGCATTGGTTTTACTTTTCCAGGAATAATCCACTTTAATATTTTAAAACTTTGAATAATTACAAGAGTGTCACTCCCCTCACTTATAAAAGGGGACCACTTATCCTATTTCTTCACACCTCTTGAGCCACTTATCTAATCCAATACCTACCCAAATCCCTTAACAACATTCCTCCCCATGACCTAGAGGATGGTGTATCATCAAAATACCATCCTAGAATTCTTAAGGTGTAATCAAAAGGTGGAATTACGAAGATGTATAACTCTTAACCAAGTATTTTAAATTTATTTCTTCTTATAAATCCTTAAAATATTCTTGAAAGACCACAGGGAATAATTTAATTCCTATAGGGATATAAAATTTTAATAATATATAAAACTCAGATAATCTAAATAAAAAGATATTAATTAGAAAGCCTAAGTGCCAACCCCACAAAGACTATATGTGTGCCCTAAATTAATTAAATGGATTGAAATTACAGTTGGTTGGTTATTTGAAGAGAGAGATAGAAAAATTTTAAAAAAAATAAAAGGTTTGAAATAAAGATATGATCCATGTTAGGTTTAGTGATTTTTAGGTTTTTATGTTAGGGATTGAATAGATTATGTTTTAATTTGTGAGTTGGTGTTTGAATTATGTCTTTAGGGATCCTTGGTCTAGGTACCCTACACTAATCCTATAATTACACCATTGGAATGGCCATATACTAGGTTTAATCACAAAACTCAGTGACCCAAACCCCTATTTAATAATAATAAGGCTAGATTTCATAATCATCATACATGAACTAGGGAAATTAATTGATTAAATAAAATGAAACTCTTAAGATCACAAACAATAGTCATGCAATACAACAAGAAGAATAATTAAAAGTGAGAAATTGAGTTGAGGCAATCCAAAACATTTAAATAAAACAGAAATAATCCCTAAAAACAATTCCACATATAGTCACATCACTCGACATAGAAATAACTACTATATCATGATAGAAATGATGAAAATGAGAATCATGGATACCTGGATAAGAAATATAGTGAGGAAACCTAACAGTAGGGCTCTGTAGTTGAGCACCATTCATCTAGAAGTCATATGTGTTTCTACCTAGTATAGTGTACGTGTTTTATAACAGAAGTTCTATAAAATATTCCTTCTTTCAAAAATAACCCTCATTGCATTGAATAAAAATTATGAATTTATAGTGATTTCTCGACATGTATTGGTTACATGTCATGTAAAGAGTGGTGGTGGATTGTAAAAATATGCTTCCCCTGATACAATCATGACATTAATGTTGTATTCATCGTGAATGAATTCATATTTAACATTGTGAAAGGGTGACTTAAATTTATGCATATCTCTACCTCGACCCCATGAATGAAATTCACAATAAGTACTAGTTTCATGATTTGAAAACATTCTCCTCCGGGTTCTATAGCCTCTTTCAGCTCCATGTGAATTTGGATTCTGGGTTCAATATTCCGTTGTAATATCACGACACATTTCATCATGGTGTGAAGTTTATTTTAGCTCCTACATTCTTATATTTTTGTTCATTTTATTAATATTGGTATTATCCTTCCATAAATCACAAAAAAGTTAAACAGTCTAAATATTTCCATGAATATCAATTAAATTATAGAAATCAATATATTAAAACACCCTAAAATATATGAATGAAATAAACATATCACTAATATACCAATTATTGTATAATAACATCAACAGCTTCCATATAATGAAATATTATTATGTTGGAGGCACAAACTTGATTCATCTCTTTTTCATCCTATGTAAAATGATAATGTCAGTCATGTGTATGTGTGGACTACTGTCTCCACGTAATGATGTGATTCATGTTCTATCAACGTCTCTCGTTACTGGTAATAATGATGTATTTACAAAATATATATTCTATTTTTTATTTAATAATTATTTTATCATGATAAAATATAATCTACTTTATTTTCCTTTTTCTCATCACAAAATGGAAGTGTCGTTAATGCTTATGTATGGACAACGATCTCCATAAGTGATATATTTTATTTTCAATATCTAACTTTTATGGGGGGGTCCTAAATATTTATATATCAAATATATATGATATATATGAAATTAATAATAAACTAAAAATTTTATATTATGATTATACCAAGGCATTTTCTTACTCATGTTATCTTTATAACACACTCTTGTTTAGGTCGATTTTACCACCAACAGGAGTGATTTTATAGTTTTTAAAACTTGATTTCTTAATTAATATTGAATAATAATTATATTATATTATATTATGATATAAATTAAACGATTACCACATTCTATATTATGGGACCATGATCAAAGTGAGAGGATCATAATTGCCAAATCAAAACATGCATCACCTGGAATAGTGATTATAAAAAATTATTTTCAATTAACGAGTGATAAAATGTTATAAGTAAACCATGTATAGTACTATAGTTATGAATGTGTTTCTTAAATATAATTATAATAAATTTAAATTTAATAGATAGTAGTTTATATATCTTACTAATCAAGTCATACTTGAGGTAAGGGTTCTTCATCTCAATTTAACATTATTGATACTTATGTTATATTTTGCACCAAATTTATTTTATTTGGTGTATATACTACCCATTTGATATATTATACAATTAATTACACTATATTCATGTTATTTTGAGTTTCAATTAAAGTTTTATCTTTTATTTGGTTTTGATAAAAAAAAGTTATTAAATCATTAAGGTATTTTTACTTAAAATGTTTTTTAAAATATTTTCAACTCTTTTTCTTCCAAGTTATGGTTTTTTAAATGATTCAAGAAAATTAATATTTAGGCTCAAATTATTGTTTTAAACCATTTTAAAACATATTCTAATTTCACTATATATTTTAAAAAGTAGTCTTCTTTTTCATTTTCTTAATGATGTGCTTTTGGACTTTTTACCAAAAGCATGAAAGCAATTATTATTTTAATAGTTTTAGAAATAAAAAATTTACCACTTTAATGAACATTATTTTCTTTGAATATTCCTTTAAATTTTTCTATGGTTATTTTCCAAGAAATTTTTTTTCTCAATATTCTATAACTTTTTATTTAAAATTTTATCTAAATAATGTAGTATTACATTCATAAATTAATGAAAAGAATTTTGAATGTTACTTATAACTTCATCCTTACACAAAGTTACCAAGAAGTTACTTTTAATTTTTTCTTCTAATTTATATTATATGTACAAAAGGTTTTTTGTTACTAAAAATCCTTCATTTTTTATGAATTCATAGTCTTTGTTCATAATTTACTAATTTATTTTTTTGGGATCATTAACTTTATATTAATCACATTCCTTGTCATTTCATTGGACATTATTTTCTCCTCCATATCCATATTTCAAGTATCATGGATTTATACAGAATCATTTTCACTACTTTGATATTGTCTCAACCATATACCATTTTTATATACTTTATCAATTAAAGGAAGTTTTTTTAGAAATTTATTTCATTGATTGGGGAAATATTATATATTCTTTTTTCAATATGGATAATTTTTTATTTATAAGTAATTTTTATATTGAATTGTATTGATCATTAAATATATATATATATATGTCTGTGATTAATTCATGGGGTGTGAAAGTTATGGGTGAGTCCTGATAATTAATAGCACATCAATGCATTAATATACCTCCTGAGTAAAAATAGTTTGGAATGATGTATAGGCCAAGGTTGTATGATCATGTCAGAATAGTTGGATAATTGGCATATACGTAATAATTAATTTAATGTATCTTGTCTAATGATTTTATGATAATATTCATGATATCTTGGATGAGGCCATGATGGTAAGATCATTAATGTCCATATTTATGCATTTAACATTATTTAGAATTCTTATTTCATTATCCATGGAATTACTATGTTGATATTATCTATGGAAGTATTTTAAAATCATGTTTCTGATTGAATGGAATGTGTTTTGATTATCCACTCTATCATATTGATTATTCCATGTTTACTCATGATTGTTTCCATTGTACATAACCCTTACTGAGCATATGACCTCTCCCTTTATTTATTTTCCTTTCCCCGGGATATGAAGAATGATCTTTGAATAATTTCAAGGATGTATGAAATTTCTTCATTCTATTTTTTTAATTTCAAATATAATTTGGTTTTCATGTATAGATATAGTTTTTGAATACTACTAAACTAGTCAATCATGGGTGGTGTGATACCTTGTATCTTATATTAAAATAATAAGTGTACATTAGCTCTGTGTTTTTTAAGTTAGATACACTACACGAATCATGAAACTATAAAGTCACAAGTTATGTAGCTAGCATACACACCATATACCACATACATATATGCACTTGAAAAATACACCCCATCCATAGGTGTGTGTTGTGGACGTGGTTTGAAGACAATACACACAGTGTATACCAAGTACATGTTGTGTAATCTATAACACCTCTAGTGAAATTTTTAATGAAGTGAGATAATCAAATTAAAAAATAAAAACTGTTTACATGTGTTCTATCTGTCATTTATTGAAAATACATGTGATTTTATACAATTATTAATTATATATTAAATTTATTTCACTTTTAAATTCTAAACTACAAACTGTGTATCATAACTACTTGTAGCAAACTCCATGTGTGTTAAAATCATCACAAGACACATAATTTACATATGATTTTTCATTATTTATTGATAAATTTATGCCTTTTAATTATGTATCTAGTCAGGTATAATGGATTTCTTGTGAAAAAAATACATGGACCACCCCAAGTAGTTTGAATAGGTACATGTCGTTGCCTAAAATTTCACATGTGTACTTTATTAATTTTAAATAAATAAAATTTATTTAATTAGTTTAAAATTATGGATAAAGGAAATTTCAAGATGTTTTGGATGGAATTAGTATAAATTGAATTAATTGATTAATTAGATAATTTATCTAATTAATTCATGGTGTTTTATCTTAATTAATTAACTAATTAATGTAAATTCTTGCTAGATTGAAAATGTATATTCATTGAATGTGTGTATATTATAATGATCTTAGACTAGACTTTTGTATCTGACTGGTTTCCCTTTAATTTATTATTATTATTAAATCATATTTATGGTTTACTCATTATCCCATCCCCGATTATATAAGGTCATGTGTGCCCATAGTTTATTTAATGTAAACCACCTAAACCAATCCTTTAGTTCCCATCACCAGCATGTGCAAAAATATTACATAATGCATGGAGATCATAGGTGAGTAGTGGTTGTTCAAGTTTGGATCTTAGTTAAAACCTATCCATGCAATACATAATAGGACATGTGGAATTCTACAGCACAACTCAAGTTATGTTTTATGTAATTTTTCCTCTATATTTGCGATTTAGTTTATCATCTATTAGATAAAATAACCTTTTGAGAATCCCATGATCATATAACTATTATTATTATATTTTTCCCATGTTTCATGGTTAATTTATTTATGGATTCTTGGTCATGATCATATAAATCAATGAATTAACAAGAATATAACATAGAATTAAAATAAAATGGATTGTGTATAATTTTATATTGAAATGGTAATTCACTTATATAGATTCACTTAATATTAAGAATCGTGTAATAAAGATAAACTAGTTAATTTAAAATAAATAGAAAATCCCTATAATCAATATATTAAGTCGGTATAGTATTACACTTCTTAAGTTAAAAACAAACTATAGTCCAAAGTACTTGACTAGACTTTTTCATAGTGCTTTCAATTATCAATCAATTTTAGATTTATTTTTTAGTTGAATTAAATTAGTTCACATCAAGGGTTAAATTCCAATGAAGGACTTTGTAAAACTAAGAGGAAAAGCATTGAGGAAATAATTGTCCAGTATTTCAGGATTTGGGAGTCCACTCAAAAAATCATAGAGCTATGAGTTAATATGTTTGGAATGTGATTCCTAGCAAAAACAATTCAAATAACTTTCCAAATCCATGTCAAGGTTATTAAAAGGGTAATACAGATCCTTGCCACTAGAATATCCATGTGATAGAATATTTGTAAACCAATGGTGAGGACTATTTAGAATCAATAAAATAGAATGATGTTATTAAATTTGAGATTAATATATTTAAAAATTGTTATCGAATTTTATAATCCAAATAAATTACTAATATTCTAATCTTATTTAATTATATAAATAGAAAACCAAATTTCTTCAACTATATCACTATTATCCATTCTATAGAAGGATAACCTTTTCATTGGCTCAAATTTCTTGGAATTATATAGGTGATTGAGTGTAATAATTTTCCATGAATAGAAATTATATGTGCTAGAAACCCCAGTTCCTATGTCACATGTATAAGGGTATAGTGATTAATTAGAATCTTTTTACACTAAATATGTCAATAATACCATAGAAATCCAATGTTTAGTATTTTCATCACTTTATAGTGAGATTATAAAGAAATGTAAAGATATGGATGTATATAGAATGATGCCTCACCTTCATGATCTTTATCAAGAGAAGGTCACAAAAGAAATATATGAAGTCTCCAATGCACTATTCAAGTGAAAGCTTAAAGAATCTGCACTAGTTTCTCTTTATTTAGTCGAAATTATTGGCTATATAGAGTGAATAAACATCTTCAGTTTTAATATCCATGATGATCTATGAAAATATCTCATTATATCCTTACTACTTAATAGATTATCCAATTTCATTGGGAATTAAAACAAGATAAATAGTAATAATATGCTTTTGGAACGTCTTACTTTAATTAACCATGTTGATAAATACATTGGGAATGAAAATCCACCAATCCATATGGTGAATAGAAAAATGAATAATAGGGAAAAGGTCCCCAATAATCCTTCCAAGTATAAGGATTCTGAGAACCATACTTCTAATAGTAGTAATATCCTACTAAAATCAAAAGAACAAAATTCACTAGGTTTTTTCATGAGGATATCTAGATCACTATAAGAAGAACTACACCCAGTTGAAGAAGCATAGGGAAGTATTAGTTGTGTTTGTTATTGAGTGAAATATTTCTGTATATATGAATTGGTTATTAGATACATATTTTTGTTCTCACATCTATATTAAAATATAGGAACATAGTATATTTTGATAGATTTCATGATGATAGGTGGATTTACAAGCTACCAATGGAGTGATCCAGGATGCTCCAACCAACGTAGACTATTATCTCACATTTTAAATAAGGTTAATATTGTTTTTAAATAATTGTTATTATGTTAAAGTTTTATTAAGAACATTATCTCAATTTCATAATTTTATATGGATATTTTTTTCAAATTTGGAAATAAAGAATGATACTTTTATAAGAATTTCATTTTTTTGGTATAGAAATATTAAATCATAATATTTTTGTATTAAATTATAAAAATAAAGTGTTAATAATAGATAAAAAATTATTTTCAAATGACTCATTTCATAACTAATTATGTTATCATTTCATTTTTCATATAAAAAAGAATCATTTGTCAAATCTTCATAAAGATGGTTATTTTGACTCTTTTGAAAAAAAACCAATTTATAGATGTCACTTTTTTACAAGTCAAGATGACTAAATCACCATTTGGTGGGTAGGTTGAAAGGGATATAGATATTCTACAATTAATACTCACTAATGGGTGTTGACCTTTTCTATTATAATATAGTGGTGGGTAATCTTATTTTTTTTGTGTTTATTGATGAATTGAAGAGATATAGATATATATTCTTAATGAGGTATAAGTCTGAGTCCTTTGAGAGATTCAAATAACTCAAGAATGAATTATAGAAAAAACATGGTAACAAGATAAATATGATTTTGTCCGATTGGGGTGGTGAATATATTAACCATGAATGTATCGAAATTATATGGGAGTGTTGGAATCACTCTCTACTCAACCCACCATATAAATCATAGGGGAATGGTTTTAGTGAAAGGAGGAATTATAACATTCTTATCATTGTGAGGTTAATGATGAGTCATGAAGATCTTTATTTATCCTTTTGGGGATATTAAATACACACTACATTATGAACACTATAATGTGTACCCACTAAATAGGAAAATAGGATTCCATTCAAGTTATAGAATGGAAAGAAAACAATTTTGTCACATAATCATGTATGGGGTTGTGAGTAATTTGGAAAGGAAAAATATAGAAAAAAAACTAGTATTATAACATCCTCACCCAACCCATTATCTTGGATTGAGTGATAGGTTCTATTGACGATAGGGGACATTCCCCAAAAACCAAAGGCTTGCAATAAATTCAAAGGGTTTTACACAATACTAATAGGGGGAACCTTTTTCCCTTAAACACATGCATGCCACCATACACAAGAACCAAGATGAAGATGAAAATATAAACAATGAAAGATAAAATTATATAATGATTTATGAGATATTATCCAACAACTAAAAATAATCTATGATATAATATAAAAGTAACAACAGAAAGAAAACAAATAGAATGGATAAGGATCTAAAGTAGAAACTAACTCAAGACCCAATGTCACAACACTCTAAACTCCAGATATAACCATGCATCAAGGATCCATCTCTGAAAATCCATAATATCCATGGTCAAGGTGCTCTACTAGTGATGTATGAAACCTATCCATTTCATATATCACAAAAAACATCATTTGTATATGTGTTGGAGAGTATATATAGGGGTGGGTATAACAACCTAATAGGAAACCCCAAGTGAGTTTTCCCACATGCCACTAAGACTAGAATAATATTATCTCATGGTTTTATAAAATAGTAAGAGGAATATCAAATGAAATTTGAAAAAATGGAAACAAATATAAACAGATAAGAATATTTTACCAAAGTACTTCTAAACCATAAATCTGGTGATCAAAATTGTTTTTCCTTAAATAAAATTTTCTTTTAAAAGATGTAGAAAAAATTTATCCAAACATCTTGGAATATAAATTCCAAGATTCCACTCATAAACCCATACAAACTTGGACCTCTAAAAGTGGTTCTATGATCATGGTTATTTTCCTTGATTATCCATTTATAATTTTGTATTTAAAACATCTTGTAATGGAAAATTCACTTATCCACACACACACACCCACCCATGCATGCTTCTAGATCTCACTATACTCATGAGAAGTGACTCATCCTTCAATAATTAATTTCATGGTGAACATTTTTTTTTTCCTAAATTATCCTTTTAACCATGTTTATGTATTTCCATGGTACATTACATATGAAGATGAACACATAAAACCCAAACTATGCCCATAACACCAATTAGAACCTCTTTGATTTACAAAAAAAATCAAAAACCATCATTTTCAAATCCCTTATAGTGTCACCCACATCCTAAAACCATGATGAAGAATAAAAAAAGTAAATTCTATTAGTTTTTTCATAGGGTAACGAAAATAGATCCTTCTAATTATAATAAAAATTGAAATGACCGAAAAACACCTAAAATACATTCATTCAGTATAATGATTCTTTAGATGATATCACAGATCTAATCCCTTCCTTTTATTTTTCTATAAAATCCCAAGAAAAACCAATAAAAACTCATTAGATCCTATATAACTAGTTAAAAAAAACTCTAATTTAAGGTTCTATTTAATAATAACCAAGAAGATACAAGATTATAAGGATGAACAGAGTCCAAACCATTGGTTTCCATGATCTAACACTTGATGAATTAGCAGAATCAGAGTTTTAAATTTTAATAGCATCAAAATTCACATATAGAAACCTTGGGAATTGAGAGCCTAAGTCAAAGGATAAAAGATGGGGCTTTTTCAATAAGTTTTGCGTTTTAAATTAAATTTTTTTACAATTAAATTAACTTCACCTAATTAAGCCATACAGTTGGGAAAACATATTCTAACAATGTGAATCACCTCTGTCCTAAAAAATTCAAGTCACACGGTTATCCACATAGTTTTTGCAAACCATGCACCAACTATGCATCATCCAAATAACCCTCAAACATCTCACATTGTTTCCTAGAGACTTGAACATGGTTTCTTCTAACCATTATTAAACTATAAAACATCAAAATTCTTTTAAAACCATCTAATTTTTTTAAAAAACTTCTGAATTCTTTACCCAGACATTCCCTATCTATAAATAATGCATAAGAAGGGAAATACCTTAAATTGTGGAATTACATTCTCCTTTCCGTTTATATTTTTTCCTCATAAACATAGAATAGGTCTATCCATTATTCTTTCATTAACTTCTCTCATTCCCAAGTGTCTTATTATATTCAACTATGTTTCCATAATACTCACACTAAATAAATTGATCTCCCTAGACATTATTATCTTCTTTATCCAAAATTTAGACTGGTTCATGGATAAACATCGAATCCATCACATGTATAAGATGTTCCCATCTGGTCATATGAGTAAGATCGAGATTATAATTCTTCAATTGGGATCCATTAAAAAAATTTTGGGTAGCACTGTATCTCTATAGTAAGGCTAATTGGTATGAAAGTTCACCAATCTGTTCAAGAATTTCAAATGGGATAATATACCATAGATACAATTTCCCTTACATTCCCAAGTTATGATGATCAAGTATTAGAGATAATTTTGAAAATACATGATCACCCACATTGAAATACTAAGACTAGAAATTATTCTATACATATGATTTCTATTAGTTCTGAGTTGTAGCTATATTTTCCTAGATCATTTAGATCTTTTTTGTAGTTTCATGGACAAGTCTAGGTCAAATTGGTGAATAATATCCCATTTCCTCCCAAGAAATTAGAGAACATGAAGTACAACGATAAAATGCCTTTAATATATTCATATGTAACATTCTTTGATAACCATTATTATAAAAAACTCCACTAACAAGAATTCATATTCCCTTGATTCATAGAAATCCCTAACACTTACCTAGGTCATATCCTTTGATGTTTAAATCACAAATTCTAAGTGAATATCAGCTAAAGGATGATGTTTCATACTCATGGTCAATTTTTTTTATAAGTTCCTGTTGCAAATATAACAAATACCAAGTAGTGAATCAAGGATCCCTATCAAAGATGATAAAAAATGGTGTTGTGTATAGCTTTTCCACTTCTTGAATATATAACATTATTGGATATTTTATGATATTGGACTCTCCAATTGGGAAAAAGTGTTCCAACTTGGTATGTCTTTCAAAAATCACCCAAATATCATCATGTTTCAAAATCATCAAAGATAGAATGGTGAAAAATTCCATAGTTATCTACTCCAATTTACCAATAGGTATTTGAAAAGATTGCAGCATACCAGTTGACCATTGATTCTCATCCTTGACCTTCTAAAAAGTTATGAATTTCTTAACATAATATGAGATATTTAAATTTATACCTGACCACCAAAAATGATCTTTCATTAATTTTTACATCTTATGAATTCCTTGGAGAATATATCATTTTAAATGATGAGGTTCTAAAATAATTTTTTCATGTTAAGATCAAGGCAACATGATTCAATTTAAAAATGAAATATCTATTATGGATATTTAGTCCAACCATCTATGATCTTTTAACTGTTTATTCTTGACATAATGGTGATGGAATCAATATTTTATCATTGAGAATATTTGACCAAATCAATTAAATTAGGAAACATAGCCATTATAAAGAAAAAAATATTCAAGTTTTGTTTGATACTATCCAGATGAATATCAGCAATAACACTAATAAATTATCATCAGTTATGAGCTTCTATGACCACTTCACTATAATAATTCTCACTTAAAGCATATTCCATATAATTCCCCTTTCTAGGTGTATACATAAAGTTGAATTTAAAAATCTGGAGATACTTTATCCACTATGGTTACCTCAAGTTCATGTCTCACTGAGAAAATACATGCTTCATGATCTTATGATCAGTGAAGATTGTAAATTTTTTTCAAAATTGATTGTGGAACCATGTTTTCAAGGAATAGATAAATTATACTAATTCTAGTTCATGTGTTGTATAATTATTTTCATGTGTCCTCAACAACCTTGAGCTTTAATCCATGACATAATCTCCTAGCATGAGAACAAAACCCAAACTTGATCTAGATGCATCACAATAAAAAACATAACCCTAACCTAGTTTGGGAAATATGAGGTTGTGTGTTGAATTAATTTTATATTTAATCTCATATAAGGATATATTATACTCATCAACCCATTCGAATGGAATTCCATTCCTTTTGGACGTCAGCATAAGAGATGGAACCCTTAAGAAATCCTGAATGAAGTGATGATAATAACATGTCAATCAGAAAAAAAATTTAAATCTCAAAGTAATTATTCAATGACTAATAAGAAATTAATTCTTTTATCTTATTAGGATCAACTGATATTCCTTATTTCCAATTGACATGCCCTAAGAATTGAACTTATTGAATATAGATACCATGCTTATAAAATTTAGCATAAAGTCACTAACATGATTAACACAATATCTAAGAGCTCCTTATTAATATTCATTTTCCTAGAATAAACTATAATATCATCAAAAAATACTACAATAAAAGAATTAAGGTACCTATAGAAGATACAGTTAATTAGGTCCATGAAAACTGTGGGTCCATTCATCTAACCAATGTGAATGACCAAATAGTCTCAATGACCATATTGACACTAAAATGTAGTATTTAGAATATCAAATTTATAACTCTGAGTTAATGGTATATTGATTATAGAAAAATATTATAGAATAACTTCTATCAATTTAATTGAACAAATAGATCCTCAATATGAGGAATGGGATATCGATTCTTGATTATAACATAGTTCAATCTATGATAATCAACACATAATTGGAGTGAACTATCTACCTACTTTATGAATAGAACTAAAGTATCCCAAAGCAATGTGAAATGCCTGATGAATCCATTAAATTCCAATTATTTTATTTGTACCTTTAATTCTTGTAGTTATGTTGGATATTTTTTTATGACAGAAGAAAAATAGTACTACTTCCTAGGAGTAGACCCATAGTAAATTTGATTTCTTATTGAGGTGGTATCCCTGAGAAATCAACTGAATATGAATTTAGTTATTGATCCACTATAACAGAGTATTCTTACTCTCAGTTTCATCTACAACAACCAAGGTTAGTGCTAGAAACTTCCCATATATGGTTATGTCCACTATTACTAATGGCCCTACTCTAACTATGTTAATATACCAATAACCCTTGAATATATAAATGGTACCATCAAGGGATATAAATGTCACTTTATGATCAAATTAGTCAATGTGAGATTTAAATTCCCCTAGATAATTAATTCCAAAGATCATATATGAATATTCATCTATAGGACTATAAACACCCAGCGAAACTGAACCTCATCAATGGTAATGGAACATGTTGGAAACTTAAATCCTCTATACTCCCACTACCAAATAGGTGACTTAATACTCATTATTTTTGGCATCACAATGACATGAAATACCAATTATTTAACTATAGAATAATTAATAAAGGAATGTGACACAATAGTATAAAAAACATGTATAAGTGTTTAGTTCATAAGAATGGTACCTTGAACCATGCAGGCACCATGATTCATAGTCAGAATAGTCTGGTCAGCTTTATATATATTTTCATCAGGCCCCATAAATAGTTTTTATTCCCATATTGAGGTATCAGTTGGAAGACTAAGTTATTCTTGGAGTTACCCTGGTTCACCATATTGTAGGTACAAGAACTATTTTAATGAGATTGTTCTATCTGATTATATCTGGCCTGATGATAAATTGAGACATATCCTCCAGTTGACTTTAGAGGTATGGTTAAATACATCTTAAGATGACCTTTTTTATATAATTATGGTGCTTCCTTATATTTATAGTATAATACATATTCCTATAACAAAAATATCCACACTAAAAGAATTTGAGTTCATTGATATGATGTTTTTGATAAACTATTGATCTAGTATATTGGTTATTTGATTCATTATTACCCTAGGGATAACCCTCTCTCTTACATTTTGTTTCCTATTTTTGAGGTTGTCTTCACTTGGATGGAAAATGGTTTCCCCTCCATTAGTATTTTATACTAGATCTCTCTCTTGGACTAGTACCTATTAACTATTTCAATATAATTTAAAAAATATAACATAACTAATTTGTATCATACCTTAGTTCATAGTATTATCTAAAAAATTTTGGCCTTTAGTGTTTCACTAGTTGCTAGATCTGGGGTGAAATGATTCAAGTGAGTGAATTGAGAAGCATATTCAGTCACTGAGATATTTATTTACTTTATATGGAATAAATATATAGTTTTTTTCTTATTGGAATATTTATTGATAAAACTTATTATTAAACATATCTTTAAACCCTTATCATGTAAGGTTATGATCTAAATTTTCTTGAATAGTTAAATACCAAAAATTTAGTTCCAATTATTCTAGTATGTAAATTTATATCTTGAAAATAATCTCATCTAGGGTTCCAAGGAATTCAAATATTCTATTTATCCTATTCAACCAAACTTCTACTTATTCATGTCTTAAATCATCTCATAATGTCATTGGATTTCCCTTAAAGAAATTCGATGAGTGATTTATGTGAGGATATTTTTCTTCCTATGTTCCCTTTTCAATATCTTGGAGTGACTATATAATAATATGAAACAAATACTATTTTACCTATGTTTTAGGTGGAACCACATTCTCTACTGTATCCTCTCTCTGGTTTCTTATTCTCCTAACTGGTGGCATTTTCGTTCTAAAATCACATCAATAATTTCCAATTTATTTCTTTTTCAATATTTCTATCCCATGAATAATCATATATATCAATGTATGAAAATAAAAATACCATAGTATCTAAATAAAATAACCATGTGAAAATAATGTCCTAATGGGAAGTCTCTTCAATAATTAATTATACCTTACACTCATCAACTAAACCCATGATGATGATTTGATAACCTGTCCAAGTGTTTTAGAACAATTTTTGTACCCATAATTCCCTCGTAACGTGAATTTTATCACAAAATATTAGATAAATAATTCTATGATATACATTTAAAGTCCCAAAACATCATATAACCTTTCTACCATCCCAATTCAATGACCAACAAAAATAATACCATTTATAACATCCCCACCCAACCCATTGGATTGGGTAGGATCGGAGGTGCTACTGACCTTAGGTGACATTCCCCGGATATCAATGTTTGGAAATAAATGTTGAGGTTTCTTCATAAGAATGGAATGGGGGATCGTCTTACCCTCAAACACACGAACATATCCATATACAAGAAAAAAAGATTAATACAAGAATATAAACAATGAAAGATACAACTATATAATTGTGAATTATATAATATCTAACAGCCCAAAACATTCAAAAAGGAAATACCAAACTAATAGTGGAAAAAAAATAAATAGAATAGTAAAGACTTGGATGTAGTAATAGACTCAGGAACTAAGGTGTCACCATTCTAAACTCAACACACAACCATGCATCAATTATCCATCTCTAAATATCCATGACAACCAATATCAATGAGATCCACTAGTTAAGTACAAAACATAAACCTTTCTAGTATCATGGAAGACAACGTCTACATATGTAGGAAGGTTCATTTACAGGGGTGATTATAACATCCAAATAGGAAACCCCAAAAGCATTTCCCCACATGCTACTATGAACATAATAATATTAGCTCATAGTTTTATAAAATAATTGGCGGAATATCTAATGAAATTGAAAATGGTTTATATAAGTATAATTAGATAATCATATTTTACAAAAAAAATTCTAAACCAGAGATCAGGTGATCAAAACATTTTTTCCATAAATAAAATTTTCGTTTAAAATTAGCAGAAATAGCTTATCCAAAAATCTTTGCATATCAATTCCATGATTACACTCACACACCCATGCAAACCTAAATTTCCCAAAATGGAAATGTTTTCATAGTGACTTCGATTCATGATCTATTCATAATAGCTTATTTATAACATATTAGGATTACAATTTCACATATCCACACATACACACACCCGTGAATGCACCTAGATATCCATATACACATAAGTGGTGAGTTTTCCTTTACCAAGATGTCACTTAGTAACCATTTTTTTCTCAAATTATCCTTATGTACACAGTTAGTTCTTCCCATGGTCAATTCTATATTCACATGAATACACATAACTCAAACCATGATAATAATACCCATCAAAACATCTTTGATTTACCAAAATCTTCTTTTTTAAAAACCATTATTTTCAAATCTCACGTGTTGTCACCCACATCACAAAACCAAGAGCGAGAACATCCAAAAGAAATTCTACTAGTGTTTAAGAAGAGTTTTAAAAATATAATTTTCATTCAAAGTCGATAAGAATCATTCATAGGTGTGATGTATTTAACATTCCATGAAAAAAATAGAAGGATTAAAAAAACCTACCTCAGATTCATTCCACACAAAAATCATTTAGATGATCTCACATATATAACCCCTTCCTTCTATTTATATATCAAATATTAAGACTAAATGATCAAAACTCATTTGATCCAATAAATCTGGTTAAAAAACTATGATCTAAGTTTATATTCATGAAGAATTAATAAGTTACATGATATGAAGAAAGAATATAGTCCTAACCATTGATTTCCATGATCTACTACTCAAAGAATCATTAAAATCATAGTCCAGATATCAAATACCATCAAAATTATCCTAGAGGAACCTATAAATTGAGAACCTAGGTCAGAGGGGGAAATATTAGTATTTTTAGATAAGTTTCAGGTTTTAATGTCAATTTTTATACAATTAAGTTATCATCACACAGTTAAGATTAGTTGTTTGACAAACCATGTGCTAATTGTGGGGATCAAATTTGTTTTAAAAAATTATAATTCGCAAGGTTAGCCACAAATTTTTTTAAAACTATGCACCATATTTATTCTTACCAAATGACCCCCAAAAACCATGCATGGTTTCCTAGATACTTGAGAATTCTTTCTCTTAACCATGCTCCTTAAAAATTCTTCCAAAAATGGTTAAAACCTTCCATAAACTTTCTAATTCATAACCCAAACATTCTCTAACTTAAAATAATACATAAAAAAGGTAAATACAACAAAATGGGGGTGTTATAAGAGACATAATGTATTATGTGTAGCTTTATAGGGTGTTTTAAGGAAACAAGTGGATACTATATATATGTTGAACCTTTGGGGATAATTTTTTATTTTTATTAATATCTATTTAAGTGGTATTATTTTTAGGATAATATTCATAGATATAAGTAATGTGTTGGAACTAAGGAAGAACTATTTATAATAGATTGGAAGAGGAATGATCTAAGGACATAAACAATTCGTCCATGGTTCATTCCACATGGAGCTGAGGAATCACTATCTATAATGGATTGAAGTGATTGGGAACAATTGTAATAACTCTCAAAAAGATCAGAGTTGATTTGAAGATGTTTTGAATGTATTTATTCAAATCCAGAGAAATTTCAAGGTCATTATCTTATAGTGACACATGTAAGTGAGAAATATCAAAGTCATTTATCATACAGTGACCCACTTTAGTAATTAGTTTACACCGTAAGATAATTCTTTTATACTTACCTAGAGAAAGAGTTTGAAATTTTCCAAAGGAATTTACCTTATAAATATTATATATTTTGGACCACAGAAGATATTTTTAGTTCTCATAAGTAAATTCAATCACATCATAATTTAATTGAGAAAAAATATGTAAATTTAGTTATGTGAAGAGAAATATAAGACTACCCAAATTGGTAAAGTAATTATCTTATGTATTGGAGGTTTGAGTATCCCTTAAGATAATTTATCTTGCACAAAGAAAAGTTGTGCTATATAAGATATTTTTTTTACATGAAAGTTATGTTTCTAGAATTCATATATTCTGAATGAGAAGATTTAAATTATTTGATTCTTGTGTGATGTTCTTCATGGATAAAATATCATCATTAAATACATGATAATTATTCTTGTTAAAATAAATGGAATGTTAGTTGTAGGAAAATATTGGAGTTTATAGATAAGTTCCACACCGCTGAATGAGATTCCACATAATCATGCTTGTGTGGAAATATCTAGTGATTTTTTTCATGTATTTTGTGTAAAATTTGAACAGAGAAGAAGAATGAAATATTTCAAATATTAAAAGAAGAAAATGAGTGAATCCTTGAGAAGAAATTCGATGAATAATTTTAATGAGATTTTGAAGAAAATATTCTTTGAATTAATGGGTGGGATTTTAGTGAGTTTGAATATGAGAAAGTTTTTATGTTGCTACAAATATTTCATGTATATATATATGGAGTTTAAAGAATAAAATATTATTTTAAAAATATTTTTATGATAGAATTAAATCACTATTGTATCAAAGAAAAATCATCTACGATAATCCACAAAATACTTTTTTCAAGGAAGAATAAGGGGAGGAATATCATCATTTATAGTCTATTTGGAAGCTCATATTCATAATAGTGATTGCTATTCATCAAATGTGTTATTTGTTTATATTAATTTTAAATTTTAACTATTTTTTCCAAGTAGATTGTATTATTTAAAGTTCATACCCTTTCTTGAGTTCCTTTTAATAATAAAAAAGGAACTATGTTCATTGGATAATAACCACAATAGATCAAGTATGTAGTTATTCAAAAGGATATGATCCTCATTAATAATTATTTTTTGTATTTATTTACTACATCAGTTAGAATATTGAAGAGAGGTGTTGAATAAGATTGAGAGTATAAGGTATTTTAATTTTTTATATACATTGATTCACCCCCCCAATGTGTTTCACCATTCATGTGATCCATCAATTGGTATGGTAGTCAGGTTCACTCTTTTTCTCTCATGTACTAAATATGGACAAAAATAATTATGTTGAATGTAAATTCATACCATAATTAGATGGGAATTTTTTTCACTCTTAGAAGGAGATAATGATACCATAAATTCATTCACTTATGCTTCATATTATTGATTCAGTTCAATATAGATTCAATTTCTAAATGAAAACTAAGAGTGGTCTCTAATATATAGAATAAAAATTGAAATTGATAGAAAATCCATGTTTTCCCTTTTATCTTTTTTATCAAAAAAAGAGATGATAAATGTCATGGTTTTTAAAACTATTAATGTTATTTGGAAGAATATTTATAGAATATATATAGGAAATAAAAAGGATAAAGAATAAAAGTTATAGATTAATCGACAATAGTTTCAAAATGTTAGAATGCATAAGGATGAAATTGTTGGTAAATTATTTACCAGTGTAAATTTTATTCTGAGAACTATTACATGTCTTATAGAAACTCTTAAATATTCTAATGTTTTAAAAAACATGACAAGAATCCTTTTGGATAAATTTGATTCTTAGATCTCAGTTAGTAAAGATAGGGATCTTTATGACTTTACCATTGATGAACTTTACAACAGTATCAATAATTGTGAAATAAGAATAGTTCCTTATCTTAATTATAATGGTGTGTAGGAAAAGAAAATTTCTTTTAAATCCATTCAATTTTTGAATATTGAAGAGAATTTGGACTGATCAAATGAAAGAGAAAACATGGATGACAGTGTTGATATTATTTCTCTCATGTCAAGAATATTTTATAGATGATGAAAAGGTAAGTTTTATTTTAAATGTTTTAACTATGGAAAGTTTGGTCATTTCTCTACTAACTGTCCTATGAGATTTGAAATGTAAAATGATAATGAGTAATATTATAGGAAAACCATTTATATTTAATGATCAATAGTTCAATAAAAAATGAAGAATATTTTTTCTCTAATATCCTTCCAAAGGATATATTTCTCAGTCAAACAAGGTTTTTCAAATAGTGAAGAAATTAGTGACAAGGAATCTATGAGAGATGTCTCTTAATGAGTACTCATATTAAAATAGGAAGAGGAGGTAAACTAATTTAAAGGAGTATCTTAATAAAATGGTGTGTATTCCAGAGATGAACATGAGACTACTAAATAATACACATTGAGAATCAAGATCAAAAAGTTTTTAAAATAAATTTACAAATAAGTGATGTTAATACTCGATTGAAAAAAAAAGGACTGATAAGAAAATGAATCTTATAGAAGAAAAATAAAATCTTATAAAATAAATAGAGATTCTGAAGCTTTATAGTTAAAATAATTCCAGAAATATTAAATATATGACCTCCACTATCATTCTATGAGATATATAAATTGATAAAATATGGATATGGAAAGATAAACTTAAGATTCATATTCTAAAAAACAATTTAAATTAGAACAAGGGTGTTAAAGAAATTGGAATATGTTATAAGAAAGCTACAAAAAATTGTTATTCCAAGAAAGATACAAAATATTAAAAAGGAAAGTCTAAATAGGTTATAGTAAAAAAGAAGATTACTCCTATTAAAGAATCCCATTATAGACTACAATATGGAGTGGATAAATTCACTATATAAAGAATCAAATCTACTCAAGTTTGAACAAAAAATCAGAAAAAGGAACCTCATTAGTTAAACATTTTCAAGGGAGAACTCTACAAAAGGATCCTCTGACATCTACTAATTTAAAGGAAGAAAATAAAGAAATATAGAAACCCATTCAATAGTAGAATATTTTCCATAGAAGAATATTTCAAGGGTAATTCTAGTTTTGTGGAATATTTAGACATATGGATTATAAATAATGATATAATATGTCTCTTCTTGGATTGAGAAGATAAAAGGAATTTGGGGGTAGGGCAAGCAAGTTTGGGTGAGAACTCAATCAAGACATCAATAGTTTGAAAAGAAGGTTGATGTTAGAAACATTTTTTGAATTTTTAAAAGAATTCTATAAAAGATATAATCAAGAATTGCATAAATCATTTGTGTGTGTTTATTTTATTCATGATCAGATGAGTATTTCTAAAATTATTAAGAATGAACAAAATGAAATCTAAATTAATAAATTGAAAAATGTTGGTGATGTTGCTTTTAAAGCATTAAAATTTGAAAAAATACACACTATGGATAATGGATGTTCATAAAACATAACAGGTGATCTTAAGAAGTTGAAAAATGCTGAAAAATATAAAGGAGGGGTTATGATGTTTGGCTATGATAGTTCTCTTAATATCAAAGTTATCAGAACAACAAACATTGGTAAAAGTTAAATTAGTCTAGATAGTGTGTTGTTTGTGATTTTCCTAAAGCACAATTTTTTCAGTGTATCACGATTATGTGATGTTAGAAATGAGGTCATATTCTGGAAAAATGGATGCATAGTGAAAATAATGAAATATAGGGTTGTGTTTATAAGGGTTTATGAACCCTATGAAATGTTTTTTAAATTAGGGGAGAAAATTAAGGATGTTACCTAAGGAAATAAGAATAAAATGAGTAATAGAATAGAATTTTGTGTCACCTTGACCAAAATAATATGAAAATAATGATTTTGGATATATCTGGTAAAAAATTTCCCTCACTAAAATAGGACATGACTACTATTTTTAAAACATGAGAAAAGGAAGATTATGAATAAAACTTGCATGGGTGTTGAAATTCCAAGCTCAAAGTCTCTTTAATTGATTTATTCTAATGTATGTGGAACTTTGAAAAAGTTTTCATAAAATAAAGAAAATTATTTGATCACATTTATATATGAATTCAGAAATATGACTTATATTATTCTCATGTCTCATAAATCACAGGCCTTGTATAAATTCAAGATTTTCATAAGGATTTCAAAAAAATAAAACAAACATGTGTATCCAGTGGTTAAGGTTAGATAATTCAACAAAATAAGTTAGTAAAAAATCATTGAATATCATAACAAGCATGGCCTGAGAAATAAACTTAATACTCAATATAATCCTCAAAAAAATGGATTGGATGAATGAAAGAGTAGGATATTAGTGGATATGACCAAATATATACTATAAAAACTAGACACTTTAATGAATTATTGGATTTATACAATCACAACATAAAGAATAATTTAGAATAGGTTTCTCATAAGGCCAAAATAATACACGAATTTATCTGTGATGTTTTTTTAAAAACAAATTCTAAACATATTGGGGTATTTGGAAGTCCTTTTTTGATCAATAGAAAGGGAAAAAGTGGAGGAAATTTTGATGATGAGGTTGAAGATGGTATTTTTCTTGGGTACACCTCAAATGGAAAATCTTTCAGGTATTTCAATAAGGGATCTAAAATATTTATTGATAGTGATGATGTCACAGAATTTAAAATTGATAAGTAGATCATACATACTATCTTTGTGGACGATTGGGATGATGTTTTTATTTTAAAACCTAATGATGAAAATATAGGAAATACATAGAATCATTCTGAAAATACAAAATCTACTTTTTATAGTGATATAGATGGAGAATTGAATCTTAAACAAGAAAATTATAGATAAATAAAACATATTTATACTGAGAACATTATTTGATATTGGAATCAAATTGTATAGAAAGAAAATAAGATTATGGAAATCAGTCATACCAAACTTTTATCAATGTTTTAACTACACATATTTAAGGAATCCATCAAACATAATGAGTGGGTTCAGGACATTAATAAAGAAATAAAGTATAATAAAAAGAATAAAACTTGGGAACTTGTTCTCAGAACAATATAAAAATAATTTGATTGGATCCTACTGGGTTAATTGAAACAATCTTGATGAGAAATTTTAAGTGACTAGAAAGAAATCTCGACATTTTTACAAGGTATACTCATAAATTAAAGTATATTAATTTGATGAAACCCTTTCTCCAGTGGCCATACATGAATCCATCAGAATATTACTCACTAAAACAGCTTATAGTAACTTCAAGATATTCCATATGGATGTTAAATCAAATTTTCTAAATTGTAAACTTGATGAGGAAGTATAAATGGAAAAAACTAAGGGATTTATTATAGATTATGATGTGAGAAAGGTATGTAATATGAATAAAATTATCTATGGATTGAAGTTGGATCTAATATCTTCATATATAAATCTTGATGAGTATCTAAAAGTTATAAACTTTCATAAATGGTTGGTGGGAAATAATCTATAAATTAATAAGAGAAACACCACATCACTATTTTTATTGTGTATGTTTATGATATAATATTTTCTAGTAATGAATATTTTTTTTGTGAGAAATTATCTAGGAACATGAAATGAAGGTTTGAAATATCAGTGTTAAGAAATATGAAATTTTTACTGGGGATACAACTTATGCAAACAATAGGATATATATTTGTCTCAAAAAAATTATGGAAGATATCTATTGAATAATTTTGATATGTTAGAGTCTAGAGGAGTGTACACACTAATTCAAGCGATCATGAAACTGAGAAAGGATCATGAAGGTAATGGAATTAATGATAAATAGTGCATAAGTTTAATTAGACGTATTATGTATTGGTCATCTTTATGGCATGACATTTTTTATGTCATCACAATCTGTGTCTGATATCGATATAATCTAAATGAAACACATATTTCGTCGGCAAATATACTACTGAGATACATCTCAAACACACATAATATTGTCCTAATATTTAAGAAGAAAAGTGAGATAGAATTAAAGGGTTTTACTACTGTATACTAGGTAGGAGAAGTTGATGACTGAAAATACACTTCTAGTAGAGTATATTTCATTTAAATAAATTTTATTTCTTGTTATTAAAAGGAGAAAATGTCTGCGACATTAATATATAATGAGGCTGAATATGTTTTTTCATCACAACTAGCTACTCATATGATATGTATAAAGAAACAAATGAAGTAAATGAGTGTTCAGCAATGTATCCTCTTAATATAGTCTGGGAAAATCAATGTTTCTTAAATATATCAAAAAATACAATGCAATACTCCAAGCTAAATAACATTGAGATTAAGTACTATTTACTAAAGGATAAAGTTGAGGATGGCATCTTAAGACTATAATTTTTTTCATATAAAGAATAGATTCCTAATATTTTGACCAAGCCTCATACAACTAAAAATGTTAATAATTTAAGGATGTAAATGGGAGTGTATCCCATTCCCTCTCATTGAGGTATGGTATAATTTTATCTTTCATATTTATTACTTCATATTTAAAATTTCTTTTGGATATGTTTATTCAGGAGAGAAATTTATCCATCATATTTTCGAGTTTTTTATGTGTGTATTGACATGTGTCAAAATATGTTTTTATGGGCCCGAAGAATCTTTAGTTTGGTATTGGGTGTTTCAATGATAAAATTTATTATTGATTCAGTCACTCTAGTTTTTTAAAAATAGATAACTCTCATATAATTGGAGATGAATAACCCTAGATTGATTTTCTTTTAAGAGGTCGTGTTTATCCCCAATAGTTACTCACTTTTTATTTATTTTTAATTAAGAGGAGAAGAATGAGTGGCGTTTTCAATAAATCCAAATGGGGTATTTTTGTACCCTTTGTGATGATGTTGTATTTGTTCATAATACCTTTAAGTGTGATGATTGTTTACGCTAATCATCATAAATATATGACATGTGTTAGAGATAGGGAAGATATATCTATAATATCATGGAAGAGTAATGAGATATAAATACAAAGAATCTGTCCATGGTGAATTTCACCTATAGTTGAGGAATAATATTAGTGATGTTTTGAAGTGATTGAGATTGGATGGTGTTACTTTCAAGAATATCAGGGTTGATTTGAATAATTTTTGGATGTATTATGTCAAAGCCGAAAAAATTTCATAGTCATTTATCTTATGGAGACCCACAAAAGTAATAAATGTAGAAATCATTTATCTTATAGTGACCCACATAATTAAATTCATTTACACCATAAGATAATTCTTTTATGCATACTTGGAGTAGGAGTCTGAATTTTGGAAAAGGAATTTATCTTACACTAGTAAGATATTTTGGACCATGTAATATATTTTGAATTCCCATAAGTAAATTTATTTTTGTTTTAATAGAATTAATACCATATAATTAAACGTAGTTATATATATAGAAATAAAAGTTTTCCATAGTTTAAAAAGGAATTTATCTTACGCACTAGAATTTTGAGGAGCCTGTAAAATAATGTATCTTATACGAAGGAAAATTTTCCTTCATAATATTTTCTTTTTGAATTAATGTTGTGTTATATATTCGGAAGAATTATATTTAAAAATATTAATACTTATTTGATGTTATTCATGGATAAAACATAATTATCAAATACAGGATTATGATTCTTGCTGAAATCAATGGAATACTAGCTAGAGGTAAATGTTAGAGTACTGAGATGAGTTCCATGCCATAGAATGAGATTCAACATAACCATGCTAGTATGGAAATATATAGTGATTTTTTTTGTTGATTTTATGAAAAATTTGAATATAAAAGAGGTGTGGGATAAAAAAAATATTGCATGATGGAAATGAGTCAATTCTTAAGCTAAACATTCAAGAGTAATTTGAATGATACTATGATGTGAACTTTTTTTGAATTAAAGGTTTCAATTTAAGGGAGTTTGAATATGAGAATGGTTTAATACTACTACAACTATTCTATATATATATATATATGTAGGTCAAATAAAAACAAAAATTATTAAAAGAATATTATTTTTGAGAGAATAAATACATTGTTGTACCAAAAGAAATCATATAAGAATAGCCACGGAAGATTACCATTTAGGGAAGATGAAATAGAAGAATAACACAATTTGGAGTCCTTGTGGAGGATCATATTCTCCACATTATTTATTATTATTAAAAGGTGTTATTTTACTATATTGATATAAAAGTGTAACTATCTGGTGCTTGTTTATTATACAATCTCAAATTCACACCCTCTCTCAAGCTCCTTTTGATGATAAAAAAGGGTACTTTGTGTATCAAATAATAACCTCAACACATCAGGGGTGTATTCTTCCCTAAGAAGATAATCCTCATTAATAATTTTATTGTCTCTTTATTTACTACGACATTGAGAATCTTGAAGAGAGGTTCTGAAGAGGAATTATAGTGGAATGGATTTAAATTTTTTATACACATTGATTCACCCCCCCCCCCCCAGTGTGTTTCACCCTTCTCATGATCCATCACTAAACAACACTTCATAGAATAATGTGATCATCATAGGACAAGGAGATTTTATTTAGAGGGATCAAATCATCTAGAAGGATAGTGGTAAAAATATTAAATTAAATGAATTTGATTCTCAACATACATAGAAGAAGGTATAAAATATATTTCATAGTTCCCCAAGGAAGATGTAATTATTGAAATAGAAAAACTACCTAGGAGCACCAAATATGTTAGAGATACAGAAATACATAGTATTCTAGTCACTGAGTATAGTGACTCATTATTGGATTAAAATAATGAACCTTTTACCTATAATAATATACTATAGATGCTAAAATTTTCAAGATGGAAATAAACCATATATTCTGAGAAGGATTATATATATCAGAATCATTTCTGGGTTTTCTTCAATTCCCTAATTGTTGTAAATCTCATTGGTTGAAAATGGATATTCAAGAGAAAACTAGTCATGAAAGGTAAAGTGATCACCTATAAATCATAGCTAGTGGTTAAAGGGTTTAAAAAGTGTCATGGTATTGAATATGATGAAACATTTTATCCAGCATCGTTGTTTAAATCCATCAGATATAAACTTTCTATAGTATATTTCCATGACTATGAGATTTGGGAAATGGATGTCTAAATTTCCTTCTTTAATAGGAAGATCCTTTTTTGGAATTGTCAAGGTATCACCAACCCCAACACTCTAAATGTTTTGAAAATAATGATTAACACACATCACCTTATTGTTTTTTCTATTGTTGTACCTATAATTACTTTCTCCTCTAAATATTCTCACTTGTGTCAACACATTTATGTTTTTGTTGGTGAAATAAATAAAAATCTCAATGCTGATTCTTTATGGATTTTTAAACACTTGTCTTTATAGGATTTTAGTTTTTTTAATATCTCTGATCAGATTCTCACTTGCACCCTTATTATTGATGGTACTCACACATTATCCTCCTTTTTTACACTATGAATAGATATTAATAAAAAAGAACACTTTGGAATGACCTTTCTTATTTAGGCATTAACATCAATTCCCCTTGGTTTCTCATGGGATACTTTAATGCTATTTTTAACTCTAGTGAAACAATTGGCCCATATCACACATCTATTTCCACGAGAGAATTAAATGACTCTATTGAAGAAAAAAACCTTATTGAAATTAACCTCACTGGTGTAAAATAAACCTGGTATAAAAGACATTACAACAAATTGGTCACCTCCAAATTGGACAGAGCCTTTATGAATGTCCCTGCTTTAGACCAATAGGACACTATCTCCAGCATTACTCTTCTCAGACTGAACTCTGATCATCATCCTATCTTGGTAAATTTTTCCTCCAAAAACATAAAACCTCAGATACCATTATGTTTCAACAATATGTGGCTCTCTGATGAAAAATGTAATTATGTCATCCAAAACTTCTAGTCCTCAATGTCTCACGGCAATGGGTACATTGATTGCAACCTCAAACCAGAACACCTCAAACAAATACTCAAATCTTGGTACAAATCCAAATCCAAACAAATCAACAATGACATTACTCTTCTTGAGAAATATATCAATGATATTAAAACCAAAAACACCAAATCTAATCTCCACACTGATCCTATGCAGGAAATAAACATTGCAGTCAAATTCAATTCCTTTCTCACTATTAAGGACAATATGAGAAAGCAAGCTTATAAAGTCAAATGGTTAACAGACGGAGACATAAACACCAAATTATAAAACACTATCCAGTGGATTAGGAAGGCCAGTAGACCTATCACCTTTCTAAAGGATGGGGATATGATTCTTGAAAAATAAGATGACATTGCTAATCATATAGTCTCCTACTATGAAACCCTCTTCAATATTCCTGATAATAACAAATACCTCCTCCCTAAGTTCATTCCTTTAGTGATCACTGATGTGGACAATTCTTTGATTCTTAACACACTACTGGATCATGAAATCAAAGACATTTTCTTTAGTATAAATCCTGATAGTTCTCCCAATCTTGAAGGATTTAACAATGGTTTCTTCCAACATTATTGGGATGTGGTTCATATTGATGTTTGTAATCTCGTTAAATCCTTTTTCACCAATGGGGTGCTACCCCATGATCTCAATGCTCAGCTCCTCACCTTGATCCCTAAAGTGGATAATGCCTCTGAGATTCACCTTTTTAGACCCATCGCTCTTATCAACACTCTTTACAAAAATCATCACCAAAATCATTTCTAATCGGCTCTCAACTATTACTGAAACAATTGTCTCTTGGAATCAATTTGGATTTATAAAGGGTCGATCTATTCAAGAATATATCTATCTTTCCTCTGAGTGTATCAACAACGTGAATAAACATAATAGAGGAGGAAACATAGCTATTAAGCTTTACATCATAAAAGCTTTTGGAACCATGGATTAGAGCTTTATCTTTGAAGTCCTTCAATGCTTTGGTTTTAGTTCCCCCTTTATCATTGTTATCAAAACTCTCTTCAACTCAGAAACTATCTGCATTTTGATCAATGGTTCTCCAAAAGGATACTTTAAATGCACCAAAGGTGTCATACAAGGTGACCCCCTCTCTTTTATTCTCTTTTCAATTGCGAAAGACTACCTCAATCCTCTGATCAATCGTCTGGTGGTCTAAAATAAACTAAAACCCATTCATGTCCCCAGGAATGTAAATTTTTCTACTCACCTCTTTATGCTGACGACATCATCCTTTTCCTCCAAGGTGAAAAAATAAACATTCTTAACCTCAATACTATTTTAGATCACTATGAAGAAGTTTCTGGTCAAAACATAAGTTGGAACAAATCCTGTATCTTATTTGGGAATATCTCCCCCCTCAACAGAAAATGTAACATTATTAGTGATTTAGGGATGAAGGAAGGCTCTATCCCTTTCACAAAACTTGGTATCCACATATTTTGGGGTAGACCCTAGTATTTCCACTTTGTGACTATTTTTTATCAAGTTCTCAACCAAATTTCCTCTTGGAAGGGTAAGGCGATCTCTATAGTAGGTAGCACTTGCCTTGTTAAATCCACTATTGTCTCCAAGATGGTCTACTATATGATGGTCTACAAATGGCCTATTGGTATTATCAAAAAATGAACATAGATATTAAAAACTTCATCTAGATCGATAGTATTCTAGAAAAAAACTTGTGATGGTCCCATGGTCTATTTGTTACAAACCCATTAAAAATGGTGGCATTTGTATAAAAAAATTAAAGTCCTTTAATGATTCTCTCCAAGCTCGGCTCACTTGGAACCTTTTTCAAAATACTTTGTATTCTATCACCTTTCTCAAGAATAGATTCCTCAAAAAACATAATACTGGTAATTCAACCTTCATTAATTCTTCCATTTGGCCCACCCTCAAGCTCTCATTCGCCAACATTATGAATAATTCTAGATGGATGGTTTCTAGAGATTCCTCCATGAAATTATGGTTAGATAACTAAAATGGAACGCATTTAATATCTATGATTCCTCCTAATCAAACATCTGGAAACACCAATATCTCTATCAAAGACACTTTAAATTATCATCATGATCTTCTTCCTGCAACTATTTTGAATCTCATTGAAAACTATCCATTTTCTTACAATTATGATTTTTTAATTTAGGATCCTTCTTACAATGTAATACTTAGCTCAAGAAATTACTACAATCATAATTTCTGAAAAAACAATAATGAATTCAAATAGATTAAAAACTTCATAAAACATTGGATAAAGCCCTCGAGATTCAGTCTCATCTGGAGACTTTCTCACAATGAAATTCCCAATGATATTTGTATTTAATCATTTGGAATTCAGATTTTCTAAAAATCTAAAATATGTAACCAACATAGAGAGGATGATAACCACCTCCTATTATCTTATTCTACTTCTTATGCTCTTTGGAACTATATTTTTGACATATTTGATTACATATAGTTGATACTTGACTCTGTCAAAACTCAACTTAATAAATGTGAAAAGATGGAGGGCTCTCAGTAAATCATGAATCTCTTCCTTGCTGTAGTTGCTGAACTCAACCATGTGATCTAGTATGATCAAAATGATATTATTCATAGAAACTACTCACTCAATCTTAATGCAGGTCAGACCTGAATCTTCATTTCCACAAATGAAGCTACTTTGTTACCAAAAGGTCATTGCCACAACTTTGTTCATGACTTTCGAATCCTAAAACGTCTATGGATCAATGGAAACTTCTATCGTTCTCATCTCACTCTGGAGGTGTTCTAGAGAGCCCCTCTCCCTGGATGTATCAAAATAAACATCGATGGTTCCTCCAAGGGAAATTTGGGGCCTTTAGGGTGTGGTGTTGTCTTCAGGAACCACCTCATCCAGGTTCTAGGCTGCTTCCTAGGTCATTGTGGCATTTCCACCTCTCTTGAAGCTGATAGGATGGGATTGATTTATTTGATAAAATTTGAAATGGTTTTTTTGTGGAACATCCTTTGGATTGAAAGTGGCTCGACGACAATCGTACAATCTATTTGGAATGGTGTAACTCATCTAGCTTGGATGATTAATACTCGTTGGATGGAAGGTAACCATTCGCTCGTTGATCTGAACTACATCATCACACATGTCTATCAGGAAGAAAACATCGTTGCTGATGGCTTGGAAAACTTGGGAGTTAATCAAGACATGACTTGGTGTGAAGACCTCCCTACTGCTCGTATTCCTTTCCATGTGAAAGATTTTAATATGATCCCATACTTTCAACTCTTGTAAACTTTATTTTTATAAGTTTTGTGCTTTTTCCACTTAGTTCAAGGCATCATCCTTTTAAAAAAATAATTAATAATTAACACGATTTATTAAATATGATATTTAATATATTTATCATAGAATAATGTAGTACTACTAATTTATTAAAACAATATTTATTTTTTGGGGGTTGGTAAATACCAAGGAGGATTGAAAAATAAAATTTAATGGTGTTGGTGGAATTTATATATTAAATATCAGCTAAAAAATATTAATTTACTTATTTATCAAATTGTATTTATTTATTTGTATGTGTTTCATATGTCAAGTGAATATTGATATTATTTATATTATTATTAGATGTTGGGATCAATAAGAAATTGGGATTTTTCTAAGGAAATTTTTGAAATTATCAACCCTAATCATTCTCTAAAAATACTTGGTTATAGTATATTCCAAGGTTATCTACTTATTTTGCGCCACATAGATAAATAGAATTTTCTCAAGAGAATTCTAAAAAACTAGATCATCCATCCTCCTCCCTTCTCTCAATATTTTTATAGAACAAAAAAAATATTTAATCCATGAAGAGATTCTCATTATGATCAATGAATAATGACACATGATATTAGAATCGATCACAATATCACTCAGTGATTCTATGGTGACATTTTTTGATTTTAGAGCATGTGTGGATCACTTCTAGAGGGATTATTCCCATGAATCTTATGATGGAATAATGTTATGATGATAATGGTATACTAATTCATCAATGAATAAATAATTAAAAGATCATGGAAATTCTAAATCTATATATAAATTAATTATAAATTATATGTGATGATCCTACCTTTTAGTTCCAACATTCATAAATAAATTTATCTTCAAATTAATTCGGTTGTCCATGAAATTATTTATCATGTGCATTATTTATTATTCATCAATTTTAATAAAAAGGTTTACTTGACCTTTCCCAATAGGCACTTCTACTATGCCCAAAACCTATAGATCCATCAATTAGATAACAGATCAATTGAGACCCTAGGGGAACTCCTTGATACATGCACTGTCTTGAGGTATATAACCCATCAAACTTCTATGTATTCTAATTGATTGGTTCTATTTTAATAATGAATACTCATGTATAGATGAGAGGGAACATAAGATGTGGAATTACATTTTTATCACTCAAAATGTGGACATGTTGGACCTTATATATTTAAATACATAGGGATTATGTGAATACAACCTAAAATATAATTTCATAATTATTTATTAAAAAACTTCATTGAAACAATTAAGAATTAAAGAAAGAAAAACCAAACATACATGATTTAGTCTTATCTCACAACCAGTCAACATATTATAAAATTATAAGATAAAATTCAACTAAGGGAATGTTTAATGCTTTACGTTTGTATTAAAAAAATTAAATTAATATATGATATATCTTGTGGATCCCAAATAAAATTATTTATATTCGAGACAATTAAAATAATTTCTTAAAAAAATTATGATTTTTTGGGATTCTTTAGACCCAAAATGATTCCCTAGAGGTCCACAAATGTTTGGGGTTAGTCTACTAGGATGAAAAGGTCAAGTCTTGTCTAACCGGGCCTAGCCCAGGAAATGTTTACCCAACTAACAACTAGGTCACCTGACAATGGGGATCTATGCGTGTGGTCCCTATGTGAGATCCAAGTCATCCTCATAAGAAAACTCAGATATATTTTTTAAAAAATAATTTGACAATAACATTTTGTAAAAACTATAGAAATATCACACCTTAGTCGATAAGGATGTTAGAAATTTTTATAAGGATATCTCGGGTGCTTCCCAATTTTCCTTTATTTTCACTCTAATTCTATATGCATTGATATGGAAAGTAGGTCTCTACCCCTCCTACATTACTATAGTCAGCCTTGCATGAATACTGAAAAATCATGACCTCCTGGCGATAATTCCATCCACTGTGCACACGCACACACACGCACACTCATACACATATACATGAACACACACACACACACACATATATATATATAATATTTTAATTAAGGTATTATAGGTTACAAAAAACAAAATAAAACACACACCTCTAGGATATAAAGGAAAAATCACCCCCACACCATCTAAGGGTTGATATAATCCATAGCTAACCCATTGCATTTTTTAAAGACTAAAGGCCCACCATTAGAAGGTCTGAAGTCCCCTTTATCCTTTCTTAAAGGCCCCATGTATATTTCCTACATCGTGCTAGCATGTATATGGGTATGAACCCCTTTATGTATCATCTCCTACACCATTAGACAAAAATGGCCTAAAAATCTTCCCCCAATCATTTTTTATCTTCAAGTGCCCATATCTCATCTATCCAACCTTGGATCAAAGCACCATCAATAGTGTTCAGATTTTATTGAAACCCTCTATCTAAATTTTATAAAATTTAATCTTAATTTCAACTTAAATTTTTATGTGAAATCTATGATATCATTTTATGGGACCCATATTTATGGAAGCATAAAATATGGGTATTTAAAAAAAATGGGTATGGTTTCATATTAAAACATCAAAATGAGAATACCCCTACCCAGATTCTCTCATAGATCTTGTTCAATTAAATTCAATTATGAAGAACAAAAATTTAACAAACCCATTAATGATACCTTTTTATTTTTTCCTTGTAATTTTAATTCAATTGTAATCATATTTCCATAACTAGAAGGCACCAACTGGTGAACTTTCTAGATTATCTACACATGAACCACAAATACAAGAACATTATTCTTCACTTCTCAGGTGCTGGCATAGGAAATCAAAGTGCAATACAATGTCCTTTCGATCATGGGAAGATCATGGACTCAATCAAAGGAATCAATATCAATATATCCTTGTTTTTTTATAGGTGTCTCTCTATAAATTTAGAGATAAGTGTAGAGGAAAAAAACTATAGAAAATTTTTGAAAATCATAGAGGCTAAAATTTATTGATTAAAAATGGGATTAAATAGAATGTCAAACTTTTTAAAATTGTTAAGACCCTGGATAATTTTAACCTCTTAAACCAACCCAAAATGACATGGATAACTAAGTATAAATGTTAGAAATGTCATGAATATCTCACCACTAACATGTAACATTATTAAGATTCATGTGATAAATTATGATCCATTAAATCAGATCATTCCTCCAGTTGTTATTTAACAAACTTTGAATGCATTATATTCATTTGAAAAATACTATTTTATCTTATTCAATTATTTTAACATAAATAAATCATGAATAATTTTAGGAATAAATTAAATTATTATCATTTTAAACATAAATAATATAGTTGATCATTCACACTTGTATCTTCACCATCCCCCATGCATGGGGCCCACTACATATTAATCTCATATTAATTAAAATAGGTAGAACTTGTGGATTCATTTTGTGTCTGACCCTCTAGGCCCTTATATCGAGAAAAGTGAATTATACTTACAGACCATGTGTGGCTTCTAGAAATATATCATAAAACCTAAAGAAATATGGATAATTCAAAGTTATGATAACCTCCAGTGATAACACACTATGTAATATAATTTCATTGTCTCGTGATACATCATAAACGAGGATGCATAATTTTTTGGATAATCCTTACATCAATTATTTATTCTTTTAATGAATATACTAGATGGAATTACCTACTTTTACCATGTACATGTATGTAATTAATGTACTACCATAATGGTCAACTAGGCCTGAGATATCACTTCATATATAGAAGTCATAAATCCTCTCTTAATCATTCATTCAATGTCATACCACCAATGATACACCCAATGCAAGCTACCTTACCACAACATAAATGGAAAAGTTTACATCTCGAATCAAAGTTCACAATCAAATGATACACATTGATAATGATCTTAAGTCAAGATAACAACACACATGCTAATAAATATGAAAACCCAATGGCACCCAAAAAATGTGGTGTTTCTATAGGTGGGTTATTCAGATTGATCTCCTTTACTTGAGATCACCAAGTGTGAGATTTATGAGAAGAAGCCTCAATGCTCATGAACCCCTAGTACCTAATAGTCAGAGATCATATTTGTCTCATCAATAGGATATATCTAGGCCATAAAACATGTATTTAATATCAATGTCATAGTCTATTGAGGTTCTCATTATGGTTGGAAACTGTTATATACTTTTGATATGAAAAATAATCTAATGACTCTACCACAAACCAAAATTATTTGAGCTTTAGTTAGTTACCCAACCCATACCCTATATATATAGCATACACAGAATTATTAAAACTATTATTATAATAATACATTAAGAATTAGTCAGAGTGTTAATGATTTTTTAATGAAAAAATAATGCTAAATTTGGGTTTAAGGAACCCACTTTTACAACACTCCCACTTAAATTAATGATAAATGTATATCTATCAAACTGTTATCTCTCACATGAATTGATCAAGATTTTTCTATGTAACCAATTTATTCACTTTCTCTTCCATGTTTTATTACATGGATATTCTAATATTCATGACTTTACATATTTTATTAAAACTCCTCAAAGATACTATATCCCAAAGTATATCTCTTTCTTCCTATATCACAACCTAGAAATCTTAGATAGTACCATGGTCATAAGATTATCATAATTTATATTATGATAATAATTTACTTTCTAAGTATGATTCCAATAATTGGAAAAAATAATTTCATATTCTATATCACTTCTTTGGATTATTCAAAAACTACAACATACTTAGTATTTGTAAATGTGGATACAACTAGGTTAAATGAGCTTCTCTTGCTTAATTAATTAGTCTAACTACAATAATAGGTAAAAATGGTCTGGAGGAAGACTAATCATTATCCCCCTTGATAATTAGTTTTCTTTACTCTCTAAGTATCAACTGTGTATCCCTTGTACTCTCTCATGTACTATTGAGTAGTTTTGGTTTCTATATATGTAGTTCTCTTAGATTTATTTCATATTTTCAAATCATAATGTATGTATTGAAAATATAAAATCTATTTCATGGAATGGAATATGTAATAGATACACTGTTGAGGATAATGGAATTCTATTCACCATTTTAAATTTCCCCCTAACCCTTATAAATTTCTTCTTGGAGGGATTTATTACATGTGACATTTTCAAAAAATTTCTCATTAATTATTCCAATAAATATTTTTAATACCTTGTGAGTATAAGTATATTGATTTGGTCGAAGAAATTATAAGATACACCTTAATAATTCTTGTTCCCTATAACTTGTGCTACCACTTTAATTTAATATTTTGAGAGTTTATTTAAAACTATTATTAACTAATTGTATGACTAATAAATATTTTCCATATCTTATCAATATACTTTACTTGGAAAACTATATTTCTCCCACTAACCTATTGTAGACACCTAGAATACTTTATATCTAAATAAATATTTAATCATAGTTATTCTTATTTTAATCCATACGTGTATCACAACATATTTCATTCCTTATTGGAAATATATTGTGTCACTATACCTTTATGGTTATTCTATATAGGAATATTCCACAAGGTTTCTTCTAAAGAAGAAGGTCTTAACATCCAATTCCAAATATAATGAGCATAAAATGTTTTATGAAAAGTAAAATTATAAAGGATTTAATCATGATGAATTGGTATACCCAATCTATCTATATAGCTACCATTATTATACCACCCATGTATAGTTTCTCTTGAATACCCATCGATGGCCTTACATCAATTAGAGAAACTACCAAAATACAAAACAGAAGTTTGGGACATGGAATCTATTTTTGAATTTATATAAACTTTTCATTTTTAACATATTATGATTTACTTCTTATTTATATGATAAATATTCAATATTATCATTGAATGATAAATTAACTTACCTTGGTGATCATAAATCCATCTCTATTGGTTTTATACTTTCCTATATAGAATTTGTCTCTAGAAAATGTCCATACTATAAGATCTCGTGGAACTTGTTCCTATGCCAACTAATTTTCTCCTTGTATCTCCAATAGATATGTTATCCATGTTATAGAAATATAGAATTTCAATTGACTATAACTATTCTATCAAATGTAATTATATAATATCCAAAATAATTATATGATAATTACTTGAGATACAATTTTTTTTCTTGATGCGTTTTTTTTATTTAATTAGCCTTGACAGACTCATTGCCTCTAAACACACGGATTATTACATATAAGATTTATTTAATAATATAACCCAGATGATATCCATTTTAATTATAGTTGAAATATGATTAAGGATTAACATTACAATTTTGAGAAGCATGTATCAAAAGAGATATTATAAGTCTAAAAAGGCTTATAAGACTCATAATTGATCTTCCTTTTACTAATATCATAGCTATAATGTGTATAAGGAAATGTGAGTTTAGTAATTATTCCAATCTACATTTTCAATAATTTATAAATTCTTAGTTAAGATATTTCTCAGCTCACCAACCTGATACTTCTTCTATTATCTTCTAACCAATAATATTCCTTACTTCACTTTTACATTACTTGAATTTAATAAAGCAATATCATGAGGTTCATAAATCTACCTTAATATTATATTTTAAATATTTAACGCATATCATGTTGAACTAATTCTATAAGTTTTATGGATTTATCACATTTAATGGTAAAAGTTTTTTGGTGTATTTAAAACTTTTAATAAATCATGTCAAATACCTAATGGTTTTATATCAAATTAAGAATAAACACCTTACTTGGTATTTTCCTAACATTTTATTTTGGTTTTCATTAACTGAGAAATAATAAGCCATAATTTATTATTATTTGGGTCGTTCATTTTATATTCATTATGAATTTTTATTATAGGATAACTCTAATTCATGTATAATTAAATTATTATTTAAGCATTGTATACCATAAAATTTTATTTTAAACTTGAAATAAATTCAAATTATGTATCAACTCGATATGAGATAATGTCTTCGGTAACACACATTATATAATAATTTTTTTTCAAATATAATTATCTATCCACTATTCATTATAATGTAATGATATTCTCCAGCTGACATACGATTCAAGATCTATAAACAACTTGAAGATCCACTTCACTCTTATAATTTTTATAAACATACTTTGTTTATGTATTTGGGTAAAAATTTATGGCACATTTATAGTATATAATACCCAAGAAGTAAAATAAAAATATTACATTTAATGATGAATATACATAAATCATATGAGTTTAATTTCTTATAAGTTAAAAAACTATAATTTCTCTTTCGGTGACCTTTATTTCCACAAGTGAATCAAAAACCCTCAAGTTTGATATTCACCCTCTTATATTTGGTTTCTGAGGAATATGTTGCAAATATTACTTTAGAAGTTTAATTTCCATTATTCAATTTACCTATTCTCTCTTTTTGTTCAACCTATGAACTAAAGATTAATATTTTTTTATACTCTTTTCCACTTGGGGATCCTTACTCAAAAAATATTAAGGAATATTCTATATACTGTTTATTTTTGTAATTATAAATGAAATATGAGTAACTAGGTGATAAGGATGAGGAAATGAGATTTATTGAAAGAACATGATTAAAAATTAATCCTAATTGTACCAGTTAGTCAATGTACTCTATTAAATTGAGGGTGAAATTTAGAGGCTATGTTATATCTTTCAATTTACATGTGTTCAGTGTATGTGTGATCACATTTATTTCTTACTTCACTTTCTCCTAGAATATTTTTTACAGATAAGAAAACATGGTATAACTATCCATTACTCTCTCATAATCTTCCTTTTCACCCTCACTTGCTTCATAAGGTAGTTCAATAGGTAATGGTGACTCCAAAAAATAAAATTTCCTTTCATATTAAGGTTTTATGTTCAAGATCTTATACTACTCTTGAAAATTATTTTTGGTAAGGACATGTTCATTGTACACTATCAATCATACTACATCTATGGTATTACTTTCAATTTTTCTAAAAAGTAAAACTTTATGGGATTAATACATTTATCTTGATTACAAATTATTAGAAATTATTACTTTATTAATCTTAAGTGTCTCCCACTGTTTTATAAAATCCTATTTTCCCTAAACTAATATATTCTAAATACTTGGACGCCTGATTATTGTAGTGTAAATAACTCTTAAACCACTCTTTATAGCCTAGGATATTAAATAACCACTACTCTAATAGTCTAAGGTAGGATTTTGGCTAGGATAAATAGAATTAACTCATAGATCCTTACTCTGATGAGTGAATTACCATCTCCTGTGAATCATAAACATGGATTATCTCAACACTTTCCTCTAACATTTCAAAAATATAGATATGGAAAGTTATTTTATAACAATTTTAGTTAATTCAAACCACCAAATTCATAAGATATCTCTAATAGTAAGAGGCTCCCCAACTAGGGATGATGAGAACCTCATAGGTATAGTTTTGTTCAAACTCAATTGATGGAAGGAATTAATGACTAAACATTTACTTTAAGGGTTTTAAAGTTTTTGTTTTTTCAATTGAAATATGATTTGATTAATATTTATTATTACTATGTGATCATACTCACAAGTTTAAATAATTATAAATAGAATAAATTCATCTTACATATTCATTTATTTTATCTATGCATGCTTGTTAACTATTTTATATGATCACATATCATCCATACATTCACAAACAATTAACTATGCATAATAAAATAAACAAATTTTGATGTCATCATGAGATGTTTCTACTATATGATCTATCAGGAAGTTAATGGATCAACTGAGACTCTACGTGAACTCATTCGGTAATACACTAGCTAAAGTTATAGCCCCGATCAAACTTTCATGCATTCTATTTTTTTTGGTTCCATTACATCTCTCGACTCGAACAAAGTCCTCATGAACCCCTCCATTTTTACAGTTCATATTCATGAATTTACCATATAATATTATATTTAATAATTAATTATTGGAAAAACAAATTTTATTTTAATAATTAAAACAAATAAATAAAAACCAAACATTCACATGACGGTATATGCTCATGAACAATCGATATATAATAAAATTTTATAATAAAAATTAAATAATATAAAATTAATCTTGAGGGGATTTTTAATGCATTAAAATTTTATTAAAATAATTTTAATTAATATACATTACATATTGAAACTTTCAAAATTATTATTTAAATTTAAACAATTAAGATAAATTTTTGAACTTTTTTATAATTTTCAAGGTTTTTCACTCGAAAATGGGTCCTTGAAGGCCCATCATGGATTGGGGTGGGTATGTTGGGGTACAAGAATCTTGTTTTGGACTACTTAGCCAGAATTGAGGTGGGTTGACCCGGTAGACTGTCAGGTCATGCAACAATGGGGAGCCCTCTGTGGGATGCATGTGTGTAAGTCAAAATGCCCGCATAAGTAGGTGGTGATATATATTTTTCAAAAATTAAAAAAATTATCTCTAGTATTTGGAATGTATTGTAAGAAAATTAAACCTTAATCATGGGTAGGTTTATAGAACTTTGTCTGTCGAAAACTCAGGAATTGCCCGTTTGTTGTCTATTTTTATCTATGTTGATAGAGAAGGTAAGTCACATACACTCCCAATTTTAATATCCTACCCCACATGAATATCAGGAAGTTGAGACATCACTTGTGACAACACCAGTTATCACAGACCTATAGCATCTTACCCATGGATTAACCCAAAAATTGTTTTTTCAATCTTTAAATGGTCGTATCTCAGTCATATGACCTTAGATCGTAGATTCTTATATGGATTTAGGACTATATCAAAGCTATATTTCCATATTCTAATAAATTGAATCATAATTTCAACCTAAACTATTGAAAGATCGCTCTAATAGAAATTTAAGTAACTAAGGGCATGTGAGATCAATAAATATGGGTATTTTAAATAAATAAAATTCATGTAAAAACATCAAAACTGGAATACCCCTTCCCATATTATCATATGGATTGTGTTAAATTAAATTTAATTATAAAGAATAAAAATAAAACAAAACCATAAAAGATAAATTATTCATTCATTAACACCATTACTGTCTACTCATTATTAGAATGTTATAATGTGAATATGACAACAAACATATCCTCTATATTATCCACACCTGCAACACATCTCTTAAAATTTTTCTCTTCATTTCATGGGTGCTAGCATGGTAAATTGAATCGCTTTATTATTTCATTAATATCTTGGGAAGAACATAGAATTAGTCTAAGGAGGATGGATTGATCCAACCTTGTTCTTATCTTAGCCTCTCCCTCTCTAGAACTTGAGATAAGTGAATATTGTAGAGAACAATCTCTAAATTTATGAAAATGTTGGATTTTACTATTCATGGCTCAAAAATGATCTTAGATAATAGGTTAAACATTCCAAAATTTTTATTAATCCAGTGGATAGGATTAACCTCTTAAACTATCCCAAAATAAAAATAATTACAAAGTAAACGTTTCATAAATGTTATGAATATTTCACCAATAAATTGTATCATTATTAAGTGTCATTTAGTGAATTATGAGCCATTAAATTAGTTCATTTCTCCCATTGTTTTTGAAAAAAATTAAACACATTAGATTCATTCAAAAAATAATATTTTATCATATCTAATTATTTTAACTTAAATAATTCATAAAACCTTGATAAAGAAATTCAATTATTATAATTACAAAATTGAATAATATAATTGAATTATTTTATCTAAGATCATTTGTAGTTGGACTTTCAACAGCCACCACACATGGAGCCCATGTTATCTTATACTCCTATTCAATTGAATAGGTTGAACTTGTGGATACACTTTTTGTGGGATCCTATAGGCCCATAACTTGATATTAGTGAGTTAAAATCATAGACCAAGAGAAATATCTAGCAACACCTCGTGTCCCCTAAGGAGATAAAGATATGTTGAAAAAATAAAAAACCCCAACAGACATGTGTTGTGTAATATAATATCTTTGTATCAGGATATCTCATAATGTAAGATGCATAAATTGTTTCATCATCCTTACATGCTTTATTTTTTCTTTTGATGACTATACTGGATGGATGTTTCTCCTTCTTCCATGGTCATAGATTCAATGAAGGTACAATCATCTTGGTCAACTAGAGAAATGATATCACTTCCTATACGGAAAAAAATCATGCATTGATCATTAAATCCGTTTCATACCACCAATAATGCACCCAACACAAGATACCTCACCACTATATAAATTTCATGTATTTTATATTGCATCAAAGTATGCAATCAGATTATACACATTGATAATGATCTCAAGTTGAGAGATCAATACAAATTCTCAAAGATATGAACATCCAATAAAACCCAAAACCTATGGGTTTACTATATGTGGGACAGTATTAATGATCTCTTATATCTGAGAACCCTAAGTGATAAATTTATAAAAATAAGTCTCAATGCTTTTGATCCCCCACCATCTGATAGTCAAACATCATCTATGTCCATTCAGTATGATGTATCCAGACCATAAGACATATGGTTAAGATTATTTTCATAGTATATTGATTTTATTATTATAGTTGAGATATATTATAACCTTTTTATAGGACATAAAAAATTACGTTATCATATAATGTTTTTATGATAAAGTATTAAAACTATTGTGGTAATAATACATCATGAATAACTCTCTGTATATATGATTTTTTAATCGAAATGTATTCCTACGTTGGATCTAGGTAACCCACTTTTATAAAACCTATAGTATATTATATCTTTATCCATATATATTATTTAATTTACTTTCATACTCTATAAATATATTTAAATAATTTTTTGAAGTATATAGATTTAATACTCTATTAAGATTATAATATTTCACATGTATATTTCTAAACTAATTTTAGAAGAATTTATGCATTATCACCTTTGAAATCTAAAGGTTTTTTATCTTAAAACATAATATGTATGTCAAAAACCAAAGTGATTTATCTCCAAGGTGTCTAGACACCCTTCAAGGGATATTCAAGAAATTTTATTTTATTTTTTACTTGACAAATAATTATCTATCCATCAATGAGTCATATTTTGAATATTTCTTTATATTCATAATTAATTATTGATATTACAAATATGTGATTTGGGTATAGTTAAACTATTAAACATGTATTTTATACCATAAAAACTGTAAACTAAACCATGAAATAATGTATCGTTTTGTCTGAGATTAATGTTCTAGTAATACCCACTACAAAATAATATTTTTAAGGAATCAATTCATTTGTAAATTTTTAAATTTGTGTTATTATTTAGTTGATGTATGAGTTAATACCCAAAAACAACTTAAAGATCCACTTCTATTTCATAATATTTTTGTTCTTACAAGGTTTATTTTTTTGTATAAAGATATATGAGTCACATATAATATTAAATAAATAATATGTTAAATAATTTTTTTTTCATATAATGATTAATATACCCATAGTATAAGTTCCTACTTAATTATTCTTAAATTCATTATAATTACACTTATTGTAAATTTTCTTGACACATGTAAAGTAGATAGCCTCATTTTCATTTCTATCCCTCTTTATCTTTTGTTCCTTTAAATAACATTATAAAACAACAACAACCTTGTACTTCACTTCATTCACTATGGGGACTGAAGAAATTTTTTTACTAGTCCTATTTAACTTGAAAACCCATTTCCAAAAGATTCTTGAGTTAATTCTATTTACTTCTTATTCTATTATTTTTAATGAATATAGAAAATCTTGCTGGTAAGGGTGGTAAAATTATATTAATGGAAATTTTTTTATCCAAAATGAAGCCTAAATTCACTAACTAATTAATATTCTTCACCATCTTGAGTATGTGATAACTATATAGGCATCTATATTCTAGTTTACACTTTTATAGTATATTAAAAATCTCTTTTATATTTTTCCATTATTTCTCCTTTTCAAATTTGTAGAGATGATTCATCATGTTATATGTATACATGTCATTATATTATATCTTCATATCTCCTAACATAATTGAAAGCATAATGTAGTGGAAATTAGATACATCCTTCATATGTATGCTATATGAAAAATTTACAGCCTCACTCACTCCCTAAGGTGGTTAATAAAGTGATGGGGACTCCATCACATAAAATATATTTTTGTATAGTAGTACAATGTGTAAGGGTTAGAACCACTCTTGAAAAAAAATTTCTGATGAGAAGATTCTCTCTATCAAAAAATGAACATAGTGATTCTATAGTTAAATTACTTTCTATTAACTCTAATAAATAAAGTTATATTTTATTACTTCATTTAGATTTTAATTATTACATTATTAATGATTTAATTAATTATGTCTCTATTTTATCAAAATCCCAAAAATTCATCATTATATTCATAATATATAATTATTGGATATTATAGTGGTAGATATCTATATTTATATACTCAAAACCCAAAATATTTCCATTAAAATTACTCAAAGTCATTTAGGTAGGATTTTCTTTCTAAACACATTAACTAACAGTTCCTTGATCTATTTATTGAACTCCACAATACTAAAATCCTATATTCTAACTTCCATGAAACTTGTCTCTAAATTATATTATGTAGATTATGGTCATTTTACCTTAATACCAATCTGGTTTATTCAACCCATTATCTTTATTAATTCTTCTTGATAATTGATGGTGTCCTTGAGTATTTTAAGACTAAAACATTATCTATGGTTTCATCTTAACTCAAAAAACAAAATTCATTTAATGACTAAATATTTTAGATTAAGGGATATTTTCTAACTTTGCTGTAAATATTCTTTATTTTCTCTTTTAAATTATTATTAATTTTATATAAGCCTTATATAATATTTAACCTTGTATGATAAAATAATTTACATATATTGATGTCACCTGTTTATTTTATAAGAAGTTGTTAATTAACTTGAGTGGAAAATATATAAGAAATCAACTATACTTGATATAAAAATTATAACATTTATTTTTATTTTATTTAATCATGCCTATGAATTTATTTATATTATGTGATTTCATTTAATCATCCAAATAAACTATTCATTACATAAATAAATAAATAAATAACCATACACTACTAAAATAAAATAAATCTATGAAATTACCATGTTATTTTATCTACTAGTTTTTTTATCAAGTTCTGATAAAGAAACCTTGGCCCTTGGGGAAATAACTCCTTGATCCTATGCTTGGTTCAAATTATAGAATTTAAACATTCTCAAATATATCACTTGGTTTGTATTTATATCATCTTAGGTCTGTAACTACATTCTCTAGGTAGGGAATCCATCCTTTACTAATATAATAAACAAGGGAGGGATGATTCTTAGATCATCATATTTAACATAACAATAAATATCAAATAAAACTATGAAATAAGTAATAAAATTAAATAAATAAATCCAAAATATACACATGTCAGTCAAAGATTGTGATCATTCATAACATGAATAGAAAAATGCATTTAGTATTACCAGAATTCAATTAAAATCATTCTATTTAAGATAAAATTATTGTATTAACAAATCTAAGAATTAATTAATTAATTAATTCTCTATCTTATATTTTTTACAACTTTAAACCCTTGATAAATTTTATGAATCCCATCAATTAAATTTAAATAAATTTTATAAACATAATTTAAAATTAAAAGTAACTTAATTACATTGACTATACATGGATATAATTTTATGTGTGATGCATGTATAACATTAAATCACTTGTCATAGTTTAATTTACCATGTGATGTCTATATCACTTATCGTATACTATAAGGCATGTTACATCACATGGTGTGTCATGATATACATGGTGTATTATTCCACATAGTATGTGTATCATGTATGACCACAAGGAATGCTATTAATTTAAATGGATTGTGCCATTGGGATATGCATAGATTACATGGTGTGTAACAAATAGTTACACTGTGACACCCTAGACCTGTATTTCTGGATCTAGTACTAAAAACATATATCTTTATATACTAGCTTTGATACGAGTGGATGCAACTAAATTTTAACCATCCATAATTAAATTATCAATAACCAATTTTGAGTTACTAACATACATAATACCTATAATATAATATCCTTATTAAATCATAATAATCATTAAAGTATGTTGACATAGATTAAAATTATTTTTATAAAATCATTAAAAATATGCTTCGAAAAGAATTAGAGAAATATCCTTTTTGTTGGTAACTTTAAAAAAAAATTACATTATTATAAGAATGTAATTTTATTAGAAACATCATGGAAAATTATAAACTAATATTAATAATTAAGGAATGATATAATTTTGTGAAAATTTATCATATTTAAATGGAAAAAAACTTTAATTTTATAATTTTATAAAGAAATTCTAAAGTAACCCATGTGAAAAAAGTTAATAATATTCCTTTTAAAGTCTATTAAAAAATAAAAGAACATGGAAAATAAATTTAGGAAATCATTTAAGTTTATAAGATATCATTATTGAAACAAGTTAAATAACAAGGCCATATAGGAGAAACATTTTGGGTAAAAGACATTAAATTTTTTTAAATCAACGAGTTTAAATAAAACTTATTTTGGTTAATAAATTAAAATACTCCAAGAAAGACAGATCCATATATGGATTTTAAAACCCCTTGAACTTAACTAAAATAATCATAAATTACATTTATCGGTATTATATACAACACACAAAGGAAATAATGTGATGAATATATAACATATATTAATGAATGGAAAATTGAGATGAGAAATCCTTGCGGATTTAGTAATGCTTAAATAAAATGCAATTGAAAGAATGAACATGATATGATTACATAAAAAACATGAAGTAAATTAAATAAAATATCAAATTATATTCATTGATAATTGATTACACCATATAAAAATAAATAATGGTGCATGATATGAAACATGTTTCAAGAAATTGAAATTGGGACAAAGAAACCCTTATGAATTTTATAACATTTGAATAAAAACTTTGTGATATAGAGAACATGAAATATAACTTTATATATAATTATTAAAGTTTGAATCAGGTTATATTATTTAATAGAGGTATAATATACACTATATAAATGGAAATAAGTTCATAATATGAAACGTGTCTCAAATAAGGAAGTTTAAGACTAAGAAACAATTATAAGCATCATAAAATTTGAAATAAGAATCAATCAATGAAGTGATTAAATTAAACAAAAGTAAATACACATAAAAAGTGTAAATAAAACATTAAAAAATAATATTTCATAATTCATATAATATTGTCATAACATTGTTAGTGGAGAAGTGATATAAACTAATAAAAGGAAATTGAGTTCAAAATCCCCTTTCCATGGACTTCCACTTAATCTAATGCACATTTGTATAATTAATTTAGTTTTATTATTAATGATACTAATTAAAATATTCATAATTAATTTAATTTATACTATCCATTTATAATTCCTCATTACCCATATATTAAATATTTATTTTTGAAAATCAATATTTATGTGTTAATTGTCCTGTTTTCTATGCATGTTTCGATTCGGTGATTTTGATCATTGAAACCTAGTCATTGTTTCATCACATATATAATATTACTGATTATTTTATATATTTATTTTAAATTATCCCATAGTTTCATGTATATTTCATGAAACTTACGGTGATGATTCACACAGAGAGCATAAAATTTGTATTTTTTAGAAGTTTTGAATTCGTAGAATGAATTGAATTTATTAAAAAATAAACATATATATATTACCATTAAATATATTTTAAAACATAATAAATTCAAAATTATTATATAATATTAATATTAAATAATATTTCTTAATCATTCATGACATAAACAATATAACAATGTTCATATAGGTTGTAAAACCGACCAGAACAAGAACATGTTATAACAGTTGAATGAGTAAGAAAATTTTTATAATATGATGATAATATCTATTTTATAGAATATAAATCATGTTATAAATAACATATTTTCTCATTAAATTCATCTATATAACCATCCATTCATGTCGGACATGAAAAATGAAATCTGTCGTCAATGGAGGCGGTAGTTTACACATACGCGCCGATGTTGTTTTCTTTTTTAATGGATAAGAGGGAAAGAAATTAGATAGTGATTTATCTTCATAGAATCATAATTATTTCATAAATATCATATTTATTAATAAAATCTATATTTTTATCCATCCATGTGAGGTATTGATGAAAAATAAAATATGTGATCCATTGAGGTAGTAGTCTGCATGTATATATGAGTGACTTTTTCATTTTCCATTGGATATAAGGGAAGTATGTAATGGTTGTTACATAAATATAATAACATTTTATACTAATGATACTTATTTAATTATATAATTTTCATTATAATATATTTTGATTAGATGGAATAAGAAATAAATTCAAATGATCTTGATTATGATGATTACCTATTCCTTGGGTATCCTCTTTTGGATCTCTCAATAAGCCTTATTAGGTTGGTTTTTTGTTAGAAAATAACATATTCATTATGTTTATGGGTTATGAGATGTTATTTTAGTGGATATTTTTTGAACTAAATTGATCAAATTGGGTGGATAAGTGAGGGTTTGAGGGGTTCCTTTTATAAGTAAGAGGAGTGTAAATACTCTTAACTCTAAAATAATATAAATGCCTTTATCTGGGTAAAGTGGAACCAAGGAAACCAAAATTTAAATTTAGGATAATATAGTTCTATATACACTCATACAAATATATTATAAATAGGATTTTGTGATATTTTTTACCTTATCACATTGGTTTAACCGTTTTCAACTCATTTAACCCTTTCCATGGTGACTCACATTTACTATCATAACATAATTTTATAAATAAAATTAAATGAAAATTATTAAATATTAAAAAAATTTAATTAAAAAAATTTAATAAATTTTATTAGATTAAATATCTATAGTTTTTTAAAATTACTTTTAATATAAGTACACAAAACACAACAAAAAATAATAATTTTGTAGAAAAATTTCCTTTTTAAGTATAAAAATAAATTTACAAAAAATTCATGTATATAATTGTTCCTAATGACATTTATTGATTCAAGAATAAAAACATTAGAATTATGTGACTTTAAAAGAAATCCAAAACCTAATTTAACCTTGTAATTACTTAATTAAAAGAAAGGATAAAAAATAATCCTTTTATTAAAATAAAACATTTCTTACATTCCAAAATGTCAATCATAGGGTTATATATTCAACTAAATATTTAGAAAATATTTTTTACTTATTAAATATATATATGGTCTAAAAAGGTTTCAAAAAATTTAAATTTTTTCTCATATCATAATAATTTCAAAAAAATTATAGTATTTGTAAAAACAAAATTTTTAACTATTCGTCCATAAATAAACCATTTTAGAAAAATATAAAAAGTTCACCCTAATAAATTTATGACATGATGAATCCAAAAATTAAGTTAATTTCATAGAATTTAAATTCTAAAATTTATAAATTTATCTTTTCAATGAAATAAAAAAAAGAGAAAAATAACTTTCATATAAAAATGACCCTTTAAAACATTAAGTTGTCCTAATCTTACATGATATAAATTTTTTATTAATTGAGTGTTATTATATTAGTTTATACATTTGAAATATTATATATTATAATATTTTAAAAATAGTCAATTTACATTATTAGCATAAAATGCACAATACTCTAAACTATTTCATTAAAAAATATTCATTTTGAACATTAAATGATTTTGATCATATCACATTATTTATTTATTCACTAATCATTGATTTTAGTAAATTAATAAGAATCATAAAATATAAAATAATTTTTTAACTTAAATAATAGTACGTAAGTATCTAGAGTACATGTTTTTATAATAAATAATTTTAATTAGTTATTATTTTTATTTACTTGAGGATTTACACTTCTTATAATTTTCTTAATTATGATTCACATAATGTTCATCTTAGACTGTAATACAATATTTTGTGGGTAATTTTAATTTAGTTTTGTGATTAAAATGATATATTCAATATGTTGATTTAAATAACAATTATATATTGAAATCTTGGGGTGTTACATTCCCCCCCTTAACAAAATTATGTCCTCAAAATTTTAATCTCATGTCTGATAAACAAGGGTTTAAAATATTTTCAAAATAAATTTTCAAGGAATGGAAGTGGAATTAAAAACCCATTATTTTAAAAGTATCCCAAATAATATAACTTTAAAAGATAAAATAATAGAATAAATTTTCAGTGGAAGATATATATATATATATATATATATATATATATATATTAGTGATGAGAAATACCACTTAATCCACATTGATTACATTTCTTTTTGAAAATAATATTAATATATATGTTTAGACTAGGTAACTTATAACTTATCAATAAATATTTCTTAACCCATGAATTTACTATTATGAGACTTTTATTTGTGACCGAGTTTCCAAAAAGTACCTTTAAATTTGATTAATGTTGTCCATGTGATACTTACTAGATTTATTTCCCACTATAATTTAAATAATATATGAAAAAACATAATTGATTTTACTTTCACTTAATAATGGAAATATCACCCTTTAATTGTGTGTTTCATTTAGTTTCTACCACTGATTTTTTTTAGATGAATGACCAAGTGGAATTTTTCATGCTTGAAGAATGAAAAATCAACTTTTAAAGGATTATGAGATCCATGAATGAATAGTGTTATTCATTGTATGGATTTGATGAAAAGTTTTGTAACACCCCAAGACATTAAAATATTTTCATTTTAGAATAAAATTAATTTTGTTTCTCTCTTGATTTATATGCCACACCAGGTTAATCTTACACTATACACAACACTGAGTTAGCTTGCATTACACGCAAGACCAAGTTTTACCACCTTTTAATGACGCACCTATTTTAAAAATAATTTTTGAAACATTTATAAATTATTGTTTTTAAATTAAACTTATTATTTTAATTCATAATTTAAAAATTATCTTAGGGTGATTTTTTGGTATTTTTCTGAAAATTTCCATTTTTTGATGAATAATGAAAAATAATGCATTTTAGTTGAAAATTGCCTTTTTGTTTAAATAATTATTATTTTTAAATTATATTTTATGGTGGTTTTAAAGTCAAAATATATAAATTATATATGTATTAATCCAATATAGTTCATCTAAACCATTTTTATGTTGAATTTGGATATAAATTCTCAATGAACATTTGAACATTTTCACTTTAAAAACTCACTTTCTTGCCACGTTGTCGGGACTAAATTTCAACATAACTAGTACTCGCCTGCACTATTTCATGGCATATTATATTACTAGTTTTTCTTTTAATAATAGATTAGTATTTATAGTAGTTCATAATAAACAATAATGTTGAATAATTTTTAATTATAAATTAATGGTGTATGATAATGGAATAGGAGTGCATAAAATATGGAGACATAATTTAAACTGACGACAATGATAAAAGATATCTTAAAAGTGTATGAATTTATAAATTTTGAGAATATAAATTTAAATTAATTTTGAAATTAAATCACAATAACAGTAACATGTTCACTCAAATAAAAAGTAAAAGATAAAAAAAGAAAATGGAGGGAGGTAGCAACTAAACCTGTCAGATGTGAATAAAGCGTAGATTTTTGCATCCATATACTAACTCACATGTTGCAAACCTTCCTCATCAGAAACTATCAATAGACACACATAGCTTAGAATTTATAGTTTATATTGAATCGGTCCTTTTATAAAAGGTTTTCCCAAATATAGTTTTTGACATGAACTTCTTTGCACGGGGAGGATGCTGATAATGGAGAAAAAAAAGAAATCTTCAAAACAAATTAAGAGAGGCTTATATTATAAAAGTACCAACATCCTCTATGGAGATGTGTAATTAAACCTCGATAATGCTCAGAATTAACCAACTACTATAACTTCTCTTCTTCCTCTATTTTTTCAGGAACACAAAAACTTCAGGAATCAGAATCTCGAATAAAATAAAGAAGAGCACAACCATCAAATCTGGTTAGATGAAAGGAAAATGTTACCCAAGTTCAACACACACAAATCACTAAAAATTAAACATAAACACATAGAGTCTGAAAAACTCAAAATAAAGTAGAACACCTGTTAATCAAAATATTTTGATTGTCATTTCTAGGTATACTGTAATGGAACAAAAAAATAAGAAGAATTGCACTGAAATAACATCTTTCCTTTTAATAAAAAAATGTGAATGAACCAAGTACTAATGAAAAATGTGCAGAGTGTGAGTTTATCCTCTCCAAACCCCCAAATGAAATTAGTTCCTGATCACTAAAACATAATTGTCAACCATCAAGACAAGAAACAAAATACATGATTTAATAGATATATTTTTTGCTACAATCAATGTATTCGTGTTCTGATATTAATTGGGCTTTGATGCATGCTAGAAAATTTAGATAAAAATATAACTGGATATAAAGAGAACATAAGTGGAATAATAAAAAAGAGAAGTGTCGAAAGGCAGAGGAAAAGGGAAAGGATATGTATGAAAGGAGGAAAAAGAAAGAGTATCATTTATAGAGTTGATACCAAAGATAGAACGTTGGATAAAATATAAAGGTTTAATCATCCAAAATGAATTGAAGTAGATGTTCAATGCTCATTTATTCATCTAAAGAATATCAACTAAAACTGCAACATGAAAATCACTACATGAATATGTTTATCTTTGGATGGGAAATTTATGAATCTGAACATAACAGTACACAATTAAGAGAATATTTCAGTGATATGTCATGATACAAAAAGATTCAAGCTCTCACGTACCATTTAAGTGAGCCTTCTTCATTAACATGCAGATACACCAACAACTGACCATTAAAATGAATGCTCTCATATACCATTCAAAGCTATTACTGTAGGACCCTTAAAACCAACTGTTAAAAAACTGGGGCTCCTGTAACTTCTCATATGGGAGACCTGTGAACCCACCAAAGCCATTCCAAATCCTTGTGACATTTATAATTCAACAAATAAGTGTGTAAATGACTCATGATGACAAATTTGGCACCAATTTAATCTATAATAGCTGTAGAATTTTCTCAGACTTCATCACAATAGAAGTAAGAATAAATTATACTTGAAAATAAATGAAAATTTGTTATCAATATGGACAAATAAAAAACATAAAGTATCATGCATTTAAAATAAAAAAAATTAATAAAAAAATAAAACATGTAGTTTGAAATTTCTAAAAAACAAAATAGATCTTGTTTTGAAATAAAGGAAAAACAACATAATGTTTACATTACCAAAAAAATGGGTGAAAACTATAAAAGAATCTAATTTTTTTAAGAGAATATGGTGTGCCATTTGGAGCAAGACCCCTTTAATCATTTCAGGTTTGTAATCACCTGATATGTTAAGAATAATATACACTAAAAAGTGAAACACATTATAGATAAGAAAGATAGTAGGTTGGTTAAAATATAAAGTTTTAAACATCCAAAAAGAATTGAAGTAGATGTTAAATGCTCATGTATTCTTCCAAAGAATATCAACTAAACATGCAATATGAAAAACACTGCATGAATATGATTATCGTTCGATGGAAAATTTATGAATTTTGAATATAATAGTACATAATTAAGAGAATATTTCAGTGAGATTTCATGCTACATAAAGATGAATGCTCTCACATACCATTTAAGAGAAACTTCTTCATTTCCATACAGATAAACCAACAACCAACCACTAAAATGAACGCTCTCACGTACCTTTAAAAGTTGTTACTGTAGGACCCTAAAAACCAACAGTTAAAAAACTAGGGCTCTCGCAGCTTCTCATATGGGAGACCTATGAACCCACCAAAGCCATTCCAAATCCCCTATGACATTTATAATTCAACAAAGTGTGCAAATGACTTCTGATGACAACTTTGGAACCTATTTCATCTGGAATAGCTGTAGAATTTTCTCAGACTTCATCACAATAGATGTGAGAATAAATTATAATTGAAAATAAATGAAATTTTTTTATCAATATGGACAAATAAAAAAAATAAAGTATCATACATTTAAAATAAGAAAAATTAACAAAAATAATGAAACATGCAATTTGAAATTTTCAAAAAAATAGAATAGATCTTGTTTTGAAATAAATGAAACACAACAGGATGTTTACATTACCAAAAAAAACTGGTTAAAAATGTAAAAGAAACTAATTTTTTTTAAGAGAAGATGGTGTGACATTTGGAACTAGACCCCTTTAATAATTTTAAGTTTGTAATCACCTTCCAGAAGAGTCTTGGTTCATTACTATAATGGACTAACACTTCTGGATGTTGGATGACAGTAAAATCATTCCCTACAGCAGTTAAAATAACAAACGAACAGATCGAGTGCGATCAGGAAAATTAATAATGTTGTTGTACATGACACATTTGAATAATGATGTTACATTTTCCACAATGTTTATATACCTTGTATCTGATTTCAGCAACAGTTTCTCTACCAAATTCACGTCATCAGAAATTGAATACTTAGGTATCACATGTAGAGCAGTCCACAACTTCCTTGTTAATTTCCCAGTTAGTAATAAAATGCATAAATTTCAATAAACATGATGGGAAAATAATAAAAATAACTTTTAAATGGGAATTGTCTCACATAAACTTTAAAAAGAACGGTAGAAAAGATAAAAAAACATTGAAAACAATGTAGAAACAGAAACCTGGATGTGTGTTTCTACTTCCAACATCAGTATGATTTGATCTTCAACAGGTGCGTGGGTTGCAGTCCATGTTTTTTCCTACCTAGAAAACAAAAACTTTTCTCCATAGGAAAAAATGTTTAAAAATTAGAATATGTATTAATGCATACTGAAAATGCAGAATCCAAAATATGAATATAAAAATAAACCCAGTATAGTCCACAAAGTGTGATCCAAAAAAGAACTTTGGTAATCTTTTCTTAGTAGGTGATATAGGTTACAATAGTATGTGTATTTTTTCACTAATTTGTAAAATAAATTCATATGTGTGAGTAGTTTTTCAAGAAGTGAATATCAATATACATCCTGTGAAAAGTTATTAATCCAAAGGAACCTACAAAGCAATGAAGTTGTTATGTTGAATGTATAGATACGTTGTTGTAAATAACTGGTTAAACCAGTATTTATGATATTTATGAGGAAAAACTATATATATTTATATAATTAAATATTTCCAAAAAAAATTAAAGAGAAATCAGAGGAACTTTTAGATCACTTAATCAGGGATTTGAAACATCAACATAGCTTAATGAAATATAAAAAAATATATTATCTACCTAACCAAAAACATTTAATGATAATTTTATTCATATAAGTAATATTATAATAGAAAAACTAAATAAAACTATGAAACACTATAAAAAAAATTAATGATGCAACCAAAATCAGGGAAATAGGAAACACATACAGTGATTACAACAGACTAACCGTGAAGATGATATAAAAATAGTGAATGTAAGTAGATATTACTGAAATAAGCTGAATGACAATGAATATATTATGAGAACATATGAAGTTGAGAACATATGAAGTTGTAATCACTATATGTGTTTCATGTTTCTATGAAGTTTAGTCTTTTTTATCACTCACCATCAGTTGTACTCTGTATCCATTTGATTCCAAAATTATGTTGAAAACCGTGTATATCTCCAACAAAAAATTAAAAGGGAAATTTGCATGATTCATGGAAAAAAAGAAATGGAAACCATAGATTAGTGAATACAGGAGATAAAATGCAATTATGACTCCAACTATTGTGAGGGCATACCTATAAATTCAGTGTATGCCAAAAAATCGTTAATATTTTAGTCATAAGATGTATCTAGAAAAAAGTAGATCTAATTATTGTAGTGAAAAATTTAATAATTGTTAGTTGAATATGAGGAAAAATTGTAGCATTCATAAATTATATAGTCGAATGAATGAAACTGAAAGAAATACCTCAATGTTTAATGACATCATCAAATGAAATCAACAGACAAAATGGTTAGCAGACTGAATGTAATGGCATGTGTGTGACTCCATTCGCACCACCATTTGTAGACTATTGTTCACTCGTCAGAGTAGGATAGAGATTTGTAGATGTCATTGAGTGATTTTCAGTAGATTTTGACACTGTTTGTGTGACAGCAGTAGGTTATACAAATAATGGAAATATTTTGTAACATAAAGAAGTCTCAAATGAAAGTAATAGTAAACTCACAATTGTGTTGTTCCTTCATTAGAACTCTTCTTTGAAACCTTGAATCTCTAGAGGTTAACAGGAAATGCAAGTTTTTTTCAGTCACGATCGCTACCAAAAGTGTCAAGAAAATAGTTAGATGATGAATTGTTTGGTTGTGTGGCATACAATGTGGTATTTGCAGATAAGTTTCATCATACTTACAGAAAGGAATAGGAAACATTATGAAGGCATCCGATGTTTTCTTTCACATGTTTTCTCTTCAGATAAATTTTTTCGGAGCTTCATATTGTTGTTGAACTATAGAAGAAGTAGGTAAAGAGAAATACATTATGTTAGTATGTAAAGTATTTAAAAATATAGTTATTTAGATACTGAAATGTAAATTAAACTAACCATTGATAGACAATGGTGTTTGTGGCGTGTGTTTTACTCTATTTGCACCCCCATTTGTAGACTATGGTTCACTTGTTAAAGTAGGATAGAGATTTGTAGATGTCATTGAAGGATTTCCAATAGATGTTGACACTGTAAGTGTGACAGTAGTAGCTTATTCAAATAATGGAAAAAATTTCTAACATAAAGAAGTCTAAAATGAAGGTAATAGTAAACTCACAATTGCATCGTTCATTCCGTACAACTGTTCTTTAAAACCCTTCATCTGTAGAGGTTGACGGGCAATGCATGTTTTGGTTGTATATCTTTATATATAAATTTCAAGTCATGAATTGTATTATTTTTATGCAAAGTGAACAGGGAATAAAACATAGTATAAATTGTGAATGCAGACATGATAATTTCTAAAGATGTGTGTGCATAGATTTATGTGGATATTAAGAAGTTATAAATTAAATATTCATATAGGATTTAGTGGAAGCTGTAGGTAGCAGTTTTTGGAATTTAAGTATTGAATGAAACTTGATAGGCATAGCAGACCTATATGTTATGTTCTGGTGTTTTATAAACCGACAGTTTAGTTAGAGGTGATAAAATATACTATAACATCAATTCAAGAATAGATATGTGTTCCAATATAATCAAATGTATACTCACGGTGTTAATTTCACGAGAAGTAGTTCTGAAAATAGGAAGATGGAAATGAATCAGGAGCAATTCCTCGTGCAGTTCCAGGGTAATGTAAAATACAATCAATTGAATATTATAGGCTGCATAGTTTGGTTGACAGTAAAAAAGTAGTTACCTTTACAGAGATATAGTCATCCATAAGTATGTAGTTGTACAGAGATTCAAAGGAAGGGATTATGTGTAAGTTGTTGGTATAACCATTGGTCCCCATCAGCCGACAGAGTGGATTAGGGTTGACAGTTTTGGTAGTAGTGGCAGCAGAAGATGCTTGTGGTACATGGTGATGTAGTAGAATAAATCATAAATGCTTTATCGCCAGAGCAGTGGTAGAATTCGAAATCCCCTATTCAACGATACGTAATGTTGAATAATGAATGGTTGAGACAATGAGTAGAATTCTGACCTTAGTATCAGATGAAGCTGTTGTAGAATGAGATTAAGCTGGGAGGAAGATGATGAAAAATTGTGGCTTCTAAGGACAGTAGATTCAAATTCTTATGAGAAGGAGATGGTGGATGTTGATGGATAATTGACCGTGGAAGGCGCTGGAAGGGGGAAACCCTATGCAGGTAGATGGGTGTCGGTAAGGCGTTCGGCATAGGCGAGCTGCGGGAGGATTAAGCTGGAAGGAGGAAACCCAAGGTGGGTAGTCGTCTAGCGTTTAGGCACTGGTGGAAGTCAATAGTCGATGGGCATGTTGTGTATTTACAAAGAAGGTAGTAGGTAAAATGGTAAATTGGTATGATATTCTGGTGACGAGGCTTAATGTGGAGGGGACACATAGGCATGGGGACACCCTGGTTTAATAGATATAGTAGATTTTTACTATTATATGAATTAAATTTAAGAAAATGGATATACACTGTAGGAATAAGAATAATAATTATATTCTAATAATACTAACTTAATTTCTGACCAAAAATATTAGTGAAGGTGATTAAAATTAATTACAGTAATTCTGGTAAAATTAATCTTAACAAGGAATAAACCTTAAACTTAAGGAAAAAAATGATCAATACACTTTTACAAAATATATTTTATTACAATAAGTTTACCATATACTCTATTTTTCAAATTTTACGAGTTATTGGGACATATGTTCATAAAATTGACCCATATAATAAGTTAAATAATGAAAAAAACAAAAAATGTGTATTCCTTACTTTTAATGCCTGCAAATCTTTGGAGAATGGAATAAGCTACATAGTTTCAGTTATAAAAATTAACTTTAAAGGTAAATAAGTTTTTCTTATCTTGATAATTTAACTCTATTTTTTATAGATTAATTATTAACATTAAACGCTTAACAAACACTAACATAGGGACTATTTAGTTAATAATTGAAAAAAATAAATGACGCTAAAAACATTAAAAGTAAACTAAACATAATTAATTATTATGTTCCATCATTTTTTAAATGAACATATCATGTTAAACAACTTATAACTAAATATATATTAATTCCAATATCATTTTGAAATTCTAAAATTAAAATTAAATAAATAATTTCAACTTCTACATTAATGTTAGTTTATAATAAATGATATTTTATTAAATGATTTAAAATTAATAAAAATTATATATTCTATGAATTTATTGTTAAAGGTTAATAAATATAAAATATGGTCTATTTATGGACCAATTGATCTTCTATAATAAACATATTAACCCCTAAATAGCAAAAACATTGTCTTTGAGGTTCGGGTTAAAGTAGTGTTTTGGTACGTTACATGTTCTTGTTTTAAAATTAATTTTCAAACCATGTGGTACTTTTTTTTATAAAATATATTTCATGTTTATTATTAATTTTTTATATATTTTATGGTATATCTAACTTTAATTTAGTTTTAATGGTTTATTACTTAGGTTAGAAAACAAGTTACTTTAATAAAAACCAAGATGGTAAAAGTGGGGAGACTTAGAAGTTAAGGGAAAAATTAAAAAATGAATGTATTTTTCTGTTTTAGAGGTTTTTATCGACCATAAAAAATTGATAACATCATTTGGGTATGTGTGGACTACCACCTCATTGACACGATGTGATTCTTTTTACATCACAAGAATTATATAAATAAGTATATGTGATTAAATAACATGGTACTTATGATTTAATTATCATTTTCTAATGATAATATAATACTTACCTTTTTTCGTAATGATCGTTGATTAATGAGAACGTTACTCATGTGTACGTATAACTTATCATCTCCATGATTGTAATGTTGGTTGATTTTTCATAACCTTATTTCATGATTTATTTTGAATTCATAAATGATGAATAAATATAATAATTATTTCAGGATTATTATTTTGTAAATATTTAGATAATGAAACCTTTGACCATAGTCGACCTACCAAATTCATTTTTTACACATTAACCAAATTTAGTTAAAACACCTAACATAAACTTAATTGTTTAAGTAGTTGTATACGACATTATACTAAGTGAAGTAAAATTAATAATAAACTTTAAACAGGTTATCAAGAAAGTAACTGATTATAATAAGTCTATTATTCTATATGATAAAGATGCATGAGACAAATCACACTCAAGGTAAGTTATTATTTTCTAACCTTTTCTTCTGTGAGGTATACACCATTTTCACCACTTATTTCTTTTTTATGGTGTATATAATTGCCCTATTGTATTTTATATCATTAATATATTATATTCATGGTATTTATAGTTTCATTTGAAGTTATTTAATTCATGGGGATTATAATTCAATAGTTATAGAAGTGAAAATTATTTGTATTGAAATCCTCAATTAATAAATTTATCCCCAAGAGAAATGCAATATTTCAGTCCCTAGATTGTCACTTGAGGAGGATGAAATTTGAGTTTCAAAACTGTCACTTTAGTTTTGTTTTTTTTCAATAATAGAAATTTTGGGATTTGATTAAAGACTCAAGAAAATAATATAAATATAAAATCAAGAGCAAGATAATTTATGAACAATCCAGAAAATTGATTGGAAATAAAATTGGTTTGAAACTAGAATAAAAAAAAGTGGTTACTCACAAGTTCTAACCTCTTAGACACTCCCCTCTTCCTTATTTTTAAATTATTTCCCTAATGAATATCTCAATGCCTACTCAAATACCTTTTTATAAACACCTTATTTTTCAAGGATATCATATCAAAACCTAAATATGATTGTTTACACTCCTATGTAAGTGATCCAATTACTTGAAGACCTCTAAATAATCAAACCTATTCAAAATCACTATGCTTAATGGAAAGACCTCACAGAAGATATTTAAATAGGGAAATCAACTACTTTTACATCATAGATTGGGAAACCATCCAAAAAAAACAAGTTGAAAATATATTAAATAAATAAATCAACCACTCTCATCCAATAAACATAAGTTCAAGAGAGATTCAATAGATATTACACACAAAGATCAAAACTCGGAAGGGAGTTTCTGTCGGTTGTCGTCGTCCGCAACCACTTGGTGCATAGCCTCGCATCACTTGAGCTGCCAACATCATATCCATTCTAGAGATAGTTCTCTCCATATTCATCAATGTATCTATCTTCAACCTCACCATTACTCTCTCAAACCAACCACCCCTTTAAATGAAAAAAGATATAGGAATACAAAGGGGAGGAGCGCTGGAAATTCTACTGTCCAGATTCTATCTGTGTGTAGTTTTCTCCTATTTTCACCCTTCTTGTCTGAATCAACCTCTTTACTATTCTAAAGAGTTGTTAGAAATTAAATCCTCTATAGAACATCTAATTTATATCCCCACTATACATATGTTACAAAATTTATGAATTAATTACTAAAAATATCTTTCTCTGGTTGAGGAGACTCTTCATCTTACACTTTATTTTCTCACTCACATAGTTCCATAATGATTGAATTTGACTTTGAAACTCACCATGAACGAGAAAATGGGAGTCATTTTTCATTTACAGTTAGAATTAATGACTTTGGACTCATGTATCCATAGTTATGTTCCTTTTAATGAGGTTGGATCCACATAGCTGACCATAAAAACATTCCACAAAGCCTTATTTATTGGGGTCTCCAGACGACTGATTTAGTACTTGGTTCAGTTTACAAATACTAAGCACCTGAGTTAAGGGTTATTAAAATAATAATAATTCAAATTGGATTATTATTTAAAAATATACACCCACAACATAAAACTATTGAAAATATGTTAAAAATTCATAATTTAGGAATTTTCAAAATTTATCTCAAAACACAATAAAATTACAAAAATGATGTAATTTCATATATACAAACACATTGGTGAGGATTAAATCATATAAATGTTGATAAAATATATTTAAAATATCAGATCTATCAATTCCCCCACACTTATCACTTAGGCTCCTGGACAAGTGAGCATCAAAATCAGATCACTGCATATTCAAAACACAAACCCATGAGGTTCACCAATTAACCACGAATAATCAAATGATGTCATGCCTCATAAAAAATGTTTCATGTTTTCAATTTAGTTAATTCAATCAATTTACACTTCTATTATCCTCCCATTCACCTAACACACCTACCTCACAAAAATTTTCTCTCAACAAACAAATATTGATTTTCAACAAATCTTTTCTCATCCAAACACATGCAAGAATCATCATAGGCTTGGAAAATTATGACATATCAACCCAATTTGATCTAATAAAGTGTGATAATAATGATTTATTTTCAAGGTTTTTATGTGGATAAATGTTAGTGTCTTTCAAATGTCAAAATTTTGAGGCTGAATAAGGAGATTTTGGCACTTTTTGAAGTAAAAAATGCATGAATCTAATTTTCACTCATGTGTGGTACCCTATTTACTCTCCTCCAAAATAAAATAAGATTTTAGAATCTATGAGAATATTATTTCCACCTCATTTCATCAATATTTTATGAGAAAAATTGAGATTTCTCTCCTTTTTTCAAAAGCACCAGATTGGGCACAACTGTCTTCCATTGAGAGATAAAAATAGGCACAAGTCTGTTTCAATTGAGAGATCCAGACATGCACTACTCCCAACAAAACATTTTCCAGTAGAAAAAACATTTCTTCAGAGTTTGAATCACCACTAAAAGCAACACTATATGAGGTATCACACCGAAATTCATCTCCCACATACTTAAGTTTAACTAGATCATGAATTTATACTTCTAGAGCAGGTTGGAAAAGGCAAATGGCTTGTAATGTGGATATCTAGAAGGAAGTGCATGCCTACTAAGGGATCAAGAAAGATAAAATGTACAATTTGGGATAGAATAAAATGTATAATCATTAAAATGGGGTATCAAAATATAAATTAACTCCTAAATCATTTCAATCACAATCACCTCATCCCTTAAGTTTTGATAGAAATAGATCAAGTTTTGGATCAAACAAACCTGGATTGGTTAACTCAAGAAAAGAGTTGAATGTGAATAATAAGTCAAAATGGGTTCAGAAGCCTCATAGGAAAGAAAATTTCAATGATAATGATAATGAGATGTGGCATGGGATTCAAAATTCAGAGGACTTTTTATGAAATTTTCCAAAAAATCCAAACTTGAAACAATTTCTTTTTTAGTAGTTATTTATGTTTAGCTTAAAGGGATTAATTGGTTCACTCATTGACATGGTTTTCAAAAGATAAAAAGATAATCATTTGACATCACAAGTTTTTTTTCAAAATGTTTGATAAAACACACAAAATTTGAAAATGAAGAGAAAAAAAGAAACACACCAAAAATTGAAAGAAAAAAACTATAAAACAAAAACTTGAAATGAAATAAAACAAAATAATAATCTACACAGAATCCCCCCCCCCCCCCGCATATTTTATGCAATGTGCTCATTGTGAAAAAAAAAATTCTGTATATGAAATTCAAGAAACTAAATACATGACAAAAAAAGTGAGAAGTAAAAACACAACGTGGCATCAATTGTATTCATCTTCGTGAAGATGGATCTCCTCCCCTGGAGGATCTTGAAAATTTTCTCTAAACATCTTCAACATGTTCCCTTTGAATTTGAATAGTTTCCCTTTTCCTAGTTCTTTTATTTGGATTACACCAAAATTAAAAAATATGAGTAACAATGAAAGTGCTATACCATTTGGAACAAAATTTACCCAGGAACAACTTCAATATTGAATCAAATAGAAACAATTTGTCTCTTTCTATAAATATTTTGTTAAGAATAATATCATCATGAAATGATTTGGTTCTTTCCTTGTACAACCAGGAACATTAATATGAATTCTTTCATATCTCCTCCAAATCCTACAAATTAAATTTTCTTTCTTCTCCAGCAAAAAACATATTCATGTTACATGTTTTAACATCACAAAAATATTTTTATTCTAAATAAAATATTAGGTGAAAAGACTTTACATAGAATAATCTAAATAGTGACATGCCAATTGGGGGTTTTAATGCTACCCTATAATCCCAGAGTGTATTATCATGTCTTAAACACCAATTGTTTCTATTCGGGTTCACAATTGTTTCCAAAATTTGTTTGATTTCTCTAGTGGAAAACTCATAAATTCCATTTTTTTAGGGTGATAGGGTTTATATACTCTTGTATGGACTCCAAAATTCTTCAAAATTGATTCCAATGTCTTTTTATAAAAGTGGGTACCTTGATTCGTAATCAAGAACTTTGGAAATCTAAACCTTGAAAACAGATTTCCTTTCACAAACTTGGACACATTTTTCCATCATCAGCTCTTGTGGGAATAACCTCTACCCACTTGGATACATAATCAACATTAATCAATATTTAAATATATCCAAAAGAATTGGGAAAAGGCCCCATGAAATTCATACCCCAAACATCAAATACATTACAAAACAAAAGAGGTTGTTGTGGCATCTCGTTCCTTTTGGAAATTCTCCCATGAAATTGACAATTTTTACATGTCCTACAAAAATCAAAAGCATCTCTAAAAATTGTGTACCAATATAAACCAAAATCAATAACTTTTCTTGAACTTATTTGAGGCCCAAAGTGTCTTCTACATCTCAAAGTGTGACAAAAATTTAGGACGGATTGAAAATCAGAATTTGGAATGCAACCCTAATCATTTGATCACTACCAACATTCCATAAGTAAGGATCATCCCAAATGTAATTCTTTGAATCAATCACAAGTTTAGAAATTTTATTCTTGAAAACCAGTTGGGAACATCATCAAGAGCTAAATAATTCACCAGATCAGCAAACCATGGACTTTTATGTTGACAAGCATACAACTCCTCATCTGGAAAATTTTCCTTAATTGGTGGACAGATCATAATTTTCCCATTAAAAACAGATGGTATCCTACCCAAATGATCATAAAAAAGGTTCTCACTTATTTTCATACCCATTATTTCAACATCTAACTCCTGTAACAGCGAGATTCATCTCAAAAGTCTTGGTTTAGCATCATGTTTCTTCATCAAAAAATTTATTGCAGAATGATCAGTGAAAAAAATACCTTAGAGTCCAACTGATAAAATCTAATTTTTTCTAAAGCGCAGACAACAAAAAAACTTCCTTCTTAATTGTTTTGTAGTTTGATTTGGCTTAATCTAATGTTCTGGAGGCATAGGCAATCACATGAGAGTTCTTTTCCAACCTTTGACTTAAAACTGCCCCAAGGGAAAAGTCTGATGCATCAGTCATGATTTCAAAGAGAAAGTCTCATTTATGAGGTTGAATAATGGGATGGGTTATCAGTTTTTGTTTCAACTCCCCAAAGGCCTATTTACAATTCTCATAAATGGAAAATGGGGTGTCTTTTTGGAGTAATCTAGATAATGGAAGAGCAACCTTACTAAAATCCTTAATGAATCTCTTATAAAAACCAGCATGACCAAGGAGAGATCTCATATCTCAGACTTTTTTTGGGTATGCAAATAAAGAAATCATATCAAATTTGGATTTATTAACATGAATTCTATCCAGAGACACAACATGACCAAGAACAATTCACTTACCCACCATGAAATGACATTTTTTATAATTAATAACAACGTTATTATCAATGCATGTTTCAAGAAAATGATCCAAACATTCCAAAAAACTTTAAAATGATGATCCATAAATAGTGAAGTCATCCATAAAAACATCCATGCATGTTTCAATAAATTTAGAGAAAATTCTCATCACACACCTTTTAAAAGTTCCAAGAGCATGACAAAAACCGAAGGGCATCCTCCTATAAGAAAAGTTTCCAAATGGGCACATCAAAGTGGTTTTCTCTTGATCCCCTAGTGCAATGTGATTTTGTAAATAACCATAGAATCCATCAAGAAAAAAATAATGGGTTTTCCAAGCTAGTATTTCACGGACCTGATCAAGGAATGACAATGTGAAGTGGTATTCCCTTGTAGAAAAATTGAGCTTCCTGTAATCAATGCACATTCTCCATTTATTTGGAAGACTAACAGGATAAAACTCACAAAATTCATTACTTGATATTGTAAATCCACCTTTCTTTGGAAAAACATGTGTTGGACTCACCCATTGACTATCAAAGATGGGGAAAATAATTAGAATAGCCAAAAGGGTGTTTAATTCCTTCTTAAAAACCTCTAAAAGTGTTGGATTCAACCTCCTTTGAAATTGTCTCACTGGTTTAACATTTTCCTCCATGAAAATTATATGTAAGAACATTGAGGGATAGAATCTTGTTAAATCAGATAGAGTCCATGAAATAGCTTTCTTATTGGTTTTTAGGACTCCTAACAATTGGTTCTCTAGGTCCCTTGACAAATATTTTGAAATGATAATAGGGAATGTTTCATTTTCACCTAATAAAGAATATTTGATATTCTTAAGAATTGGTTTCATATCTAACTCAGCTGGGGTATTTTCATTGATCAAGGAACATTTCTCACAGGTGTGATTGTTTAGTGGATCTTCAAATTTTAAATTACATTCACCATGATGATCAATTTCAATGTTCTCAAAAAAATCTAGTGGAAAATTTTCAAATTCTCCTGAGAGACCACTAGTAGATTTATGAATTTCTAGAAATACATATTCATCAATGATGAGATCAATTGAATCTTTCAAATCAGTATCAACATTTGAAGAATCATCAGAAGCTTCCTTTTCACTCTCTTTTTAATCAGATTCAGCAACAAACAAATTTCCATCATTAAAAATAGTAGATGGTTTCTCATCACAGGAAAAATCACAGAACATATCAGTGGAAAACCAATGAATCATGTTCACTTGGGGGGATGAATTATCCTCGACTGGGTGTTTCATGCATTGAAAAATATCTAAATAAACAATATATCCTACAAACTCTAGTGAATGTGTTCCCTTCTGAGCATTGATGATTTCATTTTTAGTTTTTAGGAATGGTCTCCCTAGAATGAGAGGTGCATGGGTGCTAAATCGATCATCTTCCGTATCCAAGACATTGAAATAAACATGGAAAGTCATGTCTCTCACCTAAATGAGAACTTAGTCAATAACTCTAGAAGGCTTGGTAGTACTTCAGTTGGAAAGTTCAATGATAATTACAGAGGGTTTCAGTTCTCCAACCTGAAGTGATGAGTAAATATAATATGGAATAACATTGATGGAGGTGACTAAATCAAGTATAACATCCTTGAATTCACATTTCCCAATAGCACAGGGAATGGTAAAGGTTTATGGATCCTTATATTTTATAGGGAAAGCATGATGAATCATGGATAAAACATTCCGCCCTAAGTTTACCTTTTTACATCCTTTGAATTCCATCTTGTGGGTACACATTTCTTTTAGAAACTTTTCATACCCTAGAATTGGTTTCATTGCATCAAGAAAAGGTATGTTGACTTGAAATTTCTTAAAATTCTATAAAACCTCCTTATCCAAATCTTTTTTAGTATTCGACTTCACTGGTGGTTTACTCTTAGGATAAGGAAATGGTGGTTTGTATGTGTCTGCTATATTTTTAGCACTTCCTTGAGAAACAAAAGGACCAAACATCCTCTTCCAATCCCTCTTTGTTCTTTCAAGAAACATTTCTTCTCTTGGAATTGTGTTTCCCTTTAATGAACATTAAGAATTTATAACATTTCCATCAGTGGTGGTATTCTCATTAATATTTTCAATAGTTTGTTTGGGTTTCTCAGTTTGAGGGTTATTCAATCATTTTCCACTCCTAAGGTCAATTGCACTCACATTTTCCTTCCCTCTATCTCTCAGATTTACTTGAGGCTATGAGGGAAAAACTCCACTCATTTTATTTTTCATGAAACTAATATTAGATTAAAGTTGAACCATTTGATTCATCAGGGTATCCATCATGTTTTGTTGTTGATATTTTTTTGTTTCATTGCCTCTTATTTTTTCCTCATTGCTTTTTCAATTTTTATCTCTGAATTTTTATTGGGATAGGTAGGCTGAAAATTTCTTCTATAATGAGAATTATCTTGCTCATTGAAATATCTTGGTTGTTAATTTCTTTACTATCCTTGTAAGAATCTTCTAAGTTGTTTAGGCTATCAAAATATTTCATTAGAGGGGTTGTTACTGCCTTGATTGAAATTTTCATTTTTTTGAAATGACTTTTTTTGTAACATCCCAGGTAAATAAAGAATAAAGAATTTTCATATTTATTAATATTTACGAATTAAATATTAATTTTATTTTAAAGGGGTTGCTATGTTCGATAGCGTACCCGATACGCAACGATGAGTTTCTTTGAAACTTACGTAGCACACTAGTAATAAAATATTATTATTTTAAATTTTAGTTAAAAAGTAGCTGTTGTACTGGTGGGAATGGATATAAATAACTAAAATATGATTAGATATGTTTTTAAATGTTTATACATTTACCCAATAAAAGATAAAGGCTTAAAATACGGAAAGAGTTCAATTTTAGGGCATATATACTCTAATTTTCACTAAAGGTACACTTATCACCTTTTAATGGTGAACCCTCATTAAATATAGTTTTGATCACTCTTATACTTTATTTTGGACCAAATATAACTCTTCTTTAGAATCGGGACATCAAAATTTACTTTGTGTAAATTTTTGGTACCTTTCTGATAAAGTTCATTTTTTTATGAATAGTGTAAAATGTTGTATTTTAATTCAAAACCTCTTTTTAATCTAAATTATTTATATGATTAGATTATTATTTTAATTGGTTTTAAAGTGAAATTAGAAAATATTTTTACCAGTTAATCCAATGGTGGTCATTGGAATCAATTTCACTTTGAAATTGGACTTAAACTGGTGTCAATCTTTTGATACTTATTGTTTCACAAAAACATGCTATTTGTCATGACAGCGGGAATTAATTATTAAATTAATTAATTTGACTTATATGTTTTGAATTTTGTAAAATGGACTTCATTTTTGAATTCGGAATATCAAATATAGCTTAGGGTGAATTTTTGGTAATTTTCTGAAAAACTTCAATTTTTGATTAATAGTGAAACCACTAAGTGGTAATCAAGCAAACTGATTTTTCAGTTAAATGAAAGTTTACCACTAATGTGTATTGAATTTTGAAAATCAGACATACATGGTTGTCATTAAGAAGTAAAATGTGGTTCAATGAGATTAAAATAATTTTTTGGTGAATAGTAACTTTTTTTCATTAATCGCGATTAGAGGTAATTAGTGTAGTTTAAGGTAAAAATGGTATTATAAGAATGTGAAAACACCATGACACTTGTCCTACACCTATTGGGTGAGTCATGGCCGACCAAGAAAAGACATGGGCCAACTTGGGGACCCCATGGATCAACTTTAGTTGGAAAATGACATTAATATATTTTTATTTAATGTTAAAGTGAAAATGACACTAACATAAATTGTTTTACTAAAATAATTTTTTAGTGGGGTTATAAAAGTCCAAATTTTGATTATAAATATTCATTGGAAATCTAAAAAGATTTCCTACGTCATAGTATTTTTTTTATATAATTTTTAGACATTAAATAAATTAAATTATTTATGACATAATAATGATGCAGCGATGACATCATTATTTGACGATTTAAATAAAATGGAAAGATAATGTAAAATCTATGAGCAACACATGTCCAAAACCAATTGGATGAGTGTATTTAGAACCCTTATCACCTTATCCACGAATTATATCAATTTGGGACCTTTTAAAACCGAAACACATTTTCAAATAAAGTAATATTTCTTTACTTTCCAAAAGTGCCCCTCCTCTCCTCTTATAAAAGGCCCCCACCTCTACCTCATTTCACACACTTCTCAAGCATTTGGCTCGGCCAACCCCTTCCCAATTACTCTCTCCACATCCCTCTCCTAATCCTAGAGGATTTCCTTTGGGCAGAATCCTTTCGAAGGAAGCCTTTAGTCTCAAATCAAAAGGGAGTTACACTTTTAAAGGTAATTCATTCTCTCTTGTTCATTTGTTTTATTTTGCTTCTCCAACCCTCTAAACTCTTTTATTTACTTCTTTTGTAACAACACCAGTATCTTAAATATACTAGGATGTTGTTATAATATTTATTTGAGCTACACTCTCACACAACTACATCAAATGGTTAAAGAACATACGGTTTCCGTGGATGGAGAAATTCTGCCTCCCGAAATGATGATTGTTCAATACTCATTTAACACTTTCAAGGGTGGCCATTATGATGTCACTATTTTTATATATGATATATAATATGTTTATGTTTTCTTTAAGATTCTGTAGTTTTCATTTTTGTCATACCTTTATGGTTTCCATTATGGGTAAACACGATATCTTCATTTAAGGAAGTGCGGACTACCGCCCCCTAAAAGTGATGTGATTCGTTAATGCCCTATGTGGGACGTGTAAAAGATGGATTTAAAGTTATTATATATGATGTTATACTGGAATTATAATATACCTCTATATCATTATTATTTCTTTCCATTAAAGTATGAGATAGAAATGAAAGTAGCGTTCATGCGTACGTACGGCTTCCCGTCTCCATGAACGGTGCATTTCATTTCTTATCCCCAAATTTAATGTACTATTAAAAGTACATGTATATAATGGATATATATAATTAATGATATATCTAAATGATTAATATATTTCTGGAATTAAAATATACATACCTCTCATTTAGTTTTAATTCCATTAATATGACAATGAAATGAAAGTAGCGTTCATGCGTACGTACGGCTTACCGTCTCCATGAACGGTGCATTTCATTTCTTACCTCTAAATGATTATGTAATATTATAAATACATGTATATGCTGGATATATATGATATATATGATATCCAAATCAGGAATTTCATTCTGGATATAAATAAATTTTGACCACACGAACAACATGTAATTGTAAGAAGTCAACTTTCGACTTAAGAACCAAATATTGACAAAACAAACATTATTAACTTAAATGGTTACACAATTTTTATAACATGGAAATAAGTGATATAAAAGGAATAATGAAGTTTAAAAGGGTTATTAATCAAGTATAAATTAACTCAAGTTTATTATTCAGGACGTTAAAGAACGATCGAGTCAAGTCGGACCCGAGGTAAGGGACTTCGTCTCAATCTCCTTTCATTGAGGCATATTTCGTTTTATACACAACATTCTTTTATATGGTGTATAAACCCTTTGACTTTTACTTTTATACAAAAGGAATATTTTTCTATGAAGCGTTTTACTAAACGACAAAAAGGAATGTTTTTTTTACGTACGCGGTGACAACGACTTTTTCCGCCGCCGTGAGTATTTTTTGGTCTTTGGCTTCCTCAACAAGCCGTAATGTTTTTAGAATAAAATAAATACCATATACTCTTTTATGTATTTTGGTATTGAAAATGGTTTTGAAAAAGGATTCTATTATGTCAATATATTTATGATATATTGTGATTGAAATGTGGAAATGTTATCATTCCTTTATATTGGTTTTATGTTTTATGATTTTATATTGGTACTTGGACATTTTAACGGGTGGTTACGTTATAAACCATATGACGGGTGGTGCCGTGAATACCAGGACGGGTGGTTACGTTATAACCTCCAATGCATTGGGTATGGAAGTCGGCCGTATGGCTATTCGATTAAGTATGTATGGAAATTGGCCGTATGGCTATTCCATGAAGTGATATGTGTGGAAGTCAACCGTATGGTTATTCCACTTAAGTATGTTTATGTCCCAAGTTACCTTTATATATTCTATGTGTTCTTTATATGGGTTTTATGGTAATCATTTGGTTACAAAAAGGTAAGTAATGATACTTTATTCAGTGAAGATTTTTTTTACTACTTCATGAAGGTGAAGGTAATACTTTGATATAGTATACATGGTTTACTTGATGTTTGAAAAACTAACAGTTTTCATTCTTTTTTATCCCTTACTGAGCTTTTTATGCTCACCCCAAGTTTTTTCGAAATGTTTTTCACAGGACTTAAAATGGAATAAGGTCAAGGATGGGATCAAGGGAATTTCATGCTATCTAAAACATGGAATCTAGACATCTTTCTTTTTAAGAGTTTTTATTTTATGGAGACTTAGTAGAAGTGTCTACTTTGTAATCTTTTAAGATGTAATAGTTATGTTCTAATTCTCTAAAACTCTAAACCTGAAAAGATCCTCAATGTGAATTATTCATTTAATTCAAATTAAGTAAGGTTTAAGGCTGGGGCCTTATAGTTGGTATCAAAGGTCGGTTTAGACAACTTTAGGAGTTAGAAAAGTGTTAAATTATAATATGATTGAAATGATATAGCATTTACGGATTACCATGTTGCTTCGCCTAAGATATTTCTGTGTTTAGAATGGTTTTCCGTAGAGGAAACAAAGCAGCTATGATGGGACGACATCAGGAGGAAGATAACCTTCCAAATTAGCAACCTGAGATGGTCGGAATCGGAACTGAACAGTTTGTTGCAGTAATGGCACCGTTGACTCAGGCTATAAATGGTGGTGGTATCCATGCACGAGATCAGCCAGATCAACCGCAGAGGAACATGTCAGTGGTGGAACATTTCATGAGGCAACATCCCCCATCATTCAGAGGATCATCTGGCCCTGTGCTAGCTGAAGGGTGGATTAAAGCACTGGAGAAGATTTTTGATGTCATGGGGTGTTCAGAACATCAAAAGGTTAGTCTTGCTGTTTACCGTTTTGAAGGTGAAGATGATCAGTGGTGGTCGATGGTGAAAAATATAAGGGATAGTGATGAGATTGAGGATCTTCACTGGGACGAATTCAAAGGTATGTTTCTTGAGAAATATTTTCCTAAGGTGGTTCATCTTAGGATGGAAAAACAGTTCCTAGAATTGAGGCAGGAGGATGATTCAGTGGCTGCTTATGAAGAAAAGTTCACTCGATTGGCAAGGTATGCTCCAAACTTCATACGAGATATTGATAGTAAAATAAACCGTTTTTACTCAGGGTTAAAGCCAAAGTATCGAAGGGCTTTAGCTTCTAGTGAATTCAAAAGTTATGAAAAACTTGTTCGATGTGCGGAGAAGGTAGAAATGGAGTTTGCCGATGATCAGGTGTTCTATGACAAACAACAGAATAAGAGGTCTAGTTGGCAGGCAAAGGGGAATAATTCATCAAAGAAGCAAGGAGGTAAGAAAACCAAATATCCATCCAGTGAGAAGTGTGGTAAAATGCATCCTGGAGAATGTTTATCCAAGTCTGGTAAGTGCTTTCGGTGTGGTAAGTCTGGTCATATTGCTCGTAACTATAAGGAAGATGATCAAGCAGGAAATGAAAAGCCAACGGTAAGATGTTTTAAGTGTAATGAAATGGGTCATTATGCAAACGAGTGTCCAACGAAGAACTCAACTGGGGGAATGCAGCCAGACTACAAGAAGAAAGGGGTGGTGAAATCCTTTACAACAACTTCAGCAGATGTTGGGCCATCAAATGAAGTGGTATCAGCTCTAGGGAGCTCAGTATTTTTTGAAGATTGACTTGAGGTAGGGGTACCATCAGTTGAAATTAAAAGAAGCAGACATTCCAAAGACTGCGTTCTGTACTAGATATGGCCATTATGAATTTGTAGTTATGCCTTTTGGGTTAACCAATGCACCTACTGTATTCATATACCTTATGAATAAAATTTTCCATGAGTTCTTGGATAAGTTTGTGTTTGTGTTTTGAGGTTTGGGAAGAGGTTATGTGTGCCTTGTGATTCACAGTTGAAGAATGAGTTGTTATGTGAGGCTCATAGTTCCCCGTTTTCAGTTCATCCTGGCAGTACTATGATGTACAGAGATCTGCGGGAGTATTACTGGTGGGATGGAATGAAAAGAGATATTGCTGATTTTACTGTGAAGTGTTTGACATGTCAACAGTTTAAAGCAGAGCGGCAGTTACCGAAAGGGATGCTTCAGCCTTTACCAGTGCCAGAGTGGAAATGGGAAAACATATCCATGGACTTTTTTGTGGGATTACCGAGGACATCTCAAGGTAATAATGCAATCTGGGTTATTGTTGATCGCTTGACCAAATCTGCTCATTTCCTTTCTATACGAGATACTTTCTCTCTAGATCAACTTTCCCGTTTATATCTTAAAGAGATAGTCAGGTTACATGGAGTTCCTCTCTCCATTGTATTGGATCGTGAACCCAGGTTTACTTTTAAATTTTGGAAAGGCCTTCCGAAGTCGTTGGGTACTAAATTAAATTTTAGTACAGCTTTTCATCCTCAATCAGATGGGCAGTCAGAACGAACAATCCAGACATTGGAGGATATGCTACGAGCTTGTTCTATGGATTATTAGGGAAGTTGGGACCAATATCTTTCTTTGGTTGAATTTTCTTATAAAAACAGCTTTCATTCCAGTATACAGATGGCACTATTTGAGGCATTATATGGGAAGCGATGTCGAACTCCAGCATTTTGGGATGAAGTGGGTGAAAGGAAGTTGATGGGACCAGAATTGGTAGAAGAGATGGCAGAAAAAGTTCAGCTGATTCAGAAGCACATGAGAACAGCTCAGAGCAGGCAGAAGAGTTATGTGGATAACCGGAGGAAGGATCTATCTTTCGAGGTAGGTGATCATGTTTTTCTCAAGGTTTCTCCTTGGAAAAGTGTGATGAGATTTGGTAAGAAAGGAAAGCTGAGTCCATGGTTTATTGGACCATACGAAATTCTGGAGAGAGTTGGATCAGTTGCATACTGAGTGGCTTTACCTCCGAGTTTATCTCAGGTACACAATGTTTTTCATGTTTCAATGTTGAGAAAGTATATGCCAGATCCATCTCATGTTTTGAGTCCAGAGGTAGTTTAGCTGGAAGAGAACCTATCTTATGAGGAAAAACCAGTCCAGATTCTTGACCACAGGGAGCAAGTGTTACGGAATAAGGTGATTCATCAGGTAAAGGTTTTTTTGGAAAAACCATGTGATTGAAGAGGCAACGTGGAAATCTGAAAATGCTATGAGGGATAAATACCCCCACTTATTTTGATAAGTGAATAAAATTGCGAGGACGCAATTCCCAAAAGTGGGGAAGGATGTAACATCCCAGGTAAATAAAGAATAAATAATTTTCATATTTATTAATATTTACAAATTAAATATTAATTTTATTTTAAAGGGGTTGCTATGTTCGATAGCGTACCTGATACGCAACGATGAGTTTCTTTGAAACTTACGTAGCACACTAGTAATAAAATAATATTATTTTAAATGTTAGTTAACAATTAGCCGTTGTACTGGCGGGAATGGATATAAATAACTAAAATATGATTAGATATGTTTTTAAATGTTTATACATTTACCCAATAAAAGATAAAGGCTTAAAATACGGAAAGAGTTCAATTTTAGGGCATATATACTCTAATTTTCACTAAAGGTTCACTTATCACCTTTTAATGGTGACCCGTCATTAGATATAGTTTTGATCACTCTTATACTTTATTTTGGACCAAATATAACTCTTCTTTAGAATTGGGACATCAAAATTTACTTTGTGTAAATTTTTGGTACCTTTCTGATAAAGTTCATTTTTTTTTATGAATAGTGTAAAATGTTGTATTTTAATTCAAAACCTATTTTTAATCTAAATTATTTATATGATTAGATTATTATTTTAATTGGTTTCAAAGTGAAATTAGAAAATATTTTTACCAGTTAATCCAATGGTGGTCATTGGAATCAATTTCACTTTGAAATTGGACTTAAACTGGTGTCAATCTTTTGATACTTATTGTTTCACAAAAACACGCTATTTGTCATGACAGCGGGAATTAATTATTAAATTAATTAATTTGACTTATATGTTTTGAATTTTGTAAAATGGAATTCATTTTTGAATTCGGAATATCAAATATAGCTTAGGGTGAATTTTTGGTAATTTTCTGAAAAACTTCAATTTTTGATGAATAGTGAAACCACTAAGTGGTAATCAAGCAAACTGATTTTTCAGTTAAATGAAAGTTTACCCCTAATGTGTATTGAATTTTGAAAATCAGACATACATGGTTGTCATTAAGAAGTAAAATGTGGTTCAATGAGATTAAAATAATTTTTTGGTGAATAGTAACTTTTTTTCATTAATCGCGATTAGAGGTAATTAGTGTAGGTTAAGGTAAAAATGGTATTATAAGAATGTGAAAACACCATGACACTTGTCCTACACCTATTGGGTGAGTCATGTCCGACCAAGACAAGCCATGGGCCAACTTGGGGACCCCATGGAGCCACTTTAGTTGGAAAATGACATTAATATATTTTTATTTAATGTTAAAGTGAAAATGACACTAACATAAATTGTTTTACTAAAATAATTTTTGAGTGGGGTTATACAAGTCCAAATTTTGATTATAAATAGTCATTGGAAAGCTAAAACTATTTCCTACATCATAGTATTTTTTTATATAATTTTTAGACATTAAATAAATTAAATTATTTATGACATAATAATGATGCAGCGATGACATCATTATTTGACGATTTAAATAAAATGGAAAGATAATGTAAACTCTATGAACTACACATGTCCAAAAACAATTGGATGAGTGTATTTCGAACCCTTATCACCTTATCCACGAATTATATCAATGTGGGACCTTTTAAAACCGAAACACATTTTCAAATAAAGTAATATTTCTTTACTTTCCAAAAGTGCCCCTCCTCTCCTCTTATAAAAGGCCCCCACCTCTACCTCATTTCACACACTTATAAAGCCTTTGGCTCGGCCAACCCCTGCCCAATTACTCTCTCCACATCCCTCTCCTCATCCTAGAGGATTCCCTTTGGGCAGAATCCTTTCTAAGGAAGCCTTTAGTCTCAAATCAAAAGGGAGTTACACTTTTAAAGGTAATTCATTCTCTCTTGTTCATTTGTTTTATTTTGCTTCTCCAACCCTCTAAACTCTTTTATTTACTTCATTTGTAAAAAAACCAGTATCTTAAATATACTAGGATGTTGTTATAATATTTATTTGAGCTACACTCTCACACAACTACATCAAATGGTTAAAGAACATACGGTTTCCGTGGATGGCGAAATTCTGCCTCCCGAAACGATGATTGTTCAATACTCATTTAACACCTTCAAGGGTGGCCATTATGATATCACTATTTTTATATATGATATATAATATGTTTATGTTTTCATTAAGCTTCTGTATTTTTCATTTTTGGCATACCTTTATGGTTTCCATTATGGGTAAACACGATATCTTCATTTAAGGAAGTGCGGACTACCGCCCCCTAAAAGTGATGTGATTCGTTAATGCCATATGTGGGACGTGTAAAGGATGGATTTAAAGTTATTATATATTATGTTATACTGGAATTATAATATACCTATATATCATTATTATTTCTTTCCATTAAAGTATGAGATAGAAATGAAAGTAGCGTTCATGCGTACGTACGGCTTACCGTCTCCATGAACGGTGCATTTCATTTCTTATCCCCAAATTTAATGTAGTATTAAAAGTACATGTATATAATGGATATATATAATTAATGATATATCTAAATGATTAATATAATTCTGGAATTAAAATATACATACCTATCATTTAGTTTTAATTCCATTAATATGACAATGAAATGAAAGTAGCGTTCATGCGTACGTACGGCTTACCGTCTCCATGAACGGTGCATTTCATTTCTTACCTCTAAATGATTATGTAATATTATAAATACATGTATATGATTGATATATATGATATATATGATATCCAAATCAGTAATTTCATTCTGGATATAAAGAACTTTTGACCACACGAACAACATGTAATTGTAAGAAGTCCACTTTCGACTTAAGAACCAAATACTGACAAAACAAACATTATTAACTTAAATGGTTACATAATGTTTATAACATGGCAATAAGTGATATAAAAGGAATAATGAAGTTTAAAAAGGTTATTAATCAAGTATAAATTAACTCAAGTTTATTATTCAGGACGTTAAAGAACGATCGAGTCAAGTCGGACCCGAGGTAAGGGACTTCGTCTCAATCTCCTTTCATTGAGGCATATTTCGTTTTATACACAACTTTCTTTTATACGGTGTATAAACCCTTTGACTTTTACTTTTATACAAAAGTAATCTTTTTCTACGAAGCGTTTTACTAAACGACAAAAAGGAATGTTTTTTTTACGTACGCGGTGAAAACGACTTTTTCCGCCGCCGCGAGTATTTTTTGGTCTTTGGCTTCCTCAACAAGCCGTAATGTTTTTAGAATAAAATAAATACCATATAATCTTTTATGTATTTTGGTATTGAGAATGGTTTTGAAAAAGAATTCTATTATGTCAATATATTTATGATATATTGTGATTGAAATGTGGAAATGTTATTATTCCTTTATATTGGTTTTATGTTTTATGATTTTATATTGGTACTTGGACATTTTAACGGGTGGTTACGTTATAAACCATATGACGGGTGGTGCCATGAATACCAGGACGGGTGGTTACGTTATAACCTCCAATGCATTGGGTATGGAATTCGGCCGTATGGCTATTCCATTAAGTATGTATGGAAATTGTCCGTATGGATATTCCATTAAGTGATATGTGTGGAAGTCAACCGTATGGTTATTCCACTTAAGTATGTTTATGTCCCAAGTTACCTTTATATATTCTATGTGTTCTTTATATGGGTTTTATGGTAATCCTTTGGTTACAAAAAGGTAAGTAATGATACTTTATTCAGTGAAGATTTGTTTTACTACTTCATGAAGGTGAAGGTATTACTTTGATATAGTATACATGGTTTACTTGATGTTTGAAAAACTAACAGTTTTCATTCTTTTTGTATCCCTTACTGAGCTTTTTATGCTCACCCCAAGTTTTTTCGAAATGTTTTTCACAGGACTTAAAGTGGAATAAGGTCAAGGATGGGATCAAGGGAAATTCATGCTATCTAAAACATGGAATCTAGACATATTTCTTTTTAAGAGTTTTTATTTTATAGAGACTTAGTAGAAGTGTCTACTTTGTAATCTTTTAAGATGTAATAGTTATGTTCTAATTCTCTAAAACTCTAAACCTGAAAAGATCCTCAATGTGAATTATTCATTTAATTCAATATTAAGTAAGGTTTAAGGCTGGGGCCTTATATTTTTGGTTTGATTGAAAGGGTTATCCAGGAAAAATTAACATAATAGTTCTTATAAGGTTCTTTAATATTTTTTCATTGGTCACTAAAATGTTCATAGGAAGAAAGAATCCCACAGTAGACTTTCATTTGAAATTTTACTTCAGGTTTGGGTGGTATTCGTGGGTTTTTGGACAACATCATCAACTTCATCATGGTGGTAAGATCAAAAATTCGACTCGTAATCATGTTGTTTTTCGTACTAGAAATAGGGAACTCTTGGGAATATTTCACATTAAGAAGGAATCTTGTTCCAAATTGTTGGGCGTTTTGGGCCATGTTTTCAATTAATGTCCTATCAGCATTTGGTGTTTTGTCAACTAAAGCTCCTCTTGCAACAACATCAATCATGCTTCTCTCAGTAGGACACAATCCCTCATAAAAAATATTGAATCAAAGGTTGGTCACTAATTTAACGATGGGGAAAACTAAAATAGAGTCTTTTGAATCATTCCTAGTACTCATGAAATGTTTCACCTTAAGTTTTCCTAATTCCACAAATCTCCTTTCTAATTGAAGTAGTTCTAGAAGCAGGGAAAAAAGGTTCAAGGAAAAATATCTTCAATTCATTCCAATATCTAATCAAAGTAGAATGTGAATAGAAAACCCATTCATTGGAAACTCCTTTTAAAAAAAATAAAATACTGCAATTTATGTTCCATTTAATGAGGTGATATCTACAAAGTCGACAATAAAAACAATCCACAAAGCCTTAATTATTTGGTCCTCCAGATGACCTATTTAGCACTTGTTCCAATTGAAAATAATAAATCACATGAGTGAAGTGTTACTACAAAAACAATAATCATTCTAATTGTATTCTTATTGAAAACTATATTCCAATAACATAAAAATAATGAAAAACTATTAAAAATCCATAATTATGGCATTTTTACAATTTATCTCAAAACATAAGAAAATTCCAAAAATGGTGTAATTTAACATATACTGACACATTATTGAGAATTAAATCATTGAAATGTAGATGAAATATATTCAAAATATCATATCTATCATTTACAAAGTAGTAAGGGATTTTAATCTCCCTTTTTTACATCTCCGAGATAAAATGTCATATTCACCACTTATTTATTTTATGTGATGTATATACTGTCTCTTTTGATATATTATATCACTAATCCTTTTATCTTCATGGTATTTAATTTTTTTACTTTGAATTATTTCATCTAAATGGGTTTATTTAAAAATTATCAAGTGGTAAAATTTATATTTGGATTCCCACTCTCTTTTGTGATCGATAACTTTCTCTTGAAATAATTACTTTATTGTAATCATTTTTTTTTAAATTTAATTTTTATTAAATATTCTTATCATTTATCATGGGTATTATTATTTCATAAACTATATACCATTTTTACATACATTAATTGTATATATATTGATAAATATGTATCTTCTATTCAGTATGGATATTTTATGATATGGGGTGTTAATTAATTAAACTGATTGTTCAAAATATGAGGAATAAATTGGATTTTTTATATGATGTGTGGGGACTTATATATACCCTTGATGCATTGGTAGGTTCCATGAGAAAAAATAGATATGTTTTTGGTTGAGGCCTTACCCATTTATTAGATTCTTGGCATGAAGCCTCAATAATAATAGATTATTGGCATAAATCCTTGATAGGGTCAGATTCTTAGAATGAAGCATCGACATTATGTTTTAGATACCCATCATTATGCATTAAATCATTATTAATTCAGTTATTATTATTCCATGTTATTATTTTATTGTTTATAATATCTGTGGTTAATTTTCATTGTTAAATTATAGATTAAATTTCATGTGTTTCAGTTATCTACTTTTCCATATTGATTATGTTATGTCAAATTATCTAATTGGTATGTGTGCCTAGTTTCTTTTAACTTTCTATATTAGTAATTATAATTGATTCAGGATTAATTCTATTTTCATTACCCTTACTTTGAATTTTATCTCACCCTTATTATTTTTCCTTTCCCTAGGTTTTGAAAAGGAATCATTTGAATGAGTTTCAAGGATGCTAAGCTTTGATTTTTTTTGAAATATTTTCTATATCCAATGTCAAATGGGTTTCATGTATCTAATATAGTTTTCAAAAAATACTAAACTAATAGATCCCTCTAGATTTCATTCCTTGGAATCACACCAATGTAATATAGTAATGCACCAGCTCTAGGCTTCTATGGCCGAGGCACTACAATTTTTATTAGAGGAAGCTTAATAGTAACCTTGGGAACTAGATTTAGAAAAACATAGATTATATAACATAACCCTATGATATAATTTGATGATAAGTATATAATAGAATCCCAAATAATCCATTTTTATGATTATGAGGTTATATATGCATGAATTTTTCAATTTATATTAATTATTGCACTAGTTTTGATATTATACATTATTTTACATTATGATTTGACCAAATATAGTGTATATATTCATTTAGAAATTTCACATACTAGAATGGATGGGAACATCTCCAATTAACCTGATCCAAATAGTAAGGCGGATCATATCTTTTATGGTCTTAATCCAATATCTTGAAGGCAACTAGTCTCCTAAACAATCTCATCATATGAGGACATTGTATCATGTGCTAACAAGACATAGAAATAATTCTCTAAGTATTATGGATTTGGATGAAATAATGAGAACAAGAGGAAATCTAGGAAAATTATGGATAAAGGTAACAATAGAAAAAATTATTTTCCTACATTTAATAATTGTGAAAATAATTGCCCTGGTACTTTTTTAAAAGGAAGAGAAGTTTTCTAAAATTTTGGAGATAAAGGCCATCATTCTTGTTATTGAATGGGTGAGAAAAAGTTTTCCAATATAAAATGATTTGATTGTAAGTATATAAGACACTACACAAATCAATATCTCATGTGTCAAATTAATATACCAAAAAATAGGATAATAGATCACGGTTAAGATTTTGATACTACCATAGATGAATAGGAATAATTAATATTTCTGTGTTTGGATTAAAAAATTAGGCAATTTTTGTATTTTATGACTAAGGTAATGGTCATGATAAATATGAAATATATAAGTATTATAATTAAGTACTATTTCATTAAGGATTTAACATAACATATTGAATGGAACCAAGAAAAATTATTTAGTATCCGGTTAAACTTTATATAAAGAAAATTGTTAAGGGAAGGATATCCCTTAATATGTTCCTGATATTGAGACAATGATTATTGGGAATGATATTAGTGATATGGACAAAGAAAATTGGATACTACTAACTACCTTCAAACTAATTCTAATTTTTTGGATCATAATACTTGGAAGGTTCATAAGGATGACCATTTTTTAAAATGGTTTATGTTGAACTTTGGAAAATGTTTTATAGGTTTATGTATTACTTCACCCTATGATGCAGTATGTGCTAAGAGATGAAGTAGAAATTGTTCAAGCCACAACCAAAGGATAATATTGTGCTTATGAAATATAAACATATCGAGTAATTATACTTCCTTACTATATTATATGTAGAAATAATTCCTCAACTCTAGGAAAAATGGTATTGAAACAATTTTTTTTTCCTATTATCATTAATTTTAATGATTTCAATGATCTTTATTCGCACCTCTGGTTTATGGATTTATGGCCAACAACTTTTATCTAAACATGTTATCTATCACTCTCTATCAAAACTTAATAGTTTTATTTCTCTTCCATCTCCAAGATTTCACTAATAATCTATTATTTTAAATCCTAGTTTTGTGGTGACCTTCAAATTTTCCTTTCCTTCTTATTAAGAATATGTGTTATTAACCCTATTTATTATATGGGTTTCTCAACAACAGTATTTTTCAAATATCAAACCCTTGATTACCAAGATCATGTTTAAATTGTGAGGATACAATTGATTTAATGTGGGGAGAATGTAACACCCCAATAAATTATGATATTTTCATTTTAGAATAAAATTAATTTTTTTATAGCTTTCTTTATATGTAAAACCATGTTAATTTTACACTACACTCAATACTAAGATAGTGTGTGTTACAAACAAGGCCGATTTTTACTGCCTTTTAATGGAGAACCTATTTTAAAACTATGTTTTCATGCTTTTATAAATTTTATTTTAAAAAAATATTTTTAGAATACGAACTGTAAAAATTATATTAGGGGGATTTTTTGGTGTTTTTTCTGAAAAGGCCATTTTTTATAAATAGTTAACAAACTACGTTTTAGTTGAAAAATTCATTTTATTTTAAATAATTATTAATGTAAAATTATATTTTAAGTTGGTTTTAATGCAAAAATAGATCAATTATATATTTGTTAATCCAATATAGGTCATTGGAGCCAATTTTATATTGAATTTAGAAATAAAAGCTTAATGAGATTATAAACATTTTCACTTTAAAAACTCGCTTTCTTTCCACGTTTGTGGGATTAGCAATAAACGTAAGTTTGGCTCTTTTTTAAATTAAATTTGGAAAAATGGATATACATAGTTTGAATCAGTATAATATTTATATTATAATAATACCAACTTAATTTTTAACCCAAAATATTAGTGAAAGTAATTAAAATTAATTACAGTGATTAAGTTAAAATTAAGCTTAACTATGGGCTAATCCTTAAACATAAAAACCAAAATGACCTAGAAAATTGTCCAAAATCCATTTAATTCCCATATATAGAATATATACTCTTTTTTATACTTTTATTAGTCATTGGGACACATTTTCATGAAAGTGACCCATATAATATGTTAAGTAAAGAAAAAGACGAAAACACGTACCTTGCATGATTTTAATTTCTTTAATGATTTGAAGTATGGAATAAGCTACATAGTTTCGATTATAAAAATTATTTTTAAATTCTAATAATTTTTTCTTATAATTTTAATTTATGTTTAATTTTTAGAGAGTAATTAGTAACATTAAACACTTAACAAAATCTAATGCATGGATTATTTTTTTGACAATAAAATAAAATAAATAAAGATAAAAACATTAAAAGTAATGTAAAATTAATGAATTATTTTGTTAAATTATTTTTGAATATTAATATATCATTATGAACATATTTTAACTTAATATATTCTAAATACAATATTTTTCGGATAATTTCAAATTAAAATTTAATAAATAAAGTCAAAAATTGGTATTAATGTTATTTTACAATAAATGATATTATATTAAATGATTTAAAATTAATAAAAATCTATATTATTCTAATTTATTTATAAAAGCTCATAAATATAAAATTTGGTCTATTTATGGAACAATTGATCTTTTATAATAAACATATTGACCCCTAAATAGTAAAAATATTATCTGCGCAGTTAGGGTTAAAACAATGTTTTTGTGCATTATATGTTCTTATTTTAAAATTAATTTCAAAAAAGCATGGGGTTTATATTTATTAAATTATAAATAATATTTATAATTAATTTTTTCTATATTTTAAAATAAATATCAATTTAATTTAGTCTTAACGGTTAAATTTATTATGATAGAAAACTAGTTACATTAATGAAAACCAAAATAGTAAAAGTGGTGAAGCATAGTAGTTGAGAAACAAAATTATAAAAATTCACTTATTTTTGTGTGTTGGAGGTTTTTATCAACCATAATTATCCTTTAATAAATTATTTTTCCATTTTTTAGTCACATGAGATGAGGTAGATCTTTCATTAATGTTTACCATTTTATATTTATATGAATGCCACGTCCCCCACTATAAAAATTCATTCACTCTTCACATTCCTCACACCTATCAATCCAATTTGTATCATCCAAACCCTACCCAAAAAATTTCCCAAAATCACTCACCTAAACCTAGAGTCCTCACATTTGGAATAAATCCTACCAAGGATGTCCTTTTATGCAAACCAAAAGGAGTTTCCAGAAAAATAGGTAACATTCTTCAATGATCACTTTCATTTTATTTCATTCTCCAACCATTAAATTCATTTTATTAAATTATTATATAAAATAATCAGTATCCTATATATACTGAGATGATTTTATGTTATGGGTTTTACCTAAATCTATAAACACTTCTATTAAATGGGTAACAAAATTATTTTTCGTGAGTACGGCGGAATACTGCCTCACAAAATGATGTCATTCATTTTCCCTTTACCACCTCTCGCGGTTATTAATTATAATGTACATATTTTTTTACATGATATATATAATATTTATTATTTATTTATGATTATTTTAATGACCCTGAAATTTAAAGGGAAATTTTTTCTTAAATACTTCGGAATTTTACGAGTCTGTGGCTTCTGACTGCACTTGATTCCGAGGCCCGGTGTGCCCAAAATCAATTTTTGAAGTTTAGCTCATGTAGGTTCATTGAATGAATGAGTGGGTTTTTATATCTTTTGAACCGGTGCTCGAAATTGAAATCTGATGGCACCGATGAACTCACAACGCCGGTAATTGCTTAAGAGGAACTTTACCGAAGATGCGTTTTCTCGGGAGAAGAAGTTAAAAATTTGTGGATTAAATGAGAAGTGAATAAAATTATGGAACAATTTTATTTTTATATCTAATGTGCTTATATCCTACATGGGGGAGTTGGGATGGGACCCAAAAGCTTCTAACTACCCATGTATGGATATTTGTGAGGTGGGGCCCACACGAGCCCCAACCTTTCACATTCCCATAACTCTCAAAAACTCCCCCTTTAAACTTGACAACTCCGCTAAATTAATTAGGACTCTTCCTCTCTCCCTCTCACTTCATTTAAAATTTCCAGCCTAACATTTAATTAATTAAACAACTCTTGTTTTAATTAATAAAGTGGAAATGATTTTGCATTTTTAAATTCATGGAAATCTAAATTAAAATAAGGCGTGACCTTATTTTAATAGTTTTTGGCTTGTTGTGTGGGGAATTTTTGGGAGAGAACTCTTCTGAAGAAGAGGAGGATTTCTCCTTTCTTAAAGAACGCCAACTCTCCAACGAAAAACATCAACTTTGCGACCTCGGTTCTCCATCCTCTTCTTCCTCTGTGGCAAGGGAGGAGACACCGACATGGGAACTCGCTAGCGATGGTGCGTATTCTATTCTTCTCTCTGTGACAAAAGAGGAGATGACACTTCCTCTGGTGTACACCGATGACGATGGAAATGTAACCATCATCCGACGCTTGTCAACCGCAAACCTTATAATAGGTAGGGTGAATTGTTCTAATTTTATTTGAATAAAATTATTCGTTGTGTTTCATGAAACCCTGTTCATCTTCGGCCGATTTTTACCACCTAACGCGGAGGGCGTGGGCCGAACAAACACATCCCAACGACCCTCCGTCGTTTCTTGATCTTTTTGGAATTGGAAAATAGAGGCGGGGAAAGAATGGCGTTGTCGCGCCATGCCGAAAACGTGGAAAAGGAAACCAGTGTCGTCGCGCTGGTTGTGCAGGAGAAACCGCAGCCCGCTACACGGGCCCCTTCGGTGGAAGAACCGGCCGGCCCGTCGGCCGGCCGGGCGGAGGCGAACCGCAGCACCAGGAGGGCGCCGCGCTAGAAGACCGGCGGCCCGCCCGTGCGGGCTGGGTGCGCTAGAAGGCCAGCCGGCCTAGCCTTCTAGTTTGGGAGGGCGGCGCCATAAGGCGCTGCTGATTCGGGCAGTCGGGGGCCACACCCCCTCCTCGGACCGCTGGACCGGCTGGCCGAGCCCGCCTGGCCGCGCGCCCAGCCGGGCTGCGCCGGACTGCGTCACGCCCCTCGGGCCAGGCCGCTCAACTCACCGGGCTTGTCCGACCCCTTTGTCGGGTCGGACCCGCCAAAACAGAGTCGACCTGATCCGTCAACCCATCGGGCCTAACGGACCGGGCCTATTATTCACTTAAACGTGAACAACTTAAGGATTGCGCGTCCAATCGACATGTCGTCTACTACACTGGGACTCTTTTGACGAGACTGTCCTTTTGCGATACTCTAAGTGAGTTTCGGATGAATTCAGAAATCGGCTGGGTTTGGAACGAGTATGTATCCAACCGGGCCCCTGGAACAAAAAAATCAATATCTCTCAGATCGGGCATCTGATTGACGTATCGTCTGTCGCATTGAGTTCCTTTTCACGAGATCGAACTTCGGGATACATCAACTCTGGACTTCATGATAGTTGATGTATCGACCCCTTTACTCGAGGAGTAGACCCTCCCGGAATCAAGTACGTTGTGTGTGGGAACCCTAGAGCTGGCTGTGACTTAAACGACTACTGTGATGGGATCCTCCGTGGGTTCGACTATGAAGACGACTGTACTTGGATCCTATATGGACTCGGCAGTGAGGATTATTGTACTTGGATCCTCAGTGGGTTCGGTAGCGATGACGACTATACATGGATCCTATGTGGGTTCGGTAGCGATGGTTACTGTACTTGGATGCTACGTGGGTTCGGCAGCGACGACTTCTGTACTTGAATCCTACATGGGTTCGGTAGAGGAGATGATTCAGAGGCTAAATCTATCATCTACACCCCTCTTCGTGAGTAGTATACATGTGTGAGGTGAGTCTTGACTTTCAATCATTATCATCGATGTTATTGACTTACTTTCCTGTGTGGATTGGGTTGTGATTTCCTGTGTGGACTAGGTTGTACTTAGGCACATGAGTTGGAGCCGAACTAGAATTGATAACTTAAGTATATGTATGGGAATATACCTAATTATAGTTGTTTGATACTTCATGTTTGTATCTTTCCTTTGTGATTTATCCTTTGAGGGTTCTGGGAGACCTTCGGGGGTCTCGGGGTCCATACTGAGTATCGTATACTCACCCCTGCAAGGGAATTGCCCGCACTACATTGTGTTGGTTGCAGACGATAGACAACATTGATTGTGGTGGAGGGTTATGGAGCTCGATGGTATCCGTAGGTAGACCACCTGGAAGGACGTACAAGGAGTGGACGGACGGACCCGAGGTACCGATGAGACTATCTGTACCCACCCTTCAGGTGGGATTCCTGGAGGACGACTTGGTGGTTTCTACTTTACTTTTCAGTTGTTGTACTTTCTTTATCAGTTGTACTGTACATTCAGTTGGGTTTGTATACTAGCCCATTTACTTTCCAGCACTTACTTTTGTACTCAGTTTACTTTGCATTTACTCCTGCTTGCGTACTCTGTTGTGTTTGTTTACTTTTATAAAGGCAATTCCTTCCCATTTTACCAGGATTTATGCCTTTAGTGCTAGTTGCCAGCCCCTGGCCTATGGAAGGTGGGCTTTGGGTAGTCACGGCATGGACCTCGAGGACGGGTCATGAAAAATTGGTATCATAGGAGTCAGTTCTACCGTAGAACTCAGGACTCTAAAAATTTCTTTCTATGGAGCAATAATGTTATGGGTATTGAGTGTGCTTATCAGTCCAGGGAGTCCAGTGTTGGTGCGGGGGCCAACGTATCCATAAACCTGGACCCTGACTTCTGATTTCCGACTCAGTGCACGAAAACATTGATTGCATGTGTGTTTCAAAAGTTTTCTTTGTGATTAATTTGTGTCAGCTCACCAGGTATATTGTTTGACCGTGGTGCACCTGTTTCTTTTCAGGATGGCCCCCTGAAGGTAGCCAGCTAGGGTTCTGAGCTATGTGTGAGATGGAATCCCACTGAGTGACGAGGCCTCGGTTTACGGCCCCATTAGAGCAGAGGCAGCAGCGATACCTCTACCCGTTGGGCCATCGATACCACCAACCCCAGCAGTGGAGAGTGCATGCCGCTTGAGTGCGTTGCACGAGTTTCAGCAACAGAGGCCACCCAGGTTCCATGGAGAGATGGACCCTCAGGCAGCCAAGGATTTGCTGGAGGCTATCGTCAGAGTCTTCAGATTGATAGAGACACCAGCAGACCTTATGGTGATCCTTGTCGCGAGTCTCTTGCACGCACCAGCAGGTAGATGGTGGAGCCTGATGCTCCAGGTTCATGACGAGGAATCTCTACTTTGGACGGACTTTGAGAGCCTCTTCCGCTCAGAGTTCATTCCAGCCACCCTCCATGCGGTGCGCATCCAAGAGTTATTACAGCTGCGGCAGGGCAGCATAACAGTAGCCCAGTACTCAGTGAGATTTACCAACCTCTCGCGCTACTCTAAGGACATGGTACGGGACCCATTATTCCGGTCCCGGACCTTCAAGTAGGGACTGAGGCATGAGATCAGGGCTTCGATGATCTCCCTCAGCATCCTGATGTAGGAAAAAGTAATGGAGTGTGCCCTTCTTGTGGAGATATTCCTTACTGAGCCTACGCCAGCAGTGAGGCCTACCGTAGGGCGACACGTAGCAGAGTCTTCTACAGCCAGCAGTAGACAGATGTTGCAGAGGTCCATGCCGACCAGGCCATCAGGTGGGAGACCCCAAGATACTGGTTCGGAGGTGCGGGGCACACATAGAAGAGCCAGTCATACGAGAGGCAGGAAGTTCTATGCATGCGGCGGGCAGGGCCACATGGCTCGTGACTGCCCGAATTTCCATGCAGAGGAGCAGCAGACGGTTGAGGGACCACCCAGGTAGAGGTAGAGGTTCGACCGTGGCAGTAAGCAGGGAGCAGTCGGATGAGGTAGAGGAGCTAGACGAGCAGCAGGTGGTGGACTACGCTTCGAGGATCTACCACCACCACCACTAGGAGGACCACCCCAACCACAGGGAGCTGTCAGAAAGAGTTAGGATCAGCTTCAAGAAGTGGAGGCTTATGGCCACGGTGCACCTTAGATGATTCTAAGTACTATATGTGTCTAATCCACCCTTGCTTCTGTTCTTATAGACACAAGAGAGAGTCATTATTTTAATGTTTCTGCCCTTGTTCGGAGCTCGGAGATTCTGACAGAACTGTTGGCTCGATCCTTACGGCTAGAGACTCCTATGGGAGCAGGCTCGATGATTACACACTGGTGTCGGTAGTGTGAGCTTACTCTAAGAGGCGAGAGCTTTGGCTGTGATCTTCTTGTAGTGGCGTCAAGGCCTTACGATGTCATCTTGGGTATGGATTGGTTATCTACAGTCCATGTCCAGATTGACTGTATTAGGCACAAAGTGTGGTGTGTCTGCATAGATGGGAGAAGGTTCACCTTCATCGGCGATAAGGGAGCCTTTTTAGTGAAGGATGGACTTATGTAGAGGAGAGGGTAGCCAATCACACATCAGTTGGATAGTCTCATCCTCAGAGCGGTTGACGTGCGGAGTCTGAGTTTTCCTGTTGTGGGGGATCAGTATGCGGACAATTTCCCTGATGACATTCTAGTACTACCACATCATAGAGAGGTAGACATCTACATTGACATGTACCCCGGGACAACACCGATATCTACTCCAGCATATCATATGGCTCCCGCTGAGCTTCGGGAGCTGCGGGTACAGCTGGAGGACTTGCAGGGAAAGGGATTCATCCGACCCAGTGTTTCACCCTGGGCTTCTCTGGTTTTATTCACCAAGAAGGCGGATGGGAGCTTACGACTATGTGTTAACTACCGTCGCCTGAATTAGGTGACCATAAAGATCAAGTATCCACTCTCGAGGATTGATGACATCTTTCCTCAGCTTAAGGGAGCATGATGGTTCTTGAAGATAGACCTCAGGTCAGGCTATCACCAGCTCAGATTTCGAGATGAGGGTGTGCAGAAGACAGTCTTCAGGTGTCGGTATGGCCACTATGAGTTCTATGTTATGCCTTTAGGCATAACCAATGCTCCAGCAGTGTTCATGAGTCTCATGAACAGGATCTTCCAGCCTTACATCGATCGATTTTTCGTAGTCTTCATCGACGAAATTCTGATTTATTCGACTATAGAGGAGGAGAGTTCCTACCACTTTCGAGTTGTACTGGACACACTCTGAGAGAACCATCTTTATGGTAAGCTCTCGAAGTTCTAGTTCTAGATTTGAGAGGTACCCTTCTTGGGGCACGTCATCTCTGAGGTGGAAGTTGCGGTGGATCCTACGAAGATCGAGGCATTACTTGCTTGGGAGCCACCCAGGAGTGTGACGGAGGTGCGGAGTTTCCTAGGTCTGGCTAGGTACTATCGGAAATTTGTGCCAGACTTCTCCAGAGTTGCAGCACAAATTTCAGCTTTGACAAAGAAGGGGAAACCCTTTGTGTGGTCAGATAGATGTCAGCAGAGATTCCAGGAGATGAGATAGATATTGACCAGTGGGCCTATCTTAAGGCTTCCAGATGAGGGCATAGGGTACATAGTTTACTGCGATGAATCAGGGATCGGACTCGGGTGTGTCCTGATGTAGGAGAAGGTAGTGATCGCCTATTGTTTATGACAGTTGAGCCAGCATGAGCAGAACTATGCTACCCATGACCTGGAGTTAGAAGCAGTGGTCTTCTCCTTGATGATGTGATGGCACTATCTGATGGGCGAGCGCTTTACAGTCTACTCTTACCACCAGAGTCTCAGGTACATCTTCTCATAGAAGGACCTGAACCTATGACAGAGGTGATGTCTCAAGTTCCTCCAGGACTATGACTTTAAGATATTTTATACTCCTGGTAAGGGAAACGTTGTGGATGATGCTCTCAGTAGGAGTTCGGGCATTCAGCTACTTGGAGAGGCGATGGAGCAGTTAGCCGCTTTGCAGATATCCTTCGTAGATAGAGATGGATAAGCCTTCCTACAGTACCTCATAGTCACCCCTCCAATACTTCAGTGGGTTAGAGAGGTATAGCGTGGGGACATTGACTGTGAGACGCGAAATGCTCAGATTTCCATAGGGCAGGCGCCTGATAGATTTTCTGAAGGAGTATAGCACATCATCCTCTTTAGGGGACGTACCATGGTACCAGTTGCACTGCAGGAGGAAGTGTTGAGGGAGTTTCACACTTCCCCTCTTACGGTATATCCTGGAGTGTCAAAGATGTACCAGGATCTCAGACGACAACACTGGTGGCCAGGTATGAAGAAGGTTATGGCAGAGTTCGTTTCTCGATGCCTCACCTGCCAGCAGGTGAAGGCAGAGCACTAAGTACCAGCAGGCTTGGTGCAGCCCTTAGAGGTCCTAGATTGGAAGTGGGATGGGATATCTATGGATTTAGTGATGGGGCTCCCTCGTACTTCCAGAGGACATGACTCCATCTGGGTGATTCTCTACCGACTCACCAAGTCATCCCACTTCCTACCTATCAGAGAGCAGGGATTAGTGGAGAGCTTGGGATGCCTCTATATTCAAGAGATCGTACGGCTTCATGGTGTGCCATCATATATCTTCTTTGATCGAGATTCCCTCTTTACTTCTCGTCTTTGGAAGGGGTTTCCGGAGGAATTTGGGACATAGCTACGCCTGAGCACCACCTTTCATCCTTAGACATATGGACAGACGGAGAGGACCGTTCAGACACTCGAGGATATGCTTCATGCATGTGTCCTTGACTTTGGTCGCAACTGGGAGGATCACCTACCCTTGGGAGAGTTTGCATACAACAACAGCTACCACTCCACCATCAGGATGGAACCACACGAGGCATTGTATGGTCATCCTTGAAGATCACCTCTGTGTTGGATTGGCCCTAGGGAGTCAGCACTCATTGGACTAGAGATGGTTCAGGCTACAACGGAGAAGGTGCAGATCATCCAGAAGCGGATGAGGACCACACATAGCAGACAGAAGTCCTATGCTAATAGGAGGCGGAGACCACTGGAGTTCAAGGATGGTGACCATGTTTTCTTATGGGTATCATCTCGATGTAGATTACAGAGATTTTGTCAGGGCAACAAGTTATCTCTGCGCTTCATCGGACCATTCTAGGTCCTCAGCAGGGTAGGCGAGGTGGCTTACCGCCTCGCCCTTCCACCTCAGTTACACCGGGTTCACGAAGTCTTCCATATATCACAGCTGAGGTGATACGTGCATGACCCAACCCACATCATTGATCACGGGGAGATGGACATCAATGATGGGGCTACATTCAGGGAGGTTCCGGTGGAGATCAAGGATCGACAAAATCAGGTCCTACGTGGATGGTCGATTCCTCTAGTGTGCATTTGTTGGCAGCACGGGGACCTCCAGGAGAGCACATGGGAGCGGGAGGCTCAGATGCATGCTCAGTACCCTCATTTGTTCCACTAGTTTATACTGTATCTTTATGAGGACATAAAGCCCTGAGGTGGGAGTAATTTAAAACCTGGAAATTTCAAGTAAATTTTTTTCTTAAATACTTTGGAATTTTATGAGTCGGTGGCTTCTAACGACACTTGATTCCGAGGCCTGGTGCACCCGGAATCAATTTTTGATGTTTAGCTTGGGTATGTTCAGTGAACGAACGAGTGGGTTTTCCTATATTTTGAACCGCTACTCGAAATTGAAATATGAGGGCACCGATGAACTCATAACACCGGTAATTGCTTAATAGGACCTTTACCGAAGATGCATTTTCTCGGGGTAAGAAGTTAAAATTTTTGGAATTAAATAAGAAGTGAATAAAATTATAAAACAATTTTATTTTTATATCTAAAGTGCTTATATCCAACATGGGGGAGTTGGGATGGGACCCACAAGCTTTTAACTACCCATGTAAGAATATATGTGATGTGGGACCCACACGATCCCCAACCTTTCACATTCCCATAACTCTCATAAACTCCCCCATTAAACTTGAAAACTCCCCTAAATTAATCAGGACCTTTCCTCTCTCCCTCTCACTTCATTTAAACTTTCCAACCTAACATTTAATTAATTAAAAAACTCTTATTTTAATTAATTAAGTGGAATAGATTTTGAATTTTGAAATGCATGGAATATTAAATTAAAATAAGGGGTGACCTTATTTTAATAGTTTTTGGATTGTTGTGTGGGGAATTTTTGGGAGAGAACTCTTGTGAAGAAGAGGAGGATTTATCATTTATCGAAGAACGCCAACTTGTCACGACCTCTCCTCGGGGCCCGCGCCGTGACTACCCCAAGCCTGCCTTCCATAGGCCAGACTAGCACCAAAGGCGTAAATCCTGATAACTGGGAAGGTATTTCCCTTATAAAAGTAAACAAAACACCACAGAGTACAAGCGGAAGTAAAACACTAAGTACAAAGAGAAGTGCTGAAAGGTAAATGGGCCAGAATACAAACCCAACTAAAAATACAGCTACAACTGAACAAAAGTACAATAGAAAAAGACTACAGCTGGAAGAACAGAAGAGGCTCCTAGGTCATCCTCCTCGGATCCTACCTGAAGGGTAGGTACAGATGGCGCAGCTCCTGGATCATCCACCACGGATCCTACCTGAAGGGTAGGTACAGATATCCTCCACAACGCTCTCGCCCATCATCCTCCTTCATGTGTTGTCTCGTCGCGAATTCCACCTCTGAATAATGACTCACCGTGTGGTCCACCTCTGGGTACCGTCTAGTCCTAGAACACTCGGCCTCCGTCAGCACTGCTCGTCGTCTGCAACCAACACAATGAGGTGCGGGCATAGCTCGTGCAGGGGTGAGTATAACGATACTCAGTAGGGACCCCGAGACCCTCAAGGTCTCACTAAAACCAACAAGGATAACCACAAAGAAGATCTCAACAGATAACCTCTACTTAGGTATGTGCCCATACATATACCTAAGTTATCAAGTAACCCATCTCAATCATGAGGAAACACAAGGGTTATGAAATCAACGGATAACCACTACCCAGGTATATGCTCATACATATACCTAAGTTATCAAGTGACCAATCTCAATCAAGAGGTAAACACAAAGGTCATAGACTCAACTCAAACCAGGATTTTCATTATCGAAACCATAACTGCTGAAGAGCTCCGTCTCTGGAGTGTACAGTGGTCCTATCATGACTCCGAGGTACTGCTCACTAACCTAAGACTGCTGATGTACTTCTCCTATTGAGTACCGCGGGCCAGCCACCCAAACTCAGTAGTGCTTCTCGCCAGGGTATGCCACCCAAACACAGTAGTGCACACCCCCTAGTAGCCTGCAGAGGTAATCTCCGGACGAGTACCGCGGGTCTACACTGTCACACAGGTAGTGCTCAATCCGCCATGGGTTTGCACCTCACAAAGTAGTGCTCCGTCCACTGGGCTAGTCGACTCACTCCAAGTCGAGTCGGTCAAGCAGTCGTCAGGTCTCAGCCGGCTACACGGTCTCTGCACTCCGTACGCTCGTCTCCGGGAGGGTCCGCTCCACGAGCTACAGGTCGATACTCCAAGTGTCACAAGTCCCACGAATAAGTATCTCGAAGGACCACCTCGTCATAGGGGTCTCAACGCAAAAGACGGCGCATCAATCGGACGCCCGGTCTGTGAGTTATTAGCCTTTTCGTCCCAGGGGCCCGGTTGGTTTCATGAGCGAACCAACCCGGCTGTATCTCAACTGTACCCCGAACTCTCATATGGTATACTCATAGGGACCGTTTCTCAACGAGATCACCAACGCCACTGACGGTTCGTCAAACGGACGTCCGTTCTGAAAGATAACAGCTTTTCCGTTCCAAGGGCCCGGTTGGATTTCAGTTACAATCCAACCCGGACACTATCCAACAACAACCAAAACTCGGGCGAAGTATGCCAAAAGTTTCATCTCAACAAGAGGAAATCAACGAGACAGACGACGCGTCAATCGGACGCCCGGTCTGTGAGTTATTGGCTTTTTCGTTCCAGGGGCCCGGTTGGTTTCGTGTACGAACCAACCCGACCGCACTCTGATGGCATCCAAACCTCGAGTGGAGTAAGCCAAAAGATCTGTATCACTTAGAGGAATCCATCAAAGTCAACGGCACTTCAATCGGACGTCCGGAGCTCAAGATATAAGTGTTTCCGCTCTAAGGGCCCAGTTGGTTTTGTATCCAAACCAACCTAGCCGAACCCAAAGTTCTCTGAAACCTTGAGTGTAATATACTGAAACGACCGCCTCAATCCAAGTATCGCATCGACGCTGACGGTGCATCGATCGGATGTCTACAACTCAAGATATGGGCGAAAGACCGAAAAGGGTCTGCAAACGGGGGGTCTGGGCCCGAACCGACCCGGCCCAACCCCCCTGGGTCGGCCCGAACTAGGTCAACCCGGCCCGGCCGGGCGGCCCGGCCCGGTACAGCCGGTCTGGCCCGGCGCTGGCCGAGCGGCTGCGCAAAAAGGGGGCGCTGGCCCCTTGGATGAAACCCCCCCCCCCCCCCTGCACGGGGGCCGCTCCCTGCCAATGGACGCGGCATGATGCCGCGTCTTGCTGGTCTCGCGCGGCCGCGGGACCAGCTGCCCGCCGCGGCGGCGCACCGACGGAGTCTTCCGCGGACCACCGGAGTTGCTCCGGTGGTCCGATTTCAATTCCGTCTGCGCCGGTGGTCCTCCCGGGAGCCAAAGATTACTGCAAAGGATTCAAAATGCCATTGCGGCCCGCCTCTTCATCGTCCGTCGATCCGTACTTCTACAACAAACAGAGGGGTCTCCAAGTCGCCTCCTTGGCCCCGACTCCGCCTGCGGTTTCGTTCGGCCCCAACGGCGTGGCGCGACGGCGCCGCGCTTCTTTGCCGCGTTCTTTCTTCTCGTTTCCACGCGGTGCAACGGCACCGCGCTGCCTTTCACATGCCGCAACAAACTCAAACAACAAGGGGGGAAGGAGGGTCGGCTGTGTTCATGTGGTCCGACCTTCCCCCGTTAGTATGATAACAGGCAGCCCAAAATGAAACCAAGAAAGGCGACAGATGATATCACGATCAACAATAAAAATAAGCCCTCACAACTTCCCGCAAAAACATTTCCAAACCCGCAAGGAAAACGGGCGCGGATCAACTAGATAACAAGTTGATCCGTGTTTCCTTGTTTTCTTTAGAATGAATGAAACGAGGGAATGAATTCATTCTCAAAATTAATTCCCTACCTCAAGTGTTGTCGTCGAACGCGAGTTCGTCGCAGAATTAACCGTCGTAGAAGAAGAGGATCGTCACAGAAGAGAAGGATCGTCGTGGAAGAAACGTCTTTGACGTCGCGGTACACGGCGTCGCGTCGTCGATCTCCGAGGGTTTGGCGTTCTTCATCGGAGTTTGGATCATTCTTTGCGTTCTTCACGTTCTTCGTCGAAGAAGAACGCTTTCCTCCAAATCCTCTCCACACCACAAGTTCCAACAGAAATAAAATAAGATTTATCTTATTTTATTAACGCACATGACAAGTTTGAATTTCAAAAGAAAAGAAACGAACAATTAATTCAATGAATTAATTGTAACGATTTAACCGCCCAATTAATGAGGCGTTTCTTAACCAGAAAAAACGCACGGTTGACTTTCATTAAAGAGGGGGGTTGCGAGTGCGTTACTTAGAGGCAAAGAAACGGTGGGGCTCATGCGGGCCCCACCTCACAAATATCCTACCAAGTTGGTATGATATTTTGGGTTCCACCCTATCCGCTTAACATAGCCTAAGTGGCTCTTAAGTGGATTTAAGTGAAATAAAATAAAGTTGTCGCACCACTTTATTTTATTTCTTAACTTAACCCCAAAAATTAAAAACCACACCCGAGAAAACGCAACTCCAGAAAATGCATTTCTAAGAAAATACCGGCACTAAGATTTCATCGGTGCCCTTGGAATTCGATTCCGAGCGCCGGTTCAAAAGTTAGAAAAACCCGCTTGTTCGTTCACTGAACGTACCCGATCTAAACTTTGGAAATTAATTCTGGGAACACCAGGCCTCAGAATCAAGAGCCGTCAGAAACTGTGTTCTTCTAAAATTCCAAAGAAAATGAAGAAAAATATTTCCTTGAAATTTCTGGGTCTTTACATTACTCACCCATCAGGGCTTTACATCCCCGTAAAACTTCAACACAAACTAGGGTCACAAAAGCGGTATTGAGCACGCATCTGAGCCTTCTGCTCCCATGTGCTTACCTGGAGGTTCCTGTACTGCCCATGAAAGCGCACCCAATGAATAGGCCGTCCTCGAAGGATCCGCTCCTGTCGATCCTCGATCCCCACTGGAACCTCCGTGAAAGGCACCTCATCGCCATCGTCCATCTCCCCATGGTCGATGATATGCAAAGGGTCGAGCACGTATCTCCTCAATTGAGATACGTGGAAGTCTTTGTTCACCTGGGGCAACTGAGGTGGATGGGTCAAGCGGTAAACCACCCCGCCTACCCAGCTGAGGACCTAAAAAGTTCCGCTGAACCTCGGAGATAACTTGCCTCCTTGGTCACATCTCCGTAACCCTCTTCGAGGTGAGACCCGTATAAGGACGTGATCGTCATCCTCAAACTCCAGAGGTCTCCAACTCCTGTTTAGAACTGGAACTCAAAAGGACTACTACCACGAGGGTAAGGTTGACCGACTCAAGAGTGATCGGTCGCACCCTCCTGTGCATGAGTTTATCTTGTGCTGCCTGGGGTTTCCTTTTCACCGTCCAAGGAAAACCCAACCTGACGTCGTAGTTAAAACACAAAATTTTTTCCTAATACTATCAATTTGTGTATGAACTGTGTTTGCCCAGTTCATACTCAAACCAACGTCTTAAGGTCTCAATGCTGCCACCAAGATATTCCAACCGAAACTCTCACCTCGAGGGTCTGATCACACTGTCGGCGTAAGTGTGATTATCAATTCTTCTCTCAAGGTATCTCCAGACGTGAGGGTCAAGTCCACGACTTACCGAAAACTCTAGGTCTAGTATAAGATTTGTGGAAGGAAGGAATGATTCGTATCAACTCCTGTTACTACGGTAGCTATTAGTGGACATATACGGTCCCTTGAATCATTTTTAGAGCCATTGGGTCACACTCCTTGACCGCAGGCAGCCGCACTCTTCCTCTTCCCTCTAGCTCCCTGAGCCTGGCGGGGATAACTAAGGCGGGTGGTTGTAGCATGTTAAGATGTAAACCACCTCATACTGATCTCCTATCTCTACCTCCATGTCTTCTGCTTCGCAGACTCATCACTCCTTAAAGCTTCCACTTCTTGAAACATTTAACATGCCTGAGTCTCTAAGACTGGCGCCAGTTTCCTGTTTCTTACTGCACTGTGCAGTCTTTATCCACTCCTAGATGACCTGCACCTTCTTTTCCTATGATCTGAAAGAGCTGCTAAAAAATTCTCCTTTGACGAAAAGAGAAACTCGGTCTCATCCCCTGGATGAACCACACTCATTGCCTAATACAGTCAATCCCGACATGAATGATGCATTCATGCCCTGGATGACGTCGTAAGGCCTCGACGTAACTACCAAGAGATCCAACTGTCACTCTCGCCTCCAAGGGTCGAGTCACACTGTCGGCATCAGTGCGAGGTCACTAGGTCTCCTCCAGTAGAAATATCGAAAGTGAGGGTCAAGTCAACAGTCTTAACCAGGACCACTCAGTATCAACCAAAAAAAAGGATAGGAAATCAAACATCACAAAGATAAGTGTCTTTTTATTATTGCAGCTCATAGTACAAAGACACGAATACAACAACAACAGAGAACTAGAAGTACAAGAGACGTATCCACTAGTTCCTCTCATGTCCACCTGCTCTCGGAGCTCTACTGTCTTGTCCACTGCTTAGCTATTTCTCAAGCACCCACTGTTGCTTCTGCCTCAGTGGCTCCTCCAAAGCCTGCGGATCATCTGTAGGAGGATTCGGACAGTCATGTGTCAGGTGACCCTTCCTGCCACATTCATAACACTTCCTACTCCTCGTACGGCTGGCTCTAGTCCTCTTGGACCTCTGCATCATCTGTCTACTGCCCACAGATGACTCGGCTACTGATCGAAAACCCTGCGGCAAAGGCAGAATCTCCTGTACACGCTCGGGGTGTTGAGATACTGGCACAGACTCCACCCTGAAGAAGGTCTCGAAGTCTTCCCATGTGAAGGCCATCCCGTCGCAAAACTGGAACAAGTGGCTCCACCAACTGCCTGCTGCTGCCTGAAGAAGGCTGGAAGCAAGGATCACCATGAAGTCTGCAGGCATCCCCACTAGCCTAAAGACTCTCACTACTGCCCCCAGCAAATCCTCAGCCGCCTACGGGTCCGTCTCTCCCCGGAACCTGGGTGGTCTATGGCGCTGGAACTCATGCAGTGCACTCAAGTGGCGTGCATCACCTACTGCTGGGGCTGGTGGAATCGTGGCCAAACGTATGGTAGTACCGCTGGTGCCTCTGCTGGTGCCTCAACTACAAGAGGGCCCTGTACCGAAGCCTTGTCGCTCGGAAAGCTGTCAGTACGCACATCCCTCTAGGCTCTAGCTGGTTGTCTGAGAAAAGTCATCCTGAAAGAAACAACATGACACTGTCAAACGATTATACCTAGTGAGCTAACCTGGTTTGAGCTGACATTTAAAAACTTCTGGAAACACACACGCAATCAGTGTTTTCATGTACAAAGTCGGAAATCAGTTGTCAGGGTCCTGGTGTATGGATACGTCGGCCGCCTGCACCAACACTGGACTCCCTGAACTGAAAACCACACTCGGTACTCTTAACACTATTTCTTCACAGAAAGAAAATATCAGAGTTATAAGTTCTACAGTAGAACCGACTCCTCTGATACCAATTTTTCACAACCCGTCCTCGGGGCCCGTGCCGTGACTACACCACGCCTGCCTTCCATAGGCCAGGGGCTGGAGACTAGCACCAAATGCATAAATCCCGATAACTGGGAAGGCATTGCCTTTATAAAAGTAAACAAAACACCACAGAGTACAAGAGGAAGTGAAACACTAAGTACAAAGAGAAGTGCTGAAAGGTAAATGGGCCAGAATACAAACCCAACTGAAAATACAGCTACAACTGAACAAAAGTACAACAAAAAAAGACAACAGCTGGAAGAACGGAAGCGGCTCCTGGTACATCCTCCTCGGATCTTACCTAAAGGGTAGGTACAGATGGTGCAGCTCCTGGATCATCCACCACGGATCCTACCTGAAGGGATGGTACAGATAGGCTCTACAACGCTCTCGCCCGTCAACCTCCTTCGTGCGACGTCTCATCGTGAAGTCCACCTCCGGATACTGACTCGTCGTGTGGTCCACCTCCAGGTATCGTCCAGTCCTTGAACACCCAACCTCCTTCAGCACTGCCCATCGTCTGCAACCAACACAACGAGGTGAGGGCATAGCCCATGCAGGGGTGAGTATAACGATACTCAGTAGGGACCCCAAGACCCTCAAGGTCTCACTAAAACCAACAAGTATAACCACAAAGAATATCTCAACAGATAACCTCTACTTAGGTATATGCCCATACATATACCTAAGTTATCAAGTAACCCATCTCAATCATGGGGAAACACAAGGGTTATGAAATCAACGGATAACCACTACCTAGGTATATGCCCATACATATACCTAAGTTATCAAGTGACCCATATCAATCAAGAGGTGAACACAAAGGTCATAGACTCAGCTCAAACCAAGATTTTCATTATCGAAACCGTAACTGCTGAAGAGCTCCGTCTCTGGAGTGTACAGTGGTCCTGTCACGACTCCGAGGTACTGCTCACTAACCTAAGACTGCTGAGGTACTCCTCCTGTCGAGTACCTCGGGCCAGCCACCCAAACATAGTAGTGCTTCCCACTGGGGTATGCCACAAAAACACAGTAGTGCACACCCCCTAGTAGCCTGCAGAGGTACTCTCCGGACGAGTACCGCGGGTCTGCACTGTCACACAGGTAGTGCTTCGTCCGCCATGGGTCTGCACCTCACAATGTAGTGCTCCGTCCACTGGTCCAGTCGACTCACTCCAAGTCGAGTCGGTCAACCAGTCGTCAGGTCTCAGTCGGCTACACGATCTCCGCACTCTGTACGCTCGTCTCTAAGAGGGTCCTCTCCACGAGCTACAGTTCGATACTCCATGTATCACAAGTTCCACGAAGAAGTATCTCAAAGGACCGCCTTGTCATAGGAGCCTCAACGCAACAGACGGCGCGTCAATCGGACGCCCGGTCTGTGAGTTATTAGCCTTTTCGTCCCAGGGGCCCGGTTGGTTTCGTGAGCGAACCAACCTGGCCGTATCTCAACTATACCCCGAACTCTCATAGGGTATACTCATAGAGACCGTTTCTCAACGAGATCACCAATGCTGCTGACGGTTTGTCAAACGGATGTCCGGTATGAAAGATAACAACTTTTCCGTTCCAGGGGCCCGGTTGGATTTCAGGTACAATACAACCCGGACACTATCCAATAGCAACCAAAACTCGGGCGAAGAATGCCAAAAGTTCCGTCTCAACAAGAGGAAATCAACGAGACAGACGACACGTCAATCGGACACCCGGTCTGTGAGTTATTGGCTTTTTCGTTCCAGGGGCCCGGTTGGTTTCGTGAGCGAACCAACCCGACTTCACTCCGACGGCATCCAAACCTCTAGAGGAGTAAGCCAAAAGATCCGTCTCACATAGAGGAATCCATCAAAGTTGACGACACGTCAATCGGACGTCCGGAGCTCAAGATGTAAGTGTTTCCACTCTGAGGGCCCATTTGGTTTCGTATCCGAACCAACCCGGCCGAACCCAATGTTCTCCGAAACCTTGAGTTTAATATACCGAAACGACCGTCTCGATCCAAGGATCGCATCGTCACTAACGGTGCATCGATCAGAGGTCTACAGCTCAATATATGGGAAAATGACCGAAAAGGGTCCGAAAACGGGGGGTCTGGGCCCGGACCGACCCGGCCCAACCCCCCTAGGTCGGCCCGAACCGGGTCGACCCGACCTGGGTCCGGGTCCGACCCGACCTGGGTCCGAGTCCGACCCGACCTGGGTCTGGGTCCGACCCGGATGGCGCGACCCGGCCCAGCCCGGCGCGGCCGCGCAAAAAGGGGGCACTGTCCCCTTGGACGAACCCCCCCCCCCCCCCCCCCGCACGGGGGTCGCTCCCTGCCAAAGGACGCAGAGTGATGCCGCATCCTGCTGGTCCCGCGCGGCCGCGGTGGCCCCTTCTCGGCGGCACACAGGCGAAGTCTTCCGCGGACCACCGGATTTGCTCCGGTGGTCCGATTTCAATTCCGTCAGCGCCAGTGGTCCTCCCGGGAGCCGAAGATTACTGCAAAGGATTCAAAACCCCATTGCGGACCGCCTCATCATCGTCCGTCGATCCGCACTTCTACAATAAATAGTGGGGTCTTCAAATTGCCTCCTTGGCCCCGACTCCACCCGCGGTTTCGTTCGGCCCCAACAGCGCGACACGACGGCGTCGCGCTTCTTCACCGCCTTCTTTCTTCTCGTTTCTGCGCGGTGCAACGGCACCGCGCTGCCTTTCACATGCCGCAACAAACTTAAACAACAAGGGGGGAAGGAGGGTCATTCGTGTTCGTGCGGTCCGACCTTCCCCCGTTAGTATGATAACAGGCGGCCCAAAATGAAACCAAGAAAGGCGACAGATGAGATCACGATCAACAATAAAAATAAGCCCTCACAACTTCTGGCAACAAAATTTCCCAACCCGCAAGGAAAACGGGCATAGATCAACTAGATAACAAGTTGATCTATGTTTCCTTGTTTTCTTTAGAATGAATGAAACGAGGGAATAAATTCATTCTCAAAATTAATTCCCTACCTCAAGCGTTGTCATCAAACGCGAGTTCGTCGCGGAATTAACCGTCGCGGAAGAAGAGGATCATCGCGGAAGAGAAGGATCGTCATGGAAGAAACGTCGTTGACATCGCGGTACACGGCATCACGTCGTCGATCTCTGAGGGTTTGGCATTCTTTATCAGAGGTCGGAGCATTCTTCGCGTTTTTCGCGTTCTTCGTCGAAGAAGAACGCTTTCCTCCAAATCCTCTCCACGTCACAAGTTCCAATAGAAATAAAATAAGAGTTATCTTATTTTATTAACGCACATGACACGTTTGAATTTCAAAAGAAAAGAAACGAACAATTAATTCAATGAATTAATTGTAACGATTTAACCGCCCAATTAATGAGGTGTTTCTTAACCAGAAACAAACGCACGGTTGACTTTCATTAAAGAGGGGGGTTGCGGGTGCGTTACTTAGAGGAAAAGAAACGGTGGAGCTCATGCAGGCCCCACATCACAAAATATCCTACCAAGTGGGTAGGATATTTTGAGTTCCACCCTATCCGCTTAACTTAGCTTAAGTGGATTTTAAGTGGCTTTAAGTGAAATAAAATAAAGTTGTCGCACCACTTTATTTTATTTCTTAACTTAACCCCAAAAATTAAAAACCACACCCAAGAAAACACAACTCCAAAAAAGGCATTTCTAAGCAAATACCGGTGCTGCGATTTCATCGGTGCCCTCAGAATTCGATTCCGAGCGCCGGTTCAAAATTTAGAAAAACTCGCTCATTTGTCCACTGAACGTACCCGAGCTAAACTTCGGAAACTAATTCCGGGCACACCGGGCCTCGGAATCAGGCGCCGTCAAAACTGCGTTCTTGTAAAATTCCAAAGAAAATTAAGAAAAAAAATTCCTTGAAATTTCTGGGTCTTTACACAACTCTCCGATGAAGAACATAAAATCGGTGACCTCAGTTCACTATCCAATTATTCCTCCACAGAAAGGGAGGAGACACCGACGTGGGAACTCGCTAGCGATAGCGGGTCTTCTATTCTTCTCTCCATGACAAAAGAGGAGATGACACTTCCTTGGGTCCACACCGATGACGATGAAAACGACACCATTATCTGATGCTTGTCAACCGTGAACCTTATACGAGGTAGGGTAAATTGTTCCAATTTTATTTGAATAAAATTGTTCGTTGTGCATCGTGAATCCCTGTTCATCTTCGGCCGATTGTTACCGCCTAACGCAGAGGTCCCGGGCCGAAAAAACACGGCCCAACGACCCTCCGTCGTTTCTTGATCTTTTTGGAATTGGAAACTGGAGGGAGGGAGAGAATGGCGTCGTCACGCAGTGCTGAAAATGTGGCAAAGAAAACTGGCATCATCGCGCCGGTTGTGCGGGAGGAACCGCGGAATGCCACACGGTCCGCTTCGGCTGAAGAACCGGCGGGCCCATCGGCCGGCCGGGCGGAGGGGAACCGCGGCGCAGGGAGGGCTCCGCGCTGAAGAACCGGTCGATCCGTCTGTCGGCCGGGTGGAGCTGGACCGTAGAGCCAGGAGGGCGCCGTGCTAGAAGATCGGCGGCCCGCCCGTGCGGGATGCGTGCGCCAGAAGGCCGGTCGGTTTGGGAGGGCGCTGCCATAAGGCGCCACCGGTTCGGGCAGTCGGGGGCCGCGCCCCCGCCTCGGACCGCTCGGCCTAAGGGCTGAGACAGCCAGGCCATGCAACTCACCTGGCTGATCCGACCCCTTTGTCGAGTCGGACCCGCCAAAACAGAGTCGACCTGATCCGTCGGCCCATCGGTCCTAACGGACTGGCCCATTATTCAGTTAAACGTGAATAACTTAAGGACCACATGTCTGATCGACACGCCGTCTGCAGCACTGGGAATCTTTCGATGATACGGTCCTTTTTCAATACTCTAAGTGAGTTTTGGATGAATTTGGATATCAGCCGGGTTTGGAACGAGCAAGTTTCCAACTCAACCCCTGGAACAAAAAGGCCCATATCTCTCAGACCGGGCGTCTGATTGACGCACCAATTATCATGTTGAGTTCCTTTTGACAAGACGGAACTTCAAGATAAATCAAATCTGGACTTTTTGATAGTTGATGTATCGACCCCTTTACTCAAGGAGAGGACCCTCCTGGAATTGAGTACACTGTGTGTGGGAACCCTAGAGATGGCTGTGACTGTGACAACTACCGTGCTGGGATCCTCTGTGGGTTCGACTATGAAGACGACTCTACTTGAATCCTATGTGGGTTTGGGAGTGAGGAAGACTGTACTTGGATCCTCTGTGGGTTCGGCAGTGATGACAACTATAATTGGATCCTACGTGGGTTCGACAGTGATGTTTACAATACTTGGATCCTACGTGGGTTCAGCAGCAACGACTTCTGTACTTGGATCCTACGTGGGTTCAGAAGAGGAGATGATTCAGAGGCTACATCTATCATCTCCACCCCTCTTCATGAGTAGTATACATGTCTGAGCTGAGTCTTGACTTTCAATCATTATCATTGATGTGATTGACTTAAATTTCTGTGTGGACTGGGTTGTGATTTCCTGTGTGGACTGGGTTGTACTTAGGCTCGTGAGTTGGAGCCGAACTAGAATTGTTGACTTAAATATATGTATGGGAATATACCTAAGTAGAGTTGGTTGATACTTCATGTTTGTATATTTCCTTTGTGGTTTATCCTTTGTGTATTCTGGGATACCTTTGGGGGTCTCAAGGTCCCTACTGAGTATCGTATACTCACCCCTACATGGGCATTGCCTGCACTACGTTGTGTTGGTTGTAGATGACGGAAAACACTGATCGTGGTCGAGGCATGTGGAGATGGATGGTATCTGGAGGTGGACCACCTGGCGGGACATACACGGAGGGGAAGAATGGACCTAAGGTACCGATGAGACTATCTATACCCACCCTTCAAGTGGGATTCCTGGAGGACGACTTGGTGGTTGCTGCTTTACTTTTCAGTTGTTGTAATTTCTTTCTCAGTTGTATTGTACTTTACGTTGGGTTTGTATACTAGCCCATTTACTTTCTAGAACTTACTTTTGTACTCAGTTTACTTTTTGTTTACTCAAACTTCTGTACTCTGTTGTGTTTTTTTACTTTTATAAAGGCAATGCATTCTCATTTTATCAGGATTTACGCCTTTGGTGCTAGTGTCCAGCCCCTGGCCAATGGAAGGTGGGCTTCAGGTTGTCATGGAATGGGCCCCGAGGATGGGTCGTGACAATTATGGTATTTTTATATAACACAAACCATTATTCTTTATATTTTGTGTAAATATGATAACTTCGTTTGTAGATGTGTGGACTATCGCCTCTTCAAGGAGATGTGATATGTTCACAAATTAAATGGAATGTATTAAAGATGGGTTTAATTAAATGTATGTGACATAAAATATATATATATATATTATATTAATTACATAATTAAATTTCTAGAAATATAATGTATCATTTCCTTTATTACACTTTTCACACACTAAAAAATGATAGCGTTGTTTGTGGACGTGTGGATTACCACATCCTTGACGCGATGTAAATCCTTTTACATAAAAATAATTAATTATAAAAGTATATATGATTAATTAGAATGGTTTTTATTATATAATTATCATTCTATAAAGGTAAAATTTTAATTACCTTCTTTCCATAATGATCATTGAAAAATCGGAACATTACTCACATGTACGTACAACCTACCATCTCCATGATTATAACATTGGATCATTTTTCATAACCATATTTCATAATTGGTATTATAAGAATACTTTATGTATAAATATGATAATTATTTCATGATAATTATTATTTTTATTTTTATATAATGGCCCCTTTCATCATAGTCAACCTACCAAATTCTTTTTTTACAAATTAACTAAATTTGGTCAAAACACCCGATGTAAAGTTAATTATTTAAGCAGTTGTATAAATAATTGTAATAAGTGAAGTAAAAGTAATAATAAAATTTAAAAATGTTATCAAGAAATTAAATAATTAACATAATTTTATTATTCAGGAAAATAAATACATACGTGACAAGTTGGACTCAAGGTAATGGATTCTTCTCTCACTTTTACATTAACGGGGAATAAACCATTTTCACAACTTATTTATTTTGTTTGGGGTATATAATTACCATATTTATTTTATATATTGAATACATTTATCTTCATAGTATTTATAGTTTCATTTGATTTTATTTATTTCCTGGGCAATATAATTAAATAGTTATCAAGTTTTATGGGATTTTCATCTCACTTTTTAAATCTATGAGATAAAATGTCATATTCACAACTTACTTCTTTTGTGTGATGTATATACTACCCATTTTGATATATTATATCATAAATAATTTTAAATTCTTAGTATTTAAATTATTACTTTGAATTATATCATCTAATATGTTTTGAATTGAAAATTTTTAAGTGGTAAAAGTTATCCTTGCAATCTCACTCTCTTTTGTGATTGTTAACTTTCTATTAAAACAATCCCTTTATTGTAATATTTTTTTTTGAAATTATATTTCTATTAAAAATACATTTAATTTATCATGTGTGTGATTATTTCCTAAATGGTATACCATTTTTACATATTTTAATTCGATAAATATTGATAAATCAATTTCTTCTATTCATAATGGATATTTTTTTATTAGGGGTAATGATTAATTAAATCAATGGTTCTACATATAAGAAATGAATTAGATTTTGTATGTGATGATAAGGGCTCGTTATAACCCATTGATGCATTATTAGGTTTCATTATAAAAACTATATATGTTTTTGGATGAGGCCTTACCCATTTATTAGATTCTTTTCCTGAAGCCTTGACATTAATAGATTCTTGGTATGAAGCCTTGAAAATATTATATGGTTGGCAAGAAGACTCAACGATATGTTTTAGATACCCATAATTATGGATTAAACTATTTTTATTCCATATGATTATTAGATTAATTAAAATATCCATGGTTATGTTTCATTCCCATATTATTGATTAAATGGAATGTTCTTCAGTTATCTACCCTTACATATTGATTATTCCTTATCCAGTTGTCCAAATAGAAAGTGTGTTAAGTTTATTTTACCTTTCCATATTGATTATTATTAATGATTCATGATTACCTCCACTATACTTACCCTTATTGATAATTAGATTTCACCCTTATTATGTCTCATTTCCCTAGGTTATTAAGAGGAATCCTTTGAATGAGTTACAATGATGTAGAACTTTTACTTTTGTTATGAAATATTATTCTATCCCCATTGTAAAAGTGATTTCATGAATATAATATGGGTTTCAAAAACTAATAAAATCATTGGTCCCTTAGGATTTGATTCCTTGTAATCATGACAATGTAATAAAGTTTGGCACCAGCTCTGATCTTCTAGGTTCAAGGTGCTATAATTTTTTCTCTCCTCTTCATAGTCATCTACTAAAAATGGTTAGAATGAGTAAAGATAATAACCAATAGATATAAACCATCATATGTAGAGTTAATACTTGAATTTATGGGGATTAAATATAAAAAATAATACCATTAAATAACTTACAAATAACTATATCCCTAAAACTCTTCAAGATATTCCTAACTAAATTTGAAAACCAAAAATCTTAAACAACTTGATCACATACTCTTCCAAGATCATATTAACTTTTATCTCAAAAACTATTAAACCTTCAATATCACCAACCTCTTCTTTATAATTTTATAAACATGTTAATTTGTTTTTCAATGATATAAAACCATATACTTCCAAAAATTAAATTTATCTCTATTTTTAAAATAATATCAACCATAAAATCACATACTAACATTTATTTTATGTTAAAATTAATAATATGATGTTCCCATAAATATAATAAACTCCTTCAAAAATAATGTTAATCAACTATTCACTAAATAACTTTTTAATCCCCAATGTTATATATACTATTCAATATATTTTCCTAAAAATATGATATCCTTTTATTAAATAACCATAATTGTAACATAAAATCGAATAAAAATATAATTTTTATCTATCCATAAATCATATATTATTTATAAATTTAATAAATATCTTTAAAATACAATTAATCACCTTATAATAAAATCATAAAATACCTAAAAATGGTATTTATACCTTTGAACTTATAATCTTCCTTAAACTCATCAACCCTTTATGATATATATAACTATTAAATTATCCTCAACTAATAACATCATATCCTATAAATTTATCTAAACAATTCTATGATACAAATTATAACACCCAAGAGCCAAACTCTAGGATCTGGTGATAAAAACATATTCTTAACATATTTGATTTGATACTAATATATGTGACTCAATTTTAACCATCCATAATTACATTATCAATAACCAATAGTGATTTACCTACATACCCAAGAACCTTTAGGTTTATAGTTTTATATAATTAATAAAAACCCCTTTATGTAACAAAACCCATGTATTTCTCTTCAAATGGTCATTTTTTACATTACAAAAATCACTTTTTATTTTATAATAAGTCATTAACATCCCCCAAAAAATTCTAAAAACATTGTACCCTTCTTGGAAAAACATATATAATACTCCTCTTCATCTCCATGGGAAATGGAAGAAAAATAATGTTGATATTAAATGATCAGTAAGGGTAAACATTAGTGATAACAATCTAAGATCATAAGTGAACATAATATGAGAATAAGGGTGTGAGATAATAAAAAACGTTCATGTACATATCATAATAAAATCATGACCAAAAAATCCTAGATAAAAAATAATTAATCATGGAATAATTCTTTCACATAATATTAGGCATGAATCAATGTAATATTGGAATATGATCTAATAATCACAATCTATTAGAGCATACCATAGGAAAAAGAATAATTCACAAACATAACCTCTACCTTTGAAAAGGTCCAAAAATCCCTTTACTTATAAAATCAGCTTGTTATTTTATAAAATCCAAACATTTCATTTTTAAATACATTAGAAAGTAGAGAAAACCCATGAAGGCATATTGGGACATTATATTCATATCACTCGTACAATGAAATAACATACTTAGTTAAATTCAACATATATTCCACGAATAATAAATCATTACCCAATGCATTATAGAGTTACATTCCAAGATTACATGTCATCATTTATAATTTATAAGAACTATAAAATGAATAAAATTCATAGGTATTTTATTTAATTATTAAGCTTTTAAAAACAAACATAATTAATTTTTAGCTTGATTAACCCTTGGAAAACAAATGGATTTCAGGAGAAGTTTTTTAAAACGTCATCAGAATCCATGTAAATAAATAAAGTGGATTGTATTTCCCTAATAAATAATAATAATCATTAAATAAATTTTACATATATAAAAAAATTCTTTATAAAAGCATTAAAAATTCTTTGAAAAATAAAAATGAATTTATATTTCTTATGGTAACTTTTAAAAACAAAAAAATCACAAAATAATGGTAATAAGGTTTTATTTAAAAAATCATGTAAACATTCAAATTAAAATTAATAATGAATAAATGATATTTTTTTGGAAAAATTGTTCAATAACTAAATGATAAAAAACATTTATTTCATACATTTTTAGAAAGAGAGTAAAAAGTGACTCATGTGAAAAACATTAATAATATTCCATTTAAAACTTTTTAAAAGAAATTTAAATACTATATAAATAACTTGAAATAATCATTTAAGTTTATAAAATAATATTTTTGAAAAAATTTAAATAATATATACATAGAGGAGGAATACTTTGGGTAAAATACTTTAAAACTTTTAAATCAATGATTTTAAATAAAACACATTTAGGCTTTTAAATTAAAATCCCCCATGAAAGAGAGAGAATTAGATATATTTTAAAACCCATTAATTTTAATTAAAATTATCATAAATTACATCAATTGGTAACATAAACACCATATTAAGGAAATAAAGTAGTAAATATAGAATTTATCTCAATGAAGGAAAAAATGAGCTAAGAAAATGATTACGAATTTAGTAATGCTTAAATAAAAAAGAATGAACATTATCTGATTATAAAAACCCCATGAATTGTGTAAAATAATATGTTAAAATACATTCATGTAGTATTAAGTGAACTATATAAAATAAATTATGGTGTACGACTTGTAACATATCTCGTGAAATTAAAATTGAGAGAAAAAAAGAAACTGTTATGACTTTTATAAAAATTGAATCAAAATACCAAAAAGGATAGAATTTTAAACTGAAAATTAAATATCATAAATTAATAATTAATCATGATATAATATTTAAAATATAAATCAAATACACTATATAAATGTAAATAGTTGCATAATACAAAACACTCCTCAAAGAAGGAAGTTTGAGACCAAGAAACTCTTGAAAATATCATAACATTTGAAATAAGAATTTATAAATGAAGTTATTAAGTGAAAAAAATATAAAAAATATAATTTTTTTAAATAAATCATAAAAAAATCAGAGGTAAAAAAACACATAATATTTTTATAACATAGTCAAGGGATAATTGATGTAACTTAATTAAAGGAAATTCAGTTATGAATCTCCTTACCTCAAACTTCTTCTTAATCAAATAAATCAGGGTATAATTAATGTAGTATTATTATTATTAAAAATAAGAGATTATTAATATTTATTTTACATTATGAAATCCATTTATAATTTTTTATTATCTATATATTAATTATTTATTAATAAAAAAATTAATGTGGCAAATACCTTGTTCCCCAAACATGTTTCGATTCATATGTTTCGACCCTTGCACCTTGGTTATGTTTTAATCACCTAAATAATTTTAATTATGGTTTTATATATGTATTTGATATTATCCTTTAGTTCCATGAATATTTCATGGAACTTATGGTGATGATTCCTATGGAAAACATAAAAATTCCATTTTTTAGAAGTTTTGAATTCATGGAAAGAATTGATTTTATTAAAAATATATATATATATATGTATATATTAATATATAATAATATTAAAAAAATAATAAATTTATCATTATTATATAATATTACCAATAAAAAACATTCTTTAATCATCCATGGCATAAACATTATAAAAATGATCTTGTAGGTTATAAAACTGACCAAAATAAGAACATGTTATAATGGTTGAATGAATAATAATGTGCAATTTTATAATGATAATATCAATTTTAAATAAAATTAATAATGTTATAAATATCATATTTATTCATTAAATTATTCTATATAACCATCCAAATAAGGTAGTGATGAAAAATTAAATATGACATCCATTGTGTTGGTAATTTGCATGTACACATTAGTGATGTTTTCATTATTTAATGGATGGGAGGGAAAGAAAGTAGATAACAATTTATATTTTGAGAATAATAATTATTTCATATATATCATATTTATTTATTAAATCAATATTTATAACCAATCATGTGAATCCGTAAGGACAAATGAAAAACATCATCCATGGAGGTGGTAGTCTATACGTACACACAATTGACATTTTAATTTTCTATTGGGTGGAAGGGAAGTAGATAATGGTTGTTCCATAAATATAATAACATTTTAATATACTAATGATACTAATTAAACTATGTTATTGAGGTTATAATAGATTTTGAGGATGCGGGGGGTGAAATAAATTTGAATGAGCTCAGTTAAGATGATTACCTCTTTATTGGAAATCCACCTTTGGATATATCCTTAAGCCTTATTAGGTTGGTATTTTGGTGAGAAAAAAACCTATAGGTCATGTATTAGTGTGTTTTGATGTAATATTAGAATATCATGTTCAATATAAGGTGCTCAAGGTGGGTGAATAAGTGATGGGATAAGGTGATCCTTTTATAATTGATATAAACACTCTTAACATTAAAATAATATAAATGTATTTCTCAAGGTCAAATATAGACATGGAAAAAAAATAAAATTTAGGATATAAAAGTTTTAAATACACTCATATAATCAAATTAAAGTTATTATTTTGTGATATCTATGAACATATCACATAGTTTTAAACTTTTTTAACTCATTTAACCCTTACCGTGGTGATTGAATTTTACTATTACTAAAAATAAAATGGACCTTATTAAATAATTTGAATGTTATAATTAAAAATATACAATTAATTTTAAATGATTAAATTTATGGATATGCTAAAAATTAATTTTAATATAAATATGAAAAACACAATGACAAATGGTTTTTTAGAAAATAGTTTTTTAAAACATATAAATGAATTTTCCCTAAAATCATGTATAAAATTAATTATCTTGATTTATTGGTTTATTAATAAAAAATTATATTTATTTTAATTTCAAATCATTAAAAACTGAATATAAAATTGTAATAAATTAATTAAATAAAATGATAAAATTGTTCTCTTATTATAATAAAACATTACTTTAGTTCCAAAAAGTGGTATTATTTTTAAAAAGTGGTAGTATTTTTAAAAATTATATTTTTCACTATTCACACAAAAATAAACCATTTTAGAATCATCTGAAAAAATCAATCTATGTAAATTTTGAAAATAAAAAACCAAAAAATAATTTCACTTAATTAAATTAAAATTCACAATTTCATAAATTTAGCATTTAAAAAAATAAAACATATCATGTAGTATATGAATCACTGTATTGATATGTTGGAAGATAATACCCAACTTGTAATGACTTATTACATTGATGCATAAGAAGAACCATGATTTAAATAGCATGTGATAAGTGTGGGGTTACACAGAATGTATATATCAGTTACACATCGTGTACCTTCCATAAATTCATGGATCATGCTAGTTTTCAATACATGGAATGTAATAATGCCATGTTTTGACCTATATGATGCGCTGAAATTTAAGTGGAATGTTCCTTATGTGACAAGAAGCCTCTTACCAAGCATTTATTTTACCATTACACATTATGTAATAGTTTTATACATCCAATAACCTGAACACCTCTAAATATGATCTTTAAGTACTCTTCATTCGTTTTTGGTTAATTCTAGAACAAAAAAACTTGTAATAACAAATTGTATTTAGAATTAGAATTAGAATTAAAATATCTATAATAATACAAGAAAAAAAATTGATGAAATTGATAAAATAAATTATTAGTAATTATAAATTACAATGTGAACACTCTAATACCACTTGAAGATTTTGGTGAACAAACGAAATCATTGGGTGGGTGCCCAATGTTTTCATCGATATAATGGATACTATATTAATATCTTGATAATAACACCTTATAATATATAAAAATAATCACACACTTTATATTGATTTTTTACTCTCTTGATGTTTTTTGGTCAAGTTCTGTTTTTATGGATATTATAACTTTTAATTCTCTATGTTCTAATGAACTAAATGTGAACCATGTAATTTCTGAAACATAGAGAAGTCACACTGACACATTTAATGGAGATATATTGAATAAGTTTACATTGTTATAACTAAACCCAAATATATATGATGTCATCATTATATCTTGTTATGATGAAAATTTTAAATTAGACTGACGCTTTGAGAAATGAAACACATAAAAGACATTAAACAAATTACATTTGAGATCTTGTGTGTAATCTTGTTACTTTTGAGAGGTTTTTTAATCTTTTTGGTATGATTTTTCTTATAGATTATATTTTTTTAGTTTTTTTTATAAAATAAAAATATATTTCATGTTGTAATCATTTCTTAAAAAACTTTATGGTTGAATATATTTAGAGAGAGGAAACTATATCTTCTTATCTTCATGATGATGAGGTTTTAGGGATAATAACATGTTGTCTTCCAAACTATGAAGTTTTATGATGTTTTTTGTTAGAATTGTTGATCATGCATATCAAATAGGAGCTTGATGATATATTAGTCTATTATTTATGTTTTTTTGAAGATATTTCATATGTGATGATTGTGTCTTTTGATAGGTTTAACTAATAATATATTGGTTTATTACTCGGATAACTTGTATTTAGTTATTTATCCTCCTAATAATTTGAGATAAAATAAAATATTTCCCTCAATAAGAGATACAATATCCTTTGAATATATTTTAAATGTGTTTTAGGATTATTATCCTAAACTCTATTTCATTTTTATACTTTATTCTTATTTCTAATTTTTTATGTTTACTTTAGTTATGTTTTTTTAACTTCTGAGAGTATTATGTTTCAATGGGAACTTTGCATTGATATAATATAATTTTTATATATTTTATATCCTCAAGAAAAAATAATTAATTGAGTGGAAAAAAATTATAAGTTGGTTTTTCAAATTCAATTTACCTCCCCTCTTGATTCTTACATAATTTTACTATCTATTACAACACATGGTATCAATGTTAAACACTCTATTATTTATATTATGTACTTAGTATCACAGAATTACCCTTCACTTTTTGTTTTTTATATTTTTGAAATCATGTTTCCTTATACTAACATGTAGAATAGGAAATATCTTTTTTGTTAAGGTTTGGATAGAAGTTGGAATATTGGTTAATTTAAATAGGAATTGATCGTAGATTTTTTATGGAGTAGACTATGAATATTGGAAATTTTATATAGAAACATATATTGTTAACATACAAGATGATAAATTCTTGATGTTAACTAGAAATTATAATTTTTTGGAGAATGAAATTTGGGATTTCAATTAATATGGAAATGCAGAAATTAAACTAATATTTAGAGGAAGGAATACTCTACATTTTATAATCTATAAAAACATATACAATCAAGTTTCCTCTTTTAAAACTATATGTGGTATATGGGAAAAAAATAAAATTTACACACTTTCGAACTTTGAAGGTTCTTTTAATGAAGAGATCCATGTCAGGAGTAAATTATCAATCATTCAATTTTATACCAAGTGAATATTTTGTAAAAATTAATCACAAATTTAAGGAGATCAAGAATACATTTCAACCACTTATTGACAAGAAATTATCAAATTAATAGATAGTTGACATGGTCATAGACATTCTATAGAAATAATTGTAATCCAAGAGAACTATTATTTATTACACAAAGCACATCACTAAGCTTATCCTAAAAGATTTAATTAGTGCACTCATGAAATATGATAATTGAAATAAACGAGATTCAGATAACAAAAATAAAATTAAATAATTTAATTTTAAATCAAATTTTTGATGTATAAATTATGAATTTAACATTTCAAATCCTACTACTTGAAATAGTAATTATAAAAATAATTGAATGATATGTTTTTTATCTTACAAAAAGTAAATTCACTCAAATGTATTGAATTATATTTTTAAATAATAACTTTAGGAGAGATTACTAAAAATTAAATAAAGATAAGAATGACAATTCTAGTAGAAAGGAAGATCTATCCAATGCCATGTGTTATGAATGTAAGAAGACAAGTCACATTAGACCTGACTATCCAAAGTTAAAAATTAAGGATATATATTTGATAAGGACTTATAAGTGAAATTGAAAGAAGTTGTAGATGTTTTTGGGTATATCATTATCATATTTATTTATTTATCAGGAAGTGGGGGAGAACAAGGAAAAGAGTACAACCGCGGAGGGACTAGGGGGTCGAACGAAATGAAATCTGAGGGAATACCCTCTCACAAGGTTGACCCCTTCAAGTTTAATTTGTATTAAATTTAAAAAACAAGAGGTACTAAGACCTTGGGCCTTAATTGATTCCATATGATCTGCCATCATATTCCCTTCATGCCATATATGGTTCACCCAGATATTTGAGAGAATACTCCTTCTTTTCCTAACACAGTATGAGATAGACCAAGGGGTAGAGAAAGTGCCTTTTTGTATGACATAGACCAATGGGTAGGGAAGTTGTTGGGTATATAGATCCCTAATGAAACATTTATCACTTCTAATAGTTCATCAAAATATAGAGAGGACAACTAGAATATAGTCAGTCTTTATACTACAATACCTCAAAATGAAAAATTATTTTTGAGGAAGATGTAAACTGATGCTCTATTGGATTTCTCAAGGTATGTGAACTTCTCATTGGATATTGAAGAAGAAGAATGTAAATAAGATGGTGAGTTTGTGAAACTCAATTTTATGAAGAACTAAATAAGAAAATGTTTGAAGTTAAAAACACATACAAAAGAATATTTCAGAGATATACAAAACATAGAGTTAGGGTTTCTAAGAATAAGGATATAATAGTTAATTATAAGAATGATACTACAAGATTGAGTTTTTATTTTAATAAAAATGATGTTGAAATTTTCAAGGAGAAAAATGAAATTATAAAACATACTTATAACTTGGAATTCAAGACCATTATTAGCTCCACTTTTTATGCAAATGAAGTTATCATGATTAAATAGAACATTGAAAGTATTAAAAAACTATTATCATGTTTTACTTGTGGATATATATTTTCTGATAAGTATTATAGACCATTGAATTAAAAAAGGAAAACTTATATATTAGGCGATAATACTACTAGAATATCACTTTACTAATGAAAACATTTTTTGAAAATTGGTGAATCATTTTTTTCAAAGTGTTAGAGAGGTGAGCACTAGAAAAAATGATATTCATTGAACAATGTCCAATAATTTAGAACACATCGATATTTTATTTTTAAATAACTAAAGTAAATTAAACACAGATGAATTGGGAAAATATGTGTTGCTAATTTTTTATTTTTCAATATTTCTGGATTGAATGAGGATGGGATGATAAGAACATGATTTTCATTTAAAGTATGAAGTTGCATACTAACAGCTAAAATAATCAGTACAATGGTAACTTTTTTAATTTTATGTGTGAATAAAATATCTTATTTATACTTTTACATGTGATGTTTTTAATTATATGTAACTTTTTTGTTTCTTTTATAAACAAATTTATAATTTGAATGTTTTTCTTCATATATTTTTTAACTCTATTAGATACTGGGTCCTTTTTGTCCAATATTAATGAAAATACTTTTTATATGTACCAATAGATTCTATGAAATATAATAACATGATATTATAACCACATCCATAACCATCTTCATTAGAAGAAAATATTTCATTTATTAGATGATAACTTCTAGGATATATTTTACATCATGAAGAATTCATGAAAAGATATTTGTATTATTGGATTGAATTATGATATATAGATATGAAATTCACCTAAATAAAAAAATTTATACCCCTGATTGCATTTTTATAATTTACTATTAAGTTCCTCAAGTTTCGATACATAACTTCTGGTTCATAGTTGGTAATTTCAAATTCGGAATGGTATCATCTAAAGAGATCATTAAAAAGGAAATTATCTATGAATGATCAACTGATGATCAATGGTATTCAAATCTTGAATTCATATTGAAGAGGGAAATTTATTTTTAATTACCGGAGTTGATTATTTTTTCTATGTAAAAAATATTAGTAATTATACCCCTATATCATCTGATAATTTTTTCAAATAATTTATTTATTAATTTAGATGGAGTGAATAAGGTGAAATTTCCTATTTAAGATATTGATTTTATAATTACTTTGTGAAGGACTTTTCTAAGGTGGTTGGACTACCACTTGAAGTAGAAACAGAGTTTATTGCACAAAACCTTCTAGAAATTTCGAAAATTTTCAACAAAATAGGTTCTATGAAAACCTTATTCCAATTGAAAGATAGTTTACACAAAATGTATCATCAATATACTAAAGAAAGGACTATCTTAAAATAGATTTAGTTATTCTAATTGTTAAAGAAGTAAAACAAGTATAACCTCAATATTCAAGATATTTATATCCAATAATTCCTCTATGGAATGAGGAAATTTATTATTGTGAATTTTATTTGGGAATATATCAAAGTTATCTATTCTAGAATAGTGAAGCTGAAGATCCTTATATATTCAAGGATATTGAATGAGATTTTTTTGAAAATTATATACAAGGAAAGCGTGAAATATCTAAGGACTCTTAAAAGGGTGAAGAAAAACCCTTTGAATAGTGAAATGGTAGAAATGATGAAACTTTTTTATGATATTTTTTAAAATAATTTTTTTTAAATGGAGGTTATACTTTTTGTGACTGAAAAGAAGAATAATAAAGAGTATGTTGAGAAGTATAAGAAGAAATTAAGTATATTTTAATACCATCTAGTAACTATTGATTCATCCTCATTGAAGAAGAAGAATAAGGAGTATTTTGAGAGTATTATGTTTCAATGGTAACTTTACTTTGATATAATATAATTTTTATGTATTTTATATCCTCAAGAAAAAATAATTAATTGAGTGGAAAAAAATTATAAGTTAGTTTTTCAACTTCAATTTACCTCCCCTCTTGATGCTTATATACTTTTACTATCTATTACAACACATGGTATCAGTGCTAACCACTCTATTATTTATATTATATACATAGTATCATAGAATTACCCTTCACTTTTTGTTTTTGATATTTTTTAAATCATGTTTCCTTATACTAACATGTGGAATAGGAAATATATTTTTTTGTTAAGGTAGGGATAGAAGTTGGAATATTTATTAATTTAAATTATAATTGATCATAGATTTTTGATAGAGTAGACTATGAATATTGGAAATGTTATATAGAAACCTATATTGTTAACATACAAGATGATGAATTCTTGATGTTAACTAGAAATTAAAATTTTTTGGAGAATGAAATTTGGGATTTCAATTAAGATGAAAATGCAGAATTTAAACTAATATTTAGAGTAAGGAATACTCTACATTTTATAATCTAGAAAAAAATATACAATAAAGTTTCCTCTTTTAAAACTATATGTGTTGTATGGAAAAAACATTTACACACTTTCGAACTTTGAAGGTTCTTTTAATGAAGAGATCCATGTCCGGAGTAAATTATCAATCATTCAATTTTATACCAAGTGATTATTTAATAAAAATTAATCAAAAATTTAAAGAGATCAATAATAAATTTCAACCACTTAGTGAAAATAAATTATCAAATTAATAGCTAGTTGACATGGTCATAGACATTCTATAGAAAGAATTATAATCCAAGAGAACTTTTATTTATTACACAAAGCACATCACTAAGCTTATCCTAAAATATTTAATTAGTGCACTCTTGAAATATGATAATTGACATAAAATATATTCAGATAAACAAAATAAAATGAAGGAATTTAATTTTAAATCAAATTTTAGATTTATAAATTATGAATTTAACATTTCAAATCCTACTACTTGAAATAGTAATTATAATAAATAATTGAATGATATGTTTTTTATCTTACAAAAGGAAAATTCACTCAAATGGATTGAATTATATTTTTAAATAATAACTTTAGGAGATATTACTAAAAATTAAATAAAGATAAGAATTACAATTCTAGTAGAAAGGAAGATCCATCCAATGTCATGTGTTATTAATGTAAGAAGACAAGTCACATTAGACCTGACTATCCAAAGTTAAAAATTAAGGATATGTATTTGATAAATAATTCTAAGTGAAATTGAAAGAAGTTATTGAAGTTGGTGGGTATATCATTATAATATTTATTTATTTATCAAGAAGTGGGGGATAATAAGGCAAAGAGTACAACTGAGAAGGGACTAGGGGGTCGAAAGAAATCCAATCTGAGGGTATACCCTCTCACAAGGTTGACCCCTTCAGGTTTTAGCTGTGTTAAATTGAAAAAACAAGTTGTACTAAGACCTTGGGCCATAATTGATGCCATATGATCTACCAGTATATTCCCTTCATGCCACATATGCTTCACCCAGATATTTGAGAGAATACTCCTTTTCCTGACGCAGTATGAGATAGAACAAGGGGTAGAGAAAGGGCCTTGCTGTATGAGATAGACCAATGGGTAGGGAAGTTGTTGGGTATATAGATCCCTAATGAAGCCTTTTTCACTTATAATAGTTTATCAAAATATAGAGAGTACAACTAAAAGATAGTCAATATTTATACTATAGTACCTCAAAATGAAAAATTATTTGTGAGGAAGATGTAAACTGATGCTCTAATGGGTATGTGAACTTCTCATCAGTTACTGAAGATGAAGAATCTAAATCAGATGGTGATTTTGTGAAACTCAATTTTATAAAGAACTAAATAATAAAAATATTGAAGTTGAAAACACATACCAAAGAATATTTAAGAGATATACAAAACTTAAAGTTAGGGTTTCTAAGAATAAGGATATAATAGTTAATTATAAGAATGATACTACAAGCTTGAGTTTTGATTTTAATAAAAATGATGTTGAAATTTTCAAGGATAAAAATGAAATTATAAAATATACTTATAACCTTGAATTCAAGACCATTATTAGCTCAACTTTTGATTCAAATAAAGTTGTCATGATGAAATAGAACATTGAAAGTATTAAAAAACTATTAACCAGTTTTACTTGTGGATAGAAATTCTTTGATAAGTATTATAGACCATTTAATTAAAGAAGTAAAAAATTATATATTATGCGATAATACTACTAGAATATCACATTACTAATGAAAACATTTTTTGAAAATGGGTGAATCATTTTTTTCAAAGTGTTAGAGAGGTGATCACTAGAAATAACGATGTTCATTAAACACTCTCCAATCATTTAGAACACATAGATATTTTATTTTTAAATAACTAAAGTAAATTAAACACAAATGAATTGGGAAAATATGTGTCACTAATTTTTTATTTTCCAATATTTCTAGACTGAATGAGGATGGGATGATATGAACATGATTTTCATTTAAAGTATGAAGTTGCATACTAACAGCTGAAATAATCAGTAAAATGTTAACTTTTTTACTTTTATATATGAATAAAATATCTTATTTATAATTTTACATATGATATTTTTAATTATATGTAACTTTTTTGTTTCTTTTATAAACAAATTTATAATTTGAATGTTTTTCTTCATATATTTTTTAACTATATTAGATATGGGGTCCTTTTTTCCAAAATTAATGAAAATAATTTTTATATGTACCAATAGATTCTACGAAATATAATAACATGATATTATAACCAAATCTATAACCATCTTCTTTAGAAGATAATATTTCATTCATTAGATGATAACTTCTAGGATATATTTTACATCATGGAGAATTTTTGAGAAGAGATTTGTATTACTGGATTGAATTATGATATATGGATATGAAATTCACCTAAATAAAACTTTTTAGACCCCTGATTTCATTTTTATAATTTACTATTAATTACCTCAAGTTTCGATACATAACTTCTGGTTCATAATTGGTAATTTCAAATTTGGAATGGTATTATCTAAAGATATCATTAAAAAGGAAATTATCTATGAATGATCAACTGATGATCAATGATATTCCAAGCATGAATTCATATTTAAGAGTGAAATTTAGTTTTAATTACTAGAGTTGATTATTTTTTCCATGTAAAAAATATTAGTAATTCTACCCCTATATCATATGATAGTTTTTTCAAATAATTTATTTATTAATTTAGATGGAGTGAATAAGGTGAAATTCCCTATTTAAGATATTGATTTTATAATTACATTGTGAAGGATTTTTCTAAGGTGTTTGGACTACCACTTAAAGTAGAAACAACGTTTATTGCACAAAACCTTCTAGAAATTTCCAAAATTTTCAATAAAATAGGTTATATGAAAACCTTATTCCAATTGAAAGATGGTTTACACAAAATGTATCATCAAGATACTGAATAAAGGATTGTCTTATAATAGATTTAGTTATTATAATTGTTAAAGAATTAAAACAAGTACATCCTCAATATTCAAGATATTTATATTCAATAATTCCTCTGTGGAATGTGGAAATTTATTATTGTGAAATTTATTTTGGAATATATTGAAGTTATCTATACTAGAATAGTGAAGCTGAATATCCTTATATATTCAAGGATATTGAATGAGTTTTTTTTTTAAATTATATACAAGGAAAGAGTGAAATATATAAGGACTCTTAAAAGGGTGAAGAAAAACCCTTTGAATAGTGAAATGCTAGAAAGTATGAAACTTTTTTATGATATTTTTTAAAATAAGTTATTTTTGAAATGGAGGTTATACTTTCTGTGACTGAGAAGAAGAAGTAGAAGGAGGAGTATGTTGAGAAGTATAATAAGAAATTAAGGATATTTAAATACCATCTAGTAACTACTTATTTATCCTCATAGAAGAAGAAGAAAAAGAATGTGTGTGAAACTCTTGATGAATAGGCTAAGATATTGATTGAAAAATATATAGATGAATTATAGATAAAGAGTGATGAAATTAAAACTAAATTTTTAGAGAATAAATAATATAATTCTTCTTTTAGCCATATAAAATGATATATTTATGATATGAGAGAAAAAAACCCAAAGGAGTCTATAAATAAAAATAAATTTTCTTTGATGATTATTGATATGAATGTTTATATACATCCAGTAAACATTAGAGGGCCTATATAATTGTTTTATAAGACCCTAAAAATGAATTTAAAATTCTCAAAAGACAAATTTAATAATGGTAAATAAAAACTAATAAAAGTTTGTGAGAAATATTATATTAAATACCTTTCATATACACTTGTAGATATAGGTGATAAGGTTGTTAAATCAATAGAATCCACAGTATAAGCCATGATAGAAGCTAATCAAAAAGAGTATACACTACATGAATCTTTGATATCAATATCTTCTAATAGTACCTCCACTTCTTGTTCATTATGTCATAAGTTTCATCGAATGATGATTTATTGAAGAGTAAACCCTCTTCTATAGAATCTAATAAAATAAATAAATTTTAATCAGAAGAAACTCATAACCATGAAAATTTAGTTTCACAGTAGATAACTGAAAAGGAAAATATCTAAATTTTGAAAGTATGAATAGAATTAATATTGAAAACAAGGAATAAATTCAATCTTCTTGACATATTTATATTCTGAATATTAATCCCTAATAGAAATAACATCTAGAAGTTACACTATAAAGTCTAGGTGATGTAACACCCTAAAATTTTACTTTAATAGAATACAATGTTTAATAGATTTCTTAACACAAAACACTATGATTTAAGATAATTACGATATAATATAAAAACATTATCATTTAAAGATGACAATTATAATATTATAGGGACCCAATCCTTATACACATTTTATTAAATGATTTCTAACATGAACATCTATTAATTAAAACCAAAATTCAGGATGCCTGGTGTCTTTGGAAGACTATGTTCATAATACATCAAAGTGAGACTAAAATAAAACTTCTTTATGTTATTCGCCATAATGAGATCCTAAATCCTTTTTAGATCCTAAAACTTAATGGGATAGCCTAGGTAATACATAGATAAAAATGCTGGTCTAAAAAACCTATTATGGGAATAAACATGATAAGGAAGCATAACCTGTTAGTCAAAAGTATTACATGATATCATAAAAGAGAAGCCTCAAGATTAATTACATGGGATCATAACATAAATTAAATAGTATCATAAGATAATGGAATCAAAGGAAATGTGATAAAAACATATAACATTACATAAACATGAGTCATGGATAACTACCTATAAAATGTCACATGGTGGGCAAAGTCCCATAATGGATCAAGTTTACTCCCTAACACTATACATGATATCTCGTGAGAATAAAATTTTACCTAATAAGTTGGAGCGCTATCTAGGAACACCCATCATAACATGTTCATGATTATGTATTCCATAAAAAAGGAAATCAATAATAAGGAATAAACATAAGAATTACCTAGGGAAAGAAAATGTGTTTCATAATCTTTTATCATATCATAATAAAAGTAAATTTCATAATGAAGAAATTTGAGAGATAAACCTAATGTATGTATTAAGCCTTAAAATTAATGTATAATAAGATAGGTATATATTTGAGAAATTAATATACAAAATTTAAAAGTAATCCATAACATCAAAGGTAGTTTAAATTGATGAAAATGTCTTTAAAATAATTTATATAATATTTCTTGAGGAAAATACCCTTTTCAATTTGAAATAACTTCATCAAAATTTAAAAAAACACAAAATATTATAGAAAACATTTTATTTAATAATAATCATGAAACCTTATAAAGTATTCTTTAAATAATTGAGTTTTATTGATGGTGGTAATTTCCTAAATGTTGTAAAACTAAAAAAATGTTTCATTTACACTATTATAAAAAGGTTAAAAAGTACCCCATTCAGAAAATGACTAGAAGATTCCCTTAAAGAAATTTACAAAAAGTAAAACATGGGTAAAAATTTATTTAATAAGTAATTTTGATAATTTAAAAAAATTGAAAATATTTTTTAGAAAATGTGCATGTGGAAGAAAAATGATTTTAAACAGAATAGAGAAATAAGGTCGGCTTTTCTTAAAAAACATTTCAAAATCATTTTAAGTACCAAAGAATGGAAAATTGTACTATTACATGAAAACTTCATGAATTACCATATTTTAATAAAAATATTTTATTTAAGCTAAAAATTTCAAATAATTCCCCCAAGGGAGACTTAAACATCAACAATAGAGAATAATGATGAGATTGTCAAATAAACCATTACCACTTTGGAAACTTAAAAATCATAACCCCATGAAAAAAATAACTTAAAATAAAACATAAAATACCATTAAAACAAATATATTAAGGATATAAAATATCAATTGGATATTATAGGAACCATTTAAAATAAATTAGGTGCATAACATTAAAATATTCTTTAATGAAGGGAAATTGAGACTAAATCTCTTAAAGGTTGAGAAACATCTTAATAAAATCCACTAGAAAAAGTGAGATAATAAATATTTTGTTAAAATAAGATGTATAATAATAATACATGATTTTAAATATTCAATCATTATTATATACACCATTTAAAAAAAATTATGTGCATAAAAGAATATGTGTCTCAAAGAAGTAATTTTTGAGATGAAAACCCTTACCATAAGTCCAAATTTGTTATTTATGTATTGTATCTCCTATATGATAAAATTATATAAATTATTTATTTTATTAATAACATTTTACAGGTTTAATAGCCTATAATTAAAACATTTTCTTTATTTATTTTATTAAAAAAATTAATTACTTAATCAGTTATGTCTATGACAGGTGTTATGAGGAAGTTTAGTTCATAAATTCAAAATTGCATCAGTGTGTTGATCGTGGTAAAATGGGTCATTGTTCCATTATATATAGAATAATAATCCTGAAATAACTATAATTTTTTTACAAAAATTATACTTTTAAAACCAATCGTGAAATATGATTATTAAAATTGAACTATGTTGCAATCATGGAGATAGTAGGCCGTATGTACGCATGAGTAACATTTTCATTTTTCAAATATCGTGATGGAAATAAGGTAATTGTTATTTTATATTTAAATAATGGTAATTGTATCATAAATATATTATTATTTCTATAAATAAATATAAATATAACATCCATGTGATGTGGTACTAAAAGTTGAATCACATCGCTTCATGAGGCGGTAGTCCACTGTACACACGAATGATGTTATCATTTTTCAATGGATGGTAGGGTAAGAGGGTATATAATATGTTAACTTTAGATAATTATTAATATTTCACTAATATAATATATAAATATTTAATCCATCATCATGAATAGTATTGATAGGTGATTATGGAAAATAAATTACATCGGTTTGTGAGGCGGTAGTCTGTCGTACACACGAATGATGGTTTTGTTTACCATTTAATGAAATAGGAGATGGATAAATATTATTACATAAACATAAGAAAATAACAGTATATAGGATATAATTTTTCTATTATATTTGAATTTTTAGTATATAATCTATGGTTGAAAAATAATAAGTAAAAAAAGAAGGATATTTGTTTAGACGATTACATTTTTGAGAATAAACTCCTTTTAATAACTTATTAAGGAACTTAAGGTAAGTATTTTGTGAATACAATAAGCTCTATAATGTTAATAAGGATGTTTAAGAGGTATTTTTTTATGATTGTTTTGATCCAAATAGCTTTAAAAAAGTGAATAAGTGAGGAAAATAGTTCCCTTTCATAATAGAGGAGGGGTGATATTTTCTAAATACCCAAAACTATTCTATAATAGTAAGTCAATTTTAATCTAAGTGGCTCAAAAATTGATAAATAAATAATTTTAGGAGTGATATGGTCGATTTAAACCTCAAATATTCAAAAATAAATATTTTTTAAACTTGTTATTCCATTTTCCTATAAGGTTACTCACTTTTACCATTTTAGTTTTTTCACCACGGTAACTTGTTTTTTACATTTTTTACCATTAATTATGAAAAAAATTAAGTTCAAATAATTAATATTAACTATGATGATTAAATATCTCAAATAAACTTTATCAATTTTAAATCACACAATTTTAATAATTCAATTTATAATTAAACCAACAAAATATGTTGAAAAATGTTTTTCTAAGAAATGTATTTTTCAAGAAATATATGATCTTATATTAACTCTATGATTAGAGATTATCATTATATTAATTTAAATTAATATAAATATATTTATAATATATTAATTTAATTTAAATTATTCCTTAATAGTTATCAGTTTAATAAATAAAAAAGGATCAACTTTAGAAACTTAAAAATAGTTTGTAGAAAACCACATTTTTAAACATCAAAATAAACTCATAAAAAAATCATGAAAATTTCAGATTGAAATGAAATTAATTGTATTATTATAAAAATATTGTTCATATGTTACATTAATATGATATCCAAAATATATTTGTAGTTTTAAAAATATTTATTTATTGAAAATAAATGACAGTTTTACAAAAAGTGGTATTTTTCACTACTCACCAAAAAAATAATTCTTTTCGTAAAAACCACAAAACTTCACCAAATGGTAATATTGATATGATGAGTTAAAAAAAATTGGTCATTTTATAAAATAAAATTTCTAAAATTTTTAAAAATTTATTATAATGTATTCTCACAAATATGTACATGGAATAAAATATTGAATAATTATAGAGAGTTATATAGTTTATTGATCACAAAAAAGTGAATGATCGAGAGAATTTTAACGAAAACAAAATCATAAATCTTTGATGTGTTAAAATACCATTGATTCATTTAATATGAATGTAACATGGTAGAAGTTTTTTCATGTCCTTTTACTATAGTTGAGGGATACTTTTACGATCTAGACTAAGAAAAAAAGAAAATATACTAACTTGAAAATTAGTATTTCCTCTTTTAATAAATTTCTTTCAAAATCTCATATCTTCCTCAAAATGATGAGTATTCAAGATGAATTTTTTTATACATGAAGAACTAAAATTAATGAATTGCATAATACATAGAAGGATGAAAATATATTCCTACTGTATGTTAATATTAAAAAAACCCAGAAGGTTAGCATAAGATAATTCTCAAAATTAATAAACCAGCACATGAAAAAAATACAACATTAACAACTAAATATTCAACAATAACACTCTAATTCCACATTAGAAAATAACTAACCTAAAAATTATTGATAATATTTAAACATGAAGGATATAATGATTTGATCACATATTATTCAAGGATAAATTTAATTTTTATCTCCAAATGACATGAATCGCAATAAATTCACATTAAAATCATATATGTTTCCAAAAGATAATTCAACCTTTATTCTTCAAATAAAATATCATCACTTAAAACCATAAAAGTGTGTCTAAGAATTTCAACTTATGGTCAACCTTAAACTCATAAACCCGTGATATTATCCATAACTCTTAATTTAATCTTATAAGAAGGTATTAATGCTTTAAAAATTAAAAAAATCCATATATTTGTCTTGGAAACGTTTTAGGGATGTCGTGTCAAGTTGCATTAAGTTGGTCCTGAAGAGTTATGTTATATGCTTTAGTTTTTGATGTCTGTTTTCACATATAGGTTTCTCATTTTTTCCATAAAATTGTTTTTACTAAAAATTTAACTTTAGTAGTAGTTAGTTTTTTCATGATTTTTTTGACAAAAATTCTATTGGTAAAATACTTCTAAAATATAATTCTTTAATACCAATACATAAATACATTATCTATTTCAATTTAATAAGGGGTATAACATAGTTCATTCCTTTGTCTATGAGTTAACATTTAAACGAGGGAATTGACTCAGATAATTCTAATGTCCCCCACATTTAATACAACTAACAATAAATGTTTCTATAGCATGAAATTTCTTTCTCTCTATTAAACTCTTCACTTTTCCTTGGAAATTAGATTCTCTGTGCCATAATTTTACACACATAAAACCTCTTCCAGTTCATTTAATGACTTTTCCATGGTGTATATTCCCACATTTTTTACAAGTTGGAAATTTAATATTCTTTTATCTATCATCTTTAACACTTTAACTTCTATGATACATCATCCTTATCTTATTTTATGTGTTTATAAATTCAACTATTTTCCAATTTTTAATCATAGTTTTATATATCTCATTTTGAATGATCAAAATATATCTAAATTTAATTACTAATATGTTAGGTATCCTATTAGGGAAATCATTAAATTTCACATCACATTTTTTGGAATTCTTTCCCCTATTACCAATCATTAACAAAAAAGAATAAAATAAACATGATGAGAATGTATTAATATAAAAAATGAGAACTTATAAACCTATAAGTATTAACTTATAAATGATAATTATATGCTAAATTATGAGTCTCTAGGTTTCAATCTAGGTTATCCATGATAATATTTACTATTAATGTTTTTACCCTATCAATTTTTTCAAGTCCATCATAATGGTTCGCAAAGTGTCTTTGAATATCCAAAACATATCCCCTGGGAGTATCAAAGCATGTGTACAACAAGGATTATTGTCACACACTAGGTTATGATTGAGTCAAAACGAAATGAACCCTTTATTGGATTGTTACCCCTATGTAAAACTATGTTGTATACATATCTACTTATAGTATCCAGACAAGGATGTATTTTATTGGAAACCACTTATTCAAAATTTCACCAAAATTCAATGATATTTTCTTATACATATACTTATTTGTAGTGTTCTAAATAAAGTATTCTAGTCAAAATTCCCATAAATAAATATACCTTTATATGATACTAACTGTATTGACCTAACCCTTTTACACATATTATTACATGATTTTTAACATAAACATCTATTAATTATAACCCAAAGATAGTGAGGCACAGTGTCTTTGCAAGACTAAGTTCTTAATATATCAAAGTGGGACTGAAATAAAACTTCTTTATTTTATTCTACATAATGATATCATAATTCTTTTAAATCTACTAAAACTACATGGGATAACCTGGAGAATATATAGAAAAAAAGTGGTGATCTAAAAGGCCCAGTATGTGAATAAATATGATAAAGAAGCATAAATAGTGATTTAAAAGTATAACATTATACCATAAAATAGAGGGATCAATGGTAATAAAATGGTAGAATAACATAAATAACATGGAATAATAAGATCATGGAATAATAGGAAATTTTGTAGAAACATAAAACTTGAAATAAACATGATTCAAGGCTAACTTCCTAAAAAATATCACATATTGAAAAAAAAGTCTCATAATGGTTAGGTTTACTCCCTAATCCTATACATGATGTCTAATTAGACTAAAAAATTAACCAATTAATTGGATAATTATATATTCCCACCCATAATTACATGTTCATGATTATGTGTCCCACAAAAATGAAATCAATCATAAGGGATAAATAGAATAATTTCCCATATATAGAAAATGGGTAGTATAATCTTTTTTCATATCATAATAAAAGGAAATTTCATAATGAATGTATTTTAGAGATGAAATTAAAGAATTTATTACTCAATAAATTAAAGGAATAATAAACTATGTATATATGTGAGAGACATATATACATAATTTAGAAGCAATATATAACATCAAAGGTTGTCGGCATTGATGAAAAAATCTATAAAAGAATATTCATTTCAAACCATTATAAAAAAAATTGAAACATGGGAAAAAATATTTAATATATAATTTATTGAATGTTAAAAAAATTGAAATTAATTTTTAGAAAACATAGATATGGAAGAAAAAGTATTTTCGGCCGAATATAGAAATATGGTCAGCTTTTCTTAAAAATATTTTCTCAATAATGTTAAGTACCAAAGAGAGGAAAATGGTGTAATTACATTAAAATTATAATAATAAACATAGAATAAGAAATATATTAAATTTAAGATATAAATTTCAAATATTTCCCCCAATAGAGACTTAATAAAAATGATCCTGAATAATGACGAGATTGTGAAATAAACCCTTACTGCTTTCACAACTTATGAATTATAACCCCTAAAATAAATAACATAAAATAAAATATTAAATACCATGATGATAAATATATTCATGATATAACATATCAGTGTAAAATTATATGAACCAAATAAAATAAATTAGGTTCATAAAATTTAAACATACCTTAATAAAGGGAAATTGAGACGAAATCCCTTACAGTTTAAGAAAAATCTTAATAAAACTCACTTAAAAGAGAGTGAGATTGATGTTCAAGCTCAAATACCATGAATAAAAATAATAAATTATTCAATATATTAAATTGGTATTATATAAACCATTTAAAATAAATTATGATCAAAAAATAACATTTGTCTCAAAGAAGGAAGTTTTGAGGCAGAAACCCTTACCTCAATTCCAGACTTGTTGTGTATATCCTTTATCTCCTTTATGATAAACTTATATCAATTATTTTTCCCCAAGAACCAATTCCATATTTAATACCTTATAATTAAACCATTTTATTCCTTTATTTTAATGATAATTTTAATTAATTATTATTTATTTCCACATTAGTTTTTTTTAGGATGCTCAGTTCATAAATTCAAAACGACATTGGTGTGTTGACCATGGTCAAAGGGATCATTATTCTATTATATCGAGAATAATAATCATTAAATAATTATAATTTTTATACATGAATTATAATTTTAAAACCAACCATGAAATATGGTAATGAAAATGAACTATGTTACAATCACAAAGACGGTAGGTCGTATATACGCATGAGTAATGTTTACTTTTTTCAAAAATCATTATATAAGGAAGGTAAGTGTTATTTTATCATTATAGAGTTATCATTATATAATAAATATAATATTATTTCTCTAAATATAGTTACATATTAATACTTCTAAAGTATGTCATTAAATCCTTCAGGCGTGATTAAATAAGGAATATATAATATCCCAAACTACACTAACTACAAAGTTGTAGCACATTAGCAGTATGGGGTCGAACCCATAATGAGCGGGGGATGCAGTGATGAAAAATCCTTATCAATGGTCTAGTCATCCAAAATAAAATTCATTTTATTTTATTAAACTAATTGAATAATTGAAAAGTAAAAAAATCAGAGAGAAAAGAATAAGAGAGGGGAACATATTTCTAGTGGTTGTTTTAATAAATTAATTAATTTAATTTCACTTAAAAATTAATAATATTAAATATTTTCACTACTATTCAATTTTATTAATTTGAAAAATGATTAATCTCAATCATTCTGACCCAATTCCTGAATTTATCATGGTCTAAAAAACCAAAATAGTTATAGTTCATTAAGATGATATTTATAAAAGGATAATAATAATCTTACTCAATGGTCATGAATACATTATCTCAATAATGTTGGTGTTTATTCATTATTGAATACATATATCCAATATATCAATGATTAATAAAATAAATATATAGGCACAACATGATACTATTGAATAAAATTATCTTAAGGTTGAATGAAAATTAAAATTTATTGGTACACACCCCCTTTACTTGGTTTCTCTCTCCCATATAGGGTTTAGAAAATCATCATTGGGTGGTTACTGGTAATGAATAAATCAATACCCATAATAGGGAGATTAGACAAGAAATAATGAGAATGAGATTTAAGAAGAAATATTAGAATGAAATTAATTATCATTTAATGTTCTAATGAATTTCATAAAATAGAAAAGAAAAACAAAAACCAATATATGAAGAATAAAATCTAGGTTGGAAGCCTCTAGGTTGTCGAATCCCTACACCATAATGAATCCCTCTATATTCCTTTCATCCAAACCCATATTTATTATCCTTGAAGTCATCCTTTGGGTTCCCAATGCTAAATGTAATTTAAGGTCAAAAAAGAAAATCTCTCATCGATATATATGTAAAAAATCATATCCAGGCTATCTTGGTGTATTTCACAGCCTGAAACATGTTCACACCATGAAAATAATATGCACCACTTTTTTGTAGATTTCTTCACTTCACGCCCTATAGTAGGTTAATTCATTTTTAAAATTTACACATCATAAACATGAATCATGTTCTTCCAATTTTATAAGAATCTTTATGCTCTATGTATTCAGTTTTTATCCTCCAAAACATCACATGATCTTCCAACATCATAGGAAACCTTCATTCAATGGAAATTGTGGTAATTTTGGATCCATTTCTCATTTTACATTAATCTTTTTTTCATTTGTCTTCAATATTCAACCTGGAATTAATAGTTATTTTCTATTTTCACACCACATAACTTTTCATCATAGTGTTTAGTGCCTTAATCCTCCCAAAATATCATGATTTCCTTCATATTTTTCCAATTTTTGGTCCTGCCATAAGAATAATTAAAACATTAATATTAGGAATTAATCTAATATCAAATAAATAAATATTCAATTAAAAAATTAATCACATTGCTTCATGAGGCGGTACTCCTCCATACACAAGAACGAGGTTATAATTTTTCAAAGGATGATAAGGTAAGAAGTTATATGATATTTTAATTTTTTAGAATGATTAATTATTCATGATTATCATATATAAACATTAAATATATCATCATGAATATTCATGAGAGGCGATAATGTAAAATGAATTATATCGCTACTCATGGTGGTAGTCCTTTATCAACTTGAACGATGGTTTCGTTCCCCATTTGATGAAAGGGGAGATTTATAAATATTATGTCATTAAAATTATAACATATTACTGTATATGATATAATGGTGTAATTATATTGGAATTTTTAAGATATAATTTAATGTGTAAAAAGATTAAGTAAAAAAAGAAAGAGCTCGGAGAAGATGATAACATTCGATTTGAAGAACCTCCTTTGGATCTCTTATTAAGAACCCTAAGGTCATTCTTTTGGGAAGAAAAGAAGGTATATAATGTGGATAAGGATTTTTTTTAGGTATTTTATCAGGTTTTCTTTGATCCATATAGATTTATAGTTTTGGAAAAGTGAGGATATGGGGTATCCTTTTATAATTGAGGGGGAGTGGAATTTTCATAAATACCCAAACCTATTCAATAATGAGAAGAAAATCTTGATCCAAGTGCCTCCAAAAATTGATAAATAATGGATTTTATGGGTGATATGGTATATTCACACCTCTACCATTCAAAAAGAAACATTTTTTAAATATTTTATTCCATTTACCTCTAAGGTTTCCCACTTTTACTATTTTAGTTTTTTCACCACGATAACTATTTTTTACGGTTCTTACTATTCATTATTACCAAAATTAAGTTGAAATTATTACCTAATATTAATAACTTTTATTCCAAATATTTAATTTTATAAAATTAAAATCAAATAATTTTTATAATTCAATTTAATATAAAACCTGTAAGACGTGTAGAAAAACAGTTTATCAAGAAATGCATTTTTCAAGCAATAGATGATCTTATATTAACTTTATGACTAGAAATCATCATTATATGAATTTAAATTATTATAAATATAAATATAATATATGAATTTAATTTAAAAATTTCCTTACTATGGGATAATTTAGTGAATAAAAATGATAAACTTTATGTACATAAAAACAGTTTGTAGAAAACCATCTTTTTTAGCATAAAAAGAAACTCATACCAAAATCATGGAAATTTTCGATTCAAATGAAGTTATTTGGATTATTATAAATAAAATGGTTAATATTTAAATTTAATAAAATATTTAAAATATATTTGGACTTTGAAGTTAATTTATATATTGAATAGAAATTATAGTTTTACAAAAAGAGTATTTTTTATTATTGACCAAAAAATAATTCTTTTTAGAAAAATCCCAAAAAAATACCAAAGTTTATTTCAATATGCTAATATAAAAAATGATATTAATTTTATAAAATAACATTTATAAAATAATTAAAATTTAATTATTTTATTTTCTCACAAAAATCAATTAAAATCTTTTTTGAAGAAAACATATTTTTTGAAGAATATATATATTTATTAAAAACTTAGTGTTTATTTCCTATGAATTTATAAATACATTTATATTGAGTATAAACTTTATATATATTTCATAAATTATTTAATCCTATTCATGCCTACTAATTTAATGTCTAGGTTATAACATTCATATTTAAATAATAAAATTTTAATAACTTATCACGGTTTGTTTAATATCATTGTTGCATGTTTTATATCATATAAAACAAGGTGTTATTTAAAAATATCATAGTGTTACAATCATATATGTTTAATTAGAGAGTATAAATATGAGTAACAAAATTATGAAATATATGTATAATAATCATACTCAAAACAAATATATTGATTAATTTTTAGGAAATAAGTACTGAATTTTTAGTAAAGTCATTTTATGCATAAAAAATATATTTTCTTTAAAAAATAGTTTTTATTTCATTTTTATTATAGATATTCTCATTTATTTTTTAAAATTTTATAAATTTAATTTTTAAAAAATATATAATTTTTGAAATCATCATGCCAAAATTAGATTCGGGTGGTTTTTTTGGGAATTTTATAAAAAAAGTTATTTTTTAGTGAATAGTGAAATATCAATTTTTAAATACATATGTATTTTATTTTCTGGTATTTTAAAAGACCTATTTTGATTTGTATAGGTTTTAAAATCTTATTAGTTTATTATTGTTAAAAATATTTTAATTTATACCTTTTGGATCAATATTATACTTGATCTTGGTATAAGGTACTTTTATACTTAAAATGTGTTTTTTAGAAAAACCATTCTTCATTATGTTTTCATTTTCATATTAAATTTTTATGATCTTTTGTTCCATATGGTTGTTTTAATTTTAGAGGAATCATGAGTTTTTGTTTCATAGACAGACCAAATCATAAACTGGTCATCTGAATGGATTTCTGAGAGTTTCAACACATTAATGTGTTCTTTTTTGGATAATGTTGGGGTCACAAGAGGTGTATCGAGATCCTGGAAGAGTATTGGTAGATTAGGGATTCAAAAACCTAGTTTTGAGATAAACATACTAAGGCACATGGTTAGTGCTAAATATACACCCCAACAATGTTTATTATTTTATATAGGTACATCACTTTTGAAACTATGTGGCATGCCCCTAAAAACTATGTGAGGTGGGGGTTGATTCAGACATTGATTCATCATGTTTTGTTCATGGTTTTCCAAACCATGAAACAAAACCATGTGCCTCATTAAAAAATTAAAATGGATATTTTTTCCTCTTCCTTTAAATTTGTTTTACCCCATTTTCCTTCCTCATTCATCCAGCAGCTCCTCCCATGCATGTCACTCCCTCATCCACCTCCTTTAGGTGGTTTTACAACATTTCTTATCTAAATATAATTTCTTCACTTATGATCAATATATATTAGTATGTTTATCCCTCCTAGAACTTCCTCTATTAGTTTCTTTTTCTGTTAAATTTTATCACAAATTTTATGTGGGTTGCGCCCTATTTTCATTTCTTTTTTATAGTTCTTGTATTTCTTCCATTATAGATTGAGTCTAGGACCGATAATCAATGGGTGAAGATTACTAAGCAAGAGGTAGGTCGTATAGAAGAATTTTCCTTATATTCTATATGTTTTATAAAATATATTAGTTGTGCGTCGTGTCGATACCCCTATGTCATTCTAGCCTTGATCATTAAATGATTTTATTTTAATTTATAGCCCCTATATAATTTAAACTTCTTATGTAGTGCCTTAAATTTATAAATAGGCACAACTAATTAGTAAGTTCCATGAGTGTTTTATGGACTAACCTTGATTCCAGAATTAAATTTTTTTAATTTATGGCCTTTAATAAATACTTATCTTTTAGGTGATGTTATGTAATTATTTTAATCTATTCCATGGACAACTAAAGATACATTAAAGTGTCTTGATAAATTATATGTTTCTCCCTTGAATTTCCCTCCTTATATTGGTTAAAACTTGTGTAAAAGTTAAGTTCAAGTAAAGAGATGACCATAAAGTACTTGATCTTCAAATTGAAAGTATTTTTAATTAGTGTATCATAACCCAAACTATAGACATAGTATCCTTATGTCCCTTAAGAATTAGGGTGTGTCTGAATACTAGTTAATGAATCAATATCTTCTCAAATACCATATTAGTTCATAACATAAGAAAAGGTATTTTTATGCATTTATATTCCTTATGTAAATAAATTAATGTAATGGTGTTGGTAAATCGTGATACCATTATTTAAATAAGTAAGTTTGTTGAATGTGTATATGGAACTTAATGATTCATAATTAATGGATTTTTGTGGTATAATTTTAATGAATGGACCTTATCCTAAGTTTACTACTTGATTGAATGGTTTCTTATTATTATTATTATAATCCTTGAGCCAATTAATATAATGAGACTGGTTGTGGTTATAGTGAGGCATGCCATGGGTAAGACTTCGATTCCAGTTTTAAATTCCACTTGTAAACCCAATGAATGACACATGATTCATTGATGTGGATTACAAGTGGTAATCCCACCTTAGATCCATTCAATGTACTACATATGTGAATGCCTCGACATGGCCTTGAAAATTTACATGGATACTCTCGAAAAATTAAAATTCTTGGGATAAACTCCCAGATTCATCTTAATTTACTAAAACACATAACATCTTAGATTATATCCTTGTATTCCAATACATCCTCTCCATATATTACCATGGATTTGTTCTTTGGGCTTAGTTAATGTCATATTAGAAGCTGGAATGATAAGGGTTCATTCCTTAGATTCTACACCAAAACTAAACAATTTTTCTTGATCACCATGGTTTGGCTCTATAATTATATACATATAATTACTTTGAGTAATCCTTGGATTTGATGAGTAATATTACATGGGAATTCCTATAAATGTTCCAAGGATTCTACTTTGATTCTAATTTTTAGATGCCTCATCTTATGGCCATGGGTCCTATTACTACTTTATTTTTCATATGGTCAGAGATAGTTATCCTAGGACAAAGAAGGTGGTATTACCTAGTTTACCTCCACCATACTAGTTTAATTAATTATATTCTTTGTTATATAATTTTTTGTACTCATGGACTATAAATGCATTATCCACCATTGGTGGTGGCCTACTGAGTTTTTTTCACACCCTTTTTGGGTCATTGTTTGGTACATGATAAGTTATCATGGCTATAGGTTAGGAATTAGCTTGTTGTTTTTGTTTTTAATTTTCTAGGGATAAGACTTTCCATGGGATATATGGATTGAGCGTGCACTTAGACTTCCTACATGAGTTGGGTCGTTCTACTTTTATTTATTTTCATCAAGATATGTACTTGTTCAGCCTACTATATGTACTTTTTTATAGTTTTTCATCATAAAAGATTGTATAGATACTTATTATTTAGTTTACTGATTATCAGTTAATTATAATACATCTATATTTTATTTTATTTTTTTATTCCTTGGTTATATTTAGTACTAATCCATTGGGTATAGTCTTCCCATCATCCCATCATTAGACTCTCACTACTATTCATCAGTCTCGGGCATACTGGGTAGCACACTTAGGTTGTGTGGCCCTCTATCTTAGTTAATTATGAGTAAATTGGGTTAGGGATATCACAAAGTGGTATAAGAGTTATATTTTCTTTTTTGTTACCGTTTTTAGTAGTTATACAGGATTCTAATAATGTGTCGAAACTTTTTAAAAAGCTCTTGTATAGGAATGACCAGCCCACACATGGGGGAAATACCATGTTTTTGAGAATGGGATTGTTGTTCATGATGTTTGTTATTACAATTGATTATTATCTCACCTTGAGTGATTTATTATCATTATTTTAGTTAATGATTTATGCTATTTAACTCTTGGATCAGTATAGAAAGTGATGAGGTGTGTTAATGAATCATTATAGCATAGAAGATTCACATTCCATTTGGATTCTTACTTTGACTACTTGTATTCCTTGCTTTTGTGATAGTCTTCTTTGTTATAGTTATAGTTTAAGGTTGGGTGAAAAAAGTTTATGAATCAACCTAAATTCGATTATTCTATATATATTTATGATGGAATTATATCTAACTATCCTAAGACTAATTAAATAAATTAAATAGACTTAATGAACAAAACGATTTAAATATAATTGAAATCTTAAACTGTTGAAGGAATTGGATTTGTTATTAAATAAATCCAAGTGGTTATTTATGGATTTCAACTAAATGGTATTCCAATTAAAACTTATAAAGGTTGTTACTTATACAATTTGGGAATGGAAACCCATATAATTGGATCCTTGTAGTTTTAATTTGACCCTTGTAGGTCAGTCTTGGAATTGTATTCCAATGAGATAAACCCATTAAGGGTAATTATTAAAGTCTTTAATGATTTAACTATAAATGGTTTTCAATTAAATGGGATGATAATTTTAATTTATAGAGAATTTCCCCATTAAATTGGGAATGGATACCAACATAACTGAACCTAATTCAGTATAACATGGCCCTCATAGGTCAAAATTATCTTTACATGACATAGTATATAACCCCTTGGGGGTATATTCATGTTAAATGGGTTAGTTATTTAAGGTCTATGAATCCACACATGTGGTGTTTTTTATAAGTGTATGGTGTAATCTTACTTAACTAATTCCATTAACATGATTAAAGTCCTTTTATGTTTTTTTGACTATTATTGTTATGTGGCATCAATTAATTAAACTTTTTGTTGCAACTTAAATAGTGTTTCATATATATCTTTTGATTAACATTTTCTTTAATTGATCAAGTTATAATAACTTATAGATAATTAAATTTTTGAAAGGAAATTATGTTTTAATTTTCATAGAAATCGTTGCAGTATCCACTAAATAAAGTACCAAGTACAATTTATAAAACGTTTTCCTCTATAATAAGGACTTGAAATTTTATTTATCTAGGACTTTTTAATTTTTATATTAAATGTGAAATGATGAAATAGATTAAATAAAACCATATAAATATTTTGTTACAGAATACCCTAGTGTAAGGATTATTTTTAATATTTCCATGGGAAATTCCTTGAGTGGGAATGTAGACATTTCATGTGAGTCACTGATGGAACTTTTATTTTTATGGGGTTTGAGGTTAGGTTACATATGCAAGTGAACTCTTAGTTGTGGCTCTCGATTTGGATTTGGTGCCTTATTTTAAGTGAATCATTAGCCTGGTTTTGGTATCATCCTTAGATCTAGGAAGAATTTACGGATTCTTGCAATGAGTGTAATGTATGGGAAGTGGTATCTATATAATGTTTGGGTTTGGATAGGACTCTTAATTTATAGAACAACACCTTAACTAGGTGGGTGGTCATGTGGTAAGTTGAGCCTTATTGAGACATGAGCATCATGGGTTTGGAGTTCAATGGGACTGAAATTCCAATGTCATGATCAAACATATAGTAAGTCATGTGGCCCTTCTTTTCCAATGATGTATCTTTTAGAAATTTTTCAGTATCGATACCAGTCATGTGAAACAATGTGACTTCTGGGTTTGATTTTTCATAAAGGTAAGTGCACACTTGGATATGTGGTGTTGTTGGGGACATGAATAAAATGGAATGGGTTTTTCTACTACATTGATATAATATCTTGGTAGTATGTGCTTTCATACATAGTTCCCTTTGAGTTAAAAATATAGTTCAATGAGTCATGTGTTGTTCAGTGGTAGTCATTCATGTCTTTAGGATCATAATGATGAGATCATGATAACACCTTGAGGTATGTTATTTCAATACTTCTTACAAAAAGTTCATGAGTTCTTGAAGGCATTGTTCATAGGTTGCTCTTGGAGTAGAGTGACCTAGGAATTAGGAGAAAAATGAGTCATCCCAATGCTTGGGATGACAATATACAAGGATCAGGTGTTATAACACTAATATTCTAGGTTGGTTTTGGTTTTTGTGTTTTATGTTGATGATGTGCACTATCATGACTTGGGAATATCATCACACATTCATCTATGAAAACACATGTTCCAATTATTCTTATAAGTGTCTAAAGTTTCATATTTGTACTTAGTATAAGTGTGTTATCCATTTCCAGAAACTATATTTGATAGTGGATAGATCTTCTATTATAGGATTATTTTTTTAGTAAAATTATGAATAGGATCCTCCTATGATGGGGAGAGTAATTTTGGTCGTGGAAAGTGAGTCTTTCAAGAGATAGGGAATATTATAGTAGTAAGACCAGTCGTAAATGGTAAAAATAGATTTTAGAATCTAGCGGGCTGGTGAGTTTGAGTTTTTTTAGATTTGAATAGGATTTGGAGTTTAAGACTCAGTTATGAGTCTATATTTAGTCTGGATGTTTTATTTATACTCAGGATTCATGATAAATATTAATCTATGACAGATTGGTGGTGTGTTGGAACTTACAAGGCATCACAATGGTGAAATGGTTGGTTGTGTATGAAACCAGTGAAGTGAACCATGATTTAGGTTTTTTCATCGATGAGTATATCTAAATAATCAAGGTTACCTTTTCGATTTAAGGTAATGTGAATGATCCCTTAACTTAGGCATCAGCTGTTAAGCTGGACATACTTAAAGAGTTTGATTTTAAGTGGTTGGACTAGAGATTTTTCAATCAAGGGCATGTAATGGGATAAGACCTATTATGTGTGCCTTGTTAATTTTTATTAGTTTGTTTGAGATATGTCCCTTAAAATATATCCATTTGGGAATGATGATGGTTTTTGGATAGCTAGTGATCAATCGTGATTCAGTTTTGATAAACAATCAGCATACCACTAGTTTTTTTTACTTGATGAAGAGTAACTTGAAGATTTCTTATGTTACAAAAGGGTAACATGATACTGAAGGGTAACTCAAAATTTTATTAAGCTTCAGAAGGGTAACATGAAATTTTATGAAGTTACTATAGGTTAAATTAAAAAATTTCTTACATTAATATAGGGTAACTTAGGATGATATTCCAATCATGTAATTTAACAAAGTTCTAGGTAAGAGACTTAGGGATCATGTACATATGAACACTGTATACCCTTGGGGTTATGGTTTAATGATCAAGAAAGTTAATGGTAGTTTAGCAGCTTATGTCGAGGGTTCCTATCCTATGGTGCCCGGAGGAACATTGACCTCCCATTTTTTGTGGTATTCGATTCTACAGGTTCAAAACCGTATTAGAACCATCCATGGGAATGTATTAGACCTTATTCGGGGTTTGGAAAGGCTTTTCAAAGAATATTTATCATGTGAAAGGGTAGTGAAGGTGCATGTTTTGGCTTCATAGTAGTAAACTGAGAGCCGGTATCAAGATGATGGTGCTCTCATGTGTATTGAGGTACGATACACTAGGGAGCACCATGGGCTGGTCAAGTTCAATAAGATTGATAAATTGTGTCTTGGGTTAGACGAGAGATATGGAATGTCATATCTATGTTCAATAAGTATATGTGTGTAACCTTTTATTTTGAGACACATCATTTCCTATGATTAGATCTATGTTTGGAAGCATGTCAGGAGGTCAGAAAAAGAATGGTGTTATTTTAATGTGAATTGATGACTACTGTAGGTCTGTTTATGTTTTTAGATATCCATCGGGGATTCTCTATGATCATAATTTTTGAGGTGGGGAGGTTTTGAGAACCTTTTTACCTTACAAGTTTTTGAATTTTAAAGGAACCCTAAGTTTTTGTTTGGTGTATGGACCAAATCTTTAATCAATATTCAGAATAGAATCTAGAGAGTTTTAACACCTTAAAATATAATTTTATGTATAAGTTTTAGTTCCTCATATATTTTTTGGGATCCCGGATAAGTATTGGGAAATTTGGGATTCGAAACAGCAATTTTGGTAAAAACAGTGGGTGCATGATTAATTCATGGTTAGTGCTAACCATACTACCTATTTTATATAGGATCACATCATCTGAAACCATGTGACATGCCCCTATAAATTTTGTAGATGTCTACAATGCATTTCAAGCATGTCACAAATTTGGAACACTATTTTAGAAACCATGTGCCATAACCATGCAAGGTGAGGGTTACTTCATAAAATGATTCCACACAGTTCATGCAAATTTTTCCAGATAGTTTAATGAAATTGTGGGTCTCATTAAATGAGAAAAAATGAATATTTTTTCCTCTTCCTTTAAATGGGTTTTAACCTATTTTCCTTTCTCATTTTCCCAGTATCCCATCTCATGAATGCCTCTCTATCCTCTTTATTTAGGTGGTTTTCCTCTATTTCTTTGTTGAACTAAAAATCATCACTTGAAATCAATATGAGTCTATAAGTATATCCCTCCTCTACCTCCCTTTATTAGTTTTTTTAATCAATATTTCTCAGACCATTTTGGTGGATTACACCATATTTTCATGTTTTTTGTTCGGTTCTTTGATTTATTCCATTCTATCTTAAATAAAGGGCCGATACTAGATGAGTAAAGATCCATAAGAATGTGGTATATTGTATATATGTCTTTCCCTTAATGTCTTGATGTTTTATAAAACATATTAGTTGTGCATTGTACTAAAAACCAAGCATCAACGTTACCTAGAACTTTAAATTCTTTTAACTTAACTTAGATACCCAAAATAATTTCATAATTCTTAAGTAGTTTCATTAATCTATCAACCACCCTAAGGACCAGGTATATTTCATGGGGGTTTTAAAGCCTAACATGGATTCTATAATTAAATTGGTTTAATTTGTGGCCTTTAATAAAGAGTTACATGTTATGTAAGGTTATGTAATTATTTCAGTCTGTTACATGAGCCACTTAAGGTCCATGAAAGTTTATTGATCAATTATATGAGTCACCCTTGAAGTTACCTATTTAAATTAGTTAAACCTAGTGTAAGGGTGGTGTAGAGGTAAAGATAAAACCATAAGTTACGTGATATTTGGATTGAACAAGATTTTAATCAGTGTACCTTAACTCTGACTATGGACCTAGTAGCCTTATAACTCTTAATAACTGGGGTGTGGTTGTATACTATTTAATGAATTGGTACCTTCTCAAATATTTTATTAGGTCATAACACTAGAAAAAGGACATTGATAAATTTATATTCCTTTTTTAAATAAATTAACGTAATGGTTTTGTTAAATTGTGATACCCTTATTTAAATAAAAATATTTGTGGAATGTGTATATATAACCTACTCGATTATAATTAATGAATGTTTAGGGTATAATTTTAATGAATGTACTTGAGTCTAAGTAAATTTATTTATTGACGTTTTCTATCAGCCTTGATCCCTGTTAATATAATGTGACTATTTATAGTTATAGTTAGGTATACAATGGGTAAGACTTGGATTCTAGTTTTGAATGCTGAGTGTGAACCCAATGAATTCTGTATGAATAATTAATGTGAATTACAAGGGGAAATCTCACCTAGGATCTATTAAATTTCTTGTTGGTTTTGGGTGTAGTGGAAGCATCCATTAGTGAGAGATATATTAAAATTTCTTTTAATTATCATTTCCCAAAACCATGAGTGATAATATTGCATGTCAAATTTATAATTAATTTATTTAGTATCTAAATAAATGAATAATTGGGATTATGAACATTCTTAATTGATCAATTTTTATCATACAAAAATATCCTTTCATATTAACTTCATTTCACTATGAGGATCCAAGGATAGAACCCCTCTAGTAGTGATCCACACATGATCTTATGATCTTCAAGAAACGCCGCTTGTTCTATGAGTGATAGTGAAAAGAATCAAATTTCCTATGTTTTTAATTCCTGATCACTTATTCATAAATATTGAATAAATGTCTCTTCTGTTTCTTGTTCTTGATAGGTGGAGAGATGGAGTTGAGAGAAAATTTGTTGTGTGTAACAATTATCACTTTTTTTATTGCACACAGATAAAACACACAATAATCATAATAATCTATTTATAGAGATAGGGTTTTTGATAAATTAATAATTTAAGTTTATATCGGACATTAAATAATATTTTAATCTTTTATGAAACCCCATATCACATAATATTATTATTATTATTTTTTCACATACCAACTTACGGAAATTTATAAATAATATTTACCATCTTGTTAATAGTTATTTATCACCGTACATAGTCTTGGTATGTTTTAACTCATCGATATTTATTGAATATTTGAATAAACATTTTATTATCTTAAATATGTATTTTATTCACAGACTAGAAAACAAATATTTATTTAATATTCAATAAAATAAATAAACATATTTTATTATAATATGGTGAATAAATATTTATTTAATTTATGTGTTTGATAAAAATTAAATAAAATTATTTCTCAGTCTTGGGAATAATATTTATTCAATTAATTAAATTCAAATATAATTCAATCAAGATCAATATAAACACTTAGTGTGTGACCATCTAGGATTCTCTCTTGTTGGAATTAGGTGGGATTCCCTAAATTCCAATATTACTATATAGTAACAGGTCAAGGAACCCAAGAGAAATCACTTGATGTTGGAATATTGATAACCACATATGAATGCTTACTATATAATATAATCCCTTTGTTGTAATATCTCATCAATCAAGTTTCACATCTATGTTACCAAAATATATTCTTGATACGTCTTTCTTTGACTATCTGAAATAAACTTCATTACACAATGGCTATGGAATTTAATGTGGATATTATATTCCAATCAAAGGGATGATATATCAACTTCCATTAATATAGAAGTGACAAATAATTCCTCAAATTATTCATTAATGACATGTCAATCGTGATGAACCTAATATACCCTACTTGCTGCCAATATATTCCATGAAGGTTTTGGTAAGTAAATCTAAGTGTGTGATTCATGACATGCATCAATGATAATCTTAAAGTCTATGTACAATTACACACATTCACATAGAGTAATATCTGATGTCACCAAAACATGTGGAACTTAAACTGGTGGGTCTATTATCATAATCTATCATATTGGAGATTACCAATTGAAAACCTCATAAAAAGAAGACTTTTCAGCTTATAGGCACTCACACCTGGCAGTTTATATAGTATGTTCCCAATCATAGTATGTTTTCCAACCAAAAAAACAATATTTAGTAATATATTCATAGCATGCCAAATTTATCATCATAGTAGGAAACTACTATGATCTTATAAATATTACAAATACACTAATACATTATTACAATAATTTTATATAGAAGAAAAATCAATATGAGATAATACATTTATATTAATATTCACTCCATTGAATATACAAGTAATATAAAGTACAATGTAGTTGGTTCTAGGGAACTAACTCCAACAAAATCACACTTACACTAGATAAAACTAGTAATAAAATGGTTAATCCTCACTTGTTAAACATGATTCTACTAGTTATGTCTATGGTTACTAGACTTAGGTTGTTTCCATGGATTGTGTTGGTTAAGACAAATGTCTATTAGGAGAATAAATTTAATGAAACATAACTATCTTAAGAAAATACCTCAATTAGATATTTAACTAAGTATCTAATTCTTATTCCCATGTCAGAATCATGCTATTTTGACTACATCCATAGTCAGAATACTATTCTTGATCTGCTTCAGTTGTGCCCCGATTGCCATTCTGCTCCATCTATGTGTTTTTTAGTCCCAAATATCTTAGTCGACAGTCAGTTGGGGATTTCTAGGCATGTCTGATGGGTACGATAGTATCCTCTAAGCCAGGGTCTCAAACTCAATATGGATGGGTCCTTAATCAGGTGGTAGATGCAGGGGGTGGGGTCATAAGAGACCAAAGTGGTTCTGTTGTTGCAACGTTTGTTGCCTTTTTTAATAGAGGATATGTTTTATAGGTAGAGGCTTTGGCGATGGTTACCGGGCTGGAGTTATACAATCAAAGGTAGATAAGTATCCAAATGGGGGAGACATATTACAGGCTATTATTTAATTCAATGTTAGGTAAGGATAGTATTCCTTGGCACATCTCTTACACTATCAGAAAATGCAATTTGCTCAGAGGTAATAATAAGGAGGTTTCTCAAACATGGAGGGAGGGGAACATGTTGGCATATTTTTTCGCATCTATGGAATCATCAAACCAGAGTATGTGTTCTTTATTTTTCTTAGGTTATTTTCCTAAAGAGGGGTTGAAATTTGTTACCAGCGATGCTATGGGTTTGCATTACTTTAGACCGCCATGTTTTTTCTTATGGTTTCCTCTATATGATGATTTTTCATAAATCAATAAAAATTTTAGTTTTCAGTCAGTCATAGTCAAAATTTATCATTAAAATGATAAACCTATTTATTTGGGCATAACCCAAAATCATAATAAGACGTTGTTAAACTACTTCTTAAATTGTATCAGAAGCTGTAATATACCCAAATATTATAGATACAGAAACCATTGGTTGTAATATTTTTTTCTTACATATTACTATATCCATATTAGTGATACTGTTTCAACTTGAATAAAATAATGATAAGTGTTCAATTCCCATGATCACTAGTTTTATCACTTCTCTAGGAATAAGGAACTCATCTATTTTTACTTTTGAAAGTACAGTTAGACATTTCTAATTGCATGTCTGTTTAATTATTTTATATTTAAATTATATTCACCTATTATGATTTATGAATTATTAATATCAAATTTTAGTACATATCGTGGCACATGATATGAATTCTTAGCACTTAATCTTGTGAAATTATTTTGATCTCCATAATCACATTCAATTCCCATCTATGTTTTAATGGAAGGATTATATGCCAATAAAAAAATAGTTACTTTTTTCAACTTGTACTTTCCAATACTTTATTAATATATGTATTATGACTAGATTAAGAAAATACATAAATCCATCTATATAGATCTTGTTCCCCAGAACACGGTTGATTCATTAAGTCAAAATTGGAAAAATTTATTCCTCAGTCTTAAAAAACTTTTAAGATATAAAAAATGTTCTCATATATTATTAACATGTTCATCTTGAAATCTTATAGTGCTCCCAGTAACTAGTCCAAGATACATGTCACTCATTTGTTTCCAAATAAATATCATATGATCATTATACATGATTTATCCATAAATGAATTTATATAATCTGCATATCTTATTGAAATTAATTAATATAACCAACGATTTTAGTTATTCCTATTAGACATATATCATAGGGTCTCTTTTTGGTTGTGTCATATAGAAATATTTTATAAGGATTCCTTTCAATAAGGTGACCTTGAAAATCAATATCCCAATATGATGATCATATAAGTATACTTTAACAAGAATAATTTAAAAGGGATTTTAGTCATGATTATAGGTGATAATTAATTTCATATACTAAATTTCAATAATCGATCATGTTTTATTAATACCTTCGTATTCCATCCATGTCCAGTTTCTCTTGAATACTCACTAACAGTATTAAGTCTTATAAACATTCAAAATATGGAATCCTAAATCATGATAAATGGAGTCCATTACATGAATTTATATTTACTTTTAAATATTCTTATATTATCATTTACTGATTATTTATAGGAATAATTATTCTTAATTAATAATACATGTATCATCCACCATTGTGAACATAATCCACCACTTTGGTTATGAATTCCCATGAAATATATATCTCTATAACTTATCCCCCACTAAGCTCAGTGGATTCCAATATTCCTATACCGAGTTATGTGCATCTAGTTTCTTAACTTGTATAAGTTAAGTGTGCATCAATTATATTCAAAGAGATAAGAATCCTTTATATAAATAGAGTTAATATTGACTAGATGTTAATATCCTTAGTGCATATGGGATCATTAATATCAATGCACCTTATTATTTTAATGTTTTTTTGTTGTTAAGACAAACATTTAACAAATGGTTTTTAACCGAAACTTATAGTAGTGTCCTAATAGATTCTTATCATATCAGAATTGATATGTATCTATTAGAAAATATAGTGTTCATATGGTTCGTTTTTTCACTTCTATTTGAAAAATATTTCATCGATGGTATATGGATGATTTTCAATATATATATATATATGACTCATCATTGATATTCTTTTTATTATCATCAAATTATTTATGTATATAAGGAAATGTAGGTTTTTTATAACTTTTAATCCATGTGTCTAGTCAAGGATTACTTGGATGAGATGTTCTTTAAAAGGACAGCTAGTAGATTCCTCTCTCTTTACCAAGTAAACGTATTTACTTTACTGATCATTTCTAAAATTTCTTAAAGGAATATCATGTAGTATATGAAGTTGACTTCATCTTTATAATAGTTCACATAGCCATGTTGAACTAATTTTAAAATCATTGTAATGTACTTTTATATGAAAAGGTTACTTTATCTAAAACATGATAAGTAGTTTGTTTATATATCCAGTACCTTAGTTTAATTTAGACTAAAACACTTTAAAGGGAATAAACAAGTTAACTAAATTCAATTTTATTTGATAAAGAATTATCTTTCCACAATGAGGTAAAAGTATTATATTTTTATATTCATCCTTAATTTCAATAGATATATGTGATTTAAGAGTTACTAAAAAAATAGTTTAGTATTTAAAGTACCATAAATACATTTATTCTAAATGTAAAATTATGTCTCATTTTGTCTAGAATGATACTGAGATAAATGTTTAGGTAACACTTATTAAAAACTTTAATCAATCCATTTTACAATGAGAAGTAGCAAGCTCCCCTTAGCTGACATAGGAATCACCATTTCTCAACTCCTTTGGAGTTCACTTTATAACTCTTCTATTGTATCTTTTTTCTTGTATTTAAATACGTGTATGTTGTAATAAAATTGAATCTAATATACAAGTGATAAATAGAAACTTGATGAATATACTTGAAGTGGATGAAACTACTTGCTTCTCCGATTAATTTCAATTTATGTTTCAATGTCCAAGCTTTGCACATGAGAAACAAATAGCCTCATAATCATTCTTATTCCTTATAATCCTTTGTTTCTTTGAAAGATGTTGTGAAGGATATTTTAGTTTTATATTATCTGTAAGTTATTCAGAATTATATTTTAATATTTTCACCATAAGTGGTAAACAAACAGGTTTTAACTAGTTCTTATCTACTTAGTTAAGTATTTACAAAAGTTTCATGAGCAACATATCCATTTTGTTTATCTGAGATTAGAAAAACAAGGCTAATATTTATGATAAGGATATTAATATAATATTAATGGATAATCTCTTATCCAATTGAAATCCCAACTTCTCTTATCGATCAGTATGCCCTATAATTTTGAAATCATGATTAGTAGCTAGATTTCTTTCTCCCATTTGACACTGATATAGTGCATTGCTAATCTTATTTATTTCAATCCATTCCTTCCATTTATCAAGGTAATGGAGTTGTGTTGTTATTGTGTAAGAATCCATGTCTCTATGTTGTATCATCAAATCTCTAAAAATAGTTGATAATATAATAAAAAAATATAGGAAGCATCCTCAAAATATCTGAGGTAGGCTACCTTTTCACCTTTTCTTACTTACTAGGGTGGTTGAACATGAATAGGGGATTTGAACAGATAATACAAACTTTCTGATAAAAGTGCTTTGCATAAAATATTGTACCACATATAAAAATTTGTATTTATAAGGACATAACCTGAGTTAATGAATGATTTCATTGTTTTCATGTTTTTTATCTCTATTTTTCTATAATAATTAAAACAAATTATTAGTATTTTTACTGATTAAAAAATTTGATATATAATAAATTTAATTTTTTATTAAATCTCTCACTATTTTATCAAGTCCCAATATCCTTCACCATTGAACATGAAATGTATAGTTTCTAGGAAATTCTATTGTCAAGGATCAATATTCCTTTTCATATAACCCAAAAAAGGGTTGGTCAAGCTACTTTAAGGTATTTAGGTAGGCAAGTCTTTTCCAACTACGGACTTGCAGCTCGTCGATCCATTTAGTGTATTCTCCTATCCTGAAATCCTGAATTGTATTTCCTCAACATAAGCCTCTAAATTACACCAAGTCTAGCACGGGATACTTCTCTTGATATAAAATGGTTCAGTCCACCCAAAAACATCATAATAACTACCCTTATAAAAGTAAGCATCCCAAAAAGGGTTAGTCAAACACTTAGTTCTATTAAGTTTCATTCATAATAAATTAATTAAATAACAAGTCTAACTTAATATTTTATTTGATGGATTTTAATTTATTATGCATAAATTTTATCTTGTTTTAACTTTTACATGTCTTTTAATATCAAGTGGATATAACTTAATTAATTAACCATGTTGGATAAAACATTTACACATAATTCATTGATTTAAATTAATTATTTTTACTTTAATTAATTTATTTATACGATTTTATTCTTTTATACATAAAATACATAACGCCTAGATAGAAATAAATAAATAAAGTAAATGACCCAATTAAGATATTATACAATGGTTTATTTAATGAGTGGACATTAAATCAACCTATGACCTAGGGTAATAACACCATTTTCTAGTATTTTAATAAGTTACAACATTCCATCTATACACCTATATATCATTGAGTTGGAATCATCATGGTTCCATATTGAACAGCCTCCACGCACCTTGGTATGCTCCATTAATTACAAGTATTTATTACTCACACGCAAGTGAAGGGAACCAAAGGATTTATTATAGGGGATTACATAAATATCCTTGGGAACACATGTCCTATATAATAATGGAGGGAGGGATAACTCATAGAGGATCATTTAATTTAATATTAAATAATTGAAAACCCATGAAATAGATTAAATTAAATAAATGTGAACATATACGTATTTCTTGGTTAAGCTCATGATCTATCATACATAAAATGAATATGATAAAGTAACTAGCTATAATTCATTTCTTTATAATTTATTTATTATTAAGAAAAACACGCTTCCATTAATTAATTTATTTAATGAATTAATCAATTCCATTTCATCTTAATTATCTTCTGAACATTATTATAAATACCCATCATTTATTTCATTCATGTAAAATAAATGGTAGAACTAATAAGGAAATATTTATTACAATAAATTAATTAGGCATTTAAAATTATTTAAGGCCATTATTAAATTGTAAAAAACATAATAATGTTCCAATCAATAAAATAAGGTTTTAATGAGACAATTTTCTAATTTAATGTAATTTTTAATTATTTCCATTAATGGGAGACTACATAGTGTGTACATCTAGTTACACGTCATGTATCTCAGTTTTCATGTATTTGGGGTATATGCTTGGGTCTGCAGCATGTACCTACGTTGAACTACATAGCGTGTAAAGACCAAATTCATGCCATGTGTTCTACTTTCAATTTTTCTGGGATTCACTCTTGGGTCTTCGGCGTGTGTCTCAATAGACTACACAGTTTGTATAGGCCAGCTACACACTGTGTATCTCTTTGAGTCGTGTGTCTATTTTTTATCACTGAGTGGCTTGACATGCTCTTAGGATGTGGGATTTGATGAAATACATGTCGTGTACACCAAAAAAACATCGTGTATATCATAAACTCTCTAGTTTTTCAGTATCATGTAGTTTTTACCATGTATAATGATCACACAGATTGTGCAATTTATGATGCTAACCCATGTAGACTACATGTTGTGTACACTGATATATGCCATGTAATCCAATAACCATGTACCAGGTTATCCAATCAACATGTGGAGTACACCATGTGTAATTACAACATGGAATTACATGTATCTCTTGTTGCATCCATATAAAGTATACTACGGTACATGACATGTACTTTGAGTACACATTGCATAACGCTATCTTATAGGCAAAAAAGTGGTAGTTTTCTAATGACTTCTCTGGTCGTTCTTCATCTAATCTTAATCCTTTAAGAAAATAAAACACTAAATGAATCAATATTAATATATTAAATCATGTAAATTTAAATTGTATTAAAGAATGAGTAACATGAAATGAAAATATTACCACAATTTAGAATATATCAACAATCAAATAAATAATTACATATTTAAACAAGACCACTACTGATACCACTTATTAGTTTCGGGCATATAAGAAGCATCCAGTGGTGGGGGATATATTAAAATTTCTTTATCATTACCCAAAAACATGAGAAATGATATTTCATGTCAAATTTATAATTAATTTATTTAATATTTGAAGAAATGAATACATAAGATTAGGAACTTTCTTTATTGATGAATTTTGAATCATCTGAAAATACCTTTTGGATTACCTTTGTTTCACTATGAGTATCCAAGGACAAAATTCCTCTAACAGTGATCCACACATGCTCTTAAGATCTTTGAGAAACACCACTCGATCTTCAGGTGCTAGCGTAGTGAATATAATGTCTTGCATTATTCATTATTGATCGCTCGTTCTTTAGTCTAGAATAAATCTCTCTTGTATTTCTTTTTCATAAGATGGAGAGAGAATTAGGATTTGGGAGATAATTTTTTTGTGCAATAATTCTCTTTTTGTTTGATTGCACACCAATAAAACATACAATAGACATAATTATCTATTTAGAGAGCTAGGTTTTAGGTTAAAATAATAATTTATTTACATTTCGGCCGTTAAATAATATTATAACCTTTAATGAAACCCAATTCCACATAATAATAATAATAATATTATTTGGCATGCGTAAACTTGCACAAATTGATAAATAATGTTTACAATCTTATAAATAATTATTTACCACCAAATTCAATATTTTTCCTTTCTAACTCCTCGGTATTTATTAAATACTTGAAAAAAGATTTTATTCTATTAAATATGTATTTTATTCACAAACTAGTAAATAAATATTTATAAAATATTCAATAAAATAATTAAATTTATTTTATTCACAATCGAGTGAATAAAAATTTATTTAATTTATGCTATCAATAAAACATGAATAAAATTATTTCTCAGTCTTGAGAATAATATTTATTCCATTAATTAAATTAAAATAGAATTTAATCAAGATTAGCAAAAACACTTAGTGTGTGACCCTATAGGATTATTTCTTGTTGGAATTAGGTGGTCTTGCCTAATGTTTAAGATTACTTTATAGTAATGGGTCAGGGCACCCAAGATAAAGAAATTAATGTCGTAATGTTGACAACCACATATGAATGCTCATTATGTAATATAATACCTTTTTTCGCAATATCTCATCAAGAAATTTGCACATTATTGTCACCAACCTAAATCCATGATACATATTTATTTGAATTGCTAAAATAAACATTGTCACACCCTGGACATGGAATTTAATATAATATTTATATTCAAATCCAAGGGGTGAGATATCTACTTTCATAAATATAGAATGGAAAAATACATCCTAAACTTATTCATTAATGACATGTCAATAATGATGCACCCAAATATCCTACTTCCCACCAACATATTGTGTAATGGTTTTTGTTATTAAATCTAAGTACATGAGTCATGTCATGCATCAATGATAATATTAACGTCTAAGGACCGTTACATGTTTGAGGATAGGAATATTTGATGACGAAAAACATTTGCAATTCCTAATTGTGGATCTGTTCTTATAATCCCTCATCTTGTAGATTACCAAGTGAAAAATTTATGAGAAGAAGCCTCATCCACTTATGACCAATTGCACATGATGGTCTACACACTATATTCCCTATCATAGTAAAGTATCTAACCAAAAATATATATTTAAGAATATCATCATAGCACATCAAGGTTCTCACCATAGCGGGGAACTGTTATAACCTTATCAATGTGACAGATACCATATGACATTATCAAATTAATGTTACACAGAAGAGTAATCAATATGTGAAAATACATTTATGTTTATATTTTCTATTTTAAATATACAATTAATCTAAAGTACAAAGTATTTGGTTTTAGGGAACCAACTCCAACATGTATTACATTTTTTAATGCCTTGTCCTGGTTCTGATGATTCACCTGGAAACTCTAGAAAAATAAAAAAAATCCTTAGATAAGATCCTGGAATAGGCTTGGTGTCCTTGGACATGGAACACTTTGGATTATCTGCTTGGATTTCAATCCAGCCTCTCCCAAGATTAGCTTAGACTTGTTCATTAGGCTCAATTAAATCCCTATTAGAAGGTGGAATTTTGAGGTTTCATCCTTTTTATTTTACCACAGATCTAAACTCTATGGCTTGATTTCCATGGGTTAGCTCTCTAGTTCTATACATAGAATGTATGGGAGTATTCCTTGGATTCACTTAGTACCTTTATGTGGGATTGATCAAACCCATTTAGTGGATTCATATTTGATGATTATTTTTTTATTCTAAGGATTATGGTCATGGTTACTATTATTACTTTATTATTCATATGTTTAGAGATAGTTGACCAAGGATGAATTAGGTTGTATTCCCTATTTTAACACCAACTTACTTCTTTACTTATTTATATACTACGCACTATCATTTTTTGTACTCATATAATGGAAATGTATTAGACACCATTTATGATGACCTACATAATTTTACACACATGACATTAAGTCCTCAGTTTAGTTCCCAAGAAGATATCATGGCTATCGATAAGGACTTGGATGGTACTTTTGGATGTCACTTTTCTTGGTCTAGGACTTGGCATGGGAGATGTAGACCGAGAATGTACTCATACTACCTACTGAAGTTAAGTATTTTTGTTTATTTATTTATTTTAATCTATGTATGTACTTATGTTTCCTCCTATATGTAATTTTTTGATAGTTTTATATCATAATTGGTTGTAAGAATCTTTATTATTTAGTTTTCTAATTCTCAATTGATTACTATCCATCTGTAGCTTATCCATTTTTTATTCCTCTATTATATTTAATATTGATCTAAATGGTATAGTCTCCCCATTGTACTATTATTAGACCCTTTCTTCTAGTTGGTAGCCTCTGGGATATAAGGAGGCATGTTTGAGGTTATGTGGCCCTTAGACTTCGTTACTTTTTAGTGAACCGGATCGGGGTAGTCAAAATATTAATTTTTAGATTTTATAAAGAATGAATCCTGAAAAAATATATTCTATATTTGGAATCAGCATGTAAAATTTTGTAATGAAGCTAATTTCATTTTTTCTATTATGAATAGTAACTATGTTAAATATTTATAACCACAATAAAGGGTAAATTGAGTTAATTAAGGTTAAAATTAATTTTAAAAGCCTTTAAAATCTACCTAAAAATTTTCTTTACACAATTGGGTGAGTTGATTTCATCCATCCTCATCTAATTTTCAAATTTATGTCCACATGGATCCTTTTTTCTTTGATAATGACCTATATAATATTTTATGAAAAGAAAAATACAAAATTTCACTCCCTTTATTTTAAATTTCTCCTATATATTCACATAAATATAAAAATATGTTTTGGAATAATATTAAAATTTATTTTGAGAATAATGAAATTATTTTCATGATGATAATTTATTTCAAATTTGTAGTGATTATATAACTAGATTAAATGATTATACAATAATGGGACGATGCTTATGCAAGTAGTGGAACAATAAAAGCAAATACTTTTAAAAAACCAATAAAAGTAATGTATTTGGGATTAATTATGGTTAAATGATAATTTTATAGTTAATAATGATGAATTATTGATTGTTAAATTGATTATATTATAATTCCATTATTATCTCGATGCCTTTAAAGTAATATTATGTGAATAGTTCTTAAAATGATTTTATTGGTATTTTATGCTAAATAATACTTTATTAAATTATTTAGAAAACATAAAAATCTTGTAATAGGACAATTATAATGATAAATGGTAAAATATTTCATCATATTTACATTTATGATCTAATTTTTTCTTTATAACTAAAATTATAACCCTTTGATGTTGAAAATTGTGTTACCATTTGTAAGGTTAAAATTGGTTAACAATGGGGTTAAACCAAAAGATAATGTTTAAAATACCACTTAAAATATCAAAATTTTATTGGATTAAGGGATTTCAAACATATCCTATATAACTTATAAATTTTGGCTACATGGTTTTACTTTCACATGGAAATGAATTTATATATATTTAAATCTTTTTATCTATTACATATGTATTATTTCCATCACTATAAAAGGACACTTGTACTCTCTCTTATTTACACCACCTTGATCTTTCTAGATCAACCAAACCCAAAAAAATCACTTATAAACTTCTCTATACATTAATTATAGGTTTTGGTCTTCTTAAAATACCATTATAAGGATCCTTAAGAATGGATTTAAATGAATTCTACCTAATAAGAAGTAATCATCTTTATCGACTCTTTCAAATTTATTTCTTATTATAATTCCTCTAAATCTGATGTGACCAACCTAAAATAATAACTATAGTACCATAAATACACTTATACATTATTATTATTATTATACATCCATTTTCCTCCTCTTTTACATCCTAAATAATATGAAAACATCACTCATGCGTACATAAGGCTTATCGTCTTCACATAGCAGTGTAATTCATTTTTCATCACCATTTTACTTGTATGGTTATAAAGATGAAAATAATTAATATACATGATAATCATAAAATAATTTTGTTCCTATAATTTTAAGATATCATTTACCTTCTTACACTTCAACCCATTAAAAATTATAATGTCGCTCATGTGTACGTGTGGGCTACAACCTCAATAAGGTGATGTGATTAATTTTTCATGTCCTAATTTTAAATATAATTATAAAAATTATAAAATTAATATATATTATATTTAAAAAATTATTAAAAAAATTAGGTGATATAACCATGAAAAGTATCGAGGGCCAAAACTAATAAACTTACATGAAAAATGAAACAGTTAACACTCAGAAATGTTGATTTTAATAAATAATTATTACTAAACAGGTGTTGAAATGTTGTAAGTGGATCATATATGATATTATAAGTATTTATAAGGTTATGGTATTGAATTATAATATATTTAAATTTATTTTATAATAGTTTAAAAGTGATTATGAATCATATCAGACATGATGTTAGGGTTCTTCATCTCAATATTATTTCACTAAGATATGTTTGATGTTATGGACCAATTTATGTTTATGAGGTGTATATACAACCAAGTCTACATGTTATATCATGTACCCTTCTTAATTCATGGTATTTAAGGTTAAAAATAAATTTATTTCATCCAAGGGTTTCTTATTCAAAAGTTACTAAAGTTGTAATAGTTTTTTTCACAATATTATCATTAGTCAGGATTGTTTATGGTTAAAGATTAAAAGAATTTTTTTTAATGAAAACTGAGTTTTTTTTCAATTAGGATTTTTTTTATTTCATGTATATATTTTCTTTACAAAAACTGAATAATTTTTTTTAGTATTACCAAATTATTTATTAAATTTATTTTTGTCCATGTTTGACTTTCTATAAAAAAAATTAAAAGGAATCTTCTTGTCATTTTCAGAAAGAGTTTTTTTACCAATGGTGTGAATGAAGTATTTTTTTAATGTTTACTGTATTTAATATTTCCCCACTATCATGGAAATTTTTTTATTTGATGATTCATTTACAAGTTTCAATGGTTATATCTAATAAAAATGCCTTTCAAAATATTTTAGAAATTTCTATATTTTAAATAAGTGATTTCAAAATTAAAAGGGTTTTTCCTCAAGAAATTTTCCAATGATTTTTTTTAATGAATTTTCCTCTATGTTAAAATAATTTTTTAAATAATATTCTTTAATAAGTACATAATCTTATGATAACATCCACCATATTTCTCTAGATGGACTATAATCATTTTGACTATGTAAAATATTAAAATTTCATATACTAGTTCTTCTAATACGGACTATTATTGATAATTAAGGCATTTTGATTAGGTTTTAATATATATTCATATGATGAATGAATTGGAATAATTAACTAATGGGTGGGGAAAAGAATTATAAATCTCTTTAATACATCAATAGGTATCATGAGAAAAAATAGGTTAGATATTTAGCCAAGGACTTACCCATTTATGTAAGATATGTTGGATCAAGGACTTAAAGGTAAGTTACAAATTTTCTATATTATGAATTCCACCATTATAAAATTAGTTATTGATTTTCATATGATTATTAGAATAGTTATGTTTTTTATAGATAGTTTTCAAGCTCATGTGAGTATTTATATGGAATTATTTTATCATCATTTATTCTTGTCATATTATTCAATCCTTATTTATTCTATGATATCTTCCATTGTGTACATTCCCTAATTATCATCTGAGGTCACCATTTTATTTTGTTTCCTTTATCTATGATTATTGTAACTATCCTGTGATTGATATGTAAGGTTATTATAGAGATAATAATAATGTTATCAATGAAAATACTATGATGTATTTTATGTTTTTAAATGTAAATAGGTAATCAAGCATGTATCTAGTTTTCCAAGACTAATATGTTGATTGATCTTCGGTAGTAATATCCCTTGTATCCAATTCCAATGTAATAAAGTAACCATAATATCTATGATACAAGATTCTAGGTGTTATATTTGGTATCATAAAAAGTTTGTTTGAACCCCTGGTATCTATATTTATGAAAATTTAGATTATGAAGCATAACCCTATGATTGACCTTTAGGATGTCTCAAATTATGACATAATATTATAAACTTATTATTAAGGTAAGAATTATATAGTTTTACTATAAATACATTCCTATGTGGATACTACAAGCAGACATGGTTTTGGAACAGATTCATCTAGGGGTAATAACCCCAAAAGACATTAGTCGAGTATATATTGGCCTTTATTATAGTTCATGGTGCATGAGGCCTCACTAAAAATCTATTTTTAAACTCCTAGGGAATATTATTGGGATAATTCACATTTTCTTTTTGAACCATTTTGAAGTATTTAAACAGATAATGACCATGGATGACCTAGGTTAAAAATAATGTGTTATTAATTGTAAAAAGGTTTCAAAATTTAAAAATAATATAAATTATATTCTTTATTATATGGTTTACCACAATGATTATTAATTCTCATACTATATTTTTCTTCAATCAATGGCTAGAACCATAAGTAACTGTGTTAACACTAAATGTGACAAACAATACAACGATTATCCCCCTGAGAAAACAAATGTTATAGTATATAGAATTTGAAAACTTGTGATTATTCCTAACCATGTTTCTCAATATACAATTAAAAACATGAACATGGTTGAGTTTTTTAATGAAATAAATGAGATAAAAATTGAGTTTTATAGAGATTGTGGAGGAAATAGGACTCAGTATTCTACATGTCTATAATTTGGGAAGAAGCACCCAAGAGAATGTATCAAATTAAGGGGATTATGTTTTCTAATTGTAAATGAATGGAATATAGAAATGAATTGCTATGGAATTTATTATGTTATGTGTGGGGAACTTGGTAATTATCTGAGTCAATTCTATGAGACAAGAGATAAATCATAGACTATAAAAGGGCTTATGTTATGCCAATCATTTAAGTGGAATGATTGATGTGTTTATTTATTATTATCAGATAATTATATTATAGAAGTGTTTTATCAATGATATTATACTTATAAAAATCATGAAACATCTAAGGATTGGTTTGCAGTAGTTTTTATTAAGGATTTACAATCATATGTTTAATGGTATGGATAAAGTAGAAAACTAATGTAGTGGTAAGGTGGTATTTTATTTGAAAATAAAATATTTAGGGATAGATAACCCTTAATGTTTTTTTTTCGATATTGAGATAATAATTTTTATATGTGATAAAGAGATTGTTTATATTGATAAATTAAGTTTGATCGTTATGTTCACATTGAAAAGGATTAGTTATTTGATGATAAATTGATTTATAATGATGTTTATTACATTTTTGGATTTATAAAATATATTCATTGGGATTTGATTTTAATTTGGTAATGATGATAGAGTTAATTTTTAGAAGCATATATTTTTTATTTAGGTTTTATAGTGATTCAAGTTATTATCATGTTTTAGGATAATAAATGATGAAGTTATTCACATTTTTGGTGTGTGATATTATGAGATACTTCATGTTATCTATGGATATATGTTAAAGTGGATCTTGAAAAAAAATGTGATGAAATATTTCAGATTTTTGGGTTTTGAATTTGGTCAGACATTTTAAGAGGAGTCTTATGGTTAACTATTTATGGACTCGATTAAGTTAAACTTTGGGTATTATTGTTGAGGTTTTAAAGATTAATGTGTTATATTTATCAATATTGGATAAATTTCTCTAACCATTGTGGTTTTGGTAAATATTTTGGGAAATATTTAATGAATTTTCATTATTTATGGATCTTATGATCCAATAAAATTTAATTTTAATGCTTCAAACATAAAAAAATCATCTTGAATGTTTATTTCTTGGAGCGAGAGAAGAAGCAGAACCTGGGGGAAGCAAAACCAGAGGATAAAATTATGCTTATGAAATTTAATTAAACCATCTATGTATAATTTCTCATATTATCCCTCTTGATAGTGAAATAATACCTCGACTTTAGTAAAATTATCTTGAATTAAAAATATTATTCTTTTACTTTCAAATCTATTAAATTGATGGTTTTTTATCCCCTCCTAATTTATGATTTTTTTTATCATTAACATTATCATGACCATGTTCTCTATCACTCCCTATTAGTCCTCATAAATTATTTTTCACATACATATAAATATTTTAACTTTCCACAAATTTTATCCTTATTTGTGGACCCAATTATGTGTTATTTCAGGTAACCATTAGGTTTCTCTCTTCCCCTTTTTAATGGAAGTTTTATTAACTCTTTGAATGATGTGGGTTTTAAAAAAAGGTATTTTTAAATATTTAACATTTTATGAGAAGTATAAAATTGTGGTAATGCAATTTAATTAAGGGGGGAGAATGTGAAATACAAACAATTTACTGTAAAAGAATAATATGGTTGATATCTTTCTTAACACACAACACCAAGCTTTATGCAAATTACTATATATAATAAAAATATAATTACATAAATATTATAATTATAACATAGTTTTTTAATTAGTGGGTATGAGTATGAGTAAAAAAATTATGGGATACATGTATAATAGTCCTTATCAATATAAATTTATTGATTAATTCATAGGAAATTAGCACTCAATTTTCAGTAAAGTAATTTTATGCTTCAATAATATGTTTTCTTCAAAAATAGTTTTTATTACATTTTGTTCACAGATATTATAATTAATTTATACCTTCTAGATATTTAATTTTATTAAAATGATAAAAAAAATTAATTCTAATATTAAAATTATCTTAGGGTGAATTTTTTGGAATTTTCTAAAATGGTTGATTTCTTGTTAAATAATGAAAATGTTGATTTTAAAAGAAAATGGTCCTTTCTTTTCTAGTAGTTTAAAAGAAAATTTTTTATTTTTATTAGATTAAAAATTTCATTAGTTTATTTTTATTAAAAATAATTCAATTCATACCTTTTTTATCAATATTATTCTTAATCTTTGTATAAAAAAACTTTTAGACATAAAAGGAATTGTTTAGAAAAAACGATTTTTGTTGCATTTTACTTTTTTATATTAAATTAATTTATTCCATTTAAATAAATTTAATCTTAAAAAATGGATACCATATTTTTAATTATCATTTAAAATTTTATTAATGATTCCAATATCATTTTTGGTCACTATGAATAGTAACTATGGTAAATAGATATAACCACAATAAAGGGTAAATCATGTTAATGAAGTTTAAAAGTAATGTAGAAAGGTTATAGAATCTACATAACACTTGAATTAACACTATTTGATAAATGTAGTTTTTCTATACTATTCTAATTTATGTCCATGTTGATCCTTTTTTATTCGATAGTGACCTATATAATAGTTAAAATAAATAAGAATACAAAATGTTGCTCTCTTGCTTTTAAATTTCTATTATATTTTCACATAAGTGTAAAAATAAATTTTTAATGAATAATTAAGGTTATTTTGATAATAATAAAATTATTTTCATGATGTTGATTTATTTTTAATTTTTATTTATTATATAATTACCTTAAACACTTATACAACGTTGACACAATTCTTGTTCAAGTAGTGGAAAAATCAATGTAAATGAATTTAAAAACATTAAAAGTAATGTATTTGGGATTAATTATGGTTTATCAAGAATCTAAAAGTTAATAATAATGTATTATTTATGTTTAAATGAATTATATTATAATTTAATTACTACCTTAATTTCATTAAAATCAAATTATGTGAATAGTACATAAAATAGATTTAATGGTATTTTATTTTAAATAATATTTTATTGAATTATTTAAAAATTATAAAAAATATTGAAATAAGACAAGTATAATGAGAAATAGTATAAAAGTTCATTCCTTATCCATTTATGGGTCATTTTTTACCTTATAGTTAAATTTATAACACTTTAATATTGAAAAATATTTACTACATTTGACGTTAAAATTGATTAAAAAATGGGTTAAACCAAAAGATAAGGTTTAAAATGTCACTTAAACTTGTAAAACTTTTATTTATTTAAGTAATTTAAACTATATCCTATATTATATTCTAAATTATAACCACATTGTGCCACCTTCACATGGAAATGAATTTATTATATTTAAATATCTTTATTAATTCTATGTGTGTCATTTCCTTCACTATAAAATGATACCCCTCCTCTCTCTTCATTATACCACCTTGACCCACCTATATTGACCAAAATATACCCAATTATCTTTTAAACTTCAATATCCATGAATTATATTTTCTTTTATTCTTAATAGATAATTCCAAGGGACGATAATAAGGGATCTAAAGGTGGTCTATTAAAGAAGACATGATCATCTTTAGCTACTATTTCAAATTTATTTCTTATTCTACTTACAGTAAATATATTGTACCCATACCTAAATAAAAAATTAAGTATTATAAATATACTAATATTTCATTATTATTAAGGGATAACCATTTTATACCTATTTACCATCCTAAGAAAAGAAAAAATATCGCTCACGCATACGTATGACTTACTGTATGATTGGCTTATACAACCAACAAAAATATTATTTTCTTTGAATATTCCTGTAAACATTTTCATTTTTATTTATAAATAAAATGTTTCTTCTAATATTTTGGAATTTTTTATATTTTAAATAAGTGATTTTAAAAATAAAAGGGTATTTTCCTCAATAATTTTTATAGTTATATTTTTGAGGTATTTTCATCTATAACAACATCCTTTGGTGAATCGTATGATTTAATGAGGATATAATCTAATGATAACATCTACAAATTTCTCTAGATGGATTATAATCATTTTAACTAAAGAAATTATTGAATTTTTTTATGAAATTTCTTCCAATATATAAAATTGTTTATTATTAAGGAATGTTGATTATGTTAATTTTTTATTCATGTGATGAATTAATTAAGCATATTAAATAATGAGTGGAACCCAGAATTATATAGTCCCACGATGCACTAATATGTGTCATGAGACAAAATAGTTTGTGTATTTATCCAAGGACTTTCCCATTTATGTAAGATGTCTGGGATTGAGGCCTTGACGATAATTAGCAGATGTCCCAAATTAAGAATTCCATCATTAGGAAATTAGTTATTGGTGTCTATGTGATTATTAAAATATTTATGTTATCCATAGTTAAGTTCTAATTTTATGTGATTATTTATATGGAATTATATTATCATCATTTATTTCATCCATATTATTCATTCCTTATTTATTCTATAATAGTTTTCTTTGTATGTATTCCCTTACCAAGCATCTGAGATCACTCTTTTTTTCTTTTCCCCTGGATGTCAAGAAGTGTATTGTGACTGATATTCAATGCTATGATAGAGATAATAATAATTTTCTTAGAGAAAATAATATGATTTATTTTATGTTTTCAAATGTAATGTGATAATCAAACTTGTTTCTAGTTTTCAAATATGACTAAATTGATCAATCTTGGGGGGTGTGATCCCTTGTATCTAGTGCCAATGTAATAAAGTAATCACCATAATTGGGATACTAGAGTTGGACCATTATAGGTGATGAAGAAAAATTAGAGTCTGATAGTTCTTCATAATCCATCGCAAGGATTCAAAAAGTTAAAAGACAATTATCGTTAATTTATGGAAAATTACTTAGGGTAACTAACATTATTTCAATTTTACCTAAGATGAATTCAAGATTATTCTTATTTCTATAAAAAAGTGTCAACTCATGGATTTCTAGATATAACAAATAAATTCTATATACGTAAATTGAATTAAATTCTAATCTATTTAATTTTAAATATTCTTTTGAGTCTTACTTATAGAACATCAAGAAGATTACTAAGTTTTTAAAAGCTATAGACATTAGATTTCATTAATTCCTAGGCTAGAATGTTACTATAAAAAATTATTTGGAGTATTTTCACAAACTCTTTAAATATTAAGACTATAAGTTAAATGATAATAATCAGAAGTTAAAATAAAAAAAATGAGTTTTTGGAACACAAATAGTGATTTGAATACCTTGAAAAGAAACTGAAGAAGCTAGAAAAAACCATTTCCAAATCTCATAAAAAAGAATAAATTTTTTATTTCAATATGTTTTTTCATGAATTTTAAACTTAAAAAATGTTGAACAATTCCACTATTATTTATAATTATTTAAATTTTGATTATGAATGTTTTAAACCTCCATACTTTTAAATTAATGCTCATATATCTACGATCCTTCTTTTGATATTTTTTTAAAGGGGGAGAAAGGTTGTGTGTTTTATTATTTTTAAAACGGGAAGAACATTTTAAGGGAAAATTTAAAAATTAATGAAGTTAACAAGTTGATAAATTATTAATAAAGGATCTTGTATTTTCTTATGTTAAGAATAATGAAAAATATAGGGATACCAAATGGTGAGAGATGTTTCCCTTATATTTTTCGTATATATTATGTGAGATTAAATCTTAAAAAAATTATGTAGAGTTTTCCAAATCCCTTTATTTTCTCCTAATGATTGAATTTTATTCCTTGATGTATTTTTTTATCTTGATTAATCATGTGCTCTTGTTTTCTTAATTCTATATAACTCTTATTTTATTATTCTCTTTTTGAAAATCAAAAAGGGGGAAAGATCAGTATTTTATAATTTTATTAAGGTGGAGATTCATTAATAATGATTTCTTTAATAAGTTACATTTTTAACTTGGAGTATGTATGTTTTTTATGTACATTATATCTGATGATGAAAATTTTTAAATCACCAGCCCACCATCTTCTTTTATGTTCTGTGGTACCTTCATTATACTCATTTTGGGTTTCATAGGAAGTTACAAGGAGTTTTATTTTTAAATTTCAATTAAACTTACGTTTTCATTCATATATTATGATTTATGAAGATGGATTATTTAATTAAAATAATTCTTTCATATCTCGGTTTTGAAAAATTAAAATAGACCTCAGATTCAATTTATAATCACTTGAAGATATTAGTTTTAGTTATGTTTTTTGGTAGATTATAGAATTTGATTCTCAATTTTATGGTGAACTTAACATGATCTATGTAATGTTGAGAACATAGTGAGGTCATACAGAAAATTTTAATAGAATATAGGTTGAATCTTTATATAATATAATAAATAAATCTACAGATCTCAGAAGTTTCCATTGGAGTTTTTTATGACAATTCTTATAAATTGTACTGAATCTTTGAGGAATGAAATGTATGGAATATATTTAAATGATTATATTAAAGACATTTTGAAACATCTAACTATTTTTTTAGAGCATTGATTGTGGTATTTTTAATATGATTTTATTAGATATTTTTTTGTTTTAGGATTCATTGTAAAATATTTAATCCATTCCTATTGTAATAATTGCTTCTAATACTATGTCATTAAAGATTCACTAGGATATAGAAACTATATATTTTTATCTTTATGATCAAAGAGGTTTTGAGGATATGAACATATTTACTTCTGAACTATGATGTCTAATGAAATTTGGTGTTAGATGTGATATTAATCATACTAATCAAAGAATAACTTTAGGATAAATCTACTTAATGTCGATGTTCTGTTCAATATAACTTAAATATGGAATTTTTATCTTCTGATGGATTTTTTGAAGAAGTTCCTGGTGTAAAACATGGATACCTTGGATCTGATTATTGATCCTCCTGCTTATTTGGGATAAAATCAAAGAGTTTTTTCAATAGAAAATATAATATAATTGAAATATAAAATATAGGAGTTTAAGGATTGTTATCTTAAAAAATTTCACATTGTTTTTAATTTGTTTTTATTTATGATTTGGTATATTTATTTGGTAAATTTTTTATATATTTTGATAGTTTTATTTTCCAAAATTCACTTTAATTTAATATACACTGATTTTTTTAAACATTTATCTTTCAGAAAAAATACTTTCTAAAGTGGGTGAAAATTATAAGTTGTTATTTTAATTCAACTCACCCCTCTCTTGAAGCTGTTATGATTTTACTATCTAAGAAAAAATAAATCTTCATCGGTAACATGAATATCATCTTCACTCTTATAATCTTTTTGAACTTCCTCAGTTCATGTATTTGGATAAAAATGTGTGAGTTTTCAAATTTTATTAAATACCCAAGAAGTGAAACAAAAATATTACATCCAATGATTAATATACCTAAAATATAATCTTTACATTTATTCTTCATTAATTCATTATAATTTATTTAACAATATCCTTTTATACAACAAGGAAAGAAAATAGACTCTTATTTGATACTCTTCCTATTTAACTTTGGATTCTTATAATAATGTTATGAATATGTATTTAGAATCATTCATTCCATTGTCCTTTTCTCTTTTTCATTATTCTTATTAAATATAAGAATCACTGCTAGAATACTGGGTTATAACAATGGTTCAAAACCATTGGTATAGGCTAGAGAATTTTTGGTATAGCCTATACTAATGGTTCACTAAACTGTTGGATATAGTGTTGTTGGAAAAGGCTTATACCAGTGGTTCTCAGGGAACCGTCGGTATAGTGTGCTCCGAATTTCACTTTAACCAATGATTTATAGTGAACTATTGGTATAGAGGTATGCCAATAGATTTGAACCATTGGTATAGACCTATACCAATGGATCGAACTGTTGGTATAAGTTTGTCCCAATGGTTCACTATGAACCGTTGGTTTAAGTCTATACCAACAGTTATAAAACCATTAGTGCAGACCACCCCCCCCCCCCAATTACATAGCCAGTAGCAACCCCACCCTTCCCACAGAACCATAAAATCTACAATTGATAACATAGAACCTGCAATGCAATGAAAATAGAATATCCTAAAATAGAACCTTCAAATAATGAAAATAGAACCTGAAATGGAACAAATATAGAATCCTAAAAGAGCCAAAACACAAAAGAATAAATTGATTCATTTAACCTGTAATAAAAAAACATAAATAACATCACATATATGACTTAAAAACAAATCACCAGATATAAAACTTCATAAATCTCAGTAAAAAATGTAGAGGGTCAATTTTTCCATCATCACTTCACTATCATCACTGTCATTCTTTCCTTCATCCTTATCCTCAGCCTCATCCTCATCCTTGGCCTCATCCTCATCCTCATCCCCATCCTCAGCCTCATCCTCATCCATAGCCTCATTATTTCCCTCTTGTCATCTCCATCCTCTCCATTTCCATTATTGGGAACATCATCGTCTTAAACACCACTATGAATACTAAAAAATGCACTATATAACATAAAAATCATCAACATATATGCATCATAAGATGAAACGCTCTCTGGTGGAAGTGATGGACATAGAACTTCCATCAGTTTCATATTCAGTGTTTGTATGACTATTGTTTCATCCTTTTCGGCCATATCCCCAGTCTATTCTTCCCGTGCATTATCTTTTTTCAACACGTTGCTACCAGAAATGGCACCTAAAGTGGGCCAATACCTCATTGGTACAATACTCTTCCCTGACCAATAGTGTACTATATCATGGTACTCATTTCCCAAAACATGATGTAAGTGATCATTTAGACCAATGTTTTCATCTTCTTAGGAATCAAGGGCCTCTTAATCACTATATTAAGAATATAAATAGACTTTTAAGTTATAAAATAGATATTAAATTTTTAAATCAATAAATTAAAAGTTATAATATTATATTGTGTTGGTTTGTTTACCATGCTTCCATCTTTTTTTCTTTTTTCTCATGAAATTTTTTTTTCTCAAGGCACACATCCTTCAATATTTAAAACCTCCCTCTATAATGACATTGAATATAGAAAACCATAATTTAAAATGTGTTACTAATAATGAATTTCATAACTAAAATCAAAGGGATATTAAATCTAAATGAATCTGAAAATTAAAACATATGGTAGATGAATTATATCTGAGTATCAATGAATGGGTTATCAATAGATATAACATATATATTAGTGAATATGTTATCATAGTAATCAATAATAAGGTGGTTTTGTGACAACTATAATTAACGATAAGATGAATAGTTATTATTATAACATAAATTAATATTCATGAATGGGTTATCAATACTCTGATAATGACTATAACATAAAGGAATTATAATAAGTATATGTTTTCAAAAATATATCTACATAAAAACACACATTTTTATGTGAACAATTTTATGGTATTAATGATTCTATCCCTAAACATTTTAAAGGAAATTGGCCCCAGTATTGCAACCTATTAAAAGAATGTGTATTTAATAAAATGATCAGTGGTTGTACAGGTTCATGACATGCTCACAAACATAACAATACTAACCCTGGAATTTTAGTACACACTAAATGATTTCAATAATAAAATAAATAATACCTGATTATTTATATATCCTAATTATAAATGGAATGAAATATGTAGGAAACAAAAGAATGTTCATGTCCTAGAGAAAAATTATAAATGAGTGTCGTACCTACTTTCTATCAAGGTCCTGCATCATAGTCCACCCTAGAGTGTAAAGGTATTTCATATCATCCTTGTTTTTTATTTCTTCTTGATAATTCCTAAAAATAAATTTAAATAATACAAAATAAAGTATTAATGAAAATCATGGTAATTTTCATTTAAAAATCTCAAAATTGATTAATACCTTGAACTTGATACTCATCCAATGAGAAATCATTTCCTGATAATATTCTACCAGATAGACATCAATGATAGGTGTGTCCAAAAAATATATTCCAAATCTAACATTACATCCACTATATAACTGATTCTTATAGCCTCTCCGTATCTCACCAAATTCCATGAGCCATATTGGCCTCACAGCCTCACCATCGAGAAAATTAAAACATAGCTAGCACCGAAATATTAATTCATATAAATACAAAAATATATATAACATTAAATCCAAAGAATTTTTTACCCTTATTTGTGCCCAATAATTATATTTTACTTCATTTGGTAGGTTTCTTCAAGAGATAGGCCTGATGGGAATGATGACAGAGTATTTGGAGAGCATCACCAAAAAACTCCTACATATCTGCCCATTTTTTCTTCTCATTTGGTTGTCTTCATTGTACTCCACCATAAGTGGCATGTTACAGTTCCACACCACACACATGCATATATGATCATTCCTTTTATTAGAATACATGGATTTTAAAAAAGTAAAACAAATATTATATCAATACATATTATAATAAAAATAAATAATGGTAAAAAAATTACTAGGGTTCTATAAATATACCTGATGTAGGCTGATTAGTGGGTATCGCTAGATCCCCAAGCACTGAAGGAACATAAACCCGTGAAAATGAATTTGGTCCCAATGTACACTTCATAGGCTCAGAATGTTTTGCATCAGGAGTCAAGGAAGTAGGAATGTAGAAGCTCATGGAGAAGAAAGTATAAGGAAAAGAAAATGGCATATATGGCTATGAAAATGAATAATATAGATAAAGAGTATGAATAATCGTATCATACATGAAAGATAGGTAAAGTGTTTTAGAGGAAAATGATGGTGAAAACATGGGAAACCAAAATATCATTGGTGTTTGTAATGTCATTGTGGGGTCCAAAGGTGTGGTAGATAGTACGTCAAGGGGAGGGATAAGGTGTGATCAGTTACACTAACTAGAGCACCTACTTATAATACCACCCCCTCGTATCACCATCCTAAGAATGGGAACCACTAGTCTATTTAGTGAATAACTAGTACCTTGGTGGGGGATCTTGATTAAAAGTTAAAAAAAAAGATTAATCACATGAAATTATATATTGTGGATATATATATTTGAAATAAAATACTCACAACAAGAACAAAAGGATGGTAACCCATCACACTCATTCTTTGATTTTTATCTTCCATCTTTTTCCTTCGTATCTCATCAATCTTTTTCATTTACTGAATTTAAAAACAAATATGGAATTAATTAAAAATATATAACTAATGTGTAACCCAAACAATAAATAAGATGAGGCATCACTTAATTAAGGAATATCACTTATCAAGCCAAATAAAAGATATCTAGTGATATAAAAACATTTTATATCTAGTGGGAATTATATCAAAACATAATACATGTCATAGAAAAAACAATACATTAAAATTAAAATGTTTATCATTAGTATGATATAGTTTTCTTCTATTTTCAATTTGATCCAATTCTATTTTGGTGAGGTCATTTGGTTCATTATGGTCAATTTCTTAGGTAATTTGTCCATTTTTATTTATCTTAGATCATTTTGTTCATTTTTATTAATTGATAAGGCCATTTCTCTATTATTATTTGTCTTATGTCATTTGGTTCATATTTTGTGTTAGGTCATTTTACCATTTTTGGTATGTCATTATTTTTATTAGATTTTATTTTCATATCAGTTAGTTAATATGTCCAATTCAAATCATATTTTTTTATTAAAAAATAATTGTTTTAATTTTTTTGGTTTGTTAGGTTTGAATACATCTCAATTAAATATTAAAAAATGAATCTTGAAGAAAACTAAAACTAGTAAATATTTAAAATGAACATGAAGGTTAAGTTGGATAAATATATTTGTAATCAATAGTAAATCAATTAGTATAGCACCAAATTCAAAAACCAAAGTCGGTCTAAACAAAAATAACTGAGAACACATATGTATGATTATATATATTTCCCACCATAACTTCAGGTTCATAATCAACTCTGATAATTGAATTATTTGAGTCATCATTAGAAATAAAAGGATTACGGCCAATGGGAGTAGGTATGGTGTCAATTCCACCATCGCTAGAATTACTTCAATAATGATAATAAATTTAGGTTGAAGATGATCTTTGACATAAAAAACTTGTTTTTTCATTGATGTCAATACATACGGTTCATTGGTAGAAAGAGTGTGATTCATGTCAACAACTCAAAATCCAAAATCATCAATAAATTTTCCATGCATCATCATCATATCAAACCAATGGAATTTCATCATAGTGACTCGACTATGAGATTAATAATTCAATATTAGTATTTTATCAATGACTCCATAATAATATAAATATTCAAATTATGGTCTATTATTTAATGCACTATAATAATAGTCTATTTTGGCAGTTACCATAACACCATCATGTTGTGTTCTCATGTAATTTTCTTATTGTTGGGAAAAAATCCCTCAAGGCACCATTGTACCATTTTCTGGTTGATTGTGTTTTTTGATAAAGCAGGTTTTTATGGGAAATTGTTGATTTCCATAGATGTTGTTGACAATCCATGTTGACAAAGAACCATGAAAAAGGAACAGAAGATCTGGAGGTGGTATAAAAGAACAAATACAAGGTGGTGTTGTTTTCTAGTGTTTGCCAAATTTTTGGGGTCCAAAATTTGGGATTTAGTGATCATCATGAAAAGTGTATTTCCTTGAAGATCTCATCAAAATATGGAAAATTCATGAGTTTTGAGAAGATGGGATTCATGAAGTGTATTTTGCAGAGACTGGAAGAATGTTGACGGTGAGCTCTGCGATTACAACGAGCTTTACGAATAGCAGAGGTGAAGAGAATTTCAATAAATCTTTGCAACAGTAGCACAAAGGAATTGATGATACTATTTGTGATTACGATGAGCTCCATGATCCAAAAAAATCCATGGTGCTTCGCGATATAGAGAGAAATTCAGCAGAAATTTTGGAGCTTTATGATTTGAGCTGACTTGGCACTGACTTTGCACAGAAGGTTCTCGAGTCGGTGGAATCGCCTATAAATAGACCATGACCCCCTCGAGAGAATTAGAGAGGTAAAATGAAAAAACTTTAAACTCTTGAATTGACCAGTAGATTCATAGAGCAGGGAGCTTCATGAAATAAAAGGGAATTTGAAGAGGTAGTTGAGCCCTATAAAAGGAAGGCGCGCCACGAAGGCTAGTTTGGATTTGTGGAGGACGTGTGCTTCACAAAGGCTTGTTTAGCTTTGCGAAATTGTAAAGACCAGTTTGAGATATTTGAGGCAGTGAGCTCTGTGATCCAGTGATATTTGAGAACCTGTGGGATCTATGAACTTGTGATCTTCGAAAAGAGGTTAGAGAATTGTGAAGGCTTGTTTGATATTTGCAAAAGTGGGAGCTTCGCAAAGGTATTGTGCTTTACAAAAGAGTTTAAAAAGGGATTCCCTGGTGTTATGAGGAAAAGTTTTATTCATCAGTGGATGAAAGTGGAACATCAATAGAGAATCTATCTATAATTGAGGATGTATTCATTAGGGATAATGAAGATACCTACAGGTCTATAAACTATGAGTGGATCTTCTGAAGAAGTAGTGAGCTCACTTCAGTTGAGAGAGTAGTGAGTTATCAAATTGTGAATGGTTATAAACTTGGAGGGATAGTGAGTCCACTTCAAACTTGTAAATAGCAGTGTGCTTATAGTGTATTTGGTACATCAGCACATCGCCGATGTATGCTTCTTGGATGTCTCATAGTGAGGGTGAACCAAGTAAAATTGTTGTGTCATGTGCATGCTTTAAGATTCATTCATACTCTTCAAGGGGAAGGAGAGAGAAGTGAGTTTTGTCTAATAAAAAATCTAGATAAAAGGTGTAGTTGTTCTAATTTTTCATACCCTGATTCACAGCCCCCCCCCCCCTCAGGGTATCTATCTTAGTGGAACTAACACTCATTAAATGTTAATAAATACGTACCCATTGATCACAATTGATTTTCATTCATGAACTATGGAATTATGACCAAAATCCAAATCTCTCATTTCCTTAGAGACAGATTCAAATAGAAAAATCAATACCAAAAATATAAATGAATATTAAAATTAATTAAATATTTATTTTACTAATTTATTACAGTAATGTTTTTACCATTTATTTCAACCTAGAAGAAAACTCTTTTCTATGAAAATTATCTCTACTTATCAAATATAAAGAATTATGTTTTCTATTTATAAGTTTTTTTATGTTACCTTCCCAAAAAGATAAAAAAAATTAACAAATGTGTAAAATTACATGAGATGAAATAAGATATACATGCTCAATTTACTTACTTGATATAGTCATTGAACAAATCACAGTTAACCAAAATTGTGTAAAGTTCCATATACTGGTCTTCAAGGCTTAATGTGGTCCATGTATATGATCCAAGAATTCCCCCTATTTAGGGAAGTGATAGAAAAATGGTTTCAATTTTCTCATATTATTCTAATTCATTTATCATTGGTATGTTTCTTCTCATAATCCAATTATACAAATACATTGAATCAAAATATATAAATTCTTGAGCCAAGTAATTTTTCACGATATAACCTTTGAGATGATTTCTATTCTGTACATAACACTTAAATTTGAAAATGTTTTTTTCAATTATATACATCTAATTAAAAGAAACTGGTCATCTGAGAATTATTTTATCTGGAATATAGATAGTTAGATTCAGTATGCACATGAAAATGATGGAGGAAATATTTTCTCTAACTCACAAAAAATAAATGGTGCCTTTTCCAACATTTTTTGTGAGAAATAATTCAAAAACTTCTTAGCTCAAATATCTATAAAGAAATGGAACAACCAAATAACTAACACCCTTACATTATTGGATAGAATATGGCAGATTTTTATTGGAATCAACTCATGAAGAAGTATGTGATAATAATGATTCTTTAAAGATTTAAACTTTAAGTATCTTGATCCATTTTGATATGTTTCTTGAATAGCCATCAGGAACTTTAATAGTCACTAGTACTTCCAAAAATTGATTTTTTTTCTACAGGTTTCATCACATAAGAAGCATATAGAACTTTCCATTTATTTTCACTGATACACACAGGATGCAATTCTGGTATGATGTCCCAATCCACCATGTCATAAAAAGATCATAAATAATCTTTTTTCTTTCACATTATATTTAGAATAATTGAAAGAAACATTTCATATATATTCTTTTCAATTTGAATTATATCTAAGAAATGACATAACAAATTGGTTGACCAATAAGGAAACTCAAAAAAGTTATTTATCTTCTTCCAATTATAACAGGTTTTAGTGAAAACAAATTTCTCTTTCTAGATTTAATCTAACCCTTAATCAAAAAAATCAATCTTAAAAGTCATTAAGTACATTAGTTCTATAAATATACTGACGACGATTATTGGACTCTATGGTATTGTCAAATCTTCAATGATTATTACTATATGGGTGGTCTATTGGAAAGAATTTTTGATGTCCCATAAAACTGAATCTAAAATGATATACCAGTCTTCTGGATAGTGTTTTCTTCATAAAAATGGTACATGATAGTTTTCACTTCGTTCTCCATCCAAAAATTGTTGCATAAGAAATAAAATTATTGATCATCCACATAAGCGTAGCATGAATATGAAATATTTCTTTTGATCATGCATCATATGTGCACACACCGAAATTCCAAATATGTTTCAACTCTTTTATTAAACGTTTCATGTATACATATATATCATTTAAAATATTATAAGGTCTATATATGAGTATAATCATGAAAGTGAAAGGTTTTTTCATACACATCCATGGAGTAAGGTTATAAATGTGTATGAAAAATGGATATGTGATGTATGAAGTAAGAATCTTACCAAATTGATTAAAACCATCACATTAAAGAACCAGCCTCACATTATGCACGTCAACTATTAAATTAGAATATTGAACATCAAATCTCTCCTATGAAAATCTATCAATAGGGTGAACCAAATCATCATTATTCTTCTTTCTCTCAGTATCATGACATCACATTTTTATTGATATTTTATCAGAAATGAAAAGATTATGGAGTCTAGGGAACAATGAGAAGTGCCACATTACATTATATGGAACACGGGATGGTGTTCCATCATCTTTTGGATTCCATCAGTAGGTGACACATTGTATACAATCATCTCATTCATCAGTTACCTCCCAAAATGAGCTGTAATATTTCAGGCAAGCATGAATTTTTTTTTTTTGAAAAACCAAGTTCCTCAATTAAATTCCCTTCCATATAGTGGTTTGAGGTAATATATGCATCATCTATAAGTAAGTCCTTTAAAAATGTAGAATATAATATATGGAACTATTATAAATCCCATACATGGTTTTCCCATGAAACAATTGAATTAAAAATTATATCTTTTTTTATTTTACTACATTCCCGATGTACTTGAGTTGTAGCGGCATCATTTAATTTTTCCACCCTGCCAATATCATCAATTGCATTATACAAATCATGTGTGCTCGTATCAAACTCTTCTTGACTAGGTATACTTTTATTTTAATAATGATAAAAAATTGGTCATCTAACAAATTCTCAAATCCAGTCCTCTCATTTGGTCTATGATCATTTTGATATTTCATTTTCTACCCACTGTGATACCACACATAGTAGTTTTTTTTAAATCCATATTTCTTTATATGGTATATAACTTCATCACAGCTCAAACAAGGTCTTCCAACACAATTATAACATGGGCAGTGTATGTGACCACAATATGAAGAATATCAAATGAAAACTCTTAAAATCTCTCCAATAAGTTTTTAAAAACACTTAAGATCCAATTGGTTTCATACATCCAATTTCTATAAATTCTGTAAAAAATTATTTTATTTCATTTTGTAAAAATAATTAAATAATATTGAAGTTTAATAAAAAGTATATTTAATAAAATGAGAGTTGTTCAATTTATATGAAACCATAACTGACACACTAGTATATATGATAATCATAACATAAAAGAAAAAAATAATATATATATATATATATATATAATACTATAAATATAACATCATGATATTGAATCCAATTATATCAATGAGTCATAACTATACATAATACTACACAAAATTGTGTTTATAATTGTTGTATTTTTCTTTTATTATATTCACTATTAAAAAAATGTTATACTTATTCAATAAATTCATATATAAAATATTAATACATCTAGGTAACCATATTCTATTTAATTCAAATCAGTTTTGGTCAGTTTTTTTTTTTGTTTTTGATTAGTTAATTTATAGTTGATTTAGTTTGGTTGGGTTTAGTTATTTTATTTGTATTAGATCAGTGCATGCCTATTAGGGTTTAATTTAAGATTGTTCAAGTTAGTTATTTTTTTCATTATTATAAGACTTCTTTTAGTTAAGTTCATTTTTGTTCACTTCTTCTTATTTTAGATCAGTTTAGTTCTGTTTAGTGTAGTTTGGGTCTACTCAAGTATACTCAGGTCAGATCAATTCATTTTAATTCAATTCAATTGGTTTGGTCAATTTTGTTTGTTTATGATATAGATAATATTTTTTTAGTTTAGTTAGGTTTGAATGTGTAAAGTGTTGATAGGTTCAGATCATTTATTTTCAAACCTATATAGGTCGGTTTGGTATAATTTAGTTGTCTTAGGCTCTAATCAATTCATTTTAATTTAGTTTATTTAGGGGATCATCATAACAAGGAATAGATTAAGAGATTCTGGGAAACATAGTGGATGTGATGGAAAATCATTTTATAATGAAAGATCTCTCTAGGATAATTATGATCAAATAGTTGGTTTTAAGTCTAAATTTATAGAGATAATTATATTTCATAATTAATGATATTTCTAATCAATGGTGACCCTCAATTAAAGATATGTTTTAGTGTGAGAAATCCAAATTGTATTATTGGTGATCAATGATTTCATTCTGGGGTATTTTGATAATAAATATCTTATCACAATAAGGTGTATATGTTAAATATTTTATACACTATTGAAGAGGATATTTTTATAGTGTGTGTTTTTTAAGCTATCCATCTTGGAAAAAGTCATTTTTTTGTTGATTTTTATTTATTATTTTTTATTCAATTAATTTTTAATGACTTTCGTGGGACTCGTATGGTTTAATATAGGATTCTATTTGAGATTGAATTCCTATATAAATGATTATTCACATAATCTAGGCTATCCTATAAGCTGTTATAGGATTACCCTTGTATGTGTATTCAATGACTATTAAGGTTTTTCCAATAATGTGAGTGATATTTCTATATTATTATACTCTTAAATAGTTAAACCTATTCAATGAATTTCCCTCTTAAGATACTCTCAAACATTTGATGATTTTATAATACACAATAGAATACTCATTTTAATGGAATTTTATAATAGTGAATGATTATTCAATATGCTAACATGATTTACCCTATTGATATGTAATTAATTTTTATCACAAAGGGTAATTTTATTTAACATTATAAGAATATAAAATAATTTTCCATCACATTCTCAAGTTATATTTAATTTGTAAACATTCAATAAAATAGTAATAAAGCTAGTGTAGATGAGGTTTTGGTTTATAGTGTCTCTAATGGTCAGGTAATCAAGATAAAACACCATATTGGTGGATGATGTCCTTAGATCTAAGCTATGAAGCATACCCTATTAGCACTATATTTTTTCTCAATCATTTCATAGTAAAACTAAAAATGTAATAACATGTATGAAAAATAATATTATCAAAATTTATCATATACTATAGATCCATACATATTAAATATTTATTCAAATAATCATATAGCATGTATATATCACCAAATACATAGGAAATCATTAAATAAATATCATAAAAATATTTCATCTTTAGTTCTACCAATATAAACTTGTTTGTGTTGTTATAACCTCACCTTTATAACACTAATAAATGTGGAGAATTATTCACGTGGATCTATTGTGAACAACATTGGTCATCAAATCTCGATACATGGTCTAAGTCTATACCACCCTCTGGTTGTGATTGTGCCAACACCACACTCGAACCATAAATATTTTATAACACCCTACATTCCTCATTCTCTTTTAAAATATACACACTAGATATTTTCTAATTAATTAATGTATATGTTCATACTATCCTTAACTATCGATTATATGTGATAGTGACACCTAGTAACTCACTGCACAAACTTACATAGAAAATCCTTAATGGATTTAGTATTACAGTTCCATCTATTTCTAAAAAACTCGAGAAAGATACCCCACCTTTAGAATATATGAAGTATTTGGAACATGCCAATTTTATATTCAAAAATAATCAAATGAAAACCTTAACGGAAGATAGATCACAGTAGAAGGGGAATGAAACTAAATGTCATATATATATATAAAAGAAAAAATAAATCTAGGAAGAATATATAACTCATTTCAAACTCACCAATTTTAAGTGGAAGAAACCAAATAACTTAAACCAAGGATGGATCACTGGTTTAGAAGAAGAGAATCCCACACCGACTGGGAAGAAGAGGAGCACTCATTTAGGGAAAAATATGGATCAATTTGGGAATGAGGAGGGATGTTGTGTACAATATTTGGGGAAACTCTGTCATAATGGTTTTTAAAAAACATTGGGATAGATCCTATATCACAATATTTTTTTAAACCATTGGTATAGCCCTATATAAAATGACTGATCCCAACGGTTTTGATGAACTATTGGGAATAAACCCCCTATGCCATCATTTTTTAAAAACCGTTGGCATAGGGGTGTTGGTATAGGTAGGGTTTTTTGTAGTGAATTAACTGTTTATATTTCTCTAAGTTCTTATCTACTTGAAGAACATCATCCAAAAGATATTACAATTTTTTTCCATATTATTTGTTTTAATATTCTCAATGAAATTGGAGTAACAAGGTTATAAGGATGAGAGACTGAGATGTGTTGAATGATATTCATTCAACCAGAGTCCCAACTTTTCCAATAGATCAATGTAATTTATCATCGTGAGTTCATGTGGACCATCCTATTTTTTATATTTTTGTTAATAAATATAAATTTTATTTGTTATCTCATTTGTTTCCAATTTCATTTTCTCCTCATAATCTTTATGTAGATGATATGAAATAATTTAACCATTCATTTCCTCATGTTTCTTTCACAAGTCACTTGAAATTGATGATAAAATTATATTTTAAACATCAAATGAATCATCTATAATTCCATTATAAGCTTTATGTTCATCCTCACTTGATTCATGAAGAATATCATTTGGTATTGGGGTCTCCAACACATGAAATTTCATTTCATATCATAGTACTATATGAAAATTTCTACACCACTCTTATAAATTAGTACTGGTGGGGACATTCTCATTGATCAATATTGATCATAGTGGTTATGAGGTATTAGTTTCAGTTTTTCTATAACATAAAACTTTAGTTGATAATTAATTTTATTTTTATTATTAATTGTTTATAAATAATTAATTTATTAATCATAAATATCTCTCATAATCTTATTTAAATCCTAGTAGCCCTAAACTACTAGATCTAAAATACTATATAATTTGAGTATTTTTATGGGAAAGGAAACTTAAAACTATATCCATAACCAAATTTATTTTATCACCACTTCTCTAAGATTCTAAGATATTACATTGGTTGGCCAACCACATTAACTCATGGATCCTTGATTTGTTAAATAGAGTCTTATCTCCTATGAATCCTAATCATGTATTTACTAACAAATTACCTCTAATATTTCCTAAAGAGAGAAATGTCTATTTATTGGATTCCAATTTTAATTAATTTAACCCACGACTCTTGTTAGAACTCATTGATAAGATTATTCAGCCTTAAATATGGTGTTTTTTACCTTCAACTATGGTTTTATTCAAATTTATGCGATTGAAGGCTATTGACTTAATACTACTTTGTGGAATTTTATGTCTTGTTTTTTTTAATGAATTAAACTTAATTATATGTATCATGTTTTTCACTATGTGATCACACTAAAAATTTAAACATGTATAAATATAAAACTTCCATTTAGCATCAATTGATTTTATATATGCATGCTCTTTAACTATCATATATGATTGCATAAAAACTATAAATTCACAAAAAAAAATTAAACATGCATATGATAAAATTAAATTACATAATAATGAGTTTTTTTAAATGGTTTATCAATTAATAAAAATATAGACCAACCATAACACCCTAAAAATTTACTTTAATATAATAATATTCTTAATAGATTTCTTAATACACAACATCGAGCTTCAACCGAATTTTAATATACTATAAAAATATTACTATTTAAATGTAGTCATTATAACATAAATGATGAATTGGTGGGTTTAAGTATGAGTAACTTTATAATTAAATATATGTATAATTTTACTACACAATACAAATTTATTCATTAATTCTTATGAAATAAGTACTTAATTTTCAATAAAGTAATTTTATTCTTCAGAAATAAGTTTTCTTAAAAATTGGTTTTTGTTGCATTTTTTAGTAGATATTATAATTAATTTATTATAATTATATAAAATGAATTTTATAAAGAATATATAATTTTTTAAATTATCATATCAAAATTAGAATAGGGTGAATTGTTTTGTATTTTCGGAAATAGTGGATTTTGAGGTGAATAGTAAAAATACTAATTTTTAAAGAAAATTATATTTTCTTTTCAATATTTTCTAAGCCATATTTTGATTTAGATTGTTTTTAAAATTTTATTAGCTTTTTTTTGACAAAAATAATTCAATTTATAACTTTTGTATCAATATTATTCTTGATCATGGTATAAAAATACATTTAGACTTAAAAGGCATTTTTCAAAAAAATCTTTTTTCATTTCATTCTTCATTTTTATATTAAATTAATTTATTTCATTTCTAGAGATTTAATATTGAAAAATTGATTCCATGTTTTTAATAATCATGTACAAATGTATTTATGAGTCCAATTTCATTTTTTCATTATTAATAGTAACTATGGTAAATAATTCTAACCAAAGTAAAGGGTAAATTAGATTAATTAAGGTTAAAACTACTCTGAAAAGATATAAAATATACCTAAACCATTAATTTAAAATATTGTATGAGTTTAGTTCATCTATAATCATATAATTTTCTAATTTATTTTTACAGGGATCCTATTTTCTTTGATAATTACCTATATAATATTTGAAGTAAAGAAATTTAAAAAATGTCACTCGATTTCTTTTAAATTTATCTTATATGTTCACATAGGGATGAAAATAAATTTTTAATAGATATTAAAGGTTATTTCAGAATAATGAAATTATTTTCATTATTTTTATTTATTTATAATTTTTATATATTATACAATTACCTTAAACATTTATACAATGTTGACAGAGTGTTTGTGCAAGGAGTGGAAAAATCTAATTAAATAATTTTAAAAACAATAAACATAATTTTTTTTAAAGTGATGACATGAATTGGTTTCCCAATTAATGCCCTCGAGGGAATTTATTAAAACAAAAAGATTTGAGGTACAAACATGAGGTGTAAAGGGTTTACACCAGCAGGAAACAATCCGGGGTACACAATGTAAAAACTCAAACATACCAAAGGCAAACTTTCAGGACAGCATACATTGGATCCTCTTGAAAGCAGGCTTCCTTCATTGGTCATCCAATGCAGGCTTACATCATTGTTATCAATTGCATGGCTTGTGGAGCATCCAAACAGTGAGGAGAGAGGTCTTACCCTCCAATCCAGGTCATCAGGAACATCCAGATTGATCAAGCTGAAAGAACCCTCAAGAGTAGATTCAGAATTATAACAAAAATAGGAAAATAAAAACAGGACAAGATACCCCTACCCAGTCTAGACCAAAACATGTAACCATCCAGAGCTAATTCCAGAATAAACTCCAAGATCAGCTTCCAATACACCACTTCAATAGTTGAACCAGGATCAATATATTCAGTATAGAAAGGTTCCATGTTCCTCTCCAATCAGAGACATCATTCACATCCAGAATTCATTAACCAGTGAAGGAGAAAGTAGCAATTCTGCTTTCCAGTGAAAACATCATCATGGATCTGGACATCAGTTCCAGCCAACATTCCATCCATCTTCAGTAATCTTTCGACTTCAAACAGAAATTCAGCATCATCATTAATCATTAAAACAGAAACATCAAACCCTTGTTGATTGAGATCATCCAAAACAGGGCGCCTCAAGGCCAAACATCATGGACAAACAACTCCCAGCCCAAGAGAAGCAGTGCAAGACACCAGTCTTAAACATCAAAATAAGGAAATCATATATAATTCATTGCCATGGGATGTACTTGAAAATAAAATCATGATTTTGTTTAAATTTTTCCTCCAACTTAATGAACATTCACTTTCTAAGCATAATGTATTTGGTATGAATTGTGGTACAAAAAATAATTTCTTTTATTTTAAAATAATTTATCATTTATGTTTAAATGGATTATATTTGAATTACATTACTTACTTGATGTCTTTAAAGGAAAATTATATGAGTGGTTCTTAAAATGACTTTAATTGTATTTTATGTTAAATAATATTTTATTAAATCATTTAAAAATAATACAAATATTTGACGAGTACAATTAGGATTATAAATGGTCTAAAATATCATCCCTTTTCCATTTATGAGTCAATTTTTATCTTATAAGTAAAATTATAACCCTTTAATATTGAAAAAGTTGTTACCATGGTTATGGGTAAAATTTGTTGACAAATAGGTTAAACTGAAAGATACGGTTTAAAATACCACTTAAACATTTAAAAAATTTATTAGTTTAATGGTTTTAAACCATATCTTATCTTATTATTGAAATTTTATCCACATGGTACTACTTTCTATTGAAAATTAATTTATTATATTTAACTCTTTTTATTAATTCCATGTGTGTCCTTTCCTTCACTATAAAAGGACACCCTCCTCTCTCTTATTAACACCACATTGTGCCTCCTAGATCAACCAAACCCTGACTAATTATATTATAAATTTTACTATCCATGAATTTTAGTAGTTTTTCTTCGTAAAATACCATTTCATGGGTCTTTAATAATGGATTTAAAGGAGGCCCACCGAAGAAGAGGTAATCATCTTTACCGACTCTTTCAAATTTATTTATCATTATACTTCCTATAAATAAATTATACCCATACTAAAATAATAATTCCAGTATCATAAATAAATTTATATGTTATTAATATTATTTTAAATACATTTACTTCTATTTTTCATCCTATAGAAAGTGAAAATGGTTCTCATGCGTACATACGTATTATCGTCTCCACATAGTGGTGTAATTGTTTTCATGAAAAAATTAATTAGATTTTTATAAATATGGAAATAATAAATATATATGATAATTTTAAAATAATTATGGTCCTGTAAATATAATATATCATTTACCATCTTACCCTTCCACCCATTAAAATATTATAATGTCTCTCATTCGTACAAGTGTACTACAACCTCCATGAAGTGATGTGATTAATTTTTATCATATACATTTAAAATATAATTAAAAATATGTATATAATGATTATATATAATATTTTTATCATGACTAAAATTATTCAGATGATCCAGCCACGATAAAGACGCATGTATTGAAACCATTGAACCAAAACATACATGAAAAGTGAAACAGTTAAAACTCAAAAATGACAATTTTAATAAAGAATTATTAATAAATAGGTGTTGAAAAATTTTAGTTGGATTATATATGATATTATAAGTATGTATATGGTTATTTAATATAATTATAATATATTTAAATTTATTATACAAGGGGTTAAAATCACGTGCGAAGAAAGTCTGGCCTGAGGATAAGGTTCTTTGTCTCAATATTGTTTCTTTGAGAGATGTTTGATGTTATGAACCTATTTATGTTTATGAGGTGTATATACTACCCCTTTAACATGTTGAAACATTACTATCATAGGGAATATAAAAACAATTTTATAATTACCTAAGTATAGTCAAGTTGTTCACCCTAGTTAGTCTCTTAAAGAGGAGTGCACAAAACATATTTTGTCACTTTTTGTTGTTTTGAGTAAAATTAAATTTTATTTGACACTTAGAAAATGTCTTTTTTGAATATAAGTTTAAATTTATTGATTAAAAAAATTATTAAAGATGTTAATCACAAAGTTTTTGGAAAAATCTAGTATTACTCTATCATTGTTTCTAATATTTACCAATTCTACTTCTTTTGGCTGGTAAGAGAGAGATTCATCTTTTGATTCATATCTCACCCTTGGAAAGATGGTGATAGTAAATGAATTCCTAATCAAGTATCAATTTTTCTGCCCTCCTTCCATTGTGTGTGGAATTTTAATGGGTTTTTTTGATAAATAAAGGTAATTCTCTATTGGAATTTGTTATTCCCTAATTTATAATAGCCCCTATCAAAATTCCTCACCCATTCTGGCGATCTCCAAGAACTCACCACACAACCCAAATATTTTATATAAAAATATATATTAATTAGGTGTAGAGAGATATGGATCATTGACCAAGGAAATTGGAATAAAAATAATATTACCCTAATTCAAATGCATTCAAAATTAAATACTGAATAAATAATTGACACTACTTGGCAGAAGGAGGAGAAAAGGTTTATTATATCAAATGTAAAAAATTAAACATAGTAATTGATAAAGACTCCCCCATTCTTGGTAACTCATAATAACTACCCCTAAATGTATGGGAAATTTGATTTGACTTAAGATAGTGGAGACATCATGTGAATGAAGAGAAAGTTAAAGAAAAAGAAAGTGGGGAAATAAATCTGCAACATGCCATCATCTAGAGCATTCCTTGTCAATAAATCCTCATTCCATCCACATAGTCCTCTATTTATAAGCCTCCATCACACCATTGGGGTATCATAATGGTTTCATAAATGTTTTCAGGTCAATCTCATAGTATTCTCAGTGATCCTAGGGTTATAAGAGGGTGTTTGGAGTTAATTCCTGTCAAATCTGTCGAATTGTATTTTATCAGTTGTTTTCACATTATGTAAGTGTTAGAAAACACATAAAGTATGGGAATTAACCTCTTATATATAGAATATTTAATTTTATTAATAGTGGATTCATGACATGTAATGTGTATTTTGTGAGTATTTTTTACATTGTGCATTCTTCAAGGTTCAGGTCAAGAATGATATCCATTAAATTAATTTCTATTTTATCGTAGTTTTTTCTCTCTTTTTATCTAGATATTTGGTTTTTAGCCACATAATTGGTTCTCTAATTATCCTTTACTTTGATGAAACTTTAATCTTCCTTCCAAATTTGGGTTTCGTGCCATGCTGACTCACTATATTTGTCTCTTTTTCTTCATATTTGATAAAACTCTATATCCTACCACAAAACATAAATACAATCAAAATTTTCCAAGTTTAATCAATTAATATATAAAACCAATCCATTTATATCAAAAATACATGCATAAAATAGTTCTATAACATTTTATATCATGCATACTTCTTAATTCATGGCATTTAAAGTTACAATTCAAATTATTTTATTCAAGGGGTTCTAATTCGAATGATTTTAAAGTGGTAAGGATTTATTTCAAAATCTCATCATTATTTAGGATTGTTTATGTTTAAGTGATAATTGGTAGAATTTTATTATCATTCTATATTAAACCACATTAATTTTATTCTCATGTTTTTATTTTTAGGGTTTTCTAGTGTTAGTTCTATTTTTTCTTTCTTTCATACTCAGAAAAACAAATGAATGTTTTAAATAAAAACTAGTATTGTGTTTTTATTCGGTCAAGAATATTTTTCCACTTTATCCTTATTTTCTTTAAAATATTTCAATAATATTTAAACTATTCTAAAATGACTTATTAAATACATTTTTACCCATGTTTAACTTTATATAAAAAAATTAATAAGAAAATTATTTTTGTTTTCTGAATGAGGGATTTTTACCTAAGGTGTGAAAACATATTTATTCTAACATTTACCATTCAAGAAGATTTTCCCATCATCATGATTATCCTTTAATTACAATATTAATTTAAAAGTTTTCATGGTTATTTCCAAATGAAATGTTTTCCCTAATATTTTGTAGATTTTTATATTTTAAAAAAGTAATTTCAAAATGAAAATTTTGTTTTACTCAAGGAATATTCTAGTGATATTTTAAAAGTATTTTCATCTAAGTTAACATCCTTTTATGGATATTCTACTTTATTAAGGATAAATTCTGATGATACCATCCAAACAAATTCTCAAGAAGGATTATGATCATTTTTATTGGGTAAATATTATCATTTCATATGCTAGTTCTTCTAATATGGGATGTTATTGATTAGTGAAGAATATTGATTAAGATATATTATTTATTTAAATGATGAATGAATTAGAATTATTAATTCATGAGTGGGTACAATAATTACATATCCCCTCTATGAATCTATAGGTTTCATGATAAAAAATAGATTGGGTATTTCGCTAAGGCCTTACCCATTTATCTAATACATTTGTGCTCGAGGCCTCGATGATAAGTTGTAGATGCCCCATATTTTTCATTCCATCATTATGAAATCAGTTATTTATGTCCATGTGATTATTCAAATAGTTATTTTATCCATGAATAATTTTTAATCTGATGTGATTATATATATGGAATTATTTGATCAATATTTATTCCTTCCATATTATTTATGCCTTATTTATTATATGATAGCCTATGTTGTACGCATTCCCTTACTGAGCATCTTAGCTCAGCCTTTTATTTTGTTTAATTTTCCCATGATTCTAGGAAGTGTACTATGATTGATATGAAAGGTTATTCTATAGGGAATAATAATGTTCTAAAAAATAATATTATGTGTTTTATATTTTCAATAACAATGTGATAATTAAGCATGTATCTATTTTTATAATACTACTAAACTTATCAAAAATGGGTGATTTAATACCTTGTAACTTGTGCCAATGTAATAAAGGGACCACCAACCATGGGATAATGGATTTGGGGCGTTACACCAAGGAAAAACCTAGTAATGACTCCTTGAGTCATATCTGACTTGAGATGTAGTGCTCACCCCATTAAATACTTTTTTCTATCATTCAGTCCTTCACCATGCCTTGGTGTGAATAATGCCTTCTTTTTTAGTCCTCATAATACCATAATACTCACATATAGATGGTGGGTTCTCAAGGATACAAGATATATACAAATTGTCTTTTCAAATAAATATGTCATCCCTTATACATGTAATGAGTTTGAAGTAAAATACACAAATTTCCATTTATTAAATATTTATTATAAACATAAACAATGTTATAATTAAATAAATAAATGATAAACACTAAACATACTTTAGTTGGTCTCAAATCATGATCAGATTAAAAATAAAAAACATGCATAATAAAATTAAAAATGAAAATAGTATTTCATGAGGGTGTTTTAATGAATTTAAATAAAATTAAAATAATTTTAATTCACTTATGATAGTCTCATACCCCAAAAAACATATAAAACCCCAAATGTTTAAAATAATTTAAGTTTTTTTATATTACTTAGGAATTTTATGGACCCAAAACTGGTTCTAGGGAGGTAACGAGGCCCAAGTGGACTTGATCGGGAGTACTCATCTAATTAGCTAGGTTAGATGGATTGGTAAGGTTACCATGTGTAGAAAGAGGCTACCTACTTATGTGATTAGTGGGGATTTATAAAATAACTGTGTTATTTTATTTAAAAAAAATATCACTTGCTTATATGGGTTCTTAAAACAGCTCACCCTGGTCAATATGGGTGAGTTTTTCTATTCGGGAAGCTAACTATCATTGGAAACTTTTTTATATGGGTTTTGTAATGACAAAATAAACATCCCCATACCTAGTGAATCCCACAATTTTTCATCAGTGGAATTAAGACTATTTAAACTCTCAATATCTAAATTTTAGAAAACTTAATTTAAATTTTGACTTACTAAATTACACCACTGTTATCATACCACTTGAAGTGATCAGGTATGTATTAGAAGTGTAATAAAATGAAAATTTCTAATTTTTTACAAAAAATATCTTTTAAGAAACTTCATTTTACAAAGAAGTGCCATATTCATGCCATGTATTATATGGAAATAATTTTAACTATGAAACAAAATTTAAACTTTACTTTGGTGGACAACATGATCCTCGCATGCTCCACTCAATGTTGGATCATCATTGCTTGAAGGATCCAATCTATGATACCTCTATATTATCCACATGTGCACCTACAGATTCAAGTTTATTAATATTATAATCCCAAGTGTTAGAATGATTGTTTTAAGTTCCTTATAATAAACATCTGATCACATGAAGAACATATTTTCCATCCAAGAACATGAGATTGATCTGGCCTTGTTATTCCTTGGAGTTCCCCTATTTAGAACTTGAGATAGAGTAAGGGAGTGGATAAATTCAAGAAAATGGTTTAATTTCTCATTTTTTGGTCTAAAATGACATAAATAACTAGGATAAAAATTATATAAATTTTATTTAGATACTTAGTAAATTTAACTTTTAAATGAACCTTAAAACATCACCAATGACCCATTAAACCTATCATAAATATCACAAATATTTTATTAATCACTTATAACACTATAAAATAACACGTGATAAAATATTATCTATTAACTCAACCCATTCAATATATTTTTTTACTGAACTATGAGTAGATAAATATTCTCTAAAAAAATAATTTTCTCATATTTAATTATTTTAACTTAAATAATATATAAATACCATGAGAAATAAATTCAATTATTATTATTCAAAACTTTAATAATATAATTGAATTTATTTACATGTAATTATTAACACTTGTAAATTCACCCACCCCTACACGTCAGACCCACATTGTAACACCATGATATTTTTAAAGAATAATATTTTGTTCGATAACATATATGACACGTAACTCCGAGTGTAAATGACTCGCGAAATATATGACAGTTATAACGTTACTATTAAATTAGAGAGAATGAATAGTATTAAATACTTTATGATATTTATATATATAATTCAATATAAAATTATTCATAAATTCTTAGTAAATAATCACACAACAATTTGTAATGTCATTTTATTCATCAAAAATATGATTTCTTGAAAAATGATTTTTTTGTGATTAAATATTATAATTAATTTATAGAACATTTAGAAAATATATTTCATAAAATTAACTTAATTATTTAAATCCTCATTTCAAAATTAAATTAGGGTTAAATTTTATGATTTTTCAGAAAATATTGATTTTTTAGTGAATAGTGGAAAATACCAATTTTTTTAAAATTATCATTTATTTTCAATAAATTTAATAATTTAAAATATTAATTAAGATTTGGATTTTATTTTAAGAAAAATAAGTATTATATAGTTATATTTAGTCCAGTTAATTAAATTTTAATCATCTTTTTACTATATTTTATTATAAGTTTAATTTTATTCTTAAAAACACATTTTTTAAAAACTATTTTAAAGTGTATAATATTTATCAATATTAATTAATTAAAATAAACCCTAATAAGGAATGATTTAAAATGAATTTAAATATTATATATCTATCTATATGAATTAAAATTCATATAATGATGATTTCTAGTCAGAGAGTTAATATAAAATCATATGTTTCTATAAAAATGCATTTTTCAGAAAAAAACATTTCATCGTGTCTATAAGTTTGATTTTAAATTAAATCATACCAATTCTATGAGTTGAATCTGATAAAATTTATTCCATGTTTTTAATTGGTATAACTAGTATTAGTTAATATGTTTAACTTAGTTTTTGGTCATCATGAATAGTTAAAACAGTAAAAAACTAGTTACTACAGTTAAGGGTAAAACAGGTTTACTGAGGGTTAAACTAAAGATATAAGGGTTATTAATACTTAAAAACTTTTCAAATTTAAATTTTATTTCCACATTTTGACCTTATATAATCTATTTTTGGGAAATTTCCCATTTTGGAGCCACATTCCATGATTACGACCTATATAATAATTTATATAAAAAAGGATAAAAAAGGAACATTACTTAATTTTAGTATCTATAATACTTTGGGATAGGGATAAATCATATTATGTTCAGTTATAAATAGTCATTAAAAATATAAAAAAATTATCATGTTAGTTTTTTTCTAATTTTTTATGATAAAATAATTACCTTAAGAGTTTATGCAACTATGACATTGTAATTATTTAATTAATAGAAAAATAAATTAAATGATTTTAAAAATATTAAAATAAATATAAATTGAATGAATTATTGTATTCCATGATTTTTTATTATATTTATAACATGTTAAATAGGTGTGAATGGAATATATTTTAAATCCAACTTTTTCTTGATGTTTTTAAAGTGAATTAAATGAATAGTATTGAAATTGAAATTAATTGTATTTTATAATAAATAATATTTTATTAAATGATTTAAAATTTCTAAAAAACCTATATTTGTCCAAGTGATTAGGATATGGTTTAAAATATCAACCATGGCCCAATTATATAAAGACTTAACCCCAGAGAGCCCGGAGCCGGTGTCTACTACCATCACATTGGTATGATTACATAGAATCAAATCCTGAAGGACCAAAGAGTTTAGTAGTCTTGGTAAACCAAATACATAAATGAGACTTGTATTACAAATGAATACACTAATTACAACATAATTTTTTTTCTTTAGAGGATAACTTTATTTCATCATGTATATCTCTGCATATCATTGATAGTACGATTCTTGTATTCTTGGAGAAAGGAAACAAAATAAGAGTGAGCTCAAATGCTACGTAAGGGTAAAGTACAGTGGAGGAAATAATGAATTAATAAGAATAATAATTATGGCATGGTAAATAGATGAACACACATAACCTGTAATCAACAAACTTAGAAGGAATTGCATAAACAATATGAAAAGGTAAAAACTAGAAACACATGCAATTAAAATAACTAGATAAGAAAAAATCAATATGGAAAGTTAAGAAAATGAAGACACAAGTCATTTGATCAATTAATTTATAATGAAATGCATACATAGATATATCGACCTAAAATCTCTTAGATGAATAATAACTAAAACTAAATAATAGAAATACTTAATTATTGGATGCCATGTTTCATATGTACATAGAACCATTATCGTCAAGACCTTTCACAAGAAGGTTTAGCATATCAGGTAGAATCACATATATTTTGTGCAACTAATTAATCTCATGAGACTACTAATGCATCAAAGGGATATCTATAATCGGGCCCCACCTATGTCATACCTTCTAAATAAATCCTTATATCGAATAATAAAAATAAATAATATGACTTATAAAATATATGTATTAGATAGAAGATATGAATTTATCAATAATTCCCCAGTAGAGGATAACTAACAACAAGGGTTGTTGATGTTGATGAATATAAATATCATTGAAAGATCAATAAAATTTTTCTTGAGGAAAATAATATGTAAACATTTCAAAGTTTCACCTACCACTTTGAAAAAGTTTAATCATAATCCCCATGAATGAATAAAAATAAATGAAACATAGAATATCTTGAGAATAAATACATTCATGATATAACACATCAAGGTAAAAATTGTATGTACAAATGATATACGGTTTAGGAAATAAACATATCCATGAAAAATGGTATGTATAATTAGAGGAAATTCAATGTTCAATGATCATAAGAAATTGAATATTTTAAGGGGACTGAAAAATAAATTAATGAATTGAATGTGAATACTATACTTGGCCAAATCAATCATAAATCATCCAGAGGAAGAATAAGTGTGGTGTCAATACAACATATCCGAACTGGAGTAGAAATAAAAGGTTGTTGTCATTGATGAATAGAAATACTATAAAAGATAATTAAAAAACACTCCGGAGGAAAATATCTTTTTGTTTTGAAAAAACTTTTTAAAAATATTTTCTTTGAAAATCAATATTGAAAAAATTAATTTTAAAAGTAACCTTTTAAAACATGTAGAGGACACTTCTAAGACATGATGCTGGGTAAATTTGTACATGTCGTATGAGGTAAAAAAGAACATTCTTTTTACACAGTAAAAAGGTTAAAAATACGTATTGATAAAACAAAAAGGATATTCTTTTGAAAACATTGGTAAAAGATAAAAAATTTAAAAATTTATTTACTAAATCATTTTAAAAAGGTTAAAATCATTTTGGAAAACATTTTAATAAAACATGGTTTTTTAATAAAACTGGTTCTCTGAGGAAAGAGAAAAATGAAGTTGGGTTTTCTAAAAAACATTTTATAAAACATTTTAAGTACCAAAGAGTGGTAAAATGGTACTATTACTTTGAAAAGGTCATGAATAACCAGATGATAACAAAATTAAGGGTTTTATTAGATAATTATCAAATGATTTCCTTGTATGGAAATTAAAGTGTAAATAATCTCGAACAAAATGATATTGTGATGTAAACCCATGAAAACACCATAACATTGATGTGAGAATAAATCACAAAATATAATATGTGTATCAACTATAAATCCACATAGTAGAATTTTAAATAAATCAATAGAATTTCAAAACTATTTACACACATAATCGAAGAATATTGTTGACAATAAGGAAGTAATATAAAATAATAAAAAATGAATTGGATTATGAAATTCTATACAACTTGGTAATTTTAATTAAAATTAATATAGAATAAATAATTAAAATTGAAACTAAAAATATAATTAATATGAATTAATTCATGATATAATATATCAAAATGGGTATTAGAAACACCACAGGAAATAAGTAAGTGGTGAACATGACATTTATCTCACAGATGTAAAAAGTGAGATAAAAATCTTTTACATTGTGTTTCCTTTTATGTGTGGTCTTTATCCTATTATATAATGTTTTTAAGAGTGTTAATAACTTATTTTAGAACAATATTAATTTTTATAATATCTTATTACCCATTTGATAACAGTCTTTCATTATTTTCACTATTTTAGGTGTTAATTTCCTAGTCTTTCAAGTATGTTTTGACTTTTTACTTGCTGTTATTCTTCTATAAATCATGATTTCATCATATACAGAATGTAAACCATGATTGTTTATCATATATATTCAGTAAATATGTATTTATAATAATAATATTTGGAGATAAGAAATGAAATTCATCATTCATGGAGACGGTAGGTCGTACATATGCATGAACACTACATTTATTTCTTTGATGTATTAAAGAATGAAAAGTAAATGACATGTATGTATATTATAATTCCAGTGTCATATCCATGTCATATATAATACATATGTTTATTAAAACCATCCTTTATACATTTCATATATAGTGTGAATGAGTCGCATCGATTTGATGGGGCGGTAGTCCCCACTTCCACAAATGATGTTATCATATTTACACATAATGGAAAGCATAAAGGTATATGTTATAAGATTATTAAATAATAATAAATGCATTATAAATACTATATATATCATATATAAACAGTTTCTATCCTAATTTCCACTATGAGATGTGGTAAATGAAAAATGAACAATCATCGTTTTGTGAGGCGGTAGTTCTCCATACATGTAAACAGTAAGTCTATTACCCATTAGATGGATGTGTGTGTAAGTGTAGGTATAACCCTTATAATAAAAACATCTCAGTATATTTTAGATAATTTTTTATTATATAATCATGGAGTAATAATAGTTTTGGTGGTGTATAATGAAAATTAATTTAAAGAGTTTGAGGAAAGATGTTATCTATTCTTTGGATAACTTCTTTTGGTTTGAAACAAAGTGATTCCTAGGATGGATTTCTGACCTAGGTGAGGCTTCTAGGATAATTGTAGGAAAGTTTAGGAGCAATTTTTTTAGATATTAGTTGGTAAAATTGTCTTTATAGGTGTGAATAATTGTGAGTCTTGAGTTCCTTTTTATAGTGGAAGAGGAGTGACACTCTTGTAATTTTTGTAAAAGGGGATTTCACCCATGTTTTTATCATTTCATGTGGCTCAAATAATGCTCCAAATTATATATAAAGCAGTATAGGGTAAAAATATGACTATAAAATGACTTTTTTACAAGTTTCTAGTTCATTTTTCCCGTAAGTTTATGGTTTAGTCCCTTGTTAAGCTTAATTTCACCTTAATCGTTGTAATTAATTTTAATTACTTTCACTAATATTTTTGGTCAGAAACTAAGTTGGCCTTATTAGACATTTAAATTATTATGATTAAAAATATGGGATCTGTTCTTCCAAATTCCAATCATATAATTGGCATAAATTAAATTAAATTAAATCTTATAGATAGGACGACAATGTGGGTTTTTAAAGTACAAAACATTCATAATTTTGGTAAGTTTTTATATTTAATTTGAATGTTAAATTGATTCCAATGACCTAAATTATATTAATTTATAAAAATTTATCTTATTAAACATCAATACCAATTTAAAATATTATATAACCATATAAATAAATTATAATAAAATCAGTTTTGAATTAAAATTTAGTATTTTCACTATTCATTAAAAAATGAAACTTCACATAAAAATATAAAAAAATTCACCATAACTTAATTTTTTGTCCCAATTTCAAAGATTAAGTTTATTTAGACATAAACTATTTATAAAATTGTGAAAAATTGGATTTAAAATATGTTCTTCATTAAAAGGCTGTAAAATTGCTTTTATAAAAATATAAGTATTTTGTGTAATATTGGGGTTGTTATTTTCTTATGTCTAATGAATATTTTACATAAATGTAAAAAATATTTTATTGGATATATAACATACTTATTTCATTATTATCATTCACTAATTTTAATTAATTTAATTTTTTTGGATAAAACATATTCATGAGCACAAGAATAGTTTTATATAAAATATTCCCTTTAGATTCATTTGGTTCTTATATTCATTTAAAATTAATTAGTATCCAATGAATTCATTTCATATTTTTGTAAACCATATATTTTCATAAGTTAGTTAATCCTATTCATCACCTCTAATTTAATGGCTAGGTTATGTATTAATATATTAAATAATAATATTTTAATAATATATTATTGTTCGGTAAAACTCGGTCTTGTATGTAATGTAAGCCATTGAAGAAACTCGTTGTTGCGTGAGACTTACACTAAATTAGTTTTGTGTGCATTGCAAGAGATAAAATATATTTAATTTATTTAAAATAGTAAATATATTTTAAATTCTTGGGATATTATATTCCATTATGCACTTAGTGTTGTGTTCTATACATTCTATCTAATACAATTTTCCAACTTTATATTTTCAGGGTGATACAAATTATGTTCCAATTATCCTTTTATAGTAATTTTCTTGACCCCTAAAGATTAAAAGTACTAGTTGCCCTATGTTAAATCTAAAATAGTAAAATTAAGTGACCTTAGTGGTTAAAGAATAACATGTTTTAAAAAAAATATTTTTAATGGTGGAGGTTTTCTCGACATTATCTTCACTCCTTTACATTATTCGTCAATTTTGGTGCCACTTAGTTTTTTATTGACTCCCAATTCTTGAATAAATTTGGTTATTTTCAAAAAAACACACATTCTCACTTATAAAAGGTCTCCCTTTATTCTCTCCTCTTCACACCTTCAAAGCCTTTTGGTTCATCCAATCCCTACCCAAATTGTTGGAACATAAGATTTTACGATAGCTAAAAGATAGTGGTAAATTGTAGTTTAAAAAATAAACTAAAACAAAACAAAAATCCGCTTAAGTAAAAAATGATTAGAATAAAAGATAAATTAATGATCATGTTAATAAAATCAGAACTAGAAACTATCTGATTATATTAGATTTTATTTATCGGTATCACAGTCACATTGATAAAATAGTTTGTTAGAAAGATAATTATAAAACTAAATTTCAAAAGCACATGAATAGTGGAAAATAAATATTTTATTAACAAGGAATAAAAAATCTTATAACATTAAGAATGAATTACAAGATTTTAAAATAATTTACTCTTCAACCATAAGAGTTATGTTTGTCAGAAATCTGATCTAAAGATATATGCAATTGTAGTACCTACTATGATGCTCCATATTTCTTTACCAAGAAATCCCTTAATCTAATAGATCAGTATGGCTATGTCTTCCAATACCTTGGAATCTCTTGATATGATGAACGATTTCAACTCTATCCTTCTTAAGTAATAAATCCTTCGATATTAGGATTAGTGTTATCTCTATCTTCCTAGACCTATAATCCCTCAATCGGTACCATGATTGGACAAAAATACAAAAGAAAATAGTTTCAAGGAATTTATGATCTTCAAAAGGATTCCTTATAACTTTAACTCTCTAAAATATTACAAAGCATTAGAATGAGATTTTCATGTAGAGAAATCATTATATGACTTGAATTGCTAATTGTATCTTCCCCCTACTCTTAAAATGACCCCCTATTTATATAAAATATTCCAACAGTCATATTTCTGAGTTAGTTATAATATCCTTAGATAGATTTCACTTTTATAGGTCATAATTATCTGGATCATGAAATTTATTGGTAATAATTATTTATACTTCTTTTTTTCTGACGTTGTTTAGTTTAGCACCATTATAATGTTATTTTGTATTCTATCTAATATATATAATTCTAATCTCTCTAATTATAAGATTTGGACAGTCTAATACTCTTCACTACTATTTTTCAATCCAATAAACTAATCAAATGTTAGTCTGGTGTATTGGTACCATTTTTAGTCTGAGGGTTATAAATTTTTTTAGTCTAATAGAAAATGTATAATTCAAACCACTGGTCAGAAAAATTGATATTCCAATGTATCGGAATCACCATAAATATGATATATTTGATTGAATAATAATATTTTGCATTATTTTTACATTATAACTATATCTATTTTTGGTATAAAATAATTTTTTTATAAAAATATACTAAATCACTTTGGGAAATATTGATTTAGTAAACATAGTTTTAAAAAAGTGTCTATGATTTCCAAAACTAAGTAAAGGAAAAGTGGAAAGTAAATATTTTGACTCAACAATCTCATCTTTTTAGAAATCAAAAAACATAACACTTAAAAAATAAAACTAATAACTTTGAAAATCCTGGAACCCTTTTCTCTTTTAAGAACATCTAATCAAATCTTTATAGATATTTTTTCCTTATCATATCTTAACTCCCCCTAAGTTTATGACTTATTTATGATAATATGGAATGTATTAATACTTTTGATTCTCCCATTTAATATAATAACTCCTCTTTAAAGAAAATGTTTTAAAAAAACTTCTCCCCAAAATCTTCTCAATGGATTCTCCCCTTTTAAAACTCTCTCCCCCTTAAACATATATCTTAAATATTCTCACCCATTGAGATTTTCAAAAAAGAATAGATAAAGTATATAATCACTTAAAATGTTATAAAAGAATAATATATGAAAAACATTAATGTGAATTAACTATTCATAAATGATATAAAAGAAATAATATATCTCCAAATAAAATTAAAAGACATTCAGACATAAATAATTTGGATAAAAAATTATTCACATCCATCATTCATTGAAAATGTTACAAAAATTACATCAAGATTTAAAATTAAAATATTCATTTTTTCTTTAAAAAAATTTTGGGTATTGAATTCATCTTCTTAACACCGTCATGATTCCTCGAAGACTCAACAGCTAATTACTCAATCTTCACAATCTTGTCATCCATAACCACTTTCTTTTAAACTTCTTCCTTTATCCTTTCAACTTCCTCAATAATCTTATTATTCTCTTCTTTCATAAGGAGTAACTCATCTTCAAATGTTCAGAGCCTGGTGTATTATACTTATAAGTTGTGAGATTTTTCTTTTATCATTTTCACTTCCTAATTCTGATCATATGTCATATTGTTGAATTCTTCTACAAAATTAACTCTATATAAAACATTAGGTGAAATATTATTAAAAGAATCATAAAAATCCAAAGTTACATTATTAATTTCAACAATATGATCCTTAGGGTCTTTAGATTCATTGTCTACCTATCTCACTCATATAACCATCTTGTTTAAATGTTAGTTGTGATCCTTTTTTTCACTTTTGATGGTTTTAACTTCTATTTTATTCCAAATAACCATCTCATTCAATATCTTCATCAATTCTGATTTATCATTCATTGAACTTTTAATTTTTTTCACCTTGATTCAATATATATAATCTAGGGTATCGAATCACTTAACCTTTTCAGATTTAGGAAAATGTAGTCAATTTTTTTATGTGCCTCTATTAAAAATGAGTCTGGTGACACTGATTTAATTTCTGAAATATGTGGTATTGAATGACCTTAATCTTGTTTCTTTTATTTTTTATTAACTTTAATATCTTAAGAAACTTTTATAATATCCAACTATTTATCTGGATCAACTTTTTTAAATACTTTTTTACAAGAATTTTGATATTTATCTTCCCGTTTTGATGATGAATTTTATTCTTTTTAATTTTCTATGTCTATATTTTTATCATACTGGAAGGTAATAGAGTTGTATATGAAGATGAATCTGATGTACTTTACTTTTTTCCTTTGCCTCTTCTTCTGTCTCTATTTCTTATTCTTCTTCTTACACTTCATATTATTACTCATCTTCTTCCACTTTTTCTTCTTCTTCTTATAATTCCTTTTCAAACATACGTGTAATTTTATGAACACCTTTCTCAACTTTCATAATAGATTTTGGTTTTTAATTCTCAATAACCTTTTGAACTTGAATGAAGACTAATTTTATGAATTATTATAGAACTTATTTTCCTTTCAAATTTTATACAGCTTTTAGAACTATAGAAGGAATGACTTAAGTTTCTACAAAATCTAGACTGAAATTAGTAAAAGTATTTTTATTATAAGGTATGGTTCTATACACATGATCTAGATTCACTATTTAAGAAGGCGAAACTGATAGAAATAGATTTTTTGAATCTTTTTCAACATGTTTTATTAAAATTTGTACTATTTTATCTTTAAAATGATTTTTTCAATTTATTTATTTTCTATGTTTTCTTTAACTCATCATTCATTCTAATCTATAGAGATTTGGCCTCATATATATCAAATCCAAACACAGGATCACCAGGTTTATTTTATTCTTTATGAGCCATGATTTTCTTGAACTCATCATCTATCTTTTCATTTTGATTATTTTTAACTTTAGGTGGTGAGGATTTAGATTTAATATTTTCTTTAATAACTTATTTATCTTTTATAGGTCCAACATTAGACGTAATTATTTCTACTCTATCCGCAAACTTTTTCATCTTTGAATCAAAAAAAATCTTCATTATTAACATATTTCTTCACCAATTAGGGATATATTTTCCCTTATGGGATAATTTTTATTCTTGATCCTTAATACTTTCATAAAATTTACTAATAAATCATAAATAAAACAAGGGAACATTAGAACTTTCAATTTCATTGAATTTTTATTAATTTATTCCACTATAATGAAAACAAATTTCATAAGGTTTATCTTCTTAATATTTATTAGATAATCTAAAACAAATATGTATGAAAATTTTAGGGTATCTATTTCACCCTTTCTCGGAATAAGATATCCCTACATCCACAACATAATGACCCTTGAATATGATGTGATGTGTGAAACCTTTCAAAATTTCTCAAATGATGAAAATAAAGAAGCCTCGTATTTTGACATAATAAAACATCCAATTTTCTTAGGTAATTTATTAAATATAAGATTGAATTCACCCTAATATGGAACTCCAACTAACCCTATAACTCGTTCATTAAAAAGAATTAAATTTTCACCAAATAAAGTAAAAGTTACTTCTTCCTTATCTTCCTCAGAGAGAAACTTAACTAAACCATTGAACTATCTAACTATCTTAGGGTAATCAAATTTGAAAACTTATTTCTGAAAACAAATATTTTCCCAACATAAAAACTTGATAAATATTTTCAAAATATAGTTATATTTCTCATACCATTTTTTCTTGAAGAGTATTTCTCTGACAACTTTCCTTTTTTAAAATTCTTTATTGGTGGCTATCGTATTGATACTTGTACCGAAAATAAGATGAATTGAAAAACTTTAGACTAAACACTAAAAGAAGTTTCATAAGTCAGAAAAAAAAATTTGGAAAATTATATGGGACACTGAGTGGCCCACAATTATATTGGAACTGTAGAAAATGGTTCAACATCCGAATAAAGGAATGGCTCATATTTGAATTCTTTATCTGATCCAATGATCGATATTTAAATGAATAATTATTTAAAAAGTATATTTTAACTCTTAAATGTTATAATTAAAACATTTATCGGATTAATAATTAGTCCTATTTTAAAAGAAACAAACTTCATAAAACTAAAATAATTACTAATAAAAAACATTGATAAAAATAGTAATGAATATGTGAAAAAACTAAAATAAGAATAACTTTTATAGTATAAAAGTTTCATTTATATGAATAAACTTTTCTTCTTATTTTTTTTTGTAATGAAAACTAATTATGATAATTTTTATAAAAATAATATTTTATGGAAACTTTTATAACAATTTTTGAGTTTGGAAAATTTTTGTCCCGTAAATATTTTTTATAACACATTTTAGTTCCTAAGTGTTTTATAAAAATTCTGGCTTTAAATTGTTTTTTGTAAAAACTTTTGAGTCTAATAAATTTTAAAAATGTTTTTTGACTCCCAAAATTTTATAAAAATTTTTTATTTTCAAAAAGTTTATAACTTTTTTTAACTCTAAAAAAAATTATAAAAGTTTTTTACTCAAAAAAAAGTTATTAGAAAAAAAAATTAGAAAAATTACAATATTTAGAAAAACATAAAGATTTTGAAAAAAACTAAATTTGTACTCCATATTTAAAAAGGAGTTAATTGATGTAAGGAAATTTTTAAACAAGTATATATGAATAATTAGTTAATATTGATCATTCCAAACATTTTTTAATATATTGAAATCTATTGGAACTAAGTGGTTTTGTAAAAATATCAACAAGTATCTCATGTGTTCTGATGAATTGTTAAATTATATCTCATGTATCTTTGTGATCTTGAATGAAGTGGTTTATATATATATATGACCTTATCATATGAGTGATGTGATGGGTTTTAACATAATTCAATGTAAATTGTGTTATAACACAAATTTATAATTTTATTAATATTCATTTTGTAGTGAGTGTGTGTTACATCAACAACACTTGAGTATCACAACTTCCAGCTTCGACATATTCAACTTCAGTGGTGGAAAGTTCTACTAAGTTTTGTTTCATACATAAACAAGGAACTAAATATTCTCATAATAAATTACATGTTCTGGAAGTAATTTTCTTATCCATTATACATCCACTAAAGTCAGCATCTGAAAAAAAAATTAACTTAAAATAATTTCCAAGAGAGTAAAACAAACCTAAATTCATAGTTCCCTTAAGGTAGTAAAAAATTTGTTTAATATTTTTAAGATGGAACTATATTAGATTTGGTTGATATAAAACACATAAAAATACTAAAAACATTAAATTGGGATGAATAGTTGTTAAGTAAAGTAAACATCCAATCATACCTCTAAAAGTATTTTGATCTACTGGTTTCTTAGATTCATCAAGATCTGAATTATTTGAGGTTCTGATAGGAGTACTAATACTTTTAGTATTTTCAAACCTTAATTTCTTAAGAATATATTTTATATAATTATACTGATATATAAAGGTTCCTTCTGGTTTTTGTGAAATTTGAAAAACCAAAAGTTATGTTAACTCACCCATCATGTTGATTTTAATATCATATTTCATAAGATCCGTGAAGGAATATATTAAATTATTTTGAGTGGAACCAAAAATAATTTAATCAACATAGATTTTTTTAATCATAATATTTTTACTAACTTATTTTATAAAAAATTTTGGGTTCGTAGTTCCCTTAAGAAAATTATTTTACAAAAAAAAATCAAGTTAACCTATCATACCGAGAACTATGGGCTTGTTTGAGTATGTAAAGTGCCTTGGTAGGTTTATAAACATGTTCTAGATGTTTTTTATTTTCAAAACCTAGGGTTTTTCTACATAAACTTCCTTCTAAACATAAATATTAAGTAAATAACACTTTACATTCATTTGAAATAGTTTGAAATTTTCGAATTTTGTATATTCTATAAGTATACAAATAGGTTCAAGTCTTTCTACTAAAGCATAGGTTTATTTATAGTATATTCCATGTTATTGATTATAGCCCTTAGAATCAAGTCTATAATTATTTATAATGATTATACAATTTTCATCACATTTATTCTAAAAGACTCATTTTACTCCCATTATAGAAGTATCTTTAGGACGTTCAGCCAAATTCCAAACATTATTCCTTTGAAACTCATCGAGTTCATCTTGAATTGATTTTATCTAATCCTCATCACCAAAAGCCCCATAATTATATTTTGTATTAAATTTAGATAAGATGTCTAAATGTTCAATTTTATTTCTCAATAAACTTCTAGTTCAAACTGTTGATCTACATCACCAATGAAATTATCACAAGGATGGTCTCTAGTAAACAAATTATTTCATGGACTTGTAAAAATTTATTATTTAACAATAGGTTGAAACTATTATTGAGGTATAACTTAAGAAACATATTATTTAGTTTTTATATTATGAGAAGAAAAATCTACCAAATGATGAAAATCATTTTTTGAAATATCATTCGAAGATGCAGGTTGAGGTTATTTGACAATAAAAGGGACAGTTTCCTCAAACTTAACATGTATTGTTTCCTCAATAGTACTTGTATTTTTATTAAAATTCTATAATCCTTACTAGTTTTTGAATAACATAAAAATATTCATTCATTATACTTTGGAGAAAATTTATGCATGTTATCTTTATTATTCACAAGTAATACTTTTCATCCAAATACTTTGAAGTAAAAAAAGTTTTGTTTTTCTTCCTGTCTAAAATTCATAAAGAGTTTTATTAATAAAAGATATTATCAAAACCTAATTTATAGTATAATAGAATGTATTGACTAATTCATCCAAAAAAATGTTTATAAAATGAGTATTCACTCAGTAATGATCAAGTAATCTCCTAAAGAACTATATTTCTTATTTAAACTACACCTTTTTATTGTCAAGTTCTATGTACTGAAAAGTTATGTATAATATAATTTTTTCTAAAAAATGTTTCAAATTAAAAATTTTAAAATTATCCATCATAATCACTATGAATATTTATCAAGGAAATATTCTTCTCATTTTTAACTCTGGCTACAAAAGTTTTAAAATAATGTAGGCTTCATATTTTCTTATTAAACAATATACCCAAGTATATCTACTGTAATCATCGATTAAAACATATACAGAGTATTTTCCACCAATAATTCTGATTTGTGTAGGACCAAATAAGTCCATGTGAACTAAATTTAAATCATAATAATTTTAATCTTTAGTAATAGATTTAAAACAGAGCTTATGTTTCTTAACAAATTGATAAGGATTGTAGACTTTAGAAGTATCAAACCTAAGATCGGGTTGATCCTTAACAAGTCCTCTCTTAGACAACCTACCTAAAGTTCTAAAATTACATTGTCTTAATCTTCTATTCCATTACCAATAATGTTCTTCCATTGCACTAAGATAAGTTAATTCTTGGATCCTAAGGTCTTCTAAGTTCAGAGTGCAAACATTCTTATCCTGATTGGTAGAAATAATAAACTCATCTTTTAAACTATGAACAGTACATTTTCATTCCTGAAGTTCACAAGATAACCCTCATCACATAATTGAATTGTGCTTATAAGGTTGTGCTTAAGTCCTAAAACAAATAAAATATTTGAAATTAAATATTTTCCAAGAATAACAATATTACATATAATAATAACCTCTTCTTTAGCATTATCTCAAAAAGTGAATTTTATTCCTTTCAAATTTATGAACTTCTTAAAGAATTATTTATTTCCATTAATATGTATGGAGAAAGCACTATCTATATACCAACTATTTTTTTGCTGGTACTTTCTTTATTTTCCTTAAAATAAATATATTAGTTTTTTGAAACCCAAACCTTCTTGGATTTAGTAATATCAAAAAATAAAATTTAAGGTAGCCACATTTTTCCCCAATTACTACATAGATAAAATGTTATTTATTTTGAAAATTAATATTTAGGAAAACCTAGACATTGAACTTTATTTAGAGAATATTTATTTTTCCAATTTTCACAACATTGACATTTTTTGCAAAATGGATCACTTTTTGGAAAAATATATATATTATTAAAAATAGTTTTATTATTTTTAAAACCCATTTTTAAAATATCATTATGTGCTCTAATTTACTTATATGGTTTATCGAAGTTTTCCTTCCCATGAGTAAACTTAGAGAAAATGTATTCAAACTAGAAATTTTAGACTTCAGTTTTACAACTCAGTTATTATCCTCAGATGTAGAATATCATGAACTAAGATTCACAAAAATAAATTTGTAAATTATTTTTTTCAAAAATAGAATTTTCAAGATGATTATAAAGACTATATTTTTCAGAATTATATTTATCAAGATCATTAGAAAGATCTAATATTTCATTATTTAAATTAAAAATTATTGAATCTTTCTTAACAAGTTTTCCATTATCATTATCAAGTTTTTTAGAAACTTTACAATTATAATTTTCAAGAAGTTTATCAAACCTAGATACTTATTCAAAACTAGGTAAGGTAATATCCTCTTCATATGAAGAATATTCTTCATCTGAAGATATAGAAATATTCTCAAAATTACTGTCAGTATAATTGTAATTTAAATTATGGTTGGTAAGAGATTCAGTAGTTTATACCATTTCTTTGTGACAATGATTCACTTTTGGTAATGTTAAAAAAAATTCCAATATTCCTCTAGCTTAAATTTTCACTATTCAAAGAATTCTATAATTACCTATATCTTACAATTTCACTTATAGTGTCAGATGCTTTAAAACTCTTCTTTCTCTTATGATTGTAATAATTTTTAGTAATTCCATCTGAATTCATCTCTTTATTCTCCAATGGCCTGAAGGCCTTCATTTTTTATTGATTTTTGATAATCCATCTTTCAAGGGGTGAGGTGGAACCCTTACAAGGCCCGTAGGAGTAAGTATTACATGGCCCATAGGCCTTAGAGGAATTAAATTCCCATAGGCATCAAACATTACATATAACTTCAGAAGATTCATTCTTATCATTCTTATACTTATGAATTTTCTTGTATCTATACTGAAAATATTTCTTGGCTATGATTTCATTTATTCTTATACAAATATTTTCAAACTCATTTCTAGTCAGTTCTAAATAAATTGATTCTGATTCAATGATCAATTTATTTTTATTTGAATATTTCATAACTTTCTTAGCTTATTGAACTTTAGTAGGAACCTTTGAAGTAGTTTCAAAAGAAACACCACCATTATTATTTTTAATATTTTTACCATCTCTTTTAAATAATCATTCATATTGAATGAGAGTACTGATAAGATCATCTAAAGTAAGATTTGTAATCCTCCTTGTATCATCTAAGTCTGTTCTTTTAGATTCCCACTCATTTGGAATAATCTCAATGATCTTCTCAACCAAAATATTACCTAGTATATCTTTATCTCTAAGAGAATGTAAGATATTAACAATAGTAATAAACCTTTGGTGTATCATATCAACTGACTCTCTAGGTATAAAATCAAAGTCTTGATAATTAGCATGAATCATAACTCTTCCTGTTTTGATAACTTTAAAAGTTCTAACATTTGTTACTTTTAAACTCTTCCAAATACTATTAGAAGCTTCACATAAAGATATGTGACTATATATATTTTTACTCAAAGAACATAAAAGAGGATTATTTACCCTATAATTAAATTGATATTCTTATTTTTCTTAATTTCTAAAGGTAGTAACATCATTATCAGGAATATTGTACTTACCAATAAGCATTAAAAAATTATTTACACTAGTGTTAATAACAAAATTCTTCATACAATATCTCCATGATTCATAATCAGCACCATCAAAATCATTGTTGTCGACTCAGATTCATATTTTATAGGGTTCTAATATTTAATCATGCCATCATAACAAAAATAGAAACTCTTTCTACAAACATGTTAATATAACAAAATTTATAAATAGTCCATTTATAATAAAAGCTTAAAAAACTTGCACATGATAATAAAAGTAAACAATTAGCAAGTAAAGTAGTCAAACTTTCTTTGATACCAATTTTTGGATCATAAGAGATTTTTATGTCTATAATTAGGGGTGAATTGTAGTTTTAAAATTATACTAAAATAAAAGAAAAATCCTCTTCATTAAAAAATTATCAGAATCAATGATCTTCCTATGGTCAGAGTAATGAAATTGGAACCATAAATTGTCTGATTATATCATAGTTTTTTATTGGTATCACAGTTACACCGATAAAATAGTTTATTAGAAAGATAGGTATAAAACTAAATTTCTAACACATGTGCATAGTGGAAAATAAATTGTGTAAAAATAATAAATACAAAATAATATAATAGTAAGAATAACTTACAAGCTTATAAAATAATTTACTCTTTAACCTTAAGAGTTAAGGTAGTCGAAAATCCTGACTAATGATATCCATAGTTTTAGTACCCAATATAAAGGTATTTCCTTCCATACCAAGAAATACCTTGATCCAATAGATTGGTATCACTCTATATTTTGGTCCCCTAGAATCCCTCAATATGATGATTAATTTAAGAAATTTCATGATATGATGATTAGTGTCAACTTAGTATTCCTAACCCCAAAATCCCTTGATTAGTACCATAATTAGAAAATGAATACATAAAAATAGTTCTAATGAATTTAAAATCCCCACAAATATTCATTATAACTTCAAATCTCTTAAATATTACAAATCTTTAGAATGTTATGTTTATACATAGTGATCTTTAGATGACTTGATTTGTGAATTGTATCTACTCAAAACTCTTCAAATGACCTCATATTTATAGTAAATCTTCCAATGGTAATATTTATGAGTTATTTGAAACATACTTGGATAGGTTTCACATTGATAGATCATAATGATCTGGATCTTGAAAATGAAATCTAAGAATGAGTTGCACTTCATTTTTCTGATTTCATTTAATTTAGCACAATTATATTGCGATTTTTTATTCCATAAAATAGATATAAATATAGTATCTCTAATTACAAATTTTGGATAGTCTGGTGTAAATTACTATTATTTTTAAATCTTATAAACTATTCAAATATTTTTCTAATGTATAGGTACCGATGTCAGTGTGATGGTTATGGATTTTTTTAGTCTGGTAGACTAGGAATAAGTTTAACCACTAGTTAGTACAATAGTTGTTCCAATGTATCCAAACCAACTTCAGTCTGACAAATAAAATTTAATAATAAAATGTTATATTCATTTTAAATTATAATTATTTATGTTTTCAGTATCAAATAATTTTTTCTACAAAAACATACCAAAACACATTAGTAAATATAAAGTTAGTGGACATGGTTTTAGGAGAGTGTTTGGGATTTCAAAAACTAAGGAAATAAAAAGTATAAATTAAAATTTTCCAATCAACACAAATACCTTTCTCGTTTCCCTACCCATTTCCTATAATCATCATTTTAATTATAAAATCCTCGTAGGAATGGTTTTCGGTACAAACATAAAGAGATCGTCTGAAGAAAATGCATTGTTCTTAACCAAGCATTCTATTTTATTTCTTATTACACCTCCTTAAAATATTCTTAAACCATTATAATATAATAACACCAATATATAACATATAATAATATGTTATTATGTTAATTTAATAACTTATATGCATCTCCTCTTCCATAAAATGGTAAATGAAACCACCGTTTGTGCGTACGGTGGACTACTGCCTCATGAACCTATGTTATTAATTTTCCATCATAGACTCTAAAGGATTTGTATAATGACGTAATTAATTTTTATATATGATAATAATCACATATTTATCATCCTTTAAATATAATGTATTATTTATTCTTTACCCTTCTATTCACTGAAAAATGATAATGTCGTTCATGTATACGTGTGGACTACCACCTCCACGAAGTAATGTGATTTCTTTTCATAAAAACATCACATGGATGATATATATAAGTGTATTTAAAAAAATTTATTATATTTATGATATTATTATCATTATGTAAATATAAAATTACACTTACCTTCTTTCCATATTGATCGTTGAAAATAGAAATGTTGCCCATGCGTACATATGGTATACCATCTCCATGATTGTAACGTTGTTCATTGTTCATAACCATTATTCATGGTTGGTTTTAAAATTAAATTTTTGTATAAAAATAATAATTATTTAATCATTATTGTTCTGAATATTAATTAATAATGACCCATTTGACTATGGTTAACATATCGAAGTCGTTTTGAAAATATAGACCGAACGTCTTTAAAACACCCGACAAAGACTTAACTGATTATGTAATCAAATATGTCACTAAAATAAATGAAATAAGGATAATTAATTGGATCTGTAAAATTTAATTTTGAAAAAAAAAATTATATAATTTTATTATACAAAATATAAAGTATTTGCATGGAAATTTTGTACTCAAGATAAGGGTTTCTCATCTCACTTTTATTTCTATGAGACATATGTCATATTCAAAAATTATTTTTATTATGTGGTGTATATAATACCCATTAATGTATTTATTGATTATTTTGATGAAAATTATTATGATTGATGAATCCATATTAGGTTCTATCGTTTATCATGTTTTTATCTAGAGATTACCAAACCCATAAGGGTTTCTGTCTCAATTTCTTTTCATTGAGGCATATTTTAATGTTATGTAGTAATTTATTTTATATTTTATATACACTTATCATTTGGAAAATAATATCATGAATCATTCTTATTTAATAGTATTCTAATTTTCAATTTGAATTATTTCTTCCAAGGGGGTTTAACTTGAAAATTACCAAGTTGTCAAGAATTTCAAAACTTGATTCCTTTTCATTGGGTTATATTACTCCAAATAAATATGTTTTATTTGAAAATAACATCTAAGGAGAAAGTGGGAAACTAGAAAAGTTCATAATAAAAGAAATTCAGACCTCATAATAAATTATCAAGCCATTACAAAACAATTTAAAGCGGTTATAATTCCTTACCTTAAATAAACACCATTCACTAGAGGTAATCTCCATTTCTCAGTTGTCCTTGATGAGATATACAAATTGAAAAGATATCCTATCCCAAGTCTACAAATTCTCTTCTAGATTTTTTTTCCTTTGTTGAAACCATGTATCATGATCCGGTTATGTTTATCAATCCACAAGGATTTTTCATCATTCAAATCAATTAGCAATAGTCTTTCAAACATTTTGTGAGCATCCTCCTTCAATACCTTGATCAAGAAATAATACACTAAAATTTATTCATTTGAGTGTATAATAATCTCCTAGGTGTAGTCTAATTCAAGGTACTTCATTTATGTATTCACTAGATTAGAGGTAGTGGGTTCCTCTACTTGTGTACTAGTCACCGCATTAGCTCTTGGCTCCACATGCATAGTATAACACTTTCACTTACTCTTAAGGATGTCAACAGCATCGTTAGATATTTGGGGGGTTTTACCTTTTCTTAGGGACTTTTTAATAGGAGGAATAGTAAAATTTAAGTTGTCCATACATCTATGTGGCCTTCTCATATGCTAAATAAAACCATATGAATCCATAATGTTGTTTCTTTCTTTATTTGAAGAGGACCGAAGATACTCTTCCGCAATTTATGCTTCATGTGGCTCTGAGGACCATGATTCTGAGGAAAAATTATTATCTACTCTATTTTCAACTATCATACCACATAATGGATGATTTTATTTATACCCTTCCTATACAAAAAACCTTCTTTTAATGGGGGTGACTCACCATCACCAAGCACCGCAAAGTGGTTCTGAGAACCAATGCAAGGAACTATAGATTTACCAAAGCTATCCCAAGAGGGGGGTTTATGGGCCTCACCTAGATCCTGAGTCTTTACTGAAGATCCTTGGAATTAATTTCCTTAAATATTGATATTGGAATATCCATCCTCACCAATTTACTATAACATATAATTTTGGGGATAATTGAAAACATATCTCACGACATATGTGAACGAAGGAGAATTCCTTGAGAGGATTCTAGGAACTGCACACATCTCTTCATTCTCTCCTGATCCTCCTTGGAAATTCCTTGATGTTGTGGTGACACCCAAATCACACCTTAATCGAGAAAAAACATCCTATACTCATGGTTTAGAATCCATAAGTCTCACCTCCTTCTAAGATATTGTAGGATACCCAATAACCCTAGTTCCCAGAGGATCCACCTTAGAGAATTTTCACCTTTCATCCTATATGGACAGAACATCTTCCCTTAAGGGAGGAACTACCCAAGAATTTTCAAAATATTTCTCATTGATAGGATCATTGGGTAAATAGGAATCCATATTTAATAAATTCAAAATAGGAAGATCATTTCCTCTACAAATACATCTCTAGGATTAGTGCCCTTGGAGGTAGCAGGAGGAGTAGTAATGAGTCCATGACTCGTAAACAACCAGATACTTAAGACTATATTCTCATTCAATATCAATACAAATAAAATATAGAGGATTTTTATAAATGTTAACCACTACATAGAATCTAGGTTCAGTGGGGTGGAAAACTACTTGGGTCCTAGAGTCTACAACCAATAAACATTCTACCAGAATACCTAACATTCAAAATATAGAAGTATTTTGGAAAGAGAGTGCAAAACCTAGAATACAAACCCAAATTTTTGTTGACTCTAGGTCATGATTCAACTATAAATTGGAGGAATAACTAAGGAGGAAGAAAATACGGTTTTTTATAGAGATCTAACCATTACACCATGCGAGATATAGATCTTCATCAGAGGAAAATAGAACCATAATTTGTGGAGAATCAAGAAACCACCACATGATGGTAAAGCTCCCAGTGAGTACTAATGAATGTTTCTAATGTATCCACTAAAGGCCTTCAGCAACCAAATAGACCATCCTAAGTATGTTTTTTCAAGGAAGAAGCTTATAAAAAATCTATAAGGGAAATCAGAAGTAAAGGGGCCCTAATGGAAAAGTCGAGAACCTTTGGGGATAGCTCAATACCCAGGAAAACAGGGAGTAACCCCAGGATACTGAAGGGAGAAAATTAGGGGGAATAGAAAGTATGATAAGATGACAAGAATACATTGCTTCCCTCCCCCTCGGGGATGGTAGGGGACAAAGAATAATCCGGTCCCAGTGAAACCCAAGCACTCCCGATGAACCAAGGAGTTTCATAGAGTTTCTTGGGTTATATTACTTCTTCATTGTCTTTGATATTATAATATAATATGCATAATAAATTTTTATTATATTATATTGTATTTTCACTTGTTTTATATTTATTAACATTTAATACACATAATTAATTCATTTATTAATCCTCACTTCAATATTATGTTCATTTTAATGGTTGCTCATCTCAAATTTTCCTCTTTGGTATATATATAATGCTATACACCTGTATTCTTTTAATATGTGTATCCAATGACCCTTTTATATGTTATGTTATAAATATATTTATATTCATGATATTGAATGTTTCATTTTAAGATATTATTTCATGGGGCTTATGATTGAAAAGTTACCAAAGTGGTAAAGGTTTTATATTATAATCTCCATTATTTTTATGATTGTTTATATTCAATGTTACTTAGGGAGAAATCATATGATAATATTTTATTAAAGCACATATCTTTTGTCCTCGTTTGGTTATGAACTTGGTCTATATGTTTAATTTTCATTTCCTCTCTTATTGATTAAATAAAAATTAAGAAAGTTGTTTGTAAGTGTTACTAAACTTGTATCTTCTTCAAGATTGAGAATTTTTCTCTTCCATATCCATGTTTTCTAAAATGTTTTCAAATATTTTCTATTCTAAACATAGATGATTTTCTAAATCAATTTTACATGATATTTTACCTCCTTTTAAAAAATTAGAAGGAAATTTCTTAAAAATTTCTAAATGGGTCACTTTTGACTCCCTTTACAAATTGTTTGAAAAGAAGGTTTATTATTAATATTTATAATATGAAAATATTTTACCACCATCATGACCATTATTTTCATTAAATAATACTTTATAATTTTCCATTTTTATTTTAAAAAATAAATTTTCATGATATGTTGTGAATTTTTAGTTATTAAAAAGTTATTTTCAAAGTGGAAAGGTTATTTTCCTAAAGATTTATTTAAATGATATTTTAATGTTATTTCCATTCATTAATGTAATCATCCCTTGTTGTTACTTATTCTCCACTGGGGATATTTTGTGTTGATTCCACCCATGTTCTTTCTCTATATGGATTATGATTATTTCTGTGGAACCTATTTGTTTTCCACAGGTTAATCAACTTATAAAAGTAATAATGGATGTCTCTATGAGTTTTATGATGACATGAAAGCTCTATATAATTTATTTATGTTAAGGTTCCTCGGAATTGTGTATGATGATGGTTGGTTATGTTATAAACCAAGGATGGGCGGTTCAATTATAAACCAAGAATAGGTGGAAGTGTTATAACCAAAAATGGGTGGTTATGTTATAATGAAAGACATATGGGTTTTTGATATCCCTCCAATGCATTGGGTATTGAATTCAATTATATTTTTTTTATTAGTAATATTGATTGTAAGAGTTATATGGAAATGATGTCCCAAGATTCCTATATATATCATAAAATATTTCTATGTTTTTTTATATAAATCTTGTGACTTTTCAAGGTAAGAAGATGGGTTTATATTTAAAGAAAAATATTTTATACTTCTATTGGGTGAAATTATATGGGCTTATAATGATTTATTTGATCAATATTGAGATCAATTGGATCATGATTATTGAATCTTATGACTCTTTCCTTTTTTAAGGCATTATACCATGTTTCATGATTGATTATCCTAGTACTGATGGGTATGATTTATCTTTTGTTATATTCATGCACTTTGATTATGTCATCGTACCCTTATGCTCATATTTCTCTTCCTAATGAAATTTAATTATTAATTCTTATGTTTACCCTTACTGGTCATTTGATCTCACCCTTCTTGTATTTCATTTTCCCATGGTTATCAAGAATGATATTAAATGGATTAAGTCTATAAGGGTTTTATATGGATGATGATGATGAGATAATTTGAAATAAGAAGAGTTGGGTTTAGTGTTAGAAACACTCACTTGAAGACATGTGAATTATTTTTGTAATGTTTTTTCTGAAATCTATGAAACTCTAAACAAAGAAGGTATTTGGGTACGTAATTGATCCAGTATTTCCTTTTTTAGATAAAGTTTGAATGGAAAAAATTGGTTTATGTTTATCGGTATAAAATCCAAAAATGTAAAGTTTATGTTTTTATCACCGGATCCAAGAGTATGGGTTTGGGGTTGTTATAGTTAGTATCACATCAAGGTTTGGATAAATTTGGAGATTTGGATGTTTTCATAGATACCTTCATGAGTTTATAGGTTTGATTTTGATCATAATTTCAAAATTCTTATACACCCCTTTTGAGTTTTTAAGTGATGGAATTATAATATGATTAAAAATATATTAGGATATGTTTTATTGGGTTATATGTAACCCTTAGGTTCAAAATGATGTATTATTTGAGGAAGAATTATCTTTTAATAAGTTTAAAGGTATTTATATCCTTCATGATTTATATTATCACTAATTATTAAGATTATTTTTACGTATTTTCATCGCATTTATGATGATTTCAAGTCATATAGTTAATATAAAATCATTTTTTTTCTAGAAAAAATGCATTTTCCAGAAAATTATTTTTCATTATGTATATGGGTTTGATTTAAAATTAAATTCTGCCACTTATGTGAATTAAATATAATAATAAGGATTTCATATTTGGAATAAAATTAATTAATATTACATAATAATTTAAAATTAATTTTTATTCATAATTAATAGTAAAAAAATAAAAAAAATCGATTACCACGGTTAAGGGTAAAATAGGTTTATCAGGGGTTAAACAAAAGAGATAAGGGTTATAGTGACTTAGCAACATTTAAAATTTCAATTTTATAGCCATATTTTGACCCTATATCATCTATTTTCTATAAATTTCCCATTTTTGAGCCACATTCCATGATTATAACCTATATAATAATTTAAGTAAAGAAAAAGATAAAAAATAAACCTTCCTTACTTTTAATATCTATAATAATTTATGATAAGGATAAAAAATAAACTATACTAAATTATAAATATTAATTTTAAATAAAAATTTATTATTTTTTCATTTTAATTTATTTATAATTTTTTGTGATGAAAAAATTACCTTAAGAGTTTATGCAATGATGACATGACAATTATTTAATTAATGAAAAAATAAAATGAATGATATTAAAAATATTAAAAGTAATATAAAATGAATTAATTATTGTGTTCAATAATTTTTTTATATAATTATAACATTTTATATAGGTTTTAATGTAATATTTTCAAAATCTTTCTTTTTTGATTTTTTTAAAGTCAAATTAAAATAATAGTTTTAAACTTGACATTAATGATATTTTATAATAAATTATATTTTATTAAATGATTTAAAAATTATAAAAATACTATATTTTTCCAATTGATTGTCATATGGTTCAAAATAAAAACCATGTTCCAATTTAGTGCCTATTTTTCTTTTTATAGTAATTATCTTGACCCCTAGAGAGTAAAAACAACTAGTTATCGTAGGTGGAAACTAAAATGGTAAAAGTGATTAATGTTAGTGGTTAAGGAATAAAATGTTTAAAAAAATGTTTTTTTTTTGCTTTGGAGGTATTTATAGACCTTATATTCCATCCACTGTATTATTGTTCAATTTTTTTGGCACTTGGTTTGAGAGTGACTCCCCATTATTGAATCGTTTTGAGTATTTATAGAAATGTCACACATTTTCACTTATAAAAAGTTACCACTATTTTATCCTATTCAAACCTTAAAATCATTTTGTTTAATATAATAACTACATAAATACCTTACTCAATTGTTTACCAACATCCTATAAGACTTTTTTATAATAAAACCCTCCTCAGAAAAAGTTTTGTGCAAACCTAAAGAGGTCATCCAAAGAAGATGTATTGTTCCTAACCAAGCATTCTATTTTATTTACTCTTCCACATAATTCAAATATTATTCAAACATTATGATATTATAACACTCTTATATCCCATATAATTATATCTTATTATGTTAATTTCATAACCTACATCCATATTTTCTTCCATCAAATGGGAAATGAAACCGTCATTCGTATGTACGGCGGACTGCCGCCTCACGCACTAATACAATTTTTTTCCATCATTACCTCTTATAGATGTTTATAGTGATGTAATTAGTGTTTATATATTATATAAATGACATATTTATCATTTTTAAAATATAATATATCATTTACCTTTAACATTTATTTTCATTGAAAAATTATAAGGTTGTTCGTGTGTACGTATGGACAATCGCCTCCATGAAGCAATGTGATTTGTTTTTCATCACCAAATAACATGAATGATTTATATAAATGTATTTTAATAAATAATATTATATTTAATATATTATTATATTCTTTAAATATCAAATAACACTTACCTTCTTTCCATAATGATCATTAAAAAATAGAAACATTTCTCATGTGTACGTACGCCCTACAGTCTCTATGAATGTAATGTAGTTCATTTTTCATAACCATTATTCATGGTTGGTTTTAAAATTATAATTTATATATAAGAATTATAATTATAACATGATTATTATTATGTATATTATGGAATATTTTCCCCTTTTCTCACAGTCAATATACTGAATTCGTTTACAAAATATGGATTGAATTTCCTCAAAACACCCGACATGAACTTAACTGATTAAGTAATTAAATATGTAACTAAAATAAATTAAATAAATATAATAAGGATAAGGGATTAAAATTTTTAAAAAAAATCATAAAATAATTTATTGATATTTATTATATAGGATTTAAAGTATATACATTGAAAGTTTGGACTCGAGGTAAGGGTTTCTTGTCTCACTTTTATTTTTGTCAGACATATACCATATTCAACACTTATTTTTATTATGTAGTGTATATAATTAACATGAATTAATTTTATGATTATTTTAATTAAGAATATTTTGTTTTATTAATCTATATAATTTTCTATCTTTCATGGGGTTTTAATCCAGAGATTACCAAAGTCGTAAGGGATTTCATCTCAATTTCCTTTCATTGAGGCATATTTTAATATTATACACAAATTTTTTTATATATTATATATAATTACACTTTATATATATAATATTATGAATCCTTAATATTTCATGTTATTTTAATTTTTAATTTTAATTATTTTATCTAAGGGGATTTGACTAAAAAATTACCAAGTTGTAAAGAATTTAGCAACTCAATTTCTTTTCCTTCGGTTTTATTAATTATCCATTGTCATTAATATTCTAATATTATGTGTGTAATTAATTTTGTTTATATTATTTTTTATATCAAAAAAAATTATGTGTATTTCAATTTGATACACATAATCAATTCATTAATTAATCCTCACTTCAATGTTATAATCATTATAAGGGTTTATCATCTCAAATTGTCTTCTTTAGGACATATTCTATGTTATATGCCTATATTATTTTATGATGTATATCTAATTAACCTTTTATATATTATAAAATGAATCTATTTATATTTATGTTATTTAAATTTTAATTTAAATTTATTCTTTCATGGGTTTTATGATTGAATGTTAGTAAAGTGGCAAGGGTTTTATATCACAATCTTCATTCTTTTTGAGATTATTTATATTCAACATTCCTTGGGTGTAAATCATATACTAATTTTTCTTGAACATAATATCTTTTATCATCCTCTAGTTAAGAATGTGGTTTAAATGTTTAATTTCCATTTCCTCCCTTATTTATTAAAGAAACATCAAGAAAGTTATTTGTAAGTGATACCAATCTTGTATCTTTTTATAGATCGGTAATGATTCTATTACATATCCATGTTTTATAAAATGTTTTCAAATATGTTATTTGTTATACATGAATGATTTTATAAATCTATTTTACATGATCTTTGACAATATTTTAAAAATAATTTAAAAATAATTTTATTAACGTTTTACCAGTGGGTCACTTTTGACTCCATTTACAAATTTTTTGAAAAGAATGCTTATTTTTAACATTTACAACATGAATAAATTTTTTTCCCATCATGATCATTATTTTCATTGATGATTCTTTTATAAGTTTTCAAGGTTGTTTTAAAATAAAATAATTTTCACAATATTTTTTTAGTTTTTAGTATTTTAAAAATAATTTTCAAACTGAAATGCTTATTTTCCACAAGATGATTTTAATGATCTTTTAATGGAATTTATATTCAGCAATATCAAAAATCATTGATATTACTTATTCTCCACTGAGGATATTTTTCATTGATACTATATTCATTATTTCTCTAGATAGATTGTTTTTTTCATAGAACCCATTTTTTCATGGGTTAATCATGTCATAAAAGGAATAATGGATGTTTTTATTAGTTTTATGCTGAAATTAAAGCTCTATTTATTATATATAGGTTATATTTTTTGGTAATTATTTATGATGATGGGTGGTTATTTTATAAACCATTTTTGGGTGGTTTCATTATAAAGCAATTATGGGTGGTTACATTATAACCAAATATAGGATGTTATTTTATAACCAAATATGGGTGGGTCAATGATATCCTTTCAATTCATTGGGTATGTAATTCAACTGTATGATTATCCCATTTGTAATAGTGGTTGTAAGAGTGATATGGAAATAATGTCCCAAGTTACCTACATGTTTCATCTATGCTTGTTAGGGGTTTTTATAAAAATCTTGTGACTTCTCAAGGTTATTTATTGAGTTTATGTATAATGAGTTTTTTTTAAAGAAAAGTATTTTCTACTTATTATGAGTGAAAATATATGAGTTTTTAATGACTCTTTTGATCAATATTTACATCACATGGATCATTATTATTTAATCCTAGGACTCTTTCCTTTTTTACAACCTTATTAAATGTTTCATGATTGATGATCAAAGTAATGATTGGTGTGATTTCTCTTATTTATGCCCGTGCACTTTTATTATATCATCATACCCATATGATCATCTTTATCTCACTGATGACATTCAGTTTTGAATTCTTATATTTACCCTTACTGATCATTTGATCTCACCCTTCTTATATTTCATTTTATCAATGTTATCAAGAATGATGTTAAAAGAATTAAGTCAATAAAAGTTTCATATGGATTATGATGATAACCTAATATGAAATAAGAAGAGCTGGGTTTAGTAGGATAAATACTCATTTGAAGACATGGGTATTGTTTATGTAAATTTTTTTCCTAAATATCTGAAACTCTAAACCTAAAAGGACTTTGGGTATGTAGGTGATATAATATTTCTTTTCGTCGATATAATTTTTTAATGGAAAACATTGGGTCATGTTTATCAATATCAAATTAAAAAATGTAAAGTTTATGTTTTTAGTACCAGATTCTGGAGTGCAATTTTGAGGTCTTTATACACTTCATCCAAAACTGAAAGTCATCTAAATTGGTGGAAATTGTTGAAGGTTTTTGGTAATAAGGGGAATCACTTGTTGGTTGCCTGATTTTTTCATCCATTTCAATGGATAATATTTGAATAAGTTAATTAACTCACCCCGGATTCTTTATAAAGGTTTATAAAAATTTAATTTATAATTAATTTAAATATGGAATTATCTGGTTCTAGGTAATCTCCTTGATCAAAATTCAATTTTCACTCTTATTATGGTGTCATTATGGTGGATAATACAAGTTAGGATTCCTCTATACATATCCAAATGTGCTCTATGATTCTTTTATCAAATTTCTTGATATTATAGGTGTTAATGTGAAGAAACCAAGTTATTCTCATAATTCAACATTAATCGCAACAATATATATTATTCTATTTGTGTTCTTGAGTTAGAATGGGAGAATATTTCCCTTTAGGGTTTGAGAGAATTCTAGAGAGTTTCTCTATTATGTCAACACCCCACACTAAAAAAATGATATATTTAGGGATATATACTTAGGGTTAAATAATGGTAATTTTATAACGACCCTTATATAATTATTTATTTTAAGTTTTTCCTCATGTTAGGTAATAATATTATTATTATTAAATTACATGACATGTGTTTATTCTAATATCATTTCATAAATAAATAAAATAATATTTATTTAAATGAAATTAAATATATAATTTCCATTGAGTTATTAAACTCAACTCATATCCTCTGATAGAATTTATTAAATCTTGAATAAAATATATTAATTTGATAAAATGAAACAAATATTATATTCACTAATCATGTGAATAAATATTTATTTTAATACCCACATATCTTAAATAAATTTTTATTTTAATCTATTCTCTAAATTGATATATAAATAAATATTTATTTATTACCTTTTGAATAATTAAGAAATAGATAAAATCCAACTCATGTATGTTAAAATTGAATATCTCAGGATAGAATTTATACAATCAATACATTAATTGAATAAATATTATTCCATTATATAGGAATAAATTAATTATTTAATATTAAATTCAATATAATTTAATGAGATTCAGGATACACAAAGTGTGTGAATCTCTAGGTCTCTCTCTCTCAGTGGTAATAGGTGAACTTACCTAAAGTCATGGAGCAATGTATAGCAACACGTCAAGTCACCCATAGAGAAAAAAGTTAATATGTAAACTAAAAAACATTACTATGATGTTATTGTATAATATGATCCCTTTTGTAAGGATGTATAACATCTAAATGTTGTGGTAGAACAACTCTAAAACACTATAAACCCCAAAATCTATTTATATCTTTAGAATAGACATAAATGAAAAACAAGAATGGAATACCTTTCACCTATTGATCTGAAATGTTAAAAAAATTCATATGTTTTTAATTAAGATCATTAAGAAATGAACAAAGGAACCCTCTCTCTATAAGAATACATGGATCATAGGACTCACCTAAAGCTCAAGTAAGACCTCTCTCAACACCATGATCTTCAATAAATTTTTTTATAAGGTTGAAGAGAATGAGAGTAATGATATAATCATCTTTAAAAGTTTCTTTTAGGATACTCAAAACAATATAATAAAACCCCTTTTATAAAGATTAAACCAGATTATATAGAAATCAAGGAAACTTAAACATTTTAAAAAATATAAATATGATTGTTTCATAAACATTTCATATGTTCCATCCCATTGAAACGTTTTTTATGCTCATAAATTTCATTAAATCTTAAATGTATTTTCCCAACATTAAAACTCCTCTAATTCATTATATCATGATTAATAACCAAATATAGAAGTTGTTGGGATGTAAACCCAATGTAACCAATGCACTGTCATATGGAATGATAATTCCATAAACATACATGATAATATAGTGTTATGTCCCACCCAAGATGATGACAACACATGAGTGGTGTGAATTTTTAATCCTTAAAAATAATCTTATTATAAAAAATATATTGAAAAATTTGGTGGATTAAGAAAATAAAAAATTTAAGAACCAGTAATGAGTGTTATAGAAGTGTGAAGAGTGTAAGTGGGAAATAAAACGATATAGCATAAGGATTTTATATTAGTTAGAATCCAAATAATCCTATGTCTTCTCTTCACACTCTAACCTAGGAGTACATATATCCATTATAGATATAAAATTTTAATGGTGTAGACAAAACCCAAAATTTTACAAAGTGAATATCCCTAACCCAATATTTTAACGGGATAAAATATAACCCAATAATTTCTAAGGATAAATACCAAACCTAACCCTAACTTTTCATGAGTACAGAAAAAACTTATTGTCTAAAGGAGAATCCTTAACCTAGTGTCTTTTAACTGGGTCAAAAACAACCAGTTCAAACTACATTTTAGTCAGAAAATCCAATGCTACATTTTCATGGTATTATTCCCCATATAGTGAAACTCTACATAGTAGAAAAATTTGATATATGAAATAAAAAGATAGAGAAACCCATAGGAGTTGCGGTCAGAAATAATTTTGTTGAAAATTGATCTTTATCCATTTATGGAATTGAAATAATTATTCTTTAGGAATTATAATTTTGATTCTGTAAATCTTTTGAATAATGAAGTTATTCAGACTAGAAACACTTTAGATCATACATTGAGTATCATGTGTTTCATGAATTTATATCATGCTTGATTACTTTGGACTTTAAAATAAGAAAAATCCAATGCATATAATCTTACATTCAATCTTTATGAGTCATCATTCATTAATATCAATTATAATATTATTTTTTTGGGTATTCCTTCATTTCCAACATCCTATAAACCAATTAAAATAAAATTTTAAACCATCAATAAATTAACCATAATGACTAGTAATAAATACCCCATGTAAGTTGGTATCTAAAAACATTATAATACACCATGAAATAACATTAAAATAAACTTTAACATCCTCGGTATAAATCCAAGGATATGATAGTCCAATTGTAATAATATTCCATGTATCATAAACAATTCTCTACAGTGTGACCTTCTTTCTATGGTGTGGCTAGCAGAACCATTGAAATCATATAATTCTTATTATGGCGTATTTTATCACGGTGTGGTATCAAAATTATCCCTGTTTACAATCCGCCATGATGAGTTCATCTTCTGCATGGGTGTGAAACTCAATGTTTTGATATCATGAGACTGATAAAACATAGAAGTAAAACTTTCAAAACACATAACTATTGAAACTCTAACTCCTTATCAATACATATGATTATTTATAACTTTAAATAAATACTTCTCAAAAATATATAAATAATTCACATAAGACTATATACGTAATATTTTGTCTTGCATATGTAAATATGTAACATATTTCCATTTCCCAAAATGGATAAATAAGATATTTAGATAACTTTTTATGATATGTAATTTATTATCCTTAGCTAAATTATTAATATGTAATATATTTACTTTGAATTCACCATGATTCATAACATTTTTGACTCAATATTATTATTCAACTCTAATGCATATGTAATATATTTATTCTCATTAGAATATGAGTAAGATATTTTACTTTAATAAAATATCAATATGTAAGATATTTTTCAACTCTAAATGGATACTTAATATTTTGTACTTAACTAATTTTCATGAACTTATGGTTTTCCATCAGTTCATAATATTTTTCAAGGATACATAATATATTCTTTTCAATGTTAAGAATATATAGTAATTCTAACTGAGAGAAAATTTCAGTACATGAGATATTTGAAAAACATTCGAGTAATGTGTAATATTCTATCCTTAAGAAGATTTTCAACTTCAAACCAAATGTAAAAAAAAATTACAACATAAAATTAGGATAAAAAAGAATATCTGAAATAATAATAATAAAATAATAACAAATAATATTATGAATAAATAATAAATAATAATAACAATAAAAAAATTAGCATCATTATTTTCTTTTACATAAAATGCAATCTTTAAACATAAAATTCTAAATTTTTTCAACATTATGTAAATAAATAATGAATAAATAAAATTTATGAGAGTAATGTAATGATAAAAACACAATAAATAAAGAAACAAGAAAATTTTCACTCAGCATTCTCTCCCTTTTTATAATTAAACTACCAAATAACTCAAACTTTTCTCCCTATTTTTATAAAGTTAAAAAGGATAACATATTTGTGATCATATCCAATAAAACATAAATTATCTCATTATATAAAAAAAATTACATGCAATGGAAATAATAATCAGTTATCCTCTAAAATTTAAATAATCGGGATAGTAAATAATGAATTCCTAATATGTAATACAAATTAAGATAGCATGTTCAAAAAAAAAACTCTAATAAAATCATATCATGTAGCAGTAGATGTAAAAAATGGTTTAAAAGAGAAACTCTCCTCCTAAAAATCAGAAATATATATTGAAATCATTTAGAAATGGGGGCATAAACTATAAAATAAATATCTTATTAAATAATTAAACAAGACTAAAATCAATATCCTTAGACTGAAATATTAAAATTAAATTGTTTCATGCCAAGTAGGAATTGATATAATAATTAAACAAAGATAACTCCTCCTAAAAACAAGCATAATAAAATTATAAACAAACTGATTAAGGAATAAATGAAATAATAAATTATGTTATTTAATCCAATGCTTTTCACTACTTCATAATAATAGTGGTTCAAGTGGAATACTTAAATAGTCCATGCACAACATCATACATACTCCTCCTATATAAAAAATCAATAATCTAGGAGCCATGAAAATAGGTTAATGATATTCATTGAAATAATAAGTAATCATAAGTTAAATCATATTTGAGTAAACCATTAAATAAAATGATAAATCATACTCACTATCCAAAATAAAAACTTACAGTTTCATGCATGCACACATACCATATTATAGAACTAAAAAACGTGATGTATATTGTATATTAAAAATATACTTACTTGGGAAAGTAGAGTATATTAGGTTCCACCTATTTCTTCATATTACCTTTGGGAAACCTGACTAAATTAATTTTTTGAGCATGTTAACACACTGGAGATAGAGTAATAAATTCATTGTTACACCCAATTGGATATCTAAATATTTTTTAATGGTTAAAATACAAATTTCCATGAAAAACACATTTAAAATAGTTTATAAAATGGTAATAAATCTTTATTTTACTTTTATAATCATGTTTCTTAAAATAAATAGGTTTTACAAAGTTTTGTTTTGAAATAATTTTACTCAACATAGGATTTCAAAAAAATGATTTCTTGTATGAATTTCTACAAGTAACTTCTTATCTTTCCATTATCTTTTTGAATGTATTTTAAATCAATAAAAACTTTCTCATTACTATAGGATGTGGTGTTAGAATTAGTAAACCTCAAATTTTCATTTTCTTTTTTAATATTATTTTTTTATCTAAAATATATCATATGAAATAACATTGAATTTAATTTTTTACTCTTCTTCATTCTTGAAAATATAGTCCTTTAACTTATCATTATCCTATTTAAGATTTCAAATTTCAAAATTGAAATTTTTATTTCTTCAACATCTTTATTATACTTCTTATTGAGCGAGAATTATATGGAATTTATTGTCTCTATTTTTTCATGATACTCATCGCATATATCATTTAATTCCTTAATACCAAGTTTATCACAACTAGTATTATTAGTAGAATCATAATAAAAATCAGAACTACTACCAATAACCTCAGTATATTCATCCATGAAACATATATTACTTGAGTGTATATTACTATCATATGTTGAACTTTAAGATTCAGAACATTTTGACTTGATCCTTTTAAAACATATCCTCTTTCTCTTCTTAGGAAAATCTAGACACAAATGTCGATATTTTTTATATTCATAACACACCGGTTATAATGAATCAATATTATTCATAGAATATCATATTATTCCATTAATTAAATTTTTATTTTTCTATCCAACCATCTTAAAAAAATATTCCAAAACTTTTTAAGGTCTAGATCAAATGGTTAGGTTTAAAAATATATATATATAATAAATTCAACAATAATGTGAACAATTAATATCTCTAAAGGGTTAGTTTTGATACCAAATGTTAGGTCTCACATAGGGTGATGAAAAGGCAAGAAGAAGGTAAACTGTAAATCCTTAAAAATAATTAGATTATAAAAAACACATTGCAGAATTTGGTGGAATAATATATTCAATAATTTATTCACCAATAATGCGTGAAGTGGAAGTGTTAAGAGTGTAATTAGTAAAGTAAAAGAGATAACATAGGGATTTTATAGTAGTTTAGATCTAAATGATCATATATATACTCTTAACACCCTAACCTAGGAGTATATATATCCACTATAGATATATCCCTTTAAGGAATTGAAAAAAAACCAAAAAAAATATAAAGGGGGTATCCCTAAACCAATATTTTAACGAGTTCAAATGTAATCTAGTACTCTCTAAGAATAATCCCTAAACCTAAAATAGTCTTTTTTTCAGTTAAAACTAAACCAAGGATTTATAAAAGATTATCCTTAGCCTATTTTCTTTTAATTAGATCATATCTAACCAGTATAAATTATATTTTGTCTAGGTAGGAAGAACCAGTGGTACCTTTTAAGTTAAGTATAAACCATGTACCAAACCTATAGAGCACAGACAACCCCAAAAAAAGAAATAAAAAACCAAAAAAAACCTTTAGATTTATAGATATAAATGGTGGTATATGATCCCAAAACCTAAACTATTAGATCTGGTGCTAAAAACGTAATCATTACATTTATGTCTTTGATATTGTTGAATACAACCCAATGTTTTCATCCAAAAATTAAAATTTAAAAAGGATATATTGGATCACTTAGATACCTAAGATCCTTTTAGGTTTAGAGTTTTAGATAATTAGGACAAATTATTATATAAAAATATCCATTCCTTCAAGAGACTATCTTTGCCACTATACACATATTTTCATATTCCATATTAATTCTTTAACATCTCCAAAAAATTCTTCACGTATGAAACATTTCAGAACAAAAATCAATTAACAACATTATTAATAACCTAAGGAATAAGAAACATAAGAAGGGGGAGATCAAATGATCAGTATGGGTAAATATAAGCATTAGTAACTGAATGCCATGAGTTAGAAAAATATGAGCATAAGGGTATGATTCATAATCAAAGTACATGAGAATAACATAAGAGAAATCATACCCACAAATACCAAGATCATTAATCATTAAATGTAGAATAAAGATTTAAAAATTAAATATTCATATGAATCAATAATCATGTGGCATGTTATGCCAATCCTGATCAAAAGAAACATTTATAACCCATATCATGCATAAAGAAAATGTGTTGGTATCTTAGAAAATTATATTCATATAACCCTTAAAAAACACATACATAAACCTTAAAAAATGGAATAACTATATGGACAAATTTTAATATAATTATCTAATGAATTATAGTTCTATTTGGGTGCACCCATTGTATAATTAATATCAGGCTCACCCATGAGCTATAATATGGCTCAACCCTTTATAAATAATTTCCAAGAAACATAAAATGAATAAAGTATATAGAACTTTCATCTCATCATAAAACTCATAAAAAAATATATTATTCATTTAATAACTTGATTAATACATGGAAAATAAATGATCTCCATGAAAATATCTTTGAAACATGATTAACCCATGTAAAATAAATAGATTCCACAAAAATCACTTTCAAACATGATTATCCCATGGAAAATAAACAGGTTCCATGAAAATCTCTTTGAAGTAATCATAATACAACCAAAAAATGAATGAGTAAGATATAATTACAAAATATACCCATTGAATCATAATTAACATCAAGGGTTGTTGATTTTGATGAATATAAATACCATTAAAAGACCATTAAAAATATTCTTGAGAAAAATACCCTTTTACATTGAAAATCATTTTTAAAAACTAAAAATCCAAAAAATATTGTGAATATCATTTTATTTGAAAAAAAATTGGAAACTTTTAAAGGAAGTTTAAAAGAAAATAATGGTACTAATAGTAGTAAAATCTTCTCATGTCATAAATGTTAAAAACAAACATTATTTGCAAATATTTTATAAAAGGATTCAAAAGTGACTCATTTAGAAAATGTTAAGAAATTTAATTTTTTAAAAACCATTTAAAATAAGGTAAAAGATCATGTAAAATAGTTTTATGAAATAATTTTTGTTTATAAAATAATATTTTTAAAATATTTTATAAAACATTGTTATGAAAGAGAAATATTCCTAGTCTAAAAGAAGATACAGGATCGGTATCACTTACAAACAACTTTCTTGATGTTTCTTTATAAATAATATATAAAATGGAAATTAAACATGTAAATAATATTAATAATCAGAGAATAATAAAATATATTTGGTTCAATAAAAAAATATCATATGATTACCTCTAAAAGATCCATGAACATAAACAATCCTGAAAAGAAAGGAGATTGTAGCATAAATCCTTTTCTACTTTGGTAACTTTTCAATCATAAGACCCATGAAATAATAACATTAGATGAAACTTTAAATATAATTAAAATAATTATAATCATGATATAAATTTCAAATGGGTAGTATATACAACTCATAAAAGAATATAAGTTCATATCATATACGTATGTCCCAAAGAAACAAAAATTTGAGATGAATAACCCTTACAAAAAAATATCATTGAATTGAGAGCTAATAAATAGTAATATTTTGTGTAAATAATATAAATACATGAAAAATAATTGGAAATAAATAATTAAAAAAAAATTAGAGATCAATTAAAACTTAATCATGGAATAAAAAGTCAATAAAAAAGAGTTATAACTCATTGAAGGGAAATATAGATAAGAAACCATTTACCACTTGGAAACTTTCAAGTCAAGTCCATTTGGATGAAATAATTAAAATTAAAAATTAAAATACCATGATGTATAAATTATTTATGATATAAAATGTAAAAATTTCAGTATATAAACCACATAATATAAATAATGGTTGAATATGGCATATGTCTCATGGAAATAAAAATGACACAAGAAACCCTTACCTCAAGTCCAGAATTTCCATGTACGTTCTTTAACTCCTATATAATAAGATTATATGAATTATTTTATTTATTAATAAACATTTTATAGGTTTAATAATTTATAATTACATTATTTATATTATCTATTTTATTACATATTTAAATATTTAATTAGTTAAGTCCACATCAGGTGTTTTGGGGATGTTTGGTCCATATTTTCAAAATGGATTTGAGATGTTGATCATGGTAAAATTTATCATTATTCCATCATATTAAGATTAATAATAATTACATAAATATTATTTTTATAAATTAATTATAATTTTAAAACTAACTATCAAAAATGATGATGAAAAATTAACTATGTTACAATTATGGAGACGGTATGTCGTACGTATGCATAAGCAACGTTTCCATTTTTCAACGATCATTATGAAAATTAGATAAGTATTATTTTATATATAAATAATTATAATAATTAATAAATATAATATTATTTATTTAAATTAATTTATATATCTCATCTGTGTGATAGGTGATGAAAAATGAATCACTTCACTTTTTGGAGGCGGTAGTCAACATATACACATTAATGACATTATCATCTTTCAATAAATGTAAAAGTAAAAAATGATATGTTATATTTTAATAATTATGAATATGTCATGACTATAATATATAAACTATAATACCATCATTATAACAAACCTTTAGAGGTGATGATGAGAAACAAATTACATCAGTTCATGAGGTGGTATTTCGTCGTACACATGAATGATGGTTTCATTTCCCATTTGATGGAAGATGAGACGGATTTAGGTTTTGAAATTAAAATAATAGCATATGAGTATATTTTAAATACTTGTGTTATTATATAATCATCATTGAATAAAATTTTAATGAGTTGGGATAAGAAATAAAACAAAAACGCTCGGTTAAGAATGATACCTCTTCTTAGGACTACCTCTTTAGGATTATTCTTAAAGCCTTATTAGATTGTATTTATGATAAAAAAAGGACACTATGACTTGGTTAGAGAATTAATTAAGGTGTTTTTTCAAGTATTTTCTGAACCACAAATATTTTAAGGTGTGAATGTGAGAGGAGAGGGGGTGTCCTTTTATAAGTGGGGAGAGGGAACATTTGAAATTTTTGAAAAGAAAAAGTGATACCCATGTTTTTCACATGAAAAAAGGCACCAAAGTAGACCATTATAGAGATTTAGATAGTATAAGGTCAAAATATGGACATACAATAGTATTTATAAAGGTTTTTATGTCATTTTAACCCTTATCTTTAGTTTAACCCCCAATAAACTCGTTTTCACCTTAACCACGGAAAAATATTTTTACTATTTTTACTATTCATTATGAGAAAAAATTAAGAAGAACTTATTATGTAATATAAATTATTATGATTTAAAATATATAATCCATTTTAATAAATTAAAATCACATAAGGGGAGTAATTTATTTAAAAAATATGCATATGTGATGAAAAAGCAGTTTTTCAAGAAATGTATTGTTTGATCATAAAATAATTTTATATTTACTCTATGACTTGTAATAATAATTATATAAATTTAAATTAATATTTATAGGTATATAATATATAAATTTCATTTAAATCATTCCTTATTAATAGTTTCTTTAATTATTCAAAATGGATAAACATTATATAATTTAAAATATTTTTCAGAAAGAAATGTGTTTTTAAAACGAAAAAAACTTATACTAAAATCTAGTATAAATATGATTGAAATGTAATTAATTGGATTAAATATAACTAAATAATAATAATATTAATTTTAATCAAATTAAAATAATAAAGATACTTTTTAATTAATTAATTTATTAGAAATAAATGACAGTTTTACAAAAATCATTTTTTTATTATTCATTGAAAATTTTATAATTTCTAAAAAATCCAAAAAATTAACCCTAAGTTAAATTTGATATGATAATTTCAAAAATGAATTTGATTTTATAAAAAATAAATTTACCAAATTTCTTGAAATTAATTATAATATTTTCTCACAAAAAAAAATCATTTTTGAAGAAAACGCACTTTTAATGAATAAAATATCGTTACTAAAAATTGAGTTCTTATTACTAAGAATTTATCAATACAAATATATTGAGTATAAAATTTATATATATATTTAATAAAGTATATAATACTATTCTTTCCCACCAATTAACGGCTAGGTTTTAGTGGTCATATTTAAATTAAAATTATTTCATGGTTCGTTTAAGCTTGGTCTTTTGTGTCTTGTATACTATCGATCATGGATTACTTTTTTAAAATATTATGGTGTTACATTCTCCCCCCCCCCCCAATAATTTTCATCCTCAAAATTTTACCTTTATCTCAGTAATAAAACTTTGTACTTTTGAAAATTCATTTCTTAAATTAATGCATCATAAAAAGGATTAATAAAAATTCCTCTTAGTAAGAGAGAAAAGAAAGTATTAATTTCATCTAGACTGACACATACTAGGTTTCCAAATATGATAACATTGGTGGGAATTTAAGATTTGGACACATAATAAAATCTAAATTCTGAAATAATTATGGAGAGTGACACTTATCATAAATCATAAGAAATTGAATGATCATGAGAAATTACACATCCACAAAACCATAAACTAGAAAGGTGTGAAAAAGACCATCATTTCATCAAAATTGAACATAATAGGATAACATTTTAATTTTCAAGATCATTTTCCTTAGGTTGATTACTTTAATACCATCTATACTAAGAACATAAGTAAATATACTTTCTTGATAATTTTAATTTCATCCTTTAATCAATTTCCACCATAATCTCTTCTTTTTATCCCAACTATGAGTATTCATGATGAATTTTCCATGCCCTGGGCACTAAAATAAACATTTAAAGAATCATATAGCCATAAAAGGATAAACAAATATTCCTCTTATTTTTATAAATTAACCACAACTAAAATAGTTATCACATGGTAAGATAATTTCAAAAATTAATAAACCTTCATATAATGAAATAATACATTAATCTCTAAAATTCAACAGTAATGCCAATAGATCAAACTAGATAATTCCATTAATAAATAACCCTATATCCCAAATAACCTCAATAACCTCAACATTTAATAGTGTTTTAGCCTCAAATTTTATCCCATAACTTTACTCTTACACTCTCTGAAATATAGAAATATTATTTTGAAATAACATTAATCACTGATTCATCAAATCACTTCTTAATATTGCGGCCATCTATATGATAAAATATGTGCTCCCATAATTACCTCAATATCCAAGATTATATAAACCCTAAAAGGATGTCAATACCTTAAAAAAATTCCAGAAAAATGTAAATGTGTACTTCACATTAAACCAAAGATTTACATATACTTCAAAACAATAAAAAACACAAAATGTCATTAATAACATTAATATCTTAACATGTAAAACCTTAAAAGGGGTGTCTAAAACTTTGAACTTGTGATCAACCTTAATTTAATAAACCCATGATGGTATAAATAAATATTAAGTTACTCTCACATGAAAACATCCTAATCTCCAAAATTATCTAAACCCTGGCTTTATCACTATAAAAAAACTAGAATTTATCACTTTTTTTATCCATGTTTTCCAAAAAACATGGCTAATTTAGCGATGTTTTATATCAACATTTAAAAATATCACTAATTTTCAATTTAGATACATTTTCTATAGAACATCACTAAATTATCCATGTTTTCTTAAAACTTTGCGAATATAGTCGTGTTTTTTAAGAAATGTGGCAATTTTAAATTTGGCGATGTTTTTAAGAAAATGTGACTGTTTAAGTGAAATTTTTTACCACTATTTTAAAACATTGATAATTATATATAAGTATAAATCTATTAATTTACATATATGTATATATAAAATTTTATAATTATATTTATATAGATAAATTTATATATATATATATATACATACATTAACATATATTTAAATATCAAAATATTTGTATATATATATATAAACACACACTCACACACACGCATATATATATATATATCTCTCTCAGGGTGCAGCTCAATGGTAACTTCCCTTGTGGGTCTCAGTGAGGTCTCGAGTTCAAGCCTCGCATAGTTTTTCCCTGCATTTGTATGTTGCATGTTTTTATTGGTAATATAGCTCATTTCCCTACATCGATGTAAATATATATTTAGATATATATTTATATAAAAACACACATGCATAAAAAAATATATTTATATATATAAACACATGCACACACATATAGATATATATATAAACCCACACGCATGTATAAATATATGAATATATATATACATATATTTATATATAAACACACATATATATTTTAAATTTTGTCACATTTTTAAGAAAACATGGATAATTATATTTATATATTTATATATTTATAATTCCATTAATGTACATATATATAAAAATAAAAAATTTATAATTATAATTATATATATGCATACATACATATATATATATATACAAACACACACACACATATATATATAAGCATATATATAAACATATACATATATTGATATAATGATATATATATTTATTTATATATATATTAATAGATGAATACTAATACATAAAATTATATATAATATATATTAATTTTCTTAATATTGAAATATATTAATATATATATATATATATTGTAAAATCTCGTACCTCACCCATTGGCTTGGGAAGAGGTGGAACATTACTTGGCCTTAAGTGACATCCCCAAGACACCAAAGGTTGGAATTAAATATCAAGGGCTTCAATAACAGGTAGGGGATGATTTTTCCTTTGAAAATAAACAACCAAACCAAGAATAACATTAACAAACAACCACTATATGATGCATGAGAACAATTTAATGCAACTCAAATCATACCCATCGGACAAAAAACCAACTACAACAGAGTAAAAAGTGAAAACCAAAACCAATTACAATATCAGAGTACAAATAGGAAACCAAACCCAAAAAAGATCTAAGACTCCAAATACACAAACTCAACAACTCCCATCATGTTACTAACTCTAAATCTACATGCCCATCCCAAGGTATCATGATGCATAACTAAATAAATGAGATGACTTGACTTTACCTATATCTCTATATACAATATCTTCAAATGCACCAAATTACCCAAGAAGGGGGTGAGTATAAAACTCAATAAGATTTACCCAATGAATTCCATAATAATTACACTAGGATATATCATGTTAGAAAATTTATATAAAATAATTTACATTAAACAATTTAAAACAGTTTATATCAATACCAAAACCACTTCTAAACAAAATATTTTTCCATGGAAAGGAACCAAACAAGTCTTTTAAACCATTTATCAATTCATCTGGCATAACCCATCCATTCCACACAAGCACACATGCATGCCTATGTGATAGTTCCATACTCATGACTGGTCTCTCATCAATCTACCAATTCATCACAAGGTAACCATATATGAAGTGCACCAATGGAACACACCCATTCCATAGGGTCACACCAATGAAAATGAACACACGCCAACACTTTATTCCAAATACTATGCCAAAATAATTATTCCAAAATATTTCAATAAAACAATAATTTTATTAAAAATATTACTATGAACCATTTTTATAAATCAAAACCAAAAAATCATTTTAAAATTATCAAAATAAAATCATGAACCATTTTCACTTTCCACAAAAAGATATTTTTCACAATTTCACAAACCATCACTGAAGAGGGTTTTCATCAAGATTTACACATAAATTTATCAATTAAATTCAAGAAATTAATTCTATTTGAAATCATGTCTTCAAGTTATAACTAAGAGGATATTATAGTGAATCCACCTACCTCACTACATTGGAAAGAATGAAGAACGGACCAAGAACTCCAAAAACCTAGCTTAGATATTCAAGATTCAACCTTAAATAATGTTTCCTTTAAAAAATAACTATATATCATCATTATTGGCATAAAACATCATGGATCTATCCCAAATAGAATATATCCATGAAACCAAGAGGGAGAAGAAGAATAAAACTATGGGAAATCACCAATAATTGGAACTTACCAAGGAATTTGGGCCTCCAACACACTAAAACTCTCCAACGGACTGCTCCCATATCAAGGAAAAGGGTATCTCCAGCCTTTGGAAAGAAAGTAAGTAATTATATATCCTAAAAATGGGGAAATGTGGGATTAAAGAGTTAATTTATGTTAAATCCACAAAATTCAGATCTAATTTTTTAAGTTTTATAGTTTAGGTTTAGATTTTGGTAAACTATGCGAAAATTGTGCACCTGTTGATGCCTCCAAACATCCCTTGCATGGTTGGATCACATGGTTAGAGAAAATGTGAACCAACCATGCTAAACCCCTATACTCACACTTGTATAGTTTCTCCTGGGTGATAGAATGGTTTATCCAAACCATGATTCTAATTGTGCACCTACCTAGTGCCCACTATTTCAGTTGTATGGTTTCCTAGAAGGTTTTTCATAGTTTCTACTAACCTTTCTCAAATCGTGAACCTCAACAAATACCCAAAAGAAATAAAAAACACCTCTAAAACTCCTAAAACATAACTCAATTACTTTATATACTTAAAATACATAAATAAAGGGTCAAGTATCTCAAATTATGGGTGATAAATTCTCCCCACCATTAGCCTTTTCATCCCAAGAAAGTATAAAACCACATTTGTCCTGGATGATTTCAAGTCATTTCTCGATCATTTCCTTATCACGCTCCCAAATTTTTCTGGAATTTTACCATGCTTCCATAAAACCTGCACTAAGATGTTTCTTTTCTCATGAAAGACACTCTCTTTCCTATCCACAATTTTTGTGGGCATGTGAATAAACATAGCATATAGATATAGGTCAATGTGATCACATTGAATCACATGGTCAGGGTCAGGTTGATACTTTTAAAATTGAGATACATGAAACACATTATGCACTTAACTAAACCTTGGTGGAAAATCCAACAAATAATCCACCTCACCAACCCATTAAATTATCTCAATAGGGCCTATGTATCTGGGAGATAACTTTCCATGCTTCCCAAAATGATTATCCCCAATCCTTAGAGGGATTCTCAAGAACTCATGATCACTCACCTTGAATGAAAATTTTCGTCAATAATTATCTTCATATGATTACTAAAGACTCTTAACCATCTTCATAATCTTCCTAATAAAATGAATTTTCTTCATTGTATCTTGCACATGGATTGGTTTAACCAATGAAGTCTCACCTTTTTTCACTAAACAAAGTGGATAAAGATGAGGACACCTATAAAATGCTTCAAAAGGATCCATATGTTTCGAGTCCTGATAACTTTTGTTATATAAGAACTAAAATAATGTTATGTTCTCCTACCACGAGCCACAAATATATATTATAGAATACCTAAGAATTTATTTCAATGTTTATATCATCCTTCCAGATTTTCCATCCATTTAAGGATGATTTTTTGTACTCATAGTCAACAGAGTCCCAAGGGATTGATATAAGGATTTCCAAAAATGAGATGTAAATATCATATCTCAGTTTGATAGTATCAAAACCAGTACACCATTCCTCTTTAACACTTCTCAGATAGAGATTTTAAACAAGACATCCACCATATGAGATTCAGAAATATCAATAAATGGTATGACTTTGTGAATTGATCCACTATCACCCATATGGAATCGTGTTTCTGAACCATCCTTAGGAGTCCTGTAAAAAAATACATAGTTATCTTCTCCCATTTCCAAATGAGAATAGGTAAAGAATTCAACATACCTGTTATCTTATGGTTCCCTTCCTCAACATGTTGAAAAGTTAGGCATCATATAACAAACTCAACTACTACCCTTTTTATTACAACCAACCAAAATTATGCTTTCAATTCCTTAAATATATTTTGTATTATAGGATGAATAGTCTATATTGAAGGGTGGAAAGTATGAATAAGTTGTTCTTAAAAAGTCATAGGTATGACCACATGATCTCGAAATCACAACACTGGTCCTCTATCTAGCTTCCATCCCTCAATGGTCTCCCCACCATTGAGTTTTGACCTCATAGTCACACATTCTAAATCAGATGTTTGTGCCACTTTAACCTTCTCAACCAAATCAGGAAAAAAAGAAACTAGAAATAAAAACATAAAAATACCTTAGTATTCACAATTCAAGTGAATGTCGGCTTTCGTTGACATTAGTTACCACTAATATAAAGCCAATTTTTCAAACTAACTATATGAATTTATTCTTAATGCATCCTCTAACAAATTTCCTTAGCGTGGGGTGACTATAAAACTCAGTAGTATTTCCCCAATGACTTCTCTACTCACTCTACTAGGATATATCATGTTATCACATTTATATAAAAAAAATTATATAAAAAAAATTAAAATAGTATATATCAAAACCAAAACCATTTCTAAGAAAAAAAAATTTCCATGGAAAGAAACCAACCATTCTTTCAAACAATTTCTCAATATATTTTTCATAACCCTTTCCATTCTACACAACTACACATGATTTCCCAAGTGACAATTCCATACTCATGAGTGGTTTCTCGTCAATATACTAATTCATCACAAGGTTACCATATACTAAGTGCCCCAATGGAACACACCCCTTCCAAAGGGTCACGTAAATGAAAATGAACACACACCAACACCTTATGACAAATACCTTGAAAACCTAGTTATTCCAAGACATTTAAATAAATCCTTTTATTAAAAACATTTTTATAAATAATTTTCATAAATTAAAACCAAAAAACATTTTAAAATCATCATTTTAAAATCATGTACCATTTTCACATTCCATAAAATAACTAATTTCCACAATTTCAAAAATCGTTAATAAGAGGGTTTCCATCAATATTTATAGATCAATTTCACAATGAAATTTAATAAATTTAATAAATTTTAAATCAAGCCTTGAGTTATAACTAATAGGAGATGATAGTGAAGTCACCTACCTTGAAACTTAGAAAAAATGAAGAATGGTCCAAGAACTCCAAAAACCCATCTTAGATATTTAATATTAAACCTTATATATTGTTTCCTTTACAAAAAAAACATATCTTATCATGATTAGCATCACACACCATGGATATATCCCAAAAATATTATATTCATGAATCCAAGAGAGGGAATAAGAATTAAACAAAGGAAAACCACCAAGAATGGGAACTTACCAAGGAATCCAGGAATCCAAATCACTAATAATCACTAAAGGATCACTCTTGAATCAAGGGTAAGGGTCTCTCTATCCTTTTGAAAGAAAGGAAATCATGTTATGGCCTAATAAGTGGGAAACTAGGGATTAAAAAGGTGATTCGAATTAGAACCATAAAATACATATCTAATTTTTTATGTTGCATAGTTTAGGAACACGGTTAGACAAAATGTGCACAAAACATGTTCTAGCCACTACCTTTAAACACCCCTTGCATGGTTGGCTCACATGGTTAGACAAATTTTTCACCAACTATGCTAACCTCCTCTATCAATACTTTCACTGTTTCTCCTAAGTGGTCACATGATTTTTCCAAACCACATGCCTAATTTTGCACCTACCTAGTTCCCACTATTTCAGTTTTATGTTTTATTATAGGGTGTTTCATGTTTATTACTAATCATGATCAATTCATAAACCTCTATAAAAACCACAAAAACATTAAAAAATGCCTCCAAACTTCCCAAAACTTAACCTAATTACTTTATATACTTAAAATTCATAAATAAATGGTCACGTACCTGAAACTGGGGGTGCTAAAAATATTGAATAATACAATTTCATAAGAAAATATGGTTTATATGAGTTTTTATAGTCATTCATTGGGAGTCCACATGTGTTGGCTTTGAATCTGGTTTGCTACTAATTTTTAGCAATGCGTAGGGGATGGGGTGATCACACCTATAGGATAGGGAAGGCATGAGGGGTAGGGGTCATTGTGTATAGATTCCATCTAGGGGTACAATGCATGGATGTTAAGGGGCATGTGTGGGGTATTAAAAATTTATTTTAAAAAAATACTTTATTAAAAAAATATGAATTTTAAAAAACAATAGCCTTTTTTCCTATAACATTTGTTATTTAATAGCTCATTTCCCAATGTTATTTCAAAAAAATCGATAAATGAGTTAGTGATGTTTTAAAACATTGATAATTCAAAAAAAAATGTTGTTAATTTATGTTTTTATTATACTGTGATACAAATAATAACAACCCCAAACCTGCACTCCAAGATCTGGTGCTAAAAACATAATTATTACATTTTTATCTTTAATACCGATGAATGTGACCTAATTTTTTCATCAAAAACATACAATATCAAAATGATATATTTGATCACTTATATACCTAAGGACATTTTAGGTTTAGAGTTTTATAAAATTAATATGCAAATCATAAATAAAAAAATATGAAGGCCTTAAAGAGAGTTTCATTCCCACTATACCAAGATTTTCATATTTCGTGTTATGTCTTGAGCATATCACACAAAATTATTCACATATGAAACCTTTATAGAAAAAAATAATTTAATCACATTCGTCATAACTTAGGGAATATGAAACATAAGAAGGGTGAGATCAAATGTTAAATAACGGTAAATATAAGAATTAACGACTGAATGTGATCAGTATAAGAAAGATAATCATAAGGGTATGATGACATAATCAAAGTGAAATATCATAACATAAGAGAAATAATACCCATGAATACCCGGATCACTAATCATGAAACATGGAATAAATATTTAACAAATTGAGGAGTCATAATAATCATTAATCATAAGCTATGTGATATCAATATCGATCAAAGGAATAATATATAACCCATAGAAATCATAAATAAAACATGTTGGTATCTTGGAAGATTATCTTCATAGAACCTTTAAAAATCCCTTAGAAATTATAATAACCATGTGGTTGACTTCCAATATAATTACCCAATACATCAGAATTATATCTGAGTGTATCCATTATTGAAGCTATATTAGGCTTAGTTGTGACCTATAATGGGTTTCAACCCTTAATAAACAATTTCTAAGAACCATAACATGAATAAAGTATATAGAACTTGTATCTCATCATTAAACTCATAAAAACATCCATTATTCCATTTATAAATTTATATACCTATAGAAAAGTAATGGTTTTCATGAAAATCTCTTTGAAACATGATTAACCCATGGAAATAAATGGGTTCCATGACAATATCTTTGATACATGATTAACCCATGGAAAATAAATAGGTTTATTGAAAATATATTTGAAAAAATAATAATCCATCCAGAGAAATAATGAGGATAGTATCATTAAAAAAAATCCCTAGTGGATCATAAGTAACATAAAGGTTTTTTGATAATGATTAATTGAAATACTATTAAAATATCATTAAAAACATTCTTGAGAAAAATACGCTTTTTGCTTTGAAAAACAATTTTAAAAACATAAAATTAAAAAAATGTTTTGAAAATAAACTTCAAAACTTATAAAGCAATTTTCAAATAAAATAACAGTCATAACAGTGGACGAATCTATTCAAGTCATAAATGTTAAAAATAAAAATTATTTTCAAACGTTTTATAGGAGTTAAAAATGAGTTATTTAGAAAATAATTAGAAATTTAATTTTTTTAAACCTTTTAAAAAAAATTAAAAGATCATGTAAAATAGTTTTATGAAATAATTTAGGTTTATAAAACAAAATTTTTGAAAACATTTTAGAGAACATTTATATCAAAGATAAATTTTCCTAATCTAAAATAATATACAAGATTATGTCACTTACAAACAAATTTCTCGATGTTTCTTTCATAAATAAGGGAGGAAATTGAAATTAAAATTGTAAACCACATTTATAACCATAGGATAATAAAATATATATAGTCTAATAAAATAATATAATATTATTTCCTCTAAATTAACCTTGAACTTAAGAAATCCTAAATAGAAAGGAGAATGTAACATAAAGCCATTCCCACTTTGGTTAATTTTCAACCATAAGACCCGCAAAAGAATAACTTCAAATAAAAATAAAAATATAATAAATTTAATTATATTCATTATATACATGTAAAATGGTAAGTATATACAACTCAAAAAAAATATATTCATATAATATATATATCCCCAAAGAAAGGGAATTTGTGATGAATAATCCTTATAAAAATCATAGCATTGAATTGAGAGTTAATCAATGGATATATTATGTGTAAAATGGTAAATCCACACAAAAAATTGGAAATAATGAATAAAAAAATTAGATATCAATTCACACATAATCTTGTCATAACAAAGTCAATTAAAATGAGTTATAACCCAACAAAAGGAAATTGAGTTAAGAAACATTTTACCACTTGGAAACTTTCAATTAAAATACCCTTGGACGAAATAATTCAAATTGAAACATAAAATGCCTTAAAGTATATATTATTCATGATATAACATGTAAAATGGGTATTATATAAACCACATAATATAAATAAGTGTTTAATGTGGCATATGTATCACAGAAATAAAAGTGAGATGACAAAACCATACCTTAAGTCCAGACTTTCCATATATATCCTTTAACACCTGTATAATAATATTATATAAATTATTTAATTTATTAATAATAATTTTATAGTTTTAATAATTTATACTTAAATCATTTATTTTATTTATTTTCATATCATACTTCAATATTTAACCAGTTAATTCCACATCGCGTGTTTTGAGGACATTCGATCCAAATTTTAAAAACGGCTTCGGTATGTTGACCATGGTGAAAGGGGTAATTTTTCAATCATATTAAGAATAATAATAATTAAATAAATAAGATTTTTATAAATAAATTATATTTTTAAAACCAACCATGAATAATGGTTATGGAAAATGAACTATGTTACAATTATGGAGATGGTAGGTCGTACGTACGCATGAGAAAAGTTTCCATTTTTCAACAATAATTATGGAAAGAAGGTAAGTGTTATTTTATCTTTTTATAATTATAATAATATAATAAATATCATATTATTTATTTAAATATATTTATATATATCATCCATGTGATGTGGTGATGAAAAATGAATCATATCACTTCGCGGAGGCGCTAGTCCACACGTGCGCATGAACAATGTTATCGTATTTCAATGAATGAAAATATAATAAAATATAAGATATATTGTATTTTTATAATGGTAAATATGTCATAAATATCAAATATTAATATTAATTACATAATTATAACCATTTATGAGTGTTGAGGATGAAAAATGAATTATATTAGTTCACATGGCGGTAGTTCACCGTACACGCAAATGATGGTTTTATTTTCCATTTTATGGAAGAGGAGATTGATTTAGGTTATCAAATTTATATAATAGTATATAAGTATATTTTATATAATATTGTTATTATATCATCATGGTTGAAAAATATTTTAATAAAGTGGAAGAAGAAACAAAATAAAAACGCTCAGTTAAGAACGATACCTCTTTTTCGGACCACATCTTTATAATTATACATAAAGCTTTCCTATATTAGATTTATGATAAAAAAAGGCATATAAGGCATGGTGATTTAATTAAGTAAGATATTTTTAAAATTATTCTATGATCCAAAATGATTTTAATGTGTGTATATAATAGGATATAGGGTAGCCTTTTATAAGTTGGGGAGACGACACACTTGGTATTTTTAAAAAGAAAACGTGATTACCATGTTTTTCACATGAAAAAAGGCTCAAAAATGGAAAATTATCGAGCCTTATATGATATAAGGGTGAAATATGTCTATAAAATATAATTTACACAAGTTTTTAGGTCATTTTAACCCTTATTATTTTAGTTTAATTCCCTAGTAAACTCATTTTCACCTTAACCGCAGTAAAAAATACTTTTGCTATTTTCACTATTGGTTATGACCAAAAATTAAGTTTAACTTATTATATAATATAAATTATGTTGATTAAAAATATAAAATCTATTTTAACAAATTAAATTCATAAAATTTATAGTATTTAATTTAAAATAAAACCCACAGATGCTACAAAAAAAGTGGTTTTTCGAAAATTGTATTTTTCGATCATAACATGATTTTATATTTATTGTATGATTATTAATAATCATTATATTAATTTAAATTAATATTTATATATATATATAATATAAATTTAATTTAAATTATTACTCATTATGGGTTACATTAATTATATAAAACGGAGAATCATTATGCACATTAAAATAGTTTTTAGAAAAATGTGTTTTTAAAACCAAAAATAAACTTATACTAAAATCTAGATAAATATGATTAAAATGTAATTAATTGTATTAAATGAAACAAAATAATAATTATTATATTTTAAACAAAATTTTAATCAGTATTAAAATTTTAAATTTCTAAATTTATTGAAAATAAATGACAGTTTTACAAAAATCAGTATTTTTCACTTTTCACTAAAAAAATATATTTTCTGAAAAATCAAAAACAAATTAACCTAAGTTAATTTTGATATGATGATTTAAAAAAAAAATCATTTATAAAAAATCTAAAATTTATGAAAATTAATTTTATTATTTTCTCAAAAAATAAATAAAAAATATTTTTGAAGAAAACATATTTTCAATGAATAAAATGTTATTACTAAAAATTTAGTGATTATTTACTAAGTGTTTATCAATAAAATTATATTCAGTAGAAAATTTATACATTTTATTTATAAATTATTTAATACTATTCATACCCACCAATTCAATAGCTAGGTTGAAATAGTCATATTAAAAATAATATTATTTCATTGTTCGTTTAAGCTCAGTGTGGCGTGTCATGTACGCTATCGAGCATAGATTCATTTTTTAAAACCTTGAGGTGTTATAGTTGGCATTGAAAATTGATATTCTATCCTTTAAGTAATTGAAATGATGAAGCATTAGATGTTTTGTTAATACTTTTGAAAATCTATTAAATAATGAAGCACTTTGTACTAATAGCACTTTAGATCAAACAATGTATATCATGTTTTTCATGCATGTATATCATGCATAAATTATTCAAACTTTAAAATAGGAAAACTCTAATGGATATAATCTTCACCTCAATCTCCATGATTTTTCCTTCATAAGTATCAAAGATAATATTATTCATGTGGTCCTTATTTATTTTCAATAGCCTATAAATCGATTCAAATAAACATTTAAACCATTAATAAACAAACCATAATAATCATTAATAAATAATATGCAGAATCTAGTATCAAAAAAATTTGAATAGTATCTAAAATTACATTGAAAAAACCTTTTATAATATAACAATTTGAATTATAAATCTCATAATCCTTGGTATCGTTCAAAGGATATAATAATCCAGTTGTAATAATATTCCATGTATCGTGTAAACAATTCACTACAAAATAACCTTCCTTCTAATACATAGAAAACAAAACCCTTGAAAGAATCTAAGTATTATTGTGACATACATTATCAGGGAATGGTATGAAACTTATACCTATTTTATATCTCCCATGACATGTTAATATTTACCATGGGTGTGGGACTCAATGTTTTAATATTAAAAGACTGATAAAACAAAAAATTAAACCTTTTAAAACTCATAATTGTAAAAACTATATCTATAACACCGAATAACTTAAACACCCCATAATTACGAGTTTAATAGTAAGGAATTCACATTATTACATTCTTAAGATATTTTATTTTTATATATTTATATATTTGGGAAAATCATTACATAATAAAGTGTACATTTCCACACAATGTATATTTTTCCACAAAAAAATGTTCTTAAATTTACACTCATGTTTCATTAAAGACACTTTTTTCATTTAATAAAAATCACCATAGTGGAAATATTGAACTTGATATAGTTCTTACATATACTCAAATCATGTTAAAAACATTTTAAAAATGGTAAGGGCACAAAAATCTCAGTAAGGGATATATAAAATAAACTCATTAGTCCTATGAGAAACATAAAAACCCTTAAAAATGTTTAGAATTTTTTCAATAAACTTTGAGTATATAAAATAAATAAAAATAAAATGTGATAATAAACCTTTTATCAAATAAAACATTTAAAAATCAAAGAAATATTATAAAAAAACATGGAGGTATCATAATAAAACATGAGAACCATGAAAATTATTTTCCTTGAAAAAAACCTTTCACTTTTTAAATCATGAATACCATATTCATGAGATCAAAATATTTTCATTAAAACACATCACAATAATAGAAACACCATTTAGGAAACTTGATATTCCATATTAAAACCCATGTTAAACCCATTCATAGAACCCCTTAAATAAGAGTGACCTAATCGATTATCTCCAATAATTTGTCATTGAAGACTAAATCAGTACATGATGCATTAGAGAGATATATATTTGATTAACACACCATCATATAAAATTCCTAAGTTTAATATCATGAACAAAATATCTATAAACATTCACATTTTAATCATAAAACCCTTAAAGAACTCATTTGAAAACATACACGAAAGAACTTTCCATTTTCATATAAAAATAAGGATATATAACATTGTCTTTTGAAAAATATTAAAAATTAAAAATTCCTAGAAGAGTGGATATAGTATATTATTTTAAAAAACATGTAAAATTATAGATAGATCATTAAAATAGAGAAAGTGTATGATAATGGGAAAATTTGGTCAAGTCATATACATTAAAAAACATTCTTTTTCATGTTTATAAAGAAAGTTAAAATAACCCGTATGAAAAAATTTAAAAATATTACTTTGTAAAACATTATAAAGAATGTAAAAAAGGTAATTTAAAATGAAACTAAAAAATATTTGAATTATAAAAGTTTAAATTCTGTAAATATTTAAAATAATGTAGATATTGAAGAGAAAGTTTTTAAAACCTTTAGAACAATGTTTTAAAGAAAAATCTCTTATGAATTTTAAAATAAAAAAACCCGTTTGAAATAAATAACTTGGGAGGGAACTTAAAATACTTTTAATTTAATTAAATTCATGATATAATATTTCAAATAGTCATTATATACACCATATAAATTAATATTGGTGCATCAATCAAAACATATCTCAAATAAAGAAGTTTGAGATGAGAAACCCTTACAACTTTGGTAATAATTGAATAAACATCCATTCAATGAAGAAACTTAATATGAATATATAAAATACATAATATACATGAATTAATATTTCATATTAAATTCATGGGGATATTAGTACACCATAAAAGAAATCATTGTTCTCAATAAGAAACATGTATCAAGGAATTGAAATTGAGACCGAGAAAATCCTCTTACATCAGACTTCCCCATAGTAGAACACATTATAACATATTATATAATAAATTTATAAATATTATTAATATATATTAGAACCATATTTCTATATATATTACTATATACCACTCACTCAAAACTTTTTATTTTCTATTTAATTATAATTCTTTGTTAAAATCAATTTTTAGATGTTAATCATCCCATTTCCCATGCATGTTTTGATTCGACAGTTTCAATCTATGCACCATGGTCATGGATTAATCATCAATAGAAAATTAAAAATATTATAATTATAATATTTATATATTTTGTAAACATTTATAAAAATACATGAAAGGTGTTTTTGAAAAATGAAATACATATTTTCATGGTGACAGTAGTCTGTATGTACACTTGAGCGGTGTTTTAATTTTTTTTAATGGACAAAAGGTAAATAAATTAAAAAAAATTAATATTATATAACCATAATTACACTATAAATTATAAACATATTCATTAAATACATACTTAATACCATCCATGTGAGTTATAAATGAAAAACAATTGCATCACTTCATAGAGGTGGTGGTCCACACATACGTATGTGCAACATTATCAAACAAATCACTTCATGGAGGTGGTATTATGCACGTATACACAAATAAAATTTTCATTTTCCATGGGATAGGAAATAAGATATAAAAATATTTTAACACTAAAATAATAAAATCTAATAATATTAAATATATTTATTTCATTATATTAGTATGGTTATAATAGATTTTAAGGTGGTAGAAGAAGAAATAAACTTGAAAGAATATGATTATGATTTATGCCTCTTCTTTTGATATCCTCTTTTAAATAAAATTAGGTCCTTTGAAGGAGAGGCTTATAGTCACATAAGGGGATTATTAATGTGTTATGGGTAGTTTTTAGATGGATTTCTCCATAAGTTTTATAGTAAACAAAACTCATATGTACCTTTTGAAAGGTTATGTTAAGTCCCCTTTTATAGGCAAAAAATAAAAGGTATTTTGGAAAAATATTAAATAATTAAGAGTCTTGAAAGTAATTTTAAAAATAAAAAGTAGCTCAAGAATAGCCCATGGATGAAATTTTATGCCATTACCTATCTTAATTTTCCTCTTATAATATTTTTATAATTTTTAAATCAATTAATAAAATATTTTTTATCATTATATATCCTTAAATTCATTTTCACGACTATTCACATAATTTGTTTTTAAAAACTAAAATATAATAATAGAATTATAATTATAATATTTAAAACCTTAAATAACTTTTATTTTTACCCATAAAATTCATTAAATACCCTGAATTATTCAAAATAAATCACTTTTAATATTTTTAAAACTATTTACTTTGATTTTCACCCGCTTGCATAAGCGTTTCATCAGTGATGCGTAAGATTTATTGGTAATTATACCATCAAAAAATTATAAATAAATTAATGTCATAAATATAATTTATTCATAATCATAATTATTATTTTTAACCATACATAATGTAGTTTTACCCTTATCATTATCATGACAAAGTATTAAGTGAGCGAGAGTGGAATTTTTATTTATATTAATTTTATACTATAAAAGAATTGTCATTATCAAATAAAGTGGGACCAAATAGAAAAATATTCAAATATAGGATAATTTATGGTCAAAAATAACTCATAAAATCAAATTTTGAAATGTTTTATAGGAATTGTTTTACATATTTCTTATTTTAACCCCCATGTTAAACCTTTTAACTTCTACTGTGGCGTTAAATTTTTACTATAGTAACTATTCATCATGAACAAAAATAAAAGTTACCTAACTAAAAAATTATAAACGTGGGATCCTAGATATTTGATTTATTTTCAAAGATTAAATTTATAGGGGTTGTAAAAATTACATTTAATATAAGTTCAGAAAATGCTACAAAAAACCATTTTTAGATAAATTCCCTTTTAAGTATAAAAATGATTTTATACCAAACTCATGTATAATGTTTATTAAAAAAGAATTAATTGGATTTTTTTTAATAAAAGTGGTAATATTTAACATTAAAACTAATCCAAAATTTAAATTAAACCTGTGAATTCTTGACTTTAATAGAAGAACTAAAAACAGTTTTTTTTAATAAAAACGTTACTTTTATTTCCAAAATGAAAAACATGGATTTATAAGTTCAAAATTATATTTAAAAATTTATTATATTGATTCTTAAATTTATATTTGGTATATAAAAAAATTCATAAACATTATAGTCATTATTATATCATGATAATATCATAAAAATGACTGTATTTTTAAAATCAATATTATTCACTATTAACCAAATTATTTAAAAAAATCCAAAAAATTATCTTAATATTATTTTGACATGATTATTTTAAAAATTAAATCCATTTTATCAATTTAAATTTATAAAATTTAGAAATTTAACTTTTAAATAAAAATTTAATATATAAAGAAAACTAGTTTTTCTTGAAAAATAACTCTTTTTAACTTCCATTGATTTGAATTTATATGATATCAATTACCAAAGAGTGTAAATTTATTTGTTTAGACACTAAATAATAATATTTTGTTGGTTTACATTTCATTTTAATAAATTATTATTCACTGTTGTTTGATTCAATGTATATCACATGTTATTTAACAAGATATTTAATTAAAGTAATACATTCTAAAATATCTAGGTATAACATCCCCCCCACCCAAGAAAGTGTGTCCTCACAATTTTATATCTTGTTTGATAGAAAATTTTAAAAAAATTATATTTGGTTTCATGTTGTGGAAAAGGACTTAAAAATATTAAATTTAAAAGTATCCCTTATAATGGAACCATAAAACAAAGAAAATGAGAAGAAATGTGAAGTGGAGGATAAATATTCCTAAATGGAAAGAAATAACTTTTAATATTGATCAATTAAATGTCATTTTGAAAATAAATTTAATGTTTATTTTAAGTCTAGGAAACTTATAATTTATTAAATATTTCTTAAACCATGCATTTACCATTATAAGGCCCATACTTTTGAATGAGTTTCAAAAGGCATACCTTGATTGCTAAGTGTTATTTTATATATAAGACTTTATAGATTTATCTTCCAATTACTTGAGAAGGAATTATTTTTACATTGAGATAAAGAATAATGGAAAATATAATTACTTGATTTATTTCCATACCATAAGAATAATTTTTTCCTTTGGTTTTTCTTCACTAAATTTTATATCTCTACTTCATCTCATATTCTAAATGATAAATAATAAAGTTGAATTTTTCATTCCTAGAGCACTGAAGTCAACTTTTAATAAATTATAAGATCCATAAAATTATTATAATTCATTCCTACTATTTCTATCCATTTATGAAAACCAAAATGGTCAACATAAGTTAAGATAATACCCAAAATGAATAAACCTTCATATAAATAAATAATAAATTAATCTTTAAAACCTCAACAATAATACCCAAAGTTCAACTTAAATTATTCTAAAAATAAATAACCCTAAAACTCTTCAAAATATGCTATATAAAATTTAAAACCAAAATATTATAATTATTTAATCACATATTCTTCCAAAATAAACTTAACATTTTTCACAAAAAGCTATAATAAAATAATATATGTTTCCAAATGTTACATCAATATTTTTTCCTCAGTTAATATCAACCAATTTGATATAAAATATCATAGTATCCAAAAATACCTCATACTAACTTATTGTTTTCCATTCACATTCATCCTATAATGTTCTCAAAATATGATAACCATATACCATAATTACTTCAACATCAAATAATGTATTAACCTTAAAAGGTTATATGTACCCTTTAGTTTATGTCTTAAAAAATAGAATAAAAATCTTATCCAAATAATATTTACACTAAATAATAAGTTAAACCTAAGGCTTAAATATACCTCAATAATCTATTAAAAACCAATATAGTGAATTTCATCCAAAATAACTTTAAACATCAAGTCACCAATTCACTTTTCAAACCCTAGGGTTATCTCATCTTATATTCCCAAAATCAATTAACTCATTATCCCAATTACTATAACATCATTCAAATTTCAACTTTAATAGTTATTTATACATCAATCATGTATTATTCCTAAAACCCAGTACTATAGCAGCCCGGGTACTATAGCGGTGGTGGGAATTGTGGCAGTAACTATAGCAGTGACAGCACTATAGCAGGTATTGTAGCAGTTTGGGTACTGTAGCAACACAATTCACCAGAGGTCTTTTAGGTCAAAAATTTAGTCCTTCAGGGCCATGTAATGGGATTTCATGCCAACTGGGCCTACATGCCATGTAATGGACTTCATCCCCACTGGGTTTATGGGCGATGTACTAAATAAATAAGGCTTGATGAGTGGGTTATCCCCTTGTGGGTATATGGCCTACCTTTCCGGCCTATGTGTGTGGTCTCTGTGTGTGTGTGTTTAAATGTAATTATACCCCCAAGAACCCAATATATATATATAAATATTGAAATCCTATATATAGAAACTTCAATCATTTAGGTTCCTTCATAAAAATTTAGCCAAGATTTGTCATCTTATTACTTAATACTCTCTTTCTATAATCATAAATATGAATCAAGTCCCAAGATTCATCAATCCCAATATAATCATGTTTTCTAATTTAAATATAAATAATATAATTAAAACCTTTTATATTTTATTCATAGTTACTCCATAATCAGCTATAAAACATTTATTTATAAAAAATTTCAATCTCCTTCTAGAATAACCCACTCCCCCAATATTAATTTTCCTAATTCTAATACTCTCTACATTTTAAATAGTCATTTGTTAGAGATAATATAGGAAGAACTTTATTACCCTTCATCGTGTTAGTTGAAATCTATATTTTTTCTCTGCATTCAATTACTATTTTCTATCCTTTTCCAAAAATAATAAAATTTAATATTCCTTTGAGATATTCCCCTAGGTATTTATTATCATATAGTTGATTTATGGGAATTTGAATATGTTTTCCTTAATGATATTTATCACATAAATTTCCATGAAACTATATTTTTATCTTATTTGTTGTGCTAGGAAACTCACCCAGTGTCACAAACCCATCCCTCTAAAGGTAACTCTACTCGGCCAGCAATATAGGGAGGAGTTAATGAACCCGGATTCCTATCTCTAGTAGGCCCCAATTTGGAAACATGCATTGAGGTTATAAATAAAGTCACACATATGGGAGAAATTAACCTCAATAGAAATGGTATAATTGGGAAATAGGATATCAACCCCCGAAAAAAATATCAAATAAAATAAAAATGATAGAAAACTATTCAAAATGGATGAAAAATGTCAAATGAATACAAATAAAGTCTCCAAGTAAAGTAAACAATCCAATGGTAGTAAAAAACATCTCCAATGAAAAATCTAGTAATGTCTAGCTTGGCCTCTGAAGTCCTTATAGAAGCCTGAAAAATAGTTCGTATATACATAGGGTGAGAATAACTTGTATACTCAATAGGATCAAACCTAAATTCTCTCATGGATACGTGAAAAGAGAATAATAATGCACTAATAAATAAACTCTAGGACCAACAATCACCTAAATAAGTCAACTATCATATCCCAACCTCACAACGACACTCGCACCAAATAAAGAATCTAATTATAATAAAATATCATCAAGTGAAATAAGTAGGGAACCCTAAAATCACTTCCCTGCTGATTTTCGTCTCTCATGACCTAAATTCAAAAAACATGTGATCTAATTCCTTCATTATTATCGTATCATGTATCCATCCATCTCTGATGTGGGTTGGGATGAATCTTTACCTATACAAACCTCCCACATGGTATATAATCTTGTGTTATCATCAGTAAACATCCACATATCACCACCTCATCACATAACGAAGCCACTATAGTATCATGAACCTAAATGATATCAACCTAGTTCCCTCCCTCTACCATGCATGACTCCCAACACAAATCATTTCTTCATCATCACTAGGCATATTTAACACCACTTTTCATCATCACTAGGAATCTCCACCACCAATCATCTTCATCTCTAGGAATATCAAAAAAAAGTTTTTATCATTTCTAGTAATCTCCTGCGTTGGATGTCATCATCACTATTATTGAAAGAATATTGGGGAAGAGGGAGTAGTTATCCATTCAGTTCACCACCAAGCTAGATGATGGGGAAAATAATTAAAATCCAAAACAAATTGGCATTGGTAAGGTTATCCAACTAAGGTGGGTGTGTATAGAAATAACATGAAAATAAAATATAGATAGATAAAACATAATACCCAACCTATGTTTCAGCAAAAAACTCTACTAGAGAATCTTATAACCCCACTACGACACCGCATGAGCTTTGTCATTAACAACTACCACCACTAATGAAACACACTAAACAACCAAGACACACATAAGCTTCATTTCACCTTCCCTTTTATAATTATCCAATTTCCAAATTTACTAGTTATAAACTAACTTCCATTTATTAAACCATTCATTAATTCAAATATCATACATTTATTTCATCCCACACTTATTTACTTTCAAACCTACACCATTAAATTTCATCATTATCATTTCATTCCATCACTACTAGGAAACTACATCAACCAATGACATAATAGACCATCCACCTCACATAAAGAACCCCTTTTTCATGAAAACCATCCCACTGCAACATCCACATATCACAACCACCACATATCAACCCTCATCACATCCCTTGATAAATAACCACACTTCACTGCCTAATACATTCCTTATTCGAACCTAGTTACCACCACCATCAGACTATTTCACACAAGATCTCTACACATACACAAGAAAGACACAACAAGCACACTATCCCTTATTACAATAATTTCATCTTCCATAATCACTACAAATTTAGTTTTAAAAAAGGTATTTTATTGTATTACTTTATTACATTCATGGGTAATCTCACGCAATTCAATAATTTCATGGGAAACTGATTCATTATCCATTTATAAGTTCTTAGAAATTTATTCATGGTGAGTTTAAGTAATCAACACAATAATTTTTACTCATCACATCAGCTAAAAGACAAATAATTTACCCAATCGATGTGATTTTTAGTAATAGTAGTGAACATAGATAACACATAATAAATATCACAAAAAAATTAAAAACCTGTGATAACTCCCATCCACTTTGATTTCATACTAAACCAATTATTTATCTGATTATGTCAACCCATAATATTATCCCAAAGGAAGATAAAAGCATACAATTTCCACATGTGTGCATAAAATAAAAAGATAATGAGTATCCCTTACCTTGATTTGAGGTTCAAAGAGAACCACCACGTACAATGGAAGAATCAAGAATTCAAAATTAACCAATATCAATGGGAAACCCACTAGAATCTATCCATAGTGATCCATTATCAATCCATATTACATAACTAACCCAAATATATCCTCCCTATAATGAGATCCTCTAGAAAGGGAACAAGTCAAGAATAAGGGGAAAATAAAAGGGGAAATCATACCTCTATCCACATGACTTTGATCCAATTATTCAAGGGGTTGGAATTATTAAAAGTATGGATGGATAGGGATGAGGAGGCCTAAAAATTATCTAGTTCTTAAAGGTTAAATGGATAAATCAAACTAAGGTAGAGTTGACCCCATTTTTTAGAGAAGGATTCACAATCCTTCAACATGGAATGGGGGTCCTCAAAATTCCCCTACTGAGTCTATTTAGAGCTCAGATTAGGTATTCAAGATTAATTCCTATAATTATCATGTGTTTTAAAAATAATTTTGACCACCACCATGTCCATGTACATGATGTGGTCTAAATAATTTCAAAAATAAAACGCCTTCCATGACCATCTACTATAGGATTATTCCAAGTATATAGTTGTTTTCTTATAACCACACCCACCACCATGGAATGGTAACCTCTACATTTACTGTGTCTCATAGGGTGACCATCCTTGTGTTATGTCCAAAATATGGTCATCCAGGTCATTTCACTTGTTTTGTTCCATCCCAACACCAAACATCTAGTTCCAAAGCCAACCTCTAGGCACCCAAGGCCAAAACGGCGTGTCCCATGCTCAAGCCTCTAAGAAGACTCCAAAACGGCCAACACCATGACCACTAATATGGTGTGGTGACCCTCTAAATCTAAAACTCTCCCTTAGCCTCTATAATATCTTCAAAATCCCTCTCAAAACTACCAGGCTCTATAAATATTTAAAGGGAAGGTTTAAGAGATCATATCCTCTATACCTAGGTTTAAGTTGTTAATCAGAACTCAATATTTCTAATGAGGAATAACCTTAAGAGTTTTAACTCTAACTCTTATCTCTTTTAGTTGCTTGTTCAAATAACTATTATATTTTCCTTCAAACCAATTATTAACTTAGTTCCTACTAGTTCTAGACATTTACTAAAACCAAAAATGACTAGAGTGATTATATCAAATAATATCATAATAAATCCTCTTATTAGTAGGATAAATACTAAGATATCTTTAACCATTACATATTCTATTAAACTTTTTCATTTCGAAAAAATATATCCCTAATTCTTCATAATATACTAATCTTTATGGTTATAAAAGAATTTTAAACTATGATACAAAACCATCATATTAACCACCAATGTTTTCTCATCAAAAAATATCCTAACCACTAGATTTCTATAAACTATTTCTTTGAAACCAAATATAATGTCTCATAGCTTAAAAACCCCATAATTATGATTTTTATAGAAATTATTTCACATTATTACATTTCTAAGATCATTTAGGTTTATATTTTTATGTAATTAAGAAAACCATTATATAAAAAATTAAACATTTCCATAGAATGTGCATTTTTTCACACAAAAATATTTCTTAAATTTACACCATTGCTTCATTCAAGATATTTTTTCTTCATTTAATAATAACCACCATAACAGAAAGATTAACCTTTCTATAGTTTATACACTTCATTAAATCTAATTAAAATCATTTGAAAATGTTCTATAAGAAGAAAAATAACTGTAGGGGATATAAAAATAAACCAACCCATTAGTCCGGATAAATCCATTAAAACCCATAAAAATGTTTACCTTTTCATAATAAACTTTGAGTGTGTAAAATAAATCACAGTCACATGTGAAAATAAACCTTTAATCCAAGAAAAACTTCAAAATCCATAAAAATCATAGAAAAAAACATGAAGGTGTCTTGAGAAAACATGAGAACCCATGAAAATTATTTTCCTTGAAAACAAACATTTCACTTTTAAAATATTGAATACTTTCTAATTAAAATCAATATTTTTCCATTAAAATTCATTATAAGAATATAAAAACTATGTAGGAAACATGGAACATTATATTCAAACTCATGTTAAACTTATTCATAGAACTCTTTCAATAGGATTAACCTAATCGGTTATTGCTAACATTTTTTTAAGGTTAAATCATTACTCAATACATTGGAGAGCTATATCCCAGGCTCACCCATCATCATCTATAATTTCCAAGTAATATATCATGAAACAAATTATAAATTTTAACTTTTTAATCATAAAACCCTTAAAAATCATTTGAAATAATATGAAAATAAACTTCCCATTTTCACATAAAAATAAGAAGAAATATCCTTTTCTTTTGAAAAAAAAATTAAAAATTAAAAATTACCCAAAGAGTGACAATATGATATTCTTTGAAAAACCATGTGAAATTATAGATTGAGATTGAAAATAGGAAAAGAAAATAATGATATAAAAGTGTTCAATTATTATATGTTAAAAAATATTCTTTTTTCACTTTTGTAAAGAAATCCAAAATAACCTGTATGAAAATTTTTATAAATATTAATTTTTAAACCATTATAAAGAAACTTAAAATTAGTTTAAAATGAAATTTAACAATATTTTAAGTATATGTAATAATATTATTAAAACATTTAAAAGAATTTTTAAATGGAATAGAAAGAGTTTAAGAAATTTAAAACAATGTGTTAAATAAAAATCCTTTACATCTTTTAAAATCAAAAACCCTTTTGAAAGAAATAACTTGAGAATGAAATTAAAATACCATAAGTATAAATAGATTCATGATATTATATTTCAAATAGATAGTATATACATCATATAAATAAATATAGTTTCATCAATCAGAATATGTCTCAAAGAAATAATTTTTAGATGAGAAACACTTAAAACATTGGAAATAGTTGAATCAAAATCCATTAAGAAGACCACTTCAGGGTATAATCAACACTAAGAAGGGGGTGAATTAGTTTTAGTAACTTTTTAACCATTTATAACATTTTATCCCTATACCTCTTAGACTAGTTAGGATCTTTATTCTTCTATTATATTTTCTTTATCATATGTAATTTTATGAAAGTAAGTAAAATATTGAACATAATTTTTTTATAAGGTTCACTACTCAATAAGAGTATTTAGTGCTTACCATGTATAGTGATAACCAGTACATGGATTCTCCACTGTAATGAGATACACAGTTATATCATATTAGTTACAATTCAATAATTATCCCAAGTGCGGTTCCCTACACTTTTGGAGGGGGGATAGGAAACGATCCTTCTTCTATAAATAGGTGATAACCTCATCCAACTTGCAACTCCTTGTGGGTTATTTATAATTCTTGAAAATATGGTCTCTAACTTATTAAAAAATTAACACTAATAAAGTCTTCCTTGTGATGAGACTTATATTTTATGTCACGGTGGTAATTTCTTCTTATATTCCTTCTTATCTTAATTTAACAACAAAATACAGGAAACTCTTCTTCTTGATAATGACAAACAAAAATATTATCTTTCATTATTTACTAATTCCATATAAAACATTTTCATCAGATCATTTGTTTGATCCTTCCCATTCAAACCTTTCCATCTGATGTAGGTTCATCCCCTGGTATTTTATCTTATATTTTTTGTTTGATGTAATTTCATCCACTTATAGTATGTATGATCCCTTCTTCTTAGTCTGGTACACATTTATTATAGTACCTCTTCAAAAATACTTCAACCTAGAAGTTAATATCTCTCAATCTTTATGGATGTAACTTCCTTATGTAACTTCACTCCTTCAAAAAATACGCCCTTTCCCAACTTCACACATAACCAAAAACTCAAGAAACCTCTTCTCAATATATAAACTCACCTCTATATATGCATAGGTTATTTGAAAACCTAGAGAGATGCATGAACTCATATTTGAACTTCCTATATTTAAATTTTAATCTATTTCATAAATCATTCTTTATTTGACCACCTTCAAACTTCCTAAAAGATAAGATTCAACCAAAATTAATAGGAAACTTCCTTATATATTATCATAATCATTATTATTTAACTTTCCTAAAATCTTGAAAAGAATAACAATCATCCTTTATTATTATTGAAACATTGAACATCTAACTCAGTAGCACCAAAATTAATATATTTATGAGAAATTCCTAAAGGCCTCAGAACCTTACATCCAATATAACTTCCTAAAACCTCTTCTATTTGATGAAAAACTTGGATTAGTGTTCCTTCACTACTTCATAGGAACATATCAAAAACATTCACATGACTCTTCCTTCGACCGATGAGTTCGAAGATGTTTTTTATTTTTTCTTCATCAAATGAACCCTTATATATTTTTTCTACTTACTCTATCTGATGACTTTATAGAACTTAGTACAATGACTTTATAATACCTTGTCTAATGTCTTCATAACATTATGTGTGATGAAATTTCTCAAAGACTTCTATCTGATGTAACTGTTTAGAAACCTCATCAACCTATGTCTTATGATCTTTCATGAAAACTATAATCTGATGAGAATCACTTAGAAACCTTTTTCCAATGACATAATATGACGATTTCTTTATTTTATGATCTTCACATGTTTCTGTTGACTTTATTATAAAATATTTTCTTGTTCATTCAAAAACTTTAGTTTGATGGAGTCAATATTATGACTCACCAATTTCATATGATAGACTTCATACTTCATTTAATCATCTAAGACCACATTAACACTTTCTTCAATAATTACCCATAATTTATTAACTTTATTTTTTATCTCTTTATAAGTCCTTTAAATATAATTTATATATTTCTTCATTAAAATTCACACAACACTTCATAATGTTTGGGGACTATCACTCCACCAAGTTCCTAAAGCTCCTTCCTTAAACCAACTTCAAAATAGAATCATGAAATAATTGATGATATTTTTGGAATTAAGGATCAACATGCATCACCTAATCTAGATCTCTTTCATGAATTATTTTCTCTTCTTATAAACTTTATCTTTGAATCACTATTATAATTCATTGTGATGTTATACCAATGAAGAACATATCACCATGAATCAACAGATATCATTTATCTAATCATTATCTTTCTAATTCAATTACGAATTTAATCAGTAAAACATTTCTGACCAGATCGATCTGTTCACATCAGTTTTAAGTCATTATGATCATTATTTTAGTGATCTACTAATATTTCTTATGGTCACTATGAAAATTATTTTAGTAATCTCAAAATCTTTCCTCTTACCAATGGACTTTACATCTTACTTCATATTATGAACATTATGCCTTGGTCTATCTGATGAACTATGTTACATGTCTTTATAAATATTCATTTGATGGTTTTTATAATTATGACTTTATAAATGTATGTTTGATGGACACTTGATCTAATAAACTAATTTGATTGACCTTTATCTGATCATCTTTGTTATTTATATCCATTTATATTCGCAAACTTCTTAGGGACACTCCATATGGAAATAGTAAAATGTTAATAAAAAATGTGTTTCCCCAAAAATCATATCACATAATGTAATAATAATGAATAACACACAAATATAAATATATAAACTCAAATTATTCAAATAAATTTTTCCTTTCAATTAATTAATAATATACATCTCCACTAAAGTAAAGAACACTATTTATAAGTTTCTTAATATAATAATACTTGATTACTTCCTTTATTATTCATTTATTCATCTAGACTACATCAACTTTATTACCAAGATTGGATTCTTTCATCGATATTTTCAATAAATTATTCTTTATAACTTATTTAACATATTATAATCAATGAAATCATTCTATTTCATTGAAAACCATTTACAACCAATGACAAAAAAATACAACTCGCATACAAAGTGGGAGCTTCAATTTCCCACTATAGTGACCCCAACCCCAAAATCCTAGAGCTAGTGCTTAATACCATTACATTAGAATAGATACAATATTCGGATCCAAAATGGATGATTAGTTTAGTAGTCTTGGTAAACTAGATACATACATGAGTCTTGTACTGCAAATGAATACACAAATTAAAACATAATTTCTTTTTATTTTCTTTTTTTAGAATAAATTTATTCGATCTAGCATATCCCTACATATAATTCTTAGTACACTTCATAGAATCTTAGATAAAGGAATGAAAATAAGGATGAAAAAAATTCTCAATAAGGGTTAAGTATAGTAGAAGAAATAATGAATCAATAGGCATGATTAATAAGGAAAGGTAAATAACTGATCACACATTCCATTTAATTAACTGGATAAAGAGAAATCAATATAGAAAGGTAAATAAATGTGTACACATTCTATTTAAATAAATGGATAAGGCATAATCAAAATGGTAAGGTATATAACTAAAAAATATTCTATTTAATAAATAAAGTAATAATGAAATGCTTCCATAGATTTTTTCATAGTGAAAACCTCATGGATAATAATAACTAAATATAAATGAAGAAAATGCTTAATTATTGGATGTTATGTTTCCTCGGTATATGAAAAAATTACCATCAAGACCTTTCACAAGATGGTTTAAAACTAATAGGTAGAAATCCATTTAGATGAGCTTATCCCACTGATTCATCCTATGAGAGTACCAATGCATCTATAGGATTACTTTAAATGGTCTCCAACCCATGTCATTCCAATCCAAATCATTCCTTATATATCAAATAATTGATTTGATTCATAAATAATGGACCTTATCAATTATCCATATCGAGTAAAGAATTTTTATTTATAAATATTTCCTAGATAATAAAATCGATTTCAAATTGATAAGCACGTGTAAAAATGGAATACAATTTAGGAAATAATCATATCCGTGATAAAAAAAATTATGGATATTTAGGTAAAATTTAATGTTTAATGATCACAGAAAAGTGAATATTTGAAGAGAAAGTTATTAACTAAAAAAATGAATTATGAAAATTAATTTCAATACTTTACTTAGTCAGAATGATCATAAACCATCTATATTAATAATAAGGTTGATATCAATATAATATATACCCCGTGAAGTAATTATAAAAGGTTTTTGGCATTGATGAATAGAAATAACATAAAAAATTCTTTAAAAGAATTCTTGAGGAAAATATCCTTTTTCATTTTAAAAAAAACATTTTAAAATAGTTTTATTTAAAAATAAAATTTTTAAACATTTTGTTTAAAAATATCATTATACACTTTTAAATTAAGATTCAAATAAATTATGGTCATGTTGGTGGGTAATTCCATACATGCCATAAATAAAATTACTTTTACACGGTAAAAAAGTTTGAAAAGTTATTTGTTCAGAAATTGACAAGAAGATTCCTTTGAAAAAAAATTATATAATTAGAAAATGGGTAAAAATGTATTATAATAAATAATTTTTAAAATTTTAAATAAAACATTTTTATAAAACATTGTTTCGAAAAAATGGATTTCTGACTGAAGTGATAAATGAAGTTGGGTTATATTAAAACATTTTCTCAATAACTTTTAGTACCAAAAAGTGGTAAAATGGTAATATCACTTGAAAAATATCATGAATAACCATAGGATAAGAAAACTAAATGTTTTATAAATAATTATTATATAATTTCCTTTAATGTAATTTCAAGAATAAATAATCTTGATTAGAATGAGATTGTGAAACAAACCCTCAAAATGATCATAACATTTAAGTGAGAATTAATCAATGAATATATTATGTGTCTCAATTTTAAATCCATAGAAAACTATTGGAAATACATAAATAGATATTAAAATTTCATTATACATATAGTCGTATAATATCAATGACAATGATGAAGCAATATAACCAAATGAAAAGGAATTGAGTTATGAAATTTCTTTACCACTTGGTAACATTATGTTTAAATCCAATTATATGAAATGATTAAAATTGAAACTCAAAATAACATGGATAATTAATTATTCATGATGTTAAATTTCAATGGGGTAGTATAGACCCCACATAAAATAAACTAGGTTCATAACATTATAATATTCCTTAATTAAATGAAATTGAGATAGAATCCCTTACTTTACGCTTACTTTTAGTTTAATTCTCTTTATCCTCTCATATAATGGTTTTAAGAATATTATTAACTTATAAAAGAACTATATTAATATTTATAATATCATATATGATCCTTTTATAACATCTTATCACCCATTAGCTAATAATCTTTCATTATTTTCACTATTTTGGGTGTTAATCGCCTTATTTTTTAGTATGTTTTGACTTGTTATTTATTTGCTCTTCTTATATAAATCATGATTTTATAATAATAAGAATTTAAAAAATGATTTAAATATCATATATATTCATTACATATGTACTTATAGTAATCCGCAAAATTTTGTGATGGGAAATGAAATACATTGTTCATGGAGATGGTAGGTTGTGCGCACGCATGAACGTTGTTTCTATTTTCTCATCGTATGGAAAGATAAAAAAAGTAAATTATATATATATTATCATTAAAATATCATATTTATTTCATATATTTCACATATTTTTATTAAACCCATCCTTAATACCTCCATATAAAATGTGAATGAATCACATCGCTTCGTGAGGTGGTAGTCCGCCGTACATATGAGTGATGTTATCATATTCCCAAAAAATAGAAAAAATAAAGTTATGTGTTATATAATAATTAAAAAAAGAATAAATAAATCATAAATATAAAATATGAACCATATTTCTATCATTATTACCAAACTTGAAATGTGGTAATGGAAAAATGAATGATATCGGTTTGTGAGGTAGTAGTTTGTCGTACACATGAATGATGATTTCGTAACCCATTTTATAGGAGTGTGTAAAGTTTTAGGTCATAAAATTATCATAACATCTACTTAGTATATTTAATATACTGATGTTATTATATAATCATGATATAAAATTAATTGAAGGATATGGATAATGAAATAAAATAAGCACACTTTTAGAAAAACATTAGCTCTTCTTCGAGTATCCTCCTTATGTTTGCACTAATGCCTTTATAAGTTTTATTTATTCCCAAGATAAGGCTTCTATGATGTAGAGAGGTAATTGGAGAATTCATTTGGGTATTTATTGGATAAAACCATGTATTTTTAAGTTGTGGAGTGGGGAGTATAGGGGGATACCTTTTATAAGTGAGGGAGAGGACACAGTTGGCATTTTTGAAAATAAGGTAGGTGTACCCATGTTTTTACGTAACAAAAGGATTAAATAATACAAATAATTAGATCCATGAATTTTAAGTTCAAAATATTGACAACCAATGGGTTTTTTAAAAGTTACTAGGTTATTTTTTTCCCTTAAGATTAAAGTTTAATCCCTTGGTAAACTCATTTTTCTCTTAATCGTTGTAATTAAGTTTAACTGTTTTGCACTAATATTTTGGGTCAAAAATTAATTTGACCTTTATAGAAATTATAAATTATTCTTATTCCAAATATTTAATACATTTTTTGAAATTCAATCCATATAAGTGGAAAAAATTAATTTAAAATTAATCTCGTAGACGTATTGAGAAAACAGGTTTTAAAAGTGAAAATGTTCAAAAGTTACTAAGTTACTATATCTAAATTCAACATAAAAATGTTTACAATGGCCTAAATTTGATTAATATATATATATATAATTTAACTAATTCATCTTTAAATCCAATTAAAAATATAATTTAACATTATAAAATATTTAGATGAAAAGTCGGTTTTCAATTAAAATTCAATATTTTTCACTATTCATCAAAAAATGAAACTTCTTAGAAAAATAAAAATAATTCACCCTAAGATAATTTTTACATTACTATTTAAAAAATTAAATTTATTTTTTCAAATAAAATTTATAAAACTGTCATAATTTTGTTTTAAAACATCTGTTTCAATAAAAGGCTACAAAACTATCTCTAAAAAATATAGCTTTTATGCGTAAAATTGGATTTATTTTTATATTATGACTATAAAATATATTAAATGAATGTAAAAAAATACTGAATATATAATATATAAATTTCATTAAGATCATACATTATTAGTAATTAATTTTATTTATTAAAATAAAACATATTTAACATATTTCCTTAATATTCAATTGGTTTTTATACTCATTTCTAATTAATCAGTAACCAATGAAATAAACCATATATTTACATAATTTATTTAATACTATTTATAACCACCAATTTAATATCTTGGTGAAATTTTTTTTAAATAATAATATTAATAGTATTCGGTAAAACTCGGTCTTGCATGTAATGCAAGCAATCGAAGAAAATCATTGTTGTGTGCAATGAAATATAAATCATTATTGTGTTCATTGCAAGATATATAATAGATGGAATTTATTTAAAGTATTAAATATATTTAAAATTCTTAGGTTGTTATATTCCCTTCTACTCTTTCTTTTGTGTGTTACATACACGAATGAATATGATGTTCATATTTTAATATTTTGGGGTGTTACATTCTCCCCACCATAAGTAATCCCCACAATTTAAACTTGATCTCAGTAATTAATGGTTTTATATTGTAATATTAATTTATTGAAAAAACAATATCTTTAAAGGGTTAATAAAATATCATCTTAATAATAGAGAAAGGGAAATACAACGGTTGTATGGAATAATATATAACTAGGTTTCTACGTAGGGGAACATTAGTGGAAAGTGAAAATATGGGCTTGGAGGAAAAGCATAAATAATTATATAATGTGAGTGAGGTCATTTATCACAATAAATTTAATGATCATTGGAAAGTTTAGGGCCTAAATGAAATAAATCTAATAGGTGTGAAAATGTCATTGATATCATCAGAAATGATGGTAATAGGATAGCATTTTATTTCAAGATCATTTTTCCTAAAGTTGAGGAATTCTTTTACTGCCTAAAAATATAAGGAAGTATACTTACTTGATATATTTTTATTTCAAAAGAATAATTTTATCCTTTAATCATGCTTCAATCACTTACTCAAAGAAATAAATATCCAAAAATGAATTGTTTTTTGCCTAAAGCACATAAATTAACTATTAATAGATTGTAAGATATATAAAAGAGTGAAAGGTATTATGGTTTATCTCTACCTATTTTCCAAAACCAATATGGTTAATTCATTAATCTATAAAACTCAAAATTAATAACATCAGTTCATCATTATAATTTATTTATTAATTTATTTAAATAAAAATAATGACATATTAACTAGGAAATCACATAGTCTAGTGGTAGGTGTGAAACCATTATCATCTTTTAGTCAAGGGTTCTTGACCCACTGCCTTATTGGATGTGATGGGTTGTCACCCTATATTTGGTATATCCTTTTTATAAACTATATTAATATAATTCCTATAAATTTCCCAAAAATATGATGGACATCCTTGAAATAAAGTTAATTATTAAATAATATTCTTAATATGGTTTTCAATAACACTTATTTTTCATCCACGGAGTTTAATAATCTTATCTGGATATAATTATCATATTAACCCTAAAGGTTATCAATACCTTTAAAGTTTTTTCTATAAAATTTAAAGGTATTATTATTCAAAAAAAATTTCTACTAACACTTGTAGTAAACTAATGGGTTGTATTTCTATAAATTTCATCCAAAATATCCTTAATATTGGTAAACTCCCATCACATAAATCCAAAAACGTTGATTAAGTCATTAATCTTATTTTCAATCTTAAACTCATTAAACTATGATGGTATCCATAACTCTAATTTTAATTAATACACGATTGCTTCTAAAATTTAATAGAATCCTTAGATGTTTCCTGATTTCTATAACTAAAATAATATTGGTAAAATACTTTAACAATTTATTTCTTGAATAACAATACATAAATACTTCTACAACTTAATTCTTAAATCCCAATAATTAATCCATTTTATTTCAACATAGGTCCTTCCTTGGTCTAAGGTTTAACCTAGGTCACTCATTGTCATTATCTATTCAAATCCTTTATAGTGTTTTGTAAATAAAATTTGAATTATCCTAAGAATATCCCCCAGGAGTGTCAAACCAAGTGCGCAGTAAGGCTCATTGTCATATACCAGGTTAAGATTGAGTTAATCTCAATGCACCCTTTTTAGAGTTATTACCCCAAGGTACATCTTTCCAAGAACCATTTCCAATTGTAGTATCTATAGTAGGATGTATTGAAATAGAAAACCATATAATCTCTATCTTACCAAAACCTTTGGATGTTCTTTTATACTTATCCTCAAATTATACCTTAGTTTTATGTTCTCTAATCTATGTTTTCTTAAATCTAGTTCTCAAGGTTTCCACTAAACTTGATCTATTTCCAACTATAGTAAACCCAACCCCAGAATCCTAGAGTCTGTGCCTACTACAATTACATTAGGATAGATACAAGATTTAGATCCCAAATGACTGATTAGTTTACTAGTCTTTGAAAACTAGATAAACCCATGATTTTTGTATTATAAATTAATACAAAAATTAAAACATAATTTTTCCCATTTTATTTTTTGAGAATAACTTTATTCCATCAAGAATATCCTTTTACATCATTCTTAGTACACTTCATAGAATCTTGTGGTAAGGAAAGAAAATAAGGTTCAAATCAAATGCTTCATAAGGGTTAAGTATAATGGAAGAAATAATTAATCAATAGTAATAATAAATATTGAAAGTTAAATAATTGGTCACGCATTCCATTAAAATAATTGTATAACTCAATATCAGTATATAAAGTTAATTAAATGTGCATACATTCTATTTAAATAACTAGATAAGGAAAAATCAATATAGAAAGGTAAATAACTAAAAACCATGTCATTTAATCAATAAACTAAGAATGAAATTCATCCATAGATTTGTTTTATAGTGCAAATATCATAGATAATAATAACTTAATCTGAATGAAAGTAATTCTTAATTATTGGACCTCATGTTTTTCAAGTAGAAATAACCTTTACCGCCAATACCTTTTCCAAGAAAATTTAAAACCGATGGGTAGAAACCCATTTAGACAAGGCTATCAAATTGATTCATCCCATGATACTACCGATTCATCAAGGTTATTACTTTAAATGGTCCCCAACCCCTATCATCCATGTCCAAATCATTCCTCATATATATAATAATCGATTTAATTTATAAAAAATGTGTCTTATCAATTATATATATCGAGTAAATAATGTGAATTTATCAATATTTCGCTAGATAACCTAATAAATTACAAATTTAACAACATATGTAAAAATGGTATATATTTTAGGAAATAATAACATCTATGAGAAACAATGTGGATATTTTGTGGAAATTTATTGTCTAATGATCAAAAAAAGTGAATATTTGAAGTGAAAATTATTGACTACAAAAAATGAATTAAGAAAATGAATATAAATACTTTCATCAGTCTGAATAATCACAAACCATATATGGTAATAATAAGGATGGTATCAATATAATATATACCACTTGAAGTAATAATAAATGGTTGTTATCATTGATGAATACAAATAGCATAAAAATATTTAAAATCATTCTTAAAGAAAAAATCCAATTTCATTTTGAAAAATATTTTTAAAATCCTTTTCTATGAAAATCACATATTAAAACATTTTCTTTAAAAATATCATCATAAAATTACAAAGTAATATTCAGATAAATGATAGTCATGTTAGAAGGTAATTTCATACATTGTGTATAGAGCATTTCTTTTTCATGGTAAAAAGGTTAGAAAATATCCTTGTTTGGAAAGCGACAAGAAGATTACTTCGAAAAAAATTGTTAAAATAAAAAATTGGTAAAATAGTATTTTAATAAATAATTTTTAAAAGTTTAAATAAAAAAATTTGAAAACATTTTTAAAAAACATGGTTTTATTAGAAAACGGATTTTTGACCGAAAAGAGAAATGAAGTCATATTTTATTAAAACATTTCATCAATAAATTTAAGTACCAAAGAGTGAAGAAAAATTGTACTATCACTTGAAAAATATCATGAATAAATATAGGATCAAAAAATTAAATGTTTTATTAAATAATTATCATATAACTTCCTTTAATGTAATTTCAAAAATAAACAATCTCGATTAGAATGAAATTGTGAAATAAACCCTTAAAATGATCATAATGTTGAAGGGAGAATTAATCAATGAATAGATTCTATGTATCAACAATAAATACTTATAAAAAGTTTAAATAAATCAATATATAATCAAAATTCATTATACACATAATCATATAATATTAACGACAATAAGGAACTAATATAACCTAATGAAATGGAATTGAGTTATGAAATTTATTTACCACTTGGTAGCTTTAAGTTTAAATTACATTAGATGAAATAATTAAAATTGAAACTCAAAATACCATTAATAATGAATTATTCATGATATTAAATTTAAATGGGTTATTATATACACCATATAAAAGAAACTGGATGTAAAACGTTACAATATGCCTCAATGAAATGATATTGAGACGGAATACCTTACCTTATGCTTCCTTTTGGTTGAATGCTCTTTATCCTCATATATAATGGTTTTAAGCATGTTATTAAATTATAAAAACCCATATTAATATTTATAATATCATATATGATCCTTTTATAACATCTTATCACCCTTTTGTTAATAATATTTCATTGTTTTCACTGTTTGGGATGTTAATTGCCATGTTTTATTAGTATGTTTTAACATATTATTTTTTTATTCCTCTTACATTGATCATGATTTCATAATATTCATAAAGTAAAACATGATTTAAATATCTTATATATTCATTAAATATGTATTTAGATTAATTGAAAAAAACTAGTGATAGGAAATAAAATACACCGTCTATGGAGACGGTAGGTCGTACATATGTAGGAATGTAGTTTCCATTTTCTTGTAGTAATGAAAGAAAGAAAATTAAATTATATATATGTATATTAGAATTACAATATAATATTTATTTCATATATATCATATTTTTTTAAACTCATCCTTAATACATTCCATGTAAATTGTTAACAAATCACATCACTTCACGAGGCAGTAGTCCTCCATACACACGAGTGACATTATCGAATTCCCACAAAATGGAAATCATGAAGGTATGTGTTATATAATGATTAAATAAGCATAAATACATCAAAAATATAATAAATATAATATATAAATAGTATTTACATCATTATTCCCAACCTTTATATGTGGTAATGGAAAAACGAATGACATCGGTTAGAGAGGCGGTAGTCCGCCGTATACACGAATGATGATTTAATAACCCATCTGGTGGATGCTTGTGTAGTTGTATGTAATACCCTTAAAATAAAAAAATATAATTATATTTAATAAAATTATTTTTTTATAAAATAATTATATAAAAATATATTAAGGATATGGATAATAAAGTAATATAAAAACGCTTTTAGAAAAACATCACCGCTTCTTCTAGTATCCTCTTTAGGTTTTCACTACTAACTTCCTATATTGGATTTATGCCCAATATATGGATTCTAGAATGAGCGTAGAGATGTTTAGAATTTATTTGGTCAGGTATTTTCTAAACCCAATATGTTTTAAGGTGTTGAGTGGAGAGGATAGGGGGAGGGCTATTATAAGTGCGGGAGAGGACACAATTGGCATTTTTTGTAAAAGAAGGTAGTTGTACAAACTTTTTTACCAAAAAAGGCTTAAATAACACAAAAACTTAGATATTCTAATTTTAAGGTCTAAATATTTCTATAAAATGGGTGTTGGACAATTTTCTAGGTCATTTATTCCCTTAGGTTTAAAGTTTAGTCCCTTAGTAAACTCGTTTTTTTCTTAATCGTTGTAATTAATTTTAACTATTTTCATAAATTGTTTTTATCAAAAATTAAAATTAAATTATTATACATTATAAATTATTATAATTAAAAAAATTAATTAAATTTTCTAAATTAAATCTACATAATTGGGAAAAAAATAAAATTAATCTCGCATACGTAGTGAGAAAGTGGGTTTTTAAAGTGAAAATGTTCAAAAATTTACTAATTTATTATATCTAAATTCAATATAAAAATGATTCTAATGAACTAAATTGTATTAATATATGTATAATATAACTAATTAATTTTTAAAACAAATTCAAAATATAATTTATCTTTATAAATTATTTAGATGAAAGGTCAGTTTTCAATTAAAATTTGTTATTTTTTATTATTAATCAAAAAATAAAACTTCATAGAAAAATACCGAAAATTAAACCAAAGATAATTTTGAAAATAATATTTCAAAAAATAATTTATTTTTTCAAATAAAATTTATTAATGTGTCAAAATTTATTTTTAAAACAAGTATTCTTTTAAAAAGTGGCAAAACTGCCCTTAGAAAAATACAACTTTTTATGTGTAAAATTGGATTTGTTCTCCTATTATGCCTATAAAATATATTGGATTAATTTAAAAAAATATTGAATATATAATATATAAATTTTATTAAAATCATCAACTAATATGAATTAATTTAATTTATTAAGATAAAATTTATTTAGTGTGTAAAAATAGATTTGTATAAAAATATTTCCTTTATATTCAATTTATTTTTTTTACCTATTGATAATTCATTGTAACCAATTAATTCAACCATATATTTCCATAATTTATTTAATCTTATTTATATCCACCAATTTAGCAACTATGTGATAATTTTCATTTTGAATAATAATATTAACATTATTTGGTAAAACTCAGTCTTACGTGTAATGCAAGATATAAAAGAAACTCATTATTGTGTACAACACATGATAACTCAGTATTGTGTTCATTTTAAGATATAGAATAGATTTAATTTATTTAAAATGGTGAATATATTATAAATTTTTTTATTATATTCCCTTTTATTCTTGTTGTTGTGTGTCACATACATAATGAATATGATGTTCATATTTTAAAATTTTTGGGTGTTACACCCACTCCGTATTTTTTGAAAATACCTTCAAAGTTCCTTTAAATTGAATATTTAAATATGTTAAACTTAATATTATTTCTATCCTTTTTTTACTTCTTTGTACCCCTTTAATTTTCTGAACTTTCAGTACACTTTCTCTCCCCCTTATTAATAATAAATTCAAACTCTATGGGAAAAGGGTATTGGTTCAATCTTAAGAAATGTTTCATCCATTATTTCACTCTAAGTCTATATGAGCCATGATATATGTAGAAAATATGAGGATTTTATTTAGACAAAAAATTTTCCTTCCCCAATTGATCTTGATACCTCATGGAATGAGAACTCATAAAATTGTTTTCAAGGGTTGTCTACTTTTTTCCAAGATGAAGAAACAACTTGTGACAAAATATAGTTAAAGAATGAATCAACCAGAAACCACTAAAATTACTTCAACAAATATGTTAAAAATATTCAATTGAAAATAGCAGGATAAGAAGCCTTGCTACACTGTCATACTTCCACTTTTCTAAATTCACTGATTGATTTAATTTCTCCCCCTTTATTGTAATAGTTTTATTTTTAAAACCAATAATGAGAGATTAAGAAAGACGTACCTTTTCCAATGAAATTCCTTCAGGAACATTCCAGAATAATCAAGTGTTTATGAGATAATGATTCTAAAATAAACTTCATCATAATACATTTATCTTCCCCTCTAGGAGACATTTCCTACAATCTTTATAATGATGAATCTATTTAATATATATTATTTAGGTACTTCATGTTAAGAATAAACCAAAGTGGATCTTCCTTATATGACTTTCAAGACTTTGAAAATTTCTACATATTCACCATAAATGATCTTTTTATATATATTCCTTTATAAATTTAAATATAATATAAAATCAAGATGAAATATTCTTTCACTTTTCTATCATTTATTGACACCAATCATTGTAAATTCATCAAGGATGGTCCTCTTATAATTTTTCAAATAAACCAGCTTAGGAAATATTCTAGGATGAAAAATTTCTCATTGAATGTTTTCTAAGGTTGAAAACTATTTCAATATCTCAGGTTATCCCACTGAGATTATGCTTTACCTTCAATTCCCTGTTATGAAAGTATAAATACAACACACAAAGATTAATGGTATAAGGTGGATCTTCCTAGATCTATCAATGTGAATAGTAAGATAAATATATTTTTATCAAAAAAGTTTCTTTATCTCCTATGGTATTCATTCTTTCATATCTAAACTTCGATGCTGATGTTTCTTGGGGTATCATGGATCTTTTCATATTCTCTTCCTATTTGTGTGTATAAATTTTCTTGTTAACAACCATAATGGATGATTAATTATTAATTAATTTAAGGAGTTATTATTATTCTTTTATAATGGTTAAATAAACTTTTACACTATGTCTATCTTTCTTACATCTCTTATATATAACTTCTTTAACAAAAAAGTTTTCTTTTGTTTACAACCTTGAATGAACTTAACCTTTATCATATGGAATATTTTATTTTCCTTTTTCACTAGACTTTTTTTATTCATATTACTTATTATTTATTCTCTTTAAATATTTTTTCTATATTACTAAAATTTCATTATGTATATTTGTAGAAAGTTTGGGTTGTCCACATGGCTTCTTCTGAGTTCCTTTTTTCTCATCGGTTTTTCTAGATGATGCACTCTTCCTCAACTTCTTGGATTTGGAATCCAAGGACTTCTTACCTTTACTACTTGATATCTTATTATGAGAATTTTTTTTACAACATTAATCTTCTTACATACCAATTTTTCTTCTTCTTTATTAAGAAATATTTGTGGTCTTATTTTCTTATCAGCTTTAGATACATGTCATGATGAACATGTACCAACCTTGTGGAAAATGCTACTTCATACATCACATATATTTTCAAACATTTAAAATCTATTTAAAGTTTAAATTTTTTTCTTATAACACCATAATACTTTATGATGTATTTCTTTTTAAATAAATTCAATCTCTTCAATAGCTTTTGATGCACGTAAAACTGGTTTTAAAAGAAATGTAATACTTTATTAAAATATTATTATTTAAATATGATCATTATAACCTATCCATTAAATTGAAAGGAATGAAAAGGAATAAATAAATTATAAAAATTATTTTTTAAACAATTATATAATAAATTAAATTGTTATTTATTTATTATAAATAAAATAAGAACCATTTGAAATAAAAAGAAATATTTTCTAAAAAACTATTTTTTTCTCAAAGGTGGATTAATCATGCATTGCGCATATAATTTAAAATCGATTTTACCAATTTTAGATTTATTTTTACAAAATTAACCTCATTTTTTGAAATATTCATATCAAAATTATATTAGGGTATATTTTTTGAATTTTTCTGAAAAGTTTTGTTTTTCAATGAATAGTGAAAATATTGATTTTTTATTAAAAACTGTCTTTTCATTTAAACCATTTACAAGACCCATTTTATTTTAATTTGGTTTTAAAAGTAAAATTTCTTAAACTATATATTAATTAATCCAAATTATATCATTTTAATCAATTTAATATTTAATTTTGATATAAAAACTTTTTCACCTTTTGAAAGCTTTTCTTTTAGAAATTCTTTTTTTGAAACATCTGCAGGTTTAATTTTAAATTAAAATCGGCCAATTATGTGATTTAAATTTGTAAAAATGAATTCCATATTTATAATCTTCATAATTTATATTATATAATAAGTTTAACTTAATTTTTTGCTGTAATTAATTGTGAAAATGGTAAAAAATATTTACTGTCATTGAGGTAAAATGAGTTTACTGAGGGTTAAACTAAACATATAGGTATTGAAAATTAATAAAAACATGTATAATTCATCTTTTATGGTCCTATGTAGACCTTTAATATTCTAATTTTTTAAAATGGTCCATTTTAGAGCCTTTTATAATGATAAAAATGTGGGTGGAATTCTTTCTTTTTAAAAATTTCAAGTGTGTCCTCTCCCTCACTTATAAAAGGCCACCCACTCTCCTCTCCTTTACACACTTAAAAAACCCATTGGCTCAGAACATACACACAAACAAAACTTCCATACCTCCCTAACCTTGTCCTAGAATCATTTTTGTCATCATAAAGCCAACCAAGGAATGATTTTGGTGTAAACCAAAATAATTTGTTCAAAGAAGAGGTAATGTCCTTAGACGAGCATTTTATTGTATTTATTCCTCCACCTCCTCCAAATATTATTAAACCATGATTATATAATAATATAAGTATATTATATATACTAATATATTTTTTATGTTAAGAGAATGACCTATAACCATCTCCTCCTCTCTCAAATGGGTAATGAAATTGTTGATCGTGTGTACAGCAAACTACCGCCTCGTGAACCGATGTAATTTGTTTTTTATCATTGATTATCACGGTTGGATATAATGATTTATTTAATGTTTATATATATTGTTTATGATATAATTATATCTCTATAATTATAATATAAAATATAACTTCTTACTTTCCATTCCACAGAGAATACTATAACATCGCTTGTGCGTACAACGGACTACCATCTCGCGAAGCGATGTGATTCGTTCTTCACTTACACTTTACATGGAAGGTGATATAGATTAATATAATGTCAATATGTTATAAAAATATAATATTAACCATTAGTTAAATGTAATATATCATATAATCTCTTACCTTATCATCTGTTTAATAAAAGATAATGTCGTTTGTGTGTAGGTAGACTACAGCCTCACGAAGCGATGTTATATGTTTTTATTACCACATAATATTTATGTTATTTGTAAGGGTATTTAAATAAATAGTATGATATTTATGATATAATTATAATATTTTGAACAAAAAATAACATTTATCTTCCTTTCATCATGATTTTGGAAAAATGGAAACATTACCCATGCATACTTACGGCTTATCATCTCTATGATTGTAACATAGTTCATTTTTCATAACCATATTTCATGGTTAGTTTAAAAATTATAAGTTATGTATAAAAATAATAATTATTACATGGTTACAATTTTTGATATGATTAATTAATGATCTCTTTGACCTTAGTGAACTTACCAAAGTGATTTTGGACTTATGAGTTATTTTTCATTAAAACACCCGACATGAAATTAAATGGTTAAGTAATTGAATATGACATGGTAAAAATTATAGTAAAATTAATAATAAAGGTTATTAGGAAAGTAAATAATTAAAATAAGTTTATTATTCATGATGATAAAGAACACACATGACAAATCAGGCTCAAGGTAATGGATATCTCTCTAAACCACCCTTTTCTTCAGGTTGTAAACTTTCTCTCTCTAACTCACTTTATCTCTCTTGTTAATGTTATATAATACTTATATATTATGTATAAATGTATATCAAATATATACCTATATTATTCTCTCTTTATTTTATGTGTTAATACTTTCCTTAAGATCATTTCTCAAATTCCTTTATGAAATTTCTTTTCATTATGATATGAAACAAGGTTATGCAACACAGTTTCTTTCCAAGGGTAATTATTATGTTATTTCTGATGATTGATTTCATTCATGTGTAAAACATAGATCATGAACATTTTATGATGGGTGTTCCTAGATTTATATCCAATTCATTTAGTAAATCTTTAATCTCATGATAATTCATGTATGGGAATAGGGAGTAAACCTAATCTATTATGGGACTTTTTCCACCATGTGATATTATAAAGAAAGTTAGTCTTGAATCATGTTTATGTAATTTTATATGTATTTTACACATTTCATGTGATTACATGATCTTATGATACCAAGTTCTTTATGATATTATTCCATTCAATTATTCATGATCCTTCTCTATTATGATGTAATGTTATACCTTTGACTCTCATGTTATGTTTCCTTGTCATATTTATTCCCTTACTAGGAATTTTAGCTCACCCATTTCTATATTCATTCCCTAGGTTATCCCATGAAATTTTTGGAGATAAAATTTATTTCAGGATCTCTCTATGGATAATAAAATAAATATACCATGTTTAAGTTTCCTTTTACGTAATATAAACCTAGTATTCAAAATAAACTAGGCCTTTATCATCCTTGTGTTATATTAATGGATATTTATGTTTATTATTCATGTAATATTATGTGTAAAATTCTTGGGTCATCATATTTGGTATAATAGGATAGGTTTAGTTAACATTTGTAACTAGTATAAGAAAACATTATTTTGAGCCCTAGGGATAAGTCTAAGTATAATACTAAGTATAGAAAAATATACTAGAATATTATTAAAGTATAGAATGAGTGGTTTTTGAGAAATTATATCCCTATCTGGATACTACAAGGGGATGTGGTTTTATAATAGATGTACCTAGGGTAATAACTTCTAAAATTTTATTTCAGTCTTGAATCGAGTGTTACTTGGTATATGAAAACATGCCTTACTAGGCACTTGTTTTGACACTCCTAGGGGATATGTTTTGGAAATTCACAAACTATTTATGGACCATTATGAAGGACTTTAACAAATAATTAAACCAAATAGTTAAATTACTATGGATAACTAATGTTGAAACCTAGAGAATCAAAAGTTATGATCTACTAATCATTTATAAGTTATTCCAACCAAGTTTAAAATTTACCCTTATGTACATTTTTTAGTTAATATATTCTCATTTTTTCCTTCTAATTAATGGAGGGAAATAGAAGACATTTTTCTAGAAACCAAAATGATAGGTAATGTGATGATTTACCCAAATGATTTTCCTAATCTTATAGGTGTAGGAACTGATAACTTCATGGAATTACTGACTCAACTATATCAATTTATGAATGATAACATAAATCATGCAAAACAACCTACTCCTCCTAAGAAGGATCAAGTTGTAATTGAATATTTTATGTGAAAAAGTCCCCATACCTTTACTGGAACATATTATTCCCTCATCACTGAATAATAGATTAATTACATTGAGAAGATATTATTTTTCCTCAAACTCACATATAAAGAAAAATTGGTGTTCTCCATTTATCACATTAAGGGAAAAGCTAAACAATAGTGGTCACTAATCAAGAACATAAAGTAGAAAAAGGATATTTATTCCATGGAATGGGAAGACTTTAAGAAAATATTGTTCAATAAATATTTTTCTAAAACTCTCCATCTTAAAATAGCGAGGTAGTTCCTTAGTCTGAAGCAAAAGGAAGAATAGTTTATCAAGGAGAATGAGGAAAACTTCATAAGGATTTAACGGTACACCAATGTATTTGTTATTAGCACTAGAAGTAAGTTGGGCCATTTCTTTAGTGGTTCAAATCTAAGTTTATGAAAATATTTGGTGATTCAATACTTTGATAGTTATGAAGATATTGTCTATTGTTTCCTTAAATTTTAGATGGATATTGGTGACTCTCAGTGATCTCATGGGACTGGAGATAAAAAAACATAAAATGGATCTTCCTTTAGGGACATTGACAGATAAATCCCATGGAGGAAAGAAATCACAACATACCAGTTTTCAAAAGTGTGGGAAGAAGTGTCCCAAAAACTACCTAAGGGGAACTATAAGATTCTTCAAGTGTGGAAAATATGGGAATTATGATAATCAGTATCATATGGAAATGGATAATCACACTAATTCGGAAGAAGAAAAGAAGGTATAGATAAATATTATACATAATTTATGGTGTTTTATTTGTAATAAACAAGAGAATTATGCAAGATAATGCCATAAACTATAGGTTTTCTAAGAAAATCATCGACAACAACCTCCAAGGTAGCAAGGAATGGTGTATTTTATCACTAAGTCTGAGTTTGATTTTGAAAACAATGTGGAAATAGGTATTCTAGTTATTCATTCAATAATAGTGAACTTAATTTTTTATTATGGTTATATGAATTCATTAATATCGTAAAATTTTAGTAGAACTATTAAAACACTACCTCAAAAAATGGGGTTTGAGTTATTTGTGAGACCAAAAAATAGAGTGATTGTTTCATCCCAAGTATATAACTCCTACATAACCAATTTTTGTGGAATTAATCCTCCATAAAATATCTTTATACTTCCTTTAGAGAATTTTGATGCTATTTTGGTCATGTATTGGATATCCTTATATAAATCAACCATCAATTATTGAGAGAGGGAGATCTCTTTTCACATCTCAAGTTATCCTATGATTCTATACAAGTGTAAAGAGGAGTATGAATATCCCCTAGAATCTTCTATTCAGGTATATATATTATTACCTTATGATCAATCATGTCTATCCCAAATGATTAAGAAAAGGGATAGAATATTGCTTGAAGACATGACTATCGTGATGGATTATACTAATGTATTCCCTAAAGAGTTGGATGGTCTTCCTTCTAAACTAGAGGTTGAGTTCTCAATAAAACTTATAGTTGTATCTATACCCATATCCAAGACTCCTTATAGAATGGCTACTATTTATTTGTAAGAACTGAATAAATAGTTACAATAGAATCTGTAAAAGTATTTTATATGCCTTAGTGTTTCACTATGGGGTGTGGTGGTCCTCTTTATCAAGAAGAATGATGGGTCAATGTGCCTCTGAAATTATTTTCTTTAACTCAAAAAAATCATCATAAAGAAAAAGTATCCCCTTCCATGGATAAATGACTTATTCAATCAAATAAATGGAGATCATTATTTCTCTAAGGTGGAAGTTTGGTTAGGATATCACCAATTAAGGGTGAAGAAGGATGATATTTCCAAAACTACATTTAAAAAAAGGTATGGATTCTATGAGTTCATAGTATTGCATTTTATGCTCAACAATGCTCCAAAAATATTTATGGACTTGATTAATATAGTCTTTATATATTATCTTGGAAAATTTTTGGTAATCTTTATAGATGATATTCTGATTTACTCCAAAGATAAGAAGGATAATGATGAGTATTTTAATATTATAATGAGGGATTTGATCAAGGAGAATCTATATGAAAAGTAAATTAAATGTGAGTCCTGGATGAATGAAGTATCATTATTAGGGAATATTATCACCAACAAATTGATTTATGTGGAACCTTCTAAGATAAAGGAAATAGAGGACTGGCCTAGAACAACATATGTAATAGAGTTATGTAGTTTCCTTAGATTAGATGGGTATTACCAATGATTTATGAAAAACTTTTCATGATTTTCAAAATCACTAAACAAGCTAACATGGAAGGGATTAAAAATTTTCTAGACCATTGAAAGAAAATAGATCTTTAAGTAGTTGAAAAATAGGTTTATCACTGCACCATACTTACACTAACCTCAAGTAGGGAACTTTTTGTGTTTTATAATGATGCTTAAAAGAAGGTTTTGGGATATGTACTAATGTATAATGATAAAGTGATATAATATTCCTCAAGGATTTTAAATTTCATGAGAATAACTATCCCATTCACGACCTAGAGTTGGATATAATGATCTTTGTATTGAATATCTAGCGACATTATCTCAATGGGGAGAAGTGTGAAATATATACAGATCACAATATACTCAAATATATATTCACACATAATGATACTAACATACACCAATGAAGATGTTAATATATGATCAAGGAATATGAATTCTGAATACATTACCACCATGGGATAGAAAATAAATTATCATGTTCTCTAAGTAGAAAGGATCAAGTAATTTTATCAATGATGATAATTAAGAAGGATCCAAGGTTTACCTCAAGGTTTTGTAGAATCCTTCATCAAGCGTTGGATACAGAACTCAATTTCAGCACTTCTTATCACCCTCAGACAAATGTTCAGTCTAATAGAACCATAAAAACTCTAGAGGATATTCTAAGGTCTTATTCAATAGATTTAAAATGATATTTAAATAATTACCTTCCCCTAATAGAGTTCTCATATAACAATGGTTTCCATTCTAGCAATAAAATGTAACCTTATGAGGCCCTATATGGGAAGTGGTGTATGAATCTAAAATACTAGAATGAAGTTGGAGAGAGAAAGATGATGGGACCTGATATATCCCTAGATATAACAGATAAGTTCCAAACCATTCATCATAACATTAAATCTATGAAAAGTCAATAGAAAATCTATGCATACAATCATTAATGAGACCTAGAGTTGAGGTTGGAGACAAGGCAATCCTTTGTATTTAAAGATGGAAGAAAGTCATGGGGTTTGGGAAGAAGGGAAATATTATCCATAGATACATCATCCCATTTTAGATCCTTGATTTCATCGAATAGGTGTTATATCACCTAGCACTCCCACCTAACATATCTCAAGTACATGATGTGTTCCACATATCCCTCTTGTGAAAGTACATACCAGGCCCCTTGCATGTAATGAATCCAAAGGTAGAATCATTGGAGAGATAAATTTCATAATAAGAGTAGCTAATGAAGATCTTGTATCATAGAGATAAATTTATATGAAACAATACAACTCATCTGGTCAAAGTATTGTGGAAAAACCACATGTTTGAGGAAGCAACATGGGAACCAGAAGAGGTGATAAATCAGAAGTACCCTCACCTATTTTTACCTTAGTATGTCATATGAAATTTTGAGAAAACATTTATTTAAGGTGAGAAGAATGTAACACCGTATAAATTTTTTATATATTTTTTTAAACAAATTCAATATCTTTGATATCTTGTAATGTATGTAACATTGGGTTTAAAAGAAACACGATACTCTATTAAAATAATTTTATTTAAACATGACCATAATAAAATTGTCCTTAAATTAGAGGGTATAAATAGAACTAAATAAAGTATGAAACTTATGTTTTACACATGTATAAAATAAATTTAGTGGTAATATATTTATTAGAAAAAATAAGAACCATTTGAAATAGAAAGAAATGTTTTCAGAAAAATTGTTTTTTTATTAAAGGTAGATTAGTCACACTTAGAATACATAATTTAAAATTAAATTTTACCACTTTTAGAAAAAAATTAAAAAATGAACATAATTTTCTAAATCATAATCTCAAAATTATATTAGGCAACATATTTGGGATTTTTCTAAAAATTTCATTTTTTTATTAATAGTGAAAAATACGGATTTTTTATTAAAAAAATACTTTTCATTTAAATAATTTAAAAGACCCATTTTATTTTAATATGGTTTTAAAAGTAAAATTACTTACATTATATATTAATTAATCCAAATTAGGTCATTGGAATCAATTTCATATTTAATTTTTATATTAATTTATTTTCAACTTTTAAAATTTTTTCATTTCTAAAACCATTTTTTCAACACATCTGTGGGTTTAATTTTAAATTAAAATATACCAATTATATGATTTGAATTTATAAAAAACGATTATATATTTTTAATAATAATAATTTATATTATCTAATAATTTTAACTGAATTTTTTACCATAATAAATAGTGAAAATAGTAAATATTATTTACCACAGTTAAGGATAAAACGGGTTTACCGTCGGGTTAAGCTAAAAATATAAGGGTTAAAATGAAAAAAACAACTTGTATAATTATTATTTTATAGTCGTATTTAGACCTTATATCTTCTAAGTTTTTAAAATAGTACCTTTTTTATCCTTTTTTCATGAGAAATATTTGGGTGGACTTTTTTCTTTCCAAAACTTCCAAGTGTGTCCTCTCCCACATTTATAAATGGCCACCCACTCTCCCCTCCTTTACATATGTAAAAATCCCATTTATTCTCAATAACTACCAAATAACTTTAATACTTCCTTACCCTCATACTAGAATCATTTTTGTGGTTATAAATCCATCATAGTGAGGATTTTGGTTCATACCAAAAGATGTTGTTTGATGAAGAGGTAATGTCCTTAACCGAGCGTATTATTTTATTTCTTACTCCACCTCCTCCAAACCTTATTAAACCATTATGAAATAATAAAATAAATATATTATATATAATAAGATTTTTTATATTAAGTTCATTAACTACAACCATCTCTTACTCCCTCAAATGGTAAAGAAGGTTGATGATCGTGTGTACGATGAACTACCGTTACACGAACCAACGTAATTCATTTTCCATCACTACTTCTCGCGAGTATATATAATGATGTATTTAATGTTTTCATATGATATTTAACATATAATTATACCAATATAATTATAATATCATATATATCTTCTTATTTTCCATTTCATATAGAACACGACAACATGGTCCGTGTGTACGGCGGACTACCTCCTTGAAAAGCGATGTGATTTGTTCTTCACTTATACTTTACATGGAAGGAAATAAGAATTAATTTAATTTTCATGTAATGTAATAATAAAATATTAACTAGTATTTAAAATTAATATATCATATACTTTCTTACCTTATCATCCATTAAATAAATGATAATGTCGTTCGTGTCTACGATGGACTACTGGCTCATGAAGTGATGTGATACATTTTTATTACCACATAACATAGATGGTATATATAAGTTTATTTAGTGAAATAATATAATATTTAATATATAATTATAATACTATAAATATATAATAACAACCACCTTACTTCCATCATGATCTTCAAAAAATGAAAATGTTACTCATGCGTACATATGGCTTACCATCTCCATGATTGTAACGTAGTTCATTTTTCATAACCATATTTCATGGTTGGTTTTAAAAGAATAAGTTATGTATAAAAAAGATAATTATTTCATGGTTACCATTATTTATATGATTGATTAATAATATCTTTGACCTTATTCAACTTACCGAAGTGATTTTGGACATATGAGTTGTTTATCATTAAAACATATGACGTGAAATTAATAGGTTAAGTAATTGAATATGACATGGTAAAAATTAAAATAAAAGGAATGATAAAATTTAAAAAGGTTATTAATCAAGTAAAAAATTATCATAAGTTTATTATTTAGTAATATAAAGAGTTCCCATGACAAATCAGGTTTGAGGTAAGGGATCTCTCTCTAAACCACCATTTCCTTTAGGTAATGAACTTTCTCTCTCTAACTCGCTTTATATCTCTCTTTAATGTTATGGAATGCTTCTAAATTTTTTATATATGTTGCCAAAATATATACCTAGATTATTATCCTTTATTTTTATGGGTTAATACATAACTTATGACCATTTCTCAAATTCTTTCATTATGAAATTTCGTTTGATTGTGATATAAGGAAAGATTATGAAACCCATTTTATTTCCATTGGTAATTATTATATTATACCTTATTATTTATTTCATTTATGTGTCAAACATATATCATGAACATGATATTATGGGTGCTCCCATATATCTCTCTAATGAATTGGGTAAATATTTAGTCTCATAAGACGCCATGTATGGGATTAGGGAGTAAACCTAATGCATTATGGGACTTTTTCCACCATGTGATATTATCTAGGAAGTTATCCTTGACTCATGTTTATGTCATGTTATATGTTGTTTCCACATTTAATATGATTCCATGATCTTATGATACCATGTTATTTATTATATTCCTCCATGAAATTACTCATGATTCTTCTCTTTTATGATATCAAGTTATACCTTTGACTCTCATGTTATGTTTCCTTATCATTTTTATTCCCCTACTAATATTTTTAGCTCACCCCTTTATTTATATATACCTCAGGTTATACTGCATAGATTTAGTAACTCAAATGGATTTTAATATCTCATTATGAAGAATAATATAAATATACCATGTTTAAGTTTCCTTTTTTATAATATGAACCAAGTCTTCCAAATACATTGGGCCTTTATGATCCTTGTGTTGTATTAATGGATATTTATGTTTAAGAATCATATAAGGTGGGTGATAGATTCTCTGAAGAACCCACTCCTGGGTGATCATGCGAGAAACCTTATCCCAGTTCAACGATCCCCCACCAATGTTGTAGTTGGAATGGCCATTGAGACTGATGAGCCGAGCTCAAAAGAAGTCATGGTTTCTGATCCACAAAAAGAGCCAAACACTTCTATCACTATGGGAAACCAGTGATCTCTTTATCAATTAATGAAGTAAATATTTTCTCTTCAGACTTAATAATTGTTCTATTTGGGAAATTCTTGAAATGTATACCATAATTTAAGTTTGTACGAAGCTCTCTTAAAGTTATAGGCTTTTCGGGCCTTCACATTGCTTTATTGAAATATTCCAATGTTGTTTTCCACCTATATTCTAAAGATTAATATTATAGGATTTGGTAGAGATGCTCATGGTACTTTGGGGTAATTTTATAAGAGTTATAAAATAGAACCCTGATTTTGATCCTCACATTTAATCTCTCATTGATCTGATATGGATCAGTTTCCCTGGGCTTCTTCTTCATATGTTCAAATAGGATTCCCTGTTCCCAATCTCCAGAATTATTAGAAATCTCTTAAAACTAGATTTTTCAATGAAGAGTCTCTCAAGACCCTTGGTAGATAGAGTATGTACTAAGATTAATGTTTCTTAAGATCTTCTATCCCAGATCCGAATTCAGAATGGAAATCATGGATTTTTTTAGGAAGTGGTTTATGAAAACCTCCTCGATTTTTGTAGTATCTTCCTTGATCTTGGATATGATTTGAATGATTATACCAATAATGAAATGCAACCTATTTTTTGTAAATTAACATGGGTGGAAAAGGAAAAAATAGGAACCGATAAAGTTCAATGATAGTCTCACAGTTGATGTTGACCCTTCTAGGGTTCAGGTTTCTGCAAAAGGACATAAGGATGAGATAGAGAAGCTAGAGGAAGATAAGTCCATATATATTTATAAATACTAGGATTAGAAATATGTGAGCCATTCATTAAATTAAAATCATTTATCAGTTTTTTTGATGATATTTGCATCACCATAGATGGCACCAGTAGCTATCCTGCCTGGATGGGAGATCAGGAAGAGCTCTTTGAAACTCATGAAGTAGTACAAGAAGTGGATTAAAGCATCCAATATGAGTCTAATGAGTCTTTAAATGATATTGGTGACCAAACCTCTCATATTGAGGAAGATTATTTATATTTTAGTTCTAGGAAGGGTAAAAACCAATGACTGACTCTAAGTGTTTTATTACTCCGGACCCTAGGAAGACCCAGAAATGTAGAGACTACTCTAACATAGAAAGGAAAATTATCACTAGATCCTTTTATTTTTCTAGGCCTCAAAATATAAATCACATCCCTTGGATAATTGATGATAAACCTTATTTCACCCTGGCTAGCGAATTTGTGCCGAAAGGATATGTTTTTGATCATGATGTTGATCCCACTTTGAAAGGCGTATATAGATTCAAAGAGGATCTGGGGGAGGAATCGATGTCCTAGACGGAGAAACAAGATATAACTATTTCAAAAAAATACAAATATGATGAAGTCATTATTGAATTTTATCTTCAATTCATAGAATGTATGCTTTCTAAAATAGAGGAAGAGTTTAAAATAAATCCCAAATTTAAATACAGTGACATCCCTTGGAAAAAATTCTGATTATTTTTTAATGGGTGTCTGTGGATATTATGGTGGTTTAGTTATATGGATTTATTGGTAGGTTATAACCTTGTTGAGATATGTTTTCTTTGTGATATTTTGTGGTATTATCAAGATGGGTTCTACCTCTCTGATTTTAAACTATTTTTGATACGTGATTTTGATGCTTTGATGGAATGACTATGTGGTACCCCAAATTTTTGAATGTACACAGAAAAGTATGGTCAAATACTATGCATGGATTATTTACTTTTTATGAATTTTCTCTCTTGAGGGATTTTTTTTGATCCATAGTTGAAGGGTTGGTGATTTGATTTAGTTACATATTATCACAAGAATTGGGCTCCAGGATGTTTCAGAATTATAACACACACCATGAAGAATAAGTATTAACTATACAAAAAATCCATCATGAATTGGCGGCAGTGGAAATATGGTGATATTCATATGTGTTGATGAGTGACCACATCTTTAATCCCCAAACACAAAGATGGTGACCTAATTGGCAATTGTTGTTTTTGTGGATAGGTGAGTTGTAATGTGCACTTTTAGATGGTCTTTGTGTCTCTCATCTGGTATTTCCCTCAATACCTTGATGGTGTAAGCTTGTTACACCTCATGTATATACTTTCAACTTTTAGTTTTTTAATAAATTTCTAGAGACATGAATTGGATGACCAATTCATGTCTCATTTTGTTCAAAAAATCATGTAATATTGTGTGTAAAAGGCTTAGGTCTCCATATTTATTGTTTTTTTTTATGTTTCTTATTCATCTCTTACATGATCCCCCTTGGCATGGGATTTCCTTATGACTTTTAATTTAGAGGATTTTACCAATAATCTAATGCATAATTTCATAATCTATTTCAGTACCAAAATTGATGCACAAATCTTTACCATCTTATATCTTTTGTATGACATTTTTGGGACTTCTACAAAACGTTTTCTCCCTTTGTGGGGAATCATCTTCCTTACTTTTTATTCTATCCACCATAGTCATAGTGGTAGTCTTATTATCACCTTTATTTATCCATAATTTCATATATTTTGTTTTAAAACCTATATTTTTCATGAAAAGGGATTTAAAAACATTATTACAAGATAGTATGGATGTTACCACTTTTTTTACAACTATTTGAGATAGATAATAAAATTAATCCATGATCTTATTATCACATATTGGAGGTCTTATAACCTTATAATCCCTTAATGATAATTTCTTAGTATAAAAAACATTCTCCATGTTTTTTGAAGACTTTATATGGGTTTTAAGATTAAAAATCATGGATTCTAATTCTAGATATCTCATATTGAGGGTATTCTTTTGATATTTAGTCACAACCACCTTCTCTTCATTATCCTTCTTTATCCTATAAAATTCTTAATCATTCATCTTAACTTTTTTTATAAAAATGATTCAGGTTCCTTAATCTTCTTTAATTTAACTTCTAATTGTAAATCATTAACATCAATGTTATTTCTCAACTTTTCTTTAAGTGTATGGATCATTTCTTTAAGTGCCTTATTAACTCTATCTTTCTATTTAACTTCTTTAATTCATTTACTTTTAAATTCCTATGAAATTATTTAAATCACTATTTTTCTTGACTCAAATGATCCAACCTTCTTAAAGATCTTTATACATTCTTGAAATGTTTCTTTTAAATCCTTCTCTATGTATGCTTCTCTTAAATTTGGGTGATTTCTTCCTGAATCTTTTCAAAGACTCCACAAACAAGGGAGACTATTTCATTGGGAATAAAATATATAATATCTCATAATATACTAACTGATATATTTGAAGAAGTTGTAGATCAATCATCCTCACCACTTATTCTAGGCTCTTCTTCTTGCTGATAGTTTATATAAGAATTTATGGATACCTCATATCCACTTGATCTTGATCCACTGAAGGTAGGAATTTTTTCCTTCTCCTTAGGGGAAACTTGAAACACCATATCTTCACTTTTCAAGGTATATTTGTCTTCTTTGTTATCATGGCATTGAAAAACTGATACTTCATCTTTTTTATACAAGAGGGATAACTTTTTCAGCTTTATTTTCTCTTTATTTCTCCTGATCATCATCGACTTGGTAGAAATAGAATTTTTTCCATAGATAACTGAATATTCACCAAAATATAACTTCATTGTTAATAAAGGAAAGAAACTCAAATCTTCAAAAGATAATAATCATCTATATATATAATCTAATAGAGGTGAACCTATCTCTAATACCACTTGAGAGGACCACTTTATGGTATATTCAATACTGAGAGGGGGTAAATCAGTGTTGGTAACTTTTAGACAATTATAAATTTTTATCCCTTTATCTTTTAAACCTATTAGTATTTTGATTCACTTATTATATTTTCCTTATATTATAAAAGTGTATTAAAGTAAGTAAAAGATGTAACATTATACTTTTACAAGGTTCACTACTCAACAAGAGTAGCTAGTCCTTATTGTGTATAGTGATGATCAACACACAGATTCTGCACTATAATGAGATACTCAATTATAGTAGATTGGTTAAAAAAATCCTTATCCCAAGTGTGATTCCCAATAATTTAGAATTGGGGTAGGAAAAGATCCGTATTCCATAAATTGGTGATGACCTCATCCAACTTGGAACTCCTTGCTAATTATTTATTCTACCTATGAAGATAGTATCCAACTTATTTAATTATTTTGTAACACCAAGAAAGTATCCTCCCTATTGAGAATTTGGTTGGACAACATAGTATTTCTTTTTCCTTCTCTTACTTCTTCTCTTACTTTCACAAAATCATACAAGTAACTCATCTACTTCACAATAGTAAATAGAAATTTGTTCTTTACTTATTACCTACTTCCATAAGAAAATTATTCGTTAAATATTTCCATCCAATCCTATACATATGATCTTATTTGTCTGATCCAATCTACTAATAATTTTTCTAATCCTATATTCCCAACACAATTTCATTCATTGATAGTTTATGTGATCTCATTTATTCTATCTGTAACCTATTTCATTTGGTACCTCTTTGACCAATAATTTGACACAAATGATAATATCCCTTAAGATTCATGATCAAAAATTCCTTATGGAACTTCACTCTTTCATCGTATGACCACCCACAACTTCACTTTTAATTAACAACTTTAGCGACCCCTTCTCAGCACATCATATCCCCTTTATATATGTATAGGTTCTCTAAAAACATTGAGATACATGAAAACTAAAATTTTAACCTCCCACTTACAAATTTAAATATCCCACTTGACACTTTATTTATTTTAACACCTTTGAAATTTTTAAAAGATAAGATTCAACCAATCATCATAGGAAACTTCCTTAGATCTTAGTGTCATTGTTCTTCTTCAACTTTCCTAAAATCTGGGCAAGAATTACATTCTTCCTTAATGATTATCAAAATATTGAACGTTAAGATCAGTATCACCACATTTAACATATTTAAGATAACTTCAGAAAAACCTTTGAACCGTTAATTAGATATAACTTCCTAACACCTCTCTTATCTGGTGAAACACTTTGGTTGATGTTCCTTCTATAGGACCCCGGGACACCCTGAGAGGGGAGGGGTGAATCAGGGAGAAAAAATTTTCTTTTAATGTGATGGATCTTGTTCCCACATTGGAAGGAACTTGTTGAACCTATATGATGAAAAATATTGGAAAGAAAACAATCATATGCAGAGAGATGACACAACACTTTTTACTTGGTTAACCACTAAGGGTTACGTCCAAGGAGCATATGCCGATAGGTTGTCGGTCATAAAAAATTCCACTAAACTTCACTAGCTGTTTATAACAAAGGTTCGGGCATAGCCACTTTGTCCCAGGCTCACTGCCTTTACAAAAGTTCAGGGATAGCTCACTGCGTCCCTCGAGTCACTCCCGTTGACTCCCCCTGGCTCACTGCCTTTAGTGAAGACCCACTCAGTTTATAGACATGAAGGTCTCTTCATCATCGCTAAATAATACATCCTCTGTTGCGTGTAGATGCTCTTTTGAAGTCCAAATCTCTCCTGTAGTCAAATATCACTTCCCAACGAGGGTACCGGGCAATCTCTCAGCTTTCGTGCAGCTTCAAAAAGACAGTCGTACCTCAACTACACTAGGCATGCTTCCCCAAGTCAGTGCGCAAGTTTCATGGATGGCACGCAGGTTATAACTGGCACGTAAGTCCACCTTCAACACTTGCACGACTTAACCTTCTTCAATCCCAAACTTGTGCGACTCACATTCTTTTCTACAAAAACCATTTTTTCCGTGTAGCAAACAACTATCGCGCAGCTTATACTTGCGCGACCCACAACCACTTGCACGACCACTTCACTTGCACGATGGGAGCACTGAATTTCTCCAAGTCTCGAACTTTGCTCCAAATGAGGAGGGGTGGTCCACTATTTATAGGCAAATTGGACACCCTACGCGGTGGCACACAGGCCTCCTCTCGGCTCGCAAGTTCCGGTGCGCAGCTCCATCCACCCTAGCCTCTATCGCACAACTCACTTGCGCGACCCAACCAATACTTGTGCAACCCTCTTTCCTTTTCTATATTTTGAAGATCTGATCATGAAAAACATCTGGCATGCAACTTTCCACACCTCCTAGGAACCAGCACGCAAGTCCCTTCATGGCGCGCAAGTCACTTTCATGACCAAACCAATACTTGTGTGACCCTCTTTCCTTTGCCATATTTTGAGGTTCTGTTCTTGAAAAACAACAGGTGCGCATGTTCCCAAGACTCCATGTAGTCGGTGCACAAGTCCCTTTGCCAAACATCACTTTTTCCCCTTTTGTCAATTTTGAGGTCTAGAAATTTGGTAAACACTGGAAAACGGTGCCATCTTCAATATTGTTATCAGCTCGACCTGTATGAGCACTTTGCTGGCACACATTCTGAACTTCCTCTGAGGACTGACAACAAACAAAAATCATACTCCAATTGATGCATAGATGACCATGGTTCTAACAATCTCCCCCTTTGGGTTTGTTGGCAATCAGAGAATAAATTAAATAGATCACCATTCACATGAAAACCAAAAAATGTGAGGATCAACTCAGCCAACACTCTAAGTCTACGTGAGTAATGATCAGTGTAGAAAAAAAGAGAGAAAGCGTGAATTGGGTTCCTATTTCCTTCTCATCCTGAAACTATTTCCCCATTTCCTTCTCATCCGGAATTTATTCCTATATCCCCCATTGACAATAAATCCAAAGACCGGGATTTGTTCGTTGATCAGCTCAAACAACACTCCCCCTAGATAGTATCTCCCCCACAAACCTGCATCGCATCCAAAAACAGATTAAAAACAATTAGCATACCTGGGGATAGGGGATATCCATAACTTCCTTATGCACTGGGAGGTGGTTGAACACAGAGGTTCAACCGATGCTTCACAAAAACAGCTGTTGACAGTGGCTTGGTCAGGATATCAGGCACTTGCTCATCAGCTCCCACATGATCCATTCTAATCATTCCTTGTTCAAATTTCTCTTTGATAAAATGATACAGAATTTCAATATGTTTTGTACAAGAATGTTGAACTGGATTCTTTGTAAGATCAATTGTGCTCTTTCTATCATAGTCGATCACCATTGGTTACTTCACCTCATCACCAATATCTGTTAATTGCTTCTTCATCCATAACAATTGAGTGCATTCCTTTGTGGTGGAGATATACTCTGCTTTAGTAGTACTAAGAGAAGTACATTCTTGTTTCTTTCTTAACCAGCAAACACATTTATTCCCAATATAGAAATCTCCACCACTTGTGGACTTTTTGTCCACAACATCTCCAGCCCAGTCAGGATCAGAAAATGCTGATAATTCATTGTTCCTTCCTGCAGCAAAGTATAATCCATAATTGTGAGTTCCTTGAATATACTTCATGATTATTTTTACTGCTGCCATATGTTCCTATTTTGGATTACTCTGAAAGTGGGCTGCAAGATATGTGGAAAAGACAATATCTGGTCGTTTCACTATCAGGTACAGTAAGTTTCCAATGATCCTCCTGTATATGGTGGGATCTACAGAGGTCCCATTCTCATGCTTTCCAAGTTTAGTTCCAACTACAATCGGAGTTGACATTGGTTTGGAGTCTTCCATATTAAACTTTTTCAGCAGCTCTCTTGCATATTTTTTCTAATAAATGAAAGTGTAATACTTATTTTGAATCACCTGCAGCCCCAATAAATATGTGATCTCCCCAATCATAGACATTTCGAATTCCGATTTCATGTGATTGGAAAATTCATCCACTAATTTCTTCCTACTGCCACCAAATATTATATCCTCAATGTAGACTAGAATAATGGATTGATATTTTGGATAATTCTTCACATATAAATTATGATCAAATCCTCCTCTTTTAAATTCCATCTTCTTGAGATAAGAGTCTAGCCAGGAGTACCATGCCTGTGGTGCCTGTTTCAAGCCATAAAGTTCTTTATTTAGTTTGCATACCTTTGTTTCATCAGTACCAAGAAGAAAACCCACTGGTTCTTCAATGTAGACTTCTTCTTCAATTACACCATTTAAGAATGTTGTCTTGACATCCATTTGATATAATTTATATCCTATTTGGAGAGTCATGGCAAGGAAAATCTTGATTGACTCTATTCTAGCCATTGGAGCAAAGGTTTCTTCAACATCAACACCTTCAATCTGGGAAAATCCCTTAAATACCTGTCGAGCATTATTTCTGATAACACTTCCATGCTTATCAAACTTGTTCTTGAAGATCCATTTTTTACCAATCACATTGTGACCTTTGGGTCTTTGGACAAGATCCCATGTCTAATTCTTGTCAATCTGATCTAACTCTTCACTCATGGCTTTCACCCAAGATTCATCCTTTGCATCTTCTTCAAATGAGGATGTCTCCACAACTGATAGAAATGAAGATTGTGTGTTATTCCTCATCCTCCTTATTTGAGTGGGTGCACTTCTGTCCCCAATTATGTTAGATGGATCAATCTCAATGCTACAATTTCTCCTATGTGGTTCAATTGCATTATCTCCAGCCATAGTTTCTTCTTAAGATTCTTCTTCTCAGTCAACATCATTATGTGACTGATGAGTGTTTTGTATAGCTTCCTCTATTTCTATAGTTGTGTTTTCTCCACATCCACTTTATTCCTCACTTTCTATTACATCAGTATATGTCATCCTTGAAGAATTTGTGGTTTTCTCTTAAATTATCTTAACATCACTTCTTACCACAATCCTTCCTAATCGCTTTTTGAAACACTTGAAGGCTTTGCTTTTCATTGGATACCCAAGAAACATTCCTTCATTAGAATTGTCACCAAACTTTCCTTGATTTCATTCTTTGTTCCGGATGAAACGTTTGCTTCTGAAAACATCAAAGTATTTCAACAAAGGCTTCCTTCCGTGCCACAATTCATATGGTGTCTTCGTTTCTCCCATATAAAGCCCTGTTCGATTCTGAATGTGCACTACAGCTTCAATAGCTTCTTTCCAGTAATGGTGAGAGATACCACTCTCAATCAGCATAGTCCTGGACATATTGTTAACCTATCGATTTCTGCGCTCAAAAACTCCATTTTGATGTGGATTTCTCATGGTAGATACCTCATGTTGTATCCTATGCTTCTCCAGGTAGTTTTCAAATTCAATGGATGTGTATTCCCCTCCATTTTCTGATCGCAATACTTTGATTGTTCGTCCAGTATCATTCTTGGTGATTCGACGATATGTTTTCATGCAGTCAAGTACTTGTCATTTCATATGTATAACCATTACACATGTCATTTTGCTGTAATCATCTATGAAAAGGATGAAGTACCTTTCTCCATGAGTTCCAGCAACATTTACCAGGCCACATATGTCTATATGAATGAGATCAAGAAGATGTGATGCCCTTTTCTTCTTTGGCCGATATGAACTATAGACCAGCTTCCCACGAATGTAAGCATCACAAGATTTTTACCATTCACATTTCAGAATGGGGATATTCATGACTATCTTCATCTTAGATATATTTTCCATGTCTTTTTGGTTAATGTGCCTCATCCTTCGATGCCAAAAATTGTTTTCTTCTTCAACAGACAAATAGCAGGAGTTCACTTTGTTGTCGACCTGATATAAGTTTTAATATGTTCTACGGCCTTTCATAATAGAATTCCCTATTTTTTCCTTTATAGTGCAGCCTTTTTGATTAAAAGTTACTATGATCCCTGAGTCACAGAGTTGACTCACACTGAGGAGATTGTGATGTAGACCGTTCACATAAAGAACTTCAGTCTACTTTTTCTTTCCATTGGCGAGAGCAGTATCCCCATTGTCTTTAATCTTCAAAGCACCATCATTACCAAACCTCACTATTCCATCAACCTTCTTTTTAATGTTCTTAAAAAGGTCAGCATTTCCTATCATATGGGAAGAGCATCGACTATCAAGAATCCAGGTGTTGTTGCTCTTTGTAGCTTTGAGGTCCCCCTCTGTAAGGTTGGATTTCTCGATATTCTTCTTTTCCTTCCAAGAGATATTGGATTGAGTATAAGATATTGATGGCCTTCTAATTATTTCTTCCATATAATCAGATTCTTTAAACCCATAATCTTCTTCTAGAGAAGAAAACCTATTTGTGAGAGAAACACCATCAAGAGGGTGGATATTGACCAGTCTCTGAGAGTTGTATGAATCTCTCCTATCTAATCTCGGCCTACAATACATAGCTTTATGGCCAAAGTTAGAACAATGAAAATATATTCAAGTATCTCCTTGCCTCTTCTCAATATGTCATGGTGTGGCCCAGATAGCCATAGAACTGACACTTCATGAGAGTAAATGTCTTCTCACTTGGATCTCTCCTCATGCCTTCTTCCTTGGGAGAATCTTTGGACTGCCTGTCATTTCTAAAAGTTTGAGAATAATTTTTAGTTCTTCTTTTAGTCTGGATTGAGGGTTTCTTTTTTAGCACATCAGGCAACATTTCAACATGTACAACTTTTATCTTGTCTTTCTTTTGGCTCTCTCCACTTACAAAAGTTGAAGTCTCAACTTCACATCCAATTCCACTCTTTCCCATACAAGTGGGTCTTTGATCACTCAAGATTTTTCCAACCCCATCTAAACCACTCTTGGCTCTTTCCAATAACTCTGCATCTGAGAATCTTCCAAAATGAATTTTCTTCTTACCCTCATTTGTAGTTGATCAACACTCATGTTTTCTTCTAAGAATAACAACTTCTTTCTCAAGACCCTCAACAGTCTTGGAATTCTCTTCCAGTTTGGATGTAAGGTCATTTATGAACTTTTCTTGTTCTTCAATTCTAAGATTCAATTCTGCAATTTCATATGTGCTTTCAAGGATTGAAGATTGAACTCTCACTAGTTCTTCTAGTCGTTCAATTTTAGCTTCAAGCTCATCCACATATTCTGATGATTCTTTCACCATTTCTTTCCACTTACTACATTTCTTTCACTTGTTCTCAAGATTTGAAAAGGCATCCTTAATTTTCAACTTGGGATCACAATTATGAGATATATGATTGTCTCTGTCTTTGTCGATAGAGGGTTCTAACTTTTCAACAGTAGCTATCATGGAAGCATGGTTTCCAGTTTTAAATTTTGGTTCTTCTTCTTCACAGAATTCAATATCATCCTCTTCCTCTTCACAGACAAAACTCTTCTTATGTATCTTCTTTCCAAATTTGAAGTCACCCTTTTTGAAAACCCTTTTTTGAGGCTTCTCAATGTCTTATGCTTCACTTTCTTCATCATTGAACATTATTTGGCACTAAGAAGCAATGTCCCCAACTCTTCTATAGAAAAAGCATGCCAGAGGTAACTTGCCTTAAAATTTACCTTTTCCCTTCTTCAGCCTCTTGGAAATAAGAGAAAGAATTTATTTTTCCTCATCATCGTCATCACCACTATCTTCTGAATTTTTCAGTTTTTCCATGGTTTTGAATTCCATTTTCTTACTAACACGAGTTGTAGCTTCTTCAGGTTTGACTCTCATCTCATATTACACTAGACTACTTAAAAAATCATCCAGAGATAGTTTAGATAGATCTCTTTCTTCAATGGTTGATACCTTTTCATTGTACATAGGAGGAATTCTCCGCAAGATTTTATTTAGAATATCAATGTCTTTGATTTACTCTCCAATACCTCTAATTGCTCCAACTACTTCAGTGATTCAATTGAAGAATGAATATGCATTCTCATCAGGATGAATCTTTATATCATCAAACCTGTTGTGCAGAAATTGATTTGTTTCCTCTTTCACTTTGTTTCCTCCTTCATAGATATTTTCAAGTTTATCCCTCAAAGACTTTGGTGAGGTGAAACTCATCACCTTTAGATAAATTTGATCAGAAAGAGCTGAAGTGATATTATTCTGAGATTTAGCATCTACATCAAGAACTTTCCTGTCTTTATCAGTCATAGCCAGACCTGTTGGATCAGTAACATGTATTCCTTGCACAATAGCAAAGAGGACTTCCGTTCCTAGAGATCTTAAATGAGATTTCATTCTGTTCTTCCAAATCTGGAAATTACTTTCATCGAAGAGAGGAACTCCTATGACATTGACTGCATTCTCCATGACATCAAAGGAAAAATTCAACACCAGCAACCTTTACCCTCTGATACCACTTGTAGGACCCCGGGACACCCTAAGAGGGGAGGGGTGAATCAGGGGGAAAAATATTTCTTTTAATGTGATGGATCTTGTTCCAACATTGGTAGGAACTTTTTAAACCTGTAAGATGAAAAAGATTGGAAAGAAAACAATCATATGCAGAGAGATGACCCAGCACTTTTTACTTTGTTCACCACTAAGGGATATGTCTAAGGATCATACGCTGATAGGTTTTCGATCGTACCAAATTCCACTAAACTTCACTAGCTTTGTATAACAAAGGTTCGGGCATAGTCACTCTGTCCCAGGCTCACTGCCTTTACAAAAGTTCAGGGATAGCTCACTGCATCCCTTGGTTCACTCTGTTTGACTCCTCCTGGCTCACTGCCTTTAGTGAAGACCCACTCAGTTTATAGACGTGAAGGTCTCTTCATCACTGCTAAATAATACATCCTATGTTGCGTGTAGATGCTCTGTTGAAGTCCAACTCTCACCTGTAGTAAAATATCACTTCCCACTGAGGGTACCGGGCAATCTCCCAGCTTTCGTGTAGCTTCAAAAAGACGGGCATACCTCAACTACACTAGGCGTGCTTCCCCAAGACAGCATGCAAGTTTCAAGGATGTTGTGCAGGTTATAACTAGTGCACAAGTCCACCTTCAACACTTGCGCGACTCAACCTTCTTTAATCCCAAACTTGCGCGACTCACATTCTTTTCTACAAAAAGCATTTTTTCCACACAGCAAACAACTATCGCGCAGCTTATATTTGTGCGACCCATAACCACTTGTGCGACCACTTCACATGTGCGATGGGAGAACTTAATTTCTCTAAGTATTTAACTTTGTTCCAAATGATGAGGGTTGGTCCACTATTTATAGGAAAATTGGACACCCTGCGCAGTGGCGCGCAAGCCTCCTCTCGACGCGCAAGTTCCGGCGCGCAGCACCATTTTCCCTAGCCTCTGTCGCGCAACTCACTTGTGAGACCCAACCAATACTTGCACAACCCTATTTCCTTTTCTATATTTTGAAGATCTGATCATGAAAAATATCTGGCGTGCAACTTTCCACACCTCCTAGGTACCAGCGCGCAAGTCCCTTCATGGTGCGCAAGTCACTTGCGCGACCAAACCAATACTTGCTAGACCCTCTTTCATTTTCCATGTTTTGAGGTTCTGTTCTTAAAAAACAATATGTGCGCAAGTTCCCAAGCCTCCATCTAGTCGGCGCGCAAGTCCCTTTTCCAAAACAGCACTGTTTTCTCCTTTTGTCAATTTTGAGGTCCAGTAATTTGGTAAACACTGGAAAATGGTTCCATCTTCAATATTGTTATCATCTTGACTTGTATGAGAACTTTTCTAGCACACATTCTGAACTTCCTTTGAGTATTGACAACAAACACAAATCATACTCCAATTCAGGCATAGATGACCATGGTTCCAACACCTTCACCGCTTCATAGGAATGTCTCAAAAAAATTGCAGGACTCTTCATTAAACTGATGGGTTTGAATATTTCTATTAGTTTTTCTTAATCCAATAAACCCTAAGGTATTTTCTCTGGTCCCTATATTTTATGACTTTGTAGAACATAGTACAATGATTTTGTAATAAGTTTTCTAGTTTATTCATAACATTTTGTGTGATGACATTTCTCAGAGACTTATTCTTGGATTTGGTTCCCTAAAACTACTTTCTTAGTACATGATTACATGTTTTCATTTTTAATGAAGTTTTTTATCATTTCATTATTGTTAATATCCATGAAATTTCTATATGATAATTTCCTAACAATATACGTCTCATTTAAAGGTTATTGTAGTTCCCCACTATAATGAGAACTTAGAGGTGTCACGACAATGTTATTGAATAACATTTGTTTTCAAATGATATTGTATGATGGGACTTATATGATACATTATATCAGTTTTAAGAGGATAATAAGGCATTTAGAAACCTTCTCATGGTGTTTTTAATTGGTAGTCTCCAAGATAGAAGGTTATGAGAACAAACTCATTAATAGGAAATCTATATTTCCATGTATCATTATATGATCCTATATACAGATGTTTGTATTGATCCTTAGACTTTAAAATTATCATTAATGGATATCATGACCCATGAAAATTTATGTATTGATGAAAACCATGATAAAAAATGATCATAGTGAGGTAGGATACATTGGATTCATCATGAGTGATGATGCATTAATGGATAATGTAATAAAGGATTTATCCCTTCTATCCCTTGATGGAATTTTATATCTCGGGCCCTTTGATGGGAATGGAATTTCTTATATAAATCCATGTTCATGGTGTTTAGTGGGTAAGATAATTTTTAAAAATATAAATAAAGATACCTTTATCATATAGGATGGTGGTGCTATCATGAAACCTACTTGATTTGAGATATCATGATAAAGGGATTATATTTCATAGTAATCATTCATAGGAGGTTGGATGTCATTGTAACATTAACTTCATTCTCTATGGGAGATGCGTAATGTTTCTAGAAACTAATCTTTGAAGTTCCAAAGGATCAAATAATAACTGAGAAGGGGGTTTTGAATCAGTTGATCACTTCTATAAGCTTCAATACTTTTAAAAACATAACCACTATAACCTGTTAAAGTTTATATCCTAATCATATTTTAGTAAATAATTAGGCATGAAAAGGTAATAAATTAATTATATCAAATGATATTTACAAGGATCATCCTCAGTGTGAGAACCTACATACTTGACATAGCCACTCTCGTGGGACTTTCAAAATTCACTATAATAAAGAAGTGTATACAATTTGTTCCAACTCCCATTAGAAACATTTTATCTCCTAATAGGTATGATTATACTGAATTTTGTTAGTTTAAAATTTTTTCTAACTAAAAAATGAGACACAAAAGAAAAGATTAAAAAAAACTTTTTCTCTACAATACTCTGTTCAGAACCACAGTCTGATTCCCCTAGCTCCAATTGTATCAGTCTAATTGACTTAGTCCAATTGACTCATTCTGATGGATGCATTAGGATAAACCTTTTTCTCAAACTTCACTTCTCAAAATCTGCTCAATCTACTTAGTATGATCTTCCTCAATCGAATATCCATTAGTCTGATCTTCCTCAATCGAATATCCATTAGTCTGATCTTCCTTAGTCCAATATTTATCAGTACGGTAATAAAAAATTTAGTTGTATGATATTCTAATGAGATATCTATTTGGAAAGAACTCTTACTAAAACTCTGTAGTACTACACCTTTTTCACACATGAAAATATTTCAAAATAAGAATGTATTGTGCATCTATTTAGAGGCATCCCAGAATGTAAAAGGTGGGAAAATGGAAAAAAAATCGACTAACTCAAATTATAAAACCTCCAAAATTCACTCATATTTGAACTTCATGTTTGACCACATAAACACTTCTATATCTTTCTTGAATTATTTTGAGTCTTCTTAGTAATCATCCTTCTCTATTTTCCTAAATTTTCATTAGTATGATAGAACTTCCTCAACTCACTATGATGGAACTTCCATAGATCATTATAAAGGAACTTTATCATCTCATTATGATGGAACTTCATCATCTCATTACTATGGAACTTCCTCATCTCATTATGATGGAACTTCCTCAGCTCATCCCATTTGAACTTCCTCAGCTCAGTTTGATCTAACTTCTTCAGCTAACTATGATTTGTTTCTCATTCTGATGGATTTATCATTATGATAGAATCCTCATTATGATGGATTTATCATTATAATAGAGTCCCCATTACAATGTATTTCTCATTACAATGTAATCCTCTACTCAACAACTTTGAAAATCTTCAAACCTTATCATCTTTTACGCATTCAGACTCTATAAAAAAATTCCTTCACTTTTGGATCTAATGCAAACTTTTTCTTGATTTCTAGAACCAATACAATCTTTACGATTCCTCCATTCTTTAAAATATTTAATTATGATAATTTTTCATGATTTATGAGAACTCTATTATCAGTAAAGAATATTTTAATTTAATGTTACAATGTTTAAGAGATTTCTAACTCCTCATATCACTTTCTTTCTTCAACTTCTTCAGCAACATTATGACTTTCTCACTCAACTACTTCTAACTTTCTAACCAAAATTGAGTTTGATGAATCTTCAAAGTCGTGTTGATGGATCTGAGACCAATGATGCATCTGATCAATAATTTTATCTTTCTGACACCTTTTTCACCTAGTTCTTCTCAGTTCGACACTCTACATCCATAAATCAACTTACTCAAAAACAAAACTTTTCTCCCCCTTTGTTTTTGGGTTCGAAAAATTAGAAAATTTCACCTATTTTTTTAAAAACAATCATTAATAAAAGATTATTTTTTCAATAAATAAAAATCATTTTTAATATAAAAACATCACAAAGGTTATTCAATATCCCCCTTTGGATTTGTTGACAACACTATTTAAAAACTTTTTCAGATCTTAGAGATTATTTAAAACTCATCTTTTGTAAGTAAATCTAGTTTTTTGAATTTTACCAAAACACATTCCTTCTCAAAAGAGAGTGTCCTAACACCACACTGCTTGATAATGTAATGTTTTTAAAGGAGTTACATCTCCTAGTGATAAGAAAATTTTATTTCCATGTTAAGATAAACACCCCCTCACTTTATATTTTCTCACTTTTCTTTTTCTCTCCCACTTGATTATTATCTCCCCCATTATCTAATAACCACATCTTCATATTCATAAAATAAAGATAAGTAAAAACTTCTTATAGAGTAAAAAGTTGTTACTTTGGACCCCCCCCCCCTTTGTTAATATAATAAAAAGAATGGTGGGGTTACTCCCTTATTAGTTTTAGGAATTAATTGGAGGAGGTTGTATAAGAAGTTTCAGTATCAAATCCACAAATCTTTATTTTAGAATTTCTTTTGTAAAGATATCAGTAATTTGATGCTTCAATGAGATATATTCCATCAAAACATCTCAAGCAGCATATTTTTATTTTATAAAGTGAAACTTTATATCAATATATTTTGATCCTTAACGTTGGATAGGAATTTTAGAAATATTAATTACACTGTAATTATCACAAATTGTCTTCAATGGTTTAGAAACTTTTACTTTCAAACTTTCCATCTAAACTTTCATCCACATCTATAAGTCGGATTATTTGCTACATATTTTGATTCCGATGTTCTCAAATTTACTGAACTCTATTTCTTACTGTGCCAAATCACACAACATTCACCCAAGAAAAATGTTCCTCCAGAATTTGATTTTATATCATTATAATATCCATCCCAATCAGCATCATTATAACCATGAAAGTTCATATTATAACTTCTTTTGTATAAATTCCCATGTGAGGTTATTCGTTTAACATATCATAGAATTATCTTTACTTCCAACATATGACACTCTTTCGATTTACTTTGATATCTAGCACACAAATATATAGCATAAATAATATCAGGTCTTTAGGCTATGAGATAAAGTAAACTTCTTATCATCTTATGAAATTCTTTCAGACTCACACTTTTTCTAGATTAATCTTTCCTTAAGCTCACTGAAATAGTAGTAGAAACATATTTGTATTCTTCCATTTCAAACTTATTTAAAAATTCCCCAGAAAAATTTTCTTGAGATATGAAAATGTAATTTTATTATTGTTGAACTTATAATCCAAGAAAAAAATTTAATTCTCACAACATTAAAATTTCAGAAATCTTCTTTATTTCCTTAGAAAATTCCTTACAAAATTTTTCTTCATCCCTAGAAAAAATTATATCATCCGCATACAAAACTAAAATTACTGTAATGGAGTTAAATGCTTACACATACAAGTTACTATCAACCTTTCCTTTAAAATAATTCAATATTCTCAAAAAACTCTCAATATTTGAATACCAGGAACATAGTGCTTGTTTCAATCCATAAAATGATTTATTAAATATACAAACCTTATTTCCATCATTATCAAGTAGAAAACCACAAGGTTGTTTAATTTAAACTTCTTCCTCAATATCTCTATTGAAGAAAACTATCTTTATATACATCTTATAAACTTTTTAATTTTGATGTGCAGCCACTGATAGAAACATTCTAATAGATTCTAACCTTGAAACTAGCGAAAATTTTCTTCAAAATATAAACCTTCCACCTATGTAAAGCCAACACAAAAAAGATTTATTTATTTCATAAATATTATCCATGTTCATTCAAATTATTTCTATAAACCTATTTTTTCCAATAACATTTTTACCTTTCAGAGATGGTAGAAGTTTCCATGCTTCATTTTTTCAATCTGATCCAACACTTTATTCATAGAATCCATCCATTCTTTGTGTTGAATAGCTTCTGAATTTGATTTCAGTTCAACTTTTGAGTTAAGTGAAGTCTGATTATCTAATTTCAATGTTCTTCTAGTCTGAATTGTATCCTTATGATTCTTAATGATGTTTTAATTCTCAACATTCTTTTTTAAAGTAATAAATTTCAAAGTTTCTTTTCCATCTTCACATTCCTCATAAAATTATTCTTTAGAGTCTACATATGTTTGTTTTTCACTATTTTAAATTTTATTAGAAACCTTCAGTTTATCCTTCTCAACATTATCAAGAACTTCTGTTGGATTTTCAATAACATTTAGATCATATGAATTCAATAACTTTCATAAACATTTTTTCCAATATTTGTAACTTATTCCATTGGATGAATAACCCATAAATATCCCTTTTTTATCTTTCTCATCAAACATTTCAAGATTTATATTTTTAATTTTTAAAAAACATGGACTTATAAAAACCTTGAATTATTTCAATGAATTTTTTTTAGACCACATTTAATTGGAATTCATGTTGGATTCTGGCCTCAAAAAACATTTTTTCTGAACATGTACATCATTACTTACATCTTCTATCCAATAGAACTTTGAAAGTTTGTATTCTATGAAAATACTTCTTCCCTTTTCCACCAAACTTCTATTTTCCCTTTCTGCTACTCGATTTATTTGTGGTGTATATGGAGCACTATACTAATGTTTTATTCAATTATTTCTCAAATAAGATTCAAAATTATTTCATGTCAATTTTGTATAATTATGTTTTCTCATATTCTTTATGAAAACCCTTATTTTTTTATCAACTTATTTTCTAAAGACTATGAAAATTTCTACAGCCTCTGACTTATGTTTCATAAACATGATGTTTTCATTTGAATAAAATATTTAATAAAAGTGATAAAGTAAAAAAAATCCCCTTTTTTTGATTGATATCTCATGGGCCCACATAAATTATAATGAATAAGTTCAAGAGGTCTGGTAGATTGAATCTCAACTTTCATATGACTTTTATTAGTCATCTTACCATTCTGAAAATTATCACAAAAATATTCTTCTCTTCTTTTCAATTCTAGAAATTTTTTTACAGAATCAACTTTATAAAGTTTTTTCATACTTTTCTTCCCAATATGAAAAATTCTCTAGTGCCACAACTTATTCTCATCTCTATAACCTAAGTAAAATGATCTGTTAAATTTTCCAATTTGAAATAGATTCTCACTAGTTTTTTCTCCTTTTGTAATAATTTTTCCATCTTTCACACTTATGATGATACAAGAATTTTTTTTTTTGAAAATATATTCTTTTTAATCATCAAAAAGTTGACTTACACTAAGTAAACTATGTTTTAGTCCCTAAAAAAATAAAACTTCCTTAGATTTCAACTTTTTTACTTCAATATCATCCATTTTGATTCCTATAATTTTTAAAGAACTATCATTCCCAAAGGTAACAACACCTCTATCATTATTTTCAACATGTTTCAAGATTTTAAAATCACTTTTAATGTGTGATGAATAACTACTAACAAGTATCAGTGTTTTTTATTTTTTAATTTCTTTCAAATATTTCTCAACAATAAAATCACTTTCCTAAACTTTCTTTTTTCAAACTTCCTTTTCTTTTCTTCCATAAGTGACTTTTTTTTGAAGGAGTGTCATAAAATATTCTACATGAGGACTATCCTGATCACATCTTCCAAAAATTTCTTTAAGACATTTAAATTGATTATTTTTTGGAAAGTTTCTCACATATTGATATTTTTCTTTTCTAACTTCATGTGGGTTAGGAAAGTTGTTCATTCTTATTTCACCATTTCTTTCTCTCTATTCAATAATTATTATGGGAAGTGAAAAGTTATGGAAACAATTAAAATAATTATGTCCATAGATTCCACAGAACCAAAAAACCATCAAATGTTGATTTTATATTAAATTGAGATCTTTCTCTATAGAAAATTTTTTGAGGTTGATAACTTATTATTGATCTAATATACACTAGGCATAGACCATATTTCCTTATAAGATAGTTTTCAACTTCTGTAGATGTTATAGGTTTCTCACATCCTTTCTCCATAAAAACATTCCCAGAACTTTTATTATCACCTAAAATGTTAGAAAAATTAGATGAAATGTTATTTTTAGAGGGTGAAGATTTAACCTGATTCTTGATTTTAGATTTCTCATTAATGTTATAAGTATTATATTTTACTTCCAAGTATTTTTTTAATTTTTCATTCATCTTCCTCAAGGTAATTTTAGGCTCAAGAATTTTTTATTAAAACTTGTTAAATTCATCTTCTTTAATTTATAACTTATTACTAAGATCTTCAACCATCTTTCCCTTTTCATAAATTCTAGTTTTTTAACTTAATATATCCTGGATGTATTCTTATCCTTGTCTAAAAACATATTTTTTACCTTTAATGACTTTTTAACTATCTTTATTTATCATTCTGATTTATTTTTTGAGTGACTTGATTTTCTCAAGACATGTAACTAGTTACATTCTAAACTGAGACTCTCTATAAGATTCTTCACCTCCTTCATCTTCACTATTTGAAGAGTCTTATGTTTTCTTGACTTTTACAATGATTTTTTTTAAACTTTTTAGAACTTTAATATTCTGAATAATTGTTTTCAGTTGAGTTTAATTTAGATTTCTTAGTCAATATACTTTTATTATTCCTAGTAAAATTATTCTTATATATTTTGGATGAATTTTATTCTTTAGAAATTTTGTTCCCCTTTTTCCAATAATTTTTTTCATTAGAATCATCTTGATATTCTCCAACTTTTTTCTTGGGGAAATTCATATAAAAATTTCTAATTCCACCACACTTGAAACACTTTAGAGGAAGTCTTATTCCATAATTTCCTCTTTCTCTCTAATAGCTTCTATAGATAAAAGACAATACTTTATCATTCAACTCATCATACTCTTTATCTTGAAAATAACAGGGCTCAACATCTTCAATATCTTGAATTTTTGTCTTTCACATATCTTCAAAAACCATTTTATCCTTCAAATTATTTTTGAACATTGGATATTTAATTATCTAATAAGAAACAATAAATTTATGAAATTAATCAAGAGTTAAATCATCATTATATTCTAAAGAGTAAATTTTAGAATCAAACCTATCTATAAAGTTTCTCATATGTTTCTTAAATATTTTAGAATATTTCATAACTTCTCCAAATCCTATTATGTTGCAAAGAATTTAATTTACCCAAGTAAAGTATTCATTAATTGTTTCTTAATATCTTATTCTTATGTCTTAAAACTTAATATGCCAAATTTTTAGCTTTTATTCATTCACTTTAGTATTCCCTTCAAACACATTTTGTATCTTGTCCCACAAACTCTTTAAATTTTTGAGACCCATAACCTTCGTATAAACATTTTCTGATAGATACATAAAGATATAATTTCTAGCCTTTCCATCATATTCAATATTTCTTTTGTCAGCAATCAGTATACCAGCATCTTTCTCAATAGGTGTAAGACCTATTGTAGTAGCATAAAAAACTTTCAGGCCAAGAGATAGGAGATAAGGAATCATCCTATTTTTCCATCCATAATATTTTTTCCATAAAATATGGGAATTCCTATACTATTGATAGAATTTATATTATCCATGATAAGGATTCAATAAGGGATCATTTTCTCTAATACTAATTGAAGTTATAAAGTATTGAATAACAACTAATAAGGGGGTTGAATCAGTTGATCGCTTTTATACATTTCAATACTTTTAAAAACTTTACCCCTAAAACCTTTTAAAGTTTATGTCCTTATAATATTTTATTAAATAATCATGTATGAAAAGGTATAAAATAATGTGATCACATTATATTTCAAAGGTCTGGCCTTAGTGTGAGAACCTACATCCTTTCTATGGTCACTCTTGTGGGTCTATAGAAATTAACTGTAATGAAGAAGTTAATACAACTTGTATCAACTCTCATTATACACCTTCCATTTCCTGATATGAATGATTATAATAACTTCCATTAGTTAAAAAAGTTCTACAAAAAACAAATGATAGAAAAATTAAAAGATCAAAAAAAAATTTGATCCAAAAATATTTGTTCACAATATTAGTCTGATTCCATTTGATCTGATTACCTCATTCTGATTGATTCATTATAATTGAATCAGCTCAATACACTCATTATGATGAACCTTTTTATAAAACTTCACTTCTAAAACTCTACTCAATCTTCTCATCTTGATCTTCTTTATTATGATTAGTCTTATATTCCTTAGTCTGGTAATAAAAATTCCAGATGTATGATCTTATAATGAGATCTATTTCCTAAAAGAACTCTTACTCAAACTCTAAAGTGCTTCACCGTTTATGCACATGAAAATTTTTCAAATTATGAATATATTGTGCATCTATTTATAGTTATCCTGAAATGGAAAAGGTGAGAAACTGAAAAAAAAAATCCTAGTTACTCAAATTCAAAAACCTCCAAAATTCACATATATTTGATCTTCATGTTTGACCACTTCAAATCTACTATAACATTCTTTAATTATATTGGGTATTCTTAGTAATAAGTCTTCTTAAAATTCCTAACTTTTATTCAATGTGATAGAACTTCCTTATCTCATTATAATAGAACTTCCTCAGCTCATTATAATGGAACATTCTCAAGTCATTACGATGGAACATCTTCAGCACATTATGATAGAACGTAATTAGCTCAGTATGATGGAATTTTCTCAAATCAGTCTATTCGAACTTTCGTAGCTTAGTCCAATCTTACTTCTTTAGTTTATTCTAATCTGTTACTCATTCTACTGGATTTCTCATCACAATGGAATCCTCATTATGTTGGATTTCTCATTGAAATGGAATACTTATTATGATGTATTTCTCATTATGATGAAATCCTAATTACAATTGATTTCTAATTATAATGGAATCATCCAATCAAAAACTTAGAAAATCATCAATATTTATGATATTTTACACATTCAGACACAAGAAAAATTTTGTGTCCTTTACTTCTATATCCTATGAAATTGTTTCTTGATTTATGGAATTGATAAAATCTTTACAATTCCTCTATTTCTTAAAAAACTTTTATCGTGATAATTTATCATGATTTATGACAACTCCAAGATCATACAAGAATCATATGATTTAAGGTTAAAAGGTTTAATAACTTTCTAACTCCTAACATCACTATATTTCTTCAACTTCTTCAATAACATTATGACTTCCTCACTCAACAACTTCTAACATTCTAACCAACATCGAGTCTGATGAATCTTTAAATTCATTCCAATGGATCTGAGACTGATGATGCATCTAATAAACAACTTCATATTTATAATGCCTTCTACATTAGTATCTTTTTGTTCTAATACTTTTCATCTGAAAAACAACTTACTCAAAAACAAAAAATATCTACCCCTTTGTGTTTAGTTTCAAAAAATCATTAACTTTATCATGTTTTTCAATAACATTCTTTTACAAAATATTAGTTTGTCAAAAAATAAAAAAAAATTGTTAAAAAATATCACAAAGGATCTTCAATCTTATAATTTAGGATTTTACTCCTAATGCCACTAAGAAAGAGGCCTAAAGGGTCACATACTAAGTGTATCTACAATCTTAGTAAAATTCAAGTAATGATTTTAACATGTTATAATAAATAATATTTATTTAGTTTGGTTAATTGAAAAAAATTAATCACAAGTTATTTGAAAGAATAAGTGATTTAAATAATAATAATAAATATTTATTTTAAATTTTGGTGAATATAATATTTATTATATTAATAATACAGTGACATTTATTTATTAAGTAGACATTATTCAATGATCGGTAAATATCAACAAAGGAAAGAGAGTTGAACTTAATGGTACAATTGGAAATAGTATAAATGATATTTATTTATATTCTTAATGTGTTTCACATGTTAAGTGTTTAATAATAATTTTATTATTATTATTGGACATGGGGTCAATTAAGAATAGTTAAGTAGGTAAAGGCCTTGTGTGTGATTTTCCAAACCTAAACCTTCCATAATAAATATCTAATTATAAATCTTTACTAAAAATGACTTTTGGAATGAAAAATGGATAGATATTGACTTTCTCAGGTCATAGAGTGAATTCTATCTTCTCCGTCTATCAATCCTTCAAGAGAATGACAATATTTCTTCCTCCTTAAAGAAGAATACTATTGTGATCAATCATGAACAACGCAAGTGATCAGGATTAGTAATGCTAGCACCTAGTGATTCAATAGCATTGTTTAGATATTGTGGTGCATGTGTTGATCACTTCTAGGTATATTCTTCACTTAGATCATATATCATAGTGATGATACAACAAGATCTATTTAACAAGATCATTAATGAAAGTGGTATTATAAGTTGAGGTAATTCTATATATACACATAAATTAATTGTAAATTATATGTGAAGATCCTTCTCTTCTAGTTCTAGAATTTTAATATAGTTAAGTAATCTATGGATTTCATTGGACATGATTTTTTTATCATGTGAGAAAATGATTACATGTAAATTAATTTTAAAATTTGAGTTGGTCACACAATCAAAGGATGCTTCCACTACTCCTAGAACCTATAAGTGGTATCAGAGCAGTCATATTTTTAATTTATAATTATTTATTATTCTTTGATATTTTGTATGTTTTTATGTTTTCTTTTACTTATATAGATTTGTTTTAATATATTACATCATCATATCTCTTCTTTATTCTTTCTCAAAAACATAACTAGTAAACGGTTGAGATTTAAAAATGAAGAACCATTCGAAGAACACCATATAAAGATTCTAAAGGCTCTACCTGGAAAAAAATAGAATACATGACATGTACTCCTTCTATACATGTTGTGTACTAGTCTTTTTACATCCAGATTTAATAATACAGCTAGATAGATCCGACATAATCGGATCCAGGATTTAGAAAACAAATTGATCAACATGTAAATCCAAATAGACTGGAACATTTATTGAAGAACTACACATCATGTAACCACTATACACGACGCTTAGTCCCTATTTTATCATCTCTGAGAACACTGGGTGTCCTAAGTGTGTTGTGTATTAGATAATTAACATGGGAACTGAAAAGTTGAGAAAATTTGAGTGAAATCTCTGTACCTCAAACACATCTGTAGTAAGAAACATGCTTAGTCCCAAGGCGTGTGCTATAGACATGGTCAGAGGTTAGTACACACCTTATACTATAGTATGCACTATGTAGTCTGATATAGAAATTATTCCCCATTTTTTATGAATAAAATTTAAATATATAATCAAACCAATTAACATGTATTCTTTGTGTTATTTATTTGAAAAATTACTTACCATGTCATAGGACTGATAATTTTATATCAAATCAATTTTTGTGTTAAAATTTTGGATTAGCACATAAAGTTACCTCCAAGTACACTTGTGTGCTTCATTAATTTTAAATAAAATTAATTTTGTTTAAAATTATAAATAATGGTGAGTTATGGATGCTTGGATGGAATTAAGATAAACTGATTTAATTGGATTAATTCATGGAACATTATCTTAATTAAAGAATGAATCAACGTAATTGATAATAAGATTACAAATTTATATCCATTTCTTGATGTGTGGTTGATCATGTTATTATACCATCCCTTTTTATGTGATTGGTTTTTATAATTTATTGTCATTAAATTAAAATTGTTTGTCTGCATGTCATCCCATCCCCCTTATTATATAAGGACTTGTGTGACCATGGGTTTTTTTATATAAACCATTTTATCCAATACATCGGATCCCATCACCTATGAGTGAGTTAAAATATTATGTAAGGATGGAGATCCTAGCTGAGAGGTGGCAGTCTGAGTCAAAGGATATAAGGAAAAAACAATAGAAGCGACACATAGGATCAAATGTGGAATGCTGCAACATGAACTAATCTACTGTTAAATGTGTTTTACCATAGGTTTGAGGGTTTTTTTATCATTCGTTAGATAAAATAATCATTACAGAATCTCATGATCATTCCACTTATGTTTTATTTTTATTAGTTTCATGGTTAATTATTTATGTTTGTGAATTTTATGTGATATACTAATAAATGAATTAACAATAATGAAAGATTGAATAAAACATAATTGTATTATGCAAAAATGTTTTATCATACATGGTTAATCACTTAAGTAAAATCCACATAATATAACAAGGAATGTGAAAAGATAAAATGGTTTTTTCATATAAGGATAAAAATCCCTCAAATAAAATATTAAGTCAGTATATCCTTTCACTACATAAGTTATAAATGGCCTCAAAGTTCAAAGGTTTTGACCAACCCAATTTGAGGTGCTTTTAATTATCATGGAACTTTTAGCTTTAAGTTTTGGGTTGACTTAACTTGGTTTACATAAAGGGTTGACTTCCCAAATAGAACATTGTGTAATTGAGAGGAAAGTGTAGAGGAAATATTTAAAATAGGATTTCATGATTAGGGAGTCTTCTCAACGAATCAAGGAACTGTGATTTAATGTAGTTTTCAAGTTATTCCTACAAAAAACCCTTAAAATATCTTTTCAGACCCAATTATGGGTTATGATAAGGGTAATATGGATCCTTACTACCTAAATATCTAATTGAAAAGATATTCCAAAACTGATGGAAATGTCTATTAGGTTTTGCAAAATAGTGGGAGATTAATGGAATTAAATTTATTTTAAATTTTCTAATATGTTTTTGTAATCAAAATAAGTACTAATTATCTTCCCTTAATTTGTAGAAATGGAAAATAAAATGACTTTGTCAATATCACTATCATCCATACTTGGAAGGATAACCTTCTCATTGGTGAAAATTTCCTATAATGGTATAGGTTCTTGTGTGTTATAATACAACTTGAATGGAAATTATATGTGCTCAAAGCCCTAGTTATTGAGTTCATTTTTAAAGAGGCTAGTAGGGAAGAAGTATTTATCTATTTGAATCCTGTGGATGATGCAATGGAAATCCAATGTTTCATGTTATCCTCCTTGTCTGATGATATTCTAAAGAAATATGAGGATATGGATGTGTATAGAATTGTTTCTCACCTTAAGGATTTATATACTATAAGTAAGGATCATAGAGAGATGAGATATTCAATGAATTTTTTATATGCATGCTTGGAGAGTCGACACCAGCTAATAAACCTATAGTCATGACGATTGGATACATTGAGCGCTTAGACATCTTGGGTTTTAATAACCCTGATGATCTACGCACAGATCTCGTTTTGTACTCTATACCCAAAAAATTATACAATTTTATTGTAAATTATAATATGATAAATAGATATAAGACACTTTCATAAATTCTTACTATTATTTGTAAAGTTGATAAAGACATATGGCATGAAACCCTCATTTCCCTTATGGTTAATAATAATATAAAGAACATAAAAAACAAGTTAAAGAACCATTCCATGTTTAAGTCACTAGAGTATCATCCTTCCAAGAAGAAGAAGATCTAAATTCAAGTAAAGGGACATGATGCGCTATGTATTATGTGTGGCAAGAAAATGAAATAGGAGTTACACCTGGATAAATAAGTAAGGGGAAGCTTTGGGTGTGTTCATTATTGAGTGTAATCTTTATATAACGACAAGTTAGGTATTAGATATTGCCTATGGTGCTCAAATTTTTATCCAAATATAGGAACCAAGTAGATTTTGTAAGATTGATAATGATGAGGTGGATCTATGGGTTTCCAATAGATCAATGATAGTTTCTCTAGCCATTAGAAACTACCATCTCACATTTCCAATAGGATTTTTTTTAAAGAACTGTTATTATGTGCCTAGTGTTACCGAGAACATTATTTCCATTTCTTTTCTAGATATGGATGGATTTATTTTTAGATTTGGAAATAAGGGTTGATAATTTTATAAATATATCACATGTTTTGGTATGGAATAGTTTGATAATAGTATTTTTGTATTAAATTATGAAAACAAATATTGGAAATTGATAATGAAACAAATATAAATGACTTTTATAACACCCAATTGTGTCATTGTTGTCTTGCTCAGGTAAACAAGAAGTGTTTGACAAATACTTATCAAGATAGTTACTTAGACTATTTTTATATTAACCCACTTGAAAATGCCACACTTGTTTATAAGGAAAGATGACCAAACTATTATTTGGTAGTCAAGGTGAGAAGGCCACAGATCTTCTATATTTGGTACATATTAATGTTTTCGGACCATTTCAAGTAGAGGTTGGAGGTGGATTCTTATAATTTATTACTTTTACTGATTACTTGAGCATGTATGGTTATATATACTTGATGAGGTACAACTCTAAATCCTTTGAGAAGTTCAAATAGTTCAAGAATGAGGTTGATAATCTTATTTGTAGAAAGATAAAGAAACTTCAATCAGATTGAGGTGTTGAATATCTTAACTAATACTTTATCAACATTCAATGGGAGTATGGAGTTTTATCTCAACTCACTCCACCTTATACACTATAATGGAATGGTGTTAGTAAAAGAAAAAACCATGCACTAATAGACATGGTAAGGTTGATGATAAGTCACACAATCCTTCCTTTATCCTTTTAGAGATATGAATTACATATTCCATCATACTTACTAAATTGGTCACCAACTAAAGTGGAAATTGGTATTCCTTTTGAATTATGGAGTGGAAAGAAACCCATTTTTTCACATGTTCATGAATGGGGTTATGAGGAATTTTTTAAGGCTAGATCAAGAAATAAACTCGCACATTGAGGCATGAATTGTATATTTATAGGGTATCCCAAGGAAACATGGGGATACTATCTATACAACCCTTAAGATAAGAAATTAATTATCATAAGATATGTCATTTTTTTAGAGGGATCACATCATCAAGGTTGATAGTGGGATAAATATTGACTTTGATAAATTTGATGATAGAGATACATAAGAGTTGCTATATGAATGGATTCCATAGGGCCCCATGGAAGAAGTTGTTCCTAAAACACAAGTACTGTATAGGATCACTATAGAGGTAAGAGAACCAGAGAGATATGGTTTTCTAGTCATTAATAATGGTGACTCATTATTAGTTGATAATAATTATCCTCTATCCTACAAGGATGTAGTAGAGAGCTCAAAAGATACAAGGTGGCAAGAAGCCATGAATTCTTAGATGGATTCCATGTAACAAAACCAAGTTTGGATTTGGATCTATATTCTAGTTGATGTAAATCCTATTAGGGATAAATGGTAATTCAATAGAAATGTGGATAGTGAAGGTAAAGTAAATACCTATAAATCATAGTGAGCAGATAAAGGGTTTAGATAGTGTTAATTCATTGACTATGGCAAAGCCTTTTCTCCAGTTTCAATGTTTAAATTTAGAGGAATTTTTTTCTCATAGCAGCTTACCATGACTATGAGATTTGGAAAATCGATGTCAAAACTACTTTATTTAATGGGAACCTTTAATAGAATGTGTATATGAGACAACCAGAAGGGTTTGTGACTCTAGGAAATTCCAAAAAGGTATGAAAGTTTCATAGATATATCTATAGACTAAAGAAAGCATTCATTCCATGGATTATTTGATTTGATGAAGCCATAAAGGAATATGGTTTCATTAAGAATGAATGTGATCCTTAAGTTTACAAGAAGTTTATTGGGATTATGATTGTTTTCATAGTAATAAATTCTGATGACATATTACTAATTTGAAACAATATACCAACCTTATAAGAGGTTAAGGCATGGTTGAGGAAGTTATTCTCTATGAAGGACTTAGGTGAAGTAGCCTACATTTTAGGGATCAATATCATGAATAATGGATCTAAGAGGCTTCTTGGACAGAGTTAAGGTGGATGCATTGACCAGATACTGAAGAGGTTCATTATGGAACAATCAAAGAGAGTATTAGTTCCATTTTCACATGGTAAATATCTTTTTAAGAAAATATGTCCTCAAACACAAGAGGAAAGAGATATAATGAGTAAGATCTAATATTATTATGTGGTAGGATCTATCATGTATGTTATGTTATGTATGAGGCTTGATATTTCCAATGCTTTGAGAATGGTAGGTAGATACCAAGAATATATTGGTGAACAAAATTGGATTTTTGTTAAGACTATACTCAAGTATCTAAGGTGAACTAAGTATGTATTCTTGGTGTATGTAGGAGATGAAGATATAGTGATCATGGGTTATGTAGATACTAGATTTTAGGAATATTGGAATGATATAAAGTCACATTATAGATATATTTTTGATTTTGATGCATCCAATGAATCATTTTTCATTCACAATATTGTTTTAGATATTTATATGGATCCTATTAATAAATACCCTTTCACATTTTACTATGATAACACTATAGTAGTAGGTCTAACTAAGGATTTGAGGTCACACTAAAGGAAAAAGTACATACTTTAAAAGTTTCATCTCTTGAGGTATTTTTCTCATTGATGTGAATTTTTAGTGAGTGGATTATCCATAGAGGAAAATACATTGGACCCATTGACCAAGGATTTATCTCATCAGAGGCATGAGATTCATGTGAGAGCTCGTGGACTGAGAGTTATTGTCAGTTGGGTCTAGTACAAGTGCAGTTTGTTATAGTCAGTTCCCTATAATGATTTCATTAGTACTTGATTACATGATTTCATTATTAATGAATTTTTCTTATCACATAATTATTGTTACTATACCTGACATTTGTATATGATAATTTCCTAAGAATATATTCCACACTAAAAGGTTACAATAGTTTCATTCTATAATGAGAACCTAGAGGTGTCGCGACAGTATTCTTGAGTAACATTTTCTGGCTGAATTATATTGTTTTATGGGACACATGTGATATAGTATATTAGGTGTATGAGGCTCATAATACATTGGGACACATTCTCATGGTGTTCTCCCTTGGTAATCTCCAATACATGAGGTTATGGGAACATACATGTTAATAGAAAATCCATATTTCTATGTGTCATTAGATGTTCCTATATACAGATGTGTGCATTAATCCTTAGAATTTAATATTATCATTAAAGGATATCATGACTCACACACTTGGTTATATTAATGAAAACCATGACAAAAGATGCTCGTAGTGAGGTAAGATAATTGGGTGTGTCATGAGTGATAGTGTATTAATATATAATGCAATAAAGGATTTATCCCTTATATCACTTGTCAGAATCTGATAGCATGGGTCTTTTAATGGGAACGAAACAGCCTGCATAAATCCAAATCCATGGTGTTCGGTGGCAAAGTTCATTTTTTTTAATTCAAAAAAAAAGAGACATTGAGTGTATAGGTTGATGGCACCAGCATGAAACCTACTTAATTCAAGATATCACGATAAAGGGGTCATATTACATAATAAGACTTCGTAGGAGGTTGGATTCCGTTGTGACATTAACATCTTTATTTATGGGAGACTTGGTGTATTTATAGATGTTAACCTTGGACTTTAGGCATTTATTCCTATTTCTACTGAGAAAAAGTCCTAGAGGGTCACATACTAAGTGTATCTGCAATATCAGTTAAATTCATGTAATGAATTTAATATGTTAAAATAAATAATATTTATTCAATTTGGTATATTTCCATATTTAAATCAAAAGTTATCGGAAATAATAAATGAGTTAAATAATGATAATAATAATAAACATTTATTTATAATTTTGGAGAATATAATATTTATTATATTTATTATAGAATAATAAAATGACATTTATTTATTAAACATATGTTATTTGAGGATCAGTAAATGCCGAAAAAGGAAAGCAGACTAAGATTTAATAGTCTAATTGGAAATGGTATAAATGATATTTATTTATATTCTTAATGTATTTCACATGTCAAGCTGTTAATTATAATATTATTATTATTATTGGACATGGGGTCAATTAGGAATTATTAAGTAGTTAAAGGTATTGTGTGTGATTTTCCAACCCAAAACCTGCCATAATGAATAACTAATTATAACTCTTTCCTAGAATAAACATTTAGCATGCATAATGGATAGATAGAGACTTTATCAAGCCCTGTATTTAATTCCATATTCCACATCTATCAAGAATTATAGAGAACATAAATATTTCTTCCTCTTTTTGAGAATAATGTTATATATTGTGATCAACTATGAACAATGAAAGTTATCAGGATCAGTCATACTATCACCTATTGATTCTACGACATCATTCAAATATTTTAGTGCACATGTGGATAATTATTAGAGGTATTCTACACTTATATATTGTACAAAAATGATAGTATTACATGATCTAGTTATTCGGATCATCATCAAAAGTGGGATTACATGTTAAGGGAATTATATATCTTCTAAAAAATTAATTATAAATTACATTTGAAGATATTTATATTCTAGTTACAGTATATTAATCTAGTCAATTAATCTACAATTTTCATTGGATATGACATTTTGATAAAGTATGGAAACAATTACACGTAAATTAAGACTAAAATATGAGTTAGTCATGCCATCAAAAGATTCTTCTGCTATGCCTAGAACCTACACTTATGTACGATATAATTGTTTTAAAACCTCATAAACCTCTATCTGATGATATTTTGGGGAAAATTCATTCTAATGGGAATCACTTGGAAACCTTTTACTGATGAATTCATATAGAGAATTATTTATTCAATGTCCTTCACATGTCTCCTCTAACTTATTACTTTTTTAGAAGTCCTATACTTGGTCTTTCGAAAACTTATGTTTAGTATAGTCTATCTAATGACTCACCAAGTTTGCACAACAGATTTAAAACCTCCTTTAATTAGCTAAAACATTATAAACACTAGATTCATTCATTCAATTCAATTTATTAACTTTGTTTTTGATTATTGTATAAGTCCTTTTGATGGAATTAGTGCAGTTCTTTTTTAAACTTCACTCAGTACGTCATAATGTTTTGGAACCATCATTCCACCGAGTTCCTCCAAATTTTCTTTCAATAAACTTCAATATACAATATTAAAACACTTCATGATGTTTTCTAAATTAAGGATCAGTAATTAATCACCAAATTTATCTCTCTTTTATAGTGTCTTTTCTCTTTTTCCAAACATTATCATTGAAACATAGTCATAAGGCATTGTGATGTTAAAGAAATTAAGAGTATATCACTAAGTATCAACTGATATAATTTTTATAAAATTTATTTGTTGGGTGTTACTATGAATGTAATTAGTCAAAAAATTATTTCCATATTTCCTCTAATCGACTCATTATGCTCACATTAGTTTTATTTCATTGTGAACATTCTTCTTGTGATCTCCAAATCTTTCTTCTGATCACTGTAAACGTTCTTTTGGTGATCTCACAATATTTTATACGACTGATGGAATTTACATATTGATCCATCCGATGGAATTTAAATCTTTTTATATTTAATAGACTGTGTTAAATGACTTTGGAATGACTCATCTGATGGGATCTATAATAATGACTTTATAAAGTTCAATCTGATAAACACTTCTTCTGATCAGCACGTTACGCAGAACTTCATCTGATCATCCTTATTATCTCCACCCATTTGACTTCACAAAATTTTAAGGAAACTTCAAAATGTTGATAACAAATGTACTAATACAATAATCATAGCACATGTAATATTAATGAGGAATATATCTCCAATCATCATATGTAAACTCAGAGTCTTTAAATAACTTTCTCTCTTTAAGTAAATAATAATCTCCCTCTTCACTAAAGTCAAGAAAACCATTTGTATAGTTCTTAAGATAATAAGACATAAGAACTTTATTTCTTCTCCGTCCATTAATCCAAGATACATCAAATTTTTTACCAATATTGGATACTTCCATAAATAATTTTATTAACATCTTTTTATAACTTCTTCAACATATTGCCATTGATGAAATATTTATATTTCATTGAAAACCATTTACAACCATGGATAAAAAAATACAAATCTCACACAAAGTGGGATATTTAGACATTGAATGAAGGAACTTAATATGATTTTTTTAAACTCATGATCTCTATGAATGAATATATTAAATTATATTCATGGGGTAGTAAGTACACCATATAAAAGAAATCAAATTTCTCAAAAGGAAATATGTCTCAAGGAATTGAAATTGAGACCAAGAACCCTTAGAAAGATCAAGGTATTTAAAGTAAGAATCAATAAATGAAGTGATTGAGTGAAAAAAAAGTAAATTCACATAAAATAGTTTTAAATACAACATAAAAAATCAGGGGTCATAATACACAATGAATAAGCTATAGAACCTAATGAAAGGAAATTGTGTTAAAAATCCTCTTACCTTGGGATTCCACTTAGTCGAACATGTTATAAAATTTTTATAATATATTTATACTTATTATAAATCTATATCAAAACAATATTAATATATATATTAATATATATCATTCACTCATAACTTCTTTTTACCCATTTACTTATAATACTTCCTTAAAATCGTTTTTTTTTATGTTAACTAACTTGTTTCCCATGCATGTTTTGATTTCAAGGTTTAGATCCTTGCACTTTGGTCATGGTTTCATCATATATATAATTTTTAACACTTTATAATTATAATTTTTATATATTAAAAATAATTTTAGAACCATCCATGTAATGTGTTTATGAAAAAAAAATACGTCATTTCATGGTGACGGTAGTCAGTATATACACATGAGTGACATTTTAATTTTTCTAATGGATGAAAAGGGATTAAATTATATAATGGTTTACCTTTAAATAATAATAATAATATTATAAATATCATATGTATTCATTAAATCTAACCATATGACCAATCATGTGAGGCAGAAATGAAAAAATAACTACATCATCTCATGGAGGTGGTAGTCCACATATATGCACGAGCAGTGTTATCATTTTACAATGGATGGGAGGGTAAGAAGATAAATAATATATTATATTTATAAAATCATAATTATTTCATAATTATCATATAAATTCATTAATTCCATCTTTATAATCATTTGTGTGAGTTGGTGATGAAAAATAAAACACATTGCTTTGTGGAGGCGATATTTCGCACGTACGTACAAGCGACATTTTCATTTTCCATAAGATGGAAAAAGAGATAGAAAAAGGTTTTACCATTAATATAATAACATTTTATAATAACAAATATACTTATGAAATTATATTATGATGGTTATAATATATTTTAAGGACGTATAATAAGAAATAAATTTCAAAGAATTCAGTTAACATTTATACCTCTTCTTTTGATATCCTCCTTTCAATTGAACTTAATACCATAGGAGGAGAGGTTTATGGTCACACCAATGGTTTTGAAATGTGTTATGAGAAGTTTTAAGAGGTATATGATTATAATTTTGAGATTAAATTAAACTCATATGTTCCTTTTGAAAGGTTAGATTAAGTCCCCTTTTATAGAAAAAATCAATGACATTTTCATAAATATTAAGCCTTTAAGGGTCTTGAAAGTATTTTAAAAATGAAAAGTGTCTCAAAATGGACAAATAATAAAATTATAGACCATTAAACATTAAAATTTTCCTATTATAATATTTATATTATTTTTAAATAAATTCATAAAATATTGTTTAACATTAAATATCCTTAAAGTCGTCTTCAAGACTATTTACATAATTTGACTTTAAAAACATAAATATAAGAGTAGAATTAAAATTTTAATATTAAAAAAATTAATTAAATTTTATTTTAATTCATAAAAATCATTAAAACCCCTAAATTATTCAAAACACATCACTTTTCATATTTTTAAATCTATTACTTTGATTTTTCACTCGTTTACACAAGTGTTGCATCAACGATGTGTAAGCATTCTAGGTAATTATAACATCACCAAAAATTAAAAAATGAATTATAATAATAAATATAATTTATTCATAATAAAAATAATTATTTAGAACTATTTATAAATTATTTTTATCCCTACCATTATTTTGAAAAGGCATTAAGTGAGTGAGAGTGAAATTTTTGATTATATTAATTTTATAATATAAAAGAAATTTAATAATCAAATAAAGTGGTAAAATAGATAAAAATTAGAATATATAATAATTTATGGTCTAAATACACTCATATAATAAAATTTAGATAATTTTTAAGGGTATTTCTAGACATATCTCTTAGTTTAACCCCCATCTTAAACCATTAAACATTTATTGTGGTGACAAACTCTTACTATGGTAATTATTCATTATGAAAAAAATTGAACTCATTAAAAAATTAGATAATTATGACAATAAATATGGAATAAATTTTCCAAGATTCAATTTCTATAGGTACTTTTAATATAAGTTCACAAAATGCAACAAAAGTCGTTTTTAGAAAAATACCCCTTTAAGGAAAAAAATGATTCTATAGAAAAATCATTTATAATTTTGATTCCCAAGTAATTAATTGGATTTTTTTTAATCATAGTATACTTATTTTACTATCAAACTAATACAAAACCAAAAGTAACCATGTGAATTATTGATTATAAGAGAATAAACAAAAATAGTTTTTTGAAAAAAAACATTACTTCAATTACCAAAATGTCAAAAGTAGATATCTAAGTTCAGTATTATACTTTTAAATGCATTATATTACTAATTAAATATTTATTTTTTCTAAAAAAATCATAAAATTTAAAATCATTATTATATCATGATAATATCATAAAAATGATAGTATTTGTAAAATTAGTATTTTTCAGTATTCACCCAACTATTTTAGAAAAATCCTATAAAATTATATTAATCTTATTTTAATATGGTGATATCAAAAATGAAGTGAATTTTATCAATTTAAATTTATGAAATTAAGAAATTTAACTTTTAAAAAAATAAAAATATAAATAAAAACACTTTTTTATAAAAATGACTCTTTAAACATTAAGTGTTCTTAACCTTCTATCATAACAATTACCAAATAGTGTTAATTTATTTATTTTCACACTATATAATCATAATGTATTGATGTTTACCTTTCATTTTAAATAAAATATTATTCACTTTAGTTCATTGTTGCATAAATCACATGCTATTTAATAAGACATTTAATTAAAGTAATATATTCTAAAATCTTGGAGTGTTGCACTAACTCACATTCAATATGTGAGATTTTTCATAACTTTCAATCAATAATTTTACAAAATATCAAAATCCTTCATAGAATACTGAATACATGATATTTAATCTTTTATAAGTGAATATGTAATATATTTCCTTTCATTCAAATCAATACCTATGATATTTATATAACTTTAGACGATACATAAGTTTTTCTCCTTGTATGAATTCTTAGTACTTTATATATTTACTCTAACATCTCTAGGATGTGTAACATTTTTAACATAATGAAATTCTTCATATCTATCATATAGGTAATATATTTATACTCCAGAGAAGTTATGTAAGATATTTTAATTTTTAATAGAATATCATTATGTAAGATATTATTTATCTCCAATGGGATATGTAATATTTTATACATAACTTATTTTCCTGGATGAAATGATTTTTATCCATGCATAAGATTTTTCAAAGATATGTATTATATTCTTCCCAACACTAATTATACATAAAATTTCTAATGTAGAGAAAATTCAAGTATGTAAGATATTTAAAAACCTCCCTATGTTGCATAATAATTTATCCTTAAGTAGAGTTTCCAATCCGGAACAAACATAAGGTTTTTCTACACCACAGAATTAAGAGAAAATTGAATATCCAAAATAATGATAAAATAATAATAATAAATAATAATAAATAATAATAAATAAAATAATAACAATAATAATAAAAATCAACATCATTATTTTCTTCTACAAGTAATGTAAACTTCAAACATAGAATCTTAAATTTTGTTAACATGATATAACTCAATAATGAATAAATAAAATATTTTAGATAAATTTATTTATCAAAACACAATAAATAAAGTGGCAAGGAGAAACTTAACACATGGTGTATTTCAATATGACATAGTTCCCTCTTGCATATACCATGACATATAGTATTTCATGGTCATGCCTATTTTAGTGCATGATCTAAAATTATCTCACTTGCATTAAAATACTTATAGACTTAGTGAAATTTCACCTTAGATCACATCATATACAAAAAATCATGAAATTAATTCCAAAATTATTTTTTTTAATACGTCCAAAACACCTTTTTTTAAAATATCAATCAATTTCACCACATGTTACATCATAAATAAAAAAAATGTGAAAATGCATCCAAAAATTCTTCTAGATACCCCCTAAAACACTTTTAGGGTAGCTCTTAAAGTTTCAAAAACATTATCCTCATTCTCAAAAACCACAAAGTGTGACCCCATGGAACTTTTTAGAATTGACAGAAAAGAATTATTCTTTAACTCATAAATATATGAAAATTGTTATCTTGGCACACATAGATTTTCAATTCCATGCTTTGTTTCAAATCCTCCTTTGTTTCTTATATTTCCCATGGCTTCCAGGTGTTCTGGGTTTGAAATTTTGGTTCCTATTGTGTTATTGATCTATGAACATTGTATTGGGGGTCTTTGATGGTAATTGGACTCCTCTTTTTTCAAAAGTATGGTGTGAGGATGTGGTGTTTTTGGGTTGGTTTTGTGACACTCCTAGTGGCACCACTTGTGGGGTAAGTTGTTAAGGTGGTTTGTACCCTTGAGTTGGATGAGTTTTAGGGTGAAATGGATGGTTTCTTGTGGGAATTTTTCTCCCTTATCATTGGCCTATCTTTTCCCCTATATTTCCCCCTTTTACCCCCTGAAATTGGAGGCAATACATTAATTTTTGGGTGTCTAGAACAGGTCGCATGGTTTGGCCGCACGGTTTACTAAACCGTGCAGCCAAACCATGCAGGGTGTCTAGTTCATTAAAATTTTGAGTTTTTTGACCCTTTTACCTTAGAGAAATAAACCAAATCCACCCCCATATTCCTTATTTCGTTCCCTACCTCCATATATAGCCTCTAAGGTAACTCACCCTCCCTTTGACCTCAACTTTGAAGGGATATTTGATGGGGGAAACATCAAAATCATGCAAGTAAGTCTTCCTCTCTTTGATCTCTTCCCTTCCCTTAGGGTTTCTTTCACCCTCTATGAATTTTATCTTGTCCAGAAAATAGTTCATTGTACCTAGGGTTTTTCTTTGGGTTTCTTTGTCTAATATTGAGGTTTTAGGTTGGTTTTTACTTCCTTGTGGTGCAGCGGTGGTGTGGTGGATGTTTCTCACCAATATTTGGGGGTTTTGACTCAAAAGGTAGGTGATTCAATATGTAGACATTACTTGATGAGTTTTCATGATTGATTTAATATTTTTCATTTTCCTCATATGTTGTGTGTGGTGCGAAAACTTTTTTGATGGATTTGGTTAAGAATTTAATTTTATAGTTGCATTTTAGCTTGAAATTGGGTGTTTTTCATGTGTGACTCTTGGGGTAATATTTGGGTGTATTCTATAACATATGAAAGTGATTTATTAGTGTTAAAATGGGATGAAAATTATTTTTGTTAATTATTTGGTGTCATTTTGGCCTCAAGAGGGGGTTTATGAATGGGTTTTATGTGTAAAACCATGTTTCAATCCTTGAAAGTGATTTATGGAAATTTGTATTTTTCATGGGTATCTTTTGTTGTATTATTTGAGTTAATTTTATAGCACTTGAGAATGGTTTAATAAATGTTTCATGGGCTTCCCATTTCTTCTTTAGTAGGTTCTTGGTGTGATTTTGGTCTTGAAAGAGGGGTTTTAAATGGTTGTTGTGTGCATGACATAGTTACACCCCTTGGGTTTGTTTTATGAAAATTATAAATGTTTTATTTGGTTAAAAAAAGGGGGAAAAGGGTGTATATGTACTCTTTGGTGAGTCTGTTCACCTAATATCGGTTTTTTAAAGGTAAAGTGGTCATTTAAGATGTCAAAAAAATTATAATTTTTTATAAAGTGCTGAAATTTTTTATCAAATGGTAAGAGAGGTGTGAAACATTGTTGTCGTCTGTTTTGTGTGAGTGTAATGTGAAAAATTAATTTTTTTGATGAAAGAAGTTTATTTTTTATGTTTGTGGAATGTTATGTTAATTTTAATATCTTGTAATGGTTTTTGTAAAAAAAATTAAAGGATTTGTGGAAGTGTAAAAGAGATTTAAAAAGTGTTGTGAGCTATTTTGGTGTGAGTTTGATTTCAAAATCAGTTTGAATAAAAAGGGGGCCAATATGACTTGTGTGATGTAAATGTGGGATGTTTTGGTGAATTTGTGATGTGGAAGTGGTATTTTCATGTGAAAATTATATTTCATGGCTTGTTGAACTTGTTTGAGCACAAGAGGGAAACCCGGGTATCTAGGTGGGTGGACGTGTAATAGTATGCTAGTGATCCTGTGGGGTTTGGACTCAGTTTAACATAGTAATTCTAACACTTACAACACTAACTAAACTATAATGATGATGATGGGGGACCACTAGGTTATTGTTATGTTCCCTACTACTAGATTTTTCATGATAATGGATATTTTTTATGGTTACTTTCACAGAGATACAAGGTACCTGGGACCCACAGCGAGCTTGTTTCTAGGGGTTATTTCTCATTTCTTGTGATCATTAGATATTTTTTGTTTACCATGGGCATACAGTATGGTTGGATGGAAAATTCAATAGCATTGGCATTATTTTTTTAAAAATTTTGATTATTTAAAATAGCCAACTTGAAAATTGTTTTTATTTAAAGTTGCATCTTTAAGAAATTGTAACTAGCATTTCCTGTTTATGAAAACTTGCAAGATTTTTGTATTTGAATGTTTATCACATGGAATCTTATAGTATTGGTATCCTATTGATATTTGTATCACACCCTACTTACACCTTTGTGTGTAATTATACTTGGTTTTTTTACGTAGGTTTGGGTATATCTTTTGTGCCAATGGTTTGGGTTTTTAGTGGTCCATCATGATGTGGTGTTTTGGAGATGGCTTGAGGACGGTGCCTCTTTCCATGTGGAGGTTATTGGGATATAATTTTTGGTTTTGTACCTTTTTTATGGTCTTTGAGAGTTGTTTTAAACTATGTAACTCAGTTCTGAATTTTTTTTAAATATGGTTTGGTTTGAAAAATCCATATTTGGATAATTGCATTTGTTTGTTGTTGCATTTTTATAAACTCAGATAAATCATTACCAACTTTCATTTTATGATACCCAAGAACTTGTTCCAGACTGTGGGTATCGGTAACGCCCTTTGGGAATTGTCACAGGATGGGTTGAGTGCCGGTTTTGATGGCTACTGAATCTGGTTTGTGACAAAATGGTATCAGAGGAGGTTCAGGTTAACTCTTTGGGTCATGTTATTTGAGGAATAGTCAGGATAGACTAGATTTAGGATTATAATGAATTGGAATTATAGTTATGGGTAATGTTCCTGATCACCACACCTCATGATAGGATTCAAGTCACTAGGATAAGTCAGGACTTATCTGAGTCCTTTGGTTTTCTTGGTTTGATTATGATTAGAAGAAATTAAAAGAGAGTTGGGTTAGTGGTCTTAGTGAGCTCGCAGGTCCTGGAAAGGTATTTAGAGCCGAGGATATTTCCCTATAACACTATCTATGATGGTGAATTGATTGGCGTATGGCTTCCAACCATATTTCCAAGTCACCCACCAAATCTAGTTTCCCCTTGCATTGTCTTGTGTCCTTTAGTTTTGAACTCTTGGAAGTTTGGTTTTAAAGAAAAAATGTAATGGTTTTAAGAAGAATAATGTTTTTGTGAAATAATTTTATAATAAAGAGGGAATGGTTTTATTTTTGAAATAGTGGAACTGAATTTTCAGAATTGTTTTTAAATGGAAAATGGTGTTTTACACCTCTTCTGAAAGTATATACTATGTTAAAGTTGGTTTTGAAAAAGTGTTTCCAATAGAGTTTTATAAACTATTGAAAGGTGTTTTAATGGGATGAGATGTTTTTAAATTGATGTAAATAGATTTAAAGTGAGTTTTTATTTGAATGATTGTTCCTTTCTGAAAATTTTTGTAAGCTGTAAATTGAGATTTTGATTTCGTGGTTAGTGGTTTTGAGAAAAATAAAGTATTGGTTGACTATTTTGGTTTTCAAAAGTGGAAAGAATTTTTTCTTTAACCTTTGGTATTTCTATGAGATACCACATGCATGGGGTTATATGGGGTGTAGGATGGTTGATGGAATGGATGGATGATTGTCGGGATGGATATGAGGAGGGTACCTGTTGTGGCATAGAAACATGCATTTGTGAGGCCCATGGGGTATTATTGGTGGATACGCTAACTGTTGAACCTTTTATTTTCAAAAAGATTATTTTAAAGGAAAATATTATGTCTTGATGACTTTTTTTGGATGGTGTGTCTTATATATTTTTGTAAATTTTGTTGTGGTATGTTTTGATTCCAAGAACCCCTCTTGTTCAAATGGTGTTTTGGGTTTGTGTTCTCTAGTAAGTTGGGTTGAAGTGATGGTTAGTGGTCTCTTATGAGAAAAGTTTAGGAAGCCTTTATGGTGGTTCCCCTCAAATTTTTGGATCTGGTTGCAGTGTGTCTTGACCAATGGACCAGGTTGGTTGGGTCCTTGGGTTCTCTTGTTGGATAAGGTACTCCCCTATAAAGGGTTAGTGCACAAATGAAGTGCAGCCCAGATTGTTTATCTGTTGGAAGATCCTCCAGTTTATCAATATAATGAATATTTTTCTCAATATTTGGAGATTTATTCTACAACATTTCTTTTCTTGGTTTTTTAGATCCTCTTGTAGCGGGAGAGTACTCGTTGAATGTTTAAAGAGAACTTAGTTTCTTAAGTTACCCGATTCGTCAAAGGTTGAAGTAGTCTGGGGTTGTCAGTGTGGATGGTGTCTAAGAGGGCCTCTGGGTCCTTTGTAGTCTCTTCGGAGAAGGGATTTGTGTTAAACCACCAGTGTAGGAAATCTGGTCATGAGAGGTTGTTATGGACACTTTCTTGAATTATGTGATATTTGGGGACGTTGTATAAGGTCCCCCTCCGGGTATTGTTTCTATCAGTCGCTTTGGTCATGTTCGGTGACATGTTGTGATGATGCGTGCTTGTTTGATTGTAAAGGTGAAGTCATACAATCTTTTCTTAGTATTTGTTTTGTTTTAAGTGTGTGTCCTTTCGGGATATCTCAACATCCTATGTTTTATAGGAAGGTGTTTATATATTTCATTTCCTTCTGTTTTTTCTAACCCAAAGAAACTAGGTATGATGTGTGTGCATCCTCTAAGCCCTTATTTCAGTAAAATTTTTGGTTAGGGTAAAGTGAGATTTAGAGTGTGTTATGTCTTGGTAAATCCATTGGGGTTTGAGGTGTATTTTTTGTAGCACTAGAAGAAGAAGTTATGTTCGAGGGTTTCTAAAGCCTAACTGTGAGACTGAAGATGCTTCAATCATTTGAGCTCTAGCCATAGGTCCTGGAGAGAAGCTGGTAAGTAGTCATGGGAAACCCCAGGGTCATTTAAAACCCTGTAAAAATTCATATCCTTAGTATGAAAGGTGAGTAATAGTTAAAACCTCTTTTGTCGTCATCTTTCTTTTGTTGTTCCCGTTCAATGGAAAGAGGTGGGATGACCTCGTGTCCTGGTTATCACTCAATGTCATTACCTCCCCCTTTAGTTTCCATTTAATTTTTTGAGAAAGGTTTGAAATTTTTCTAGATAGGTTGAGAACATGGTTTTTGCATGATTAGTAGTGACCATGTTCCAAGAATCCATGCAGACAGAATAATCCGCATGTTTAGCGCACGGTTTCCCAAACTGTGTGGACTAACCATGCGGTCATATAAATTTTTAGATTTTGGGGTCTTTCTTTGTTGGACCATGTTGTTCGGTTAATATGGTTGATTCTTATGGTGGGTAGACCCACTATGAATTTTATGAAGTTCTTTTGGGAAGGACTAATGGGAGTTTACCCCTTGTACCATGCAGTATGTTCGGGCCTCCCCTTGTTAGTGCCCCGATCCTATTTTGGGAAAATTTGAGTTGTCTCTTATGGTGGGGAGGCCATTTGTGTCTCCACATACTAGTAACTCATATTGTTCCTTGTTATTGTATTGGTGGTAGGTATTATTTTTCTGAGCTATCTAACTACCTACATCTTCCTTGGGTAAATGTTGGGATTAGAGAACGTCTAATGGTTTAGTTAAAGCCAGGTAAGTGTAACCTTGTTCGTTGTTATTTTTCGTTTGTGTAAATTGTTGGAGTCTTGTTCAGATGGTTTTTTAGGATTTTTCTTTTCGGATAAAGTCTTAATTTTCATGATCATTTTAGGAAAGTGATGTAATTTTTGGTTTGTGAGAGTATTTATTCCTTAATTGATCACTGAAGTTTTTTTTCCTTTGGGGGAAAAACTTGGAAAAAGAGTACGTCTTGGTTTATCGGTTGGGTTTGGTTTTTAATTTTGGTCATGTTGTAGCTTTCTGGGGGTGGAAATCTTTATGATGGGGAGAGTTTTCACACCCAGATTTTCAATTCCATGCTTTGTTTCAAATCCCCTTTTGTTTCTTAGATTTTTCTTGGCTTATGAGTGTTCTTGTTTGAAATTTTTATGCCTCTTGTGTTATTTATATATGACCTTATTCTTGGTGGTATTGGATGGTAATTGTCCTCCTCTTTTTTCAAAGGGATGGTGTGAGGTTGTGGTGTTTTTGAGTTGGTTTTGTGACACTCCTAGTGACACCACTTGTGGGGTAAGTTGTTGAGGTGGTTTGTACCCTTGAGTTGGATGAGTTTTAGGGTGAAAAGTATGGTTTATTTTTGAAATATTTATCCAATATCCATGGAATATATTTTCCCATAGGTTTCCCCCTTTAACCCCACTAAAATTGGAGGCAAGGAATTACTTTTTGGGTGGCTAGAACAGGCCACACGGTTTGGCCGCACTGTTTACTAAACCGTGCAGGGTGTTCAGGTCATTAAAATTTTCAGTGTTTTGACCCTTTTTCCCTTCTAGAAATAAAACAAATCCGCCCCTCTCTTCTCTATTTCGTGACCTAACTCCATGGAAATCCTCCAAGTTCTCTCACCATCCCTTGGTCCTCAACTTTGAAGGGGGGTTTGTTGGGTAAAACATCAAAATCATGCAAGTAAGTCTTCCTCTCTTTGATTTCTTCCCTTACCTTAGGGTTTCTTTCACCCTTTCATGAAGTTTATCTTTTCAAGTAACTATGGATTTGTACCTAGGGATTTTATTTGGGTTTCTTTGTCTAATATTGAGTTTTTAGGTTGGTTTTCACTTCCTTGTGGTGCGGTGGTGGTGTGGTTGATGTTTCACACCAAGATTGGGGGTTTTGACTCAAAAGGTAGGTGATTACATATGTATAAATTCCTTGATGAGTTAGAATGCTTTATTTACTTATTTTTCAGGTTCCTTGTATGTTGTGTGTGGTATGAAAACTTCTTTTGATGGATTTGGTTAACTGTTTAATTTTATAGTTTAATTTTAGCTTGAAATTGGGTGTTTTTCTTGTGTGACTCTTGGGGTAATATTTAGGTGTATTCTATAACATATGAGAGTGATTTATTAGTGTTAAATGGGAATGAAAATTATATTTTTTTTAATTCTTTAGTTTCATTTGGGCCTCAAAATTGGGTTTATTAATGGTTTTTATGTGTAAAACCTTGTTCTACTCCTTGAAAGTGATTTATGAAAATGTGTGTTTTTCAGGGGTATCTTTTGTTGTATTATTTGAGGTAATTTTATAACACTTTAGAATGGTTTAATAAATGTTGGAAGGGATTCCCAGTTCTGATTTGGTAAGGTATTTTTGTGATTTTGGACTTGAAAGAGGGTTTTGAAATGGGTGTTGTGTGCAATACATAGTTACACCCCTTGGGTTTGTTTTATAAAAATTGTAAATGTTTTGTTTGGTTAAACAAAGTGGGAAAAGGGAATATATGTACTGTGTTGTGAGTTTGTTCACCTAATATGGGTTTTTGAAAGTTAAAGTGGTGATTTAATATGTCAAACATTTTTATAATGTTTTATAAAGTGCTGAAATGTTTTATCAAATGGAAAGAGAGGTGTGAAACATGGTTGTGGATTGTTTTGTGTGAGTGTGATAAGAAAAATGAATTTTTTTTGATTAAATAAGTATTATGAGTTATGTGTGTGGGTTTTTATGTGAATTGGACTATCTTAGAAAGGTTTTTGTAAAAAAAATTAAAGGATTTGTTGAAGTGTTATAGAGATGTGAAAAGTGTTGTGGGCTATTTTGGTGTGAGTTTGATTTCAAAATCAATTTGAAGGATGATGTGACTTGTGTGATGTACATGTGGGTTGTTTGTTGAATGTGTGATGTGAAATTGGTATTTTCATGTTAAAATTATATTTCATGGCTTGTTTAACTTCTTTGAACACAAGAGGGAAACTCAGGTATCTAAGTTGGTGGACGTGTTCTAGTATGCTAGTGATCTCGTGGGGTTTGGCCTCAGTTTCACATAGCAAGTTTGACGCTTACAACACTAACTAAACTATGATTATTATGGTGATAGGGGACCACTAGGTTATGGGTATGTTTCCTACTAGTGTCTCGTGCATGATAATAGATATTTGTGATGGTTACTTTCAATGAGATTTGAGGTACCTAGGACCCACAACGATCTAGTGCATAGGGGTTATTTCCCATTTCTTGTGCACAGTAGATACTTTGAGTTTACCTTAGGCATACGGTATGGTTTTCTGCAAAATTCAGTAGCGTTGGCATTATTTTTTTAAAAGTTTTGATTCTTTAAAATAGACCACTTGAAAACTGTTTTTATTTAAATTTGCATCTTTAAGAAATTGTAACTAGCATTTCCTCTTTATGAAAACTTGCAAGATTTTCATCTTTGAATGTTTATAACATGGAATATCTTAGTGGTGGTATCCTAATTATCTTTGTCTCACACCCTACTTACACCTTTGGGTGTAAGTAGACTTGGTTATTTTTGTTGCAGGTTTGGGTATTGATTTTGTGCCAATGGTTCGGGTTTTTAGTAGTCCATCGTGATGCGGTGTTTTGGAGATGGCTTTAGGGTGGTGCCTTTTGCCATGTGGAGGTTCTTGGGCTGTAATTTTTGGTTTTGTACCTTTGTTATGGTCTTTGATATTTTTTTTAAACTATGTAATTCAGTTCTGAATTTTTGTAAAATATGTTTTGGTTTGAAAAGTCCATATTTGGTTTATTGCATTTGTTTCTTGTTGTATGTTTATAAACTCGGGTAAATAGTTTCCCACATTCATTTTATGATACCTTGGAACTTGCTCCATCTTGTGGATATTGTTAATTCCCTTTAGGCCTTATCACAGGCCGGGTCGAGTGCCGGTTTTTATGGTGACCAGATCTGCTTCGTGATAAAATGGTATTAGAGGAGGTTCAGATTAACTCTTTGGGTCATGTTATTTGGGGAACATTAAGGATAGTCTACAGTTAGGATTATCGGGAATTGGAATTCCAGTTATGGGTAGTGTGCCTGACCACCACACATCATTATGGGATTAAAGTCTCTAGGGGAAGTCAGTACTTATCTGAGTCCTTTGGTTTTCTTGGTTTGATGGTGATTACTGGAAATGAAAAGAGTGTTGGGTTAATGGTCTCAGTTAGCTCACAGGGCCTGGAAATCCATGTGGAGCTGGGGATATTTTCCTAGAATACTCTATGTGGTGGTGAAGTTATTAGCATATATCCGTAAACCATATGTCCAATTCACCCACTGAAGCTAGTTTCTCCACACATTGTCTTGTGTCCTTTAGTTTTGAACTCTTGTAAGTTTGGTTTTAAAGAAAATATGACATGGTTTTAAGAAGCGTAAAGTTTTTTTGAAATTATTTTCTTATAAAGAGGGTATTTTTTATTTTTAAAATGGTGGAAATAAATTTTTATAATTGTTTTGAAAAGGAAAATTGTGTGTTACACCTCTTTTGAAAGTAGGAACTATGTTAAAGTTGGTTTTGAAAAAGTGTTTCCAATTAAGTTTTCTAAAGTATTTAAAGGTGTTTTAATGAGATGAGATGTTTTGAAATTGATGTAAATAGATTGGAAGTGAGTTTTAATTTTAATAATTGTTCCTTTATAAAAATTTTGGTAAGCTGTAAATTAGGATTTTGATTTCATGGTTAGCGGTTTTGAGAAAAAGGAAGTATTGGTTGACTATTTTGGTTTTGAAAAGTGGAAATAATTTTTACTTTAACCTTTAGTATTTCTATTAGAGACCACATGCATGGGGTTATATGGGATTATGGATGGTTTATGGCATTGTTGGATGAGTGTTGGGACGGATATGAGGAGGGTGCCCGGTGTGGCACAGAAACATGCATGTGTGAGGCCCATGGGGTACCATTGGTGGATACGCTAATCGTTGAACCATTTATTTTCAGAAGGATGATTTTAAAGGAAAACATGATGTCTTGATGAATGGTTTGGGATGGTGTGTCTTATGTGTTTTTGTAAATGTTTTTGTGGGATGTTTTGAGTCCAAGAACTCCTCTTGTTTGAATGGTGTTTTGGGTTTGTGTTCTCTGGTAAGTTGGGTTGAAGGGATAGTTAGTGGTATCTTTAGAGAAAACTTCGAGAAGCCTTTATGGCGGTTACCCTCATATGTTTGGATCTAGTTTCGGTATGTCTTGACCAATGGACTAGATTGGTTGGGTCCTTTGGTTCTCTAATTGGATATGGTATGCCCCCATTAAGGGTTAGTGCACAACTGAAGTGAAACCCAGATTGTTTCTCTATTGGAAGACCCTCCAGTTGATAAATATAAGAAATATTTTTCCCAATATTTGGAGATTGAGTCTACAGCATTTTATTTCTTGGTTTTTTGGATCCTATTTTTATGGGAGAGTGCTTGTGGAAGGTTGAAAGAGACCTTAGTTTCTTAAGTTACCTGATTCATCGAAGGTGGAAGTGGTCTGGGGTTGTTAGTGTGGATGGTGTCTAAGAGGGCCTTTGGGTCCTTTATAGTCTCTTCGAAGAAGGGGTTTATGTTAAACCAACAGTGTGGGAAATCTAATCATAAGAGGCTATTATGGCCACTTTTTGGAATTTTGTGAAGTTTGGGGACGTTGTATAAGGTCACCCTCCATGTATTGTTTCTATCAGTCTCTTTGGCCATGTTCGGTGATGCATCATGATGACATGTGCTCGTTTGATTGTAAAGGTGAAGTCATACAATATTTTGTGAGTCTTTGTTTTTTTAGAATTTTTTCTCCTTTTAAGAGATCTCAACATCCTCTGTTTTAGAGGGAGGTGTTTATATATGTTCTTTCCTTCTTTTGTTTCTCACCCAAAGAAACAAGGTGTGATGTGTGTGTATAATTTAACCCCTTATTTCAGTGAAATTTTAGGTTAGGGTAAATTGATTTTTGGAGTGTGTTATGTCTTGGTAAACCCATCAGGTTTTCGGTATAGTTGTTTGTAGCACCAGAAGAAGAAGTTTCGTTCAGGAGTTTCCAAAGTCTAACTGTGAGGCCGAAGATGCTTCAATCATTTGAGCTCTAACCATAGGTCTCGGAGAGAAGATGGCTCATAGTTTAGGGAAACCCTAGGGTCTTTTAAACCCTTTTACAAATTCATATCCTCATTATGAAATATGGGGAATAGTTTAAACCTCTAGTGTTGTCATCGTTTGTTTTTTGTTCCCGTTCGATCGAAAGCAGTGGGACAACCTCATGTCCATGTTATCACCCAATGTCATTCCATCCCCCTTTGGTTTCCATTGAGTTTTTTGAGAAAAGATTGAAATTTATCTATACATGTTGGGCACATGGTTTGTGAACAATTATTAGTGACAGTGTTTCAGGAATCCATGCAGACATAATGATCCCCACGATTAGTGCACGGTTTCCCAAACTGTGTGGACTAACCTCACGGTCATCCAACTTTTTAAATATTGGGGTCTTTTTGTGCCATCCTGTGTTGGTCGGTTAAGATGGTTGTTTTTTATGGTGGGTAGACCCACTATTAATTTTATGAAGTTCTTTTGGGAATAACTAATGGAAGTTTACCCCTAGTACTGGGTAGTCCGTTCGGGCCTCCCCCTGTTAGTGCCCTGATCCTGTTTTGGGAAAATTTGAGTTGTCTCTTACAGTGGGGAGCCCATTTGTGTCTCCCTATAATAGTAAATTAGATTGTTCTTTGGTCTTGTCTTGGAGGTAGTTAGTCCTGTTCTAGGCTATCTAACTACCTACATCTTCCTTGGGTAAACGTTGGGATTAGAGAATGCCCAATAGTTTGGTTAAAGTAAGGTAAGTGTAACTTTGTTCGTTGTTGTTGTTCATTTCAATAAGTTGTTGGAGTCTTGTTCAGAAGGTGTTTGAGGAGTTTTATTTTGGTATAAATTCTGAATGTTCATTATTATTTCAGGAAAGTATTTAATTTTTGGTTTGTGAGAGTATTCCTTCCTTAATTGATCACTGGAGGTGTTTTGGCCTTTGGGGGAAAAACTTGGAAAAAGAGTACATCTTGGATTATCGATTGGGTTTGGTTTTTTCTTTTGGACTTTTTGTGGATTTCTAGGGGTGGAAATATTTATGGTGGGGAGAATTTTCACACTTTTATTTTCAATTACATTATTTGTTTCAAATCCTCTTTTGTTTCTTAGATTTCGCTTGGCTTTCGGGTGTTCTAGTTTTGAACTTTTTGTGCCTCTTGTTTTATTGATATATGACCTTATTCTTGGGGATCTTGGATGGTAATTGGACTCCTCTTTTTTCAAAGTTTTGGTTTTATTTTGTGGTGTTTTGGAGTTGGTTTTGCGACAATCCTAGTGGAACCACTTGTGGGGTTAGTTGTTGAGGTGGTTTGTACCCTTGAGTTGGATTAGTTTTGGGGTGAAATGGATGGTTTATTTTGGGAATTTTTCTCCCCTATCATTGTCCTATATTTTCCCTTAGTTTTTTCCCTTGTACCCCCCCCCCCAATTTGAGGCAATACATTACTTTTTGGGTGGCTAGAACAGGTCGCACAGTTTTCCCATACGGTTTACTAAATCGTGCAGCCACACCTTACAGGGTGTCCAGTTCATTAAAATTTTGAGTGTTTTAACCCTTTTTACCTTCTAGAAATAAACAAAATCCACCCATATCTTCTCTATTTAGTGCCCTACCTCTATGGACATCCTCCAAGGTTGCTCAACCTCCCTTGGACCTCAACTTTGAAGGGATATTTGATGGGGGAAACATCAAAATCATGCAAGTAGGTCTTCCTCTCTTTGATTTATTCCCTTCCCTTAGGGTTTATTTCACCCTTTAATGAAGTTTCTATTTTCTAGAAACTAGGGATTAATATCTAGGATTTTTCTTTGGGTTTATTTGTCTAATATTTAGGTTTTAGGTTGGTTTTCACTTCCTTGTGGTCCGGTGGTGGTGCAGTTGATGTTTCACACCAAGATTTGGGGATTTTGACTCAAAAGGTAGGTGATTCCATATGTATAAATTCCTTGATGAGTTATCAGTATTTATTTACTTATTTTTCATGTTCCTCATATTTTTTTTGTGGTGTGAAAATTTTTTTTGAAGGATTTGGTTAAGCGTTTAATTTTATAATTTCATTTTAGCTTGAAATTGGGTGTTTTTCATGTGTGACTCTTAGGGTAATATTTGGGTGTATTATATAACATATGAAAGTGATTTATTAGTGTTAAAATGGGATTAAAATTCTGGTTTTATAATTATTTTGTGTCATATGGGCCTCAAAAGGGGGTTTATGAATGGGTTTTATGTGTAAAACCTTGTTCCACTCCTTGAAAGTGATTTATGAAAATGTGGGTTTTTCATTGGTATATTTTGTTGTATTATTTGAAGTAATTTTATACACTTTAGAATGGTTTAATAAATGTTTAAAGGTATTCCCATTTCTTATTTGTTAGGGTCTTGGTGTGATTTTGGCCTTAAAATAGGGTTTTGAAATGGGTTTTGTGTGCAAGGCATAGTTACACCCCTTGGGTTTGTTTTATGAAAATTGTAAATGTTTTGTTTGTTTAAACAAAGTGGGAAAAGGGGGTATGTGTACTATTTGGTTATTTTGTTCATATAATATGGGTTTTTTAGAGGTAAATTGGTGATTTAATATGTCAAACATTTTTGGAATGTTTTATAAAGTGCAGAAATGTTTTATCAAATGGCAAGAGAGGTGTGAAACATGGTTGTGGGCTGTTTTGTGTGAGTGTGATGTGAAAAATGAATTTTGTCAATGAAAGGAGTATTATGTGTTATATGTGTGGGTTTTTATGTGAATTTTACTATCTTGGAAATTTTTTTGTAAAATTTTTTAAAGTATTTGTTCAAGTGCTAAAGATATGTGATCAGTGTTGTGGGCTATTTTGGTGTGAGTTTGATTTCAAAATCAATTTGAATAAAAATGGGGATGATGTGACTTGTGTGATGTATATGTGGGATTTTTGGTGAATGTGTAATGTGTAATTGGTATTTTCATGTGAAAATTATATTTCATGGCTTGTTGAACTAGTTTGACCACAAGAGGGAATCCCGAGTATCTAGGTGGGTGAACGTGTACTAGTATGGTAGTCATCTCATGGGGTTTGGCCTCAGTTTCACGTAGCAATTTTGACGCTTACAACACTAACTAAACTATGATAATGATTATGATAGGGGAACACTATGTTATGGGTATGTTCACTACTAGTGGCTCATGCATGATAACAAATATTTGTGATGGTTACTTTCACCGAGATACGAGGGACCTGGGACCCACAGCGAGCTAGGGACTAGGGGTTATTTCCCATTACTTATGCGCATTAGATACTTTGTACTTACTGTTAGCATATGGTATGTTTGGCTGAAAAATTTAGTAGTTTTGGAATTATTTTTTAAAAAAATTTGATTCTTTAAAATATCCCACTTGAAAACTATTTTTATTTAATGTTTCATCTTTTAGAAATTGTAACTAGCATTTCCTCTTTATGAAAACTTGCAAGCTTTTCATCTTTGAATGTTTATCACATGGAATCTCTTAGTGGTGGTATCCTACTTTTCTTTTTCTCGAACCCTACTTACACCTTTGGGAGTAAGTAGACTTGTTTATTTTTTCGTAGGTTTGGGTATAGCTTTTGTGCCAATGGTTTGGGTTTTTAGCGGTCCATCGTGATGAGGTGTTTTGGAGATGGCTTGAGGGCGGTGCCTCTTGACATGTGGAGGTTCTTGGGGTTTTTGTTTTGGTTTTTTACCTTTGTTATGGTCTTTGAGAGTTTTTTTTAACTATGTAATTCAGTTATGAATTTTTGTAAAATATGGTTTGGTTTGAAAAATCCAGATTTGGTTTATTGCATTTGTTTGTTGATATATGTTTATAAACTCGGGTAAATTGTTCCCAAAATTCATTTTATGATACCCAGGCACTTGTGGCATGTAACGCCCCGACCCCAGTTACCCAGAGTCAGTGCATTATTACATAACATTGGCATGATCACAAGAAAGATCAAATCTCGAAAGACCGATTGGTTTAGTAGCCTTGGAAACACTACATATATTCATAAGTTTTACATTACATCATAAAATGAAAAACTACTACAACAACATAATGTTTCCACAATCCACACTATTAACCCCTCATAAAATCCCTGCAGGTCATTCATAACTTACTTCTTCACATCCTGGGAAAAATAAAACATAGAAAAGGGGTGAGCTCAAATGCCCAGTAAGGATAACAATATAGCGGAAACTTTCATAAATAAGAATAAACATAAAGGCAATGTATAACTAAAACAAAATCCTTTTAAATATGAACTTTCAACATGGTATGGAATAAATAAAATGAAATAATGCCATTTACTTATTCACATGGATATTCTACTAATCGAATAATCACATGAAAAAATCAATAACCACTTTCATAATGTTGGAATGCATAATGCCAGACTATCATAACCACATATCCAAGGCCTCGTGCCAAGACTACAAATAAGATTTTATCAAGGCCTTGTGCCAAGACACTAGTTTGTCTCATGAGACCTACTGATGCATCGAGGAGCTATAGCGGGCTCCACCCGTCACATATTAAGTCCAATGCATTCCCATATGAAAAGGTTTAAACATAACATAAACATTCGTATTAAAACTAGCATACGAAATGTCAATACTTTCACCATAAACAATGAATGGTATAAAAATAGCACATCCACAGTCAAACATATCACAAAACCTTCAACACAATATAGAAGTTTTGTATCATAATAAATCAACTTCAAATAATCTTAAAATCCATCAAAGGATGTTGACATAGATGAAATCAAAATTCTTTTTAAAGAAATATCTCCTTTTATTTTGAAATAATTTAAGATCCATATAAAATAAAACATTTTCTTTGAAAATATTCTTATAAGCTTGTAAGGGAAGCTTTGAAGATTTTATAACGGCGGAAAATAGCCGCACCCGCCGTATAAAAAAAACATTCTTACCTTAATTCTGTCGAAAAGGTTAAAAAGGACCTTGTTTTGAAAATGACCGAAAGATTCCTTTATAAACCACTTATAAAAGTCAAAAAGGTTATAAATGACTTTAACTCATATTCTAGTAAATAGTAAAAATGTTTTGAAATGCATTTTTAAGAAACATGGATGTGGATGATAAAGAGATCTCAGTAGATTATTACGTATAAACAACCTTAGATAATGAAGAGGTTGTAAAGTAAACCCTTACCTTGTACTTTTCCTTGGTTGGGGTAGGTTAACCTCCTGTATAATGGTGAAATAGTTGTTATTAAATTATACAAGAATCATATATAATAATATGATATCATATATGATCTTATAACATTGATTTGTTAATAATATCTTCGAATTATCGTCGTTTCGGGAGTTAACTTACTCATTTTCTTTTATATGTTTTGTTACATAAGCCATGGTTGTTGTATCTTATTCATATCCATAATGATATCTAGTCCTTAAACATCATTTTTAAATCATCAAATGATAATTATACTTGAATGGATACGATGGAGAATGAATCTCATTGCGTTCGTGGAGACGGTAGTCCGTACGTACGCACGAGCGACAATATCATTCTTTTGATATTAAAATAATATATAAATGGATGGTATATCATATATACAGAATAATTAACATGTTATATTTATTATTTACATGAGTTACACATCATTATTATACCCATCCAAATAATATTATATTGAATAACAATTACACCACGACGTGGAGACGGTAGTTCGTATGTACGCACGTATGGTGACATGTTATTCAAAGGGTGGATAGAATACTGAATATGGTTGTACTATATTTATAATAACATCATAGTATATGTGAGATACTGGAGTTATTATTTTAGAATGGTAAGAACAAAGGAAGAAGAAGTGGAAGAAGAAATGAACTTGGAGAAGGGTGGTGAAATCATTACCTCTTCTTCGGGTTCTTCCTTTTGATTTGATCAAAAGGGATCCTTAGGTTGGCTTTCTGATCAAACTAAGGCCTCTAGGTTGTATTTAGGGATGTTGGGAGAGTATTTGGGCAGAGTTTGGCCGAACCAAAAGGCTTTGAAGGTGTGAAGAAATGAGAAGGAGGAGTGCCCTTTTATAAGAGGGGTGAGGGGCACCTTTGGAAAAGCTAGAAATATTAATTTATAATAAATTCATATTCGGTTTCTAATGGCTAAAAAGCTTATTATTCAAAGTTTAAGGTGGGGATAGGTCGAAAACCACTCAACCAATAGAATTTAGACAGGTTTGGGTACTTATATTAACCTTATCTTTAAGTATTAACTCTAAGTTAATTAGTTTCACTTTTACAATGTCTCTTTGTATTTTTATATAATATGGTTAATAAACTTATTATATACATCCAAGAGACCCCCAAGTGGTACATTAATGATTAACCTATCATTATATAAGTCTCTTGGCCGAACCTTAGATTTTTAGGAATTTAATATCAATTAATAATATAATATTTGTTTTAAGAACTCTTTTATGTCAATTTTGACACTATTCAATAGTTGATTTTTGTGAAACTCATAACAGATTGATTACTTAGAAAAAAGTCAATTAAATCAATCCTAATATATCATATTATCCTAGAAAATTAGTTTAATTCATTAAAAGTTTCATATTATATTTATTTGGGTATTTATAATATCAATTATTTTAATTTTTCACTATTATAGTAATTACTGCATCATCATTGTGTCATAAATAAAATAACTTATTTAATGTCTAAAAATTATAAATAAAATATCATTATGTATGAAATCCTTTTATCTTTCTAATGAATATTTATAATCTAAAATCCAACATATATAACCCTATGTAACAATTGTTTTTCTAAAAGATATATGCTTGTGTCATTTTTGTATTCATTTTAACTTAATTAAAATAAAGTGTCATTATCACTTACAAGTGGATCCATGGGGTCCCAAAATAGACCCAAAGATTCCCATGGTCGACCATGTATCAACCAATAGGGTTAAGACACATTTTAGGGTAATTTAGTATTATTATAATATTATTGTTTAACCCTTATTTACCGGATTTAACCTTAACCATGGTAAATAAAATATTTACCGCAGTAATTATTCAAAATGTCTAAAAATAAGAGTTACCTATTTACACAATTTGAACATACTGATTCCAAATATGGAATCCATTTTCCTAAATTCAAAACAAAGGAGTGTCAGAAATTAATTTAAAATTAATTCCCGCTGTCAAAATAAAAAGCGTGTTTTTAAGAGATAATAACTATCAAAAGATTGACACTCGTTTATGTGCGGTTTAATTGTAAAATTATGTCCAATGACCAACATTATATTAAATGGTAAAAATATATTCTAAATATACTTTAAAACCACTCAAATTCATAATTTATCACTATTAATTATTTTGATTAAAAAAGTTGTTTTTAATTAAAACTTAGTAATTTTCACTATTCATCAAAATATGAAAGTTATCTGAAATGTACCAAAATTTCACCTTAGGCTAAATTCGATATTCCGAATCCAAAAATGAAGTCCATTTTCAAATATAAAATATATATAATTTCAAAAAGTAGGTATTACTATTCATAACGGCTAGTTTGATTAGTTATGGTGTGTTAGAACTCGGTGTTGCGTACAACACACGCTATCACATTATTCAAAGAGAAGCGTACCGTAGAAGCTTGGGGTGTTACATTCTCCCCTCCTTCAAATAATTGCGTCCTCGCAATTTCTAGGGTATTACTGCATAAAAAGACTCGGGTGGTTCTTCATCATAAGTTCCTCGGGTTCCCACGTTGCCTCTTCCATCTTATGGTTTCTCCACAAAACTTTTACCAGACGCGTCGTCCGGTTTCTCAGCACTTGTTCTCTCGTATCAAGAATCTTGACTGGCTCTTCGCAATAAGACAGATCGGGTTCCAGTTCTAATTCCTCATAGGTGAGTACATGCGTCGGATCAGGCATGTATTTCCTCAATAGAGATACGTGGAACACATCGTGAACTTTGGAGAGACTTGGCGGCATTGCCAATCGGTAAGCTACAACCCCAATTCGTTCTAGAATTTTGAAAGGTCTGATGTACCTGGGACTCAATTTACCTTTCTTACCAAAACGTATGACTCCCTTCCACGGAGATACCTTCAGAAAAACATGATCACCGACTTGAAATTCCAAATCCTTCCTTCGATTATCGGCATAGCTCTTCTGCCTACTTTGAGCTGCTTTGATGTGATTTTGGATTACTTTCACCTTTTCCACCGTTTCCTCCACCAGTTCTGGGCCTACAAGTTTTCTTTCACCAACGTCATCCCAACAGGTTGGTGTACGACATCTCTTTCCGTATAACGCTTCATATGGTTCCATCTGAATACTCGAATGGAAGCTATTGTTATAGGAAAATTCTACCAAAGGTAAATATTGATCCCACATACCCTGAAAGTCAAGTGAGCAAGATCTCAACATGTCTTCTAAGGTTTGAATAGTCCGTTCTGATTGTCCGTCTGTCTGAGGGTGGTAAGCAGTGCTCAAATGAAGTTCAGTATCCAGGGATTTCTGAAGACTTTTCCAGAATCTTGAAGTAAAACGGGGATCACGATCAGAAACAATCGATAGGGGTACTCCATGAAGTCTCACAACTTCATTAATATATAGTCTTGCTAGACGTTCCAGGGGTAGATCTTCTCTTATAGCAAGAAAATGTGTTGTCTTGGTAAGACGATCAACAATAACCCATATTGCATCGTTCCTTCTAGGAGTCTTTGGTAGCCCCATGACAAAGTCCATCGTAACATTGTCCCATTTCCACTCCGGTATGGGAAGAGGTTGCATGACTCCTCCAGGCTGTTGCCTTCCAGCTTTCACTTGTTGACAAACCATACATCTTGACACAAAATCAGCAATCTCCCTCTTCATGTTGTCCCACCAAAAATGTTCCTTCAAATCTCTATACATTTTGGTGCTCCCAGGGTGTATAGAAAAATTGGAACTATGAGCATCATCCATTAATTCCCTTTTTAGATCAGGTATATTGGGAACACAAAGTCTCTTCCCGAATTTCAAAATTCCATCTTCATACACAAAGTCTCTCAATCTCCCATCATTCACAGCTTTAATCTTCTTTTGGAATTCTTCATCATCGGTCTGAGAACTCTTAATCCTTTCTAGTAAAGATGGTTTGGCAACCATTTGAAAAAGCATTGATGTTTCACCTTCCCTGGTTATTCTCATGTCCATCTTCACTAGATCCATGAAAATTGGATCCCTTTCAATTCTCATATTGTTCAAAACTCCATGGTCTTTTCTACTCAAAGCATCTGCCACCTTGTTTGCCTTCCCTGGGTGGTAGTGTATCGTACAATCATAATCCTTGAGTAATTCAAGCCATCTCCTTTGCCTCATGTTGAGTTCTTTTTGTGAGAAAATATACTTCAAACTCTTGTGATCAGTATAAATCTCACATTTTTCACCATAGAGGTAGTGCCTCCATATCTTCAAATCAAAGATCACTGCTGCTAACTCGAGATCATGAGTAGGATAGTTTTGTTCATGAATTTTCAACTGTCGTGATGCATAGGCAATAACTCTATCATTCTGCATAAGGACACAGCCAAGTCCTTTCTTCGATGCATCACTATAAATAACGAACCCATCATTCCCCGATGGTAGATTCAATATAGGAGCATTGACTAGTCTTCTCTTCAGTTCTTCGAAACATTCTTCACACTCTTTTGTCCAAACAAATTTAACCCCTTTACGTGTGAGCTTCGTTAATGGGTTAGCCAATCGGGCAAAATTCTGGACGAAACGTCGATAATAACCTGCCAAACCAATAAAACTACGTACCTCAGTTATACTCGTAGGTGCTGGCCATTCTTGGATTGCCTTGGTCTTAGAAGGATCAACAGAGATTCCATATTTAGAGACAATATGGCCAAGAAAAGAAATCTCCTGAAGCCAGAATTCACACTTGCTAAACTTCCCATATAATTCATGCCTCCTCAGAGTCTTCAAGATAATGCGCAAGTGATTTTCATGATCTTCGTAGGTTTTGGAGTATACCAAGATATCATAAATAAATACCACCACAAATTCATCGAGATAATCCTTGAAAACTCTATTCATTAGATCCATGAATACAGAGGGTGCATTAGTCAATCCAAACGGCATTACAGTAAACTCGTAATGCCCGTACCTGGTTCGAAATGCTGTTTTCGGAATGTCTTCCTTCTTCACACACAACTGATGGTATCCAGATCGAAGGTCAATCTTTGAAAAGTATTGAGCTCCATGCAGTTGGTCAAATAAATCATCAATACGAGGTAGGGGATACTTTTTCTTTATCGTTATAGCATTGATCTCCCTGTAGTCGATACATAACCTCATAGATCCATCTTTCTTTTTAACAAAAAGAATAGGGGCTCCCCATGGAGAAACACTAGGGCGAATAAATCCCTTATTACTCAATTCCTCTAGTTGTTTCTTTAGTTCGACTAACTCTACAGTGGTCATTCTATAAGGGGTCTTTGATATAGGCCTTGATCCAGGAATCAAATCAATAGAAAACTCAACTTCTCGTTCTGAAGGATTTCCAGGTAAATCTTCTGGAAATACATCTAAAAATTCTTTCACAACAGGTACATCCTCTATTTGAACATTCCTTTCCTCACCGACAGTTATTTCATTCTCTTCCTCCCCAATAATTGAATTAAGTTGAGCTACTGGGGGTGGATCTAAATAAGAATTAGGTGGTGACGATTCTGCTCTAAAAATAAGGTGCTCCTTATCATTATCATCAAGAATCGTAACCTCTTTATTCTTACAATAAATCTTCGCATCATAGTCCGAAATCCAGTCCATACCGAGGATTATATCAAACTCAATCATAGGTATGACGATGAAATCAGCAGATAAAGAAAATTTATGTGCTCTAATGGGGACTGATTCACAAAACTTTGTTGCAATGATACTTCCCTTAGGAGTTTTAACTGACAACTCCCTTATTAAATCAAATTGGAAATATCTAATTTTCTTAGCAAACTGGGAAGATATGAAACAATGCGATGATCCAGAATCAAATAATGCATTTGCTAAACTTGAGGAAACCATTAAATTACCTGCCACCACGTCTTTCGGAGCTTCTACCTCAGCAGTAGTGATAGCATAAGCCTGGCCTTGATCCCTTGGCCTTTTCTGAGGTAAGTTCTCCTGACGCTTAGGACATGCATTTGCATAATGCCCCATCTCCCTGCAATTGTAGCACTGAACGTTGGTAGCTTCCTTCTTCCCCTTGCAATCATGAGCTTGGTGGCCTTTTTCACCACACTTGTAACAGACTCCCATTCCCTTCAAGCAAGTACCATGATGTTTCTTCCCGCATTTACCACAAGATGGATATTCAACCTTTCCCTTCTTCCCCTTATTTCCATTCCCAGATTGATCAGCAGGTCTCTTCTTCTCTTTCTTTGCTTTAAAGTCATAAGACTTAGAGAATTCCTTTTCGGTCTTGACAGCACATGAGACAATGTCTTCGTACGATGAAAAGGATTGTGAGACTAACGCTCGACGGAGAAATGGTTTTAACCCATCAAAGAAACGATCAATATTACTTCTTGGGTTACGAATATAATCACCAGCGTACCTCGCTAACCTTGTAAAGTTAGCCTCATACTTTGTGACATTCTCATCCTCCTTTTGTCTCAGACTTAGAAATTGCCTTTCCATATCTGCTCGATGGTCGCGAGGGAAGTATTTTTCTAAAAACAGATCTTTGAACTCCCTCCATTCCATATTTGATACTTCATCATCTTCCTTCGTATTTTGAATCAATGACCACCATTGATCAGCATCTCCAGTGAGGCGGTAAACTGCCATGATAACTTTTTCCCTTTCACTGCTCCCCAAAGCCTGAAATATTTTCTCTAGGGAAAATATCCATTGCTCAGCTACTAAGGAATTTGTATTCCCATTGAACGTTGGTGGTTGTTGCCTCATGAATCGATCTAACATTGATCCTCCACGCTGCGGATCAGGGTGCTCCATACGGGTAAGGTTATTATTCATAACCTGAGTAAGTTGTCCCAGTATGTTGATTAGCTGATCAGCACCAGTTGCATCACCAGCCCCACTATAATTATCTTGAGCAGGAGGGCAATCCCTACATGGAGTGCGTGCATTGATACGGTTTCCATTTCTTCCACTAGGCGCCATTTCTAAACAATGGCATAAACTAGATCAGTTTATGAATCAAAATACATAATCCCATACTTATAAAACACTTAACATAAATTGAACTATTTATGGATATAATCCATAATCATAAGAATTTTTTCTTTGAGGAAGTATATACTCATAATCCCTTCAAAATGATTTGTAAAGAAAATGAGAGTTATCCTAAGCATATCCCCCGGGAGTGTCGTAACCAAGAGTGCAGCAAGGCCCGTTGTCGTGCACCAGTTCCCGTTCGAGTCTAGCTCAAAGAGGTGTTTTCGGGTTTTACCCCTTGGTACATCTGTGCCAGAGCCGCCTCTACCTGCTCGTATCCAGACAGGGATGTATTGCTTGGAAAACTCACAAAATCTCTACAATACCAAAATTCTAGGAAGTTCTTCTATACTAATCCTCAAAGTTCATCTTAGGTCTACGTGCTCTAATCAGAGTTTATCTAAATCTAGCTTCCAAGGTTTGTACTAAACTTCCTCTGATACCAACTGTAACGCCCCGACCCCAGTTACCCAGAGTCGGTGCATTATTACATAACATTGGCATGATCACAAGAAAGATCAAATCTCGAAAGACCGATTGGTTTAGTAGCCTTAGAAACACTAGATATATTCATAAGTTTTACATTACATCATAAAATGAAAAACTACTACAACAACATAATGTTTCCACAATCCACACTATTAACCCCTCATAAAATCCCTGCAGGTTATTCATAACTTACTTCTTCACATCCTGGGAAAAATAAAACATAGAAAAGGGGTGAGATCAAATGCCCAGTAAGGATAACAATATAGCGGAAACTTTCATAAATAAGAATAAACATAAAGGCAATGTATAACTAAAACAAAAGCCTTTAAATATGAACTTTCAACATGGTATGGCATAAATAAAATGAAATAATGCCATTTACTTATTCACATGGATATTCTACTAATCGAATAATCACATGCAAAAATCAATAACCACTTTCATAATGTTGGAATGCATAATGCCAGACTATCATAACCACATAGCCAAGGCCTCGTGCCAAGACTACAAATAAGATTTTGTCAAGGCCTTGTGCCAAGACACTAGTTTGTCTCATGAGACCTACCGATGCATCGAGGAGCTATAGCGGGCTCCACCCGTCACATATTAAGTCCAATGCATTCCCATATGAAAAGGTTTAAACATAACATAAACATTCGTATTAAAACTAGCATACGAAATGTCAATAATTTCACCATAAACAATGAATGGTATAAAAATAGCACATCCACAGTCAAACATATCACAAAACCTTCAACACAATATATAAGTTTTGTATCATAATAAATCAACTTCAAATAATCTTAAAATCCATCAAAGGATGTTGACATAGATGAAATCAAAATTCTTTTTAAAGAAATATCTCCTTTTATTTTGAAATAATTTAAGATCCATATAAAATAAAACATTTTCTTTGAAAATATTCTTATAAGCTTGTAAGGGAAGCTTTGAAGATTTTATAACGACGGAAAATAGCCGCACCCGCCGTATAAAAAAAACATTCTTACCTTAATTCTGTCGAAAAGGTTAAAAAGGACCTTGTTTTGAAAACGACCGAAAGATTCCTTTATAAACCACTTATAAAAGTCAAAAAGGGTATAAATGACTTTAACTCATATTCTAGTAAATAGTAAAAATGTTTTGAAATGCATTTTTAAGAAACATGGATGTGGATGATAAAGAGATCCCAGTAGATTATTACGTATAAACAACCTTAGATAATGAAGAGGTTGTAAAGTAAACCCTTACCTTGTACTTTTCCTTGGTTGGGGTAGGTTAACCTCCTGTATAATGGTGAAATAGTTGTTATTAAATTATACAAGAATCATATATAATAATATGATATCATATATGATCTTTTAACATTGATTTGTTAATAATATCTTAGAATTATCGTCGTTTCGGGAGTTAACTTACTCATTTTCTTTTATATGTTTTGTTACATAAGCCATGGTTGTTGTATCTTATTCATATCCATAATGATATCTAGTCCTTAAACATCATTTTTAAATCATCAAATGATAATTATACTTGAATGGATACGATGGAGAATGAATCTCATCGCGTTCGTGGAGACGGTAGTCCGTACGTACGCACGAGCGACAATATCATTCTTTTGATATTAAAATAATATATAAATGGATGGTATATCATATATACAGAATCATTAACATGTTATATTTATTATTTACATGAGTTACACATCATTATTATACCCATCCAAATAATATTATATTGAATAACAATTACACCACGACGTGGAGACGGTAGTTCGTATGTATGCACGTATGGTGACATGTTATTCAAAGGGTGGATAGAATACTGAATATGGTTGTAACATATTTATAATAACATCACAGTATATGTGAGATACTGGAGTTATTATTTTATAATGGTAAGAACAAAGTAAGAAGAAGTGGAAGAAGAAATGAACTTGGAGAAGGGTGGTGAAATCATTACCTCTTCTTCGGGTTCTTCCTTTTGATTTGATCAAAAGGGATCCTTAGGTTGGCTTTCTGATCAAACTAAGGCCTCTAGGTTGTATTGAGGGATTTTGGAAGAGTATTTGGGCAGAGTTTGGCCGAACCAAAAGGCTTTGAAGGTGTGAAGAAATGAGAAGGAGGAGTGCCCTTTTATAAGAGGGGTGAGGGGCACCTTTGGAAAAGCTAGAAATATTAATTTATAATAAATTAATATTCGGTTTATAATGGCTCCAAATCTTATTATTCAAAGGTTAAGGTGGGTATAGGTCGAAAACCACTCAACCAATAGAATTTAGACAGTTTTGGGTACTTATATTAACCTTATCTTTAAGTATTAACTCTAAGTTAATTAGTTTCACTTTTACAATGTCTCTTTGTATTTTTATATAATATGGTTAATAAACTTACTATATACATCCAATCGACCCCCAAGTGGTACATTAATGATGAACCTATCATGATATAAGTCTCTTGGACGAACCTTAGATTTTTAGGAATTTAATATCAATTAATAATATAATATTTGTTTTAAGAACTCTTTTATGTCAATTTTGACACTATTCAATAGTTGATTTTTGTGAAACTCATAACAGATTGATTACTTCGAAAAAAGTCAATTAAATCACTCCTAATATATCATATTATCCTAGAAAATTATTTTAATTCATTAAAAGTTTCATATTATATTTATTTGGGTATTTATAATATCAATTATTTTAATTTTTCACTATTATAGTAATTACTGCATCATCATTGTGTCATAAATAAAATAAATTATTTAATGTCTAAAAATTATAAATAAAATATCATTATGTAGTAAATCTTTTTAGCTTTCTAATGAATATTTATAATCTAAAATCCAACATATATAACCCTATGTAACAATTGTTTTTCTAAAAGATATATGCTTGTGTCATTTTTGTATTCATTTTAACTTAATTAAAATAAAGTGTCATTATCACTTACAAGTGGATCCATGGGGTCCCAAAATAGACCCAAAGATTCCCATGGTCGACCATGTATCAACCAATAGGGTTAAGACACGTTTTAGGGTAATTTAGTATTATTATAATATTATTGTTTAACCCTTATTTACCGGATTTACCCTTAACCATGGTAAATAAAATATTTACCGCAGTAATTATTCAAAATGTCTAAAAATAAAAGTTAACTATTTACACAATTTGAACATCCTGATTCCAAATATGGAATCCATTTTCCTAAATTCAAAACACAGGAGTGACAGAAATTAATTTAAAATTAATTCCCGTTGTCAAAACAAAAAGCGTGTTTTTAAGAGATAATAACTATCAAAAGATTGACACTCGTTTATGTTTGGTTTAATTGTAAAATTATGTCCAATGACCAACATTATATTAAATGGTAAAAATATATTCTAAATATACTTTAAAACCACTCAAATTAATAATTTATCACTATTAATTATTTTGATTAAAAAAGTTGTTTTTAATTAAAACTTAGTAATTTTCACTATTCATCAAAATATGAAAGTTATCCGAAATGTACCAAAATTTCACCTTAGGCTAAATTCGATATTCCGAATCCAAAAATGAAGTCCATTTTCAAATATAAAATATATATAATTTCAAAAAGTAGGTATTACTATTCATAACGGCTAGTTTGATTAGTTATGGTGTGTTAGAACTCGGTGTTGCATACAACACACGTTATCACATTATTCAAAGAGAAGCGTACCGTAGAAGCTTGGGGTGTTACATGGAAGCCCATGGGGATTGGAAACACCCTTCAAGCCTTGTCACGAGCTGGTTTGGGTTCTGGTTTTGATGGCGACCAGATCTGGTTCGTGACATAGCTCTAGAAAAGCATCGATGTTACTCAAGATACAAAGGGATTTGTCATGATCTCTATCAAACACATGTCTCTTTATACATGTGTCCACAAGCTATGTCATATGAAAGTATTCATAATCATATAATACCTTCTTCAAAATAATTTAATGACCATGATACATGGATTATGGAAATTTCATGTATCCTACTCATATGTTCTCGATTTTCTAAGTATAGTCCGACCTAGTTGATTAATATATCACCTGTCATTCATCCTAGTGGATGAGAATATCTCATGACCCTCATGTAAAGAGATAATAAAATAATTTATAATATCTAGGTAAGTTCATACAATCTATCAATATATCGCAGTCGAGGACCCAAATTTCAACTTGTCATGTGATAGGAAAAATCATGTCATGGTTGAGAACCAACAGATGACGTGATCGGTAACATACTCAAATGTCGCCTAATTAGCTAAGCCTCAAGAATTATTTAAGAAAGGTGAAAATTATAAAGGTTATCATTTTAGGTATCTCTCTAACTATAGTTATGAAGATTAAATGTGAAACATGCACCCCTATTATACCAAATACATAGTGTATTACACTCCATGTGGTATATACTTGAGGGATCATCCAATGTACAAAACTTGTTTTGTTCCCCATGATCATATTTTATATCCCGATATGAAATGATACTCATGTTAACCTTAAAATTTCATCACAGCCTATAATTATCCATGATTAAAATCAATTAGGGATAATTCAAATTTTGATAGATTAATTATCATTTCACTTTCTGAAATATATGAATAAAACATAAAAGAATGATAATATAGAGCTTTCAATTTATATAACATGATACATTGAATATTATTAAACTCTTTTAATAATAATGAATGAAACCATACATAAGAATTAGTATAATCATATCATATATGATATACTTTTAGATAATACTTATGTTTTCTATAATTTTTTCACTTCGTTAAACTAATTACATTTCTATGTAATTCTTGCCACATATCCACCACATATCTATGTGACCACTTGATAAAACTCTCCCACTAAACCACTTTAGTAAGTAGCATATATGAAGACAATAAATTTGAATAATTGTGAGACATAGGAATAATATTCATAATATCCCACTCTTTTAATAGGTATTAAAACCCATTTAGTTCATAAAATAAAATGGTATGATGTTAATAAATTCTGTTTTCTACTTAAAACTCTTTCTAAGTATATCATTATCATCATTATTGGAAATTTTCCTTCAAATTTTTTCTTTGATATCATTTTGGAAAAAAAATAACTATTTACATTTTTATTTACCAACACATACTAAATTATTTTAGGATGTAAAGGGAATTCAAATTTTTATAGTAACTAAAGGTAACATTCTACATTTCTCTTTATCATTATACTCTCAACTCTTTTAGGATATAATGTAAAAATTCACTTCAAATGTTAACTGGAATAATATTTTATTTGTAAATTTGAACTTCTCTAAGTCCAAAACATATTCCCAATGGCCTATTAGAAACTATATTCTCTTCATAATATCATATTATGAAACACAAACTACTTCATGTTTAGGAAATAAAACTTATTTCTTTTTATTCGGAATATCTTACAAATAAATTATTATCCACTATATATTATATGGAATTATATGTGTTTAGATCAATGTTATAAAGGGAAGAATTTATTCAATAAAATATTCTATTTTTTGTGGTGATAACTCTTTCCCTTATATTTTAATTAATATCTTAGATAAACCCTTTTATCCCAGATAAAACTCCATATATCCTATATAAATCTTTTTATCCTTATCTTCCTTTGAAACCAATTAATAGATTCTTATGAATCATAAACCATGTGTATTAAATCCATAATGTAATATTATTCATAAAAACTACATGTTAAAAACAACTTCCCATTTTATATAATATAATAAGATGAAAATAAATATCTTTTATTAAGATCCATCTGAGCTGGAATTATTCATTTACATTCAAACTATGATTCAACAACCCTTTTCCTAATAATTTAAATGCTAACTACAGGCTTCATAAATTGTTACCTTGATTTTTAACTCTTATATACTCACAACATTTATAAAGTATGTATTTGGTATCACATACTTATTCGGAAGCAAATAATTGATTTCTATAACATTGATGCCTGATATGAACTTTACATGGAGTTTCCTAAACCCCTTTAGGTGTCCTAGGTAGTTCTATCTTATGAAAATAATATCCTTTATCCCTGAAATTACCATCATGTTTCAATGTCCAAGGCTATCTATTAAACCATCCAAATTATCCTTATGTATTAAACCTTTACCCTTTATTACTTCCAACACAACACTAGATCCTATAAATCTATGTCATGTTCATAAATCCTCAACACTTTGAGAAAATAGGGTAAAAATTTATTGAACACATTTAAGTTATCAGAATATTTCCAATGATGATTATAGGATTAATACCATGTCTAGAATAATCCTAAGAGGATAAATTTAGTTTCAACCAGTCATTCAAAAACTCAATCACATTAAGTACATGAATGGAGATAAAGTTTCCTTTGATCACTTTTCATTAAAACAATACCTTTGAAAGCATAAGGGAATTAATTTATGCTTCCCATAAGTATCTATATTCCCTTGTTGAATAACTTAAAACTTTATTTTTGTCCCATTAGTTTGATGTATTTGGATCATAGGACATATATTTAAGATTACTATCATACTATCTTAAGGTTTTCATAATAAATAGGAACTTCCATAACAATTTGATACAGAAAATAATCCAAAGAAATTTTAATATAAATAGTATATGTAGAAGTAAAAACACTATTATAGTAAGAAAAAAACATGAATAACTCTCTATATATAAGATATTGTAATTGAAAATTACTACTCAAGTAGGAACTAGGGTTCCTACTTTCCCAAAAATAGTTATTTCAAACTTTAAAAAGGGCCATTTGGGTCACACATAAGATAATGTTTATTGGGATCATTGTTCTAATGTGATTAGTTCATGTGTAAATATATTTATGTTTATTATAACAAAAATGAAATTTATTTTTTTCATATTTGAAATATTTGATTAAATAATTAATGTGGTGTTATAATATAAATAATTTATCATTTATATTATTTAAACATAAACATGAGGTAATGAAAAAGTTCAAATGGGATTTTTCTTGGGCTTGGAGTAATGAAATTCCAAGTCTCATTACATATGGAAACACATAATTCCACCTATAGAGACCATTTAAGAACCTCCTTTTCTATTTTTAACCATTTTGGATCATTAATTCACCCCTGATGTGGTTTTATACTTAATCTACTTTTTGAGGTTATTTAATGATCCAAATGATCATTAGGGGATATTTATTGCGCCCTATTTGGTTTTCAATGAACTTAGCTTTTATAGAGGCTATTAAATACCTTTTTTCCTATAAAATTCAAGGAGGAGAGGTGTGGTCTTAATTCCATTTAGATAAAGAAAAGGTATTTCTTGGTGTTCTCTGGTGTTCCTTATCTGAGAGAGTTCCCTAGTTTTCATCATCTGGGAGGTTCTATGGTGGTCTTATCATCCTCTCTTCATTATTTTACCTTTGAATAGTGACTAGAATTGCTTGGATAGGAAGATAACATGACCAAGGCTTTGTTTATTAACATTATTAGTCGATACCAAATTAGGGTCAAAATTGATCATTCAAGTTTGATAAAAATATCCTAAACTTTTTAAAAATATTTTTTTTTATTTTTTTTATTTTGTTTTTCATTTAAATGTTATGATTTTGAATGGCTTTTATAACTACATACACTATGTAATAAGGGTTGATAATATCATTAAAATCATACATAAACTTGTTATCATTATTAATGCTTGTTATATAGAGGTATTCATCACCTCCTTCATCCATTGTCTCGATATGATATAAATTTTTATAAATATTTTTAAATATTAGTAAATTTAATCAAGAATTATGAGAAAACAGATCATTATTTATTAAAATCTTTGTACCATTAGGTATATATATGTTTTCTCTTTTGGAGCCTTTGATTAATTTTTCACTAGTGGTTAATGTACTTACATGATCATATTTCATTTTAAGGTTGATAAAATATTTATCATATTTAAGAATTGTGTATGATGTGATGTTTTCAATAAGACATATATCTTCATTATAAGAATTAATTCTAGCAAGGCACCCATAACATAAATTTAAATTAGAAGAAAATAATACATGTATATAAGATATAAAATAAAAATAAACAAAACAAAGTGTGCAATATTTTTTGAAAAATATTACAAAACCAAAAGTACATCCCCATCATGATCTTTTTTACATTATCTATATACTTGATAACTTCATGGTTTAAAAAATAATAAGAGATATAAAAATTCATAATATCATCATTAAACTTCAAGACTTAGTCAAGAAATATTGATTTAATTTTCTTTTATTTATCCTTGATTGATTATTGGTAAATATAAACAAAATGATTTGGTGTATGATAGGTACTCAACCGATACATCTTTATACCACAATGAAAACATTTTCTTTCTTCATTATTTGTTTACTTCAGTTGTGATTGTTTATTATTCTAGGACTTATAGTATTTACCATTCCTATTCTCATTAGGCATATTCCCACCATGAGAAAATGATTTTCCTAAACCACAACCATGTTGATTGTCTTTACGACCATGATTATAGGTAGTCACATTCATTTCAAGGAATGTAACTGAATCAATTGGTTGAGATTAATGATTCGCCATCAAGATTTCATTATTATTTTTTTCTAACAAGAATAAAAGATGGAAATTTAGAATATTTTTTAAATACTTTTTCATGATATTGTTATTATATAATAATTTTCAAAGCATAAAATGTAGAAAATGTATTTTCCCATGTATCAGTGTCAGTTATATTTTCTCTATTAGTAACGGGTGTGATGCAGAATCATGGATCAATAGGATTTTAAAATTTTATCACCAGTTCAAATGTGACGATGTCATCATTAACAATCTGAAATACCCAGTTATAACTTGAATATCTCATATGAAAGGAATTAAGTATTAAAATAAAATTGAAATATTACTTCATTCAATTTATTATTGAAAGCATGTTCCACAGATTTCCAATGATCTTTTCTCAAATGAACTAAATTTATATCCCTCTAGATCATCCACACAAGCTGCAAGAGCCTACTAGTACATCAATCTTCAGACTCTGGGTACTAGTGCAGAGAAAAAGAGATGCTTTTGATGTCCTTGTGATCACTCAAGAACAATTTGTTTGATTTGGGATGAAGAATATGGATCAGGTTGCTCGGTTCTCTTCTTTATTACTCTATAATTTGGAAGAAAATAGATAGAGGGGATTTCAATTTAGAGGTAATGAATATTCCATTGAATTTGGGATTCACATGTCTTATATAGGTATGTTTAAAGTTCTAAAAATTTCTCTTCATCCCTCAGGTAACTTGAACCTTCCAAATAATCCCTAAATAACACTAATTGACTTAATAATTGTGTCATAAATGTCATTTAAATTTTATCACATACTTATAAAAAAAATTATATGTTATGTGATAAAATTAGAGAATTAAATTTACTTTCTTCTCCAATTAAGTACTTAATGACCCTTGAATAATAATATTCATCTAAAATATATTTATTTTATATCTACTTAATTACATGTGAATACTATGAGTAAATAAATTCAAAAATCATTATTCTAAACTCGAATAATATTGAATTTATTTATTTGTTAGTTATCATTCAAACTTATAATTCAACCAAACCTTATAGTGGGGTCCACTATGTCCTAAATTATTCACTTAGAATATGACACAGTATTGAATATTCTTAGTGTGTGACCCTTTAGGTACTTATATCAATAATAGTGAGTACTATTCATATACCAGGAGTATATTCTAGAAACTCATCAAGGAACCTAAGGAGGTAAGATATAGCCATAGCAAGGATAGCCTTCCTATGAACACACATCATGTAATATTATCTATCTTTCATATGATATCTCATTAAGAAGGATTCATAACTTGTTTCACCATCCATGAATGATTTATTTATTATTTGTATTACCTTAATCTATAGAATTACCCTATTATACCATGGCCATGGATTTATTTAAGGTACTACCATCCTGGTCAAATGGGTTCAAGATATCTCTCCCTCTACTTAGAAGTGAAAAATCCTTTCTTGATCATTCAAAAAATGACATACCACCAATGACGCACCCAACAAAATCTACCTCACCATAACATCAATGTCATGGTTTTTATCTTACATCAAAGTATGTTATCAAATAGAACACATTGATAATTATATCAAGTTAGGAGACCAAAACACATACTCATAGAAAGGAACTCCCAATGATACCGGAAACATGTGTTGTTCCTATTGCTGGGTCAGTCCTCATGATCTCATATACTTGAGATCGCCAAATGAAAACTTCATGAAAATAAGTCACAATGATCTAGAATCTAATAGTCAAACATCATCTCTGTCTTGTTTTTATGATGTATCTAAACCATGGTACAAATTCTTAATATTTCTATCACATTATCTCATGGTTCTCATTATAGCCTAGGAACTACCATAACCTTTCGATATGGCATGTAATATAAGGAAATTATCATATAAAGAGTGGATACAGAAGCATCAACACTATAATGGTAAGAGAAACACATGTATATATCAAACTATATACATGTAATGGTGATGAAAGTACATATAAGATTTAGGTTTAGGGAACACACTCATGACACTCGCACTTTCACTAAAGCCAACTTGTAAAGACCCGACCCCAGTTTCCTAGAGTCAGTGCCTTAAGTCATTACATTATAATGATTACAAGAAATTTATATACCAAAGGAATGAATATCTTAGTAGTTTTGGAAAACTAGATACATACATAAGTTCAACATTACAACTTGAAATGAAATACAATATAGAGATTCCTTTGAAAACATTCATAACTCTTAGGTTATCCCTGCATGTTATTCATAATATACCTCTTCATGTCCTGGGAAAATGAAACATAAGAAGGGGGTGATATCAAATTCTCATTAAGGGTAAGAAATAGAGCATAAGATATCATAAACATAAACATTAGTCATTGTGAATAACTAAAAATAGACATACCTTTAAAAATAAATTTGAACACATTATGGAAGGAATAAGAGTTGAATAAGTAATTCCATAATAAATCATAATCATGGGTATTCTACTAGTTGAATAACCACATGAAATTTAAATTACTAGTTTCATAATGAGGGAATTCATAATGCCAAACATCATAACCATACCATCAATGCCTCATGACAAGACCATAAATAACTATTTTGTCAAGGCCTTATGCTAAGACCTTAGTTTGTCTCATGAGTCCTACCGATGCATCAAGGGGATATAGAGGGCCCCATCCATAACTTACTAAGTCCAATGAATTAATGATATGAATGGGTATAAATATAAACAACATATACATTCATATTTAAACTAACATATTAAATGTTAATAACATTCCCCAAACATTAAGCATAAACACTAACCATTCAAAGTAAATTAGAGAATGGTTTTAAGATAGCACATCTACAGTCAAAATAATTATAAAAAATTCAATTAAATATGTTACATGATATCAAAAAATATTAATCCCAATAATACATAAGAATCAACAAGAGTGTTTAAATAGATGAAGATACTCTTATAAAATCATTGAGTAATTCTTGAGATAAATACTCTTTTACTTTGAATAAAAAAGTTCTTTTTGGAAACATATTTGTATAAAACCAGAAGTGAAGTAAGATATTATTTTCATAATAAAATTATTTATTTTAGAAATATAATGTTTGATAAAAACATATTATATATTTCCCTTAAAAATAGGTAAGAATTTGACAAATTCTTTTGAATCGGGATGGAATTTCAGGAAGAATTTTTGAAAGATCCTTTTAAAACATGTAACTCCCCATAAATTAAAGTATAATTTTGGTTGGTACACATATATAGAAAATTAAAACAGAAATTATGAGGAGTAAATATGAGTAAATAATAATTTAATTTAGGTAATTAGAGAATAAAAGTAACCCGAATGAAAATGGAGGTTCGGGTAGAAAACCTTTACCTTAAGTCTGATGATGTTCTTTACTTCATCTTAGTGTCATGGATAACCAAATTAAATTAATTAATTAATATTTAAAGAACATATTATATATGTAATTGATTTATTATAGCCTTATTAAGTTCATTCATGTCCTTCTTGATGGGTTTAAGGGGCTTAATTTTATTGTTTGCGAGCGTTTTATTCCTTTGTATTCATGACTGGTTTACTTATATACATGTAAGGATAAACATGTAAGATGAGAGTGGTTTTACATAATATAAGTTGTATTTTATTTTTTAGAATCCATAATATTACATGGTTAAAAAATTCATTTGGTTATTGGGAATGAATATGAATCGTTATATAAAACCTTAATGATAATTTTTTGGGTTAATTAGCTGTTTTTTATCACAATGAACTCATTTTGATTTATAAATTAATTTATTGTGTAAAAAAACATTCTAGAACCTTAAATAATTTATAATATATATATTATGGTATTTTTAAACCATAAAAATTGTTTCATGACCAGAATTGAAGATGTTAATACAAATTGAAAACCAGTCGTCCTTGAATGTGATAAATTAACACATCTCGGATGGTGTTTTTATTTCTAGTATAAAAGAAGGGGGAAGGAGAGATGATGATGAATTATTCCATTATCACAAAAATATTCCATTTAATTTAAGTACTGGAGTTATCATAAATTTTTTATGGAAGGATGTGGGTAAAGAAAAAGAAAAGAAAGGAACTCAAAATAAAAGAAAATTCAGACATCCCTTGCAAAAATTCAGCAGCCTAACGACGTCACTTAAAAAATCATAAAATATTATCATGAGAGAAATAGGGTTCAATAATAATTCTTACATAATATGGAAAGTAAGTGGGATATGTAATGACATATCTTAACATAATCCAATTGAAATTAAAATAGAATAACATAAAAAGAGTGCTTAAAAAAGGGAAGGGCGGTAGATTCCCTTACCTTGTAGAGTAACTCCTAAAACTTGAAGGTTGGTACCTTGGGGGATTGAGTATAACTTTGGAGGAATCATAGGGAGTTATAAATATCATATCTTCAAGGATGATGAATTTGGAATGAAATAAAATGAAGGAATGAGTGGGTATTTATATTAAAAGAGAGAGAGTGTTTTATTAATTTTGAAGGACAGCTCATTAGTGGCATTTTCAAAACCATGGGCTTTCCCATGGTATTTTCCCATGTTATTGGCCACTTGGGACACCTCTTATAATATTTATTACCCAAAATTCAACCAGAGTTATTACATCATGATTACATCATTAATTATATCATTAAATATACTAAAAACTCAAAATTGTATTTTTTACTATTCACAGAGAACTAATGTAATTTATAAAATTCTCATAAATTTAGTGTAACCTTATATCGACATTATAAATTCAAAAATTTAATTTATTTTATCATAATAATTCTATAAATATTAAAATTTTAACTTTTATCTATGAAAATACTTATTTATTAAAATTAATAGCAGACATAAAATGCATAGTAAAATGTATAGTAAAATTTTAGACACTTAAAAAAATAAATTTAATTTATCATTTTTAATTAAAGAAGATTGTTTTGATAATATTATTTCATTATTATAAACATTAATAAAACCTTAGTTTGATATAATAATTTAAATCTCTCTAAAACGTCCAATTTTTACCAGAAAAATCAATTTATCCAATTCGTCATATTTTTATGAAAAACTAAACTCAAAACAGAAATAATGGGAAAAAATTATTTATACTTTATTATTTGAGGTTACTAATCTATTTTTCATATTAATATTCATAAGGGTAAGTTTCTATTCATAATGGTAAGTTACTATTCACCAAAAATGTAAGTTGATTCTATCAGACTCTAAATATCTTACTGATCGCAACCATGTATGTCAGTTTTTCGAAATTCAAATCACAGGGGTGGAATAATTATGTTCACTATCTAGGTTATAACAAAGGTTTGTTTTGTAGAGACTCAGTGTTTCATACATTTAATATTAAATTTATTTATAAATCCTTGGGGTGTTACATTCTCCCCCATACAAAAAATTCATCCTCAAAATTACCAGAATGTATCCTCATAAAAAGATTTGGGTAGTTCATCATAATCTCCTTAAGATCCCATGTTGCTTCTTCAATTATATGATTTTTTCAAAGAACATTTATTAGTCATGTTGTCTGATTCCTCAACACTTGTTTCTTAGTGTCTAGAATCCGGATAGGCTTCTCATAGTAAGATAAGTTAGGTTCCAATTCTATACCTTCAGAAGTGAGGACATTCATTGGGTATGGCATGTAATTTCTCAATAATGAGACATAGAACACATTGTGTACCTTAGAAAGGCTAGTAGGCATTTCCAAATGATAATACATAGCTCTAACTCTTTCCAAAATTTCAAAAGGTCCAATGTACTTAGGGCTCAGTTTCCCTTTCTTACCAAATTTTATAACACTATTCCATGGAGATACTTTTAAGAAAATATGATCTCCCACTTGAAATTCCAAATCCTTCCTTCAATTATCAGCATAGTTCTTTTATCTGCTTTGAGCTACCTTTATATGTTTTTTAATAGTCTTTACCTTCTCTGTTGTTTCCTCCACAAGATATAGATATAATGACCCATACTTTACATACATTGTTATTACTTCAGAATTGAGGCATACGTATTACAGCATATAACAAAACCATGAAAGGACTGTATAGGTATAGTGTCTTTAGAAACTGGGAAACATAAACAACTGGTTCATAAATCATCTACATAGTCTCCCATTTATTTCATCATATCTAGAGTCCCTTTTGGAATATCCTACTTAATAACCTTCTTCCTGACCTGGGGAAAGAAAACATACAGAAGGGTGATCTCAAATGCTCAATAAGGGTAAACAAAGGAAATATCATATTCATAAGAACATAGCAATTCGAAAATCTTAATCTGCAAAAGTGATCATAACATCATAACATGGGATAAATAATGGTAGTGAAATTTAATCCACATAATAATAACTTAAAACATGAAACTTTGTGGCATTCACACATAATAATAGAGAATCATTTCTTAGTAGTCAAGACTCATTGCCAATACTATCTTAGTAGACAAAGTCCATTTCTGAACCGAGTTCACTCCTCATTTCAACCCTGTATCACTGAACTGGATTAACCTGTCGTTCCATCCATGTCTATATCATGAGATATAAATCTTTACCCAATTCATTTGAGGGAGATATAGGTCTCACCAATCTCATAATGATACCATTCTTATGTGTGCCACAAGATTGTAAATCATACATCATAGCATAACCCATGTAATAAAAATGGGATTCTTAAACGTCATGCCATCATAAAATAATACATATAAAATAAAATGACATCATAAAAATAATTACATCATAACATAATAAAATCAATTTAAAAATTGGGATAGAAACAGAAACCTATATTATCTTAGATGGAAAATAATTTTGATAAAATGCTTGAACTCCATTCTTGAGGAAAATATCCTTTTTAATTCAAAAAAACATTTTACTTTCTTAACATGTCATAAAATTTTAAAACAAGAGAATTTGATTAAAAATAAACTTGAAAACTTTTAAAGGAAGCTTCATGGAAATAATTTTCTATGAAATCCTAAAAATCCATTCATGTCGTATAAGTTAAAAAAACATTCTTCCCGTACTTTGGCTGGAAAAGTCAAAAAGTACCTCGTACTAAAAACGACAAAAGATTCCTTTCATATCTTTTACTAAAAACTCACCAATGGGTAAAATTGGATTTAAAAAATTGTAGGAGGAGAGAAATAATATTATATATTGAAGAAACATGGATGTGGATGATAAATATTCCCCAGTAAATTCTGAAGTATAAATAATCTCAGATAAAAATGACATTGCGAGATTTTCCCTTACCTTAGGTCTGATTTGCTTTGTACGTGTCTGAACCTCCTGTATAATGATTTAAATAATTTTATTGACTTATTCCAGAATCTTAATCATTTTTATGATATCATATATGGTTATATTATTAGCTTCTTATTAGTAATATTTCATTGCTACTTGTTATTTGGGTGTTTATTGCTTTTTGTTCTTATGTGTGTTTTGTCGAATAAATTCTTATTCTTCTTTTTAGGTTATAGATACCTCATTTCCAGAATGGTATTAGTGTAATATATATATATCATATTTATTCATGAAATTCATTTATATAATCATTATGAAATGAAGATCAGGTAGAACGAGTCGCATCACATCATGGTGACGGTAGGCCATACGTACGCACGAGCGATGATATCGTTCCCATGATCGTGGAATTGTATTGAAGTGTATGTATACTATTTCAGAATCAATATCACTTTAAAATAATAATATATAGTTATTATTTACACCATTATACCCATCCAAATAAGGTGGTGGTGGAAAACAGATTACACCACAGTGTGGAGACGGTATTCCATACGTACGCACGCGCGATGATTTAGTTTTATGTAGGATGGATAGAAGGTGAAATAGGGTTGTTTCATATTTATAATAAAATATAAATATATGAGTGATACTTATTTTATTACTTCATAATGAAACAACTAAATAAGAGGAAGTAGAAGAATAAATAAAGTTGAAAGAATCGATAACGAACATTACCTCTTCTTTGAAGCGCCTCTTCTTAACCTCCTCTTAGGCCATTAAAGATGGTCTTTGAAGAATACCAGGACCTCTATAATGATTCTAGGGAAGTGGATAAGATAAATTTTCAGGGTTTTTCCGAGCATTAAGTCTCAAAGTGGTGTTAGGAGGAGAGGGAGGAGGTGCCCTTTTATAAGGGAGGAGAGGGGCACTTTAGGAAAAACATAAAATATTATTTTATAATAAAGTCATATTCGGTTTTTAATAGCTCCAAACTGATTTATTTCGAATCTAAGGTGGTGATGGGTCGAAATCCTTTCAACAAATATATTTTAGACAAGTTTATGTTACTATTTTAACCATATCATTTAGATTTAACTCTAAGTTAAATAATTTAACTTTTACCGTGTCTTCTTGTTTTCTTACACTATATGGTTAATAAACTTACTATAATAAGCCAAATGAACCCCAAGTGGTTCATTATTAATATATATAACCTTATATAAGTCATTTTTCTGAACCTTATATTTTTAAGAATAAAATAACAATTAATAATATAATATTTTTTTGAAACTATTTTATGTCAATTTTGACACTATTTGGTAATTGATTTTTTGTGAAAATCATAACAGAATGATCTGTTTGAAAAAAGTTAATTAAATCAATACTAACATGTCATATTAACCTATAAAATTATTTTAATTCATAAAAGTCTCAAATTACATTTATTTGGGTATTTATAACTTCAATTATGTTAATATTTCATTAATAATGTAATTATTGTATCATCATTGTGTCATAAATAAAATAAATTATTTAATGTCTAAAAATTGTAAATAAAATACCATTATGTAGGAAATATTTTTATATTTCTAATGAATATTTATAGTCGAATTTATCTTATGTATAACTCTATATTAAAAATGATTTAGTTATTAAACTTTGATTTTAACTATTTTAACCATTCTTTAAATAAATTAATAATAAATGTCCTAATCTAATCCAAGTGGACCTAAATGGTCATATTTTATTCCTAAGGTTGTTTTTGGTCGAATTACACTTATCTAATAGAATTAGGAGATGTGTTAGGGCAATAATAATATCATTTTTACCCTTAACTACCCTATTTACATTTAACCGTGGTAAATAAAAGTAAAAAGTTACTATTCACCAAAAATTATTGTTATCTTATTGAACCACATTTTACTCCCTGATATTAACCGTGTCTCTCGAATTTTCGAAATTCCACTCACATAAGTGGTAAAATTAAGTTTTATGTAAGTTTGCAAAAAGCTCCTAGGAGGTAGGTAAAAGACGGTGAAAAGTTCAATAAAATTTTTATATATCTAAAATTATTATAAAATAACTCCAATGAATTACATTGAACTTATATAGGTATTATGTATCAATATTTACCTAAAATAAATTTAAATAAAAAAATAATTATTTAAATAAAAAGTTGGTTTTTAAATAGTAACCCATTGTTTTCACTATTCATCAAAAATTGAAAGTTTTCAGAAAAATACCAAAACATCACCCTAGGCTAATTTTGATATTTCGAATCCAAAAATGAAGTCCATTTTGAAAGATAAAATTTATAAAATTTCAAAAAGTGGGTATTACTATTCATAATGGCTAGTTTTAATAATATTTTAATAGTATATCGTTGTTTAGTGAAACTCGATATTGCGTACAATGTAAGCTATCGAGGAAGGTCACGATTGCGTGTAAAGAAAGTCAAGCTAGTGTTGTCTGTAGTGAAATATTCCTTTGATGATAACATAAAAAAATATTTCTCATAAAAATCTCGGGTGTTACATTCTACCCCCCTTAAAATGAATTTCTCCCTCGAAATTAGTCACTTTGTAACAAACAGATGAGGATACCTATCCCTCATCATATACTCAAGCTCCCATAAAGCTTCTTCTAGTTGGTGGTTCCTCCATAAAACTTTCACCAAGCGAGTGGTCTTGTTCCGTAGGACTTTTTTGCTACGATCCAGAATCTATATCGGATGTTCTGCATAAGAAAGATCTTGCTCCAGCGGTATAACTTCTGAGTTGAGTACATGTGAAGAATCGGGTATGTACTTTCTCAGGAGAGATACATGGAACACATTATGAACTTGATAGAGATTCGGTGGAAGCGTCAATCGGTAAGCTACCTTCCCGACACGATCCAGTATTTCGAAAGGACTGGTATACCTAGGGCTCAACTTTCCCTTCTTTCCAAATCTCATTACTCTCTTCCAAGGAGATATTCGTAAGAACACTTTATCACCCACTTCAAACCCTATGTATTTTCTTCGGTTATCGGCATAACTTTTTTGTCGACTCTAAGATGCTCATATGTGTTGTTGAATAGATCGGACCTTTTCTGCCATCTCATCAACAAGATTAGGTCCTAACAGCTTTCTTTCCCCAACTTCATCCCAGTAAGTTGGATTCCTGCATTTCTTTCTATAGAGAGCTTCATAAGGAGCCATCTGAATACTGGAGTGAAAGCTATTATTATAAGAAAATTATACCAAAGGTAGCTGTTGATCTTAGACACCTTTGAAATCCATAGAGCAAGTTCTTAATATATCTTCTAGAGTTTGAATTGTCCTCTCAGACTGACCATCTGTCTGAGGATGATAAGTTGTGCTGAAACTCAACTCTGTATCCAGAGTATACAGAAGACTTCGCCAAAACTTTGAGGTAAACCTTTGATCCCGATCAGATATAATGGAAAGTGGTACTCCATGCAATCTTACCACTTCCTTCACATATATCCTAGAAAGCTGATCAAGAGAGAAATCCTCTCTAATAGCAATGAAGTGTGCCGACTTTGTAAAACGATCAACTATGACCCAGATAGTATTATTGCCTTTGGATGTTTTAGGAAGTCCCGTGACAAAGCCCATAGTGATGTTTTCCCATTTCCATTCAGGTATGGGTAATGGTTGTAACATCCCCTTAGACTTCTGTCCCTCAACTTTAACTTGCTGAAAAACCAAGCATCGAGAGACATATTCAGCAACATCTTTTTTCATGCCATCCCACCAGAAGTACTCTTTCAGGTCCCTATACATCTTCATGCTTCCAAGATGAATAGAGAATAAAGAACAATGAGCCTCATCCAGCAGCTCCTCTAATTCTGGGATGGGAAGAACACAAACCTGATTCCTGAACCTTATTATCCCATCATAATCAAGGTTGAATTCAGGAACATTTCTCACCTTATTTTCAAACTCTACATCTTCTTTTTGTGCCTCTTTAATCTTCACATTTATAGATGGTTGAACATTAATTTGAGAAAGATAAGATTTTTCCCATTCCATTATAATTCCAAGATCTATCCTTTGTAAATCCATAAATATTGGATCTTTTGTTATCCTCATCATGGATAAGCTAGCATGGTCTTATCGACTTAATGCATCTGCCACCTTGTTTGCTTTCCTAGGGTGATAATTAATTGAGCAGTCATAATCCTTAATCATCTCCAACCATCTTCTTTGGCGCATATTCAGCTCCTTGTGTGTGAAAATATACTTTAAACTTTTATGATCAGTATAAATATCACATCTTTCACCATAAAGATAATTCCTCCATATTTTTAATGAAAAGATTACCGCAGCTAACTCCAAATCATGAGTTGGGTAATTTTTCTCATGGATTCTCAACTGTTGTGAGGCATAATCTATCACCATATCATTTTTCATGAGAACACACCCCAATACCTTCTTGGATTCATCACTATAGATCACAAATCTTTTTCCACTACAAGGCAGTGTGAGTACAGGTGTACTGGATAACCTTCTTTTTAACTCCTTGAAATTATCTTCACACTCCACTTTCCAAATGAACTTAACTCCTTTTTGAGTCAACTTGGTGAGTGGATTAGATAATTGTGAAAAATCTTTCACAAAATGTCAATAATATCCATCCAAACCAAGAAAACTTCAGATCTCAATTACTGTTATTGGTCTCGACCATCTTTTGATAACCTATTTTTTTGTTGGATCCACAGATATCCCCTCTTTTGAGATTATGTGACCCAAAAATGAAACTTTTTGAAGACAAAATTCACACTTGGTAAAATTGGCATAAAGCTTCTCCTTTCTCAGGATCTTCAATACAATTCTTAAGTGATCTTCATGTTATTACTTGCTCTTTGAATATACAAGAATATCGTCTATAAAGACTACCACAAACTGATCAAGATAGTCTCTAAAGACTCTATTCATTAGATCCATGAAGATAGCAGGGGCATTAGTAAGACCAAATGGAATCACTATAAATTCTTAGTGTCCATACCTTGTACAGAAAGTCATCTTTGGTATATCCTCCCTTTTGACCATTAATTGATGATACCCTGAATGAAGATCAGTCTTTTAAATGTATTGAGCTCCACGTAGTTGGTCAAATAAGTCATCAATGTGTGGGAGAGGATATTTTTTCTTGATAGTGGTCTTGTTAAGTTCTCGATAATCAATGCAGAGTCTCATTGATCCATCTTTCTTCTTAACAAATAGAATAGGTGCTCCCCAAGGTGACGCACTAGGGAATATGAATCCCTTATCAAGATTATCTTGGAGTTTCTTCTTAAATTCTTTCAACTCAATTGGGGACATTCTATACGGTGTCTTTGAAATAGGTAAATCACCCGGTACGAGTTCTATTGAAAACTCAACTTCAGGATTTGGTGGAAGACCAGGAAATTCCTCTAGAAAGACATCATCAAACTCCCGTACAATGGACATATTCTTAATCATGAGTTTCACTCCAACCATTTGAGATAAATAACCTTCATTTAGTGGAATCAAGACCCATAGGATGGATAAAATTTCCACTGGAAGGTTATGTTCATCCTTACATCGATAGACGATCATAGATTGATCTATAATATGAAATGTGACTTCCCTTATTTGGAAATTGATATGAGCTCCATATAAGGAAATCAAATCCATGCCAAGAATCACGTAAAATTCCACTATAGGAAGGATCACAAGATTTGTAGGAATCACTTTCCCACAAACTTCAATAGGATAAGAATTATAAACTTTTGATGTGACCGTTGTGCCATTAGGGGTTGTTACAGCTAACTCAATATCTAACTGCTGAGGTAATATGGCGATACCCTTAGAAAATTTTTCAGAAATAAAATAGTGGGTGGATCTAGAATCAAATAAAACATTTTCTACTTTAGAGTGGATGGTAAGTGTACCTTTCACCGCATCATTATAATACTCCACATCGCTGATAGAAATTGCATGTGACTTTCCTTTGTCTTTAGCCTTAAGAGTTTGTTGAATTTGATCATCATCAACAACCCTTGGATTAGGTAATTGATTGGCATAATACCCCATTTCCTTGCACTTGTAACATTGAAGTGTAGGAGGTGCACTCTGTTTAGAATTTTCTTTATTCGCATCATTAGACATCTTTTTCCCATCATTGCGGAATTCAAAGGCCTGATGACCTTCTTTTCCACATTTGAAACATTTACTTGTCCCTTTAAGAAAACTCCCTCCATGTTTTTTTCCACACTTTTAGCATAAGGGAAAACTCATCTTCTTTTCAGGGTGGTCTTTAGATTTCCCTTTGATTTCCATTTTCTTCTTCTTATCAAACACATATGACTGATGGGTTACTCCAAACTCCATCTCAACCTTGAGAGCACATCGAACGATTTCCTCATAGCTATTGAAGTCCCTTAGGGATAATGCCCTTCGAAGACATGGTTTTAATCCACTAAAGAATCAATCGATATTACTATCAGGTTGGATAATAATTCCAGAAGCATACCTTGCAAGTCTTGTAAAATTTTCTTCGTAGGTACCAACAGATTCATCATCCTTTTGATTCAGTTCAAGAAACTCCTTATCCATCTTTGTTCGAAGAATACAAGGGAAGTACTTATTGAAAAATAATTTCTTGAACTCGTCCCATTCCATGGATTCAGTTTCATCCCTTTGTCTCATATTCTTGATAAGATTACACCATTGATCAGCTTCACCTTCCAAACGATATACTACTAAGATGACTTTATCATGTTCATAACATTGAATAACTGAAAATATCTTTTTAGTAGTACTGATCCATTGTTCAGCAACTAATGGATCAGTACACTCGTAGAATGAGGGTGGACGCTGCCTCATGAAGGATTCAACATTATGTTTCTCCTTCCTTTGCTCGTTTGGAAGTCCTGCATGATTCATAGCTTAAGAAAGTTGTGTGAGCATGGCTACAAGATTTTTCATTCCAGCTCCCATAACGTTTGGTTTCTCAGGGGGACAATCATTTCATTTCCCACCGCATTCCACATTAACATGGTTCCTTCGGGTTCCAGCCATTGACTAAAACCAAGAAGAATAGTGTGGGCAACACTAATTATAATAGAAAAACCACATAATCAAGAATAAAATTTCACACTTAAGGTCTTATCATAGGTTGTTCATGGCCATTTCTAAAACACTAAGATTGTGTTCTATTCTTATACTTATCCTTAGGGTTCTTACTAAGGCTTTCACATCCTAGTTTCCAAAGGTTGACTATACTGTTATTCCGATACAAACTATAACAACCCAAACTTTACATACATTATTATTACTTCATAATTGAAGCATACTTATAACAACATATAACAAAACCATGAAAGGACTGTATAGGTATAGTGTCTTTAGAAACTGGGAAACATAAACAACTGGTTCATAAATCATCTACATTGTCTCCCGTTTATTTCATCATATCTAGAGTCCCTTTTGGCATATCCTACTTAATAACCTTCTTCCGAACCTGGGGAAAGAAAACATAAAAAAGGGTGAGCTCAAATGCTTAGTAAGGGTAAACAAAGGAAATATCATATTCATAAGAATATAGCATTTCGAAAATCTTAACCTGCAAAAGAGATCATAATATCATAACATGGGATAAATAATGGTAGTGAAATGTAATACACATAATCATAAATTAAAACATGAAACTTTGTGGAATGCACACATAATCATAGAGAATCGTTTCTTATTAGTCAAGACTCATTTCCAATACTATCTTAGCGGATAAAGTCCATTACTGAACCGAGTTCACTACTCGTTTTAGTCCTGTATCGCTGAACCAGATTAACCTGTCGTTCCAGCCATGTCTATCTCATGAGATACAAATATTCACACAATGAATTGGAGGGATATATAGGTCCCACCCATCTCATAATTATACCTTTATTATGTGTTCCACAAGATCGTAAATCATACATAATAGCATAACTCATGTAATAAAAATGGGATTCTTAAACGTCATGCCATCATAACATAATCCATATAAGATAAAAGGACATAATAAAAATAATTCCATCATAACATAATTAAATAAATGTAAAAATAGGGATAGAAACATAACCCTATATTATCTTAGATGGAAAATAATATTGATAAAATTCTTGAACTCCATTCTTGAGAAAAATATCCTTTCTATTTCAAATAAACATTTTACTTTATTAACATGTCGTACAATTTTAAACTAAAAGAAGTTGATTAAAAATAAACTTGAAAACTTGTAAAGGAATCTTCATATAAATAAAGGTCTATTAAATCATAAAAATCCATTCATGTCGTATAAGTTAAAAAAAATTCTTCTCGTACTTTGGCCAGAAAAGTCAAAAAGTGCCTCGTACTAAAAACGACAAAAGATTCCTTTCATATATTTTACTAAAACCTCACCAATGGGTAAAATTTGATTTCAAAAATTGTATGAGGATAGAAATAATATTACATATTTAAGAAACATGGATGTGGATGATAAATATTCCCTAGTAAATTCTGAAGTATAAACAATCTCGGATAAAATTGAGATTGCAAGATTTTCCCTTACCTTAGGTCTATTTTGCTTCGTACTTGTCTGAACCTCCCATATAATGATTTAAATAATGTTATTGACTTATTCCAGAATCGTACTCATTGTTATGTTATCATATATAATCATATTATTAGCTTCTTATTAGTAATATTTTGTTGCTACTTGTTATTTGGGTGTTTATTGCTTTTTGTTCTTATGCGTGTTTTGTCGAATAAATTCTTATTCTTCTTTTTAGTTTATAGATACCTCATTTAAATAATGGTATTATTGTAATATATATATATCATATTTATTCATGCAATTCATTTATATAATAATTATGCAATGAAGATCAGGTAGAACGATTCACATCACATCGTGGAGACGGTAGGTCGTACGTACGCATGAGTGATGATATCGTTCCCATGATCATGGAATTGTATTGAAGTGTATTTATACTATTTCAGAATAAATATCACTTTAAAATAATAATATATAGTTATTATTTACATCATTATACCCATCCAAGTAAGGTGGTGGTGGAAAACAAATTACACCATGGTGTGGAGACGGTATTCTGTACGTGCGCACACGCGGTGATTTCATTTTCTGTAGGATGGATAGAAGATGAAATAGGGTTTCTTCATATTTATAATAACATATCAGTATATTATTTATACTTATGTTATTACCTCATAATGAAACAACTAAATAAGAGGAAGTAGAATAAGAAATAAAGTTGAAAGAATCGGTAACGGACATTACCTCTTCTTTGAAGCGCCTCTTCTTAACCTCCTCTTAGGGCACTAAATATGGTCTTTGAAGAAGACCGGGACCTCTATGATGTTTCTAGGGAAGTGGATAAGAGAAATTGGTAGGTTTTGGCTGAGATTCAAGGCTCAAAGTGGTGTGATGAGGAGAGGGAGGAGGTGCCCTTTTATAAGGGAGGAGAGGGGCACTTTAGGAAAAACTTAAAATATTATTTTTTTTTAATAAAGGCATATTCGGTTTTTAGTAGCTCCAAACTGATTTATTTCGAATATAAGGTGGGTATGGGTAGAAATCCTCTCAACCAATATATTTTATACAGGTTTATGTTACTATTTTAACCTTATCATTTAGATTTAACTCTAAGTTAAATATTTTAACTTTTACCGTGTCTTCTTATTTTCTTACACTATATGGTTAATAAACTTACTATAACAAGCCAAACAAACCCCAAGTGGTTAATTATTAATATATATAACCTTATCTAAGTCATTTGGATGAACCTTAGATTTTTAAGAATAAAATAAAAATTAATAATATAATATTTGTTTTAAAACCTATTTTATGTCAATTTTGACACTATTTGGTAATTGATTTTTGTGAAAATCATAACAGCATGATCAGTTCTAAAAAAGTTAATTAAATCAATACTAACATGTCATATTAACCTATAAAATTATTATAATTCATAAAAGTCTAAAATTACATTTATTTGGGTATTTATAACATCAATTATGTTAATATTTCATTAATAATGTAATTACTACATCATCATTGTGTCATAAATAAATTAAATTATTTAATGTCTAAAAATTGTAAATAAAATATTATTATGTATGAAATCTTTTTATCTTTCTAATGAATATTTATAGTAGAATTTATCTAATTTATAATCCTATATTAAAAATAATTTATTTATTAAACTTTGATTTTAACTATTTTAACCCTTCTTTAAATAAATTAATAATAAATGTCCTCATCTAATCCAAGTGGACCTAAGTGGTCATATTTTATTACTAAGGTTGTTTTTGGTCAGATTAAATTTATCCAATAGAATTAGTACATGTGTTATGGTAATAATAATATCATTTTTACCCTTAATTACCCTATTTACTTTTAACCGTGGTAAATAAAAGTAAAAAGTTACTATTCACCAAAAATTATTTTTATCTTATTCAACCACATTTTACTCCCTGATATTAAATGTGTCTCTTGGATTTTAGAAAATTCCACTCACAGAAGCGGTAAAATTAAGTTTTATGTAAGTTTGCAAAAAGCTCCAAGGAGGTAGGTAAAAGACAGTGAAAAGTTCAATAAAATTTTTATATATCTAAAATTATTATAAAATGACTCCAATGAATTACATTGAACTTATATAGGTATTATGTATCAATTTTTACCTAAAATAAATTTAAATAAAATAAATAATTATTTAAATAAAAAGTCAGTTTTTAAATAGTAACTTAGTGTTTTCACTATTCATTAAAAATTGAAAGTTTTCAGAAAAATACCAAAAATTCACCCTAGGATAATTTCGATATTCCGAATCCAAAAATGAAGTCTATTTTGAAAGATAAAATTTATAAAATTTCAAAAATTGGGTATTACTATTCATAATGGCTAGTTTTAATAATATTTTAATAGCATATCGTTGTTTAGTGAAACTCGGTATTGTGTACAACGCAAGCTATCGAGGAAGGTCACAATTGTGTGTAAAGAAAGCCAAGATAGTTTTGTGTGTAGTGAAATATTCCTTTGATGATAACATAAAAACAAAATATTTCTCATAAAAATCTCGGGTGCTACACTAGACCCACAAGCTTCCTTTCACTGAATTCATCCCAACATGTTGGTATACGACATCTCTTTTCATACAATGATTCATATGGTACCATCTTAATTCTTTACTGGAAACTATTATTATAGGAAAAATTCACCAAAGATAAATGCTAATCCCACATACCTTGAAAATCAAGTGATCATGATATTAATATGTCTTCTAAAGTTTGGATCATCCATTCTGATTGCTCGTTAGTTTGAGGGTGATAAGCAGTACTCAATCAAACTTCAGTATCCAAATATTTCTGAAGACTTTTCTAGAATTTCAATGTAAATAAAGGATAAAAATAAGACACTATTTAAAGAGGCTCTCCATGAAGTCTTACAACTTCATTGATATAGAACTTTGCAAGGTGCTCTAGTAGAAAATCATCGCTTATAGCAATAAAATGTGCATACTTGGTAAGTCAATCAACAATTACCCATATTGCATCATTATTTCTTGGATTTTTGGGTAATTATATGATAAAATACATGGTGATATCATCCTATTTCCATGTAGGAATAGGTATAGGTTTCATGACTTCTCTAGGATGTTGTCTTTCAAACTTCACCTGTTGATAGACTAAACATCTTGATACATAATCAGAAAATTCCCGCATCATGTTGTCCCACTTGAAATGTTACTTCAAATCTCTTTACATTTTAGTACTACCAGGGTTTATAAAGAAATTATAACTATAGGAATCATCCAATAATTCCCTTTTCAGCTCAGGTATAGAGGGAACACATAGCCTCTTCCCAAATTTCATAATTCTATCTTCATATACAAAGTCTTGAAACTTCCAATATTTCACAACATTAATTTTATTTTGAAGGTTCTCATCATCAGGATGAGATCTTTTTAATCCCTTCTAATAAAGATGATTGGGAAACCAATTAAAAAAGTAATAATGTTTCACCTTCTTTGGTAATTCCCATGTCCATCATTACTAGATCCATGAATACATGATCCCTTTCAATCCTCATTTTGTTTAAAACTCCATGATCCTTCCAGTTCAATGAATCAGCTTACTTATTTGTCTTTCTTGGGAGTTAGTATATGGAAAAATCATAATCCTTAAGTAGCTCAGGCCATAAAATTTTCCTCATGTTGAGTTCTTTCTTTGAGAAGATATATTTCAGACTCTTTTGATCCATATATATCTCACATATTTCACCATAGAGATAGTGTTTCCATATTTTTAGAGAAAAGATCATAGCATCTAACTCAAGATCATGAGTAGGATAGTTTTTTTCATGAATTTTTAACTACCTTGATGCATAGTTAATAACTCTATCATTCTACATAATGACACAACCAATTCCTTTCTTTGAAGCATAACTATAGATCACAAACGCATTATTCCCCAATAGTAGATTCAATATCAGACCATTCACTAATATCCTCTTAAATTATTCAAAACATTCCTCACATTATTTTTCCATATTAACTTAACCCATTTACATGTAATCTTAGTCATTGGGTTGGCTAAATGAGTGAAGTTCTGAACTAAATGTCGATAATAACCTACTAAACCAATAAAACTACGTACCTCGGTTATGTTCGTTGGTGTAGGACATTCCTGAATAGCCTTTGTCTTCATAGGATCAATGGATATCACATCCTTAGACACAATATGGCCAAGAAAAGAAACTTATTGAATCCAAAATTCACACTTACTAAACTTCCCATATAATTCATATCTTCTAAGAGTCTTTAGAATAGTGTAAAAGTAATTTTCATAGTCTTCGTATCTTTTAAAGTATACTAAGATATCATTAATAAATACCACCATAAATTAATCAAGATATTACTTGAAAAATCTATTCATTAGATCCATAAAAAAAGAGGGTTCATCAGTGAGTCCAAAAGTCATTAATTTAAACTCGTAATTCTCATACCTAGTTCAAAATGATGCCTTTGGAATATTTTCCTTCCTCACACGCAACTGATGATATCTAGATCGAAGGTCAATCTTTGAAAAATATTAGGCTCCATGAATTTGGTCAAATAAATCATCAATGTGGGGTAGGGGATACTTGGTCTTTATTGTTATAGCATTGATCTCCTTGTATTCAATGCACAACCTCATAGATCCATCATTCTTCTTAATGAAAAGAACATGGGATCCCCATAGAGAGACACTAGGGAAAATAAATAATTTATCACTCAATTCCTCTAGTTGTTTCCTCAGTTATACTAATTATAAAGTGTCCATTCTATAAGGAGTCTTTGATATAGGCTTTGAACTAGGAATTAAATCAATAGAGAACTCAACTTCCCGCTCTAGAGGATGTCCATGTAAATCCTTCGGAAAAACATCAATATATTTTTGCACAATAAGTACATCCTCAAATTGAATATTCCTTTCCTCACTCATAGATATTGAGATCTCATCCTCCCCAATAATTTCATTTGATAGGGCTACAGGGGGTCGATCTACATGAGAATCAGATAGCGATATTTCTACCCTAAAGATAATGGATTCCACATCATCCTCAAAAATTGTAACTTCCTTCTTCTTACAATATATTTTCATATCATAATTTGAAATCAAATCCATAAAAATGATTATATCAAATTAAATTATGGGTATGATGATAAAATCAGTAGATAAATCACATTTATATGCCATAATGGGGACTACCTGACACATCTTTGTTGCAATAATACTTCCCTTGGGAGTTTTAACTGACAAATCCCTTATTAAATTAAATTGGAATTATCTAATTTTCTTGGAAAATTGGGAAGATATAAAATAATGTAATGATCCAGAATCAAATTAATCATTGGTTAAGTTTGAGGAAACAATTAAAGTACCTACCACCATATCACTAGAAACTTCAATATCAGTAGTTGTGATTGCATAAGCTTAGCCTTGCTCCCTTGGCCTTCTTTGGGGAACATTTCCTTGAATATTAGGACAATCATTTGAATAATTCCCCCTCTCCCTGAAATTGTAGCATTGAATATTGGTAGATTATTTCTTCCCCTTACAATATCATAATAGGTCTCCTTTTCCCCACACTTTTAACAAACACCCATACCCTTCAGGAAAGTACCAGTGTGTCTCTTCCCATAATTGTCATAGGTTAGAAGGTCAACTCTTCCCTTCTTCCCCATTTACTTATTTTTTTATATAGTTTTCACTTGACCTCTTCTTTTTATTTCTCTTAAAATCATAATTCTTAGATAATTCATTTTTTGTCATGATAGCACATGAGACTATATCTTCATATAATGAGAAACTTTTGGAGACTAGATCCCTTCATAGGAATGGTTTAAAGCTATCAAAGAATCAATCAATCTTTCTACTAGGATTACGTATGTAGTTCGTGGCATGTCCTGTTAACCTTATGAAGTTAGTTTCATACTTTGAAACATTCTCATCTTTTTTTTCCTTAGATTCAGAAACTGCCTTTCTATATATGCTCATTATTCATGAGGGGGTATTTTTTTAAGAATATTTTTTTAAAATACCTCTATTCCATTTCTTCTATTAATTCCTCCTCCTTTTTGTTTTGAATTAAATATCGCCACTGATCTGCATCTCTCAATAGATGATAAACTTCCATGAAAACCTTTTCTCTTTCATTAAATCCCAAAGAGAGAAATATCTTCTCTAATGAACTTATCCACTGCTCTGCTATGAATGGGTTTGTAGTACCATTGAATGATGGAGGTTGTTTTTATATAAATCATTCTAACATAGATCCTCCACATTGTTGATCTGAATGTTCCATATGAGTAAGGTTATGGTTCATAACCTGATTTAGTTGTCCCAGTATAGTTATAAGTTTCTCAGTACCAATCATAGCACCAAATCCAATATCATTATCTTGCATCGGATGTAAATCCCTTCCTGGGACACATGCATTCATGAGGTTTCCATTACTTCCACTAGGAGCCATTTCTAAATAATGACATACATTAGATTAGGTTATGAATCACAATGTATAATATCAAAGTAGAAAAATACTTAGCATAAATTGAAATTCTATTCATAGTTAATCTCATAATCATAAACATGGTTTATTTGAGGAAAAATTTACATTTAATTCATTCATAATGGTTTGTAAATAAAATTTTAATTATCCAAATAATATCACCTAGGTGTGTCAAACTAGGTGCATAGTAAGGCCTATTGTCGTGTACCAGGATACCCTAAGTCAAGCCCAAAACTCCTTGTCGGATTTGTTACTCCTAGGTACATATGTGCCAGAACCATGTCCACTTGTATTATATAGATAGGGATTTATTTTCTAGAAAGATCCAAATAATATATTCCTTACCAAAATACTAGGATGTTCTTGTATATTTATCCTCAAATTCTATCTTAGTGTTTTTTCCCAAATCTATATTTTCTAAATATAGTTTCTAAGTTTTCTACTAAACTTCCTTTAATACTAACTGTAAAGACCCGGACTTAGTTACCCAGAGTCGGTGCCTTAATTAATTACATTGGAATGATTATAAGAAATTATAATCCCAAAGGAACAAATATATTAGTAGTTTTGGAAAACTAGATACATACATAAGTTCAACATTATAACTAAAAATGAAATATAATATATAAAACCCTTTGACAACATTCATAACTCCTAGGTTATCCCTGCATTTCATTCATAATATACCTCTTTATGTCCAAGGAAAATGAAACATAAGAAAGGGGTGAGATCAAATGCTCAGTAAGGGTAATAAATATAGTTTAATATATAATAAACATAAATATTAGGCATGGTGAATAACTAAAAACACACATACCTTTAAAAATAAACTTAAACACATTATGGAAGGAATAAGAGATGAATAAGTAATGACATTATAAACCATAATCATGGGTATTATACTAGTAAAATAACCACATGAACTTTCAATTACTAGTTTTATAATGAGGGAATGCATAATTCCATATATCATAACCATACCGTTAATTCCTAGTGCCAAGACCATAAAAAACCATTTTGTCAAGGCCTCGTGTCAAGACCGTAGTTTGTCTTATGTGACCCACCGATGCATTGGGGGGCTATAACAGGCCCCACCCATAACTTACTAAGTAAAATAAATTCCTCATATGAATGGGAATAAACATAAACAACATATGCATTCATATTGAAATTAACATATGAAATTTAAATAACTTTTCCAAAACATTAATAATAAACACTAACCATTCGGAGTAAATTGGTGAATGGTTTTAAGATAGAACATCTACAGTAAAACTAATAATAAAACATTAAATTAAATATGGGAGATGATATCATAAAATATTAATCCTAATAATATATAATAATCAACAAAAGAGTTGAAATAAATGAAGATACTTTTATAAAATCATCGAGTAATTCTTGAGATAAATACTCTTTTACTTTGAAAAGAAGAGTTATTTTGGAAAAATATTTGTATAAAACCAGAAGTGAAGTAAGATAATATTTTCATAATAAAATTAGTGAATTTATAAATATAATGGTTGATAAAAATAGATTATAGAGTGCCCTTTAAAATAGGTAAGAATTTGATAAATTCCCTTGAATTGGACTTGTATTTCGGGAAGAATTTTTGAAAGATCCTTTTAAAACATATAACTCCCCATAAATAAAAGAAATATTATGGTTGGTAAATATATATAGAACATTCAAACAGAACTTATGAGTAGTAAATATGAATAAATAATAATTTAATTTTGGTAAGTATATAATAAGAATAACCCGACTGAAAATGGAGGTTCGGGTAGAAAACCCTTACCTTAAGTCTGATGGTGTTCTTCACTTGATCTTAGTGTCCTGGATAACCTAATTAAATTCAATAATTAATATTTAAAGAACCTATTATTTATTTAATTGATTTATTATATCCTTATTAAGTTAATTCATGGCCTTCTTGATGGGTTTAAGGGGTTCAATTTTATTGTTTGGGTGTGTTTTCTTCCTTGGTATTCAAGACTAGTTTACTTATATATATGTAAAGATAGACATGTAAGATGAGAATGGTTGTCCAGAATAGAAGATGTATTTTATTTTTTAATATCCAGAATATTACATGGTTATAAAATTAATTTGGTTATTGGGAGTGAAGATGAATCATTATATAAAACTTTAATGATATTGTCTGGATTAATTAGCAGTTTTCGATCACAACGAAGTCATTTTGATTTATAAATTAATATCTTGTGTAAAAAAAGATTTATGAACCTTAAATAAGTTATAATACATATATTATATTTTTTTATACCATGAAAATGGTTTCATGACCATAATTTAATATGACAATATAAATTTAAAGCTCGTCGTCCTTGAATGTGATAAATTAACACATCTCAGATGGTGTTTTCATTTCTAGTATAAAAGAATGAAAAAGGATAGATAATGATAAATTATTTGATTATCATAAAAAATATATTAAATTTAAGGTAATTTATTTATCATAACATTTTGATGGAAGGATGTGTGAAAAGAAAAAGAAAATAAAGGAACTCAAAATAAAATAAAAGTTTAGAAATCCCTTGTGAAAATTCGGCAGCCTAACGACGTCACTCAAAAATTCATAAAATATTTTTATGAGAGAAAAAGGGGTCTATAATAATTATTACATAATATGGAAATTAAGTTGGATATTTAATGACATATCCCAACATAATAAAATTGAAATTAAAATAGAATAACATAAAAAGAGTGCTTAAAAAGGGGAAGGGTGGTAGATTCCCTTACCTTGTAGAGTAACTCCTAAAACTTGAAGGTTCGGACCTTAGGGGATTTAGGATACCTTTGGAGGACTAATTGGAAGGTACAACTACTAGAGCTTCTAGGATGATGAATTTTTAATGAAATAAAATGAAGTAATGAGTGGGTATTTATAGTAAAAGAGAGAGAGTTTTTTATTAATTTCAAAGGACACCTCATTAGTGGTATTTTCAAAACCATGGGCTTACCCATGGTATTTTTCCACGGTATTGGACACTTGGGACACCTAATATCATATTTTATTACCCAATATTCTACCATAATTATTAAATCATGATTACATAATGATTACATCATTAATGATATCATTAAACATACCAAAAACTCAAAAGTGTATTTTTACTATTCACGAAAAACTAACATATTTTATAAAATTATCATAAATTCAGTGTAACTTTATATTGATGTTATGAGTTAAAAAATGAAATTTATTTTATCATAATAATTCTCTAAATATTAAAATTTTAACTTTTATCTATGAAAATACTTATTTATTAAAAATAATAGTGGACATCAAATGCATAGTAAAATGTATGGTAAAATTTTTGACACTTAAAAAAATAAAATTATTTTATCATTTATAATTAAATAAGAGTGTTTTTATAAGACTATTTAAGTATTATAAACATAAATAAATCCTAATTTTTATATAATAATTTAAATCTCTCTAAAAAGTAAAATTTTTACCTGAAAAATCAATTTATCAAATTCGTCATATTTTTAAGAAAAACTAAACTCAAAACAAAAATGATGGAACAACAAATTTATTTATACTTTCTTAGGTGAGGATACTAATCCATTGGTCATATTAATATTCATAAGGGTAAGTTAATATTCGTAAGGGTAAGTTACTATTCACCAAAAATGCAAGTTGATCCTATCAGACTCTAAATATTTTACTGATCGTAACCGTGTATTTCAGTTTTTGGAAATTCAGATCATAGGGGTGGAAAATTTATGTTTACTGGATAGGTTATAACAAAGTTTTGTTTTGTAGAGACTTAGTGTTTCATTCATTCAATATTAAGTTTATTTATAAATCTTTGGGGTGTTACATAACTGTAAACAACTCTCAAGATGCTAGTTCTCACATGATAATCATACTTTTATAGAGATATGGCTTTAATCAGGGGGTCTATCTCATTATCCTCTATAGCTACTCTTATGACTATGACTTCACCTATATTAGTAAAATACCTCAATATATGAAACTTTTTTAGTATATTATTTATTCTCTAGTGTAACATCGCCTCCTTGTCAAGTACCATTTTTTCAGCATTATCATAGTAAACTATAATAGGGTTTTCACTGCTAGGAACAACCCTAATATATGAGAAAAAGTTACATATCCATATTTTTTCATTAGCTATATCAGAATCCACTATATACTTAGATTATATTGTAAACATGGAAACCATAGACTTCTTCGAGATTATCTAGCTCACTACACCACTATTCAGGAAAAACATATAGCCTAATTTTGATTTTAGATCATCATGATCTATCTAGAAGCTAACATCAATGCATCCCCTTACTACTATATCATCATCTCTTCCATACATCAGGAACATACACTTTGTATGTCTCAAGTACTTCATGATAGTTTTTATAGGTTCCTAATGTAGCTGCACTAAATTATATTGATATCTTCCCAGCATGATCAAATAAAATGAAACATAAAACCTATTACATAGCAAGGAATACTTGACATATCCCACTATAGAAGCATAATGGATTCTAATCATCCTCTAAATATCCTCCTATTTTTTTGGATGCATCTTCTTAGAGATATTGATACCATGTGATAATGGAAACAACCATATCATGGATTATTCTATATTGTACATTTTGAGTATATTATCAATATATATATATATATATTGACTTAGCCCAAGAATCCTTTAGGATCTATCTCAATAGATATCAATCCCTAGAATATAGGTTACTTCACCTATGTATTTCATGGATAAACATTCATTTAACCAAGTCTTAACTAACTATAATACTTGCACTTCATTTTCCATAATTAATATGGAATTAACATATAATATTAATAAAATGATGGTATTCCTAGTAACATTATTATAGACACATGAATTAATTTCATTCTTAAAAAAACCAAATTCTCTTATGGCCTCATCAAAATAAACATTCCATGCTCACAATGCCTACTTTAATCCAAAAATGGATCTCTATAGCTTACACACTTTATTGGCACTTTTTGATATGATAAACCCCTTAGGTTATTTCATATAGACGTCTTCAACAAACTTCTCATTTATAAAATCAATTTTAACATCCATTTTCTAAATTTTATAATTATTAAAGACTATTATTGTAATTATTATTCTAATAAATTTTAGTATCACAACTAGTGAGAAGGTTAATTCATAGTCTAAACCTTGATGTTATCTGAAACCTTTCATAGTGAGTCATGCTTTATAGGTACTTATATGACCATATTTAACATCTTGACCCAAATCACTAGGTCTAAGTCAAAATTCCACATGACCTTAGGCATGCCTCTCCATATTCCAGAGACTATCGACTAGAAATGAGGGTCTAAGGTGGAATCATGGGGAGACTATACCCTTAATTAGAGTACACAATAACAATAAATAACCAAACCTATAACAATATACAATAAGATTATGTGGAAACCAATAACATACCAACTATATGAATGAATACAGAAACAACAGACCGGAATGATCATATGTGAGTACAAGAAGACTAATTTCCCCCCGAGATAATCACATATATAAAAAAATGACAAAAGTATAAGGAATCCCTACTACTCCCGACCATATCTCATCCTTAACTCCAAACTCATAGTGATCTATTCTGATATAAAATAAAACATGATCCTCATCCCAACCTTTACCTAAAACAAGTGAGGGATGCTCATGTGCCCAAGTGTCATGGTCTCCCGATCATGTCATGAGTACAACTCAGTGGGACACCACCAACACAATCTAGTAACCAATCAGTAATATGTAGTGTATTTGAATGTGATAAGCTAAGTGTAAAGTAAACTGGAAATACATAATTGTGTAAATATATCATATAATCACCAAGAACAAACAATAAATACACAACCATATATCAAATGGTCTTGTGTTTACTTAATTATCCACCAAAACCCTATGATTATACCTTATTTAGCTTAATGTTAGTATGGAATTAAATGTGGAATGTAAATGATTTTCACCACAAGTCACGAGACATGTCGCATCTCCCAACATCAGTTGTCACCATATGCCTATTATTATAAGTTATTCCTTTAAGGAAATGTTTGCATGTCCTACCCTAATGGTGGTCATTATTACATACACCACACATCCCACCCTGACATTGGTCATTATTAGGAACTATATACACCCCAACCTGATGGTGATCATTATCTTCAAATGATGGTAAGTATCACCTGATATGCTTAACATAATTGGATAAACCACATCACCCATGTATGGAATTCTCCCACTTTGGATTATAGCCAATATATTCTCGACCCATACATGGTCTACTCCTACATCAAAAATACATTCGTGATCCAACCCATACCATCAAATGATCCATAGTATGTACCCATTATCATGTCATTACACTCCCCTACAAGGGGTCATTTATCCAGAACTGAATAATCTAATCATATTGATACCTTAAGCAAGGTTCCATAGGCTACACAATACCACGAGAAATATGCGTCATAGAAAGGAACAATAATTCATATCAAGAACAATTATCAAGATTCTACACACACACCCACATGTGATCACTATCAATCATGGTTTAACAATATATTTCAATAAAGTATCACATTAAGGAAACATGGGTATACATATAATCAGATCATAACATATCATCATGATAATAGTAACAACAAGAAAGTACATGTGATTATCATCAAACATGGAAACAATCTATATGGTCATACTCAATTAAAAAAAGAATCATAAAGGATATCATGGGGTACACATGCACACGCATGTCGTAAAACCATCAAAGATAGTGTGACGGGCTCTAAGTCTCATATATCACAATCACACATCAAGAGGGTCTATGTAATCTAAGGAACACATTAGTGATCAAGCTTCGGCCATCAGTGTATGACATAAAGCCAGTGAAAAATGAACTATCAGGGACCTTGTCCCATTGTAAAATTACATTATTCATGGTTACTTTAATTAATTAAGACTCAAGGATAATTAATTAATAAATAACTACTTGTTATTCATAACACATTATGAATTAATGGTCATTTTCTTATAATGGAAAACCTCATAACTCATCCAAATAAACATGAATAATACCAAAAGGTATATTATACGTGACAACCTACATTAAACAAGTCAACTCCAAGACAATCAAGGCCAAACAAATTTTTCTAAGTCACCTAATTCAACTCAGCCTCTAACGATCACCATAAAGTTTTGATATCACTGCCTTGTCAGAAACATGACCAAACATCCATGGAAGGTCCATCTATAAATTCTAACTTCATTCTAAGAAAAACCCTCATTTCACAATAACAAGACAAGGTCCAATTTAATATAATTGAATTGGAAAATTTAGAAGAAACCAACCAAACTATTTACTATAGATACAACATCATCTAATAGAGTTCAATCCACTCCCAATATACTTTTTATTCTAAAATGAGAAAAAAATTGAATCAATTTCGTGTTTCAATGGATAATTCAATATAAATCAACAAAAACCCCATATAAAGATTTATGAAGGGACATTCCTTCATCAAAATTCTCATCAACGGTACACATTCATCAGCATGAGAAATTATCTATCCATTCTGATCCAAATATCCATCAATCTTGGAAAATTCCATTAAAATATGATGGAATTATCTTCCAATTCTCTATTTGTAATCAAGCCAATGATAAATAGAGAAACAAGATAGTCATTGGGAATGATATATTAAGAGAATTATGAAATTGATGGATCATAAGGGCTTAAAATTACTAAGATGATTATCCATGATGAATGAAAACATGATCTACCACCATAGGAGGAAGATAGAGGCCAATATTGAAGAATATTGAAGGATCTAGATCAGATTCACCATAAGATCTCATCAAGATCCATCCTATATCAAGAGGAGGTATTGGAGGGAGGAAGAGAGGATAAAGCATCTGATATGATCTCAAAAATCGGATCTAAGGGTGATAAAATCAATGGGGTCACAATGGGTAAAAGGACTAAAACACCCTTCATTAAACATTGCCCAGTAGGGCCCATCAGCTAATCAGTAGGGGTCCATCAGCTAGCTAATGGCACACTGACTTCCAATGAGCCCTACTGGGAAGAAAGGGTTCTATAAAGCTCATCGTCTATATGGTACAAGCTCACCAGCTAGTCGATGATCCCCTCAAGCTAGTTGGGATACTAACCACCACACTAGAAAGTTAGTGGCTACTGGAGTAGCCTGGTTATCCTAGTAAATCATTTATCCCTCTTTTGAGTTTTGAGTCACCCACCATGGTTACTTTTAAGTCTAAAAAAACTCTTAAAGGTTTTTAAATAAGAATCACCTTAATTAGATACCTGATTCTTTGAACAAGTCATCAACTAGATGAAAAGTTCAAATTCCCTCCAAAATTAACAACCATAATGATGCGGTCTGTTACAATCTTCCCACCATAGCCCTTATCATCCTCAAGAAGTTTTGGTAGCACATGAAACAAACCTCATAATATTATTTGATAATCATCATAAGGATTCCTCTTCATTTCATCCCCGATAACCAAATCATTACCTCAAGGTTATACTTATTTCAAAACATCCATCATGCCTCCATTGTGCGACTACAAGCATGAACGTCAGTAGTTGGGCCAAAAGATCACTGTTGTCCAACATTAATACCATGATCACTACATATATCTAACTTGAAACACCATATTTTCCTCATATGATTCCTTCAAAAGTATCATGGTGCTTCCCACCATATGAATTTTTATACGAAACAAAACATCAATAGTCTAAATATATTCCTAGTGTGGTTCAGTTACATTATGCTCTATCAAATGCAAGACATGGGTTAAGGTCATTACTAACACCTCATTCCAAGTTTCAAGCCAAACCAATGAGTATTTACTAACCAAACATAACGTCAACATGACAATCTTTATGAAAAGGTCCTACAAAATTATTAAACACTTCAGTCATATCTGATATGATGAGTTTGATGTGGTTTCAACCCACTGCAGTCTGGTTCATGTGAATACACTATTCGGTACACTTTTAGTCATATTCCTACAAAGTTTCATAGCCTCAACAACCAATTCTCCATGAACCACCTATCATGATGACCTAATCCTCATAGACATAATTTAATGGTCATACATCCTTACCAAAGTCTTAAATGAATCTAGAGGAATTTCTCTGATTGGTTCAACAATCATTTTCACCGGCCACAAGTCTCTCAACCGTACATCAAGACACCAATGATCTGACTCCCAATCATCTAAAACTAACATTATTTCAATTAGAGATCCCACATATGGTCTTCATATGGTTCTATGTCTGAATAAACATTAGGAATTTAACACTAAACTAGATACTCTCTGTTCACTACACATTAGTCTTATAAAGTCACCATGATCATTTGGACAGTCTTATGCAAGACCACGACCCTTCCCATAAGAGATTCCATTAACTTTCAATGGTTAAATGATCCATACCATTGGATTATCCTTATTTTTACCTATCAATGCTTTCATTAGTTTATTTATCCCTCAACTAGTCCATCACCGACATAGAGACTAAATGTGATCGTATATTCAAAACTAATTTCCAAAAAAGTATCAATATCTACACACACATGAATACTCAAAATGTAGTTTGCTACATTTTATGATATATCCATGATGTGAATAATGGTTTTTAGGATCCTAGGTTTAGGTTATAACCTCCATTCAGACAACTCTCATCCCCTCATGCAAGCCGCTACTTCAAACCATGAAATTTCAACAAAAGAAAACTTGGGGTCTACCTCAAAATGGTATATTTATCCATTTTCAATGTCATATCTCACCATAGAGTCATCTCTGCTCATATTAAACTCAAGGATTCCAAGCCCTGTGATCCTCACACCAAATGCACTAGTTGAAAATAATAATGGTGTCCTTGAATTGAAATTGTTAGTGACCCCTCATCACTTCCTCTTTCAGGTTCATCAATAAAACCTAAACATTATCAATGGTTAGTTCACCACCCTTAATCAGCTATTCAAATAACTTTATGTGTAATCTATAGACATGAACGCACACACATCAAGGATTTTTCAGTGAGGGGTGAAAATTCCACTCTTTATCCCAATAGATTTATTTTCCATAAAGTCATAAATTTATGGGTCCTAACCCACATGCCTCTTAGATTACCATGCTCTATAAGGAACTAGATCCACCAAAAATGAGAACTCATAGTGTGTCTCTAGAGAAATAGAATATCCTTACTACTGAGATTCATAGTGAACCACCCAATACATGAGTTTTAGTTTAAGACACTAAGAATACACCCATGCTCACACCCTCCTCGGTCTGACCTGTTAGGTACCAGGATGGGCAGCATAATCTGATGGGCCAGAAAATTAAAATTGTCACAACACCAGAGCAACATTGGGACGTCGACTCTGGTGATATATCACAATATATTCTGAGGACCACACATGTATTTGACAGAGCACAAAATATAAAAAAACAAGTACCTTGTTTGGATCTAACGTGTGAAAGTGTGTCGCGGGTTTCCGGTGACTGTCGCTCAAAGACTCCAACATCAAAGTCCTCTAGATCATCCAAACACACCTTAATGATCTTAATGTGCATCGTTCAATGGAATAAGGGAGCTATTGTGGCACACCAACGATCTCCTCAACACAGTGGTGATCACCGCAAGGCAAGTAACTTCGATCCACAAAGGAAGATCTTGAAGTTCTTCCTTGCTTGAGAGGATCTCTCTCTAGAATCTAAGAGGAGAGAGAGGTTCTCAAATTTGGAACATAAATAGTTATAAGGGGAGATCCTCTCTCTTACTTATATAGGGGATATCTAAAATACCTGGTATGGGTTCCCGACCTCGTGTAATAAATACCCTCTATATAGGTATTATAAATATTTATTTATGTATAATAAAATTATGCCATAAATAATATTTTTAATTTTATCACTAACTACAAAATATATTAAATATATATTGCAAGATAAACTTGAGTCTATAACTCGACTCACTTCTCCTGAAAATATTAAACAAACCCTAGATATTTAAATCCGTTCGAATAATATTTTATTTTTGTATTTATTAATCACTTGTAAATACATGTTATAAATAAATTCATCATATTATGCCAAGATTTAATAATTAAAGAATTTATTTATTACTTGGTGATATATAGAACTTGGATAGTACTCGGACCCTTAGGTGGGGCCCACCAAGTTCTATATTCTTATTCCCAGAATAGGGTAGATTCTCAAAGTGCTATTGTGTGTGACCCTCTAGGATCTTATCTCAATAGTAGTGAATAATATCCACCGACCAAGAGTGGGGTCTAGCAACCCATCGAGGCCCCTATAGAGATAAGGTAAATTCAAAGCAACGACTACCTTCCTACGAACACGGTCTGTGTAATATAATCTCTTTGTCATCGATATCTCAATAGAGAATAATGCACACTAGTTTCATCATTCTTTATCTTTCTCTCTTTTATTTTTTTGATTTTTTCCGGATAGTCTTACCTTCCACTACCATGGATGTGGATTTAATGAATGTGAAACCATCCTAATCAACTAGACCCGAGATATCTCTTCCTGAACTCAGAAGTGACAAATCCTATCTTGATCATTCAATCAATGTCATTCCATTAATGATATACTCAACACAAACTACCTTGCTACCACTTTATCACCATGCATTTCTCCTTGAATCAAAGTATGCAATTAAATGAAATTCATTGATAATGATCTCAAGTCTAGAGACCATTACACAAGTCCGTAGATAGGAATGAACAATGACACCTAAAACATGTGGTGTTTCTATTATGCGGGTATGCCCTCATGATCTCAACCACTAGATATCATCAAGTGTGAACATTATGAGAATAAGTCTCAATTCTTATGAGCCCTCATCACCTGATGGTCACACATCATCTGTGTCCTTTCATAATGATGCAACTAGACCATAGAAAATTAGTTTAAGATTACTTTCATGGCATCTCAAGGTTCTCATTATAGCTTGGGATCTGCTATAACCCTTTGATACGACATGTAATCTAAGAAAATTTCCATAAACAAAGTGGATGCATAAGTATCTACACTATGATAGAAAGATTAACACGCATATTATAACAAACTATATACATGTAGTGGTAATCAAAGTACAATACAAGTTGGGTCTAGGGCACCCACTTTCAACACTCTCGCTTTCACTAGAGCCAACTGCTAATAGGTTTCAATCCGCTAGCTCTCACATGAGAATCATGCTTCTGATGAGAAATAGATTTAGTCAGGGGGTCTTCCACGTTGTCCTCTGTGGCTACTCTGATAACTGTGACTTCACCTCTTTTAGTAAAATCCCTCAACAGATGAAACTTCCGAAGAATATTCTTTGTCCTCTTGTGAGACTTGGGCTCTTTGGCAAGCACCACTACAGCAGTATTATCAAAATATACTGGAATAGGGTCTGCACTGCTAGGCACAACACCAATGTCTAAGATAAATCTACGTATCCAAACTGATTTCTTTACTACATCGAAAGCTTCAATATATTCAAACTCTGCTATAGAATCGGCAACCACAGCTTTCTTTGAGATTCTCCAGCTCACTGCACCACCATTCAGGCAAAATATGTAGCCTGACTGCGATTTAATATCATCGTGATCTATCTAGAAACTAACATCAGTATATCCCCTCACTACTAGTTCCTTATCTCCTCCATACACTAGGAACATATCCTTAGTACTCCTCAAGTAATTTAGGATAATATTAACAGTTGACCAATGTAGCTCTCCTGGATTGGCCTAATATCTACCCACCATGCTTAAAGAAAAGGTGACATCAAACCTAGTACATAGCATGACATACATGATAGAACCCACTGTCGACGAATAATTGATTCTACTCATTCTTTCAATCTCCTCCTATGTTTTTGGACACATTTTCTTTGAGATATTTATACCATGTGACATAGGTAACAATACTCTCTTAGATTATTCCATATTGTACCTTTTGATTGCCTTGTCAATATATATACTTTGACTTAGGCCAAGCATCCTTTGAGATCTATCTCTATAGATCTTGATCCCTAGAATGTAGGTTGCTTCACCTAAGTCCTTTATGGAGAAGCATTCATTCAACCAATTATTAACTGACTGTAATACTTGTACCTTGTTTCCCATAATTAATATGTCATCAACATATAACATTAGTAAAATTATGGCATTACCTTCAAGCTTTTTATAGACATAAGGCTCTCTTTTATTTTTGACAAAACCAAAATCTCTTATGGCCTCATCAAAATGAACATTCCATGATCATGATGTCTGATTCAATCCATAAATGGATCTCTGTATCTTTTATACTTTATTGTCATTATTTAACTTGAAAAACCCTTCGGGTTGAGTCATATAGATGTATTTAACCAACTTCCCATTTAGAAAATCATTTTTGACATCCATTTTCCAAATTTCATAATCATGAAAGGATACTATTTCAAGCAATATTCTGATGGATTTAATCATTGCTACTGGTGAGAAGGTTTCATCATATTCAATCCCTTGACATTTCCTGAAACCCTTTTCAAACAGTCTTGCATTAAACGTATTAACCTCCCCATCCATTTCCATCTTCTTCTTGAATACCCATTTGCATCCAATGGGCTTTACATCATCTAGAGGGTCTACCAAAAACCAAACTTGATTTTGGTGGATGGACTCCATCTCAGAATTCATGACTTCTTTCCATTTAGCAACTTCTTTTCCTTTTATAGCTTCTTTGTAGGTTAGAGGTTCATCATCCTCAAGGACTAATGTGTCACCTGGCTCAGTGACAAGAAAACCATAACTCTCTAGTTCTCTAATCTCTCATGTATACCTACACAGTATTTGTGTCTTAGGAATAACTTCTTCTTCTACTTTCTCTTATAGAGATTGTTCCTCTACCAACTCTTGTGCATCTGGAGCATTAACTTCATCGAAGTCAATCTTTATCCCACTATTTCCAATATAAATGTGTTCCCTTTCTATAAATATTTCATATCTTACCACAATAAATTTTCTATATAAAAGGTTATATAGATAATATACTCTATTTTCTTTAGGATAACCTATAAAGATGCACTTGGTGATTATGGATGCTAATTTGTCACTTAGTAAAGTCTTGAAAAATGCCTCGGACCCCCATACACGTATGTGTGTCAGACTTGGTTTATTTCCATACCATAACTCATATGGAATCCCAACTGTAGCTTTAGTTGGTACTCAGTTAAGGGTATAAGCTGGTGTCTACAAATCATATCCCCAAAAGGATAATGGAAGAGTTTCATGACTCATCATTGATCTGTCCATGTCAATCAAGGTCTTATTCCTCCTTTCACTAACACCATTCCATTGTGGTGTATAAGGAGGAGTGAGTTGGGATAATATCCCACACTCCTTCAAGTGATCAATGAAAGCTTGGTTAAGATATTCTCCACCTCAGTCTGAGTAGAGTGTTTTTATCTTTTTACCAAATTTTTTTTCTACTTCATTTTGGTATTCCTTAAAAAAAATGAAAGGAATCAGACTTATACCGCATTAAGTAGATATAGCCATACCTACTATGGTCATCGATAAAAGTAATGAAGTACGAAAAACCACCCCTTGCCTCTACTAGAAATGGACCACATACATTAGTATGTATTAATTATAGTACTGCTTTGGCACTTTCTCCCTTTCCTGAGAAAGGTTCTTTGGTCATCTTTCCTTGTAAACAAGCTTGACATTCATCCAAGGTTTCTAACTGTACCGAGTCTTAATACCCTTCTTGATGTAATCTTCGTAATCTCTTATAGTTTACATGACCAAGCCTGAAGTTCCATAGGTGGGTGATATATAAGTCATGTTGGATGTTTTTTTCATTGATTTCTATTACGGGGTTCTCAAGTTCTAACATGTATAAACCATTGTTAATATGTTCCATACCATAACATATTTTATCCCTATAAAAGAGACAAAATTTATTTCCAAACTTGAAATAAAAACCCATAGTGTCTAATCTTGACATAGAGATAATGTCTCTGGTAAAATAAGGTACATAATAGCAATTGTTCAAAACTAGAACCAAACCAGTTGGCAAGGTTAAGTGATTGTCTCCCACTGCCAAGGCTGTCATAATTTCACTATTTACAGCTCGGAGATCCACTTGAACTTTTTCAATCTTCTTGAACCTACTTGGTTCCTATATATGAATAAAAAAGTGTGAACCACATGAAGTATCCAATACCCAAATTTTAGATAAAGATAGATTGAATTCAATAAAAAAACCTGAAGTAGAAGCATAAGTTTTCTTCTTCTTCCCAGCTCTACAATTCTTCTTCCAGTGGCAGTTTTTGCCACATCCAAAGCAGACAGCTTCCTTCTCATTACTTTACCTCTGAATCTTTGGATTCTTTTCATGATGATGCATTGGTGCCTTTGGCCTTGACTTGGCCTTAGATCCCTTTGTCTTTCCCTTGTTTTTCTTGTTCACCATAAGGACAGATGAATTGGTATTGATCATATCCTTATCAGATTGGAAAACTAAATCCAAAAGGTTCGGGAGAGACTCAGTCATATCATTCATGTTATAATTGACAATAAAATTCAATAATCTTGACGGTAAAGAGGCAAGAATGAGATCCACTACTAGTTCTTGGTTCAATTTGAACCCAAGGGATTCAAGCCTCTCAATATACACAGTCATCTTGAGTATGTGAGGACTGTCTTGGTGCCCTTCTACTAGCCTACACTTGTAAAGAGCACTTGAGATCTCATACCTTTCTTGAATGACCCTCTCCTAATATAATTCTTAGAGATGTGAAAGCATCTTGTAGGCATCCTCATCCTCATGCATTTTTTTCAATTAGCTGGACATGGATGAAAACATGATGCATTATACATAAAGCATATCATCTATATGATTTCTCCATTTATCTTTTTCCACCTTGCTTGCTCCCTAAGGAGGTTCAGCAAGAATTAGGGATTCCAACACATATAATTTTCTTTCTTGGAGTAGTACTATGCGTAAGTGCCTTTACCACTCATAGAAGTTATTGTCAGTCATGATATTTTATTTATCTAAAATTGATCGCAGTGATAAAGTACTTGTGGTATTGGTGATTTCCATTTTAAATCTACACCAGATAAACATTTAGCAGTTAGTACTTTGTCTTGATTATATTTTTGACATTTATGATTAATAAATTATTATATCATTTTGATGTCTCCCACTATTTTAGCGAACCTTAATATCCCTCACTATTAGATTTAGAATACTATGTCGCTTGAGTATTCTATTGGAAAGGATCCTTGAAACCTCCCTCATAGTCTACAAGTTATGGCTATGCCACTACTTGGAGGGTTTCAAGGTAGGATCTAGGCTGGCCAACCACTTTACTTGTGTTTCCTTGTGTTGTTGAGTAAATTCCTAGATTTTGTGATCCGAACTTGATTCCCTCAACATCTTGCCTCCAAAGTGATAGAATGTTAGCAATGGATAAACCTTGACTACTCACTTTAGTTAAGTCAACCCAGTTCTCTCATGAAAACGCCTCGGTAGTAAGAGGCACTCTTAACTAGGGCTGATGAGTACCCCCAAATAGCCGGTTTTGTTTAGATGTGAGAAATTGAAGGAATTTGGACTTAATATGTCTTTGAGGGATTTTAATATTTATTGATGAATAATACATTTCTATATATATGTTCAAACTATATTTTCATGCTCAAAATTGAACATGAAATATATATATATATATATATTACTTATTTATGCATTTTTTCTTGTTTACTATTCTATGTGATCAAGCAATAATCATTCACTCGCATAAAATAATAAACAATGCATAAAGTTAAATCATGAAATCCAACTGGTCTTGAGCATTCTATAAAGATCAATCCATAACATATCAATCTTGACCTAGGGACATCCATACCTGAGTCGTCACCTGACTCATGTCACAGCCATCCCCAGTGCAATGTGCTCAGCTCACGTCTGGTTTTCCACCTTGACTTGGCAAGGTCTGCGTCTCGGATCATCATTGATTAATTACAAATATACTCACACGTAGGCAAGAGGGTCTAGGAGTAAAAAATATAGCTCTTGCATTGGACACGTAGGCCCTTATACATATTTGAATTAAAAGATGATTCGCAGACCTTCATTTATCTAATTAATTATTACAATCACCGCACGCATTGAATAAATAATTAAATAAAAAAACAAACATGCACGGTTTGGTCGCTTGCTCAAGACCAGTCGGTATAAATTAAGCACAATTAAAATTAAACTGCAATGAAATTTAAACAGTATGGAGTGCTCATATAAATTAAATGAATTTGAATAAATTCAATTAATTTATTTTTTATCAATTCCAACTATTTAATTTAATTTCAATTCCAAAATTAAATTAAAACATCAATTTAATTTTAACTATAAAATAAAATTAAACTATTAATTTAATTTTAATTCTAATTAAATTAATGTTTCGAATTAAATTAAATTTAAACCCCTATCTAATTCTAATTAATATAATTTAAAAACTAAATTAAATAAAATTAAATAAATGAGGTTACCTTTAGCCAGGTAGGGACTCCTTCTTGACCGTGAACTGCCGCAAGGGACTGTTACTGGAGTCGATTCATGGTGTAACTGCGGCAGGACCACGACGCGACCATGGCGTAACCACTCATTCCAAAAAATCCAACAGCGACAATGACTTTCGGTGAGGTATGAAGGTAGCGGGAGGTGGAGGGGAACCGCTCCGGACAGCCGCAAGGGTGGCGGCCCGGTCCGGCATGGCCTGGACTCGCAGTGGCCTGGTCTGGCACAGCCTAGACTGGCGGTGGCCTGGTCCAGCACGGACTGGTCCAGTGCGGCCTGGTCCGGCGCTACCGGGACCGACGGTGGCCTGGTCCAGCAAGACAAGCCGAAGGCATGGAAAGCAGGCCGAACGGGGTTCGACAGCAGGGATAATGAGGTGTGGTACCTCGGTCTAGCCTGGTTCGAGCACGAAGCAGAGGGGACGGGTGGTGCAGCTGGCGACCTGGCAGAGGGGAGGAAGCAGATAGGGTTGAGCGGCCCGGTAGTAGGGGAGGTCGCAGCTAGGTCTTTGGGGCTGTGGTGGCCTCCCATATTTTGTGTGGAATAAGACTTAGGTCTTCTTCCACCCCACTTTTTTTTAATTTTTCTTTAGAGAAATTAGACCTCCCTCCCTTTTTTTATTAAATTAAAAATAAAAGGAACAAGACCCACTTTGGGGTCTTGGTCCTCACATTTTCTTTTTTTTAATAAAATAAAGTCTAAATACTTGACCCCTTAATTAATATTTTTATTTTTTATTTTATTTGAGAAAAATAAAATAATATTATAATATAATATATTTTATTTATCTCCTAAAAAAAACTTACTGGATTAATTCCGGCGACCGAATTCTGGCAAAGGCATGGCCAGATTTTGGTACTTTGAAGAACAGATAAAATTAAAAAAAACATGTTCTTCATCAAATTTTAAGCTGAAGATTTAAAAACCCAACGACGTTGATCCCGTTAAATTTTTTTAAATGGTTATAACTTGGCCATTCTAAAATGGATCGATGTGCGGTTGGATCCGTTGGAACCGATTTATTTCTCCATACTTAAATTTAATGAAATTTAATTTTTCTTTGACTCTGAAAAATCAAACCTCTCTCTGATACCACTGGTAGGTACTAGGACGAGTAGCAGAAGCTGATGGGCCAAGAAATTAAAATGTCTGCATCACTAAAGCAATGTTGGGACGTCGACTCTGATGAGTTATCCCGGTATGGTCCGAGAAACACACATGGATTTGAAAAAGCACAAAAAATAAAAACGAACAAGTACCTTGTTTAGATCTGACAAGCGCAAGTGTATCACAGGTTGTCGGTAACCGTCGCTCGAAGACTCCGACATCAAATTCCTCTAGATCGTCCACACATGCCTTTAGAATCTACACGTGCATCGTTCATTGGAATCTAAGTGCTAGCATGGCACACCAATGATCTCCTCGATGCAGTGATGATCACCGCAAGGTAAGAAACTTCGATCCATGAAAGAAGATCTTGAAGTTCTTCCTTTCTTAAGAGGATCTCTCTCTAGAATCTAGGAGGAGAGAGAGGCTCTCAAATTTGGTACATGAATAGTTACAAGGGGAGATCCTCTCTCTTACTTATATAGGGGATATCTAAAATACCTGGTATGGGTTCCCAATTAACCCCATGTAATAAATATCCTCTATATAAGTATTATAAATATTTATTTATGTCAAATAAAATTATGCCATAAATAATATTTATAATTTTATCACTAACTGCAATATATATTAAATATATATTGCATGATAAACTTGAGTCTATAACTTGACTCACTTCTCCTGAAAATATTAAACAAACCCTGGATAGTTAAATCAGTTCAAATAATATTTTATTTTTGTATTTACTGATCACTTGTAAATTAATGTTATAAATAAATTTAGAATATTATTCCAATATTGAATAATTAAAGAATTATTTTATTACTTGGTGATCTATAGATCTTGGATAGTACTCAAACCCTTAGGCAGTGCCCACCAAGTTCTATATTCCTATTCCCATAATAGGGTAGATTCTCAAAGCGCTATTGTGTGAGACCCTCTAGGCCCTTATCTCAATAGTAGTGAATAATATCCACTGACCAAGAGCAGGGTCTAGAAACCCATCGAGGCCCCTATAGAGATAAGGTAAAGTTAGAGCAATGACTACCTTCCTACGAACACGAACTTCGTAATATAATCTCTTTTTCATCGATATCTCAATAGATCAAAATGCACACTAGTGTCATCCTCCTTTATCTTACTCTATTTTAATTGTTGATTTGTCCAGATGGTCTTACCTTCCACTACCATGGTCATGGATTTAATGAAGTTGAAACCATCTTAATCAACCAGGCCTGATATATCTCTTCTAGAACTCAGAAGCGACAAATCCTATCTCGATCATTCAATTAATTTCATGCCATTAATGAAGTACCCAACACAAACTACCTTACCACGACTTTATCGCCATGTTTTTTTGCCTTGTATCAAAGTACACAATTAAATGACATTCATTGATAATGATCTCAAGTATGGAGACCATTACACATGTCTGTAGATAGGAACGACCAATGACACCTGAAACATGTGGTGTTCCTATTATGAGGGTTTTTCCTCGTGATCTCAACTACTAGATATCATTAAGTGTGAACTTCATGAGAAGAGGTCTCAATGCTTATAAGCCCCCAACACCTGATGGTCACACATCATCTGTGTCCTTTTAGAATGATGTAACTGGACCATAGGATATTAGTTTAAGATTACTTTCATGGCATCTCGGGGTTCTCATTATAGCATGGTATCTTCTATAACCCTTTGATACGACATGTAATCTAAGGATATTTCCATAAAAAAGTGGATGCAGAAGTATCCACACTATTATGGTAAGATTAACACATGTATTATAACAAACTACATACATGTAGTAGTAATCAAAGTACAATACAATTTGGTTCTAGGGAACCCACTTTCAACATGACCACCTAGGATATTCACTCAGTGTCCAACAAGAGTTTCATTTAAAACTAATAGTCCAGGAAACCCTTGGTCTTACCCGCAATGTTACAAGAATATAAGTGCTCTAAAACCCATCCTTGTATCATGAGTACTAGCACTCAAAGTACTCCATACTCCCAGGTTACGAGTAAACTTATAAGACCTTCCTTTAATCCTTCCATAGGATTCTTAAAAGCATGGTAATTTCTATCAATGAAAACATTCCATAAGGAATTAACCTTGACTATTCCTTTGTATGTAATATCATCACTCATTTTACTTTCATGCATCATGAGACACCAACTTATTTGTAACCAGGGTCACATTTATAAGACCACAAGGCCTTATACATAACCCACACATGGATCACTGGGGGACACAACCCACAGAACCTCATCTAGGAATATCTCCAATGATATTCCATGATGGATTCACTCTTAGACTAACCATGTCGAGAATCAAGGATTCATAGTTTGATTAAATAGAATGTCATCAGGTGATAGATGTATAAATCTATATAGACCAAAGACAACACTTCAATTAACTAGACCCTTCTAAAGGATACTCATACAAGGTTCTTAATATGGTAATTAATGAGTGCCAGTGACCCAATAAGGTATGTTTCACCACCTATTCTCATAGGGACTAAATCATCATAATTTTCATTGTCGTTGTTGTTGTAATCGTCATCACTCAGGGGCACCACATCGTAGTATCACATGACATGTTATCATAAGTATACACACATAAGAGTTCTATTAAAATAATTTCAGAAATAATTTGTATGTGCAACATAGTACAAGTCATTTACACTTAAGTAGTTGAGTTATCCATCATCAGTATAATCACACACAAGAAAAATATATATCATGAGAAACCTATATGTTGAATATGATACATGTGAAACCTCTTGCTGATATAGCCAAGTATCAAATTTATATGAAATCATAAACTCAAAATATATGTGTGTCACATTAGGTGAAATCATATGATCATTATAGCGCAAAATAAGAACATCAATCCCATCCCTTGGTAACTTGGACTTCCCTCAAAAAAGGTGTTCATGACGCACTATACCAAGTTTCATCAAATTCTTAGACACATTATTATATCATCTATCTACCAACTCCCCAAATCAAGAAAAACAAGACAAGTTATGACTTGATTCTATTTTGTAACATCCCAAACTAAATCACTGAGTCTAATCATTAATACCACATGAACTCAAGCACACCTCCCCATATGTCAGAGGCCTCCCACTAGTATTAAGGGTGTAAGGTGGAATTGTGGGGTGACTATACCCTCAATAAAAGTAAACAATAACAATAAATAATTAAATGTATAATAGTATATAATAAAAGTAAATTGAAACCAATAATATACCAACTTTATGGATGAATCTACAATAAATATACCCATATGGTAATACCTATGTATAACAACATTGATCTCCCATTGGGGTGATCACGTAGACAAAAAATGGGACAAAAGTATAAGGAGTCCTTGCTACTCCCAGCCACATATCATCCCTATCTCCAAATTTATAGTGAGTTATCCCAATAGACGGTCAAACATGGGCCTCATCCCAACCTCTGTATGTAATAAGTGAGGGATGCTCGAGTACCCAAGTGTCAAGTCCACCTAAGCAGGGTGTGATTAAAAATAAGTATGACACCACTAAAGTGGTCCAATACCCAACTAGTAATATATAGTGTGTGTGAATTTAATAATCCCAACATAAATTAAATAGAAAATACATAACTATGTAAATATAGAATATAATCACCAATCACAAAAAAGAAAACAAAAACCATATACTGAGTGTTCATGCACTTACCAATCCACCATGAACCCTCGATCATACCTACTTAAACTCGATATTGGTATAGATGTAAATATGGAATGTAAATAATTGTCTCCACATGTCATGAGATGTGTCACAAATCTCAGTGCCAGTTAGTACCCTCCACATGTCAGTCTAAGTTTTGATTTTAAGGAAACACTACATTCCCCACCCTGATAGTGGTTATTATTTGGTACACTATACACCCCACCCTCATAGTGGTTATTATCAGGAACTCTACACACCCCACCCTAATAGTGGTCATTATCCTCAAATGATAGTAAGCCCCACTTGACATGCTTGACATAATTGGATAAAACAAATCACCCTTGTATGGAATTCTCCCACTTCGGCCCATATCCAACTACTTCTCAACCCATGAATGGTCTACTCCCATGTCAAAAACATTCCTATGATCCGACCCATACCATCAAATAATCCATATTTTGTAGCCATTGTCATGTCGTCATGCTCCCCCTCCAAGGGTTCATCTATCCAGAACTGAACAACCTAATCATCCTGAAACTTTAAGCAAGGTTACATGGGTTATAAAATACCATAACAAATGCATATCATAAAAAGTAACAATAAGTAATATCAATAACTATCAAAAACCAACCCAGTTCAACCCTAAACTAGTCATTTCAGTCAATCCACGATAAGGCCCAAGAGGCATTATCGATCCTCCTAGACTAGAAACTGGGGTTGGGTATCAAAGATCATATACTTGAGAATAATTTTTCCCATAATAAACAAATATAAAATGATACAAAGTGTGAAATATGAAAAGGTGAATCCAAAAATCACTGAATGAAATAAATATATAAATAGATCTAGATACAAAAACAGTAGAACAAAATAGAAAACTAAAACAATACTGAAATTGGACCGGAACTAACATGATCTCCATGTGACCACTTGGTCACCACTATCCAAAGGACCATCTCACATCATAGGAAAAGCTGAATAAAAGTTGAATCTTCAAAATAGATCAGGTCTACTGACACAGAGCAGTACAAGTAGGGTGTGAGCCTAAACAACTTAGTAGGTAAACACTATAGAATCCATACATTCCCTTTCCCAAAATAGCCCATAAATTCTAGTTTGAAATAAAATTAGGAAAAATAAGTTCTTAACCATTTAAAGATCCAAAAACATTTTCCTTTTTAAAAACCCAGTTTGAAATCCAAAAGGGAAATTTGAAACAAAACCTGAAGAAACTAAAAGAGAAATGGAAAATTTGAAATAAAAACAGTAGGGTAAATAAAATATATCCAAAAATAAAGATAAAAAATATAGGTGTAAGTAGACAAGTACCAATGATTAAGTGACTAAAGTTATATAAAAAATAAAAAAGGAACATACAGATATGTAATCATGAGAATTTCCAAAACATCCCTAAAATAAATCCATGGATGTACTCATTTTGGACCCACATATTAACATATGGTTCACCTCTATAGTTAATGAACAACCTTGATGTTCTAAACTAGCCTCACCAATAGTAAATCCCACCTGGTCTATACTCTTTTTAGGGGGTTCTAATACGTCTAATTAAGACAATAAATAAATTTTCACTCAACACTCTAGATAGAATCCAGGAATCCCATGATAACAGTATAAAGGAGAATGAGGAGGTCATAAAATTATTGGAATTAAACATAACTCATAGATTCCATTGTGCATGCCTTACCCAATCCCTGACACCATATATGAGAAGTCCCTCTCATCGGAAGGATGACCATAGGGGTGCCTATCATAAATAGAACCTCTCAAAAGTTCCAAATGGTCCTACACATCATATGAATTTAAAACAAATTTCCAAAAAACAACACAAAGTACCGACTGGGACTTAAAATTTACAAATCCAAAACAATTTCCAATACAAATACTTGTCTATCCAAAAACATTTCCAAAACCAAGGTGAGAACATTATATAATCTTGGAAGATGTCAAATGGGCCTTTCATGTCAAGTGATTTCTAAACTATCCTTAAAGTTTACAAATGGACCAAGTTCTAGAAAACACATTTAAAAAACTCATTTATAGTTATTAGGAAACCATGTATCCATTTATAAAACACTTTTAGAAACCCATTTGGAAGAAATAAGTGAAAGAGTAGAGGTAATATGGGGGGAATGCATTTGAAAATCTAGGTCATCACTTATAAATTTTTATGGAGTTTCTATTTTCATGCATGTTCATATCTATATGTGCACCTTGTGGACACATGGATATGTGATCGTACCACGATTCACTATTTTATTCCACCCATACACTGCAGTTTTAAACTAGTTTTGTAATGAATATTCCAAATATAATAATAAATTGAACTTAATGTTTGAATAAATCAATTAATGTTAATAAATATTATAATGGGAAATGTTACTTGTTTTTATTGTTTCAATGTAGGTGGAGGTGATTTGTAGGGCCTTTGATGAATTGGAAGAAAAATGGGCCAAAATTGCATGGATCTATGGAAATCTATCCACTGTTTTGCATAGTACACAAAATCCGTGCATCCAAATGGGCTGAAATTTTGTGGGGCTATCCAAAATTTAATAGGGTACATTTAATATTAAGGAACCCAATGCTGAATCGGCTTCTATGGGACCAATATGAACCGATATGTCCAAGACACAAAATTTGGACCAAGTCAAATGCGGTGTTCTGTATTTTATCAATATCTTGATCTGTAGTTGTCCAAAGGGTTCCAAAATTTCTATGGAGATATTAAATAGGTAGGGATACAACATTTATATTTTCTCCAAAGCAATATAAGACTGTCTGAAGTCCGAAACGCGTGGTACAAGTGGATCGAAGAAATCTGTGTGCTTAAAACCACCTTCCAATTTTCCTATAAAATGGCACCTTGGGATCCCCATTTGCAAGTTCGGATAAGAGGCAAGGTGCTGCCATTTTGGAGTCCCGAAAGAGTCTTCTCAATATCCCTAGCAGTTATGGAGGCTATGGGAAGTTCTACCCCAACATATTTCTCTTCCTCCTCTCCCATGATTTTCTAAACCCCTTGTGATCACCCGGGGAGGAATGTGATGTACATCCCGAGCTTCATGTTTATAATATTTGAATGATCTTTTAAATTCCAGATTGTTGTGTTGTTTTTCATCATCCTCTATTCTTATTTTATTTAGTTATGTACTGTTATGTCATGCTCAACTCATATGATAATGTTTGGGTGTACCCATTCATGTGATGTTTCACACATCGTTCACCACTTTCTTTCCCCCTTTCAATTGCGGTGTTTGTGTGGTTTATATTGGTCAATTGAACTCACACAAGCACTGTCAAGGCCATGTAAATTTATTTCATGGTATCACAAAGAAATAACGTACAAATCTGGACAGTGCATCGAGTTTTTCATGTGTTGCCTTGGTGAGTTTTGGTTATGAATTCAAACACAATTCATTCAATCATCGGCGGTGTCCGGTGAATCATTGTGTGTTTTTGACTGAACCCTAGGAGGTATCCTAGTATAAAATCAGTAACATTCTAGTTCTAGGTGTTAAAAACTAGGGATTAAAATATCATAACCTTACATCATGAAGTTATTAAGGATAAACATCATACGAGTACCCCGGGTTGATCACGCTTAATCAATCTTGTTCATTTCTACTTTGTTTCATCACTTTCATTTTCTATTTTCATCATTAATAATAAAACCCCCAAATTTCACAAAACCTAATTCACCTTCTACTTTCATAATCAGAACCCTCATTTTAAATTAATGATCTAAGGCTTCGTCGAGAGACGACCTAGGGTTGCTGGTATACTGCAGAAATTCTAGTCAAAATTAAACAACTAATTTGACGCGCTCGAAAACTTGATAAAATTTTGGCGTCGTTGCCGGGGAGACAAGATCTTTTTTTTCATTATTTCATTTTATTTATTTATTTTACTTCTTAATTAGTACTCCTTTAAATACTCCACCCCCATTTTATTGTTTTTTGTTTTGGGTTTTGTCTTTATTTTTGGTTGTTTTTGGTGTGTTCTTTATCTCTCTATCTCTCTCTCTCTCTCTTCTTCCACATCTCCCTCTCTAATTATATAGTATAACATTCTATTGTTCTTTCAACCTTCTTAAGTTTCTCTTTTATCCATCTCAAATAAAAAAAACACAACAAACAATCAATCAATCAAACTGGACATCATTGTTGCATGACAAGATCTCGTAAAGGAACACTACTTGAATTTGATCCTGAAATCGAAAAGTCACTTCACACACAAATCAAGGCATATAGAGAAGGTCAATCAAGTAACATTGTGGAACCCCATTTAGAACCTCAAGTGAATCTAAACCAACCCAAAATTTAACCCAATCAAACCCAAGAAAACATGGCTACAAATAATCGAACTTTAAAAGAACTTACCACCCCTGATGTGGAGTACCAACCTGCGTACATCCAATATCCCAAGGAAGAAGCCAACTTTGAGCTTAGATCAGGTCTCATCCACCTCCTTCCAAAATTCCATGGTCTTCCCGGAGAGGACCCTCACAAACATCTAAAAGAGTTTCACATAGTGTGCTCCACCATGAAACCCCAAAATGTGTCTGAGGACCTCATTAAGTTTAGGGCCTTCCCTTTATCCCTTGATGGTGTAGCCAAAGATTGGATATACTATTTGCCCCCCAAAATTGGGGGCTGGAATGACCTAAAAAGACCTTTTCTAGAGAAGTTCTTCCCTTCCTCCTGAACTGCTTCAATTAGGAAAGAAATATTTGGAATTAGGAAATCACAAGGAGAGACCCTTCATGAATATTGGGAGAGATTCAAAAGACTTTGCTCAAGATGCCCCCACCACCAGATTAGTGAACAACTATTAATCCAATACTTATATGAGGGACTTATACCCATGGATCGTGGAATGATTGATGTTACAGCTGGTGGTGCCCTAGTTGACAAAACTCCTTCTACCGCTCGTGACTTAATAGACAACATGGCTCAAAATGCACAACAATTTGGTACACGAGCTATTGCACCAACCCGAGGAGTTCATGAGGTAAGTCATTCAGCCATAGAACAAAAGGTAGATACTAAACTTGATTAGATTCATACCTTTCTAAGGCAATTAGCTCAAGCATAAGGTAACTCACACTCTACTTCTATTCCATTGCATTGTGGTATTTGTTCTGATAACACTCATTTTTCTGACCAATGCCCAGAACTTCAAGATTCATCTGAGTCCTGTGCAGCTGTGTTCCCAGGGCGTCCATTCCAACAAGAACCTCCCTTCAATCAAGAACCATTCAGGTCAAATACAAACCCCGGGTGGCAAGCACAACCACAATACCGACAAGGAGGAAACTCAAGCTACCCCAAGCAGAATTGGTATCAACAAGGCCAAGGTATGAAACCCTCTTATCCTTCAACATCTCAAAACAATCCTCCTCCTCCCAAGTCTGAACCAAACCTTGAGGATATAGTGAAGCAAATGGCAACCCAGAACCTTCAGTTCCAACATACCACACAATCGGCTATTTAAGACCTATGAACCCAAGTGGGGAAATTGGCAAACACCATCGGTGAGCTTAAGATTCAAGGTTCTGGACAACTACCATCCCAACCCATTGCCAATCCAAAGGACAAAGGTAATGTATGTGCAGTTACACTTCGTAGTGGTAAAGAAGTTTCTCCTTCTACTGATTCTACACATCAGGTATGTCCCCCTCAAGAAAACTCTCTTTCCCAACCCTCAAAAACTTCATGTAAAGAAAAACAAGACAAAAATGGTAATCGAATAGTCATTGATGATTCAAATGAACAACCCATTCCTCTTCCTTTCCCTCAAAGACTCTCTAAATCTATGAAGAACTTTGATAATGAGATTGATAATGAAATAATGGATATATTTTAAAATTTTCAAGTTAATATTCCATTGTTGGATGGAGTCAAGAAAATTCCCCGTTATGCCAAATTTCTTAAAGAACTTTGCACCCATAGACGAAGGATGAAGGGGAATGAGAGAGTCAACTTGGGTAGGAATGTCTCGGCCTTGATTCAACTAGAAATTCCAACCAAATGCAAGGATCCAGGAACATTCACGATACCATGTACCATAGGGGAGACCTTATTTTCTTATGCTATTCTAGATTTAGGTGCTTCCATTAATGTAATTCCTCACTCCGTGTATACTTCTCTACAGGTTGGAGAGATTCAAACAACAGAAATTGTTGTGAAACTTGACAAACGGAGTATAACACATCCAAAATGAGTGATTGAGGATATCCTTGTTAGAGTAAAGAATCTCATCTTCCCCACTGATTTCTACATTCTTAAGATGGAAGATACCCGAACCCAAGGACATACCCCTCTCATACTTGGGAGGCCATTCCTAAAAACAGCAAAGATGATCATCAACATTCACAATGGTACCCTATCCATGGAGTTTGGTAGAGAAAATGTAAGTTTTAACATCCTTGAGTCTATGAAACACCCCGTTGAAGAGCACTCCACTCTTCCTGTCTATTCGATGGAAGTACTCTCAAACGATGCACACACACAAAATTCTCTCCTCAACCCAAACTCTGATTCTTTTTTGTTTTCTTCACCCTTGGATGATTTGAGTTTTGGTTCTTCTTTTTAATGTTGTGTGGGTTCAGAAAAATGTAAATTTTTTTCATTAATTGATGAGTGTGTTTATTCTGAGGTACCCATGACTATCGATGATTCTGCAGATCTCATTTCAATAGATTCTCTTTCCTTTGAGAATAAACATGAGAAAATATATAGTTTCATGGACCTCACTCCCCCTAAATCCCCTCCCTCAATCCAGAAACAACCGGTGTTTGAACTTAAACAACTTCCTTCTAATTTAAAATATGCATATCTTGAGGGTATTGACCAATTGCCCGTCATTATTGCCAATAACCTCTCTCCACAATAGGAATTGAAACTGCTCAAACTTTTGAGAGAGTTTAAAAAGGAAATAGGATGGACATTGGCTGATATTCCTGGGATTAGACCATCTATTTGTATGCACCATATACTTTTGGATGATGAGGCTAAGCCCGTAATAAAATCTCAACACCGGTTGAATCCCACTCTCCTTGAAGTGGTAAAATTGGAAGTCAGTAAATTACTTGCTGCATGGATCATTTATCCTATATCTGATAGTAAATGGGTTAGCCCAGTGCAAATTGTGCTTAAAAAATAGGAATAACAGTTGTGTCAAATTAAAGGAATGAATTGGTTCCAACACGTGTGCAAAATAGTTGGCGAGTCTGTATTGACTACCGTCGACTGAATCAAGCCATGCGGAAGGACCAATTTTCTTTACCTTTCATTGACCAAATGTTAGAACGATTGGCTGGTAAGTCCCATTATTGTTTCCTTGATGTCTATTCAGGTTATTTCCAAATCCATATAGCCCTTGAGGATCAATAAAAGACAACATTTACCTATCCATTTGACACATTTGCATATAGAAGGATGTCATTCGGTCTATGTAATGCTCCTGGTACTTTTCAGCGATGTATGTTGAGTATTTTTTATGAGTACCTTTAGAGTTGTATGGAAGTATTTATGGATGATTTCACGGTTTATGGTTCTTATTTTGATGATTGTTTTGAAAACCTAGGTTTTGTCCTCCGCCGCTGCATTGAAAAAGATCTTGTTTTAAATTATGAAAAATGTCATTTCATGCTTGAGAGGGGGATAGTTCTTGGGCATATCATTTCAAATAAGGGAATTCATCTTGATAAATCTAAAATTGAATTAATTTCATCCCTTCCATTTGCAAAATGTGTTCGTGAGGTGCGGCATTTCTTAGGTCATGCTGGTTTTTACCGCTGATTCATTAAAGACTTTAGTAAGATCGCACTTCCCTTATCTCAGTTATTAAAAAAGGATTCTGAGTTTGTGTTTGATAAAAATTGTGAGGATGCATTCAATTCACTAAAAAAGAGTCTCACATCACCTCCCATAATCCAACCACCGAGGTGGGATCTCCCCTTCGAGCTTATGTGTGATGCCTCTAACATTGCAGTTGGGGAAGTTTTATCACAAAGGGTTGAAAAAGCTCCTCATGTCATTGCATATTCCTCGTGTACCCTTGACCCTGCCTAGGTAAACTACACAACCATAGAAAAATAACTCCTTTCTATTGTTTTTGCCTTGGACAATTCCGTTCATATCTTCTTGGGTCAAAAGTAATTGTGTTTTCTGACCATGTTGCCCTTCGTTTCCTCCTAAAGAAACCTAAAGTCAAGCCCCGCCACATTCGGTGGATGCTCCTCCTCCAAGAGTTTGACCTTGATATTAGAGATAAGAGAGGAGTGGATAATGTTTTAGCTGACCAAATTAGTAGGATTTCCCCACCATTGGACCATCATGTTGACTCACCCCTACCCATTTGAGAATTCTTCCCTCATGAGAACCTTTGTGATGTTGTGGACCTTACCCCCTGGTATGCCGACATTGTGAATTTTCTAGCAACATATAGGGTCCCCCCTGATTTTAGCACTTCACAATTCCAGATACTTAAGCATGATTCTCGTTGGTACATTTGGGATGAACCATACTTGTGGAGAATTTGTAGTGACCAGGTTGTTCGTAGGTGTGTCCCTGACCATGAGTTCACCTCTGTTTTGACCTTCTGCCACACCTTGGCATGTGGGGGGCACTTTGGCTCTCAACGTACAGCTCTAAAGGTCCTTGACTCAGGATTATATTGGCCAACATTGTATAGAGATTCCCATAGGTTTTGTAAATCATGTACTCGATGTCAATTCACAGGGAATATCTCCAAGAGGAATGAAATTCCCCAACAGCCCATGTTATTTTGTGAGATCTTCGATGCATGGGGCATTGACTTCATGGGGCCTTTTCCAAATTAATTTGGCTTTGTGTACATCTTATTGGTTGTTTACTATGTATCTAAATGGGTGGAAGAAAAGGTCACCAGGACCGATGACTCTCGAGTGGTTGTTGATTTTGTGAGGTCCCAGATTTTCAGTAGGTTTGGTCTACCAAGATTCATCATTAGTGATCAGGGTTCGCATTTTTTCAAACGTAACATGAAAAAATTTCTTTGTAAGTATGGGGTTGTTCATAAAGTCTCCACTTCATATCATCCCCAAACTAACAGAAAAGCATAAATTTCAAATCAGGAAGTTAAGCGAATCTTGGAGAAAACGGTACAACCCAATAGGAAAGATTGGAGTTTCCACTTGGATGATGCACTTTGGGCACACCGTACTGCTTTTAAAACACCGATCAGAATGTCACCATATAGGATTGTGTTTGGAAAAGCTTGTCACCTCCTGATGGAGGTAGAACACCATGCATATTGGGATGTTAAACAATGTAATATGAACCTTTCAGATGCAGGTGAGGAAAGAAAGTTGCAGATTCAAGAGTTGGAAGAAATTCGACGTGATGCATATGACAACTCCCGAATCTATAAATAGAAGAAAAAGACTATTCATGATAGCATGATTCACCAACGTAAGTTCCATATTGGTGAGAAGGTACTCATGTACAATTCCAGGCTTAAGCTCCACCCAGGTAAGCTTCGTTCCCGATGGCTCGGTCCTTATACTGTTACTAATGTTTACCCTTTTGGTGCAATATAGGTTTTGCATGAGCAGAGTGGACGAAGTCTTACCGTTAATGGGCAGTGACTTAAACACTTCTATGAGGATTTTTCAAAGAATCTGGTGGAGGAAATCCACCTTCTCGGTGCATCATACCAATAAAACACACCAGGTTTTATCCTTCCTTCTCACATTTTCAATTATTTTAGTGATGACACTGCACATTCTAGGTGTCGGGGGTGGATACATTCCTGGGTTAGTTAGGATTTTTCATCGTTTTCTCCTTTTTTTCTCTTTTTGGCCTTCTTTATGGTATTTTTATTTTTCCCCATTAACTATTTCAAAATTCCATGATGTGGCGACCATAAAGTGGGGAAAGTAAAAATACCATAATGAAGGCTAAAAAGAATTTTTGTATGAGTTTACCATCAAGGAGTGATTTTTAGTGAATTTTTTTTCTATCAATGATATAAATGGTCGTATCTATGTGAAACCTTTGAGATGATTGATGCCCTTTGTGTGAGTAGTTTTTTGGAAAACTGTGTCACTAATATCTCCACAAAGTTTTGCACCAAACCACAAAGTGTGATTATTTCTTACTTAATATAAGGTAAATATATGTTGGGTTAATATTTTTCAGCTTTAAATGATATTTTCATACGTTCGTTCCTTATCCGATCTGTTTTATTACTGTAGCAGATTGACCTATGCGTGTGTACCTAATGTCCGACTATTGTACGCCCTCAAAAAAAATTGTTGTGTCTTGTGCAGGTCAAAAACCACTCCTCCTCAACCTTTGATCTTGTTATAACTATTTCAATTAGTGTCGTGATGAGATCAAACAAGGGTTGAGAGATGAGTGTGAGATTTTTTCCAATTGAAACTTCAAACAAAAATATAATAAATGAGGGGAGTGATGAAATGTAAAACATATGGGGATATCTGGGTCAGGAGCTTATGGTTTGACTTCTGGGAATACTTAAATGAGTGGGTATTGAAATATGATTGCAAAGGATGTAGGACAGGTTCAGTCACAAAATCATTTAAGCTGAAAAATGTTAAAATAACATATATTTATTGGATAGAAAGTGGAAAGAATAGCATGGAATGGTTTTCACACACACACATAGAGATTTACTATCATAGATTACTTATGAATTCCTTTCTCAATTGGGTATCATGAATCTTTTTGAATTTCTCTATGATATCATTTATGAGACATCTTTTTCTATTTTCACTAGGAAGAACTCCTTGGTGTGGTTCGTGCATTGATCACTTTACTTTAAATAAAATTTTCTCAAATGATAAATCTTCAGGATGTTGGAAATATATATATATGAATCATTGTATTTTGATATGTTACTTTGCCCAGGAGTGCAAATTTTTAGGTGTGGGGGTGTGATCGTATCACGATTCGTTGTTTTATTCCACCCTTATACCGCAGTTTTAAACTAGTTTTGTAATGAATATTAAAAATATAATAATAAATTGCACTTCATGTTTGAATAAATAAATTAATGTTAATAAATATTATAATGGTCAATGTTACTTGTTTTTATTGTTTCAATGTAGGTGGAGGTGATTTGTAGGGCCTTTGATGAAGTGGAAGAAAAATGGGCCAAAATTGCATGGATCCAAGGACATATGTCCACTATTTTGCATAGTACATGAAATATGTGCATCCAAATGGGCTGAAGTTTTGTGATACTATCAAAAATTTAATAGGATACATTTAATATTAAGGAAGACAATGCTGATTCGGCTTCTATAGGTCCCATCCGAACTGATCTGTCCAAGGCACCGAATTTGGAACAAGTCAAATGTGGTGTTCTGTATTTTATCAATATCTTGAGCTGTAGTTGTCCAAAGGGTGCCAAACATTCTATGAAGATATTCAAGAGGTAGTTCTACAACTTTTATATTTTCTCCAAAGCAAGATAAGATTGTCTGAAGTCCGAAACACGTGGTACAAGTGTATTGAAGAAATATGTGTGCCTAAAACCACCTTCCAATTTTCCTATAAAATGGCACCTTGGGATTTCCATTTGCAAGTTCGGACAAGAGGAAAGGTGATGCCATTTTGGAGTCCCTAAGGAGTCTTCTCAACATACCTAGCAGTTCTGGAGGATATGGTAAGTTCTACCCCAACATCTTTCTCTTCCTCCTCTCTCATGGGTTTCTAAACCCCTTGTGATCACCCGGGGAGGAATGTGATGTACATCCCGAGCTTCATGTTTGTAATATTTGAATGATATTTTAAATTCCAGATTTTTGTGTTGTTTTTCATCATCATGTATTCTTATTTTATTGAGTTATGTACTGGTATGTCATTATCAACTCATATGATCATGTTTGGGGGTACCCATTCATGTGATGTTTCACACATCGTTCACCACTTTCTTTCCCCCTTTCAATTGTGGTGTTTGTGTGGTTTATATTGGTCAATTGAACTCACACAAGCACTGTCAAGGCCATGTAAATTTATTTCATGGTATCACAAAGAAATAACATACAAATCTGGACAGCGCATCGATTTTTTCATGTGTTGACTTGGTGGGTTTTGGTTATGAAGTCAAACACAATTCATTCATTCATCGGCGGTGTCCGGTGAATCATTGTGTGTTTTTGACTGAACCCTAGGATTTATCCTAGTATAAACTCAGTAACATTATAGTTCTAGATGTTAAAAACCAGGGATTAAAAGATCATAACCTTATATCATGAGGCGATGAAGGATAAACATCATACGAGTACCCCGGGTTGATCACGCTTAATCAATCTTGTTCATTTCTACTTTGTTTTATTGATTTCATTTTCTATTTTCATCATTAATCATAAAATCCCCAAGTTTCACAAAACCTAATTCACATTCTACTTTCATAATCAAAACCCTATTTTTAAATTAATGATCTAAGGCTCCGTCAAGAGACGACCTAGGGTTGCTGCTATACTGCAGAAATTCTAGTCAAAATTAAACAACTAATTTGACACGCTTGACAACACGATTAAATTTTGGCGTCGTTGTCGGGGAGCCAAGATCATTTTTTTTTCATTATTTCATTTTATTTATTTATTTTACTTCTTAATTAGTACTCCTTTAAATACCCCACCCCCATTTGATTGTTTTTTTGTTTTGGGTTTTGTCTTTATTTTTGGTTGTTTTTGGTGTGTTCTTTATCTCTCTATCTCTCTCTCTCTCTGTTCTTTCACATTTACCTCTCTAATTCTATAGTATAACATTATATTATTCTTTCACACTTCTTAAGTTTCTCTTTTATCCATCTCAAATCAAAAAAAAAATACAACAAACAATCAATCAATCAAACTGGACATCATTGTTGCATGACAAGATCTGGTAAAGGAACACTACTTGAATTTGATCCTGAAATCGAAAAGTCACTTCACACACAAATCAAGGAATATAGAGAAGGTCAATCAAGTAACATTGTAGAACCCCATTTAGAACCTCAAGTGGTTCTAAACCAACCCAAAATTGAACCCAATCAAACCCAAGAAAACATGGCTGCAAATAATCAAACTTTAAAAGAACTTACCACCCCTGATGTGGAGTACCAACCTGTGTATATCCAATATCCCGAGGAAGCATCCAACGTTGAGCTTAGATCCGGTCTCATACACCTCCTTCCAAAATTCCATGGTCTTCCCAGAGAGGACCCTCACAAACATCTAAAAGAGTTTCACATAGTGTTCTCCACCATGAAACCCCAAAATGTGTCTAAGGACCTCATTAAGTTTAGGTCCTTCCCTTTCTCCCTTGATGGTGTAGCCAAAGATTGGATATACTATTTTCCTTCCAAAATTGGGGGCTGGAATGACCTAAAATGACTTTTTCTAGAGAAGTTCTTCCCTGCCTCCCGAACTTCTTCAATTAGGAAATAAATATGTGGAATTAGGCAATCACAAGGAGAGACCCTTCATGAATACTGGGAGAGATTCAAAAGACTTTGGTCAAGCTTACCCCACCACCAGGTTAGTGAAAAACTATTAATCCAATACTTCTATGAGGTACTTATCCCCATGGATCGTGGAATGATTGATGTTGCAGCTGGTGGTGCCCTAGTTGACAAAACTCCTTCTGCCGCTCGTGACTTAATAGCCAACATGGCTCAAAATGCACAACAATTTTGTACATGAGCTATTGCACCAACCCGAGGAGTTCATGAGGTAAGTTATTCATCCCTAGAACAAAATTTAGATACTAAACTTTATGAGATTCATACCCTTATAAGGAAATTAGCTCAAGCACAAGGTAACTCACACTCTACTTCTATTCCATTGCATTGTGGTATTTGTTCTGATAACACTCATTTTTCTGACCAGTGCCCACAAATTCAAGATTCATCTGAGTCATGTGCAGCTGTCTTCCCAGGGCATCCATTCCCATAAGCACCTCCCTTCAAGAAAGAACCATTCAGTCCAAACCCAAACCCCGGGTGTCAAGAACAACCACAATACCGACAAGGAGGAAACACAAGCTACCCCAATCAGAATTGGTATCAACAAGGCCAAGGTATGAAACCTTCTTATCCTTAAACATCTCAAAACAATCCTCCTCCTCCAAAGTCTGAACCAAACCTTGAGGATATAGTGAAGCAAATGGAAACCCAAAACCTTCAGTTCCAACAGACCACACAATCAGCTATTCAAGACCTACGAACCCAAGTGGGGCAATTGGAAAACACCATCAGTGAGCTTAAGATGCAAGGTTCTAGACAACTACTATCCCAACCCATTGCCAATCCAAAGGACAAAGGTAATGTATGTGTAGTTACACTTCGTAGTGGTAAAGAAGTTTCTCCTTCTACTGATTCTGCACAGAAGGTATTTCCCCCTCATGAAAACTCTCTTTCCCAACCCTCAAAAACATCAAGTAAAGAAAAACAAGACAAAAATGGTAATTGAATAGTCATTGATGATTCAAATGAACAACCCATTCCTCTTCATTTCCCTCAAAGACTCTCTAAATCTTAGAAAAACTTTGATAATGAGATTGAAAATGAAATAATGGATAAATTTAAAAAAGTTCAAGTTAATATTCCATTGTTGGATGCAGTCAAGAAAATTACCCGTTTTGCCAAATTTCTTAAAGAACTTTGCACCCATATACGAAGGCTGAAGGGGAATGAGAGAGTCAACTTGGGTAGTAATGTCTCGTACTTGATTCAACCAGTAATGCCAACCAAATGCAAGGATCCGGGAACATTCATGATACCATGTACCATAGGGGAGACCTTCTTTTCTGATGTTATGATAGATTTAGGTGCTTCCATTAATGTAATGCCTCACTCCGTGTATACTTATCTACAGGTTGGAGAGATTCAACCAACAGGCATTGTTGTGCAACTTTCCAACCGGAGTACAACACATCCAAAAGGAGTGATTGAGGATGTCCTTGTTAGAGTAAAGAATCTCATCTTCCCCGCTGATTTCTACATTCTTGATATGGAAGATACCCAAACCCAAGGACATGCCCCTCTCATACTTGGGAGGCCATTCCTAAAAACAGAAAAGACGATCATCAACGTTCACAATGGTACGCTGTCCATGGATTTTGGTGGAGAAAAGGTAAGTTTTAACATCCTTGAGGCTATGAAACACCTCGTTGAAGAGCACTCCACTCTTCCTATCTATTCGATCGAAGTACTCTCAAATGATGCACACACACAATTCTCTCCTCAACCCAAACTCTGATTATTTTTTGTTTTCTTCACCCTTGGATGATTTGAGTTTTGGTTCTTCTTTTGAATGTTGTGTGGGTTCAGAAAAATGTAAATTTTTTTCTTTAATTGATGAGTGTGTTTATTCTGAGGTACCCATGACTATCGATGATTCTGCAGATCTCATTTCAATAGATTCTCTTTACTTTGAGAATAAACATGAGAAGACAGATACTTTCCTGGACCTCACTCCCCCTAAATCCCCTCCCTCAATACATAAAAAACCGGTGTTTGAACTTAAACAACTTCCTTATAATTTAAAATATGCATATCTTGAGGTTATTGACCAATTGACCGTCATTATTGCCAATAACCTCTCTCCACAACAGGAATTGAAACTGCTCAAACTTTTGAGAGAGTGTAAAAAGGAAATAGGATGGACATTGTCTGATATTCCCAGGATTAACCCATCTATTTGTATGCACCATGTACTTTTGGATGATGAGGCTAAGCCCGTAAGACAATCTCAACACCGGTTGAATCCCACTCTCCTTGAAGTGGTAAAATTGGAAGTCAGTAAATTACTTATTGCAGGGATCATTTATCCTATATCAGATAGTAAATGGGTTAGCCTAGTGAAAATTGTGCCTAAAAAAATAGGAATAATAGTTGTGTCAAATTAAAGGAATGAAATGGTTCCAACACGTGTGCAAAATAGTTGGCGAGTCTGTATTGACTACCGTCGACTGAATCAAGCCACGCGAAAGGACCACTTTCCTTTACCTTTCATTGACCAAATGTTAGAACGATTGGCTGGTAAGTCTCATTATTGTTTACTTTATGGAAATTAGGGTTATTTCCAAATCCATATAGCCCCTAAGGATCAAGAAAAGACAACATTTACCTATCCATTTGGCACATTTTCATATAGAAGGATGTCATTTGGTCTATGTAATCCTCCTGGTACTTTTCAGCGATGTATGTTTAGTATTTTTTCTTAGTACCTTGAGAGTTGTATGGAAGTCTTTATGGATGATTTCATGGTTTATGGTTCTTATTTTGATGATTGTTTGGAAAAACAAGGTTTTGTCCTCCGCCGCTGCATTGAAAAAGATCTTGTTTTAAATTATGAAAAATGTAATTTCATGGTTGAGCGGGGGATAGTTCTTGGGAATATCATTTAAAATAAGGGAATTCAGGTTGATAAATCTAAAATTGAATTAATTTCATCCCTTACATTTCCCAAATGTGTTCGTGAGGTGCGGTCTTTCTTAGGTCATGCTGGTTTTTACCGCCGATTCATTAAAGACTTTAGTAAGATCGCACTTCCCTTATCTCGGTTATTAAAAAAGGATTCTGAGTTTGTGTTTGATAAAAATTGTGAGGATTCATTCAATTCACTAAAAAAGAGTCTCACATCACCTCCCATAATCCAACCACCTAGGTGGGATCTATCCTTCGAGCTTATGTGTGATGCCTCTAACTTTGCAGTTGGGGCAGTTTTATCACAAAGGGTTGAAAAGGCTCCTCATGTCATTGTGTATACCTCGTGTACCCTTGACCCTGCCCAGGTAAACTACACAACCACATAAAAAGAACTCCTTTCTATTGTGTTTGCCTTGGAAAAATTCCGTTCATATCTTCTTGGGTCAAAAGTGATTGTGTTTTCTGACCATGCTGCCCTTCGTTTCCTCCTAAAGAAACCTGAATCCAAGCCCCGCCTCATTCAGTGGATGCTCCTCCTCCAAGAGTTTGACCTTGAGATTATAGATAAGAGAGGAGTGGAGAATTTTGTAGCTAACCACATTAGTAGGATTTCCCCACCATTGGACCATCATGTTGACTCACCCCTACCCATTGGAGAATTCTTCCCTCATGATAACCTTTGTGATGTTGTGGACCTTACCCCTGGGTATGCAGACATTGTGAATTTTCTAGCAACATCTAGGGTCCCCCCTAATTTTATCACTTCACAATCCCAGATACTTAAGCATGATTCTCGTTGGTACATTTGGTATGACCCATACTTGTGGAGAATTTTTGGTGACCAAGTTGTTCGTAGGTATGTCCCTGACCATGAGTTCACCTCTGTTTTGACCTTCTGCCACACCTTGGCATGTGGGGGCCACTTTGGCTCTCAACGTACAGCTCTAAAGGTCCTTGACTCAGGATTATATTGGCCAACATTGTATAGAGATGCCCATAGGTTTTGTAAATCATGTACTCGATGTCAATTCACAGGGAATATCTCCAAGAGGAATGAAATGCCCCAACAGCCCATGTTATTTTGTGAGATCTTCGATGCATGGGGCATTGAATTCATGGGGCCTTTTCCAAATTCATTTGGATTTGTGTACATATTATTGGCTTTTGACTATGTATCTAAATGGGTGGAAGCAAAGGCCACCAAGACCGATGACTCTCAAGTGGTTATTGATTTTGTGAGGTCCCAGATTTTCAGTAGGTTTGGTCTACCAAGATTCATCATTAGTGATCAGGGTTCACATTTTTGCAATCGTAACATGAAAAACTTGCTTCTTAAGTATGGGGTTGTTCATAAAGTCTCCACTTCATATCATCCCCAAACTAACGGACAAGAAGAAATTTCAAATCGGGAAGTTAATCAAATCTTGGAGAAAACGGTACAACCCAATAGGATAGATTGGAGTTTGCACTTGGATGATGCACTTTGGGCGTACTGTACTGCTTTTAAAACACCGATCGGAATGTCACCATATAGGATTGTGTTTGGAAAAGCTTTTCACCTACTGGTGGAGGTAGAACACCATGCATATTGGGTTGTTAAACAATGTAATATGAACCTTTCAGATGCAGGTGAGGAAAGAAAGCTGCAGATTCAAGAGTTGGAAGAAATTCGACGTGATGCATATGACAACTCCTGAATCTATAAAGAGAAGACAAAGGCTATTCATGATAGAATGATTCACCAGTGGAAGTTCCATATTGGTGAGAAGGTCCTCATGTACAATTCTAGGCTTAATCTCTACCCATGTAAGATTCACTTCCGATGGCTTGGTCCTTATACTGTTACTAATGTTTACCCTTTTGGTGCAATACAGGATTTGCATGAGCAGAGTGGAAGAAGTCTTACCATCAATGGGCAGAGACTTAAACAGTTCTATGAGGATTTTTCAAAGAATCTGGTGGAGGAAATCCACCTTCTCGACGCATCATACCAATAAAACACACCAGGTTTTATCCTTCCTTCTCACATTTTCAATTATTTCAGTGAGGAAACTGCACATTCTAGGTTTGGGGGGGGATACATTCCTGGGTTAGTTGGTATTTTTCATCGTTTTCTCCTTTTGTTTTCTCTTTTTGGCCTTATTTAGGGTATTTTTATTTTTCCCCATAAACAATTTCAAAATTCCATGATGTGGAGACCATAAAGTGGGAAAAGTAAAAATACCATAACGAAGGCTAAAAAGAATTTGTGTATGAGTTTACCATCAAGGAGTGATTTTTAGTGAATTGGTTTTCTGTCAATGATATTAATGGTCGTATCTATGTGAAACCTTTGAGATTATTGATGCCCTTTGTGTGAGTAGTTTTTTTGGAAAATTGTGTCACTAATATCTCCACAAAGTTTTGCACCAAACCACAAAGTGTGATTATTTCTTACTTAATATAAGGTAAATATATGTTGGGTTAATATTTTTCAGCTTTAAATGATATTTCCATACATTTGTTCCTTATACGATCTGTTTCATTACTGTACCAGATTGACCTATGCGTGTGTACCTAATGTCCGACTGTTGTACTCCCTCAAAAAAAAATTATAGTGTCTTGGGCAGGTCAAAAACTACTCCTCCTCAACCTTTGATCTTGTTATAACTATTTCAATTAGTGTCGTGAGGAGATCAAACAAGGGTTAATAGATGAGTGTGAGATTTGTTCCAATTGAAACTTCAAAAAAAATGAGGGGAGTGATGAAATTTGCAACATATGGGGATATCTAGGTCGGGAGCTTATGGTTTGACTTCTGGGAATGCTTAAATGAGTGGGTCTTGAAATATGATTGCAAAAGATGTAGGACAGGTTCGGTGACAAAATCATTTAAGCTGAAAAATGTTAAAATAACATATATTTATTGGATAGAAAGTGGAAAGAATAGAATGGAATGGTTATCACACACACACATGGAGATTTAGTGTCATGGTTTACCTCTGAATTCCTTTCTCAGTTGGGTATCATGAATCTTTTTGAATTTCGCTATGATATGATTTATGAGACATCTTTTTCTATTTTCACAAGGAAGAACTCCTTTAAATAAAATTTTCTCAAATGATAAATCTTCAGGATATTGGAAATATATATATATATATATATATATATATGAATCATTGTATTTTGATATGTGACTTTTCCCAGGAGTGCAAATGTTTAGGTGTGGGGGTGTGATCGTACCACGATTCACTATTTTATTCCACCCTTACACCGCAGTTTTAAACTAGTTTTCTAATGAATATTACAAATATAAAAATAAATTTCACTTCATGTTTGAATAAATCAATTAATTTTAATCAATATTATAATGGTCAATGTTACTTTTTTTTATTGTTTCAATGTAGGTGGAGGTGATTTGTAGGGCCTTTGATGAAGTGGAAGAAAAATGGGCCAAAATTGCATGGATACATGGACATCTGTCAACTGTTTTATATAGTACATGAAATCCGTGCATCCATATGGGCTGAAATTTTGTGGGACTGTCTAAAATTTAATAGGATATATTTAATATTAAGGAACCCAATGCTGATTCGTCTTCTATGGGTCCCATACGAACTGATTTGTCCAAGCCACCAAATTTGGACCAAGTCAAATGTGGTGTTCTGTACTTTATCAATATCTTGAGCTGTAGTTGTACAAAGGGTGCCATAATTTCTGTGGATATATTCAAGAGGTAGGGATACAACTTTTATTTTTTCTCTGGAGCGAGATAAGACTGTCTGAAGTCCAAAACGTGTGGTACAAGTGGATTGAAGAAATCTGTGTGCCTAAAACCACCTTCCAATTTTCCTATAAAATGGCACCTTGGGCTCCCCATTTGAAAGTTCGGCCAAGAGGCAAGGTGCTGCCATTTTGGAGTCCCCAAGGAGTCTTCTCAACATCCCTAGTAGTTCTGGAGTATATGGTAAGTTCTACCCCAACATCTTTCTCTTCCTCCTCTCCCATGGGTTTTTAAACCCCTTGTGATCACCCGGGGAGGAATGTGATGTACATCCCGAGCTTCATGTTTGTAATATTTGAATTATATTTTAAATTACAGATTGTTGTGTTGTTTTTCATCATCCTCTATTCTTATTTTATTGAGTTATGTACTGGTATGTCATTCTCAACTCATATGATCATGTTTGGGGGTACCCATTCATGTGATGTTTCACACACTGTTCACCACTTTCTTTCCCCTTTTCAATTGCGGTGTTTGTGTGGTTTATATTGGTCAATTGAACTCACACAAGCACTGTCAAGGCCATGTAAATTTATTTCATGGTGTCACAAAGAAATAACATACAAATCTGGACAGCGCATTAAGTTTTTCATGTGTTTCCTTGGTGAGTTTTGGTTATGAAGTCAAACACAATTCATTCATTCATCGGCGGTGTCCGGTGAATCATTGTGTGTTTTTGAATGAACCCTGGGAGGTATCCTAGTATAAACTCAGTAAAATTCTAGTTCTAGGTGTTACAAACCAGGTATTAAAAGATCATAACCTTATATCATGAAGCGATGAAGGATAAACATCATATGATTACCCCGGGTTGATCACACTTAATCAATCTTGTTCATTTCTACTTTGTTTTATCACTTTCATTTTCTATTTTCATCATTAATCATAAAACCCCCAAGTTTAGAAAAACCTAATTCACCTTCTACTTTCATAATTAGAACCCTTTTTTAAATTAATGATCTAAGGCTCCGTCGAGAGACGACCTAGGGTAGCTGCTATACTGCAGAAATTCTAGTCAAAATTAAACAACTAATTTGACGTGCTCGACAACGCAATCAAATTTTGGTGCCATTTACGGGGATCCAAGATCATTATTTTTTCATTATTTCATTTTATTTATTTATTTTACTTCTTAATTATTAATCCTTTAAATACCCCACCCCCATTTGATTGTTTTTTGTTTTGGGTTTTGTCTTTATTTTTTGTTGTTTTTGGTGTGTTCTTTATCTCTCTATCGCTATCTCTCTTATTCCACATATCCCTCTCTAATTCTATAGTATAACATTCTATTATTCTTTCACCCTTCTTAATTTTCTCTTTTATCTATCTCAAATCAAAAAAAACACAACAAACAATCAATCAATCAAACTGGACATCATTGTTGCATGACAAGATCTTGTAAAGGAACACTACTTGAATTTGATCCTGAAATTGAAAAGTCACTTCACACACAAATCAAGGCATATAGATAAGGTTAATCAAGTAACATTGTGTAACAAAATTTAGAACCTCAAGTGGTTCTAAACCAACCCAAAATTGAACCCAATCAAACCCAAGAAAACATGGCTGCAAATAATTTAACTTTAAAAGAACTTACCACCCCTGATGTGGAGTACCAACCTGCGTACATCCAATATCCCGAGCAAGCAGCCAACTTTGAGCTTAGATAATGTCTCATCCACCTCCTTCCAAAATTCCATGGTCTTCCCGGAGAGGACCCTCAAAAACATCTAAAAGAGTTTCACATAGTGTGCTCCACCATGAAACCCCAAAATGTGTCTGAGGACCTCATTAAGTTTAGGGCCTTCCCTTTCTCCCTTGATGGTGTAGCCAAAGATTGGATATACTATTTGCCTTCCAAAATTGGGGGCTAGAATGACCTAAAAATACTTTTTCTAGAGAATTTTTTCTCTACCTCCCGAATTGCTTCAATTAGGAAAGAAATATGTGGAATTAGGCAATCACAAGGAGAGACCCTTCATGAATACTGGGAGAGATTCAAAAGACTTTATCAAGCTTCCCCCACCACTAGATTAGTGAAAAACTATTAAACCAATACTTCTATGAGGGACTTATCCCCACGGATAGTGGAATGATTTATGATACAGCTAGTGGTGCCCTAGTTGACAAAACTCCTTCTGTCGCTCGTGACTTAATAGCCGACATGGCTCAAAATGCACAACAATTTGGTACACGAGCTATTGGACCAACCCGAGGAGTTCATGAGGTAAGTCATTCAGCCCTAGAACAAAATGTAGATACTAAACTTGATGAGATGCATACCCTTATAAGGCAATTAGCTCAAGCACAAGGTAACTCACACTCTACTTCTATTCCATTGCATTGTGGTATTTGTTCTGATAACACTCATTTTTCTGACCAGTACCCACAACTTCAAGATTCATCTGAGTCCAGCGCAGCTGTGTTCCCAGGGCGTCCATTCCAACAAGCACCTCCCTTCAAGCAGGAACTATTCAGGCCAAATCCAAACCCCGGGTGGCAAGCACAACCACAATACCGACAAGGAGGAAACTCAAGCTACCCCAAGCGGAATTGGTATCAACAAGGCCAAGGTATGAAACCTTCTTATCCTTCAACATCTCAAAACAATTCTCCTCCTCCCAAGTCTGAACCAAGCCTTGATGATATAGTGAAGAAAATGGCAACCCAGAACCTTCAGTTCCAACAGACCACACAATCAGCTATTCAAGACCTACAAATCCAAGTGGGGCAATTGGAAAACACCATCGGTGATCTTAAGATGCATGGTTCTGGAAAACTACCATCCCAACCCATTTCCAATCCAAAGGAAAAAAGGTAATGTATGTGCAGTTACACTTCATAGTGGTAAAGAAGTTTCTCCTTCTACTGATTCTGCACAGCAATTATGTCCCCCTCATGAAAACTCTCTTTCCCAACCCTCAAAAACTTCATGTAAAGAAAAACAAGACAAAAATGGTAATAGAATAGTCATTGATGATTCAAATGAACAACCCATTCCTCTTATTTTCCCTCAAAGACTCTCTAAATCTAATAAAAACTTTGATAATGAGATTGACAATGAAATAATGGATACATTTAAAAAAGTTAAAGTTAATATTCCATTATTGGATGCAGTCAAGAAAATTCCCCGTTATGCCAAATTTCTTAAAGAACTTTGCACCCATAGACGAAGGCTGAAGGGGAATGAGAGAGTCAACTTGGGTAGGAATGTCTCGGCCTTGATTCAACCATCAATGCCAACCAAATGCAAGGATCTGGGAACATTGACGATACCATGTACCATAGGGGAGACCTTCTTTTCTCATGCTATTCTAGATTTAGGTGCTTCCATTAATGTAATGCCTCACTCCTTGTATACTTCTCTACAGGTTGGAGAGCTTCAACCAACATGCATTGTTGTGAAACTTTCCAACCAGAGTACAACACATCCAAAAGGAGTGATTGAGGATGTCATTATTAGAGTAAAGAATCTCATCTTCCCTACTGATTTCTACATTCTTGAGATGGAAGATACATGAACCCAAGGACATGCCCCTCTCATACTTGGGAGTCCATTCCTAAAAACAGCAAAGACGATCATCAACGTTCACAATGGTACGCTGTCCATAGAGTTTGGTGGAGAAAAGGTAAGTTTTAACATCCTTGAGGCTATGAAACACCCCGTTGAAGAGAACTACACTCTTCCTGTCTATTCGATGGAAGTAATCTCAAATGACGTACACACACAAAATTATCTCCTCAACCCAAACTCTGATTATTTTTTGTTTTCTTCACCCTTGGATGATTTGAGTTTTGTTTCTTCTTTTGAATGTTGTGTGGGTTCAGAAAAATGTAAATTTTGTGCTTTAATTGATGTGTGTGTTTATTCTGAGGTACCCATGACTATCGATGATTCTGCAAATCTCATTTCAATAGATTCTATTTCCTTTGAGAATAAACATGAGAAGATAGATACTTTCATGGACCTCACTCCCCCTAAATCCCCTCCCTCAATCCAAAAACAACTGGTGTTTGAACTTAAAAAACTTCCTTCTAATTTAAAATATGCATATCTTGAGGGTATTGACCAATTGCCCGTCATTATTTCCAATAACCTCTCTCCACAACAAGAATTGAAACTGCTCAAACTTTTTAGAGAGTGTAAAAAGGCAATGTATGGACATTGGCTGATATTCCCAGGATTATCCCATCTATTTGTATGCACCATATACTTTTTAATGATGAGGCTAAGCCCATAAGACAATCTCAACGCTGGTTGAATCCCACTCTCCTTGAAGTGGTAAAATTGGAAGTCAGTAAATTATTTTCTATAGGGATAATTTATCCTATATCTGATAGTAAATGGATTAGCCCAGTGCAAATTGTGCCTAAAAAAACAAGAATAACAGTTGTGTCAAATTAATGGAATGAATTGGTTCCAACACGTGTGCAAAACAGTTGGTGTGTCTGTATTGACTACCGTCGACTGAATCAAGCCACACAGAGGGACCACTTTACTTTACCTTTCATTGACCAAATGTTAGAACGATTGGCTGGTAAGTCCCATTATTGTTTCCTTGATGGCTATTCGGGTTATTTCCAAATAAATATAGCCCCTGAGGATCAAGAAAAGACAACATTTACCTATCCATTTGGCACATTTGCATACAGAAGGATGTCATTTGGTCTATGTAATGCTCCTGGTACTTTTTAGCGATGTATGTTGAGTATTTTTTCTGAGTACCTTGAGAGTTGTATGGAAGTATTTATGGATGATTTCACAGTTTATGGTTCTTCTTTTGATGGTTGTTTGGAAAACCTAGGTTATGTCCTCCGCCGCTGCATTGAAAAAGATCTTGTTTTAAATTATGAAAAATGTCATTTCATGGTTGAGCGGGGGATAGTTCTTGGGAGTATCATTTCAAATAAGGGAATTCAGGTTGATAAATCTAAAATTGAATTAATTTCATCCCTTCCATTTCCAAAATGTGTTCGTGAGGTGTGGTCTTTCTTAGTTCATGCTGGTTTTTACCGCCGATTCATTAAAGACTTTAGTAAGACCTCACTTCCCTTATCTCGGTTATTAAAAAAGGATTCTTAGTTTGTGTTTGATAAAAATTGTGAGGATGCATTCAATTCACTAAAAATGAGTCTCACATCACCTCCCATAATCCAATCACCTAGGTGGGATCTCCCCTTTGAGCTTATGTGTGATGCCTCTAACTTTGCAGTTGGGGCAGTTTTATCACAAAGGGTTGAAAAGGATCCTCATGTCATTGTGTATGCCTCACGTACCCTTGACCCTGCCCAGGTAAACTACACAACCATAGAAAAATAACTCCTTTCTATTGTGTTTTCCTTAGAAAAATTCCGTTCATATCTTCTTGGGTAAAAAGTGATTGTGTTTTCTGACCATGCTGCCCTTCGTTTCCTCCTAAAGAAACCTGAAGCCAAGCCCCGCCTCATTCGGTGGATGCTCTTCCTCTAAGAGTTTGACCTTGAGATTAGAGATAAGATAGGAGTGGAGAATGTTTTAGTTGACCACATTATTAGGATTTCCCCACCATTGGACCATCATGTTGACTCACCCCTACCCATTGGAGAATTCTTCCCTCATGAGAACCTTTGTGATGTTGTGGACCTTACCCCATGGTATGCGGACATTGTGAATTTTATAGCAACATCTAGGGTCCCCCCTGATTTTAGCACTTCACAATCCCAGAGACTTAATCATGATTCTCGTTGGTACATTTGGGATGACCCATACTTGTGGAGAATTTGTAGTGACCAGGTTGTTCGTAGGTGTGTCCCTGACCATGAGTTCACCTCTGTTTTGACCTTCTGCCACACCTTGGCATGTGGGGTCCACTTTGGCTCTCAACGTACAGCTCGAAAGTTCCTTGACTCAGGATTATATTGGCCAACATTGTATAGAGATGTCCATAGGTTTTGTAAATCATGTACTCGATGTCAATTCATAGGGAATATCTCCAAGATGAATGAAATGCCCCAACAACCCATGATATTTTGTGAGATCTTTGATGTATGGGGCATTGACTTCATGGGGCCTTTTACAAATTCAATTGGATTTGTGTACATCTTATTGGATATTGACTATGTATCTAAATGGGTGGAAGCAAAGGCCATCAGGACCGATGACTCTCGAGTGGTTGTTGATTTTGTGAGGTCCCAGATTTTCAGTAGGTTTGGTCTACCAAGATTCATCATTAGTGATTAGGGTTCACATTTTTGCAATCGTAACATGAAAAACTTTCTTCGTAAGTATGGGGTTGTTCATAAAGTCTCCACTTCATATCATCCCCAAACTAATGGACAAGTAGAAATTTCAAATCGGGAAGTTAAGCGAATCTTGGAGAAAACGGTACAACCCAATAGGAAAGATTGGAGTTTGCACTTGGATGATGCACTTTGGGCATACCGTACTGCTTTTAAAACACCGATCGGAATGTCACCATATAGGATTGTGTTTGGAAAAGCTTGTCACCTCCCGATAGAGGTAGAACACCGTGTATATTGGGCTGTTAAACAATGTAATATGAACCTTTCAGATGCAGGTGAGGAAAGAAAGCTGCAGATTCAAGAGTTGGAAGAAATTCGATGTGATGCATATAACAACTCCCGAATCTATAAATAGAAGACAAAGGCTATTCATGATAGAATGATTCACCTTCGGAAGTTCTATATTGGTGAGAAGGTCCTCATGTACAATTCCAAGCTTAAGCTCCACCCAGGTAAGCTTCCTTCCCAATGGCTCGGTCCTTATACTGTTACTAATGTTTACCCTTTTGGTGCAATACAGGTTTTGCATGAGCAGAGTGGACGAAGTCTTCCTGCCAATGGGCAACGACTTAAACACTTCTATGAGGATTTTTCAAAGAATCTGGTGGAGGAAATCCACCTTCTCGACGCATCATACCAATAAAACACACCAGGTTTTATCCTTCCTTCTCACATTTTCAATTATTTCAGTGAGGACACTGCACATTCTAGGTGTGGGGGTGGATATATTCATGGGTTAGTTAGGATTTTTCATTGTTTTATCCTTTTGTTTTCTCTTTTTGTCCTTCTTTATGGTATTTTTATTTTTCCCCATCAACAATTTCAAAATTCCATGATGTGGCGACCATAAAGTGGGGAAAGTAAAAATACCATAACAAAGACTAAAAAGAATTTGTGTATGAGTTTACCATCAAGGAGTGATTTTTAGTGAATTGGATTTCTGTCAATGATATAAATGGTCGTATCTATGTGAAACCGTTGAGATGATTGATTCCCTTTGTGTGAGTAGTTTTTTAGGAAAATTGTGTCACTAATATCTCCACAAATTTTTTCACCAAACCACAAAGTGTGATTATTTCTTACTTAATATAAGGTAAATATATGTTGGGTTAATATTTTTCAGCTTTAAATGATATTTCCATATGTTCATTCCTTATCCGATCTATTTCATTACTGTACTAGATTGACCTATGCGTGTGTACCTAATGTCTGACTGTTGTACGCCCTAAAAAAATTGTTTTGTCTTGGGCAGGTAAAAAACCACTCCTCCTTAACCTTTGATCTTGTTATAACTATTTCAATTAGTGTCGTGAGGAGATCAAACAAGGGTTGAAAGATGAGTGTGAGATTTTTTCCAATTGAAAATTCACAAAAAATGAGGGGAGTGATGAAATTTGCAACATATGGGGATATCTAGGTTGGGAGTTTATGGTTTGACTTCTGGGAATGCTTAAATGAGTGGGTCTTGAAATATGATTGCAAAGGATGTAGGACAGGTTCGGTGACAAAATCATTTAAGCTGAAAACTGTTAAAATAACATATATTTATTGTATAGAAAGTGTAAAGAATAGAATGGAATGGTTTTCACACACACACATGGAGATTTAGTGTCATATTTTACCTCTGAATTCCTTTCTCAATTGGGTATCATGAATCTTTTTGAATTTTGCTATGATATGATTTATGAGACATCTTTTTCTATTTTCACTAGGAAGAACTCCTTTAAATAAAATTTTCTCAAATGATAAATCTTCAGGATGTTGGAAATATATATATATGAATCATTTTATTTGGATATTTGACTTTTCCCAAGAGTGCAAATGTTTAGGTGTGGGGGTGTGATCGTACCACGATTCACTATTTTATTCCACCCTTACACCGCAGTTTTAAACTAGTTTTGTAATGAATATTACAAATATAAAAATAAATTGCACTTCATGTTTGAATAAATCAATTAATGTTAATCAATATTATAATGGTCAATGTTACTTGTTTTTATTGTTTCAATGTAGGTGGAGGTGATTTGTAGGGCCTTTGATGAAGTGGAAGAAAAATGGGCCAAAATTGCATGGATCCATAGACATCTGTCAACTGTTTTATATATTACATGAAATCCGTGCATCCAGATGGGCTGAAATTTTGTGGGAATGTCTAAAATTTAATAGTATACATTTAATATTAAATAACCCAACGCTGATTCGGCTTCTATGGGGCCCATCCGAACTGATTTGTCCAAGCCACCGAATTTGGACCAAGTCAAATGTGGTGTTCTGTATTTTATCAATATCTTGAGCTGTAGTTGTCCAAAGGGTGCCACTCTTTCGGTGGAGATATTCAAGAGGTAGGGATACAACTTTTATATTTTCTCCGAAGCGAGATAATACTGTCTGAAGTCCAAAATGCGTGGTACAAGTGGATTGAAGAAATCTGTGTGCCTAAAACCACCTTCCAATTTTCCTATAAAATGGCACCCTGGGCTCCCCATTTGCAAGTTCGGCCAGTAGGAAAGGTGCTACCATTTTGGAGTCCCCAAGGAGTCTTCTCAACATCCCTAGCAGTTCTGGAGGCTATGGGAAGTTCTACCCCAACATATTTCTCTTCCTCCTCTCCCATGGGTTTCTAAACCCCTTGTGATCACCCGGGGAGGAATGTGATGTACATCCCGAGCTTCATGTTTGTAATATTTGAATGATATTTTAAATTCCAGATTGTTGTGTTGTTTTTCATCATCCTATATTTTATTTTATTGAGTTATGTACTGGTATTTCATGCTCAACTCATATGGTCATGTTTAGGGGTACCCATTCATGTGATGTTTCACACATCGTTCACCACTTTCTTTCCCCCTTTCAATTTCGGTGTTTGTGTGGTTTATATTGGTCAATTGAACTCACACAAGCACTGTCAAGGACATGTACATTTATGTCATGGTATCACAAAGAAATAACATACAAATCTGGATAGCGCATTGAGTTTTTCTTGTGTTGCCTTGGTGAGTTTTGGTTATGAAGTCAAACACAATTCATTCAATCATCGGCGGTGTCCGGTGAATCATTGTGTGTTTTTGACTGAACCCTAGTAGGTATCCTAGTATAAACTTAGTAACATTCTTGTTCTAGGTTTTAAAAACCAGGGATTAAAATATCATAACCTTATATCATGAAATAATGAAGGATAAACATCATACGAGTACCCCGGGTTGATCACGCTTAATCAATCTTGTTTATTTCTACTTTGTTTTATCGCTTTCATTTTCTATTTTCATCATTAATCATAAAACCCCCAAGTTTCACAAAACCTAATTCACCTTCTACTTTCATAATCATAACCCTCTTTTTAAATTAATGATCTAAGGCTCCGTCGAGAGACGACCTAGGGTTGCTGCTATACTGTAGAAATTCTAGTCAAAATTAAACAACTAATTTGACGCGCTCGACAACGCGATCAATATGCCCATATTCGCTATAATATAAATGGAAAACAATAATAATTTTCATTGTTCCAATCAAATTATCATAAGAATCATCACCCCAAAACACAAGGATTCACATGCAAGCATCAACCCATAAAGAGGAACCAAAAATCCACACACAAATACCATTTCCACATGTCACCCAATTACCAAAAATCAACCAAGGTCAAACACAATCCCAAAGTAATCAATTTTATTTTAAAAGTCTTTTTTATATTTCATCAAAAACCTTTCATACATAAAAATATAGAAATAAGTATGAAATTCCTTTGAAAACCAATTTTCACTAAATTGACAACATAGAAACACCATAATAAATCAAACTAGCACATCACAAACATGAATAACAAAATTAAAAAATATTTAAGAAATATCAAACATTAAATGAAATGTTCTGTAAATAAAATGGATGTAAACACCTACCTCAACAGTGTGTGAATGCGATGAAACTCCAAAAGAGGGAATAACTAATCCCAAGAAGCAAACCACGCACCCTAGAACCAAATAAATCAACCCAAATAAGCAATCCCTCATCCTAGGGTTCATCCAAGAAGGATATAAGTAAAGAGAGATAATAAGAACATGAGAGGAAGAGAAGAAGAGTAGAAACCCCAAAAATAAAAAGAAACTTACCTATGAACTATTGATGATCAATAATTATGGATGGAGAGACAAGGGAGGAGGGTTTTAGAGCCCCTTCATGAGCCTAGTTGAGTAATAGGGAAAGGGGTAAAACGGGGGGTAAAAATATAAGAGAGGAAAACTTAGAAACTTAAATTTTTAAGAATATAGGTAAGTCACATTGTCTGTATCTCGGACCTATCCTTTTACACAAATTATTATATGATTTTAAGCATAATTAACCATTAAATAAAAACCAAGGATCATAAATTCTAGTGTCTTTGGAATACTAGGTACGTAATCAGAAAGCATGAAACCAAAATAAATATATCTTTTATTTAAACTCCATAATGAGCTCCTAACTTTATTTGAGCTTTTACATCATCATAGTATGACCTAAGGAATATATGAAGAAAGGGATTATCTAAAAAACCCCTTAAGGGAATAAATATAGGAATAAAGTATAGCTCAATGGTTAGAAGTCATAACATGATGACATGGAATAGCATGGCACATAAATAAAAATATGGAATCGTAAAATATAGAACATGAGATCATGTAATAATGGATAAATAGGAATGTGGAAATAACATATAACATGAAATAAACATGAGTCAAAACTAACTTTCAATACTATATCACATGGTGGACAAAATCTCATAAATGAGTTAAGTTTACTTCATATCCCAACATGACCTCTCATGAGACTAAACATTACCCAATTAATTAGAGAGATATTTGGGTTCAACCATCATATATTTTTCATTAATATGTTTTCCACATGAAGAATCAAATATAAAGAATAAACATAAGGGTTACCTATGGAAAGAAATGGGAATGATAATCATGTCATAAGGCATAACCAAAGGGAATATCATAATGGTGTCCATGAAAGAATTGATTTAAATAATAATTATAAATTAATAAGATAAATTAGGAATATATAATGACAAATCATGTCTAAATTAAGTGAAAAAATTTAAAAATAGTGTTTAAGAAACTTTATAAATGAGCCACTTTGGTGCGGTTTAAGGAAAAATATAAAAGTCTTCAAAGAGGACAAAGGAGTAATTGTTTTCATAAAACTAGAAATAAAATAAAATAGTTTTTCATGATAAAAATATTTATTTTATAAAAATATTTGTGGATTAAAATATATTATGGAGTGTACTAGAAAATGGGTAAGAAATCGGGAATTTTTCTTTAATTAGGCTTGGTTATCAGGAAGAATTGAAAAGGGAACCTTATAAAACATGTATTTTCATATCAAAGAAAGAATAATTGACCTAGTTAAATATTATTTGAACATAAAAATAGAATTTTGGAGGATTAAATAATAATAATTAACAATTACATTGGGGTAAAGATAGAGAAAGCATAACCCGAAAGAAAAATAGAGGTACAGAGAGAATCCCTTACCCTATGTACAAAAGTGTTTTGTACTTCCACTTAATGTCCTGGATAATAAAATTAGATTCATTAATAATTAATTTATAACCTCTACAAGAAATATTTTATTTATTATAATTTTACTAAGTTCATTTATGGAAATTTCGATGAGTTATAGAGTTTATTTTCATTATTACAGGAGCGTTCATTCCATGGTTTCATGATCGGTTTTCTTGTGTATAATTATGGAAGTTCTTTTCAAATTGGAATAATTATACAGAAGTTAAATTATATGATATTAATTCACTTCTATAAATTTAAATTTTCCTATATATCATTTTCTTTTTTAACATGAGGATGATTCATTAGATAAAATGTTAATGAAAAATGATTAGTTTATTTTGGCAGTTTTTTACAACCATCATGAACTAGTATCATTTTATTAAATATTATGTTTATATACTTGTTAAATAATATTAAATAAGTTTTAATACACATATTATAATCTTTTTTAACCATAAAAATGGTTTTATGACCATCCTTTAAGGCGATTATGATAAATGAAAACTCATCATCCAAGAAGGTGGTGAATCGACACCCCACAGACGATGTTTTCATTTTTAGAAAAAAGGGAGAGGAGAAGATATTTGATGATGAATATTCCATTTTCACAATAAAATTACAGTATATTTATGATAATGGAGTTATCATGTCACTTTTGATAGGGTAGGTGATGGGAGGATAAGAAAATAAAAGAAAAGAGAAAGAGAAAGAAGGAGGATTTTACCTCTTGAATATCGTCTCCTTGAGAACTTTTTTAAGGCTCTTGGGTTTGGTCTTTTGGTCAGACCAGAAATACCATGATGTGGGGAATATGTTTGGGAGATTAATTTGGTATAATATAAGCAGTATCCAAATATTATAATGTGTGATGAGAAGATGTGGTGAGGGGTGACATTTATAGTGGGCAGAGAGGGGCATTTTTTATTATTTTATTCATTTGTTTATTATTTTTTGGATCAAGAATATCAATAGTATTAATTATTTTGACTAAGTAAAGTAACTAGTGAATGTTATTTTGATCTAATGGGTGCTTACATCATCCATGAATAAAAAAATCATGTATTTGGATTAAAAATTTTAATACCTTACTCTATTTCACTATTCACCAAAAAATCAACTATTTTAGAAAAATCCAAAAAAATCACCCCAAACATTTTTTGACATGTAGATTTCAAAAATGGATTACATTATATGAAAATAATTTTCTAAATATGATAAATTTAAATTTAATTTAAAATCATTATTTATTCAAAAAATACTAATTTAAATATTATAACCAATTTTATGACACTTTGAAAAATTAATTAAGGTATCATAAAATTATCTTATAATAAAAAGAAAAGAAAATATTAATTTATGAATATATTTATGAAAATAAATTTTCTTTTAAATCATTATATTAATTATAAAATTGTAAATAAATATTTATATTTCATAAAAAAATTAAAGGGGGGTGCCTTCGCCAAAGGCCAAAGACTAATTTATTGAAAGATAAAAGAGAATACATGAGTCGAAAAGAGGGAATTTTATTACAATATTTTTCATAAAAGTGATGCAGGTCAGATGGTAAATCATCTGACCATGAGAGAGAATTGTTGATTCCTTTATTGGCGAGACCATCCACTACCATGTTGGATTCTTAGTAAGCGTGAGTGATGATGAACTCAAGATCGGAGAGATATGAAAGAAACTACATCCATTTAGTAGTGAGGGTCAATGAAAAGTGTGTCACACCATTTAGGATGGCTTGGAAAATAGTAGTAGAGTTTCTCTCAATCCAGATCTTATTCCATCCTTTTTTCCACACAAAATACACCGTATTTATCACACAGATCATTTCAACCTCCAAAGAAGAGTAACTTCCAAAATTGCGAAAGAAAAATCAAACAACATTTCCATTATGGTCTCAAAAGATTACACCATAACCTAAAGGATTTGGATTACCTTTAGAGGCCCCATAAACATTTAATTTTATTCATCCTTGGAGAGTTTGATGCTAAAAGACCTCTAAGAAACCAACCTTCTGCTTGTAATTTCTAGCCACACCAAGCTTTTAAAGCACCATGAAGTTTTGAACATTATTTTTATATTGTCCTACTTGAATGTTGTTCACCTCCCTGATTGAAGTGATAATCTGAGTGAGAGGATCCTATAGTTGAAATGGAGACCAATTGTTGATGATTTCATTACAACCTGTCCAAATAATGTTAACAAGTTTAGCAGCAGCAGTCTGGAAGAGGTTAGTGAGTTGTGGAGTAGCCAGTACTGAAGAGAAACATTATAGCATCTCCATGGGGATAAAGGCATATAGTATAGGAAAATAAAATAGGTCATGCAATTCCCTTCAAAGTGCTGAATCAGTGTCACATGACAAGAAAATATGATCAGCATCCTCTCTGTGTTGATTTCATAGTCTACTCCTAGAACATAAGTTGATTTCATAGTCTACACCTGGTCAGTAGGGACTCTTTGATGAGAAATCCTCCAAATAAAGTTCAATCTTAACGGATTAATCTAGGCCTTTTCAAAATGTTTAAGCCAAGATAAAATATTATCCAAATCAAAGTTAATACTATAAAAAAATTGACTCAAGGATGCCATTTTGGGCTGGTTCCTACATCAAGGTGTCCCTGTGAGGAGGAAAAACCTAATTATTTAGCAAAGTAAGAAAATTTTCAAGTAACTCTATGTTAGGGAGATTCATAAAATTATCAATGGATAAAGTAGTGTCTTTCAAGATTTGTTGGGGATCAACCAAAGATATAAGAGGAGTTCCCATACAATTATCAATCCAAAAGTTTAAAGAGGACTCCCAACTATCAATCCATATAGAGTGGGACATAATATTGAATGATGAGGATTTTATAGATGGAAAAATAGAAGAATACATATAATTAGTGTTTCCCCTCTTCAGTTTGTTAATAATTCTAGCTCTAATAAAGCTAGAGGCTGGTGAATAACTGTTGAGAAGATTCCAAGTAAGTATTGATTGAAGAGATTCATTGAAAACTTTATATTTTTAAATATTATACCACCCTTTTCTAGGGGATTGAATAATTTCCTCCAAGTAATGGTCACCAATTTCTTTTCGAGAATACTACCACTCCATATAAAGTTCCTGATGCAAGTATTGAGGTGCTTGATCAAAGAAGTCAGCCATTGATAGAACATAAAGGAATAAACCAATTTTGAAACAATAATGAATTTAACCAGACAAATTCTGCCATCTATTTATAGAGAATTCCCTTTACATGGTGATATTTGTTTCTTGATTTGATAAAAAATTCTGAGAAAGTAACCACTTTTAGGTCACCCCCAAAATAGAGGAACTCCAAGGTATTTCATGGGTGAGGATCATTCTTTAATGCCCAAATCCAATAAGAGTTATGTTTTTATAGTAGTAGAGATGTCCTTTCCAAAATAAATAAAAGAATTATTCCAATTGATATCCCATCCTAATGCGTCCTCATAGTGAGAAAGAACCCTTTTGATATTTTGGATGCTTCTTTTTCCTCCTTATAGAAAAATGATCATGTCATCAGTGTAAAGAATATGGGTGGGAATAACAATATTCCTTGAATCATGGATAGGTTGGATCTTACCTTATTCCACCATTTGAGTAATAATATTACTAAGATAATATTGATCTATGGAAAAAATAATTGAAGATAAAGAATCACCTTTCCTAGATCCTTTTGAACATTTAAAGTAACCCTTAGGAGAACCATTCATAAGTACTGAGATAAAGGAGGATTCAAAAATAGATTTCACCAAATTAATGAACACATCATTGAAGCCAAATAAATAGATCACTTTATATATAAAACCCTAATCCATGGTGTCAAAGGCTTTTATAAGTACAACTTGATAGCAATACAGTCACCTCGATTTGTTTTCTTGAGAAGATTAAAACACTCAAAGGCCATGATGATACAGTCTTGGATAGATATACCTTTTACAAATCCAAGTTGATTCCAATAAATGATTTTATTTTCAATTGTGGTGAGCATGTTGGCTATCAGTTTGGTAATGATTTTATAACTGGTATTGATGAGGGAAATAGGTATGAAGAGATGAATTTCTGAACCATTGTCATCTTTGGGTATAAGGGTGATAAATTGGGAATTAAGACCATGAGGTAAAGTAATAGAAGTAAAAAATGATTTGACCAACCTACAAATATCCCTTTGGATAAAATCCCAAAACTTTTGATAGAAAGAATTAGGAAAACCATCAGATCCCGATTTACTGTTAGGATTGGGACTAAAAACAGCTTCCTTAATTTCAAAATCAAGTGGAATGTTGGTAATCAATTTATTTTATTATTAATTGAACATATTAAGGATGATTCCATAATCTAGGTCCTTATTAAGATTTTAGACATTTAATAAGTTTGAAAAGTATGTGACAACATGATCATCAAGAGACTCTTCATTGTCAATGACTCTATCACCATCCTTCAACGGGGTGAGAGGCCGACAAGACTTCCTTTCTCTTTGGATATAATTGAAGAATTTGGTGTTTCTATTTTTGTATTTAATCCATTTGACCTTGAAAGTATCCTTTTATAGTTTTTCTTTGATGGAGATTAAAGAATTTAGTATAGAGGTAAGCTCAATATCATGTTGCATATCAATCTCAAAATCAGAATTGATATTCTCATATTGCATCTTATTATGTTTTTCTTCAATATAGGCAATATCATTATTCATCTTGTTGTAAGTGTCCTTACACCAACCCTTAAGATTTTACTTCAAAAATTTAAGCATCATGATATATGAAAAATAATCCATTCGACATTTATTGGAGTTCCAAAAGTCATGCACCAACTTGTAGAGATCGGTATGAGATGACCAATCACTATAAAATCTGAAAGGTAGCCTTGGTTTGGAGTTTTTAGTGATGAGAATGAACAATATTAGATGATGCTCAGAGTTGATATTTGGAATTGTAATACTTGAGATAGTATCCCATTTCTCAAGTACATGATCATTAAATAAATCCCAATAAAGTTTTCTAGCAACCATCCTATTGTTTTGTCTTCTATACTAGGTGTATTTAGCTCCAACAAGGTTGATTCTAAACAAGTTTTTAACTTTAATTCAAGACATGAACTCCCTTTAAGATAAGGTATAATGAGATACCCCCATTCTTTCACTAGGACATAATATTTCATTGAAGTCACCTAGAACAATCCAAGAGTCTTGAATCCCCTACTTTATATAGTCTATGTTTTGAAAAATTATTCTTCTATCTTGATATATGTTCTTATTATAAAAAAATGAGCATAAGATATGACCATTAGAGATGTCATATTCACAAGTAATCATCTTCTCTTAAATATTATACATAGTGGCACCACTAAGAGAGTTATATGCAAAAACCCATCAGGTTTCAACATTTCCAAAACCATTGTTGTTTCCAAGAATTCTGTACCCTTTATTTTCCAAACCAGTATACCCATGTGAATATGATTTTTTGGGTTATTCAATGCCCAAAATCATAGGTTTATGAATATAGATAAATATATTTAAGGTGGTTATTGTGTCAGCATTAGCCATTCCTTGACAATTCCAAAATAATATTTTCATTTGAAATGATACTTGGGGTTGTAGCCCCCTTTTTTCACCCCCTGATTTATTTTTCCTAGAGTACTTTCTAATTGGTTTGGAGTTTTTAAGTCCATTATTAAGAGTTCTTGCAAGTTCTGAATGCACAGTATATGTTTGTCTTTCAATACTTTGACTAGTTGAATTTTAATTTTCTGATGTATCATTATCAATGCTCCAATCATGTGGGTTGTTCTGGAAGTCTACATTTTCCAGCATAATAGCTTAGTCCACTGGTGAAGTAGTAGTAACATTCAAGCTAAGGATATAAATGGGTGAGTCATCCTTACAAGGAAACTGTTGATTTGGAGAATAGATAATAGGAGTTGTTACAATATCATGCTCTGATGTTATGACTATAGATATGTCATTTGTGAAAACCTACCCTGTAGAATCTGAATTTTGAGGGACCATTTGGTTGGTTTGTGCACACAGTAGTGATTATATCCACTTTTCTAGTTGCATTATCAACACCCACAAAATCTGAGGTTTCAATAAATCCTTCTTTTTGAAATTTCTCAGGAGTATAAATATTGTTACAGTCTTGGATTTCATAACTATATTGAATGAATTTGATAAAATTCAGAATATTTTTGGCAAGATCAAGTGATAAATTCTTCTCATCATTCTTCTTATCATCTTCTTCCACTAAGGTATACTGTGATTTCCTTTGTCTAGGATTTAAAGATTGTCCTTATTTTCTGACCCATTTAGCTTCATATATTATCTTTGATGATTCCCTTATCTCAATGATAGTGGATTTCCCTTTCTTTTTTTTTTCTTCACTTATTTCCATTCATTTTCATCCGGAGGAGGTTTCACCTGCTTCTTTACAACCCTATAGTTGGAAAAAGAGTTCCCAAAAATTTTTAAAAAATCACAAAAGGGGGGTTTATATTCATACTCATATCCACCTTATGATCATTGGTGATGAAATTAATGACATCTCAAAGTTTTGAGTCTAATTTATCTTCAACCTGTATCATAGCATAAATATCAATCTCACCATTTAAGTTGAATTGATCCAATACTAGAGGTATACCAGTAAAGGATGTGATTTCATTTAAAATATTTAGATGCCAAAATACCCAACTCAAACCATGAAGCCTTGTAGAGATATATGATGTGGTATTTATCTCAAATAATGGGTTAAAATTGATGTCCCAGATGAAAAACCTCAAGACTCCAGGATTTAGATGCATATTTCCAAAATTCCAATTAGTTTTCAAGTAATCTTTACAACTCAGAAGAATATGGAAGTACCATTTTCCTATCGGTATAAGCCTCCAGGTACCAATGTCCCAAAGATGTGAAATTTGGGACTTGATATGAGCAAAGGACCAAGATTTTTCACCTTTAGAGTACATAATTCATCTGATCAAGGAAAATTTTTACATATATAACCTCTGTTGGAGAGCTACGGGATCACTAACCACTGAAAATCTCCCATCATTAGTTATTTTAGGAGTGTTCAATTGGGTAAATTCATGATCCAAGGTATCTAATCCTTAAATCATTTCCAAAAAAGAGATACTTTTGGGTTGATAGGCATCATTTTTTCATATTCTAATTTACATCTATGGTATTTTCCTTTGATTTTTTGGAGATGACCTCTTTGAAAAATCATTCCCAATCCGGATTGAATGAATCCACAAGAGGTGATGAGAGAACTAGATCTAGCAAATTTCATCTTGCTGAATCCCCAAATCTAAAGAAATATCCTATTTAAGGATCAAATTTTCCCCTCATGGAAGACTCATACTCATCCAATTCGTTTTTCATTTACATTTCACAAAAATACCAACACTTAATTAATCATTTTTTTTAAATTACCTATACCATGATATTTTAAAAAAAATTATGCTTTGATCAAAAAGACCAAAGGCATGTTAATTAAAATTAAAAGATAGTTACAAAAGTCTGAATGTGGGAGTTTTATTACAATATTTTTCAAAACAAGAAATTAATTCTAGAGGAAGATCATATGACCATGTGATGTTGGTGGTGACTCATTTGTTGGCGAGGCCATCTTCTACAAATTTCACCTCTCAAAAATCAAGGGTGATGACGTAATTGAGTCCCAATAGTGAGTCTAAGTAGTCCATTCATCTAACTGTGAGTGGCTATACAAGATGATTAATTCCATGTCGGACCACTTTCACAATGGTGATAGAGTTTCTTTCAATCCATATATTGGTCTATCATTTTTTAGCAAAGAGGACCATGGAGATGAAACTAAGAATTTCAAATTGAAAATAAGTTTTAATGTCACATGTTCCATAAAACATCCAAGGAACTGGCCATTATGATATCTATAAATATATCCACAACCTGAAGGGTCCATGTTTCCTTTTTAGGCACCATTAATGTTGACTTTGATCCATCATGGAAGCGGGGGTTTCTAGAAGACTTCAAAGGTGAATTTGGGGTGAATGTAGTTTCTATAAACACCCAAGTGATGTAGTATAGTAAAATCACAGATGGAGTTACTTTAAGTAGCATGCTGTAATGTGTAAGCCTTCCTAATTATAGTATGTATCCTCACCTTTTCTACCATGAAATTGAAAATAGTGTTATTATGTGTCAAGGAATTTATTTCATACCAGATTATATGGAAAATCTCATCCATTGTAGCTATGAGTAGGATTATTATTTGAAGGGAGGCGTCATCTATTGTACAATGATGAATCTGAGTCTGAATGGAGGTAAATTTCAACCATATGATTTCAAAAATATCAAACACATAATTCTACAATGAAGTAGCAGTATCACAACATAAGAATACTAGTGACAAAGTCTATAGTGACATTCTTCCATTTTTATGTGGGTATATTCAATGGTGGAATCTTCCCTTTGGACTTATGTTGATCTACTTTGACTTGATGAAATATAAAACACATTGAGATATACTCCACAATCTTCTTTTCATATAGTACCACCATAAGTGTTCTCTAAGATCATAGTACATCTTAGTACTTCCAAGATGGATGGAGAAAGATGAGTTATGTTCCTTATCTAGTAGCTCCTTCTTTATCTTAGGTGAAAAAAGTACAGAATTTCTAGTTCTAAACTGAATCACACCATCATCATCGATGTGTAACTCATATAGTTTCCCTTCCTTTACTTATTTTGCCTTCTTTTATACATCCAGATCACCCCTTTATGTATCCTTGATCTTCTATTGGATAGATGGTTGGGAAATCATTTCTGAAAGGTAGGATCTATTCCCTGCTATTATGATTTCCAAATCCATCCTTTTCATTTTTAGGAATATAGGGTCTTTCTCAATCTACATCATGGATAGAGTAGAAGGTTATTTTCTTATAAGAGCATTAGCTACCTTGTTTGCCTACCCATGATGATATTGAATAGATAAATCGTAGTCCTTGATTAGATTTAACCATATACTTTGATTCATGTCGATCTCTTTTTTTGTAAATATATACTTTTGGATATTTTAATCAATACATATGTCATACTTCTCACCGTAGAGGTAGCACCACCAGATTTTCAAGGAAAAATTCACAACTGCTAGCACCAGATCATGTGTTTAGTAGTTCTTCTCATGAATCTTCAACTGTTGTTAGGCATAGGTAATCACTTTATCATTATTCATAAGTACACAACCTAATATATTTTTTTGAACCATCGTTGTATATCACAAAACCTTCTCCACTAATTGGTAGTGTGATCACAGGTTGATTTATTACACTCTTCTTGAACTCATTAAAGCATTCCTCACATTATTCCATCTAGACATAGTTTACCCCTTTCCATGTTAATTAGTTAGAGGGTTACACAATCATCATAAATTCCTCAAAAAACATTGGTAGTACCCATATAATCCAAGAAAACTATATATCTCCATTACATATGTTGGTCTGGGCCACTCTTTTATTGCCTTATCTTGGAAGGGTCCACATATATTTCTTTACTCATGATAACATGCCCCAAGAATGATACTTCATCTATTTAGAACTCAAATTTACCATACTTTTCATAAATCTTATCCCTTTTCAAAGTCTTTAGAACAGTATTCAAATGCCCCTCGTGTTCCTCCTTGCTCTTGGATTATATTATAATATCATCTATAAAGACTACCAAAAATTTGTTGAGGTAATTTCTAAAGATTCTATTCATTAATTCCATGAATATTTTTAGATAATTAGTGAGTCTGAAGGGCATAACTATGAACTCGTAGTGTCCATAACTCATTCAAAATGTAGTTTTGGGAATATCTTCCTTCTTCACTTTTACTTGGTGATATCTCGACTGAAGTTCTACCTTAGATAAATACTTGGACCCTTATAGTTGATTAAACAAGTCTTATATCCATGGTAGGGAATAAGTTTTCTTTATCATGATTTTGATGAGATCACAATAATCAATAAAGAGGTGCATTGATCTATACTTATTTTTGAAAAGGGGAACTGGTGCACCCCATGGTGAAGCACTAGAGCATATGAAACCCTTGTCCAGATTCTCTTGTAAATGTTTCTTTAGTTCTTTCAACTCAATGGTTTCCATTCTGCAAGAAGTCTTTGATATAGGCATAGATTCAAGAATAAGTTCAATTGAGAACCTATCCTCTAGTTCAGGAGTACGAACAAACAATTCTATAAGGAACACATTATTTTAGTCCCTCTCAATGGTCATTTCTTCGAGAATGATCATATCCTTTGTCTCAATAATTTGAGCTAGATATGCTTTCTCATAAGAAAATAATATCCAAAATTAAGATGATGATTCTAAAGGATATTCATCCTCATCCTTACGCTTGTACAAAATTGGAGGATGCCATAGGATGTTAAGAGTGATATACCTTTCCCGGCAGTTGATATTATATTTTTATAAAGATGGCTAATCCATGCCCAATATAGCATCAAACTCCACAAACGTAAGTATGAAAATCTTTTATATGAGGTTCAGTCCACAAAAATTAATCGGGGGGAGTTATATACTTTGTATATAATAATTGATCCATTTTTTGTTCTCATAGATAACTCAACATCCATATTTTGAGGTGGTTCTTGAATAGTTATACTAAACTTGCAAGATATGAAATAATGTATAGAACCAAAATAAAATAGTATGTTTTATATTATTAAATGAATAAATAGCATTCCTCTCACCAAATCATCATCAGGCTCCACCTCAATAGTAGTGATATCATATTCTCTTCTTTACTGCCTTGGAGGTTGTTATTGATTGCCTCCAACAACCCTAGGCTTAGGGCATTGGCTCGCATAATGCTCATGTTCCTTGAAGTTAAAACACTAAACTACAAGTTGATTGTTGGTTTGAACCTTCATTTATTCTTCCACATTAGTAGGCTTATTTAAATCCCTTTGTAAAATATTATCCTCATGACCCTCTCTTCCATATTTTAAGTATCTACCAGTTCTCCTTAGGCAGTATACAAGATGCTTCTTCTTACAATTTTGACATGTGGGATGTTGTGTTTTCTTTCCATAATGGGATTTATCTCTTCATATACCCATATTAAAATTTATTTTCCATGTTTTATCTCTGGGATCACAAGATAACTGAGAGTCTCCAATCTCCATTCCAACCTGAAGGGCACAATGGAAAATCTCCTTATAGATGTCAAAGTCTCAAATCACCAAGTCTTCTCATAGACTTGACTTTATTCCGCTAAATAATCGATCTACTTTTCTTTTAGTGTTCATGACAAAGATAAAGGTGTATCATGAAATTCTTGTGAAGTTTTCTTTATAAACCCTAATATACGTATCTTCCTTTTGCTTTCATCTGAGGAACTCCCTCTTCATCTTAAGATGAAGAGTTCAGGGAAAATATTTATTTAAAAACATTTTTTTGAATTCTTTTCATTACATGGAATCAAATTTATAATTAGAGTTTGTGTTATTGATCAATGTCCACCACTGATCAACTTTCCCATCAAAATGATAGACTTCCAACATAATTTTATATTCTTTTAAGCAGTAAAGGATAGAGAATATCTTCTCAATTGAGTTAATCCATTGTTCTGTGATGAGGGGATCAGAAGATAAACTAAATATAGGAGCCCTTTTTCACATAAAGGATTTTACTATAACTTTCTATTTCTTAGGATAATAATGGAGTTCCATATGATTCAATTTATTATTCATAACTTGAGTCAATTGAGAAAGTATTATCATAAAGTTTTGAGCTCCCGTTCCCATCATATTTTTCATTTCATTAGGGAAATCATCACATTGTCTATCACATTGATTGTGGTCATGGGTTCTTCTATTTCTCACCATTAACTAAGAAAAAAAATAAAATTAGGGGGCTTGAATACTTATCTAATAATCATAATAAAAGGAAACTTTGAACATATAAGTATAAACATGTAAATTAAAATTATATCCTATATTGTGATTCCCTAAGTTTAAATCTAGGTTATCCATGGTGATCGAATTATTCCTAGGGTTATTAATAAATTTTTCTAGTCCTAATCTCAAAAAATAACTAGATTTCACTTTGATACCAACTATAGTGACCCTGTCCTTTTACACATATTATTAGATGATTTTAAGTATAATTAACCATTAAATACAAACCAAGGATCGTAAAGTATAGTGTCTTTAGAAGACTAGGTACATAATTAGAAATCATAAAACTAAAATAAAGACATATTTTATTTAAACTCCATAATGACATTATAACTTTATTTGAGCTCTTGAACCTGTATTGGATAACCTATATAATACTTGAACAAAGGGATGAGCTAAAAATCCTAGTAAAGGAATAAACATTGGAATAAATCATAGAACATGGGTTAGAAGGCATAACATGATGACATAGAAATGCATGGAACGTGAATAAACATATGGAAGAATTACATATATAACATAGGATCATGTAATAACAACTAAATAGGAATGTGGTAGCAACATATAACATAACATAAACATGATTCAAGGCTAACTTCCAATAAGATATCACATGGTGGACAAACTCCCATAAAGGAATTAGGTTTACTTCTTATCCCAACATGACGTCTCATGAGACATAAATTATCCAATACATTGGAGAGATATCTAGGAACACCCATCATAACATGTTCATGAATATGTATGCCACATTAAGAATCAAACATAAGGAATAAACATAAGGGTTACCCATAGAAATAAATGGGTATCATAATCATGTCATAAGTCATAACCAAAGGAAATATAATAATGGTGCCCTAAAAATAATGTATTTAAATAATAATTATACATTAATAAGTTAAAATAGTCATATATCAATATAAATTATGTCCAAATGAAGTGAAAAAAATGTAAAAATAGTGTTTAAGAAACTTTAGAAATGATCCACTTCAGTGCGGTTTAAGAGAAAATATAAAAGAGTATTTAAAGTGGAAAAAGGAATAATTGTTTGAATAAAACCAGATATAAAATAAGATATTTTTTCATGATTAAAAGAGTTATTTTATAAAAATATTTTTGAATTAAAACATATTATTAAGTGTACTTTAAAATGGGTAAGAAATTGGGAAGTTCCCTTTAATCGGGCTGGCTTATCGGGGGGAATTTAAAAGGGAACCTTATAAAACATGTATTTATATATCAAATAAAGAATAATTGAGATATGTAATTATGTTTGGAACATAAAAACAGAATTTAGGAGGATATAATAAGAATAATTAATAATTAAAATGGGTTAAATAGAGAGAAATTGTAACCTAAAGGAAAAAATGGGGGTTTAGAGAGAATCCCTTACCTTATGTCTGAAAGTGTTCTGCACTTACACCTAATGTATTGGATAATCAAATTAGATTAATTAATAATTTAATTAAAAACCTATTAAAAATATATTCTATTTATTATACTTTTATTAAGTTCATTTATGTAAATTTTGATGAGTTATAGTGTTTATTTTCGTAGTTATGGAGCATTTGTTCCATGGTTTCATGATCAGTTCGCTTGTGTATAATAATGGAAGTTCTTGTCAAATTGGAATAATTATATATAAGTAAAATTATATGGTATTAATTAAATTAAATAAATTTAAATTATCACATATATCATTTTCTTTTTTTAAATGAGTGTGATTCATTATATAAAACATTAATGAAAAATGATTAGTTTATTTTGGCGGTTTTTTTACGACCATCACGAAGTAGTATCATTTTATTTAATATTATGCTTATAAACTGGTTATAGAATATTAAATAAGTTTTAATAAACATATTATAATATTATTTAATCATAAAAATGGTTTTATCAGTAGCCTTGAAGTCGGTAATGAAAAACAAAATTTCATTGTCCATTAAGGCAGTGAATCAACACCTCACGGATGATGTTTTCATTTTTAGAAAAAAAATAGAGGATGGTAGATTTGATGATGGATATTCCATTAACATAATAAAATTCCAGTATATGTATTATAATGGATTTATCATGTCACTTTGGATAGGGTATGTGAGGGTAGGATAAGAAAATAAAAGAAAATAAAAGAAAAAGGAGCCTCTTGAATATCGTCTCCTTGAAAATCTCCTTAAGGCACATGGGTTTGGTATTTTTGTGTGACAAGAAAGACCAGGATGTGGAGAAGATATTTTAGAGATTATGTTTTAATAATATAATCAATATAAAAAAATTTATAAGTTCTTAGGAGAAGAGGTGGTGAGGAGTGGTATTTTTAGTTGGAGGAGAGGGGTGTTTTTTATTATTTCATTCATTTGTTTATTATTTTGACTCAAGACTATCAATAGTATTGATTATTGTGAATATTTATAGTAAATAGTTCATGTGAGTTATAAATAATGGGTTCTTACATCATCCATGACACAAAAATTTATATATTTAGCTTAAAATGTTTAATACCGTAAATTATTGTATTTCACTATTCACCAAAAATTCAACTATTTTAGAAAAATCCCAAAAAAATAACCCCAACCATTTTGTGACATTTAGATTTAAAAAATGGAATCCATTTTATGAAAATAATTTTCTAAATATGATAAATTTAATTTTTAATTAAAATCATCTTTTATTTGAAAAATATCCATTTTAATATTATAATCAATTTTATGACACTTGGAAAAATTAATTAAAGTCTCATAAAATTATCTTATCATCATAATACAATAAAATATTAATTTATGAATCTATTTAGGAAATTAAATTTTCTTTTAAATAATTATATTAATTATAAAATTGTAAATAAAAATTTATGTTTCACAAAAAATACCAAAACTTAATTTATTGTTTTTAAAACAATTATTTACTTATGCCAAGATATAAATATATCATATTTTAATTTATACGATGCCTAAATTTAATTTATACTTTCATATGTGAGGTTCTTATTCTATTGGCTGGGTTTCTATTCTTAATCATCATATTACTATTCCTACGGTCATGTTACTATTCCATCAGTATATATTCCTTAATTTCTATAAACACCACTTATTTCATTATTCATTTATGAGAATAATGTTAATATTGGGTTCTCTATGTGATGTGTGTGTTTTACATTATATAACATAATTATACAAAGTAAAATTTCATTGATAAATTTTTGGGTCGTTACAATTTAGCCACACTGTTTTCCAAACCATACACAAATCGTGTGCACCCTATTAGAATGAAGGGACACCCACATGATCTGGTTGCATGGTTTGGGAAATCTTGAACCAATCGTGAAAATTGGTTCTAAAAAAATGAAAGAGACTCCTACACACTTTCCACATGATTCCCTATAACCATGTGAAAGTCGTGTACCGGGTACCAGACACCACTAAAAAGTCACATGATTACCCCTTTTCCTCACATGGTTTAGTCCAAACCATGCACCAACCATGCAAGAACAAAATAGACTGAAAAATACCTCTTCCTCCACTAGACACATAGTTTCTCCCTATATTGTGCACATAAATCATGCATGGGGCCAAAAATAACCCAAAACCTCCTAAAACTGAAAAATTATCACCCGTAACTCAACCCAAACCTCAACTGAAAGATCAAACACCTATAATTAATTAAAATTAAAGGAAATAAAATAAAAATGGTCTCATAGTGTGATAATTATTCCCATCATAAAAAATTTATGCCCCTAAAAATTCACCCAGCCAAATGAGGAACAAAACTCAAACTCAAAACTGAATGAAGCCAAATAAAACCATGAACCTCAATGTGACCTTTCAACTCCACAATTCACACTCGACCAAATTTAGAAGAAACCACAAGAAGATCAATGGTGGGTCTCCCCACCATTTAAAATTATACCTACACAAACCAAAACTGGAACTCCCGATATGAGGAAAAACCCAACAAAAGAAACTCAAACCAAACACTAAACCAAACCATGATTCATCATTTCTACAGACCCAAGCATCTCCAAAATAATCACAACCCAAACTAAAACTGATCCATAAAAGGTTAACCACACAAGTTTCATAATTAAAATAAAAACCATAAAACTATAGAAAATGAGTTAACAAGGCATTTTAAAAAAAGGGACTTTCAAAAACAATTAATCCATCCCCACTCCAACATGGGAGGAAAAATATGGTTCGACCATCCCCACACAAATAAATTCCCAACTATGTGAAAAGATTCACTCCATGGCCTATAGATGGTTCCTTGGTGCCTTATAGCATCTACTGCCCCACATTCAGGAGCTGGTAGCCTACAATTAAGACTTCCCCTTCTGGAAACACTGCTTTCAGAACTTCTCTAAGTGACCCAAATAGCCCCATCATCGACAACCCTTCAGAGGGTTGTGGAAAGATTTCTTTGAATGCCCAAATTTTCTATACTGGAAGCGCATGAGTGGGTTTTCTAATGAATGGGAAGCAGGAACTACCAAAGGAGACTCCATATAAATGGGTTTCTATCATATACTTTTCTCACCCAATAGGGAACCTTCATGACTGCCAAGATATACTGGATTTCCAACTACCATAGACTGTGCTTTAGGAACCAACTCGGCTAGAAATTCCTCATCTGCTAGCTTCCTGAATAGAATTTCCTCATATGAGAGAACTCAATCCTTAATATCTAGATGAAGTCCCCAGAAAAAGAGGGGATCATTCATTTCTTCCTTTGATGTTATCTCCAGAGAAAAAGAATCTAGTTCTTTAAAATTATCAACATAGTATTTAACCATCCACTGACCTTATTGTATATCCAAGAGCTCTTCCACTTTCTTCACCTTCACCACCTCATTTATAAACCATTGTATGAAATTGGTCTTAAATACTTCTTGAGGCATCCCAACATGAAATGGTGATAGGACAATCACTTTCCACTGATCCAAACCTGGACCCTAAAAATAATCCAGAATAGATCTCACCCTCATGGCTTTAAGAGTTATTAAAGACCTAAAAACACCTTTAAATTCCTCAATACACTCTGCATATTATGACATATCTTGATCACCATGGAAAATGGGAGACAACTGGGAAGAACTTTCCCCCGGAACCCCACTAGTGGTTTGGATAGGACCAATGATTGGAAGGGACTCACAAGAAACCCTTGGCATCTTTCTGGGTGGCATACTCTAAATAACATAATAAACACAAAACCAAATCAACATAAAACCAAATATTTAACCAAAGTAACATTCCATACCAAAAAACCACACCCATTAACCAAGAATCATGAAATAAAACCAAAAATACTCTTTCAAAATCATAATTTATGTTCCAAATTTTAAAATCACTTTATTCTAAGGCCACTTTTCAAATATTAGAATTCACTTCCAAATCTATTTTAAATACCTAGTCCCACTTTTAAAATAAAACTATGTCCCAAAATAATTTTTCTTTTGAAAACCATTTTCCAAAAAAATATTTTCCATTGGAAATCCACTCACGCCAACCAAAATCAAACCAAAACATTGGTCACATCAGAACTCCTTGAATAGGGAACTGGTATCCATACATAACCCAGCCACATGGTTTAGAAGACCATTCCATAAGTATGAACTAACCACTAGAAGTATCTTGAACTATGATCTTGGGCTCCATATGGGTCTCTACTCCATGAAAGATCATTTTGTAGCATCGGTTAACTTACATTTTCATTTCCCAAACCACAAACCCAACAAGCACCAACAACATAAACCCAAAATCAAAATAAAATACTCAAGTCCCAGACTACCCCTAGTAACTCAAGGCTCAGGACGATTAAGATTTCATGAATATCTTCCTATAACTACCTTTTGAGTCTCGACAATCCTATATCCACACTACCTAAAACCCCAAAATAACAAAGGTCTCCTCTGATACCATTTTTTCATGAACCAACCTGAGTCAACCTCGAACCATTCACCCAATCCGATTTAAGACAAGGCCTGATAGGACTTATCAATCCTCTTGGTTTATCAACTAGTGTTGAGCATCAAAAAATAAACTTTGGAATTATTTATCCCATAATAAATAGATATAAAACAAGATATAGTACACAACATGGAAAGGAGAATCCACAAATCTCTGAATGAAATAAATACATAAATAGATCTAGATACAACAGTAGTGGAAAGAAATAGGAAACTAAAACAAAAATGAAACCATAATAGAATTAACATGATCTCTATGTCACCTCTTGGTCACCACCATCCATAGGACCATACCACATTATAGGTAAACTTGAAAAAAACTAAACCTACAAAAAAACTCAGGTCTACCAACACTGAGGGTAATAAGTATGGTGTGAGAATAAATAGATTAGTAGGTAAGAACCATAAGATCAATACATTTTCTTTCCTAAAACAATCCATAAATTCTAGTTTGAAATAAAATTAGGAAAAATAAGTTTTTAACCATTTAAAGAGTCAAATTCATCTTTCCTTTTTAAAAACCTAGTTTGAAAACCAAAACAGAAAGTTAAAACACAACCTTAAGAAAGAATAAGAGAAATGGAAAGTCAAATGAAACAAAAATAGCAGGTTAAAGAAAATAGATCCATAAATAAAGGTAAAAATATAGGTGCATGCGGAGAAGTACCAAAGATCAATTAACCAAAGTACTAAAAAAATAAAATAGGAATATATAGACATGTAATAATTTAAACATCCCTATAAGAAATCTATGGACGTACTCGGTTCAGACCCACCAGTCAGCATATGGTGCACCTCCATAATTAATGACCAACCTAGCTACTCTAATCTAGCCTCACCAATGGAAAATCCCACCCATTATATCCCTTTTCTAGGGGGGTATAATATATCTAATCGAGACTATAAATAAATCTTCACTTGACCCTCTACATGACTTACAAGAATTCCATGATGATAGTATAAATGATATTAAGGAGGTTATCACACACTTATCATTAAACATAACTCATAGATCTCACCATGCAAGCCTTTCCCAATGCATGACACTATCTATGAAAAGGCCTTCTCATCATAAGGATGACCATAAGGGTGCTCATCATACATAGAACCTTTCACAAGTGCCAACCGGGTCTATACATCATATGAATTTAAAAACAAATTCAAAAAACATTAAAAAGTATCAATCAATACTCAACATTTAAAAATACAAAACCATTTCCAACAAAAATACCTTTCTTTTAAAAACCATTTCCAAAACCAAGGTGAGAACACTATTTAAGCTTGGAAGATGCCAAACGGTCCTTTCAAGTCAAGCGATTTACAAACTATCCTTCAAGGTTCCAAATGGGACAAGCTATATAAAACACATTGAAAACATCATTTGAAGTTATCTAGAAACCAAGAATCCATTTATAAAATACTAATAGTATTTAGAAAACCATTTGTAAGAAAGAAGATAAATAGGAGATGAAAAATGGTGAAAATGATTTTGAAAACCAAAGTCATCACTTATAAATTTTTAGGGAGTTTCCATTTTCATACATGTGAATATCTGTATGTACACCCCGTGCACACAAGGATATGACCATGGGCCCCATCAATGTAGCATAAAAAGTATCACCCCAAAACACAAGGATTTTCACGCAAGCATCAACCCATAAAGGGGAACCGAAAATCCACACACAAGTCCCATTTCCACACGTCACTTAATTACCAAAATTGAACCAAGGTCAAACACAATCCTAAAGTACTCAATTTCATTTAAAAAGGATAGTTTTAATTTTATCAAACAACTTGCATTCATATACATATAGGCATAACAAAGAATGTCCTTTGAGAACCCATTTTAACAAAATTTCCAGCATAGAAACGCCATAATAAAAAAACTAGCACATCAAAAACATGAATAAACCATTTAAAAATTATTTAATAAAGATCAAGAATAAAATGAAATTTTATGGAAAGGAAATGTACAAAAACACATACCTCAAAAGTGTACAAATTAAATGAAACTCTAAGAGTGGGAAGAACCAATTCCAAGAATCAAACTGCACACCCTAGCACCAACAAAATCAACCCACATAAGCCAACCCTAATACTAGGGTTTATCTAAGAAGGATCCAAGGAAAGAGAAACAATAAAAACAAGATAGGGACAGAATAATAGGAGAAAAACACCCAAAAATCCAAAGAAACTTGCCTAGGAATATTGGAGGATCAATAATAATGGAAGGAGAGCCAAGGGAGGAGGGTTTGGGAGCACCCTTCATGCACCTAGGTCGATCAAGAGATAGAGGTATTGAAATGGGGGTTAAAATATAAGAGGTTAAAACTTGGAAACTTAATTTTTTAAGAATCTGGGTAAGTTTCACGGTTTGGCCACACAGTTTTCCAAACTGTACACCAACCGTGTGCACCCTACTTGAAAGAAGGGAAACTCACAGGGGTTGTCTGAATGGTTTGGGAAACCATGATCCAATCGTGAAAATTAGTTTTGTAAAAATGACATAGCCTCCCACATCTCTACCACACAGTACCTTATAACTATGAAAAAGTCATGTGCCAAGTCCCAGATACCAACAACAAGCCACAAGGTTACTCCTTTGTTTTTTATAGTTTAGTCCAAATTGTGTTCCAACCATGCAAGACAAACCATGAAAGAAAAAAATGAACTTAAAAATCCCTCTGTCTCCACCAACCATATGGTTTCTCCCAAAACCTTGTCCACTAACCTTGCACAGGTCCAAAGACAACATAAAACCTCCTGAACTCAAATATTCTCACTAGGAACTCAACTCAATCCTGAATCGAAAGGTCAAACACAAAGAAATAAAAAAAGTAAAGGAAATAAAAGAAAATTGGGGTCGAGGTGTGATAAGAATGGTTCTTAAGAGGCTGAACACACACCCACATGTGACTACTATCAAGCATGACTAAACAATATATGACAATAAATTATCACATCAATACAATAAGGGTATACATTTAATGACCTTAACTTTTATAAATTGATTCTCTTTTGATTGAGTAAATTCCCTATAATTATATAAAACACATGTACTACTTTGATTATTTTAGACCAATTATAAAATATAGCATTCCTAATTTAAAATATCATTAAGCATATTAATCATTGATAATATATTAATTGTATAGTGACTAATAAGAATGGTATATATTAAGGGTTATTATAATGTTTAATTTTCATAGAAGGAAGGATTGATGGTATCAGCCAGTAGGATCATACCCTATAAAGCCCACTTATCAGAGCTTTCAAGGGAGATGGAATTGTTGGGATTTTCACTTAAACAATCCCAAACTGAAATTCAATAACTGAAGTATGAATGAAAATTCTTATGGGATACTTTCAAGCTTATTGATATCATGACCCAAACTATGTTCGTTAAACCACCCCAAGAAAGCCCCACCGTCACAAACCTTACCCCTAGGGTGTACACTAGTGTAATAAGGGGTTATGTATCTAGACCCTAGTAGTGTGAATTTTTATATTTTCCTTTTTAATAAAATAATGACTATATTTATCCATTTCTATTATTAAAATTATATATGAGTTGATGAAATTTAAATTTTGATACGGAGAAACCAAAATTTTATTTTTTTTAGAAAATATATGGTTTTAATTAAAATTCTATTTTTAATAAAATCAAGAATTTAATAATGAATTTTATAATATTTTTATTAAATAATATTTACATAAAAATTATAATATTATTTAGTGAAGTCCAATATAATCTTTATAATGATTAGAAAATTTTTATTGTCAAAAAAACCGGTAATTTTCAATAAATGGGGATTTTGATTTAAAAGTGTGAATTAACATATCTAGAGAATTATTTTATAAAAATAAATATTATTTTTTGTAATAAACATTTCAAAATTATCCAATGGTTAATTTTTCATAATTTTCTAAGATAGTTGGATTTTTTGGGTAAAAATTAAATACGATTTAAATATACAGTAAGTATTATGAGGTCATAATAGTCAACAAGTGATGTAATAAATAGTATAAAGGGAATACACGACCAAAAATATTTTTCCCATTTAAAAATTTGTTTTTGATGTTATTTTGGTTAATTTTATAAACCCTTAATGAATCCTCCAAAACCTATATTATATTTTTCAGTTTTATAATCAATTCTTTATAAACATGGCTCACTTCCACATCACCAAGGGTATTATTTTAAGGATTTCGGTTATTATCATTATAAAATATTTAAATCCACTCCTTCTTGGAATAAAACATGGGAAAACCCATACTAAGGTTTTTGTTTTTAATTATTTTATCATATAGAGTCCAAAACCTAAGTTTGGAAATTAATAAAGAATCCCCCTCTTTTTCTATAAATACTCACTCATCCTATTAATCATCTTCACTAAAAACCCATTGATCATAAATTTACTCTCTATTTTACTCTATATATCCCTCCCAAGTTATTCCCTTTCTCTTAATTATATCCTCATAATCTTTTATAAGTGACCTCACAATGTAAGGGACTCTCTCTTCTTTTGATTTCAAGTACTTTCATTGTACTGAGCCCATTTTTATTTCTAATTTTCCATGTTGTAATGTGTTTTTACACATCTATTTACTATATTTATAATTTCCATGTAATTATAGACCACATTTCACTCTCATTCAACCCTTCCATAAACCTTTATATACACTCATTATGTTGTCAAAATTATTCTGTGGTTTTTCCATTCCAAACATTTGTGTAGTGAATATCCATCCCTGTCCACTCAAAGGTATTCACCCATTTGTACCTATCATTTATTTATTGTGGAATTCCATGTATGTAATCCACACTCCTTAATCATTGGATTAAATGTGATGAAAAACATTCTTATTTTGTATGATTTATATGGAACACTAACGTGTGTACATGATCTGAATGTGATGTGTGGGACCAGAATTATATAGACCTCTAATGTATTAGGTAATGTTTTTATCTTATGAGATTCCATGTATGGTGCATGATAGGTTATCCTAAGAACACTATGTTATGATTTCTTGGTGTTTATCCTTGAGTTATGCCTATGATATATTTTTTGGAAGATCCATCAAGCCTACAGATCAACCCAGCATTGGTGGTGTCACGAATAATGACTTATGCATAGCACTGAAGATTTTTTGACTCAAAGGTCACCTGGTGATTTCCTTATCATCTAATGAGGTTCACTCTCCTTATTCTGATTTATGATTCATTCTCCTTGGAAAATACATGAAGCGTAGGCCTCCTTTTAATTTTTTAAGGAATTACCTTGAAGTAATTGGATTTATTGGTTTCCATATTGAATTGATGAACTATTAAAATTTCGTTTTTAGATTCTCTTCTGAAAAAAAAAGTATCATAATCTTTGGGTGAGATGCTCGTGGGTTTTTGGGGGTTGTTATATAAAAGTTTTAAAATGGACCCCGGATTTTGATCCTTATGCAGAATCTCTTATTGTTCCTATCTAGCTCGACTTCCCTGGAGTTCTAATTCACCTATTCAAACAAAATGCAATGTTTATAATTTCTAGCCTTATTGTCCATCTGTTAAAGCTAGACTTTGCAATGATAAATCTTTCAAGACCCTCAGTTGCTATGGTTTTCATTGAGGTTGAAATTTCAAAAGGAGTTCCATCCCAAATCTGGATACATAATAGAAATTTTGGTTTCTTTCAAGAATTGGTATATGAAAACCTTCCTAATTACTGCAATGATTGTCTTAATATTTGGAACACTACTAAGGATTGTGGCAGTATGGAAGTACGTCCTTGGGCTCATAAACAGACATGGGTTGAAAAAGGTTACAAAATATGGGTCTGGAAGAATGTAATGATACATCTACATCCACTTCTAGCCCTTCTGGATTTCATGATCATCCTGGAGGACTAAATGAAGTTGATGGTAGGCCTCATGAGTTTAAGAATCAAGATGTGTTCAAAGACTAGACCGACACTATTGAGGATGAAGACCTCTCAGTTTTTGTATATGTTGTTCGTATTACACTAGAAGACACCACTAATTCCCCACCCTAGTGGAGGAAAAGGAGGAGCCCAGAGAATCTTTCAAAACCCATCAAGATGTACATGACAAATCATGTCAAGATGAAGAAGATTTCTTCCACTCGAGTGCTCAAAAAGGAAAAAAATCAATGGTGGACCCTGGATGGTTTCATAACCCCTCATTATAAGAATAAAAGAAAGAGGAAGGATTATTATAAATTAGAGTGAACCATTTTCACTAGATACATGGGGAGATGCACTGTGAAAATGAACCCTCCTCCACAGGTTCATGTTTTCAAGGATCCCCCTCTACTCTTTGATGATGAAAACATAGATGCTACTTGTAAGATAAAAAATCATTACAGGATTTTCAATAAGGTATTTAAGGAAGATATTTATACTTGGGTTGAAGATCATAACACTCTGACCTTCCAAATACATCAAAAAGGGGAGGTAACTGCTCATGAATATTTGTAGATTAAAGAGCACATGCTTTCTAAAATTGAACTGGGATTTGAACGGGATCCCAACTTTGACTACCTTCATCTTTTTTGGGAATAGATTATAGTTCAGATATTCAAGACATGAATGTGGAGATGATTTTGAATTTCATAATTGGATAAATCCCTTTTTCTAATTCTGTAATGGTTTTTGGTCCTAGTGTTGAGGATCTCATAGTTTGGTTGTTGCATAGTTTTTTTTTATCACTCTTTTAGGAGGGGGTTGATGCTGATAGGATTTTTTTCTACTATTTTTTTGAAACATGACATGCTATATTTCATAAGGTTTCCTTCCAAGAATTTTCTTATCTCTTGGAATAAAAATCAATAGCGACAGTGTGTGATGTGAAACCATATTTTTGATCTCACTAAAGGATGTTCTCATGTGACTTACAACTCGAAGTGATGTTATTTAGATTTTATGATTTCTTGGGAAGCTACTGTTTCTTAGATAAGATACTATACTGATACCAAAAATTGTTTCATGCTTGAGAAAACACTTGGAAGTAAAGATTATCCATGATCACATTTCCAGAGATGATGAGGGTTAGCATCCCTTATGATGCTCTAAATGGCAGGCACAATAATGAGAAGAGGGCTAAATGATCAGGCCTTCCTGAAAGTTGATCAAGCTTTTTGATGTTCATAGGGATGGGAAATTGTGGTTGAACTCAATGGGTGGTTAAAAAAGTGTGAGGTGACCCATCCATGCTTTATGGTTGATACTTTTGTCCATATCAGCGGTAATTGTGGATCATGATGGTAGCAGTAAGAATACGGGTGGAAAGGAGCTACAAGGGTGCATGGGGGATGCTAATTTCAATCTGGATTCACACAAGGGGAGGATTTCATCATCAAATATTTCTTTTGGATATTGGAATGGTGAACCAACAGTGGGTGCTGATTGGTAACCTTAATTTAGGGGCATTTCACTGACGTACGTATGATAGAATGTTTGCTTTTCCCCTCAATTTCTAGATGGTGTAATCTCATTACACCTCATTTGGACACTGTTATTACCTTTTTATTTAATAAAATTTTTGGGTATATGGTTTGGGTTACCAACTCATGTATCAGATCTTTTTGACATATTCCCTTATTGGGATTTATATCTCACCCATTTCTTATGTACGTCCTTGGGTTATCTTGTGGAGTATTATAAGATCGATGGTATATAAGTCCATGTTTTAAAGTTTTTAAATAATGTTGTTATACTCATGTTTCAAGTTAATGTTTTACATACCTAATTTTCTAGACACTAGACCTCACGATCTTCTGGGATTTCATTATGTGTGTTTTTATGTAATGAATCATGAAATATGGTGTATTAAAGATATGTGTTTTCATAATACACATAGGAATAACATAGAATATCATCATGAGACTAGTAATAAAAATCAAGTACATGTGATCATTATCAAACATGGAAACAAGTTTCACAAATATACTCAGGGAAAAAGGTAGAATAAAGGGTCCCATAGGCTATACACACACATACATGTTTTAAAACCATAAAAGATAGTCTCACAGGATCTAAATATCATGTAGCATCGCCACACATCAAGAGGTAATATGTAAAATAAGGCACAAATTAGTGATCAAGCCTCAGACATCGATGGTTGACATCAATCCAGTGCATAAGGGGCCATTATGGACCTTTTCACTTTATCCAATTACATTAGGCATGGTTCCTTTAATTAATTAAGACTCAAGGATCGTTAATTATTAAATCATTACTTGTTGTTCATAACACATTATGAATTAAGGGTCATTTTCCCATTGTTTCAAACCTCATATCTCATTCCAATAAATAGGTATAATATAAATGGCTAGAGTATATGAGACCACCTACCTCAAATAGAGTCAAATCCAAGCCAAGAAAGGACCAAAATCTTTGTTCAAGTTTCCCAAGTCCACTCAGCCTCTAATAATTTCTACAAAGTTTAGATATCATCAACTAGTATGAATAAGGACCAACCATCTATGGAAGGTTCATCTAGTACATCCAAATTTATTTCAACTAAAATCCCCATTATATAAAAACAAGACAAAGTCCAATTTAATATAATTAAATTTGGAAACTTTACAATAAACCAACCAAATTACATAACTTATCCACAACATCATCCAATGGAGTTTGAGCCACTCCCAAAACACTTCTAGTTATAAGATGAGAAAACCTCCAAATCAATTACATGTTTAAATGTCCAATTCAACATAAATCAAATAAATACCATAGAAAGAATCATCAAGGGATATACCTTCGTCAAAACTCCCATCAATGGTATGTGTTCATCGACATGGGTCATTCTCTAGCCATGCTAATATATGTATTTCATGCACGTATTTTATGGTATTTTAATATATTTATTTCCATAAATTTTTTTATGAATATTTCCAATTTGTGAATGGTTTGACTTGTTTTATGTTTTATGGAAGGATACAACCTATATTTGCAAAATGATCAAAAATAGATGAATATAGGAGCTAAAAGACACTTCCTTCCATGAAGCAGTGTGACACCAGAAATTTGAAGATGTAACAAAGCTATAGAATTGGAGAAATCCATTTACATGTCATGTATTTCAATACATGATGTGAGTTCATCAGGAGGATCCGCCAATACCATTGCAATTCATGACATATTACCTGCTGTTAAAATACATTATATTTCATGTATACTATACACGATGTGATGGTTTGTAACAAATAAATATATAAATAATTCTCAGCTGACATAGATTACATGTTGTGTAAATTTACACATCATGAATGTATTGGGAAACTGAAAAATAAAGATAAACTGGAAGTCGAGGGTTTTAGGAAAACCTTATAAATACAAACCTCATCCACTACTTTGAGGCATATTAAATCAGGAGAGTGACATGATTAGACGACTGCCAAGGCACGCACACTCACTATGGAGCCCTGCAACTGCTACTATATAGGTTTTTCTTCATTATTTTTATCACCCTCTCATGGATAGCATGAGGGGTGATTTCTTTGTGTTGTGGATTTCATGATGAATGAGGATTGATTATTTCTGATATTTTATTTTTTATTTCAATTCCATTTGGGATTTTATATTTTTTATTCATTTCTATATCTTCCCTAATTTTGTTTCATGACCATTATAAGAGGGGTTAGGAAGTGGATTTAATTTCTTTCTTTCTTTGAACATGACAATTTCCAGAGTTGATTTAATGTCATTGTTTAATGTGAGATAAAGGGTTTAGAATTTTTCAATGACCATTAGCTTTGTTCTTAACCTATGTTTAAATAAGGTTTTGGGTAAACCATTATTTGTGATCTAAAGTACCTAACCATAATAAAAGGATAGTTTTTAATATAGATCATTTACCATAACCATTGGACTCTCTAGGACCTAATTTTGATGATTGTATGATTGTTAATTAATTATTTTATACCTTGTTATCCCATGAACCTGGATTCATTACTTCTTTGCACCATTTTTCTATTTTATTCTCCCATGTTCTTCACCAATCACATGCTCAATAAATTATATTTAATTTATGAAAATTTCAATTAGTTTAGGTTTTCATTATTTAACTAATATTTTCTCTAACCCTGTCTTTGTGGGTTCGACCTCGAACTTGCATATCCTATACTAACCTATAGTATAGTGGTTTTTTTGATTCATATTTTAAATTTATAAATTTAGTAACCCTATGGGAAATAATGAAACCCATTGGGATATCAATTTTTTGGTGTTTTTTGGGGATTAGAGAGAATAATATATTAGTTTAATAATTTAGAAAAATTAGTTTCTCATCTTATTTGATTTATTTATTTTAGCCTAAAATTTTTTTATTTAATTTTTTATTACTTCTTACCACACTGGGTATTTTTGGTTGTGATGGAAAGGATGTAGGGAAAAATGACCACCAAGGAAAAGTTCACCTTACTACTAGATGATATGACATAGCAACTCAATGAAATTAGAATGAAAAAAAATCAATTCAATGAGAACCTACATCTATAACCAATCTTTGAATTCACAACACCCCATATCTTGGAGCCAGAATTATATGAGGTACATCATGAGCAAAGAATCATGGGAAATGAAGCAGAGGTAATTACCACTTCTAATGTTGATATTTATTCTAACCATGATGCCCTTGACTTTTCTAGTTCAGAGGGAGATGGATACTTTGCTGTAGAACTTGAGTGGACCAAAACACAATTCAGAAAAATAAAAGTTGAATAAATTGAACAAGAAGAAGAAATAAAAGAAAAATTCACTTTGGATATTGATTTTATACAAATATTCCTTGAAAAACTAGGACTGCAGCCAAAGGAAGAAGAATAATAATATGGAATGAAGACGACCACATTCATCATGGATTTTTTAGAAAATCTAAGTGCATAGTAAGAAGAGGAAGAAGAACCAGCTACATCCTACACTAGATACACAGGGGAACAAAAAGAAGTATAAATAAAAGAAGAAATTGATAATATGGTTGTGAAATTTAAATTGGTCATTAAATAATTCCAACACACGTAGACAGTAATTAAAGAAAAATAATTTTACCGAATCTAGACTGATGTTAAGATCTTGTTAGTGATACTCACACTATCCAGACTCCAGTCACTAACTCCAAGTTCAACACCAATTTCAATGAGGAGAATTTGAGTAGATCTAGGAAGATTTAAAATTTAGAATTGGGTGAACACAATATAGTCATCTCTATACCATACTCCAATCAGCTAACCTAGGTGTGTTCTAACTAAGAGACTACTAAAAAAAGAGAAGCTTATAAGAGGCAACCCAATTTTTATCTCTTACTATGAATTTAGATTTATTTTTGTCTTGGGATTTAATTTTATATTAGTATTTAATTTCAATCAAACTTTTACTTTTTATAATTATTGAATGAGTATGTACTTTCCCTTGATGTTTACTTTTCTAGGTCCAAGATAGAAGAACTAGAAAGCAATAAGCATGTAAAATTAAGAAAAGATGGAAGACCATTACATGTTATGAACCCACTTCACATCATGAAATCAAAAAAATAAACATTTTGAATTTTATAAACATCATCAATCAAGAGAAGGAAGAACCTACACATCCATGTTTGAAGCATCATTGAAAGGGGATTAAGCATTTAAATTCTGAATTTTTTCCCATATTTTATTTTTTTATCAATTTAATTGCCAATTGCATGTCCACACTTAATTATTTCTTTAATCAAATGAAATATGAGATATAAAGTACCTAGTATAATTACCATGCCATGAATTTAAATTTCTTTTTCAATAAATTTGAATGAGACAAATGGGAGAAAGAATTTTTATATAAAATTATGTGGATTAGGATTTGGGAAATCATCATTTAGGAAAGAATGTTAATTTTGGTAAATGAAATTTTTTTGATATTTATTCATGCTTTGGATTTCTAATATTTTCATTAATTTATTTAATTATTAGTATTCATTTCCATGAGTAGTTGTCCAAACCATTCATCTCATTCCCAAGACATCCTATAATCCTAATTTTTCCAATTCTTTCTATAGTATATTTTTTGTGAAACTTTGGCATGATTTCTTTTAAAACATTCTTTGAATATAATAAAATTTATGACTAAACAAAGTCACTTGTAATATGATTGATTCATCTTTTGTTTAACCCTTTATCCTTGGACCCACCTTGAATTAATCCTTTTTAAGCTTGTAGAATCTGTGAATAGCCTTGTTAGGAAATGATCCATGTTACAATCCTCTCTTATCTATTCCTACCTTCTTCTAAATTATTTTCATGATACTTAAAATCTTAAGTTTGGGGGGTGGATTTTCTAGGTTGTATCAAAATATAATTTATTGATGATATTTTTCTAGGTTATTATCCATTATGATTTGGGAAGATACCATGTATTTTTCATTGTAGTTTATTATTCACCTATCTTCTAAAAAATCTTATGAAAAAAAGAAAGAAAATGGAAATAATAGGTTGTGTCTTGGGAGTATCAAAAATCACCAATGTTAAAATCATGATATTTAGATCATATTTGATTAGGTGGTGGATGTGATATTTGTCTCAAGAATATATTTCAAAAAAATACAACAAATTAAAAAAATAGCAAGAGAGGTTGAATCATTCATTGTTATTTCTTATATCGTGATCCCACTTTGACTTTTTGGGGGGAAGAGAGATATGAAATCTATAGAGGGACACATTCATTGAGATTATCTTTTAATATCATGAAAAATTATTTAGATTCAAACCTCTTTTTTGAGCTGTAGTTTTTACATAATTTACCCACCTAACATAAAGCCTTAGATTCATTTGCTCCAAACAGTGAAGCCCTCATGATTACTTGTGATCTTTGTCTTTATGTGGTGGAGATGCTATATGTCTTGCAATATTATGGTAAGTGACATGTTTTTACAATATGTATTGAATTCTATTTACAATTGTACCTTGATGATGAGAGGGAAAAAAATTAAAGTGATTTAAATTACAAATGGAATTCATATTAATGATGAATTGAAAATTGAAAATAGATGATTGAAAGGTCTTGGTTGTTTCAAAGGAGAAAATTAAAATACTTGGTTGACTTATTTCTTTGAAAAATAAGGCATTGATGGATTCTCTTATGTGATGCTTGAATATTTAGTTTTTCCATTTCATTAATTGATTTTATTAACATTGAATTTAAAGCAAGGTATGGTGAGCATCCTTTGTAGTATGTTGAGATTACATCCTTGAGGAAAAGTCTGAATTCATGTGTGAGGGTATTTGATATATGTATTTCATGCATGTATTTTATGGTATTTTAATACATTTATTTATGTAAATTTTTTATGAAACTTTCCAATTTGTGAACAGATTGACTTGTTTGATGTTTTATGGAAGGATACAATGTATCTTTGGAAAATGAGTAAAAAGATATGAATATAGGAGATAAAAGACACTTCGTGTCATGAAGTGGTGTGACACCAGAAATTTGAAGAAATAGCTGAGCTGCGTAAGTGGGGGAATCCATTTTTATATCATGTATTTCAATACAAAATGTGAGTTCATTAGGAGGATTCAATTACACCATTGAAAGTTATGAAATATTACATGCTATTAAAATACATTACACATCATGTACACTATACACAATGTGAAAAGTTTGGAACATATAAAGATACGAAGAATTCACCACTGATGCAGATTACATGTTGTGGAAATTTACACATCATGAATGTATTAGGAAACTAAAAAATAAATACACATTGGTAGACAAGGGTTTGAGGAAAACCCTAAAAATCCACACCTCATCTACTTATTTGAGTCATATTGAATGAGGAGAGAGACATTCTTGGATGACTGACAAGGCAGGTGCACCTGCTGTAGAGCCCTATGGGTGCTGATCTATAGGTTTTTATTCATTATTTTTCTCACACTCTCATGGATAGAATTTGGGGTGATTTCTTTATTCCATGGTGTGTGTGATTAATGGGGATTGATTATATTAGTTATTTTATTTTTTAGTTCAATTCCTATTGGGATTTCATATGTGTTCTTTATTGTTATCTCTTCGCTGATTCTTTTTGCATGACCATTGTAAGTGGGGTTGAGAAGTAGATTTAATTTCATTCTTTCTTTGAGCATGACCATTTCCTGAGTTGATTTAATGAAATTATGTAATGTGAGATCTAAGGTTTATAATTCCACCATAACCATTTGGTTTGTTCTTACCATATTTTTAAATAAGGTTTCTGGTTACACATTATTTGCAATCTGAAGTACCTAACCATAAAAAAGATAGAGATTTTTCAATAGAGGGAATTTAGCATGACCATTAGACTCTCTAGAACCTCATTCCAATGACTACACAGTTTTTAATTAATTATTTTATACCTTGTTATCCCATGAACCTGGATTCATTACTGCCCAGCACCCTTTTTCTATTTTATTCTTCCATGTTCATCACCAATCACATGCTCAATAACTAATATTCAATTTCTAAAAATTGAAATTATTTTAGGTATTAATTATTTAATTAATATTTTATCTAACCCTATCTATGTGGGTTCTACCTCAAACTTTCATATCCTATACTACCCTATAGTTTATTGGTTTTTTTTATTTGTGTTTTAAATTTCTAAACTCGATAATCCTATGGTAAATAACAACAAAAATGGAAAAATTACATTACAATCCAAAGATATTTCAATTTCAGATAATTTAATCAAGATCAAATGGAAATGTATTCTTATTATCTATTTGGATACAATTAATGATCAATCAAGATGAAATATGATCGATTGGAAGAAAATATGAAGAGAATTTTGGAATTAATGGATCGAAAGGGCTTAAACTTACTAAGAGGATCATCCATGATAAACGACAACATGATCTACCATCATAGGAGGAATAAAGAAGAAAATATTGAAGAATAATGTATGATATAACCTAGATTAACCATAGTATCTCATCAAAATCCACCTAGAATCAAGAGGAGGTCTTAAAGGGAGGAATAGGGAGAAAAAATCTAAAATTATCTCAAAAATTAGAGCCAAGGATGATAAAACCGAGGGGTTATAGATGGGTAAAATGACCAAAAAACCTTTAATTAAATAATTTCTAGAATTCCCCACTGGCTAGATGATAAAATATCACCAGATGAATGGTGAGACCTGCTGTAGGGGTTCTGCTCAACTCACTAGCTAGACGGTGGGTCCTATATGTTAGTTGGGAGACTGCCTGACCCACCGACTAGCTGGTGGATAATGCAATATCTCGATTATACTAGCCAAGACTCTTCCCCTCTTCCAAGTTTTGAGTCACCCATAATGCTTTCATTTAAGTCAAAAAACACATCTTAATGGTTTTAAAATAAGAAAAACCTGAGTTTGAAACCCAGTTCTTCGAATAAGTCACCTACTAGATGAAAATTTCAAATTACCACCAAACTTCACTACCATAATGACATGGGTCATTACACCATCCATGTACATATTTTTCATTAATACCCATTTTCATCCAATAGGTTTTATATCTATTGTAGGGTCTACAAAATTCCAAACCTGATTTTGATACATGGAATTTATCATAAAAAACATGGATTCTTTCTATTTAGTATTATCCTTTCCATATACTATTTCCTTATAGGTTATAGGTTCATTATCCTTAAGGAGTAATATTTCACCTGACTCGATGATAATAAACCATACATCTAGGGTTCTTTAACCTATCTAGGAAACCTATGTAGTACTTGTCTCTTGGTAACACCTTCATCTCCCACAATTTCTTGTAAATATTGTTCTCAAACTCTTGTGCATCTGGAGAATCAACTTTAGCAAGTCAATTTTGATTTAACCATTTCCATTATAAATGTATTCACTTTCTAGAAAAATTAAATTTATTTCCATAATCACTTTTCTATCTAAATTGTTATATAGATAATATGTTTTAGTTTCTTTAGGATAACCTATAAAGATTTACTTTATACTTTGGGATGTAATTTTTTCATTAGATATGGTCATGAAAAATTCTTCACATCTCCATACACATATATGTGATAGATAAGGTTTCTTTCCATACCATATCTCGAATGGAATCTCATCTTCCACTTTATTTGGTACTCATTTGAGTTTATATATCATAGTTTTCAATACATATACCTAAAATGATAATATTATAGTTTTATGACTAAGTATTGATCTCACCATGTCAAGAAAGGTATGATTCTTCCTTTCACTAAAATAATTCCATTGAGGTGTGTAAGGAGGATTGTGTTGGGAGATTATCCCACACTCCTTTAAGTGATCGATGAATTCTTGGTTTGGATATTCCCTGCCATGATCTGAGTGGAGCTTCTTGATCCTTTTACCAATCTAATTTTATATTTCATTTTAGTATTAGTTAAACATCTAAAAGAAATATGACTTATACCTCATTAAGATGATATAATCATACCTACTAAATTAATTGATAAAATTAATTAAGTAAGAGAACCCACCCCTAGTCACTACCATAAATGGTCCACATACATTAGTATGAATCACCTCTAGTAGGTTTGTGGATCTTTCTCCTTTCCTACCAAAAGATTCTTTGGTCATTTTAACTTTTAAACAAGTATTACATGCATATAATTGTTTTAACTTAATATAGTCTAAATACCCTTCTTGATTTAGTTTTCTTAAATGATTTTCATTTACATGACCTAGCCTAAAGTTCCATAGGACAGTAGGGTATGATTCATTCTCATCAGATTTTTCATTTATTTCCAAAATAGGATTTTTAATTTCAAGTATATACAATATATTATTAAGATGTATCATACCATAACATATTATATCCTTATAAAAGAGAAAAAATTTATTTACAAATATGAAATAAAACCCATAGTGTCTAATCTTGACACTGAGATTATGTTTAGTAATGGGATGTACATAATAACAATTATTTAATGTAGTAACCAAACCACTAGGAATTTTGATATGGTAAAATCCTACTGCTAATACTGTTAGTCTTGCACCATTTTCTACTCATAGATCCACCTCATCCATTGAAATATTCTTAAATATACTTGGTTCTTGTATTTGAATACAAATGTGTGAGCCATATGTTGTATCCAATATCCAACTTGTTGAAATAGATAGATTGAATTTAATGAAAAATATACCTAAAATAGAAGCATTACCTTTATTCTTCTTCTCAGTGTTTTAATCCTTATTCTAGTGGCCTTTCTTTCCACATGAAAAAAACCACCTCTTTATCACTGATCTCCCTTTGAATCTTTGACTTCTTATAAGGGTAGTGAATCTATGTATTTGAATGAGTTTTATCCTTTAATGCCTTGGCCTTATCCTTCCTCCTCTTGCTCACCATAAGGATTGAAGAGTAAGTATTCTTCATATCCTTATTTTATTGGGGAATTAAATCCAATAAATATGGGAGATATTTTTCCATGTTACTCATATTATAATTAACAATAAACTCTGGTAAGTTAGGTGCTAAAGAGGTAATAATGAGATCATTTTCTAATTCTTAGATCAATTTGAACCCAATGGATTATAGTCCCTAAATGTACCTAATCATTTTGAGTACATGGGGTACTACTTGATTCCCTTCTATTGGAATACACTTATATATTACACTTAATATCTCATATTTTTCTTATCATGCTATCTCCTGATATAACTCTTAGAGATGAGATGAAATTTTGTAGGCATTTTCATCCTTATGCATTTTATATAACTCACTGAATGTAGATGATAACATGATTCACTATAAACCTAATGCATCAAATAAATTATTTTTGTACTTGTATTTATCTACCTTGGTTGATACCTGAGGAGGCTCCATGAGGAGTGGGGATTCTAGAACATATAGCTTCCTCTCTTGTTGTAGTACAATGTTCAAGTTCTTATACAACTCCTAGAAGTTATGTCTAGGCATAATATTCTCTTTATCCAATATTGATCATAGTGAAATTAAATTAGGGATGGTTTCCATTTAATCTACAACAAATAGATTTTAGAAGATTAGTACTTTTCTTAATTACCAAATTATGGATATTGAAAATTAAATAATCTTTTAATGTATTCCTCTATTTTATCAAATTCTAGTATCTCAAAACTATCAAACTCAGAATATTTAGTCACTTAAATATTCTAGTGGAAAGGATCCTTCAAAATCTCTCCTCATAGTCTAAGTTATGAATATGCCAGTACTCAGAGAGTTTCGATGTAGGATTTTGGATGGACAACTGCATTAACTCATGACACCTTGATTTATTGAGTAAAGTCCCAAATTCTACAAATCATAGCCTTGATTTAATCAATGATTTGTCTCTAAAGTTACAAAAATATATCAATGGTTACTTATTTGTTGGAAAATTTAGTTGAGCCTGCCCACTGTTCGCATAAGAACTCTCAATTGGTAGGAGGCACCCTCAACTAGGGTAGAGGGGCACCTCGTATATATGGTTTTTTCCAAATTTAAGCAATGCAATGCATTTGACTTAATATTTATTTGATTGGTTTTAATATTTCTTGATGACTAAAATCATTTTATATTTATCTTGAATTTTATATGTGATCACATTCATAACCTAACAATGCATTAAATAGAAAAAGCATTCATCATATAGTAATTATTTTTATCTATGCATTCTTGATTATTATTATATGTGATCAGATGAAATACATATTTACAAAACAATAATAAATAATTAATAAATAAATAAATTGAAATGACTAATCATTATAACTTACTATTAGTTGATATATTGAGTGAAAATAGATCAAATGAGACCCTAGGGTATTTACCTGAGTCGCATCTGACTCATATAGCAACGCTCATCCCTTATAGTGCATCTACATATTTTTTGGTGCTTCATCAAATCTCGATGTGGTATGTGTCTCCATTCATCCTTTTCATTACACATAAATACTCACATACATGTAAGGGGGTGTCGGTAATGTGAAATATAGATAAATAACTTTTATCATGGACACGTGGCCCCTTATAGATATAATGTGATAGAGAAAATTCACAAACCATCATTAAATTAATTAATTATTACACACATCACATGATTTGAAATAATTAAATAAATAAATAAAAATATCATACAGTCATAGGCCAGTCTCACTCATGATCAGTTGATACGTAGTATACATGCAGTATAAAATTAAATTTGAAATTATTTTTCCCCAAGGAAAATAATTATGAATAAAAATAATTATTTTTATTTTTAATTCGTAATTTATAACCTGTGCAATCCCAAAATATTTTTTTAACATATTTCAAACAATTTTATTTAATTATTTTTGAATTTTGGTAATTTTGTGGCTCCTGAGTTTCAAAAATAACCCCTGGAGGGGTATCTGGGTTAGGTAGAGCTAGACCTGGTCAACTCAGGGTTGGCCTGAACCAGCTTCTGGTGGGATTGGATGAAATATACACACCACATAATGGGGTTCCACCATTGCTTATTTTTTAACACTTACACTGCCAAAAGGAGGTGCTTTCATGCTCCAATTGATGGGAGTGTGGAAATGGTTGGCGGATAAGTCATCAACCTTTATATTTATTTATTTATTTATTTATTTATTTATTTATTTAAATAAGGTTGGTTGATATGTGATGCACCACCCCCCCCCCATAACTGACTTTTTTTTCCTAGGCTGAATACTAGGGATCACAGTCTGCCACCATCCCACAATTATAACATATATATACAAAAAATATATAAACATAAATGTTCTAAATTTTTAAAAGTCAAAAAAAAAATTTTGATTCAATTTCAAGTTTTGGATGACCATAACTTTGTCATCCAGTATCAGATTGAAGTATCATTAGAGCTTTTGGGTCCGTTGTGATGCCCTCTACACAAATTAATTGCATAAATAAGTTTAATTTGATTTAATTGAACACATGATCACTCTGATGCCAATTTTTGGTACTAGACACACTATAGAAGCATGGAAAGGTTAAAGGTTGAATTTTTCTCACCGATTAAGATGTGAAAACTACATCTTTAATGATTCATAATATCCTATTGGAACTTGAGGATCTTGTATGAAAGGAATTAAGCACAAAGATAAAATTGAACTATTATCTCATTTGATTTGTTATCACAGGCATGTTCCACTTTTTATCATTGATTGTTCCTTGAATGAATCGAAGTCAGATCTCTCTAGATTTTCCAAAATCTCTTTAAGATCCTATCAGTAACTTTGATCTTTGGGTGCTAGTGTGGAGAAAAGAAAACCCTTTTGATGCCCCTACAAATACCTGAACACAATTCCTTCAATCTGGGATGAAGAACTTGGATTAGGGTGCTCGTATATCTTCTTTATCACTCTATAATTTGGGAGATAAGAGATATAGTGACTCTTAAATTCATGTTAATTAATATTCCATTGAATTTGAGCTTCACAGGTCTTATATAGGTAGGTTTAAAGTTCCAAAAATTGCACTTAGGCCCCTGGGTAACTTAAACCTTCCAAATAAGACCTAAATGACTATAAATGACTTAATAAATTTATTTTAAATTTTATCACATACTTATAAAATCAATTATATGTTACATGATAAAATTATAGTCATTAACTCAACTCATTTCTCCCATTAAATACTTAACAAAACTTGAATAATAATATTTGATCGAAAGATATTTATTTTTTATTCACTTAATTACTTACAAATACAATGAGTAAATAAATTACAAACTCATTATTCTAAACTCTAATCATATTGAATTTATTTATTTCCTAGCGATCGGTCAAACTCATACATCACAGGAACCCCATTGTGGGGCCCACCATATCCTAAACTAGAATATGACATATTTTTTAATATGCTTAGTGTGTGACTCTTTATGTCTTTAGATTGATGGAAATGAGTACTACTCATGGACCATGAGAAGAGTTTATCAAATCATCAAGGCCTCTAAGGAGATAAACTACAATCATAATAATGATAACCTTCCTACAAACACACATCCTATAATATAATCTCTTTGTAATATTATATCTCATAAAGAAGGATTCATAACCTATATTATCATCCTTTCCTACTTTATTTATTATTTTTATGACCTTACCAAAGAGTCTTATTATATTCTACCATGACCATGAATTTAGTAAGGGTGCTACCATCCTGGTTAGCTGAACCTAGGATATCTCTTCCTCTACTCAGAAGTAACAATTCATGCCTTGATTATTCAACCAGTGGCATACCACCAATGACACACTCAACGCAAGCTACCTCACTACAACATCAATGTCAAGGTTTTCATCTTACATCAAAGTATGTGATCAAAGGACACACATTGATAATGATTTCAAGTCAAAAAATCAAAATACATGCTCATCGATATGAACTTCCAATGACACTAGAAACATGTGGTGTTTCTATTAATAGCCTAGTCATCATGATCACATCTACTTATGATCACCAAGTGCGAACCTCATGAGAAGAAGTCTTAATGCTTATGATCCCCCAATACCTGATGGTCAGACATCATATATGTCATGTCAGCATGATGTATCTTGACCGTAAAACAAATGTTTAAGATTACTATCACAATATCTCATGGTTATCATTATAGAATGGTAATTTCTATAACATTTTGACACAACATGTAATATAAGGAAATTACCATAGAAATAGTGGATGAAGAAGTATCAACACTATAATGATAAGAGAAACACATGTATATATCAAACTGCATGAATTTCATGATAATGAAATTATATATAGAGATTGGGTCTAGGGAACCCACTCACAACAATCTCCACACAATTTTAATTGTGATGCAATTTGAAACACCACATAGTTATACTCACTTACCAATTTACTATTGGAATTGGTGTCATAGGACCAACTAATTGTACCTTGATTACATGTATATTCGATGTATTGAATATTAGTTAAACATATTATTTCATATTGTTCATTTTTCTGCATGACTTTAATGTAATAATCTTCTAGAGTATTTGATGCGTTAATAAGGTTATAGTTGTTCCACTCTATGATGAGTGAAGGTTTTGAGCACATCGAAAGCATGTGATGGGTCATGCCCAAATTTTCTTTTTTTCATGACCAATGATCAATCCAAGATTTGCATGATGATGAATATAGTAATCAATGGAATTGAATCAGATAAAATATATAAGGGATAGAATTTTAGGACCAAGCATGGGATCATCACATATTATTTATAATTAATTTAATCAATTATAGAATTACCTTGTGTAAATTATATCTTCATTGATGGATATGAAAATAGATCTATATTGTATGGTCATTTCATTGTAGGAATCAAGAGAAATTCTCTCTAGTTGTGATCCACACGTGATCCAAAAATCTCTGAACATCTTCGTAGGAATCTCTGGGTGTTGGCACGGTAGATCCTAACTCTTGTGTCTTTCACTTTTGATCAACATGACAATCGATTCCAAATAATTCTCACTGATCTCTCTAGACTTGAGAGTGAGAGGTGGAGGAAGAATGCTCTTTCTTCTTAGGATCATTCTTAGAGAGGGATCTTATAGAAGGATCTCTCTAGGTCTTGAGAGGATTCTCTCTAGCTGTCATTTTTCAAAATACAAAAATGAATTGGCTCTCTTTAAAAATAATATAATTGGGTTTATATATCGCTAGGGTTAGAAATAAATAATTATAGAAGTAACCTTTATTATTTATTTAATCCCTTGTGGAATTACATGTCTATAATAATATTATTATTATTATTTCTCAACATGCGCTTAACTTAAAAATTAAAATTAAATATTATTTATTAAAATAATATTGAATATATATTATTTCTCATTGGACCATTAAAATCGGTCCTTCATTCCTCCATAATATTTATCATGCCTTAAATAATATCAATTTATTTATTAAATAAATATCACTGCATTATTTTTCAATAAATAAATAAATATTATATTCACTAAATAGAAAATAAATATTTATTAAATATTTTAATCACGCAATATTCTCTCAAATAGTTGATGAAGAAATATACGTGATCAAGAAAACATGAATAATTATTAAACCATGTGTGGGAATAATATTTATTCAACTTGTTAAATGATAAATAATAATATATTATTTAACTAAGATTCTAGATATACTTAGTGTGTGACCCTCTAGTCCTATTTCTCAGTGGCATTAGGATAAGTAGCCTAAATTCTAAGGTTAGTGTCTAGGAACATGAAAAGACACTCATAGTGAAAGAAGTTAATGTTTCAACAACATAATACCTCATATAGACACTCACTGTGTAATATAATCCTTTAATCATGATATCTTTAATCAAGTAGGTTGCATGCCTGTGCCATCAAACTATGTGTTGGATGTCTCTTTCTTTGACTTTCCAGAAATAGAACTTTCCTATAAAACACCATAGATAAGGATTTATTTATGATATATCATTTCCATAAAAGGACTTGAGATATCTACTTTCTTTAAAGAACATAAGAGACAAATTCTTTCTCATATTATTAATTAATGCAATATTACTCATGATGCACCTAGCATATTCTACCTCACCGCTAACATATGTCATCATAGTTTTCATCAATACATAAAATTACCCAACTCATAATACTCATTAATAATAATATTAAATCTTAAGGATCAATACAAATGTTTTTAGAAAAGAATATCCAATGACACATATAAATGTGGATTTCCTATGGGCAGGTCTTATTCTTATAATACCCTATAGTAGATATTACCAAGGGTGTACACCATCAGAAGGTGCATCAAAGTCCAATGAGTCTCCACCCCTGATAGTCTGAGTCATTTGTTTCCCTAAAATGATTTCATTCGGCTATAGAACATATATTTAAGAATACTATCATTTCATTTATGGGTTATCATCATAGAAGGGAACTGTTATGACCTTTTAGTGTAACAGATACTCTCAGGACATTATAACATAATATATTATGCATAAAAACAATCATTATGTGATAAAGAGTTTATTAACATTCAAAACCATGAATATAGGTTATCATAAAGTACATAGAAGTTGGTTCTAGGGAACTAACTCCAACAGACAACCACTTTCACTAGATCCAACTACTAACAAACTTTAGTTTGTTATCTCTCATGTGATAATAATGCTTCTAGTGAGGTAGGCCTTTATTCAAGGGTTCCTCCACATTTTCCTCTATGGGTACTCTACTTACTGCAACTTTACCCTCTGAGAAAATTACCTCAAGAGGTGATACTTTCTAAGTATGTGATTTTTTCATTGGTGTGACCTTGTCTCTTTTTAAAGAGCCACTGTTGCAATATTATGACAATACAATGTGATAAAGTCTTTACTTCTAGGTACCACATCAAGATCCTAGACAATTTTTCATATCCAAATGGATTCCTTGGCTATATAAGAAGCCACTATAAACTCATAATCTTCTATATAATCAACGACAACTGGCTACTTTGAACTCTTCAAGCTCACAACTCCTCTATTGAGTTAGAAAACATATCCTGACTATAAATTTATATAGTTATGATATTTTTGAAAACTAACATCATTATATCCCCTAATGACTAGTTTATCATCTCTTCCATACATCAGGAACTTATCCTTAGTTCTTCTTATATACTTGAGGATATCCTTAATAGTAGACCAGTGTTGTTCTCCTATATTTGCTTGATATATACCTAATATGTTCAATGCATAGGCAATATCAAGTCTTATACATAACATGGAATTAATGATTGATCTTATTATTGAATCATATGAGATCTTACTCATTATCTCTTTCACCTGTTGTGTCTAAGGACGCATTTTCTTAGAAAGATGTAGACCATGTGACACTGGAACTAATCCCCTATTGGATTGTTCCATACTAAATCTATTTAATATCTAGTCAATATATGTACTTTTAATTAGTCCAAGAAGGCTATTGTATATATCACGAATGATATTGATCCCTATAATATAGGCTTCTTCACCTAAGTCCATCATGGAGAAATATTTGTTCAACCAGTCCTTAACAGACTGTAAGACTAGTATTTCATTTCCAATAAGTAATATTTCATTAACATATACTACTAGGATAACGATATTATTCCCACTAAACCTCTTATAAAAACATGGATCACATTAATTATTAATGAAACCAAATTCTTTTATAGCTTCATCAAAATGAATGTTCCATGACCTGGATGCTTACTTCAATCTATAAATGATCTCTGCAACTTGAAAATATTGTTGGCATCACCTGGAGTCAAAAACCCTTATGTTTGTTCCATATAGACATCTTCTTGAAGGTTCCCATTAAGGAAATCAATTTTGATGTTTATCTTCAAAATCGCATAGTCATGGTAAGCTTCTATAGTAAGTAGAATTATGCTTGATTTAGACATTTCAGCTAGTGAAATGGTTTCATTTTAGTCAATTCCTTGATGTTATTTAAACCCTTTAGCCACTAAAATTCATCTATAAGTATTTACTTTACCTTCCATGTCTAGTTTTCTCTTGAATACCCATTTTCACACTGGTATTTACATCAACTGGTGCATCAACTTAGTTCTGATACATGGAATCCATTTCAGAATTCATGGATTATTTCCATATTGTAGCTTTTAATATCTCTACTACCTATTTTTAGGAGATAGGTTCATAATTTTTACCCAATAATGAGTCACTGTCTTCAGTGACTAGAAAAACATATCTTTCTATTTCTCTTACCTCTCTTATGCTCCTATACAGTACTTGTGTTTCATAAACTACTTCTTTCATGGGGACTAATAGAATCTGTTCTTGTACCAACACTTGTGTATCTTGAGTATAAACTTCATCGAAGTCAATCTTACTCCCACTATCCTTTTTGAGGATGTTCTCCCTCTAAAGAAAGATGGATTGTCTAGCAACAATCATTTTCTTGTCTGTGGGGTTATATAGTTATTATCCCTTTGTTTCCTTGGGATATCCTATAAAGATACACTTTGTGCCCTAGGTGATAGTTTATTTTAGGATAAGGCCTTAACAAATGATTCGCAAACCCATAAACATTTATGTGACAAAACAGGTTTCTTTACACTCTATAACTCAAAGGTAATTCCATTTTCCATTTTAGTTGGTACTCAATTTAATGTGTATTTCACAGTTTGTAATGCACATCCCCAAAAGGATAATGGAATATCTACACGACTCATAATCAACCTTACCATGTATGATAAGGTATAGTTCCTCCTTTCACTAACAACATTCTACTATGGTGTGTAAGGTGAAGTTAGTTAATATAGAATCCCAAAATCCTGTATAAATTCAATAAACTCTTGGTTAATATATTCACCACCTTGATCCAATCAAAACTTCTTTATCTTCTTTCCAAGTTTATTCTCTACTTAATTATTGAATTCCTTGAATTTATCAAAGGAATCATACTTATACCTCATCAATTATACATAAAAATATCTACTCAAGTCATTAGTAAAAGTTATGAAGTAATAATACCCGCCTTTAGCTTCTGTTAGAAATAGTCTACACACATCAGTGTGTACCAATCCTATAAGATTTATGACCCTTTCACCCTGTCCATAAAATGGTTGTTTGGTCATTTTTCTATGTATAAAATCATGATATCTTTCAAGTGGTTTTAGCTTATAATATTATAAATAACTATCTTGATAGAGCTTTGTCAAACGCTTCTCATTTACATGACCAAGATGGTGATTCCATATTTGGGTGTTATATGAGTCTTGTGAACATGATTTGTTATCAATTTACAATAATTCTTAATTTAATACATAAATACCATTATTTAAATGTTTCATACCATAATATATTTTATCTTTATAAAAGAAATTAATTTTATTTCCAAACATAAAAATAAAACCATCTGCATATGATACAGAAATTATGTTCTTAGTAATCCTTGGTAAATCATAATAATCCTTTAAAAACAAAATCATTATCTTTGGTAATTAAAGGTGTTAATCACCAATAGATATTCTATCCAACTTCACACTATTTTAATCTCAAATATCCACATCTCCTCTAGCAATCTTTTTAAATCTACTAGATTCTTGTATTTGGATACAGATTTGAGCACTATATGTTGTATCTAATACCCAATGTGTATATATTGAAATATTACACTCAATAATGAATGAGCATTTATCTTCCCCTTTCTTTTGGGTGTAGTTATTCTTCCAATATCCTTGATTTCCACATGCAAAACATATTTCCTTCTTTTCCTTACCATTTCTTTGGATCTTCCACTACATGAAATGATAGTGCTCAGGAGCTTTAGACTTATTATAAGTCTTGGGCCCCTTCACCTTGTTCTTTTTTTCTTATTCACCATAAGGAGTGTGGGTTTTTCATCCCCAATGTCTTTAACCACTTGGAGAATCAAAGTAATAATTTCTAAAATACTCCTCTCATTATTTCACATATTGTAAATAAAATTGGAGGTCTTGAGTGGTGACAAAAGTATGATATTTGTGTAAAACTCATTTAGGAATTTAATTCCTAATATGTATGAGAATTCTATATATCAAATAAGTTTGACTACATGATTCCTAGCTGATTCAAAGTCTCCAAGATTACTTGTAAACAAATCATTGGAGATCTCATATCTCTCTTGTCTCGCCTTCTCTTAATAGAGATCCAAAAGGTGAGACATCATACTATATGCATCTATGTACTCATGTTTCTTTAAAAGATCACTGGTCATGGATGATAGCATGTGACACTAAACATATATATCATCATTTATATGTTTCTCATATAGAGATAACTCTTCATCTCTAGCCTCATTACCAAGCATGTTAGGAATAGGTTCTTCTATCACATACAATTTCCTTTCATGGAAAAGGATAACATGTAAGCGCATTTTCCACACTTTGAAATTTGGTCCTGTGAGAAGGTTATCCTTCTCAAGTATGGATCATAGTGATATGTTTGAATTCATTTTTATTTTTGTTTCAAAAATAAGATGAGTATAATTTTAGTACTTTATCTGATAAAATTTAGACAAATAAATAAATATTGTATTTATTAATCTCCCACTATTTTATTGAAACCCAATAACCCTCACCATTGGATTTTTAATATCTTATTTCTTGTAATTTCTAATGGAAAGGATCCATATACCCCTTCTCATTACCCCAACGTTGGTTGGTCAAGAAACTTGAATGGTTTTAGATAGGCATTCCAAATGATAACTGCATTAAATCATAGTTCTTTGATCTTTTTAGTAGACTCCCCAATCCTGAAATCCTTAAATTGGATTTTCTAAACCCTTGAATCTTAGTTACACCAAGTCCTACTTTGGCAGTCATCCCTTGATGTGAAATAATTTAAGTCAACCCAAAACTTCATTTTATAATTCCTCGATAATTGAAAGCACCCCAACTTTGGATGGTCGAGCACTTTGAACTATGGTTTGATTTTAACTGAAGTAGTGGAAGGCTATACCGACATAATATATATTATTAAGGTATTTTATCCTTTTATATATAAATTTACAATTATTATCTTTATTATATGATTTTTAATATTAATTGGATTTACTTAAGTGATTAACCATGTCTTAGATAATATTTACGCATAATCCAATTTATTTTTGTTCTACCTTGCATGCTTGTTAATTCATTAATTCACGTGATTGTGAAAAAACACTCATAATGAAATTACCATAAAACTTGATAGAAATAAAATTATAAAGAAGTATGATCATGAAATTTTAATAATGGTTATTTTATCAGCAGATGATAAACTAACTATCGACCTAGAGAAAAACACCTTGAACTAATTAAGGTTATTATTATAGCTTTCCACCTATCCGCCTATTTATCTCTCTTTGATTGATTTCTCATTGGATCCAAACTTGAACCACCTCCACTAACTTGGAATCTCAATCCATTACATATGATTTTACTCACATGCAGGTGAGGGAAATGAGGGTTTTACATAAAAGAAACCATGGATATGTAGGCCCTTACACAATGGGATGAGATATGAGATGCAGGATAACAATTTAATTTAATAATAAATTAAATGAAACCAATCACATAAAAATTTCTTGGTATAAGATCATAATCATCCATTTGCATGCAATGAATTATGCATTTAATAAAATTATCATTCAATTCTAATCATTCTTATTTAAGATAAATCGTGCTCAAATCAATTAATTTTCTTCTTTAATTAATCAATTATTTTATCTTAATTCTCATCTAAAATTCCTTGAGATTCCCATCCATAATAATTTTAAACAAATTAAATAATTTTATTTAAAATTAAATGTTTACATAAATGTACCATGGAGGAAACATGGTGAATACCTGTCCAAATCTACCCAACATTTATTATACTCATATACTGTTTACTCTTATGATATATGGAATACATGACTTATCATGTACTTTCATGATGTGTACTATCAACTTAATGATTACAAAAATTATATGATTTTTATGTCACGTATTATGATTCAATACATATAGAGTAATAACTATAATATGACTCATGCATGATATGAAAATCTGAACTTTATGAAGAGATTAATTAAACACACACACACACACACACACACATATATATATATATATTAAAACCCATCACAATGCATGTCCTATCAACTTAATGAACACATGAAAGAACATGTTGATAAGGTTTACACAATATAACAAATTAATTTTAATTCTATATAATTTGGCATAAGTACACGACATATACAAGCCAGCTACATTGCATGCACCCTTCTCACCATCTATCTATGGCACATGCCTAGGGACTCGGCATTTAAATTATTCCATATAAAAATTGTAGTATACATCATATACAAGGGATAAATGTATTTTGGTCTCCTAGTTCCATGGTCACCAGTCAGGTAGGCTGTGTAAAAAGATACATGTATTGTTTGTGACTAAATGACTACACACTATATAAGTGGGATACACAGTGTGTATTATGAAAGACCATGCATTAGGATTTCCCAGTCAACATGCGGTGCATAATTAAATACACCGTGTGTATTCAATGCACATGGTTTGAATTAATTTCAAATTAATTCTTTGTGTGTTGAACACTAGTACACGACATGTACCTCCGGCTACATGATGTGTACTCTTATTTTATCAATCTAGAATCCTCAACACCTACAGTTGAGTTATTCAATTTTATTTCATTTATAAAATTAATTGATTTGATTAGATCTATGAGTAATGAAATAGGAAGAATGAGATCTCACAATTCGGTTTAAAGGATGATAAAAGTTGAATTGAAAACTAAATGAAAAATGCATAAATCAATCAATAATATTTAAATAATTATAAATAATTATGTGATCACTCTGCACATGAGCCTTAGCCCAGTTGGTAAGGACTCCATAAGTGCATCCAAATGACCAGGGATCAAATCTAGGAAGAGGCATAATTTTCCAGGTACTGTAGCAGTACTGTAGCAGTACTGTAGCAGTACTATAGCAGGTACTATAGTGGGAACTGTAGCATGCCCTGTTTGGCACTGTAGCAGCTGGGAATATGCCCCTGTTTGGGCATTTGGGCCACCGATTTGGTCCATGAGTCCTGTAAGGCCTTTGGGCCACCCAGGCCTTCGGGTCAATATGGCCTTTGGGCCACCTCAAGGCCTTCAGGCCACCTTAGTGCAGATGCAAACCAAACAACCTACAAGGAACAAGCTCTATAAGGAGGATGAGAAAGGAGATTTCACCACAATAGAAGCTAAACGGATTGCAAGAATGAGAGGGTATGGCACCTACCATCTGGAAAAGCCTGTGCATTCATGTGAATGCCTAGCCGAACAGCCATGCGAAGGTGGAGAGTTGATTTCAAAATGAAGATGCTTGGGAGGAGCAGTTCCAAGTAGTTAGTATGGGTTGTTTGTAATGTTTGAAGCCTACGGGCAATGACTTCCTCTAAGGCCTACGGGCCATGTAATACTTACACCTACGAGCCTTGTAAGGGTTCTACCTCACCCCTTGAAAGGTGGATTATCAAAATCAATAAAAAAATGAAGGCCTTCGGGCCATTGGATGATGTGATCACTCTGATACCACTTGAAGGTTTTGGGCACAGTGGAAGCGTGTGATGGGTAATAAAAAACTTTTCTTTTTTTCATGATTGGTGATCAATTTGAGATTTATATGATGATGAACACCGTAATCAATGGAACTAAATCAAATAAAATAGAAATGGGGTAAAATGTTGAAACCAAGCATAGATCATCACATATTATTTATAATTAATTTAATTAATTTAATAATTACCTTTTATTAATTATTTCTTCTTTGATTGATTTAAAAATAGATCTATGTTATATAGTCATTGCTTTATAGTAATCAAGAGCATATTCCCTCTAGTGGTGATTTGCATGTGTTCCACAAATCTCTGAACGTCACCATAGGAATCTCTAAGTGCTAACATGGAAGATCCTAATGCTTAATTTGTTATCTTTTGATCTCTATAAGAATTTCTCCCAAATAATTATCCTTGATCTATCTAGAATCAAGAGTGGGATGTGGAGGAATATCTCTCTCCATTCTTGGGTGCATTCTTAGAGAGAGAACTCTTTAGGGCTTGAGAGGATTCTCTCCGACTGTCATTATAAACAACAAAAAATGAATTGGCTCTCTTTGAAAATAATATAATTGGGTTTACATATCTCTAGGATTAGAAATAAATAATTGCAGAAGTTCCCTTTATTACGTATTTAATCCCTTTCAGAACCCTATGTCTATAATAATAATATTATTATTATTTCTCGACATGCGCTTAAATTTTGAATAAAAATTAAATATTATTTATTCAAATAATATTCAATATATATTATTTCTCACCGGACCATTAAACTCAGTCTGTCATTCCTCCACAATATTTATCACACATTGAATAATGTTTATTTATTTATTAAATAAATATCACTACATTATTTTTCAATAAATAAATTAATATTATATTCACTAAATAGAAAATAAATATTTATTAAATATTTTGGTCACATAATATTCTATTAAATAACCGATGATGAAATATATGTGATCAGTAAAACATGAATAATTATTACACCACATGTGAGAATAATATTTATTCAACTTGTTAAATAATAAATAATAATATATTATTTAACTGAGATTCTCGATACACTTAGTGTGTGACCCTGTATGCCTTTTTCTTAATGGCATTAGACGAAGTAGCTTAAAGTCCAAGGTTAGCATATAGTAACACAACAAGACATCCATATAGAAATAAGTTAATGTTTCAATGACATAATACCTCATACAGATTCTCATTGTGTAATATAATCCTTTTATCACAATATCTCTAATCGAGCGGGTTGCATGCTGGTGTCATTAACCTATGTGCTCGATGTCTCTTTATTTGACTTTCTAGAGATCAAACCTACCCATAGAACACAATGGTCATGGATTTATTTAGGATATATCATTTCCCTCAAAGGACTTGAGATATAAAATTCTGTTAAAGAACCTAATGGATTTTTTTCATTATTCATTAATGTAATATTACTCATGATGCACCCAACGTATCCTACTACACCATGAACATATATCATTGCGGTTTTCATCAATACATAAAAGTAAGAAACTCATAATAATTATTAATAATAATCTTAAATTCTAAGGATAAATACACATATCTTCATGTAAGAACATCCAAGGACACATATAAATGTGGATTTTGTACTGGCGGGTCTCATTATCATAATACCCTACACTGGATATTACCAAGGGAGTACACCATGAGAAGGTTCCTCAAAGTACTATGAGTCTCTACCCCTGATAGCCTAAATCATGTGTGTCCCTAAATTGATTTTATTCTGCTATAGAACATATATTTAAGAATATTATGGTTTCACTTCTGGATTCTCATCATATAGGGGAACTGTTATGACCTTTTAGTATAACAGTTGTTCTTAAGACATTATCATATACTATGTTATGCAAAAGAACAATCATGATATGATAATAAGTTTATTAATATACAAAACTATAAATACACGTTATCAAAAAGCACACATAAGTTATTTCTAGGGAACCAAATCCAATAATGAGAACCTTTAAGTCCTATGAAAATATTATTTATTGACCACATTGTTTTAATGATCATAAAATCATGATTCTAATTATATTAATGAGTTCTATTTTTTTGTAATTATCTTATATTATGATATTGGTGATGACTTTTTCCCTAAGTATGAGTCACCATTGATGTTAAGACACTGTCAAGATGACTCACAACCAAACAAGGACTCGCCACCAAGAATATCATACAGTCTATATGAAAATTGGAAAAGTACTAGAATGAGTCATCTCCAGAAAAGTCACCACCAAGATAGATTTTTTGATAAATTCTAAGACATCATCATATATGAGTCATCATTGTCCATGACTCACCATCAATATGAAAATCTTTCTATGTCATGAGACATTGTTAGATGACACACCACCAGAGTATAAAATTGGTAAATTATGACTCATCGCTAGTTAGACCTACCATCAGAAGAGTCACCTCCAGTGAAGTAAAATTTTGGTAAAGTACAAGACACCATCAGAGCAAGACACTGCCAAGTCAAGACACCACCAAAACTGAGACACCTCCACTATTTTTAAATTACCTGTTCATTTAAATATTTTCTAATGACTATATTATTAAAGTTAATATTGATTTATATTTTAATGATTTTCTCTTACTTGATCAATAGAATGAATTTAATAGGGTTTCATATATGTAGTATAAAGAAGCGAGATATCCATATGCATGTGGATATTATTCTTGTTGCTTCTGATAAAAGGGGAATAAAAATCCCTCATTAAAATAATGATAAAAAGTGAAACAATAGAACATGAATAAGATCTTGTGCATACTGGACACACACACATAGATCTGAAGATCTGAACTACTACATCCTGCAAACATACACACTAAGGAAGTCAGGCTCATACACATCTATTGTTTTCCCCAATCAAGAACATAAGAGTCAGCGGCACTCTGTTCTTCTGATGATTTTAGGAGAACTCGACACAAGATACATTTCCAAATACTTTACAAGAGTCAAAAGTTTCACTACAACATACCAAGAGTTTTTATCCCTATACTTTTAGATTTCTCAGTTCTCTTTATTTATTCCTATATATTGAGCAGTGTGTTTTCATACTCTATTTTATCACACACACATTGTCTCCATCATTAAACCATAAGATTCTTGATATCTTCTCAAACTTATTTTATCTTTTTTCCCAAATATAACTGTGGTAGAGGTCCCTATGTGACCTTTTTGTTTATACTCCCACTGATAATAGTGGAAGAGGTCGTGTGTGACCTAGATAGTTTGTAAAATATTATAAAACCTTATCTTGGTTGTGTATTAACTTGTTTATTTTATAAAAATGATTGGTGTGGGTGATCACCAATTGGAGAGGACTAAGGCTCACCTTGATACTAAAACTCTTATTTTAAATTTATATTGTATGTTTTTATTTACTTTATTTATGCTTTTAAAACTAAAAATATTTTAACCAAACAAAACTAATCCTTTGATATTTAATCTTTATTAGTGTTTTTATAATATTTTAATTAAGTAAATAGATTTCCAAGGATTAATTAATATTTTATATCACTTACCCAAGAACTAATAAATCTTTAAGAAACCTTTTGATAGAATAGAACTTATAATGATCTTCTATATTGATTAACTGGGATGTTTTAAATTAATTGGGGGATCTCAAATTAATCCTTCTTAACAGAAATTTTTATTGGATACTCAAATAACCCCTCTCTTGAGATACTCATTCCAACCAACATTTGGTATCATAGGTTTTCTTTCTTTGGTATTAAAGTTTTAAATTTATTTTTAACTGTGGTTTTATTTAAGCTTTAAAGATATTAAATTTATATAAGTTATAAATTTAATTATATAAATGGATTCTATATAGGAAGTTTATGATAAAAATAGACCTCTCTTCTTTAATGGAAATAATTATGCTCAATGGAAAATTAAGATGATAATGTATATATAAATCATAGGTTTTGATATTTTTTCTACAATTGAAGATTAATATGTTATACCTATAACTACTAGGAAAGACTGGGATGATTCTAAAAATCTATCTTACAATAATAATTATAAAGTAATGAATTCCCTTTACTATGCACTAGGAGATAAAGAGTTTAATAGAATTTCTGCATGTAAAATTGCTTATGAAATTTGGGATACTTTATTTTTTCCCCGTGAGGGAACTTATAATGTTAAGAAGATGAGGCTTGAAACTTATACTATTAAATATGATAACTTTAAAAGGAAGCATAATGAACCTATTTCTGACATGCACCTCAGGTTAAATGAAATTTTCAACATAATGAGATCATTTGGAAATAGTATTTACGCCAAGGATCAAATCATGTGGATGTTAAGATGCCTTCCTGAAATATGGAGAGGCACATCTATCTCTATTAGTGATTATTATGATATTAGAAATCTGCTAGTCAAGGAGATGATTGGTAAGATTTTGATGTATGAATAAGAGATAAAGGTAAAACACAAAGAAGATGAAGAGACTAAGATAATATTAGTAACCTTAAATACTACTTCATCTAGACAAAAAGAGAAAGAAAAAGAAAAGGAGAAATTTCAAGATTCTAGTTCAAGTGATAGTGAATCTCCACCAGATAGTGATGAGTAGATGGATTATCTATCTAGAAGGTTTAAGAAGTTTTATATAAATAAAAAAATTCCAAAAACCAAATTACAAAGAAAAATATGACTCTAAAGGAAGCTAGAAGAAAGACTGGAAGATGGGTAATGATCCAAAAGAATTTGTCTTTTATGAATGTAAAAGGAAAGGATATATAAAATTATACTGTCAAAAGATGAAGTATAAAAATAAATATGATGAAAAAGAAAGAAGATAAAAAATGATATCAAATCCACATGTTGTGTATCTAAGGATAGATCTAGTGATTCAGATGCTTCACTTGAAGAAAATTCAGATCAAGTAAATATGTGTTTCAAGACCAACTTATCTAAGGTAAATTCTTTATCTGATTTACCTGTTGAATCTATTGTGTCATATGTTCATAATTTTTATGATTATCATAATGAAAAAAACTATGATAATATGTAAAATGAAGAATTATTTGAATATTTTAACATGCTATAAGACACCTTTAATGAGCTTAAGGATAAATAAAAAGTTTTAAAAAGACAACATTCTTTATCTGCAAATATAAAATCTAAATTTTCTGTTGAAAATTTAAAAAATTCTAAACTATTAAGAGAAAATACTAAACTTAAGTTGTCAAATGAGATGTTAAAGAAGGACCTAGAAAAATTCACTAATGGTAGAGAGACACTCACATAGATTTTAGGAAAGCAATTTTCACCTAAATATGTTATTGGTATTGGATATCAACCTGGATAGAGGAGAGTAACAAAAAAACACTTTTGTTCCTAAGTACAAACCAGAAAGTTATTTGGAAAATTATTTTTCTAAAGAACATAATAAATTTTTTATTTCAAAAATCCTTCAATCTGTTTATGTAAAACCTATCAAGAAATTGTGGGTTCTAAAATCTTTAATTACTAACATCTCTGGACCCAAACAGATCTGGGTACTAAAGTCATTTCTTGCATAAATTTTTTTTATAGGAAAAATGTTTGAAGACCTCATGTAAGAGTATATAGAACTTGTATAATGGATGTAAAAGTAATATGACAGGATATTATTCATGCTTCAAGATCCATGTTAAGGTTGATGGTGGTCATGTCACTTTTGGTGATAATGAAAAATGGAAAATCATCAGCCTTGGCCAAATTGGTAATAGTAATTCTAGTTTGATTTCTAAAGTATTATTTGTTAATGGTTTGAAATATAACCTACTTAGTATTTCATAGTTACGTGATGATGGATATTTTTTAAAATTTTAAAATGATGCTTTAACTATTTATGATTCTAAAAATGATTTGGTTTTTACTGATTTAAGAAATGATAATGTTTATGTTGTTTATTTAAACTCTTTAGTTTCTTAAAAAAAATAATTCTTAAGTGACTTTCATAAATAATCTTGGCTCTGTTATATAATACTAGGCCATTTCAACATTCACTCACTTAGGAAGCTTACTAGGAAATAATTAGTTAGGGATCTACCTAATCTTTAGTTCCCAACTGATAAATTCTGTAACCCCTACCAAAAAGGGAAGCAATACAAAGTTTCTTTTAAATTAAAGAAATAAGTTCGAACTTCTCAACCTCTTGATTTGGTTCATATGGATTTATTTGGACCTTCTAGAGTTTCTAGCTTAAATGGGAATCACTATGTCTATGTTTTAGGAGATTATTTTTCTAGGTATACTTGGGTATACTTTCTAGCTCACAAAAGTGAAGCTTTCTCATACTTTACCAAGTATGCTAAGTTTATAGAAAATAATAGTGGACATAGAATTAAGACCTTAAGAAGCGACCATTGTAATGAGTTTAAAAATCAAGATTTTGAATATTTTTTCTCATAAAATGGTTTCACTCATAACTTTTCTACTTCTAGGACCCCTCAGCGGAAGAAATAGAACTTTACAAGAGATATCTCGGACCATGTTAAATGAGTATGACCTACCTATCTATTTTTAGGAAGAGCCTATCAACACGGATTATTACATCATAAATAGAGTGTTAATTAGACTTATCCTAAAAAATACCCCTTATGAGATTTAGAATAATAGGAATCCTAAGGTTAATTACTTTATATTTTTTGGTTATAAAGCCTATATTCTTAATATTAAGGATAATCTTGAAAAATTAGCCTCCAAAAGTGATGAAGGAATTTTCATTGATTATTAAATCTCTAGAAAATCCTATAGAGTCTTCAATAAGAGAACCAAGAAATGTGGAAGAATTTGTCCATGTAAAATTCGTTGAGACTGATCCACATGAGCCTAAGTCCTCCCTAGAAAATATTGAGTATGATTTGTCTTATTTTAATCTAAATTCTAAACCGTTAGACTCTACTGTCAAATAGTTATAAAAATCATCCAATTTTGAAGAATTTCCAGAACTTACCGAACCCGAATGTGTATAACCATAAGTAACCATTCCATCTTTCTCTAGATCTATTAGAACTCTTAAGTACCATCCTTTATATGTTGTTGTAGGATACCCAGATAGGGTTATAGAGACAAGAGATTCTTATAGAAATCATGTTGAACATAAAGAATTCTTGTCTCATCATGAACCTAATAACATTAATGAAGCCATTAATGATAAATTCTGGGTGATTTCAATGCAAGAAGAATTGAATCAGTTTGAAAGAAAAAAAAGTGTGGGAACTTGTAGATAGACCCAAGTACACCTTGACTATAGGCACTAAATAGGTGTTTAGGAACAAGGTTGATAATTCAGGAAATATAGTTAGAAACAAGGATAGACTTGTTGCACAAGGTTATCATCAAGAAGAAGGTATAGACTAGGAAACCTTTTCACCTATAGCCAAACTTGAGTCCATAAGAATCTTTCTTTCTTATGCAGCTCATCTAGATTTCAAGATTTTTCAAATAGATGTCAATAGTTCATTATTGAATGGTTTCATAGTTGAGAATTTTTTTTTTTGAACATCCCCCTGGTTTCCAAAATCCCCATTTTCCAAATTAATTTTTTAAATTAACAAAAGATTTATATGGCTTGAAATAGGCTCCTAGATCTTGGTATGATAGGCTTAGCAATTTTATTATTTCAAAAGGATTTTGAAAAGGTATAGTTTACCCTAATCTTTTCATAAAATGAATTTCAAAGGATGTTTTAGTAGTACAAATCTATGTTGATGATATTATTTTTGGATCTTCAAGAAATTCACTTTGTACTGATTTCTCTAAAATGATGCAAAATAAATTTGAAATGAGTTTAATAGGTAAACTCGAATTATTTCTTGTATTTAATATTTTTTAAAATAAATAAGGAATTATTTTGAATCAAAGTAAATATACAAAAGATATTTTAAAATGATTTAACTTGGATAGCACTAAGAGTAGTGATACTCCTATGAGTACCACCTATAAATTGGATCTTGATGAAGTTGGGTAACCAGTGGATCAAACTAGTTACAGAGGTATGATTGGAAGTCTTCTCTACTTTAATACTATCCAACTAGATATAATGTTTAGTTTGTGTATGTGTGTTCACTTTTAATCTAATCCAAAAGATTCACAATTAAATTTTGTTAAAATAATTTTCAAATACCTCAAGCATACTACCAATTTAGGACTATTTTACCCTAGAGGACAATCATTTGATCTAGTGAGTAATTCTTATACTAATTTTGGTGGATGAAAGTTAGACAAAAAAACCTCTAGAACATGTCACTTTTTGGGAAATTCTCTAGTCTCATGGCATAATAATAAATAAAATTGTGTTGCATTTTCTACTACTAAAGATAAATACATAGATACTTGAATTTTTTGTGAACAAATTTTTTGGATGAAACACGCTTTACTAGACTATGGATATCAATTCTCACATGTCCCCATAAATTTTGAAAACACAAGTGCTATATATATTTCTAAGAATCCTATTTCACATTCTAGGAAAAAGAACATCAATATAAGTCATCACTTTTTGAGAGAACATTTTCAAAAAGGGGATATCACTCTTGAGTTTGTTGGCATAGAACATTAGTTATTTGATATATTTACTAATCCTGTAAATTATGAGAGAATTAACAACATCAAACCTGAACTAGGAATTATTATCTTTGATTGAGTTTAATTTTTATTATGACACACCGTTGGTATAACACATTGTTGGTATGACACATCATTGGTATGACACACCATTGGTATGACACACTGTTGGTATGAAACGCCACTGGGTTGTCTCACTATTGTGATTTACACACCATTAGTTGTTCATGCCTTTGAAAAAAAATTATGCTTCTAATGTTTTGAACCACCAGTTTATTTTCTTCTAGTTTATGTTATTTCAGTAACCCAATACGTGTATTTTTCTATTTTTCAATTTTGATTTCAATTTTAGAATACCAAAAATCCTAAATGATAAAACAAAACTTTGTCTATTTATAACACACCTCTACTCTCCATCCTTTCTCTCTCAAGCCTAGTGCAACCTCTCTTCTCCCAACCCTCACCTGTATTTTCCTTTACCTGAGAAAAATGAACTAACCTTCATGCCAAGAATGAAGCGTGATTCTAAGACTTCTCCAAATAATTCATGCCCTTCTAAGAAGCTGAAATATTAGTCGAGTCAACCTACAGTTTCACTAGTCAATCCAAAACTCTCAAAAAAATTTATATTAGAGGAAAAGGAAGTGGAAGCAAAGTGGGTTTTTTCAAGTAAGTCTTTGTTTCTCAGAGTACTTAAAGATCAAGGTTGGTTAGAGTGGTTCTCTTTTAATAAGAGACCTTTTATCCTAGATTTATACACCAGTTTTCCAATATGTCAATTTTGGTTTTAATGATGAAGAAAAATACTGGTTAAGATCAAGAGTTAATGGTCACAGAATAGCCTTTTCTTAAAAATAGTGGTTTAAATTATTAGGAGTTCCTCATAAAGGTTTTTATGGTGACTACCAAGGATATATTCCTGAGGACAGTGATTTATTTATTTATGAAAAATCTATTTAAAGAGTTGACTAGTGATGGGATATCTAGAATTCCAGTAGCTTCATAACATGATGGAGAGTTCATACTATTGTTAAAATTTATTTAACACATGTTGTGTCCCAAGAAAGGTGACTTTACCACCTTAAGATACCAATATGTCTACTTTCTTAGTGTTATGAAAAGAGGACTTAAGATCAATTTTTTATGTATCTTATGGTTTATTTTTCTAAAATGATCAAGCCTTCATCTAGATATGATTCCCCGATTTATCTAAATATGATCTCTACTATGTTAAAGGAAAAAAAGGACATGTTTCTGATGATGAGGAAAAAATTGTTGATTATAATGGTTTTTGTATATCAAAAGTGATCTATTAAAGAATGATAATTAGTTTAAACCCTTGGAAAAATAGTGGGTAGAAGACAATGACAATTTTTATGTTGATTTTAACCTGGTGGATCATCCCATTATACCAAGGGATGTATTTGACCCTATCTTGGATCCAGATGAGGTTGTTGATTACTTAGATGATGCAGAAGAATTATTTTTAGAAGAATAATTGGAAAAGGAACCTTCTATTGATGAAGGTAGTGACCCCGATTTTTCACCTCTATCACCACCAATTACTTATGGAGCTCTTAGTATAGCTAGTAGGCTTCCAAAAAGAGAAATTTTTGTGAAGAGTAATGAAGAGGAAATAGAAGTCTCAGGAGAAGATCAGTTTAAGTCTAGCTCTAAATTTTATGATGAGGAAGAGGATGAAGGAGAGGAAGAAGAAAATGGAGAAAATAGTAGTGGAAATAGAGATTATAAAAATATTGAAGCTAATGATAATGATTTTGAACCTGGTAGTTCAATTGGAAAAATTTGAAGGAGAGATGTGGATATGCCTATAGAACTTATCACTTCACCTGGTGAATCTATAGAGAAACCAAATCTTAAAGAGAAATATAAACTTATTTAGTGGGAGAAATACCCATATTTGTAATTTATTCAAGAGGATAAGTTTGTTTAATGAATTTAAGTGAGTTCAGTTGGTGATGGACAAACAGTTTTTGATTCTATTATGGTTGAGCATATGGGTGTTATAGCTGCTATTGAGCAACATGTAACTGAACAATCAAGGAAGGAACTTGTTGAGGAAGAATATGGTAATGAATAGTTTGGTGATTTAGCTATTAATGAGCCTCCAATGTATAATAATGTGGAATTTGAATATACTGATGTTGTTCAGATAGGGTATGTTCAGATGATTGAAGTACCTATTGATAATGAACCTACTAGTGAACATAATGAAGATGCTTAGAGAAATGTTGAAATCATTTTTTCACCTACTATTGTACACTTTTTTTCTAAGCCTTTATATAGTTGGTTTGATCCAATGAAAAAATAATGGGATAATTTCAATGAGTTTCCACCAAAGGATGGTGGACCTGAGGTTCGAAAAGAAAGAGATCCTAAAGGATCTATGGTGGGTTAGATTGATGTTGCATGATTGTTTGAAAAGATTGATTCTGTTAGAGCACCAAAACCTACCCCTATGGCTCTTATCCCTATTTTTCTAGTTGAATTAGTCATAAGGAGTGACTTATATATGTTTGGTAAGAAATTTTTTTCATATTTAGATAAGTGTTTGAATAATAAATCTCCACTCTTAAAAAATCTTAGTGAGAATGATGCAAAATATCTTTTTGAGTTAGTGATTCTTCACATACAACCTAAAATGATACATCGCATCTAGGAGATTGAGATTGTGAATAAGAGAATAAGTACTGAGTTAGAATCTATAAATTTTGTGCTTGAGTACTTAAAATATACTTTTACTACCTCCATGGATGGACTTCTGAAAAGTCATGATAATGTGTCCTCGTAAACTTCTACCTCCACAACACCTCCTACAATTGATGTTAATCAGATCCGAACTATTGTTAGAGAAGAGGTTTTTGCTGCTTTAATTGGCCTTGATAGTAGAGAACCTATCATACCATTAGAGATTCTAAGAAAGTTTGAGCAGGGTATTAAGAATGATCACATGATGATTAGATCATACAATAAGGATATAAATGTTGACCGAGAGACAATTACTAAGTCCATAAAATTTTATCTCTCCACGATTTATACCAAACATGCCATGGATGCTAGCTTTAAATTTTTGGCTGAGAATTTGAGGATTCCACCAGTTACTCAGACCTTTAAAGAGAAAGTAAGATAGATGAAGGAGATAAATCTTGTGCTAAATCGGTTTATGGAAGATAATGGTGATTTCTTCAGTGAAATAGAACATGGTGGTCATATTATAATGGACTTCATTAATATCATGAATCCATTTCTTCATGTACATGGTATTGTAATTGTTGCTCAGGAATCCAATCCTATTACCCTAGAGGTCTATCTTATACTAGGAGTTACTAGAGATCCAACTGCCCCTCTTCCTTCTCAATCCCAACCTTTCCCTCTTCATCCTACCCAAGATATGAGACAACTCCGGCCAATTGTTTTTATAGAGAAACATCCTCCTCAAGCTATAGCTAGAACCCCAACTGGTGTTCCCTTTACCTTGCCAAGAGTTCCTTCAGACCCTACTACCTTAGACCTAAATAAATCCAAGGAAAAAAGGAAAAGAATCGATGGATCCTTCAGTTAAGTCCTGACTTATTGTTGGATTAGAATATGTCTTTGATGGGATGTTATGTAATAAATTTTTTCGAAACACTTCTCTAAATGAATTTGATGAATCTTATTATACTTTTCATATTTATTCTTAATGTATGTACTATTTTTCATTCTAATTATGTTCTACCTTTTTTATAATCCCAAAAGGGGGAGAAAACTATGGAATTTATTTTTAATTTATTACAATGATGTTTCTATGTTTCCTTTGATACTTTATGTTTTATTATTATTTATATTTGATACCATCTTTACATACTATGAATGATAAGTCATGATTTTTATTTTTGATCTTACCTTTGATGTCATGTTTTATATTTGTTATACCTTTAATTCCATGATTTTTGATCATCAAAAAGGGGGATATTATTGACCTCCTTGTTTTAATGATCACAAAATCATGATTATAATGGTATTAATGAATTCTATGTTTTCTTCAAGTATCTTATTTTCTAAGAGAGGTGATGACATTTTCCCTAAGTATGAATCATCATTGATGTTAAGACACTTTCAAAATGAATCACCGCCAGTTAAGGACTCACCACCAAGAATATCATAACATCCATATAAAAAATGGAAAAGTATTGGAATGAGTCACCACCAAACATTTCACCACAAAGATATATTTTTTTACAAAGTCTTAGACACTATCACATATAAATCATCATTGTCCATGACTCACCATCAACATGGAAATTTCTCTAAGTCATGAGAAACTGTCAGATGACACACTATTAGAGTGTAAAATCGGTATAGTATAACTCACCGCTAGCCAGAACTACTGTCAGAATAGACACCTCTAGTGAAGTAAAATTTTGGAAAAATACAAGACATCGTTAGAGAAAGACACCACCATAACTGAGGCGCCACCACTATTTTTAAATTACCTTTTCATTTAAATATTTTCCAATGGATATATTATTGAATTTAATGTTGATTGATATTTTAATGATTGTCTCTTATATGATCAATAGAATTAATTTAAGATGGTTTCATACATGAATTAAGAGGAATTAGGATATCCGAATGAATATGGAAATTCTTCATGTTGCTAATGATAAAAGAGAAAGTAGACTCCCTTGTGAAAAGAATGTTGAAAAGTGAAAAAACAAAACATGAAAAAGAGCTCACGCATACTTTTCACACACATATAGAGATGAACAGCTCAACTGTTATATCCTAAAAACATGTACACTGAGGAAACCAAAAACTCATACACATCTGTTACTTTCCTCAGTCAAGAACATAAGATTATGTGACACTCTGTTCTTCTGAGTATTTCAATAGAACTCAACTCAAGATAAATTTCCAAATACTTACCATGAGTCATGATTTTCACTACAACAGAACAAAAATTTATATCCCTACACTTTTAGACTTCTCAGTTCTTTTTATTTATTACTAAATATTGAATAGTGTGTTTGAATGCTCTATTTTATCACATGCACATTGTCTCCTACGTTAAATTGGAAGATAGTTGATATCTTCTCAAACTTCTTTTATCTGTTTTCCCACATATAATTGTGGTAGATGCCTCTGTGTGACCTATTTGTTTGCACTCCCATGAATAACAGTGGAAGAGGCCGTGTGTAACCTAGATAGTTTTTAAACTATTTTAAAACCTGATACATGTTGTGGATCAACTTTTTTATTTTATATAAACTTCTTGGTGGAAGTTAATAACCAAGTGGAGAGGAGTAAGTCTCATCTTGAGACTGAACCTCTTGTTTCAAATTTTTACTATATGTTTTTGTTTACTTTATTTCTGCTTTTAAAACTAAAACCATTATAACCATAAAAAACTAATACTTTGATAGTTAATCTTTATTAGTGTTTTTATAAGATTTAAATTAAGTAAATTGATTTCAAAGGACTAAGAAATATTGTATATTACTTACCAGAGAACTAATCAATCTTTAAGAAACCATTTGAAAGATTAGAACTTATAATGATCTGATATATTGATTAACTAGGCTATTTTAAATTAATTGGTGGATTTATAATTAAACATTCTTAATAGAAATTGTTATTGGGTACTCAATTCACCCCCCCCCCCTCTTGAGATACTCACTTCGACCAACATTCTTTATATAGTTCTATGGTTGGATAACATACTATGATGGGACAGATAGTATATAGACCCTTAGGTGTGAGTACTCATAAGTGGATGTGGCTTATTCTCATGAAGGTCACACTTAGTAATCTCAAATATATAAGATTATGATAATAGACCCTCCATTAGGAATTATTCATGTTTTGGTTTCATCAGATAATATTATCTATGAGCGTGTATCATGGCCCTTATACTTTAAGATTATCATTGGTGCATGTCATGACTTGCGCACTTATATTTACTAACAAAAATTGTCACTCCATGTATTGGTGAGAAGTAGGGTGTGTTGGGTGCGTCGTGATTGATATGTCATTAATGGATAAGTCAAGGAAGGATTTTTCCTTTCCATCTTTATGAGATTTGATATCTTGGCCCTTTTATTTGAATATAATCATCTCCTAAATTCCATGTCCATAGTGAATCGACAAGTTTAGTTCAAATAGTCAAAGAAAGACGTATTGAGTATATAGGTTGATGACACCATCATGAAACCTTCTCGATGAGATATTGTGAAAAATAAATTATTTTACACAGTGAGCGTTCATATGTGGTTGTCGACATTGTGACATTAAGTTCTTTGTCTTGGGTTCCTTGACTCATTGCTACATAGTTATATTAGACTTTAGGGAAGCCCGCCTAATACCAATAAGATAGAATCGTATAGGGTCACACACTAAGTGTATATGTTGATCTCGGTTAAATTTTATTTGAATTTAATTAATGGAATAAATATTATTATCAAGACTGAGGAATAATTTTATTCAAGTTACAAAGATCATGTAAATTAAATAAATATTTATTCACCAGTATGTGAATAAAAATATATTTATTTATTTATTTTATTGAATATTTATTCACTCGTATGTGAATGAAATATTTATTTAGGTATTCAATATATACTGAGGATTTCGAACGGACCATGACCGCATTCGGTGATAAATAATTATTTACGATCTAGTAAATATTATTTATCATTTTTTTAGGATAGCGCATGCCACAAAATAATAATTATATTATTATTTTGTGTCATAGTGTTTATTAAAGGTTTTAATATTATTTAAGGGTCGACATACAATTAAAAAATATTATAACCTAAACCGTAACTCTATAAATATCTTGTCATGGATATTGTGTAGTTAATGTAAAAGAGATAGGATTGTTGTGCCAATAAATTCTCTTTAAAATCCTTCATCTCTCTTCCTCTCAAGAATGAAAACACAAGAGATATTTATTCAAGACTGAATAATGAGAAATCAAGAACAAACAATGCAAGACATTTGATTCACCATGCTAGAACCCAGAGATCAAGTGGCATTGCTCAAAGATCAGTAGAGCGCGTGTGGATCACTGCTAGGGAGATTTGACCCTTGGATCCTCACAAGCACAATGAAGGTAATCTGAAAGTGTCTTTTTGGATGATTGATATTGACTATGAAGAAGAAAACCTAAGATGAGGTAATTGATTTCTTCAAATCGAAATGAATTAATTATAAAATTAACATGAAATATCCTCTATTGTAGTTCTAGAAAATTGATATTAAAATAAATTTTAATTATTCCATCAGCCACCACGTACTTCTACTATTCTCAGAACCTATAAGTGGTATCATAGGGTTCAAGTTTAAATTTATAATTATTTATTTGATTTTGGATCTATACACAATTGTGGTTAGATTTAAATTTTATATTATTCATTCTTTAATTTGATTTCAATTAACAAGATTCAACATATTAATCATGATTCAATTAGTGTTTCGTTTTCTTATAGGTTTAAGAATAGATGAATAATGACTAAAGATGCCATTAGGAACTGCCAATTTTTTTGGTAGGTAAAACATGGTTGCACAATATTTACTAGGAAGTATATGTCATGTTCCCTGGTACACTGCATCTGGATGTTTCAATGGATACACGGTGCACCACATAGCTACTACACATAGTGCATTTATTGCACACCATGCGTATACTGGGCTAGGATGGAACATGGGTTGTCGGATTACATGAAGTGTATCGGTGTACACACCATGTAGTCTACACGAGTTAGCGATGTAAATCGATCAATCTATGTGGTCATTATAAATGGTAAAAACTTCATGAGACTGACAATATGAAGCATTTATGATATACATTATGTGTATGTAGTATACACGGATTGTAGATCATCAATTACTGCATTTGAAACACACACCAAAGACCCAGGCATGCATCCCGGACACACAAAAATTGGAACACATGATGTATAGCTGGTCTGTATATGACCATGTACTCTATCCATGGTACACACTGTAAACCTAAGCGTGAACCCTAGATACATGGAAAATGAGATACATAGCATGTAGTTGGTTTGTACATTTCGTGTAGTCTCCCATTAAAGGTTAGAATTAAAAACTACATTAAATTGAAAAAATGAAATATTAAAACTTTATTTTATTAATTGGTACACCATTATGTGTTTGACAATTTAATAATGATTTTAATGAATTTTCAATGCTCAATTAATTTATTATAATGAATATGTAATTATATTTCTACTGTTTATTTTCCATGAATACCATAAATGATGGGTATCTCTAATTAATTTTGTATGATCATTAAGATAAAATGGAATTAATTAATTAATTGATTGATTAATGCAAGTGTGTATATCTTAATAATAAAGAATGAATAAAGAAATGAATGATAGTTAGTTACTTTTGTGTATTTGTTGCATATATGATCGATCATGAGCTTGACCAAGACCCATGTGTGTGTTTGAATTTATTTAATATAATTTATTACATGGGTTTGAAATTATTTAATATTAAATTAAATGATGGGATGTTAGTCATCCCTCTCTCTATTATTATACAGGACCTGTATGTCCAAGGATATTTATGTAATCTCCTTTAACCAATCCTTTGTTTCCCCTCACCTGTGTGTGGGTAATAAATACTTGTAATTAATGGAGCATCCCAAGGCATGTAGAGGTGGTTCAAGATAGAACCATGATAATGCCAACTCGGTGATACATAGGTGTAAAGGTGGAGTATTGCAACTCATTCCAAGACCATCAAATGGAGTTATTCCCCTAGGTTATAGGTTGATTTGATGTCCACTCATTAAATAGACCATTAGATAAGCTCATGATTGGGTCATTTACTTTATTTATTTATTTATATCTATGTATTATGTAGAACCCCAACCCATCCGGCCACCCAAATAGTGCTCAGGTCCAGTTGACCTCTAGGACTTAGGTGCACCTCCCCGTATGCCAAAGACTGTTAACTAGTAGTGAGGGTGTAAATAAGTGATAGTTGGGAGACTATACCCTCTGGTGGTGATAATAATAATGGTCTATGTATAAATAAAATAGTAGAAGAAGACCATAAATCAGTGGAAGAAATAATAGAAAAATGTGGAAACACAAAAAATAGTAGCAATAATAAATAAATGAGGCAAACATACCATTTGTATAATAAAACACCATTTGCAGCTAAGCATGCATATCAAGTCATGTCATACAATAGTAGATAGGTAGAAGGATTTCTCATGGCCAACCATATCAGTATATATATATATATATAAGCATGCTGAAAAAAAAATTTAAGACATAAAAGTAAACTCCAACTAATACAGGAACTTCTAATGTCCCTTTCCATTTATCCCATGCAGCAGTATGACATAATCACTAGGGTCTAGCTTCTGAGCCCATTACCTTACCTGATTGCAGAAGCATAAAGTCTGCATGTGTCTTGAGGGTCTTGTGTAGGGTGTGAGAATAAATCTCTATAGGCCACCACCAACATCTTCCTACCTTACATCTGTGATGATACAGGTGTTCTAAATATAAAATAAACTAACACATGAATAGAATATAAATAACATTCTACTCTTATGCTCAACAACCACAAGGAAGCAATCACTAGCGTTATCCAATGAAGGTATACCATGTGCCCCTATTATATATATGGAATACAGTGACATGTCTACATATATATAATTTTAGTGGTGAGGATCCTTAGCATGAAGACTAAGGTATAACCTAATGAAAGTGTATCCCAAGTGAACCCTATGGTTCCACCTCCAAAATATAACCCATCACCTTGTGCCTTCAAGCATATCAATAGTGTCCAAAAAGTCACCCCAACAAGTACTTGGTCCCTCATACCTCAGCTCAGAAAATCCCCATCGGCTCAAATCCCAACGTCCAAGTCATAGCGATGTCTCTAAATATAAACATCATCATCTCAATAGTTGACATCCTAAGGAATGATGATATCCATCCTCCCAAATAATCTCGGCCCAACAACCTTAGTATATGATGGGCTTCATCCCCCAACTGATATTCTCAACACTATAAAAAGATGGTCCATCACCATCCATAAGTAAATCTATGGTAAGAACCTCCAACCTCACTAATGGTTAACATCATTCTAAGCCGCAACTAATAGAGGCATCTACCAACACGAGTGGTCAATACCACCTCATCATCGGAGTCATATCTGTGTGAAAAAAAACTCCAACAGAGCATCGGCCAACATGGTGAGTGTAAATAACCAACATAATACCAAAGACACATCATCCTGACACCTCATTCCCCTATGACCATATTTCCCAACCTGATGGTAAACACCATCTCAAAGTCTTAGGTCATACCCTTATACATGATGACCTCATCGCTTCAAACTGAAGGCCACATTTCCTAACCTGTGATCAACATCACTCATAGAACCCAGGCCTCTCCCAACCTAATGAAATAAATTGCCTCAATCCATGTGGTCAACACCACCTCAATCCTTAGGTCAATCCCTTCATATTCCTATAGAACCAAACAATCAATAATAATTAAATTAAATTAAAACAAACATTCGGGATAATCTTCCCAAGCTGGTCCAATCCCCTTACCCAACTTGACCATTTTTAGAGGAGTAATATCATTCCCAGATGAATCTCATATGATCAATCAATTAATTTAAAAGACAATAATTAATTATATAGGGTCACTCTCAGTCAACCCAATGGCGTGCTAAATAACTCACCCCTAGAACACCATGAAATAAAATAGAAAGATGAGAATCACCTACCTCACACTAGTAGACACTCACTCATCTGATATCTTCCTCTAACTCGGGCTGATTCAAAATAAATCAACATTTTAGATGAATGCCCTGAAAATAGTGTAAAACAGCTCACATGTGTTTAGCACACCATATAGTGAGAGAAAAGAATAAAGGAAGCAAGACGATTTAAAGACTTACTGATACGCTTCCAAAAAGACTGATGGAGATAAAACAGAGCTCAGATGGAGGATTTTTATCAAATCTTAGAATATGGAGAGGATAACTCCATGGGAACCTAGTAGAAGATCCACATGAGGGAGAAAGAAAGAAGGAAAGACCTCTTAAAGAAAACAAGGACAAAATGGCCATTTTTCCTTTTAAATAAGTTGCATGGTTACCAAACAGTTTGGAAAAATGCGTGCAAACCAAGTGGTTCCCACTTCCTTAACACCCCACTTGGACGGCCAAGGTACACAGTTTCCCAAACAATGTGTAGTTCATACGTGATCCCTCTATCAAAAATTGAAAAGATCTTGCATGACCATGTGCCCCCTCTTTTACAGTTTGTCAAACCATGCTCAATGACACTAGAGATATTCATGGTTACTCCTAGGATGACATATAGTTTGTCCAAACTATTCATCCCTATCTACACACCCTTAAATTTTGGTTTTTCGACCTCTGATTCACCTGAAACCCACTCAAAACCCCAAGGCACTTTCCAAGCATTAAAACCCACCTAAAAACAATGCATTGGTTTAAAGAAACACTCAGAATTGGGTTATAAAGATCAGGAAAATAAAGATGGCCCACTCACCAAACATGAAAAGTTTAAACATGTTGAGTATTTCAATCTGCTCCAAAATTCCAGGATGTTAAAATCTCCCCACCTCAACATAGATTGTCCACAAGCTATCAATCCTTAGTCAGAGATGGTATTGAACATACCCATGTCTTTTGAATTATCCCTATCCACCCCAGTCACAAAGTCACAAGTCAACTGATTATCTACTAAAATAGGTTAATATTCATTGTTTATATTATAATATTCATGTGATTCATTATTCATAAATAGCATTTTTAGTGCATTTTACAATTTGAACACTATTTCACATTATGATTGTAATTCTTTGTTAAAGTGAACTATTACGTGGTTCATATTTGAACACCTCCTAAAACAAAAAATGGTCATGATTTTAATTTAATATTTAATTTTTCAGTTTTCTCATTCTATTGGTAACAATTCATACTTTTTGATTACTTGAAAATTCACATTGGAAGACCACCAAAGTGGCCCTTGAACCGACAACATTCTAGGTGGAGTGAATTGGAAAGAATCTCGTTAAAATTATTATATAAGACAAGATCCAATTCCAATGAATCTGAAATTTTAAATAAATATAGAATCCATCATTGGGAACATTTCATAAAATAGTGAAAAGAGCTAATTTGAAGTGTTAAAGGGAGTTCCATGAGGCCCAAGTTGGAGATAAATTTTTGGGCTAGATTATATGGTCCAGAAAAACAGCCCACCATTTTACACATATCATGCAAAGAAATATCCATTTGGGATTAAATTTTACATAATATCAGGGGAAATCTATGTCTTTATTTTTTTATTCTATGGCACACCAAAATTCAGCTATCTAGTATCTCATTTGGTGCCTCTGTTTAGTGGATGCAAGTTGGCTCAGATTGTTTGTCAAGGGTGGAGAAGTTCACTCTCCCTTAACTTTCCATACACCTAGGCCCACCACCATTAATTTAGGTAACTTACACTATTGTAGGATCGACCCAAGTCTTAAAAAATTTCTATTTAAGGTAGTGGTGGTGAAGTATTTTATCATATTTCGTGCTTGGTTAAATTGTATTGTTATGGTACCGCATTGTGTTTGTAATTGCATTTCTTCCTCATGTAAGTTGTTCAATTCACGTTAGTTTCTTAATAAAAGTTCTTATTCTCCTCTTATTATATTCTTCTTAATATAAATTTGATACCTTTTCATCAAGGATTTAATTATTCACACCAAACCTTATGAAATTATTTACACAATAGTGGAGTGATTGTTTTTTTATTGTTTTTCTCTTCTTCAATTCCTCCCTCACGAGTCTAATTCCTACTTCCATTGATAGAATAGAATCAATGTAGGGATAAAACTTTGATGGTTTTATCCAAGGGAGTTTAAAGGGACTATATTGGATGTTATTTATCACTCAATTAATGTTTAATCACTTATTTTAATTGATATTTTTATTTGATGATTTTAAAACTTCTTCATCCTTATTGAATTTTAAGGCCACACACTTCAAGTGTTAATGTGAACCTTTAACTTGGAGTGCTCATAAATATGACCCTCCAAGTGTATATATGATTAGTATTATGGTTTGTTGGTATTAAACCAGTAAGTTATGAAGTTTTTTTATCTTCTTTAATAAACCCATCTCAAATATAAGAAATTTATATCATTAAAAAGGAATTTCATCCAATCCATCCCTTGTAATAACCTAGGATCAAAACTTTCTCCTAAATTTAATTCACATAGGAATGTTAGTGCTATTATAAACCCTTATAAAATCAACCCAAATTTTTCAACTTAATATCCAAAAACAATCCATAGAATATACATGTCTTTAGGTTTCTTCTTAGGTATCTGAGGATTCGGCAACCCAAGCTACACTACAAGCGGCTGCTTAATCCTAAAAACTTCGGTAAATTAGGGTGAGACCAAATTTTGGTGCCATTTATAGGGACCCAAGTAAGTAATGTAAACACCCATTCTATTCTCCCCCATTTCTCTTTTCTCACCTCAATTTTTCTTATCTTTTCCCCTTATGTTTTTTACTTTTCTTGGTGTATGTCCACCTATACCTGTGACTAATCAAACTATCTAGTTAGGGTGGATAGTTCTGGGGTTGGGGAGTCAAGTACACCAAGGTAACCTTTTACATTATATCCTAATATTACTAGTACTTTGGATTCAAAAATTTATCCCATTTCAATGGAGGGTCTTCAAAGAAACCAACTCATAAACCCAGGTGGAAACCAAAATGGAAATCCAAATGAGGTAGCCCCAAACTTGTGGAATGCAGTCAATCAAACCATGAATGACTAACTCACACCTACCTAGACCAATGAACCATCCTATATTAGTAATTCTACCCTAGGAGAAGCCCACTATGTCTTTAAACCTCGTGTCCTAATCCACCTTCCAACCTTCTATGGGATGGAGTCGTAAATGTCATACCTTCATATCAAAGATTTTAATGACATTGTTGAAACCATGTGCCCACCACATCAACTTGAGTCAGCTAAGATAAGGATATTTCCTTTATCACTAAATAATCGAGAAAATAATTGGTTAAAAATCTGAGACTTGCATCAATCCACTCCTGGGACCAATTACAAATAGAATTCTACAAAAACTACTTCCCCCATGACAAAACAATTTCACTTAAAAATAACATTAATAACTCTATTTGGTATACATATTTTGATAGGTTTTTACATATGAATTCATTGAATATTAATTTATGTCATATAATTTATGTTCTTTATATTAATATTTTTGAAGTTCTTATGTAGGATTGAGTTATGCAGTAAAATAAGGAAAATGTGGAAAATGTGGAAAAAAACGACACTTTACGCCGTGAGCGAAGCGGTGTGACACCGAATTTTTGAGAGAGAAGGAAGATGGAAATTCTGAGCAGAATTGGTACACACCATGTACTAAGCATACATGAAGTGTAGTTCATGACATTGTACATACCACATAGAAAAAGTTGTGATGATTGAACACGATGTGAACTGCAAGTACATGTTGTGTAACTCCAGTACACGATGTGACCAAAGTTAAACCATCTTATAAAGTTTCTGTAGATTCAATGTGGTGGGAAAACTCAAATCTGAAGTACATAATGTCTATTCCAGGTACACATCATGATGAAGGTGATATTCTGAAAATTAAATGCGACGTGGGATGTGGGTTTTGGTAGAAAATCTTATAAAAGGCACCCTCATCTTCCTTTCCATGGCATTCTGAAATACTCTGGACCTGAGGGAGCAAGCATGACCACTGGGAGGCTTCCATAGGGCTTCTCCTTTCCATAGATAGTTTTTTATTTTGGTTTTTTTCTTTTCTTTCTTTGATGTAATCGATTGAATGATTTCTATTTTAATTCCAAATTCTCTCTTCATTCATTCTGCTTCTCCTTCACTCTTTTCAAATCTCTTCGCTATGGGTATTGGTTTATTCATCATCAGCAACCACCCGAAAATGATTGACTAAACCCCATAGGGGAGATCAAGATTGGTTAAAGGGGGTGCATACCAACATTGGTTGATTTACCTTTGCTCATAAAGATGATTTCATTCGATAGTATCATGTTTCACCTGTATATATACTTTATTCTTCATTGAATCATTGGCCATATGTTTTCAATAATTAAAGAACCCCATCATGATCGATTTGATTTATTCATGACCACTGAATGGAATTACTCTTCTACATAAGGTAATCTAGACTAAATGAAATTTATCTATTTTGGTACATCTAACCATGATGAATTGAAATTCTAGGGTATTTTGATAGGGAATGAACATTTCTTCTATCGATAAAACTTTTTGGTTGTGCAGCTATTTAATATAATTATTTTGAGAGTAAAGTAAAATTAATTTATTTAGAAAAACCACCCTTGGAAACTGATTCCTCCCTATTCTATTTCTATTTTTAAATCCATTTATTTTAATTTCACAATTAGTTTAATAAAATCAAATTGAAATTGGATTGACCCAACCTTTTGTTAAGAATTGTCATCATTGTGTTCTCTGGTCTCTGTGGGTACGACCCCTTGCTTCTTTTATACTACAAATTTATAGATAGTATGGTTTCGTACATTATAAATTTCTAATTTGACTCATGCCCAGAGCAAATAACGATTCCTTTCAGGTGCGTCAAGCATCCAAAACGTTTTTGAAAAAAAAGGGTGCATTTTATGAAACATGGGAAAGGTTCAAAGATACACTCAACATGATACCTCGCCATGAATTTCCAATCCCAAAACAAGTTTTAATCTTCTATGAAGGGTTGGTTCTGGGAAACAAACAATTAATTGACATGATGTGTAATGGAAACTTCAAAAACAAAGCCCCAAATGATGCTTACGAGTATCTAGAAGTACTGACCAAACCAAACCAAACATGGGGAACATCACCTTACTATGAGAAGCCACCCAAATCTGTTGGAATTCAAACACTTAGGGATGAATAAAGTCTTAGGGAAAAACTTGATGAACACACTAGAAAGGTCGAGGAGATCGAACTTAGGAAGGTCCATGAAATTAAAACGGTTGACCCCATTTGCACAATTTGTGACAAACATGACCACAAGACCGAAAACTACCCAACCATCCCTTTTATTAAAGATGTTCTTTTAGGAGGACCACTAGCAAAGGTCAATGCTCTAAACTTTCAAGAGCCACTGTACCAAAACAATTTCAATCCAAGTTATAATGACCATCCAGAATTCCATTGGAAAGATAACCAGCAACCCAACCAACAATCGAGTCATCCACAAGGGACCAAACCCCTACAAATTACAAAATTTTCAAAACCATAACTAGTTACAACCACAACTAATCCAATACCAACATCCTTCTATCCAATACCAACAACCTATCTGGAAACCCATTCAACAACTAATCCAACAACCAAATTATCCTCCTGGGATAAGCCAATAAACATAAACCCCTTCTCAATCTTTCCCTCCACCAATCCTTGAACAGTTGTGTAAACAAATGGAGAAAATGAACTTCAAACCATTAAAACTAGGAAGGTACCCATGCTTACTCAGGTGATACCATCCTCATCCTTAAGAGGAGAATCCAGTTACACTCAAACCTCTCATGAACAACTAAAATCAATGACTATTTCAACAAGTGGTAAATCCTTTGAGAAACCTTAACAAACCATTACTGAACCATTAAAAGATTCAACAACACATGAAAATGATGAGAAACCTCCCATGAATTCTGAAAAACCCAATGAGAATATGATGGAACCACAACCACACCAAACACTCAAACAACCTGCTCCCTTCCATCAACACATGACAGGAAAATATAAACTATAACTGAATGAGACTTTGAGGGAAATCTTCTCTCAGGTTAAGTTTAACATTCCCCTTCTTGATGCAATCCAAACCATTCCTGCCTACTCAAAGTACCTTAATGTAACACCCGAGATTTTTATGAGAAATATTTTGTTTTTATACATGATAAAAGGAATCTTTCAATACACACAACACTAGCTTGGCTTTCTTTACACGCAATCGCAGCCTTCCTCGATAGCTTGCGTTGTACGCAATACCGAGTTTCACTAAACAACGATATGCTATTAAAATATTATTAAAACTAGCTGTTATGAATAGTAATAACCACTTTTTGAAATTTTGTAAATTTTATTTTTCAAAAGGGACTTTATTTTTGGATTCAAAATATTGAAATTAGCTTAGGGTGAAATTTTGGTATTTTTCTGAAAACTTTCAATTTTTGATGAATAGTGAAAACACTGGGTTACTATTTAAAAACAGACTTTTTATTTAAATAATTATTTATTTTACTTAAATTTATTTTAGATCAAAATTGATACATAATACCTATATATGTTCAATTTAATTCATTGGAGTCATTTTATAATAATTTTAGATATATAAAAATTTTATTGAACTTTTGACCATCTTTTACCCACCTCCTAAGAGAATTTGCAAATTTACATAAAACTTAATTTTACCGCTTTTGTGAATGGAATTTAAAAAATCCGAGAGAAACGGTTGATTTCAGTAAGTAAAAGGTGGTTCAATGATATGAAAATAATTTTTTGTGAATAGTAACTTTTTACTTTTATTTACCACGGTTAAAAGTAAATTGGGTAATTAAGGGTAAAAATGATATTATTATTACCCTAAAACATGTCCTAATTCTATTGGATAAGTGTAATTAGACCAAAAACAACCTTAGGGATAAAATATTACCCTTTAGGTCCACTTGGATTAGATTAGGACATTTAATATTATTTTATTTAAAGAAGAGTTAAAATAGTTAAAATCAAAGTTTAATAACTAAAACATTTTTAATATAGGGTTATACATAAGATAAATTCGACTATTAATATTAATTATAAAGATAAAAATATTTCCTACATAATGGAATTTTATTTATAATTTTTAGACATTAAATAATTTAATTTATTTATGACACAATGATGATGTAGTAATTACCTTATTAAAGAAATATTAACATAATTGATATTATAAATACCCAAATAAATGTAATTTGAGACTTTTTATGAATTAAAATAATTTTATAGGTTAATATGACATGTTAGTATTGATTTAATTAACTTTTTTCGAACTAATAATGCTGTTTTAATTTTCAAAAAAATAAATTACCAAATAGTGTCAAAATTGACATAAAATAGTTTTTAAAACAAATATTATATTATTAATTTCTATTTTATTATTAAAAATATAATTTTAGGCCAAATGACTTAGATAAGGTTATATATATTAATATTAAACAACTTGGGTTTTGTTTGACTTGTTATAGTAAGTTTATTAACCTTATAGTGTAAGAAAACAAGAAGACACTGTAAAAGTAAAATTATTTAACTTAAAGTTAAATATAAATGATAAGGTTAAAATAGTAACCTAAACTTGTAAAAATTCTATTTTATGAGATTCGTTTGACTTATCCCCACCTTAGCTTCTAAATAAATCAATTTGGAGCTATTAAAAACTGAATATGACTTTATAATAAAATAATATTTTTAGTTTTTCCAAAGGTGCCCCTCTCCTCCCTTATAAAAGGGCACCTCATCCCTCTCCTCCTCACACCACTTTGAGCCATCAAGATCGGCCAAACCATGACAAATTATCTTATACACTTCCTTAGAAACATCCTAGAGGTTCTGGTCTTCTTAAAAGACCATCCCTAGTGCCCTAAGAGGAGGTTAAGAAGAGGCGTTTCAAAGAAGAGGTAATATCCATTACCGATCCTTTCCATTTTCTTTCTTCTTCAACTTCTTCTTCCTTAGTTGTTTCATTGTTAAGTAATAACATAAGTATCACTAATATACTGATATGTTATTATAAATATGAAACAACCTAATTTCACCTTCTATCCACCCTACAAAAAATGAAATCACCGCGCGTGCGTACGTACGGAATACCGTCTCCACGCCGTGGTGTAATCTGTTTTCCACCACCACTTTACTTGGATAGGTATAATGGTGTAAAGAATAAGTATATATGATTATTGTAAAGTTATATTTATTCTGAAATAGTATACATACACTTCAATACAATTCCATGATCATGGGAACGATATCATTGCCCGTACGTACGTACGGCCTACCGTCTCCACGATGTGATGCGACTCGTTCTACATGATCTTCATTCCATAATGATTATATAAATGAATTTAATGAATAAATATGATATATATTACACTAATACCATTCTGGAAATGAGTTATCTATAACCTAAAAAGAAGAATAAGGATTTATTTGACAAAACACGCATAAGAACAAAAAGAAATAAACACCCGAATAACAAGTAACAATGCAATATTACTAATAAGAAGCTAAGAATATGACCATATATGATATCATAACAATGAGAAAAATTTTTGAATAAGTCAATAACATTATTTAAATCATTATACAGGAGGTTCGGATACGTACGAAGCAAATCGGACCTAAGGTAAGGGAAAATCTCACAATCTCAATTTTTATCTGAGATTGTTTATACTTCAGAATTTACTGGGGAATATTTATCATCCACATCTATGTTTAATAAATATGTAATATTATTTATATCCTCATGAAATTGTTTAAATCCAATTTTACCCATTGGTGAGTTTTTAGTAAAATATATGAAAGGAATCTTTTTTCGTTTTTCATACGAGGTACTTTTTGACTTTTCTGGCCAAAGTACGAGAAGAATGTTTTTTTAAACTTATACGGCATGAATGGATTTTTAGAAAATTATTTCCATGAATCTTTATTTACAAGTTTTCAAGTTTATTTTTAATCAACTTATTTTAGTTTAAAATTGTATGACATGTTAAGAAAGGAAAAATGTTTTTGAAGTAGAAAGGATATTTTCTTCAAGAATGGAGTTCAAGTGTTTTATCAAAAATATTTTCCATCTAAGATAATATAGTGTTCTATTTATATACCTATTTTTACATTCTTTTGATTATTTTATGATGGAATTATTTTTATGATGTCTTTTTATCTTATATGGATTGTGTTATGATGGCATGATGATTAAGAATCCCATTTTTATTACATGGGTTATGCTATGATGTATGATTTATGATTTTGTAGAACACATAAGAATGTTTTCATTTTGAGATGGGTGGGACCTATATATCCCTCCAATGCATTGGGTAAAGATTTATATCTCATGAGATAGACATGGCTAGAATGGCAGGTTAAACCGGTTCAGTGATACAGGACTGAAATGAGGAGTGAACTCGGTTCAGAAATGGACTTTTTTCGCTAAGATAGTCTTGGAAATGAGTCTTGACTACTAAGAAATAATTCTCTATGATTATGTGTGTATGCCACAAATTTTCATGTCTTATGTTATGATTATTGGGATTACATTTCACCACTATGATTTATCCCATGTTATGAAATTATGATCTCTTTTGCAGGATAAGATTTCCAAAATATTATGTTTTTATGAATATGTTGTGATTGATATTTCTTTTGTTTACCCTTACTAAGCATTTGAGCTCACCCTTTTGTATGTTTTCTTTTCCCTAGGTCAAGAAGAAGGGTATTAAGTAGGATATGCCAAAAGGGACTCTAGATATGATGAAATAAATGGGAGACAATGTAGATGATTTATGAACCAGTTGTTTAAGTTTCCCAATTTCTAAAGAAACTATACCTATATATTCCTTTCATGGTTTTATTATATGTTGTAATAAGTGTGCTTCAATTATTAATTAATAACAATGTATGTAAAGTATGGGTCGTTATAGTTGGTATCCGAGGAAAGGTATAGTCAACCTTTGGAAACTAGGATGTGAAAGCCTTAGTAAGAACCCTAATGATAAGTCTAAGCATAGAACACAATCTTAGTGTTTTAGAAATGTCCATGAATAACCTCTGATAAGACCTTAAGTGTGAGATTTTATTCTTGATTGTGTGGTTTTCCTATTATAATTAGTGTTTCTCACACTATTCTTCTTGGTTTTAGTCAATGGCTGGAACCCTAAGGAACTGTGTTAATACAGAATGTGAAGGGAAATGCAATGATTGTCCCCCTGAGCAACCAGACATTATGGGAGCTGGAATGCAAAATCTTGTAGCCATGCTCACAATACTTTCTCAAGTTATGAATCATGCAGGACTTCCAAACGAGCAAAGGAAGGAGCAACATTCTGTTGAATCCTTCATGAGGCAGCGTCTACCCTCATTCAGCGGGTCTACTGATCCATTAGTTGCTGAACAATGGATTAGTACTACTGAAAAGATATTTTCAGTTCTTCAATGTTCTGAACATGATAAAGTCATCTTAGCAGTATATCATTTGGAAGGTAAAGATGATCAATGGTGGAATCTTATCAATAATACGAGGCCAAGATATGAAATTGAATCCATGGAATGGGACGAGTTCAATAACTTATTTTTCAATAAGTACTTCCCTCGTATTCTTCGAACAAAGATGGAGAAGGAGTTTCTTGAAATGAAGTAAAATGATGATGAATCTATTAGTACCTATGAAGTAAATTTTACGAGACTTACAAGGTACGATTCAGGGATTATTATCCAGCCTGAGAGTAAGATCAATCGATTCTTTAGTTGCTTAAAACCAAGACTCCGAAGGGAGTTAGCCATAAGGGACTTCAATATCTACGAGGAAATCATTCGATGTGCTCTCAAGGTTGAGATGGATATTTGAGTAACACATCGGTCATATGGGTTGGATAAGAAGAGGAAAATGGAATTCAAAGGAAAATATAAAGAGCACACTGAAAATAAGATGATTTTTCCCTTATGCTCAAAGTGTGGAAAGAAACATGGAGGGAGTATTCTTAAAGGGACAAGTAAATGTTTCGAATGTGGAAAACAAGGTCATCGGGAATTTGAATGCCGCAATGATGGGAAGAAGATGTCTAGTGATGCGAAAAAATAAAAGGCTACACAGAGTGCACCTCCTACACTTCAATGTTAAAAGTGCAAGGAAATAGGGCATTATTCCAATCAATGCCCTAATCTAAGGGTTTTTGACGATGATCGACGTCAACAAACTCTTAAGGCCAAAGACAAAGAAAATTCACATGAAATTTCTATCAGCGATGTGGAGTAGGATAACGAAGTGGTGAAAGGTACACTTACCATCCACTCTAAAGTAACAAATGTTTTATTTGATTATGGATCCACCCACTCTTTTATTTCTGAAGAATTTTCTAAGGGTATCGTCGTATTACCTCAAAAATTTGATGTTGAGTTAGCTGTGACAACCCCTAATGGCACAACAGTCGCATCAAATGTTTATAATTCTTCTCCGATTGAAGTTTGTGGGAAAGTGATTCCTAAAAATCTTCTGATCCTTCATATAGTAGAATTTGATGTGATTCTTGGTATGTATTGGATTTCTTTATATGGAGCTCATATCAATTTACAAAGAAGGGAAGTCACATTTCATATTCCAGATCAATCTATGATCGTCTATCGATGCAAGGATGAACATAACCTTCCAGTGTAAATTTATTCCATCTTATGGGTCTTGATTCCACTAAATGAAGGTTATTTATCTCAAATGGTTGGTGAGAAACTCACGATTAATAATACACCCATTGTACGGGAGTTTGATTATGTATTTCCGGAGGAATTGTCGGGTCTTCCACCAAATCTTGAAGTTGAGTTTTCAATAGAACTCCTACCGGGTGCTATGCCTATTTCAAAGACACCTTATAGAATGGCCCCAATTTAGTTGTAAAAATTGAAGAAGCAACTCCAAGAGAATATTGATAAGGGATTAATACGACCTAGTGCGTCACCTTGGGGATCACATGTTCTGTTTTTTAAGAAGAAAGATGGATCAATGAGACTCTGCATTGATTATCGAGAACTTAACAAGATCACTATCAAGAACAAATATCCTCTCCCATGCATTGATGACTTATTTGACCAATTACACGGAGCTAAATACTTTTCCAAGATTGATCTTCGTTCATGGTATCATCAATTAAGGGTCAAAAGGGAGGATATACCAAAGATGGATTTCCGTACAAGGTATGGACACTATGAATTTATAGTGATGCCATTTGGTCTTACTAATTCCCCTGCTATCTTCATAGATCTGATTAATAGAGTCTTTAGAGACTATCTTGATCAGTTTGTGGTAGTCTTTATAGACGATATTCTTGTTTATTCAAAGTGCAAGTAAGAACATGAAGATCACTTGAGAATTGTATTGAAGACCCTGAGAAAGGAGAAGCTTTATGCCAAATTTACCAAGTGTGAATTTTGGCTTCAAAAAGTTTCATTTTTGGGTCACATAATCTCAAAATAGGGGATATCTGTGGATCCAGCAAAAATAGAGGTTATAGAAAGATGGTTAAGACCGACAACATTAACTGAGATCTGAAGTTTTCTTGGTTTGGCTGCATATTATCGACATTTTGTGAAAGATTTTTCACGATTATCTAATCCACTCACCAGGTTGACTCAAAAAGGAGTTAAGTTCATGTGGATAGAGGAATGTGTAGAGAATTTCAAGAAGTTAAAAAGAAGGTTATCTAGTGCACCTGTGCTCACACTGCCTTGTAGTGGAGAAAGGTTTGTGATATATAGTGATGCATCCAAGAAGGTATTAGGGTGTGTTCTCATGAAAAATGATATGGTGATAGCTTATGCCTCATGACAGTTGAAAATCCATGAGCAAAATTACCCAACTCATTATTTGGAGTTAGCTGCGGTAATATTTGCATTAAAGATTTGGATGCATTATCTTTATGGTGGAAGGTGTGATATTTATACTGATCATAAAATTTTAAAGTATATTTTCACATATAAGGAGCTAAATATGTGTCAAAGAAGATGGTTGGAGCTGATTAAGGATTACGACTTCTCAATTCATTACCACCCTGGGAAAGCAAACAGGGTGGCAGACGCATTAAGTCGACAAGACCATGCCAGCTTATCCATGATGAGGATAAAAAAAGATCCAATATTTATGGATTTACAAAGTATGGATCTTGGAATTATAATAGAAGGGGAAAAATCTTATCTTTCTCAAATGAATGTTCAACCATCTATACATGTGAAGATTAAAGAGGCACAGAAAGAAGACGTAGAGATACAAAAGAAGGTGAGAAATGTTCTTGAATTCAACCTTGATTGTGATGGGATAATAAGGTTCAGGAATCGGGTTTGTGTTCCTCCCATCCCAGAATTAAAGAAGGAGCTGCTGGATGAGGCTCATAGTTCTTCATTCTCTATTCATCCTGGAAGCACAAAGATGTATAGGGACCTGAAAGAGTACTTCTGGTGGGATGGCATGAAAAGAGATGTTGCTGAATATGTCTCTTGATGCTTGGTTTGTCAGTAAGTTAAAGTTGAGAGACAGAAGTCTAAGGGGATGTTTCAACCATTACCCATACCTGAATGGAAATGGGAAAACATCACTATGGGCTTTGTCACTAGACTTCCTAAAACGTCCAAAGGAAATAATGCTATCTGGGTTATAGTTGATCATCTTACAAAGTCGGCACACTTAATTGCTATTAGAGAGGATTTATCTCTTGATCATCTTGCTAGGATATATGTAAAGGAAGTGGTAAATTGCATGGAGTACCACTTTCCATTATATCTGATTGGGATCTGAGGTTTACCTCGAAGTTTTGGTGAAGTATTCATCATACTCTAGATACAGAGTTGAGCTTCAGCACTGCTTATCATCCTCAGACAGACGGTCAGTCTGAGAGAACAATTCAAACTCTAGAAGATATGTTAAGAGCTTTCTCTATGGACTTCAAAGGTGGTTGGGATCAAAACCTACCTTTGGTGGAATTTTCTTATAATAATAGATTTCACTCCAGTATTCAGATGGCTCCTTATGAATCTCTCTATGGAAAGAAATGTCTAACTCCAACTTGCTGGGATAAAGTTGGGGAAAGAAAGCTATTAGGACCTGATCTTGTTGATGAGATGGCAGAAAAGGTCCGATCTATTCAACAACACATAAGAGCAGCTCAGAGTCGACAAAAAAGTTATGCCGATAACCGAAGAAAAGACCTAGAGTTTGAAGTGGGTGATATAGTGTTCTTATGAATATCTCCTTAGAAGAGAGTAATGAGATTTGGAAAGAAGGGAAAGTTGAGCCCTAGGTATATCGGTCCTTTCCAAATACTGGATTGTGTTGGGAAGGTATCTTACCGATTGGCGCTTCCACCGAATCTCTCTCAAGTTCATGATGTGTTCCATGTATCTCTCCTGAGAAAGTACATACCCGATCCATTATGTGTACTCAGCTCAGAAGTTGTACCGCTGGAGCAAGATCTTTCTTATGAAGAATAGCCGATAGAGATTCTGAATCGTAGCGAAAAAGTTCTACGAAACAAGACCACTCGCTTGGTGAAAGTTTTATGGAGGAACCACCAATTAGAAGAAGCTACATGGGATCTTTAGGATATGATGAGGGAGAGGTATCCTCATCTGTTTGTTACGAAGTGAAGAATTTCGAGGGCGAAATTCATTTTAAGGGTGGTAGAATGTAACACCTGAGATTTTTATGAGAAATATTTGTTTTTATACATCATCAAAGGAATCTTTCACTACACACAACACTATCTTGGCTTGATTTACACGCAATCACGGCCTTCCTCGATAGCTTGTGTTGTACGCAATACCGAGTTTCACTAAACAATGACATGCTATTAAAATATTATTAAAACTAGCCGTTATGAATAGTAATAACCACTTTTTGAAATATTTTAAATTTTCTTTTTCAAAAGGGACTTCATTTTTGGATTCGGAATATCAAAATTAGCCTAGGGTGAAATTTTGGTATTTTTCTGAAAACTTTCAATTTTTGATGAATAGTGAAAACACTGGGTTACTATTTAAAAACCGACTTTTTATTTAAATAATTATTTTTTTTACTTAAATTTATTTTAGGTCAAAATTGATACATAATACCTATATAAGTTCAATTTAATTCATTGGATTCATTTTATAATAATTTTAGATATATAAAAATTTTATTGAACTTTTGACCGTCTTTTACCCACCTCTTAGGAGAATTTGCAAATTTACATAAAACTTAATTTTACCTCTTTTGTGAATGGAATTTCAAAAATCCAAGAGACACTGTTGATGTCAGTAAGTAAAATATGGTTCAATGAGATGAAAATAATTTTTTGTGAATAGTAACTTTTTACTTTTATTTACCACGGTTAAAAGTAAATAGGGTAATTAAGGGTAAAAATGATATTATTATTACCCTAACACATGTCCTAATTATATTGGATAAGTGTAATTTTACCAAAAACAACCTTAGGGATAAAATATTACCCTTTAGGTCCACTTGGATTAGATTAGGACATTTAATATTATTTTATTTAAAGAAGAGTTAAAATATTTAAAATCAAAGTTTAATAACTAAAACATTTCTAATATAGGGTTATACATAAGATAAATTCGTCTATAAATATTCATCAGAAATCTAAAAATATTTCCTAAATAATGAAATTTTATTTATAATTTTTAGACATTAAATAATTTAATTTATTTATGACACAATGTTGATGCAGTAATTACCTTATTAAGGAAATATTAAAATAATTGATATTATAAATACCAAAATAAATGTAATTTGAGACTTTTTATGAATTAAAATAATTTTATAGGTTAATATGACATGTTAGTATTTATTTAATTAACTTTTTTCGAACTAATAATGTTGTTTTGATTTTCACAAAAATCAATTACCAAATAGTGTCAAAATTGACATAAAATAGTTTTTAAAACAAATATTATATTATTAATTGTTATTTTATTCCTAAAAATCTAAGGTTCGGCCAAATGACTTAGATAAGGTTATATATATTAATAATAAACAACTTGGGGTTCGTTTGTCTTTTTATAGTAAGTTTATTAACCTTATAGTGTAAGAAAACAAGAAGACACGGTAAAAGTAAAATTATTTAACTTAAAGTTAAATCTAAATGATAAGGTTAAAATAGTAACATAAACTTGTACAAATTATATTTTATGAGAGTATTTTAACCCATAACCACCTTATCTTCTAAATAAATTAATTTGGAGCTATTAAAAACCGAATATGAATTTATAATAAAATAATATTTTTGTTTTTCCAAAGGTGCCCCTCTCCTCCCTTATAAAAGGGAACCTCCTCCCTCTCCTCCTCACACCACTTTGATCCATAAAGCTCGTCCAAAACATGACAAATTATCTTCTCCACTTCCTTATAAACATCCCAAAGGTCCTGGTCTTCTTAAAATACCATCCCTAGTGCCCTAAGAGGAGGTTAAGAAGAGGCGTGTCAAAGAAGAGGTAATATCCATTACCGATCCTTTCCATTTTCTTTCTTCTTCAACTTATTCTTTATTAGTTGTTTCATTGTGAAGTAATAACATCAGTATCACTAATATACTGATATGTTATTATAAATATGAAACAACCATATTTCACCTTCTATCCATCCTACGGAAAATGAAATCATCGCGCGTGCCTACGTACGGAATACAGTCTCCACGCCGTGGTGTAATCTGTTTTCCACCACCACCTTACTTGGATGGGTATAATGGTGTAAAGAATAATTATATATGATTATTGTAAAGTTATATTGATTCTGAAATAGTATACATACACTTCAATACAATTCCACGATCATGGAAATGATATCATCGCTCGTGCGTACGTACGGCTTACCGTCTCCACGATGTGATGCGACTCGTTCTACATGATCTTCATTACATAATGATTATATAAATGAATTTAATGAATAAATATGATATATATTACACTAATAACATTCTTTAAATGAGTTATCTATAACCTAAAAAGAATAATAAGGATTTATTTGACAAAACACACATAAGAACAAAAATAAATAAACACTCGAATAACAAGTAACAATGCAATATTACTAATAAGAAGCTAAGAATATGACCATATATGATATCATAACAATGAGTAAAATTATAGAATAATTCAATAACATTATTTAAATCATTATACAGGAGGTTCGGACACGTACGAAGAAAATCGGACCTAAGGTAAGGGAAAATCTCGCAATCTCAATTTTTATCCGAGATTGTTTATACTTCAGAATTTACTGGGGAATATTTATCATCCACATCCATGTTTCCTAAATATCTAATATTATTTATATCCTCCTAAAATTTTTTAAATCCAATTTTACCCATTGGTGAGTTTTTAGTAAAATATATAAAAGGAATCTTTTGTCGTTTTTCATACGAGGTACTTTTTGACTTTTCCGTCCAAAGTATGAGAAGAATGTTTTTTTTAACTTATACAGAATGAATAGATTTTTAGAACATTATTTCCATGAATCTTACTTTACAAGTTTTCAAGTTTATTTTTAATCAACTTCTTTTAGTTTAAAATTGTATGACATGTTAAGAAAGGAAAAAAAATTGAAGTAGAAAGGATATTTTCCTCAAGAATGGATTTCAAGTGTTTTATCAAAAATATTTTTCATCTAAGATAATATAGGGTTCTGTTTATATCCCTATTTTTAAATTGTTTTTATTATGTTATGATGGAATTATTTTTATGATGTCATTTTATCTTATATGTATTGTGTTATGATGGCATGATGATTAATAATCCCATTTTTATTGCATGGGTTATGCTATGATGTGTGATTTATGATTTTGTGGCACACATAAGAATGGTTTCATTATGAGATGGGTGGGACCTATATCTCCCTCCAATGCATTGGGTAAGGATTTATATCTCATGAGATAGACATGGCTGGAACGGAAGGTTAAACCAGTTTAGTGATACAGGATTGAAACGAGGAGTGAACTCGGTTCAGAAATGGACTTTGTCCGCTAAGATATTCTTGGAAATGAGTCTTGAATACTAAAAAATGATTCTCTATGATTATGTGTATATGCCACAAAGTTTCATGTCTTATGTTATGATTATTGGGATTACATTTCACCACTATGATTTATCCCATGTTATGAAATTATGACCTCTTTTTCAGGATAAGATTTCCAAAATATTATGTTTTTATGAATATGTTGTTATTGATATTTCTTTTGTTTACCATTACTGAGCATTTGAGCTCACCCTTTTGTTTGTTTTCTTTTCCCCAGGTCAAGAAGAAGGGTATTATGTAGGATATTCCAAAAGTGACTCTAGATATGATGAAATAAATGAGAGACAATGTAGATGATTTATGAACCATTTTTTTATATTTCCCAGTTTCTAAAGACACTATACCTATACGATACTTTCATGGTTTTGTTATATGTTGTAATAATTGTGCTTCAATTATGAAGTAATAACAACATATTTAAAGTATGGGTTGTTATACTTAAGGACTTGTTCACTTTTAAAAAGAAATTTTCACATAAAAACCAAGTCCTTTTGGCTGCTAATTTGAGTACCACTATTCAAGGGACCATTACTCAAAACTTGAAAGATCCAGAATGTCCATACATCAATTTTGAGTTAGGAGAGAACAAAGTTTTCAAAGCCCTTTGTGTTCTAGGAGCTAGTGTGAACCTAATTTCTTATGCCAGGTATTTTCAGTTATGGATCAAAGAACTCCAACCCACATTTATTACTCTTCAAATTTTTGATCATAGTGTTCGAGTTCCTAAGGGGATCTTAAAGGATGTTTTGGTGAAAGTTGAAAATTTAATTTACCCTACTGAATTCATTGTCCTTGACAATCACCCAATCTTATATCATAGAGAGAAAACCCCCATCATCATTGGTTGTCCCTTCTTATAAACAATTAACTCATTCATCTGAGTTAGGAATAGGAACATGATAATAACCTTCGGAAACATGAGCCTCGATTTGAACATCTACAATGAAAACTCTCAAATTGGGGATGATGAAGAGATCCATGAGGTTAATTGGATTGGAAGTTTTTATAGTGAACTATAAGAACATCAAGAAATTATTGAAGTATGTTTAAGTAAATAAGAGATTTATTTCCTTTGTTCACATGAGGTAAATTTGTCTCCTTGGCTTGAATCTATTTTAGAAATCTCTTTTGATGATTTTCTCGAATCACCAATAAATGATACCATTTTTGAAATCAAAAACATCGATTCCATACCCATTAATGACATTGATTTGGAAAATTTTATGGATGAAACTTATATTCAAAAGGAACCAATTCTATCAAAAAAATTATAAAAAGAGACTGAGATTGATACAAGGCCCCATCCTTCTTTCGAAAGTGCTAACCAATCTGTTCTTGAATTTAAGGTCCCACCTTCATCACTCAAGTATGCTTTCTTAGGAGACAATTAAACTATTCCTGTTGTCATTTCTTCCTCTCTTGAATCCAATCAAGATAGGATGCTTCTAGATGTCCTAGAAAAGCATAAGAAAGCAATTGGATGGATCCTTTCTGATATTCCTAGAATTATCCCACTCATTAGAACTCATAGGATTGTTGTTGAATATGACTCCAAACCATGTATTAAACCTTAATGGAGACTCAATACCAATATTATAGATGTGTTAAGGAAAGAACTTCTTAAGTTTTTGAAAGTGTATATCACCTACCCCTTTACTAAAAGTGAGTGGGTAAGCCCAATTCAAGTCATTTCAAAAAAGGATAGAATCAATGTGATCACCAATAAGGATGGTGACCTTCTCCTCACAAGGGTTAGTAGTGGATGGAGAGCTTGCATTGACTATAGGAATCTCAACTCATGTACTAATAAAGACCATTTCCCCTTGCCCTTTATTGATCTAGTCCACGAGCGAGTGGTGGGTCATCAATTCTACCGCTTCCTAGATGGATTATCAAGGTATCATCAAATCGAGGTCTCCTTAGAGGATCAAGTAAAAAAAACATTCACTTGTCTATTTGGCACTTTTACCTTCAAGAGCATGACCATTGGGTTATGTAATACCCCTGGTACCTTCTAGCGGTGCATGATGGGAATCTTCTTGTTCATAGTGGGGGATTATTTAGAGGTCTTTATGGATGAATTCTCAACCTTTAGGGATACTTTTGAGTGATTCCTTCTAAATGTTAAAAGGGTTTTTTCAAGATACAAGGATAAGAATCGCATCCTAAATTGGGAAAAATTCCATTTCATGGTAAAGGAAGGACTTGCTTTAAGACATCTGGTCTCTGGTAGAGGGATTGAAGTTAATAAAGCTAAGGTCGATATCATTTGTCACCTTAACTCTCCTAAAACTTTCAAGTAATTTAGGTCCTTCTTAGGACATACTGGTTTATATAGAAGGTTCATTAGGAACTTTAACTCCATTTCCCAAACACTTTATACACTTATGGTGAAAGATGATCCATTTTTATAGGAATAAAGATGTGATGAATCATTCTCTACACTCAAGTTAGCTCTTATCTCTCCACCTATCATGCAATCTCCCAATTAGAAACTTCTGTTAGAGCTCATGTGTAATGAGAGTGAATTCATTGTAGGATAATTCTTAGGAAAATGGTGTGAGAAAACTCCATGTTTAATTACTTACATGAGAAAATATTTAAATGATGAACAAATCAATTACACCACTATTGAGAAAGAGTTACTTGTTGTTTTTTATTCCTTATAGAAATTCAGGTCCTATCTCTTAGGATCACTCATTATTGTCTTCACCGATCATTCATCCCTAAAATAGATTTTCCAAAAACAAGATGACAAGGCTAGATTGATTAGGTGGTTCCTTCTTCAAGAGTTGTATTTAACCATTAAGGATAAAAAGGGTGTTGAAAATGTTGTATCTAATAAACTCTCTAGAATGGAATTAAAAGACAAATTGCATCACCTTTCTTTGTCTGATTCATTTCCCAGTGAGTGCCTCTATTCTATGAGTGATTGCTCATGGTATGCTGACATAGAAAACCACTTGGATATAGGTGATATTCCAAAATTCCTTGGCACCCAATCTAATAGTAAATTATTTTATAATGTAAAAAACTATGTGTTTGATGATCCTTACCTCTTCAAGTTCCGTCCTAATCAAATCATTAGGAGATGTGTTCCTAAGTTTGAGAAAGAGCTCATTCTAAGATTTTGTCATGGCGCGGCATATGGAGGCCACTTTTCCACAAAGAAAACTACTGAAAAGGTCCTCCATAGTGGTTTATATTGACCTAACCTCACTAAGGATTTCTACCAATTCTTCCAAAGTTATCCTCAATGTAAAAAAACTAGGATCCATTACCAAAAGGAATCAAATGCCCCTCACTCCCATTCTGGTCATCGAAATCTTTGATTATTGGGGAATTGATTTCATGGGACTATTTACAAAATCTAGGGGATGCCTCTACATCCTCTTATCTATTGATTATGTCTCAAAATGGGTTTATTCCATTCCCACCAAGTCCAACGATCATCATGTTGTGATCTGATTTCTGAAAGAGTGCATATTTTCTCAATTTAGAATTCATAGGGCTATAATCAGTGATCGAGGAACCCATTTCTACAACCTACCATTCTATTCACTCATTTCTAAGTATGGTATTTCTTATAAAGTTTCAACTACATACCATCATCAAACCAATGGTCAAGAAGAGTTAGCGAATAGGGATATTTAGTAAATTCTTTAAAAAACTGTCAATCCCTCTAGGAAAGATTGGTTTGAGAAATTCTTGGATTACCTTTAGTAATATCATACAGTATTCAAAACCAATGTAAGAATGTCACCATATAGGTTGGTTTATATAAAATCACACCATTTACCTATTGAAATTGAGCATAAGGCCTTTTGGGCAATCAAAAAAATGAACTTTGAAATTTCTTTGGCTGAAACAAAGAGGAAATTAGATATTAATGAACTTGAGGAACTTAGGATGGGGAATTATAAAAATTAAAGGATAAATAAAGCTAGAGTTCAATGATACCAATCTAGGAATATCAAAGTCAAACACTTTGAACTAGGAAAATTCATGCTCTTGTGTAGTTCAAAACTTCATTTACACCTGAGAAATTTATGGTCGAGATGGTCAGGTCCATACATAGTGAATCATGTGTACCCTCATGGGATAGTAGAGATTTAGGATCCCACTAGTGGTCATGTCTTCAAAGTCAATGGACATAATTTAAAACCATTCATTGAATCATTCAATAAACAAGAAAAAAAGGAGTTAACTAATCCAACCTATGAATCAGAAAAAAGTTGATATATTCAGTGTCTATATTGGGATAACGACATTCAACAAATCACTTTTTGGGAGGCAACCTGACCTTTACCTTTACACTAACTCAAGGTTTGGAGTTTCAAAATAAACAAGTATGTTTTTTCCTTTCCTTTTGTTTTTGTTAATTTTTAGTTAAGGGAACCTCAAGGTGTTTCCATGGTTTCTAATTGTATTAGGGTGTAAGATTCAAGGGATTCTTAGATTCATGAATTTTTAGTCAAATCACAGGTGTGAAAAAAAACTACCATCGTTGATGAGGCTTCTATGAGTGACATGGAGATTAAGGGATTAAATGGGAGCAATGAGAACTTCAACTTCAACCACCAGGTGACTTCATTCCATGATTCACATTTTCAATTTATTTTTGGAAATCCACTTCTCGGCCTCTACCCAACTTCTAAATTTTCTTTTCTTTAAACACTGGGGATAGTGTTATTTTAAGTTGGGTGGGAGATAAAATAAAAAATTGCTTTTGTGTGAAAAAAAATTATTTGAAAAAAGGTGTGCCTTAATGGAAGGAAAATTTTCTTTAACCTTGAACATGATAATTCACATTGCACACTTTTAAATTTAATATCAAATAATTTTTCATGCCTTTATTTTTATTTTAATGAAATTTTATGTTCATGTGCATATATTTTGGAAAGTGCGGTTGTCCGATGTGATTTTTCACCATTTATATTTTCATCCATTTAATAAAAAAACACAATGCATATCCTCTGGATTATGGGGTATTAGTTTGAGTTCTTGGGGTCCCATAATAAATGCCATAGGTTTGGTGATCATTTTAATTTTAACATGAGTATTCAAAAAAATCAAAAAAAAATAAAGACAAAATAATCAAACAAAAAAAATAAATTGTGTGTAGAACAATGGATTGACCTAATGAGTGGATTTCAGCACTTGGGGATCGTGACTACATAGTTTTCTAGACCAGAGTTGGGAATTTTATCTCTATTTGTGGTGATTTTAATTTGTTTTTTATTGAGTTAACTAAAGATGATGCCCGAGTATATGAGCTTCACTTGGTGCCCTAAGGTCTTTGAGCCTGAGATTCATCGGCAAAGTCTCACTAAATGGGTTGGCTTGATTGAATTCAATTTCAATTACCATGGAAAAATTAAAAAAACAAAAAAAATGAATACTCATCTTAATATTAAAATTTGATTCAACCTAGAACTTCCATCTTTTCTCTCATGAATAATGTTGAACCCCCATGTCTATTGTGATGCACAAAATATCATCATGATTAATTGGAATTGGATGAAATATTGTGATGAATTTGAAAAAAATGAATGGGATTGTACTTGGGATGTGATTATGAACCTATATTGTGTTTAAATTATTTTTATGGGTTTCATAATTGTTTTATATGAGGTATTTTGGTGAGCATTGTGTATTAAAATGTTTTTGGAAAAGGGAATTCGAATTTCATATTTTTGAGATATATTTTTCTCGGTACTAGAAAAAATCAAGTTGGGGGTGTGATTAGCCACTAAAAGAGTCTAATATTAATTTTTTATATTACAATATTCATGTTATTCATTATTCATAAACACTATTTTTAGTGCATTTTACAATTTAAACACTATTTCACATTATTATTGTAATTATTTGTTAAAGTTCACTATTACATGGTACATATTTGAACACCTCCTAAAACAAAAAATGGTCATGATTTTACTTTAATATTTAATTTTCAGGTTTCTCATTCCATTGGTAACAATTCATACTTTTGGAGTAATTGAATATTCATATTGGAAGACCACTGAAGTGGGCCTTGAACCAACAACATTCTTGGTGAAGTGAATTGGATAGAAGCCCATTAAAATTATTGTAGAAGACAAGATCTAATCCCAATAAATCTGAAATTTTAACTGAATATATAAGAAGTCATGGGGAACATTTTATCAAATTGTGACAAGAGCTAATTAGTAGTGTTAAAGGGAGTTCTATGTGGCCCAAGTTGGTGATAAAATTATGGGCCAAATTCTACAGCCCAGAACAACATCCCACCATTTTTTACATATCTCGCAAACCAAATATCCATTATGGATGAAATGTTACATAATATTAGGGGACATATGTATCTTTATTTTTTTCTTCTATCATTCACCAAAATTTGGTCATCTAGAATATCATTTAGGTGCCTCTATTCAGTGGATGCAAGTTGGCTCAGATTGTTTGTCAAGGGTGGAAAAGTTCAATCTCCCTTAACTTTCCACCCACCTAGGCCCACCACCATTAATTAAGGTGACTTCCACTATTGGAGGATCTACCCAAGGCTTCAAAAATTCTTATTTAATGTAGTGGTGGTGAAGGAGTTGATCATATTTGGTGCTTGGTTTAATTGTATTGTTATGTTGTCGCTTTGTGTTTGTAATTTCATTTCTTCCTCATGTGAGTTGTTCAATTCACCTTAGTTTCTTAATAAAAGTTATTCTTATCCTATTATTATATTATTATTCATATCATGTTGATATTTTTTCCACAATTTGTGAATTTATTCCCACCAAACCTTGTGAAATTATTCACACAACGGTGGTGTGATTATTTTGTTTTATTGTTTTTCTCTTCTTCAATTCATCCCTCATGAGTCTACTTCCTGCTTCCATTTATAGAATAGCATCAATGGAGGGATAAAACATTTTTGGGTTGATCCAAGGGAGTATAAAGGGGTTGGATTGGATTTTATTTACCACTCAATTAATGTTTAATCACTTCTTTTAATTGAGATTTTTATTTGACGATTTTAAAACTTCTTCATCCTTAATGAATTTTAAGGCCACACACTTCAAGTTCTAATACAAAACTTTACCTTGGATTTCTCATAAATATGACCCTGTAAGTGTATAGTTTATTAGTATTATGTTTTTTTTGGTATTAAACCAGTAAGTTATAAATTTGTTTGATCTTATTGAATGAACCCATCTCAAATATAAGAAATTGAAATCATTAAAAAGGAATTTCATCCAATCCATCCATTGTAATAACCTCAAATCAACCCTTTCTGATAAATTGAATTCATGTAGAACTGTTAGTGATATTTTAAACCCATCTAAAATAAACTGAAAGTTGGAAACTTCATAGCCAAAAAAAATACATAGAATTTACGTGTCTGTAGGTTTCTTCTTAGGTCTCTGAGGATTCGACAACCCAATCTACACTATAAGTGACCACTTAACCCTAAAAACTTGAGTAAATTTGGGCGAGACCATCAACTCTCTCAATTCACTCCCACCTTATGAGTTAACTAACTCAGTCACTTCCCAAACCTAAACTAAAATAATATGACGATCTACTAACCATCCCCAGCCTCAAAAGTCATCCTATGACACATCGTCACTCCTTTACCTCATCAGGTGCTCAAATTGTTCTTGTGCCATACCTGACACCCACCAAGTACCGCATATCATTAGATTGTTTCCTTGTTCTCATGTTTCACATAACACCTATGAGGTCTTGCATCTCAAAAAATGCTAAAAAGTACCTATACGTCATCAGGCACCCATAAATCCTGCATCTCATCAGATGCCCACAATCAGTCCTGGTTCCATGCACCTCAATTGTAACATACACTGCATTGATTCCCATAAATAATACTGGTGCCATACACCTCATATATATATATATATATATCACACATTTGAGTTGATTCCAACCTACTAACCAGCACCTGGTTAGTCCATAATTTACATCATGTGCACCTCATGCACCCAAAATGGGCATGCCTACAAAAAGGGTCATGCCAAAATAAAAAAGGAACCCAATCAATCCCATGACATACCTCTAACTGTAGTCAGCTTCCTAAAGTACTCTAAACCTAGAAAATACACTGCATTCACCTGGACTAAAGCTCAACTACCTAAGTTCTGGCCTCCCTGTAGAGCTTCACTAGCTCTCAGACACTAACTCCACTTTTGGGACCAACTATCTCTGCTACGACCTTTGCGTGAAATTGAATCTTTCTTTCCAGGTTCTGGTACTTCTCTCGATCCTAATTCAGATTCCTAAGTATCCCGAGTCCCTAGCTCCTGGATATCTGATAAGGATTTCTATAGAACCTTTCAAGATGCCCAACTTAGCTGCATGCTTGGAACTCCTTCAGTGGCTGGTCACACTACATCTACACATGTCCTAAATGCCCACACTAGAAGAACATCATTGAATACCCACTCCTCGATGGTCTATTTAAGTATCTGATTTTTACATGCTGTTAAGACTCCTCATGGGCTCACTTCCTATTACCTAAAGAATCATCGCTAATATCATTTGATGTTGTCACCCGGATTGAGTATGACTGGTCTATCAAATTGCCCTCGGCTATCAGAGCCTAATTCACAACTGACATCCCATGGGGCTTTGTTAAATCCTATGGGGATAACCAAATTTAGTAACATATAAAAAATCAAAAAAAAACTAACTAAAAATGTAATATCTAGAAAGTATAAGTGTTGAACCCATAGGTATGGATCGTAGTTTTAAAATTAATAAAAGAAAATGAAACTGAAATTGTTTAATTGTTTGGAAAGAGAAAGAAATAGCAGCAGCAAAGATTGGGTTTTGAATCAAGAGATGAGTCATGCTAAGTTCAGTGATTTTTAGGTTCATGTGCTAGGGATTAAATTGAAAATTCATTTATTCAGTTTTGGTGACAGAATTAGGTTAGTTGGGATCCTTAGTCTGGGTACCCTACCCTAATAATGTGATTGCACCTTTGGAATGGTCATCTTATTGGTGTAAAAACAAAACTAGGTGACCTAAAACCATATTTAAATATAACCAGACTAGAGTGAATAATGTTCATACACAAGATAAGGTGATTAATTCATGCAACAAAATAATAATCCTCAGAACGCATCAATGATCGTGCAATATAAAAAGAAATAGATTTGGAATTGAAAAAAAATGTTGCAGTAATTCAAAACATGAATAATAAATAAAATCAATCCCTAAAAACAAATCCCCTTAAAATCACATCACATGGAACTAAAGAAACTACTCGCTCATGCTAGGCATGATGAGAATGAGTAGCATGGGTACCCAAAGAAGAAAGGCGGTGAAGAACGGTGGTGAAGTGGGACCTCGGATTGTCACTCCATCGTATGGCAGCATCTGTCAGTGTCCCTTTTACTCCTATGTTAATAGACTATCTTGGAAGGGTGGCCAAGGGGATCTATTTATAGCAAATCCCATAAAATCCTCAACTGTGTTGCATTTATTTTTATGTTCATTGTTGTCATCACAATGTGTAACTAGGTTCCACAATGTGTAATCTATCGAATTTCAAGCATCGTGAATCTCAAAAAAATATTATCCAAAAACTTATCCCAAAAAATTTCACATTGTTTAATTTAGTTACACAATGTGTAATTGTTTTTCACAGTGTGAAATGAAGCATGACTTGTCTTACGCAGCTAATTCCTTTTGAAAAAATCACAACATGTAATCGCCCTGCGCCAATTTTCCAGCTCCACTTCTTTCTAAAAAATCCATTTTTTGGCTCATATTTTATAAACCTTTTATTCCTTTTACAAATATTCATCACTTCCTACCAAAAATAATAAAACAAGTCAATTAATACCAAAATTAGAAGTATTATTCAATTAAATACACAAATCAACACATTAAAACACTCTAAAATGTATGTATAAAATACACTTATCAACAACCAATGATAATGAGGCTAACCTGAATATTTTTACTTTAACCTTGATGGAATGTTGTAAACCATACTCAAAATGCCTCACTCTTGAGGTGACATCGCCCACCATACCGAGTGCGAAACGAGAAAATCCTATAAAAGTAGTTGTATAGTCCATGGCGGACATGTCTCCCTACTATAGGCTCAAGAACTCCCAAGATCTCTCTTCCCTCAATGTCTATATAAATAAGTTCTCTAAGAACCTAGCCTTAAATTCCTTCCAAGATAGTCCCTCATGTATGCCTACTTAAACCTGTATGTCCCACCAGTGCTTTGTCAATCCTCTGATCATGTACATCACTAGCTTCACCCTCCAACCTAGGGGTGTCTCGAGCTAATTGAAGATGGTATGTACTATGTCAATCTAGTTATCTATTTCCTATGGTCTATCCTCACCCTCAAATAGCAGTGTTTATTGTGACTGGAACTCTCAATTTAGGTATTCTATCGATGGATCTACTCTATTAGATCTCCTATCGATTCCCTGTATAACACGTACTCACCTTGAGTTGGTCATCAAGCCATGGCCCAAAAGTTGTCATATACTGTAGCTGAACTGTGTGTACCAGATCCTTTACCTATGCATGTACCTACATCTCATGATCTTCCCAACCCTTCAGGGCCTCATCCCAACCATCAGGGGCCTCATCCTCTGCACACTCAAGCGGTACCATATCACCACCCTCATAATGTTCTATTGGATCTCATCTAGGTAGTATCCCACTTAATACCAATATCATGGTCAAACATTCATAATAATATATATATATAAATATCGTAGATAGGGAAATCTATAATAAATAGTGCAATCTCACCACCCTTACACCCTCATACCGCACCCTGTCACACAACATTCGGCCTCAAGGCCCCTCACCTACCCATATTAGAGTTAGGTGTCAAAGGTAATCTGGCCTCATGAAACCCTACCTACCCACATCAGAGTCAGGAATCAAGTGTCATCTGACCTCATATCCTCTATCCTTCTCATAACAAGGTTAGACGTCACATATAATCTGAGGTAGCTAAGTATAATTCCACCAAAGAGAAGCTATATAAGAAAACACTATTTGGATTCCTTTGTTGACACTTTAAAAAACTCATCACCTATAATCATACCTACCTACTCGTACCAGAGTCAGGACCATATATCATATGCATATAGTCACATCACATCACATACTGATCTCATTGGAACCACATTCTTGGTTTGGATGAGTAGAATTCCACCAAAGAAAGGCTAAGCGGGAAAACACTATTTAGCTTCCTTTGTTGAAACTTTAAACAACCCAACCCCTCTTAGAACAATATAGAATCCCAATGATAACCACAAGAAATTAATAATAGGCACACATGTATGCACACACACACACACACACACATATATATATATATATATCATCTTATGTTCCTATCAAGAAAACATAAAAAATCATCCCTTTCCATACAGGCTAAGAGTTCATATATCCTCCCTTTCCATACCAAGACAAGGTCCAAAAGCCATAGAATAATAACCATCACACCCAAGTATGTCACTAGAGGTGGAAATCAAATCAACTGTAAAATCATAAAAGCATATCATCAATTTACCACCCTTGGAAACTTGGTCTACCCTCCATGCATGGGGCTGAAAGCACCCAAACATGTGCTCTAAAACCAATTCTGATAGTATCCTAGTCTTAGGTCTACCATAGCCCAAATAATAAGACCAGGTGAAAATAAAATCATTGATACCATTAGTATCCAGTTGAATACTGCTACTAATTCCCAATCATGAACTACTCTGATAACATTTTTAGTGCCTCAACCCATCTTTCCACCTGAATAGTGCTCAGGGTCAGTTGACCACTAGGCCTTAAGTGCACCTCCCCATACACTAAAGGCTACCAACTGGCAGTGAGGGTGTAAAGAGGTAATATTAGGGAGACTATACCCTCTAGTGGTGATAATAATAATGGTTTATATATAAATAAACTAGTTAAAGAAGACTGTAAATTAGAAGAAGCAATTACAAAAAATGTAGAACCACAATAGAAAATAGCAGTAATAAATAAATAATCCAAACATATCATTTATATAATAAAACACAATTTGTATCTAAGAATGCATATCAATTCAGGTTATAAAATAGTAGATAAGTATAATGGTCACTTTTGGATGACCATATCAGTATATACATATAAGCATGATAAAAAAAGGAAGACACAAAAGAAAACTCCAGCTGATGCAGGAACCTCCAAGGTCCCTTGACATTCATCCCATTCTAATCAGTACAAAATGATCACTAGGGTCCAACTCTTGAGTTCGGTCCCTTACCTAATCACAGAAGCATAAAGTCTACATGCGTCCTAAGGGTCTTGTGTAGGGTATGATAATAAATCTCAGTAGGTCCCCACCAACGTGTGTCTATCTTGTATCTTTGATAATGAAGGTTTTATAAATATAAAATAAAACACACCTAAATAAAATATAAATAACTTTCTTTCCTTATGATCAATAGCCACAAGGGATAAATCACCTTCTTCGGCCAATACTGGTATACCACATGCCCCTAGTTACATATATGAAATATAGCAACATGTATTCATATATAAAATTATAGTGGTGAGGATCCTTACCATGGAACCTAAGTCATCCCCTGATGAAAGTGCAACCTAGGTGATCCCTTGTGTTCCACCTAAAAAACATAACTTACTACCTTGTGTCATCAAGCATATCACTGATGTCCAAAAAGCATGCCCAAAAAGTACTTAGTTCCTTGGACCTCAGCTCATAAAATCCCCATTGTCTTGAAGCCCAAAATTAGAGGCAGAGTGATGTATTTCCTCCAAATATAAACACCATCGACTCAATATCCAACATTCTAAGGAATGAAGATATCTTTCTTCCCAAATAATCTTAGCCCAAAGGCCTTAGTATACGGTGAGCCTCATACCTAAATTGATGGTCTCAACACTATCAACTAATGGTTCATCACTATCCACATGTATTTCTATGGAAAGAACCTCCAACCTCACTAATGGTCAACATCATCCTAAGCTACAACTAACAGAGGCCTCTACCCACACGAGTGGTTAACAATACATCACCATCTAAATCCTATCTGTGTGCACACAACTACAACGGCGCATCATCCAATATAGTGAGAATCAATCACCAACATAGTACCTGATCTACATCATCCGGACACCTTTTTCCCTTATTACCATGTTGCTCAAACTGATGGTAAACACCATTTCAAAGTCTCAATCCATACCCCCAAACATGACAACCTCATCACCTCAAACCAATGACCACGTCACCCAACCTATGATCAACATCACTCATAGAACCCAGACTTCCCCCAACTTGATGAACTACATCGTCTAAATCCAGGTGGTTATCACCACCTCAATCCTCAATCCAAGCCTGTCATGTTCCCATGAAACCAAACAATCAATTCCAATTAAATTAAATTAAAACAAATGTCTGACCTAATATGCCCAAGATAGTCCAAGCCCCTTACCCATGTTTACCATTTGTATAGAAGCAATAGCATGCCCAGATGTATCTCATATGATCAATCAATTAATTTAAAAGAAAATCATTAATTATATAGGGTCACTCTCAGTCAACTCAACGACGTGCTCATGAAAGCACCCCACAGAACATCGTGAAATAAAAGATAAAGATAGGAATCACCTACCTTATACTGGTAGACACTTATTCATACAATATCATCCTCTAACTCGAACTGATTGAGAATAAATCATCATTTTAGATGAATGACCTAAAAATAGGGTAAAACGGCTCACACTGATTTAATGCACCGTATAGTGAGAGCAAAGAAGAAAGTAAGAGGACTCAAATCCTTACCTACATACTTCAAATGAGACCAATGGTGATCAAAATGAAACTCAAATGGGGGATTTGGATGAAAGCCTATAAGAGGGAGAGGAGATCTCTCTAACCACCTGGGAGAAGATCCATGCAAGGAGGGAAGAAATATGGAAATACCTCTTAAATAAAATAGGGGGAAATGGTCATTTTTTCCTTTTAAATAGGCTACATAGTTACCACACAGTTTGGAAAACCATGTTCAAACCATGTGATGCCCACTACCTAAACACCCCACTCGCACGACCAAGGTGCACAGTTTCCCAAACCATGCACAGGCCATGCGTGAGCCCTCTGTCAAAATTGTATATCTCCTGCATGGTTGTGCATCCCCTCCTACATGGTTTGTTAAACTATTCCTAGTGATGCTGGAGGGCCACACGGTTACTCCTGGGAGGCTACACGGTTTGTCCAAACCATGTTCCCCAGTTTGCACAACATAAAAAGTTGAGTTTTTTGGCATCTGACACACCCAAAACCCACTCAAACCCCTGAGTCACTTATCGAGCATTAAAACCCATCTAAAAAAATTCCTTAGTTCAAATAAACTCTCAGAATTGGGTTCCAAAGATCAAGAAAATAAATATGTCCCACTCACCAAACATTAAAAGTACAAATGGGTTGAGGATTTCATCCTGCTCTAAAAACCCAGGATGTTAAACATTATTTATTTTATGTATTCAAGGTCACCATCACATAAATAAATGAATTAATATGAAAATATGGAATTTAAATAAATGAATTATATATAATTTTTTTAATCAATATGGTTAATTAATTAATTAAAATTCACTTAATATTAACAAGACATGTAAAGGATAAAATAAGTTAAAATTCATGTATAATAAATTAAAATCCCTACATTATATATTAAGTCAGACTTGGACTTCCATTACTTGATTAAGAATGAAACCAATAAAATTAAGTGTTGAATAACCCTTTTTCAGACACTTACTCTTATAATGGGAGTTTTTATGAAGGTTTTGGTTTGAATTAACCATTTTACATCAAGAGTAGTATCCCTTGATATACTTGGTGTAATTTTGAGGTGGGTGTTAAGGAAATCCAAGTGAGGGTTTTAGGATTGGGGATTCCACTCAAAAGATCAAGGTGCTGCAAGCCTACAGTTGGAAAAGACTCACCTACCTAAATACCTTCAAGTAACTTTACCAACCCTTTTGGGGGTTATGTGAAGTGTAATATGGATCCTTGCCACTAAAATTTCCTAGAAACTAGAAATTATGAGTTATATAGTAAAGGCTATTGGGACTTGATAAAATAACAGAAGACATAATAAAAATAATTAATTTATTATATCTCACATAATTTGTAATCAAGAAAAGTAATAATAATATTATATTTTAAATTGTAGAAAAAATAAAAATCTCATCATCCACACTATTTCTAAGATCCATATTGGAGAAATACCATCTTCTAAAATGTAGTAACTTCTAATAATGGTACAGAAACCTTCAGCTTTTTTTTCGGCATGAACAGAAATCATACATGCTACAATCCTCACTTCCTAATATGCCTTTCAAGGAGGCGAGTGATGAAGAGTTCCTAGTCTATCAGAAACATATGAACAACATGGTCGATGTTAAATTTTTGATGATTTCATATATATTTAGTGAGATTATGAAGTATCATGAAAACATGGATTCATATAGCATACCTGAGTATCTTTGTGGCCTATATCAGGGGAGATCTAGACAGCAATAGTTTGAGATTTACAAAGCACTCTTTCAGAGTAAGCTTGTGGAGGGTACCCCACCTCAACCTCATATATTTAAGATCATTGTCTATATATATTTCCTAGAGGTTCTAGGGTTTAAACTCTCTAAATAACTAGGCACTAATCCCATTCTTACATCACTCCAACAGATCTTCTCTAGTTTTTTCTTGAATTTTAATATGAACAACATTGAGAAGTATCTACCATATCTTCTCACTCTTCTTCTCTAAGTGGATAAGGAGACAAAACATGAAAAGCCTTTGATCCTTATGTTGAACAGGCAGAAAGGTCAAGAAAATATCCCCAAGTACAAGGCTTCTTCATAATTCCCTTTCAAGAAGAAGAAGATCAGGGTAAAAGCAAGGGAATAAGATTTTTATTATTTCACATGTGTCAAGAAGGGATAGTAGAATAAAAATTTCACCCAACCTAATAAGAAAGGCAAAGATTTAGGTGAATTTGTTATCGAGTAAAATTTATATTTTTCTATAAATTGGTTATTAGATTCAGCTTGTAGCACTCACATATGTATTCAAATACAGGAACCAAGTAGATTCAAAATAATTGACTGGGGGGAGGCAGATCTACAAGCATCCAATGAAGATAAACTTGTTTTTGTAGTTATTGGGGAATACTAACTCACATTTCTAACTGAAATAATCTTATTTTTGAAAGGTTTTTATTATGTGTCATCAGTTATCAAAAACATTATATTAGTATACAGACTAGATATAGATGGTTTTATATTCAAATTTGGAAATGAAAGTTTCATCTTTTATAAAGATAACATTTTTATGGTAAGGAACATTTAAATAACAGTCTTTATGTGTTGGACTACAAAAACCAAGTAATTTCAATTGATAAAAAAACAACCTCACATGACTCATACCACACCCAACTTTGGCATCGTCATATAGGTTATGTAAAAAAAAGTGCTTGACAAAATTACATCAAGATGTATATTTAGATTCTTTTGAACTAAAAACACTTGGTGTATGTCATGCATGTTTACAAGGAAAAATGACCAAAGAAACATTTAGTGGGAAAGGTGAAAGGTCCAAAGAGATTCTATAATTAGTTCATACATATGTGTGTGGACCATTTCCTATTGAACCAAGGGGTGGATACTAATACTTTATAACTTTTACTAATGATTTTAGTAAATATGGATATCTATATTTAATGAGGTAAAAGTATAATTCCTTCAAAAAATTTAAGGAATTCAAGAATGAAGTTGATAACTAGCTAGGTAAGAGGATTAATAAACTCTTCTCAGAGCACGGTGGAGAATATATTAATCAATACTTCATTGATTATTTACAGGAGTTTGGGAATGTATCTCTATTCACTCCTCTGTATACACCTCAATGGGATGGTATAAATGAAAGGAAGAACCAAACCTTGTTGGATATGGTAAGATCAGTGATGAGTCATGTGAGACTTCCATTATCCTTTTGGGGATATGTTTTATAAACAGTAGCACATATACTAAACTAAGTTCCAACTAAATCAATAAATGGTATTCCATATGAATTTTTTAGTGGAAGAAAAACCATGTTATTGAATTTAAATGTGTGGGAAAGTGAAGTGTTTGTTAAGGCCTCATCAGGTAACACACTAACATTCTAAGTCATAAAGTGTACCTTTATGGGATACCCTAAGGAAATAAGGGGATATTACCTATACGACCTCTCAGATGTAACGACCCATCTTTTCAAGAAGGTGTGACTCATTTGTTTTTGGTTTAAATTCCTTTAAATGGCCCTTATAATGTTACCAAAGGGAGTAACGAGGGTCACAAGGGTGTTCAGAGCTTGTTCGGAGCCCGGGACCCTGGGTTTTTTGAGAAATAAACTAGGTCGCACGGTTAGTAGAAACCACACAGTCTAGATAGCACAGTTTCTACTAACTATACAAGGCAAGATAGAGGAGTAGAAGGGCCTGCACAGTTTGTCTGAAATTGTGCAACCCAAGGTGCATGCTCGTGCAAAAAACTACAAAAGTTTCACAGTGGAAATTTGCATGGTTTGAATATGGTTAAGGAAACTGTGTGCCTTAATCATGCGATGTCTTTATTTAAGTAGTAGGGTTAGTAAGGTTGGCACATGATTTATCTAACTATGCAGCCAAACCATGAAACCATATATTTGAGCATGAAATTACCTTAATTCCCTTAATGAAACCTTAAATCCCTTTTTCCTTTTCTCTCCTCCCATTCCAATGGATGTTTTTTTGGTTTTCCTTCTCTTGTGATCTCCCAAGCATCTCAATATAGGTATTGAGATATCCCCCATATCTATTGTCTAAAACAAGATCTTTCAAAAGCATCAGATCCATCTCGATAAGATCTATAATCCTATGCCTTAATATTTATGTTTATCTTCAGATTTATTGTGCTATTTAGGTGCAAGAACTTTTGCCCTATTTTTAGGGCATTGCACTATTTCTTGAATTTCTTCCATCCTACTTCAAATATGAGGCCACCATCAGATGAGGAGTCATAAATAGCCCTAAGTTAGGTGGTTACATCATTTCCCCCCAAGAGTTTTGGTGCTCTTTTAGCTTTTCTATTGTGTCACGCATCATCCTTTGTCTCGTGTCGCCGTTTAATTGAGTTCTTCATATTAATTTGATCTATGCACCTTGATATATGCATGTTGATCCTTGTTTGGTAGATTAGAGGATGTTGACCTCAACTATGGACACACATTTGGTATTCCAGCTTGAATTTCCCTATTATAATTAATTGAATATATGTCCAGATCACCTTATAAGAATTCGGATTGGATCGTTAATTGTATTACCTTTGTTATATAATTGTTTGATTGAACCCAAGGCACCTCCTAAGTGCTTGGCCCAACATATGAGTGGAATGTACTCATATAGGTAATTTCCCTATTGACCACAACACCTTCTAAATAACTCTTGGATTTATTAATAAATTAATTTCCATGTTTTGATAGATCAAATGGAATGTATTAAATAGAATTTAATGTTCATGATGGTTTTATTTTCCTTAAATGAAATGAATGAATTAAAAAGGAATAAATTATGAAAGGGTGGAAAGGCCATGCTAATTGTTGTTTACTTTATTAAATTCTTTTATTGAATTGTTATTCCTTGGTTATTATGGGCTTGGTAAATACAATGCATGAGAGGTAATGCCTCATTCCTATTATTATAAACATAATTACACCTTTGATATAGGTTGTGGAATGATGGTAAGGGTTCTGTTGGGCATGATGATTCATTCTCCCTTACATCAGGTGTTGAGCATGACGTCTCGTACCATTGAAGCTATTTGGATAGTGGGCATGATGCACCACGTCCCTTGTTTTGAGTGTTGACATGATGACATAATCACCATCTAGAGAGATGAGAATGGAGTCTATCACTCATTATGAGATGTATGGAACATACCCTATTGCTTGAGCTTATAGGCTCATTTAGACTGGTTATGGATCATTGAGTTATCCCCCAGTCCAACCAGCACCTAGTATTCTAGGTATATGGCCTCTTATGTCCATGTGTACTTGGTCTCTATAGGTGGATTAAATATATAAATATACTATATATATATATTATTACTATATATATAGTTACTGATCATACACTCATTCTATCCATAAGACAAAGTAGGTAGATATTCCATGTGTCCTCTAGGAACCTGAGCAGGCTGGTTTTTTATTTCAGCACTTGTTTATTATTTTGTTTCTACTCACACACTATTTAGCTATGAGAACTACTTGGATTACTTCTAGGCACCGTTGGTAGTGTCCTACTGGTATTTTATCTCACACCCTACTCGGGACACCTTTGACACTCGAGTAGATTACTTTTCTATAGGTACGGATGAGGGAAATCTCCCTATTATAGAGTTATTATATGATTTACTTTTAAATAAATCATAAGATCAAAGGACTGGTCATATTCTCAGGATTCTAGTGGAGCAGTTTTTGACTTTTTTTGCTTTTTTATAGCATGATTGTATATGTCTTTCCCATGTTCCCCTTTTTTATATCAGTATGTCATACATCCATGTATATGACACTGCCTAGAGGTTTTTGATATTATTACTAAATTTCTCAGTTGTTTATTCTTTCTTTACTTATTTATTCTATATGTTTATATATATTATTATATTTTTGTATACTTATGGTTATCTCTACTATGTCACTCTGATAAGAGTTTATAGTCTCCCCATTGTACCACCTTCACACCCCCGCTATTAGTCAATATCCTCTGGTGTATGGGGAGGTGCGCTTGATGCCATGTGACCCACTGGATTAGGGCACAGGTTATGGGGATCCCAGTTCAAGATGTTACAAAGTGGTATCATAGGTTTATTTTTCTTTCATCTTATTGTTTGGTTATTAGACAGGAGACTAGGTGTTAAAGGAATTTGGAATAAAACCCTATGCCTGGACGTAGCTGACCCATGTATAGGGGAAACCCAAATTACCTAGGATGGGAAATTGTTGATATTTATGTACTTTATAGTTGATATGACTTTACTATTAGGTGAATCACATGTATTATGATGTTATTGATATTGATATTATTGAAATGATGATTTCTTTTACCATGGAAATATTAAATGAATGAATTTCATTCCATGCATCATTATAGGCACAAAAGGACTAATATGCCATTCATTTTTCCATGTCATGTCTATTTTTAGCATGAATTTGTCTATTGCATCTTATCAGTGCCTTGATTATATATTGAAATGTGCTAACATTTCTTGCAGGGATTGGAAAACATAATTGACACTTAAAGTGACTACCCTGACCTAATAGTGTTTTCCTACATGGGTTAAAGAAGATACCTTAAGAAATTAATTATAGAATATTGAGCCATAGACCATTGGTCGCATGGGATGGAATGTGTTATGGTGTGGGTTAAGTGGACATCATATTTTGGTTCATCAGGAGTATGGGCCCTTATGGATTGGAAATGGTGATCCATCTAATTCAACCATTTAAAGAAATTTAAATATTTGAACAAACAAAAATTTAAAATGAATATGAATTTTAAAGTAAGAAAAACCATCTTATACTTGTGAAACAAAGACCTAGACATGAACTTGGCCTTAGTAGTGGGTAGTTGGTGTGTCTGTTATATTCTTATGGACTACTATGTTCTTTCTCTATCATCCAGTACTGAATTTAGGAGCAGGTAGAGGGGTATGATATGTATATATGAAGGAAATGAACCTATCCTAGTTTTTTATTTGTAACATTTTCAACTGTAAATATCTATTATAAGGAATGCATTGACATTGTAGTATCATTCCTCCATTATTTCATCCAATTGTACTCCCTAAAGGAGGTGACGACCATGCACCTGAGGTGGCGGGCCTTGAGACGCCAGTGATCCCACCTTTAGTTCCACCTATAGAACTTATTCCTATTAATGATATGGGTACTGATTCCCAGTTCTGAGAGGGATTTATACAGATGTTTCAGAATATGAAAGTGTTGTTTGACCTGCCCCGAGTATAGTAGAGCTGGATCGAAAGTTTTAGCAGCAACATCTTCCCACCTTTTCGAGGTATGGCAGACCACATGATACTGAGTCTTGGCTCAAATTTTTTCTTTCTATATTTGAGCATCAGGAGACACCTCCAGAGTGGAGGGTCAAGCTTGCAGCATATATGCTACACGATTCTGCCAAGTGGTGGTGGGATGTTATTAACCAAGCAGATTATCATAGAGATTTTGTTTGGTTAGATTCTCATACTATCTTCTATGACTATTTCTTTCCCTAGACTCTAAGGGATAACAAAGCTAGAGAATTCATGAACCTAAAGTAGGAAGGTATGTATGTGATGGAATACTCTTCTCACTTTACAAAGTTGCAGTATTTCACCCCTACTCTAGCAAGTGATAATCTTATAACCTCTAGGAGATTCGAGGATGGGATAGTATATGCCATCTGATCTCAGGTTAATGTATTCAGGTTGACTACCATTTAGAGATCGTCAACTAGGCCCTTATTATAGAGTAGAATTTGAGGGAAGATGATGGTGTGAGTCAGGTCGGTTTGGCACCTAGATCTATTAGTGTTCCTTCTTCTGGGAAAAAGATACATTTTGAGGTTTCTCATGGGGGTAATAGTAGTCAGGCTCCTCATGCATACATTTCTTAATATGAAACTAGTGTAAGATGTAACACCCCAGGTAAATAAAGAATATGACATCTTTATATTTATCCATATTTGTGAATAAAATATTAATATTACTTTAAAGGTGATTCTATGCTCGATGGCGTACCCAATACGCAACAACGAGTTTCTTGGGAATCATACGTTGCACTCTAATAATAAAATAATATTATTTTAAATGGTAGTTAACGCCTAGCCGTTGTAATGGTGGGAATGAACAGAACTAACTACAAAATGATTATATATGTTTTTCAAATATTTTTACTCTTTGCAATAAATGTTATTGGATTAAAAATGCAAATGAATTCAGTTTTTAAGCGTAAACATTCTAATATTCGTTAAAAGGTCGATTAACCGCCTTTTGATGGTGAACCCCTTTTAAATCAACTTTTTGAAAATTTTATAATCTCTATTTTTCAAAATAAACATATTATTTATGATTGGGACATTGAAATTTACCTTGGGTTAATTTTTGGTATTTTTCTGACAATGTTCATTTTTCAATGAATAGTGAAAAATACTGCATTTTACATCAAAATTACTTTTTCATATAATTTAATTATATGGTTATCTTATCTTTTTATTTTGTTTTAAAGTTTAATTAGAATATATTTTTACCATGTAATTCAATGATGGTAATTGGGATTAATTTCACTTTGGAATTAGGCATAAACAAGTGCCAAACTTTTCATAAATATTGTTTCTAAAAAACCCGCTATTTGATTTGACAACGGGGAGTTTTTTTAAAATTAATTATTTCAATTTATGTGTTTGGAATTTGGTAAAATTAATTACGTATTTGGAATCATAAGGTCCAAATTATGTAATTAATACTCTTTTTTTTTGACATTATGAATAGTAACAATGGTAATTATCTTTAATTATCTTGATTAATGAGTAATCGGGTTGTTAAAGATAATAAGATAATATCATAATAATAACAAAAATGACCACAAAATGTATCCTAAGGCTACTGGTTGTCTCATGGACGACCATGGGATGCCTTGTGCCAAACTTGGGGGCCCCATGGAATCACTTTTGTGAGAAAGTGACTTTTTATCTTTTTATTTTTAAAGATTGTTAAATGTAACAAAGAATGTATCACCTAAGTAAAATATTTTTAATTTTGTCTACATAAATGATCTTTTAGACTATAAATATTCATTGGAAATCTAAAAATATTTCCTACATCATAGTATTTTTTTATAATTTTTAGACATTAAATAAATTAAATTATTTATGACATCATGACGATGCAGCGATGACCTCATTATTTAATGATTTAAATAAAATGGAAAGATAATGTAAATTCTAAGACCTACACATGTCCAAAACCTATTTAATGGGTGGATTTATAACCCTTATCACCTTATCCTCTAAACACATCAATGTGGGACCATTAAAATCCGAAACTCATTTGGAAATAAAGTTACATTTTATACCTTTCCAAGAGTGCCCCTCCTCTCCTCTTATAAAAGGCCCCTACCTCTACCTCCTTACCCACACTTCCAAAGCCTTTGGCTCGGCCAACCCCTGACCATTTTGTCTCTACACATCCCTATCTAACTCCTTGAAGCCTCACTTTGGGCAGAATCCTTTCCAAGGAAGCCTTTGAGCTCAAATCAAAGGAAGTTACCTGATTTTAAGGTAATGTCTTCGCTTGAGTCCTTTTGTTTTATTTTGCTTCTCCAACCCATAAACTCTTTTTATTCATTTATTTTGTAACAAATACAGTATCTTCAATATACTAGGATGTTTTTATAAGAATTATTCGAGATACACTTACACATACCTACATCTAATGGTTAAAGAACATACTGTTTCTGTGGATGGCGAATTTCTGCCTCCCGAAGCGATGATTGTTCAACATTCTTCTAACACCTTAAAAGGTAGCCATTAAGATGAAACTATATTTATATATGATATCTAATATGTTTATGTTTTACCTAAGATTCTGTATTTTTCATTTATGGCATACCTTTATGGTTTCCATTATGGGTAAACGTGATATCTTCATTTAAGGAAGTGCGGACTACCGCCTCCTCAAAGTGATTTGATTCGTTAATACCATATGTGGTATGTATAAAGGATATATTTAATGATATTATATATGATACCATACTCGAATTAAAATACTATTATGTATCATTATGTTTTAATTCCATTAAATATGAAATAGAAATGGAAGTAGCGTTCATGCGTACGTACGGCTTACCGTCTCCATGAACGGTGCATTTCATTTCTTAACTCTAAATGTTATGTAATATTATAAATGCATGAATATACTGGATATATATGATATATATGATATATACATCATGAATACAATTCTGGATATAATGAACCTGTGACCACACGAATAACATGTAATTGTAAGAAGTCCACTTTCGACTTAAGAACCAAATATCGACAAAACAAACATTATTAACTCAAATGATTAAATAATGTTTATGACATGGTAATAAGTGATATAAAAGGAATAATGAACTTTAAAAAGGTTCTTAAGGAATTATAAATTAACTCAAGTTTATTATTCAGGAGATTAAATAACGATCGAGTCAAGTCAGACCCGAGGTAAGGGATCCTACTCCTCTCTTTCTTTTTAAGTACACTCTTTTTTGTCATTCATTTTAAGCTCATATTTCTTGTGATTGGGATGTTCTTTTATATTAATCTTACTTTAATTTTTATGTTAATATGATGAGAGACCCTATTCTCTCTCATCAATCCATTTTGGAAGTTTTGAGTGGTGCCGTTAGGCTGCTGAATTTTCGTAAGAGATCTAACCGATCTCTTTCTTTTTAAGTACTCTCCTTTATGTCACTTCTTTTAAGCTCTTCTTTGTTATTATGGGGGATGTTATTTTATATTCCTATTTCTGTACATTTTATTTTAATGTTATGAGATACCCTATTTGATCTCATCAATCCATTTTTGGAAGTTTCAAGTGGCGCTGTTAGGCTGCCGAGTTTTCGTAAGGGATTTTTCATCTCACTTTTATTCCCGTGAGATTTATGCTACATTTTCCACAATTTCCTTTGAGTGGTGTATGTACTGCCCATTATTATACACTTTTTTTAGTATAGTTTTATTTATGGGTATTCACATCCTCATTGTATGACCCTTCTTCCATGGGGTGTACGTTTCGAAAGTTACCCAACTCGGTAAGGGGACCTTTCACCCTCCTTTTTTTTAAAAAGACTTCTTTTGTTATGTCTTTTAATTCACATACTATTATGTTGGGATATGATATTATATATCCTTATTTATGTAAATTTTATTTCCAAGTGATGAGACCCCCTTTATCTCTCTCATCAACCCTTTTTGTAAAATTTTATGTGACGCCGTTAGGCTATCGAATTTTACCAAGGGAACTTCTTAACCCAATTTCGATTTCTTTGGGTTCAACATGTAGTTATTGAATATGTCATCCTTTTAATATGTGTGAATAACCTTTGATTGTTTTACACTTAATATACACTTATATTGGGTGTATTTATATTTTTCACGCATAATTATGAGATTGATTTATCCTTAATTTAAGGATACCTTCTTTATAATGGATTTCATCTCATTTTACATTTCTTTTGAGACTTCATTGTTGTTATGCACCAATTCACTCTTATATGGTGTGTATACTGTCCTTTGACATATTATATCATGAATACCTTTATTCTCATGATATTATAATGTTCGGATTAAATGTTATTCCGCTATTATTTGTATTCAAGAGTCTCTCATTTTGTTAAAAACTATTTAACAAAAATATCGTTTTAAATGTTTTAAAGATTTATTATTCTAAATATTTATCTTTAATTTCCATGTTTTCAAAATGGTTTTCAGTATTTATTTATATGGAAATTAATGTTTTAAAATTATAATTCCATTAAAAGCTTCAAAGTGGTATGGGACACTTTGATTCAAAAATCTCTTTTAAATGGTTTTTGAAAATGGATTGATTAATTCAATATCTGGGAATTACTTATTGTGATTGCAAATGAAATGTTGTTATTGAAATGTTTATATTTTCAATATTTTATGTGTAATTATGGTACTTGGATATTTTACGGGTGGTTACGTGATAAACCATATGACGGGCGGTGCCGTGAATACCAGGACGGGTGGTTACGTTATAACCTCCAATGCATTGGGTATGGAAGTCGGCCGTATGGATATTCCATTAAGTATGTATGGAAGTTGGCCAAATGGATATTCCATTAAGTGATATGTGTGGAAGTCAACCTTATGGTTATTCCACTTAAGTATGTTTATGTCCCAAGTTACCTTTATATGTTATGTGATCTTTATATGGGTTTTATGGTAATCTTTTTGTTACAGAAGGGTAAGTAATGAACTTTTATTCAGTGAAGAGTTTTTACTACTTCGAAAAGGTGAAAAGTATTACTTTGATAAAGTATACATGGTTTACTTGTTGTTTTGAAAAACTAACAGTTTTCATTCTTTGTGTATCCCTTACTGAGCTTTTTATGCTCATCCCAAGTTTTTGAAATGTTTTTCACAAGACTTAACGTGGAATAGGGTCAAGGATGGGATCAAGGGAAAGTCATGCTACCCAAAACATAGAACTATACATGTTTCTTTTTAAGAGTTTTTATTTTATGGAAACTTAGTAGAAGTTTCTACTTTGTAATATTTTGAGATGTAATAGTTATGTCCTAATTCTATAAAACTCTAAACCTGAAAAGATCCTCAATGTGAATTATTCATTTAATTCAATATTAAGTAAGGTTTAAGGCCGGGGCCTTATAGTTGGTATCAGAGTTCGGTTTAGATAACTTTAGAGGTTAGGATATCCTCTAAGAATAAGTGACATTACCATAATGGTTAGGATTTCAGAAAGAGTCCTAGTTTTAGATAAAGTGAATGAGTAAGTATATCTTAGTGTTTATCTTCCTCATTAGTACATGATGGTTTTTTTGATATACTCACACTGACCTTTTTGGTTTTAGTAAATGGCTAGATCTAGCAGGCACTAAAGTAACAGTGGATGTGAAGGAAACTGTGACAGTTTTTTGAGCAAGCAACTGAATGATATGGGAGCTACAATGAGAACTCTTGTGATTATCCTCAACCAACTATCTAGAGTCATTATTGACCACCTAAACCTTGGTGATTTCTCTAAGGCATCATATATGCGAGAAACAAATCCCTACAGAACTACAGGTAATAATCATAAAGGTAAGTGTGTTCAAAAACCTATGTGTAAAAAATGTGGAAAGAAACACCTAGGAAAATGTTTTAAAGGGACAGAAATATTATATAGATGTGGAAATGAAGGTCATAAAGCAAGAACCTGTCATAGAAAAAGGAAGCATCCAGTTGACTCGAGGAAAGGGAAATAAGTTCTTTCTGAGGGATCAATTGAATGTTTTAAATGTGGTGTGCATGGTCATTATGCAAACACATGTCCTATGAAAAAGTTTCATGAATGGGATCACCAAGATCGTACAAATGTTCGTTTACCAATACCTAATGTCATTCTGATTGAGGATGAAGAAACTGAAAATGACCAATCAAAGGTATGGATTATTTCATAACTATTGTTTTCCTATTTTGGAATCTTAGGATATGATTCATGATTTTGTTTGTAGGAAAGAATTATTTAAGAATAAGTTGGAAAGGAATGGTTAATGGATCATGAAGAATGTTGAATGAGTAAGATGTCAAAATATAAGGGCTTCAAGAGTTATGGTGAAATTCTTAAGAGTATTAAGTCTCTTTTGATGATGGGGTTACATTAGAAGACTTTTTATAGTATGTGTAACCCTGATGTTTAATATATGAAAATTTTATTCAAGGAATAGTTATCTGTTCTTTTGTGGACATAGTTATAAAGAACCATTTGGGTTTATATGATCCTTACTTTTGAGGTAATTATGGGTTACTATATGTTATGATGGAAGTGAAAGGCTTGAGATAAAATTGAGGTTAAATTATGTTATGGTTATTTTTGATGATTTTATCTCTTTTTGGGGAATTATTTGAGAATTATATAGTTTTGGAAAAAGGACAACACGCAGACCGTGTGACAACCCATCGCATCGGACAAAGATGCGGGAATCGAACCCACAACCAAAGTGCAACTGGAATTTATCGCCTATCACTGGACTACGTGAAGTCCCTAGTTAGTTTGACTGATTATTTTTAGTTAGATGGTTTTATGAATTAATAGTAAGTTGATTTTGGGTTATCTATGGATATTTATTAACCTATCATGGAGGATATGTGATTAGGTTAATTACTTTTCAATACGAGACATTAAGAGCAACTGATGTTGTTTGGAGATAAATGTTACGATTTAACTTGGAAGACTATGTGACTAAATCCTTCAAATATTTGGGTTTCAATCTTAGTTTGGTTTACTTTGAAGAATTTTATGGACAAATTGATTATCGAATGGTCCTCGTTGAACTTTGGGTTTTGTTGGACAAATTTTGGAGATTAAGAATAGATTTTCTTTTTATAAAGGGTTATCCTTTTCTGGATTATCTGATCTTATACTAACCTTTTTGGTTTTGGTTTTGGTTAAAGTCTAAAGACATGGGAAGTATATAGTTCTCTTTTGTGGATTAGGTGATTCTCTAGAAGTTGATTATAGTACTCTTAATGTGAATAAGTCTTCCTAAATACTCATCTTTTGTAGAAAATATGAGTTTGTGTAAGGAATCTAATAAAAGTTGAAAGTCAACATGATAAGTGATTATGTTTCCTTATGAATAAATTCCTCAATAAAAAGTAACTTAAAACAAAAATGTTTTCTATTAACTTTTCCTACTGGGGAATCGAATACCGTTTAACCCATCACAAGTTTGTGATTTTCTTGTGGTTAACTTTCTCCTAAACATGTTTTCTATCACTCTCCATCAGAACATGACCCTTTGTTTTTTTCCTCCATGTCCATATTTTCATACTTGGAATCCTAGTATGGGTTAACTCGGGTGACCTTTGTACTAATCTTTCTTTATTTTAAAGTGATTTTTTTACCGACTCTTGTTCCAATGTGGGACTTTCAAGGATGTTTCCAAGCTCAATTTTAAAATTGCGAGGACGCAATTCCCAAAAGGGGGGAAGGATGTAACACCCCAGGTAAATAAAGAATATGACATCTTTATATTTATCCATATTTGTGAATAAAATATTAATATTACTTTAAAGGGGATGCTATGCTCGATGGCGTACCCAATACGCAACAATGAGTTTGTTGGGAATCTTACGTTGCACTCTAATAATAAAATAATATTATTTTAAATGGTAGTTAACGCCTAGCCGTTGTAATGGCGGGAATGAAAAAAACTAACTACAAAATGATTATATATGTTTGTCAAATATTTTTACTCTTTAAAATAAATTTTATATGATTAAAAATGCAAATGAATCCAGTTTTTAAGCGTAAACATTCTAATATTCTTTAAAAGGTCGATTAACCGCCTTTTGATGGCGAACCCCTTTTAAATCCACTTTTTGAAAATTTTATAAGCTATATTTTTCAAAATAAACATATTATTTATTATTGGGACATTGAAATTTACCTTGGGTTAATTTTTGGTATTTTTCTGACAATGTTCATTTTTCAATGAATAGTGAAAAATACTGCATTTTACATCAAAACTGCTTTTTCATATAATTTAATTATATAGTTATCTTATATTTTTATTTTGTTTTAAAGTGTAATTAGAATATATTTTTACAATGTAATTCAATTATGGTCATTGGGATTAATTTCACTTTTTAATTAGGCATAAACAAGTGCCAAACTTTTCATAAATATTGTTTCTAAAAAACCCACTATTTGTTTTGACAACGGGGAGTTTTTTTAAAATTAATTATTTCAATTTATGTGTTTTGAATTTGGTAAAATTAATTACATATTTGGAATCAGAAGGTCCAAATTATGTAATTAAGACTCTTTTGTTTTTTGACATTATGAATAGTAACTACGGTAATTATCTTTAATTATCTTGATTAATGAGTAATCGGGTTGTTAAAGATAATAAGATAATATCATAATAATACAAAATGACCACAAAATGTGTCCTAAGGCTACTGGTTGTCTCATGGCCGACCATGGGATTCCTTGGGCCAAACTTGGGGTCCCCATGGAATCACTTTTGTGAGAAAGTGACTTTTTATCTTTTTATTTTTAAAGATTGTTAAATGTAACAAAGAATATATCACCTAAGTAAAATATTTTTAATTTTTTCTACATAAATTATCTGTTAGACTATAAATATTCATTGGAAATCTAAAAAGACTTCCTACATTATAGTATTTTTTATATAATTTTTAGACATTAAATAAATTAAATTATTTATGACATCATGATGATGCAGCGATGACCTCGTTATTTAAAGATTTAAATAAAATGGAAAGATAATGTAAAATCTAAGACCTACACATGTCAAAAACCTATTTAATGGGTGGATTTCAAACCCTTATCACCTTATCCTCGAAACACATCAATGTGGTACCATTAAAATCCGAAACTCATTTGGAAATAAAGTTACATTTTATACCTTTCCAAGAGTGCCCCTCCTCTCTTCTTATAAAAGGCCCCCACCTCTACCTCCATACCCACACTTCCAAAGCCTTTGGCTTGGCCAAACCCTACCAATTTTGTCTCTCCACATCCCTCTATAACTCCTTGAAGCCTAAATTTGGGCAGAATCCTTTCCAAGGAAGCCTTTGAGCTCAAATCAAAGGAAGTTACCCGATTTTAAGGTAATGTCTTCGCTTGAGTCCTTTTGTTTTATTTTGCTTCTCCAACCACCTAAACTCTTTTTATTCATTTATTTTGTAACAAATACAGTATATTAAATATACTAGGATGTTTTCATAAGAAGGATTCGAGCTACACTTACACACACCTACATCTAATGGTTAAAGAACATACTGTTTCCGTGGATGGCGAATTTCTGCCTCCCGAAATGATGATTGTTCAACATTCTTCTAACACCTTAAAAGGTAGCCATTAAGATGACACTATATTTATATATGATATCTAATATGTTTATGTTTTACTTAATCTTATGTATTTTTCATTTATGGCATACCTTTATGGTTTCCATTATGGGTAAACGCGATATCTTCTTTTAAGGAAGTGCGGACTACCGCCCCCTCAAAGTGATTTGATTCGTTAATACCATATGTGGTACGTATAAAGGATATATTTAATGATATTATATATGATACCATACTGTAATTAAAATACTATTATGTATCATTATTTTTTAATTCCATTAAATATGAAATAGAAATGGAAGTAGCGTTCATGCGTACGTACGGCTTACCGTCTCCATGAACGGTGCATTTCATTTATTAACTCTAAATGTTATGTAATATTATAAATGAATGAATATACTGGATATATATGATATATATGATATATAAATCATGAATACAATTCTGGATATAATGAACCTTTGACCACACGAACAACATGTAATTGTAAGAAGTCCACTTTCAACTTAAGAACCAAATATCGACAAAACAAACATTATTAACTTAAATGATTACATAATGTTTATGACATGGTAATAAGTGATATAAAAGGAATAATTAACTTGAAAAAGGTTCTTAAGGATGTATAAATTAACTCAAGTTTATTATTCAGGAGATTAAAGAACTATCGAGTCAAGTTGGACCTGAGGTAAGGGATCCTACTCCTCTCTTTCTTTTTAAGTACACTCTTTTATGTCATTCCTTTTAAGCTCATATTTCTTGTGATTGGGATGTTCTTTTATATTACTCTTACTGTAATTTTTATGTTCATATGATTAGATACCCTATTCTCTCCCATCAATCCATTTTGGAAGTTTTGAGTGGCGTCGTTAGGCTACTGAATTTTCGTAAGAGATCTAACCTCTCTCTTTCTTTTTAAGTACTCTCCTTTATGTCACTTATTTTAAGATCCTCTTTGTTATGATGGGGGATGTTCTTTTATATTCATATTTCTGTACATTTTATTGTAATGTGATGATATACCCTATTTGATCTCATCAATCCATTTTTTGGAAGTTTTAAGTGGCGTCGTTAGGCTGCCGAGTTTTCGTAAGGGATTTTTCATCTCACTTTTATTCCTGTGAGATTTATGCTACATTTTCCACAATTTCCTTTGAGTGGTGTATGTACTGCCCATTATTATACACTTTGTGTAGTATAATTTCATTTATGGGTATTCACATCCTCATTGTATGACCCTTCTTCCATGGGGTGTACGTTTCGAAAGTTACCCAACTCGGTAAGGGGACCTTTCACCCTCTTTTTTTAAAAAAAAATCTTTTGTTATGTCTTTTAATTCACATACTATTATGTTGGGATATGTTCTTATATATCCTTATTTATATAAATTTTATGTCCAAGTGATGAGACCCCCTTTATCTCTCTCATCAACCCTTTTTGTAAAATTTTATGTGACGCCGTTAGGCTGTTGAATTTTACCAAGGGAACTTCTTAACCCAATTTTGATTTCTTTGGGTTCAACATGTAGTTATTGAATATGTCATCCTTTTAATATGTGTGAATAACCTTTGATTGTTTTACACTTAATATCCACTTATATTGGGTGTATTTATATTTGTCACACATAATTATGAGATTGATTTATCTTTAATTTAAGGATACCTTCTTTATAATGGATTTCATCTCATTTTACATTTCTTTTGAGACTTCATTGTTGTTATGAACCAATTCACTCTTATATGGTGTGTATACTATCCTTTGACATATTATATCATGAATCCCTTTATTCTCATGATATTATAATGTTCGGATTAAATGTTATTCCGCTATTATTTGTATTCAAGAGTCTCTCATTTTGTTAAAAACTATTTAGAAAAAATATCATTTTAAATGTTTTAAAGATTTATTATTCTAAATCTTTATCTTTAATGTCCATGTTTTCAAAATGGTTTTCAGTATTTATTTATATGGACATTAATGTTTTAAAATTATAATTACATTAAAAGCTTCAAAGTGGTATGGGACACTTTGATTTAAAAATCTCTTTTAAATGGTTTTTGAAAATGGATTGATTAATTCAATATCTGGGAATTACTTATTGTGATTGAAAATGAAATGTTGTTATTGAAATGTTTATATTTTCAATATTTTATGTGTAATGATGGTACTTGGATATTTTACGGGTGGTTACGTGATAAACCATATGACGGGTGGTGCCGTGAATACCAGGATGGGTGGTTACGTTATAACCTCCAATGCATTGGGTATGGAAGTCGTCCATATGGCTATTCCATTAAGTATGTATGGAAGTTGGCCAAATGGATATTCCATTAAGTGATATGTGTGGAAGTCTACCTTATGGTTATTCCACTTAAGTATGTTTATGTCCCAAGTTACCTTTATATGTTATGTGATCTTTATATGGGTTTTATAGTAATATTTTGGTTACAGAAGGGTAAGTAATGAACTTTTATTCAGTGAAGAGTTTTTACTACTTCGAAAAGGTGAAAAGTATTACTTTGATAAAGTATAAATGGTTTACTTGTTGTTTTGAAAAACTAACAGTTTTCATTCTTTGTGTATCCCTTACTGAGCTTTTTATGCTCATCCCAAGTTTTTGAAATGTTTTTCACAGGACTTAACATGGAATAGGGTCAAGGATGGGATCAAGGGAAAGTCATGCTACCTAAAACATGGAACTATACATGTTTCTTTTTAAGATTTTTTATTTTATGGAAACTTAGTAGAAGTTTCTACTTTGTAATCTTTTGAGATGTAATAGTTATGTCCTAATTATCTAAAACTCTAAACCTGAAAAGATCCTCAATGTGAATTATTCATTTAATTCAATATTAAGTAAGGTTTAAGGCCGGGGCCTTATATAAGAAGCTAGTATATACTAAACCCCAATTCTTATTAGATCTAGTGGAATACAGTGGTTGTAGAAGTATGGGTCATATCGAGTGTTTTTTCATAATGTTCCCTTCAGTTCCTAGTGAGTAGGGATATACGATTACTCCATGTGCATGAGTGGGGCCAGTAGGATCATGAAGGTGGGTAGCTGGAATACCATTGGTTATTCAGGATACGGTGTAATTCAAGTAATAGGTGGTCAGACTCATGATTCTCAGTGCTAGTATAGTGGGATTTCTCAAGTCAGTTAGGTAGTGACTCAAGGTCATGGTATGTGCCAGTTACATGCAGTTCAACCTATGCTAGAGGAGTAGAGTGTCGGACCTTCTACTATACGAGGTATTATTATAGTATCCTCCACTCTAGTGTCTGATTTATTTTACATAGTCACATCTCACTCTTTTATATTTTATACTATTATGGGAAGTTTGGGCCTCAATATTGAACACTTATATGGTGTTATGATGCCTGATACCCCATTAGGTGTCCAATTAGAGGGTGTTCACTATTGTATTGATTTTTCCCTTGATATAGGTGGATATCTCTTCATATGGAATCTCCTCATCCTTAACATGATGAGATTTGATGTAATCATCGGGATAGACTGGTTAGTTCCCTATCAAGAACATATAGACTTCTATCATTGGAGAGTGATGTTTACCTCACCAGAGGGCAGTAAGCACGTGTATAAGGGAGAATGGTTTGTTCATGTGACTATAGATAGACCTGAGCAGTAGAGGTTGGGTGGTGTGACATCTCAGAATTCCAGTCTTTTCTTAGATGATCGTGGATAATGACCCGCTATTTTTTGTAATGGCCCGGACCTCTCCGTCCCATTCCTTTGTCAAAAAGAAGGTCAAGAAGTGTTCTGGAGGGTAAAATAGACTTTTTCCACACTTTCCAGAATTTTGGAAACTACACGCCGTGTACCCCCTTCCCGAGTATACCCCGTGTTGCAGGTCGTGTCCTTGTCGTGTGGAGAAAATGGGTACATGTCGTGTGTCCAGTACTACATGTTGTGTAGTCCTTCCCCGCGTGCGCGTTACCGTGTGTTGACCAGTCGCCAGTCGTGTGCCGTGTGAAGGAAGTGTCCTTGCCATGTGAAATAAATGAGTACACTTCATGTGTCCAATCTACACATCGTGTAGTCCTTCCCCGCGTATGTGTTACCTTCAAACCGTGTGTTGACCAGTCAATGGTCGTGGATCCGCGTTGGAGGCCGCGTGGAGACCATGTGAAAATGGACGAGTACATGTCGTGTACCATAAGTACACGCCATGTACTTTTAATTTTCACGCCTATAAAAGGAGGGGTCCCCTCCTCCTTTCAACTCACACCTCTCCTCCCCTCTCCTCTGAGTAGAGCTCTCTCAAGAGACTCGAAGGCTCTTTCTTCCATAACTTTTTCGTCCGAGCTCCGATTTACGATCCGTCAGCGGCCACGGGATCGTAACGACGAGGCGGAACTTTTGAGATTAGATCCGTTGTCTTTCCTTCGTCTCTTCCTTTCTACCCAAGGAGGTTTTTCTGGGACACAGACGAATGTCTTCTAAAGTTGATCCGGAAGAGTTTTGTGATCTAGAACCTGTTGAGGTAGGGATCTTACCTTTGTCTCTCTAATTTGTGCATCATGCGGGGTGGGTGTTCTCTTGTTTATGTGAAACACTTTTAAACCGGTTTAATAAAGATAATAACTATCTTATATAACGGGGTTGGGAAGTTTGTGTTTGTTGTTACTTTATATCCTGTAATATTATGTTGTGAAATGAATAGGCTTATGCCTACTGAAAATAACGGTCGTTGGGGGCCTTTTCTTGAGAAATTAAATGTTGCCCTATCTTCTAGACCGATTTTGTAAATGGAAACTTCATGGAATGTGGAAATTGGTTAATAACGTAAAGTTGGCTGTTTAAATGAAAATATGGAACCCTTGTGTTATCACCCCGGTTGAACCAAAATGGAATAATGAACATGTGGGTGTTGGCTTGGTTACGTGGCATGTGATGGGGGTGTTTTGTGGGTTGTTTTGAAATGGGTGAGAAGCGGGGATGCGGTTGGCTTGGTTGTGGGAAGGTGTGAATGTTTAATGGTGGTTGGCAGTGGGGCTGCAGGGATGGGTTTGAATGTGAACGAACTATGGGTTGTGAATAACAAATAAAAGTGGAAGAGTTAATGAATGGTGGGGCTTGGTAATGAAACAGAAATAATAATCAATGGGTTGGTTGGTTAATAAGAAGGGACTTGCCGTGTTGCTGTGTTTTCCTAACTTGATTTGTGGATGGCAGGGATATGCTTACGAATGATCGTTGTGTTTGGTTGTGGATAGTTGCCCAGTAGTTAAGGAACTAATAAACTAATTCTTCTAAAACGTGAAAACCTTAATGGGGTTGGGGTTGTTTGTTGTATGCATGCTTCGTGGTAGCAGTGCTGAGGCACGTGCTCAGTTTCTCTTTTTAGAAGCCATAGTTTGGGCTGAGTGGTTTCTATATATATATATTTTTATCTTTTGTGTTTTATCGCACCGCACCCATGTTGAGAACTTAGTGCCAAACACTCCCATTTAATGGGAGAGGGTGTTTTCCCATAGTTACTAGCTCCTTCCTGCTCCTTCTCCCCTAGGTTGTGATGGATTGAGGCGACCTTACACCCAAGACTCTTCGGGTAGGTTTCGATTGGGGTGATTAGGCCCAAGACTCTTCGGGCAGGATTATAGGCTATAATGGATTAAGGCGACCTTACACCTAAGACTCTTCAGGTAGGTTTCGATTTCAGGCCCAGGTGTCTTCAGGCGAGAGTTCTGTTACTATTACTATTCCCAATAATCTTCGGGATAAGGACCAGGTGTCTTCGGGCGGGGATGTGGTTGTGGTTGTGAGGCCCAGGTGTGTGCAGTCGGGATACGTGGTGGTGAGGCCCAGGTGTGTGCGGGCAGGATACGTGGTGGTGAGGCCTAGGTGTGTGCGGGCGGGATACGTGGTTGTGAGGCCCAGGTGTGTATGGGCAGGGAGAGTGTTCCAAAGTCAGGACATTCAGCTAACTAATGGGAAATGATGCGGGGTACCCAATGCTCTTGTTCTTATACTATTACTACCTGATGTGATTGTGTTTTGGTGAGTGTGGCTGGTGAGATTGGGTGGATAGTTTTCCTTGTTAGGTTTCTTCTATTGTTCTCACCGGACATTAGGATGTCTCCCCACTTGTGCACGAGAGCTTTAGGTTTCCCTGCTGAGTATAATTGTATGCTCACCCTACGTTTACTTTCAGGTTTCTAGGAGGACTACCAGGGTTGTGCGGGACCCTACTAGTCGGGCAGTTGGAGTTGTTGCAGTTGTTGTTCTCTTGTTTTCTTTTGGTATTGTACTTTTGATATTCCTTGTACTTGTACCTTGTTATAAAATTGTTTAAACATGCATGTGGGCTTGGTTTGGGTTTATCTATATACACTTGTTCTTTTTTTTGTGGTTGACTTGTCCTATTTCCCGATCCTAAATAATAAAAAGGGTAATGCCTCCCATATTTGTGAAAACTCATACCCTTGGTGCTAGTCACCAACCCGGGGCCTACTGAAGGCGGGACTCGGGGGTCATTATCTCACTTTCTCCATTATCAGCTCAGGAGAGGCATCTTTGGTGGGAGGGGGTCGTGACAGAATGGTATCAAAGATGATGGTTGAGAGATAGGATGGAGTCTGGAGTTAGGCACAGTGAGGATTGCATGGGATGGTAGGGAAATAGTGTTAGTTAACCTTGGTGCGTGACATAGGCCAGGGAAGACCGGCTAGGACACGGGATTTTAGGCCCCCCTGTGATCCAATGCAAGGACTCTGAGCCTACCGAATGACCAAGTGAGACTAAATTGATTGCAGGGTAGATACCCTAGGGAAGGTACATGCATCATCATGATTGTGTTTTACTTGATTTGGGTGTTATGGGAAAGAAATTGAAATAAAATGATAATTAAAACTTTGAGAAATTCCTTACTACTTGGGCTTAGGCGATCCTTGTTTACCATACAGCTATGGAACCTGGACGTCATTCCCGGGTGGCTCAGACGATCGAGGCCCAGAAGATCCAGGCGGTCGATCAGTTGAGGATTGACCGAGAGGAGGAAGATAGCCAGTGGCAGAAGACTCTTCGTTCCTTCCAGCGGCAGAACCTCAAGAAGTACGAGGGTAGTACTTCAGATATGGAGATGGATGGGTGGCTTGAGGAGCTAGGGATTGCTTTTACCTTGATCTGTGCTCTGAGGGAGTACTGGGTTCCCCTAGTAGTCAGTCATCTGAGAGGTGCAGCATGACAGTGGTGGACGCTCTACCTTGGAGAGAGGATAGAGGCAGAGGTTCCGTGGGATGACTTTGAGAAGGAATTTCGAGAGGAATTCCTTTCTTCCATGATCAAGGTGGAGAAGCGGCAGGAGTTACTCTCCCTTCAGTAGGGGAGTATGTCGGTACGAGAGCTGGGGATCAAGTTCAAGGATCTTCTGCGCTTTGCTCCGGATCTCTTTCCGGATGAGGAGTCTCGAGTGAGACATTTGGAGGAGGCGCTTCGTCCTTCGCTCCAGTATGCTGTCACCCCCTTCACCCTTCCGACGTACTTGGTGGTGTAGAAGAAGGCAGAGGTCGTAGAGAGGATGCACTCGCTGAGAGGTGCACCGCGTGAGGTGTTCCAGCCAGGTTCGTCGAAGGGGAAGGAAGTCAGCAGAAGGTCTCCTGCAACAGGACCTTCCAGGTTCAGGCTAGTGGGGAGCAGGACCCAGCAGTTCCAGTTCAGATCTTCGGGTCCTTGTCCCTTTTCCACGAGCCCAGGACCGAGGTGTTTTTTTTGTGGAGGTTTCGGGCACGTTCAGAGTCGGTTCCCGACCCGAGCTCCGTACAGTGTAGGTGGGCAGGTTCATCACCCACCGCAGTAGCACCAGTTGTCGGTGAGGCCCTTCCAGTAGCAGCAGGACCATGCTCCTCCGAGGGCAGACTTTGCGGGAGGAGGCCGACCTCAGGGTGCTCCCCAGGGACCTCGACCAGGGCGTGGTCAGGGAAGTGGACGACATCAGAGAGGTAGAGGAGATGGGCATGGACAGTTGCACGCAGTAGGGTTGGCAGCTCCAGCAGGACCAGAGGTGGTGTGAGGTACGATTTGTTTGTTCAGCACTCTTGTTTCTACTTTGTTCAATTCGGGAGCTTTGTACTCCTTTGTTGCACCTGGTCTAGCCCATTCTTTGGAACTAGACGTAGAGAGACTTTCCGTACCACTGGTGCTAAGTACACCAGTTGGAGGCCAGGCCAGCGTATCTTTTGTTTTCCGGGGATGTGGGCTGACATTGGGACCACATCGATCTAGTGGGACCTTCTTTTGTTACAGATGAATCCATACAATGTCATCCTAGGCATCGACTGGTTGTTTTCTGTTAGTGTCGTTATCGACTTCTTCCGGAGAAGAGTCATGTTCTCTAACGTGGATGGGCAGTGCGTATCTTTTGTTGGTGAGAGGAGCTATCAGGCGGGAAGCCAGCGTGTAGAGCCTCTCCTTTACTTGTTGGGTGGGTTATCAGGGATTCCAGCCGATACAGAGATGATGGATGTCCCAGAGGTTGTTGGGGAGTTCCTCGATGTTTTTCCTGAGGAGGTTGTGACTCTACCCCCCGACATGACGTTGAGTTCGGGATAGACTTACAACCTGGTGCCCATCCAATTTCGATGGCCCCTTATCGGATGGCACCTTCGGAGTTGTGGGAGTTGCGGATTCAGATTGATGATCTGATGGAGAAGGGTTTTGTTCGACCCAGCGTATCGCCATGGGGTGCTCCAGTTTTGTTCGTGAAGAAGGCAGATGGTGGTCTCAAGCTATGCATAGACTACCGAAGGCTGAACCAGGTAACGGTCAAGAACCGTTACCCCCTTCCAAGGATAGATGATCTCTTAGACCAGCTGAGGGGAGCAGGTTGGTTTTCTAAGATTGATCTACGATCGGGATATCATCAGCTGAGGGTGAAGGATAGTGACATCTCGAAGACAGCTTTCAGGTGCAGGTATGGGCACTTCGAGTTTGTAGTGATGCTGTTTGGAGTTATGAATGCACCAGTTGTGTTCATGGGACTTATGAACTTTGTCTTCTGAGAGTTTCTGGACCGGTTCGTCATTGTGTTTATCGATGACATCCTGATCTACTCAAGATTAGAGTAGGAGCACGTTGATCATCTCAGGGCAGTCTTGGGAGTCCTTCGACACCACCATCTTTACGGGAAATTGTCTAAGTGTATGTTTTTGACACAAGAAGTACACTTCCTTGGGCACGTGGTGTCTCAGCATGGAGTGTCAGTGGACCTGTCAAAGGTGGAGGCAGTTGTTTCTTGGGAAGCACCCAAGAGCATGGCAGAAGTTCGTAGTTTCCTGGGGTTAGCAGGTTACTATCGTAGGTTCGTTTCGGACTTCTCTCGAGTTGCTGCTCCATTTACAGCTTTGACTAGGAAGAATCAGGTCTTCCTATGGAGCGATCAGTGCCAGAAAGCTTTCGACTACCTGAAGGAGAAGTTGGTTAGTGCTCCCGTGCTCAGGTTTCCAGAGGAAGGGTTGTTGTATGAATTGTTTTTTGATGCTTCTAGCCTTGGTCTGGGGTGCATGCTGGTGCAGAAGAAGGGAGTGATTTATTATGGGTCTAGGCAGTTGCGCCCTCATGAGCGTAACTATGCCACCCATGACCTAGATCTTGCAGCAGTAGTGTTTGAATTGAAGTTGTGGAGACTTTACCTCTTTGGGGAGCGCTTTGTGGTCTTCTCAGATCACAAGAGCCTGCGTTATATCTTCTCCCAGCGTGACCTGAACTTACGGAAGTGGAGATGGGTCGAGTTGCTCCAAGAATATGACTTTGAGATCTCTTACACTGAAGGTAAGGTCAACGTTGTGGCTGATGCCCTGAGCAGGAAGTCACATAAGGAAGTGGTTTGGGAATCCGCTAATGTGTGGAAGGCGATGGGAGAGTTGGTTTCCCTGCACTTAGATGCAAGGGAAGAAGGTGTTAGAGGTTGTTTGTTCCAGATGATGGTGAAATCCTCCATGTCGCAATAGGTGGAAGAGTCTCAGTGGGGGGACTCCGAGGCAGAGGTGATGCAGGATCATGTCGATCAGGGGAATGCTCCAGAGGGATGGTCAGAGGACATCCGACATCGAATGCTTTTCCATGGAAGGCTGTTTGTCCCAGAGGTGATGTGTGATGGATTTCTCCATGAGTTCCATAGCTCAGCCTTGGCGGTACATCCAGGAGTTTTAAAAATGTACCGAGGCCTCAGGGATCAGTTTTGGTGGCCCGGGGTGAAACGGGCAGTGGCGGAGTTTGTGGCTAAGTGCCTAGTGTGTCAGCAAGTGAAGGCTGAACATCGTGTTCTCGGTGGTTTGTTGCATCCTTTAGATGTCCCCGAGTGGAAGTGGGATGACATCTCAATGGACTTCGTCACAGGAATACCCAGATCTCAGGGTGGTTATGATGCTATCTGGGTAGTGGTGGATCATCTGATGAAATCAGCTCACTTCTTAGCAATCAAGGAGTCGGGCCCGGTGAGTACCTTAGCTCAGAGGTACGTAGACGAGGTGGTGCGTTTGCATGGAGTTCCGAGGACTATCGTCTCAGACCGGGATACTTGGTTTACCTCATAAGTCTGGAGGGGGTTACATCATGCTTTTGGCACCTAGCTACACCTTAGCACTTCTTTCCACCCCCAGATCGACAGGTAGACAGAGCGGACTATCCAGACGTTAGAGGACATGATGCGAGCATGAGTTCTGGATTTCGGAGGATCATGGGTACGACACTTGCCTTTAGTAGAGTTTTCCTATAACAACATCTTCCAATATACTATTGGCATGGCACCATTTGAGGCTTTGTATGGAAGGCCATGTCGTTCACCCATTTTCTGGGAAGAGGTTAGTGAGATAGGTGCTCTTGGGCCAGAGGTAGTGCAGAGCACCACGGAGAAAGTCCAGCTTATGCGTGAGAGGATGAAAGCGGCTCAGGACCGACATAAGTCTTATGTTGATCGTCGGAGGAGTCCCTTGGAGTTCAAGGTGGGAGATCATGTGTTCTTGAAGTTTTCCCCTCAACGGGGGAAGCGGAGGTTTGGGAAAGGGAGAAAGCTCTCACCCAGGTTCATCGGACCTTTTGAGGTGTTGAGGCGAGTCGGCGAGGTGTCATATCAGCTGGCCCTTCCACCTCAGTTGGAGAAGGTTCATGATGTCTTCCATGTCTCCCAGCTTCGTCGGTACTTACACGACGACTCCCACGTTATCGAATGGGGAGAGTTAGATATGGGAGATGACGCGACCTTTGAGGAACGACCAGTCAGAATCGACTATCTTAAAGAGAAGGTGCTCCGTGGATGAACCATTCTGTTGGTTCGTGTGTTGTGGAGGCATGGCGGCCTCAAGGAGAGCACTTGGGAGCGGGAGACCCAGATGCACGCTCAGTACCCGGAGTTGTTTTGACTTGTGTTTTTTCCTTGTTCTTTTGAGCTTTGTGTTGATGTTGTACTTTGTACCCTTGTTATATGGAATGATTGTCTTGTCAGTTGTGAGACCTTTTGTTTCTTTGTTCCCTGGTAATGTGTAACATGTCCGGATGTGTGGGAAAGGGAAAAAACCTGACCCTTAATTGAGACGCATTAATGTGGATGCGATTGAACCCGTGCAGCCGAGTTAGTGCCGCCTAAAGCGGATAATATCTTGACATAGGTGAAGGAATTTCCCAAACCCACGTGTTCGGGCAGTGTGTTGGTTGTGTGGTGTTGGGGTTAGTGCAAGTTGAAAAATCCTAATGTGTGAAAGTGGGAAGACCCAATTCTTAATTGAGACGCATTAATGAGAATGTGATTAAACCCGTGCAGGCGAGTCAGTTCTGGCTAAAGCGGATAATATCTCGACATAGGAGAAGGAATTACTAACACATATAATTAGGGTTGTTGGTTGGGTTCCTGTTATAACGAGAACCCTAATAGTTATCTTGTTGGGTTCCTCTGGGTTGGTTTTTGAATTCTCGGGGACGATAATGTTTTAAGAGGTATCTAATGTAATGGCCCGGACCTCTCCATCCCATTCCTTTGTCAAAAAGAAGGTCAAGAAGTGTTCTGGAGGGTAAAATGGACTTTTTCCACACTTTCCAGAATTTTTGAAACTACACGTCATGTAGTTTGAGTACACGCCGTGTACCCCCTTCCCGTGTATACCTCGTGTTGCAAGCCGTGTCCTTGCTGTGTGGACAAAATGGGTACACGCCATGTGTCCAGTACTACACGCCGTGTAGTCCTTCCCCGCGTGCGCATTACCGTGTGTTGACCTGTCGTCAGTCGTGTTCCATGTGAAGGTTGTGTCCTTGCCGTGTGCAATAAATGAGTACATGTCGTGTGTCCAATCTACACGCCGTGTAGTCCTTCCCCGCGTATGCGTTACCTTCAAATCGTGTGTTGACCAGTTAACGTCCGCGGAGCCGCGTTGGAGGATGCGTGGAGACTGTGTGAAAACGGACGAGTACACGCCATGTACCATAAGTACACGCCATGTACTTTTGCTTTTCATGCCTATAAAAGGAGGGGTCCCCTCCTCCTTTCAACTCACACCTCTCCTCCCCTCTCCTCTGGTCAGAGCTCTCTCAAGAGACTTGAAGGCTCTTTCTTCCATAACTTTTTCGTCCGAGCTCCGATTTATGATCCGTTAGCAGCCACGGGATCATAACAACGAGGAGGAACTTCCGAGCTTGGATTCGTTGTCTTTCCTTCGGCTCTTTATTTCCACCCAAGGAAGTTTTTCCAGGACACAGACGAGTGTCTTCTAAAGTTGATCCAGAGGAGCGTTGCGATCTAGAACCTGTTGAGGTAGGGATCTTACCTTCGTCTCTCTAAGTTGTGCATCATGCAGGGTGGGTGTTCTCGTGTTTATGTGAAACACTTTTGAACCGGTTTAATAAAGATAATAATTGGATTATATAATGGGGTTGTGAAGTTTGTGTTTGTTGTTACTTTATATCCTATGATATTATATTGTGAAATGAATAAGCTTATGCCTACTGAAAATAACGGTCATTGGGGGCCTTTTCTTGCGCAATTAAATGTTGCCCTATCTTCTAGACCGTTTTTGTAAATGGAAACTTCATGGAATGTGGAAATTGGTTAATCACGTAAAGTTGTATGTTTAAATGAAAATCTGGAACCCTTGTGTGATCATCCCGGTTGAACCAAAATGGAATAATGAACATGTGGGTGTTGGCTTGGTTACGTGGCATGTGATGGGGGTGTTTTGTGGGTTGTTGTGAAATGGGTGAGCAGCGGGGTTGCGGTTGGCTTGGTTGTGGGAAGGTGTGAATGTTTAATGGTGGTTGGCAGCGGGGCTGCAGGGATGGGTTTGAATGTGAACGAACTATGGGTTGTGAATAATAAATAAAAGTGGAAGAGTTAATGAATGGTGGGGCTTGGTAATGAAACATAAATAATAATCAATGGGTTGGTTGGTTAATAAGAAGGGACTTGCCGTGTTGCTGTGTTTTCCTAACTTGCTTTGTGGATGGCAGGGATATGCTTACGAATGATCGTTGTGGTTGGTTGTGGATAGTTTCCCAGTAGTTAAGGAACTAATAAACTAATTCTTCTGAAACATGAAAACCTTAATGGGGTTGGGGTTGTTTGTTGTATGCATGTTTCGTGGTAGCAGTGCCGAGGCACGTGATAAGTTTCTCTTTTTAGAAGCCATGGGTTGGGCTGAGTGGTTGCTATATATATATATATATATATATATTTGTATCTTTTGTTTTTTATCGCATCGCACCCATGTTGAGAACTTAGTTCCGAACACTCCCATTTCATGGGAGAGGGTGTTTTCCCATAGTTACTAGCTCCTTCCTGCTCCTTCTCCCCTAGGCTGTGATGTCTTAAGGAGAACTTACACCCAAGACTCTTCGGTTAGGTTTCGATTGGGGTGATTAGGCCCAAGACTCTTCGGGCAGGCTTATAGGCTATAATGGCTTGAGGCAACCTTACACCTAAGACTCTTCAGGTAGGTTTCGATTTCAGGCCCAGGTGTCTTCGGGCGAGAGTTCTGTTACTATTACTATTCCCAAGAATCTTCAGGATGAGGCCCAGGTGTCTTCGGGCGGGGATGTGGTTGTGGTTGTGAGGCCTAGGTGTGTTCGGGCGGGATACGTGGTGGTGAGGCCCAGGTTTGTGCAGGCGGGATACGTGGTGGTGAGTCCTAGGTGTGTGCGGGGGGGATACGTGGTTGTGAGGCCTAGGTGTGTACGGGCGGGGAGAGTGTTCCAGCGTCAGGACGTTCAGATAACTAATGGGAAATGGTGCGGAGTACCCAATGCTCTTTTTCTTATACTACTACTACCTGCTGTGATTGTGTTTTGGTGAGTGTGGATGGTGAGATTGGGTGGATAGTTTTCCTTGTTAGGTTTCTTCTATTGTTCTCACCGGACATTAGTATGTCTCCCCACTTGTGCACGAGAGCTTTAGGTTTCCCTACTGAGTATACTTGTATGCTCACCCTATGTTTACTTTCAGGTTTCCAGGAGGACTACCAGGGTCGTGCGGGACCCTACTAGTCAGGCAGTTGTAGTTGTTGCAGTTGCTGTTCTCTTGTTTTCTTTTGGTATTGAACTTTTAAGCTTCCTTGTACTTGTACATTGTTATAAAATTGTTTAAACATGCATGTGGTCTTGGTTTGGGTTTATCTATATACACTTGTTCTTTTTCTTTTTCTTTTTTTTTTGTGGTTGACTTGTCCTATTTCCCTATCCTAAATAATAAAAAGGGTAATGCCTCCCATATTTGTGAAAACTCATACCCTTGGTGCTAGTCGCCAACCCGGGGCCTACTGGAGGCGGGACTCGGGGGGTCATTATCTCCCTTTCTCCATTTCCAGCTTAGGAGGGGCATCTTTGGTGGGAGGGGGTCGTGACATTTTTCCTCCTGTAGTGGAGCATTTTAGGGACATATTTCCTGACAGCTTCTCTGGTCTACCTTTAGGGTGAGAGTTATAATTTACTGTTGATCTAGTGTCAGGATTAGAACCAGTGACCACTAATCCTTATATTATGGAACCTATGGAGATTCTATATCTCAAGAAATTGTTAGAGGATTTAGAGGCTAAAGTCTTTATACTCCCCAACACTTATCCTTGGGGTTCTCTGGTCCTTTTCATTAGTAAGGCGGATGGTTCCCTCAAGCTTTGTGTGGATTACAGATGGTTGAACCAACTCATGGTAAAGAATTGGTATCCACTGACTAGAATAGACAACCTCTTTGATCAGCTCTAAGGAGCAAGGGTGTTTAAAAAGATATATTTGAGTTCAAACTATCATCAGGTGTGTGTCAGGTCTTTAGGCATACCTCACACATCTTTTAGGAACATGTATGGTCTATACGATTATATGGTCATGTCGTTCGGACTCACAAATGCACCTACTATTTTCATGGCTCTAAGGAATCAGGTTTTTCACCCATATCTAGATTTATTCATGGTAGTATTTGTTGAAAATATCTTAGTGTATTCAATATCTAGACACAACCATGTCAACCATCTTGAGATCATGCTAAATACGCTAAGAGAGCATTAGATCTATGCTAATCTTAGTAAATTACACTTTTGGTTTGACAAAGTCCACTTCTTGGGTCATATCATCTTGAAGTCAGGAGTTTGAGTAGACCCAAATAATTTGAGATTTTTAGTTTCCTAGAAGAAACCCAAGAACATCTTTGACATCTAGAGTTTCTTGGGACTACCTGGGTATTATAGATACTTCATTTAGGATTTTGCACAGCTTTCATCACTGTTTATGGTCTTGATAAAGAAGGGTGTAAAATTCATCTGTCAGAAGCTTATAAAGCAGTCTTTCAGGATTTTAAGGGATGATTGACTTCGGTACCAATATTGATTCTAATAGATCTAGAAAGGAGCTATACTATATACTATGATGTATCAAGTATCAGGATTGAAGTTATTCTAATGCAGGATGAGTGAGTCACCGCGTAAAGGTCTCATCAATTGAGGCCCCACGAGTGGAATTACCCAACACACGACCTCAAGCTAGCTAGTGTAGGTAACGCTCTATGTTGTTGGAGACACTAACTACTTGGAGAGTGTTTTTTAGTATTCACTAATCAAAAAATCATCAATTTCATCTTTACACATCGATATCTGAATCTCAGACAAAACAGGTGGGTTGAATACCTACAGTCGTTTGATTTTGAGCTTGCCTGCATGCCTGGTAAGGGTATTGCAATAGAAAATTATCTAAGTTGAAAGAATCAGACATAGGAATTCCTAGAGGCCAGTAGTGAATGTAATATCATTGCCTTATTCTCATATATACACATTGAGGTTCAGAAGGATCAAGGTCAGACTATCCTCATAGCCTTAGCAGTGACCACTACTCCTCTATAAAAGGTAAGAATGAGGCAACTATCTGATCCTGAGATCCTTGTCCTAAGGGAAATCATCTCAGAGGATGATACATCTTTAGTTTAGACCATGGATGGTGATGATAATCAACTATTACATGCGTGTGTATGGGTCCTAGAAGACATTAAAGAGGAGCTGATGCCGGAATTTCATGCCTCAACATGGGCAGTTCATCCTAGTGTCACCAAGATGTATCAAGATCTACGGTGCCAGTATTTGTGGCCTGGTATGAAACATGATATTTCCAATTTCATCACTCAGTGTTCCACTTGTCAGTATGTTAAGGTGGAACATTAGAATCTAATAGGTATTCTGCAGTCGTTGTCCATTCCTGAGTGGAAATGGGATGATGTTTCAATAGATTTTGTGATCGGTTTACCCATATCACATCATGGAAACCATACGATGAGGGTTTTTATTGATCATTTGAAAAAGATCACACACTTATTACCTATGCAAGAGACCTTCATGGTAGACAATCTAGGTATGTTGTATGTCAGGGAGGTTTTACATCTTCATAGAGCTCCTCGTTCTATCATTTATAACAGAGATACTTGCTTTATGTCATGGTTCTAGGAGGGGTTGTAGAAGGCCTTGGATACAAAGATCCTTCTGAGCATGGTCTATCACCCTCAGACTGATGGACAGACAAAGCATATGTTTCAAGTGTTAGAGTACATGCTCCATGCGTGTGCCCTTGAATTTGGGGGTTCCTAGGAGAAACACATTCCCCTTATGGATTTTTCCTATAATAACAGCTTTCAGAATACCATCAAGATGGCTACTTATGAAACCTTATATGGTAGGTTTTTTTGATATCCTCTGTGTTGGATAGAGGTAAGGGAGGCAGCTTTTCTTAGACCATATCTCATTCAGGAGACTACAGAGTAGGTCCAATTAATTAGAAAGCACATGTTGATAGCGCAGTCCAAATAAAATTCATATGGAAATAGATGCTGACAACCTCTTGAGTTTGAGGTTAGAGACTGGGTTTTCTTGTGATTCTCACACAGGGTGGTCCATAGACATATTCATAGGAATTTTAAGCTCTCACCTAGTTTTTTTGGACCCTTTGAGGTTGTAAAATGGATCATACTAATAGTTTATCAGATATCACTTCCTCAGAGATACTGATCTATGCATGATGTCTTTCACATTTCTCAGCTTCGCCAGTATTATCTAGACCTGTCACATGTTTTCCAATAGGATGAAGTTGAGTTGGATATAGATGATTCCTTTGAGGGTTATACCATTTGTATTGTTGATTGGAATGTGAAGATCCTCCATGGCGGGTCAGTTCCTTTGGTATGAGAGTTATGGAAGCACGGACGAGTACAAGATGAGACCTAGGAATGGGAAGCTGATATACAATCTCAGTGGCCAGAATTATTCTTAGATGATACCTATTTACCCTCATAATTCTAACTTAAGGACAAGTTTCTTTAAAGAGGGGAGGTTGTAACAACCCATATTTTTAATAAGGTACAAATCATTTTTTTTAAATTCCTTTAAACAACCCTTATAATGTTACCCAAGGGAGTCATGGGGATCATGAGCATGTTCAGGGCTTGTTCATAGCTCAAAACCCTAAGTTTTTTGAGAAATAAATTAGGCCTCATGGTTAGTAGAAACCATGCATCCCAGCTCGCATAGTTTTTACTAACCGTGTGGGGTGAGATAGAGGAGTAGAAGGGGACGCATGTTTTGTCTATAACCATGCGACCTAAGGTGCATGACCATAAAAAAATTACAAAGGTTTAATAGTGGTATTTGTTATGGTTTGTGCATGGTTAGGGAAACTGTGTGCCTTAACCGTGTGGGGTATTTCCTTAAGAAATAGGATTAGCACATTTGGCACACAGTTTGGCCAACCATGTGGTCAAACCATGATCCCCTATATTTGAGGGTGAAATTACCTTAATGCTCTTAATGAAACCTTAAATTCCTTTTTCTTTTTCCCTCCTCCCATTCCAACGTATTTTTTGGTTTTCCTTCTCCTGTGAATTCCCAAGCATCTCAATCTAGGGATTGAGATATCTCCCATGTTCATTGTCTGAAACAAGATCTGTCAGAAGCATCAGATCTATCTCAGTATGATCTAAATTATTCTTTCTTCCTATTTCAATTTATCTTTGAATCTATTGCGCTATTTAAGTGAAAGGTATTTTGCCCTATTTTTAGTACATTGGACCCTTTCTTCGATTTCTTCCAACCTACTTTGAATCTTAGGCTGACATCAGATGGGGAGTCGTCAACGATCCTAAGGTAGGAGTTCTCATCATTTTCCCCAAGAGTTTTGGTGTTTTCATAGATTTTCCATTGTGTCGCATGCCATCTTTTATCACATGTTACCGTTTAATTTATTTCTTCATATTAATTTTATCTATGCACCTTGATATATACTCGATGATCCTGGTTTGGTAGATTAGAAGATGTTGACCTGATCTATGGACACCCCTTGGGTGTTCCAGCTTGAATAGACCTATTATAATTAATTGAATATATGCTTGGATTTCCTTCTAAGTGTTTTTCTTGGAACATTAATTATATTTCCTCTGTTATATAATTATTTGATTTAACCCAAGGAACCTCCTAAGTGTTTGGCCCAACATATGAATGGAATTAACCCATATAGGTAATTTCCCTATTGACCACAACACCTTCTAAATGACTCTTGGATTTCTTAATAAATGAATTTCCATGTCTTGATAGATCCAATGGAATGCATTAAATAGAATGGATTGTAATGATGGTTTTACTTTCCTTAAATAAAATGAATGAATTAAAAAGGAATAAATTATGAAAGGGTGGCAAGGAAACACCAATTATTGTTTACTTTATTAAATGATTTTATTGAATCATTATGTCTTGGTTATCATGGGATTAGTAAATACAATGCATGAGAGGTAATGTATCATTCCTATTATTATAAACATGATTACCCCTTTGATATAGTATATGGAATGATGGTAAGGGTTCTGTTGGGCATGACGATTCACACACCCTTACATCGGGTGTTGAGCATAACGTCTCACACCATTGATACTATTTGGATGGTGGGCATGACACACCGTGTCCCTTGTTTAGAGTCTTAACATGATGACACACTCACCATATAGAGTGGAGAGCATGATGTATCTCTCTCATTATGAGATTTAGGGCATGTACTTTATTGTTTAAGATTATAGGCTCATTTAGACTGGTTATGGATGACTAAGTTACACCTAGGTCTAGTCAGCACCTAGTATTCTAGGTATATAGCCTCTTATGTATACACATAATTTTTCCATATGGGTGGATGAAATATATAAATATACTATATATATTATTACTATATATATAGTTACTGATCAAACACTCATTCTAGCCATGAGCCAAAGTATATAGAGCCATCAGGCATCCTCTAGGAACCTGAGTAGGCTGGTTGTTTATTTCAGCACTTTTTTATTATTTTGTTTCTACTCGCACACTGTTTATATATGAGAACTGCTTAGATTACTTATAGACATCGTTGTTGGTGGCCTACTAATATTTTATCTCACACCCTACTCGGACCGCCTTTAGTGCTTGAGTAGATTACTTTTCTGCAAGTACAGATAAGGGAAAGAACCCTTCTAAAGAGTTATGATATACTTAACTTTTAAATAGAACATAGGATTAGAGGACCATGCATATTCTTGGGATACTAGTGGAGAAGTTTTTTTCCTTTTTTACTTTTTTATAGCATGGTTTCATATGCATGTACCATGATCCCCTTTTGTATATCAGTATTCCATGTATCCATGTATATGACACTGCCTAGAGTCTTTTGATATTATTACTCAGTTGGTCAGTTGTTTATTCTTCTATTGGTTATTTATTCTATATGTTTATATATATTCTCTCACTATTGTATGCTTATGGTTATCTCTACTATTCCAATCTGATGAGAGGGTATAGTCTCCCCACTATACCACCTTCACATCCTCGCTACTAGTCGGCAGCCTCTGACATACGAGGAGGCGCGCTTGAGGCCATGTGACCCACCAGCTCAGGGCATGGGTTAAGGGGGTCCTGAGTCAAAACATTATGTCAGACAAAAAGGTTATAGTGGAAATACATTCCATATTCCTTGATAGGGAGAAAATATCTAAAATATATAGTGGGAGCGAGATAGACTATGATTAAGTTGTGGCTCAAGGAATATAATAGTTGGTACAGAAATGGATTCCACAAAGCCCCATGAAAGAAGAAACTATTCTGAAGACACAAGTACTATGTAGGAGTACAAGGGAGGTTAAAGAACTAGAACGTTATGGTTTTCTAGTCACTAAGTATGGTAGCTCATTATTAGTTGATAATAATTATCCTCTAACCTACAAGGAAGCATTAAGTGGAACAAATGTAGCCAAGTGGCAAGAAGCCATGAATTTTAAAATGGATTCCATGTACCAAACCCAAGTATGGATTTTGGTAGACCCTTTGATAAATGTAAATCCAACTGGTTGAAAATGGGTATTCAAGAATAAAATTAACATTAATGGAAAATTAAGTACCTATAAATCCAGACTGATTGTAAAAGGGTTTAAACAATTTCAAGGCATTGACTACTACGGAACCTTTTCACCAATTACAATGTTGAAATACATTAGAATTATATTTTCCATTGTAGCCTTCCATGATTATGAGATTTGGAAAATGGAAATCAGAACAACCTTCCTTAATGGGGACCTTTAGGAAGATGTATATATGACACAACTCGATGGGTTTGTGACTCCAAAGGATTCCAACAAGGTATAAAAGTAACAAAGATCAATTTATGGATTAAAGTAAGAATCTAGGTCATAGAACATTTGTTTTAATGAGACCATAACAAAATTTGGTTTCATAAAGAATGAATGTGATTTGTGTGTCTATAAATGGCTTAGTGGGAGTGCGGTCATTTTACTAATAGTATATATCGATGACATATTACTTATTGGAAAAAATATCAGTCTTACAATCTGTTAAGGTGTGGTAGAATAAATTCTTCTTCATGAAAGACTTAGTCGAGATAGCATATATTCTTGGGATTAAGATCCATCATGATAGATCCAAGAGATTTCTTGGTCTAAGTCATGTGCTACAATAAAACTGCGTTTATCCAGCACTAGGGTTTTAACAGCACTGGTTAAAAACACTATTAAAAACCCCCTTTGTCAACGCTAGAAAAAGCACTATTAAAAGGGGTCTTTAACACTGCTTTTTTAGCATTGTTAAAGGGGGCCTTTAACACCACTAAAAAACACTGCTAAAAGGGGTCCATTTATCATTTCTTATAAAAAAATCATTGATAAAGGCCCCCCTTTATCAGTGATAGTAAAAAATTGATGATAAAAATGGGTCTTTATCAGTGCTTCTAAAAAAGTGCTGATAAAGGGGAGCCATTATCACTGCTTGTAAAAAAGTGCTGATAAGGGGGGGTCTTTATCAGTGCTTTTCTAGAAATGCTGATAAAGACCCCCCCCCCCCCATCATTATCACTTCTAAAAAAGGATTGATAAAGGGGGGAATTTATCAGCACTTGTAAAAAAGTGCTGATGAAGGGGGTCTTTATCAGCACTTTTTTAGAAATGCTGATAAAGACCCACATTTATCAGTGCTTTTTTATTATCACTAATAAAGGGTATATTTAAAATATATATATATATATATATAGATATTTAATTAAAAATAATATATTAATATATAAATATATTTATATTGATATAAATATAATGTATATTTTTTAAATATGTTCTAGATATGGCCAAATAGGTATTTACACAGAACATTTAAGATATTTATTGAAAATGGAATATAAAATAATTAGAAAATATTATTAATTAATAATTTGCTAATTATTATTGAGTAATAGTCATTTAATAATAATTAGAAGATAAAAAATAAAAAAATAATAAAAGATCTAAATTAAGTTGAAAACGTAACTTGAACTTCAAACAGTCATAACTTCTGATCTGGGAGTCTGTTTGGATTCTACAACATATCAAATCGAAGCCTGTGATGAGATATACACCTAGTGACAAAGAAGAATCCTCTGTCATATATTTCAAGGCCAAAAAAGGGAAACAAGGCCTCCAAAACTGATTTTTAGTTAGGATACCCTAATTATTTAACATTCGATGGGTTTTCAGCCTCATTTAAGGGGGTCTTTTTACCCTTTTTCAGTGGGCACTGAATTTATTCATAGGGATTACATTCATATTGATATTATGGCTTTAAAATCATATCATTTTTCATAATTTACTATTATTTATAATCAAATATATAATAATATATACATATTTTTTATATATTCACACATAAAAATTTAATTTTATAAATAAATAATTAAACATATTTACATATAAAATATATTTCTCAATATATAAACCTTATCTAAATAAAAAATAATATCCGTTTTATTTAAAATACAAATGTATGAATATTTATATACCTATACATTTAATATATATATATATATATAATGTTTATATATGTATATATATATTTGTGTGTGTGTTGACAAAAAAATATATATTTATCTATATATTCTAATATATGTATATAAATATTAATATATAATATATGTAAATAAATATAAACATGTATAATTATATTTATAGATGTACATATATATATATAAATGATATATGTATGTTTGTATGTATTATTTTATATATGTATTTAAATATATATATATATATATATATAAACATAAATATATACATATATATATATATATATGGATAAAAATGTAATGAAATATATATAAATATAAATATATATCATAAAATATAAAACAAAATAGGATAGGTGAGTAGAAAAGGTGTTGATGTATAAGTTATAGGTCTTTGGTTTGAAACTCGCTAGAGGCAGGGGAATGTGTGGGAGAGTGGGATTATATAAAGTGCTGATAAAGGGGTGGGGGAAGCGCTGATAGGGGGAGAATTGATAAAGGGGGGCATGAAAAAAAAGTATACCCTTTATTAGTGGGGCATTAATCAGTGATTTTTTTAGCACTATTAAAGGGGGCATTTATGAGCGCTTTTTACTAGCATTGTTAAAGCTAACTCTTTAACATCACTTAAATTAATAGTACTTCTATAGCACCGATAAATCCCTTTTACTAGCATTGTTAAAGGCGGGATTTTTAGTAGTAATTGTACATATATTGACAAGATACTGAAGAGATTCAGTATAAAACAATCCAAGAGGGTATTTTTGGAAATGTCACATCACATTCATCTTTATAAGAAAATATGTCCTGAGGTGCATGTGTGGGAGAGAGAAAAATGGTCTGACGGACAATAATTAATTTCCTTCTATTATATAAGTTTTCACATTGGGTTCACCATTTTTTTACCCAATTTGAATCATACCACTTTTCGGTGGGCGAGATGGCCCCACTAGGACTAGGCAGTATATCCTTCTTGTACTATGAAGGAGTTTCCATAGTTTAGTGGTCCTAGTAGGTGATTGTACGGGGTTTAGTGTTTGTGAAATCATCCCACATAGGGTACAATATCCTCAGATGGTCTCCAGTAGGTTTATTCACAGAGCTAGAAACGCCCGATAACCCTTTTATCCTTGATTCATGGACCTACTTTTCAAAGGTAGGCACTCATTGGATGATTTTTCCAACGAAACTTAAGGACTCTATTAGTCGAGAGTATGGGAGGTCAGGATCATCACACCCTTTTGGGGGGGAATTATTACCTACTCTAGGGATCTCTTATAGATTTAAGCAATGTTCATATGTTTGTGAATCCTTGGTTCTTTCCCAAGCATGTGTCTATGGATTACCCCTAGGACGTAAGATCAATCAAGGATATACATGGGTCAGGGATTACTGAGGCATTTGAAAGCACAGCTGATTGTCACTTATCAACTGTTCAAGGTTCTGGTGCTCTACTAATGTGTATAGCAGCACTCGGGTTGAATCATCGGAAATGATACTTTTTAATAGTTGATTGTATTTTGATTGGGGGGTTTGTTTGTAGAGCTTAATTTAAATAATTTATTGATTAATATTGATTTAAAAATTTGATAAATATTGGGGTGATTTCATCAATAGTTAGTTAAGCTTGTGATATCCTTGATCCTTGCTTTGTATTGCATTAAATTAACACCCATGTCACAAGTTGATGTTGATTGGAATTCCTAAGTGTTAAGGCTTTAATCCAAGCCTTAACTTAACATGGATTCTAAAATCAATCAGTAATTGATTTTGGTAGTGTATTTATGGTTCCAATAATCCATGGAATCCATATGTTAAACAAAATATTTCATTAATCCATGACATGTTAAGTCCAACATACATAATATTAAATTAAAGAATACTCATCGAGCAAAATCTCTAAATCGCTTAACAACTCTAAATAATGAATCACCCCAATGGTTGATTTACTCATCTATTAAGATGGTTATTAATCTGGTAATATATTTTTATGGTTATTAATTAATAAGTGAAGAAAAATAAAGGGATAAGAAAAGAGTTTTGCATCGAACACACACACACAAACAATTAAGGGAATTAAATATTGACTTTAGATTGAATGAGAAAGCACAATAAGGTAAGGGGATTCAAATGTATTTAAACTATTTGAAGACCGTTAATATTATTTAACAGAATTTGGATGAGAATAATATATTAAGAATAAGAAACTTTCATTAAAATAGAATTACAAAAACAAACACTTACATGATTACAAACGAAGAACAACACAAAAGTAAATGAAAATAAAGAGAGAATGAAAGGTATATCATGTAAAAAATTGAGTATTTAAGGTCCTAAAAATCCTTTTTAAAGGATTTTTTAGTGCCAATATGTGCTCCTCTCTTCTGAAATTCCAACCCAATGCAAGGAGAAGAGGTGGTTGTATTTATAGCCCAAGGAGGTGGACTGTTTGCATTCCAAATCTACCCTTCCACTTGCATCACCAATTTTTCCATCTAGAAATCTGAATATAGAGATATTATATTCTTCCAAGTTATAGATATTTATGTTTAATATAATCCCTCAAAATGAGGCGTCCATTGGACTTTTGGATCCAAAGATATGGCTATTTTACTAAATAGTTTTCACCTATCCATTTTTATCAATTCTTTTTCGAAGGCTGAAATGTGAATGGGTTTTTGAACAAGAAGATGCCTCAAATAAACATAATTTATTCTAAAACGTTTTCCACGCATATCGAATATTTGAAACTAAAAAATCCCAGCCTGATTTGATGATTAAATCATGAGAAAATTCAGGAATAGTTTCCTAATTTTAATTCTCATCCAGAATGGGGGGCTGGACTTAAAAGCTTCATTTGGGACCCTTTTTTGGATTTGGGCCTTGAAATTTTTATTCATGACTCCTTGAATTTTTATCTGAATGTTTGAGGAGAATGAATGAATTTTCACTTCTGGATTAAGCCCAGTAATTTAATCTTCATGGATGGTCCAGTTTCTTCACAGATTCTGTAGGCCTTCTTGTGTGGTCCATATGACCCTACAAATGGAATAATTGGACAATAATTCCCTCTAATGATATGTAGGAAATTGAATAATTAATCATAAAAAACAAGAACCAAACAATTTTTATTAGTAGAGTGATAGTTATTATTAAACTAGTAAACTGACTTGAATCTGGATGAATTCAAATAGTGCTCAAAAATTATAATTAATATTTAAATGTTAATATTTCACATAAATTATGCACATTTCATATAAAATTAGTAAAGGAAGTATATAATAAGTTATGAAAATATTAATAACATTGACTCCCCAACACTTAGTCTTGTGCATGTCCTCATGTTCAATAAATATAAAACCATGAAAAAATAATTTTCACTCACCAACAAATATTAAAATTTTGTTTTCTCCAATCAGGGGAGGTTTAGACTATTTCACTCATCCATATTGAATTCCACCAAAAATTGTTACAGAAAAAATGTTCCAAAAAAAACTATTTTTTCATGCTCAAATTTAGAAATGGAAAATTTGGATACTCAAAACTCACACCTCTCAAGATGATAAAATTCATTTATGGAGGTTCACTCTTTCACCAACCAAAAGTGAAAATCTTATATTTTGAAAGAGATCTCAGCTTTCATTCCCTATCCTAAAGTGCTCAAAAATCAAGAGGTATTTTTAGGGGGTTTTCTGTAGCTATGGGACGGTAGGAAGATGATATCCAAAAGATAGGAAAAAGGGGATAAAACACAAACATGGAAAAAGAAATGAACATTTTTTTTTGAAATGAGACATGAAAGGAAATGGAAACATATATTTACAAGGGAATGAAAATGTGAAATAAGACACAAAAGAAGAAGTAAATTTTAAGTGTATGAGAAGATGAAATATTTAATAACCACAAAACTTCTCCCAATGACATAAGTGTTCATTTTTTTCCTTTTTACTTTTTCCATTTTTCTAAATTTTAACTTGAAATAGATCTTACACTCATCTACCAACCCATGATTGATCTCCTCACGACACTAATTGTAATAGTTATAACAAGATAAAAGGTTGAGGAAGAGTGATTTTTAACCCACCCAAGACACAACTGTTCTTATTTTCTTTTTCTTTTTCTTTTTCTTTTTTTTTTATTTTTTTAACACTTTTCAATATCATTTGTACAAGATAAACATATATACATTCACAAACCCCACTAAAGGACAACCTCTCCCCCACACTTAAATTGATGATTTCCCTCAAGAATATGATAACATGGTGAAAATCAACAAAAGGGTACCCAAAATGAAATCTATTCCCCCCACACTTAAACTTCAAAAAAAATATGCAATGAAAATCCATGTTGATATTGGGTGGGATAAATTGGGCTTGTAATGTGGTTATCAAATAAAAGGATTTCATAGGATCTAAGGGGCTTTAAAAAGGAGGATTAATGTAAGGTAAATGGGATGATATTTATCTATTGTGATTATCATGAGGTTCAAAAAATGCCTCTATCATATTAATGCACACCAAAGTAGGAAATTCAGATCGAAGGTCCACAAACTCAAGACTCAAAAATGGGGGTGAAAAACACACATTTTGAAAAGATGGACATAGGTGGCCTTGTAATGAAAGAAAATGGTGTTCCTCACAGGTGGAGAAAATTATTTTCCAAATCAAAAATTGAGCATTCAAAATTTGTTGGGTTTGACATAATATTCTTTATCCAAATTCATTATGAAAATAAAAAATATTTTGAGATGAAAAATCTCTTTAGACTCCCCAAAATGGTTGGAAAAATTTTCAAAACCATATAGTGAGTAAGTATGACTCTTTTTTCATTTTTTTTTTATTTTTTTAGTTTTTTTAGTGTTTTTAGTGTTTTTTAAAATACACACCCACACAAAAGAGAAAGATAAAAATAAAGGGTTTAATGAAGAAAGTGGTAAAAAAATTAAAGAGATAGGAAGAATAATAAAGAGGTAGAGAGAGGAAGAGAGAGAGTTAAAGGGAAATAGGTTCCCCCTGGTTTGGATTTTGTGGGTCGCCATCTCAATCTAGTGGTGGGTCTACTATAGAAGTTGTGGATCTAATGGAAGTCAATGTGGTTCCCAGGATGTGTGTCCTCTCATGGTGATGCTTTAACCGATTTCCCTTAATCGTGAATTTCCTTTTGGAAGAGGGTTCTTGGACTTTCACTGCACAAAATGGGTAAACATTAGTAATAAAAAAAATGAACCTTCCTAACGAGAATTAATCTTACCTGGGTGAATCCGAAATTGAGAATTGAAGAGCATTACCATTTTACCTTCATGAAATACCTTTCTCAATATGTGTTTATCATGGAGTGCCTTGTATTTTTATTTATAGAGATTAAAATTCTCTTAAGAATCAAGTCGAAGCTCCTCCAGTTCATCCAATTGCAATAATATTTCTTCCCTGGATTTTTTAAAATCAAAATTACAAGATTTCACAACCCAAAATGACTTATGTTGGATTTCAACTAGAAAATGACATGATTTACCAAAAACTATCCTAAAAGGAGACATCCCAATGGGTGTTTTATAGGCAGTTCGATAATCCTAAAGTGATTCACCAAGTATTTTAGGACAGTATTTTCTGGTGGGCTTAACAGTTCTCTTAAGCACTCTTTTCACTTCTATATTAGAAAGTTTAGCCATGCCATTCTTTTGGGGGTGATATGCAGTTGAAGTTTTATATACAACCCCATTATTTTTCAAAAGAGATTCCATGGTTCTATTACAAAAATGGGTTCCTAAGTCACTAATCAAGGCATGGGGAGTGCCAAATTGATGGAAGATGTGTGTCTTTAGGAACTCACTAACAGTATGTGAATCATCATTTCTAATGGGTTTAGCCTCAACCCACCTAGAAACATAATCAACTATAATAAGGATGTATGAGAATCCATTGGAAGGGGGAAATGGTCCCATGAAATCGATTCCCCAAACATCGAAGATCTCACGGAATATTAAAGGATTTTAGGGCATTTCATTTCTTTTGGAAATTGTGCCAAACTTTTTTCAAGTGGGACATGATTAATAGAACTCATTGAGTCCTTGAAGAGTGAAGGCCAGAAGAATCCATAGTCTAGGAACTTTCGGGATTTCCTTTATGGTACAAAGTGGCCACCTCCAAGAAGTTAGTGACAGAATTCTAAGATGGAGGAATGTTCATCTTCATCAACACATCTCCTAATTACCATGTCAGCCCCAGTTTTCCAAAGTTTATTTTCTTCCCAAAAATATTATTTTTAATCACTTTTTAGCTTCATTTTTTTTCTTTTGAAAATATTTTATGAAAAATACCAGAAACCAAGTTGTTTACAATTGGGGCATACCATGGTATTTTTGTAGTGAGAGATGAAAGGTGATCAGTGGGGAATTCAGGATCAATGATTTCTAAATGAGAAAAATTAGAAATTCTACTCAAGTGATCAGCTATAGGGTTTTCTTTTCCTGGTCTATCTTTGATTTCAAGGTCAAAATCTTGGAGCATTAGGATCCATCTTATTATCCTTGGTTTCGAATCACCTTTCTTGAGTAAGAACTTTATAGCAGAATGGTCTGTGAAGATGATGATTTTGGAACCTAAGAGATAGGGCCGGAATTTATCTAAGGAAAAAACCACTGCTAAAAGTTCCTTTTCAGTCACAGTGTAGTGATATTGAGTTTCATCCAAAGTTTTTGAGGCATAATAGATGACATGAGGAATTTTTTTCATTTCTTTGACCAAGAATAGTCCCAACGGCTCTATCAGAAGCATCACACATCAATTCAAAGGGTAAGGACTAGTCTGGGGGTTGGATTATTGGGGAAGATGTAAGTGCAGTTTTGAGTTCAACGAAGACTCTCTTGGAAACCTCATCTAAATAGAAAGTGACATCATTTTGGAGCAATCAAGTGAGTAGGAGGGAAATCCTTACGAAGTTATGGATGAATCGCTGATAGAAATCGGCATGACTGAGGAAGAATGGATGTCTCGAACAGTGGTGGGTTCAAGAAGTGATTGGATCTCTTCAACTTTGGAAGGATAAACTTCAATACCCTCTTTTGAAACTATGTTCCCTAGAACAATTCCATTTGTAACCATGAAGTGAAATTTTTCAAAATTTAACACAAGGTTACACTTGAAATACTTTTGAAGGACTAGAGAGAGTGAATTAAAACAAGATTCAAATGAATCACCATAAATGGTAAAGTCATCCATGAAGACCTCCATAAAATGTTCAATGAATTCAGAAAAGATAATCATCATACACCTCTGGAATATTACAGGATAATTGGAAAGGCCAAAAGGCATTCTCCTATATGTATATGTTCTAAAGGGGCATGTTAAAGTAGTCTTTTCTTGGTCCTGAGGTGCAATTGGGATTTGGAAGTAGCTGGTGTATCCATAAAGAAAGTAATAGTGTGACTTTCTGGCTAATTGTTCTAGCATTTGATCAAGTAATGGAAGAGGGTAGTGATCTTTTATTGTTTCAACATTCAATTTCCTATATTCAATGCACACACGCCATTTTTTCTTCACTCGAGTTGTGACTACCTCCCCATGTTCATTTGTGACAACAGTTATCCCACCCTTCTTAGGTACAACTTGAATTGGACTAACCCAATCACTATCATAAATTGGGTAGATAATAACATCTTGAAGAATCTTGGTGATCTCTTCCATAACTACCTCAAGGATGGGTGGATTGAGTCTTCTTTGTGGTTGTCTAATTGGTTTGGATGACTCCACAATATGGTTGTGATGCATGCAAAGGGCAAGTTTGATGCCTATTATGTCATCTAGGGTCCAACCTAAGGCCTTTTTGTTTTCCTCTAACACTTGAACAAGTTTGGACTCCTCATTTTCAGTAAGTGAAGTGGAGATAATCATAGCATAAGAGTGATCATGGAAAAGGAATGCATATTTCAAGTGTTTAGGAAGAGGTTTTAGATCAGTATCATCTCTCATTTGTGGGTTAAACAACTGAGGAATGGAGGAAGGTATTTTAGTTACATTAGATTCATTTTTCTTATTACTTTCCAAGGTGGAGAAGTAGAGATCAAAGTTGATGTGGGATTCAAGAGAGTTTACAAGATCCTCTAGATTGATGGAGTCTATGAATGAGAGGTAAACATCAAATTCACCATTTATAACTTGGTTAATCATGGTGAAGATTTCACAAGATCCTATCTCTTCATAATAGGATGAACATGATGAAATGGGGTTCAATTTACTCTCAGAAGTTTCCTCAAAAGCATGGATTGAGAATGCAGAGTGATCCTCAGATGGGTATCTCATGGCTTGGAAAATGTTGAACTTGACCAGTTGGTTACCAAATTCCATTGATAAGATTCCTAAATAGACATCAATTTTGGTTCTCTCTGTCATTAGGAATGTTCTTCCTAGAATTAAGGGAGATCGAGAAGAGTTTGTCTCGCCTTCTATGTTAAGGACATAGAAATCAGTGTGGAAGATAAGATCATTCACACTAACAAGTACAACCTCGATTATACCCTCAGGACTAGTAGTGCATCGATTGGCCAATTGAATGAAAACACCCATTGGATATAAGGGACTTAGACCAAGGTTGGACAATATGGATTTTGGCATGACATTAATTGAGGCTCCTAGGTCTATGAGTGCATCATCAAAGTTGGAACTTCCAATTTGGCATGGAACCGTAAAGGTCCCTGGATCTTTTTACTTTATGGGAATAGACTGCTATGTGGAAACATTTTCAAACATCCTAAGTTTCCTCTTATGGGTGCACAATTCCTTCAGAAACTTGGCATACTTAGGCATTTGTTTTATGGCATCTAAGAGGGGTATGTTGACTTCAACGCATCTAAACATGTTGAGCATTTCAGGATCGGGTTCAAAGGACTTCTTTGGATTAGAAATGGCTTGAGGAAAAGAAACTAGATTCCTAAGTGGAATAGAAGGAGGTGAGGGAATGGCTTTAGGTTTCTTTTCAAGTCTCTTTTTCTTTTCATTTTCTAGGTCAACATTCAAAGGGGGTGGAGGACTTATCATGAGGTATAGCAATTTTATTTCCCGATCTAAGTGAAATTTCACTTACATTACCCTTGAGGTTGGGTAATGGTTGAGCTAGGAGTTGGGAATATTTTTATTGTTGTTGCTGTCTTAGGTGGGATGCAAGTTGACCAATTTCGGTTTCAATGTTTTTGAGGCTGGAACGGGTGAAGGAGGAAAGATATTCCACTGCACTTTCTTATAGTTTCTTGGAAGAAGAGGCTTGTCTCGGATTGGGATTACCTTGATTTTAGTTCTTGTGAAAGAGATTTTATTGGTTTGAAAATTGGAAAGGCTCACTAGGATAGTGAAATCCAGGAGGAGGAAGAGGAGGATTGATCCTTTGAGGTTTAGGAACAAAAGGGTAAGGTTGTTGGAAGTTACCAACACATTGACCATACTGTAATTGGTTTGGGTTTTGAGGAGGGAATTTAGGGGGATGAGAAATGGTATTACCATACCTCAAGCCTTGGTTGAAGGTAGAAGAGAAGGGCTCAGAGTGGGGTTGGTTGAAGTTTCTAATGAACTGACCTAATTGTTGAGGGTTGGTGTTCCTCTGAGCATATGCTGCATTGAGCTTCATTGGTCCGGTTGAATCAGAGGGATCCTCTTAAAGTTGTGAACATGTATCAGTTGGATGAGATGGGGAGCTACAGATTCTACAGTTCTTGATAGGTCCCAGGAATAGATATTATGGAGAAGATGAGGTTGGGGATTTGGTAGCCACAGCTAGTTGTTACACAAGACCTGTAAGTTCACTCATCCACTCCGTCATCTTGTTCAGCTCTATAGATTGATTATCTTGAGATTTTTTGACTTGTTCATGTGCTCGAGTATGGAATTGTTGTGTGTTTTCAGCCATGTTTCTTATGATATCTCTTGCAGCTGTAGGATTTTTATCAACAAGAGCACTGCCACTTGTGGTATCAATGAGAGTTATCTCCATAGCCAATAACCCCTCATAGAAGTATTGGATAAAGATTTGGTCAGGGATTTGGTGGTTTGGGCAGGTTGAAACAATATTTTTGAACTTCTACCAATACTCATGGAGTGATTCATTTGGGAATTGACTGATACCACTTATTTCCTTTCGGATAGAAGCAGTACGAGAAGCAGGAAAGAATTTCTCTAAGAAGAGTCACTTCATGTCATTCCATATGGTTATAAAACCAGGAGGGAGGTAGTAAATCCATGACATAGTAGTGTCATCTAGGGAGAAAGTGAATTCTCAGAGTTTGATTTGCTCCTCAGAAACCCCTTGAGGCTTCATGGTAGAGCACACCACTTGGAACTCTTTAAGATGAAGATGTGGATCCTCACCGGCTAGCCCGTGGAAATGAGGACAAAGATGAATCAAAACCGATTTGAGTTTGAATTCAGCCTCTATGTTTAGATATTGAATACCAAGGGGTTGGTAATTCATATCTGGTGCAGATATTTCTTTAAGTTTTTGTTCCTTAGGATTGGCCATTTCTAATTCAACTGGTTGGATAAGGATTGGTTCTTGAATTATTTGATTATCCCTAATGTTCCTCCTAAGTTGGAGAAGTGTTCGCTCAATTTCAAGGTCAAAAAAATACAAGTTATTGTTTGGGAGTCTATGATGAATTCATATAGATGTTGGAAGAAAGAGTAAGACAAGTTTTTTTGTGTTTTTTTCTGTTTATGATTTTTATGAGAAGGCGGGTTTTTCTTTGTGTTTTTTTTACAATAACCAGAAAGTAAAGAATATTTAATTGCACCATCCCTAGAAATAGTTCCATTTGAAAGTGTGGCCTATTGTCTCCTATTTAATGTTCAAGGTTCTGGTGCTCTGTTAATGTGTATAGCAGCACTCGGGTTGAATCATCAGCGATGATACTTTTTAATAGTCGATTGTTTTTAGTTGATTGTATTTTGCTTGGTGGTTTGTTTGCATAAATTAATTAAAATGGTTTATTGATTAATATTGATTAATAATTTGATAAATATTGAGGTGATTTCATCAATAGTTATTTAAGATTTTGATATCCTTGAGCCTTGTTTTGTATTGCATTAAATTAACACCCATGTCACAAGTTGACGTAGATTGGAATTCCTAAGTGTTAAGGATTTAATCCAAGACTTAACTTAACTAGGATTCTAATATCAATTAGTAATTGATTTTGGTAGTGTATTTATGGTTCCAATAATCCATGTAATCCATACATTAAACAAAATATGTCATTAATCCATGACATGTTAAGTCCAACATACACAATGTTAAATTAAAGAATACTCATCGAGCAAAAGCTCTCAATAGCTTAACATCTCTAAATAATTACTCACCCCAATGGTAGATTTACTCAGCCATTAAGATGGTTATTAATCTGGTAATATATGTTTATGGTGATTAATTAATAAGTGGATAAAAATAAAGGGATAAGAAAATATTTTGGTGTCGAACACACACACACAAACAATGAAGGGAATTAAATACTGACTTTAGATTAAATGAGAAAGCACAATAAGGTAAGGGGATTCAACTATATTTAAACTATTTTAATACCATTAATATTATTTAACATAATTTTTATGAGAATAATATATTAATAAGAAGAAACTTTCATTAAAATAGAATTACAAAAACAAACACTTACACAATTACAAATGAAGAACAACACAAAAGTATATAAAAACAAAGAGAGGAGGAAAGGTCTTTCAAGTAAAAAATTGAGTATGGAAGGTCCTCCCAAGCCTTTGGAAAGGATTTGGTCGTGCCAATATATTCTCCTCTCTTCTTAAATTCCAACCCAATGCAAGGAGAATAGGGAGTTGTATTTATAGCCCAAGGAGGTGGACTGTTTGCATTCCAAATATTCCCTTCCACTTGAATCACCAATTTGGCCATCCAGAAAGCTAAATATCGAAATATTATCTTCTTCCAAGTTTTAGATATTTATTTTTAATTTCATCCCTCAAAATTTGGTGGCCATTGGACTTTTGAAGCCAAAGATATGTCTATTTTACTAAACAGTTTTCACCTGTCCATTTTTATCAACACTTTTTTGAAGGCTGAAATGTAAATGGGTTTTTGAATAGGAATATTCCCTTAAATAAAAATAATTCATTCTAACAAGTTGTCCGCCAATATCTTATATTTCACACTGAAAAATCCCAGCCTGATTTTATGATTAAATCAGGAGAAAATTTAGGAATAGTGTCCTGATTTTAATTCCCGTCCAGAATGGTGGGCTGGACTTCAAATCTTCATTTGGGCCCCTTGTTTTTGGATTTGGGACTTGAAATTTTTATTAATGAACCCTTTAATTTTTAACAGAATGTTTGAGTAGAATGAATGAATTTTCACTTTTGGATTGATCCTAGTAATTCAATATTCATGGATGGTCCAGTTTCTTCACAGATTTTGTAGGCCTTCTTGTGTGGTCCATATGACCCTTAAAATGGTAGAATTGGCCAATGATTCCTTCTAATGATATGTGGGAAATTTAATATGGAATACTAAAAAATAATAAATACACAATTTTTATCATTAGAGTTATAGTTATTATTAAACTAGTAAACTGACTAGAATTTGGATGAATTCAAGTAATGCTCAAAAATTATAATTAATATTTAAACATTAATATTTCACACAAATTATGAAAATTTCATATAAAATCAGTAAAGGGAGTATATAATAAGTTATGAAAATATTAATAACATCAGAAGTACTAGTTTAAACCAATTAATGAGGTGCTCTGTAGTTTATTTTCACCTCAGGGGTGAAGGAGATTATTTTGATGTCAGGATCGAACCCATCAGATGGGCTTCCTATGTATCCTCATGAGAGGAATAAAATTCCATGTAGTTCGGTGTCACTTTACTAGACACATCACCTTTTAAGGTCGTTTGACAAGGACCCATCCATGCAGTTTACCGTCATGCATCTAGGACGTATTGGCGGAAGATACCTAGTCAATATTTCATGAGAGACTTTCACCAAAGCTACCCGAGATACCCAAAAGATATATGGTCTCCTGGGTATATATGACCCTACTAGGGATATGGATTGGAAAATACTACGGTAATTTGGGTTATCAGGTTTTTTACTCAGGGTTGCTTCCTACATATCCCATTTAGTTGGGAATCAAATCCCTCATAGTTTGATATGAGTCAAGACTTACACCCTTGAGGCGGCCTATTTGTGGAGGGAATGACTGGGGATCACACATGGGAGGTTCCCATTTGAGAGAAATAAGTCAGAGATTACTCATCAAGAGGATGCACTAGCTAATTTTTGGGAATTTTATTGGGACTTACTTCTAATGGGAATTTCCCTTAAGCTTGATCCTTAGTCAAGCATCCTACATATCTTGATTAAAGAAGGAATTAGAGTTCTTGTAGTTTATTGCATTTGGGAATTACACCTAGGAGGAGGCCCATGCTTTGGGGTTACATGAATTTTATGATTACCACCAATCTCTAAACCCACGTGAGTCATGCTTGGTTTGAGAAACAAGAGGAGGTAGTGGATCTGAATATCACATATCCCACATCATTTGTTGATAGATGGTACTAGATCCCAGAGGGAGAGGGGGGATTTGAATGTGTCAATCTTCTTCCCTATGTTGATATCCAGGATATCCACATATGATGGTCTATCCAGACATGTATTGGGATGAGCCTAATAGGAGTAAGAGTTCCACCTCCCATGGAAATTTTAGGGAATTAACTCAGGGAGAGTGCCCTGAAATGAGTTCTGGGAAAGTGAAGAAACATTGCTCCTCGTCAAAGGGAAAACAGGCATGATCCCTTTGGCTTGTCACTGTACCTCATTGAATGGAAAATCCAGTGATTACCCTAGATTAATATAATGATGAGGTTCACATGAGTATTCTAAGGTTGGGCCTCGGGTTACCATGGTAATGTAAACTTAAAGAAATTTTTGGGGTCCACACCCTTTTGAGGATTACCCATGTGACTCTACTTACTATGGGTATGTAAACTCAGAAGTATGTGCTGATGCGCCTAATGGTTTTATCATACAGGTATTGTGGCTTTATAAGAGGCTTTGACCTGATGTCGATGGACTAGTTATCAGAGGGGATTCGGAGGATGGGATGTAAATATAATGGAATGATCAGGACCAAAGGGTGGAAAGCTCAAAGGTACCCCATTCCGCGTACCATTTGTTCATGCGGGATGGGGTACCCTATGCATGGCATATTGCTATGCAGGTGGAGGGGTCTTCCATGTACTAAGGTGATACACAGACCTAGATGTGGTCCGTGTATCTTAGTAGTATGCAGCCTTAGGTTCCGTCCATATAGGGTGGTGCTACACGACGCTGGATTCCATCCACGTAGCGAAGAGCTATGTGGTGCAGGGTTTTGTTCGTATAGCGATGTGTTATGTGGTAGGCCGAAATGAAGGGGCATTGATCTTGTGGTTCATAGGAAGTTCATCTGTGAAGGGAATATGGTTCGCGGTTCACCAATTAGGTTTGCGGTAAGTTCATTATTATTATTATGCATCCTTCCCTTTATGGTACATGGTGGGTCTATACCTGCTGGAAATTGTTCGCGGTTCCGTACTTCATTGATTGTTTGTCTTCGAAGTCTTCCATCTGTAAACTCCAAGATCCCCAAAAAATATGATCCCCTTATATCCTTCCTTTTGGGTCCTTTTATAGAGTGTTAAGTAGGATGTATCTATGGGTCACATGTCACCTTTTATGGAAGCCCACAAAGAGATCACCCGTCCTGCGAAAGACTCAGTCAATAGAGGTTTGTGGGGTTGAGGTTCATGGAGGTTGTGGTTTACGGTGGCAGCGGTTCACGGTGGTGGTAATCACTGCCTCAATCCCATGAATGGATTTTCTTGTTTGTGGGGTTCCTTCGACTCCGCCTCACCTGCGAATCGTTTTGGTTTGTGTGGGGAGTTTGCGGCAGCGTACCGCTCCGTCTCATTTTTTCAACGATGTGGTTCATGGAGATGGTATATGGGGGTGGAATTCTCCACCTCTATTTCACCAATGATGGAATTTTTAGTGATATTCGGCACCATTGTCTTCATTCTGTGTACTACTCAGTTCATGGGTGATGCCTCCAGCAAACTATTCCCAGGATTCAGTATGCGGGCCACTTTAGGTCCTTCTCCAAAGTTGGTTTCTTCAAAATTCTTCTTCAAATACTTCAACCCATTTGTTTTCTTTCCTTTACTAAAATTATATATGTATTTAATTTCCCTTTTTAATTTTTTTATGTTCCTACAAATTCTTACCATCGAAATGGGTTCCGATCGGGATGAAGAGGAGGCACTACTGGAAATATAATATTTCCCAACGGTTCACAACCGTTGGGAAAGCCCCTCTAACCGTTGGTATATGATATACCAACGGTTCTGATAATTGTAGGGAAGTAAGCCGTTGGGAAAGGTTTTCCCAACGGTTTACTAGAAACCGTTGGTATAGGCTCACAAAATCCACCCTATCCCAACGGTTTGGGAGAACCATTGGGAAATATCAATATCCCTTAACTATCCCAACAGTTTTGGGATAGTTTTCCCAACGGTTCTCCCCAAACCGTTGGGATATCCCCGTGGATGAACTCTTTCCCAACGGTTTAGAACTGTTGGGAAAAGAGATATTTACCAACGGTTCAATGAACCGTTGGTAAAAACTTCTTTAGGATTATATGCCAACGGTTTTAAACCGTTGGCATACCCTATGCTGCAAATTACAGGGTGCTGCAATTTTCACAGCCCCTCTCCATCAGGCCCCTCTCCATCAGGCCTCATTTTGACCTCATTTTCAATCCAATTATTGTACCTGCAATAAAATAAAACATACATATACAATTACGAACAAATTCATACACATTTAACATATAATGGATCCTGAAACTATACACATCCATAATTAAATTAGAAATCATAACGTAATTATAAACATACATAATTCATATAGAATTCAATTTAAAATTTAGATGACAATTATATGTGGAATCCGAAATTCAATTCATAATTTGATCGGTTTTTTCTATACCATATATTTTTACCTCAAATGATGTCCATTTTAAACAAAATAAATACACCTGAAGTGATACCGGCCACACCGCACCTCAGATTGAGGCGGGGTTGACTCGTACACATCACATTTGACCCATGGATCATTGTGCTAAAGTATCGACACAATCCGAATGCGTTTGGTCGATTTTCCGTATGCCAGTTGATGTTTTTCACTTAAAATGACGTCCTTTTGAAACAAAAAACGGACACTATGAGTGGTGCCGACCACACCACATCTCTAATTGAGGTGGGGTTGATTTGTACACGTCACATATGACACATGGATCGTTCTCCTAAAGTTTAAATGGAAACCAAATGCGTTTGGTCGGTTTTCAGTATGTACTTAAAATGTTGTCCATTTTAAACAAAAGATTAGACTAATCCTGACCACACCACGACTCAGATTCATCCCGGGTTGGCTCGTACATGTCACATATGACCCATGGATCGTTGTGATAAATTATCAAAAGATTCCGAATGCGTTTGGTCGGTTTTGCGTATGCCAGTTGTTCTTTTCATTTATAATCATGTCCATTTTAAACAAAAGAGACAGAGTTAGAGCGGTGTCGGCCACACCGCGTCTCAGATTAAGACGGGGTTGACATTTACACGTCACATATGACCCATGGATCGTTGTGCTAAAGTATCGATAGAATCCGAATGCGTTTGGTCATTCTTCCGTATATCAGTTGATGCCTTTCACTTAAAATGACGTCCTTTTGAAACAAAAGACGGACACTTTGAGTGGTTTCAGACACACCGCATGTCGGATTGAGGCGGGGATGATTCGTACACGTCACATAGGACCCATGGATCGTTCTCCTAAAGTTACAATGGAAACCGAATGCGTTTGGTCGGTTTTCCGTATGTACTTAAAATGGTGTCCATTTTAAACAAAAGAGAGCCATTTAGACTGATCCCGGCCACACCGCGACTCGGATTGACCCGGGTTGGCTCGTACACGTCACATATGACCCATGGATCGTTGTGATAAATTATCAAAAGATTCTAAATGCGTTTGGTTGGTTTTGCGTATGCCAGTTGTTCTTTTCACTTATAATCCTGTCCATTTTAAACAAAACAGACACAGTTAGAGCGGTGTCGGCCACACCGCACCTCGGATTGAGGCGAGGATGATTCTTACACGTCACATATGACCCATGGATCATTCTCTTAAAGTTTCAATGGAAACCGAATGCGTTTGGTCAGTTTTCCGTATGTACTTAAAATGGTGTCCATTTTAAACAAAAGAGAGCCACTTAGACTGATCCCGGCCACACCGCGACTTGGATTGAACCCGGGTTGCCTCGTACAGGTCACATATGACCCATGGATCGTTATGATAAATGATCAAAATATTCGGAATGCGTTTGGTCAGTTTTGCGTATGCCAGTTGTTCTTTTTCACTTATAATCATGTCCATTTTAAACAGAAGAGACATAGTTAGAGTGGTGTCGGCCACACCGTGTCTCGGATTGAGACGGGGATGATTCGTACACGTCACATATGACCCATGGATCGTTCTCCTAAAGTTTCAATGGAAACCGAATGCGTTTGGTCGGTTTTGCGTATGCCAGTTCTTTTCACTTATAATCCTATCCATTTTAAACAAAACAGACACAGTTAGAGCGGTGTCGGCCACACCGCGCCTCAGATTGAGGCGGGGATGATTCGTACACATCACATATGACCCATGGATCGTTCTCCTAAAGTTTAAATGGAAACCGAATGCGTTTGGTCGGTTTTCCGTATGTACTTAAAATGTTGTCCATTTTAAACAAAAGAGAGCCACTTAGACTGATCTCGGCCACACCACGACTCGGATTGAGCCCGGGTTGGCTCGTACAGGTCACATATGACCTATGGATTGTTGTGATAAATTATAAACAGATTCGGGATGCGTTTGGTCGGTTTTGCGTATACCAGTTGTTCTTTTCACTTATAATCCTGTCCATTTTAAACAAAAGAGACACAGTTAGAACGGTGTCGGCCACACCGCACCTCGTATTGAGGTGGTATTGACTCTTACACGTCACATACGACCCATGGATCCTTGTGCTAAAGTATCAACACAGTCTGAATGCCTTTGGTCGGTTTTTCGTATGTCAATTGATGCTTTTCAGTTAAAATGACGTCTTTTTGAAACAAAAGACAGACACTTTGAGTGGTGCCGGCCACACCGCGTCTCTGATTGAGGCGGGGTTGATTCGTACACGTCACATATGACTCATGGATCGTTCTCCAAAAGTTTCAACGGAAACCGAATTCGTTTGGTCATTTTTCCGTATGTACTTAAAATGGTGTCCATTTTAAACAAAAGAGAGCCACTTAGACTTATCCTGGCCACACCGCGACTCGGATTCATCCCGGGTTGGCTCTTACACGTCACATATGACCCATGTATTGTTGGGATAAATTATCAACAGATTCGGAATGTGTTTTGTCGGTTTTCCGTATGCCAGTTGATGCTTTTCACTTAAAATGACGTCATTTTGAAACAAAAGATGGACACTTTGAGTGGTGCCGGCCACACCATGTCTCCGGATTGAGATGAAACCACCGTGCAACATTCTAATTATTATTCATGATGTGTACGCACAGACGGCACGTCAATCGGACGTGCGGTTTGCGCGGTACGGCTCAATATTCGTGTTTTAAGTGATGCGCGCGCTTCGTAAACACGCGTGAGGGGGGTCCAAATGGGCCGAACAAAGTCGGAATGGCCTAAAATCAGACGAAAAATACGAGAGAGTGATTTATGAAGTTCTTGAGTAGACGGCACGTCAATCAGACATGTTGTGTGCCCACGGTGACCGACAACGCAGTTCTGGTGTCATAAACGGCCAAAACGGGCGTCCAACGGTCAAATTCATAGCGGACGACCTCGGATTGATCTGAAACCGCCGTGAAACATTCTAATTATTATTCATGATGTGTACGCGCAGACGGCACATCAATCGGACGTGCGGTTTGCGCGGTACGGCTCAATATTTGTATTTTAAGTGATGCGCGCGCTTCGTAAACGCGCGTGAGGGGGGTCCAAATGGGCCGAACGACGTAGGAATGGCCTGAAATCAGACGACAAATATGGGTGAGTTATTTCTGAAGTGGTCGAGCAGACGGCACGTCAATTGGACGTGCCTTGTGCCCGCGGTGACCGACAACGCAGTTCTGGTGTCATAAACGGCCAAAACGGGCGTCAAACGGTCAAATTCATAGCGAACGACCTTGGATTGAGCTGAAACCACCGTGAAACATTCTAATTATTATTCGTGACGTGTACGCACAGACGGAACATCAATAGGACGTGCGGTTTGCGCAGTACGGCTCAATATTCGTGTTTTAAGTGATGCGCACGCTTCGTAAACGCGCGTGAGGGTGGTCCAAACGGGCCGAACGATTTCGTAATGGCCTGAAATCAGACAAAAAATATGGGTGAGTGATTTATAAAGTGGTTGAGCAGACGGCACGTCAATCGGACGTGCCGTGTGCCCGCGGTGACCGACAACGCAGTTCTGGTGTCATAAACGGCCAAAACGGGCGTCAAACGGTCAAATTCATAGCGGACGACCTCGGATTGAGCTAAAATCACCGTGCAACATTATAATTATTAATCGTGACGTGTACGTGTAGACGGAACGTCAATCGGACGTGTGGTTTGCGCGGTACGGCTCAATATTCATGTTTTAAGTGATGCGCGCGTTTCGTAAACGCGCGTGAGGGGGGTCCAAACGGTCCGAATGAAGTCGGAATGTCCTGAAATCAGACGAAAAATACGGGTGAGTGATTTATGAAGTGGTCGAGCAGACGGCACGTCAATCGGACTTGCCGTGTGCCCGCGGTGACCGACAACGCAGTTCTGGTGTCATAAACGGCCAAAACGGGCATCCAACGGTCAAATTCATAGAGGACGACCTCGGATTGAGGTGAAACCACTGTGAAACATTCTAATTATTATTCGTGACATGTACGCGCAGACGGCACGTCAATCGGACGTGCGGTTTGCACGGCACGGCTCAATATTCGTGTTTTAAGTGATGCGCACGCTTCATAAACGCGCGTGAGGGGGGTCCAAATGGGCCGAACGAAGTCGGAATGGCCTGAAATCAGACGAAAAATACGGGTGAGTGATTTATGAAGTGGTCGAGCAGACGGCATGTCAATCGGACGTTCCGTGTGCCCGCGGTGACCGACAACGCAGTTCTGGTGGCATAAACGGCCAAAACGGACGTCCAACGGTCAAATTCATAGAGGACGACCTCGGATTGAGCTGAAACCACTGTGAAACATTCTAATTATTATTCGTGACATGTACGCTCAAACAGAACATCAATCGGGCGTGCGGTTTGCGCGGTACGGCTCAATATTCGTGTTTTAAGTGATGCGCGCGCTTCGTAAACGCGCGTGAGGGTGGTCCAAATGGGCCGAACGATTTCGGAATGGCCTGAAATCAGACGAAAAATACGTGTGAGTGATTTATGAAGTGGTCGAGCAGACGGCACGTCAATCGGACGTGCCGTGTGCCCGCGGTGACCGACAACGCAGTTCTGGTGTCATAAACGGCCAAAACGGGCGTCAAACGGTCAAATTCATAGTGGAAGACCTCGGATTGAGCTGAAACCACCGTTCAACATTCTAATTATTATTCATGAAATGTACACGTAGACGGCACGTCAATCGGACGTGCGGTTTGCGCGGTACGGCTCAATATTCGTGTTTTAAGTGATGTGCGCGCTTCGTAAACGCGCGTGAGGGGGGTACAAATGGGCCGAACGAAGTCGGAATGGCCTGAAATCAGACGACAAATATGGGTGAGTGATTTATGAAGTGGTCGAGCAGACGGCACGTCAATCGGACTTGTCGTGTGCCCGCGGTGACCGACAACGCAGTTCTGGTGTCATAAACGGCCAAAACGGGCGTCCAACGGTCAAATTCATAGAAGACAACCTCAGATTGAGCTAAAACCACCGTGAAACATTCTAATTATTATTCGTGACGTGTACGCGCAGACGGCACGTCAATCGGACGTGTGTTTTGCGCGGTACAGCTCAATATGCGTGTTTTAAGTAATGTGCGCGCTTCGTAAACGCGCGTGAGGGGGGTCCAAACGGGCCGAACGAAGTCGGAATGACCTGAAATCAGATGAAAAATATGGGTGAGTGATTTCTGAAGTGGTCGAGCAGACGGAACGTCAATCGGACGTGTCGTGTGCCCGCGGTGACCGACAACGCAGTTCTGGTGTCATAAACGGCCAAAACGGGCGTCCAACGGTCAAATTCATAGCGGATGAAACTGTGCGATGTGCCATCTCATTTTTATTGATATGTCATCAGACACAAAAAGATTCTGGAGTCTGGGGATCAATGGAAAGTGCCACATTACTTTCTGTGGAATGCGGGATGGTGTTCCATCAGATTTTGACTTCCAGCGGGATGTGCCACATTTTATACAATCATTTCGTTCAGCAGTTTCCTCCCAGAATAAACTGCAATCTTTCGGGAAAGCATGAATTTTGTTTCTTGAAAATCCAAGTTCCTCAACTAACTTCCATGCCATATAGTGGTTTAAGGGAATATCTGCATCATCTGGAAGTAAATCCTTCAAGAGGGTAAGAATGTAATCGATTGCTGTATTAGAAATCCCATACATAGTTTTCCCATGAAATAATCGGATTAAAAATTCCAGCTTTTTCATTTTATCGCATTGTCGATATACTGGACTCGTGGCAGCATCATTCAATTTTTTCACCCTATCAATATCATCATTTTCACTAGATGCATCAGCTGTCCTCATATCGAAGTCTTCTTGAGTCGAAATCCTTTCTTTTTCATGATGACGAATAAACGGAAATCGATCATCTAACAAATTCTCCATTCCAGTCCTTTCATTTCGATCATCACCAATTTGAGATTTCGTTTTCTCCCCATTGTGATACCATACAAAGTAGTTTGCTTGAAACCCATTTTTGGTTATGTGGAAGCTGACTTCTTCACGGCTCAACCAAGGTCTACCAACACAATTGGAACATGGACAGTGTATGCGACCACTATCTGAAGCATTGTGAAATGAAAAATCTATAAAGCTCTCCAAATTGTTTTGAAAATCGTCTGAGATCCGATCGGTTTCATACATCTAACTTCTTTCCATTCTATAAAAAGAATTTATATAAGTAATTTTGTCATAAACAATTCAATAGGCATTAACTTTAATAGAAAATACATTTAAGTAAACTATAAAGGAAGAAAATAATCAAGGTATCAACTACACATGTGAAAAAAACATACAAATGTGTTATTGAAAAAATGTAAAACCAACAAGAACTTAATGTGTTATATCACATAACAGCATGCCTCATTCCATAACCATATTAGTAGGGTATCATGAACATGAATAACATCAACCTTGTGCCATCCTCCTACCCTACATGACCCCAACCACATGCCACATCTTATTATAGCCTTATCACATCACACCTCACCGGAAAACACTAGGGAAATCATAGTACATCTCACCTGAAGACACATGGACAATCACATCGCATCTTGCCTAAAAACACATGGTCAATCAATTTTGAAGGAAGAGTAGGGAAGACATGGTAGCTATCCAAACATATAACCATCATCCTAGATATTAGAAACAATACCCATAACTCAAAACCTCTGATCGTTGGTAAGTTTATCCAACTCTGGTTGGGAATGTGTAGAAATAACATAAAAATACATGATATATAGATAGCACAAAATACTCAACCTATGGGTTCACATTAACTACGTAATCACACACTTCACTACTACCATAAAACACATAAACCACACCACCACCCCACAAGATGCATAGCATTTCTCACATTCATTTATAAGCCACTTCATTCACACTTACATTGTCCATTCATTTAATGTTAAATTAATTAAATCCATTTACCACACATCATACACCACAACTTCATCACACAACACCTCCACACGACACAACACCACCACACATCATCACTATCATACAACTTCACATGTCACCTCCATGCCCACTAACCATCACATTACAACCCCACATATCACAAAGTCCAACTGGTCACCTCAATCCCCATAAAACACCCTACAACATACAATGAAACAGAACAAAAAACCTCTCATAGAGGAAACATACCCCAACTTCCACAATGTATTTATTCAAGGTCTTTTATTACATTACCCCTTTATTTATCATGGGTATTATAACACAACTGATATTCCAGGGGAAACTAATTAATTAACAACATATTCATTCATTTCCCTGTTTTTCACGGTGAAATCACATCAAAATCCTAACTTAAAACAAAAATATTAGATCAATAACAATAAAAACAAGGTACCATATATGTATAAAGAATAAAATACCTGATTTGAGATGATTCAGCTGGGTTTTCACCTATTCGGATGGGGAGTTCAAGATTAGCAGAGAGTTGGAGCTCGATTGATAAATTAAAACTCAAATATGAGATCAATAACAATAAAAATAAGATAGTATATGTGTATAAAGGAAAAAATACCTGATTTCAGATGAGTTTTCACCTGTTCCGATGTTCGGATGGAGGGAGTTCGCGAGAGGAGGGAGAGCAGCCCCGTTGGATAAGAAATTTAGGGTTCTGTCCGAATGGGGGGAGAGAAGGCCCGCACTTGTATTTGTGGGAATTCTTTCCCAATGGTTTTTAAAAACCATTGGGAAAGGACCCTTTTCCCAATGGTTCAGGGGAACCGTTGGCAAAGGGGTTCTCTAGGGGGACTTTTCCCAACGGTTCACTAGAACCGTTGGCTAAAGTGTCTCCAAGACACCCCTTTACCAACGGTTTGGGGAAACCGTTGGCAAAGGGGTGGCCTTTCCCAACGGTTTCACTAAACCGTTGGGAAATCCTTCCCTGGACATTCCTTTGCCAATGGTTCTGTATAACCGTTGGTAAATATGTCCTAATCCCATCAACCCCAACGGTTTATGCCAACCGTTGGTAAACACCCGTTGGGAAAAATCCTATTTCCAGTAGTGAGGCAATTCCAATGTAGAAAGCGGTCTTGGACTGAACTGGTTTGTGATAGGAAGGTGGACCCAGAGGGGGACCACACCTATATATAAGGGGGGCTAGGTCATTTTTATTTTACCATGTTTTTGGTGAACTTTTCACTCTCTATTTTCCTCTTGGTCACTCTTCTTCCATATACTACTACCTTCGCAAAATCCTTCGACAACGAATATTTATTTGCGTTTTGTGAACTAAAAACCCTTCACGGTCACTCTCATCCGCAAACTAACTTTTAAATCTATGAACTGAACTTTGATTCTATGGATGGTGAGTTTGAGCTTCTGCTTAGCTGATGTCATTAATTTATTCATAACTTTTTATTTACTCCCTTTACTAATTTTCAATGAAAATTTCATAATTAGTGTGAAATATTCATCTTTTAATATTAAATATAACTTTTGATCATTATTTGAATTAATCCATATTCAAATAAATTTAATTTTTTAATCATAAATATCATCCTGCTGATCAAAATTATGTGATTATTGTTTTTCAAGACTCTTTATTTAAATTTCAATATATCATTATAAGGAAATATTGTCCAATTATTCCATTTAAATGGTCATACAGTCCACATAAGAAGGCCCAAAGAATTTGTGAAAAAAACTGGACCATCCATAATGCTTGAATTTAGGGGATCAATCTAGAAACCCAAATTTTATGATACTCCAAAATATGTTCTTGATTATCCAAAGGGATCATTGTAACGCCCTGACCTCAGAAGCTCAGAGTCAGTGCATTATTACGTATCATTGGCATGATCACAAAAGATCAATTCTCTAAGGATTAATTAGTTTAGTAGCCTTGGAAACAGTAGATATATTCATAAGTCTTACATTACATCATAAAGTGAAAACTACAACAACAACAACTTGTCTCCATAGACCACACTCATATCCCCTCATAATATCCCTACAGGTCATTCATAAAATACTTCTTCACATCCTGGGAAAAATAAAATATAGAAAGGGGTGATCTCAGATGCTCAGTAAAGATAACAATATAGCGGAAACTTTCATAAATAAGCATAAACGTTTAAGGCAATGTATAACTAAAAAAAGACTTTTAAACTTGATCTTCAGCATAATATGGAAAAGATAAAATGAAATAATTCCATTTACTTATTCACATGGATATTCTACTAATAAAATAATCACATGAAATAACAATAACCACTTTCATAATAAGGGAATGCATAATGCCAGACTATCATAACCACGTAGTCAAGGCCTTGTGCCAAGACTACAAATAATATTTTGTCAAGGCCTTGTTCCAAGACACTAGTTTGTCTCATGAGACCTACTAATGCATCGAGGAGCTATGGTAGGCTCCACCCATCACTTACTAAGTCCAATTCATTCCTCATATGAAAAGGTTTAAACATAACATAAACATTCATATTAAAACTAGCATACGAAATGTCAATACTTTATCCATAAACCATGAATGGTATAAAAATAACACATCCATAGTCAAAAATATCACAAAACCTTAAATACAATATGGAAGTTTTGTATCATAATAAATCAACTTCAAATAAGCTTAAAATCATCAATGGGTGTTGACATGGATGAAATCAAAACTACTTGAGAGAAATATCTCTTTCTTTTTTTTTGAAATCATTTAAAGTCACATAATTATAAAAGAAAACATTTATCTTGAAAATATTCTTATAATCTTGTAATGGAATCTTCTATGATTTTATAATGGTGTAAAACATTCTCACCCACCGTATAAGTTAAAAAAACATTCTTACCTTAATTTTGTCGAAAAGGTTAAAAAGGACCTTGTTTGGAAAACGACGGAAATATTCTTTTGAAAACATCCTATAAAAAGTCAAAAAATGGTATAAATGACTTTAACCCATTGTATATTAAATAGTAAAAAAAATTTGAAATACATTTTTAAAAAACATGGATGTGGATGATAAAGAGGTCCCAGTAGATACTTACGTAAAAACAACCTCGGATAATAAAGAGATTGGGAAATTAACCCTTACCTTGTTCTTTTACTTAGTCAATGGTATGTTAACCTCATTTATAATAGTTAAAACATTATTATTAAATTATAAAAGAATCTTATACATAAATATGATATCATATATGATCTTCTAATATTGCTTTGTTAATAATATTTTAGTATTATCGTCGTTTCGGGTGTTTACTGATTTGTGTTCCTTTATATGAGTTGTTACATAAGCCGTGTTCTTTATGGATAGTTTGTATATTATTAATATCCAGAATTATATAAAGTCCTTAAACATTATTTTTAATCATCAAATGAAAATTATTCTTGAATGGATACGATGGGGAATGAATCTCATCGCGTTCGTGGAGACGGTAGTCCGTACGTACGCACGTGCGACAATATCATTCTTTTGATATTAAAATAATATATAATTGGATGGTATATAATATATACAGAATCATAATCATGTTATATTTATTATTTACATCAATTACACATCATTATCATACCCATCCAAATAATAATGTTTTGAATAACAATTACACCACGACGTGGAAACGGTAAGCCGTACATACGCACGTATGGTGACATGTCATTCAAAAGATGGATAGAATACTGAATATGGTTGTACCATATTTATAATAACATCAAAGTATATAAAATATAATGGATTTATTATTTTAGAATGTAAATAACAAATAAAGAAGAAGTGGAAGAAGAAAAGAACTTGAAAGAGGGTGGTGAAATCATTACCTCTTCTTGGGGTTTTTCCTTTTGATTTGATCAAAAGGGCTCCTTAGGTTAGATTTATGATCAAACTAAGGCATCTAGGTTTAAGGTATGATAGTTGAGAGGGTATTTGTGAAGGTTTTGGCTGAGCCAAATGGCTTTGAAGGTGTGAATTAAAGAGAAGGGGGAGTTCCCTTTTATAAGAGGGGTGGGGGCACCTTAGGAAAAACATAAAATATTATTTTACAATAAATTTATATTAGATTCATAATTGCTCCAAATTAATTTAATTCGAGGATAATGTGGCTATGTATCTAAATCCTCTCAACCAATAGGTTTTAGATAGGTTTGGGTCACTAAATTAACCTTATCATTTATATTTAACTCTTAGTTAAATAGTTTGACATTTAACATGTCTCTTTGTATTTTTATATTATATGGTTAATAATATTACTATAACAAGCCAAAATAACCCCAATTAGTTCATTATTAATAAATATAACCTTATCTAAGTCATTTGGCCGAACCATATATTTTTAAGAATATAATATCAATTAATAATATAATATTTGTTTTAAAAACTCTATTATGTCAATTTTGACACTATTTGGAAATTGATTTTTTTGAAAATCATAACAGACTTATTACTTCAAAAAAGTTAATTAAATCAATAATAACATGTCATATTAACCTATAAAATTAGTTTAATTCATAAAAAGTCTCAAATTACATTTATTTGGGTATTTATAATATCAATTATTTTAGTATTTCATTATTAAGGTAATTACTACATCATCATTGTGTCATAAATAAATTAAATTATTTAATGTCTAAAAATTATAAATAAAATAATATTATGTAGAAAATATTTTTATATTTATAATTAATATTTATAATCTAATTTATATTATGTATAACCCTATATTAAAAATGTTTTAGTTATTAAACTTTGATTTTAACTCTTTTAACTCTTCTTTGAATTAAATAATAATAAATGTCCTAATCTAATCCAAGTGAACCAAAGAGGTTAATATTTTATTACTAAGGTTTTTTTTGGTATAATTATACTTATCCAATAGAATTAGGAAATGTGTTAGGGAAAAAATAATATCATTTTTAACTTTAATTACCCTATTTACTTTTAACCGTGGTAAATAAAAGTCAAAAGTTAATATTCACCAAAAATTATTTTCATCTCATTGAACCAAATTTTACTTACTGATATCAAACATGTCTCTCAAATTTTTGAAATTTAATTCATAGAAGCAGTAAAATTAAGTTTTATGAAAATTTGCAAAAGCTCCTAGGAGGTGGGTAAAAGAGAGTAAAAGGTTCAATAAAAATTTATATATCTAAAATTAATATAAAATAAATCCAATGAATTACATTGAACTTATATAGGTATTATGTATATATTTTGACCTAAAATAAATTTAAATAAAATAAATAATTATTTAAATAAAAAGTCATTTTTAACTAATAACTCAGTGTTTTTCACTATTCATCAAAAATTGAAAGTTTTCAGAAAAATACCAAAAAATCACCCTAGGATAATTTTGATATTCCAAATCCAAAAATGAATTCCATTTTGAAAAATAAAATTTATAAAATTTTAAAAAGTGGGTATTACTATTCATAACAGCTAGTGTGATTGGTTGTGGTGTGTTAGAACTCGAAGTTGCGTACGAAACACGCTATTGTATCATTCAAAGAGAAGTGTACCGTGGAAGCTTGGGGTGTTACATTCTCCCCTCCTTTAAATAATTTCATCCTCAAAATTTCTAGAATATTACTGCATAAAAAGACTCAGGTGGTTCTTCATCATAAGTTCCTCGGGTTCCCACGTTGCCTCTTCCATCTTATGGTTTCTTCATAGAACTTTTACCAGACGAGTCGTCTGGTTTCTCCACACTTTTTATCGGGTATCAAGAATCCTGACGGGCTCTTCGCAATACGACAGATCGGGTTCCAGTTCTAATTCCTCATAGGTGAGTACATGTGTTGGGTCAGGCATATATTTTATCAATAGTGATACGTGGAACACGTCATGAACTTTAGAGAGACTTGGCGGCATTGCCAAATGGTAAGCTACAGCCCCAATTCGTTCTAGAATTTCGAAAGGTCCGATGTACCTGGGACTCAATTTACCTTTCTTACCAAAATGTATAACTCCCTTCCATGGAGATACCTTCAGGAAAACATGATCACCGACTTGAAATTCCAAATCCTTCCTTCTATTGTCATCATAGCTCTTCTGCCTACTTTGAACTACTTTGATGTGGGTTTGGATTACCTTCACCTTTTCCATCGTTTCCTCCACAAGTTCTGGGCCTACAAGTTTTCTTTCACCAACATCATCCCAACAGGTTGGTGTGCGACATCTTTTTCCGTATAACGCTTCATATGGTGTCATATGAATACTTGAATGGAAGCTATTGTTATAGGAAAATTCTACCAGAGGTAAATATTGATCCCACATACCCTAAAAATCAAGTGAGAAGGATCTCAACATGTCTTCTAAGGTTTGAATAGTTCGTTCTGATTGTCCATCTGTTTGAGGGTGGTAGGCAGTGCTCAAATGAAGTTCATTATCTAGGTATTTCTGAAGACTTTTCCAGATTCTTGATGTAAAACATGGATCATGATCAGAAGCAATCGATAGGGGTACTCCATGAAGTCTTATAACTTCATTAATATATAGTCTTGCTAGACGTTCAAGTGATAGATCTTCTCTTATAGAAAGAAAATGTGCTGACTTGGTAACACGATCAACAATGACCCATATTCCATCATTCCTTCTAGGAGTCTTTGGTAGTCTCATGACAAAGTCCATCATAATATTATCCCATTTCCACTCCAGTATGGGAAGAGGTTGCATGAATCCTCCAGGTTGTTTCCTTCCAGCTTTCACTTGTTGACAAACCATACATATTAACACAAAATCAGAAATATCCCTCTTCATGTTGTCCCACCAAAAATGTTCCTTCAAATCTCTATACATCTTAGTGCTTCCAGGGTGTATAGAGAAATTGGAGCTATGAGCATCATCCAACAATTCTCTTTTTAGATCAGGTATATCATGAACACAAAGTCTCTTCCCAAATTTCAAAATTCCATCTTCATACACAAATTCACTCAATCTCCCATCATTCATAGCTTTAATCTTCTTTTGAAACTCTTCATCATCAGTCTGATAACTCTTTATCCTTTCTAGTAAAGGTGGTTTGGAAACCATTTGAAAAAGAATTGATGTTTCACCTTCCATGGTTATTCCCATATCCAACTTTACTAGATCCTTGTATATATGATCCTTTTCAAATCTCATCTTGTTCAAAACTCCATGATCCTTTCTGGTCAAAGCATCTGCCACTTTATTTTCCTTCCCCAGGTGGTAGTGTATAGTGAAATCACAATCCTTGAGTAACTAGAGCCATCGCCTTTGCCTCATGTTGAGTTCCTTCATTGAGAAAATATACTTCAAACTCTTGTGATCAGTATATATCTCACATTTTTCACCATAGAGATAGTGTCTCTAAATCTTAAAAGCAAAGATTACAGCTGCTAACTCAAGATCATGAGTAGGATAGTTTTTCTCATGAATTTTTAGCTGTCGTGATGCATATGTAATAACCCTATCATTCTGCATAAGGACACAACCAAGTCCTTTCTTTGAGGCATCACTATAAATAACAAAACCATCATTCTCCGATGGTAGAGTCAAAATAGAAGCATTGACAAATATTCTCTTAATTTCTTTTGTCCAAAAACATTTAACCCCTTTACGTGTGATCTTTGTTAATGGGTTAGCCAATCGGGTAAAATTCTAGATGAAATGTCGATAATAACCTGCTAAACCAATAAAACTGTGTACCTCAGTTATACTCGTCGGTGCTGGCCATTCTTGGATTGCTCTTGTTTTAGAAGGATCAACAGAGATTCCATCCTTAGAGACAATATGGCCAATAAAAGAAATCTCTTGAATCCAGAATTCACACTTGCTAAACTTCCCATATAATTTATTTCTTCGAAGAGTCTTTAGGATAATGCGCAAGTGATTTTCATGATCTTCATAGCTTTTGGAGTATACCAGGATATCATCAATAAATACCACTACAAAGTCATCAAGATATTCCTTGAAAACTCTATTCATTATATCTATGAAGACAGAGGGTGCATTGGTCAATCCAAAAGGCATTACTATAAACTCATAATGTTCGTACCTGGTTCGAAATGCTGTTTTCGGAATATCTTCCTTCTTCACACACAACTGATGATATCCAGATCGAAGATCAATCTTTGAGAAGTATTGTGATCCATGAAGTTGGTCGAATAAATCATCAACGAGAGGTAGGGGATACTTGTTCTTTATTGTTATAGCATTTATCTCCCTATAGTCAATGCACAACCTCATAGATCCATCTTTCTTTTTAACAAAAATAACAGGGGCTCCCCATGGAGAAACACTAGGGCGAATAAATCCCTTATTACTCAATTCTTCTAGTTGTTTCTTTAGTTCCACTAATTCCACAATGGCCATTCTATAAGGGGTCTTCGATATGGGCCTTGGACCAGGAATTAAGTCAATGGAAAACTCAATTTCTCATTCTGGAGGATGTTCAGGTAAATCCTTTGGAAAAACATCAACATATTCTTGTACAATAGGTACATCCTCTATTCGAACATTCCTTTCCTCAACCACAGTTATTTCATTCTATTCTTCCCCAATAATTGAATTTAATTTATCTACTGGGTGTAGATCTAGATAAGAATTAGGTGGTGATGTTTCTACTCTAAAGATAAGGTACTCCTTATCATCATCATCAAAAAATGTAACCTCCTTCTTCTTACAATAAATTTTCTCATCATGGTCTGAAAGCCAATCCATACTGAGGATTATATCAAATTCAATCATGGGTATAACGATGAGATCAGCAGATAAAGAACATTTATATGATCTAATGGGAACTGATTTACAAAAATTTGTTGCAATGATACTTCCCTTAGGAGTTTTGACTAACAACTCCCTTGTTAAATCAAATTGGAAATATCTAATTTTATTAGCAAACTGGGAAGATATGAAACAATACGATGATCCAGAATCAAATAATGTATTGGCTAAAATTGAGGAAAACATTAAATTAATTGACACTATGTCTTTAGGAGCTTCAACCTTAGCAGTAGTGATAGCATAAGCTTGGCCTTGATCCTCTGGCCTCTTCTGAGGTAAGTTTCCCTGAAACTTAGGACATTCATTTTCATAATGTCCCATCTCCCTGCAATTGTATCACTGAACATCGGTAGATTCTTTCTTCCCCTTGCAATCACGAGCTTGGTGGCCTTTTTCACCACACTTGTAACAGACTCCCATTCCCTTCAAGCAAGTACCGGGGTGTTTCTTCCCACATTTAATGCAGGACGGATAATTAAATTTTCCCTTCTTCCCCTTATTTCCATTTCTAGAGTGATCAGTATATCTATTCTTCTCTTACTTTTCTTTAAATTCATAAGACTTAGAGAATTCCTTTTTTGTCTTGATAGCACATGAGACAATATATTCGTATGATGAGAAGGATTTTGAGACTAATGCTTGACGTAGAAATGGTTTTAACCCATCAAATAAATGATCAATCATACTCCTCGGGTTACGTATATAATCTGATGCATGCCTCACTAACCTTGTAAAGTTAGCTTCATACTTTGCGACATTCTCATCTTCTTTTTGACTCAGACTTATAAATTGACTTTCCATATCTGCTCGATGGTTATGAGGAAAGTATTTTTCTAATAAAATATCTTTAAACTCCCTCCATTCTATACTTGATACTTCTTCATCATACTTTGTATTTTGAATCAATGACCACCATTGATCAGCATCTCCAGTGAGGCGGTAAACTTCCATGATAACTTTTTCCCTTTAATTACTCCCCAAAGCCTCAAATATTTTCTCTAGGGAATTTATCCATTTCTCATATACTGGTGGATTTATACCCCCATTGAATTTTGGTGGTTGTTTCCTCATGAAGTGATCTAACATTGATCCTCCACGCTGCGGATCAGGGTGCTTCATACGGGTAAGGTTATTATTCATAACCTGAGTGAGTTGTCCCAGTATAGTGATAAGTTGATTAGCACCAGTTGTATCACCAGCTCCACTATAATTATCTTGAGCAGGAGGGAAATCCCTATATGGAGTGCATGCATTGATACAGTTTCCATTCCTTCCACTAGGAGCCATTTATAAACAATGGCATAAACTAGATTAGTTTATGAATCGAAATACATAATTCCATACTTGTAAAATACTTAACATAAATTGAATAGTTTATAGATATAATCCATAATCATAAAAATGTTTTCTTTGAGGAAGTATATACTCTTAAACCCTTCATAATGGTTTGTAAAGAAAATGAGAATTATCCTAACCATATCCCCCAGGAGTTTCGTAACCAAGAGTGCATCAAGGCCCGTTGTCGTGCACCAGTTCCCGTTCGAGTCTAGCTCAAAGTGGTGTTTTCGGGTTTTACCCCTAGGTACATCTGTGCCAGAGCTACCTCTACCTGCTCATATCTAGACAGGGATGTATTGCTTGGAAAACTCACAAAATCTCTACAATACCAAAATTCTAGGAAGTTCTTCTATACTAATCCTCAAAGTATATCTTAGGGTTACATGCTCTAATTAGAGTTTATTTAAATCTAGCTTTTAAGGTTTATTACTAAACTTCCTCTGATACCAACTGTAACGCCCTGACCCCAAAAGCCCAGAGTCAGTGCATTATTACGTATCATTGGCATGATCACAAAATATCAAGTCTCGAAAGATCGATTAGTTTAGTAGCCTTGGAAATACTAGATATATTCATAATTATTACATTACATCATAAAGTGAAAACTACAACAACAACATCTTGTCTCCATAGACCACACTCATATCCCCTAATACTATCCCTATAGGTCATTCATAAAATAATTCTTCACATCCTAGGAAAAATAAAACATAGAAAGGGGTGAGCTCAGATGCTCATTAAGGATAACAATATAGTGGAAACTTTAATAAATAAGCATAAACATTTAAGGCAATGTATAACTAAAAAAAAGCCTTTTAAACTTGAACTTCAGTATAATATGGAAAAGATAAAATGAAATAATTTCATTTACTTATTCACATGGATATTCTAATAATCGAATAATCACATGCAATATCAATAACTACTTTCATAATAATGGAATGTATAATATCATACTATCATAACCACATAGTCAAGGCCTTGTGCCAAGACTAAAAATAAGATTTTGTCAAGGCCTTGTGCCAAGAAACTAGTTTGTCTCATGAGACCTACCGATGCCTCGAGGATCTATAGCTAGCTCCACCCGTCACTTACTAAATCCAATTCATTCCTCATATGAAAAGGTTTAAACATAACATAAACATTCGTATTAAAACTAGCATAAGAAATGTCAATACTTTATCCATAAACCATGAATGGTATAAAGATAACACATCCACAATCAAACATATCACAAAACCTTCAATACAATATGGAAGTTTTGTATTGTAATAATTCAACTTCAAATAATCTTAAAATCATCAAAGGATGTTGACATGGATGAAATCAAAACTACTTGAGAGAAATATCTCTTTCTTTTTTTGAAATCATTTAAAGTCACATAATTATAAAAGAAAACATTTATCTTGAAAATATTCTTATAAGGTTATAAGGGAATCTTCTATGATTTTATAATGGTGGAAAACAGTCGCACCCTCTGTATAAGTTAAAAAAACATTCTTACCTTAATTTTGTCGAAAAGGTTAAAAATGACCTTATTTGGAAAATGACGAAAATATTCCTTTGAAAACATCTTATAAAAAGTAAAAAAAGGGTATAAATGACTTTAACCCATTGTTTATTAAATAGTAAAAATGTTTTGAAATAAATTTTTAAGAAACATGGATGTGGATGATAAAGAGGCCCCAGTAGATACTTACGTAAAAACAACCTCGGATAATAAAGAGATTGTGAAATTAACCCTTACTGTGTTCTTTTCCTTAGTCATTGGTATTTTAACCTCTTGTATAATAGTTAAAACATTGTTATTAAATTATAAAATAATCATATAGATAAATATGATATCATATATGATCTTCTAATATTTCTTTGTTAATAATATTTTAGTATTATCGTCGTTTCGGGTGTTTACTGATTCGTTTTCCTTTATATGCTTTGTTACATAAGCCATGTTTGTTATGGATAGTTTGTATATTATTCATATCCAGAATTATATCAAGTCCTTAAACATTATTTTTAATCATCAAATGAAAATTATTCTTTAATGGATACGATGGGGAATGAATCTCATCGCGTTCGTGGAGACGGTAATCCGTACGTACGCACGAGCGACAATATCATTATTTTGATATTAAAATAATATATAATTGGATGTTATATCATATATAAAGAATAATAATCATGTTATGTTTATTATTTACATCAATTACACATCATTATCATACCCATCCAATTAATAATGTTTTGAATAACAATTACACCACGACGTGGAGATGGTAAGCCATACGTACGCACGTATGGTGACATGTCATTCAAAGGATGGATAGAATACTGAATATGGTTGTAACATATTTATAATAACATCATAGTATAAATAATATAATGGAGTTATTATTTTAAAATGGAAATAACAAAGAAATAAGAATTGGAAGAAGAAAAGAACTTGAAAGAGGGTGGTGAAATCATTACCTCTTCTTCGGGTTATTTCTTTTGATTTGATCAAAATGGATCCTTAGGTTGGATTTCTAATAAAACTAAGGAATCTATGTTTAATTTAGGATAGTTTATATAGTATTTGGGTAGGTTTTGGCCAAGAAAAATGGATTTGAAGGTGTGAATTAAAGAGAAGGGGGAGTTCCCTTTTATAAGAGGGGTGAGGGGCACCTTAGGAAAAACTTAAAATATTATTTTATAATAAATTTATATTATGTTTATAATGGCTCCAAATTGATTTAATTCTAGGATAAGGTGTTTATGGGTATAAATCCTCTCAACCAATATATTTTAGACAGGTTTGGGTCTCTAAATTAACCTTATCATTTATATTTAACTCTTAGTTAAATAGTTTGACATTTACCATGTCTCTTTGTATTTTTATATTATATGGTTAATAATCTTAATATAACAAGCCAAGAGAACCCCCAAGTGGTTAATTATTAATATATATAACCTTATATAAGTAATTTTGTCAAACATTATATTTTTAGGAATAGAATATCAATTAATAATATAATATTTGTTTTAAAAACTCTATTATGTCAATTTTGACACTATTTGGAAATTTATTTTTGTAAAAATCATAAAAGCATGATTACTTCAAAAAAAGTTAATTAAATAAATCCTAAAATTTCATATTAACCTATAAAATTATTTTAATTCATAAAAAGTCTCAAATTACATTTATTTGGGTATTTATAATATCAATTATTTTAGTATTTCATTATTAAAGTAATTACTGAATCATCATTGTGTCATAAATAAATTAAATTATTTAATGTCTAAAAATTATAAATAAAATACCATTATGTAGGAAATATTTTTAGATTTCTAATTAATATTTATAATCAAATTTATCTTATGTATAACCCTATATTAAAAATGTTTTAGTTATTAAACTTTGATTTTAACTCTTTTAACTATTCTTTGAATTAAATAATAATAAATGTCCTAATCTAATCCAAGTGGACCAAAGAGGTTAATATTTTATTATTAAGGTTGTTTTTGGCCGAATTATACTTATCCAATAGAATTAGGATATGTGTTAGGGTAAAAAATAATATCATTTTTACCTTTAATTGCCCTATTTACTTTTAACCGTGGTAAATAAAAGTCAAAAGTTACAATTCGCCAAAAATTATTTTCATCTCATTGAATCACATTTTACTTAGAGATATCAACCATGTCTCTTGGATTTTTGAAATTCAATTCAGAGAAGTGGTAAAATTAAATTTTATGAAAATTTGCAAAAGCTCCTAGGAGGTGGGTAAAAGACGGTAAAAAGTTCAATAAAATTTTATGTATATAAAATTAATATAAAATGACTCCAATGAATTACATTGAACTTATATAGGTATTATGTATCTATTTTGACCTAAAATAAATTTAAATAAAATAAATAAATATTTAAATAAAAAGTCAGTTTTAACTAATAACTCAGTGTTTTTCACTATTCATCAAAAATTGAAAGTTTTCAGAAAAATACCAAAAATTAACCCTAGGCTAATTTTGATATTCCGAATCCAAAAATTAAGTCCATTTTGAAAAATAAAATTTATAAAATTTCAAAAAGTGGGTATTACTATTCATAACGGCTAGTTTGATTAGTTGTAGTGTATTAGAACTCGATGTTGCGTACGAATCACACTATTGTATCATTCAAAGAGAAGCTTACTATAGAATATTGGGGTGTTAAAATCATGGATAAAAATTTCAATTCCCAACTCCAAAAAAAGAGGCCCAAATGATGCTTTGAAGTCCATCCCACCATTTTGTTTTGGAATTAAAATCATCACACATTTATTCACTTTTCTCCTGATATAGACATCCATTAGAGATGATGTTTTTCAGTGTGAAAGGCAAGATATATTTGGATGACTTTTTAGAATAAATGTTTCAGATTTGAGGGAATATTCCTATTCCAAAACCCATTCACATTTCAGACTTCGAAAAAGTATGGATTGAAATGGATATATTAAAATTGTTTAACCAAACTACCATAACATTGGATGATTAAGTCCAATGGACACTAAATTTTCAGGATAGACTTAAAACATTCATATATACAACTTTGAAGAATATGATCTCACTATATTTGGCTGTCTGGAGTATCAAATTGGCAAGCCAAGTGGAGGGGTGGATTTGGAAAGAAAATTGTCCACCTCCTTGAGCTATAAATGCATTCCCCTCTTCTCCTTGAAAAGAGTTGGCACTTCAGAATAGAGGAGGATACATTGGCATGACCAAAGACTTTCCAAAGGCTTGGGAGGAACTTTAAAACTCATGTTTTCACTTGAGATACTCTTCCTCCTCTCTTTGCTTTCATGTTCTTTTCCATTCATTTTCATTTATAATATTGTAAGTGTTTTGTTGTAATTTTGTTTCAATATGAATGAAAGTTTCTTCATAATATCTTATTCTCATATAAATTATGTAGTTTAATATTAATTTTCTTGAAATTTTTTAAATAAAGTTGAAAATCATTATTTTCTTTAGCTTTCTCATTCAATCTAAAGTGTGATTTTACCTCTCTTCACATTTTGTGTGTGTGTTCGGTGCACCGCTCTTTTCTTTTTTTGTTCTTTTTATTTTATTTTAAACCCATATCCATAATCATTAAAACCAGATTAATAACCATATAACTAGCTATATAAATCTACCATTTGGGTGAGTCTTAATTTGTGGATATTAAGTGATTGGGGGATTTTTCTCATTGATTATTATTTAGGTTAACATTATGTATGTTGGACTTAAAATGTCATGGATTAATGACATATTTTGTTTAATATGTGGATTCCATGGATTATTGGAACCATAAATACACTACCATAAACAAGTTTTAATTTATATTAGAACCCTAGTTAAGTTAATTCTTGGATTAAAGCCTTGACACTTGGGTATTCTGATAAAAATTATCTTGTGAAGTAGGTGGTAATTTAATGAAATATAAAGAAAAGCTCAATGATATCATAAGATTAAATCCCCAATATTGAACTCACCTCAATATTTATAAAATTGTTAAATCAATATAAATCAATCAGTCATTTCATTTTATCTCTTCAAAGAAACCCCCCCCCATTAAAATTACAAATTACAAAAATAATCATCTATTAAAAAGTATCATCATCGAGGATTCGAACCCAACTATCATTATACACATTAGTAGAGCACCAGATCCTTGAAGGGTATATAGGAGATAATCAGCCACACTTCAAATGGTTATGTTGTTGGGGATGGTGTGTTAAGTAGACCTTAGTTTTTTTAAAAAAAAAATTAAAAAACCAAAAAAAAATTAACCTAAAAAAATATGAAAAAAACACAAAGAAAAACTCACCTTCTCATAAAAATAAAAAAAAACACAAAAAAATCTACCTTCATCATCCTTCCAAATTTTCTTTGAATTCCCTATATCCTCCCAAACAATCCATCATTTTTGTTTGACCCGAAAATCAAGTGAACTCTTCACTGATTCAGGAGGAACATTTGGGATAATGATATCACTCCTGAACCATTCTTTGTCCAACCAATTGAACTAGAAATGGATAATATAAGGGAAAAAATCTTAAAAGAATTCATTTTCCCTGATATGAATTATCAATCCCTTTTTATTGAATGTTAAAACATTGAGGCTGATTTTTAACTCAAATCGGGTTTGATTCATCTTCTACCTCATTTCCACGGGCTAGTCGGTGAGGATCTACATCTTCATCTCAAAGAGTTCCAAGTGGTGTGCTCTACCATGAAGCCTCAAGGGGTTTCTTAAGAACAAATCAAACTTCGAGTATTCTCTTTATCCCTGGCTAACTCTACCAATTCATTCCTCTACTACCTCCTTCCTGTTTCTATAAATTCATGAATTGACATGAAGCATCTCTTTTCTTTCCTTCTTCTTGTACTGCTTATATCTGAAATAAAATAATTGGTATCTATAAATTCCCTAATGAATCACTCCATGAGTACTAGGAGAGGTTCAAAAAGCTTGTGGAAACCTTCCCACACCACCAAATCCCTAACCAACTCTTGATCCAATACTTCTATGGGGGGTTATTGGCTATGGAGAGAACACTCATTGATGCCGCAAGAGGCAGTGCTCTTGTTGACAAAACTCATGCAGCTACATGAGATCTTATAATAAATATGGTTGTAAACACACATAAATTCCATAATCGAGCACATTATCAAGTCAAAAAAGTCCAATAGAATCAATCTATAGAGCCCAATAAGATGACTGAGTGGATGAGTGAACTTACAGGTCTTGTGAGACAACTAGAGGCGGTTTCCAAAGCCCCAACCTCATCTTCTCCATAATATTTATTCCCTAGACCTATCAAGAATTATAGAATCTATTGCTCACTATCTCATCCAACTGACACATGTCCACAACTTCAAGAGGAATTATCTGATTCATCCGGACCAATGGAGCTCAATGCAGCATATTCTCAAATGAACACCAACCCTCAAAAATCAGGTTAGTTAATTAGAAAATTCAACCAACCCCACTCTGAGCCCTTCTATTCTACTTTTAACCTAGGCTTGAGGTATGGTAATCCCATTTCTCATCCCCCTAAATTCTCTCCTCAAAACCCAAACCAATTCCAATATGGTCAAGGGGTAACTTCCAATAACCTTACCTTTTGTTCCTCAACCTCAAAGGAGAAATCCTCCTCTTTCTCCTCCTAGATTCCACTATCCTAATGAGATTTCCCAATTCCCAGCCCAATACAAGCACTTTCCTAAGAACCAAAATCAAGTAAATCCTAATTGAGGACAAGTATCTTCTTCCAAGTAACCATGGGAAAGTTCTATAGAAGATCTTTCCTCCTTCACCTATTCTAGCCTTAAAAATATTGAAACCCAAATTGGTCAACTTGAATCCCATCTAAACCAGTAGCAACAACCAAATTATTCCCAACTACTAACTCGACCATTACCCAACCCCAGGGTAATGTAAGTACAATTTTACTTATATTAGTAAAGAAAATTTCTATACTTCATGATGATACCTACAACTCTCCTTTAAATATTGACCAAGAAAATGAAAAGAAAAAAAACTAAAAAAGGAACCTGAAGCCACTCCCTCACCTCCTTCCATTCCTATAAGGAACCCAATTCCTTTTCCTCAAGTCGTTTTTAAGCCAATGAAGTCCTTTGAACACTATCCCGAAATGCTTGACATGTTTAGACGTGTTGAAGTGAACATACCCCTATTATATTCCATCAAAAAAATTACTAAGTATTCCAAGTTTCTTAATGAGTTGTGAACCCATAAAAGAAAACTTAAGACCATTAATAATGTTTCAATCCAGTAGTCTATACCCATAAAGTGCAAAGATCTAAGGACGTTTACTATTCCATTCCAAATAGGGAGTTCCAGCTTCGATGATGCACTCATAGACCTATTATACTAAATAAATGTCATACCCAAATCCATCTTCTCCAACCTAGGTCTAGGTCCCTTGCACCCAATGGGTGTTGTCATCCAATTTTCCAATCGAAGAAAAACCAGTCCTAAGGGAATAATTGAGGATGTCCTTATTCGAGTTAATGATCTTATCTTCCCAACTAATTTATATTTCCTTGACATGGAAGGTGAGGCGACCTCTTCTTGATCTCCCCTAATTCTAGAAAGACCGTTCCTCTTAATAGAAATAAATAATATTGATGTTTATGCGGGCATCCTATCCATGGAATTTGGTGACCAACTGGTCAAGTTCAACATTTTTCAAGCCATGAGATACCCATCTAAGGATCACTCCGCCTTCTCAATCCATGCTTCTAAGGACATTTCTGAGACTAAATTGAACCCCATTCCATCATGTTCACCACGTTCTAATGATAGAGTAGCTTGTGATATTTGCATCATGATTAACCAATTCATAAATGGGGAACTTGATGTGGACCTTTCATTCATAGACTCCATCAATCTAAAAAATATTCAAAACTCTCTAGAATCCCACATCAACTCTGATCTCTAATGCTCCACCTTGGATAGTAATGAATCAAAAGAAATTGAAAGCCCTTATTCCATTAATGAGTTGTCTAACCCATAAATGAAATATGTGACTAATATGAAACCTCTTCCTTCACACCTGAAATATGAATTCCTCTTCCATGATCACTCTTATCCTATTATATTATCTACTACACTTACTGAAACTGAGGATTCTAAACTTGTTCAGGTGTTTGAAGAAAACAAAAAACCCTTAGGTTTGAACCTAGATGACATACCAAGATCAAACCTTCCCTTTGCATGAATCACATCCATCTTGAGGAATCATCCAAACCAATCATACAACCACAAAGAAGACTAAATCCACTCATACTTTAGTTTGTTAGGGAATATATTACCAAGATTCTCAAAGCTGGTATTATCTACCCAATTTCTGATAGTGAATAGGTTAGACCAATTCAAGTGGTACCTAAGAAGGGTGGGATAACTATTTTCAAAAATGAACATGAAGAGGTGGTCACAACTTGAGTGAAAAACAAATGGAGTGTGTGCAATGATTATCAAAAATTGAATTCTGAAACACAAAAAGATCACTACCCTCTTCATTTCCTTGATCAAAATCTATAATGGTTAGCTGGAAAGTAACACTATTGCTTTCTTGGTGGATACAATAGCTACTTCCAAATCCCAATCGCACCTCAGTACCAAGAAAATACTACTTTAACTTACCTCTTTGGAACATATACATATAGAATAATTCCTTTTGGCCTTTGCAATGCCCATGAAACATTCTAGAGGTGTATGATGAGTATCTTTTTTGAATTTATTGAGCATTTCATGGAGGTATTCATGGATGAATTTACCATTTATGGTGATTAATTTGAATCCTGCTTGCATTCACTCTCTCTAGTCCTTTAAAAGTGTGTCAAATGTAACATTGTGCTAAATTATGAAAAATGTCACTTCATGTTTACTAATGGGATTGTTCTGGGGAACATAATTTCCCAAGATGGTATTCAGGTCTATCTTGAAAAAATTGATGTGATCCAATCTCTTCCTGAACCCACAATAGTTTGACACATTCATTCATCCCTTGGTCATGTTGGTTTCTATCGGCGATTCATCCATAACTTCAATAGGATTTCCCTCACACTCACTCAGCTACTCCAAAATGATGTTGCATTCCATTTTGATGAGTCTTGCAAGATATCCTTCATTGAACTCAAAATTGTTCTTACAACTTCCCCAATAATCCAACCCCTAGATTGGTCTTTAACCTTTGAATTGATGTGTGATGCTTCTGATAGGGCCATTGGGTCTATTCTTGGTCAAATAAGAGAAAAGATTCATCATTTAATCTATTATTCCTTAAAAAATTTGGATTAAAATCAATCTCACTACACTATCACTGAAAATGAACTTTTAGTAGTGGTTTCTTCCTTAGATAAATTCTAAACCTATCTCTTAGGTACCAAAATCACCACCTTCACAGACCATTCTACTATAAAGTTCTTACTCATGAAAATTGATTCCAAACTGAGGCTAATAATATGGATCTTAATGCTCCAAGAGTTTGACATTGTGATTAAAGATAGAACTGGAAAAGAAAACCCTATGGCTAATCACCTGAGTAGAATTTCTAATTCTTCTCATTCTGAAATAATTGATCCTAAATTTCCAACTGAACACCTCTCATCTATCACTCCAAAGTTACCATGGTAGGGGCCGATTGTAAATTACTTGGTTTTTAGTGTTTTTCCTAAAAAAATCAAAAGAGCAAAAATTGAAGCTGAAAAGTGATTAAAAATTCTATTTTTGGGAAGATAATAAACTTTGTAAAACTAGGGTTGACATGGTAATTAGAAGGTGTGTATATGGAGATTAACATTCCTCCATCTTTTAATTTTTTCACTCAATTCCTGGTGGTGGACACCTTGGACCACAAAGAACCTCTGAAAAGGTCCTTGACTTAGGATTCTCCTAGCCTTCACTCTTCAAAGACTCACACGAGTTATGTAAATCATGTACCACTTGCCAAAAGTTTGGTACAATTTCAAAAATAAATGAAATGACCCAAAATCCTTTAATTTTCTATGAGATCTTTGATATTTGTGGCATTGATTTCATGGGACCATTTCCTCCTTCCAATGGATTCTCATATATTCTTCGGACTATTGATTATGTTTCTATGTGGGTCATTTCCAAACCCACTAGAAAAGATGATTCACATACTGTTAGTGAGTTCTTAAAAACCTATATTTTCCACTGGTTTGGAACACCACGTGCCTTGATAAGTGACTTAGGAACTCATTTCTGTAATCGGACCATGGAATCTCTTCTAAAAAATAATGGGGTTGTATATAATAATTCAATTATATATCACCCCCAAACAAATGGCATGGCTGAACTTTCTAATAGATAAGTGAAAAGAGTTCTTGAGAGAATTATAAAGCCCATTAGAAAAGACTGTCCTAAAAGACTTGGTGAAGCACTTTGGGCTTATCAAAATTCCTATAAAACACCCATTGGGAAGCATGTCATTTACTAGTTAAAATCCAACATAAGTCATTTTGGGCCATGAATACTTGTAATTTTGATAATTAAAAATCTGGTGAAGAGATATTATTACAATTAAATGAACTAGATGAGCTTCCACTTGATTCCTATGAGAATTCCAATATCTACAAAGAAAATTCCAAGTTACTCCATGACAAACACTTATTGATAAAGGTATTTCATAAAGGAGAAAAGGTAATGCTCTTCAATTCTTGATTTCAACTTCACCTAGGTAATCTTAATTCTCATTGGGAAGGTATTTTTATTATTACTAATGTTTACACATTTGGTGCAGTGCAAGTCCAAGACCCCTATTCCAAAAGGACATTCACAGTTAATGGACATCGGTTAAAGCATCGCCATGAGAGGACACACAATCCAAGAATTAAATAGACTTCCATTGGATTCAAAACTTCTATAATAGACCCACCAATGGATTGGGATGATGACCCACCAAATACAAACCAGGGGGCACCTCTTTCCCTTTAACTCTCCCTCTCTTCCTCTCACTCCCTCTTTTTTCTTCTTCCTCAATCTTTTATTTTTTACCACTTCCTTCATCAAACCCTTTCTTTTTATCTTTCTCTTTTTTGTGGGTGTGTGTGTTAAAAGCACTAAAAAACTAAAAAAAATAAAAAATGAAAAATAACAAAAAGATTCATACTTACTCACCATCCACTTTTGAAATTTTTTCCAACCATTTTGGGGAGTCAAAAAGACATGTTTTCATCTCAAAAATTTTGTATTTTCATCATGAATTTGGATAAAGAATCTTGTTTCAAGAATAATAAATTTTGAATTCTCGGTTTTAGATTTGGAAAATGATTTTTCCCCAACTGTAAGGAACAACATTAGCTTTCATACCAAGGTCACCTATGACCATCTTTTTATTTTGTGTGTTTTTCACCCCCAATTGTGAGTCTTGAGTTTGTGGAACTTTGAGTTAAATTTATTGCTTTGGTGTGCTATAATATGATAGAGTCATTTTCTGAACCACATGAGAATCACAAGAGCCAAATAGCCTCCCATTAACCTTACATTAATCCTCATTTTAGAATCCCCTTCGCGCCTATGAAAACCTTTTCTTTGATAGCCACATTACAATCCCAATACATTGTCCCACCCAACATCTACATGGAATTGCATTACATAATCTATTGAAATTTAAGTGTGGAGGGATGCATTTCATTTTGGGTTCCATTTCCTTTATTTTCAATGTGTTTTCATATGCTTGAGGGCAAGTATCCATTTTATTGTGGGTGAGAGGTTTTCATTCAATGAGTTTGGGGAATTTACTTTCATTTATGTAATTTTGTAAATGTTATTGACAAGTGTTAAAAAAACACAAAAATTGAAAAATAAAAAAAAGAGTTGTGTCTTGGGCAGGTCAAAATCACGCTTCCTCAACCTTTGATCTTATTATAACTATTACAATTAGTGTTGTGAGGAGATAAAACATGGGTTATGAGATGAGTGTGAGATCTTTTTCAAGTTCAACTTTTGAAAACATACAAAAAAATAAAAAATAAAAAAGAACACTTATGTCATTGGGATAAGTTTTGTGTTATGAAAATATTTCATCTTCTCATCCCCTTCAAATTTTCTTCATCTTTTGTGTATTTCTTCACACCATCATTCCCTTGTAAATATGTGCTTCCATAACCTTCCATGTCTTATTTAAAATTGTTCATTTCTTTTTTCCATGTCACTGGTTTACCCCTCTTTCCCTCTCTCTTAGACATTAAATTCCTCCCATCCCATAGCCATAGAAAAAACCCTAAAAAATACCTCTTGATTTTTTTACACTTTAGGATAGGTAATGGAAGCCGAGAGCTCTTTCAAACTATAAGATTTTCAATTTTGGTTGGTGAATGAGTGAACCTCCAGAAATAATTTTTTATCATCTTGAGAGGAGTAAGTTTTGAATTCCTACCGTTTCCATTTATAATTTAAGCATAAAAAATTAATTGTTTTTAGAATATTATTTCTGTAACAATTTTTGGTGTAATTCAATATGGATGAGTGAAATGGTCTAAACCTCCCCTGATTGGGGAAAACAAAATTTTAATATTTGTTGGCGAGTGAGAATGATTTAGTTATGTTTTTATATTTATTGTACATGAGGACATGAACAATACTAAGTATGGGGGAGTTGATGTCATTAATTTATTCATAACTTTTTATTTACTCCCTTTACTTATTTTCAATGAATAGTGCATAATTGGTGTGAAATATTCATGTTTTAATATTAAATATAATTTTTGAGCATTATTTGAATTAATCCAAATTTAAATAAATTTAATATTTTAATCATAACTCTCATCCTACTAACTTAAATTATATTATTTTTATTTTAAAGGACTCCTTATTTAATTTACAACATATTATTAGAAGTAAAGTTTGTCCAATTCGATCATTTGAATAGTCATATGGTCCATGCAAGAAGGCCCAAAGAATCTGTGAAAAAAACTGGACTATCCATAATTCTTGAATTTATGGGATCAATATAGAAACCCAAATTTGATGAGACTCCAAAATATGTTCTTGATTATACAAAGGAATCATGGATAAAATTTTCAATGCCCAACTCCAACAAAAAAGGGGGCCAAATGATGCTTTGAAGTCCATCCCACCATTCTGTCTGGGAATTAAAATCATCACACATTTATTCACTTTTATCTTGATATAAACATCCATTCGAGTTGAGATTTTGCAGTGTGAAATCCAAGATATATTTGGCCAACTTATTAGAATAAATTTTTCATATTTTAGGGCATCTTACTATTCCAAAACCCATTCATATTTAGGACTTCTCAAAAGTCTGGATTGAAATGGAAAAATTAAAATTGTTTAATAAAACCCTTATAACTTTGTTTCCTTAAGTCCAATGGCCTCCAAATTTTCAGGGTAGACTTTAAGCATTCATATCTACAACTTTTAAGAATAATATTTCTCCAGATTCATCTGTATTTAGTATCAAATTGGTGAGACAAGTGGAGGGTGATATTTGGAAAGCAAACATTCCACCTCCTTGGGATATAAATACATTCCCCTCTTATCCTTACAAAGAGTTGGCATTTAAAAATAGAGGAGGGTAAATTTTAATGACCATATCCTTTCCAAGTTCTTGGTAGGACATGTAAAACTCAATTTTTCACTTGAGATACCCTTCCTCCTCTCTTTGTTTCCATGTTCTTTTCTGTTTGTTTTCATTTGTAATTTTGAAAGTGTTTTGTTGTAATTTTGTTTCAATATGAATGCCATTTTCTTCATAATATATTATTATCATCTACCTTTTGTAGTTGAATATTAATGTTCTTAAAATTGTTTAAATCAAGTTGAAAACCATTCTCTTCTTTTTCTTTATCATTCAATCTAAAGTTTAATTTTACCTCTCTTCACATTTCATGTGTGTTTTCGGTGCACCACTCTTTTATTTTCCTATTATTTTTATTTTATTTTAAACCCATAATAATAAGCATTACAACTATATTAATAACCATCTAAATGGATGAGTAAATCTACCATTGGTGTGAGTATTAATTTGGGTATATTAAGTGATTGAGGGATTTTTCTCATTGAGTATTATTTACGTTAACATTTTGTATGTTGAACTAAAAACGTCATGAATTAATGACATGTTTTGTTTAAAATTTTAATTCCATGGATTATTGTAACCATAAATACACTACCATAAACAATTTATAATTGAGATTAGAACCCTAGTTAAGTTAAGACTTGGATTAAAGCCTTAACACTTGGGTATTCCGATCAAAATTATCTTGTGAAGTGGGTGTTAATTTAATGCAATATAAAGCAAACCTCAATGATATCATAAGCTTAAATCCCCAATAATTAACTCACACTAATCTTTATAAAATTGTTAAACCAATCAATCATTTCATTTTATCTCTGCAAAGAAAACCCCCCATTAAAAATACAAATCACAAAAATAATCGACTATTAAAAAGTATCATCACTGAGGATTCGACTCGAGTGCTGCTATATACATTAGCAAAGCACTAGACCCTTGAATGGTCAAAAGGATAAAAATAGTCTCACTTCATTAGAGATTTCCATACATGGTTCGTCTCTATCTATAGACTTAATTTTGAACTTGTGAACTGAACTTTGAGTTTCCAAACTGTGAGCTTGGACCTCTACGTAGTGAGGGTCGTATGTGGTTTGCTTGCTCTGCAAAATGTTCGGTTCGCTGGCCAACGCCCCACAGGAAAGCACCTCGTAGGTTCCACGAACAGTTGTCTTACAAGGAATTCCTTTTTCGTACCATTTTCAGGGTTCAGTATGAGGTGCTTTATTTCACGGACTTCTTTTAGTCCTTTGAAAATTTTTGGTATTTTGTCTAAAGATTTTATTGGACTAACCTTATGTATGGTATTTTGATGTAGGAAAGAGATGGATATTCCACAGGTCGTTGCTGATGATGTTGTGGTTGTTGGTGCTATCGCCGCTCCCCTTCTAGCTGCTGATGAAAAGAAAAAGAATATAACTAAATCTGTTGACTATAAGATCTCGGTTTCCCCACTACGTCAATCCTTAGTGAATCTGCTTACTGCGGGTCAGAGGGAGTATCCAATTTCAGACAGGCTACACATTTATGGATTTAGTCTTCAATCTAATACAGAAATTATGACACCATGTCAGGGTGACCAATCCACTACTTTTATATTTGATAACACCATTCCTAAGGCCCTTATTTCATAAAAAGGATGATTCATATAGAAGGATATTGTTGCTAGGTTCTTATTGAACTATGCCCCTTGATCTCTAGAGGGTACAAAACAGAAGATAGATGAAATGGCCCATTGCTACTATATCATTTCATGGAGGGCCACAACAAATGAACAACATGGTTGGTCATCAAAGTAGTACCTTCATTCTGGAGGCTCGTTTGTTCTGGATTGGGGGTGTCCCTTCTAGGTTTGTCAGAGTTGTGAAGAATTCCAGGTTGAATTACAGGTGGTGGGGTTATATGAGGTCATATAGGTATCCCAGACCTACGCTCATCGAACCAATACCCTCATTTCACAACTTCTGAGTAGGTGGAGTCCAGAAACCAACACTTTTCATTTAGTCCATAGAGAGGTTTGTATTAGCCTTTAGGACATTCGGCTGATTTCGGGGGTCCTCATTGTTAGAGATATGTATGATGAATTTCTACCTCCTTCTCCCTCTTGGGATGATGAGGAGAGGACCCATTACCTAGCCAAAAGACTTATTTCCCAAGTGAAAACACTTTTAAAGGACATTGACCCTTTCCCGAAACAAGACATTCCTTTCTCTGAATGGACCATTACCTTTGTTAAGCGAAGCGGTCCAGAGCCCAGCATACATAGACCCAGGTCCTACCCTACCAAGGAAACCCAAAGGCGAGCAATTTCCTTTTGGACTACCATGGAGGAAGGCCAGTTTCATGGATGGGGATGGGAACTTGTCCCAGATTTCGATCGATTGTTTTAGTTGGCAGTCTTCTTGGCCATGTTTCTGAGTGGATGGATTCTTAAAATATGTGAATATAGCGGTATAATAGTTACGACCTTTATCATGGAGGCTCATCTAGACACTGGAAAGTGTATCAATTTGTTCATTCTAGTATTGACCAAGATCTATCTATTACTTAGCCAGGTCAGTGAGGGGAGGCCACCTCACCGGGTGACTAGACCCTTCCAAATCCTTTGGGGTGGGATAGGAGCCCACATAGGAGGTTACGCATTTATCAATCCCCTACTGATTCTATATGATTTTTTTCAGCCATATCTTCAGAGAACTAGTGGGGTTATGTTGGTGGGTTGGTCCGGACAAGATAAGTAGGAAGACCGGACCGAACGGAATGAACAGGAATTGTTGACTCGAATCAAATATCATGACTTCTTTACTTATCATCCTTACACTTATTCTATTGGTACCATTATTAATGTTGAATCAGAGGATTTTATCAAACAATAATACCTCTTTTCTTTGAGATAGGGTATATTGGATGCTCGTATTGATAGGGAACTTATCTGCAAGGGATATGTTCCTTATAGATTTAGTTGTTAGTTTAACTATTTTTAAATGTTATGCCCCCCTGCTCTTAATAGGGTGTGCTTGAAAAAAAAATTATGATAACCCGATAGTTGTGGCTAATGTTTATCTGAGAGGATACTCGGTGAAAAATAAAGATTCCAGATTTTGAGGGTTCTATACCCTTACTCACAAAAGGTTATATTGATGTCTAGGTTCAATTGTATCTAGAAAATCAGTTGGCAGATTTAGTTCCCATTTTTATGACCCCTAAGTCATCTGGGACCAAGGGGAAGCAAAAGAAAACAACTGAGCATTCTTAGACAGGGAAAGTCCTTTAGAAGCCTCTCAGTTATGAACCCCTGAGGAAAATCCTAATAGACTGGTGTGTAACCTCACAAGTTTTCAAGGCTGACACTGTGAACCAACCACCCATTCCCTCTGATGTTGCCTTTCTAGTGGCCTAGAGGCAATGGGATATTTTGAGGAGTTGCTAATCGTTTCGTTATTAGTCCCCTTGCACTTTTTGGAAGTACCTCCAAGAGAGGGAGGTTTCCCTTAACAAACATGGTTACATGTCAGCACCTACTAACATTTTCTATAATGATGAGTCGGAGATGGTAAATCGTTACCTTCAAGACCTTGAATCCCTAATTCATGCTCGAAAAAATCATTGTAACTACTCTCATTGAGTACTTTCCATGCTAATATTAGAGGCTGGAAAAGATGATAATGATGATGATCACTCCTCAGAGGGTGACAATATTGATGATTTTCCTACTATGGCTGGAGCAGGGTAATTTCCTTGTTTTCTCCTGGGGTCCCATAAACATTCATCCCCTGGGGTTTCTAGGGTTATAGAGGCACTTAGGAAGCAACCACGATTGATGAAACCTACTTCAGTTCCCCAAAATGATCCTCCAGCATTATAAATTCCCATTAAAGCTGCGTTTATGAGTGCTTGGAGGGTCTAGGATGACTTAAGGGTGAACGATTCGGATGAATAAATTTGGAAGCTGCTTCAAGGGGTACTTTGATCTTCCAGGTTTTGAGGCATCCATCGCCATCACATAGATTTCCACTTAAGAATATCTCGATAAGGTGGATTTATACTTGAGCAAGATGGAAAATTGCCTCTATGCTTCCAAAGACAGGATTCACTGGTTTGACCGAGTAGCATAGATGGTGGCACTCTCAGAGCCAATTAATATCGAAGGAGAGGTCGTTCTATTTATTGACCCTGACTTTAATTTCCTTCATTATGAAGGTATTAAACCTTATATTATTTACTTCTAAAGGGGCCTGAGGAGTCTCAAGGGATGGTTATCTCTCCATTATACACCCCTAGGGGAACTGTAACTAGGGAACATGTCCCTTTAGACATGGGGATTGTTGGGGAACATTATCCTAGTGCTGCTGAACATATGGATGCAGTTATTTCAAATCCTACTGATGCATTCCCTCCTCTGACTCTACTTGATATTCCCACCAGGGATCCATCCCCATGGCGTACCAAGAATGGATGAAAGGTGTCCCAACTATTGAAACACATCAAAGGGGGATTACAAGTAACTTTCATACTTGTTTACCTTGTTATCATGCCAAGTGATTTTATTTTGTTTACCAACTATCATGTACATATTCTGATGCAGAACCAATAAGTAATCAGGTGGCAGTTTCCTAGGAGTCTGCGGCTCCTATTCCTTCTGTGGTAAAATAAAGACCACCAATAGTCATGGTTGAATGGGGCAGAGAGACAAGACCATCTAAGGAGACTGGGGGTATTCCGAGCCCTCTGGATGCACCTTCCCCAAATTGGACAATTTATTCCCCGATAAGGGAGAATCATTTAGAGGTTGAAATCCCAAATGATCATGTTGATCCCACCACCATAGAGAAATACAGTATGACTTTGATAGCATCAACTGAATTGGGTGAAGATCCCCAATCAACTCAGGATATCAGAGGGGTTCCAAGTCTTGAGGAGTCGACCACCCCAAATTAGATAGTCCCTACCCTTATAGAGGGAACGTCCCTAGAGGTCGATGCCCCAATTGAGCATGTTGACCCTATTATCCCAGGAGTCAAAACCACCAAAGAGGATGTTATCCTGGCTCCTGAAAATTTAGAACAAGCCATCATGCCTTTTTCCATTACCACAAGAGAGGCCATGATCTTGGCTCCCAGAAATTCATAACTGGCACTTATACCTTTTTTCAGACTGATTATCCCTACGAGCCTAATTTCTATTAGTGATCTTCTGGAGGTCATTCTAGAGGTCACTGTCCCAGTTGAGCATGTCCCTAGGCCACGAGTTCCTTTGAACAGCTTTGGGACTCAATTTCTTATTAAGGATGTAGTATCATCTTTATCGAGTAGTGATGCCATTGTGGAAGTTGAAGGTGTCGATTCTTCAACAAGTGGAGGTTAGTTTCCCAATCCTCCTAACACCACCCTTATTGTTTGTGTTTTCATCTACTTTTAAGAAGTGAGAGTGTTTACTTGATTCACTTCTAACTTCAGGATCACAACCGCAAGCATTAATGATTTTAGTATATACTTTGATCCTTCCTTCTATTGTAACTATCAAAGATGAGGCTATTGAGGGGTCAAGTCATATCACATCCATCAAATCAGGACCCTCCCTTGTGACGCTCATTCCTGAATATATTCCATCATCTGGGAGTAATTCCAAGACCAACAGAGCGGGCTTGGAAAGCCTTCATCCCAACCACCAAAGGGCATGGAGAAACATTTGGAGATTGATTTCTAAAACACCACTTGCCGATATATTGATGAACCTTCCCAAAAATACATCGCTGATTTGTGGTTTTTGGGTTTTGGAGGATTTGAATACCATGGTATTTATGACATAGTTAAGCAGGTGGTCATGGCTAGAGAGAAATATGGCATGCTCAAGTCCCATATTTTTACTACAAAATCTGGGTCTCATCTTACTGTTTCTAGAAAAATCCTTATGAATGAAGTTGTTGACCATGCTGGAGCGGTCGTGAGGATATAGAGAGAACTCATGAAAAAAAGTTCCTTAACAAAGAAACTTGATCAATAGGTGGACCAGCAGAGTAGAGAACTAGATTGGCTTAAATATGAACAGGCCCACGTCATGGACATAGTTGATGAGGGAAAACAGCTAATGGAGGAAGGGGAGAAGGCTAGTCTTGATGCAGCACAGGAGGTGAAGGCATTGCGGGCAGGTATGGGGCCCAAGACTGCAACCTTGTTAAGGCTCCACCAAGCCATTGAAGAGTCGAATCAGACATTGATACAACTCTGTGAGTATGTGGAACATCTTTTATAATGGTCATTTCCTACCCATATAGAGAGGCTTTAAGTTTTGGACGCCTTTCATACCTATATTTAATGGAATGATGATGTTTTGTTCTCCAATTCTTATCCTTAATTTTCTCCCTACAATGTCAATCAATCATGATCAACCACACTTAAATATTAATCCCAACTAGATGTCAATTTGAATCACCATCTGAGGTGACTAAAATAATCAAATCATGCACTAATTTTTTACTGATCCAAGGAGCTCAGCGAGTGTAGTTTGAATTTTTCTAGGGTTACATGGTAAAACCTACAAACTTTGCACCTTTTCTGTATTTACCCTATTTTTTTATAAACCCAATTTGGTGTGGGCTTAGTGGGTATAAATTGACTTTTTCTTAGGCCTCCCTTTGCGGGTTTTTTACCTAAAAGGCTTTGTGTATCTTGAGTGTTTTTTAGTTTCTCAACATTTTGCCTAAACTATACGTATTATAGGTTTATCGAGTTGGTACTCAAATTTTATCCAGGGTTCCCTTTGCAGGTTTTCATCCTAGTGAGTGTTGTGTCTCTTTTCATGGGAAATTTAAAGTCTTTCCAACTATACCATCATTACTGATGTTTTAGGTCGAACATCTTTGACCATGATTTTCAGGGTGATGGCCCCAATTTAGAATTCATTAACTGAGAATGCTCTGATATCCTTCATACATGGATGAGGTATTTTTCTTGACCCTAATTTTTTGATTTATGGATATGAAACATGATATAGGGAATAGAATCTATTGTGAATACAAAAGTGAGGAAATCATATCTTAAAGATGAATTTTCCTTTAGTTAACAAGCCATTTTTGTGGACCATTGATCCAGAGCCACCAGGGCATTGCATGCATAGTAAAACAAAGGTGTCCTTAAGACATTGGCCTCTCATTTCTGATGGCTAGAGAATTTTATGGAAATTTGTATTTTTTTTTTGTTGTTGAAGACCACAGTGGGTGGACTATTGAGGGAATGATGTATAAAAGCATGGTTTATTTACATTATTTTTGGTTTAGAAACTGCTCCCACATGAATTTGACTTGTGCAAAGGAGGGATAAAGCATGGTGTAGTTTAATGTCGCACAACTAGAAATTTTTGAGACTTATGGTTTAAAGTCTTTTTTTACTCTAAACAAAGGGGTTAAACAATTTTCCTTTATCACGATGGTATGACCAAAAATGCTTTATCATTTTCAGGCATAAAATGGAGGAAAATGATGTAAACTGTAATCCAGGGGGTTTCTGAAGCCAAGGATTGAAGTGGGACATAAATGTCATAGGGGTATACAGAGATAGGAAAATTCTCTCCTAAGGAAGACTTTGAATTTGGCTGACTAGTCATTTTTGTGGGAAAAATATGCATAGCCACTGAGGCATTGTGTGCATAGTCAAACAAAGGTGTCTTTAGGACACTGACCTCTCATTTCTAATGGCCCTGGATGAGTATGGGGATTTGTACCTTTCTGGAAATAGAGTGTAGATTTAAAGAGGGGAACTTGAACATAAAAAAAGGGGGAATTTCAGGTTGAACTTTACCAAGAATATCAAGAATTAGTGGGTGCATTTTTATCCTATCCATCTGAGTTGTTTCCTTACGCAAGTCTGACCCTTGTGCAGGAAAGGATGGGATAATTTTGTTTCATGGATAGACCCAAAATATGATATTTGTATGTCACTACATATCCTATTATAGAAGGAATCAAGACATGTGTAGTTATTTTTAAATTTTATCAATATGTGTAGGGTTCACTTATATGAATGGGTCATGTTTTTTTGTACATGGGGTCACCAATGAGGTGGGAATCATGTTGGAATTTCCTGTGTGGATTCATTTCATGCATAGGAACATGGGGTAAGACATTATTTGGCATGTCAGGACCCAATAATGAACACTAATTTTCAATCATCATGCAGTTTTAATGTCATGTGATTAGGACGTTCATGTAGAGGCTCTGATTAACTGGAGGATGATTGGGACGAGGTGTTCCAAGATGTCCAAGACGTGGATAGGAATGAGAGTGTAAGGTGTGGTTTCAAGGGATCATGGATCAGAAGATATGATATGGGGCTTGGAATCCATTGATCATATGAAAATAGGAAAATAATCTCCTCAAGGATGAATTTTACTTTGGTTGACAGGCCATTTTTATGGGCAACATATGCAGATCTACCGAGGCATTTGTGTGCATAGTCAAACAAAGGTGTCCTTAAGACATTGGCCTTCCATTTCCGATGGATGGGGAAGTATATGAGGATCTAAAATTAATTGAAGTATAGAATTTTAAAGGTGAAAAATATGTGTCTGGACATGTTAGAAATTTTCAGGTCGTGATCAACCATAGAGTTATGAACTATCCTACACAGATTTAGCTCGCATACAAGGTGAGACATTTTGATTGCCTTACTGAAGCGGGGTTCAATTTCAAAGGTTGGGGTGACCTGAAATCTAGATCCCTGTATAGATCTGGCCTGGGTGCAGGGAGTGGCACACCTTGACCACATTTTTTGGTACCTTTAAGTTTAATGTCATACGGTTAGGACTTGGTTTCCTCATATGGAAGGGAAAACTTTAACATTCCTTTGAAAGTCGTGAAAACAAGACCAGTGGATTGATTTTCCCTAGTTTCATGGGGGAATCCTCTACTGAATTTCCTAATCCCACATGAGCTATGCTTGATGTGAGAAATAAGGGGTGGCAAGGGATTTATTTCACCACCTAGGGATGGTGGAATCAAAGAAGGGAGAATTGTATACTCATGATGGTGCCACATAGTTTAATGTCATACAACAAGGACATTTTATCATATAGTTTAACATTATACGATTAGGACAAATGATAAGAAGTTTATTATTGTGTAGTGAGGATGTAAGAAAGGGGGCGTATGGTTTAATTTAGTCTATGTGCATGATAAGGGGCATTTATATACATTTTTCAACTTGGTTTGGGTTATAGGACTTGAGCGTCACTATGTATCTCCTGAGGTAGGGATCAGACCACATGTCGTCCTTCATAGGCCACTCCCCCTATGTAGGTCTAGCTTGAACATAGAGGGGGAGGAGGAATTTGTTTCTTTTAGGGTGGATTAACTGGGGTAAAAATATTGATACTCCTATGCATCCTATGATGGTGGGAATTATGTCAATTGACTGATGTTAGAGGGAAACATCTTCTCAGGTGAGAACATTGTTGGGTCATGCAATTTAATGTCATGCAGAAAGGATGTTGATAGCACAATTTAAGGTCATGTTTCAGGGACAAAATATTAAAGGAATCATGTTTAAATATGGGCTAATCAGGTTGAGATATTCTGATACGCCCCAAATTTGAATGGGGGAAGAAAGTGTAAGCCATGATTTTGGGAGAATTCGAACCAGGAGAGATGATATGAGTCTTGGAAGCCAATGGGCGTACGGAAGTAAGAATAGCCTCTCCTGAGGACGAATTTTCCTTTGGTTGACAGACCATTTTTATGGGCAACATATGCAGAGCCGTCGGGGCATTGTGTGCATATTCAAACAAAGGTATCTGTAGGACATTGTCCTTCCATTTCCGATGACCATGGGTGATTATGATGATCCAAGATTTCCCAAGGCATTGAGTTTGATGGGTGAAAAGGGGGATATCTAGGTATGTGAGAAATATTCAAACCATGATTAGTTACGTGGTGCTAGATCCTTTACATAGATATGATTCATATGTAAGGGGAAGCATGGTATTTGACACTTTTTGGATATCGGAATCTAGATTTTTAATATCATGCATCTATTTGAATTTCACATGCAGGAGATTGGGGAAATTCTTGTTTTATTCTACGTGGCTAGACTCGGGACTTCCGGTCTAAGTGTCTCTATATATCTCATCATGCTGAGAATCAAGCCACATGTGGTTCTTGAGATACTTTACAGTTTAATTTCATGTGGTTAGGACTTCTTTGGCCATGCATTTTAACATCATGTGGTTGGGACTCTTGAATTTCCCTCCACAATTTTGACATATACACAAGGGGGGGTATTTTTTTCATGGTGGCTGGGCCAGGATATGGGATCCGAGCATCACTACATATCCTAAAAAGTTAAGGATCAAGTCGTATGTAGTTCTAGAAAACTCTATGTGAAAGTCTGACCCATGCATAGAGAGGGGGCATTTGCATCATGTGGTGGTTGGACCAAGACTTAGGGTCAAGGTGTCTCTATGTATCCTTTTAGGGTAGGAATCAAACCATACGTAGTTCTTGAGGTACCTTGTAGTTTAATGTCGTATGGTTAGGACTTTTCATGTATTCCCCTATGCAATTCTAGCCTATACGTAGAGAAAGTGGCATTGTTGATTTTGGTCGGTGGTTGGACCATGATGAAGATCTGGGCATCACTATGTATCCCATTAATGAATGAGAATCAAGTTGTATGTAGTTATGAGGAAAATTCTATGTGTTGGTCTAACCCATGCACATATAGGGGGCATTTTATATCATGCTTTCAATATGATGGGTTTATCATATTCCTCTATACTTTGTTCACACAGGTAAACCCTTATCACCATTCCTAAGATTATGTGAGTTATACTTAGTGTGATGAAAAAGGAGTGATGAGAATTTCCCCTATAGTTCAGGGGAAACAGAGGATATAACATAGTCAGTTCATGTCATGTGACAGTTGGACCAATACTTAAGGTCAAGGTGTCTCTACCTATCCCATTGATGACTATGAATCTAGTAGTATGTAGTTCTTGAGATACCTTGCAGTTTAACATCATGTAGTTAGGACTTATGAATTTCCCTATGCAAGTTTAACCTATATACATGGAGGTGAATTTTTTCCTATGGTAGCTAGACCAGGATATGGGATCTGGGTGTCACTATGTATCCTGTGATGGTAGAAATCAATCCATATGTAGTTCTAGAAACATGTTTTATGTGTCAGTTTGACATGTGTACAGGGAAGGGAGCATTTTATTTTTGAAGGATAGTTGGGTCTAGATACGGGATCTGGGCATCACTGCATATCTCTTGAGGTAGGGATCAAGCCATACATAGTTCTAGAGGGAAAATCCTTGCATAGGTTTGGTATATACATAGGGAAAAGTGGCATTTTGAACCATTTTTTTAGGTGGAGGGCTTATCATATACCTTTTTTATTTGTTGGTGTGGGGAAACCCTCAACACCATTCCTAAGATCACATGAACTATGCTCGATGTGAGAAACAAGGAATAGTAGGGATTTATCTCACAGTCTAGGGATGACCAAAGGCATGACAGGGGTGCTTTGAAACATGAAGTGGCTAGACCAGGATACAAAATCCAGGCATCTCTACATATCCCATTGATAGATGGGAATCAATTCATACATAGTTTTGTGAATCTCCCTGCGTAAGTTTGAACCATACACAAGGAGGGGGGACATTTTTTCTCTCTTCTCCCTTTTTCTTATGGTGGCTAAACCTAAGACATGGGACTCAAGTGTCACTACGTATCCTATGATGATAAGAATTAATCCATGTGTAGTTCTGGAGGGAGAGGATTCTCATGGGGACCTGGATCTCATGGAGATAGGGGCATTTTTTTCTTCTTTACACACAAATCTGACTCATGTGCGATGAACCATGGATTGAAGCATGATGTTCCTTGTACAGTTTAACGTCATGTGATTAAGATGGTTTTACCATGCAGTTTTACATCATGTGATCAGGATGGAGGTGCTATGCAGTTTAGGGTCATACATTTAGGATGAATATCACCTGACGTGGAAGGAAAGGGAACTTGTATCCTATAGTTTAATGTATTATGATTAAGACCTTTGTCCATGAAATTTAACATCATACGGAAAGGACATAAATGGGGCTATGCAGTTTAACGTCGTGTAGCTAAGATGAATTTGTCATGATTACACAAAGTATTTATTTATAAACCTCGCATTCATGGGAGATATGATGAGTTGTCCATCCATTAATATAAAGGAATATGCTCCATTGGAGTATACCTTATGTATGACATATGGTTATTTCCATTTTGGATCCAATTTTGGGGGTTTCTTCCTGAGTATCATTGGGGTTCTGAGGACCAACACCATTTCTCCTTCAAGGAAAGATCAGAGGCGAACCTTTTTATTGAAGGCTCACACGATCTGGTTTTGGTAGACTTCCAAATGGTTAAAAGTGTGGAATATTCTATCATCTAATCACTCCAACTCATTGAGTCACTTTTAAGACTGATCGTCTGTGGGTAATTGATCATAGATGGCAACTCGGAGCGATGGTAGTTGAACCTCAATGGGTAGAACCGCCTTTTTCCCATATACTAGTGAGTACGGGGTCGCTTGAGTGGCAGTGCGGGTTATGGTCCGGTAAGCTCACAAAGCATAGAGAAGGTTATTTGAACATGATTTCATGTCCCTATCTACCATCTTTTGGAGTATATTGGATATAGTCTTGTTGAAGGCCTCTATCTAACCATTGGGTGTTGCATGGTAGTGGGATGAATGGTTGGCTTTGATGCCATAATCCTGATATATTTTTTCCAACTCGAAATAGTAGAAATTGGTGCTGTTGTCCGTCAATACTGTATGAGGGACACTAAATCTGGTGATGATGTTGGCTTTCACAAAATTGGAAATGCTTTTCGCTCCGACTTCTTTAAAGGTTGTAGCTTATTCCTATTTGGAAAAGAATTTGGTCATTGTGAGAATATACTTGAATTGTTTGGATGTAGCGGGAGGATAGGGTCCCACTACATCTATTCCCCATATGGAAAATGGATATAATTACTTGGATGTGTGAAGTAACTCTAGGGGTTAATGGATGAAATTAGCATGAAATTGATAGGGATGACATCTCTTAGTGAATTCAATGCAATCCTATGTCATAGTGGTCCAATAGTATCCAAGCCTCCAAATTTTATGAGAGAGCTTGGATGTTGACTGATGTTCTACACAAGTTCTGACATGCACTTCTTTCATGAAGGCAACATCCTCTTCCCCATCGATACACCTGATGAGGATCACATCAAGGCCTCGCTTATAAAGGAACCTCTACTGGTTTGTTTCATCGTACATTGTGAAGTTTATTATCCATCTCTGGATTTGTTCCTTTCTATCCATATTTGGTGGGAGATCCCCTTTTTGGAGGTAATTTTCAATTGGAATCATCCAACTAGAGGTATGACCATAAGGCTCAGTGACGGGACTAATTTCTTTGATTTCCTCTATCTTAGTCTGAACGAATGGTAGGACCATCCAACGATGAGCAATACTGATAACTATCTCATCCCGGTCTGGGTTGGCCAAGGCTATGTTTGCATTTGCTAGCGTATCAGCCTACACATTTTTTGATCGAGGTACATGGGTTAAGGTTGTATCTTATGGGAATTCTTCCATCAATTCTCATATGTGGTCTATCAAAGGGATTGTCTCCTCTTTCTTGATAGCATAGTCACCATTGACTTGTTTGATGACTAGTTCTGAATTGCCTTTTAGGTGCTTGACTTGTGCTTGAAGGGCCAGTTCCAGACTTGCAATGAGGGCTCGGTACTCTGCTTCATTATTTGTGCACCCTTCCAATAATAGGAAGAAGTAAGGTAGAACTGCCTTTTTCGGATATATGAGTATGACTCCCAGCCCCACTTTATTAAATTTGGGGTCCCCCATCCTTTTTTCTATCATGCTTCTAGAGGTACCGTCAAAGTACATCTCCCATGTATGGGAACCCTTTTAAATAGATAAAACCTCATTATCAGGTAGTTCAGCATCCAATGGGGTTACCTCTATTGAGGGATGATCTTCCAGAAAATCTACTAACTCCTATCCTTTGATGGATTTCTAAGGCACAAACTGTATGTCAAACTACTGTAGGATAACTTCCCACCATGACAAGCATCCATTCAGTATCAGAAGACTGAGAATATACTTGAGTGGGTTACTACGAGAGACCAGGTGGACCTCATGGTGTTGTAGGTAATTCCTCAATTTATAGATTGTAAATATTAGTGAAAGGCATCTCTTCTCTATATTTAAATAATGAGTCTCAATATAAATCATGGTTTGGTTAAGATAATAGAGGTTATTCTCACTGCCGGAAACATTCTTCTGTGCGAGGAAGGCACCTAATGACCACTCTAAGGCAGTCACATATAGGATGAGTGGTCTTCCTTCAAAAAGCAGTATCAACACTGGTGGGATTAAAAGATATTTCTTGAGGTCATCGAACACTTCTTGGCAGTCTTCCATCCATTGATATGTGACCCCTTTTTTCATCAACCTAGTGAAAGGTAAACACTTTCCTGAAAGGTTGGATATGAAGCACTGAATGTAGGAAAGGTGTCCTTGGAGTCCTCTCAACTCAGTGAGGTTGTGAGGAGGTGACATGTCAAGGATGACCTTTTTCTCCTTAAGGTCGACTTCTATGCCATGGTGGAGTATGATGAAGCTGAGGAATTTTCCTGAGGTAACATTGAAAATACACTTTAGGGGGTTTATTTTTAGACTATGTTTTCGTAGTTTATTGAGTATGGTTTCAATATCTTCTAGGTGATCTGAGCACTTTCGCAACTTAACCACCAAATCATCCATGTAGAATTCGACGAACTTTCCTAGAAAGTGTTTGAAAATGCAATGCATGGCGTGCTGATATGTAGTGCCAGCATTTTTCAAAATCAAAGGGAATTACTTTGTAGAAAAACACTCCCTAGGGGGACTGAAGGCTATGTATTCCTCATATTCTTGGTCCATTTGGATTTTATTGTAACCCGAGTAACCACCCATGAAAGAGAGAGATTTATATCCAGTAGTTGCATCGATCAGTAATTCTGTGATCGGGACTAGGAAATCATCTTTCGTACAATACCAATTAAGATCCTTGAAATCAATATAGACTCTGATCTTCCCATTATTATTTTTGATGGGGACAATATTTTTCAGAAAGATGAGATATTGGACCTCCCAAATGAAGTTAGCTTTTATGATCTTGTTGACTTTAGCCTCTATTTTGGCAACATGGGTCGGGTTTGTCCTTATGGCAGCTTTCTTGTGACCATGATGGTCTTCTGGCAGACCCAGGTAGTGAATGGCCACCTCAGGATCAAGTCTTGACATTTCTGTATAATTCTAGGTGAAGTCATCTCAATTATTCTTCAAGAAATAGTTATATACCCCTTTCTCTTCAGAAGGAATGTTTGTACTAATCAGATTGGGTCGCAATTCTTCTTCCGTACCCAAGTTGATTTCCTTGAGTTCATCAGTGGTGATAGAGACGCCTTCCTCAAATGTTGGAGGGGCATCCCTTATATCTTCTTCTTATTCCTCCTCTACATCCTCATCATCTTCCTCTTCATCTTCTTATGGGGAAACAATTCTTGAGATGATAGTTCTATAGTTGAGGGAAGAGTCGTACTTTTGGTTTCTGGGAAGTGAAGTTACCTCTTCTGTATCATCCCTCGGCAGAGGCTCCTTCAGAGAAGATGTAGTGAGGGTTAAGAAAGTTTTCTCATATTCTTTTAATGACGAGACACTTTATCCTGCCTCAATGGGTGAGTTAGGGATTTCTTGGGGTTTTGATAACGGTTTGGGGTCATTTCTATCCAAGACTTCACCATTATCTTGGAAGTCAATGAGCTTTTCAACATTATCAGGCTTGGAGGCCTCGACCAAAATCATGAGGACCGCTGAATACGCATCCAAATTTGGACTTGTGCACTCAAGATGATTGATGGACAATACATATTCTTTGTCGATCTACTTGATAGGGTCAGCAAGAACCATTTACAAACCGTTTGGGGAAAAGACCCAATCAATTCCATCAGCTAAGGGTTGTTTCCCCTTCATCTCGTAGAACTTTGCATTAATATAATGTGACTCATAGGACTCGAATGGCACCTTATCAGCATACAGTATCCCACTCTGTCCATTAATGCTATATTTGAGGCACTGATGGTAAAAGGAGGAGATTATTGCATGTTGATGTAGTCAAGGCCTTCCTAGAAGGGCGTTGAAGGCTGTATTATTTCATACCACCAAAAATTCTAGGTGATCTATGAGGTCACCGAATTGGGTTTTGAGCTTAATCTGGCCTAATGGATTCTGCTCGCTTTTTTCATGGCCCAACAGATTCATGGTGTAGGGCGTCAGATCATCCTCATTACAGCCCAGCCGATGAAGTGTTCGCAGTGGAAAGAGATTAACTTTAGAGCCATTGTCAATGAAGACTTATTAGATATTGAAATCATTTATCCTGCTATACACATATAAGGGTTTAATTTTTTCATGCATGATGGAATCTTCATCTTGATCTGTGAAGGAGATAACTGCATGGAATTCTTCATGATTGGTCTTTGTCTGGTAGACTTCAACAGTCGCTACCTTGGCTTTAAACTCCTAGGGACTCAGCAAAGCTTCAATGAGTGATTCCCTAAGATCTGTTGATAGATTTAGTGCATCCAGGAATGGCATATTGGATGGTACCAAATCTAACTTCTTCATAATATCATATTTATGATCTAAAGGTTGGTTCTTCCCATCCCGAGTATGCTCTTTCATAGGTTCTTTAGGGTCTTGGGAATTTGATGATAATGGGTTGGCCCTTGGGATAAGATCCAAAGGAGATTCTGTACTTTATGGATTGGGTTGGGTAGGTCTGCTCGCCTGCTGAGGGAAATTAGTCATTTGTTCTTCCTTTAATAGATATTCTATAAGGATTGGACTGGGGTGGTTTCTGGTGGGGGTAGGAAAATTTTCCTGTCCCTATTGAATCCACTGGAGGGTCCTTCCACAGGTTACTGCAACACTGACGGTTTGAGTGTGGGTGCATCCATAAGCTTGATTTCTACCATGGATGTGTCTCCCTTGATATCCCTAGCTTTTGTGTCTTCTTCCTCCAACCCCCCAATTGGGTGTGGGGAATTATGGTTGATAAACATATTCATCATCAGAGAATATATCCATTAAGTGGATGACATTAATGGAACCAAAAATTAGCTCCTCTTCTGATGATTACTTTTTCTTATCATTTGACTCTAGTGGTGTCGTTTGGTAGGGCGGTGCCCGTCGTGCCATTTGGAAGGGCAGTGCCTATTTCTTCATATATGTTGTCATGACATCTGAGAGAGTCAAACCTGAATTTGGCTTTGGTGAAAGTTCATCTTCCTGCACTTGCTTTTCATCCTTCTGATTGGACTACTTTTTTGGCAGTTGGACTTTGGAGTATGGTGGGGCTGAGGGTGTCAATTGCATTGCATCAGGAGCTATTAGAGGCATGGTTGGTTATTTCAACTATTCCTAGAGTATTCCGTGAGCTCAGTTGACTATTTTCCAAGTCATCCAAATGTCAAAATTTTGATCCTTTTTGTTAACAACTTTTTTCCACTCCCCTTCTTCATTTGGGCCAGTGGTGGAAACATATGTCATTTTCACTGGAAGTGGTTCCAACTTGACTTGTTTGGAATCTATCATCTTTTTTAGGATTTCCTTGAATAATAAACACTTCTATATGTTGTGCCCCAATATTTGGTGGAAGGTGTAGTAGTATGGGTAGTCATCGAGACCTGCTTTATCAGCCCTCTTCGGCTCTGGTAACCGAAGAAAATTGTAATTCATGGCGGCTAAAAAGTAGTGGTGGACTTGGTCATCCTAAAACAAATACACTTTATTTATTTATTCCTCAAATTGATTCATATTGGCTACCCTTCACTCATCTTGCTGAGGTAGAGGCGGATGCTGATGTATAGGGGGGGCACGGTTTGGTGCAGGAATTAGAACTAGGGTTGGTGCAGGAAGTGACTTAAGCATGATAGAAGTCGCTTCAGCTCTTCCCACTCTTTTTATTGGGGATGATAGGGCTACCTGGGACTTAAGATTAGTCTGTTGCAAGTAATCTTCTATCCTTCAAGTGATGTTAGAGAAATCTCAAAACCCACTTGTATACTTCACCAAAATAAGTGGTGTTCGAAGATTATAGTGTAGTTTGTCAATGAAAATGGCCAACATCTCATATTGGGGGAGTGGCTGGTTCAAGGAGTAAGTTAGACCCTTACATTTGGTAATGAAGTCTAAAAATATCTCATTATATCACTATTTGCAGTTCATAAGGTCACTGATTATTGTTTTTGGAAACGTCGATCTGACCTGGAACAGGAAATGGTATCAAAGATCATCCCATCCTATTATTGAGTTAGCTGGAAAACTGGTGTACCATACAAAGGTTGAACCTTATGGGGTTTTCACAAAGCATCTGAGCTTTACAGCTTCTTATTTCTCTGGGGTTCCCATCATGGGATCATAATAAGATGAGTAGTGCATCAGATGCTTCTTTGGGTCACCTGATCCATTGAACTCTAAGAACACAAGATTCCTGAAGTTTGGTGGTGGCGGGATGTTGCTCACCCGTCAGGGTAGGGCTTCCATTATGGTTGTATCGGAGCACATCATTCTTCCATGGCTTCTAATCAAGTCTTCAATGACTCAATGGTATTCATGATCCCTTGATGCATATCATGTTGAACCTGATCATGAATGGTTGTATCAAGGGGTACGATTGGGCATGCCGGCTCTGTTGGTACCTGAAGCGGATACCCAACCGGGGGCATCCTTTGTGGATTTTCCTGAATTTGTTCTGATTGCTTCCCTAATGTAGGGAAATCTTGATATCCTCCCGAGATTGGTTTCAGGTAGACCGATGGTCCCAACACTACCTTGAATGAGCTTTTTGGCCTTACTTCATCTATCAGTATGATCCCTAGTGGTAGAGGCACCTCTGTTGGAAGTGTGTGATGGTGCTCTACCTGAGGAACATATCGGGTAGGATGGCTTGCTTGAAGCAGCTCAATGTTGATTTTCCTTAGCTATTTTATTTCTTCCTCTTGTTAAGAAAATATCTTCTTGAGCATCAAGGATGCGTTTTTATTTGGAGGAGGAGGTGGGTAATAGACCTTGCTCTTATGCTTCTCCCTATTGGGTATTTGTAAAGGAGGCAATGACAGATTGGTTGAGGGGGCGCCCAAATTTAGGGAAGCTCTTTGGTTCTGGGTGTGCACACCTACAGGCTCAGTGTGGACTGCCTCTGAGAGGGAATCATATTCCCCTACATCCTCTTAACTTATATTATCTTCATTAAGGTATGTGATATTGACATCCACGACGTTTATTGATGCATACCGCATTGGGGGTGGCGTACCAGGTGCCGAATGATAGGAGAGCTTCTTGTGTCCTTTGTTGAATTTTCTCCTTCCACTCTGTGGTACCCTTCGGGTTTCTTGGGTGAAGAGTGACTCTAAGGGAGCCCTAATCTGACCTTACAATACACCTTCATCCTAAGGGACATAAATCATGAGATGGGGTAGAATGGATGACCTCTTAATTTTTCATTTTCCCCAGACGGGAGAAGACATACTTCCACTGGGTAGAAATTTGAGGTAAAAATACCCCCAGTCCTATGGGCTGGGTTTGCTCTCATTCCTTTATCATCATGTCATGACCCAAATTTTTCGGTCTTATGGGGGAATTTTGTGTTAAAAATTCCCTCATACCTACGGGCCGGGGATACTCCTGTACTGCAGTGGTTTCTACTATTATTACCACTTTCTTGATCTCATGCGTTCCGGTGTAGGATTGTGCTGGATATGGTGTCGGATCTGCATGTGAATTGATTACTTATGAGTACATGACCAGTGCTCATTGGTTATCTTCCCTTAGGTGAGAATCCTTTTGAATGTTTTTCAATGGCCTAGTTTAAGAGCTTTTCAATAGCTTTCTTTCATCAGTCCTGATGCTTTTGAGACTTACTCAGGGCCAGTTCTTGATAAGCATGTCATCTTTCTTGAATAAGTACTTCGTTTGGATGTCGTATTGGGATAATGATATTGTAGGATTTCATTTCTAGTGGGTTCTGTTGGATGAGATGTGGGGTGAAGTATAGAGCTCCATGTTATTCCCATCCTCTAATGTGAAAACCAGAAGGGGTGTCACCAATGAGGTAACACAATTTGTGCAGTGCATGGAGGCAATCCAACTCAAGGTTCTTCTTTTTCCTTTATGATTGTGGATCTCATGCAAAGAGAAGGGATTCGAGGTCAATTTTCCAACAAAGCTCTCCCAATATACTAACATAGTCTTCATGTCTTTCATAGGGTATAAATTTCATTTTCAATTGGCATATAGTTTTCTAGACATTAAGGAAAATGTTGTGTATACACTCTTCCAACAACTCTTTTGGAATGCTGAATTGAGAAGTGTCTGTGGGCCAGAACATAACTGGTATTTCATCCCTGGATAGTTTTCTTCTCATGAGCAATATATTATTTTGTTCTTCTATTAGGGACTCCTCTACTTATTGTGCCCAACTTGGATTATCTATGATGATTTCATCCTGAGTAGTGAGCCTAGTAGGAATTTTATTGATGCATGAATGGTGTGGGGGTGGCTTAGAGGATGAGTGTGGCCCCGGGCCGTATCCTAGCTGAGAAAGGATGTCAGTTATCATTGATATAGTTTCAAGCATATCTGAACTTGTCCTTCCAAGCACCTCAGAATATGAGGGTTTTCTCATATTTGGACCGGCGGGGGGGAGGACTTTCTTGTCGGTACCAACTTTGACTTTGGAGAGGGCCTTTGCAATCGGTGTCCTGATGGTGAGGACTACCATCACAACTTAGTGTCTGACCGCAGAGAGAATCTCTATGGTGTATACCCTGGGGAGGACCTTCAGGGCGGACCACAGCAAGGGGAGGACCTTCTTGATATTCAACGCCATTGAGGGGAGGGCCATCACAATGACTATTATTATGGCAAGGATTTCCATCAGAGCTCTGGCTACAAGGAGAATATCTGCAATGTACATTCTGGTTAGGACATTCAGGATGTACTACAGTGAGGGGAGGACCTTCTCGTTGCTTGGTTTCACTATGGGGAGGGCCTTTATAGTGATTTTCATGGTGGCGATGACTACCATGATACCTTGACGTCTGAATATAGGGAGAAACATATCTACAGTGTATACCCTAGGGAGGACCATCAGGGTGGACGACAGTAAGGGGAGGTCCTTCTTGTTGCATGATATTCTATTCAATGGGATGGCTACCATAACATTCATTAGGAGAAAGGTTCTTGTGATCGATCATTTCTGGCCCACAGAGTAAGCCCGTGTGGGTGCTCTTAGGAGTACCTTCAGAGATGCTGGTGGCAACATTATAGGGAGGACCTTCGCAATTGATACTGTTGCTTCCATAATTTGGTAATGGATTGGAAGGACCTCGAGCCTCTACTGATAGATGTATTATGGCATCAAGAAATCCAGCTTTCAGTAAAGTAGAATCATGAGTGTGCTCATCGTTTTCCAGTTGCCTTTAGTGCCTTTCATTTTTGGGACCTCTCTTGCGGGCAACTAAGGCCGCCTGCTGTTGATAATGGTCTTCATATATGGTTCCATGTTTGGTTGGTTCCCATGATGTCTTCGGGATATGCTGACGAGCATCTTGAGTTCTGGCAAGGGTATATGTCTGCCCTAGAGCGACCACCACATTGGACTAGTGTCCCCCAGTTAGAATGGGTGTTTTTTCCTGATTTGGTTGTCCTTGTATCACGGAATATAGCTGTCGACCCTCCTGGACTAGAGAAGGGATGAAAGTCTACTCTGGAGTAACCATCTTATTTTGTGGATGAATCACCCCACCCGAGAAGATGGGATCGTAGGACCGACTTCTCGCTTTTTCCACCAACGTGATGACATCTTGACAGGTTTGGAGGATATGGTCTGGAATCGACATTTGATCCTCCATCACTACCAGGATGTGATGAGATATTTCTTTGGTTGGAATGGATATAAATTCCCATTTTTATGTCGGAGCAAGAGTTTGTGGCTGCTCTGATCCTCCATGTGTTGCTAGTGGGTACTAGCAATTCTCCTATGTCGGGGCATAGGAACGATTCTACCTTCAACTCGTAGCTGGGATATGTCAACTACTTTCTCCAGTTACCACCGTATTTGACTGGTGAGCTTTATATTTATGAGTAGGAATTTGCGTCTGCCTGTTTGTCGATGTATTTGTCTCATGGGATTGGTTTGCATCCGTAGGAATTTGACTCTGCTTATATTTTCTTGTCATTGTATTTGACTAGTGGGGTTCAATATGGTAGGCAGGAATTTGCATATGCCTATTAATTGTCATTGTATTTGACTGGTGGGCCTCATATGCACTGGCAGTGTTGTATCACTGCCTACACTTTGTTGCCCTATTTATATGGTGGGCTTGGTGGGCATCAGCAGGAATTTGCACCTACTTGTGGCCGGTTGCCACCCTATTTGGATGACATGCTTCTTGTGAATTAGTAGAGATTCGCATCTGACTATAATTTTCCGTTCTTTCTGTGTGGCGGGACTGGCGAACATTGGCGGGAATTTGTGTCGGCTCGTGTTATGTCACCGTATATCTGTAGTGGGATTCATAAGAGGGAGTGGGAATATGCATCCGCTCATAGGTCATTGTCGTATTTACATGGAAATATTTAGAAGAGGAGGTAGAGTTATATGTCTTCCCATGGTATGCCACCGTGTTTGTATGGCGGAACTCATCCTTAGGAACCATGGTAATGGCCTGATTCTGATTTTGTGTTTGCCGCCCTCAGCAGGCAGTCCGAGGGGCCCGTGTCTGTTGGACTTCATTAGGTGCCCTCGACATGAGATCCTCTTCAGAGTGAGGATATTGGGTTTTACGTTGCTGGTGGCGATGTCCTCTGGCAGGATCCCTCAATCAGGGTTCCTGTGTAGCTGGGATGAAGTCATTTGTGTTGACTTCATCGGCCTCCCTGAGACAAGGGAGGTACTCATTGTCACGTTTTAGGGACAGGCTCCCGAAATGGTTTGAGACAACCAGTGGGGTCATCCTGTGCTGGATTGATGGTCATAACTGAAGAGGCAGATGACAATCTTTCACCGATTCGAAGGCCTACTTTGTAGCCTCCACCGTGGGGAGACACTACTGGAAATACAACATACACCAACAGTTTCAAACCGTTGGTATATGCATCAAAACCCTTGGTATACTATATACCAATGGTTATTCTCAAACTGTTGGTATATGACAGTGTAAGCTTCAGTATGCCAATGGTTTTACAGAAACTGTTGGTATATATTTATACCAACAGTTAATAAACTGTTGGGATATATAGTTTACATATAGTTTACCAATGGTTTAGAAACCGTTAATATATAGTATTACCAATGGTTCTTTAAAACTGTTGGTAAAACTATTCTGGAAATACACTTTACCAATGGTTTTGAACTGTTGGTATAGTGTATTACCAGCAGTTTATTCAAACTGTTGGTAAAACTATTCTCAAAATACACTTTACCAATGGTTTTAAACCATTGGTATAGTGTATTTCCAGAAAATAGCACAACATCCACCCATCCCCTCTTGCATACACCTACAAACAACACTTAAAACAGAACAAAAAAACACCTGCAATCACTACAAAATAAATAGCTTTTTCCAACAGGGGTATCTATTGGTAAAAGTGCATTTTCTGTTGGTAAAGCGTTTTACCAACAAAAAATTGTCATGTCACTAAATTATTGGTAAAAACTCTGTCACTAAATGTTATTGCGACAGATAAAATAGTTCTGTTGGAATTATAATAATACCAACAGATAATATATATATTGCTCAAAATGTTTAGCGACAATTTAAAATGACAAATTTATCTATTGGTAATATTATAACATTTATATTTCCATTTATTATAATCAATATCAATGATTGATACTTATTTATAAATTATATTTTCAATAAAATATTAAATGTGGGTATTCCAATATTTATGGAAAAAATCTATATTATATTTATTGATATAATTGTATTTATTATGTTTATTATATATTTATTATAAAATTAGATTATATGAACATTTTCAAACTTAACATGAAGGTGTAAGAAACATGTTACAAATATGTTTAAAAGTATACCAACTCCAAGAAACTTTACATGAAACTCCAAACTCTCATACGTCATCTGTCATTCCAAGGTTCACAATCTGCCTCTCCACCATGACATACTCTCCATGCCTATTCCACGTCGTGACAGCCCCATCCATGAGTCTCCAGTGCAACATCTTCTGCTCATGTGTATTCCATGCCGCAACAGCACCACCATGACATGCTCCTCATACATGTATTGATGCTTCTATAGTAGAAAATTTGAAGTTGCACCATAATATTTTCCTCACCTAACATGAACAAACTTGTACAAGTTTAATTCAATTATCAATATAAATTACTAATAAATCATTCATCTGCATGCAAGATGGGTTAATCATCGTAAATAATTACCAATAAAAGAACATATATCAAAATGAAAACAAAAATGGTTGTAAGAAATGAGAATAAAAATCTAAGTAACACATATACTAATTGAAACTAGAAAAAAAAACAAGAGAAAAAAGGAAGAATAAAAAATCTTACAGTTGAAGTTAGAAATGTGCAACCCCTCACTCACCTAAATCGCCATCAATTATTATTCTCAAACTAGCAAATTTAGTTCTTCGCAACTTGGAGACCTGTAAATTGTCCATGCATGGCCTATAAGTACCTCCATGGAGAAAAATATAATCAAATAATGATCAAAAGCAAGATAATGAATATATGATATGTATATGGATGAATGCAACGACACAATGAATGTAAGACACTAAAAAAATGGAGATAGAATGGCCACAATGAATTAAAATGACCAGGCCTAGCTTGCTAATCAATTAAACTCATCCATCATTGCATTAAAATGATTCCTTCCTCTTAATCCCTCAAATTCACAATAAACAATCATTTATTATGTATATCACTATGCTAAATGGATAGAATCTTTCACTGGAATCACAATGAGGGAATTCAGTTCCAAAGAGAGCTAACCTATTCATCAAGAAATTTCTAAACAAAAAGATCCAATCTAAGCACACTTTTCTCAAGAATTTCAATCATGAATAAAGGTTCCTTTAACTTTACACTCATTTTTTGAACTCAATCCATTGTATATGAATTTAACATATGAGATAAGAGGAAAAGAAGATGATAGCATAATGAAAAGTTGCATTAATTCTAAACAACAAAAATATTCATTATTCAGAAAAAACAACACGAGATATTTAACAGCAAGAAACTAAAATAAGTATAGCTCAGTAAGTATTTTCAAGAGTTTTGGATTTGTTTAGCCATATATAAAATAGAAAAACGTGAAAATATTATAGTACCAGGAAAGATGAACCTTGACACAACATGTAGATGAACAACATCACAACCATTTAAAGAACATCACAAGAGCATCATTTTTATAGAGTGAAGTCTTCATAATAAGTCCCAGGGATGGGAAGTCTTCGTAGCAGGTCCTCAACCTATTTAATAATGCAGTAAAAAATGGCTATAATTTACCTTGAATTGCTTGAGTACACTTAGAATTAATATATTCTGACTTTTAGCTTTCATTGTTATCACATTTTCTTCACCCTTTGAAGAAATTAGCCACCTGCACATTAACTATGTTGGTCCATATTCACTTCATTTTATTTCAACTGTAATTTGGTTCATAAGAGAAAGGCCGGTTCAACTTTTAAACAAACGGCCCAATTTATCAACATACAACTTTGGCATTAACAATACAAGCAGCCTTGTAAAAAAACATCATCAACTCCATGCCTCCAAACTTCAGACGTACAACCATTCAATATTGAACACACAATGAATAATATCTCAAATCTTTACCTCAGTCAGTATATTAAACATTCACTGAACCAAGGGATCTTCACACGAGCCTCCAAAAACATATCCTTAGGCTAATCCTCACAAGAACGTTCAATATTAGTTTTGCCTTAGCTCAGAAGCAATGAACACATGAACAATACAAATCTTCAGATTACAGAATTCCAGCCCGAGATAGACACTACTGATGAGGGTGACCTACAACATATAACAAGAATCTAAACCCCTTTTAAGCTCAAATAACCATTCTCAGTAGCCGGATCTAAGGAACCACTAAGAACTTCTCAACCTGAACCTCCTTGAATGAAACCCCAAATTCCAAATATTTCATGGCATCCTCCTAACTTAGCAGTAAGCAAGCTCATGTGATCCAGTTTGAACTTCCCTAGCTGTAGAACCTCCAAGATCGAGCCCTGTTTGAACTAGATCTGATGCTCTACTATACCTATCTTCATCTTTGATAAATCAGATCTGCAACGTCATCTTCTCCACAACAAATTAGCCCCGACACAATAAGAACCAGACCAAACTCTTGCTCCAGATATGAACTTGAAAATGAATCCAGAACAACAATTAATGCCTTCAATCCCCATCCTCAAAGCAGCGAACTGCAGATCTTCAACCTAACCCATCGCAACCAGCTTCAGACTCGGACGTAACAAAAAACAAATGAAATATGAAATTCTTACAAACAGAGCACATTCGAAAAACCCCAAAATCTTTGATGGATTCTTATCAGAAGTAAAATTAAAATCTTTTACCTGTGATCTATAACCTTCCAAAAGATAGAAAACATAGCCCTTCCACCATGGCCCAGACATTCTCGATGCAATGTTTTGGGGAATTTCCATAGAAGCAAGGAGCTTCACATCGCCGCCGCTGACAGAAATTGCACGTCGCTGAAATGTCGCCCTCCACAGCATCCCTGCAGTAAAATAGAAAAATCACAGTTCGTGATGGGGTGAAGTAAGAAACCCGCGATCGTTTTATGGGTAACGAACATTATGTTCCTTCGTTCATCTACACTAGGATGTATGATGCAGCAGAAAATGAAAGCAGTAGCAGATTCTTCAACAAAGAAGAGCTTCTTTTCGTTTTTTCAAAAACTGAGGTTACCGACAACCCTCGTGGCCTTCATATGGCCCAGATAAGGACACTTGGGAAGGGATGCGGCCATATTACCGTCCTGTTTTGAGACACTGCAAACCAGAACTAAGTTTTAATAGCATTATTGCTTCAGAAACTAAGAGACCAAGTGAGGAAAGAACTCATGTATCCGCAGAGAAAGCTCCTCTGTCACTTGCCGCCATAGATAACCACATGTAAGCAGTTTTATTAATGTCTAACAGAAACACCAGAACAGTGATGACGACCAAGAATTGGACACAACCCCCGAAGATGAACAAAATCTATTCAAATTGACAAACCAAAACTAAAACATCATCATTCCCACATCTGTATCAAGGAATCACTGTGATATAGTGTGATGCAGGAGTAAAATTATACCCTAAAGATATAAACGGCTCCATTACAATAACACGCAGAGTTCCCCAATCTCTCGAAAGGATTGAAACCCAGAATCTTTGGTGCAAGACATTTTTACCCAAGGGTCAATTCATTTGGCCCTTGGGTTTTTGTTTCCAAATCCCACAAAAACCCCTCCTCGACCCCTTTATATATATATATCTCTTATTTATTATAATTATAATTATAATAAATATATTTATAATAAATATAATAACTAAAATAAATACAATAAATTTATAATAATGTTTATTATAATTATAACAATTATATAATTATAATAAATATATAAATATAATAATTGTATATTTATAATAAATATATAATTGTAAATATAATAATTATATAATTATAACAATTATAATAATTATATAATTGTAAATATAATAACTATATAATTATAATAAATATACAATTATAATTACAATAATTATATAATTATAAATATAATAAAGATATAATTAAATATATAAACCTTATTAAAATTATATATATAACCTTATTAAAATTATTTATATTTATTATATTTATTATAATATATTATAATTATGTATTTATTATAATATTATAAATATGTATTTATTATAATATTATAATTATGTATTTATTATAATATTATAATTATGTATTAAATTTATAACTATGTATTATAATAGATAAATAAACCATATTAAATTTATTTATAAATTATTTATAAATTTATATATAATTATTTAAATACATAAATAAACCATATTAAATTTATTTATAAATATATATATATATATATATATATATATAAACATTATTAAAATTATTTATATTATTTATATTTATTATAATATATTACAATTGTGTATTTATTAAATTCATAATTATGTATTTATTATAATATATTATAATATATTATAATATATTATAATTATGTATTTATATTAGAATATATTATAATCATGTATTTATTATAATATATTACAATTATGTATTTATTAAATTTATAATTATGTATTTATTATAATATTAAATTTATAATTATGTATTTAAATATAAATAATTATATATATAATTATTATAATAATTATAAAAATATATATATAATTATTTATATTTAAAAAGGTTTATTATAATAATTATAATATTATATATTTATTATAAATAAACCTTGTTAAATATAAATACATAATTATAAATTTAATACATAATATAATATTATAATAAATACATAATTATAAATTTAATAAAAGCATAATTATAATACATTATAATAAATATAAATAATATAAATAATTTTAATAATATTTATTTATATATATATATATTTATAAATAAATTTGATATGGTTTATTTATGTATTTAAATAATTATATTTAAATTTATGAATTTATAAATAATTATATATAAATAAACATTATATTTAAAATTTATAAATTTATATTTAAATAAACATTATTAAAATAATTTATCTTTATATAAATAAACTTTATTAAATATTATATAATTATTATAATTACATATTTATTATAATTATGTAATTATTATAATCATATATTTATTATATTTATAACTATATATTTATTATATTTATAACTATATATTTATTATATTTATAACTATATATTTATTATATTTTTAATTATATATTTTTTATATTTATAATTATATAATTATTATAATGATATAATTATTATAATCATATCTTTATATAAATAAACCTTATTAATTATATATATATATATAATAAGTCTATATTTACGATGACTATATATTTACAATAATTATATAATTATAATAATTATATAACTACAATAATTATATATTTATTATAATAAATAAACATTTATAAACGTAATTATAAATATACATTTATTTATTATAATAAATGTAATATGTAATTATTTATTTATTATAATAAATGTAATATGTAATTATACATTTATATTTATTATGATTATTACACATTTATATAATTATACATATACATTTATTATAATTAAAAAATAAATGTATCATATTACATTTATTATATTATATTACATGTTACATTTATTTATAATATAATTATAAAATTATAAATATAATAAATATAGATATGATAATTATATAATAAAGATAAATAATTACATATTACATTTATTATATTATAATTAAAAAATAAATGTATTATAATATTTATTATACCTTTATTGTACATATTTATTATAATAAATGTTTAAAATAAATGTAGATTTATTATAATAAGTAAATGTATATTTATTATAAATATAAATATAAATATACATTTATTATAATTAAATTTTATAATATTTATTATAATAAATACACATTTATAATAAATGTATTATAAATATTTATTATACATTTACTATACATTTATTATACATTTATTATAATATTTACTATAATAATATTTATTATACATTTATTATAATATTTATTATAATAATATTTATTATACATTTATTATAATAAATATTATAATAATATTTATTATAACAGATATTATAAATGTATATTTATTATAATAATATTTATTATACATTTATTAGATATTTATTATTATAAATATTATAATATTTAATTATAATAAGTATTTATTATACATTTATTATACATTTATTGTGCATTTATTATAATATTATTTATTAAAACATTTATTAGATATTTATTATAATGAATATTATAATATTATAACATTATAATATTTGTAATAAATGTATAATAAATGTATAAAAAATGTATATTTATTATAATAATATTATAATATTTTATTATAATATTTATTAAATATTTATTACAAATATTTATTATAAATAAATAAATTTATTATAATTTTTGTATTTATTATAAAAAATATAATTATGTATTTTTTGTATTTTTTTATATTTATTATAATAAATTTATTATTATATATATATATATATATATATATATATATATATATATATATATCGGGTTTGGGGGTGGTGTGGGGTCAAAGCGCCACTTCAAGTGGCGCTGAACAAACCCATTTCCCAAAAATTTAAAAACCCTACCCCATAAAACTAAAAAAAAACCACGCTCCTAAATTACCCAGAACACAAGCACGTAGTGGCGAAGAATGCCAACACCAATGTTGGCCTTCCGCCGTCCGCTAGGGTTTGCAGGTATCGAATTGGGGAGGATTTTGGGGGTAGTTAGAAGAGGGGTAAGATTTTTAATTCCCATTAAATTAATATATTGATAATAAATAACTACATGTAATATAATAATATTTAATTTTAATATATATATATATATAGATAATTCATCTGCATCCAGTTTTTTTTTATTTTTTAAAATTTGAGTCAGTATTGTTTTTTAATCATTTATCAATAATTGTATATTCTATATATTTATTTCATGAAACATTATTAAATTATTAATATTATAATTCAATGTATAAACATGTGTTTTTTATCAAAAAAATGCATGTTAGAAGTAACTAAATAATAAATATGTATTAAATAATTAATAAAAATTTATTCTTATTGGATAATTTATTGCAACATATTTTTCTAATGGTAAAAGTTTTGTTAGTAATAATAATTAATATAATAGATTTATTTATTGTTAAAAAAATTGTTTGTAATAATATGATAAAACAACAGATTTAACTATTAGTAAAAGATTTGTTGGTATTGGATGATTAATACCAACAAATATAGTTGATGGTAAAAATATTTGTCGGTACCTAAAAATAATACTGAGAAGCCTTAATATTTGTTGGAAATACTCATTTTTACCAACAAATATCTTATCTTTCATTAAATTTCTGTTGGTATAAGTCATTTTTTGTAGTGAATAGCACATAAAAACAGCAGAGTCTTCCAACCATGACATGTACCACAACATAGTTTTCCCCATTTCAATCTTCACATGACAACCACTCTTCCAACTAACTCATTTCAATTTCTTTGGTGTAGACATCTCATAATGGTGAGAGGACACTCACATTTCATAGGGCCCATGATAGTTAGAGTTACATTTTGAGCATCTGACTATGGGGGGGTGGGGGTGTCCAGGTGGTGGGGTGGTGTCCAGGGGGGGTGGGGGCATCCAAGGGGGTGGGGTGTCTAGGGGGTTGGGGGTGTCCAGGTGGTGGGGTGGTGTCCAGGGGGGGTGGGGGCTGTCTAGGGGGTTGGGGCTGTCTAGGGGGGTAGGGGTTGCCCATGGGGGTGGGGGTGTCTAGGGGGGGTGGGGGTGTCCAGGTGGGGTGGGCGGGCTATCCACAGGGGTGGGGGCTGTCCAGGGGGTGGGCGGGCTGTTGACGGGGGTGGCGGGGCTGTCCGGGGGGGGGGGGGTAGGGGTGTCCAGGGGGGTGGGTGGGCTGTCCATGGGGGTGAGGGCTGTCTAGGGGGTAGGGGTGTCTAGGGGGTGGGAGAGCTATCCACGGAGGAGGGGTGTCCACAGGGGTGGGGGTGGGGGTCCAGGGGGTGGGGGGCTGTCCAGGGGGTTGGGGGGCTGTCCAAAGGGGTCGGGGTGTCCGGGGGCTGGGGGTGTCTGGGGGCTGGGGGTGTCCGGGGGTGGTGGGGGTGTCCAGGGGGTGGTCGGGCTGTCCACGAGGATGATGGCTGTCCAGGGGGGTGGTCGGGCTGTCCACGGGGGTGAGGGCTGTCCAGGGGGGTACAGGGTGTCAAGGGGGGTGGGCGGGCTGTCCACGAGGGTGGCGAGACTGTCCATGGGGGTACGGTGTGTCCAGGGGGGTGGGTGGGCTGTCCACGGGGGTGGGGGATGTCCATGGGGTAGGGGGTGTCCAGGGGGGATGGACGGGTTGTCCACGGGGGTGGCGGGGCTGTCCAGGGGGTACGGGGTGTCCAGAGGGGTGTGCGGGTTGTCCACGGGGGTGGCGGGGCTATCCACTGGGGTGGTGGGGCTGTCCGCGGGGGTGGTGGGGTTGCCCAGGGGGGTGGGGGTATCTAGGGGGTGGGCGGGCTGTCCATGGGTGTGGTGAGGTTGTCTAGGGGGGTTGGGGTGTCCATGGGGATGGGCGGGTTGTCCACAGGGGTTGGGGGCTGCCCAAGGGGTCGGGGGTGTCCAGGGGGTGGGGGTATTCAGGGGGTGGTGGGGGTGTCCGGGGGGTGGGCGGGGTGTCGACAGGGGTGGGGGGCTGTCCAGGGGGTACGAGGTGTCCAGGGAGTGGGGGTGTCCGGGGGGTGGGGGGTGTCCGGGGGGTGGGGGTGTCCAAGGGGGGTGGGCGGGCTGTCCACGGGGGTGGGGGCTGTCCAGGGGGGTACAGGGTGTCCAAGAGGGTGGAGGTGTCCAGGGGGATTGGGGTTCAGGGGGTTTTGGGGCGGTGTCTAGGGGGTGGGCGGGCTGTCCATGGGGGTGGGAGCTGTCCAGGGGGTACTGGGTGTCCAAGGTGGTCGGCGGGCTGTCCACGGGGGTGGTGAGGCTGTCTAGGGGGTATGGGGTGTCCAGAGGGTGGGTGGGCTGTCCACGGGGGTGGTGGGGATGTCCAAGGGGGTAGGGGTGTCCAGGGGGTGGGCGGGTTATCCACGGGGGTAGGGGGTTGTCCAGGGGGGTAGAGGTGTCTAGGGGGTGGGTAGGCTGTCCACAGGGGTGGCGGGGCTGTCCAGGGGGGTACGGGGTGTCCAGGGGGGTGGGCGAGCTGTCCACGGGGGAGGGGGCTGTCCAGGGGGTAGGGGTGTCGAGGGGGTGGGGGGCTATCCACGGGGGTGGAGGGGCTGTCCAGGGGGGTAGGGGTGTCCAGGGGGGTGGGCGGGCTGTCCACGGGAGTGGCAGGGCTGTCCAGGGGGTACGGGGTGTCCAGGGGGGTGGGCGTGCTGTCCACAGGGGTGGTAGGGATGTCTAGGGGGGTGGGCGGGCTGTCCACAGGGGTGGGGGCTATTCAGGGGGTAGGGGGTTTCCATGGGGTGGGTGGAATTTCCACAAAGGTGGGGGTGTCCAGGGGGTATGGGGTGTCCAGGGGGGTTAGGGGTGTCCACAAGGGTGGGGGTGTCTAGGGGGTGGGGGGATGTCCAGGGGTTTGGGGGCTATCCATGGGGGTCAGGGGTGTCCAGGGGGGTGGGGGTGTCCGGGGGGTGGGGGATGGGGGTGTCCTAGGGGTGTTCAGGGGGGTGGGCTGTCTTTCCAGGGTGTGTGAGGTCTGTCCAGGGGGTGGGGGCTGTCCAGGGGGTACGGGGTGTCCAGGGGGTGGGCGGACTGTCCACAGGGGTACGAGGTGTCCAGGGTGGTGGGTGGGCTGTCCAGGGGGTACGAGGTGTCCAGGGGGGGTGTCTAGGGGAGGGGTGAATCATTCACAAAAAATCATCAAGTCAAGTTTTATTATTTATAGATAAAGAAATAAAGATGATGTGACCTACCTAATCACACATATATTCAGGCACAAAAAATCAATAAACATCAAAGGTTAGTAATATCAGTCAAAAATGTAACGGATCAATCTGTCCCTCGTCACCATCATTGTCATCACCATCATCATCATCCTCACCCCCGTCCTCATCATCGTCCCCATCATCGTCCCCACCCTCCTCAACGCCCTCCTCCTCACCCTCATACTCAACCTCAGCCTCCTCATCGCCCTCATCCTCCGCCTCAGCCTCCTCCTTGCCCTCCTCCTCCTCTTCCTCGGCCTCCTCCTTGCCATCATCTCAACCACCACTAGAAATACCACCTGGTGCACCATATATAGAATTCATTGACGACATATATTCATCACAAGATGTGCTAGCCTCTAGTGGAAGTGTTTGACGTAAAACTTCCATCAGTTTCATAAATGCAGTGTTTGCCCTAGCAGACTGTTATACCATCTTTGTGGCCCTTTTTTCAGCCTGTTCTGCTTGTGCCTTAACCTGATGGAACTTGGTGGCACTACAACTCATACCTAAGGAGGGTCAATACCTCGTCGGAACTATACTCTTCCCAGATCGGCAGCGTACTCTACCAGGGTGCTTATCTCCTAACACCTGATGTAAGTGGTCATTTGGCCCAAAATTGTCAGGTTCTTGGGAATCAAGGTCCTCTAAAGTAGCCTGTTACAAATATAAATAGATGATTAAGTTACAAAATAGAGATTAAAATTTTAAATCAACAAAGTAAAACTTACAATCTGCTGCTGAGTCGGTTCATTAATCACACTTCCATCTTTCTTCCTTTTACTCGAGAAAAATAGTTTTGCTCGAGGAACACGTCCTTCTATATTCAATTTATGTCTCTACAATGACATTGAATATAGGAAACCATAATTAAAAATAGTATACCAATAATTAATTTCATAACTAAAATTTTATAACAACTTTAGAAATCGAATAAATTATGGAGGAAGCAATAGAAAGTGCAAGTCGTAAAGAAAAATTATAAACTATCATACCTGCTTCCTCTCATGATCTGACATCGTAGTACGTCCCAATGTGTGGAGGTATTTTTTATCATAAATATTTTTTTTATTTCTTCCGGATGATTCCTAAATCAAATTCAATAATTAGTATTAACAAAAAAGATGAAAATTTTCATTTAAATACCTCAAATGTTATTAATACCTTAAACTGAATAGTCATCCAATGAGTAATCATCTGTCGATACTGTTCTAACGAACAATCATCCATGACAGGGACTACCTATAACTTTGTACCAACTCTAAAACGATATCCAATATATAACTCATGCTTATAGGCTCTCCAAAGCTCACCTAAATCCTTTAGATGTGTTGGTCGTGCACCCTCACCATCGGGGAAATTAAACCGAAGATGACACCAAAATATTAATTCATACAAATACAAAAAATAATATATTTCATTAAATACAATAGATTTTTTTACCCATATATCTACCCAATCTTTATCCTTGACTTCATTTGGCAACTGTCTCCATGAGAGTGGGCTGTCAGAAATGATGTCAGAGTATTTGGCAAGTGTCGCAAAAAAAAAACTCTGACATTATTGCCCTATTTTTTTCAATCATTTGAATATCTTCATTATAGTCCACCATCAACTACGTGCAGTGGTTCCACACCACACACATGCGTGTACACCCCCACCCCTGCCTCCTATCAGTATATGTATCTATTATGAAAGAAAAACAAATATTTTATCAATACATGTTATAATAAAAATAAATAATTGTATAAAAAATTGTTAGTTCTGTATAAGTATACCTACGGTAGTATGATCAATGGGCATCGCTGGATCTGCAGAAACTGAAGGAACACCCTGTACAGGTGGAGTGGGTCCCAATGTATGCTCTGTAGGGACAGAATCTGGCGGAGTAGGAGTTGAAGAAGATGGAATATAAAAGCTCAGAGAGAAGGAAGTAGAAGTAAAATAAGATGATAGGGATGGCTAGCCGAATATTGTATGGGGAGTGGGAATCATCATCAGATATGGTAAAGATGGGTATGGAGGCTCAGATGTAAAGGGTGGTAAAAATATGGGAGGCCTAAATATCATGTGTGTCCCTAATGACACACTAGGATTAGAATATGGGATAGATGGTATGTTAGTGGGAGGGGTAGGGTCTAATTAGGTACGTTGACCAGATCGTCTAGCTCTCGTACCACCACCACCCCTCGTACGAACACCCTAATTACTGGGACCACTACTAGGCTACTCATCAAATAACTATCACCTAATAGGTTGATCCTACAAAAATGTTTAAGACAAAATTAATCACATGACATTATATATTATTTAAATATATATATTTGAAATAAAATACTCACTACATGCACTAGTGGTGGAATTCCCATCTCAGTCATGCGACGATTATTGTCCATCATCTTTTTATGTCACTTCTCTTCAATCAGTTGCATTTCCTACATTTAAAAACAAATATAGAAGTAATTAGAAAAGGATAAATAATGTGTAACCCAAAAAACAAAATAAATGAGAGGGAATAGGTGGATTCATGGATAATTTAACTATCCATTATTTTAGGTGAGCTTTAATAGATATATAATGAATTCAATAAATTGTACAAGTTGTAATAAAGAAATTTAATTTTTAGTAGGATGGTTATTTACTAAGTGTCATCAGTCTATTAAAATCATGGAACATTGATTCTGCAGTTTATTTCACTCAACAACCAAGAGAGAGATCATCCTAAATTATGCCTCTATAAAATTAAGCAAGGTATATATTATGAGTGATTAAATTTAATTTCTTTAGCCCAGGTAGATGATGCAGGTTTCTATACATGTTTTACAGAAGAATACAAACCATCATGTTCATTACCTGGTAAAATGTTAAAGGGAGGTCTTAGAGTTATACTAATTTTATACATGTTCAATAAAGCATTGAAATGTTCACCAAGTTAGAAATGTTGGTTTCATAGGTTTGAATACAGTTCAATTCCAAATTAGAAAATGCAATTCAAATGAAATTGAAACCAATAAACATTAAAAATTCACATAACGGTCAAGTTGGATAAAACATATTTGTAATCAATATTAAATCAATTTGAATAGTACCAACCTTAACAACCCAAGTCAAAGTAAACCAAAAGAATCGAGAACATGGACGGATGATTTTATATATTTCCCACAACTTCAGGTTCACAGTCAACTCTGACAATTGAGCTATTGGAGTCATCAAAAGTAATAAATGGATCGTTTCCAATGGCAGTAGGTATGGTGTCAATTCCATCATCACCATCATAAAAAATATGTCTTGGAATTACTTCAATAATGACACCAAATTCAGGTCAAAGATGGTCTTTGACATAAAAAACTTGTTTTTCCATTGATGCCAATACATATGGTTCATCAGTAGCAAGAGTACGAGTCATATCAATTACTCAAAATCCACAATTATCAATAAATGTGCCATGCCTCATCATCGAATCAAACCAATGGAATTTCATCATCATGACTCGTCCATGAGAATAATAATCCAATATTATTATTTTTTCAACGACTCCATAATAACCTACATTTTCAAATCGCGGTCTATTATCTGATGCACTAGCATAATAGTTTGTTGTGGTGGTAACCATAACACCATCATGTTGTGTTCTCATGTTCTTTTCTCGTTCAGTGATAATAAATTTGTACCCATTGATAACAATTGATTTACAGTCATGAACCACGATATTAAGACCTAAATCCAAAGCTCTTATTTCCTCAGAGACAAAGTCAGCAGCAAAACTCAATACCTAAAATATAAATTAATATTAAACTTAATTAAATATTGTTTTAGTTATTTTAAATATTAATATTAATACTTTCAATTTTAACCAAGCAGAAAACTCTTTGCTATGCAAAGTCTCCATCCTTCTCAAAGATAAAGAACGATGCTTTCTATTTATCATCGCTTTATGTTCCCTATAGATAAAAATAGGAATAGTTTAACACACACACACATATATATATAATATATACATATTCAATTTACTTACAATATGTAATCATCGAAAAAATCACAATTGAAAAAAATTGTGCGATGTGTCATCTCCCGCTCTTCAAGTCTTAATGTCGTCAATGTATATGATCTAGAAATTCCTCCTATTTGAGGAAGTGATGGAAAACTAGGTTCAATTTTCTCATACTGTTCTTCTTCATTTCTCATTGGTCTGTTCATTCTTGTAGTAAGATCATACAAATACATAGAGCATAAATCTATACATTCTTGATCCAAGTAACCATTCATGATAGAACCTTTAGGATGATTCCTGTTTCAGACATAATACTTCAATGTGTACATATTTCTTTCAGTTGGATACATCAAATGAAAATAAATATATCCTCTAAGAAGTATTTCAGTTAGAATATGGACAGTCAGATGCAACATCCATGTGAAAAATGATGGAGGAAATATTTTCTCTAACTCACACAAAATTAATGGGGAATCTGCCAAATTTGTTTTCAAGAAATACTTGGATAACTTCTTAGCACAAAGATCTTTAAACAAATGTCACAACCGAATAACAGACACTCTTAAATTATTAGACAAAAGATGACGGATTTCTATTGGAATCAACTCATGCAGAATGATGTGATAGTCATGAGTCTTCAAAGATTTTAGCTTCAACTCTCTTCTGTTGACCCGTTTAGATATGTTTCTTGAATAGCCATCAGTAACTTTAATAGTCTCTAGTACTTCCAGAAATTGCTTTTTTTTATAGGTGTCATCACATAAGAAGCACATGGAACTTTCCATTTATTTTCACTGATACACACAGGATGCAATTCTAGTCTGATGCCCCAATCCACCAAGTCACGCCGAGACTGTAAATCATCTTTTGTCTTTCCCTTAACATTTAGAAGAATTGAAAGAAACATTTCACATATTTTTTTTTCAATGTGCATTACGTCTAAGCAATGATGTAACAAATTGGTTGAACAATAAGGAAAATCAAAGAAGATACTTCTCTTCTTCCAATTGTAACAAGTTTCAGTGGAAACATTCTTTCTCTTTCTAGATTTCATTTGACCCTTCCCGAATGAAAAACTGAAATCTTTCAATTCATTAAGCACATCAGTCTCCATGGTATTGTCAAATATTCAACGATTATTTCTATATGGATGGTCCATTGTAAAGAATCATCGATGTCCTATAAAACTGAAACTACAATGATGTTTCAGTCTTCTGGAATGTGTATTCTTCATAAAAATAGGACATGATAGTTTTCCCTTCGTGCTCCATCCAGACATCATTGCATAAGTAGGAAAATCATTGATTGTCTACATAAGCACAGCACACATATAAAATATGTCTTTCGAACATGCATCGTATGTGCGCACACCCACATCCAAAAGAAGTTTCAACTATTTTATTAAAGGTTGCATGTATACGTCTATATCGTTACTGGGATTAGAAGATCCAGATATGAGTATACTCATGAAAGTGAAAGGTTTTTTCATACATAACCATGGGGGAACGTTATAAATGTGTATAAAAATTGGTCATGTGTTGTGCAACATAAGCATCTGCCCAAACAGATTAAAACCATCACATAAAAGACGCAACCTCACATTACGCACGTCAGCTGCAAAATCAGGATATCGAGCATCAAATCTCTGCCATGAAAATCCATCTTCAAGGTGAACCAACTCATCATTAGTCTTCTTTCTCTCGGTATCATCTCATCATATTTTTATTGATATTTCATCAGACATAAAAAGATTCTAGAGTCTGGGGATCAATGGAAAGTGTCGCATTACTTTCTGTGGCACACGAGATGGTGTTCCATTAGCTTTTGTCTTCCAGTGAGATGTGCCACATTTTATACAATAATTTCATTTAGTAGTTTCCTCCCAGAATAAACTACAATCTTTCGGGTAAGCATGAATTTTTTTTCTTGAAAATCCAAGTTCCTCAACTAACTTCCATGCCATATAGTGGTTTGAGAGAATATCTGCATCATCTGGAAGTAAGTCCTTCAAGAAGGTAAGAATGTAATCGATGAAAGTATTAGAAATCCTATACATAGTTTTCCCATGAAATAATTGGATTGAAAATTCCAGTTTTTTCATTTTACCTCATTGTCGATATACTGGAGTCGTGGCAGCATCATTCAATTTTTTCACCCTGACAACATCGTCATTTTCATTAGACGCATCATGTGCGCTTAAATCGAAATATTCTTGGGTTAGAATCCTTTTTTTTCATCATGATGAATAAATGGAAATTGATCATATAACAAATTCTACAATCCATTCCTCTCATTTGGATCATCATCAATTTGAGATTTCATTTTCTCCCCATTGTGATACCCCACAGAGTAGTTTGATTGAAAACCATATTTGGTTATGTGGTAGCTAACTTCTTCATGACTCAACCAAGGTCTTCCAGCATAATTGTAAAAGGGGAAGTGTATGTGACCACTATCTGAAGCATTGTGAAATGAAAAATCTAAAAATATCTCCAAATTGTTTTGAAAATATCTTGAGATCTGATCGGTTTCATACATCTAACTTCTATCCATTCTGTAAAAAAATTCTTATAAGTCATTTCATCAAAAGAAATTCAATAAGATTGAAGTTTCATTGAAAATATATTTAAGTAAACGAGAATTCTTCACTTTATATGAAACCATAACTGACACACTACTCTATATGAGAATCATAATATAAAAGACAAAAAAATACTATATTTATAACAAAATATCTTTGAAGAACTGTACATGATTGTACAAGATCATGTACACTTATGGAGGATAATAATCTATGTATAAGGTTATGCAATTAGTGCTTAATTTAATGAAAAAACCTATTATGAAAAGATTTTTTTGATATTCCAGTACTAGTGGAGGGAGTATATCCCCTATTTTAAATAAATTAGTAGAGTTTTAGCAAGTTTCAAAAGGAGAGGATGTTAAAATATGGTGTAGTTAACTGGGTGTTTATGTAATGTCGTTAAAGATAATGTATCATGGTTATGAAGATTATGTATCACTCTAGTTTAGGTGGTTGAGTAACCCTGAAATGTAATTAATTTTGAGACATCATGATTGGGATAATTAATCTATCACTATAGTGAGAAGGCCATGCAAGTTTTCTAGAAGTCAATGAAGGTTTGACTAACATATTTCATGTGTTACTAAGAGCTATGAGATTTAATTGGGTTTTCATTCATGTTATTAAAAACAAATGATGGGTGTTAAGGATTAGAGTAGTATTTTTTAGTGAAAATCCAATTTGGTAGGATTGGTGACTTGATAACATGATGGTATCAAGTTTGGAATTGGGAAAATGTTGGGGCATTGGATTCTGGTGGAAGTAATATAGGTTAGTGAATATCTATAGGTAGTTATTAGGAATGATATGATGTATGGTAATGAGTTTTAAGGATTTTCATCATCATGACATGATGATGAAGGGTGTTTTCCTATATGAATTTGTATGGATTCCTCAATATTTTTTTCATCATAACATGAATTAAATTTAGGATTTCATTAGAAGGTGAAATCTAGATAGAATCACTATTCATTTAATACATGGAGAGGTAGACTTATGAATATGGGATGTGCATATGGTAGTAAGTCCCTAGTCTAGGTGGATATATATAGGGATTTTCCTCCCCTAGTATCTGTATGAAAGGATTCTAAAATGCTCCCACCACCTTCTAAGGATCTATTCTTTCTAGAAAAATGTGTTTTGGGAGAAGGAATTCATCCAATGGTTGATGTCACTTTTAGATCATGTGATTCCTTACTCATAAAGATGACTAGACAAGAACCAAAACCAAAGAGGCCTCAAACCTATCCAAATATCTAGAAGTGATGACTTCCCAGTGCTTATTGGTGAACTATGGAAGATTGAAAATTTGATTACTGGGGTTGGGTGGTTTTCATTAATATAGAAAGGTGTACTAATTTGGTATCCTTCTAAGATATGTACCTAAATAGATATATCTAACCTATAAGGGTCCCATGTCTCAGACTCTGGGTAAAGGCCTTTATGATGGATGTATATCCAGTAAGTCAGAAGTGAATTAGTTTAGTAGTGGCATTGTTGGTGAATTATATCAGTAACTTTGAAATTTTATATATGGAAATATTTATTATGAATCATTAGAACTTTTCAGGTAGAATAAGGTTAGATGGTGGCTCATGTTGATGGGTATGAATTTATCAAATCCAATGTGATTCTTAGTTCCTTTTTCAAACCATATGTTCAGAATATGAGCGGGGTTAGGTAAATTTCTCTAAATTATAGAGGGGTGAAGATAAAGAGATACAAATAAAACCTCTCTATATATGCACCATACAAAAAAATTAGTAGATGATTTTGTGGGTTGAAATGGGTACACAAGTGATTCTTCCCTCAATTTTGGTCACCATTGGGGTCATAATGAACTATGCCAATACCTTGATATGATCATCCTGATGGAAAATTTGGAACATTAGTGTCCAGGTTTAATAACCCATCTATTGATAAAAGTGATGAAGAACCATATAAAACATTAAAAGAAAAAAATACTAGGAAAATTATTTCCTAGTAAACAAAAGAGGTATAAAGGCCTACAAAGAGGGTCTTTTTGAAGGGGTACTTTTCATGCTAGCTGCTAAGGAAACATGTAATGTATATTTACATTCAACCTTCATAGATTGGATCAACCATTATCCTTTTAAGTATATGATGAGGTAAGTGGTCCCTTATATATAAAGTTATAAGGGTATAGTGGGAGTGTGGGAATATGTTCTTAATTTTGGTGGTGTTAGTTTGTGGATAAGCATGTGAATGATATTGGAATAACTTAGTGCATAGAGAAATTCATAAAATTTAGCAATGACAATGTGTGGTGGGTGATCATGAGATAGATTATGGAACATGTAAAGTGCATGATATTTTAGAGTAATTCCAAGGCTACTCTTGGATGGAATGATGACATGTCATAGAGAATGGTCACTTTAATTTAGTAAGGTATGACTTAGAGAGCACAAGTTGGATGATATATTGGGTGGAATAGGATTTTAGACCTAATACACAAGATAATATGGGAATGCAAAGCAATTTTTTCATGTGGTACCCGTTTTAATTGTAAATCATTGATAGTAGTGAGAGGGCCAATTATTGAGTTATTATTTAAGCATGTATTTATTGATACTGAGGTTTTATCATCCACACTGATTTAATTTAGATCCCCTCCTCACCTGCACAACCCCCCTCCCCACCTCACCCCCAGGAGACTCCTCATGCATAGCCCCCTCCCCCCTACACACCCCCTCCCCACTTGCACACTACACATCCCCCCCACCTGCACACCCCCCAACCTGCACACCCCCTCCCATCCACCCACTGCACAACCCCCCCCACTTGCACCCCCCCACTTGCACAGCCCCCCACCCCCCCACCCCCACCTGTATAACCCCCCCCCCACCTCACCCCCCAACAGACTCCCCCTGCACAGCCCACCCCCCACCCCCACCTGTATAACCCCCCCCCCACCTCACCCCCCAACAGACTCCCCCTGCACAGCCCTCCTCCCCCCCGACCTACACACCCCCACCTACACAGCTCACCCCACACTGCACACCCCCCTCCCCACCTGCACATTGCACATCCCCCCCACATGCACACCCCCTCCCCCACCCACTGCACAACCCCCCTCCCCCCAACTGAGCCCCCCTCCTCCCACTCCACCTGGATAGCCCACCCCCACCTGTACACCCCCCCACCTCACCCCCAGCAGACCCCCCCTGCACAGCCCCCTCACCCCCCAACCTGCACAGCCCACCCCCACTGCACACCCACCCTCCCCACCTGCACACTACACGCACCCCCACTTGTACACCCCCCTCCCCCCACCCACTATACATCCCCCCCCCACCTACACCCCCTCCCCCCACCCACTGCACCCCCCCCCCCACCTGCACCCCCCACCCACTTGCACAACCCCCCTCCCCCCACCCCCACCTGCACAGCTCACCCCCAACCTGCACACTCCCCTCCCCCCACCCACTTGCATAGTCCCCCCCCCACTTTCACAACCCCCCTCCCCCACCCCCACCTGCACAGCTCACCCCCAACCTGCACACTCCCCTCCCCCCACCCACTTGCACAGTCCCCCCCCCACTTGCACAGCCCCCCTCCCCCCACCCCCACCTACACAACCCCCACCCCCTCACCTGTATAACCCCTCCCCCCACCCACCTCACCCCCAACAAACTCCCCCCCATTATACACCCCCACTTGCACATCCCCCTTCACCTACTGCACATACCCCCACCTTCACACCCCCTCCCCCCCACCCACTACACCCCCTCCCACTTTCATATCCCCCCCTCCCCCACCCCCACCAGCACAACCCCCCCCCCCCACCTCACCCCCAGCAGACTCCCCCTGCACAGCACCCCCCCCCCCCCCCACCCCCCCACCTGCACACCCCTCCACTGGTGGGAGAAAATATAGTAACCCTACAACACTAATATTGTGTAACACTCCTAGAAAAATTAGTGATGGTAGTGGTTCAAGAAGGTAAATTAATTGTCTATGTGTAGGATGATGTATTTGGAACATGCCAATTTCACATTCAAGAATAACTGAAAACCCTAAATGATGAGAGATTACAATAGATGAGGAAATAAACTAATCGTGGTATATAAAAATCCAAAATAAATTTAGGCATAAGATGTAACTCCAACTCACCAATTTGAAGTGGAAACAACATGATGGATATTTAGAATAGGAGGGGTCGTCGGATGGGAAGAGAGCACTGCTCTGGTAAGGAAAAAATCAATCGATCGAATTTGGAAAGGAAAGTGGGGGATCACGCGTATTTGGGGAAAACTATCCCAATAGTTTTAAAAACCCATTGGGAAACATCACTATACCCCCACTATATCCCAACGGTTTACATAAACTATTGGTAAAAATCCATATACCCCAATGGTTTGTACAAATCGTTGGGAAAGACTACACTAAATCATTATATCCCAACGGTTTTCAAAAACCGTTGGGAAAAACTCTCTATCCCAACGGTTTAGACAAACTTTTGGGAAGAGGGCGTTGGTATAAGTATGATTTCTAGTAGTGAGAGTAATGTTTTAGTGGTACTCTTTGATCAGTGTGTTTGAAACCCAGTGTTGAAGACACTAGGTAGGCGATGGAGTCCTGTTCTTCATCGGGGACTCAGCTGGTGCATCGATCGCCATGCGTGTTTGTGAGAGCTTTGAGGATTCCATTGGATTGAAGGTTTCTCTAGAGACCTGTAATTATTGTAATAAGCTTAGACAATAAAACCTAGTCAAGGTAGCATCTCATAATCACATGCATGATTGGTAATTTTACTCGGCCCTCTTCCTTTTGAATGTGAAAGGGGATTAAGGTAGGATGACCTGCCACCTTGTTTAAGGATTCACATCGGGTTCACCATTTTTTTCGACCCAAGGTGCGTGCGTAGGAGCGATCAAAATGGTCTAACTGATAGAAATTAATTGCTTACTATTATATAGGGTCCTGCATCGGGTTCACCATTTTTGTTTTGACCCGATTCGTGTCGTACCACTTTTTGGTGAGTGAGATAACCCCACTAGAACTGGTCAGTATATCCTTATTGTACTATGAAGGAGGTTCCACAGTTGATTGGTCTTGGTGGGTGATTATAGGGGGTTCAATATTTGTGCAATCAGCCCACATAGGGTATGATGTCCTCAGATGGTCTTCAGCGGGTTTATTCATGGAGCCATAAACACCCAACGAACCTTCTATACATGATTCATGGACCTACTTTCTAAAGTTAGGTGCTCGTTGGATGATTTGGCCAATGACACTTAAGAATTCCAATGGTCAAGAGGATGAGATATGGGATCATCACATCCTTTGGGGGATTATTGCCTACTCTGAGACTCTCTTATAGATTTAAGAAATGTTCATATGTTCATGAATCCTGGGTTATTTCCCAAGCATGTGTCTGCGGATTACTCATAGGATGCAAGATCAATCAGGGATATACATGGGTCAGGGATTACTAAGGAAGCACTAGCTTAAGCCAAGTAATAAGGTGATGAGAAGTTTATTATCACCTAGGGGGGACAAAGATTGTTTTGGTATTGGGATCAAACCCATAAGATGGGCTTTTTACGTATCCATATGAGAGGAATCAGATTCCACGTAGTTCGGTGTCACTTTACTGGACACATCACCTTTTAAGGTCGTGTGACAAGGACCCATCCATGCAATTTACCACCATGTGGCTAGGACGTCTAGCCAAATATGCCTAATTAAGATTTCGTGAGGGACTTATGCTAAAGCGGTCCGAGATGACCAAAAGAGATATGGTCTCCTAGGTAGATATGACCCTACCGGGGATATTGTAACACCCCAATCTTCCACGGTATGTTTCCCTTTAAATAATACAATAGCTTGCGTTGTACGCAACTTCGAGTTCTAGCACACCACGACTAATCAAACTAACCGTTTAAAAAGAAGTTATGAATAGTAATACCCACCTTTTGAAATTTAATAAATTTTATTTTTCAAAATGGACTTCATTTTTGGATTCGTAATATCAAAATTAGTTTAGGATAAATTTTTGGTATTTTTCTGAAAACTTTCAATTTTTGATGAATAGTGAAAAACACTGCGTTATTGTTTAAAACCGACTTTTATTTAAATAATTATTATTATTTAAATTTATTTTAAAGTCAAAATAGATACATAATACCTATATTAGTCCAATTTAATTCATTGGAGTCATTTTATAATAAGATTAGAAATATAAAATTTTATTGAACTTTTTAACGTCTTTTACCCACCTTCTAGGCACATTTGCAAATTTGCATAAAACATAATTTTACCTCTTCTGTGAATTGAATTTCAAAAATCCAAGAGACACGGTTTACATTAGTAAGTAAAATGTGGTTCAATAGGATGAAAATAATTTTTTGGTGAATAGTAACTTTTGAATTTTATTTACCACGATTAAAAGTAAATAGGGTAATTAAAGGTAAAAATAATATTATAATTACCCTAACTGTCACGAACCAACCCAGGTCAACCCTGAACCGGTCACGCGAGCCGACCCGCGACATGGACCGAGGGGCGTTCCTGATCCCCACGGGCTGACAACTAGTGTCGAGCATCAAAATTTAATAGGTTGGAACGATTTGGCCCAAAAGAAAATAAACTAAGCAGCGGAAAATAAATAGAAAAAAAGAAAACAAACAAAGAACAATCAACAACGCTACTAACCTGACCACGACCAAAACTCCACGTGACCCTGTGGGTCACTCTCCAATACCACAACCAATGTCGGTCAAGGTGAACAACTGAAGATGGAAGCTGCAACAGAACGAAAAACAAGAAAACACTATAGGCGTGAGTATTAAAACTCAGTAAGCTAGCCCGATATCTATTCCCAATGTACTACCTTTAAAATAAAAGAAACACCATTTCAAGTTTGAACTACAATATATAAAATTATGTTTTTCTAAATATTTTACTTAAAAACAAAGTACGAACCATTGCCCTTAACCATTTCCAAACTTGGGTTCATTTCATTAGTGTCAATGGATTTTTAGAAAGGGAAAGTGATGTTTACATTTTCGAATTTTCACAAAGAGGATTAAACACTTTCATTTGAAAACCATTTTTAGAAACCTAATCAAAAGTAATTTCTCACTTTCAAAGGAAAACAATACACCATAAATGCACAAAATAAAACACACAACAAGGGAAATGTAGGTATACATATGAGAATCATAATCACTACTGCAAGCAACAAAAGCCGAATAGACATGGGTGAACCTATGAGATCTAGAATAAACCAGAAGACACCAATACATGTGAGATAATCCTTGTTGACATGTCACGATGAAATAAAAACTCACAATATGCTTGACCATCCTCTCTCGGGTAGGTCGAGGGCAAATCCCATAGTAATAAACCCAATATATCCACCAACTATGGGCCACTGGTCAGTATCATAACCTACCAATGAAGCAATCATTCTTATAATATTCTCTCAATATTCCAAATTCCCATGTCTCAAGTGTTTGGAAAGGGGGTGAGCCAACCAATTCCAACCGAGCATCCAATCATATATATATATATATATAAAGCACAACAGGCATCACCCTGAGACACTTCATGGAACAACAAACTACTCAAGTACCCGGGAGCCTCTAAGCGCGGCCTCCCAAACAATCAATTGCAACCAAGGCATGAGAGTTGTCCTAGGAGGGTTTTTATCAAAACATTTTCATCACTTTCCATAAAGTGCCAAACAGGCATTAAATACATTTCACAATCACTACTCTAAAAAGAACCAAAACGCTTGTTCATGCTTGAGAATAAATCATTTATCATTAAAACTAGAACTACATTTGGAATTCCATGAATTATGTTTAAAGGTCAAATGGGCATTCTTTCAATACTAGGTTGTCCACTCGTCAAGAAAATGTTTCAAGTGTCGTGTATAAAATAAACGGCTCTTTTTTACACCAAATAATCATTTAAAAATTAATTGTCTTATATTAAAAATTAATTATCTTATATTATCTCACATTTATTAAAATTAATAAAATATTTAATTTGAACAATTAGTGTGCACAAATAGAAAGAAATAATGTAACTTAAATTTTAAAAGGTAGTGCAATGGGAACCTACCTCGAGTCGCAGCTCAGACACGACGACACAATACACCTTGCACAAGCGCACAAGCACGCACAAGCCGATGATCGTGGTGTCACGGGGTTACCTCGCCAACACGCTGAAACAAACGCACGATAACTAAGAACACATAGCCACTGACTTAGAACAAACCACACGAACAACCAGTGCAAAAGAACCAGCTCGACATAACTTCAAAACACAACTCACGCCATCAACACCATTTATTAAACCACTTTAAAATCCACAAAGTGTTTACAAAAACCACAGAACACCAAGATAAATCACTAATCATTTTAAAGAGCCACCGGGCCATTTCAAGAAAACACTAAGAGTGCAAAGCAAGACAAAAGCGCATGACATGATGAAATTAACATTTAAAAGCACGTGTGCCTAAACGCTTTTTCCAAAACCATATTCCTTTTATTTAAATAAATCACAACTGAAACTAAAAGTGAACAAAAGGCCTACATGCTAATACTAACCGACTCCTTCCATTTTACTCACACCAAAAACCCATTTTAAATACTTTTACCAACACTTTCACAATTTATAAAAATCAACTTTGACAAGCACAAGAAAAACACACACTATATCAACCAAATGCATATTTGAAAGTCCATTTAATCAATATCGCACACCATTTAAATCAGAAATGCACTTACACGGGCCAAAGGAGTATATAACCTTAGGCAACTAATGTGCAGAACACATTTAAAGACTTAAAACCACAACTTTATGCTGTTTGTTAAAACCAAACCATGCCATAATAATCATTAATCAATAAAGAGATCCAACCAGGCAAATTTGACTAAAACATGGTGTGCGCAACTTAGCAAAACACAACACACACCACGGTCTGATTTTAAAATCAAGTTCTCCTCAAGAGAATTTCCAAAACATGTTTCGCATTATTAATATTATTTAATAAACCATAAAAAAATTATAAAAACTATTTCAAGGGAAAAACCCATAACTTTACACACACAACAAACTCGTTCAAAAACCCATTTTATGGTCAAATGCACACCCGCGACGTATCAAGGAAAAACACACACCATTTACATGATTAAAATCACAAATTTCACAATTTAATAAAACTATTAAACAAGATATAATTGATTTCCATCAAAGCACAACTTATTTCACAAGATAAAATTTATTCTAATAATATCGAGTGTCTAATTAACAATCAAGAAAGGTGCAAACATCAAGAAATCTAAGAAATCTAAATTTAAAGAATATTTGCAAAGGGTTCCTACCTCAATTGATAAAAAAAATTCTTAAAATTGGTGCAAAACACCATTTTCACCTCAATCACACCCAAGGGAGATTAAATCGAACATAAAACAACCATCTTGGACAATCAATTTTAAGATCGACCTAAAAAAATTAAAACCCTAAAACCTAGGGTTTGGGGTAAACTGAAAAAAAACTAAATCAAGATGAAAAATCACCGGAGGGGGGTCGCTACTGGAGGGTGTCGCCGGTGAGGAGCCACCGCCAGCAAGAGGGCTGGCTAAAGGGTGTGGGGCACACGGGTTGGTTGGGAGAGGGGAGGGGTCGCGGATCCACTCGTTGCACACAGGGAGGGACAGCCGAGGAAGGGGGGGTGCATCTGGGAGGTGAGACAACGGGAGGTCGGCTGGCCAAAGGTGGCGCGCGCCGGCGAGGGAAGGATGGGAGGGTGGTCACGGGATGCAGCGCACAAGAGGGGAGGGCACCCGCGGGCTGCGCAGGAGCTACAGGAACTACAAGTAAACCAAAAAAAAGAAAAAAAAAGAAATGAAAACCTAAATTGAATAATAATAATGATAATAATAATAATAATACTAATATTATTAACTTAATAATAATATTATGATTAACAATAATAAAAATAATAAGAATAAGAATAATGATAAAAATAATAATAATAAAAATAAACACCTCATTAATAATATTATTATTAATTACATAATAACATTATTATTATCACAAATTAAACATTCAAATCCACTTATCTACATTAATATTTATTTATTATATACGACAGGCATTCGTGCGGGCACCCGGGCTGACTGCATAGCTACCGCTCATCGTGCGGTGACTGTGCACGGGTCCGAAACCCACTAAAAATGTTAAGCGACAGAAAAAATTTTAAGTCGGGAGCCAGCCCGGACCTTGGCGTGAGAATGCGAAGCCCAAAAATAATAAAATAATAAAATTAAATTAAATTAGGAAGTTGGGGTGTGACAATTCTCCCCACCACAGACACTTTCTGCCCCTAGAAAGTCACCCAGCTAAACGATGGACCAAACAAGAATCCATGCCCAATTGAAACTGGAAGGAACCACACCAAAAGAGAACGGGAGAACACGAGAGGGTTCTCCCCACCACAAGAATTCAAAAAGCACAAAAATTTAAAACCTAAACATACCACCACGGGAAGGGGGGTGACACGGGAACTCCCAACTGATCCAGACTAACCTCTAGAGCACGAGCGAAACAACACCTCCGCCAAAACTTAGAACTCTCGACTCAGACCAAAGAAAGCCCAAACACTAGAGAAAAACCTCCAAGCAAAACTTAACTTGAGCTGTAAACCCAAGCATAACCGCAAACCTGGACTCCTCCACGGGCACTTATATCTCCAAACGATCACCGCTAAACCAAGATTAACCCACGCAAGGTCTAAACATACTTTTAAGAAAAACACATGATCTGGAACACCATAATCAGACAAACGAGACTATTTGGATTACAAACGAACACGTTCATCCCAACCTCATGATGACACAATGGACCTACAATAATTCCAAAACTTTAACTGTGGAAGGACAAGAACGGAAGGGCTTTAAATATTTCGTTTCCAACACAGAACACGGAACCCAAACCGAGGAATCACACCCCCAACAACTCCTGACTACGCGCGAGATTCACCCCAAAACCTGTGGCTGGGGCTCTGATGGCTGAAGCATCTCCTGCCTCACAGTCAGGAAATAGAATCTTCTGGTCACAGTGTCTTCCTCAAATGACGCTTCCTGCAAAACTTCTCTAAATGACCTAGACCCCTGCAATGATGGCAGGTCTTCAGAGGGGTGTGACATGGTGGCTTGTATGCCCTAAACGTCCATACTGACGGTACACCATTAGATGGTCCAATAAAATGGAATATAGAGACACTGTAGAGAACTCTTTAAAAACAAATTTACCTAACACACTCTGCTCATCATATGGGGGACCTTCACGAGCAACCGGATACGGTGGATTGCCAACCGTTTGCGCTCTGGAGACCAACTCAGCTAAGAACACCTCATGCACCAACTTCTCAAAAGTGATGCTCCCAAAAAGGGAGGACACACTCCTTGATCTCTAGACGAAGACCCCTGATGAAGGGACAAGTCTTCATCCAGTCCTGTGACACTACCCCCAGAAAAAGAGACACAAGATCCTTGAAATGGTCAACATACACTTTCACCGTCTGCTGGCCATGTTAAACACGCATGATCTCTTCCATTTTCTCCATCTTCACTTCTTCAGGTATAAACCATTGGATAAATACATATTTAAAGACATCCCACATCATCCCAAATTACAGTAATGGCAGGGCAAAAAACTCCTACTCGTCCAGAGCTGGACCTTCGAACAGACCCAAAACAGCACATACTCTGACAACTTTGGGAGTTCCCAATACCCTGAAGACGCACTCGACTTCTTCAAGCCACTGCACTGTCTCTAATAGACTCCAATCACCATGAAGGATAGACAACGTCCGAGAAGGACCAAAAACTGGTCATGACTCATCAAAAACTCTAGGGACCTTTCTAGGCTGAATTTTGAAACAACATATAAAACACCAATCTGAAACTGATATAATTCAAAGCAACATCAAATAAAGCACCTTCATCCAAAACAACCAGCTCAAAAGAAACAAGCAAATGAAAACACAAACCAAAATTCATTTTTCAAAACCCCCTTTTTTTATTTTAGATTTCAAAACCACCTTTTCTTTTAGATTTCAAAACCACTTTCTTTTAAGACCACTTTCCAAATACCAAATCTACTTTTCAATCCAAAAATCACTTTCCAAAACCATTTTCCTCTTTAAAATCCAATTTAGAAAACAAGGTCAAGCCTTTAATTTCAAACACACCCAGGTAATTCCATGAACCGTTGCACATGTCTTCATCCACTTTCACTCATACGCACCAACACGCACCTTCCACACATCCTCTCACATGTGAAAACTTTTATAAGGAGTACTTGAGGTTTCACCCCAAACCATTCTTGACCAATTTCCAAGCAAACACCAGTTTTCCAAACCAAAAGCTTTCAGTTTTAAAACCCATTTCATAAATTTAAAGTCATTTAAAAGAAACCAATCTCATTTTCAAAAACCTTTTTTTTTCATTTCCAAAAACGCACTTACACCAACCAGAATGAAAATGAAACTCAACTTGCATCAAACCACCAGAGTGAGGGACTAGAGGTCACACTTAACCTAGAAACATGGTACTGAGACATGCCCCAAGTAAGCGTCAACAACTAGGAGGAATTCAAACCGTGTACCCGGACTCCACATGGTTCACTACTCCATGTGAGATCACGATGTAACATCGGTTTACCTCTGTTGTCATCCCTCAATCCAAAACAAACCAGAAAGAAAAAAAGACTCAATTCTTGGACTATCCCTGGCGACTCGAGGTGTGGAACGGGTGAGGGTTCATGACGTCCTTCCCGTACCTACCTCTCGAGTCCCGACAATCCTAATCTCCATCTACCATACATCCAAAATAACAAGGGCCTACTCTGATACCATTTTTTCATGAACCAACCCAGGTCGACCCTGAACCGGTCACCCGAACCGGCCCGCGACATGGCCCGAGTGGCGTTCCCGATCCCCACGGGTTGGAAACTAGTGTCGGGCATCAAAGTTTAACAGGTGGGAATGATTTGGCCCAAAATAAAATAAACTAAATAGCGGAAAATAAATATAACAAAAGCGAATAAACAAAGAACAACCAACAATGCTACTAACCTGACCACGACCAAAACTCCACGTGACCCTGTGGGTCACTCTCCAATACCACAACCAATGTTGTTCAAGGCGAACAACTAAAGATGGAACCTGAAATAGAACTAAAAACAAGAAAACACTATAGGTATGAGTATTAAAACTCAGTAGGATAGCCCGATATCTATTCCCAATGCACTACCTTTAAAATAAAAGAAACACCATTTCAAGTTTGAACTACAATATATAAATGTATGTTTTTCTAAATATTTTACTTAAAAACAAAGTGTGAACCATTTCCCTTAACCATTTCCAAACTTGGGTTCATTTCATTAGTGTTAATGGATTTTTAGGAAGGAAAAGTGATGTTTACATTCACTATTGGAAATGTGGTTTTTACCCATGGTTCTTTACCAACGGTTTTCTTAAACTGTTGGTAAAGAAGGGCTAGGAAACCCTTTTCCAATGGTTCATTAGAACCATTGGAAAAGGGTACCCCTTTGCCAACAGTTCCATAAAACCATTGGCAAAGGGGTGTTCACGTTACCCTTTCCCAACGGTTTCATAAAACCATTGGGAAAGGGTACCCTGAACACCCCTTTCCAAATGGTTTTTAAAAAACGTTGGTAAATATTTTCCCCAAATACAATCAGGCCGCTGCTCTCCCCCAATCGAGATAGAACCCTAAAATCAATCTGGCACTCGGCTCCTCTCTCGAACTACCCCATCCGAACAGGTGAAAATCCATCTAAATAATCTCAAATCATGTATTTTATTCTTTATACACATATGATACCTTGTTTTTATTATTATTGATCTAATATTTTAGTTTTAAGTTTTTATTTTGATGTGATTTTACCCTGAGAAATAGGTAAATGAACAAATATTTTGTTAATTAATTAGTTTCCCATGGAATATCATTTTTGTTATAATGTCCATGAAAATTAAAGGGGTAATGTAATAGAAGACCTTGAATAAATTATGGAAGTTGGGGTATGTTTCTTCTATGAGAAGTTTTTTGTTGTGTTTCATTGTATGTTGTAGGCTGTTGTATGGTGATTGAGGTGACCAGTTGGGATTTGTGATATGTGGGGTTGTAATGTGATGGTTAGTGGGCATGGATGTGACATGTGAAGTTGTGTGATAGTGATGATGTGTGGTGGTGTTGTGCCGTGTGGAGGTGTTGTGTGATGAGGTTGTGGTGTATGATGTGGTGAGGTGGTTTTGGTTGTGCGGTGGTTTTTGATGTGCAATATTTTTGTTATGATATGTGGTTGTTTTGGTGAGATGGTTCGCTGATGTAACATGGCAAAGATGGTTATTGTGAGATGGTGAGTTGTTGTGTGGTGGTTTTATTATTTTCCTGGTTATCTATGGAATAAATTATGCTGTTAAAACAAAAAAACAAGATAGTAAATAAATTATATTGAATAGAAATGGATGTGTGGTAAATGGATTTAATTAATTTAACATTAAATTAATGGACAATGTAAGTGTGAATGAAGTGGATTATAAATGAAAGTTGGAAATGCTATGTGTTTTGTGTGGTGGTGGTGTGGTGTGTTTCATATAGTGGTGAAAGTGGTTGTGATGGTTTATGTGTTTTATGGTAGTAGTGAAGTGTGTGATTATGTAGTTAATGTGAACCCATAGTTTGGGTATTTTGTGCTATCAATATATCATGTATTTTATGTTATTTCTACACATTCCCAACCAGAGTTGGATAAACTTGCCAACGATCAGAGGTTTTGAGTTATGGGTATTTTCTATTAAAGTTCAATCCTATTGAATTGTTTATGACAAAATGACTTATATAAATTCTTTTTACAGAATGGACAGAAGTTGGATGTATGAAACCGATCGGATCTCAAGCGATTTTCAAAACAATTTGGAGAGCTTTATAGATTTTTCATTTCACAAAGCTTCAGATAGTGGTCGCATACACTGCCCATGTTCCAATTGTGTTGGTAGACCTTGGTTGAGATGTGAAGAAGTTAGCTACCACATAACCAAAAATTGTTTTCAAGCAAACTACTTTGTGTGGTATCACAATGGGTAGAAAATGAAATCTCAAATTGTTGATGATCAAAATGAAAGGACCGGAATGGAGAATTTGTTAGATGATCGGTGTCTGTTTATTCTTCATCATGAAAAAGAAAGGATTTCGACTCAAGAAGACTTCGATATGAGGATAGCTGATGCATCTAGTGTAAATGATGATATTTATAGGGTGAAAAAATTGAATGATGCTGCCACGACTCCAGTATATCGACAATGCAATAAAATGAAAAAGCTTGAATTTTTAATCCAATTGTTTCATGGGAAAACTATGTATGGGATTTCTAATACAGCAATCGATTACATTCTTACCCTCTTGAAGGATTTACTTCCAGATTATGCAGATATTCCCTCAAACCACTATATGGCATGGAAGTTAGTTGAGGAACTTGGATTTTCAAGAAACAAAATTCATGCTTGCCTGAAAGATTGCAGTTTATTCTGGGAGGAAACCGCTGAAAAAAATGATTGTATAAAATGTGGCACATCCTGCTGGAAGTCAAAATCTGATGGAACACTATCATGCGTTCCACATAAAGTAATGTGGCACTTTACATTGATCCCCAAACTCCAGAATCTTTTTATGTCTAATGACATATCAATAAAAATGAGATGGCATGATACTTAGAGAAAGAAGAATAATGGTGAGTTGTTTCATCCTATAGATGGATTTGCATGGCAGAGATTTGATGCTCGACATCCTGATTTTGCATCTGACGTGCATAAAGTGAGGTCGGGTCTTTCATGCGACGGTTTTAATCCGTTTGGGCAGATGCTTACTTCGCACAACACATGGACAATTTTTATACACATTTATAATCTTCCCCCATGGTTGTGTATGAAAAAACCTTTCACTTTCATGAGTATACTCATATCTGGTTCTTCTGATCCCAGCATTGATATTGATGTATACATGAAACCTTTAATAAAAGAGTTGAAACTTCTTTTGGATGTGGGTGTGCGCACATACAATGCATGTTCGAAAGACATATTTCAGATGCATGTTGCTCTTATGTGGACGATCAATGATTTTCTGGCTTATGCAATGATGTCTGGATGGAGCACGAAGGGAAAACTATCATGTCCAGTTTGTATGAAGAATATACAATCCAGAAGACTGAAACATCATTGTAGTTTCAGTTTTATGGGACATCTATGATTCTTTCCAAAGGATCATCCATATAGAATGAATCATCAAAGATTTTATAATACCATAGAGACCGATGATCCACCTCAACGTATGTCTAGAACTGACGTGCTTAATGAATTGAAAGATTTTAGTTTTTTGTTCGGGAAGGGTCAAATGAAATCTGGAAAGAGAAAGAATGTTTCCACTGAAACCTATTACAATTGGAGGAAGAGGAGTATCTTTTTTGATTTTCCTTATTGGTCAACCAATTTGTTACGTCATTTCTTAGACGTGATGCATATTGAAAAGAATATATGCGAAATGTTGCTTTCGGTTCTTCTAAATGTCAAGGGGAAGACAAAAGATGATTTACGATCGCGGCGTGACTTGGTGGATTTGTGCATCAGACTAGAATTACATCCTGTGCGTATCAGTGAAAATAAATGGAAACTTCCATGTTCTTCTTATGTGATGACACCTACAAAAAAAACAATTTCAGGAAGTATTAGAGACTATTAGAGTTCCTAATGGCTATTTAAGCAACATATCTAAATGGGTCAACAGAAGAGAGTTAAAGCTAAAATCTTTGAAGACTCGTGATTATCATGTTCTACTGCATGAGTTGCTTCCAATAGAAATTTGTCATCTTTTTTCCCATAATGTAAGGGTGGATGTTATTCGGTTGTGCCATTTATTTAGAGATCTTTGTGCTAAGAAGTTATCCAAGTATTTCTTGCAAAAAATGTTGACAGATGCCCCATTAATTTTGTGTGAGTTGGAGAAAATATTTCCTCCATAATTTTTCACATGCATGTTGCATCTGACTGTCCATATTCCCACTAAAATACTTCTCGGAGGACCTATTTCTTTTAGTTGGATATATCCAACTGAAAGAAATATGTTCACATTAAACTCTTATGTCCGAAACAGAAATCATCCTGAAGGTTCTATCATGAACGATTACTTGGCTCAAGAATGTATGGATTTCTGCTCGATGTATTTGTCTGATCTTACTACAAGATTAAACAGACCAATGAGAAATGAATAAGAATAGTATGAGAAAATTGAACCCAGTTTTCCATCACTTCCTCAAATAGGAGGAATTTCTGGATCATATACATTGAATACATTAAGCCATGAAGAGTGGGAGATGGCACATCGCACAGTTTTGTTCAACTGTGATTTGTTTGATGACTATATCAGGTAACTAAATTGATTATGTATATCTTACATATATATCTGTTAAATTATTCATATTTTTTATCTACAGGGAACATAAAACAATGATAAATAGGAAGCATCATTCTTTATCTTTGAGAAGGAGAGAGACTTTGCATAGCAAATAGTTTTCTGCTTGGTTAAAATTGAAGGTAAAAATATTACTATTTAAAATAATTATATCAATATTTAATTAAGTTTAATAGTCATTTATATTAAAGGTATTGAGTTTTCCTACTGACTCTATCTCTGAGGAAATAAGAGCTTTGGCTTTTGGTCCTAATATCGTGGTTTGTGACTGTAAATCAATTGTTATCAATGGGTACAAATTTATTGTCACTGAATGAGCAAATAATATGAGAACACAACATGATGGTATTATGGTTATTGCCACAACAGGTTGTTATGCCAGTGGATCAAATAGCAGACCACGATTTGAAAATGTGGGTTATTATGGAGTTGTTGAGAAAATAATAATATTGGATTATTACTCTCATGGACGAGTCACAATGATGAAATGCCATTAGTTTGATTCGATGACGAGACATGGCACATTTATTGATGATTGTGGATTTTGATTAATTAATATAACTTTCACTCTTGCTACCGAAAAACCATATGTGTTGGAATCAATGGATAAACAAGTTTTTTATATCAAAGACCAACTTCGACCTGAATTTGGTGTCATAGTTGAAGTAATTCCAAGACATATTTTTGATGATGGTGATGATGGAATTGACACTGTCCATGTTCAAATTGATCACAATCAATTTTTGGTGTCCTGAATTTGGTGACATATTTTTGGTGTCATATTTTTGACCTGAATTTGTGGTTGAAAATATATATAATCATTCATCCATGTTCTCAATTCTTTTGGTTTACCTCAATTTGGGTTGTTAAGGTTGGTAATATTCAAATTGATTTAGTATTGATCACAAATATGTTTTAGCTGACTTGACCATTATGTGAATTTTCAATGTTTATTGGTTGCAATTTTATTTGAATTGCATTTTCTAATTTGGAATTGAACTGTATTCAAACCTAGTCAAACAATATTTCTAACTTGGTAAACATTACAACTTGTATGATTTATTAAATCCATTCAAGCTCTTCTAAAACACTTGATAGCTAAATTACCAATGAATCCCCCTATTCCCTCATATATTTAGTTTTTTGGGTTACACATTAGTTTTCTTTTTCTAATTAATTACATATTTGTTTTCAAAAGTAGGAAATGCATCCAATTGAAGAGAGACGAAGGAAAAAATGATGGAGAACAATTGTCGAATGACGGAGTTGGGAATTCCATCATTAGTGCCTGTAGTGAGTACTTTATTTCAAATAGATATATTTAAAGAATATATAATGTCATGTGATTAATTTTTTTGTAAAAATTTTTGTAGGATCCACCTATACGTCGATAGTTATTCGACGAGGAGCCTAGTACTGGTCCTAGTACTCAGGCCGGTGGTACGAGGAGGGTTCGTACCAGAGGTGGACGACCAGCTGCGCGTACCCGACTAGACCCTGCCCCTCCCAATGACATGTCATTCTTCCCACATTCTGATCCTAGTGTGTCATTAGGGACACATGGGATATTTAGGCCTCCCATGTTTTCACTACCGTCTGCATCTTCTGGCCCATCATTTTCATATCCCATGATGATTCCCACTCCCCAGTCAAAATCCGGTCAGATAGTTGTCCCATCTTCTTTTCCTTCTACTTCTGTCTCTCCGAGCTTCTATATTCCATCGTCTTCGACTCCTGTTCCACCACAGGGTGTTCCATCAGTTTCTATGGATCCATCGGCGCTCAGCGATCAGACTAGCGCAAGTATATTTATAGAACCCTAACGAATTTTATAGCAATATTTATTTTCATTATAACATGTTTTAATAAAATATTTATTTTTCTTTCATGATAGATACATCTACTGACAGGAGGCATGGGTGGGGCCGTACATGCATGCGTTCGGTGTGGAACCTTCGCACACAGGTTATGGTGGATTATAATGAAGACAACCAAATGGTTGAGAAAACAGGGCAGCAATATCGGAGTTTTTTGGCGACGCTTTCCAAATACTCCGACATCATTCCCATCAGCCTGTTATTGTAGAGAAATTTGCCACATGAGGTCAAGGATAGAGCTTGGGCAGAGATATGTGTAAAAAAATCTGTTCTATTTAATGCCATGAATTATTATTTTTATTTATATGAATTAATATTTTGATGTCAGCTTCGATTTAATTTTCCCGATGGTGAGGGTGCACGACCGGAACGTCTAAAGGATTTAGGCGAGCTTTGGAGAGCCTACAAGCATGAGTTGTATATTGGCTGGGTTTCTAGAGTTGTCACTAAGTTAGAGGCGGTACTAGTGGTGGATGATTGTCCTATAGAGCAGTATCGTTAGATGATTACTCATTGGATGAGTACCCAGTTTAAGGTATTAATTACATTTGAGGTATTTAAATAATAACTTTCATGTTTTGCATTAATACTATCCGTTGCATTTTCGAATTTTATTTAGGAATCATCTAGAAAAAATAAAAAGAACATTGATGCAAAAAAATACCTCCACACACTGGGACGCACTACGATGCCTGATCATGAGAGGAAGCAGGTATGACAATTGTTTATAAGTTTTCTTTACGACTTACACTTTCTTTTGTTTCCTCAATTATTTAATAGTTTTCTAAATTTTTCATATAACTTTAGTTTTCAATGTCATTGTAGAGGAAAATACAAAATATTGAAGGACGTGTGCCTCGAGCAAAACTGTTTTGCTCGAGTAGACGGAAAAAGGATGGAAGTGCCATCAACGAAGCGACTCAGCAGTAGATTGTAAGTTTTAATCTGTTGAATTTATATTTTAATATCTATTTTGTAACTTAATGATATATTTATATTTGTAACAGGCTACTTTAGAGGCCCTTGATTCCCAAGAACCAGACAATTTTGGGCCAACAAATCACTTACATCAGGTGTTGGGAGAGGAGAATCCAGGCAGAGTATGCTGCCGACCTAGGATAGCCCCGACGAGGTATTGGCCCTCCTCAGGTATGAGCTGTAGTGCCACCGAGCTATAGCAAGTTAGGGAACATGCATAACAGGATAAGAAAAGCTCCACATAGACGGAAAAACAGTCTGCTAGGGCAAATAGTGCGTTTATGAAATTTATTGAAGTTCTACGTCCAACACTTCCAGCAGAGGCTAGCCCAGATTTTGATGAATATATGTCATTGATACGTTCTATATATGGTGCACCAGGTGGCAGTTCTAGTGGTGGTTAGGACAATGTCCAGCTTGACGATGATGATGGCGAGGAGTCTGATGCGGAAGAGTAGGGAGAGGAGGAGGGCGAGGCGGGTGGCGAGGGTGAGGAGGAGGGTGAGGGCGAGGAGTAGGGCACTGAGGAGGGCGAGGAAGATGATGGGAACGAGGACGAGGGTGATGATGATGGTGATTATGGTGATGCTGATGTGAGAAAAATTGATCAATTACATTTTTGACTAATATTACTGAGATTTTATATTTAATCTATTCTAGTTGTTGGTTTTATCTAGACTCGTAGTATAATATTGGAGTTGAGTTATTTTTATATATTATCTGTTTTTATGGATGTTGTTGTCTTTTAGTGGTTGTGTGTTTGGTAACCCCCCTCCTTCCTGGATCCTAGACAACCCCCCACCATCCTCCTTGGACCCCGAAAAGCCCCCCAAACAGCCCCCTAGATAGCCCCCCCACCCTCCTCCCTGGACCCCAGAAAGCCCCCCGGACAGCCCCCCAGACAGCCCCCCGGACAGCCCCCCCACCCTCCTCCTTGGACCCCAGACAACCCTCCGAACACCCACCGGACAGCCCCCCCGGACAGCCCTCCCACCCTCTTGATTTCATTTACTACTAGAAAATCTATAATATATATTTTATTTATTTTCATCATGATAATCAATGTAAATCACATTTACACATCTAATCAATATCATAGATTCTTGGTATGTTATAAAAGGGATGTATTCATTGGGCATGACATTGTTAGCTCTGAAATGTTTCATAGCATGATAAACTAAAATCTATTCCATACTAAGAATGATATAAAAATATTCTATATGAATTTCCACAAGATTTTAAGTAAATACCATTCCACTAATAGACACACGAGGATTCTCAAAAATCATGTTTACCTTAATATTTCCACAAGGATTTTTAGTAAAAGTTTTATCTTCTATTAATTTTATGATATTCTCATTTTAAATGTAAATTTTTCATAAATAAATTAATTTAAAGACCCATAGTCAAATAGTGTATTTGAATAATGTGAATAAACAACTAACATACCACTCTAACTGTGTCTCTTTTGTTTAAAATGGATAGGATTATAAGTGAAAAGAACAACTGGCATACGGAAAACTGACCAAACACATTCGGATTCTATTGATAATTTATCAAAACGATCCATGGGTCATATTTGACGTGTACGAGCCAACCCGGGCTCAATCCGAGGCACGGTGTGGCCGAGATCAGTCTAAGTGGCTCCCCTTTGTTTAAAATGGACAACATTTTAAGTACATACGGAAAACCAAACAAACGCATTCGGTTTCTATTTAAACTTTAGGAGAACGATCCATGGGCCATATGTGACATGTATAAATCAACCCCGCCTAAATCGGGGATGCGGTGTGGCTGGAACCACTCAAAGTGTCTGTCTTTTGTTTCAAAAGGACATCATTTTAAGTGAAAAACATCAACTGGCATACGGAAAACCAACCAAACGCATTCATATTGTGTCGATACTTTAGAAAAACGATCCATGGGTCATATGTGATGTGTACGAGTCAACCCCACCTCAATCTGATGCACAGTGTGGCCGACATCATTCATAGTGTCTCTCTTTTGTTTAAAATGGACAAGATTATAAGTGAAAAGAACAAATGACATATTAAAAACCAACCAAACGCATTCAGATTTAGTTGATAATTTATCACAATGATCCATAGGTCATATGTGACGTTTATGAGTCAACCCCACCTTAATCTGAGGCACGGTGTGGCCGAGATCACTCTAAGTGGCTCTCTTTTGTTTAAAATGGACAACATTTTAAGTACATACGAAAAACTGACCAAACAGATTCTTATTGTGTTGATACTTTAGCACAATGATCCATGGGTCATATGTGATGTGTATGAATCAACCCTGCCTCAATAAGAGACGCAGTGTGGCTGGTACCACTCAAAGTGTCTATCTTTTGTTTCAAAAGGACATCATTTTAAGTGAAAAACATCAATTGGCATACGGAACCGACCAAACGCATTTGGATTGTGTCGATACTTTAGAAAAATGATACATGGGTCATATGTGACGTGTATGAGTCAACCCCACCTCAATTCGAGACACAGTGTGTCCGACACCATTCAAAGTGTCTCTCTTTTGTTTAAAATAGATAGGATTATAAGTGAAAAGAACATCTGACATACGAAAAATTGACCAAACGCATTCAGATTCTGTTGATAATTTATCACTATGATCCATGGGTCATATGTGATGTGTACGAGTCAACCCCCCCTTAATCTGAGGCACGGTGTGGCCAAGATCACTCTAAGTGGCTCTCTTTTGTTTAAAATGGACAACATTTTAAGTACATACGGAAAACTGACCAAACGGATTTTGATTGTGTTGATACTTTAGCACAACGATCCATGGTTCATATGTGACATGTATGAATAAACCCCGCCTCAATTAGAGACGCAGTGTGTCCAGCACTACTCAAAGTGTCTGTCTTTTGTTTCAAAAGGACATCATTTTAAGTGAAAAACATCAACTGGCATACAAAAAACTGACCAAACGCATTCAGATTGTGTCGATACTTTAGAACAATGATCTATGGGTCATATGTGATGTGTAAAAATCAAACCTGCCTCAATCCGAGGTGCGGTGTGTCCGACACCATTCAAAGTGTCTCTCTTTTGTTTAAAATGGACAAGATTATAAGTGAAAAGAACAACTGACATACGAAAAAACTGACCAAACACATTCAAAATGTGTTGATGCTTTAAGAAAACGATCCATGGGTCATATGTGATGTGTACAAGCTAACTTGGGCTCAATCCGAGTCATAGTGTGGCCGGGATCAGTCTAAGTGTCTCTCTTTTATTTAAAATGGACAACATTTTAAGTACATATGGAAAACCGAACAAACGCATTCGGTTTCTGTTGAAACTTTAGGAGAACAATCCATGGGTCATATGTGATTTGTACGAATTAACCCTGCCTCAATCTGAGACGCGGTGTGGCCGGAACCACTCAAAGTGTCTGTCTTTTGTTTCAAAAGGACATCATTTTAAGTGAAAAACATCAACTGGCATACGAAAAATCGATAAAATGCATTCAGATTATGTCTATACTTTAGCCCAATGATCCATGGGTCATATGTGACGTGTACAAGTCAACCCCGCCTCAATACAAGATGTGGTGTGGCTGAAACCACTCTAATTGTGTCTCTTTTGTTTGAAATGGATAGGATTATAAGTGAAAAGAACAACTGGCATACGGAAAACTAACCAAATGCATTCGAAATGTGTTGATGGTTTAGGAAAATGATCCATGGGTCATATGTGATGTGTACGAGTCAACCTCGCCTTAATATGAGGCATGGTGTGGCCGGGATCACTCTAAGTGGATCTCTTTTATTTAAAATGGACAACATTTTAAGTACATATGGAAAACTGACCAAACGGATTCTGATTGTGTTGATACTTTAGCACAATGATCCATGGGTCATATGTGACATGTATGCATCAACCCCACCTCAATCAGAGATGAAGTGTGGCTGACACCACTCAAAGTGTCTGTCTTTGGTTTTAGAAGGACATCATTTTAATTGAAAAACATCAACTGGCATACGAAAAACCAACCAAATGCATTCGGATTGTGTTGATACTTTAGAAAAACGATACATGGGTCATATGTGATGTGTAAGAGTCAACCCCGCCTCAATCTAAGGTGAGATGTGGCCGACACCATTCAAAGTGTCTCTCTTTTGTTTAAATTGGACAAGATTATAAGTGAAAAGAACATCTGACATACGAAAAACTGACAAAATGCATTCTGATTCTGTTGATAATTTATCACAATGATCCATGAGTCATATGTGATGTGCACGAGTCAGCCCCGCCTTAATACGAGTCACGGTGTGGCCGGGATCACTCTAAGTGGCTCTCTTTTGTTTAAAATGGACAACATTTTAAGTAGATACAGAAAACTGACCAAATGGATTCTGATTGTGTTGATACTTTAGCAAAACGATCCATGGGTCATATGTGACATGTATAAATCAACCCCGCCTCAATCGGAGATGCATTGTGGTTGGCACCACTCAAAGTGTCTGTCTTTTGTTTCAAAAGGACATCATTTTAAGTGAAAAACATTAACTGGCATACGAAAAACCAACCAAACGCATTCGGATTGTGTATATACTTTAGCACAACAATCCATGGGTCATATGTGATGTTTATGAGTCAATATCCCCTCAATATGATGTGTGGTGTGTCCGACACCATTCAAAGTGTCTCTCTTTTGTTGAAAATGGACAGGATTATAAGTGAAAAGAACAAACTGACATACGAAAAACCAACCAAATGCATTCGAAATGTGTTGATGCTTTAGGAAAATGATATATGGGTCATATATGATGTGTACGAGCCAACCCTGCCTTAATATGAGGCACGGTGTTGCCGGGATCACTCTAAGTGGCTCTCTTTTGTTTAAAATGGACAACATTTTAAGTACATACGGAAAACCGACCAAACGCATTCGGTTTCCGTTGAAACTTAAGGAGAACGATCCATGGGTCATATGTGACGTGTAAAAATCAACCTCGCCTCAATCTAAGATGTGGTGTGGCTGGCACCACTCAAAGTGTCTGTCTTTTTTTTCAAAAGGATATCATTTTAAGTGAAAAACATCAACTGGCATATGGAAAACTGACCAAACGCATTCAGATTGTGTTGATACTTTAGGAAAATGATTCATGGGTAATTTGAGACGTGTACGAGTCAACCTCGTCTAAATCTGAGATGCAGTGTGGCCAGCACCACTCTAATTATGTCTCTTTTGTTTAAAATGGATAGGATTATAAGTGAAAAGAACAACTGGCATACAGAAAACCGACCAAACACATTAGGAATCTGTTGATAATTTATCACAATGATCCATGGGTCATATGTGACGTGTACGAGTCAACCCCGCCTCAATACAAGATGTGGTGTGGCCGAAACCACTCTAATTGTGTCTCTTTTGTTTAAAATGGATAGGATTATAAGTGAAAAGAACAACTGGCATACGGAAAACTAACCAAATGCATTCGAAATGTGTTGATGGTTTAGGAAAATGATCCATGGGTCATATGTGATGTGTATGAGTCAACCCATCCTTAATCTGAGGCATGGTGTGGCTGGGATCACTCTAAGTGGCTCTCTTTTATTTAAAATGGACAACATTTTAAGTACATATGGAAAACTGACCAAACGGATTCTGATTGTGTTGATACTTTAGCACAATGATCCATGGGTCATATGTTACATGTATGAATCAACCCCACCTCAATCGGAGATGAAGTGTGGCCGACACCACTCAAAGTGTCTGTCTTTTGTTTCAGAAGGACATCATTTTAAGTGAAAAACATCAACTGGCATACGAAAAACCAACCAAATGCATTCGGATTGTGTTGATACTTTAGAACAACGATCCATGGGTCATATGTGATGTGTAAGAGTCAACCCCGCCTCAATCCAAGGTGCGGTGTGGCCGACACCATTCAAAGTGTCTCTGTTTTGTTTAAAATGGACAAGATTATAAGTGGAAAGAAAATATGACATACGAAAAACCGACCAAACGCATTCTAATTCTATTGATAATTTATCACAATGATCCATGAGTCATATGTGATGTGCACTAGTCAACCCCGCCTTAATCCGAGGCACGGTGTGGTCGGGATCACTCTAAGTGGCTCTCTTTTGTTTAAAATGGACAACATTTTAAGTACATACGGAAAACTGACCAAATGGATTCTGATTGTGTTGATACTTTATAAAAATGATCCATGGGTCATATGTGACATGTATAAATCAACCCCGCCTCAATCGGAGATGCATTGTGGTTGGAACCACTCAAAGTGTCTGTCTTTTGTTTCAAAAGGACATCATTTTAAGTGAAAAACATTAACTGGCATACGAAAAACCAACCAAACGCATTCGGATTGTGTCGATACTTTAGCACAACAATCCATGGGTCATATTTGATGTTTATGAGTCAATATCGCCTCAATCCGATGTGTGGTGTGTCCGACACCATTCAAAGTGTCTCTCTTTTGTTTAAAATGGACAGGATTATAAGTGAAAAGAACAAACTGACATACGAAAAACCAACCAAACGCATTCTAAATGTGTTGATGCTTTAGGAAAACGATATATGGGTCATATGCGATGTGTACGAGCCAACCCTGCCTTAATATGAGGCACGGTGTTGCCGAGATCACTCTAAGTGTCTCTCTTTTGTTTAAAATGGACAACATTTTAAGTACATACGGAAAACTGACCAAACGCATTCAGTTTCCGTTGAAACTTAAGGAGAAAGATCCATGGGTCATATGTGATGTGTAAAAATCAACCCCGCCTCAATCTGAGATGTGGTGTGGCTGGAACCACTCAAAGTGTCTGTCTTTTGTTTCAAAAGGACATCATTTTAAGTGAAAAACATCAACTTTCATATGGAAAACCGACCAAACACATTCAGATTGTGTTGATACTTTAGGACAATGATTCATGGGTCATTTGAGACGTGTAAGAGTCAACCCCGTCTAAATCCGAGATTAGGTGTGGCCAGCACCACTCTAATTGTGTCTCTTTTGTTTAAAATGGATATGATTATAAGTGAAAAGAAAAACTGACATATAGAAAACCGACCAAACACATTCTTAATCTGTTGATAATTTATCACAATGATCCATGGGTCATATGTGACGTGTATGAGTCAACACCACCTCAATCCGAGGCCCGGTGTGGCCAGGATCACTCCAAGTGGCTCTCTTTTGTTTTAAATGGACAACATTTTAAGTACATAAAGAAAACTGACCAAACGGATTCTGATTGTGTTGATACTTTAGTACAACGATCCATGGGTAATATGTGACGTTTATGAGCCAAATCGAGCTCAATACGAGTCGCAGTGTGGATGGGATCAGTCTAAGTGTCTCTCTTTTGTTTAAAATGGACAACATTTTAAGTACATACGGAAAACTGACCAAACGCACTCGGTTTCTGTTGAAACTTTAGGAGAACGATCCATGGTTCATATATGATGTGTACGAATCAACCCTGCCTCAATCTGAGACGCGGTGTGGCCAGCACCACTCAAAGTGTCTGTCTTTTGTTGCAAAAGGACATCATTTTAAGTGAAAAACATCAAATGGCATACGGAAAACCGACCAAACGCATTAATATTGTATCGATACTTTATCCCAATGATACATGGGTCATATTTGATGTGTATGAGTCAACCCCACCTCAATACAAGATGCGGTGTGGCCGACACCACTCTAAATTTGTCTCTTTTGTTTAAAATTGACAGGATTATAAGTGAAAATAACAACTGGCATACGGAAAACCGACCAAACGCATTTGAAATGTGTTGATGCTTTAGGAAAACGATACATGGGTCATATGTGACATGTAAAAGTCAACTCATCCTTAATCTGAGGCATGGTGTGGCCAGGATCACTCTAAGTGGCTCTCTTTTGTTTAAAATGGACAACATTTTAAGTACATACGGAAAACCGACCAAATGCATTCGGTTTCCGTTGAAACTTTAGATGAACAATACATGGGTCATATGTGACGTGTATGAATCAACCCCGCCTCAATCTGAGACGTGGTGTTGCCGACAGCACTCAAAGTGTCTGTCTTTTGTTTCAAAAGGATATCATTTTAAGTGAAAAACATCAACTGGCATACAGAAAACCGACCAAAAGCATTCAGATTGTGTTGATAATTTAGGAAAATGATTCATGGGTCATTTGAGATGTGTACGAGTCAAACCCGTTTAAATCCAAGATGCGGTGTGGCTGGCACCACTCTAACTGTGTCTCTTTTGTTTAAAATGGATAGGATTATAAGTGAAAAGAACAACTGACATACGGAAAGCCAACCAACGCATTCAGAATCTGTTGATAATTTATCACAACAATCCATGAGTCATATGTGACGTGTACGGGCTAATCCGGGCTCAATCTGAGTCACGGTATGGCCGGGATCAGTCTAAGTGTCTCTCTTTTGTTTAAAATGGACAACATTTTAAGTACATATGGAAAACCAACCAAACGCATTCGGTTTCCGTTGGAACTTTAGTAGAAATAACCATGGGTCATATGTGATGTGTACGAGTCAACCTCACCTCAATCCGAGTTGTGGTGTGGCCGACACCACTCAAAGTGTCTCTCTTTTGTTTAAAATTGACTTCATTTTAAGTGAAAACAACAACTAGCATACAGAAAATCGACCAAACGGATTCTGATTATGTCAATACTCTAGAACAATGATCCATGGGTCATATGTGATATGTAAGAGTCAACCCTACCTCAATCCGAGATGCGGTGTGGCCGACACTATTCATAGTGTCTCTCTTTTGTTTAAAATGGACATCATTTTAAGTGAAAACAACAACTGACATATGAAAAACTGACCAAATGTATTTGAAATGTGTTGATGCTTTAGGACAACGATCCATGGGTCATATGTGACGTGTAAGAGTCAACCCCACCTTAATCTGAGGCACGGTATGGTCGGGATCACTCTAAATGGCTTTCTTTTGTTTAAAATGGACATCATTTTAAGTACATACGAAAAACTGACCAAATGGATTCTGATTGTATTGATACTTTAGCACAATGATCCATGGGTCATATGTGACGTGTACGAATCAACCCCGTCTCAATATGAGACGCGGTGTGGCCGGAACCACTCAAAGTGTCTATCTTTTGTTTCAAAAGGACATCATTTTAAGTGAAAAACATCAACTAGAATACGGAAAACCGATCAATATGTTGATACTTTAGGACAACAATCGATGGGTCATTTGTGACGTGTATGAGTTAACCTCGCCTAAATCCGAGGCACAGTGTGGCCAGTATCACTCCAAGTGTATGTATTTTGTTTAAAATGGACATCATTTCAGGTAAAAATATATGGTATACAAAAAACTGATCAAATTATGAATTGAATTCCGGATTCCACATATAATTTTCATCTAAATTTTAAATTGAATTCTAAATGACTTATGTATGTTTATAATTACGCCATGAATTATAATTTAATTATGGATGTGTATAGTTCCAGGATGCATTATATGTTAAATGTGTATGAATTTGTTCTCTATATGTATGTGTTAGTTGGTTATTACAGGTACAATAATTGTATATGTATGTGTTAGTTTATTGCAGGTACAATAATTGGATTGAAAATGAGAGGGAATGCACAAAATGAGGCCTGCTGTGCAAATTGTAGAGCTGTTGTGCAAATTGCAGGCTGTTGTGCAATTTGCACAGCATAGGCTATGCCAACAGTTTCAAACCATTGGCATAACATCTCTGATTCTTTTTTACCAACGGTTCAGTGAACCATTGGTAAAAAAACCTTTCCCAACGGTTTATAAACCATTGGGAAAGAGGAGAGTCCTTGGGATTTCCCAACGGTTCAAGCCAAACCGTTGGGAAAAACTATCCCAACGGTTTGGCACAACTGTTGGGATAGGTTAATTTTTCCCCACCCTATCCCAACAGTTCATTGTAAACCGTTGGGAAAAGATTTCCCAACGGCTTACTTCCCTACAGTTTGTAGAACCGTTGGTATAACATATACCAACAGTTCTGCAGCCTTTCCCAACGGTACAGAACCGTTGGGAAAGACTGTATTTCCAGTAGTGATTTTCAAATTTGAACAAAGAGGATTAAACACTTTCATTTGAAAACCATTTTTAGAAACCTAATCAAAATCAATTTCCCACTTTCCAAGGAAAATAATACACCAGAAATGCAAAAAGTAAAACACACATCAAGGGAAATGTAGGTATACATATGAGCATTATAATCACTACTGCAAGCAAAAAAAGCCGAATAGACATGGGTGAACCTAGGAGTTTGAGAATAAACCATAAGACATCAATACATGCGAAATCATCCTTGTTGACATGTCACGATGAAATCAAAACGCACAATACGCTCGACCATCCTCTATCGGGCAGGTCGAGGGCAAATCCCATAGTAATAAACCCAATATATTCACCTACTATGGGCCACTGGTCAGTACCATAACCTACCAGTGCAACAATCATTCTTAGAATATTCTCTCAACATGCCAGATTCCCATATCTCAAGTGTTTGGAAAGGGGGTGAGCCAACCGATGCCAACCGAGCATCCAATCATATATATATATAAATCCCAATAGGCATCACCCCGAGCCACTCCATGGAACAACCTCTTGCCTTTAAACTACTCAAGTACCAGGGAGCCTCTAAGCACGGCCTCCCAAATAATCAATTGCAACCAAGTCATGAGAGTTGTCCTAGGAGGGTTTTTATCAAAACATTTTCATCGCTTTCCATAAAGTTCCAAACAAGCATTAAATACATTTCACAATCACTACTCTAAAAAGAACCAAAACGCTTGTTCATGCTTGAGAAGAAATCATTTATCATTAAAACCAGAACTAAATTTGAAATTCCGTGAATTATGTTTAAAGTCCAAACAGGCATTCTTTCAATACTGGGTGTCCACTCGTCAAGAAAATGTTTCAAGTATCGTGTATAAAATAAAAGACTCTTTTTTACACCAAATAATCATTTAAAAATTAATTGTATTATATTAAAAATTAATTATCTTATATTATATCACATTTATTAAAATTAATAAAATGTTTAATTTGAACAATTAGTGTGCACAAACAGCAAGAAATAATGTAACTTAAATTTTAAAAAGCAGTGCAATGGGAACCGACCTCGAGTCGTAGCTCAGACACGACGACACAATACACCTCGCACAGGCGCACAAGCACATGCAAGCCGATGATCACGGTGTCGCGAGGTTACCTCGCCAACACGCTGAAACAAATGCCCCATAACTAAGAACACATAGCCACTGACTTAGAACAAACCAAACGAACAACCAGCACAAAAGAACCAGCTCGACATAACTTCAAAATACAACTCGCGCCATCAACACCATTTATTAAAACACTTTAAAATCCACAAAGTGTTTACAAAAACCACACAACACCAAAATAAATCACTAATCATTTTAAAGAGCCACCGGGCCATTTCAAGAAAACACTAAGAGTGCAAAGCAAGACAAAAGCGCACAACACGATGAAATTAACATTTAAAAGCACGTGTGCCTAAATGCTTTTTCCAAAACCATATTCCTTTTAGTTAAATAAATCACAACTCAAACTAAAAGTGTACAAAAGGCCTACATGCTAATACTAACTGACTCCTTCCATTTTACTCACACCAAAAACCCATTTTAAATACTTTTACCAACACTTTCACAATTTATAAAAATAAAATTTGACAAGCACAAGAAAAACACACACTATATCAACCAAATGCATATTTGATAGTCCATTTAATCAATCTCGCACACCATTTAAATCAGAAATGTGCTTACACGGGCCAAAGGAGTATATACCATTAGGCAACTAATGTGCATAACACATTTAAAGACTTAAAACCACCACTTTATGTTGTTTGTTAAAACCAAACCATGCCAGAATATTCATTAATCAATAAAGAGAGCCAATCGTGAAAATTTGACTAAAACATGATGTGTGCAACTTAGCAAAACACAACACACACCACGATCCAATTTTAAAATGAAGCGCTCCTCAAGAGAATTTCCAAAACATGTTTCGCATTATTAATATTATTTAATAAACCATACAAAAATTATAAAAACAATTTCAAGGGAAAAACCCACAACTTTACACACACAACAAACTCGTTCAAAAACCCTTTTTATGGTCAAACGCACACCTGCAACGTATTAAGGCAAAACACACACCATTTACATGATTAAAATCGCAAATTGCACAATTTAATAAAACTATTAAACAAGATATAATTGATTTCCATCAAAGCACACCTTATTTCACAAGATAAAATGTATTCTAATAATATCGAGTGTCTAATTAACAATCAAGAAAGGTGAAAACATCACGAAATCAAAGAAATCTAAATTTAAAGAATATTTGCAAAGGGTTCCTGCCTCAATTGATGATGAAATTCCGAAAATTGGTGCAAAACCCCATTTGCACCTCAATCGCACCCAAGAGAGATTAAATCAAACCTAAAACAATCATCTCAGACAATCAATTTTAAGATCGACCTAAAAAAAATTGAAACCCTAAAACCTAGGGTTTGGGGTAAACTAAAAAAAATAAAAAATAAAACTAAATCAAGATTAAAAATCACCAGAGGGGGGTCGCTACTGGAGGGTGTCGCCGGTGAGGAGCCTCCTCCAGCAAGAGGGCTGGCTAAAGGGTGCGGGGCATACGGGTTGGCCGAGAGAGGGGAGGGGTTGCAGCTCTGCTCGCTGCGCACAGGGAGGGACCACCGAGGAAGGGGGGGTGTCCGGGAGGTGCGGCGACGGAGGGCAGCCGACCAAAGGTGGTGCGTGCCAGCGAGGGAAGGACGGGAGGGTGGTCATGGGATGTAGCGCACAAGAGGGGAGGGCACCCACGGGCTGCACATGAGCTATGAGAACTACAAGAAAACCAAAAAAAGAAAAAAAAAGAAATGAAAACCTAAATTGAATATTATTATTATTATTATTATTATTATTATTAACTTAATAATAATATTATGATTAACAATAATAAAAATAATAATAAGAAGAATAATGATAAAAATAAAAAAAATAAAAATAAACACCTCATTAATAATAATATTATTAATTACATAATAACACTATTATTATCACAAATTAAACATTCAACTCATCTTATCTACATAAATATTTATTTATTCTATATGACAGGCATTCGCGCGGGCACCCGGGCTGACTGCATAGCTACCGCTCACCATGCGGTGACCGTTCACGGGTCCGAAACCCACTAAAAATGTTAAGCGACAGAAAAAAAATTTAAGTCGGGACCCAGCCCGGACCTTGGCGCGAGAATGCGGAGCCCAAAAATAATAAAATAATAAAATTAAATTAAATTAGGAAGTCGGGGTGTGACACTAACACATGTCCTAATTCTATTGGATAAGTGTATTTCAACAAAAATAAACCTTATGAATAAAATATGATCCTTTTTTATCCACTTGGATTAAATTATGACATTTATTATATTTTATTTAAAGAAGAGTTAAAAGTGTTAAATTCAAATTTTAATAACTAAACCATTTTTAATAAAGGGTTATAAATAAGATAAATTAGACTATAAATATTAATTATAAAGATAAAAATATTTCTTACATCATGGTATTTTATTTATAATTTTTAGAAATTAAATAATTAAATTTACTTATGACACAATGATGATGCATTAATTACCTTATTAATGAAAGATTAAAATAATTGATATTATAAATATTAAAATACATATAAATTGAGACTTTTGATGCATCCCAAGAATTTTATAGGTGAATATGACATTTTAGGGTTGATTTAATGTATTTTTTTTGAAATAATCAAGTTTTTTTTACTTTCAAAAAAACCAAATACTAAATAGTGTCAAAATTGACATAAATGAGTTTTTAAAACAGATACTATATTATTAAATGATATAATATTCATAAAAATATAAGGTTCAGCCAAAGGACTTATATAATGATATATACATCATTAATGAACCACTTGAGGTTCTCTTGGAATTTTATAGTAATTTTATTAACCATACAATATAAAAATACAAAAAGACATGGTAAAAGTTAAACTATTTAACTAAGAGTTAAATCTAAAATATAAGGTTAATATGGTGACCTAAACTTGTCTAAAACCTATTGGTTGAGAATATTTAGACCCATACCCACCTTAGACTCGAAATAAATCCATTTTGATCCATTATAAACCGAATATTATTTTATAATAAAATAATATTTCAAGATTTTCCTAAAGTGACCATCACCTCTCTTATAAAAGGGTACTTCCCCTTCTCTCAAATTCACACCTCCAAAGATATTTGTCTCAGCCAACCCCTTCTCAAATATCATCTCAACTACCCTCAATTAAATCTAGAGGTCTTAATTTTATCATAAAACCAACCTAAGGATCCCTTTTGTTAAATCAAAAGGAAATACCCGAAGAAGAGGTAATTATTTCATCACCTCTTTCAAAGTTATTTTCTTCTTCGACTTCCTCTTTATTTGTTATTTCCATACTAAAATAATAACTCCAATACCTTATACATAATGAGATGTTATTATAAATATGGTACAACCATATTCATTATTCTATCCATCCTATGAATGACAAAGTCACGTACATACGACTTACCGTCTCCACGTTGTGGTGTAGTTTGTTATTCAACACTTTATTATTTGGATGGGTATAATAATGAGTATAATTGATGTAAATAATAAATATAACATTCTAATGATTCTGTATATATAATATACCATCCAATTAAATATAATTTCACCATCAATGGAATGATATTGTCACTCGTGTGTACGTACGGCTTACCATCTCCATGACGCGATGAGATTGCATCTCCCATCGTAACCATTAAAGAATAATTTTTATTGAATGATTAAAAATAGTTTTTAAGAACTTAATATCATTATGTATATGAATAAAATACATCATATCCATAACAAACATGACTTATGTAACAAAACATATAAAGGAAAATGAATCAGTTAACACTGGAAACATTGATACTACTGAAATATTATTAACAAAGCAATATTATAAGATCATATATGATATCATATTTATGTATGTGGATTCTTGTATAATTTAATAAAAATTATTTAACCATTATACAGGAGGTTAACTATAATGTCTCAGATTTTTCCGTTTATTATTTTTAAATATTATATGGAATTATTTCGAGATCGGGCGTGAAGACGGCACATCGTTCTGAGGTCCACTGATCCCGGAATGGTGGTTTGAACTTTTTTTAGTTAAGTGAGTCGGCACTTGTGCACGGATGTGGCAGTTTCCAAAACGGATACCCGGATTAAAAATCTGAGCGCACTGTTGCGTCCGGGATGATGAATTTACCTAAGAATGAGGCCAACCTCGACTGGCACGGGTCGAGGGAAAAAGTTATTTTTTGGATGTTTTAACTAAAATAAAAATAAATTAAATTAACAAGTTCATTTTATTTTCATTTAAGGAAACATCCGCTGCAGCGCGGAAATGGTGCAACTATTTTTTTAAATTAATGGCGTGTCATAATAGCTTCAAAATGGAGAGTCAACGTCATTAATGCTGTCACATAATTAAATGACAACATGTTTCCCTTTTTAATGGGTTAAGAAATTGTTGATTGTTGGCAACGGCTGAGAGGAACCTCTGCCGAATCTGCGAGGCGTTGGAGGAAATTCTCGGTGACGAACGACAACAGATCGAAACCAAGGATCGTTGCACCGATGTTGAAGGATCTCGACAACAACGGCATCACAACACCTTCGTCAATGATCGATCCTTTCGAAAGGTAGGGGTTGTTATTTAGATTTCTTTTCCCCGTATTTAAGTTTAAACGACGAACGCGGATCAACCACGAACAAGTTGATCCGTGGACTCGTACGTTTTTGCGGGAGGGATTTTTTCTTCGGGAAGATTGTGGGGAATTGATCCATGCTTTATGTTTTTATTGATTCTTGATCCGTTTAATCCTATTAACGAGAGTGGATCAATGTCGTGACGAACGACGGTGAAGGTTCATTCCTCATTTTGTTTATTTGGATTTCTTCCTCCTTTTTCCCCGTGCGTTCTTCGCGTTCTTCGCGGGGCGACGAACAACATATCGTTGTGCATACGTTCTGTGACGCAACGATCCCAAATCAAAGGTTCGACATCACAACGACCTTGTGGAGGTGTGGTGACGATGGCGAACGACGAATCGGACCGGATCAGAAACAGTGTTCTTCAATCGTTCTTCGTGCGGGAAGATCAGAACACGTTTTCAGAGCTGATCGGAGGCCCGAAAACGTCGGAAGCGGGTTCGTGGTGTCAGGGCAACTAGAACCTAGAAGTTTTGCGGCGATCGAACGGTGAGACTATGATTGGAGCAGCACAGGAGGCGCACCGGCAAAGAGCGTCGTTTCTGGAAATTTCCAGAATACACGGTGTGTACTTCTGAAGCACACGTCGTGTAGTAATGGAGGTGGAGGATAGGGTTTCAAGGTCAAAGAAGAATCACACGGCGTGTGACTCTGGTCACACGGCGTGTTGGACCTTCCCCGAAGCTCGGCGTGTACTTTGGGTAGTACACGGACACGGGATGATCTACACGGCTTCAGGCGGCACGGTGTGTACTGCTTGGCAGAGGCGGCTATGCGGAGCTCGGCGTGTATCCCGGGGAGACACAGACACGGGATGGAGTACATGACCCTGTACTCCATCACCCGGCCAGGCGAGGCTAGCAGCACGGGTCACCCCGTGTGCATATTACACGGGTTGGAGTACACGGGTTGGTGACCGTGTACGGGCACATGGCCAGAGTACACGAAGCCAACCCCAGTTACCCAGACATGGCATGTACCCCGTACTACATGCCGTGTACTATGTTTTTCTACATGACCAGCCTCACGACATGAGCCGTTGTACACGGGCATTACCCGGAATCAGACAACACGGCGTGTATCATTTCTACACGCCGTGTACTTTTTGGAAAACGGCTTGGTCCTTTTTTTCACCATGCCTTGAACATATTTAGTTTGGGTTAGTGCCCCTTCTTCTTATTTCCCTGAGGGTCAGGCATCTTTCCCTCATGCAGGATTTTGGTCCCTTCAGCAGGACTTTCTGTGATAGAGTCAGGCATCCATCCGAGAGGCCCAGATCGATATCCTCTATCCATTCCAGACCCTAAGTAGAGTCAGGAATCGACATGACCAACTCTACTGGGCGTTGATCCTCTACCTAGCAGGTGAATTCCAGATGAGTCGTGGTATCCGCCATGGCCCTGGCAGTGATCCTCATCTATGTATCGAGATCTTTCCCACTCAGGAGTGTGTCTCCCTTAATGAGTGCTTCTATCTACTGTAACTTTTCCACTCAGGAGTGTGTCTCCCGTAATGAGTGTAGCTATCTCTCGTGACGGTTCCCGATGAACAGCACTTCTCAGACGGATGTCATCAGAGCTATAGGACTCGTGGAGTGTGTTCTCCCGGAATGAGTGCATCACAGAATCTTCGAACAGAATCCCTTACGGGGGTATGCAGTTGCGTGACTTGCCTTTAGACCATGGGTCTGGATTTTGAGTATATCTTGTTTATTTTATATGTTCTATAAAAATATATTGTGCATAGCTGACTGTACCTTTACTTTGTATTGCTTGTGGATTTCGGGGTCCTCTATTGAGTATTGTTATACTCACCCCTGCACGGGCTTTGCCCGCACGTCTGGTGTCTTGTGCAGACGAGCAACCTTTTGACAGAGTCCAGGGTGGACCAGGAAAGGACTGAGCTTTATGAGTTCCCTACAGGCCGAGGCATTCCTATGGCTATGAGCGGCAGTCCCAGTACCTTTTGAGCTTACAGGTTGGACTTTGCAGTTTCAGACTCTTGTTTATTTTCTTTTTGGTGGGATTGTATTTTTGGCCCAGTTTACTTTTATAGTACTCTACCTTTCATCGTACTATGATGGTTGGGTTTAGTTGTATGCATGCATTTTGTTCCTTAGTGTTTTACATTTCAACATTTGTGGGCTTGGAGATGTGTGCGTGTGTACAGGTACTTAGGCAATGCCTCCCATGTTTGTGATATGCCTACTCGGTGCTAGTCACCAACCCCTGGCCTATTGGAGGTGGGCTTGGGGAGTCATGGCATGGGCCCCACTGGGACGGGTCGTGACAGAGTGGTATCAGAGGTGGTCGGTTCTACCTTAGGACCAAGAGTCTGTGAGTTTGGTTTGGGGAAACAGTGTTAAGTGTTTTGAGTTTGGCTTTCAGGCCAGAGACCCCAGTGTTGGTACGGCGGCCGACGTATCCATACACCAGGACTCTGATAACCTGCTTTTTGACCCGGTTTATGAAAACAATGGTTGTGGGGAAATAAAAGGTGCATGCATCATATAGGAATGGGTTGTGTTTTCCATGTCCTTGGTGTCAACTATCCAGATATACTTATTGATCGTGACGCATCTTGTTTCTCTATAGGATGCCTCCGCGACGCATACCCTCTAGGATTCAGTAGCACGATCACGAGGATGACCCCCTCAGTGACGAGGCTTCGATACAGGGACCATCTCCCTAGGCGTTACAACTAGGTGGTGCACCTGTTATACCAGCACCAGTGGAGCAGCCAGTGGTACCTGCAGTACCGACCGGTGAGGAGCGTAAGCTTAGCACGCTCCATGAGTTCTAGAGACAGAGACCCCTCAGGTTCCAAGGCGAGCCCGACCCTCAAGCGGCTGAGGACTGGCTTGTGGCGGTGACCAGAGTTTTCCATCTAGCGAGGACACTAGCAGACCGGATGGTGATCCTAGGAGCGAGCCTTCTTCAGGGTTCGGCGGGACGATGGTGGAGTCTGACCACGCAGACTCATGACGAGGAGACTCTTTCGTGGACGGAGTTTGAGCGACTCTTCAGGGAGGATTTCTCTCCAGTTACGCTGAGAGCTGTGTGCATCCAGGAGCTTCTTTAGCTCCAGAAGGGCAGTATGACGGTGACCGACTATTCATCGAGGTTCACCAACCTCGCCAGGTACTCGATGGATATGGTCAGGGATCAGTACTTCAGGGCTCGGACCTTTGAGTGAGGTTTACGGTGAGACATTCGAGCTAGTGTCGTCCCTCTATGCATTTAGACTTATGCTGGAGTACTCGAGTGGGCCTTGGTGATCGAGAGCTTCTTGGTGGAACAGAGACAGCCGTCGGAAGTCAGCAGCAGGCAAACAGGTGTAGAGACACCGGCAACAGGGAGTCGATGTCAGGCACAGGGATCTAGACATGGGAGACGTCATAGGAGGACCCAGGAAAGGGGATCGACAATCCAGGGATCTCAGGCTCGATCTAGTCAGCCTAGGGAGAAGCAATTCTACGCATGCGATGATAGGGGACATCTCTCTAGAGATTGCCCGACCCGTCGAGCTGCTGACAGGGAAGTGGTGGATGGACCACCGAGACAGAGGCAGAGAATAGAGCAGGCAGACCCTCCAGGCGGCGAACGTGGCAGAGGAGCAGGGAGAGCTGTGGGCGGTGGCAGACGCTTCGACTTACTTCCACCACCACCCCCAGGAGGTCCGCACCAAGCTCAGGGAGTTGGGGACAAGGACGGGGATAGGTGCATGTGGTCGAGGCATACGACCCAGGGGATCCAGGGATGATTTGAGGTACGATCTGTGTCTTTTCTACCTTAGCTGTCGTACTCATAGACACATGATCCAGTCATTCCCTTATAGCCACATGTCTTGTACAAAACCTCGAGATTCCAGTAGAACTGTTGACTCGGTCCTTATGCTTGTAGACACCTACGGGAGGAGACTCGATGATCACACACCTTTGCAGACAGTGTGATCTTAACCTTGGAGGTGAGAGTTTCGGTTGGAACCTCTTGGTGGTAACGTCGAGGCCTTATGACGTCATTCTTGGTATGGATTGGTTATATTCATTCCATGCCCAGATTGATTGTTTTAGGCGAAGGGTGCGATGTGTCCGCCGTGATAGAATGAGGTTTTCCTTTGTCAGAGAAAAGGAAACCCAGGCAGCACAAAATGGGCTCATGCATAGGAGAGTGCAGCCGATCACTCATGAGTTGGCTAGCCTTACCCTCGGAGCAGTGGATGTTATGATCTCTCAGTTCACAACAGTGGTGGCGGAGTATGAGTACGTATTTCCAGAAGATGTTCCAGGGTTACCTCCCCACCGGGAAATTGACTTCTGCATCGACTTACACCCCGGGACGACACCGATTTCCTCATCGGCTTATCGGATGGCTCCCGCAGAGCTTCGCGACCTGAGGGTGCAGTTGGAGGATTTTCAGAGCAAGGGTTTCGTGAGATCCAGTGTCTCCCCCTGGGCGGCTCCAGTATTGTTTTCCAAGAAGGAAGATGAGAGTCTGAGGTTGTGTGTGGATTACCAGCGCCTGAACCAAGTGACGGTGAAGAACAAATATTCACTGCCGAGAATCAATGACCTCTTCGATCAGCTAAGAGGGGCACAATGGTTCTCGAAGGTTGACCTTTGACTAGGATATCACTAGCTATGAGTGCGGGATGAGGATATACCGAAGATGGATTTCAGATGTCGCTATGGTCACTATGAGTACTTGGTGATGCCCTTTGGCGTGACGAACGCCTCCGCAGTGTTCATGGGGTTGATGAACCAGATCTTCCAGCCGTACTTAGAACAGTTCATAGTGGTCTTCATCGACGACATCCTTGTATACTTGGCATCATAGAAGGAGCATGTAAGACAACTACGGATGGTTCTGGACATACTTTGGGAGCACCAGCTTTATGGGAATCTCTCAAAGTTTCAGTTCTAGATTGGGGAGGTCCACTTTCTGGGACATGTCATCTCAGCAGATGGAGTAGCTGTGGACCCAGCCAAGGTGGAGGCTATGTTAGCATGGGATCCACCTCGGAGCATGACGGAGGTGCAAATCTTCCTTGGGTTGGCAGGGTATTACCGGAGATTCATTCCTGACTTCTCCCGGATATCAGCACCGATGAAAACCTTGACTGGGAAGGGGAAACCCTTCATGTGGACAGAAAAGTGCCAGCAGGCTTTCGAGAAGTTGAGACAGAGTTTGACGAGCTCCCCAGTCTTTAGATTTCCTGAGGAAGGTGTCGAGTACGTAGTTTTCTATGATGCATCAGGGACCGGGATCGGTTGTGTCCTGATGCAGCGGCATGCAGTGATTGCTTATGGTTCGCGCCAGCTTAGGCCACATGAGCAGAACTATGCGACCCATGATCTCGAGTTGGTAGTGGTAGTCTTCGCATTGAAGATGTGGCGACACTACCTTATGGGCGAGCGGTTCATTGTCTACTCTGACCACAAGAGCCTCAAGTACGTCTTCTCACAGAAGGATCTGAATATGAGGCAGAGACGTTGGCTAGAGTTCCTCCAGGACTATGATTTTGAGATCATCTATACTCCTGGGAAGGGGAACAAGGTGGTAGATGCTCTTAGCAGAAGGTCGAGCTCACAGCTGTTGAGTGAGGTGACATAGCAGTTAGCTGCGTTACAGTTATCCTTCGTGGATGGAGAGGATACAACTTACCTACAGTCAATGGTTGTCACCCCTCCACTCTTATAGCGAGTTAGGGAGGCGCAACTTGGGGATGACAACTGTGTGGATTTACATGCTCAAATATCCATAGGACATGCTCCTGATGGATATTCGCAAGGTGGGGATCACATACTTCTTTTCAGAGGACGCACTGTTATACCAGTGGCATTCCAGGAGGAAGTCCTGAGGGGGTTTCATACATCCCCTTTGGCGGTACATCCTGGAGTAGCAAAGATGTACCAGGATCTTCGACAATAGTTCTGGTGGTCAGGCATGAAGAAGGCAGTAGCAGAGTTCTTTTCTCGATGCCTCACATGCCAGCAGGTGAAGGCTGAGCACCAGGTTCCAGCGGGATTATCTCACCCCCTGGAAGTCCCAGAGTGGAAGTGAGATGGAATATCGATGGACTTCGTGATGGGCTTACCAAGGACGTCCAAAGGGAATGATTCTATCTGGGTGATCATTGACCGACTCACCAAGTCGGCCCACTTCCTAGCTATCAGGGTCCAGAGTTAGTACGACCTACTACAAAAAAGGTACAGATCATTTGGGAGCGGATAAAGACTGCCCAGAGCCGGCAGAAGTCTTATACTGACAAACGAAAGAGACCTATGTAGTTCGAGTAGGGAGACCACGTCTTTCTTCGGGTCTCACCTCGACGAGGGTTGTGGAGATTTGGTCGAGGCGGCAAGCTATCTCCGAGGTTCATCGGACCTTTCTAGATTTTGTGCAGAGTTGGCGAGGTGGTGTACTGCCTAGCTCTACCACCACAGTTGTATCAGGTACATGATGTCTTCCACGTGTCGCAAATGAGGAGGTACGTGCATGACCCATCGCACGTCATCGATTGGGGTGAGCTGGACATCGAGGATGGAGTGACCTTTGCTGAGTACCTGGTGGAGATCGAGGATTGGCAGGAGAGGATCCTTCGTGGGTGATCGGTTCCCTTGGTGCGTGTCCGGTAGCAGCAAGAGAATCTTCAGGAGAGCACATGGGAGCGGGAGGCTCAGATCCGTGCCTAGTACCCTCATCTGTTTGAGTATACTTTAATTTGGATTTTTGGAGACATAAAGGCCCAAGGTGGGGAGAATGTAATGTCTCGGATTTTTCCGTTTATTATTTTTAAATATTATATGGAATTATTTCGAGACCGGGCGTGAAGACGGCACATCATTCCGAGGTCTAGTGATCCCGAAATGGTGGTTTGAACTTTTTTTAGTTAAGTGAGTCGGCACTTGTGCGCCGCTGTGGCAGTTTCCAAAATGGATGCCTGGATTAAAAATCTGAGCGCACCATTGCGTCCGGGACGACGACTTTACCTAAGAATGAGGCCAACCTCGACCGGCACAGGTCGAGGGAAAAAGTTAATTTTTGGATGTTTTAAATAAAATAAAAATAAAATAAATTAACAAGTTTATTTTATTTCCATTTAAGGAAACATCCCCTGCAGTGCGGAAACGACGCAACTGTTTTTTTAAATTAATGGCGCGTCATAATAGCTTCAAAATGGTGATTCAACTTCATTAATGTTGCCGCATAATTAAATGAAAACATGTTTTCCTTTTTAATGGGTTAATCAATTATTTATCATTGGAAACGGCTAAGAGGAACCTCTGTCAAATCCGCAAGGCGTTGGAGGAAATTCTCGGCGACGAACGACAACGGATCGAAACCAAGGATCATTGTGCCAACGTTGAAGGATCTTGGAGACAACAACAGCATGGCGCCTTCGTCAACGATCGATCCTTTCAAAAGGTATGGGTTGTTATTTCAATTTCTTTTCCCCGTATTTAAGTTTAAATTACGAATGCGGATCAACCACGAACAAGTTGATCCGTAGACTCGTACGTTTTTGCGGGAGGGATTTTTTCTTCAAGAAGATTATGGGGAATTGATCCATGCTTTATGTTGTTGTTGATTCTTGCTTCGTTTAAGCCTATTAACGGGAGCAGATCAATGCCGTGACGAACGACAGTGGAGGTTCATTCCTCATTTTGTTTATTTGGATTTCTTCCTCCTTTTTCCCCATGCGTTCTTCACGTTCTTCGCGGGGTGACGAACAACATATCGTTGTGCATCCGTTCTGCGATGAAATGATCCCAAATCAAAGGTTTGACATCGCAACGACCTTGTGGAGGTGCGGCGACGATGGCGGACGATGAATCAGACCGGATCAGAAACAACGTTCTTCGAGTGTTCTTCGTGCGGGAAGATCGGAACACGTTTTTGGAGCCGATCGGAGGCCCAAAAAAGTCAGAAGCGGGTTCGTAGTGTCGGGGCGACCAGAACCTAGAAGTTTTGTGGCGATCAGATGGCCGGATTGTGATTGGAGCAGCACGGGAGGCGCACCGGCGAAGAGCGTCGTTTCTGGAAATTTCCAGAATACACAGTGTGTACTTCTGAAAAAAAACTCCGTGTAGTACTAGCGGTGGCGGCTAGGGTATCAGGGTCAGAGAAGAATCACACGGTGTGTGACTCTGGTCACACGGCGTGTTGGACCTTCCCCGAAGCTCAGCATGTACTTTGGGTAGTACACGGACATGGGATGATCTACACGGCTTCAGGCGGCACGGCGTGTACAGCTTGGCAGAGGCGGCTACGTGGAGCTCAGCATGTATCCTGGGGAGACACATACATGGGATCGAGTACACGACCGTGTACTCCATCACACGGCCAGGCGAGGCCAGCAGAACGGGTCACCCCGTGTGCATATTACACGGGTCGGAGTACATGGGTTGGTGACCGTGTACGGGCACATGGCCAGAGTACACAGAGCCAACCCCAGTTACCCAAACACGGCGTGTACCCTGTACTACACGCCGTGTACTATGTTTTTCTACACGACCAGCCACACGACACGGGCTGTTGTACACGGGCAGTACCCGGGGTTGGACAACACGGCGTGTATCATTTCTACACGCCGTGTACTTTTTGGAAAATGGCTTGGTCCTTTTGTTCACCGTGCCTTGAACATCTTTCGTTTGGGTTAGTGCCCCTTATTCTTGTTTCCATGAGGGTCAGGCATCTTTCCCTCACGCAGGATTTTGATCCCTTCAGCAGTACTTTCTGTGATAGAGTTAGGCATCCATCTGAGAGGACCGGATCGAGATCCTCTATCCATTCCAGACCCTAGGTAGATTCAGGCATCGACGTTACCAACTCTACTGGGCGTTGATCCTCTACCTAGCAGGTGAATTCCGGATGAGCCGCGGTATCCACCATGGCCCTAGCAGTGATCCTCATCTGTGTATCGAGATCTTTCCCACTCAGGAGTGTGTCTCCCGTAATGAGTGCTTCTATCTACCGTAACTTTTCCACTCAGGAGTGTGTCTCCTGTAATGAGTGTAGTTATCTCTCGTGACGGTTCCCGACGAATAGCACTTCTCGGACGGACGTCATCAGAGCTATAGGACTCGTGGAGTATGTTCTCCCAGAATGAGTGCATCACAGAATCTTCGAACAGAATCCCTTACGGGTGTATGCGGTTGCGTGACTTGTCTCTAGACCACAGGTCTGGATTTTGAGTATATCTGGTTTGTTTTATATGTTTTGTAAACATATATTGTGTATAGATGACTGTACCTTTACTTTTTATTTCTTATGGCTTTCGGGGTCCTCTACTGAGTATTGTTATACTCACCCCTGCATGGGCTTTGCCCACACATCTGGTGTCTTGTGCAGACGAGCAGCCTTTTGACAGAGTCCAGGGTGGACCAGGACAGGACCGAGCTTTCTGAGTTCCCTATAGGCCAAGGCATTCCTATGGCTACGAACGACAGTCCCAGTACCTTTTGAGCTTACAGGTTAGACTTTGCAGTTTCAGACTCTTGTTTGTTTTCTTTTTAGCGGGCTTATATTTTTGGCCCAGTTTACTTTTACAGTACTCTACCTTTCGTCGTACTCTGATGGTTGGGTTTAGTTGTATGCATGCATTTTGTTCCTTAGTGTTTTACATTTCAGTATTTGTGGGCTTGGATATGTGTGTGTGTGTCAGGTACTTAGGCAATGCCTCCCATGTTTGTGATATGCTTACTCGGTGCTAGTCACCAACACCTGGCCTATTAGAGGCGGCCTTGGGGAGTCATGGTGTGGGCCCCACTGGGACAGGTCGTGACATTAACGTACCCTCAACTATGGAAGAATGCAAGGTAAGGGTTAATTATACAATCTCTTTATTATTCGAGGTTGTTTATACATCAGTATCTACTGGGACCTCTTTTTCATCCACATTCGTGTTTCTTGAAAATGTATTTCAAAACATTTTTACTATTTACCAGACTATGAGTTAAATTCATTTATACCCTTGTTTGACTTTTTATAAAATGGTTTGAAAGTAATCTTTCAATTTCTTTCCAAACATGGTACTTTATGACCTTTTCGACAAATTAAGGAAAGAATGTTTTTAACTTATACGGCAGGTGCAAATATTTTCTGTTGTTATAACACCTTCAAAGATTCCCTTACAAGCTTATAAGAATAGTTTCAAAATAAATTTTTTCTTTAATCTTGAATTATTTCAATATAGAAAGAGATATTTCACTCAAATAGTTTTTGGATTGATTCTATGTCAACATCCTTTGTTGGATTTTATGTTTGTTTGAAGTTGATTTATTATGATACAATCTTCCATATTATATTGAAGGTTTTGTGATATGTTTGATTGTGGGTGTGCTATTTTTATACCATTCATGGTTTATGGTTAAAGTATTGACATTTCATATGCTAGTTTTAATATCAATATTTATATTATGTTTCAACCTTTTCATATGAGGAATGCATTGGACTTAGTAAGTGACGGGTGGAGCCTGCTATAGCTCCTCAATGAATCGATAGGTCTCATGAGACAAATTAGTGTCTTGGAACAAGGCCTTGACAAAAAATTTATTTGTATTCTTGGCACAATCCCTTGACTATGTGGTTATAATGTCCAACATTATGCATTCCATCATTATGAAATTAGTTATTGATATTACATGTGATTATTCGACTAGTAGAATACCCATGTGAATAAATAAATGGCATTATTTGATTTATCTTTGAAATATTATGCTGAATTTTATGTTTAAAAGGCTTGTGTTTTAGTCTTATACATTTCCTTAAATGTTTATGCTTATTTATGATAGTTTTTGCTATATTTTTATCCTTATTGAGCATCTGATCTCACCCCTTTCTATGTTTTATTTTTCCCAGGATGCGAATAAGTATATTATGACTGACCTATAGGGATAGGCTAACAGATATGAGTGTGTTCAAAAGGGGACACAATGTTGTTGTTTTTCTATTTCATACTGTAATGTAAAACTTATGTATGTATCTAGTACTTCCAAAGCTACTAAACCGATCAGTCTTTTTGGATTTGATCCCTTGTGATCATGCCAATGTTATGTAATAATGTACCGACTCTGGGTAACTAGGGTCAGGGCATTATAGTTGGTATCAGAGGAAGTTTAGTACAAACCTTGAAAGCTAGATTTAGAAAAACTCTGATTAGAGAACATTACCCTAATATAGACTTTGAAATTAGTATAGAAGAACTTCCAAGATTTTTGGTAATGTAGATATTTTGTGAATTTTTCAAACAAAACATCCCTATTTGGATATGATCAGGTAGAGACGGCCCTGGCACGAATGTACCTACAAGTGAAAACTCCGACAAAAAGTTTCGGGCTTGACTCAGGGTATCCTAGTACATGAAAACAGGCTTTGTTGAACTCTTGGTTATGATACTCCTGGGGGATATGCTTAGGATAATTCAAATTTTATTTAAAAACAATTATGAAGGATTTATGAGTAAATACTTCCTCAAAGAAATATTTTTTTTTATGATTATGGATTATATGCATAAAGTGTTCAAATTATGATAGGTATTTTATTAGTTTGGAATTATGTATTACAATTCATAAACTAATCTAGTGTATGTCATTATTTAGAAATGATGCCTAGTGGAAGGAATGGAAACCGTATCAACGCATGTAATCCATGTAGGGGTTTCCCTCCTACTCAGGATAATTATAGTGGAGCTAGTGATGCAACTGGTGTTGATCAGCTTATAACCATACTGGGACAACTCACTCAGGTTATGAATAATAACCTTACCCGTATTGAGCACCCTGATCCACAATGTGGAGGATCAATGTTGGACCACTTCATGAGTCAACAACCACCAAAATTCAATGGGACTACAAATCCATTTGTAGATGATCAATGGATAAGTTCCTTAGAGAAAATATTTCATGCTTTGGGGAGTAGCAAAAGGGAAAAAGCTGTCATGATAGTTTATCGCCTCACAGGAGATGCAGATCAATGGTGGTCATTAATTCAAAACACAAAGGGGGGGTGAAGAAGTATCAAATATAGAATATAGGTAGTTTAAAGATATTTTATTAGAAAAATACTTTCCTCGTGACCATCAAGTGGATATGGAAAGACAATTTCTGAGTCTGAGGTAAAAGGAGGATAAGAATGTCACAAAGTATGAGCCTAACTTTACAAGGTTAGAAAGGCATGTTGTAGATTATATACATAACCCAAGGAGTAATATTGGTCAATTATTTGATGGATTAAAACCATTTCTCCATCGAGAATTAGTCTCACAGTCCTTCTCATCATACGAATATATAGTCTCATGTGTTATCAAGACAGAAAATAAATTCTCTAAGTCTTACAACTTTAAAGCGAAACAAGAGAATAAGAGATCTACTGAACACTTTAGAAATAATAATAAGGGGAATAAGGGAAAAGTTGAATTTCCATCCTGCAGTAAATGTGAGAATAAACACCCCGGTACTTGCTTGAAGGGAATGAGAGTTTGTTACAAGTATGGTGAAAAAGGCCACCAAGCTCATGATTATAAGGGAAAGAAAGAGGCTGTCAATGTTGAATGCTACAATTTTAGATAAATAGGGCATTATGAAAATGAATATCTTAATATCCAAGGAAACCTACCTCAAAAAAGGCCAAGGGAGCAAGGCCAAGTTTATACGATCACAACTACAGAGGTTAAAGTTCCGAATAATGTGGTGGCAGGTACATTAATTGTTTCCTCAAATTTAGCCAATGTGACATGTGCCTGTCGTGGGGTGTGAAAAAAACAAATAAAACCTAAGTTAAAATGTAGTAAAGTGGGTAACCTAAGTTTTCTCCAGAGATTAGTGCACAACAATTACGTTTTTCACTTATATTAAAGAAAGAAGAAGAGGTTCTTTTTTAAAGTTGTTTAAGTTCAAAAATAAAGAAAGCAATTGAAAAGAAAGGTTGAACACTAATGGATGAAGAGAGTGATGAGGTCAGGGTAGGATCACCTTTTGTAATGTAATCATAGTCACAAAGATCATCTCACCTCTCTTCCTTTTGAATGACAAATGAAAGACTCCTCGATCGAGTCATCTATCACCCTTGTTTAAAGAAGAAAATAGAACTCACTCCTATGTGCATGGAAGTTCATAAACAATTACTAAAAAAACTAAGTCAAGTCCTGATCGGTAATTGTTTCTCCTTAGAACTCTAAAAAAATTTACTAGTTCCACACACGTGCCAACGATCGTTAGAAACTCACCACCTAACGCAATCTGCTCGATCGAGACAAATTGCACTAGGCAGAGGGAGATTAAAAGTCTTTAACCAAAGCTATTAAAAATGAATACAACAAACTCAAAACACGATCACATTAAGAGAATTGGGAAACATTGAGAATATATGTCATTAAAAATAAAGATAAGGTTTTACATTTAAGCACAAAACTCCGACATTACAAAAGATAAACTCCCCCTTCCCCGATCACTCAAAGGTTTTACCCCTCCATGTGAAGGGTATTAGAGTTGAAAGGGGAAGAAGAGAGCATAATAAAACTAAGTAAAAAAATAAAATAGAAAATACAAATAACTTCAAGAACTCAATCCTCCAGCACAACCCTTCTTTCACCTTCTTCAACCCCTTTGAATGGAAGTGAATACTCTTATTTATAGGCTTGGGGAGTAGAAAATTTCCCTCCAAAATTACTCCCCCGAAAGTTTGAGTCCGTTTTGAATAGTAAATGACAGAATTTTGGAATTAGTACTTCTTGAAAGTTGTGACCCTCCATCTCTTCTGTCGACCCACAAAATTTGAGCCTTATTGGTCCACATATGAAGGAGATATGGCCATATTACTCCGGATATTTAATTCTGTCCAGGTGACTCTTTGTATTCCAAAACACCGAGTTCCAACGCATTAATGACCCTGAAAATGAAAGAATCAGACGTGGTCATATTAATGAAAGTTGTTCCTATGGATTTTCTCTAGATAAAAGTAAAATTTCATCTCCAATGGTTCTACCATTAATTATATATGGTCCCCACAATAAAATTATGCAGTTCTGTACACAGTTTTTGAGGCCTGGTTTGTGAGCTGGATTTGAGCTTCCAAATGATGGATTGAGCTTTGGGTTCAGAAGTATAAAATGAAGATCATCGAACATAGAAACCTTTAAAAGAATAATTATTCAATTTGGATCAGTTTAGAAAAAGTTATGTCTGAATCATTATAATAAATGAAAACTGTTTAAATCCAAAATAAGCCATTTTTCCAATTAAGCTCAAAAATACTCATAAAACATAAAATGTGACAATTGACCTTTAAATAACACATTGGTGGGATTAAAAACATTGAAATTAAGAATAAAATAATTGAAAATATTTTTTCTATCACAATTCTTTATTTGATTCTGGATCATTTCATTCTTTAATATCTTCCAAGTTTGCCAAGAAAATTAGATATTTACAATTTGATTTAACAAGGGAGTTTTCAGTCAAAACTCTTAGGGGAAGTATCATTGCAACAAAGTTTTGTGAATCAGTTACCATTATGGCATATAAATTTGTTTTATCTACTGATCTTATTATTATACCCATGATTGAATTTGATATAATCCTCGGTATGGATTGGATTTTGGACCATGATGCAAAAATTTATTGTAAGAATAAGGATGCTAAATTTTTTGATGATGATAAGGAATACCTTATATTTAGAGTATAAATGTCACAATATGATTCTTATTTAGATCCACCTCCAGTAGTTTTACTAAATTCAATTCTTGGGGAGGAAAAGAGTAAAATAACTATGGGTGAGGAAAGGAATGTTCAAATAGAGGATGCACCTATTGTGCAAGAATATGTTGATGTGTTTCTAGAGGATTTACCTGAACATCATCCAGAATGAGAAATTGAGTTTTCCACTGATTTAATTCCTGGTTCAAGGACCATATAGAATACCCCTTATAGAATAGTCACTGTGGAATTAGTGGAACTAAAGAAAAAACTAGAGTAATTGAGTAATAAAGGATTTATTTTCCCTAATGTTTCTCCATGGGGAGACCATGTTATTTTAGTTAAGAAAAAATATGGATTTATGAGGTTGTGCATTGACTACAGGGAGATCAATGCTATAACAATAAAGAACAAGTATCCTCTATCTCACATTGATGATTTATTTGATCAACTTTATGGAGCTCAATATTTTTCAAAGATTGAACTTTGATCTGGATACCATCAGTTGTTCATGAAAAAGGAAGATATTCCAAAGATAGCATTTCGAACCAGGTATGAGCATTACGAGTTTACAGTAATGCCTTTTGAACTGACTAATGCACCATCTATTTTCATGGATCTAATGAATAGATTTTTCAAGGAATATCTTGATGACTTTGTAGTGGTATTTATTGATTATATATTGGTATAATCCAAAAAACTACGAAGATCATGAAAATCACTTGCGCACTATTCTAAAGACTCTTAGAAGAAATGAATTATATGAGAAGTTTAGAAAGTGTGAATTCTGGCTTCAGGAGATTTTTTTCTTGGTCATATTGTCTCTAAGGATGGAATCTCTGTTGATCCTTCTAAGACAAGAGCAATACAAGAATGACCAGCATCGACAAGTATAACCGAGGTATGCAATTTTATTGATTTAAGAGGTTATTATCGACGTTTTGTCCAGAATTTTGCCCGATTGGATAATCCATTAACCAAGATCACATGTAAAGGGGTTAAATTTGTTTGAAAAAAAGAGTGTGAAGAATGTTTTGAAGAACTGAATAGAAGACTAGTCAATGATTCAATCTTGACTCTACCATCAGGGAATGATGAGTTTGTTATTTATAGTGATGCATCAAAGAAAGGACTTGGTTGTATCCTTATGCAGAATGATAGAGTTATTGCTTATGCATCACGAAAGCTAAAAATTCATGAACAAAACTATCCTACTTATGACCTTGAGTTAGCAGCTGTAATATTTTCTTTGAAGATATTAAGACACTATCTCTATGGTGAAAAATGTGAGATATATACCGATCACCAGAGTTTGAAGTATATTTTATCACATAAAGAACTCAACATGAGGCAAAGGCGATGGCTTGAACTACTTAAAGATTATGATTTCACTATACACTACCACCCGGAGAAGACAAATAAAGTGGTAGATGCTTTGAGCAGAAAGGATCATAGAGTTCTGAACAAGATGAGAGTTGAAAGGGATCCTATGTTCATAGATCTAGTAAATATGTATATGGGAATAATCATGGAAGGTGAAACATCAATACTTTTTCAAATGGTTTCCAAACCATCTTTACTAGAAAGGATAAAAATTTATCAGACTGATGATGAAGAGTTTAAAAAGAAAATTAAAGTTTTGAATAATGGGAGATTGATAGACTTCATATATGAAGATGGAATTTTGAAATTTGGGAAAAGGATTTGTGTTTCTGATATACCTGATCTAAAAAGGGAATTGTTGGGTGATTCTCATAGCTCCAATTTATCTATACATCCTAGTAGCATTAAGATGTATAGAGATTTGAAGGTACATTTTTTTCTAGGAAAAAATGAAGAGGGAGATTGTTGATTATGTGTCAAGATGTATGGTTTGTCAATAGGTGAAGGCTAGAAGACAACATCCTGGAGGAGTCATGCAACCTCTTCCCATACCTGAGTAGAAATGGGATGATATTACGATGGACTTTGTCATGGGTCTACCAAAGACTCCTAGAAGGAATGATGCAATATGGGTCATTGTTGATCATCTTACCAAGTCAACACATTTTCTTACTATAAGAGAAGATTTACCACTTGAACGTTTAGCAAGACTATATATTAATGAAGTTGTAAGACTTCATGGTGTACCCCTATCAATTGTTTCTGATCGTGATCCCCATTTTACATCAAGATTCTGTAAAAGTCTTCAGAAAGCCCTAGATATTGAACTTCTTTTGAGCACTGCCTACCACCCTCAAACTGATGGACAATCAGAATAGACTATTCAAACCTTAGAAGACATGTTGAGATCTTTCTCACTTGACTTTCAAGGTATGTGGGATCAGTATTTACCTCTAGTAAAATTTTCCTATAACAATATCTTCAATTCAAGTATTCAAATGACACCATATGAAGCGTTATATGAAAAGAGATGTTGCACACCAAATTATTGGGATGATGTTGGTGAAAGAAAACTCGTAGGCCCAAAACTTGTTTAGGAAACAATGGAAAAAGTGAATATCATCCAAATCCACATCAAAGCAGCTCAAAGTAGGCAAAACATATATGCTGATAACCGAAGGAAAGATTTTGAATTTCAAGTAGGAGATCGTGTTTTCTTGAAGGTATCTCCATGGAAGGGTGTTATATGATTCGGTAAGAATGGTAAATTGAGTCCTAGGTACATCATAACTTTCGAAATTCTAGAATGAATTGGAGTTGTAGCTTATTGTTTGGCAATGTCGCCAAGTTTCTCCAAAGTTCATGATGTGTTCCACGTATCACTGTTGAGAAAATACATGCCTGAACCAATGCATGTACTCACCTATGAAGAATTAGAACTGGAACCTGATCTATCTTATTGTGAAGAGCCTATCAAGATTCTTGATACCAGAGAACAAGTGTTGAGAAACTAGATGATTCTCCTGGTAAAATTTCTTTGGAGAAACCATAAAATGGAAGAGGCAATGTGGGAACCTGAGGAACTTATGATGAAGAACCACCTGAATCTTTTTATGCAGTAATATTCTAGAAATTTCGAGGACAAAATTATTTAAAGGAGGAAAGAATGTAACACCCCAAGCTTCCACGATACATTTCCCTTTGGATAATACAATATGTTGCGTTGTACGCAACTTCAAGTTCTAGCACACCATGACCAATCAAACTAGCCATTTAAAAAAAAGTTATGAATAGTAATACCAAATTTTTGAAATTTTATTAATTTTATTTTTCAAAATGGACTTCATTTTTGGATTCAGAATATCAAAATTAACTTAGGGTGATTTTTTTGTATTTTTCTGAAAACTTTCAATTTTTGATGAATAGTGAAAAACACTGCATTATTGTTTAAAACCGACTTTTATTTAAATAATAATTATTATTTAAATTTATTTTAAAGTCAAAATAGATACATAATATATATATTAGTCCAACTTAATTCATTGGAGTCATTTTATAATAAGATTAGATATATAAAATTTTATTGAACTTTTTAACGTCTTTTACCCACCTTCTAGGCACATTTGCAAATTTGCATAAAACGTAATTTTACCGCTTCTATGAATTAAATTTAAAAACTCCAAGAGACGTGGTTGACATCAGTAAGTAAAATTTGGTTCAATAGGATGAAAATAATTTTTGGTGAATAGTAACTTTTGAATTTTATTTACCACGGTTAAAAGTAAATAGGGTAATTAAAGGTAAAAATGATATTATAATTACCCTAACACATGTCCTAATTATATTATATAAGTGTATTTCAACCAAAATCAACCTTATTAATAAAATATTATCCTTTTTATCCACTTTTATTAGATTCGGACATTTATTATATTTTATTTAAAGAAGAGTTAAAAGTGTTAAATTCAAATTTTAATAACTAAAAAATTTTTAATATAGGGTTATACATAAGATAAATTTTACTATAAATATTAATTAGAAATATAAAAATATTTACTACATCATGGTATTTTATTTATAATTTTTAGACATTAAATAATTAATTTTATTTATGACACAATGATGATGCAATAATTACCTTATTAATGAAAGATTAAAATAAGTGATATTATAAATATTTAAATAAATGTAAATTGAGACTTTTTATGCATTAAACGAATTGTATAGGTGAATATGACATGTTAGGGTTGATTTAATTTATTTTTTCAAAGTAATCAAGTTTTTTTGACTTTCACAAAAACCAAATACTAAATAGTGTCAAAATTGACATAAATGAGTTTTAAAAACAAATACTATATTATTAAATGATATAATACTCCTAAAAATCTATGGTTCAACCAAAGAACTTATATAATTATATATACATCATTAATGAACCACTTGAGGTTCTCTTTTCATTTTATAGTAAGTTTATTAACCATGTAATATAACAATACAAGAAGACATGGTAAAAGTTAAACTGTTTAACTAAGAGTTAAATCTAAAAGATAAGGTTAATATGGTGATATAAACTTGATTAAAACCTATTGGTTGAGAATATTTTGACTCATACCTGCATTATCCTGGAAATAAATCCATTTTTAGCCTTTATAAACTTAAAATGAATTTATAATAAAATAATATTTCAAAATTTTCCTAAAGTAACCCTCACCTCTCTTATAAAATAGTACTTCCCCTTCTCTCAAATTAACACCTCCAAAGCCATTTGGATTGGCCAACCCCTACTCAAATATCCTCCCAACTACCCTCATTTCAACCTAGAGGCCTTACTTTGATCATAAAACCAATCTAAGGATCCCTTTTGTTCAAATCAAAAGGAAACACCCGAAGAAGAGGTAATTATTTCATCACCTCTTTCAAAGTTATTTTCTTCTTCCACTTACTCTTTCTTTGTTATTTCCATACTAAAATAATAAATCCAGTAACTTATACATATTTAGATGTTATTATAAATATGGTACACCCATATTCATTATTCTATCCATCCTATGAATGACAAAGTCACCTTACGTGCGTACGTACGACTTACCGTCTCCACATCGTGGTGTAGTTTGTTATTCAATGATTTATTATTTGGATGGGTATAATAATGAGTATAATTTATTTAAATAATAAATATAACATGCTAATGATTCTATATATATAATATACCATCCAATTACATACGATTTCACCATCAATGGAATGATATTGTCGCTCGTGCGTACGTACGGCTTACCGTCTCCACAACGTGAAGAGATTGCATCCCCCATCGTAACCATTCAAGAATAATTTTCATTTAATGATTAAAAATAATTTTTAAGAACTTAATATAATTTTTTATATGAATAAAATACATCCTATTCATAACAAACATGACTTACGTAACAAAACATATAAAGTAAAATGAATTAGTTAACACTTGAAATAATGATACTACTGAAATATTATTAACAAAGCAATATTAGAAGATCATATATGATATCATATTTATGTATGTGAATTCTTGTATAATTTATCAACAATTATCTAAACATTATACAGGATGTTAATTTACCCTCAACTAAGGAATAATGCAAGGTAAGAGATAATTATACAATCTCTTTATTATCCAAGGTTTTTTATACGTCAGTATCTACTGGGACCACTTTTTCATCCACATTCATGTTTCTTTAAAATGTATTTCAAAACATTTTTACTATTTACTAGACTATGGTTTAAATTCATTTATACCCTTATTTGACTTTTTATAAAATGTTTTGAAAGGAATCTTTCAGTTGCTTTCCAAATAGGGTACTTTATGACCTTTTCGACAAATTAAGGAAAAAATGTTTTTTTTAACTTATACGGAGGGTGAAGATATTTTCTGTCATTATAAAACCTTTGAAGCTTCCCTTATAATCTTATAAGAATATTTTCAAAATAAATGTTTTCTTTACTCTTGAATGATTTCAATGTAGAAAGAGATATTTCACTCAAATAGTTTTTGGATTGATTTCATCTATCTCAACATCCTTCATTGGATTTTACATTTGTTTAAAGTTGATTTATTATGATACAATCTTCCATATTGTATTGAAGGTTTTGTGATATGTTTGACTATGGATGTGATATTTTTATACCATTCATGGTTTATAGTTAAAGTATTGAAATTTCGTATGCTAGTTTTAATACGAATGTTTATATTATGTTTCAACTTTTTCATATGAGAAATGCACTGGACTTAGTAAGTGATGGGTGGAGCCTGTTATAACTCATCAATGCATTGGTAGGTATCATGAAACAAATTAGTGTCATGGCACAATCCCTTGACAAAATTTTTATTTGTAGTCTTGGCACGAGGCATTGACTATGTGGTTATGATGTCCGACATTATGCATTCCATCATTATGAAATTAGCTATTGATATTACATGTGATTATTAAACTAATAGAATATACATGTGAATAAGTAAATGACATTATTTGATTTATCATTTCCATGTTATGGGGAATTTTATGTTTAAAAGGCTTGTGTTTTGGTCTTATACATTGCCTTAAATGTTTATGATTATTTATGATAGTTTTTGCTATATTGTTATCCTTACTGAGCATCTGATCTCACCCATTTTTATGTTTTATTTTTCCCAGGATGTGAAGAAGTATATCATGACTGACCTGTAGGGATAGGCTAAGGGATATGAGTGTGTTCAAAAGGGGACACAATGTTGTTGTTTTCCCATTTCATAATGTAATGTAAAACTTATATATGTATCTAGTACTTCAAAAACTACTAAACTGATTGGTCTTTCGAGATTTGATCCCTTGTGATCATGCCAATGTTATGTAATAATGCACCGACTCTGGGTAACTAGGGTCAGGGAATTACAGATATGGCCTGGGAAATACTAGGGTAATTTGGGGAATCGATTTTGGACCTCCGGGTGGCTTCCTACGTATCCCAGTTAGTTAGGAATCAAAGCCCTCTTAGTTTTGTATGATTCGAGACTTACACCCTTGAGGTGGCTTGTTTGTGGAGGGCATGACTGGGGCTCACACACGAGAGCTGTCCATTTGAGAGAAATAAGTTGGGACTTACTTATGAAGAGGATTCCCTAGAGAATTTATGGGAATTTTATTGGGATTGACTTCTAAGGGGAATGTCCCTTGAGCTTGAGCCTTAGACAGACATCCTACATATCCTGATTAGAGAAGGAATCAGAGTTCTCGTAGTTCATTACATTTGGGCCTTACACCTAGGAGGAGGCCCATGCTTTAGGGTTATGTGGATGTCATGATTACCACCAATCTATATGCCCATGTGAGTCATTCTCAGTGTGAGAAACAAGAGGAGGTGGTGGATCTGAAGATCGCATATCACACATCATCTTATAATAGATGGTACTGAAGCCCAAAGGGAGGGGGGCTTTGAATGTACCAATCTCCTCCCCTATGTTGATATCCCGGATAGCCATGTCTGATGGTCTATCCGGACATGTCTCGAGCTAAGTCTAATAGGAGCAAGAGTGCCACCTCCTGTGGAAAGGTTAGGGACTTACTTTAGGAAGAGTTCCCTGAAATGAGTTTTGGGAAAGGGGAGAAGCATTGCTCCTCGTCAAAGGGAAAAGAAGGCATGATCTCATTGGCTTATCATTGTCCCTAATTAAATGGAAAAGATAGTGATTACCCTTGATCCATAGAATGGGGAGGTTTACAAGAGTATTATAAGGTTACGTCCTGATTTGCCATGATAATATAAAATTAAAGACATTCCGGGGGTCTACACCCTTAAGAGGATTACCCACGTGACTCCGCTTACCATGGGTATGTAAACTCAGAAGGACGCACTGATGCGCTCGATGGTTTTATCATATGGGTCTGGTGGATTTGGAAGAGGCTTTGGCCTGATATCGATAGACTGGTCAATGAAGGGGATTCAAAGGATGGGATGGAAATGGAAGGGCATGATCGAGACTGGAAGTTGGAAAGCCCAAAGGTACCCTATTTTTCATACCATTTGTTCATGCAGGATGGGGTACCCTCCGCCTGGTATATTGCCATGCGGGTGGAGGGGTCTTCCGTGTACCGAGGTGGTATGCGGACATGGATATAGTCTACGTACCATAGTAGTATGTGACCTCAGGTTCTGTTCGCATAGGGTGGTGCTATGCAGTGCTGGATTCCATCCACGTAGTGAAGTGCTACGCGGTGCAGGGTTTCATTCGCATAGCGATGCGCTGTGCGGTATGCCGGATTGAAGGGGCGTTGATCCTGTGGTTTGTGGGAAGTTCATCTGCGAACGGCATGTGGTTCGTGGTTCACTAATTAGGTTCATGATTGGTTCATTATTATTATTATGTTTCCTTCCCTTCATGGTATGCGGTGGGTTTATACCTGCTGGAAACCTTTCGTGGTTCTGTACTTCATCGATCATTTGTCTTCGAAGTCTTTTGTCCATAAACTCTAAGCTCCCCAAAAAATATGATCCCCTTCTCTACTCCCTTCAGGGTCCTTTTATAGAGTGTCGAGGAGGTTGTATTTATGGGTCACACGACACCATTTGTGGAATCCCATGAAGAGATCACCCGACCTACAGAAGACTCAGACAACTGACGTTTGCGGGGCTGAGGTTCACGACGGTTGCGGTTTGCAGTGGCGGTGGTTCGCGGTGGTGGTAATCACCACCTCAATCCTGCGAATGACTTGTCTTGTTCGTGGGAAGCCTTCAGCTTCACCTCGCCCGTGAACCATTTTGGTTTGCGGGAGTGGTTTGTGGCAGTGTACCGCTCCGTCTCGTTTTCACCAACGACGCAGTTCGCGACGACGATATGCAGGGGTGGAATTCTCCACCTCTATTTCACCAATGACGCGATTCGCAGTGACTGTTGGTGTCATTGTCTTTGTTCTGCGTACTACTCAGTTCGCGGGCAATGCCTCCCACATACCGTTCATGGGATTCAGTACGCGGGCCACTTTGGGTCCTTCACCAAAGTTGGTTTCTTCGAAATTCTTCTTCAAATTATTCATCCAATTTGTTTTCTTTCCTTTACCAAAATTATGGGAGTATTTACTTTCCCTTTGCAAAGTTTTCAGGACCCTACAATGATAGTCATGACTATCCTTAAGTATCTGAGGCATACTAAGGATATGTTCCTGGTCTGTGGAGGAGATGATGAACTCGTCATCATAAGATACGCATATGCTAGTTTCCGAATAGATCAAGATGACGTAAATTCGCAAACAGGACACATCTTCACTATGAATGGAGGTGTTTTGAGATGGAATAGCTTAAAGTAGGTTGTGTTCTTAGATTCTACAGTAGAGTCTGAGTATATTGCGGCTTATGAGGAAAGGAATCAGTATGAATATACAACTCTATTGTGATAATACTACAGTTGTGTCTCTCGCAAAGGAGCTATGGTCACATCAGTGGATGAAACATATACTTCAGAAGTATCATCTCTTGAGGGATTTTTCTCAGAGTGGTGAGGTTATAGTGAGCAGTATTTCCATGGAAGACAATGTGGAGGACCCCTAGACTAAAGCTTCGACTCAGCAGAAACATGATTATCATATAAGGTCTATAAGACTAAAAGTTATGGGAAGTTGACTCTAGTCCAAGTGAGAGTTTATTGGAGTTGGCATCCTAGGACCAACTAATTTTACTTTGATTGCATGTATATTCGATGTATTGAATACTAATTAAACATTTTATTACATATTGTTCATTGTTCTGTATGAATTTAATGTAATAATGTCTTAGAGTATTTGTCGCGTTGATAAGGTCATAACAATTCCCGATTACGATGACAACCATGAAGTGTTATGACAATATTCTTAATATAGTTCTATGGTTGGATAACATACTATGATGAGACACATAGTATATAGACCGACATGTGCAAGTACTCATAAGTAGATGAGGTTTTTTCTCATGAAGTTTGCACTTGGTAATCTCCAAGATGGAAGATTATGAGAACAGATCCGTCGGTAGGAATTCCGCATGTTTTGGTGTCATTGGATATTCCTATCTACGAGCATATATAATGGTTCTTTGACTTTAAGATTACCATTGGTGCATTCATGACTCGCTCACTTATTTTATTGACAAAAACTATCACACCATGTGTTGGCGGGAAGCAGAGTACGTTAGGTGTGTCATAATTGACATGTTATTAATGGATAAGTTGAAGAGAGATTTGTCATTTCCATCTTTATGAGAGTTGATATCTCATCCCTTTGATTAGAATATAAACTTCACCTAAATTCGATGGTCATGGTGTATTGACATGTTTATTTCAGATAGTTAAAGAATGATGTATTGAGCATAAAGATTGATGACATCATCGTGCAACCAGCTTGATGAGATATCCTGACAAAGAGATTATATTACATAGTGAGCGTTTGTATGTGGTTGTCAATGATGCAACATTAAGTTCTTTCTCTTGGGTGCCTTGACCCATTGCTAGACATTTATCTTGAACTTTAGCAAGTCCGCCTAACGCTAACGATAATGAATCTTATAGGGTCACACACTAAGTGTTTTCGTTGATCTCAATTAAATTTTATTTGAATTTAAATAAAATAAATATTATTCTCAAGACCGAGGGATAATTTTGTTATTGATCACATAGAGTAAGTAAATATTTATTCGCTAACTTGTGAATAAAAATATATTTACTTATTTATTTTATTAAATATTTAATAAATTTTTATTCGTCGATATGTGAATAAAATATTTATTTATGAATAAAATATTTATTCGAGTATTAACTAAATACCAGAGTTCGAACGGACTAAGACCACATCTGGTGATAAATAATCATTTACAAGCTGATAGATATTATTTATCATTTGTGTGAGATGGTGCACACCACAAAATAATAATTATATTATTATTTTGTGGCATGAGGTTTATTAAAGGTTTTAATATTGTTTAAGGGTCAACATGCAATCAAACAATATTCCAACCTAAACCTTACCTCTATAAATAGCTCATTATGGCTATTGTGTAGGTAATCGAAAAAGTGAGAATTTTTGCACACAATGAATTCTCTTTCGACTCCTCAATCTCTCTCCCTCTCAAGAATGAGAACGCTAGGAATTCAAGACCGAAGAACGAGCGATCAAAAATGAACAATGCGAGACATTCGATTCACCGCGCTAGCACCCGAAGATTGAGTGATGTTGCTTGGAGATCATTGGAGCATGTGTGGATCACCGCTATAAGGATTCTACATTTGGATCCTCATAAGTGTAACGAAAGCAATCCGAAAGGGTCTTTTCAGATGATCGACATTGACTACAAAGAAAAAAACCTAAGATGAGGTAATTGCTTTCTTTCAATCTAAATGAATTAATAATAAACTTAACGTGCAAGATCCTCTATTAGAGTTTGATAGTAAAAAAAATTTTAATTATCTCATTGTCCACTACGCGTTTCTGCTGCGTTTGGAACTTACATTTATAATCTTTAAATTGTAAATGATTATGTTCATATCGTGTTTTTGGTAATATTACCATTTGTAGGTGATCATAATGCTCTCTAGGGTTTTTCCATAACACCAAAGAATCATTGTCAAGTACTCGTTCTTTAAATCCTCATGGAGGTGATGATAGAGGAATATTAAGGTTCGAGCATGGTCTTAAGAAAATGTTTGATTGCGAGCTTTGATCATCTCGCCAAAGTCATTCGTGTATAGATGCATCTCAACATTCAGAATCAAAGACAAATAATATTTTCCATAAACATCAAGAGGGAGAAAACCAAGCTTCATAATATTGACCATGAAAAATATGACTTGCCACCTTATTACAAACCTCTTCAAATGGATGAAGCTCGTATTGATAGTGTGTTAAGAAATGGATCAAACGTTGACTAAAGTTGTGAAATTTTTTGAAATTGGAAGTGATCGATCATAGTCGAAACGTATTAACGACGAAACATAAAGTCATGTATTTTGTAAGGATGATAGTGAAAGAAATAAACAAGAATTGGAGAAAAGGTACAAATCATTGAAAGTTCCTCGCTTGATTAGCATGGTTACATATACATATGGTACATGTGATTCTAATTAATGATCCAAATCAATCCCTACCACTAATATCAAATCCAACAATTGGAATACCAAAGGTTGGAGAAATCGAAGAGTTTTCCATATAAAAGGTGGGTTGTATGAAATGTTTGTTTAGAAAGTCATGATAATATTGAAATTATTACATTGACATAATAATAATTCAAAACATTTCCAATAATTTATGCAATATTATTTTATTATTTATTTATTACGTCATCTGATCATAGGAACTGCTTTCTGGTGGATAGCCAGCCGGGAAGAGTTCCAGTGTCGTTGTGCAGCCCGGGAAATCCCTTCATTCGCTTCCTCTTGATCCTTGAAAAGGCGTGATGGCGGGGCCAATCACCGGTTTAGAGCTCCGAGGCCTTGGCGATACCGGCATCAAGCTCAGCTGCGTTGGCTTCGGCGCCTCCCCTCTCGGCAATGTCTTCGGCCCCGTATCGGAAGAGGACGCCATCGCTTCCGTTCGCGAAGCCTTCAGTCTCGGCATCAACTTCTTCGACACCTCCCCGTAATGAACCCACTGCGCTTTGGTTTTTCATCTTGTAATCCCATTCTCACTGTCTAGTGAATTTGATGGATTTGCTGTCCAAGTTGTCGTTTTCCCAAGCGATTTGTTGGTCTGTGCAGGTACTATGGCGGCACATTATCTGAGAAGGTTCTGGGGAAGGCGCTGCAGTCGCTGGGAGTTCCCAGGAATGCGTATATTGTGTCAACCAAGTGCGGGCGCTATTCGGATGGCTTTGATTTCGGCGCTGACAGGGTGACCAGGAGCATTGACGAGAGCCTGGAAAGGTTGAAGCTCGACTATGTGGATATACTGCATTGCCACGACATTGAATTTGGTTCTCTTGATCAGGTGTTTAATTCGGAATTTCCCTCATTATGGCTAGGCTGGGGGTTGTCCATGTTAGTCGGTCAATAAATTCCTTTATAAACCAACCCCTCAATGTGAAAAAAGGGAGAAATATTATGCAGTTTTCTTACCTTTTTTTTTAACCATTGAAGCATCTGTGTGTTTGGTAGGGAAAATGAATTGAAAGAGGAGGATAATTTTCTGATGCTTGGTAGGTGGCAGTATAATGTTCAAATTACCATCACATCTTTCTCCTTTTAGTTTCTATTTCCATTCCTATTCTCCCGTTTTCCTTTTCCCTTTCCTGTTTTGCACCAAACGGGCCCGTATATAATCTGACTTTTTCCACATTTGTCATTATAACTTTATAACTAATCTAACTACTGTGACTATCTCCAGCTAACACTCGCCTCATGTTGGGATCGTACAAATTTTTGATTCTTAACTTGGACAGCAATACATGATGCTGCAATTTCCCCAATGCCATCGTCTAAACATCTGCAAGTTGTTCTTTTGTATTGACATGGTTAGTTTTGATCATTCCCTTCCCTTCTGAAGTGACAATTGATTTTTGTATGCTTAGTCCTTTCATCATACACTGGAGTAGCTGCAATATACACTGGTGTCTTACATCCACAAAATTAGTCTACTGAACCTAGATTTTTATCACCCAAATCTTCAAGTAAACCAAGTAGTGATACTATTTCAGCCGTTACAACACTCATAGTCCTATATTCTGCTTCAGCAGAAGTAGAAGATCTCGAGTCAGTTTTTTTTGATGCAGCACGGGTTAGCAGAGGTGTGGAGGATGGAGGAAAGAGATGGAAAATGGAACGAGAAGCCATGCTGTGAGGACTTTTTAGATCGCGGCCTCGCCTGTTGGGAGAACCGAAAATCACAATAATTTTCAATAATTTTCAATAACCCTTACGGGGTATAAATATTGAAAACCCTTTGGTCAAAGGAAAATAATAATAAGACTTGGTCAAAAGTCAAAAGGAAAATAAAGGACCATGATTCCTCATAACTAAAGCACATAAGAAAAACGTAACAAGGAAAAAAAATGGAAAAGGGCAGGTGTGAGCACTTGGGCTGCGCTCAGAGGAATCAGGCAGCCTTGTTGGGCCGCTTGTCTAGTGGTGCGGCTGATGGTTTTGTATGGCTCCGTTTTCTGCTACATCATTTTCTTTCTTTTGAAAAGGATTCGTCCTCAAGGCTGTCTAAGGATAGAGCGACTCCATTACTATGAAAGGTGCGAGGTTACCTGCAACACATAATGTTACGGGTCTAGTGTGTGAGTGTCACGAAAATTAACAAAACAAGAGCTGAGAAGAGAGAATTAGATTGATAATACCGGTTTCCAGATGTTACAGCTAGGGAGATAGGGGTAAATACAACAGGTTGCCGATGGAGAGACCACCTCCAGCGTTGCTAGCTGCTGTTGGAAGGAGCTTCGGGAGTCAGGCCTCTGGCCCCCGCCAATTCTGTTCCAACAGAATATGAAGTAGTATATTCACACCCCCCTGCGTAGGCCTAGCCTTCCTTTTTATTCCCCTGGCTGAACTAACTGCTGGACCCCACACCTCTAACAAAAACTTTATTCCCCACTTCACCCCTACGCTGGTAAGTGTGCAGAATAGGGGGGCGTGGGCGCTGTGGGGAAACACCCCTTGGACCGGACCCCGCACTGCTAACAATTTCCCCCTCGACAAGCGACACCTTGTCCTCAAGGTGTAAATCTGGAAACTGGTAAATGATGAGCTCGACATCCTCCCATGTTGATTCTTCAGCAAGTAAACCTTGCCACTGAATTAACCAATTGCCACGTGAATGCCCAGACGCTGCTCTGGATGCCAAGATTGCCACTGGCTGAGGTCCTGTGGATGAAGAACGACCCCAAACTTCCGGGAGCTCAGATTGGACTGGAGAATTCCCAACTGCACGTTTTAGCTGTGAGACATGGAAGACCGGATGTATCCGTGTTGATGGGGGCAAAATCAAATTATAAGCGGTGTTTCCTAGGCGTGCTTCAACTGCATATGGTCCATAATAGCGGGCTGCTAGTTTGGGAGTAAGTTTGTGGGCCTTGGAAGTCTGAATATTTGGTCGGAGTTTGACATAAACGAGTTCTCCAACATCATAAGTGACATCTTGACAGTGCTTGTTGGCAGATCGAGCCATCAATTGTTGGGCTCGGTTGAGGTTATGCCGGAGCTGCTCAATCATTTGATCCCGCTCAGCCAGAAGAGTGGACACCGTCTCCACTGGTGTAGACTGTCCAGTAAACCGCTGAACCGTAGGAGGTTTCTGCCCGTAAACAGCCTCAAAGGGAGTTATCTTAGTTGAGGAATGAGTCGCCGTGTTGTAACAGTATTCGGCCCAGGGTATCCATCGGGACCAAGATAGTGGCCTTTCGGAAGCAAAACAACGTAAGTATGTTCCAAGGCACTTATTAACAATTTCTGTTTGTCCGTCCGTCTGGGGGTGGTAAGAAGAACTCATCTTGAGAGAGGTGCCCTCCAGGCGAAATAATTCCTTCTAGAAATTACTGACAAAAATAGGGTCCCGATCACTAAGTATCGAGCTAGGTATGCCATGTAGCCGTACAACTTCCTTAATGAAAAGTTCAGCAACATCTTTGGCTGTATAGGGATGACACAGTAGTAGCAGAAAATGGACATATTTGGAGAAACGGTCCACAACTACCAAGATTACGTTAAAGCCTTGCGACTTGGGTAAGCCGGATAAAAAATCCATTGATATGTCTTCCCAAACTTGGGCTGGAATTGGAAGCGGTTGGAGTAATCCGGCTAGAGACATGGCCAGAGTTTTATGTCGTTGGCAAACATCACACTCGAACAAACTGTTGAACCTGTTTAGTCATTCCCTTCCAAAATAAGCCCGAAGCTAGCCGTTTGTAGGTTTTATGGAAACCAGCATGGCCTCCTACTGGTGAGGAATGATAGTACTGTAAAAACTTGGGTATGAGGCTGGACTTGGAGGACAGTACAAGGCGGTCTTGGAAAAACAGCAAGCCCTGATGGATAGTAAACCTGGGCTGTGTTGATGGGTGCTGCTGGACAGCAGAAATGATACTCTTCAGTACTGAATCCTGCTGATACTCAGCCTTTATTGCATCTGTTTCCAGCCAGAGTGGTTCGGATACGACTGAACCTAGGGTTATAGATTCATTTGAGTTGTCAAGTTCGCACGCAGCCCGGCGGAAGAGGGAATCCGCCGCCATTTAGGTGTCCGGGTTTATAAATGATCTCAAAGTCATACCCCGATAGTTTTGCCTGCCAATCCTGCTGATTTGCCGTGTGGAGAAGTTGACTGAGTAGATGCTTAAGAGCCTTGTGATCGGTGTATACAATAAAATGGTTTCCTATCAGATATTGTCTCCAATGGTGGACAACTAAGACAAGTGCCATAACTTCTTTTTCATAAACTGATTTGGTGAGGTTAGTGTCTGCTAACGCCTTGCTGAAATAGGCAATTGGTCGTCCAACTTGCATGAGAACAACCCCAACTCCTAGACCAGATGCATCACACTCAATGATAAAAGGTTGTTTGAAGTCAGGCAAGGAAAGTAGAGAGGCTGAAACTAGGCATCCTTTAAGCGTGTTAAAGGCTTGCTCAGCTTCCGGAGACCAACGAAAATTATCTTTTTTTGTCAATTCCGTGAGGGGTTTTGCTATCTTACCGTATCCTTCAACGAATTTTCTGTAGTAGCCGGTCAAACCCAAGAATCCCCTGACTCCTTTAACAGATTGCGGACGGGGCCAGCCGACAACACATTCAATTTTTGATGGTTCCACTGACAAGCCTTGGACCGGACCCCGCACTGCTAACACATAAGCATACGTCAAACTTACTCGAGACTTTGACGCTAGCCTTGGTTGTAAGAGGGCACAAAGTGAACTCGATCCAGTCCTTTGTGAACTCCACGGTGTTTGTATGCCCCTTATGGTAGGTATTAATGTTGAATTGCCAAGGACGTCCAAGCATGATTCGGCATGCGTCCGTATCCACTACATCACATATAACGATGTTTTGGTATCCGCCGACGAAGAATGGAATGTGGCATTGCTCCGTTATTTTGACATCGCTGATAGACTTAATCAAACCGACTTTATATGGTGAGGGGTTTTTGGTAGTCGTCAGTTGCAACTGTTCTGCCGCTTCTCAAGAGACAAGGCTCTCTTGACTTCCTCCATCAATGATCAGCTTAAGTACTTGTTTATTAACCCGACACCTGGTGCAGAAGAGATTGTGCTATTGGGGATCCTCCAATTCCCACTCTTGCATCACCATAAGTCATCGTACAACTTAGATCTCGTGTTCCTTGTATTCATCGTTTGGATTTACCAGACATTTCTCTTCTTTGACAATGTTATTGTGATGGCTCCCCATGTCTCATTCATCCCTGCAAGCAGCCAAGTAATTCTCCTGCAATTGGGACAATCATTAAATTGATGGCTATGCTGCCAACAATAGTAAAACTTGTCGCCAAAATTTCGAGTGTAAGGGGTTACTGGTGTCCGGGCTGCTGGTGGCCTCCAAAAGCCATTGGAGTGGGTTGTACAGCCTTGTTGTCGCCGTGTTGGGGTGTCGTTGAACATGTGGTGATTCATTATTCATTTCCACCCCTATACCAATGTTTTTAATTGATTATGGGTTATAATTTATCAACTTTAGAATCATTTGTACTCCACATGTAATTCATTTAATTCACGATAAATACTGTTCAAAAGAGCAATTTTGCTTGTTTTGATGTGTTCATGATAGGCAGAGGTGATTTAAAGAGACCAAGATCAAATTCGAGTAAAACGGGCCAAAACCGCGTGAGAGCCCAAACGCGCATGTGGACTAAAATCCACATTTCGCCTAATCTGTCCATAAATTGGGCTGAAAATTAGTGGGTGAATGCATGACCGTGTGGGCTGTAATTCTCTAGAAGATCTGGAAGCTCAATTCGTCCATTAAGAGGCCAATCATCACTGTTCACAGTCACATGGTCACTTCTGTAATTTGTACACAACTTGAGTTATAGACCTCCAATTGGTGCCAAATTTTCCATAGAGATAGTCAAGAGGTGGGACAACAATTTTGTAGTTTTGTCAAAAGCGAGATAAGACTGTCTTCTAGCCCAAATCCGGGTTTCAAGTGGTATTATGAAATCAGGGTGCCAAAACTACCTTCCACTTTGGCTATAAGTTGACACCTTGGACACTTTAATTGTAAGTTTGGCCAAGGGAGTGAAACTTGTTGTAAAAGTAGGCGCCTTAGACCCAACTTGAGCAGTACTTTTTGATTATCATATCATGCATACAGAGAGTTATGCATTATGTTATCTTACCATAATAGTGTTGTTACTTCTGCGAACCCTATTTACATGGTAATGTCATTAGATTATTTGTTGTATCAAAAGATTATAACAGTTTCCATTTATAATGAGAACTTCGAGATACTTTGACAGTAATCTTAAACATATGTCATATGGTCTAGATACATCATTCTGATGAAATACAAATGATGTCTGACTATCTGGTGCTCGAGGCTCATAAACATTGAGATTTTTTCTTATGAAGTTCGCACTTGGTGATCTCGAGTAGAGGAGATAATGATGACTGACCCACCAATAGGAGCACCATATGTTTTGAGTATCATTGGTTTCTATTATGAGCATGTATATTGGTCTCTCGACTTGAGATCATTATCAGTGTGTATCATTTGATCGCGTACTTTGATGCAAGACGGAAATCACGACATTTATGTTTGTGGTGAGGTAGCTTGCGTTGGGTGCTTCACTGATGGTATGACATTGATTGAATGATCAAGACATGATTTGCTGCTTTCAAGTAATGGAAGAGATATCTGGGGCTAGTTGACTTGATGATAATACTTTTATAAAATCCATGACCGTGGTAGAAGGAGTTAAGTCCGTCTAGTATGGTCATTAAAAGAATAAATAAAACATTAAAGGATGATGACTCAAAGTATGCATCATGGTTTATGAGATACCGTGAGACAAATAGATTATATTACACAGAGCATACTCGTAAGAGGTTGTCGTAGCCATGGATTATCCTTATCTCCTTATCTCCTTACGGGTCATGATGTGTTGCTAGATATCACTCTTGACCTATGAGTATGACTCATTGCTATCGAGATAAGGGCTCAGAGGATCACACACAAAATGTATCCAGAATTTGCGCTAATTCAGATGATTTAGAGTTTAGGATGGAGTGGGCCCCACATATGGGGTCGGTAAATGTCCAAGTGTGCACGATCGCAAGTGAATTAATTCAATTATATTATTCAAGATTAGAATAATATAATATTATTTATTCACGGTTCGTTAAACAAATATCGGAGGGACGAGTCGAGTTAACGACTCATGTTTTATTCACGTAACATCATTTTGATGTTAAAAGTATGTGATTAAAAGTTATGGTGGTAACGACAAGTTTAAGTAAGTTATTTATGCCATTTTTTGGTTAAATATTAATGGTTTAATTTCTTAAAGGGATTAAGTGCAAATTTAGAAACTAAAAACCTTATATATAAATGGTTTTAACCCATTTTTGTGCACAGTTCGAATTGGGAGCACCTCCCACCTCTCCTCCCTTCTCTCAAGATCTTAGAGATAGAAGCCGAAGGAAGAACAAGGTTGGATCGATCCCGCCTCCTCGGATCGAGTTCGTGTTCTTCCCGCGATCGAAGGTACGTTGTAAGCGTTTTCGATTCTCCGCACTAGCGCCCAAATTTCGAAGAACGATGCACCGACGACTTTGTGGAACTCGTGTGGACTATCTAGAGGGCGTCTCGTTTGGCGCCTTTGAGCTACAACGATCTGGAGACGAGCGGAGAACATCGAGATCATGTTACCCACCAAAGGTACCGTTTTAATTTCGTTCTTCATACTTAAATTATTTGCATGCAATTCGTGGGAGAATCCAGGCACTAGTATACCGAATTTGATGTTACGACACAAACCCGATTGATTTCTTTTGAAAATATTGACGATTCATGTTTCCGCCACGCCCGGGTTTCTTCAAAACTCTATCATTTTGGAGATCCAAAGGAGTCATCTCATCATCTGAGATGTTTCGGAGCTCCCTATCCTCATAGAGAGACGGAGTTCCATACGAGCTTTTTCCTCTCGATGATGAGCTAAACAGTGAGCGATCATTACGAGAGAGCTACACGATTGGCAAGGGGGTTTTGACACACCAATCAACCATTGGTTTGGTGTATTTGAGTTTATAAAACATCTCCTTTATTTGTATCTTAATATAGTTCCAATGGGAGTGATGTTTTGATACTTTATTTGAAATGCACTCTCATTTATAACCGATTGGTTTGTGATTCTTGAGTGGACAACTTTTGTTGTACCGATTGGACCGCATAAGAAACCTCCTTTTCTCATACAACTAAGATATCAGTGTTCCTTGGCATCCCTTTAGTTATGCACAGGGTCTTGATATTGGCCAAACGATAGTTACGTCAAGGTTCGAGTCAAGTGTATTGATTTAAGAGGCTTGAGGATAATTGGGATTCTGATGAAACCTAAACTAAGGAATTGCACTAAACCCAATGAATTTTTAAGATGTGTAACGAACTTTTAATAACCTTATATAATTCTTGTTGGAGTATGTGTAACTTCCTGCCCCACTTCCTTTGTAACTTCCTGCCCCACTTTCTTTGTAACTTCCCTTGTAACTTCCTCTTTCTTTTCTATAAATGAAGACCCTCTCCTCACCTTGAGGTAACGGGGATTTCTGATTCAACATGGTATCAGAGGAGGTTTGATTCCTCCCTCACATATTTTCTTTTTTCATTTAGGGTTCTACTTTTTTTTTCTCGTGCGGGGGGCGGCGGCTCCCATCCAAATAGTCGGCCGCCCCCCCCCGTTGCACCTGCCGGTCATCCCTCCCGAGCCAGCCTCCCACTCCGGCTCTGTCCGACGGCTTCCCCCTCGGTGCGCCTTCCCTTCCGGCGCCCGCTCCTCCTGCGCGCAGGCCCTCCCCGCCTCGGCTCGGCTTCGCACCGTCCCTGCGCGCTCCTCCAGCGGCGCCCCTCTCCTGCGCAGGACCTCTCCCGTCGGCTTCGCACCGTCCCTGCGCGCTCCTCCAGCGGCGACCCATATTCCTCCGCTCCTGTGCAGGCCGCGCATCCCACGGATTCCCCGGCGGCCCTCCCTTCTGCCTGCGCCGCGTCGCCCCCCGGCTCCCGACGTCTTCTCCCGGCGGATTTCCCATCCCGACGGATCTCCAGTGCGGCTCCCCTAGCGGCAGCCCTCTCTCCAGGCGGCCCGATCTCCCGGTGGCCCGATCTCCCTCCGGCATCTCGGCGCCCTTCCTGCGCCGCTTTCTCCTACGATCGTCCCTGCTCCGGCGGATTCCCCCCCGTACCTGCATCTATTGCCGACCTCTCCCCCTGCCGACGCCTCCGACAGCTGGCCTCCATTCCCGGCCGGCTCCTCCAGCAGCAGCCGACCTCAAGCCACGCCAGCCCCTCTTTGCGCGACAGCCGGCCTCCATTCCCGGTCGGCTTCCAGCGCTGCCTCCCGCTGTCCTGCTCCCTCGCCGACCTCCTCCTGCACTCCTCTTCCGGCAACCAGTCGGCTCCAGGTTCTCCCAGCGGCTGCCCTGCTTCAAGTTTGGGCTCTCCGGCACCTCCTGCGGCATCCCCGCCTCGCCGGCATCTCTCGACGACTCCCGGCTGCCGCATCTCTATCCGCCGGCATGCCCATTCGCTGGCGCAGCAGCTCGACCACCTAGGATTTGGGCCCGTTGGCGCCGTCAGACCCCGCAACAATTCTGCGGAATCCCCGCCTCCCGTCGCCGGCCCCGCAAGTGCGGTTTTCCCAGTGCTAGTTTGGATTTCCCGGCGTTTCATCGACCGGCCCCACTAGTGCGGCATTCCTGGCGTTCCGTCAACCGGTCGGTCTGAGTGGTTTCTTCTGCTGCGCCCTCAACATCATCCATCCCTCATTTTGAGGAGGAGCTGCGATCATGAGGGGGAGCATCATCCTTGCCGCTTTTATCTTTTATTTTTGCTTTGTCTTGTTTTGTCATCAAGCTGGGCATGCCCAGCTTGAGGGGGAGTGTTGCGGTCTTTTTATTGATTTGTCTGTTTTTCATTATGTGTCCAAGCTAGGTACACCTAGCTTGAGGGGGAGTATTGGAGTATGTGTAACTTCCTGCCCCACTTCCTTTGTAACTTCCTGCCCCACTTTCTTTGTAACTTCCCTTGTAACTTCCTCTTTCTTTTCTATAAATGAAGGCCCTCTCCTCACCTTGAGGTAATGGGGGATTTCTGATTTAACAATTCTCAAACCCTCTTCTATTTTTCAAATATCAAACTCTTTAATTATGTTGTTTTATTTTTAAACATCATCCAAACCCCCCCTCTTTTTAGTTTTTTTTATAAAACTTATTAAAAATTCACTCTCAAACTTTCAACGCTCCTTGAGAGACGACTAAGGGTTTGACCTATGCTATAAATCATCTCTAAAAACTTAATTAATTTGACGCGTCATGACAGTGCGTTCAAATTTTGGCACCAACCATGTAAAATTTATAAATATTTGTTTTTTTATTTTTCTCTCTTCAACTTTTGTATAGAGTTGTGTTCTAACCTCTTTGTTTGTAGGTTTTGTGCATGACATTGAACACCTTTCGATCCCGAACCAGAGAGGATTTTACATCATCACCGAGACACATAGAATGATTTTTTGAAGGGGGACACACAACACATCAAGACTCTTTTAAACCCCCTTTCTTTTGAAACTAAAGTCGAAACTGAAATAAACTTGTCTAAGATGACATAAAATAACCGAACATTAAAGGAACTAACTTCGCTTAATATTGATATTCAACCTGCATATATTCAACGAAATACCAAACTTTGAACTAAAATCCTGTCTAATTCATTTGTTGCCAAAATTCCATGGGCTTGTCCGAGAAGACCCACACAAATACTAAGGAATTTCATATTGTGTGTTCAACATTAAAACCTGAAAGTGTGGCTGAGGAACTTGTAAAACTTACCTTTTCCATTCTCTTTAGAAGTCACTCCAAAGGACTGGTTGTTTTATATGAACACCCCAATTAAGGGTTGAAAGGACATGAAATGCTTTTTTCTTGAAAAATATTTCTCAGCCTCCCGAACTTCAATAATAAGAAAAGAAATCTGTTAAATAACACAATCTAACAGGGAAATACTTCATGAATACTGAGAACGTTTTAAAAGATTTTGTGCATTTTGTCCACACCACCAAATAAGCTATCAACTTTTAATATAATATTTTTATGAAAGTTTAATTCCTATTGATTGTAATATGATTGATGTTGCTACAGGTGGTGCTCTAGTGAAAAAAACTCCTATCGCTACAAGGACCTTCATTGAAAATATGACACAAAACATTCAACAGTTTGGTTCGAGGTCCAACATACCCATCAAAGGTGTCCATGAGGTGCAAAATTCAGATTTTGAGAAGAAGGTGCACTCAAAGTTTAAGGAGGCAAGTACCTCACTTAGTCAAATTGCACTTTCCCACTGGAAATCCCAACCCCCTCCACTTTATTGTGCTATTTGTGCCGCTGACACCCACTATTCTGACCAATGCCTTCAGCTAAGAGAATCTTCTGAGAGTTGCGAGATAATCTTCCTAGGCTATCCATACAACCAACCCATTAGGCTAGAATCACACTATGTATCCAACTCTGGATGGAAAGATAACCAAACATATAGATAAGGGGGGTATTCCAACCAACCTCAACTGTCATTGAACCACCCATGACAGGGTAGTCATCCTCCACCACCACCCAAAAATCTTCAACTACCACAAAGGCCTTTCCAATAACCTCCTTCAAAACTTGAGCCCAACCTAAAAGACCTAATGAAACAAATGTTTGTAAATAATCTACAATTCCAACAAACAACTCAAGCCGCCATACAAGACCTAAAAACTGAATTAGGCTAACTCGCCAACTCGGTGGGGGAAATCTAAATTCCCGGGTCGGGTAATCTACCTTCTCAACCTCGAGTTAACCCAAGGGATAAGGAAAATGTCAGTGTTATCACCCTTCAGAGTGGTACACACTTAAAAATCCAAATGACCCTTCCATTAGAGCCATCCATTCCGAAGGGAAACCACCATTCCAACCATCTCTGAAGATCCAAATGAGGAAAAGTCTTATCTTGAGAGAAGTCCCACTAAAGGAAAAAGAGTGTCTTTTGACGAGTCACCCGGCCTAACCATTCCTCTTCTATTCCCCCAATGGGCCACCCAACCAAGGAAACAAAAAGAAACCGAACTTGACAAGGAAATATTGGAAACATTTAAAAAATTGCGGGTTAACATTCTCTTGATTGATATTGTGAATCAAATTCCATGATACGCCAAGTTCCTGAAGGAGATGTGTATACACCGGAGGCGACTTCGAGGCGATGAAAATGTGAACTTGGAGAGGAACGTCTCTGCATTGATCCAGCCATCACTTCCCACCAAATGTAAGGTTCTTGGAACATTCTCGATTCCATGTACTATATGGGGTATTTCTTTTCTGATGCCATGCTTTGTTTGGCTGCCTTTATAAATGTGATGCCTCACTTCATTTTCTCTTCATTGCAGGTTGGGGAGTTGAGGACTAAAAGAATAATTGTTCAACTAACAAAGGAGCAATTGATTCTTGTGTGGAGAGGGAGACGTTGCTCACCTTCGATCGATGGTGGTAACCCTACACTCTTCCCTTGGGTGAGAAAGGCTCACAGTGGTGATGTCGATTCAGTGGTCCCGTGTGACTAGATGTTCTTAGGTGACGAATCTGAAGGGTTTTCCTGAAGGAGAGGGGCATGTCAACCACTTCTCTCGATGAATAGTAGTTTTCTCTTGGTGTTCGTATTAAATCTTGAGATAGATATCTTAAGTAGAGACCGCCCTAGAAGAGCATGACCCTTAGTGTAGTATGTCTAGTGGATCTTTGTGGGTGTACCTATCACATGACGACTCTTGCTATGTGATGGGGAATGAAATTTTCTTTAGAAGCTGTGGTTCTTTGTCGCTCGAGTTTTGGCGGGTGTTATCCCAGGGTCTAGAGCTGACAGTTCGGGTTCATCTGAACGGTTATGACCGTCCGCTTTAGATTATGGCGAATTGGGCCACCCGACGGGCAGTGGTGTCGTGTTGAGCAGTTTGATTAGTACCGTGTTGTTCCTGATGCGTTCATCGATAACTTTTGCAAAAGAGCGATGACGACACAACCAGGCAGTCCCCGAGGGTGGAAGCAAACCTGTTGGAGATCAGAATGTGGATGAAGGATTCCCTCAAATGTTTGCGAAGAGGTTGAAGAAGAAGTCCCATGTTGCCTTTATGTTGTGAGCTAGCGACATTGGTGCCTCTTCCTTGCGGGCTAGAGATGACAGAGAAACTGACGTAGGTCCGGAGGAGCATGATGCCTTGCAACTCTTCCGACGTTAGTGCAAAATCTTGTGAAGCGCTTAGTGGCGGAGTGCGACGTAGATGAGTTGTTCTCATACGACAACCACCAAGAATGCTTCTTTGAAGTAGGGGAGCGAAGCGCTCCCACAGGAGGTAAATTTGGCAAAGAACTGATCTCGGTTGGATATTGGTGGTTCTTAATTTCGTCCAGTCTTGTCTGGTTAGATAATTTTTGAGTACGAAGGCTTGACAAGACTTGCATAGTGTGAGCTCATGTTCCTGCTAAGGTCTTGCTTCTAGATGAGCTGAAGCCGATAGTCTTGGTGATGGGGAAGAGAGTTCTTTTCTTGGGTAGTGGTGTACCGAGCTCACTTAGGGCCAAACCTTCGAAGAAGTGCGTGCGTGCGTGGGAAGGTGGATTGTTTTCCACCCAAGGTTATTTCTTGAGATTCCTTGTTTACCAGCTCCAGTTATTTCTTTTTTGGGGATGAAAAGATTTAAAGGTTCGGAGGATGTAGCAATCTAGATTTTTTCCGGTTGAGACTTAGTTCAGTTTTGAGTTTCAGAGTCCTAAGACCTCTTTAGGGATAAGACGGTAAATTTAGCCTAACAGACGACCTCGAAAAAAATTTCTGATGGTTTTGTTGACCTTGGGGTACGGTGTTTTACCCTAGAGTTGAGCCTTAGAGAATTTCCGAGAGCGTTGGGTTTTAAGGGATTTTTAATATTTATTAATTAAATAAATATTTGCCCCATGAGCATGGATGGTGATATCATAACGATCCCAGATTTTCGTTTCGAACCTTGGAAATATTCCTATAATATTTTTTGAGGTTGGTTGTTGAGATGTTTTAGAGTTTTGGGCGTCGTGAAGGCTCGAAAATAATATATTAAAAACAATATATTATTTTAGTCCGGATATGCATTTGTGATGAATCACTCATATCACTTAAACCGAGCATCGAATGAGAAAACTAATGTCGCGGTTGTGTCTGGAACAGGAGGTTCATGGGAGGATGTAATTTGAGTTCGCACCCGGGGCCCTTGGGATGGACCGTGACGGGTGTCGTTTAATAATATTTAATTTGCTGAGATTTTTGGGTGGTGCGGACCCTAAATTGCTTTATAAAACCCCCATCATGGATTTCTCCCTAGGGTTAGACGTTGTTGGTCTCAACATAAACCTAGATAGGGAGAGAGGGGGAGGAGTCCGAATCATGGCGAAATCAACAACAAATCGAGGGAATAAGACCAAATATGTGACGACATCGACAATCGGATTGCGCGACAACGACAAACGTGTAGGACCCCGGGACACCCTGAGAGGGGAGGGGTGAATCAGGGTGTCAACTTTTTCTTTTAAAAACAAAGATCTTGTTCCCACGTTGGTAGAAACTAGTTAAACCTGTATGATGAATATGATCAGCAATGAAACATTCACATGCAAAGAGATGACACAACAATTTTTACTTGGTTCACCACTAAGGGCTACGTCCAAGGAGCATACGCCGACAAGTTGCCGGTCGTACCAAATTCCACTATACTTCACTAGCTGTGGATTACAAAGGTTCGGGCACAGTCACTCTGTCCCAGGCTCACTGCCTTTACAAAGGTTCAAGGATAACTCACTGCTTCCCTCGGGTCACTCCCGTTGACTCCCCCTGGCTCACTGCCTTTGGTGAAGTCCCACTCAATTTATAGACGTGAAGGTCTCTTCAATAGATTTGCATTGAAGTCTTTGTCTCCTGTTCAGCATGAGACAATGCTTGCATCAGAGTACTGATTTGATGCTCTTTTGCATTCAATCTTCTTCTTTAGTGCAATAACTGAATGCACTAAATCTTCTTCTTCTCTTCCTTTGATTCCCAATACTAACACCTGAGTATTGATATATTCCCCTCTTTCTGTGAAGATCTGAGTTTAGTTGCACGAACCGTTCTTCTTCTCTTCGCAAAGCACAATGAGGGTGTCAAACACCAGTCATGTGTGTGCGGTACCGCTTTTCTTCATAAAACCAAATTGTTCACTATTCTTCCGTCTTCGCAAATGAATACATTATCTGTTGCACTGAAGGTATCGAGCAATTTTTCAGCTTTTGTGCAACTTCAAAAAGACGGGCGTACTCCAACAACACCTGGCGCTCTTCTCCAAGCTCGACGCGCAAGTCCCAATACGGCGCGCAAGTCTTCGGCGCGCAAGTCCAAACTGGCGCGCAAGTGTTACCAAACTACCTGCGCGACACCGCCTCCTTAAACTTCAAACTTGCGCGACTTACTTTCTCTCCCAAACCGCCTTGGGTGCGCAACCAACAACCGACACGCAGCCTCTACTTGCGCGACCCAACTACCACTTGCGTGGCTCAACCACCTGCGCGACGAGAGCTCGAACAATCTCCAAGTCTTGAACTTCGTACCGAATGAGGAGGGGTGCTCCTCTATTTATAGGCATTCGGATACCCTGCGCGGCGGTGCGCAAGTCTTTCCTCGGCGCGCAGGTTTCGGCGCGCAGGTCCATCTGCCCAAGTCTCTGTCGCGCTACTCACTTGCGCGACCACACCAATACTTGCGCGACCTTATTTCCTTTGCCATATTTTGAAGTTCTGATCTTGAAAAACAGTAGGCGCGTAAGTTTCCAATCCTCCTAGGCACCGACACGCAAGTCTCTTCACGGCGCGTAGGTCACTTGCACGACCAACCCAATACTTGCGCGACCCTCTTTCCTTTGCCATTTTTCCATGTTCTGATCTTTGAAAAACACTAGGCGCCCAGGTTCCCTTTTCTTCAAGTACACGGTGCGCAAGTCTCTTTGCCAAAACCACTTTTCTCCATTTGTCGATTTTCAGGCCCAAAAATTTGGCAAACACTGGAAAACGACGCCACCTTGTATCTGCTCTTTTTGTACCGCCTCCAGATCATCCATTCCTTTGTCGACGTTCTTGAATAAAACATGGATCGTTAACCACAGTCCTTGAACTCGACATGCCACCATAGAATCTCATTTGTCAACAAATTTGTATGTCGTTTGTTTGTTTTGTCAACAAGCACGATCACCTCAAAAACACTTCTTTTCGGTGATTTGTATCCTTCAGCAACTCTTCTTCTTTCAACACAAACTTCACTATCATGATATATATCCTTTGATAGATCGGCTTTGGCATCATCATATTTGGATACAATGTGAAGTGCATGGCCATCTCAGAATTCCAATCCCTCGCGCATTGTCTTCTTCTTCAACCGTCATTATCTACTTCATGCAAAACATATGATTCAATTCTTCAAGAAGTCTCTTGCATGGTTCTCATGCAATCATGAGGAATTGCATGGTCTTCATCAAAACCCCATTCTTCTTTAATCATCCTCATATGGATTATACCTCACATTCTTCACTGTTGTAAACAATGTGTCACCTTTGACACATGTTCTTTGAACTTATGATCAGTACAACAATCATCTGAATTTCCATTCCTTCATTTCATTGGAGTACTTCTTGATCTCCTTCATTTTGAACTTCATTGACAACTATTGACAACAAATACAACCATATACACAAAGTGGTCCCAACAAAACGAAACCATGACAACAACAACAGATTGAAGCGACGACGATTTGCCATCGTGGTAGACCTTTGTTATTTTGAATTCGCTATGCTATTTATGAATATGTGTTGGATTAGTTTTTGAAACTCCCATTCTTTGTGATTAAAACACGACAAATTATTGTAGGTTTTTCTTAAAACCCTGATTTTTGAGATAAATCCTTGTTCCTGATTTTCCCAATCCCTGCAATCCCTGCACTGCAAAACCCTTAGGCCCTGTTTGGTACGCATGAACCAATTTAAATGGAAATAGAATGGGAAAGGGAAATGGAAAAGAGAACATGAATTGGAACAAAAACGCGTGTTTGGTACAATATGAAAAGTAAACCTGTTAGAAAAAAATGTTGAAATATAAATAAAAAATTAAAACTGCACCATTGTCCCTGTTTTCCCTTTTGCAAATAGACGACCATTGCTGGTGAGCTGCAACGGCCGTGTGTCGTGATGCTCGTGTTGAGTTGGACAGGGGGCGACACCTAGGGAGACGACGACAGAGAAGGGGGGCAGTCAACGATCCTAACTTTGTCGGGCCGTGACGATGATAATGGTGGCAGGGTGATGGCGATGGGGGCACGACAACGACAGGGGCACGACGACGACAGGGGCGATGGTGATGATGGGGGCGGGGGTTGCGACTACGATGGGGGCGCGATGGCGATAGGGGTGATGGTGACGAGGGCACAATGACAATGATGGTGGTAAGGTGCTATAATAGGGGCGACGATGACGGGGGTGCGACGAAGAAACAACGTGATGGTGGTGATGGGGTGTGATGATGGTGGCGAGGTGCGATGGCGGCAAGGCGTAGTGGCGGCGGCGGGGCACGATGACGGGGGCGAAGCAGCAAGGTGCGACAATGGTGGCTACGAGGCATAACGACAGTGGCGAGAGCGCAGAGGCGAAGGGTGGCCAATTGCAGTTGGTGTAAAGGGACATATATGTCCAATGGGCGATGGAAGTGATGGTTCTGCCCATTTTGGGAGGAACCTTGATTCCCTTGTTTAATTGAGCACCCGGTTGCATTTTCTGTGTACCAAACGCGCAAAATGTTGCTTTTTGATTCCGTTTCCGTTTATCAGTCTCCTGCTCCTGTGTACCAAACAAGGCCTTAGGGTTAGTGATTTAGTTCATAACATTGTTCCCTGTGCTTGCGTTCTTGATGGCGATTCCATGAACGGGATCAGAGTTTGCCCCCTTCCCCTTTATCTTCTTCGCTGCTCGCTGATCTGGGTAGCCTCCGTTTTGAGGGTGGATAACAACGGCGCAAGGCGACCCGCAAGGAAGGTGGGGTTGTAGCAATGTGGCGTGAAGGGGACTACAGTGGCGACGCGACGTGATGGGGGTGAAGGCGGCCGACCACATCCGCGGTCAGTGGTGGTGTGGTGAAGAATGCCGCGACAGGCAGTCTCGGCGGCGACAAGGCTCATAACCGCAACTCGAGCGGGAGGCGTTAGCCGTCTTGCCGCCCAGTGTTGTCAAAGGCGCGCTGAGGCACGCACCTTGCAAGGGGCGCGACGAGGCACGTCCAGAGCGCCTCGCCACTGGCAAGGCGAGACAACCTCGCCAAGGCATGCCAAAGGCGCACACCTCGTGTGTTTTTTCCGGAGTCACTGAAGTGCCAAGTGAAATTTAAGGCGCACCACCAAAATAAAAGCATTCTCCTTTGTAAAAGGAGAGTTGTTCTGTAAAAAAAGGTGGGTTCTTTATCTTTGGTTAAAAGGTAGATTTTCCATAAAATAACCCCAAAAAGGTGAGCTATTTGGTCAAAAAGGGGACTCTTTTGTTGAAAAAGCATAGATAAAATAAAAAATTATTGCCACGACTCCGTCAAAAGTGCAAAAGATTTAGAAAAATGCACTACTCCAACTGGGGCCGCAGCAGGCTTGCCCAAGTTGGGCCGCTGGGCACGCAGGTAGGGCTGCAGCAACAACAGTTCTTATCCTCACGCCGCTTCCTTAAGCGGCCTTTGCGCCTTATTGTGCCGCACACCTTTGACAACTATGTGACCGCCGTGGTCTGACCCCACTAGCTAGCTCGCTCCATCGGTGCGGGCAGGGCGGTGCACGGGTCCAACCTCGCGGGTCTAGGTGGGTCAACTTGGCAGTGTGAAGCGGACCCGGCTGGTGGGTCGGGTGAGCGCACCAAGTTGGGTCCACTTGGCCCCACCTAGGCAGCGCGTGCGGCCCGCGTGGGCGCCACGTGCATACGCGTGCACCCCTATTTTCACCGCGCCACGTGGCTCGGGATCTCGCCTAAGTTACTTTTTCACAACTTTCTCACCTGTGTGTTGGTTTTGAGTAAACGAATAACCTATCCTGAATATTTTTCCGTATAGATCACAATGATGCGGTCTGTTTGGTCATTCAAGACCGTTTGCGAGGTGAGGTAGACAGTTTCGAGATTTAGCTCTGTAGGGTCGACGATGTGAATTGGGTGTGACGATCGGAGCGTCCAGGGGTCAAGTACCTCTCATCTGCTATGTGCCACCCCCACCCGCTGTGTGCTACTCGACGAAATGCGAGTCCTTTGTGGTTCTAGAGTGGTGATGTGGGTTGCTGGATTTGGGTAGCTAGGATTGTTGGGGCTACATGCTAATTTCTCCTGTAGTTGCTTGTGAAAAGCGGGACTCTCTCTTATGTTTCGAGTTTGCTCATATGGGTAGTTATGACTGTAGGGGTCAGTACTCCCTTACCGAGATCCATGCTTGGGCAAGGCACAGGTTCCCCCATAGGTTTCTAGAACGGTGACACAGTATCGGTGGACAGTAAGGTGTGATACTCCTTCGACTGGTGCGCGTACCTCAGCGAAGAGTGGGTTCCCCTTGATAGATTCTAGTGGCGGTGTGGAAGAAAGGCTGGGAAGATCGGATTCTTCGAGACTTGTGTCCCCTCAGGCACCCTTACCTTCAAGATGCGACATATAGCTGGGCTATCGACTTTGGGCTTTGCGAGCTTTTTGGTACTTCGAGCATCCTTAATTGCTCGTAAGATACGATTCCTTGTGGATTGGAGTTGAGATGACTGAGACTTCTCTGTGTCCTTGAGATTTCTTGTGGTGGAGCATATTTGGATTCTTTTCTTGTTTTCCTCCTGGTTACCCTTTAGTACCCGTAGTTTTGAGACTTATTGCTTTGTCTTTCCTTTTTGGTTTTAGGGCGTTCTACTGAGCATGTTTATACTCACTCCTGTACGGGCTTTGTGCCCACACGTGTTGTGTCTGTGCAGACGACGTTGGGTTCAGAGTCGACATTGGTAGACGTGGTGCTGATGTGACTTGTTCGGAGTTGACGCTTGATGATGCTTGGCGACACATTGTGGAGCATGGTGGTTCGTGATGGTGGCGGTGACCGTTGTGGCCAGAGATCGATCCGGGAGTACATGCAACGAGGAAGAGCTTTCTAGAGTCTTGTGTCTATCAGACTCAGAGACTTGTCGGATGTATAGTTCTTTTGGTATTTGACTATGTGGCGTTCTTGTATTTGATGTCTCATGGATGTCTTGTATACAATTCAGTTTATATATATGTTGTTGGTGTTGCTGGTTATTTTATGTATTGAAGATATATGTATGTTGCAGGTTGATATAGGCTTAAACCCTCTCATAGTGTGCGATATGCCTACTCAGTGCTAGTCATCAACTCCCGGCCTATTGATGGAGGACTTGGGGTAGCACACCCGACTCACTGCTGGCCTGAGTGGGGTCATGGTGGGTTGGGTCGGGTCAATCTTCACGCATCATTTTTTGAAATGTGATTTTGTCCCAAAGTGCAGATGTTTAGGTGTGGGGGTGTAATCATGTAGTGATTCACTATTCATTTCTACCCTTATATCGATGTTTTTAATTGATTATTGTTTATAATTTATCTACTTTAGAATCATTTATACTCCACATGCAATTCATTTAATTCATGATAAATACTGTTTAAAAGATCAATTTCACTTGTTTTGATGTTTTTATGGTGCGATGGTGATTTGAAGAGAACCGTGATCAAATTCGAGCAAAACATGCCAAAACTGCGCGATAGCCCAAACACACATATGGACTAAAATCCACATTTCGCCTATTCTGTTCATTAAATTGGGCTGAAAATTGGTGGGTGAATGCATAACCGTGTGGGTTACGAATCTCTAGAAGACCAGGAAGCCCAAATCATCCATTAAGAGTCTCAAAAGGTGTCATCATTGGAGAAAATCTTCACTGTTCACAGCTACGAGGACGCTTCTGTAATTTGGACATAACTAGAGTTATAGACCTCCAGTTGTTGCCAAATTTGATGTGGAGATAGTCAAGAGGTCGGACAATGACTTTGTATTTTTGTCAAAAGCGAGATAAGACTGTCTCCTAGCCAAAATCCGAGTTACAAGTGGTATTACGAAAACAGGGTGCCAAAACCACCTTCTATTTTGATTATAAATTATCACCTTGGGCACTTCATTTATAAGTTCGGCCAAGGGAGTGAAACTCTACCATTTTGGAGATTCAAAGGAAACTTCTCTGAAGGTTCCGGGTGTAGTGGAAGCGTGTGATGGGCCGTGCCCAACTTTGCTTTTTGTCATGATTGATGATCAATCCGAGATTTACACAACAATAAACGCCGCGATCAACGAAATTGAATCAAAGAATACAGACAATGAATAAAACGCCGAAACCAAATGCAAAATCGTCACATATTATTTATAATTAATTTAAACAATAAATAATTACCATGTGAGAAATTCTTTCTTTGTTGATAGATCTGACAACGGATCTACGTCGTACTGTCATTGCATCGTAAGAATCAAGATTAGATTCCCTCTAGTGGTGATCTATATGTGTTTCACAAATCTTCGAACGTCGCCGTAGGAATCTTCAGGTGCTAGCACGGAATATCCTATCGCTTGCGTCGTCCGCCTTTGATCGCTCCGAGAATCGCTTCCAAAGGATTCTCCTTGATCTCTCTTGACTCGAGAGTGGAAGGTGGAGGAAGACCGATCTCCGTTCTTGAGAGCGTTCAAGGAGAAGGGAGCTCTCTAGGGCTTCAAGAGGATTCTTCGGATTTTGTTGTGCACAACCAAAGAAATGAATTGGCTCTATTGAAAAATAATATAATCGGATTTATATACCGCTAGAGTTAGAAATAAATTATTGCACAACTGTTTATTATTTATTTAATCTTTGTGGAACCCCATGTTTATAATAATAATAATAATATTATTTCTTGACATGTGCTAAACCTGTGAATTAGATTAAATATTATTTAATCAAATAATATTCAATATATATTATTTCTCACCAGACCATTAAACTCGGTCCACCATTGCTCTACAATATTTATCGGGGCTCGAATAATGACTATTTATTTAATAAATAAATATCACTACATTATTCACTAATAAATAAGTAAATAAATATTATATCTACTAAATAACAAATAAATATTTATTAAATATTTCGCTCACATAATATTCTCTCGAATAACTGGTGATGGAATATATACGATCAATCAAATATGAATAATTATTAAACCATTTGCGGGAATAATATTTATTCAACTTATTAAATAATAAATAGATAGTATATTATTTAACTGAGATTCTGAATATACTTAGTGTGAGACCCTCTAGGCCTCTTTTTCAGTGGCATTAGACGAAACAACCTAAAGTTCAATGTTAGCGTCTAACAACACGCTAAGGAACCTATAGAGAAAAAAGTTGATGCCGCAATGACATAATATCTCATACGGACACTCATTGTGTAATATAATCCATTTATCACGATATCTCTAATCAAGTAGGTTGCATGCTGGTCCCATCAACCTATGTGCTCGATGTCTCTTTCTTTGAATTTTCGGAAATCGAACTTGCGTATAGAACACCATGACCATTGATTTATTTAGGCTATATCATTTCCTTCAAAGGGCCTGAGATATCAACTTCCGTTAAAGAACAGAAGGGACAAATCTTTTCTCGCATTATTCATTAATGAAATATTACTCGTGACGCACCCAACGTATCCTACCTCGCTGCAAACATATGTTGTTACGGTTTTCGTCAATACATCAAAGTACGCGACTTATAATATTCATTAATAATAACCTTAAAGTCTAAGGATCAATACACACGTCCACAGATATGAACATTCAATGACACGTATAAATGTTGATTTCCTACTGGCGGGTCTCGTTCTCATAATACCCTACATTAAATATTATCAAGGGCGCACACCATGAGAAAGTGCCTCAAAGTCCTATGAGTCTCCACTCTTGATAGTTTGTATCATCTGTGTCCTTCAAATGATTTGATCCAGTTATAGAACATATATTTAAGAATACCGTCGTGACACTTTTAGGTTCTCATCATAGCGGGGAACTGTTATGATCTTTTAGTGCGACAACTATTCTTAGGACATTATCACATACTATGTCACGCAGAAGAACAATCATGATGTGATAAAAAGTCTATTAATATTCAAAACAATGAATACAAGTTATCATAAACTAATAAGAAGTTGATTCTAGGACACTAACTCCAACAGACTCCCACTTGCACTAGAGTCAACTGCTAACAACTTTCAGTGCGCTAGCTCTCATATGATACCCATGCTTCTGTTGAGATAAGCCTTTAGTCAAGGGGTCCGCCATGTTTTCTTTTGTGAGAACTCTGTTTACTGCAACTTCACCCCTCTTAGAAAAATTCCTCAAGAGGTGATACTTTCGGAGTATGTGCTTTGTCTATTGGTGACCATGGCTCTTTTGCAAGAGGCACCGCTGCAGTATTATCACAATACAATGCGATAGAGTCTTTACTGCTAAGTATCACATCAAGCTCCTGGACAAAGTTTCGTATCCAAACGGTTTCTTTGGCTGCATTGAAAGCCGCTATATACTCGAACTCTGCTGTAGAATCAGTGACAATTGGCTGCTTTGTACTTTTCGAGCTCATAGCTTCTCCATTGAAACAGAAAACATATATTGACTGCGACTTCAGATCATTCTGATTTGTTTGAAAACTAACATCAGTATAACCCCTAATGACTAGTTCCTCGTCTCTTTCATACACCAGGAACATTTCCTTAGTTCTTCTTAGATACTTGAGGATAGCCTTAACAACAAACCAATGATGTTCTTCTGGATCTGCTTGATATCTGCCTACCATGCTCAATTTATAGGCAACATCAAGTCTAGTACATTACATGACATACATGATTGATCTTATCGCTGAAACGTATGAGATTTTACCCATTCTCTCTTTCTTCTGTTGTGTTTGAGCACACATTTTTTTAGAAAGATGTATACCATGTGACACTGAAACCAATCCCCTCTTGGATTATTCCATACTAAATCTCTTTAGTATCTGGTCAATGTATGTACTTTGACTTGGTCTAAGCATCCTCTTGGATCTATCATGAATAATCTTGATCCCTGGAATATAGGTTGCTTTACCTAAGTCTTTCATGGAGAAACACTTGTTTAACTGGTCTTTAACTGACTGTAAGATTGGTATGTCATTTCTAATAAATAATATGTCATCAACTATACTACTAGGATAACGACTGCATTCACACTAAACCTCTTGTAAACACATGTCTCACATTCGTTCTTAATGAAACCAAATTCTTTTATAGCTGCATCGAATTGAATGTTCCATGACCTAGATGTTTTCTTCAATCCATAAATGGATCTCTGCAACTTGTAAATCTTTTTGGCATCACCTGGAGTCACAAACCCCTCTGGTTGTGTCATATAGACACCTTTCTGAAGGTTCCCATTAAGGAAAGCAGTTTTGACGTCCATCTGCCAAATTTCATAGTCATGGTAAGGTGCTATAACAAGTAGAATTATGATGGATTTAAACATTGAAACCGGTGAAAATGTCTCATCGTAGTCAATTCCTTGACGCAGTTTAAACCCTTCAGCTATTGACCTTGCTTTATAGGTATTTACTTTACCTTTCATGTCTAGTTTTCTTTTGAATACGCATTTGCACCATACGGGCTTTACATCAACTGACGCATCGACTAGAACCCAAACATGGTTCTGATACATGAAATTTATTTCAGAATTCATGGCTTATTGCAATCTTGCAGGTTCTAAGCTCTCTACTGCCTCTTTGTAGGAGAGAAGTTTATCATTGCCAACCAACAATGAGTCACCATCTTCGGTGACTAGAAAACCATATCTTTCTGATTCTCTTACCTCTTTAGTGCTCCTACGCAGTACTTGTGTTTCAGGAACTACTTCCACGGGGACCTGTGGAAGCTGTTCCTGTACTAACTCTTATGTATTTTGAGCACCAACTTCATCAAAGTCAATCTTGTTCCCACTATCTTTTTTGAGGATGTACTCCCTCTCAAGAAAGACGGCTTGTCAGGCGACGATCACTTTCTTGTTCGAGGGGTTGTATAGGTAGTATCCATTTGTTTCCTTAGGATACCCTATAAAGATACACTTTGTGCCCCGGAGTGTTAGTTTGTTGCCTGAGAAGGTCTTAACAAACGCCTCACAACCTCATACACATATATGCGACAAAACGGGTTTCTTTCCACTCCATAACTTGAAGGGAATTCCGTTTGCCGCTTTAGTTGGTTCTCGGTTTAATGTATATGCTGCAGTTTGTTATGCATATCCTCAAAAGGATAATGGAAGATCTGAATGACCCATCATCGACCTTACCATGTCTAACAAGGTACGGTTTCTCCTTTCACTAATACCATTCCACTGTGGTGTGTAAGCTGGAGTGAATTGAGATAAAATCTCACTCCCATAAAATGTCGATAAACTCTTGATTAAGATATTTTCCATCTCGATCCGATCACAGATTATTTATCTTTTTTCCAAGTTGTTTCTCTACTTCATTCTTGAAGTCTTTGAATTTCTCAAAAAACTCGGACTTGTACTTCACCAAGTAGACATAACAATATCTACTCAAGTCATCAATAAAAGTTATGAAGTAAGAATACCCACTTCTAGTTTCTACTGGAAATAGTCCACACACATCACTGTGTACCAATCCTAAAAGCTCTGTGGCCCTTTCAACCTGTCCACCAAATGGTGGTTTGATCATTTTGCCTTGTAAACAAACATGACATCTTTCAAGTTGTTTTACTCAAATGAGTCTAAATAACCATCTTGACAGAGCTTTGTCAAACGTTTTTCGTTTACATGACCAAGACAGTGATGCCATAGTTGGGTGTTATATAAGTTGTGTGAACATAATTCGTTATCTTTTGCCAATACATAGTTTTCGTAATTTAATACATAAAGACCGTTATTTAAATACATCATACCATAACATATGTTGTCTTTATAAAAGAAACAACTTTTATTTCAAAACTTGAAAATAAAACCATCTGCATCTATGCATGATACAGAAATTATGTTCTTGGTAATAGTTGGTACATAATAACAACCCCTTAAAATCAATATCATTTCCGTTGGCAATGAAAGGTGGTAGTCACCAATGACTAGAGCAGCCAACCTCGCACCATTGACAGCCGCAAATCCACCTCCTCTAGTAATCTTTCGGAATCTAATTGTTTCATGCATTTGGATACAGATGTGAGCTTCACAAGGTGTATTTAATAACCAATGTGTAGATATTGAAAGATTACACTCGATAACGAATGCACCTTTAGCTTCCCCTTGCTTTTGGGGGCAGTTCTTCTTCCAGTGGCCTTGCTTGCCACATGCAAAACATATTGCCTCCTTTTTCTTGCCCCGCCTCAGGATATTCCTCTTCTTGGAAGGACGGTGTTCGAGAGCTTTAGACTTATTATCAGTCTTGACCCCCTTTTTCCTTGTTCTTTCTTTTCTTATTCACCATAAGGAGTGCGGGTTTATCACGTTCCATGTCCTTATCCACTTGGCGAATCAGAGTAAAAATTTCCGAAAGACTCTTTTCATTATTGCTCATGTTATAATTAATAATAAAACGAGAGAAGGTTTTGGGTGGTGATGAAAGTATGAGATCTGTGCGCAAATCATTTGCCTCATTTGAGAATTTAATCCTTAAGATGTCTAAGCGTTTAATGTAGCCAATAAGTTTGACTACATGAGGCTCACTCTCAAAGTTTAGTTGTAAACAGAGCATTGGAGATATCGTATCTCTCTTTTATCGCCTTCTCTTGATAGAGATCCCGAAGGCGTGACATCATGCTATACGTATTCACATCCTTATGTTGCTTCAAAAGCTCATTGGTCATGAATGATAACATGAAACACTGAACATCTGTGACATCGTTTAAATGTTTTTCATAGAGAGAGAACTCTTTCTCACTAGCCTTATTACCAGACGCATCAGAAATAGGTTCTTCCAGCACATATAATTTCATTTCATGACATAGGATAACGCGCAAACGCCTTTGCCACTCTTGAAAATTTGTGTCGGTGAGAAGGTTATCCTTCTCAAGTATGGATCGCAGTGATATGTTTGAAGTCATTTTTATTGATGTTTCTATAAATAAATGAGCGTAGATTTAATATTTTATTTGATAAAATTTAGACAAATATATAAATATTATATTTATCAATCTGCCACTATTTTATCGAAACCCAATAGCCATTACCATTGGCTTCAGAATATCTTGTTGTTTGGACATTCTAGTGGCAATGATCCATATTCTCCTTCTCATCATCCCAACTTTGTCTGATCAAGCAATTTGAAGGGTTTTAGGTAGCAATTCCAAATGCTAACTGCATTAACTCACAGTTTCTTGATCTGTTGAGTGGACTCCCCAATCCTGAAATCTTTAAATTGAATTTCCTCAATCCTTGCCTCTTAGTTACACCAAGTGTTGCTTTGACAGTCAACCCTTGATGTGAACTAAGTTAAGTAGACTCAAAACATCATGTTAGAATTCCTCGATAATTGAAAGCACCCAAACTTTGGCCGGTCAAACACTTTGAACTATGATTCGATTTTAAATGAAGTAGCGAAAGACTATACCGACTTAATATATATAATTGAAGAATTTTATCTTTATGCGTAAATTATCAATTATTATCTTTATTACATGATTGTTAATATTAAGTGGATTTACTTAAGTGATTAACCACGTCTTAGATAATATTTACGCACAAGTTAGTTTATTTTAGTTCTCTCTTGCATGCTTGTTAATTCGTTAATTCATTAATTAATGTGATCACGACAAAACATCCATAATGAAATAACTATGTAACTTGACATAAATAAAATAATAAAGTGGCATGATCATGAGCTTTTACTAATGGTTTATCTAGCGGATGATAAACTAACCGTCGACCTAGGGGAAAAACACCTTGAATCAATTAAGGTTCGTGTTGCAGCTTTCCACCTGTCCACCTATGTATCTCTCTTGAACTGGTTTCGCCTCAGCTCCAAATTTGAATTGCCTCCACTAGCTTGGGAGTTTCATCCATTACATATGTTTTTACTTACACGCCGGTGAGGGGAAGATGTTTACATAAAAGAAACCATGGGCACGGAGACCCTTACATAATAAGGGGAGAGATGACATGCAGAACAACAATTTAATTTAATAATAAATTAAAAGAAACCGATCACATACAAAGGTCTGGTCTAAGCTAATGATCATTCATATGCATGCAACGAATTACGCATTTAATAAAATTAGCATTCAATTCTTAGTCCTTATTTAAGATAAATCGCGTTCAAATCAATTAATTATCTTATCTAATTAATCAGTTCTTTTATCTTAATTCTCATCCGAATTTCCTTGAGATTCTTATCCGTCATAATTTTAAACAAATTAAATAGATTTATTTAAAATTAACTGTATACAATACAAAATGTACCTTGGAGGCAACACAATCATTACCCGTCCGAAATACCCAACGTGTATTGTTAAACCCTCTTTTGTATTATTATGGGTATTTCCGAGTCCCACATCGGAATACTCCCTTGTACATTCCGTTTTTTCATTCTATAAAAGAATAGCCCCACCTCACCTTGAAGGTAAGTGGGTTTCTCCATTCTACATGGTATCAGAGGGATTTTTATCCCGAACCCTCCCTCCCTTGCGGCTTCCCGGCGTTCTCCCGGCCCCGCCTCTCTCCCGCCTGCCCTAACCTTTCCCGGCAGGCCCTCCCTCCCGGCGCTCCTCTCCTCTCCGGCCCTCCCGTCGCACCGCGCTCCATCTTCCCGGCTGCCCTGCGCGCTCCCTTCCGGCGGCATCACCCGCGCGCCCCGCGGCTCCCCGACGGCGCTCCCTCCCCGCAGTTTCCCGCGGCTCCCGCCGCCTTCACCCGCGCGCCCGCCGGCGGCCTCCCGCTGCTCCCGACGGCATCACCCGCGCGCCCCGGCGGCCTCCCGCTGCTCCCGACGGCCTCACCCGCGCGCCCCGCCGGCGGCCTCCCGCGCCTCCCGCGCCTCCCTCTGCTCCCGCGGCCTCTCGCGGCTCCCGGCTCCCGGCGCACCTCTCCTCCCCGCGTCCGCCGTCCTCCCGCGGTGCGCCCTCGTCCCAGCCGGCCTTCGCCCGGCGCCCGCGCCCTCTCCCGGCGCACTCCTCCTCCCCCCTGCGCGGCTCCCGGCTCCTCCCGCTGCTCCTCTGCGCCTCCCGCGGCCCGCTCCTCCTGCGCGCTCGTCCCGTCGCCGCGGCTCCCAGGCGGCCCTCTGCCTCGTGTCCCGCCTCTTCCCTGCCGGCTCCCGGTCGCGCAGCCCTCCATCGCACAGCCCTCCATCGCGCCGGCCCTCCATTCCCCCGGCGCCTCCTGCTGCTCCCGCGCGCTCCCGGCAGAGCCCCCTTCTCCCGGCAGCACGCCCTCATCCCCGCCGAGCGCCCTCGTTCCGGCAGCCCTTCCAGCCCGCGCACGTCCTGCGCCCGATCATCCCGCCAGCCCGCTGCCTCAGCTCCCGCCGCTTCCATGGCGGACTTCTCGGGACGTGGTCGTGCTTCACGTCGTCCACGTCCCTTCTGTCACCATTGTGGCACGTTTGGCCACCTGATCGCCCGATGTTGGGTCCTGCATGGCCGACCCTCTCAGCACCTGCGGCAGGAACAGCCCGCGGTCCGGGACGTGTCCTCGACTGTCGCCTCTCTTTTCCCGTCTCTGGCCCTGTCTATGGCCGACCTCAGGCGGCCTCATGATCCACCGGCCTCTGTCCGCCCCGCTCCCTCCTCGGCTTCTCTGGCCCGTACGGTTTGCCCCACTGCCTTGGTCAGCCATTGCTCCCCTGCATGGCTGCTGGACTCAGGTGCCTCCGACCACCTCACCGGTGATGCTGGTATGTTGACGTCTTATTGTCCTTATGCCGGTTCTTCAGCCATCACCGTTGTTGATGGGTCCACTATCCCCATAGCGGGCTTCGGCGCCTGCTCCCTGACTCCTTCGATACATCTACCCTCTGTGGCACATGTGCCCCGCAGTCCCTTTAATCTGCTTTCCATCAGTAAACTGACTAAGGATTATAACTGTGCGGCCATATTTACCTCTTCTGGTGTTGTGTTTCAGGAGCAGGCTACGAACCGGGAACTTGGTCGAGGTCGGCTTCGAGACGGGGTCTACATGTTCGAGGGGCCCGCGCCCATTGCTTGCACATCTACCTCTTCTCGGGCACTTGATCTCCATTCCCGATTAGGGCACCCGCCTGCATCCACCATTCATCAGATGTTTCCGGACTTCCGTAGGACTCCTACTTTTCATTGTGAGTCATGCTCTTTTGCGAAACATCATCGCTCTTCCTACATTCCTCGCACGGATACACGGGCCTCCCACCCCTTTGATCTGGTTCATTCCGATGTTTGGGGCCCGTGTACCGTTCCGAGTCACTTGGGCTATAAATACTATATCTCATTCATTGATGACTATTCGCGAATGACGTGGCTTTACCTTCTTCGGGAACGCTCCGAGGTGTTTTCCACCTTCCAAACCTTTTTTCATGAAATTAAGAATCGTTTTTCTATCTCGGTCAAATGTCTCCGCTCGGATAATGGGCGCGAGTATCTCTCCACTTCTTTTCGGCAGTTTCTCCGGGAGAATGACATCCTTCATCAGACCTCCTGTCCTGATACACCCCAGCAGAACGGCGTGGCCGAGCGGAAACACAGACATATTCTAGAGACTGCCCGTGCCCTCATTTTCCACCGACAGGTGCCTCTGCTCTTTTGGGGCGATGCCATTCTCACTGCTACCTACCTCCTCAATCGCCTTCCTTCTTCTATCCTTAAGGGGGAGACTCCCTTTCAGGCTCTTTTCCCCACTCTCCCTCTTCATTCCCTCCCTCTTCGAGTGTTTGGCTGCTTGTGTTATGTTCGTGACACTCGCCCTGGCCGCACCAAACTCTCTCCCAAATCTCTCCGCTGCATATTCCTCGGTTATTCCCGCACTCAGCGCGGATACCGCTGCTTCTCCCCGGACCTTCGCCGGTATGTCATCTCCGCAGATGTCTCCTTTGTGGAAAGTTCTCCATTCTCCTTTCCCTCTCCTCCTCCTGACTCTGCCATTGATGACTGTCTTCCCCTCATCATCCGGCCTCTTCCGGATTTGCCTCCTCCTACCTCTCCTCCTCCTGACCTTGTCCTCGATGATTGTCCTCCTCTCCTCATCCATCCTCCACCGGCGTCAACCCCTGTTGACACCCATTTTGGTCAGGTCTACTCCCGCCGTCCTTCGACTGTATTCCCCGTTCCGGCCAGTGACACTGATGCTCCCGCTTCGTCCGCTGCTCCTGCTCCGCCACCCGTGGACTTGCCCATCGCCCTACGGAAAGGTACTCGCTCCTGCCAGAGTACTCCTCTATTTGCATCTTCTTACAGGGGTTTGTCCGCTCTGGAGACGGTTTCTCTACCTCGCACAGTTGGTGAGGCCAAATCTCACCCCGGGTGGCTCGCAGCCATGCGGGATGAATTGCAGGCTCTGGAGGAAAACCATACTTGGGATCTTGTCTCCCTTCCAGCAGGAAAACAGGCAGTGGGCAGCAAATGGATTTACACGGTCCGGCTGAATCCCGATGGTACTCTCCATCGCCTCAAAGCCCGCCTTGTGGCCAAAGGCTTTGCTCAGACATACGGAGTTGATTACTTTGATACCTTCTCCCCGATTGCCAAGATGGCCTCTGTCCGGCTATTCATCTCTCTCGCCGCCCATCATCGGTGGCCTCTTCATCAATTGGATGTCAAGAATGCATTCCTCCATGGCTTCCTTGAGGAAGAAATCTATCTCCAGCAGCCCCCCGGATTTTGTGCCGCCGGCGCTGAATCTCGTGTCTGCCGTCTCCGCCGCTCTCTTTACGGCCTCAAGCAGTCTCCCCGTGCTTGGTTTGGTCGCTTTAGCACGGTCGTCAGCGACTTTGGGCTTTCCCGCAGTATGAAAGACCACACTGTCTTCTACAGGACGACTCCACATGGCTGCATCTTATTGGTCGTCTATGTGGATGATATCGTCATCACCGGCAGCGACTCTGTGGGTATCACCCATCTCAAGGCTCATCTTCACCAGCACTTCCACACTAAGGATCTTGGTCCTCTCACATACTTCCTCGGCATCGAGGTTTCCTACTCCTCTGCCACCATCTCCCTCTGCCAACGGAAGTATGCTTTGGATATATTGCAGGATGCTGGGCTGACTCAGGCCACTGCGGTCGATACTCCTCTGGAGCCTGGCGAACGGTCTCTTTATGCCTCCTCGGCTCCCTACCCCCATCCCGAGCGGTACCGTCGATTGGTGGGCAAACTCAATTATCTCACCATGACTCGACCCGACATTTCCTGTGCGGTAGCCAAAGTGAGTCAATTTATGGAGCATCCCACCACATCTCAGTGGGATGCTGTCATCCGCATCGCCAAGTACATCAAACGGGATCCTGCCCGTGGTCTTCACTACTCCCAGCATCCTCATCAGCATATTGAGGCCTTTTGCGATGCTGATTACGCTGGCTGCCTTGCCACTCGGAAATCTACCTCTGGGTTCGCCATTTTCTTCGCAGGCAACCTCAATTCTTGGCGCAGCAAGAAACAGACGGTCGTCTCTCGATCCAGTGCCGAGTCTGAGTACCGTGCCATGGCCACCGTTACTACCGAGATCCTTTGGCTTCGGCAACTCCTCCAGGAGCTTGGCTTTCCTCAGCAGACTTCTGCTCACATATGGTGTGACAATCAGGCAGCCACTAAAATTGCTTCGAATCCCGTCTTCCATGAACGCACGAAGCATATTGAGGTGGATTGTCACTTTCTTCGCCACCACCTGGAGCACCACCATGTCAGCTTTAGCCACATTCCGACGGCAGACCAGCTTGCTGACATCTTCACCAAAGGCCTCCCTGGTGCTCGCCTTGCCTCGCTTAGTTCCAAGCTGGGGATCCGCCACATCTGACACCCAGCTTGAGGGGGAGTAGTTATGGGTCTTGTGTGGTGTCTTCTTATTCTTTTTGTGGGACTCGTTGTCCAAGCTGGGTCTGTCCAGCTTGAGGGGGAGTGTTAAACCCTCTTTTGTATTATTATGGGTATTTCCGAGTCCCACATCGGAATACTCCCTTGTACATTCCGTTTTTTCATTCTATAAAAGAATTGCCCCACCTCACCTTGAAGGTAAGTGGGTTTCTCCATTCTACATGTATTATACCCGTATACTGTTTATTTTTGCGACATGTCACATACACAACTTATCACGTAATATCATGACATGTACTATCAACTTAATGATCACACGGTTTACATGATTTTTTTTAACGTAGCGTGCAATGCTTCAATGTGCAGAGTAATAACTGTAATACGACTTATACATGATATGTAGATCCGAACGTTATGCAAAAATTAATTAGGCATTTATATATATGAAAACCTGTCACATGACGTGACCTATCAACTTAATGACCACACACAAGCACATGTTGATAAGGTTTACACAGTATAATAAATTAATTTTTAATTTTACGTATTTTGGTATAAGTACACGGCGTGTACAAGCCAGCTAGATGACGTGTACTATTCTCACCGTCTATCCGAGACACACGCCTAGGGACTCGGCGTGTAACCGTGCCACGAAAAATATTGGAGTACATGACGTGTCCATGGGCTACATGGTGTATGGTCCCCGAGTTACACGGTCACCAGTCAGATAGGCCGTGGAAGAAGATACACGACCCGTCTGTGACTAAGGACTACACGCCGTGTACGAAAATTACACGACGTGTATTTCGGATGACCGTGGGCCAAACTGGCTCAGTCAACACGTGGTGTATAATTAAATTCAATGCGTGTAATAAATGCACACGCCTTAAATTAATTTTGAATTAATTCTTTGTGCATTAAACACTAGTACACGACGTATACCTCCGGGTACACGACGTGTACTCTTGTGTTATCCGGCCAGATTCCTCGGCACCTCCAGATAAGATCTTCAAATTTATTTCGTTCATAAAATTAATCGATTTGATTATATTTATGATAAACGAAGAGGAAAAAGAAGATCTCACAATTCAGATTTAAGAACGATTAAACTGGAATTGAAAACTAAATTACAAATGCGCAAATCAATTAATGATCTTTAAATAATTATAAATAATTATGTCACCCGCTCTAATACCACTTGAAGGTTTTGGGCGCAACAGAAACGTGTGATGGGTCGTCCCCAACTTTGTTTTTTGTTATGATTGACGATCAATCCGAGATTTATATAACGATAAATGTCGTGATCAACGGAATTGAATCAAAGAATACAGACAATGGATAAAACGCCGGAACCAAGTGCAGGATCATCACATATTATTTATAATTAATTTAAGCAATAAAGAATTACCTTGTGCGATTTTTTTTTTGTTGATAGATTTGACAACGAATCTACGTCGTACCGTCGTTGCGTTGTAGAAATCAAGATTAGATTCCCTCTAGCGGTGATCCACACGTGTTCTACAAATCTCTGAACGCCGCCGTAGAAATTTTCAGGTACTAGCACGACAGATGCTATTGCTTGCGTCATCCGCCTTTGATCGCCCCGAGAATTGCTTTCAAAGGATTCTCTTTGATCTCTCTTGACTCGAGAGTGGAAGGTGAAGGAAGACCGTGCATCGTTCTTGGGAGCGTTCTTGGAGAATAGAGCTCTTTAGGGCTTCAAGGGGATTCTCCGGATTTCGTTGCGCACAACCAAATAAATGAATTGAATCTATTAAAAAAATAATATAATTGAGTTCATATACTGCTAGGGTTAGAAATAAATAAGTGCACAAGTGCCTTTTATTATTTAATTAATCCCTGCAGAACCCCATGACTATAATAATAATAATAATATTATTATTTCTTGACATGCGTTAAACTCACAAATTAAATTAAATATTATTTAATCAGATAATATTCAATATATATTATTTCTCCCCAGACCATTAAACTCGGTCCGCCATTGCTCCGCAATATTTATCGGGTCTCGAATAATGACTATTTATTTAATAAATAAATATCATTGCATTATTCGTCAATAAATAAATAGATATTATATCCACTAAATAACAAATAAATATTTATTAAATATTCCGCTCACATAATATTCTCTCGAATAATTGGTGACATAATATATGCAATCAAACAAAGATAAATAAGAATAATATTTATTCAATTTGTTAAATAATAAATAAATAATATATTATTTAACTGAGATTCTGGGTACACTTAGTGTGTGACTTTCTAGGCATCTTTTTTAGTGGCATGAGAAAAAGTAGCTATAAGTGCAAGGTTAACATCTAACAACATGCCAAGACACCTAAAGAGAAAGAAGTTAATGCCGCAATGACATAATAACTCATACAGGCGCTCAGTGTGTAATATAATCCTTTTATCATGATTTCTCTAATCAAGCAGGTTGCATGGTGCCATCAATCTATATGCTCGATGTCTCTTTCTTTGAATTTCCAGAAATCGAATTTGCCTATAGAGGACCATGACCATTGATTTATTTAGGCTATATCATTTCCATTAAAGAGCCTGAGATATCAACTTCTGTTAAAGAACAGGAAGTGACAAATCATTTCTCACATTATTCATTAATGAAATATCACTCGTGACGCACCCAACATATCCTACCTCGCTGCGAACATATGTCGTCATGGTTTTCGTCAATGCATCAAAGTACGCAACTTATAATACCAATTAATAATAATCTTAAAGTCTAAGGATTAATACACACGTCCGCAGATAAAAACATTCCATGACACATATAAATGTGGATTTTCTACTCGTTCTCATAATATCTTGTACTGGATATTACCAAGGGCGTACACCATGAGAAGGTGACTCAAAGTCTTATGAGTCTGCACCCCTGATAGCCTGTATCATTTGTGTCTCTCAAATGATTTAATCCGACTATAAAACATATATTTAAGAATACTATCGTGGCGCTTTTGAGTTCTAATCATAGCAGAGAACTGCTATGACCTTTTATCGCGACAACTACTTTTAGAACATTATCATATATTATATCACGAAGAAGAACAATCATGATGTAATAATGAGTTTATTAATATTCAAAACAATAAATTCAAGTTGCCATAAAGTACCCAGAAGTTGGTTCTAGACCACCAACTCCAACACTCTATTCATTCTAGACGTTCTAGAGCTCCCTATCCTCAAGGAGAGCAAGGATGAAGACGAAGTTCCATATATGCTTCCTCATCTCGATGGTGAATTAAACAGTGGGCGATCATTATGAGGGAGCTACATGATTGGCAAGGGGGTTTCGACACACCAATTAGCTACTGGTTTGGTGGATTTGAGTTTGTAAAACATTTCCTTTATTTGTATCTTAATATAGTTCCAATGGGAGTGCTATGTTTTCATACTTTATTTGAAATGCACTCTCATTCATAACCGATTGGTTTTTGATTATTGAGTGAGGAATTTTGTTGTTCCAATTGGACGATATAAGAAACCTTTATTTCTCATACAACTTAGATATTAGTGCACCTTGACATCCCTTTAGTCATTCACAAGGTCTTGATCTTGAGGATAATTGAGATTCTGGTAAAACCTCAACCAAGGAATTTTCCTAAACCCAATGTTTTTTTAAGAACAAGGAACTTGTCAAGATGTGTAGTGAATTTTCAATGTCCTCACATAATTCTCAAACCCTCTTTCATTTTTCAACTTTCAAACTTTTTGATTAAGTTGTTTTATTATGAATCATTATTCAACCCCCCCTCTTTTTAGTTTATTTTATAAAACTTGTTAAAAATTCACTCTCTAAAACCTTCAATGCTCCTTGAGAGATGACTTAGGATCTGCCCTATGCTATAAATCATCTATAAAAACCAAACTAAGTTGACGTGTCACGACAACCTGTGTTGCGGAATCGTCGGGAGTCACAAAGACAGAAACGAGAAAACGAAAGAAAGAAAGCAACAAGAACACGACGATTTACGTGGTTCGGGGATAATCCCTACGTCCACGGGAGAGGCAGAATTTCACTATATCAGGAGCACAAATTACAGAGGTTTTCCGTTAGAAACCCTAGCCCGAAAATGGGCTACATATGAAGAAGATGGTTCACTGTTCCGAATAGTAAGCCCGCGTCGCTACAGTGAACGGCGGCCAGGTTTGTCAAAAGCGTTACAGTGGCTGCCGGCTGGAAGTCAAAAGTGAACAGTAAAGTTGACCCCGAAGTCCGCACTGCTACAGTGCCTGTCGGTGTCGGTCGGTCAGCTCCGCCACAGTGGTCAACATTGCTACAGTGTCAGCATTGCTGCAGTGCCGAAAAAATTGGGTCGGGGACCTTCGGCCCCCGGACCCCCGGAGCAGGGGCGCGTTGCCCCCTGCAACCCCCAACGAGCTCACCGCGGAGCTCAACCCACAACAATTGCGGACCACAAACATTCGGCTCAACCGGATCGGGCTACACCAATCCAACAACCTGTTCAGCCGTTTCTGATGCATTTTCTTCCCTTTGAGACGTTGACCGATATCCAGAGGTGACGGCTCAAGATGAGTCACCGTATCGACCGGAAAAAGATGAAAACCATGGCTGTTGGGAATGTTGTGATTTCACCTTTGGGGATACCTGTTATCCTTCTATTTCCGGCAAGTTGTTCTGTGCTGAGAGCTGATGGTATTCTGAAGTGTATTGAAGGACTATGCAGGCCCCTTGTCGGCATTTATGGAACTTCTGATAAAGGAGTTATTCATAATCTGCCAGAAGTAAACCGAGGATTAAAGCATTTCATTATATGCCAAGTCCGTAATCAGAGTCTTGCCTTGTGAGATTATTATTTTGAAATTGTTCCCAGCTCGCCGAAGCTCCGTCCTGCAACTTGTAGGCAACGTACTTGACTTGAGGGTGATCCATGATCCCCATCAAGCCAAAGAACTCTGCGAGCGAATCTAGAAATTCTTTGACATCGAGGTTCCTGGGGAAGAATGATAAATCGACTTCGATCTTTGAGGCTTTGGGATTTTTCCAAGGACAGCAGTTTTCTCTGTTTGAGTTGCTCTGAGAGTCCCGCAAAATTTCTCCAGGAGGAACTCGGATAGTTGCTCCGCTTGCATAAAAATCAGTGGTGGCCGGAGTGCGCGCTAACAGGTGAAGCTGTGCTGGTGCAGGTTGTTGCTGGGGTGGGTGCACTGGCGGTGCTGGAGCTGCCCCATTCCGGGCAGGGGGTGCAACTCGGAGGCCCCGCGCAAAGTCTGCATCACCTCCTCATGTTGCTCTTGAGATATCTATTGTTGTTCCCGAGCCAACTGTTGCTGCACTTCCAGCTGCTGTTCAATGCGTTGTAGTGCTTGGATGATCATCTCGTTAGTGTCTGGGTTGGTGTTATCAGGGGCCATGAAAACTGCTAATGGAGATCACGGAAGAGGGATCAATTGATGGTGCATGAGAAATGACCTTGCTCATGCAGCACGGGTTGACAGATGTTAGACCCTCCATCCTGATTCCCCTTGGCAGCCAAGAATTACCCACACAGCAGGAGCAGAAGGAAACAGTGGAGAATAGAAGACAGAGATAGAAGAAAGTACCTCTAACTCCCAGAGACAGAAGGCCCAAGCTGAAGCCGAGCTAAGAGTTTCTCCTTTTCTCCCCTTCCCATGTTTCCTGCTTCCCCTCTTTTATCTTCTCTCTCTTCCGTTCTGTTTGAGGTTCCCGTAACCACTTTCTGCCCACGTGGCCTTCTTTAATATATCCTCCTAACTGGTGCTTCCCTCACCCTTCTATTTTGGTCCGGCCACTTCTCTGTTGAGCCATCCAGTTCTTGGGCCCTATCAGCAGAGGCGGAGGATGGAATGAGAAGCCTTGCTATGAAGACTTGTTTGATAAAATAACACAGCCTTAGTCTGCTAGGAGGACCGAAAATCATAATAGTATTCAATAATCCTTACAGTCGGTCCTTAGTGGGGTATAAATATCCAAAACCTTTCGGTCAAAGGAAAAATAATAATAAAAGATTGGGTCAGAAGTTAATGAAATATAAAAGACCCGGTGAAAAGGAAATGAAAGGGTCCAAAGTCAAAAGGAAAATAAAGGACCATAATACCACATAAATAAAACACACAAACACACACACAAAAAAAAAAAAAAACGGGAAACAAGGAGAAAAATGGAAAAGGACAGGTGTGTGAGCTTTTGGGTTGCACTCAGAGGGATCAGGTTGCCCTGTTGGGCAGCTCATCCAGTGACGTGGGTGGTGGTACGGGCGTTACCCCATTTTCTGCTCCATCACTTTTGTTTCTTTGATTTCCATGAAATCAAAGAACCACCCAACTAAATCAAATATCCACTCACCAATATTCAGCAGTTGTGCATAAAGCCCAAACTGTAATGCAGTAACATTGGAGTTTCAACTTGCTTGAAGCTGAAATGAGCAAACCCAATCCTGGATGATTTTTCCAATATCCAATCACCTTTAATTCAATCTGCACATGAGATGGCTTCAGCGAATCATAAATTGACAGAATGATTGAACCAAAAAAGCTTGTATTTGGTCTGATTGTTGTCAAATATATGAGCTTTCCAATCCCTTTTCTATATTTCTCTTTCCTTTCGACTGATAATAGACAATCCCCTTATCCTTCCTCTTCCGAGCCTGCCAATTTTATTCGTGGATCCAGTAACAGTTCTTGGTCTTGATGCACTCAAACCAGTCTCTTCGATCAAATTCAAAATGTACTTTTTTGACTTATGGCAATTATTTTCTTTGAATTTGATCCGGCTAATTCAATTTTAAGGAAATATTTAAGCTCCCCTGAATCCTTGATTTTGAAATGTTTATGCAGCATAATTAGAGTGTCTTAAATTGCTTCCAAAGTGTCTCCCATAATGAGAAGATTTTCTAAATATACCTACACTATTTTGAAACTCCTGTCTACACTCCTTGCGAATAATGAGTAAATCATGTTTGCTTTGCTGAAAACCGGACTTGATTAATGCTTCTGTCAACTTGAATTTTATTTTATCAAGGCTCGTTTAAATCCATATAATGATTTGTTCAGCTTACATGCCTTTTTCTCCCCTTGGTTAGAAAATCCATGGGAAAGTCCTGTGTACACCTCTTAAAAAATTTCATCTTGTAGAAATGCATTATAAGCATCCATTTGCATAAGCTTCCAATGATGTGCCGCAACACGAGTTATCACAGGCTAAAATGTTATTATTTTAATCACATGACCCCCCCCGCAAGATAATCAACTCTTTCCCTTTGGCTATAGCTCTAGGCAAATAACCAAGCTCTATATTTATCTGTTAATGGTGAATTCTCCTTACCTCAATGTGAGGTGGGGATATTCTTTTATAGATGAGTAAATCTAATTACAAGGAGGATAAGTCCGATGTGGGACTCAGAAATACCCATTTAACTTAAATGGGGTCCAACACTTCCCCTCAAGCTGGACATGCCCAGATTGGATTTAGTCCCACAAAGAAAAAAGATGACAAGACACCAAGACAATCTCATACTCCCCCTCAAGCTGGGTCATGGAGGCTGTGAATACCCAGCCTGGTAGTGAGAGAGTCAAGTCGAGCTTCTGGGAGGCCTTTGGTGAAGACTGCAAGCTGATCTGCCGTCGGAAGATGACCAAAACTGATATGGTTCTGCTCCAGATGATGGCGGAGGAAGTGGCAGTCCACCTCGATATGCTTCGTCCGTTCATGGAAGACGGGATTCGAGGTTATCTTTGTGGTTGCCTGATTGTCACACCAGATATGAACAGAGGTTTGTGCCGGGAAGCCGAGCTCATGGAGGAGATGACGAAGCCAGAGGATCTCAGTGGTGACTGTGGCCATGACTCGGTATTCGGCCTCGGCACTCGATCTAGAGACGATAGTCTGCTTCTTGCTGCCCCAAGAGATGAGGTTACCGGCGAAGAACACGGCGAATCCCGAAGTGGACTTGCGGGTAGCGAGGCACCCTGCATAGTCCGCATCACAGAAGGCTTCAACATCCAAGTGAGCATGATGTGAGTACTGAAGGCCACGAGCATGATCTTTCTTGATGTATTTGACAATGCGGAGGACAACATCCCACTGAGATCTGGTGGGATGCTCCATGAATTGGCTGACTTTGCCAACGACGCAGGCAATGTCGGGTCGCGTCAGGGTGAGGTAGTTCAGTTTACCCACTAGACGTCGATAGCTCTCGGGATGAGGAAAAGGTTCCGAGTCTGTATGGAGAGAGCGTTCGCCAGGCTCAAGTGGAGTGTCCACTGCAGTGGCGGTGCTCAAACCGGCATCCTGCAAGATATCAAGAGCATATTTGCGCTGACAGAGAGAGATAGTGTCCTCAAAGCGGGAGATCTCGATGCCAAGGAAGTAGGTGAGGGGACCGAGATCTTTGGTGTGAAAGTGTTGGTGAAGGTGCGCCTTGAGGCTGACGATTCCTCTGGAGTCGCTCCCTGTGAGGATGATATCATCAACATATACCACGAGCAAGATGCAACAGTGCGTCGTTGTATGGAAGAAGACTGTGTGATCTTTCATACTGCGAGAGAGGCCAAAGGCCGTGACGACAGTGTTGAAGCGGCCAAATCAAGCTCGAGGAGATTGCTTGAGGCCATAGAGGGATCGACGGAGGCGACAGACATGGGAGTCGGCACCAGAGGCACAAAAGCCAGGGGTCTGCTGTAGGTAGACTTCTTCGTCAAGAAAGCCATGGAGAAAGGCATTCTTGACATCCAGTTGATGAAGCGCCCAGTGATGATGAGCAGCCAGAGATATGAACAGGCGGACAGAGGCCATCTTGGCAACCGGAGAGAAGGTCTCAAAGTAATCGATGCTATAGGTCTGAGCAAACCCCTTCGCCACAAGCCGGGCTTTGAGGCGGCAAAGAGACCTGTCGGGATTGAGACGGATCGTATAAATCCATTTGCAGCCGACCGCCTGTTTGCCCGCCGGGAGGGGAACTAGATCCCATGTATGGTTGACATCCAGAGCTTGTAATTCATCCCGCATTGCGGCGAGCCATCCGGGGTGAGATTTGGCTTCACCAACTGTTCGAGGAATCGACACTGTCTCCAGAGCTGACAGACCCCTGTAGGAAGATACAAAGAGAGGAGTAGTCTGACACGAGCGAGTACCTTTCCGGCGCGCAATCGGTAAGTCCTCGGGTGCGGTGACAGGAGCATCCGACGAAGGAGGAACAATGTTGTCCTCGGCCTGGATGGGGGGTACAGTCGAAGGACGACGAGAGTAGGTCTGTCCAAAGAGATGACCTGTAGGAGGAGACACCAGAGGCGGGTGAATCATGAGAGGAAGACAATCATCAATGGTAGTGTCTGGATGAGGAGAGGGTGGAGTGAAAGGAGAGCTCTCGACAAACGATACGTCGGCAGAGGTGACATAGCGGCGTAAGTCTGGAGAGAAGCACCGGTACCCGCGCTGAGTGCGGGAATATCCGAGAAAAATACACCGGAGGGATTTGGGAGAAAGTTTAGAGAGATTGGGGCGAGTGTCCCGGACATAGCAGAGACATCCGAAGACGCGGAGTGGAAGAAAGTGAGAAGGAAGAGAGGGGAACAAAGTATGAAAATGAGTCTCCCCCTGAAGGATGGAGGAGGGAAAACGATTAAGTAGGTAAGTAGCAGTGAGGATGACATCCCCCCAGAAGAGAAGAGGTACTTTGCGGTGGAAGAGGAGGGCACAAGCAGTTTCTAGAATATGTCGGTGTTTCCGCTCGGCCACCCCATTTTGCTGAGGGGTATCAGGACAGGAGGTTTGATGGATGATGCCGTGTTCCCGCATAAACTGCTGAAAGTGAGTGGATAAGTATTCCCGCCCATTGTCTGATCGGAGACATTTTACAGAGATAGAAAACCGTGTCTGGATCTCATGGTAAAAGGTCTGAAAAGTGGAGAAAACTGCTGTTTGATCTTGAAGAAGGTAAAGCCATGTCATATGGGAATAATCATCAATGAAAGAAATGTAATATTGATACCCAGATTGACTCGAGGCGGCACAGGGACCCCATACATCGGAATGAACCAAATCAAAGGGTTTGGCGGCCCGTGTGTCAACTCGAGGAAAATATGATGTGCGATGGTGTTTCGCAAAACTACATGACTCACAATAAAAAGATAAACGGGGACTAATATCGGGATAGAGCTGATGAAGAGCGGAGGCGGAGGGGTGGCCCAACCGAGAATGGAGGTCTATGGCACGTGCAGGGACAGAGGTGCAGGCGATGGATGTCGGGCCATCGAACATGTACACCCCATCTCTAAGCTGGCCTCTACCAAGTTCCTGGTTCGTCGTCCGCTCCTGAAACAAAACAGAAGACGAGGTAAAGATAACATTACAATTGAGATCCTTGGTCAGCTTGCTGATGGAAAGCAGGTTAAACGGACTGCGTGGTACATGAGCCACCGAGGATAGGTGAAGGGAGGAGGTGAGGGAACAGGTACCAAAGCCGACAATGGGGAGAGTGGACCCATCAGCAACAGTGATGGCTGAGGAACCAGTATAGGGACGGTAGTTGGAGAGTATACCTGCATCCCCGGTAAGATGGTCGGACGCACTTGAGTCAAGCATCCATGCAGGGGAACGATGACTGACAAAAGCAGTGGGACCACCGGAGTGGGCAAGAGATGCTGATGAAGAGCCTGACATGGAGGTGGTCTGATGATCGTGAATCAGCTGGATCTCAGCCATGCAGAGATCCTTAGACGGCGGAAGAGCAGCAGCAGACGATGATGCATCTCGGATCGCAGTTTGGCCCTGTCGTGGGTGAGAATCGGGACGGCCATGAAGGACCCAGCAACGGTCAACCAGGTGGCCGAGCTTGCCACAATGCTGACAGAGGGGGCGAGGTCGGCCGTCTCCACGACCGCGGCCACGAGTGTCGGTATGGCGGCCACTGCCACGACCTAGGAGAGCAGTGTGATCAGAGCTAGGTACGGGTGGTGCAAGGGCCCGATGAGCCTTCTGCAGGCGATGATAGACCTGCGGGATATCCAGCGTAGAAGGGCTGACAAGCATCTCAGTGGCCGTCGTGGCATAGTCCGGGGCAAGGCCATTCAGGAGATTGAACAGGCAGAGCTGGTCCCGTTGAGTCTGTGCTTCTGCTGGAGTCTGAGGAACGGGCTAGAGTTTTTGTAGTTCGTCCCGGAGACCTTTCCATTCCATGAAATAGTTTGGAAAGGTCCGATCCTGCTGTCGGATGTGGGATAGACGTTGGAGAACGTCGGAGACCCGAGCCAAGTTATTGGTCTCGGAGTACATGACAATCAATGAATCCCATAGTTCTTTGACAGTGTTGGCAGTCCTGGTGACATCCTTCACCGATCGGTCCATGGAGTTGACCAGTAAGGCGAAAATTTTGCTGTCCGCCAGTTGCCAAGAGTCGAATTTGGGGTCAGTAATGGCGGGTGGGGGTTTCTCAAGATGAGAATGAAGGCCCATGCCGCGCAGGGACATCAAGACTGTCTTCCGCCAGACGGAGAAATTTGTGGCATCCAGCCGGTCATCGACAAGCCGGGAGGAGGCGGTGATCAGGGAAGGCAGAACGGAGGAAGCGTCCATGGAGGGCGACGAGAGGCGCAGGTAGCGCGGTTGTCGGGAAACAGCCGGTAGGGCGGGCGAGGCTGGCGCGGGGTTGCCGGGAGCCGCGCGCTGGAAGGGAGGCGCCCTGGATGAAGCCGCCGGGGTAGGGAGGTCGCCTGTGATGCCGCCGGAGGGAGCTGCGACGGAGGGTCGCGCTCAGGAGGAAAAATGCCGGGATGAGGGGCTGGCGTTGGGCGAGGGCGCCGGGAGCCAGGAGCCGGGGCGAGGGCACCGCTGGGCGAGGGCTCCGCTGGGGTGAGGGCGCCACTGGGGCGAGGGCGCGGGTGCCGCTGGGGCGAGGGCGACGCTGGGTGAGGGCGCCAGAAGCCGGGGCCGGGAGCTGCGTTGGGAGCGGGGGCCGGGAGGAGAGGGGCCGCCGGGAAGGGGAGCCGCGCCTGGATAGAGGGCCGCCGGGAGGGGGAGCCGTGCCTGGATAGAGGGCCGCCGGGAAGGGCAAGGCCAGAGGGGAGAGAGGTGGGGCCAGACAAAGCCGGGAATCCGCTGGGAGGGAGGGCGGGATTAAAATCCCTCTGATACCATGTTAATGGTGAATTCTCCTTACCTCAATGTGAGGTGGAGATATTCTTTTATAGATGAGTAAATCTAATTATAAGGAGGGTAAGTCCGATGTGGGACTCAGAAATACCCATTTAACTTAAATGGGATCCAACATTATCAATTGAGCAATCTGCTTTTTGCTCGACCTTATAAACTAATTTACAGCCAACAGGAACCTTGCCTACTGGCAACGGTACAGCTTCACAATGAAGATTGGCGTACTCTCTCTTATTTTCTTTGATGCAATCCTTCTCAATTTGGATCGGGACAAATATAAAGATGCTTCCTCTTTATGCATCTGCTTTATCATTTCTTTCAAGGTATCCTTAAAAATTCAGAAATCTGGATAAAAGACAACAACAGTTCTCTAGTGAATTTTGTAATAGGCACTAAGTTAAATTAAAAATCATGTGGCGTAATAGAGCATGTTGAAGGTTGGGATTCTTTGTAAGCTGTGTATCTCCTGTATGAGTCACCCTCGCTCTATTCCCATTGAGCAGTGTCAATGTATTACAAACGACACTTGAAGAACATTCAGAATCTGTTGTCATATGATTAGTGGCACTGGCATCCAAAATCCATGGTTTCCTATTTATAACAAATGGACCAGAATACATACCCACAACATTAGCTTTTGCAGGAGTAGGTAAACTCATGGGATTCTCCTTCAGTTGCAAATTTTTACTTATTAAGGGATTTGTTTAGAAAGGAATTTTATCAATCAACCAACTTAGAAAGGGATCAATTGGGCAGTCAACTCCTGTTTGTTATTTGAGATTTTTGTCAGGAAGCTTGTGTTGATTTGTTTTTCTTAACAGATTGTGAATGAGACAATTCCTGCTCTCCAGAAACTGAAGTCAGGGGGGAAAATTCGTTTCATTGGAATAACTGGGCTTCCATTGGGTGTATTCACATACGTTCTTGATCGGGTGCCACCCAGAACAGTTGATGTGATTCTTTCATATTGCCATTACAGTATAAATGATTCATCATTAGCGGATCTATTACCTTACTTCAAGTGCAAAGCTGTTGGTGTAATTACTGCTTCTCCGCTTGCAATGGGGCTTCTCACCGAGAGTGGCTTTCCGGACTGGCACCCTGCTTCACCTGAACTCAAGGTTCTCTCTTTTCCCGAATCATCTATGGTGCTATTGTTAAGTATTTTAGCCACCAATAAACGCTCATTTCTCGATTGTTTTTTGATTAAATATTATGGGTGCATTTTCTACAACCAATATGGGGTTGATGTCACACGTTCATCCACTAGGTTTGGGTGAAATGTATTTGCCCTATTTTTCCAGGGCTTTGATGGTTCATTGGGATGTTTTAGTTTAGGATGTTAGTCATGCTGTTTTGTGTTTTCATCAAGTTGTGTTAGGTTATGGTACCCTTTAGGTAGCGGAAAAGCAAAGCAAAACCTTCTTGTCCCTCCGGGGTGGTTTAATGGTCGGGATGACTCACTCGTTTCGAAGAGGCAGGGGTTCGATTCCCACGGGTTGCGTTTCAGCATCTTAATTACATTTTTGGTGATTTATGTTAGACTCCTCTGGTCCAAACTAATCAAAGAACCACAGTACAATTTGTATAGGAGTAAGGAAGAACCGGAATTACAGTGGACCGGAATTTGCAGAGGAGGAAGAAGTATAGAAGTATGGATGTATAGGCATATACTCGAGAGTACCCAGGAGACCCTCGCCCAAACCCCCTAGCCAAATCCAAGAACAAGCGAACTTTCGTGCGACACTCCGAGCATTCATGGAAGGTAAGCTGCATCATCTGGAAGAACACCCGCAGCAGGACGACAATCGACCTTTGTTCGCCTCAGACGAATCGGGCACGCGATCCGGAGTTCCCATTTGGGGGATGCAGGAACATCCGACGGCCTGAAAAATGATTCTAGATGGCGCTGCACGAGATCCGATTACCTCCATTGACGAAGAAGAACTCTCGGTGTTTGATGGGAAGGATCCATGGGGTTGCTCATGCGCGTGGAACTGTACTTGATCCAGCGGATTCCAGAGGCATCTATAGTTTCTTACGCTTAGGTACGTATGGAGGGGATCGCGACACATTTGTTCAATATCATGCGGGAGTTCCATAAGAATTTATCTTGGTCGGTATTCAATGAGGAACTCATGGACCGATTTGGTGACTCAGAGACTCAGGCTCCATATGCTGCGATGACAGATATGACAACAGAATTACAGGAGACACCTCACACGCCAATGTTGGCAACGGAGGAGACCGACGCACGCTTGGTAGGAGACGGTGATGAGGAGACGCATGGGAGGCATACAAATTGGATGTTGAGTGCGTCTGGTTTGGATGTGGTTCTGGCGGCAAATACTGAAGGGTTTTGTTAGTTTAATAACATTTATCAAATCAAGCGGAAGCGATTAAATACCTTTGTCTGAGAATTTCCATGCAAGATAATATGAAACTGCTCAAAATACTGAAATGAAGAACATGCTGTAAATCTGGCGTACCTTACACCGAAGAGCCACTGCATCAAATCTTGATCTCCTTCGTCTAATGAGTTTGAGAGAGATCACTAAAGTGGAAAACATAAACATCCCACCTCTGCAGGTATCCATGGGCTAAACTGAATCATCCGACATTCAGACAGGATTCACCTTTTTTCACGGTATGCTAGTTCATCTATATGCAAAGGAGGAAGATGAAAGAGAACAACGAGTTTGTGGGAAGTTTTGCCAAGCATAATGGAACTGCACACCCACCGCCATCGCATGAAAGAAGTTAAATAGGCAATCATGGATGCTCCTTGATTATCCTCTCATTTATTCATGTGATGAAACACATGAATATATACCATGGCCGGTTCATGTATCATATACATGAACACGAGCCTTCCCAAACGCTTCATCTCATGAAACGGTATAATAAATGATAGCTAATATGAGAGAATAATAAATGATAACAGTTTATCATTTTTAGTGCAAGTTGCATGGACTGATATACTGTGCATGCAAATCATAATTTGCATGCAATACAAAAATGCCTGTATATATCATATATATACAAGGCTTCAGGGCATATCACTTTCAATCTCCCACTCGCACTAAAGCCTAAAAGACTTTGTACAATTTCACCTTATATTATATCGTATACAATAACTTGTGAAACCATATCCAAAATTATTTTTGGATATCTTCCAAAGCACTTTGGGAAAGTTATCATGGACTTCACCTTGTATCACACCATATGCATATCTTGTGAATACTCATTCAAAACATTTTTGGATTAACTCTAAAACAAAGTAGATTTCTGAGTCAAACTCAATCCCCATTCAGTCAACCACAAAGTGTGACCCCACATACCTTTATTACGTTGACAACAAATACGAATCTTCAGATCCATATATGTAAGCAAAAAGTGGCCTTTAGCAAAGTATCAATGCTACTCAAGCTTTAAAGGGATCTGATGTGATCTCCATAAAACAGATGTATCTCTATACCTGTGTCCACCAGTCTGCATCATATGCAAACCTGCATTCTCATATTTTCTCTTTGTCTAAGACATCGAGTGACAATGGGACACTGAGTATGTCAATCCCATATAGCAAACTCATCTGTTCTTGATTCTCAGAGTAGAAACTGAACTGATCGATGAATACATCGTATGTCATTCATCCTTCTGGATAAACACATCACATGTCCCTTATTCAGACAGATATATAAAATTTAGGTGCTGCCGTACACTCCCACAGTCTATCTCAATCGAGGGTCCTGATGTCATACCCGTCATACGAGCTGGGGTGCTCATTTTTGTACTCCTTTTGTTATCTATAAAGTGAGCACCCCACCTCGTTATGAGGTACGGGATTTCCATTCTAATATGGTATCATAGCGGGTTTAGCCCCTCCCTTTCTTCTACCCTGCGCCCTGTGCGACGACGCCTCCCAGTCCCTCCTCTGTTGATTGCGTCAGCACCTGCGCCCCAACCCCGACGAAGCACCCTGCGCCTTGCGCTCCTTCCCGACGCCCCCCGTGCACAATGCCCCCCTCCCCGTGCGCGATGCCCACCCCCCCGTGCGCGACCTTCCCCCCCCGTGCGCGGCGACCCCCCTCCCTGTGCGCGACGACCTTTAGTGCGCCAACCCCCCGGCGCGCCAACCCTCCCGTTCGCCACCCCCCCTGTGCGCCAACCCTCTTGTGCGCCAACCCTTCTATGCGACTTTTTTGCTTGCTGCTCCTCCCTGCGGGTAGACCTCCAATCCGACGGCTGTCCCATGCAACGACCTCTTGTGTGTCGCCTCTCCCGGTGCGAATACGCGACACCCCAAAATGCACAACAGCACCCTGCTGCCATCGATGTGAATATTTCTTCTATAACCTAATTGATACCTGGATGTTCTAGCTGTACAATTTCAGCACCTGTTCTATACCTCCCGTGCACCTTTAGCACCTTCCCACCGTGCATTTTCAGCACAATTTATGTCTTCATTAAATGCCATTGTAGCCCATGGCGATACTCCAACGGCGTGTCTATCCCAACAATCTATCTCATGGGTTCTTGACTATGGTGCCTCAAAGCACATCATTGGGGATGCAGGTATTTTTCAAACCTACAAATCGACCTCGAATGACGATAATATTACTGTGGTTGATGGTCAGACAGTGCAAATTGCTGGTTATGAGAGTTCAATTACGCCTGGCTTGACACTATCCGTTGTTGCCTTTCTTCCCACTTGTCCTTTTAATTTACTATCAATTAGTAAACTTACAGCTGATTTACAGTGCCAGACCATTTTTTCACTTGTTTCGGTTATATTTCAGGAGCAATCAACGACTCGGGTGCTTGGTAGTGAACATCTTCAGGGTGGTGTGTATGTACTTGACTCAACCCTAGTTCTCGCCTGTCCTGCCTCTTATGCTAATGCCCTCCAACTTCATTATCGCTTTGGTCATCCACCTGCTCCCATTCTTAAGAAACTTTTTTCCGGGTTGGGTCTTCTTCCATTTAACTATGAGTCCTGTCATTACGCAAAGCATCATCGGGTCACCTATGTTCACCGGGCAACCCCACGTGCATCCACTCCTTTTTATTTGGTCCATTCTAATATCTGGGGACCCAGTCTTAGTCAATTTAAACCGGGTTATCGATATTTTGTTACAGTTATCGATGATTTTTCACGAATGACTTGAGTTTATTTGTTGAAGAATCGTTCAGAAATTTTTACCGTGTTCCGATCTTATTATCAAGAAATCACAACCGAGTTTTCTATTAAAATTCATTGTTGTCGTTCTGACAATGGTCGAGAATATTTATCTGGATCTTTTCGGTCTTTTCTTGATGATGACATAATCCATCAAACTTCTTGTCTCGATACACCTCAACAAAACGGTGTTGCAGAACGAAAGAACCTTCATCTGTTAGAACTTGATCGTGCACTTTTATTTTAGAAAAAAGTTTTGACCGTTTTTTTGGGAGATGCCATTCTCACAGCCACCTATCTTATCAACAGACTTCCATCGTCTGTTCTTCAGGGGGAGACACCATTTCATTCTTTATTACCAACATCACCTCATTCTCTGCCTCTCTGCATTTTTGGCCGTGTGTGCTATGTTCGGGATATTCGCCCCTCAGTTACCAAGTTTGATGCGCGCGCTCTCAAGTGCGTCTTTCTTGGTTATTCCCGCACCAAACACGGCAATCGACGCTTCTCTCCAGATTTGCGTTGTTATGTTGTCTCAGCTAATGTTTCCTTTGTCGAATCATCAGCTATTTTTGTTCCTGAGTTCCCACCACCATCTACTGTTCCCGACTCTGAAGTTATTTTACCATGTTCTCTCGATACACCACCACCCCGATGTATTCCTAGTGATGTTGGATCCCGATTTGGCCAGGTATATACTCGCCGATCAAGCACACCTGCCACCCCGACACCTGATGTTGCTACCACACCTGACGATTCACCTGCTTCTGATCCTCCATCACCGGAGTTGCCTATTGTGCTTCACAAAGGCTCACTCTCCTGTCAGTCCTATCAGAGATTATCTGCGGCTACCTCACGAGTTGTAGAGACACTTGCTGCTCACTCCATGTCGTGAACTGTTGCCGATGCCATATCTCATCCCGGTTGGTTACAGGCTATGCATGATGAACTCCAGGCTCTGGACGCCAACCACACTTGGGATCTTGTCCATCTTCCTTCGGATAAGCAGGTGGTCGGTTGCAAATGGATCTATATGGTCCGCATCAACGCCGATGACTCTCTTAATCGTCTCATGGCTCGCCTTGTTGCCAAAGGTTATGCGCAGACATATGAAGTTGATTATTTTGACACATTCTCTCTGTTGTTGGCGAATTCCCCTTACGTCAATGTGAGGCGGAGACATTCTTTTATAGATGAATAAAAATAATTACAAGGAGGGAAAGACCGATGTGGGACTCGGAAATACCCATTATACTTAAATGGGGTCCAACACTCCCCCTCAAGCTGGACATGCCCAGCTTGGACCGAGAGTCCCACAAAGAAAAAAGACGACATCGAACATGACCATCTCATACCCCCTCTCAAGATGGGCTATGGAGGCTGTGAATACCCAGCTTGGTAGTGAGAGAGTCAAGGCGAGCTCCTGGGAGGCCTTTGGTGAAGATGTCGGTAAGCTGATCCGCCGTAGGAATATGGCCAAAACTGATATGGTTCTGCTCCAGATGGTGGCGAAGTGGCAGTCCACCTTTATATGCTTCGTCCGTTCATGGAAGATGGGATTCGAGGCAATCTTCGTGGCTGCCTGACTGTCACACTAGATATGAGCAGAGGTCTGCGCCTGGAAGCCGAGCTCATGGAGGAGATGACGAAGCCAGAGGATCTCAGTGGTGACCGTGGCTATGGCGCGGTATTCTGCCTCTGCACTAGATCTGGAGACGACAGTTTGCTTCTTGCTGCGCCATGAAATGAGATTACCAGCCAAGAACACGGCAAATCCAGAAGTAGACTTTCGGGTAGCAAGACAACCTGCATAGTCCGCATCACAGAAGGCCTCAATATCCGAATGAGCATGATGGGAGTACCGAAGGCCACGTGCATGGTCTCTCTTTATGTATTTGGCAATGCGGAGGACAACATCCCACTGAGATCTGGTTGACTTCTCCATAAACTGGCTCACTTTGCCAACAGCGCAAGCAATGTCTGGTCGTGTCATAGTGAGGTAGTTGAGTTTACCCACCAGACGTCGATAGCGCTCTCTGGATGATGAAATGGTGTCGAGTTGGTATGGAGAGAGCGTTCCCCCGGCTCAAGACGAGTGTCCACTGCAGTCGCCTGACTCAACCCTACATCTTGTAAGATATCAAGGGCATATTTCCTTTGGCAGAGAGAGATAATGTCCTCAGAACGGGAGACCTCGATGCCAAGGAAGTAGGTGAGAGGACCAAGATCTTTGGTGTGAAAGTGGTGGTGAAGGTGCGCCTTGAGTTGGGCGATTCCAGTGGAGTCGCTCCCTGTGATGATGATATCATCAACATATACCACCAGCAAAATACATCCGTTTGACGTTGTACGGAAGAAGACGGTGTGATCCTTCATACTGCGAGAGAGGCCAAAGGCCGTGACGACAGTGTTGAAGCGGCCAAACCAAGCACGAGGAGACTGCTTAAGGCCATAGAGGGATCGACGGAGGCGGCAGACATGGGAGTTAGCGCCAGAGGCACGAAAACCAGGGGGCTGCTGCAGGTAGACTTCTTCGTCAAGAAAGCCATGGAGAAATGCATTCTTGACATCCAGTTGATGGAGTGGCCGGTGATGATGAGCAACCAGAGATATGGATAGGCGGACAAAGACCATCTTGGCTACTGGAGAGAAGGTTTCAAAGTAGTTGATGCCATATGTATGAGCAAATCCCTTCGCCACAAGCCGGGCTTTGAGGCGATGAAGAGTGCCATCGGCATTGAGACGGATCGTATAAATCCATTTGCAGCCGACCGCCTGTTTGCCTGCAGGGAAGGGGACCAGATCCCATGTATGGTTGTCATCCAAAGCTTGTAGTTCATCCCGCATAGCCTGTAGCCACCCCGGGTGTGATTTGGCGTTGCCAACCGTGCGGGGAATAGATATCGCCTCCAGTGCTGACAAACCTTTGTATGAAGATGTAAAGAGAGGAGTAGTCTAACAAGAGCGAGTACCTTTCCGGAGTGCAATCGGCAAGTCCTCGGGTGCTGTGATAGGAGCATCGGACGAAGTGGGAACGATGTTGTCCTCGGCCTGGACGAGGGGTACAGTCGATGGGCGACGAGAGTAGACCGTCCCAAAGCGATGACCAATAGGGGGAGACACTAGAGGAGGGTGAATAATGAGAGGAAGACACTCATCGATGGTAGTGTCTGGATGAGGAGAGGGTGGAGTGAAAGGAGAACTCTCAACAAACGACACATCGGCAAAGATGATATAGTGTCGTAAGTTTGGAGAGAAGCACCGGTATCCACACTGAGTGCGGGAATATCCGAGAAAAATACACCGGAGGGACTTGGGAGAAAGTTTAGAGAGATTGGGGCGAGTGTCCCGGACATAGCAGAGACATCCGAAGACTCGGAGTGGAAGTGAGTGAGGGGGAAGAGAGGGGAATAAAGTATGAAAATGAGTCTCCCCCTGAAGGATGGAAGAAGGAAGTCGATTGAGGAGGTAAGTAGCAGTGAGGATGACATCCCCCCAAAAGAGAAGAGGCACCTTGCGGTGAAAAAGGAGGGCACGAGCAGTCTCCAGAATATGCCGGTGTTTTCGCTCGGCCACTCCATTTTGCTGAGGGGTATCAGGACTGGAGGTCTGATGGATGATGCCGTGTGCCTGCAGAAACTGCTGAACTGCTGAAAGGGAGTGGACAAGTACTCTCGCCTATTGTCGGAGCGTAGAGATTTTATAGAGAGAAAACTGTGTCTGGATCTCATGGTAAAATGTCTGAAAGGTGGAAAATATTTCTGTCCGATTGCGAATAAGGTAAAGCCACATCATACGTGAAAAATCATCAATGAAAGAGAGATAATATTTATACCCTGATTGACTTGAGGTGGTACAGAGCCCCCATACATCAGAATGAACCAAATCAAAGGGGTTAGCGGCCCGTGTGTCAATTTGAGGAAAATATGAAGTGCGATGGTGTTTCGCAAAGGTACAAGACTCACAATGAAAAGATTAATGCTGACTAATATCTGGATAGAGCTGATGAAGGGCGGAGGCAGAGGGGTGACCCAACCGAGAATGGAGGTCCAAGGCACGAGCAGTGATAGACGTGCAGGCGATGGATGTCGGGCCATCGAACATGTATACCCCATCTCGAAGCTGGCCTCCACCAACTTTCTGGTTCGTCGTCTGTTCCTGAAACATAACAGAAGACGAGGTAAAAATAACATTACAATTGAAATCCTTGGTCAACTTACTAATGGAGAGAAGGTTAAACGGACTGCGTGCTACATGGGCCACCGATGATAGGTGAAGGGATGAGGTCAGAGAGCATGTACCAAAACCGGCAATGGGGATAGTGGAACCATCATCAACAGTGATGGCTGAGGAACCAGTATATGAGCTGTAGTTGGAGAGCATACACTGGTAAGATGGTCGGACACACCTGAGTCAAACATCCAGGCAGGGGAGCGATGATTGATAAATGCAGTGGGACCACCGAAGTGGGCAAGAGATGTTGATGAAGAGCCCGGTAGGGAGGTGGTCCTATGATCGTGAATCATCTGGATCTCAGCCATGGAGAGATCTAAAGATGAAGGAAGAGTGGCAGCAGGCGGGGATGCATCTCAGACCGCAGTCTGGCCCTGTCGTGGGTGCTGAGTGGGACGACCATGAAGGACCCAGCAACGGTCAACCAGGTGACCGAGCTTGCCACAGTGCTGACAGAGTGGACGAGGTCGGCTTTCTCCACGGCCATGTCCACGAGGTCCGATAGGGCGGCTACCGCCACGGCCCAGGAGAGCAGTGTGATCAAGGCTAGGGATGGGTGGGGCAAGGGCCCAATGAGCCTTCCCAAGGCGATGATAGACCTGCGGAATCTCTAGGGACGAGGGGCTGGCTAGCATCTCTGTAGCCGTCGTCGCATATTCCGGGTCGAGACCATGGAGGAGGCTGAAAAGACAGAGCTCGTCCCGCTGGGCTAATGCTTCCGCAGGTGTTTGTGGAATGGGCCAAAGCTCAAGAAGTTCATCCCGTAGAGCCTTCCATTCCATGAAGTATGCCGGAAATGGACGGGCCTGCTGGCGGAGGAGGGACAAACGCTGAAGAAGATTGGATACCTGAGCCAAATTATTGGTCTCGGAGCACATGAGAGTCAAGGAATCCCAGAGTTCCTTGACTGTGTTGGTTGTCCGGGTGACGTCTTTGACAGAGCGGTCCATAGAATTGACCAACAAGGCAAAGATTTTACTGTCCGCAAGCTTCCACGGACGATATTTCGGGTCGGTAGGTAGAGGTGGTGGATCCTCGAGATGAGAATCGAGGTCCATGTCGGTGAGAGACATTAACACGGTCTTCCGCCAGACGGAGAAGTTTGTGGAGTCGAGCCGCTCATCGACCAAGCGAGTGGAAGCGGTGATAAGAGGAGGCAGGACCGAGGCGGCCATCGGGGGGAGGTCTTCGAGAGTTGCGGACGAACTCGGCATTCGGTGCCGGAAGGACGCCCTGTGAGTGGGTGCCAGCAGAATGGGAGATGCCGGGAGACCGCTGGAAGGGCGCCGAGCTGGTGGGGGATGGTCCGCTTGGACTGAGCCGGGAGGGCAGGCGTCGGGCAACGCCTGGACAAGGCCGTCAGGGAGCACCACGAAGAGGCGGGCCGTCGGCAGATCGCGCCTGGACGAGGGGCCGCAGGGGGACGATGCAGGCTCTGGTGATGGCGCTGCAGGAGCCGTCGTGCAGGGACAAATGGCGACGTAACGAGAGTCGCCGGGAACTGGAGCCGCGACGGGGGATGCGGGAGCTGGGAGTCGCGCGGGAGGTCAGGGGTCGATCCGCCGGGAGCTGCGCAAGGAGGCGGGAGCCTCGCCGGGATGCCACGGGAGGAGGCGGGCCGGGAGTCACGTGGGATGACGGGGCCGGCGCGCGCAGCGGGGAGGAGACGCCGGGGAAGGAAGCCGTCACCGGGAGGGCCATGCCTGGGTCGGGAGCGGAGGAACGCCGCGGGAGGAAAGCCGCGGGAGGGAGGCGGCCTGGTCCGTCGCGCGCGCAGAGGCGGAAGCTGGCTGCTGGAGATGAGCCGAGAGAGCGCTGCGTCGGAGGGCCACCTGGAGAGGGAGGGCCGTCGCGCCGAGAGGAGGCCGGGACCGGGACGTCGGATGGACGACGCAGCGGAGGAGGCGAGGCGTAGGGCAGATCCGGGGTGGCCGTGTATGGCAGACCTGTGGGAGGGGGGGTGGCCGCGTAGGGTTGACCCGGAAGGAGGAAAAAAAATATTAATGAGATTTTCCCTTTGATACCATGTTGGCGAATTCCCCTTACCTCAATGTGAGGCGGATACATTCTTTTATAGATGAGTAAAAATAATTACAAGGAGGGAAAGACCGATGTGGGACTCGGAAATACCCATTATACTTAAATGGGGTCCAACACTCTCCAATGACAAAGATGGTCTCTGTTCGCCTTCTCATCTCTCTTGCTGCATTTTCTCATTGGTCTCTCCATCAGTTGGATGTTAAAAATGTTTTTCTTCATGGTTTTTTTAATGATGAAGTTTATATAGAGAAACCATCCGAGTTTGTTGCTCAGGAGGAGTCCTCCAAGGTTTGTCGCCTTCGTGACCGCTGTATGGACTCAAGAAGTCACCACGTGCTTGGTTCGACCGTTTTTGCACCGTTATGTTTAGCTTTGGCATGTGTCAAAGCATAAAAGATGCCTCTGTTTTCTATCATCAATTTGCAACAGAAAGCATCCTTTTGGTGGTTTATGTGGATGACATTGTTATTACTGGCAGTGATGCTGCTGACATTGATCGATTCAAATATTTTCTTCATTAAAATTTTCAAACAAAAGATTTGGATCCGCTACGATATTTCTTGGGAATTGAGGTCTCCAGATACAACAAAGAAAATTTTTCAATCTTAGAGAAAGTATGTTCTTGATCTACTGCAGGAGACTGACACGACTCAAGTTGACTCAGTTGACTCAACCCTCGAACCTGGAGAAAGGTTACTTCATACTGACAGTGAGATATTTTCATCACCCGACCGATATAGACGACTTGTTGGAAAGCTCAACTACTTGGCGATGACTCGACTCGATATTGCTTATGCAGTTGGCAAAGTTAGTCAATTTATGGAATCTCCAACAAAAACACAGTGGGAGACTGTTCTTTGCATTGTCAGATATGTGAAAAAGGGACCAAAATTAGGTCTTCTATATTATGATCATGGACATACAAATATTGAGCCATTTTGTGATGCAGATTATGCTGGATGTCTCTCTTAGAAGATCTGCGTCTGGTTTTGCAGTATTTGTTGGAGGAAATTTGATCTCATGGCGAAGCAAGAAACAGACGGTTGTCTGCCGATCTAGTGCAGAGTCTGAGTATCGTGCAATGACATATGTAACTGAAGAGATTATTTGGGCACAACAAATTCTACAAGATACCGGGTATACTGTCAAGAAACCGACACATATATGGTGTGACAATTAAGCTGCTATCAAGATTGCCATAAATCCAGTCTTTCATGAGCGGATCAAGCATATTGAAGTTGATTGCCATTTCGTTCAAGAAAACTTTGAGAAGAAGATAACCTTTGGCCATGTTCACACCTCTAATCAACTTGCAGATGTTCTCACAAAAGGGGTGTCTAGACCATGTGTCCAATTTTTGTGTAACAAGCTGGGCATGATAAATATATATGTCCCACATCGGTGTGGGTAACCTGTTGTACTCCTTTTGTTATCTATAAAGTGAGCACCCCACCTCGCTATGAGGTACGAGATTTCCATTCTAACAGCCACGATTAAAGGTAAATTGAGTAATTAAGGGTAAAAAATAATATGATAAGGATTAACAAATTACCCTAACACTTGTCTTAATTTTATTGGATGAGTAAGCTTCGACCAAAATTATCCATGGGTCAAATTTATGACCCTTTGGAGCCACTTGGTTGACATTAAGTCCCTTGTATTTTATTTTAAGAAAAATCAAACTTATCAGGGAAGCGGTGTTGGTCCAGGATGACCTTTGATGGTGGCGCTTGGAATGTTCATTTCGGAAGGGCGAATGATTTTTTCTTGTGAGGTCTGTTTGTATGGTGATGCACCCGGACTCGACCCGTGGATCAGGCCCCAGAGGAGGTTCCAGAGGTGATCTTCATCGTTGCAGTGCTTTTCGGATTTGGTTGTTTCATGTGTCAGTTTGGTTTGTCTCGTTCGACCTTCGGGTCGTGAATTGTTTAAAGTCGATGATGTCCTGGGTTCCCCCCCTTCTTCCCTTAAAAGGGGGTTTATGTTTATGTTTCTGTTGAAATAATAAAAAAATTTAAGGCCTTCGGGCTGGTGGATGGTCATCCGGAAGCTATGTTCGACCATAAATAGTCTTCTGAAAGCTAAAATATTTATCTTGATCATGGTAATTTATTTTTAATTTTTAGAGAAGAAATAATTACCTTAAAGCCTTGCATAACAATGATGTAATAATTATTAAATTAATGGAAAAAACAAATAAATGATATTAAAAATATTAAAATAAATATAATTTGAGATATTCAAGGTGATCCATGAATTCTCTAGATAACTATGACATGTTTAGGATAAAATAAAATAGTTGGTTCGAATTTGACTCCTTGTTTTGATGTTTTTAAATTCATAGTAATGAATAATATTAATTTTGACAATAATGATATTTCATAAATATAATATTTTATTAAATTATTTCAAAATCATAAAAATATTAAATATGGCCATAGGGGGTAAGATATGGTCGAAAATGTCACCCCTGTGCATTTAAGGGCTATTTAGAATTATTTGGCTTTAGAATAGTTTTATTATATTTTAATATTTTGAGAAATTCCTAAAGTGTCTCTCATCTCAATTATAAAAGGGCACCTCGTCCTTTACTTGTCATCCCTTGTGCATTAAATAAGGCCAAACTCTGTCAATTTCTCTTCTCCACTTCCCTAACCACATTCTAGAGGTGCTAGTCCCACCAAAAGACCAATTCCAAGTTTCTTAAGGTATCTTTCAAGGAGGTGATATTCAAGTGGTAACTTTCTTAAACCAACTCTCTTAATTTCTTTTTTTCTTCTACCTTCTCTTCACCTCATTCACCCATTAAGGCGTAATAACTCCAGTATCATGTATATACTGGAATGTTATATTGCTAATGAAATATATTCTATCCATCCATTTTCTCATATCCTCTTATTTAATGAAACAAAACCATTTTCCAAATTATAACGGTTAACCGTCTCCGTGGATAATGAGTTTTAATTTTTCATTACTGCCTTTAAGGCTGATCATAAAACTATTATTATGGTTAAATAAAATTGTAATAAGTATATTATAACTTATTTCATGTTCTGAAACTAATATTTAGACATGATATTAAATAAAATGAAACAAATTCGTGATGGTCGGAAAAAAACTGCCAAAATAAACTAAACAACATCATTAACGTTTTATCAAATGAATCATTCTTATGTCAGAAAGAAAAAGGATATTTGGGATCATTTAAACTTCTGAAGGTGCATGAATACCATAAAATTTCACTTCTGGAGTACTATTTCCATTTGACAAGAATATCTATAAATATGCACAAATTAATCATGAAACCATCAAACAAACACTCTCGAAACGACGATTTTGAACTTTATGACTCATCGAAATGGGCATAAATGAACTTGATAAAATTATAATAAATAAAATATATGTGGAAGAAGTTTTGAATTAAGTAATTAATGAATCTAATTTGATTATCCAGGACATTAAGTGCAAGTGCAATTTTCTAAATTTTTCTCTTTCATGTCCATGTTTTTAAAATGATTTTTATGTATGTATTTATATGGACCTGTATGTTTTAAAAAGTTAATTTTCTAATTTCTCTTAAATGTTTTCAAAAAGGAATCTTTTTAAAGTTTTATGTAAATGACTTAAAAAAATCCTCTTTTAAAGTTCTTTTTTCAACATTTTTTACTAAGGTCAAAAGAAATGTTTTTTTAACATATACGGCATGAACATTGTTAAACCTAGTTTTATTATATTGGGTATTTCCGAGTCCCACATCGGAATACTCCACCATGTATTCTATTTTACATCTATAAAAGAATGTCCCCACCTCACATTGAGGGAAGGAGAATTCGCCATTCTATATGACATCAGAGGGAAATCTTGATAATTTCCGCTGCCCTCTCTTCTCCCGGTGAATCTCTCCTATGGATTCCTGGATCTGTTCGGACCCGCCCTCCCGTCGGTTCCCTGCGGCCTCCCGGGTCTGCTCGGCTTCGCCTCCCGTCGCGGCCTCTCGGCTCTGCTCGGCTCCGCCTCCCGTTGCGGCCTCCCGGTTCTGTCCGGCCCCGCCCTCCCAATCCCGACGCCGCGCATCCCGATCCTGGTGCCGTCGCCTGGCCACCCGTGTCTCCCGGTTCTGACGTCGGATCCCGACCACCCGCGGCGTTTCTCCCCAACAGCGCTCCTCCTGCCCGTGAATCCTCCTCCCGCGGCGCTTCTCCCCGACGACGCCCCTCCTACCCGCGGCCCTCCAACGGCGTCCCTCCCCGCGGCGCACTCCTAGCTTCCCGGCTCGCGGTCTCCTAGACCCTCTCTCCCCAGCGTCGTCCGATCCCGCCTTCCCTGTCGTCGCGACACCCGACTCGCCTCTCCCGGCACTTCCCTGTCTCGCCGTCCTCTCCCGGCCCTCCAGCGCGCGACGAACCTCTTGCGCGATCTCACGACCCCCGCTCTCTGCGAGGCTTCCCGACATTGATCGCTGCCTCCATCCTGCGGTACTCCTGCCCAACAGTTGTTCGGCCCTCCCGCCCTCTAGCGGCTCTCCGGTCTCTCCCCACCTCACCTCTCTCGGCGACTCCCAGTTCTGCTCTCCTCAGCAAATCCTGGACCTGCCCATCCAATGGAAGACTCTGTCCTGCCTTCGCTTATCACAACCTCCACCCGCCTGGTCGATGAGCGGCTCGACTCCACCAATTTCTCGGTCTGGCGGAAGACCGTGCTGATATCACTAACAAGCATGGACCTCGATTCCCACCTCGAGGCTCCTCCGCCCCCACCTTCCGATCACAAATACCGCCCATGAAAGCTTGCCGACATCAAGATCTTTGCCTTGCTGGTCAATTCCATGGACTGCTCTGTCAAAGACGTCACTCGGACAACCAACACGGTTAAGGAACTCTGGGATTCCTTAAATCTCATGTATTCCGAGACCAATAATTTGGCTCGGGTCTTCGATCTTCTTCAGCGCCTGTCCCTCATCCGCCAGCAAGCTCGTCCCTTTCTGGTGTACTTCATGGAATGAAAGGCACTACGGGATGAATTGTTTGAGCTTTGGCCCATTCCACAAACACCGGAGGCAGCATTGGCCCAGAGGGACCAATTATGCCTCTTTAGCCTCCTCCATGGCCTCGACCCGGAATATGCGACGATGGCTACGGAGATGCTCGCCAGACCCTCTTCGCTAGAGATTCCACAAGTGGCTCATCGGGCACTTGCCCCACCCACCCCTAACATTGATCACACTACCCTTTTGGGCTGTGACAGTGGATGCTCCTTAGGCACTCGTGGACGTGGCCGTGCGGAGAGCCGTCCTCGTCCTCTCTGTCAACACTGTGGCAAGCTCGACCACTTGATCGACCGCTGTTGGGTCCTTCATGGCTGCCCATCTCAGCAACCGCGACAGGGTCAGACTGCAGTCCAGGATGCTTCCCCGTCAGCTGCAGCTATTCCTTTATCTCTGGACCTCTTCATGGCTGAGCTACAAATGATTCACGATCATCGGGCCACCTCCCTACCGGGTTCTTCTTCGGCATCTCTTGCCCACTTTGGTGGTTCCACTGCTTTTGTCAGCCATCGCTCCCTTGCCTGGATGCTTGAACCAGGTGCATCCGATCATCTTACCGGTGATGCAAGTCTGTTATCCACCTACCGTCCATATACTGGTTCCTCAGTCATCACTGTCGCTGATGGTTCCACTATCCCCATTGTAGGCTTTGGTGCATGCTCCCCGACTTCATTTATTCACCTGCCATCTGTGGCACATGTACCACATAGTTCTTTTAACCTTCTCTCCATTAGTAAGCTGACAAAAGATTTCAACTATAGTGCTATCTTTACATCGTCTGCTGTTGTGTTTCAGGAGCGGACGACGAATAGAGAACTTGGTAGAGGTCAGCTTTGGGACGGGGTGTACATGTTCGATGGACCGACATCAGTCGCCTGCATGTCTGTCTCTGCTCGTGCCTTAGACCTTCATTCTCGGTTGGGATATCCACCTGCCTCCGCCCTTCACCAACTCTTTCCGGATATTAGCCAACATGTTTCCTTTCATTGTGAGTTATGTAAATTTGTGAAATATCATCGCACTTTATATCTTCCTCGAGTGGATACACGGTCCGCCGAACCCTTTGATTTGGTTCATTCAGATGTATGAGGTCCCTGTGCCACCTTGAGTCACTTAGGGTATAAATATTATATATCCTTCATTGATGATTTTTCGCGTATGACTTAGCTGTACCTTTTCGAGATCGGTCTGAGGTATTTTCCACTTTTCAGACATTTTACCATGAAATTCATACCCAGTTTTCCATCTCTGTTAAATGTCTCCGCTCCGACAATGGGCGATAGTACTTGTCCACTCCCTTTCAGCAGTTTCTCCTGGCGAACGACATCATCCATCAGACCTCCTGTCCTGATACCCCTTAGTATAATGGCGTGGCCGAGCGGAAACACTGACATATTCTGGAGACTACTCATGTCCTCCTATTCCACCGCCAGGTGCCTCTTCTCTTTTGGGGGGATGCTATCCTCAATGCTACATACATACCTTCTTAATCGTCTTCTATCCTTCAGGGGGAGACTCATTTTCGGACTCTGTTCTCCTTTCTCCCTCCCCACCCACTTCCACTCCGTGTGTTTGGATGTCTCTGTTATGTTCGTGACACTCATCCCAACCTCTTCAAGCTCTCTCCTAAATCCCTCCGTTGCATTTTTCTCGGATATTCACGCACTTAGCGCGGATACCGATGCTTCTCTCCGGACTTACGGCGGTATATCATCTCCGCTGACGTATCGTTTGTTGAGAGCTCTGCATTCTCTATTCCCTCTCCCCATCCAGACACTACCATAGATGATTGTCTTTCTCTCATCATTCACCCTCCTCTGGTGTCTTCCCTTGCTGGTCACTACTTTGGTACGGTCTACTCCCGCCGCCCATCGACTGTGCCCCCGTCCAGGTCGAGGACACCGTCGTCCCAACTTCGTCCGATGCTCTTGCCCCAGCACCAGACGACTTGCCTATTGCACTCCGGAAATGTACTCGTTTTTTTCAAAATACTCCTCTCTATACATCTTCATACAGAGGTTTGTTATCTCTGGAGACGATATCTATTCCCCGCACGGTTGGCGATGCCAAATCTCACCCGGGGTGGCTCCAGGCGATGCGGGATGAACTGCAGGCTCTGGATGCCAACCATACTTGGGATCTGGTCCCCCTTCCAGAAGGAAAACAGGCGGTCGGTTGCAAATTAATTTATACGGTCCGTCTCAATGCCGATGGCACTTTCCATCGGCTCAAAGCCCGACTTGTGGTGAAGGGCTTTGCTCAGACATATGACATCGACTATTTTAAGACCTTCTTTCCGGTTGCTAAGATGGCCTCAGTCCACTTATCCATCTCTCCGGCCGCTCATCATCACTGACCGCTTCATCAACTAGATGTCAAGAATGACTTTCTCCATGACTTTCTTGAAGAAGAGGTCTATCTGCAGCAGCCCCCCAGATTTCGTGCTTCCGGAGCCGACTCCTATGTCTGTCGACTTCGTCGATCTCTATATGGTCTCAAGCAGTCTGCTCGTGCTTGGTTCGGCTGCTTCAGCACCGTCCTCACCGCCTTTGGACTCTCTCGCAGTATGAAGGACCACACCGTCTTATACCGTACGACGTCCAAAGGCTGCATCTTGTTGGTGGTATATGTTGATGATATCATCATCATGGGGAGCGACTCCACTGGAATCGCCCAACTCAAGGGGCATCTTCACCCCACCACTTCCACACCAAAGATCTTGGTCCTCTCACATACTTCCTTGGCATCGAGGTCTCCTGTTTTACGGACACCATCTTTCTCTGCCAAAGGAAATATGCCATGGATATCTTGCAGGATGCGGGGTTGAGTCAGGCAACTACCGTGGACACTCCTCTTGAGCCTGGGGAACGTTTTCTCTATGACGACACGACACCTTTTCCTCACCCAGAGAGTTATCGTCGTTTGGTAGGTAAACTCAATTACCTCACCATGACACGACCTGACATTGCCTGCGCTGTTGGCAAAGTGAGTCAGTTCATGGATCATCCGACCAAATCTCAGCAGGATGCTGTCCTCCGTATTGCCAAATACATCAAGAGACTCTGCTCGTGGTCTTCGGTACCCCATCACGCTCATCTGAATGCTGTGGCCTTCTGTGATGCTGACTATGTTGGTTGCCTTGCCACCTACAAATCTACTTCTGGATATGTCATTTTCTTGGCAGGTAACTTCATCTCTTGGCGCATTAAGAAGCAGATTGTCGTCTCCAGATCTAGTGCGGAATCTGAATACCGTGCCATAACCATAGTCACTACTCAGATCCTTTGGCTTCGTTATCTCCTCCATGAGCTTGGATTCCCACCGCAGACCTCTGCTCATATCTGGTTTGACAATCAGGCAGCCACGAAGATTGCTTCGAATCCCGTCTTCCATGAACGGACGAAGCATATCGAGGTGGACTGTCACTTTCTTCGCCATCATCTTGAGCAGAACCATATCAGTTTCGACCACCTTCCGACGACAATTTCCCGCTTTCATGACGCTTTAATGCTTTCATGTTTCCTTTATTAGTTTTCATAGTTCTTTTCAAAGAAAATGGTTTCATTATTATGTGCGCGGTTTTTAGATTTTAAAAGTGATTTTTACAAGAAAATAGTATTTTGATATCCGAAAGTGTTTTACACATTGATTTAAGAGTTTTCAAGGGTTTTATTCATGATATGGTCCTTGGATATTATTTACGATGGGTGCGCCCAGATAGCGTCGGGTGAGCCCATAGTTATACGATGGGTGCACCCAGATAGCGTTGGGTGAGCCCGCTGTATCTTATACGATGGGTGCGCCCAGATAGTGCCGGGTGTACCCGTTATAGCTTATACGATGAGTGCATCTAGATAGCGCTCTAATGCATTGGTTACTCCGGAGATGGAAGTTGACCTTATTGGTTATTTCATTTGTAAGTGTGATATGGATAATGATGTCCCAAGACACCTACATGACCTTTATATGCTTGCTAATGAGTTTTCATGAAAATTGTTTGATTTTCAAAAGGTAAGATATTGATTTTTTTGAAAATATGATTCATTTTTCATAGTAAAAAGGTATGTTTTTAAGAAAACGTGTTTATGGGTTTTCACCGGACTAACAGTTTCCTTTATTTTATGTCCTTTACTGAGTTTTTTGTGCTCATTCCAAGTTTTAAAATGTTTTTCACAGGGTTTAAGGAAAAGTTGGAACAAGGATGAGATCAAGGAAAAATTGTGAAGATTTTTCATAAAGAGAAACTATGTTTTATTTTAATGATTTGTTTTATGAAAAAAATGGATACTAAGTATAAGTATACGCTTGTAATGTATGAGTTTACTTTGTAAGAGTTTGTCCTAATTCTCTAAAACTCTAAACCGAAAGGATCCTCAGAATTTTAAGAATGTGAATTCTAGTTTAAAAACACGAGAATATGTAATCATTAAGGCTGGGTCCTTACAATAACCCTTTACACATCTCATAATTTTGTGTTATTCACCCAAAAATAGAAACCAAATGTATTCATACATATTCAGATGCATCATATGTATAAAGTACATGAACACTTCATTTAAAGACATATAATTATATGAAATCGACAATCTCCACATGAGTAAGCCCCAAGCGACATATAGCTAATCCCATTCACTTTCTTAGACAAGGCATAGGCCTCCAGGTAAGTAGGTAGTTCGACCCCAAGTACCTCTATCCAAGGATACTTTACTTGAGAAAGAATCCAATTCATTATAACTCAACACCTAATATGCATAAACTATATTCATCAACTAAATTCATGCTAATAACTTCAATTACAATCCAAGGTCGAAGTAGATGAAAAACTAAATTCATTAACACCACCTAACATGTAATGCAAGACTCTATCTAGAATCAATTTAACATTTTAAACTAAAGCATACACAATATTCCCATTTCTTAAACAATTTACTAAGCATGAATATTGAAGGAAATAACCTTTAAATAAATGAAAAATTTAAATATTTAAACATGAGATAACCATTTATGAACAATTCATAAATAAAAGCTGACTATAAACTCTTTTATAATTTCAGATTTAACATTATGGACATTCCAAAATTTTGAATGTAAACATTTTATGTTCATTTCAATATGAACTCTTTCATATTTATTTCAAAATTTTGAATTTAAACACTTATATTCATGCCATTATGAACTCTTTCATATTTATCATTATATGACATTTCTATTTTAAATATATGACATTTCTATTTTAAATATATGATATTATATGAATTATAAACAATTTATAATTCAATTTCTATTATGTAAACATTTTACATAATCTAAATATCATATACTTAATTATTATTTAAACCTTGATCAAATCAATCGTCATTAAATAATATCCAAATAAAGCCCCTTTTATTTTGAACAATTCAAAATAGTTAATTATGAACAATTCATAATTTAAATATAAACATTTTATATTTTAGTCTTATTTCATAATTTATAACCTTTTATAAATTATCACTTATGATTTATAAATAAACACCTTTATTTCTAGATCATAAGACATGTCATATAGTTTTGTAAAATGTATTTTAAATATTAACTTTTAATATTTGAGAAAAATGTTTCATAAACATTCAATTAGTTATAAACAATTTATAATTAATTAATTTATAAACCTTTTATAAATTAAAACATCCTAAAATACCTCATATAAGGATTTATAAACATTTTATAAACCATTAAAATCATTTCAGATTTTTTTTTTTAAAATCTATTATGTTTACCTTTAAATAGGAACCCATAATATTGAAGGAAATAACCTTTAAATAAATGAAAAATTCAAATATTTAAACATGAGAAACCATTTATGAACAATTCATAAATAAAAGCTAACTATAAACTCTTTTATAATTTCAGCTTTAACATTAGACATTCCATAATTTTGAATATAAACATTTTATGTTCATTTCAATATGAATTCTTTCATATTTATTTCAAAATTTTGAATTTAAACACTTTATATTCATGCCATTATGAACTCTTTCATATTTATCATTATATGACATTTCCATTTTAAATATATGATATTATATGAATTATAAACAATTTATAATTCAATTTCTATTATCTAAACATTTTACATAATCTAAATATCATATACTTAATTATTATTTAAACCTTGATCAAATCAATCATCATTAAATAATATCCAAATAAAGCCCCTTTGAACAATTCAAAATAATTAATTATAAACAATTCATAATTTAAATATAAAATTTTTATATTTTAGTCTTATTTCATAATTTATAACCTTTTATAAATTATCACTTATGATTTATAAATAAACATCTTTATTTCTAGATCATAAGTCATGTCATATAATTTTGTAAAATCTATTTTAAATATTAACTTTTAATATTTGGGAAAAATGTTTTATAAACATTCAATTAATTATAAACAATCTATAATTAATTAATTTATAAACCTTTTATAAATTAAAACATCCTAAAATACCTCATATAAGGATTTATAAACATTTTATAAACCATTAAAATCATTTAAGATTTTTTTTTTAAATCTATTATGTTTATCTTTACATAGGAACCCATTGGTGCGTTAGGGTAAATAGGCTTGACCCTTACACAGCGCATACCGCATGAGGGTACTGAGTTCTTACCCTTACGTGAACCCTTCATGTCAAGGTAAAACTCTGATTAGCCACTTCACGTAAGGGTAACAAGGTGAAGACCTTTACGCAATCCCCCGCATATAAGTAACACATTGGTTAACCGTGTTTTGGGTAAGGGTAATTGGTCAGTTGCCTTTACGTAACCCTTTTAAAACCACAACTACCTTTTCGTAGAGTTTACCCTTATGCAAGTCGAGGGATTACTCTTACGTGGACCACTCCGCGTAAGGGTAAGTCCATATGACCCTTACGCAAAACACTTCTGCGTAAGAGTAATCTATGTTGACCCTTACGCGAACCCCTTCACGTAAAGGTAAGTCCCGGGTTACCTTTACGCGACCACTCACGTAAATGTATCACCTTGGTTATCTTTACGCAATTAATAGGTTAATGACTTGGTTACCTTTAAGCAACCCATCTGCGTAAAAGTATCTCTTTGAAAACTGAATTTCCAGAAACATAAAAAGCTCCTCTGTTTTTCGGTTTTATTCTCCATTTCATTGCAAGTTTCATAAAACTTAAACATGTAAGCCTCTGAAGTCATTGAAAGGTTTTATTAGAGACTAATAACATTTATCGGATCAAGTGGAAGCGATTAAAAACCCTTATTCGAGGATCTCCATGCAGGATAATATGAAACTGTGTAAAATACTGAAATGAAGAACATGCTGTAAATCTGGCGTACCTTACACCGAAGACCCACTGCATCAAATCTTGATGTAGTACGAGTCAAGAGGGTGAAAAAAGCAAGATCAGAGAAGAGAGAGAGCTCGGAACTGCACTCTTATTCGTTCGGGGATAGTGTGCTCAGGTCAATACTCTACTCTAATAGTGAGGTTGAGCAATCACGTGTTTGACATTGGAATGCCTGCCCACTCGAGAGGGCTGGGCAGTTGCCATGGAAACGACTGGGAATACTCACGGTTGCGGGGACAGACGACGCTCAGAATCAGGTTCTGATGAGTTTGAGAGAGATCACCAAAGTGACAAACATAAGTGTAGATGACGAATTCCCCTTACCGCAATGTGAGACGGAGATATTCTTTTATAGATGAGTAAAATAAATTACAAGGCGGGATATTCCGATGTGAGATTCGGAAATACCCATTATACTAAAATGGGGTCCTACACTCCCCCTCAAGCTGGACGTGCCCAGCTTTGACTTAGAGTCCCTCAAAAAGAAAAAAGACGACATCGAATAAGACCATACATACTCCCCCTCAAGCTGGGTCGTGGAGGCTGTGAATACCCAGCTTGGTAGTGAGAGAGTCCAGGCGAGCTCCTGAGAGGCCTTTTGTGAAGATGTCGGCAAACTGATCCGCTGTTGGAATATGGCCAAAACTGATATAGTTCTGCTCCAGATGGTGGCGAAGAAAGTTGCAGTCCACCTCGATATGCTTCGTCCGTTCTTGGAAGACGGGATTCGATGCAATCTTCGTGGCTGCCTGATTGTCACACCAGATATGAGCAGATGTCCGCGCTAGGAAACCAAGCTCATGGAGGAGATGACGTAGCTAGAGGATCTCAGTAGTGACTGTGGCCATGACACGGTATTCTGCCTCTGCACTAGATCTGGAGACGACAGTCTGCTTCTTGCTGCGCCATGAGATGAGGTTGCCGGCCAAGAACACGGCAAATCCAGAAGTAAACTTGCGGGTAGCAAGACAACCTGCATAGTCCGCATCACAAAGGCCTCAACATCCAAATGAGCATGATGTGAGTACCGAAGGCCACGTGCAGGGTCTTTCTTTATGTATTTGGCAATGCAGAGGATAGTATCCCACTGAGATCTGGTTGGATGCTCCACTGAGATCTGGTTGGATCCCACCGAAGGCCATAAGGTAGTTGAGTTTGCCCACCAGTCGACGATAGCTCTCTGGGTGAGGAAAGGGTGCCGAGTCGGCATGGAGAGAGCGTTTCCCAAGCTCAAGAGGAGTGTCCACTGCAGTCGCTTGGCTCAACCCTACATCCTGTATGATACCAAGGGCATATTTTCGTTGGCAGATAGAGATAATGTCCTCAGAACGGGAGATCTCGATGCCAAGGAAGTAGGTGAGAGGACCGAGATCTTTGGTGTGGAAGTGGTGGTGAAGGTGTGCCTTGAGCTGGGCGATTCCAGTGGAGTCACTCCCTGTGATGATGATATCATCAACATATACCACCAGCAAAATACAACCGTTTGGCGTTGTACGGAAGAAGACGGTGTGATCCTTCATACTACGAGAGAGGCCAAAGGCTGTGACGACAGTGCTGAAGCAGCCAAACCAAGCACGAAGAGACTACTTGAGGTCATATATGGATCGACGGAGGCGACAAACATGGGAGTCGGCTCCAGAGGCACGAAAGTCGGGGGCTGCTGCAGGTAGACTTTTTCGTCAAGAAAGCCATGGAGAAAGTCATTCTTTACATCCAGTTGATGAAACGGCCAGTGATGATGAGCGGTCAGAGATATGGATAGGCAGACATAGGCCATCTTGGCAACCGGAGAAAAGGTCTCAAAGTAGTCGTTGCCATATGTTTGAGCAAATCCCTTCGCTACAAGGCGGGCTTTAAGGCGATGGAGAGTACCATCGGCATTGAGACAAATCGTATAGATCAATTTGCAGCCGACCGCCTATTTGCCTGCAGGGAGGGGGACCAGATCCTATGTATGGTTGTCATTTAGAGCCTGCATTTCATCCTGCATCGCCTGGAGCCACCCTGGGTGGGATTTGGCATCGCCAACCGTGCGAGGGATAGATATCGTTTTCAGTGCTGACAAACCTCTGTATGAATATGCAAAAAGAGGGCTATTCTGGCAGGAGCGATGGGCGACGGGAGTAGACTGTCCCAAAGCGATGACTAGCAGGGGAAGACACTAGAGGAGGGTGAATGATGAGAGGAAGACACTCATCGATGGTAGTGTCTGGAGGAGGAGAGGGAGGAGAGGGAGGAGAGAAAGGAGAGCTCTCGATAAATGATACGTCAACGGAGACGAGATATCGTCGTAAGTCCGGAGAGAAGCAGCGGTAGCCACGTTGAGTGCGTGAATATCCGAGGAAAATGCAACGGAGGGATTTAGGAGATAATTTGGGGAGGTTAGGACGAGTGTCACGGACATAGCAGAGACATCCGAAGATTCGGAGTGGAAGTGAGTGAGTAGGGAGAGGGGAACAGAGTACGAAAAGGAGTCTCCCCCTCAAGGATGGAAAAAGGAAGACGATTGAGGGGGTAAGTAGCAGTGAGGATGACATTCCCCCAGAAGAGAAGAGGCACCTTGCGGTGGAAGAGGAGGGCACGAGCAGTCTCCAGAATATGTCAGTGTTTTTGCTCGGCCACTCCATTCTGCTGAGGGGTATCAGGGCATGAGGTCTGATGGATGATGCCGTGTGCCTGGAGAAATTGCTGAAAGGGTGCGGACAAGTACTCTTGCCCATTGTCGGAGTGTAGGCATTTTACAGAGATGAAAAACTGTGTCTGGATCTCATGGTAAAATGTCTGAAAGGTGGAAAAAACTTCTGTCCGATCGCGAAGAAGGTACAACCACGTCATACGCGAAAAATCATCAATGAAAGAGATAATATTTATACCCTAATTGACTCGAGGTGGCACAGGGACCCCATACATCAGAATGAACCAAATCAAAGGGTTTGACAGCCCGTGTGTCCACTCGAGGAATATATGAAGTGCGATGATGTTTCGCAAAGGTACAAGACTCACAATGAAAAGATAAATGCTGACTAATATCTGGATAGAGCCGATAAAGGGCGGAGGCGGAGGAGTGACCTAACCGAGAATGGAGGTCCAAGGCACGAGCATAGACAGACGTGCAGGCGACGGATGTCGGGCCATCGAACATGTACACCCCATCCCGAAGCTGGCCTCTACCAAGTTCCCGGTTCGTCGTCCGCTCCTGAAACATAACAGTAGATGATGTAAAGATAGCATTACAATTGAAATCCTTGGTCAACTTACTAATGGATAGAAGGTTAAAAGGACTGCGTGGTACATGAGTCACCGAAGATAGGTGAAGAGATGAGGTTAGGGATCATGTACCAAAGCTCGCAATGGGGATAGTGGAACCATCAGCGACAGTGATGGCTGAGGAACCAGTATAGAGACTGTAGTTGGATAGCATACCTGTATCACCGGTAAGATGGTCGGACGCTCCTGAGTCAAGCATCCAGGTAGGGGAACAATGACTGAAAAATCCAGTGGAGCCACTAGAGTGGGCAAGAGATGCCGATGAAGAGCCCGGTAGGGTGGTGGTCCTATGATCATGAATCATCCGGATCTCAGCCATGGAGAGATCCAGAGATGAAGGAAGAGTGGCAGCAAACTGGGATGCATCCTGGGCCGCAGTCTGGCTCTGCTGTGGGTGCTGAGAGGGACGACCATGAAGAACCCAACAACTGTCAACCAGGTGGTCGAGCTTGCCACAGTGCTGACAGAGGGGACGAGGTCGGCCCTCTCCACGTCCGCGTCCATGAGTTCCGGTAGAGCGGCTATTGCGACGACCCAAGAGAGCAGTGTGATCAAGGCTAGGGGTGGGTGGGGCAAAGGCCTGATGAGCCTTCCCAAGGCGATGATAGACCTACGAAATCTCTAGGGAAGAGGGGCTGACTAGCATCTCCGTAGCCGTCGTCGCATATTTTGGGTCGAGGTCGTGGAGGAGGCTGAAAAGACATAGATGGTCCCATTGGGCTAATGCTTCCGTAGGTGTCTGTGGAATGGGCCAAAGCTCAAGCGGTTCATCCCGTAGAGCCTTTCATTCCATGAAGTATGCCGGAAATGGACGGGCTTGCTGGTGGAGGAGGGACAGCCGTTGAAGATCGGAAACCCGAACCAAATTATTGGTCTCTGAGTACATGAGAGTCAAGGAATCGCAGAGTTCCTTGACTGTGTTGGCTGTCCGGGTGATGTTTTTGACAGAGCGGTTCATAGAATTGACCAGCAAGCCAAAAATTTTGTTGTCCGCAAGCTTCCACGGACGATATTTCGGGTCGGTAGGTAGGGGTGGTGGATCCTCGAGGTGGGAATCGAGGTCCATGCCGATTAGTGACATCAGCATGGTCTTTCGCCAGACGGAGAAATTTGTGGAGTCGATCCGCTCATGGTGGAGGCGGTGATAAGTGGAGGCAGGACCGAGGTGACTATCAGAGGGAGATCTTCGGGAGTTGCTGAGGAAGTCGGCATTCAGCGCCGGAAGGACGTATTGTGAGTGGGTGCTGGCAGAATGGGAGACACCGGGAGTGGCCGGGAGACCGCAGGAAGGGCACCAGGCGGGGGGGTGTTCCGCCTGGATAGAGCCGGGAGGGCAGGCGTCGGGCAGACTTGGGAGTCTGCCGGTCAGGAGGGCCGTCGCGCGGGGCTCGCCTGGAAAAAGGAAGAGGAGCTGCGGGTGTAACAACCCGACCCCTCTAGACCGGAGCCGGTGCATTACTTGTTATATTGACATGATTAGAAGGAATGAAATCCCGAAAGAACGATCAGTTTAGTAGTCTTGAAGAAACTGGATACATAGATGTAACTCAAATTACATTGAAAAATGTTACAAAATACAATACATAACAAAAACTAAAAACTGCATCCACAGGAACTCAATAAAAGATCTCTTCATCACCTGTTGAAGGTAGACAATGAAAGGGGTGAGCTCAAATGCTCAGTAAGAGTTACAAATAGCGGAAACATGAATCAATAATAACTGAATAATAAATAAATATGGCATGGTGAATAAATGAAAAACACACGCCATTAATAAACTGAGAATGAAACTGCAACTATAGATTTTGTCATAGTGAAAACTTCATGGATATTAATAACTGAAAATGAATAAAGAGAATGCTTATTAATTGGACGTCATGTATCCGACACATGATACCATAATACCGTTAAAACGGTTTAGTTCTGTGGGTAGAAACCCGTCTGATTTTTGGAAACAAACTCAAAGGGTTTGTCGCCAACTGATTTGTCTTATGAGACCTGTCGATGCATCGAGGGGCTATAGCGGGCCCCACCAGCCACTGTAAGTCCAAAACATTCTTTATATATTGATTTAATACAAGAGTAATATGCCTTTTCAATATCCGTATAGAGTAGAGAATATTGATTCATCAATATTTCCATAGTTAAAATAACTTTCCAAATAAACACCGTATGTAAAATGGTATACGGTTTAGACAATAAACATATCCATGATATGAGATTATGGATATTTAATAGAAATATAATTTCAAATGAAAAGTGATCTCAAATGGGCAGTAGGTACACCACAAAAGGATTATTAGGCGCACAATACAAAGTTAGTCACAACAAAATGGTAGTTGAGACAAAGTCCCTTACCACAATGTAATCGGTCGAATCATATGACCAGAACTTAATAACCATCAAATGAAACATTGAATACCATGAATATAAAGAGAATCATGTTATTATATATCAAATGACAGTACACATATACCACATACAAGAAATAATTGGCGAACAATGGAAATCTCACGGAAATGAAAGTGAGATGAGAAACCTCTTACCTTATGCTCAACTGTGTTCTTCGTTTGTTTTAATGACCTGAATAATAAAATTCAGCTTCATTAATTAATAACTCCATAACCTCCTATACATGTAATTGATTTATTATAACCTTATTAGGTTCGTTCATGACCCTTTTTATGGGTTTAAGAGGTTCAATTCTATTGTTTTTGGAAGCATTTTCTTCCTTAGTTTTCATGATTCGTTTACTTGTATTCATGAATGGAAGTTCATTTGAAATGTGGTTAAACATCCAGAATTGTTAATATATCTTATTAATGACATTAAGGAGATATAAATGATCTTATAATGATTTTGGGTTATATATCATGATGATGATTCATTAGTTAAAAGTTTATTACAAATATTTGGATTAACTTGGCCGTTTTGTTCATAATGAACTTGTTTTGTTATTATTTTATATTATGAGTGTGTAAGGATTCCAGAACATTAATGAGATGAAATACATATATTCTGATCTAGTTCAACCATTAAAATGGTTTCATGACCAGTAATGAAGGAGAAAGTGAAGAACGAAACTCCGTCGTCCACAAAGGTTATAAATTGAAACCTCATGGACGTTGATTTCGTTTATAAAAATAAAAGGGAGGGAGTGAGAATATTGATGATGGTTCTTCCATTCACATGATATAATTCCAGTATATAGATGATACTGGAGTTATCATGGTCATTTGAACAGATGAGGTGAGGAGATAAAAAGAAAAGAGATGAACTTGAAAATAAAATAAAAGGTGAGAGATCCCTTATAAAAATTCGGCAGCCTAACGACGTCGCTTAAAATTTCATAATTTGAATTGATGAGAGAAAAATGGTATCTCATCATATGGACATCAAAAGGACAGTAAGAGGAATACATAATATCAAATCTCAAAAAATTCTCCCTAACCATTTTTCGACGTGTAGATTTCAAAAATGAACTCCATTTTTTGAAAATATTTTTTTATGTATTTTTAATTTAATTTTTAAATGAAATCATAGTTAATTCGAAAAATAATAATTTTAAAGATATAATTAGTTCTGCATCACATTGAAAAATTAATTAAGATCTCATTATCTCATTACCTTTAAAAAATAAAATATTATCATTATTTACTATTTATAAGGGTCATATTACTATTCATATTACTATTCATAAGGGTATGTTACTATTTATCAAAAATACAGTTGGTTCTATCAGACTCCAAATGACTTACTGGTCACAACTCTAGATGACCATTTTTCGAAATTCAAAACACAGAAGTGGAAAATTTATGTTTAATGGGTAGGTTTTGACTATCTCCTAAATAACCAAGTGTTGTTTCAAAGGAAAATAGTGATTTATGAATTATAGGTTATGAATAGAATGTATTCAAGAGAAACATACCATAAAATGTTTGGGGTGTTATATTATTCCCTCCTTCAGAAATTTCGTCCTCGAAATTTTATTTATAAAGTCCACCAAAAAGATATGAGTGGTTTTTTTTATAACATCCTCAGGTTCGCATGTTGCTTCCTCCATATTCTGGTTTTTTCAAAGAACCTTTACTAGACGAGTCGTTCGGTTTCTCAATACCTGCTCCCTAGTGTCAAGGATTCCGATAGGCTCTTCACAGTATGACAAATCAGGTTCCAGTTCTATTTCTTCATAGGTGAGTACATGCATTGGGTCTGACATGTATTTCTTCAACAATGACACATGGAACACATCATGGACTTTGGAGAGATTTGGCGGCATTGCTAAACGGTAAGCTACAGCTCCGATTCTTTCCAGAATTTCAAATGGTCCGATTTACTTGGGGCTCAGTTTCCCTTTCTTACCAAACCTTAAAATACCCTTCCATGAAGATAGTTTCAGAAAGACATGATCTCCCACTTGGAATTCCAAATCCTTTCTCCGGTTGTCAGCACAACTCTTCTGCCTACTTTGGGCTGCTTTAATATAGGCTTGGATTGTCTGCACTTTTGCCGTGGTTTCTTCAATAAGTTCTGGGCCCATAAGTTTCCTCTCACCAACTTCATCCCAACAAGTTGGAGTTCGACATCTCTTTCCATATGCTTCATATGGAGCCATTTGAATACTAGAATGGAAACTATTGTTGTAGGAAAATTCCACCAAAGGCAAGTATTGATCCCAAATACCTTGGAAGTCAAGAGAGCATGACCTCAGCATGTCTTCTAGAGTTTGAATAGTCCTTTCAGACTGTTCGTCGGTTTGGGGGTGATAAGCAGTACTCATATGAAACTCAGTATTCAAAGCCTTTTGGAGACTTTTCCAAAATTTTGATGTAAAACGAGGATCTCGATTAAACACAATCGATAGAGGTGCACCATGAAGTCTTACAACTTCATTAATATACAGTCTTTCCAGGCGCTCAAGTGGTAAATCCTCTCTTATATGAAGGAAATGTGCTGATTTTGTGAGACGATCAACAATTACCCATATTGCATCATTCCTTCTAGGTGTCCTCGGTAGTCTGGTGACAAAATCCATCGTAATGTCATCCCATTTCCACATAGGAATAGGTAGAGGTTGCATCACTCCTCTAGGATGTTGTCTCTCTGCCTTCACTTGTTGACAAACTAGACACCTTGACACGTAGTCAGTAATTTCCCGCTCCATATTATCCCACCAAAAATATTTCTTCAGATCTCTATACATCTTTGTGTTACCGGGGTGTATAGAGAAATTTGAGCTATGAGTATCGTCTAATAGTTCCCTTTTTAGCTCAGGTACTGATGGAACGCATAACCTCTTCCCAAACTTCAGAACTCCTTCCTCATACACGAAGTCTTCTAATCTCCCATCCTTAACAACATTAATTTTCTTGTGTAGATTTTCATCATCAGATTGAGAGCTTTTTATCCTCTCTAGTAAAAATGGTTTAGCAATCATTTGAAAGAGGAAAGATGTTTCCCCTTCCTTAACAATTCCCATATCCATATTTAGTAGATCCATGAATATAGAATCTCTCTCAATCCTCATTTGAGTTAGAAGTCCATGATCTTTCCTGCTTAATGTATCTGCCACCTTATTTTCCTTTTCAGGGTGGTAGTGTATTGAACAATCGTAATCTTTGAGTAACTCGAGCCATCTCATTTGTCTCATGTTGAGTTCTTTTTGTGTGAAAATGTATTTCAAACTCTTGTGATCTGTGTATATCTCACATTTTTCACCGTAAAGATAACGTCTCCATATTTTCAGAGCAAAGATTACAGCTGTCAACTCAAGATCATGTGTTGGATAATTTTGCTCATGAGTCTTCAACTGCCTTGATGCATAAGCAATAACTTTACCATTTTGCATAAAGACGCAACCTAGCCCATTCTTTGATGCGTCACTGTATATAACAAATCCATCACTTCCAGATGAAAGAGTCAAAATTGGAGCATTGACCAATCTTCTTTTCAATTCTTCGAAGCATTCTGTACATTCTCTCGTCCATACAAACTTAACCCCTTTACGTGTGAGCTTGGTTAGCGGGTTAGCCAGTTGGGCGAAATTATGAACAAAACGCCGGTAATAACCTGCTAAGCCAATAAAACTGCGTACCTCGGTTATGTTCGTTGGCGTGAGCTACTCTGGATTGCTTTTGTCTTCGCAGGATTAACTAAGATTCCATCCTTAGAGACAATATGGCCAAGAAAAGAAACTGATTGGAGCCAGAATTCACACTTGCTAAACTTCCCATATAATTCATTTCTTCTAAGAGTTTTTCAGAATAGTCCGCAAATGATCCTCATGGTCTTCATAGATTTTTGAGTATACCAGGATATCATCGATGAATACCACAATAAAGTTATCAAAATATTCCTTGAAAACTCTATTCATTAAATCCATGAAAACAGAGGGTGCATTAGTCAGTCCAAAAGGCATCACTGTAAACTCGTAATGCCCATACCTGGATCGAAATGCTGTCTTAGGAATATCTTCCTTTTTCACACGTAGCTGATATCTAGATCGAAGGTCAATCTTCGAAAAGTATTGTGCTCCATAAAGTTGATCAAATAAATCATCAATTCGAGGCAGATGATATTTATTCTTTATTGTAATAGCATTAATTTCCCTGTAATCAATGCATAGCCTCATGGATCAATCTTTCTTCTTGACAACAAGGACAGAGGCTCCCCATGGAGAAACACTAGGTCGAATAAATTCTTTGTCATTCAATTCCTTTAGTTGTTTCTTTAGCTCCATTAACTCCACAGTGGTCATTCTATAGGGAGTCTTTGATATAGGTCTTGCACCAGGAATTAAATCTATAGAGTACTCAACTTCCCGCTCTAGAGGATTTCCTGGTAAATCCTCTGAAAATACATTAACGTACTCTTGCACTATATGTACATCTTCAATTTGAAAATTTATTCCCCCCCCCCATAGATATTGGGTTCTCTTCCTCTCCAAGAATTGCATTCAATAGAGCTACTGGGGGTGGGTTTAGATAAGAATCAGATGGTGAGGTCTCTGCTCTAAAGATAAGAGATTCTAAACCATTTTCAAAAATTGTAACTTGCTTTTTCTTGCAATAAATCTTCGCATCATAATTTGACAGCCAATTCATACCGAGAATTATATCAAAGTCAGTCATTGGTATGATGATAAGGTTAGCAACTAAAACACGTTTATATATCATGAGGGGGACTAGTTGACATGCCTTTGTTGCAATGATGCATCCCCTAGGAGTTTTGACTGATAACTCCTTTATTAAATCAAATTGTACATGTCTAATTTTCTTGACAAACTGGGAAGATATAAATGAATGCGATGATCCAGAATCAAATAAAGTGTTGGCTAAGTTTGATGAAACAATTAAAGTACCTGCCACCACATCATTAGGAATTTCAACTTCCGCGGTTGTAATCGCATAACCTCTCCCTTGCTCTCTTAGCCTTTTCTGAGGCATGTTTCCTTGGCGCTTAGGGCAATTATTTGCATAGTGTCTCATCTCTCTACAATTGTAGCATTGAATATAATCAAATTGTTTCTTCCCCTTGCATTCACTAGATCGATGATCCTTTTCTCCACACTTTAGCAGACTTCCATGCCTTTCAAGCATTTCCCGAGATGTTTCTTTTCACAGTTCTCGCATAATGGGAAATTCTTCGTTCCCTTGTTCTTTTTTGGCACTTCACCTTTCCCTTGGTTATCTGAGTACCATTTTTTATCTTGGTTTCCCTTGAACAAATTTGATCTAGAAAATTCCTTCTCTGTTTTGATGGCACTTGATACAATTTCATCATATGATGAAAATGTTTGAGAAGCCAATGCCCTTCGAAGACTTGGCTTAAGACCTTCAAAGAAATGATCAATCTTGTCTGCCGAGTCATGTACGTAATCTACGGCATACCTGGCTAGCCTTGTGAAGGTAGCCTCATACTCCGCAACACTGTCTTCTTCCCTCTGCTTTAAGCCAAAGAATTTCCTTTTCATTTCGGTTCGTTGCTCACGAGGGAAATATTTTTCGAAGAATATTTCCTTAAAAGTCCTCCATTCCATATCTTCTATTTCTTCTTCCTCCGTGGTATTCTGAATCAAGGACCACCATTGATCAGCGTCGCCCTTGAGACAATATACTGCCGGTACTACATTTTCATTTTCATTGCATCTTAATGCCATGAATATCTTTTCAAGGGACTTGATCCATTGCTCAGCAACCACTGGATTAGTTGTCCCGCTGAAAGATGGGGGCTTATGCTGCATGAAACGATCCAACACAGGTGTGGAATGGTTATTCGTTACAATCTGAGTAAGTTGTCCCAATATAGTCATGATCTGATCTGCTCCAACATTGACTGTGTTGACTTGCTCAGTGGGGAGATCCCTACATTGCCCACGAGTATTGATTCCCCTTCTTCCATTAGACGCCATTTCTAAATAATGGGATACACTAGATTAATTTATGAATCTCAAATAGAAAATCACTTAACATAGATTGAAATTCTATGCATATCTAATCTCATAAACATGGTTTCTCTGAGGAAAAATTTACATTAAACTCCTTCATAATGACTTGTAAAGAAAATGTGAATTATCCTAAGCATATCCCCCGGGAGTGTCGTAATCAAGAGTGCAGCAAGGCTCGTTGTCGTGCACCAGTTCCCGTTCGAGTCTAACTCAAAACGGTGTTTTCGGGTTTTACCCCTAGATACATTTGTGCCAGAGTCGCCTCTACCTGCTCGTATTCAGACAAGGATGTATTGCTTGAAAGATCCACATAATCTATTCCTTACCAAAATACCAAGATGTTCTTGTACGTTTATCCTCAAATACTACCTTAGGGCTTTGTTCCCTACTATACATTTCCTACTCTAGTTTCCAAGTTTTTTACTAAACTTCCTTTGATATCAACTGTAACAACTCGATCTCTCTAGACCGGAGCTGGTGCATTACTTGTTATATTGACATGGTTAGAAGGAATGAAATCCCGAATGAAAGATCAGTTTAGTAGTCTTGAAGAAACTAGATACATAGATGTAACTCAAATTACATTGGAAAATGTTACAAAATACAATACATAACAAAAACTAAAAACTGCATCCACAAGAACTCACTAAAAGATCTCCTCTTCATCACCTGTTGAAGGTAGACAATTAAAGGGGTGAGCTCAAACGCTCAGTAAGGGTTACAAATAGCGGAAGCATGAATCAATAATAACTAAATCATAAATAAATATGGCATGGTGAATAAATGAAAAACACACGCCATTAATAAACTGAGAATGAAACTGCAACCATAGATTTTGTCATAGTGAAAACTTCATGGATAGTAATAACTGAAAATGAATAAAGAGAATGCTTATTAATTGGACGTCATGTATCCGGCACATGATACCATAATACCGTTAAAACGGTTTAGTTCTGTGGGTAGAAACCCGTCTGATTTTTGGAAACAAACTCAAAGGGTTTGTTGCCAACTGATTTGTCTCATGAGACCTGTCGATGCATCGAGGGGTTATAGCGGACCTTACCCGCCACTGCAAGTCCAAAACATTTTTTATACATTGATTGAATACAAGAGTAATATGTCTTTTCAATATTCGTATAGAGTAGAGAATACAGATTCATCACTATTTTCATAGTTAAAATAACTTTCTAAATAAACACCGTATGTAAAATGGTATACGGTTTAGACAATAAACATATCCATGATATGAGATTATGAATATTTAATAGAAATATAATTTTAAATGAAAAGTGATCTCAAATGGGCAGTAGGTACACCATAAAAGGATTATTAGGTGCACAATACAAAGTTAGTCACAACAAAATGGTTACCACAATGTAATCGGTCGAATCATATGACTAGAACTTAATAACCATCAAATGAAACATTGAATACCATGAATATAAAGAGAATCATGTTATTATATATCAAATGGCTGTACACATATACCACATACAAGAAATAATTGGCGAACAATGAAAATCTCACGGAAATGAAAGTGAGATGAGAAACCTCTTACCTTATGCTCGACTGTGTTCTTCGTTTGTTTTAATGACCTGAATAATAAAATTTAGCTTCATTAATTAATAACTCCAGAACCTCCTATACATGTAATTGATTTATTATTACCTTATTAGGTTCGTTCATGACCCTTTTTATGGGTTTAAGAGGTTCAATTCTATTGTTTTTGGAAGCATTTTCTTCCTTAGTTTTCATGATTCGTTTACTTGTATTCATGAATGGAAGTTCATTTGAAATGTGGTTAAACATCCATAATTGTTAATATATCTTATTAATGACATTAAGGAGATATAAATGATCTTATAATGATTTTGGGTTATATACCATGTTGATGATTGATTATTTAAAAGTTTATTACAAATATTTGGATTAACTTGACCGTTTTGTTCATAATGAACTTGTTTTGTTATTATTTTATATTATGAGTGTGTAAGGATTCCAGAACATTAATGAGATGAAGTACATATATTCTGATTTGGTTCAACCATTAAAATGGTTTCATGACTAGTAATGAAGGAGAAAGTGAAGAATGAAACTCCGTCGTCCACAAAGGTTATAAATTGGAACTTCATGGACGTTGATTTCACTTATAAAAATAATAGGGAGGGAGTAAGAATATTGATGATGGTTCTTCCATTCACATGATATAATTCCAGTATATAGATGATACTGGAGTTATCATGGTCATTTGGACAGAGGAGGTGAGGAGAGAAAAAGAAAAGAGATGAACTTGAAAATAAAAGAAAAGGTGAGAGATCCCTTATGAAAATTCGGCAATCTAACGGCGTCGCTTAAAATTTAATAAAATGAATTGGTGAGAGAAAAATGGTATCTCATCATATGGATATCAAAAGGATGGTAAGAGGAATACATAATATCAAATCTCAAAAAATCACCGTAACGATTTTTCGATGTGTAGAATTCAAAAATGAACTTCATTTTTTGAAAATAATTTTCTAAGTATTTTTAATTTAATTTTTAAATAAAATCACAGTTAATTCGAAAAATAACAATTTTAAAGGTATAATTAGTTCTATATCACATTGAAAAATTAATTAAAATCTCATTATCTTATTACCTTAAGAAAATAAAATATTATCATTATTTACTATTTATAAGGGTCATATTACTATTTATAAAGGTATGTTACTATTCATCAAAAAAATCAAGTTCGTTTTATCAGACTCCAAATGACTTACTGGTCACAACTCTAGATGACCATTTTTCGAAATTTAAAACATAGAAGTGAAAAATTTATGTTTAATGGCTAGGTTTTGACTATCTCCTAAATAACCAAGTGTTGTTTCAAAAGAAAACAGTGATTTATGAATTATAGGCTATGAATAGAATGTATTCAAGAGAAACATACCATAAAATGTTTGGGGTGTTATAGCGGGAGGGTGGGACGCCTTCGGAGCACAGCCGTCGGGAGGGACGGGGGTTGCCTGGAAAATCGAAGAGGAGCCGCGGGAGGGTGGGGCGCCGTCGGGGCTGAGCGCAGCCGTCGGGAGGGACGGGGGGCGCCTGGCTTCTTCGCGATGGAGGGGCGCAGGGAGCGTCGCCGGGAGGAGCGCAGCGGGAGGGAGGCGGCCTGGTCCGTCGCGCGCATAGAGGCTGAAGCCGGCTGCTGGAGACGAGCCGGGAGAGCCCCGCGTCGGAGGGCCACCTGAAGAGGGAGCCGATCGGGGAGGCCAGACAACACTGAGGAGGTTGAGGGCAGAGGCGGGGCCGGACAGAACCGGGAATTCGCAGGGGATTTTCTCGTAACCCTAGACGGGATAAAATAAAACTGGGAGGGAGGGTTCGGGATTAATTTCCCTCTGATACCATGTAGATGGCGAATTCCCCTTACCTCAATGTGAGACAGAGATATTCTTTTATAGATGAGTAAAATAAATTACAAGACGGGATATTCCGATGTGGGACTCAAAAATACCCATTATACTAAAATGGGGTCCAACAATAACCATCACACCTTCATAGGTATCCCTAGGCTAAACTGAATCATCCGATGTTTTTACGTGATTCACTTTTTCTCCATGGTATGCTAGTACCTCTATATTGAAAGGAGGAAGATGAAAGAGAGCAACGGGTTTGTGAGAAGTTTTGCCAAGCATAATGGAATTGCACACCCACTGCCATCGCATGACAGAAGTTAAATAGGCAATCAAGCACGCTCTTTGATTATCCTCTCATTTATTCATGCGATGGAATGCATGAATAAATACCATGGCCAGTTTATGTATCATATACATGAACGCGAGTCTTCTCAAACGTTTCATCTCATGAAACGGTATAATAAATGATAGCTAATATGAGAGAATAATAAATTATAACAGTTTATCATTTTTGCTGCAAGTTGCATGGACCAATATACAGTGCATGCAAATAATAATTTGCATGCAATACAAAACTGCCTATATATATCATATATATATACAAGGCTTTAGGGCACATCACTTTCAAATACTACCATCAACGAGCTAGGCCTGCAGTCTTCTGGAATCGAACAAGAACGGAAGCTGGAACACCCACAGGCAAACCAGAATCCGTATGCAGGGATGACTAATACGGCTACCAACGGCCACGACGGAGTTGTTGAAGGGGAAGCGCTGCGCATGAGGCGTCGAAGTGTGGAACCGCTGCAAGAGGCTGAGTGGCCATTAGTCGTGAGGTCGCTGATGAAAAAGTTGAGTCGGCAGCCAGGGCGCTGGGGTGGGATGCTTTTTCGACAGGAAAATTGACCGCCTCGGAAATGAGCAGCCTCATATGCAAAACACAACACTCATTCCAGGAATGAACAAAGCAGAGGAACATGGGCAGCCACCGGATATGGCAGAGCTCTCGCCATGAAAACCTTCTCTCAGGTAACTGGAGCATCCAGACAACAGTGCTGTAAGTTTGCACGCTCAGAGGTATGGGTTGAACAGGGAGGGAACCGAGGGGCTGGACTCAGATCGGGAATTTCTTATTGAGTGAGGCAAGGAGGTATGGAACTTGCCTCGAACAGTCGCGAAGCGAGTTGTGAAGTTGGTATTTGCTGGAGGTGCTCCTGTTCTTGCTGATTGGGTTGTTCACGTAACGACATTTGCTGGTGTTCATAGAGCTCGCATTGATTTGCGAGTGCCATTTGCCCAACAATGTTTTGAAGAGCCCGCTCTGCATTGGAATTTATTTCTGCTGTCCAACGGGCCATATCAGTCCTCGATTGGCTGCTGGGATAACTGCTCGGAAATGTTGTGAGAGAGGAGGAAGGATTGGATCCCCAGCTCCATGGAGGTGATCTCCGCTGCGTTTCTGAGCACGGAGGAGGTGCATGACAGCAGAAATGGCAACCCTGATTTGAGTGGCAGCTATGGCCTCAACAAGGGGCCAGGGAGGGCAGTGATACAACTCCCAATTTTATATCTCCCAAGCCAGTACTTGAAGCAGGTAGGAGCATATGGGAGATTGTCTGGCGTGCCCATATAGAAGTGCAGTCCTATTTTGGACAAAGAACAACATGCAAAGAAGCATTCATCTCCTGTGATCATTTTCCTTTCCTCTGTCTTGAGGACAAGACTGATTTTAAGGAGGGGCGAGTGATAGAGCCCGTGCTTGGGTGTCATTGGATAGCCAGGGAAGCGGTTATAAGGGGCTTGGGCGGGAGACTCTCGAGTAATGCTTATACTTCTATACTTCTATACTTCTGTAAATTCTGGTCCACTGTAATTCTGGTTCTTCCTTACTCCTATACAAGATAGAATCATGCATGTCCATGTTACATGAATTAATAAAAATTGTACCTATATCTGATGATTTTTGACAGAGCTTGTGAGAAGCTTTGGTGGCCTCCTTTTTGTTCTTTTTGGTGCGGCAAACTTCAGAAATATAACAAACTTTTTTGCTTGATTTGTGATGTTGTTGAGTACCAAAGCTGAAACCTAAAGTCTCGAGTTTTTTTGATCCACAAATATGAGATCTCCACATGGCATTCCAACTGGATTCAACTCCACCCAAAGTTATACTGGAAACTCCGGTTAATGTAAAAGGAGAAACAAAGAGGAGTAACATGAACATACTTGTGCGGGCACAAAAAAATGTCCCCCTTTAAATTGCGTGAGATGTGAAGACGCTTCTATGATAGATCTTAAATATCTCTTTTGGTGTTTCCAAAAGGTTTAAAATTCTAATCCCTATAGATATCCTATATCACTTAACTATTTTGGATACTCAATGTAAATTCTCAAGGTTCTATGTGCAACCTTAAGAGGTTTTTATAACATCAAAAATAATTATAATTTTTTTTCAATAATTATAATTAAACTAGCAGAATCGAACAATAGATCACTTTTATCCAAGTTGTGAAGGGTTCATTGTGATTCAATCAACCGCATGCACAGTCAACACAATCCCTTGTTCATGATATCGAGATTGGACATGAGACATAGATGAAGTGAATCTTGTATTGCATAACTTAGTATTTATCGATTTTCCATGTTGACTAATTAATATAGACAAATACATCTTTTCAGTCTGCTTGCCAAGATGCTGCTGCTCACTGTAAAGGGAAGGGGAAGAGCATCTCAAAGCTAGCCATGCAATACAGCTTGTCAAATAAAGATATTTCGTCTGTGCTTGTTGGGATGAACTCCATTAGACAGGTTCCTGTTTATTTTTCATCATTTGTGCGGTGGTGTTAGGGTTTGAAAGCTTCCATTGTGATTGTCAGGTGAGGGAGAATGTTGGCGCGGCCATGGAAGTGCAGGATGAGGAAACCCTAGCAGAGGTGGAAGCTATTCTGAAACCGTTGAAGAATCAGACGTGGCCTAGCGGAATCCAACAGATCTGAATTCTTACCAGGTGGACGTGTCAGTTTTAACCAACCCACCTACACCTATTTGGCATTCTATGAAGGTATATCATGTTTTGTCCATAAATGTCATGTTTTCTTTATTTCTATCATGTTCTTGGAGTAAAAATATATATTTTGTCATGTTCATTTATCTTATGTTGAGATTAAATTATGTTTATATAAAATGTTCTGTGTAAATAAATGTCATAAATATAACACGTAGAGGAAGAGATTGTCGATGGAGATGGTCTCCATTGGTGTTGTATTTTGTTGGCAAGGCAATGCAAGGCATGTCAAAGATTGTTAGCAAGATGAACAACAGTAATTGTCAATCAAAGTAGATGGTTGACGTGTTGGAGAAATTTCTTTAGTGTTTGGAATTGATTGGAATGATGCTTGAAGGTGGAAGGAGTGTTTTGAAAAGAAAAGTAGAAAGTGATTGTCAACCCCGATTGACATAAATATGCATGTGAAACATATGTTTAATACTACTGATAACCTATAAAAAGTGATTTAGTAATAAAGTGATATTTTATAAAACACATGATTGAGGGATTGATGACCCTTAATATGCATTTGATGTTGAGGATAAACCTAAAGAGTATTGGGATGATATGTCTAAGCCTAATCATTAAAATCATTGATACTACATTTTTAGATTTATGTGACGGAAGTTAAGCATGATTAAGAATATTTTGGGAAAACATATTACCGGATGAAATCTTTTTGATACTGTGGTGATTAATTATATTTTGGGAGATATTTTATTTGGGTTGAGGTGTATATACCCATTAGGTTTAATATAAATGATTATTTGAAAAGAATGATCTTATGTTTTTGGAGGTTTAAGATGAAGGGTATGAGACAACTTTTGAGGTTAAAACATTATTTAATGTTGAGATTATTTGTGTTATATGAGATATAGGAGTATTTATTTAAGGAATGATCCATGTTAAACCTTTGAGTTTTTTTTGTTGAATTTTAGAGATTAATATATTAAGGTTTATTCATTTTTAGTATCATATTAATTTATGCTAACCATTTTGGATTTAGTAAAGACATGAAGAATAGATTGTTATTCTTTGGTGGATTTTGTGATTCATTAGAAGCCTATTCCACTACTTCAGACATATTTTTTCATCCTAAGTATTCATCATTTGGAGAAATGATTGTAGTAAAAATTGATTAAAGGATGAAATTATACATGTAAATAAAGTTTATTTCTTTATTTCCCTAGTCTATATGGTAAATTAATTCTTTAACTCTAGTAAAAGAATCTTAAAACCAATTTTTTTTTCATATTACGATCATTTACGATGAATTGATGGTCATTTTACTCATCACAGATTTATGCTTTTGTGGTCATTGACTTTCTCTTGACCATTTTCTCTATTACAGTATTAGTTTGTCAGTGTTAGTTTTCTATTCTATGTATATGTTTTCACTTCCCACTAATGTTCTCATACTTGAAAACCTAGTTATGTGATGACCTTCGTGCTTCCCTTTCTCTCTTTTCAAGTGGATGTTTTATTAACCCTTTTTATGATGTGAGTTTTCAATAAAGATATTTTCAAGTGTCAAAACATTGCTTACTGAGTTCAAGTTTAAATTGTGAAGATGAAATTTATTAAATGGGGAAGAGTGTAATGCCCTAAGTTTTTAAAAGAGAAAACTATGTTCAAAAGCGTAGACAATACGTAGCACCAAACCCCAAAAAAATGATTATTTAAATATGATAGTTTTAACAATTACATTAAATTTACAGATATGAGTAGGATTAACTACTTTATGAAATATATATACATGTCCTACCCATCATAAATATATTGATAAATTCTTAGTAAATAATCACTCAATATTTTTGGTAATGTCTTTTTGTTCTTCAAAATATGTTTTCTTCAAAAATGATTTTTATATCTTTTTGTGAAAAAATATTATAATTATTTTCTAGAACATTTAGAAAATGTATTTGATAAAATTAAATCCATTTTTTATATCAACATATCAAAATTAACTTAGGGTGAATTTTTGGGATTTTTCAGAAAATATAGATTTTTAGTGAATAGTGAAAAATATCATTTAATGTAAAATTGTCATTTCTTTTGATAAATTAAGTAATTAAAAATTCCCATTATTATATTAATTTTATTTCAAAGTGACATAATTATTCTTGAGTTATATTTAATCCAATTAATTACATTTAAATCATCTTTATACCAAATTTTAGAATAAGTTTATTTTTAGACTTTAAACACATTTTTTATGAAAAACTGTTTTAAAATGTATAATGTCTATCTATTATAATTAATTATAATAAACCCTAATGAGGAATGATTTAAATTTAAATTATTTATTATATATCTATAATTAGGAATTGAAATTCATATAATGAATATTAGTAGTTATAGAGTTAAAGTAATATAATCGTTTCCTTGAAAAATGCATTTTTTAGAAAATCACTTTTCGTCCCTCTTGTAAGTTCTTTTTATATATTAAATTCTTTCACCTCTGTGAATTGATTTTGATAAAATGGATTCCATATTTGGAATCATAATAATTAATAATTGGTAATAAGGTCAATTTAATTATTGGACAATATGAATAGTAACTACAGTAAATACTCATGACCACGATAAAAGGAAAATAGGTTATTTAAGGGTAAAAAAAGGTACTAGAAACAAATTAACCCTAATAGTATGAGTATTTATATTTTCATTTCAATATAGTAATGATTATATTTTTTGTTGTTACTTTATCAATGATTAAATAAATATTTTGATAAAAATTAGATTTTTGATGCGTTAAAACATAAATTATAGTTGGAGTAATATATAGTTTTAATCAAGACATTTTTTTATTAATTAATTAAATTTTGAAATAAAGTTTGTTTTAATTAAATATTATTATTAAATAGTATATATTAAATATAAATGATATTATAATTTTGATGAAGTCAAATGAAATTGTTATAAGGGTTCGAAAAATGTTATTGTCGAAAAAATCAACATTTATCAATAAATTTCGATTCTTGTTTTAGAAGAAAAAATTCACATATTTAGAAAATTATTTGAAGAAAATAAATATTATTTTTCGAATCAGTATGTCAAAATTATCCAACAGTAAAGGGTATTCATGACCAAATATTTGTTTCCCCTTTAAAATAATATGTTTTTTTAGGTTATTTGATTTATTTTATAATGCATTTATGAATCTTCCAAAACCTATATTATATTTTAAGGTTTTAAAATCATTTCTTTATGAACATGAATCACCTCCACATCACCAAGAGTAATATTTTAATGAGTTTGACTCTTGCATTATAAAATAATGAAAACCACTCCTCTTTGGAAGAAACCATGGGAAGAATCCATGAGAATGTTTGTGGCTTTGATTATTTTTTTCTATAGATCCCAAAACCTATGTTTGAAAAATAATAAAGAACTCCCCTCTATAAGGGTGTTCACTTTTATACACTTAAACTTCTTTGATTGGGGACTTATATGTATATAACTCGAACTCCATTATCATGGGATTATATGTGATGAAATATGTTCTTATGTTATATGATCTATATGACACACTTATGCATATACTTGATAAGATTATGATGGGTGCACCCAGATAGCACTTTAATGCATTGGTTAATGTTTTAGTCTAATGAGATTTCATGTATGTTGCGTGGGAGGTTATCCTAAGTACATTATGTTATTTGTTCTTGGTGGTTAACCATGACCTATGATTCTGATGTCATGTTTAAAGTTGTTTCCACATTTCCCATGTTGCCCTTATGTCACCATTCTATATCAAGTCTTATTGTTAATGTTTATGATTCTCACCCATTTTATGTTCCATTTAAATGCCTATTGTCTACCATGTAATACTATATTCATGTTATGCTTCTTTTATATTCCCTGACGGGGCTTTATAGCTCACCCCTTTCTTATGTAAGTCCCTAGGTTATCCCATGCAGTTTTAGAGGACCAATGATTTTCTAAAATCATGTTAAAAAAGTTTTCAATAATGTCGATGTACCCTATATTTTAAGTTTTTATGTAATGTACCTAATTCCCAAAGACACTAGACTTCTCAATCTTTCAGGTTGTACTAATTGTATTCCTATGTATTAAATCGTGAAATAATATGTTATAAAGACACGAGTTGTCATAATGCTTTGGTCCAACTTAGCATGAAGTGCTAATTCCCACCACTGACGTGCTATATCCTCCAACATATACATTGATAACTTCACTTTTAGTTCTTATGGTGTCCTAAGGAAATCTAAGATTCAATTCATCATATTCAACCATACTTCTACCTTTTCTGGTTCAGAATACGCCCGAAAGGTGGGTAAGTTTTGTCTCTAGAACTGAACTGAATGATCCACTTGTCTTGGTTTATCAGTTTTGTTCCCTTTATCCACGACCTAAAAAATCATTGAAAATACTCTAGACCGGATTTTGGTTCACTTGTGGCTTAGGTGCAACCACATTCTTAGTAGCCTCTTCCGGTTGGTTCCTACAGTGCCTACCCGGTGCCATTCATTGTAACAAAAAAAAAAAAAAAACTCAATTTAGTTTTACTCACTAAAAACTAAAGGATTAACTATTTTAACTTACCTCATTTACACATATTACCACAAAGATTTCCATAATCATGTTTATCTGCCATAAACCATTTTAACCATTTTTAAAATTCCACCATCAAGCCTTTTCAAAATCTCATCCTTTGAAAATAGTTTCAACACTTTTCAAAAAGCATTTCTCTTTACCATTTCCATAAATCATTAACTTAATAATGAATAATTTAGTCCTATTGGTAAGTCATACTATCAATTCATTCCATGCAACTCTCATCATCTAAACCCATGATGATGAGGTGAAAACTCACCTAGAAGTGCCTTAAAACACTAATGTACCCAAACTCTATGGTAACTTGAAGTTCGACATAAATAGGTTAGCTACACATTTTTATTCTCTACATTTCAAGTTATAGAAATCCTATCTTGTTGCTACCATCCCAAGGATAAATGAACTTACCAAGGATGGTACTCAAAGATCAAACAAACTGATACCATTTGTAATATCCCACCCATCACTCATTGACTTGGGAAGGGGCAGTGGGTGTTGCTAGGCCTTAGGTGACATCCTCAAGACACTAAAGACTGAAAATAAATGCCAAGGTCCACATGAACATTTGGGGGACGATTTTCCCTCTAAAGATAAAACAATCAATCCAAGATAATCATAACCAACCAAACATCTATACGATGCATGTGTAAAAAATACAACTCAATATTACAAAAAATCCAACAATAACCGTGTACAAAGTGGAAACCAAGAGATAACATCCAAAGAAAACCAAAGACAACAAAACCCAAAGATACCAAATACATCTAACCAGCAACTCCCAACCTACTTCAAGCTCCAACTTGATATTCTATGCCAAAGTTATCAAGAATCATCACTAAAGAACTGAGATACCTTGCCTTAACCTGTGTCTTGATAGATGACATCTGCAAATGTACAACAATTCTCAAAAAGGGTGTGAATCTAAACTCAGTAGGATTTTCCCAATGACTTCCCAACTCACGCCATTAGGAAAAAACTTGTTAGCACATTTATATGAAACAGTTTAAAATAATTTAAAACAGTTTATATCAATGCCAAAATAGTTTTCCATGGAATGAAATCAAACAAGCCTTTAAAAAATTTCTCAAATCCCATTTGGAATACTCATACATGATTCAACACCTCCACACATCCACACATGCATGAACAAGTGATATTTTAATACTCATGAGCGGTCTCTCATCAATCTACCAAGTCATCACAAGGTAACCAATCTCATGTACCATTACACCTTTGGCACTGAGCACCAAGTCATATTTCAACAAGGCATTGTAAAATACAACATGAGCACACACCACCATGTATTCCCAAAACCCATAACAATCCATTTCACATAAAACCATTATTCTTTTAAAACATTTAAACCACCATTTTCTATGAATAAAAAAAAATCTAAAATTTTAAAATTACCATTTTAAAATTATCATCAAAGAGGATTTTCCACAAAACCATCAGATTTCCACTATTTATTAAAATCACCACTAAAGATGTTTCCAAGAAGAATAAAACATCAATTTTACAACCAATTTAAGAAACAATTTTATTTCAGACTAATCCTTCAAGTTCTAATCAAGTGGAATTGAGAGATAAGCCACCCACCTCACAAATGTTGGTGAAATCGAAGGACACAACAATTCTCTAGATCCAATCACGAACAACCTTACCTTCCCTAAAACCAACCACAAAACATCACAATTACCATCAAGTAACACAGATCTATCCACATCGGATTAGATCTAAGGTTTTGATAAAGAGAAGGAGAAGAGATTAATGAAGAATGACCAAGAAGAGAGGCCTACTGATGAATATGGATATCCAACAGCCTTTAATTCACCTATGGATCACTCATGGACCAAAGGGAAATATATTTCACACCTTGGGAGAAAAAGGAGTTCATGTTATGGGAGGACTAGGTTAAAAATAACTTCTTAAGGATCTAAATCAAATTAGATCCAAAAAATTTAGAGGGATGAATATACGCTGCACAGTCTGGCCACATGGTTTGGAAAACCATGCACCAACCACGCGGTTGCTATTGTCTCAAGAAAACACCTCACAAGGTTGGATCACACGGTTAGAAAAACTATTTAACAACCATGCATTCCCTATTGTTTCAAGGTGCATTGTTTCTCCTAGACATCCACACAGTTTGGCCAATCTGTGCACCAACTGTGTGCCTACCCTTTGCTCACTATTTTTCCTTACACAGTTTCCCAAAGGGTTTTCATGGTTTCTACTAACCGTTATCAAACCTTACACCTCTAGAATAACCTCCAAAGTATTCCAAAACTACCCTAAACCTCATGAAACACAACCCAATTAATATATATACTTAAAATGCATGAATGAAGGGTCAAGTACCTAAAACTAGGGGTTCTATAATAATCATTATCATTTAATTGAACCCACTCTAAGGTTTGGTTCTTGTTGAGGTCCTCAACCTCTAAAAATGTAAATGGTTCCACCAAGGGGTCTAAGTCATGGTCTAAGTGATTAAATAAATGATTTTCATATTTTAGAGGCAATTCATGGAAAGTTTGGCATGCAAAATAATAGTGAAAAATTATAAACATTATGAATTTTAGTGAAAAGTAGTAGACCACCTGCCTTCGATGGGCAGATGACTCCTCATCCAGTACTGACATCAGATTTGGGATGGAATGAGAAAAAATAGAGAAATTAGAAAAAACATCTTGAAAAAAAGACATATTAGGTCATACTAAGATAAAGCTAAAGATGAAGAGAGAAATTGAGGAAAAAAGGAAGAGAAATGATATATTTACCAAGGGTGATCCTATTGGATAAGTGTAGTCCGATCAGTTTGGATGATGTTGGGATGAATACTTACAACCTATACTTTGCACCAGGCTACAATTCTCATAGGATGAGCTCCATAGTGAGATTGTTGGGGATTTCAGGTGGTAAGGCACCCCTACTCCGGGGGTCTAGGGGTTGAAGGTCCCTGACCCAATTTTTGGGGAACTGTAATAGCTTTGAATGACTATAGAAGTGCTAAATAGGTGACATTGACACGACACTATAGGAGTGAAAAATTTGGAATGACACTATATCATGGATGACTGGTGACACCAACAGAGTACTGTAGTAGTGCGGACTTTGGAGACAATGGTATTGTAGCTTCACAGATTTCCAGCTACCAACCACTATAGCAACTTGGACTTAGGTGGCTGCGACACTGTAGTACAACACTTTCTGTGCAGTTGGTGGAACAATGCATCATCTTCTTTATTATCTCATTTTGAGCTAGGATTTTGTGTGATTGAAACTCTGAAAACTCCCTATAATTGTGCTCCCCATTATAGTGAAATTTCTGCTTCTTTGTGGACTCCCTGAACCATGTAAATTGTTGTGTTTGTGTTCATATTCTTCTTCTTCTTTTGTTCTATCTTTTCTTCATATGCAAACCTATGTTGTGTAACTCCCAACATTTCTGAAATAGATCCAATGTAATGAACGATGATCAAATCCAAGCCCAAACAGAGAAGATCCACCAAATACTAGGAGGAGAGGAAGAGATCCCACATATGGAGATTCTATGCAAATGAGGGAAATAAAAAGGGAGAAGAAAGGTTAAAACTTGGAGGAAAAAATGGTCATTTCAATATTTTTAAATGGGAACATGGTTTGGATGCAAGGTTTTCTAAACCATGTGGTTAACACTCTCTAGGAGGCCACACTCCACACAACCAAGATATATTGTTAGACGAAACATGCTCAGGACGCGTGTGCCTACTATCCAAGCCACCCTCTTTGCACGGTTCATGCACACGGTTCGACAAACCATGAAAAAACCACGTGAGGTCCTCTATAGTTTTCTTTAGGTTTCACGTGACCATGTGTCTTATGTTTTATGGTCTCACAAACCATGCTCCTCTCTTTATTAGGCTGCATGACTTGTAGGTTTTGGGTGTAGTGGAAGCATCCTCTGCTGGTATGAAAAAAAATAAAATTTTAGCCTTAAATCACATGTAATTTTTGATTTACATTATCAAAACATCACGTAAAATGAAAATAATATATTAATTGATTGGATTAAAACACTAAAACCAAAAGTGAAGAATCTTCACATGCAATTTATAATTAATTTATAAGAAGATATTGAATTATCTCAACTCATAATTCTACTTTCGTTGATGATATGATGAAATAGATCTTTTTGCATCATAGTTTATCTTTAGGATCCAAGTATATAATCCCTCTAGCAGTGATCCACACATGCACCACAATCTCTGAACATCACTGTAGAATCATCAGGTTTTGGCACGACCAATCCTGATCTTTTGCGTTGTTTGTGGTTGATCGTAACCAAATTATTCTCGAGAGAGGAAAAACTTTTGAGGATCTCTTATTGCCTCGAGAGAGGAGGGTAAGAGAGCACTCTTGATCTCTTTATATCTCTCTAGGGTTTGATAGAGTATCACTCTATCTTCTATGCACCCCAATTCTATTTTATGAAAGTGATATAATTATATATTTATTATGGTAGGTTTAGGGTTGGAAAATTACACACCGAACCCTAACAGAATTTAATATTCTTATTTGATCCCATGGACATTAATAATAATAATAATAATAATATTATTATTATTAATCGCTTCACATGTGAAACACCATTAAGAATATATAAATAAATATCATTTATATTATTTCTATTTGGACCATTAAACTTGGTTCACTTTTCCTCGTCAATATTTATTGATCCTCGAATAATGATTATTTAATAAATAAATACCACTGCATTATTTTATGATAAATACAATAAATATTATACTCACCAAACTTGAAAACAAATATTTATTATTATTATTTAGCTTACTTATTCTTTTGAATAAAACGTGATTAAATTATAACGATCACCCAAACCTGAATAAATATTATTTATTCAACCTTGTTAAATTCAATACTATAATTTAATAGAGATTGCAGATACACTTAGTGTGTGATCCTCTAGGCCTCTTTCTCAATGGTATTAGACATAATCGCCTAAAGTCTAAGGTTAGTGTCTAGTAACACGCTAAGACATCCATATAAAAAGAAGTTAACGTCACAATGATGTCCAACCTCCTATAAACTTCTATCATGTATGTTGGACTCCTCATGTATTAATCATGTTTTAATGATCACAAATTTCAATAATAATTACAAATCTTATTAATGATCACAAATCTCACAAATCTTATCAATCATGTGCATTTATGTTTCAAGTTATCTCATACTTGATAATGGCTAAGATCAATTCATTTTATGCATATTGCTGTTTAAGTCTGAATACAATTATTTGCCTAAGTACAAGACACCGTGAATCTTAACACAGTAAGTCAGACACTGTGAGCAAGACACATACACCGTGAACAAGAACACTATGATGGAGCAGACATCGTGAAGCCTAAGTCTCAGACACCGTGACCAATGAGACACCGTGACCACAAGACACCGTGACACAGTAAGCCTGACACTAAGAACAGACACCGTAAGACAGACACTATGTTTACCTAAGTACCAGACACAGTTAGCAAGACATAGTCATCAAGGCACCGTGAATCCAAAAACTACGAGCAAGGCACTGGAAGCCAAAAACCATGAAGGAGACACCGTGACAAGGAGACATCGTGACAAGGAGACACCGTGAAGGAGATACCATGACAAGGAGACACCATGACAAGGAGGCACCGTGAAGGAGACACCGTGACAAGGAGATACCGTGAAGAAGACACCGTTTGCATAACTACTGTGACACCGTTTCCTAAACTATTTTGTCGTTTTTCTATTTAACTTTTTAATGGTCATATTTGACGCCTTTAATGCACTGACATATTTAATGTTTATTTATAGCCATAGTACGAGGTACGAAATACATGGAACCTGTCAGCTAACACTCATGCATTCGAAGATAAAGAGTAGTGTGCTCAAGAGGAAGAAGATGCGCGGCAACTCAAGAAACGTGAGTACACTGTACTAAACAGAAAAACAAGCTGACAAGCACAAACACAAAGAAAAGATTGCAAGATCTTCAAAGAAGCAATTGTCTTATGCATGCAATCCAACTCTACTGAAGAACACACGAAGTACACTGGAATTCAGAGAACATCTTCTCTCGTGAAGAACATAAGCTGAACCACGACACTCTATTTTTCAACAGAAAAACAAGAGAGGGACTCAGAAGTATTTTTTTCTTATCCAAGGAGTCCAGAGTTGCACTGCTAATCACTAGAGCATTCTGAACTCATATCTACTCTCTATTAGTGATTCTTTTATTTAATTTCGAGCAGTGTGTGTACTCTGTATATTTTACACACACACTGACTATTGCGCTAATCTGGAGGATTTCAAAATCCTCACACCAAATTCTTTACCCTTGTCTACCCACGAAAACTGTGGAAGAGGTCCCTATGTGGCATGGTCATTATTTTGTTTACCCACGAAAATTGTGGAAGAGGTCCCTGCGTGGCCTGGACAGTCCATGTACTGTTGTTAACCCCGATCCAGGGTGTGGATCAGAGTTTATTTATATAAACTGCTTGGTGGTAGGTGATCAGCAAGTGGAGTGGATTAGGTCTTGGCTTGAGACTGAACCACTTGTTTTTTATCTGATGGGCTATTTAAATTTAGTCTACTCTATTTTACTGCTTTACTGCATAATCCAGAAAAACACTAAATTCACTTTGATAGTTAAACTAGCAAGTGTTTGTGTGTACTGTAAAGAATTAGGTTAGGTTCAAAAGTTAATTAATCTTCAGTCTGAATTAACTGAGAACTAATCAATCTCTTGAGAATCTAACTGACCCTTTACTGTAATACAAATTCACTACAACTTAACTTAGTATTATAATTGGGGGATTTTAAAAGAAATATTTTTTAACAGAAATTTTAATTGGAACTCAATTCACCCCCCTCTTGAGTAAACCACTTCGACCAACATTTGGTATCAGAGGTTTCTTTGTTAGGACTTTGTGTAATTTTATTCAACTGTGATTGTAGTTGTACTTTAAAGATCTATAAATTTTTGTTAATTCTAAATTTCTAGCTCTTTTAAAGTAATTTGTTAGTATGGACAATAGACTGGAAGGTGCTGCTACAAATAGGACACCCTTCTTTAATGGTACATATTGTGCCCAGTGGAAACTTAAGATGAAAATTTACTTAGAGAGTATGGGATTTGACATCTGGACTGCTATAGAGACTCAATATAAGATTCCAGAAACTGAAAGAACAACTTGGGATAAACCTACTAAAATAGTTTACTATAATAATTGTAAAGCTATGAATGCCCTGTATTGTGCATTAGGAGATAAGGAATTTAATCACATATTTGCTTGCAAAACTGCCTATGAAATTTGGGATACCTTGGGGGTTTCTCATGAAGGAACAACCAATGTTAAAGAAATGATATTGAACACTTATACTATTAAATATGATAATTTTAAAATGAACCCTAATGAACCTATCTCTGACATGTATCTCAGGTTCAATGAAATTGTCAACACTATGATCTCCCTTGGAAAGGCTGTTCCAGTAAAGGAACAAATCATGAGAATACTGAGATGTCTGCCAGACCGATGGAGAGGCACATCTGTCTCGATTAGAGAATCTTGCGATATTGGTACTTTACCTGTTAAGGAATTAATTGGTAAGTTAATGATTTATGGAGAAGAATTGAAGGTAAACAAGGAAGAAGATGATAAACCAAAGAGGAAGTCAGTGGTATTTAAGTCTACTGCCTCAAAGAGCAAGGAAAAGGAACAAGTTCACATACCTACTGAAAGCTCGAGTAGTGATGAGAATGTATCTGACAGTGATGCAGAGATGGCTCAGATAGCCAGGAGATTTAAGAAGTTCTATAGGAAGAAGAAATTATTCAGAAAATCAAACTACAAAGGTAAATATGACAACAAAGGACAGTGGAAGAAATATTGGAAGAAAGCTGATAAGAGTGTTGAAGTTGTCTGCTATGAATGCAAAAGAAAAGGTCACATAAAAGCTGACTGTCCAAAATTAAAGTTCAAGAAGAAAAATGAATACAAGGATAATAAGTAAAAGAAGGAAATGAAAGCAACTTGGAGTGATTCGGAAGACACTTCAAGTAATTCTGATTCTACTAAGGATGAAGACTCTCATAAATATAACATGTGTTTTATGACAAACACATCAGAGGTAACACTGGACACTCCTGCTTTGAATTCATATTATTCTGAAATTAATTCTGACTCTGAATCCGAAAACATGTCTAGTGAGGAACTATTTGAATACTGTAACATGCTGGAAGAAACCTATAATGAGCTTAAGGACAAATATAAGACCTTGAAGAAAAAACTTTCTTTGACCAGTTCTGTTAAATCTACCCTTGATGTAGAAAAAGAAAAGAATGCTCAATTACTTAAGGAAAATACTGAACTAAAAATGTCTAATGAGCAATTAAAAAGTGACTTATAAAAGTGTACTAATGGTAAAAATACCCTTACTCAAATGTTAGGTAAACAAGTGGCACCAAAATATACCACTGGAATAGGCTATCATCCTGGAAAGAGACAGATCACTAAAACTAAATTTGTTCCTAAATCTGGACAGAATACTCCTAGTTCTAGTTCTGGAAATTCATATACTTAAACTAGTTATTTACATTTTTATAGACCAAATAAAGTCTATCTTTCAAAATCCATTGATTCTGTGAATTATATGAGACCCATAAGAAAAATCTGGCTACTTAAAGCTTTGCTTGCTAACCTGTCTGGACCCAAGAGAATTTGGGTACCAAACTCATTTTCCATATAAAACTATTTTGTAGGAGACCTGCTTAAAAAATTCCTATAGGAAGACATGGTACTTGGAAAGTAGATGTTCAAGACACATGACATGAGACTTCTCATGTTTTAAAAGTTTAATTAAAGTTGATGGAGGCTATGTCACCTTTGGTGATAATTCTAAAGGAAAGATCATCGGCCTAGGCCAAATTGGTAACACTAACTCAGTTTTAATTTCTAAAGTTTTATTTGTTGATGGATTAAAATACAACTTGTTAAGTATTTCTCAGTTATGTGATGATGGATTTAATGTTAAGTTTGAAAATGATTTTTGTAATTTTTGTAATTTTAAAAATGCTTTAGTATTTTCTGCCTTAAGAAATGAAAATGTTTATGTAGTTGATTTGAATTCTTTAGCCGAACAAAATATTACTTGTTTAAATGCTTTTCATAAAGAGTCTTGGATTTGGCATAGAAGATTAGGACACTGCAATATACATTCACTTAGAAAACTGACTAGGAAGAACTTAGTTAGAGACTTACCCAAACTTGAGTTTCCAAATGAAAAAGTTTGTAATTCCTATCAAAAGGGAAAACAACACAAAATCTCTTTCAAACCAAAGAAAGAAGTTTCTAATTCTCAACATCTCGAATTGGTTCACATGGATTTTTTTGGACCATCTAGAGTTTCTAGCTTAAATGGGAAGCACTATGTTCATGTTATAGTAGATGATTTCTCTAGATATACCTGGACCTTCTTCATGGCTCACAAAAGTGAACCCTGCTCTTATTTTACTAAGTATGCCAAGACTGTAGAAAATCTTAGTAGCCTTAAAATTAAATATTTAATAAGTGATCATGGCCGTGAGTTTGAAAATCAAGAGTTTGAATCCTTTTGCTCACAAAATGGTTATAATCACAATTTCTCTACCCCTAGAACACCTCAGCAAAATGGTGTTGTAGAAAGAAGAAATAGAACCTTGCAAGAAATTACTAGAACAATGCTCAGTGAATATGACTTACCTATTTACTTTTGGGCTGAAGCTGTTAATACAACATGCTATATAATCAATAGAGTCTTTATTATACCAATTCTCAAGAAGACCCCATATGAACTCTGGAACAATAGAAAGCCTAAGGTTAATTACTTTAGAGTTTTTGGATGCAAAATCTTTATTCTCAACACTAAGGATAATCTTGACAAATTTGCATCCAAAAGTGATGAAGGAATTTTCCTAGGTTACTCAATATCAAGTAAAGATTATAGAGTATTCAATAAGAGAACTAAATGTGTGGAAGAATCTATCCATATCAAGTTTGATGAAATAGATCCACATGAGCCTAGAACCATCCTAGAAAATCTGGAGGATGATGTATCAAATCTGAACATCAACTCAAAATCCTTAAATACCTCTGTGAAAGAATCTATGAAAACTTCCAATTCAGGAAATTCTGTGCAATCAAGTCTTAATGAACCTGAATCTGTTGATGAACCTGAAATCTCTAGTCCCTCTTTTTCTAGAAAGGTTACAACCCTTAGAAACCATCCCTTAGATGTTGTTGTAGGAGACTTAGAGAAAGGAACACAAACTAGAGCTTCTCTTAGAAATCAGGTTGAACATTAAGCCTTCTTGTCACATCTTGAACCTAAAAACATTGATGATACCATCAAAGATTACTTTTGGGTAATGTCTATGCAAGAAGAACTCAATCAGTTTGAAAGAAATAAAGTTTGGAAACTTGTTGAAAGACCCAAGGACACTTTCATCATAGGCATTAAATGGGTGTTTAGAAATATGGTAGATGAAGCTGGAAATATAGTTAGGAACAAGTCTAGATTAGTTGCACAAGACTATAGTCAAGAAGAAGGAATTGACTATGAGGAGAATTTTTCTCCAGTAGCCGAACTTGAAGCCATTATAATTCTACTTGCTTATGCTGCACATCTGAATTTCAAACTATATCAAATGGATGTTAAGAGTGCATTCTTAAATGGGTATATAGCTGAGGATGTTTTTGTTGAACAACCCCCTGGATTTACAAACCCTCATTTTCAAAATCATATTTTTAAACTTTCAAAAGATTTATATGGTTTAAAACAACCTCCAAGAGCTTGGTATGACAGATTAAGTACTTTTCTTATTTTCAAAGGTTTTAAAAAAGGAATAGATGATCCTACCCTCTTTATAAAATTTATATCCAATGATGTTTTAGTTGTTCAAATTTATGTAGATGATATTATTTTTGGATCTTCAAAAAATTCATTATGTATTGATTTTTCTAAAATTATGCAAAATGAATTTGAAATGAGTTTAATGGGTGAACTAAATTTTTTTCTTGGATTTCAAATCTTTCAAAATAATGATGGAATTGTTTTGACTCAAAGTAAATATACTAGAGATCTTCTAAAATGTTTTGGATTGAATATCACTAAAAGTAATGACACTCCCATGAGTACCACCTGTAAGTTGGATCTTGATGAAGATGGAAAATCTGTTGATCAAACCACTTATAGAGGAATGATTGGAAGTCTACTATACTTAACTGCAATCCATCCTGACATTATGTTTAGTGTGTGTATGTGTGCTCATTTTCAAGCAAACCCTAAAGAATCACATTTAAATGTTGTAAAGAGAATTTTCAAATACCTCAAGCATACACCCAATCTAGGACTGTTCTATCCTAAAGGACAATCATTTAAACTAGTTAGTTACTCTGATGCTGACTTAGGTGGCTGTAAGTTAGATAGAAAGAGAACCTATGGAACATGTTACCTTTTAGGAAAGTCACTAGTATCATGGTGTAGTAAGAAACAAAATTCTGTTGCATTATCTACTACAGAAGATGAATACATAGCTGCTGGCAGTTGTTGTGCACAAGTTCTGTGGATGAAACACACTTTACTAGATTATGGATATCAATTCAGACATGTACCAATAAATTGTGACAACACAAGTTCTATTAACATCTCAAAAAATCCTGTTTCACATTCTAGGACAAAACATATTGATTTAAGACATCACTTTTTGATGGATCATTATCAAAAAGGTGATATCACCTTGGAATTCATTGGTACTGAATATCAACTTGCTGATATATTCACTAAACCATTAAATTCCGAGAGATTAGATTACATCATACATGATCTTGGAATGATCAATCACAAATAGATATCTTACTGGTCTTACTGTTTAAACTTTTACTATATTTTAATTACTGTTTCATGTTCACTGTTTCTCGATTACTGTCTCTCATATTTACGGTCTCACCATTAGCACTTTCTATTCACGGTCTGTCATTTACTGTCTCACCGTGACCGAACAGTTTACTTATTGTCTCACTGTGATAGAAACGACCATTCATTGTCTCACCGTGACGACCACTGACTGTCTCACCGTGATGACCATTTACCATCGCACCGTAATGACTATTCACGGTCTCACCGTGAAAATTATTTATGCTTTTCTTTTAACCCGTATCGCAGTAATTCTTTTTTCACCTCTTTTACTTTCCCGCGTTTTTATTTTTGTGAAGTATGACATTCCCAAATGATAAAACAAAAGGGTTTCACTCGATTCTTCACCCGAACTCTCTCCTACTCACTCTTTCTGAACCCTCTCAACCTTGCAACCTTTCTCCTTCTCTCTTTCTCGAACCTCCTGTGGATGCCAAGGATGAAGCATCCATCTTCATCTACTCCTGATAAGCGTAGCTCGAAGAAGAAGAAAATAGCACCAAAGCTGGCACCCGAAGGACCCCTAAATCCAAACTTGGTAAACCGTAGTGTTATACCTGAAAAGGAAATTTTCCCCGAGTGGATATTGTCTAGAAAATCTGTAACACCCCAAGGTTTTGAAAATAAATATAGAATGCGATTTTATAATCTATACTTTTCTATGTTTTGAATTTCAAGAAATGGTCATCTAGAGTTGTGTTCAGTAAGTCATTTGGAGTCTGATAGAACAAACTTGATTTTTGGTGAATAGTAACATACCCTTATGAATAGAAATATGAATATTTATATGAATAGTAATATGACCTCATGAATAGTAAATAATAATATTACTTTATTTTTTCAAGGCAATAGGATAATGGAACTTAATTAATTTTCCAATGTCACATAAAGCTAATTGCATTTCAAGATAGTTATTTTTCGAATTAACTGTGACCTTATTTAAAAATTAAATTAATAATATTTAGAAAATTAGTTTTGAAAAATGGATTTCACTTTTGAATTCTACACGTCGAAAAATGGTAGGGATGAATTTTTGGGATTTTTCTAAAATACTTGATTTTTTCATGAATAGTGAAAAATACAGTTTTGCGTATTCAGTAGTTTAATGACATCATAATGACATAATAATTAAAATAAAAGGCTGTTCGACTTGTGTATAGTAACATTGGTCATGAGGTGCCCCAAGTGGCAAATACCATGGGAAAATACTATGGGAAAGCCCATGGTTTGGCAAAAACCACTAATGAGGTGTCCCTTTGAAATTATTAAAAATTTCCTCTCTTTTTCTATAAATACCCACTCATCCATTCATTTTATTTCATTACAAATCCCTCATCCTCGAATCTCTGGTGGTTTTACCTCTCTAAGAGTCCTCACAAGGTGTCCTTAAGCCCCCAAGGTTCCAACCTTCAAGATCTAGGAGTTATTCTATAAGGTAAGGGAATCCTTCATTCTCTTCTTTAAGTCGACACTTCTTTTATGTTATCTCTTTGAATTTCCATTATAATATGTTGGGGTTTGATTTTATGTATTCTTCTTACTTTCCTTTTGATTTTAATATGATGAGGTACCCTTTTGATCTCATCATTTCATTTTATGAAATATTAAGCGACGCCGTTAGATTACCGAATTTTCATAAGGGATCTCTCACCTTTTCTCTTATTTTCAGGATCATCTCTATTCTTTTTCTCTCCTCACCTCCTCTGTCCAAATGATCATGATAACTCCAGTAACATATATATACTGGATTTATATCATGTGAATGGAATAACCATCATAAATATTTTTACTCCCTCACTTTTATTTTATAAATGAAATCAACGTACATGAGGTTCCAATTTATAGCCTTCGTGGACGACGAAGTTTCATTCTTCAAATTTATTTTTCATTACTATTCATGAAACCATATTTATGGTTGAAATAGACTATAATATATGTATTATAACATAATTAATATTCAAGAACCAGAATATGTACATATAATTAAGATATATGACAAAACTAGTTCATAATAATCCATATACCACCGAATAATCGAAGTGGTTGTCATCTAAGGATTCTTCCTCATTCCATGTAACCAGATGATAGAAATGAAAATTACCAATTCTTTATGTTCATAAATAATATATAATTCCAATCCTGGAGATTTATAACCTTTCCAATTGAACTCCATTACTTAAAAACAAGTGAACCGAATATAAAAATAAAGGAAACGAACACTCCAGAACGACGAAATTCAATACAATAACTTATCAATAAAGACATAAATTAACTAACCAGAATTATGGTAAACTAAATACATGTCTAATAGGTTCTTAAATAATTTATTAACAAGTATAATTTCATATTCCAGGAGCTTAAGTACAAGAGAGGAACACATTTGGAGTTAAGGTAAGGGTTTTTCACCCGAACTTCCATTTTCATTCGGGTTACTTTTATTGTCTAAATTACTCGATTAAATTATTATTTATTGTTATTTACTCATCATAAATTATGTGTGAGTATTCTATATATGTAAACCAACCATAATCCTTCCTTATTATATGGATAGTTACACATTTTAAAAGAAACTTTCCAAATTGTTTCCAAAATAGAAGCCCGATTCAAGGGAATTTCTCCAATTCATATCTATTTACAAGGGTACTCTATAATATATTTTTGGAAACCATTATATTTCTAAAAATACTCATTTTATTATGAAAATACTATCTTACTTCACTTATGGTTTTATACAATGATTTTCCAAAAGAACTCTTCTTTTCAAAATAAAAGAGTATTTGTGTCAAAATTGCTTAATGATTTTATAAGAGTATTTTCATTAAATAATCTTGTTGATTCCATTGTATTATTGGGTTTAATCATTTATGAAGTCATATACCATATTTTATTTAATGGTTTATGACTAACATTATTTTGGATGATCTATCCTAAAACCATTCATCATACTATTCCGAATGGTTAGTGTTTATGTTCAATAATTGGTGAAAGTTAGTTACATTTCATATGATAGTTTCAATATGAATGTATATGTTTTTTATGTTGATCCCCACTCATATGAGGAATGCATTGGACTTATTATGTGACGGGTGGGGCCCGCTATAGCCCCTCGATGCATCAGTAGGTCTCATGAGACAAACTATGGTATTGACACGAGGCCTTGACAAAATGATTATTTTATGGTCCTAGCACGAAGCTTGGACGGTATGGTTATGTTGTTTGGCATATGCACTTCCCTCATTATGATGCTAGTATTTGAATTTCATGTGGTTATTTGACTAGTAGAATACCCATGATTATGTTTAATTATGGCATTATTTATTTAGCTCATATTCCTGCCATAATATGTTTCAAGTTTATTATTAAAGGCATGTGTTTTAAATTATTCACCATGTATAATGTTTATATTATCTTCCACTGTATTGCTTACTCTTACTGAGCGTTTGAGCTCACCCCTTTCTTATGTTTCATTTTCTCAGGACATGAGGAAGTAATTTATGAATGATGTGCAAGTATAATCTAAGAGACATGATGTTTCTAGTGGAATAAAATAGTGTTTTGATTCCCTTCATGTTGTAACGATAAACTTATGTGTGTAACTTGTTTCCAATAATACTAAACTACTCGGTCTTTCGGGATTCGTATTCCTTGTATGTATGCCAACGTAATAAAATAAGGCACCGACTCCAGGCAACTGGGGTCGGGTCCTTATAGTTGGTATCAGAGGAAGTTTAGTAGAATACTTGGGAACTAGATTTTGAAAACGTAGAATTAGGGAAGAATCCTTAAGTTAGTCTTTGAGGATAAACATACAAGAACGTCCTGGTATTTTGGTAAGGAATAGATTATGTGGATATTTCAAGCGATACATCCCTGTCTGGATACAAGCAGGTAGAGGTGGCTATGGCACAAATGTATCTAGGGGTAAAACCCGAAAACACCGATTTGAGCTAGACTCGAATGAGAACTGGTGCACGAAAACAGGCCTTGATACACTCTTGGTTACGACACTCCTAGGGGATAAGCTTAGGATAATTCACATTTTCTTTACAAGCCATTATGAAGGAGTTTAATGTAACTATTCCTCAAAGAAACCATTTTTGTGAAAATGGGATTATCCATGTGTAGGATCTCAATTTTTCAGAGTATTTTTAAGTTAAGATTATACACTATGATTAATAACCTAATATAGTGTAGGCCATTATCTAGATATGGCTTCTAGTGGATGGAATGGAAATCGCACGAATGCACGTGTCCCCTGTAGGGATTTTCCTCCAACGTAAGATAATGATGTTGGATCTGGTGCTTTGACTGGTGTGGAGAAACTCATAACTATACTAGGACAACTTAATGAGGTTATGAATAATAACCTTACCCGTATGGAGCATCCGGATCCACCACGTGGAGGAGCCATGCTAGATCGTTTTATGAGACAATAACCTCCATCATTCAATGGGACTACAAACCCGTTTGTAGCAGAGCAGTGGATATGTTCCCTAGAGAAGATATTTCTTGCCTTGGGATATAATGAAAGAGAGAAGGTTGTCATGACATTCTATCGTCTATCGGGAAATACAGATCAGTGGTGGTCCTTAATCCAAAACACAAAGGAGGAGGAAGAGATAGAAGAGATGGAATAGAGGGATTTTAAAGAAATATTCTTAGAAAAATATTTCCCTCATGATAAGCGAATAGATATGGAGAGAAAATTCATGAATCTGAGGAAAAGGAGATGGATTGAACTACTCAAGGATTATGATTTCATGATACACTACCACCCGGGGAAGAAAAATAAGGTGGCAGATGCCTTGAGCAGAAAGGATCATGGAGTTTTGAGCAATATGATAGTTGAAAGGGATCCTATTTTCGTGGATCTAGTAAATATGGATATGGGAATAACCATGGAAGGTGAAACATCAATGCTTTTTCAAATGGTTGCCAAAACATCTTTACTAGAAAGGATAAAAAATTCTCAGGCTGATGATGGGGAGTTTCAAAAGAAGATTAAAGCTGTGAATGATGGGAGATTGAGTGACTTCGTATATGAAGATGGAATTTTGAAATTTGGGAAGAGACTTTGTGTTCCTGATATACCTGATCTAAAAAGGGAATTGTTGGATGATGATCATAGTTCTAATTTCTCTATACACCCTAGTAGTACTAAGATGTATAGAGATTTGAAGGAACATTTTTGGTGGGACAACATGAAGAGGGAGATTACTGATTTTGTGTCAAGATGTATGGTTTGTCAACAAGTGAAAGTTGTAAGGCAACATCCTGGGGGAGTATTGCAACCTCTTCCCATACCTGAGTGGAAATGTGATAATATCACGTTGGACTTTTTCATGGGACTACCAAAGACTCCTAGAAGGAACGATGCAATATGGGTCATTGTTGATTGTCTTACCAAGTCAGCACATTTTCTTACTATAAGAGAAGATCTACCACTTGAACATCTAGAAAGACTATATATTAATGAAGTTGTGAGACTTCATGGAGTACCCCTATCAATTGTTTCTGATCGTGATCCACATTTCACATCAAGATTTTGGAAAAGTCTTCAGAAGGCCCTAGATACTAATCTTCATTTGAGTACTGCCTACCACCCACAAACTGATTGAAAATCAGAACGGGCTATTCAAACATTGGAAGACATGTTGAGGTCTTGTTCACTTGATTTTCAAGGCATGTGGGATCAATATTTACCTCTCGTGTATTTTTCCTACAACAATAGCTTCCATTCAAGTATTCAGATGACACCCTATGAAGCATTATATGGGAAGAGATGTCGTACACCAACTTGATGGGAAAATGTTGGTGAAAGAAAGCTCATGGGCCCAGAACTTGTTGAAGAAACAATGGAGAAGTTGAAGATCATCTAGAACCATATCAAAATAGCTCAAAGCTGGCAGAAGAGCTATGCAGACAATCAAAGGAAGGATTTGGAATTTTAGGTAGGAGATCATGTTTTCTTGAAGGTATCTCCATGGAAGGGAGTTATACGTTTCGGTAAGAAAGTTAAATTGAGTCCCAGGTACATCGGACCTTTTGAAATTCTAGACCAAATTGGAGTCGTAGCTTACCATTTGGAAATGCCGTCAAGTCTCTTCAAGGTTCACAATGTGTTCCACGTATCAATGTTAAGAAAGTACATACCAGACCCAACACATGTACTCACTTATGAAGAAGTGGAACTTGAGCCCGATCTATCTTACTGTGAAGAGCCTATCAAGATTCTTGATACTAGAGAACAAGTATTGAGAAATTGAACGACTTGACTAGTAAAGGTTCTATGGAGGAACCATAAGATGGAGGAAGCAACATGGGAGCCTGAGGAGCTTATGTTAAAGACATACCCGAATCTTTTTAGGTAATATTCTGTGAATTTTGAGGACGAAATTTTTGTAAGGAGGGGAGAATGTAACACCCTAAGGTTTTGAAAATAAATATAGAATGCAATTTTATAATCTATCCTCTTCTATGTTTTGAATTTCAAGAAATGGTCATCTAGAGTTGTGTTCAGTAAGTCATTTGGAGTCTGATAGAACAAACTTGATTTTTGGTGAATAGTAACATACCCTTATGAATAGTAATATGACCTCATGAATAGTAAATAATAATATTACTTTATTTTCTCAAGGCAATAGGATAATGAGATCTTAATTAATTTTCCAATGTCACATAAAGCTAATTACATTTCAAGATTGTTATTTTTCGAATTAACTGTGACCTTATTTAAAAATTAAATTAATAATATTTAGAAAATTATTTTTGAAAAATGGATTTCACTTTTGAATTCTACACGTTGAAAAATGGTAGGGATGAATTTTTAGGATTTTTCTAAAATACTTGAATTTTTCATGAATAGTGAAAAATACAGTTTTGCATATTCAGTAGTTTAATGAAATCATAATGACATAATAATTAAAATAAAAGGCTGGTTGACTTGTGTACAGTGACATAGGTCATGAGGTGTCCCAAGTGGAAAATACCATGGGCAAGCCCATGGTTTGGCAAAAACCACTAATGAGGCGTCCCTTTGAAATTATTAAAAATTACCTCTCTTTTTCTATAAATACCCACTCATCCATTCGTTTTCTTTCATTCCAAATCCCTCATCCTCAAATCTCTGGTGGTTTTACCTCTCTAAGAGTCCTCCCAAGGTGTCCTTAATCCCCCAAGGTTCCAACCTTCAAGATCTAGGAGTTATTCTACAAGGTAAGGGAATCCTTCATTCTCTTCTTTAAGTCGACACTTCTTTTATGTTATCTCTTTGAATTTACATTCTAATATGTTGGGGTTTGATTTTATGTATTCTTCTTACTGTCCTTTTGATTTAAATATGATGAGGTACCCTTTTGATCTCATCATTTCATTTTATGAAATATTGAGCGACGCCGTTAGGCTACCGAATTTTCATAAGGGATCTCTCACCTTTTCTCTTATTTTCAAGATCATCTCTATTCTTTTTCTCTCCTCACCTCCTCTGTCCAAATGATCATGATAACTCTAGTAACATCTATATACTATATTTATATCATGTGAATGGAATAACCATCATAAATATTCTTACTCCCTCCCTTTTATTTTATAAACGAAATCAACATCCATGAGGTTCCAATTTATAGCCTTCGCGGACGACGGAGTTTCGTTCTTCAAATTTCTTCTTCATTACTTGTCATGAAACCATATTTATGGTTGAACCAGACTATAATATATGTATTATAACATAATTAATATTCAAGAACTAGAATATGTACATATAATTAAGATATATGACAAAACTAGTTCATAATAATCCAAATACCACTGAATAATCGAAGTGGTTGTCATCTAAGGATTATTCCTCATTCCATGTAACCAGATGATAGAAATGACCATTAACAATTCTTTATGTTCATAAATAATATATAATTCCAATCCTGGAGATTTATAACCTTTCCAATTGAACTCCATTACTTAAAAACAAGTGAACCGAATTTGAAAATAAAGGAAACGAACACTCCAGAACGACGAAATTCAATACAATAACTTATCAATAAAGACATAAATGAACTAACCAGAATTATGTTAAACTAAATACATGTCTAATAGGTTCTGAAATAAGTTATTAAAAAGTATAATTTCATATTCCAGGAGCTTAAGTACAAGAGAGGAACACATTTGGAGTTAAGGTAAGGGTTTTTCACCTGAACTTCCATTTTCATTCGGGTTACTTTTATTGTCTAAATTACTGAATGAAATTATTATGTATTGTTATGTAATCCTCATAAATTATGTGTGAGTATTATATATATGTAAACCAACCAGAATCCTTCATTATTCTATGTATAGTTACACATTTTAAAAGAAACTTTCAAAATTGTTTCCAAAATAGAAGCCCGATTCAAGGGAATTTCTCCAATTCATATCTATTTACAAGGGCACTCTAATATATTTTTGGAAACCATTATCTTTCTAAAAATACTCATTTTATTATAAAAATACTATCTTACTTCACTTATGGTTTTATACAATGATTTTCCAAAAGAAATCTTCTTTTTAAAATAAAAGAGTATTTATCTCAAAATTGCTTAATGATTTTATAAGAGTATTTTCGTTCAATACTCTTGTTGATTCCATGGTATTATTGGGTTTAATAATTTATGAAGTCATATACCATATTTTATTTAATGGTTTATGACTAACTTTATTTTGGATGATCTATCCTAAAACCATTCATCATATTATTCCGAATGGTTAGTGTTTATGTTCAATAATTGGTGAAAGTTAATTACATTTCATATGATAGTTTCAATATGAATGTATTTGTTGTTTATGTTGATCCCCGATCATATGAGGAATGAATTGGACTTATTATGTGATGGGTGGGGCCTACTATAGCCCCTCGATGCATCGGTAGGTCTCATGAGACAAACTATGATCTTGGTATGAGGCCTTGACAAAATGATTATTTTATGGTCCTAGCACGAGGCTTGGACGGTATGGTTATGATGTCCGACATATGCACTTCCCTCATTATGATTCTAGTATTTTAATTTCATGTGGTTATTTGACTAGTAGAATACCCATGATTATGTTTAATTATGAAATTATTTATTTAGCTAATATTCTTGCCATAATATGTTTCAAGTTTATTATTAAAGGCATGTGTTTTCAATTATTCACCATGTCTAATGTTTATATTATCTTCTGCTGTATTGCTTACAATTAATGAGTGTTTGAGCTCACCCCTTTCTTATGTTTCATTTTCTCAGGACATGAGGAAGTAATTTATGAATGATGTGCAAGCATAATCTAGGAGACGTGATGTTTCTAGTGGAATAAAATAGTGTTTTGATTCCCTTCATGTTGTAATGATAAACATATGTGTGTAACTTGTTTCCAATAATACTAAACTACTTGGTCTTTTGGGATTCATATTCCTTGTATGTATGCCAACGTTATCAAATAAGGCACCAACTCCGGGCAACTAGGGTCAGGTCCTTACAAAATCTATGGTTTTAAAAGTTTTAAGAGAACAAGGCTGGCTTGAATGGTTCTCAAGGAAGGATAGACCTATTTACCCAAGGATGGTAGCTCAGTTTTATCAGTTTGTACAGTTTTCTTTTGATGCTGGTGAAAGCTATGTTGTGAGGAGTTGGGTCAATAGACAAAGATGCTCCTTCTCGTCAAGGTTATGGGTTTCATGCCTTAGGATTCCTCACGAAGGGATTTGTGATGATTATCAGAGAGATCCCCCACCTACAACCGATTTCTTTGACCTGGAAAATGATTTGGAAACCCTAACTGGAAATGGCACCAATAGAAGGGCCATAGCTACTGAACTTGATGGAGAGACAAGGCTGTTGTTTAAATTTGTTCAAAATCTGATTATCTCAAGGAAAGGTGACTTTTCTGTCTTGAAATATCAAGATGTGTTCTTGATTCATATTATGAAGAATGGACACAAAATCAATATGTGCAAATACATCATTCACCATATGTGTGAATTGATCAAGGTCACATCCAAATCCACCTCTCTGTTTTACTCTAGGCTGATTTCAGCAATGCTTGTTGAAAAAGGAGTAGTTGGACCCAATGAATAAGTACTTATGAATTTTGAATATTGTTTATCTAAACCTACCATTAAGAGGATGAAAATAAACTGGAACCCCTGGAAGAAGGAATGAGTTGAAGATAATGATAAGCTTTATGAGAAGTATAATCCTGTGGATTATCCAACAAGGCCAAAGGACATTACTGATCCTGGTTTGGAACCAGATGAAGTTACTGAGTATTCAGAAGATGAAGAAGAAGAGGAATAGGTAGCTGAAGTACCTCATAGGGAAGAAGTTGTTATTGAGAAAGAAAGGACTGTTGTTCCTCCTGTTGTTCTTCAAGAAGAACCTCCTTCCCCTAGAGATGTTGTTAATCTGGAAATCCAATCTGAGGCTGCAAGAGAATTAGTTGTCCCAAAATCTGAGCAGCAAGCCATGGAAGAGGCTGTAGTAGGAGAAATCCCTACTGTGTAAGAAGAAACTCAAAAAGAACTCCTTGCTATCCAAGAAGCTAATCTGGAAGACCTTCCTGAGGAACAATCTATTCCTGAAATCATACCCTCTACTGAAGAGAGGATGGAGATATCCTTTCAGTTGGCTAGGCAAGAAATGGTTAAGGAAATTAGAGATGAACCAATGGATTTATAACAAGTACCTAAGCCTCAAGGTCCTGAAAAGGAAGCACTTATTGAGGGGGAGGAACCTCAAAATCTTGAGACTGGTGAAGCTGAGTCTGTTGAATCATCTCAACCAACTGAGTCATATTCGGTGGATACTCAGTATAAATTCCCTAGATTTTATGATGTGAATGAATCTCAATAGGTTACTTCCACTGGGATTGATCTTTCTTCTTTGTTTCAATTGAAGTCAGTCTCACACCTTGAACCACAACCTGAACCTCAACCAAAACCTCAACCTGAACCTCAACCTGAACCTCAACCTGAACCTCAACCTGTACCACTTCCTACACCTGCACCTTTACCTGAACATTAATATTTTGTCAGTAAAGATGATTTGAAAGTATTTGGAGATACTATCTTAGCTGGAGTTGAGAAACTTATGTCCTCTCAACCTCATCTTGTGACCAAACTGAGTCAGGAAGATGCCTCATTGTTTTTAGAAAAGATTATCTGGCACATTCAACCCAAGATTATCAATGAAATTCAAGAAGCAAGAGTTGAAAACAAGTTGATCAGTAATGAAGTTAAAACTCTGAAAATAATGGTTGAAGACCTACAGAAAGAATTGCATTCAAGATCAGAGCCTGCTCCTGCACCTTCTTCTGCTTCTCTTGAACCTACTGTTTCAAATATTTCTAGAGATATTGTGTCCTAGATTCATCCATACCTCTTATCCTTTGATGAAAAGATTGGAGAAAGTCATAAACACATGTTGAAACACATGAGAGAGCTTGTGGAGAACCTTAATAAGCTCACAGATGAATACACTGGCTGTCTTCAAAAAGTCATGAATCAGCTCAAGTCTCTAACCATAGAATTCAAAGCTTCTACTTCCTCTGGTCAAACCTCTACTCCTGCTTTAGACAGTTCTTTTCTCAGATCGATAGTCAAGGAAGAGATTCAGAATGCCTTCAGTGGATTTGATATGGCTCCTTTATCTGAAGTTGTTAAGAACAGTGATAGAGTGCTTGACCTGGTTCAAATTCACTCAAATATTGCCAATGATGCCCAACAGAAGATTGTTAAGAAAGTATATTTCTATTTCCACTGGATTTTCTCCAAGACTGATATGACAAATCACTTCAAATATCTTGTAGAGAATCTGAGAATTCCTCCTGTAACCCAAGCCTTCAAAATCCAAGTCCAGAAGCTAACCGAGTTTACCAGATTGTTGGAAAAATTCATGGAAAACAAAGATGATTTTAAAAAGTCCATGCAGTATGGAGGAGAAATTATTTCAGACTTCATCAAACTTCTGCGACTGTATCTTCATGTTCAAAGTACAACAATTGTTGCTCCATCGGATGCTCCTCTCAGACCTGGATTACCTACTTTCACTTCTGCCTTAGCTTCAATATCCATGTCTGTTGGCCAGGCTCTTAGTCAGATCAGGCCTGTCATTCTTGATCAGCCACAACCTAGATCTTCTACATCTCCTACTTTGGCTCCCTCAGTCTTCGAATGTCTCCCTTTACCTTCTCTATCTACCACCTCTCTTCCTTCTTCCACATCAGCAACTGCCCCTATGGCTTCCTCTTCTACTACTGATAAAGGCAAAGAGAAGGCCAATCCCTGAAGAAGTCCAGTGACTATTTTTTTGATGGGGATGTCATTGATTTTTTGTATTTCTACTGTATGTTGTCTTATGAACAATCTTAATTCCATATGCATTGTTTTCCCTCTATTCTTTCTACTTTTTTATAATCCCAAAAGGGGGAGAAAAAGTGAGAAGTTATCTGTTATTCTATATGTTATTTTATCTGTAGCTGCATTCAATTTACCCTTTAACTGTACTTGATTTGTGATCATCAAAAAGGAGGAGATTGTTGGAATCCTCATGTATTAATCATGTTTTAATGATCACAAATATCAATAATAATTACAAATCTTATTAATGATCACAAATCTCACAAATATTATCAATCATGTGTATTTATGTTTCAAGTTATCTCATACTTGGTAATAGATAAGCTCAATTAATTTTATGCATATTACTGTTTAAGTCTGAATACAGTTTTTTTCTTAAGTACAAGACACCGTGAATCTTAACACAGTAAGTCAGACACTGTGAGCAAGACACAGACACCATGAACAAGAACACTGTGATGAAGCAAACACCGTGAAGCCTAAGTCTCAGACACCGTGACCAATGAGACACCGTGACCACAAGACACCATGACATAGTAAGCCTAACACCGTGAAGCAAGACACTAAGAACAAACATCGTAAGCCAGACACTTTGTTTACCTAAGTGCCAGACATAGTTAGCAAGACACAGTCATCAAGGCACCGTGAATCCAGAAACTACAAGCAAGGCACCGGAAGCCAGAAACCGTGAAGAAGACACCGTGACAAGGAGACACCATGACAAGGAGACACCGTGAAGGAGACACCATGAAAAGGAGACACCGTGACAAGGAGACACCATGAAGGAGACACCGTGACAAGGAGATACCGTGAAGAAGACACCGTTTGCATAACTACTGTGACACTGTTTCCTAAACTATTTTGACATTTTTCTATTTAACTTTTTAACAGTCATATTTGACACCTTTAATGCACTGACATATTTAATGTTTATTTGTATCCATAGTATGAGGTACGAGGTACGAAATACATGGAACCTATCGGATAACACTCATGTATTCGAAGATTAAGAGAAGTGTGCCCAAGAGGAAGAAGACGCACAACAACTCAAGAAATGTGAGTGCACTGTACTAAACAGAAAAACAAGCTGACAAGAACGACCACGAAGAAGAGATTACAAGATCTTCAAAGAAGAAATTGTCTCATGCATGCAATCCGACTCTACTGAAGAACAAATGAAGTACAGTAGAATTCAGAGAACATCTTCACTCGTGAAGAACATAAGCTGAACCACGACACTCTGTTTTTCAATAGAAAAACAAGAGAGGGACTCAGAAGCATTTCTGTCTTATCCAAGGAGTCCAGAGCTGCACTACTAATCACTATATCATTCTGAACTCATATCTACTCTCTCTTAATGATTATTTTATTTACTTTAAAGCAGTGTGTGTACTCTGTATATTTTACACACACACTGACTCCTGCGCTGATCTGGAGGATTTCAAAATCCTCACACCAAATTATTTACCCTTGTATACCCATGAAAACTATGGAAGAGGTCCCTGTGTGGCCTGTTCATTATTTTGTTTACCCACGAAAACTATGGAAGAGGTCCCTGCGTGGCCTGGACAGTCCATGTAATATTGTTAACCCCGATCCAGGGTGTGGATCAAAGTTTATTTATATAAACTTCTTGGTGGAAGGTGATCACCAAGTGGAGTGGATTAGGTCTCGACTTGAGACTGAAACACTTGTTTTTTATCCGCTGTCCTATTTAAATTTAGTCTACTCTGTTTTACCTCTTTACTGCATAATCCATAAAAACACTAAATTCACTTTGATAGTTAAACTAGAAAGTGTTTGTGTGTACTGTAAAGCATTAGGTTAGGTTCAAAAGTTAATTAATCTTCAGACTGAATTAACTGAGAACTAATAAATCTCTTGAGAATCTAACCGACCCTTTATTGTAATACAAGTTCACTACAGCTTAACTTAGTATTATAATTGGAGAATTTTAAAAGAAATATTTTTTAATAGAAATTTTAATTAGAACTCAATTCACCCCCCTCTTGAGTAAACCACTCCAACCAACAATGTAATATAATCATTTTATCATAATATCTCAAATCAATTTGGTTACATGTCGATGCCATAAACCTATACCCCCAATGTATCTTTATTTGAATTTTTGGAAAACTCACCTATCTTACACTATGGATTTATTTAGTTAGTTCCATTCACATCAAAGGGTATGAGGTATTGACTTTCATCATGAGACAAAAGGGAGAAATCCTTTCTCACATTATCCATTAATGCGATATCACTCATGACGCACCTAGTGTATCCTACTTCACCACAAACATATTTCACCATATTTTTCATCAAAACATAAAATTATGTGAGTCATGATATCAATTAATGACAATATTAAAGTCTAATGATCAATACACACATCCACAGATAGGAACATCCAATGACACATGGAAATATGGATTTTCTATTGACAGGTCTGTTCTCATAACCTTCTATTTTGGATATTACCATGGGTGAGCACCATGAGATGGTGTCTTAATGTATTATGAACCTCTTAACCATGATAGAATTTATTATCTGAGTCTCATCAGCCAATATCATATGACCATAGAACAAGGTTCAAGAATAATGTTGTGGAACCTCTAAGTTCTCATCATAGCAGGGAACTGCTATGAACTTTCAATGTGACATATATTCTTAGGTCATTATCACATAAAAATGTCATGTAGAGGAATAATAATATTATGATAAGAAAACTTATTTATTTTATGATAAAAAAATTCATGAATCAATTAAAACATGTAATAAAGTAGTAAACAATTTGGTTATAGGGCACCGAATCCAACATAATCCCACTTGCACTAGATCCAACTGACAATAAATTTCAGTCCATTATCTCTCACATAATACTCATGCCTTTACTAAGACAAATTCTTGGCCAAAGGGTCCACCAAAATTTTCTCCATTGATCCTCTACTCACCAAAACATCACATCATTATGAAAAATCCCTCAAGAGATAAAACATCTAAAGTATATCCTATTGTCCTTTGGTGTGACCTTAACTCTTTGGAGAGAGCCACCACTGTAGTGTTATCATAGTAAGCTATGATAAGGTATTTACTACTAGGGCATCACATCAAGCTCTTAGAAAAATTATGAACCCATACTACTTCCTTGGTTTTATTAGACGCCGTAGTATACTTAGAATTTACTATATAATAAAAAACTGGCTACTTTGAACTCCTCCAGCTCACATGACCTCCATTGAGACAAAATATATATCAAGATTGTGAGTTCATATCATTCTGATCTCTCTGAAAACTAGCATCTTTATAACTCCTGATGACTAGATCTTCACATCCTCTATACACCAGGAACATATCCTTAGTCCACCTCAGATACGTAAGGATAGTCTTAACAACAATCCAATGTTGTTCACCTAGATTTACTTGATATGTTCATACATGCTCAAATAAATGGCAACAATCAAGTCTTGTACACAACAAGACATACATGATAGATCCTACCACATAAGCGTATGATATCTTACTCATTATCTCTCTTTCTTATTATGTATGGGGACACATTTTCTTGGAAAGATGTATACCATGTGACACTGGAACCAAGACTCCATTGGATTGTTCCATACTAAACCTCTTCAGTATCTGGTCAATGTATGTTGATGCACCGATTTGTGTATACATTTTCATACATATTATCGAAAATAAAAACAAGTTTTCACCAAATACCTAATTCTTAGAAGACAAATACTTTGATTTTGGTGACCTTGTCTACTTCAGGAGCTTTCTGGATAAAATACACAAATTGAGGTAAGTCTGTGAAAATTTTGAAACTACACGGCGTGTACTCTGTATACACGCCGTGTACATCCAGAAGGGACACAGATCGAAGGAGGGAGTACATGCCCATGTCACCAGGCAGAAGCTACACGTTGTGTGGGGCTGCATTACACGCCGTGTACTACATTCTAGAAGTGGTTGTTTCCGAGAAGAGTCTACACGCCCATGTGGATATTGAAGGAGACACGGCGTGTTCCATTTCTACCACCGTGTCTGCTATTCTAGAAGGGGTTGGTGGACACATTTTGGCATTACACACTATGTATGAAGCGCTACACGCCGTGTACACTCACCTACCAGGTGGTGCCGTGTTCAAAGTCAAAGAAGGCGTGTTAGGCTGCCTACCAGCAGAGAAAATGAAGCCCAAAGCGCATTGACGGAAGTACACGGCGTGTAATTTCTATACATGCCGTGTACTTTATTTTTCTATAAATAGAGGCCTTGGACTTTGGATTTTGAGAGTAAAAAAAACCATTGGAGGAGGGAGAAGTTCTGCTGCTACCATTCCCAAACCACCGTGGTGCTGTTGTTCCACTATTCCACCTACCGACACCGCTCCTCGAAGCTTACACAATGAATTCATCAGGTATCGAGTGTGTTGTTCCTATCATGCTTTCCATTTGTAACTAATCCCCTTGTGTTGGGGATGTGGGCGATAAAGGATTGTATTATGTTGTATTGATTTAGATAGTTGTGTTCGTTCTTATCAATACTTATTACTCCTCTTAAATCATTGCTAATTATTACTGAGAATTTTGAGCTGGACCAAGGGAAGAATTCTCAGTGATATAAAAGAAGAGTAACAGTGAAAGCTTTCATGAACATTGAAAAGGTTTCACCAATTCATAAATGGACTGAACCAAATTAAGAATTGGGAAACCCTGACTACCGGACCAAGGAGTCAATTTCTTCAATTCCAAACAAGAGAAACTGGACCGAGAAATCTTGTGATGAAATGAAATCCAGAATGATGAATTATCATGAACAATACAACCATTTAAGAAATCTGCATAAAAACTCCTCAATCACCACAACCCTAATACAATTTTCTTCCTGTTAAAACACCTTAAAATCACTTTTTTTCCCTTTAAATTGTTAATCATTTTCTTAAAGTAAACAAAATAGTTTCACTCAATCCAAACCAAGAAAATCCACTCTAAATTATACATGTTTGACTAAATTAATTATAAACTCAACTGAACCAACGCACTACCAAAGTTCCCTATGGATCGACCCCGCACTTGAACTATACTAAGTTTAAGAGTGGGTAATATCAATTTGGGGCACCGATAACATACTTTCGGTGGAACGACCGACCAAATTTTGGCGCCGTTGATAGGGAACTTTTGTTTCAGTACTACAATTTAAGTTGTGTTAATAATTGATTAAGTGAAAATAAAAAATAAAAATTTCCAAAAATTTCTTTCCTAATACTATTTCTTTTTCTCTTTAATTTTTCCCTTGTTATGCCTGGTATTTGAGTTATGATTATGCAGAAGCTTAAAGTGCATGAATAGACGCCCTACACGGTCCAGGAGTGCCGAGTCATCGGAACTAGTTCCGCTTGATCCAGAGATCGAACAGACCCTATTTCATTGTTGGCATGCACTAAAAGAAACTCACAACCAATAGCCACAAACCATGGCGAAAAAGGAAGAGGGATCACCAGCCATGGATGCTGCGGCTGAGCATCCATACCAGGACCAGAAGCCTCCTACTGCTGGTATTCCAGAGAAAGCACCTGGAGGCTTTATGGAATTCCTCCCAAGGGATTACCAACGACTGCCACAACAACCTCCTCCGGTGTATGACCAACTACAACAGCCACAACAGATCTTCCAACGACCCTATTTCACCCCTCAGGAGCAGTAGTACATGCAAGCTCCACCCCCTCAGCAGCTACCTCCCCGCCGTACCCTTACGGAGTACAGTCTTCCTTCAATCCATGGAGAAGATACGGGTATCGTCCGTCCTCCAATACAGGTTGAACACTTCGAGATCAAGCCTGCAATCATGTAGCTAATCCAGAACACTGTCCAATTCGGAGGCCTGCCTAGCGAGGACCCGAACGCCCATCTCTCCAAATTTTTGGAGATCTGCGACACATTTCGGTACAATGGCATGTCTGAGGACGTCATCCGTCTTCGCCTATTTCCCTTTTCTCTACGGGACAAGGAGAAAGATTGGATCAAAGGGCTGCCACAAAGATCCATCCTCACCTAGGAGGAGCTAGACTAGGTGTTCCTATCCAAATATTTCCCACCATCGAAGACGGTGACACTAAGGAACAAGATCCACAACTTCCAGTAGCAAGAATCTGAGTCATTATACGAGTCCTAGGAATATTTTAAGGAGATTCTACGAAAATTCCCACACCACAGACTCCCACTCTGGATACAAGTTCAGACCTTCTATGGAGGACTCACAATAAATACCAAGTCCGTGGTAGATGCTGCTGCTGGAGGTACGGTGATGAGAAAGTCTCCCGAAGAACTTTTTGAACTACTGGAAGATATGTCTGCCAACAGCTTCTAGTGGAACTCCGAGCGAGGGACTCAAAAAAGAGGTATGCATAGTATAGATGCTACTACCATGCTTGCTTCCCAGTTGGATGCAGTGTCCAAGAAACACTACTAGAAATTTGGGATATAGCCACGGTTCTAAACCGTGTCTATAGGCCCCAAAACCGTGGCTATAGGTTATAGCCACGGTTTCATGAACCGTGGGTATAGGTTATAGCCATGGTTTCATGAACCGTGGCTAGTATTGGCGTGGATATAGGTCTGACCCTATAGCCACAGTTCAAAACCGTGGCTATAGGCCTATAGCCACGGGTTTTGAACCGTGGCTATAGGGTCAGCCCAATAAATTCCAGTAAAATCCATAGTGACCATGGCTAAAGCCCTATATCCACGATTTGGAACCGTGGCTATAGGGCTTTCCACTGCATAAAAAAAAATCCAACACAGTTGTGGTGGCTGTTGGGAGGACTTCCCCAGCACCCCCCACCCCCTACTCCTGCACACCTCCCTGCCCCCTCCCCTGCCCTCCCACCTGCACACCCCCCTCCCCCTGCCCCCACCTGCACACACCCCTCCCCCTGCCCCATCACACCCCCCTTCCCCCCACCTGCACACCCCCTGCCCCCTCTCCCTGCCCCCTTCCCCCCACCTGGACACCCCTCTCCCAGCCCCCCACCTGCACACCCCCTACCCCCTGCCCTAGTACACCCCCCTTCCCCCCCCCCACCTGCACACCCCCTACACCCTGCCCCCCACCTGCACACCCCTCCCCCTGCCCCCCCACCTGCACACCCCCTTGCCCCCTCTCCCTGCCCCCTGCCCCAGCACACCCCCTGCCCCCACCTGCACACCCCCCCTACCCCCTCTCCCTGCCCCCTGCCCCCCACCTGCACACCCCTCCCCCTGCCCCCACCTGCACACCCCTCCCCCTGCCCCCACCTGCACACCCCTCCCCCTGCCCCCCACCTGCACACCCCCTGCCCCCTCTCCCTGCCCCCTTCCCCCCACCTGCACACCCCTCCCCCTACCCCAGCACACCCCCTAGTACATCTATAAAAAACCATTTAGATGAGGTTAATAAATTCATGTTAGATTTAGAAAATATTACTGTTTATGTAGATGATGAGGATCCCGAAATGATCATATTAATCACTCTTGAAAATAGATATAGAACACTTGTTATGACCATGATGTATGGTTAAGTCTATTTAACATTAGAAGATATCAAATCAGCCCATATGTCTAAGGAATTTCATTGTAGAACAAAAATAAAAGGTGAGGATAAGAGTTTTTCACAAGGGGGAGACCTTAAACTAAAGGTAAGAAAAACAATTCAGTAGGGACAAAAATAAGATTAATAAATAACCCAAATCTAGGACAAGATCTATAGATAGAAAAGTAATATGTTTTCACTATGGTAAACCTGGGCACATTAAGCCCGAGTGTAGGAAACTCATGCGTGAGTTCGAATCCAAACAACCCACTAACCTATATTTTCTGGTTGATTCAGGTTACGACATTTGTTTAAATCTTGAATGTGTCCATTTATACACTCAATCAAGAGTGGGTACTAGAATCTAGTTGTTCTTTTCATATTTTCCAATAGAGAGATTCATTTTTAGAGTTGGTCAAAAAGAGAGAAGTAGATGTATTCTTAGGAAAAAATAATAGGTGCAAGGTTGAGGGAATATGATCCATTATTATAGAGTTAGATAATCAATCTATCATCACCTTACTTAATGTATGGTGGGTCCCCATACTTTAATGAAACATAATATCCTTAGCGGTCCCCACTCCCCTTGCAGCCCCCTCCCCCCTACAGCCCCCACCCCCTGTAAAGCCCCCCTGGACAGCCCCCCCACTCCCCTTGTAGTAGACAACCCCCTGCAAATCCCCCCTGGAAAGCCCCCTTCCCCCTGTAAATCCCTTCCTGGACAACCCCCCCTTCCTGGACCCCCCCCCCCCCCCCCCCAAGAAAATAGCCCCCACCCTCTCCCATGCACAGCCCACCCCCCTGCAGCCCCCTCCCCCCTGCAAAGCCTCCCCTGGACAGCACCCCTCCCCCCTATTGGGTTGAGAGGGAACTAGATGTTTGTTGTTGGGATTTGGGTGAGGGTTCTGGTTGTTGGACTTGAGGGTTTTGTTGAGGTGATGTTGGATGGGGTTGGGATACTCTTGTTAGTGTAGGGTTTGGATGTGTGTACATGGAGTTTCTTGGATCTGGTGAAGTCAGATGTTGTGCCTTCCATTTTTATGTCTTTGGTTTCTGGACTCGTGAGGTCGTTGACTATTGTTTCATGTGGTTGGACTTGGTTGCGGGTGGCTTTGTGGTAATTGCAGGTGTGGTTTCATGTGTTGTGGTACTCTCTTCTTATCAGGCCTTCAGCCAGTTATAGGTAGCCTTGATTTTGTGGTGTTGGGGTCTCTGGACGGAGCTACTGGTGCTGCTAGCAATGGGTCTTCTGCAGGGTAGAGGGGATGTGTTGGCGGTGCAACTGTTGTGATGCTTGGGATGGTTGCTAGCTTTTGTTGTTACTGGTTGTCTTTCCTTCCAATGGTTTCTTGTCGAGGCATGGAGCATTCTAGTTTTGGAGCATCTTGAAGTGGATTTGATGGTTTTTGTGGGTTTTTGTGTTTTGTTTTTCTGGTGTTGGTCTCGGATATCTTTGGTTGGGTTCTCATTATAGGCTGTGTCTAGTGAATATTAGTGTGATCGACCCATAGAGGTGTGTTCTTCTAGTTTGTAAGGGGCTATTGTGGATGAATGCTTCCTCCTTGGTTGTTGTTTTCTTCTTTCAGGTCTTATGGCTGCCCTTGTGCTGGATGTAGACTCAGTTGGAGTGGAATTCCCTTGAATGGTATTTGGTTTAGGCAGCTTGTTGTGAGGATTGGTCTTTTTCATGGTTTTTCATTGGGTAGGCTATAGTATTTTTCAATGTTTATTGTCTGGATATTTTTTTGATGGTTTCTGAGTTGATGGTTTGGATGGGTTTCTCGGTGTAGGTGGTTTCTTGATGGGGCATGTGGACGGTGTGTGTCTCTTGGTTAGTGAGGTTGCATGTTGTCTTTTTTAGAGTAGGTTTCTAGGAGAATTTGGGTTGTGGATTGCTTATAGTGTGCTCGTGGATTGGTGGGGTGAAGGGAATAGCGTGCCTACTCTCCTAGGTTTTCTATAGGTTCTTGGGGATTCCTTGATCATTGATTGGTGGCCGTGCTAGGGATGGTGTGGGATAAGGTTTCCAGTGGTGCTTGGGTGTTGATGGATGGAGGAGTGGAGTTGGATGGTTTGAGGTGTAGATTAGGACGGTTTGGGAGTAGTTTGGTTAGAAGTCTATTGGGTGGGCGTCAGCTGGTTTGTAGGTTGCTTTGCATGGGGCTGGTCTTTGCTGGGTTCGGTGGTCAGGTGTCATGGGTGTGCTAGAGTTGTTCTTTTTTGTCACATGGTGAAAGTTTTTGTCGGTTATTTTTTTGTTTGGTGCGGTGTAGGCTCATATGGACTGGTGTGTGGGAGTGGTTTCTTATAGGTGGTTAGGGGATGGTCGTTGATTGGGGGGGATTCCAGTTTCTTTTCTTGTGGCTACTTTATTGGGATTCAAGTGGAGATTTATTGGGTGGTGTTTCATGAGTGAGTGTCTGTGTCTGTGTGTGTGTGAGTGAGTGGATTGGGTAGTGTCAGTGGTTGGTGGTGTGTTAGAGTGTGTGTTTATCAGTTTGGTTGATATAGATTCTGAGTTTGGCTTGCAGTTTGGTTGGCTTGTTCCTTTTGGGAATCTTCTTTTCACTTGTAGGTCTTTCTTGATGGGTTCATGGGTTTTTCTGTCGCTACTTTCTATGAGTTCATAGGTGATGTCTCTACAGTGCTCGAGTGCCACTGGATGGGAGGGGGATCCACCCTGTCTCCTGCTAGTTTTGCGTGTGCCAATCTCCTATTGGATGCGATTAATGGTGATGCTAGTTGCCTCTCTTGGAGTATGGAAGGTCTTGGGGAGGCTCTTAGATGTTACCTTATTCCCTAGTTTCTGTTACTGGTGCTTGTAGTCTATGACTTCTTGGTTATTTCTTCATGATGTCATGGTTTTGTTACTGTTTTTTTGCTGCATTCCTGGATGTTGCTTTTCCAGTTTGGAAGCGAACCTCACCATCCAGTTTCTGTTTGGTTGGACATCGTAGGGTCTTGTGTTCGCTTATTTTCTTGGTTTCTTGGTGTTTAATGGGCAATTTTCTTGGTTCTCATGTATTGATATGGTTGAGCTATGAATTTGGGTTCTTGGGTCAACTGTCATTTCACCTTTGAGTGATCTGTTGCAATTCAACTTTTCATTGATATTTATAGTACTATTTTTGCCTTGCAAAAAAAAAAAAAAACTTAAAACTTCTAAAAACCCTAAAAAAATCTAAAAACCATAAAACACCTTAAAAATGAAGGTGGAAGGAGGCTGGTGTGGGCTGGATGTGGCTGGAACAGGGCCAAATCACGGCATTACCGCGGCGTGACCGCGACGTGAACGCGGCGTGACCGCGGCGTGACCGCGACATGTTGGCCCGGTCCAGCGACATCCGCGGGGCAGTATCTTCTGGCCAGGAGCGATGGGAGTGGGAGGAGGCTGGAATGTTGGTGGAAGGGGGCTGGTTTTAGGGCTAGAATGTTGGTGGCAGCGGGCTGAAATGAAGGTCGAAGGGGGGTGGTGTGGGCTGGATGTGGCTGGAGCAGGGCCAAATCATGACATTACTGCGGTGTGACCGCGACGTGACCGCGGCGTGACCATGGCGTGACCACGACATGACCGTGGCATGACCATGGTGTGTTGGCCTAGTCCAGCGACATCCGCGGGGCAGCATCTTCTGGCCAGGAGCGAAGGGAGCGGGAGGAGGCTGGAATGCTAGTGGAAGGGGGCTTGTTGCAGGGCTGGAATGCTGGTGGCAACGGGATGAAATGAAGGTCGAAGGGGGGTGGTATGGGCTGGATGTGGCTGGAGCAGGGCCAAATCACGACATTACCGCGGCGTGACCGCGACGTGACTGCAGCGTGACGGCAACGTGTTGGCCCGGTCCAGCGACATCCGCGGGGAAACATCTTCCACTTAGTTTCAAATAGGATGATATGGATGGCATGAGAGGATGTTTTCTCAGAATATTTAAAAAAATTAATGCTAATATGTGATGAATAGAGGATTGGATGACCCCTGATATACCTAATTCGGTGAGGGCTCGAATGCAGGTGGAAGGGGGATGGTTGCAGATGCTGGGGGGATGGTGCGGGCTGATTCGAAGGTGGAAGGGGGGCTGTTGCGGGCTAGAATGCTGGTGGCAGTGGGATCAAATGAAGGTGGAAGGGGGCTGGTGTGGGCTGGATGTGGCTAGAGCAGGGTCAAACCGTGGCGTGACCGCGGCGTGACTGCGGCGTGACCGCAGCATGTTGGCCCGGTTCAGCGACATCTGCGAGGCAGCATATTCCACTTAGTTTCAAATAGGATGATATGGATGGCATAAGAGGATGTTTTCTCAGAATATTTAAAGAATTGAATGCTAATCTGTGATGACTAGAGGATTGGATGACCCCTGATATACCTAATTCAGTGAGGGATCAAATGCAGGTGGAAGGGGGATGGTTGCAGGTGCTGGGGGGATGGTGCGGGCTGATTCGAAGGTTGCAGGGGGGCTGTTGCGGGCTGGAATGCTGGTGGCAGCGGGCTCAAATGAAGGTGGAAGAGGGATGGTGTGGGTTGAATGTGGCTGGGCAGGGTCAAACCGTGGCGTGACTGTGGCGTGACCATGGCGTGACCGCGGCGTGACCGCGGCGTGACCGCGGGGTGACCGCGGGGTGACTGCGGCGTGACCGCGGGGTGACCGCGGAGTGACCGCGGCGTGACCGCGGCGTGACCGCGGCGTGACCGCAGCGTGACTGTGGTGTGACCGCGGCGTGACCGCAACGTGACCGCGGCGTGACCGCGGCGTGACTGCAGCGTGTTAGCCCGGTCCAGCGATATCTGTGAGGCAGCATCTTCCACTTAGTTTCAGGATGATATGGATGGCATGAGAGGATGTTTTCTCAGAATATTTAAAGAAATGAATGTTAATCTGTGATGAATAGAGGATTGGATGACCCTTGATTTACCTAATTCGGTGAGGGATCAAATTTAGGTGGAAGGGGGCTGGTTGTAGGTGCTGGGGGGATTAAAATATCACATGCCATGTGACATGGTCACACAACATGGGATCTATCTTAAAAGTCTAACGACACTTAAAGAGTGTCTTGGTTCAAACAACCGTTTTAATAAAAAGAGGGAAACCCCCTACATAGATATAAAAAGGGTCAAGTACGATGTGTAATTTATGACTAACAACGACATCAAGTATAAGGAAAACATTAATGAAATAATGTTAAGCAAGGTATACCACTGTGAGTTTTCGCAGACAGCGCACCTCCATTGGAGGGGTTTTATTACAAAAACATGACTTATTTACCAAATGAAACAATTATATTAACTAACACTTATTCAAGAATTGAAATTTAATATAAACATGCAAAATTAAGGAACCCAAAAATTAAAAAATCCCTGATTAAAATTGGGCCAAAGAATAAAAACGGAATAAACCTTACCCAAATCTTGAACTCATTGTCTTCGATGGTGGTGGATAGAACCGGTCTTATAATAAGAAACCACCTATAATAAAATAGCGGGAAAAGAAATGAGATATAAAAACTTCTTATATATATGTGATCAGTGTGTCAACTGTAGATAGAAAAAAAGGACACATTTTACACGCTTTAGGTAATTATACAGATTTTACAAAGATTAAATCATCTTAAAAAATGAAGAAAAATGGATTCTTGAAGCTACTAGATTGAACAACCTTCAATTACAGGACATACCTGACTATAGAGACTTTTAGAGAGCTTCCTAAGCAGGATTTTCAGCATGAAAAAATAATAGGGACCATCCTCAATCAGGAATGTTCCTAAAACCGATGAAGAGTGTATCCCTTAACTTCTACAATACCATAAACTACTTAATAAATAGACAATTCATAACTAAATATTAGAATAATACATGAATGATTGAAGAAAGGGACAAAAAAAGAGGCATAAACACTTACATAACACAGTTTGGTTCCAAGTGTAGAAGTAAGAAAATAGATGACACGAGAACTCATCCAGCCATTCATAAAATTGGATCATTGGCATGAATGATAAACCATCATTATCATCTTCCAGGGAAGCTATCTATAACAATGCTCAAATTAAACATAAGTTTTCTTCTCCATGTAAAAGCACATATATCATGTTTTTTTATGAAATCTAGTTCTTACATTGGAAAATCTGGAACCAATAAATTTCATGGTTGCCAATGTTTTAGGAGGATCATTGGAATCCATACCAAGTAAGGAATTGGATAATGAAATTGTCAAGAGATCAATGTATGCATCAGCAATAACAAAATCATCTAACTTTGCATAAGAATTAGACAAGGAAGAGAAGAAATATGATCTCCCAGAAAAGGCCACTGATGTTACATGAGTTTTCAACTAGTGAGTGGTTGTAATATGTGAGAAGCTACATGGCTACGATTTCCAACGTATGGTTTTAAAATAACATGCAAAACTCATTTAACTCTTCGATAATTGAATATGGAAGAAGTATTAGTTGGTGCTTATACATGGAAGTGAAGGATTATTTATATACTAACTCTGAATGTGTGAATATATTATAGAGGAGATCCAATCCTAGAAATATTGATTTAAATATTGACATCTCTAAAGATTTTTGACACTCTTAGATAGGATTTCACTTTTTAAGTACTTGACAGTTTTGGTTTCTCAACCATATTTATTAAGCTTATTCAAGACCTTATCTACAAATCAAGAATCTCTTTCATTATTAGTTGGTCTCACAAAATATACTTCGGTCATACCCAATGGGTGAGATAGGGGGATCCTCCATCAACTTTTTTATTTGGAATTATCAGGGATTAACATATAAAATGCCTCCTAAAAGCTACAGATTATGGGGCTTTATCACCAGTTAAGGCCACTAGAAAGATAAGAGCACCCACCCACTTGTTTTATGTTGATGAAATTCTCATTTTTTGTCAAAATGATGACCAATCACTTTCTTTCATCAAGGTTATTTTCAAGAATTATGAATATATCTCAAGACAAGCCATTAGTTGGAGGAAATCTAAGCTTTATTGTAGCAAGGAAATGCATGTTTCCAGCCCCCTGCCCCCCTTCCCCCCTCCGCCCTGCCCCCTCTGCCCTGCCCCCTCCGCCCTGCCCCCTCCGCCCTGACCCTTCCGCCCACCCCCTTCGCCCTTCCCCCTCCGCCCTGCCCCCTCCGCCCTGCCCCCTCCGCCCTGCCCTCTTCCCCCTTGCCCCCTGCCCCCTACCCCCTTCCCCCCGCCCCCTGCACCCTGCACCCTGCCCCCTACCCCCTGCCCCCTACCCCCTTCCCCCTGCCCCTGCCCCCTGCCCCTGCCCCCTGCCCCCTGCCCCCTGCTCCATGATTTGGCAATTTTCCATGGATTTGTTATTTCTTTTTTGAACTGAAAAGAATGGACCCATAACCCCCCTACCCCCTGCTCCATGATTTGGAAGTTTTCAATCATCTCCAGCAAAGGCCTACTCTTGGGTTTGTTATTTCTTTTTTGAACTGAAAAAGAATGGCCCCATAACCCCCCTGCACCACCACCACCCCTTCCCATGTACTAGCCTCCCCCCACCAAACTAGTCCCCTACCCCCAAAACTAGTCCCCTCCCCCAAAATCACCCCCGCCCCTAGCATCCACCAGCCCCCCCTCCCACACCACCCCCAGCCCCCTAGCCTGCACCAGCCCCCCAACCCCCCTAGCCTACACCAACCCCCCAACCCCTGCACCACCCCCACCCCTGTACTAGCCCCCCCAAACAAGCCCCCCCCCCAAATCAGCCCCCACCCCCAAACCAACCCTCTCTAATTAAAAGGAGTTATAATATTCATCTCTTTTTATCCTTATTTTTATAGTAGTGTATCAATAATATATAATTAAACTCCCCATCCCTAAATGGTCTATAACTTATAAAGCGTCCAATTTATATAATGTAATCAATAACTAGAGGATAGGTGTGTCCTTTATTTTCTTCTAAAATGTTCAAAACAACAATTCAACACAGGTATTATTTTATAAATAGAAGATAGAATCATGAATACTTGAATAATACCAATCCCGAAATGTATTAAAATAAAATTAAAGAGGATATAAACATGAAATATAATAAAACCTCACATAATGAGGAAAATTAGTCACCTTATGAGGAAAAAAGTGCAGCAAAACTCCATACAAAAAATGTTACTGCAACATCCACTTTTTCTGCTCTTTTATAATTATAAGTGCTTCACTTCATCAACAAAAAGTCTTCATATTCCTCTCGGACCAACCTGACAATCAAGTAAATAATCACTATTCAGCCCTCTGTCCAAGTTAATCAAATGTGGATTCAACTGAGCATTATTATATGAAACAGAAATTTAAATCATTCTATCAGATAGGCATTAACAGATAGTCTTCATTAAAAATGTCCTTAAACAAAAGAATGATTCCAAAAGGATGATAAAAGTTCAGCATGAAAAACACCAGTGATTTCTAATTCAATAGGTAGATCTGATGAAGACCTCAAAACATGATTGAAACTAATTTGCAACTCCAATATGGAAATGTAATACAATAGAAAATTAAAAATACTACATTTTATGGTAAAAAGAGATAGGGAACCAATGGTGCATGGAAGGATATAATCATTCATTCTTATCAAACCTACACTAATATAACAATATTAATTTTAAAATAATGAAATAATGAAGGAGTGGAACCACAAGTGAATAGAAGAAATAAAATAAAAGTGAAAAATGATTAATATAATGAAGGGTGCCCTTATATAATTCTATCATCAATTATATAATAATCTCTTACAAAATAAATTCAACCCCCTAAATAATACTCTGGAATGACCTAAGATCTCAATACATTCACTCTCTCTTCAGTGTGTTAGGTTATGTAGTGAAAAAAATGATTTTTGATACACTACATTCACCTACCCATGGTAATTCAGAATGCTTAATCACACCTACGCTCCCCTGCATCATATTAGAAATGAATGAAAATTGTGGTAGAATTATGTGTAAGCAAAATTAATTGAGAAAATCATGATAAAATTTTAAGGCGCATGGATAATAGTCTACTACTCATATGGAAATAATCCAATTTCATGAAAATTACACTAGATAGATGAAAATACAAATTCATTTAAATTAATGGATTTTGATGGGGTAATGTCTCTCCTTTTAAAGTAAATAATTTTAAGCTATATTTTATTATTATTTTAAGTTGTATTACATCTTAACATAAACTTGGTTCACATATATCAAGAAAATAAAATTTGACATAAATACAGTCATATAACTCTAGATTTAAACTGAAGCCATAACTAACTCTTGAAGAGGATTCTTTCCATAGCTGCATTCACCACCTAATGATTACAAAGCAAATCTTCCCACTGTAAGCAAATATCTTCTTTAACGGCATCCCTGTTATTCCCGTTCAACTTGAAAATGCCTGCCCCTGGATGTCTCCTTAATTCTGCAACTCCATCAATATCATTGCCTCTTTTAGAGATGGGGATAGAAAATAGTACTAGGATATCTGAATTGAGAACACTTGATACTTCTGGAAAGAAATGAGAACTGCACATCTATATTTTACCAACTTCATCGATGATGAAGAGAACAGTAGTCTAAACACCATCACCAAATAAAACAATTAACTAATCAAAAACCATTATGATATATTATAATTTTGTTTGAAATCAATCTATTTATAAGTGGGTATGGGGTTATTTATCTAATGGCCACATCAAGGTCATATTCCACATATTATTTTAGTATCGATAAGAAAGATCAATCTCATTATTCATTGGATGGGTTACATGTGTCTATCTAGGAGGGTTGTTATGTCTTTATCTAAACTCTTCAATCTCCTATATTTTATTGACAATCTCCCATAAATAATACAATAATATTTAGGAAAATCATTCCAAGATGTCAAATTTATCTCATTTGAATATAGAAAATCAGGTTTCTCTAGATTTTAACACCCATCAACAATTTCCACATGTTCTTCTGGTTGAATTTCAACATTCCCTAACCGATTCACTCATTATCCAGCTCTGATTTTTCAGTTTATAATATTGGTTATTCAGTTTTTTCCTATGATTTTTAAGACTCTAATTGTTTAGGAATCAATGGTTTAGGTTTTAAAATAGTTTTCCCACTCTTGGGAATAGTAACTACATTGAGTTATTCATGAGTGGTTTGTGTCTGAAAAGATTCTTCTAAGATATTGAGGAAGGGTATACCTGAGTGGGAATGGATTACATAACCATTTCAATGTTTTATATATCTAATCTCAATGATGAAAATTGATAATTCATTTTCAATATTTTTTAAAAAAATATTCTAATAATTTATATGGAAAATATTGGATTCGATGTTGAGATGGTTGGGATTAAAATTGGACATGGGTTCAAAAATTTTCCAGATGGTTAGGATTTAGACCATGTATTTGATTGGGTAATTGATTATCCAACCAATTAAATTTAGTATTTTCATTGTACAAGTGATGGAAATTGTTTTATTCATAAATATCTTGATTATTCAGATCATTCTCCTCCATTAATGTTATCCCTAGAAGAACTTCCCGGATTAATGTAATAGTTGGGATATTATTGATCACTCAAGAAGAACCTTTTATTGGAAAATCTTGCACTTTGGGAGTCTAAAGTGGTGAATAATGATGGTTTCACCACTAACAATAATTTCATAGTAATGTGGAAGATCCCCTGTAATGTGATAGATAACAAGAATCTCATAAGGTATCTCTTTACTGGATAAATTTTATGCAGAAAAGTTCCTCCCCCTAAGTGTGAATGATATTTGTGCCTTGATTGACGGGGGACCTAAACTTCCTAATATTATAAACTGAATACCAAGGAGCACTTGCATCATCATGTAGGAGTCTTAAAAGAATCTTGGAGTTCTACTCAACCATAAAAATATTGTGGTTATCTATCATCCAAATTTAAAGGCTGTTGAGTAAAGATCTTTTCTACACCCAGATAGAATTACCTAAACCATAAAAGAAACTATATTTGATAACCATAGATCCCCTAGAATCATGCACAATCCCTCCTCATAACTCCCTATTTACATGACCCATTCACGTTATGTTTTAGTCCAACATTGGGGGGTATCCACTTGATCGAACACCCTAGAGGAGCTCTATCATTTGTAATCACATCCCTAGGGAGGATCCACTTACTAGCAGCCATTCTATTTTCAATAGTAAGAAGGGAACCTAGTTTGTCCATGAGAGAGAGAACATGAACATGAATGAATATAGGGAGCTATTATTTCTTTCACGACCCTTGTTCCTTGTCTCCTAAACCACCCAAAACACCACTGAAAACAATATTACATGAAGGTAAACCATATATGAATGTTTCTCAACACTTTGAAATAATGTACACAAAAAGTCAGAGATGTATCCCCCCCTAAAATTGAAATCCCATAAGTTTCCCAACAAGGTCCCAAGCAAAGAGGGCCCATTCTACATCAAAAAATATGTTCTAGACTAACTCAGATTTTAGCCTCTCACAACACATACATGGTGACGGTATCTAAATTAATTTTCTATGGATATTAGTTTCAGTTGGTATTCCCTTACTACAAAACCCCCAAAAAAGTATTTTCAACTTAATTGGGATTCATTTAGACAAGACTTTTCTCACCCACTCATCATGCTCCTGGTTTGATCTTAATAACAAGTTAAACTCTAAAGAATTTAATTATCCTAAGGTAAAATTTGAGAATTTGGACATATCCGGTTCATCGATCATATAAATCCTATCATAAAAAATCTTATGATCCTCATCGAGGGATGCTGATATAAGCCCAAGGTTTATTCTCACATTCCTAGAGTAAATGTGATGGATTGGGAATCTAGGGATGAAGTGAAAATGAACTAACATGTTTTCTTTCTAGTAATTGATGTCACCCCACCTGCAAAACAACAAACCAATTGCGGGATCCTCTAAGCAATTTTTTTGAATAGTAGGAATGGGAGTTGATTTTAGGATGTCTATTTCAATTTTTGGGTATTTGAGATTTTAATCCCCACTGTCAACCATACCTAGAAACTTTTCTAAGAGTGGGATCATACCTAGATAGGGTACCAATGAAATAAACACTAGATAAATGTACCTTATTCATGGATCGATCACATGTATGATAAGAGCCAGCCCTAGGTCAAGCCCCGCAAGCTCCTGGGTTAGGGAAACAAGCAGGCTGGGGGAAACTAGCCACTCCTTTTCTTCGCCCGCTTCATCTCCATCTTTGCGTGCCACCCATCCTCCCTGTGATCCTGACAACCCTGACCTCACTATCATAGACATTTTCAATTCTAGTATTTCATCTGAGAGTAACATGATGTTCATCCAGGTCACTACCTGCAACATGTTTGGCCCCTTCCACACCTTTTCCTCACTCATCGCTCTTGTTGTGGCTGTCATATACATCATGTCCATTTTCACTACAACAACTTCCTCCTTGCGCGATTCTTCACTAGTTTCACCTGGCCCGGTTTCTTTATTTGTTTATTTAGATTTTTTGGCTTAAGAACCTAATTATAGAGGTTGGAACACACAATATTAGATGGGGATACCCATAAATGAAGGGGATTACTGAGGTTTCCAGTCTAGGAAATTAATGCTATTGAAGGGGATCATCACCTGGTCTTGATTGTCAAGACGCCCATGTAAAACCACTTTGATTCATTTGAAATCCAGATTATTCGTGCTAATTTTCTAACTAAATAAAAGGGAAACAATTTCAGGACCTACCTTGGGAAATTTCATTTCCTGGGCCGACCTTTTGTATGATGAGGATCCCGAGAGTTGGGGTGACCATGTCGAAGGAGGAGGATCCCAGGAGGTGAGGTGACCGCGTCGGAACCGTGCTGGAGCCTCATCATAGAAGGAGGGTCGCAGGGAGGTGGGGTGGCTAGGAAGATGTCAGTAGAGGAAGAGGATCGCGGGGGGGGGGGGGGGGGGGTGGAGGTGGTCGCATCGGAACCATGCCGGAGCTGCGTCGGAGAAGGAGGGTCACGGGAAGGTGGGGTGGCCACGTCAGAGACGTCGGGAGAGGAGGAGGATAGGGAGTAGGATCGCGGGGCAGTGGGTATCGGAAACTCGTGAGGACGGGGGAGGAAAGGGATCACATAGGGAGCTAATTCTACGAAGAGAAAAATAGCCGTGGGTATAATTGATCTATAGACATGGTTTGTATTGTCTGTGGATATAGATCCGAGGCCGTAGGTCCAAATTCTAGTAGTGAAAATCGACGCATTGAATCTCAAAGGAGAATCTCAAGTTCATGCGGCGAACCATCCAGCATGTGGCGACTGTGGTAACAACCACTATATGGGAGAATGCCTAGGACTTCCATCCGACCCTTCGACAAGCGAGGTGATATTTGTTGCTCAAAATCGAGGGTCGAATCAATATCAACAGTACCAAAACCCGACATGGCGAGATAATCAGAACCAAGGCTGGGGCCAACAACAACAAAACCCTCCGCCCCAGCGACCACCCAGCTACAATCAGCCTCAGTACCAGACCCAATTTCTGATACAAAAGTTCCAGCAGGGTTCCTATCAATAGCAAGGGTACCAAAACCCTCGCCCACAGCAGAAAAGGCAACAACCACCTCCACCACCTATCCATCCATCTCATCAAGAGAACACATCAAGGTTATAGGACCTGATGAATAAATTAATATCAACTGCTGAGATGAAATTTCAGAACCAGGAGGCTTCCATTCGAAGCCTTGAGAATCAAATTGGCCAGATAGCAAACCATCTATCAGGGAGGCAGCCCAGTACACTACCGGGAAACACCGAGAAGAACCCAAGGGAGGAGGCCAATGCTATCACCTTGCGGAGTGGAAAAGCATTGCCACAAAAGGAACCATCAAAACAGTCTACTACACCTCCTCTCCCTGTTGAAAATGAAGGTCCAGTTTCAGAAGCATCTTCATCTAAACCACCATCACCGGAGTCTTCACAGAATAAAGGGAAGGAGGTCATCAAACCATTCATGCCTGTATTACCTTTTCTGGAGAGGATGAAGCAAAGGAAGATGGATCACCAGTTTGTAAAATTCATGGAGGTATTCAGAAAGCTACATATCAACATCCCATTTGAAGAGGCCCTGAATCAAATGCCCACATATGAAAAATTCATGAAGTAAATCCTCTCAAATAAAAGGAAGATGGAGGATCTGGGCGTTATTTCACTGACAAAGGAGTGCTCCGTAGTTTTTCAACATTCTATTCCTCCAAAGCTCCAGGATCCAGGTAGTTTTACTATTTCCGGCACAATTGGGACCTGTGACTTTGGAAAATCTCTATGCAACTTGGGAGAAAGTGTCAACCTCATTCCATTCAGAGTTTTCCAAAGGCTCGGGCTCCATGATTTGAAGCCAACCCGAGTATCCCTTAAACTTGCTGATCAATCCATTAAGTATCCGAAGGGGCTACTAGAAGATGTACTGGTGAAAGTGGGACGATTGATCCTAAATGCTGACTTCATTATCTTGGACATGGAGGAGGACTAGGAGGCACCACTTATATTGGGAAGACCTTTCCTGGCCATAGGGAAAGTCTTAATAGACGTGCAATAGGGGGAGTTGATTTTTTGGGTAGGGGATGAAAGAGTCTCTTACAATGTTCTAAAGGCTGTCAAACAAGCATCGTTACCCGAACATGAGGGCTGCTACACAGTGACTACCATGGATGAACAACTGAGTAGACAATAAGATGATCTGGTATGTTCTTCCATTTCAGATGATATTATTATTCCAGAAATTCCCACTAATGAAGCACTAGAGGACCTGAAATTCATTGAAGGCCAGGCCGGCCACTACTATCAATGAGCTGTCATTCCTGACATCCTAGAGAGGGAAGAATTACAACCTCTGGTACCTTCAGTTCTTAAGGAACCTGAGCTAGATTTAAAACCTCTCCCACCTTCCTTAAAGTATGGGTATTTGGGTGATCATCATACTTTTCTCATTATACTTAGTGCAACACTATCACAGGAATAGGAGGATGCACTTCTTCAAGTTTTGAAGTGGAGAAAGCAGGCAATTGGATGGACAGTTGCAGATTTGAAGGGTATTAGCCCTACTATTTGCACCCACAAGGTGCTACTTGAAGGAGTGAAGCCATCTAGACAACCCCAACGACGTCTGAACCCTCCCATGAAGGAATTTGTAAAGAAGGAGTTAATCAAGATCTTAGACGCAGGAATCATTTACCCTATATCAGATAGTCCGTGGGTAAGTCCTCTGCAAGTGGTCCCTAAGAAGGGGGGCATTACTGTGGTATCAAATGATAAAAATGAGCTCATCCCTACTCGCACAGTCACGGGCTAGAGAGTCTATATATATTATAAGAAGATGAACTACCCTACAAGAAAAGATCATTTCCCCCTACCCTTCATGGATAAGATGCTAGAAAGTCTAGCAGGGCATGAATATTACTGCTTCCTCAATGGCTACTCTGGCTATAATCAGATCTCCATTTCCCCAGAAGATCAAGATAAGAGCACTTTCACCTACCCATACATAACATTTGCCTACCGCTGGATGTCTTTCGGTATGTGCAACGCTCCCGCCACATTCCAGCGATGCATGCTGGCTATTTTTCACGACATGGCGGAACAAATCTTGGAGGTCTTCATGGATGATTTTTCCGTTTACGGGAAGTCATTCACCACCTGTTTGTGGCACCTGGAGCTAGTACTGGAGAGATGTGAAAACACTAACCTAGTTTTGAATTGGGAAAAGTGTCATTTTATGGTGCAAAGTGGCATAGTTCTTGGCCATAGAATTTCATCAAAGGGGATAGAGGTGGATCCAGAAAAAATAGAAGTCATTTCATGACTTCCCATTCCTACTTCTGTTAGAGCCATCTGCAGATTCCTGGGCCATGCAGGTTTTTATAGGCTGTTTGTCCGCGATTTCTCGAAGATAGCCTATCCCCTCACCAATATCCTGACTAAGGATGCCATTTTCGAGTTCACTGCAGCATGCACCTCAGCTTTTGAGAATCTAAAGCAGTGTCTGGTAGAAGCTCGAATCATGGTTTCTCCCAACTGGGAGACACAGTTTGAAGTCATGTGTGATGCCAGTGACTATGCGGTGGGAGCTATCCTAGGACAACGACTAGACCGAATATTCCAACCCATTTACTATGCCAGAAGGACACTCAATGAGGCCCAACTGAACTACACTACTACAGAGAAGGAGATGTTGGCAGTGGTATTCGCCTTCAATAGGTTTCGTTCTTACCTTGTGCTATCTAAAGTTATTGTTTATACTGACCATGAAGCAATTAAGTACCTGTTAAACAAGAAGGATGCAAATCCCCGATTGATCCGATGGGTCCTCCTATTACAAGAATTTGATTTAGAGATCTGAGATAAAAGGGGAGTGAGAACATGGTTGTTGATCATCTATCCCGTCTGGAGCTTCCACACTTGGAGAAGGAAGAGGATCGAGAAATAAGGGAGTATTTTCCTGATGAGAAACTCTTTTCAATTATTGAATCCCCTAGGCCCTGGTTTGCTAATATTGCTAAATATTTAGTTACAGGTTCCATTCATCTCGACCTCTCCTTCCAACAGAATAAAAGATTCTTCTCTGATGTTAAGCAATACTTCTGGGAAGACCCACTCCTATTCCGATCCTGTGGAGATGGGGTGATCCGACGGTGCATCCCAGAGATGGTGGTCCAAGGGGTCCTAGAATTTTGTCATGCCTCACCCATTAGAGGACATCATGGGCCAGACCGTACCATAGAAAAGATTCTACAATCTGGATTTTTCTGGCCCACCGTGTATAAAGATGATCGAGCCTTCGTTGCCCGTTTTGATCCATGCCAACATACAGGTAATATGGGATGCAGAGCCGAGATGCCCCAGCACCCCATCCTGGAGGTCAAGATTTTCGATGTCTGTGGCATCGACTTCATGGGACCATTTCCCCCTTCTTTCAGGCATACCTATATCCTCGTCTGCGTTGATTATGTCTCCAAATGGGTGGAAGCCATTGCTACGATCCGCGACATAGCCAAGGTGGTCGTAAACTTTCTCAAGAAGAATATTTTCAGCAAGTTCGACATTCCTCATGTGCTGATCAGTGATAGAGGGACTCACTTTGACAACGCATTAATGAAAGGAGTGCTGTCAAAATATGGGGTGAAGCATCACATGGGTACACCATACCATCCCCAATCAACTGGACAGGTGGAGCTCTCCAACCGTGAGCTCAAACAAATTTTGGAGAAAACAGTGAACACCTCACAGAAGGACTGGTCCAAAAAGCTTGATGATGCTTTGTGGGCCTATCTCACAGCTTTCAAGACACCATTGGGGATGTCACTATTTCTTCTCTTCTATGGAAAACCTTTTCATCTGCTAGTGGAGCTGGAACACAAAGCATATTAGGCTGTCAAAGCCCTAAATTTTTATCTGAAGGCAGCTGCAGAGAGACGTAAGTTCCAACTATCAGAACTTGATGAAATCAGAAGGGAAGTGTATGAAAATGCTAAATTGTACAAGGAGAGGACAAAATCCATCCATGACCAGATGATTTCACGAAAAACATTTCAACCCGGGGATCGGGTACTCCTCTTCAATTATTGTCTTCATCTATTCCCAGGAAAGCTCAAATCAAGATGGTCAGGACCGTTCCATGTCCTACGAGTATTCCCTCATGGAGTGGTGGAAATTGCTAAGGAGGATGGTCAACTGTTCAAGGTGAATGGCCAACGCCTAAAGATTTACCATCCCATGGAAGATACAGTAGGACCAATCTCCACCACCCCTTTTAGGTAAGTAAGGTAGGTAGGTCGATCCAACGACCTAAACCAAAGGTGCTTCCTGGGAGGCAACCCATAGGTTACACGCCGTGTCCCATTTATATACAAAATGTGTACTTATCTTTTTAATTTATAATATTAATAGTATAAATCTATATAATAACAAATAAATAACCAGGGATGATGCCGGTGCCGATGGTAAAGTCACTGGAATTTATTCGAGCCATCCCTGGTTCGAATCCTCCCGACCTACCTTCAGCACGGGGTTCCTCCCTTTATTTACATGGAGTGTGTGGTATTTTTCATATATTTTTATAAATGTGTTTAAATATAATAAAACCCATGATGGGGATGGGATGGTTGTCTAGAATCGTAACCCGGTCCCAAAAGACCCGGGTTCGAATCCAGACAACCGTCCCATTTCCATCATTTGTTCTTTTAATAAAACCACACGACGTGCATTTCAATATACGCCATGTGCGCCATAATTTTTCGATATAAGTTAATTTTTTTTTTCAAAATAAGAAATAATATGCGGGTGAAGTTGGAGGATTGGAAAAGTCTCGGCACCAGGTTCAAAAGACCAGGGTTCGAATCGTGCTAATCTCCCCACTTCATCCCCATCCCTTCCTAAATAAAAACCACACGACATGCAATTATTTCTTCCCGTGTGTATAGGCCATATAGATTAACTATATATGAATGATAAATATGGGAAATAGTACGATATTCACTCCAGTGGTTGAGGGCTTCCGTTTGAGACGACCGATCACCGGTTCGAACCTCGCTCCAAGCACCGGACCAAAGGTTGTACTTCTCTTTTTCCGATTTTACATTACACGACATGTATTTCCCAATATACGTCGTGTATAGTTTTATTTGTAATAGAATTTGTATATATATATATATATTTTATTTTAATTATTAATAATACTAATTATTATATAGTTTATTATAATAAATATATATTTATATATATATTAATTTCATATTCTTAAAAAAAAATTGGGAATACACGACGTGTAGTCAAAAAAATACACGCCGTGTATCGCGACTATATAAGCCGTGGGCCACCCAGCTTTAGCCCGTGTCGCGCGGCCTCCCCATTTCCTCCTCTCTTCCCGTTTTCTTCTCCCGAATGCCACCCGAACCACCATACTCAGATCCGTCGATTTAGGGAATTTCGGGTTCTGATTCTTCTTGCATTACGACCCTCGGTCAAGGTACGCCGTTCTACACCCTATATTTCAAGTTTTTAGACTCGTTTAGGGTGATGTTTGGATCTTCTGACCGTTCGGCTTCCGCAATCATGACCACAACATGAAGAACACACGCCATGTAGTTCGGTACATGGCCACACACAAAATAATTCGAAATCTGAATATACACGGTGTGAATGTTCGGTACACACCGTGTACCTTTCCTTGTCGTGCCCGCATGTGCTTTTGCACACGACCTCACACACCATTTTCTCGTACACAGCATGTTTGTTCGGTACATACCGTGTATGACATTACTTTTAACCCCTCTATGTGTAGCCATTGACACGGAATCTTACCCCATGTTCCTATACACGACGTGTGTGTTCGGAACACACTGTGTATACCATTTCCTTTGGTCAGCCCATGTCTCACCCCCTACATGGCCATGTTCCTTGAGTTAAAGACACAATGTGTATTTAACCTACACGGTGTGTAGTTTTTTCTTTGCAATGATAAAAACATGGTTGTGTTGTTTGTAACACACGACCACCTACACTTTGTCTGAACATGACGTGTATGTTCGGTACATGCTGTGTACTCTTACATGGTCTATTTTCGCCCTCAGCATGTCTATCCAGGGAACACGGGATACTCTACATTTTCGACTACACACCGTGTACTCTGGATATACACGTTGTGTACTTTTATTTTCCTACTTTCTCACATTTTCTTTGTTTTGTTTTGTTTTGTTTTGTTTTATTTTTCTTTTGTTTGGTTTTATTTCTTTTTCAGGGTATGGAAGATCACGATCCTTTCTGAGGGAAGCGGCCGGCCTCCGCCACCGAGGGAGAGGGGCCCATCAATCGTCGGATCCGACTCCGACCTCCTACGCAGCTGGACCCAGATGCTCTGGTCTTCGATCTCCCTCTATTGGCCATTCTGCCACCACTCACTCCCTCAGCAGAGGCTGAGCCTACTTATGTTGCACCTCCACCTTCCGACACCAAGCTTTCACACACCACTATTTCTGCTACACCAGCTGCCACTCTCCCTGAGCCATCTTCATCAGCAGCTGGTCCCTCATCGAGCCCCCCATCCACCGATCCACCCTCTACTTCAGTAGATCCACCCATAGAGCCAGCCTCTACTGCTGCACCTGCACCTGGGTCGGGACCTGCCGGTGCTCCCTATCCCTGCACGGTATTCCCGGTCACCGATCTAGCATATGACAGGGTTCGACGCTTTTCTCACCAGCCAATACCATTGAGTGGATGATACTTGGACATCAACATTCTATGGCAGCTCAGTATTTAGGAGGACTTGGAGGAGCTTCTCGGGCACACCCTACTCCTAGATATTTTCCAGGTCAACACTCCTGTTTTTCGCAATTTATTTTTAGAGTTCGCAGCCTCGTTTGAATTTGATGGAGCAGAGTACCGGGAGACACCTGGTGATGTGGTGCCCATAGTACGGTTCTGGCTAGGCGAACAGTTTTTCTCCCTCACCATGACCAAGTTTGGCCGAGGGTACGGCTTCTACCCCCATCCCATCACCCTACCTTCTGTTTCTACCCTATCCAGGACCGAACGCTATGAGCTCATCGCTATGTGGTGGGAGATCGCTGGGCCTGACCACCGGTACTCCCCTACTTCCCAGAAGAGCACCCTTATCGCTGACCCCATCATCCGCTTCACCCATCGGTGCTTCAGCACCATCCTTTTTCCCCACCATGAGGATATGGGGGTTGTGACCGGCTGTGACATGAAGCTCCTTACCTGTGTCATTCGGCACGACTACCCAGACCTCCCCTATCCAGCCGCCTCCTATTTCCACTCCATGTTTACCGGCCGTCAGGGCAACCTGAATGGCGGGTTTTACACCACCCATCTTGCCCACCACCTTGGGGTATTCGAGCCCTCTTTGCCTCATGACCTGTTAGGTTCCCCCCAGTGGATGGAATTTCTCATGATCATTCGCATGGGGATGGTCCGGAAGCAGGGGGTGCCTACATTCTTGCCTAGGCTCACCCTCGCCCACCTGCTGACCCTCCTGCCCCAGCTGATGCACCTGCTCCTCCTCCCCCACCCCTCCAGTTTCCTCACCCCACACCCTTCCTAAAGACCCTTATTCTTATAGCCTTCCTTCTTCTGGACCACCACCATCCCCACCTACCACCACACCCTCGGTTGATCTCACCCTTTCCCTCCGCCTAGCCACGGTGGAGCAGGTCTTGGGTCGCTTCGACAGCCGCTAGGATCAGCTGGAGCAGTAGTTGGTTCGTATCATCGGCCGCCAGGACACCATTGCGCGACATTTGATTCGTCTCGAAAGCCGCCAGGAATGCATGGAGCAACTATTTTTGCTTATTTCTCAGCATCTTGGTCTTTCATTGCCTCCGCCACCTACCTTTGCCTCCGCTCCTGGCCCTTCTGCTGCTGCTCCACCGCCCTTCACTACACAGGCCACAGACTCTGTTCTGCTGTCTACTGTGGGCCCTGCTACTACTTCTACTAACATCACCACTACTTCCAGTCCCAAGAGTGTTGCTGAGCTTCATTTTACAGATCCCGTGCCTGTGGCTCCTACTTCTCCGGCTTCTCGTCCCACCACCGGGTCCACGCCTTCAGCTTCCACGCCTCCTGCGCCATCTCTTCCAGCTGATCCTGTATTAGATGATGCCTCTTCTAAGGCGACCCCATGACTAGTTTTGGTACATATGCTTTTCATTGTATATATATTTGTGATCTCTTATGCCTGTGTTTATTATGCCTTCTTGTAGTGTTCCTTTTTCCCCATCACAGGTACTCTGGAACATTTTGGGCTGCACTTTTACTTCACATACCATTTTCCTTCACCTAGACACGAGGGGAGTATTATTTTTCACTTGTTTTTCTATTCTTTCTTGATCTTACTCTTTTCGTTACTTTCCCTCAGTCTGGTCCACTTTTTGTGTCCCCACTTTACCTTGTTCTTTATTGGGAACTTGGTGGACCACGTGCAATTTTCAGTGTGGGATCTCTCTATTTCATCTTAGTTTTTTCCCTTGAACTAATCTAGGAGACATCATTATTATATTATATATTTGAAAAATTGAGGCAATTTTTGGTTAATCATATTTATCAATGCTCAAGTTTTCAGTAGGAACTTTTTGAGGGTTGCATGTTTATTCTGATTCTTAAGTGTTTTAAAATGATTGATGATATAGTTTCAATTGAAACTTTTAATCCTTTATTAATTACATTGATTAGGCTAATCATTTATATGCATGTCATGACCTGATTGTCCCTGTATTATTTTTCCACTCCCGATAGGTATTCTAAACCCTTTTTCTTATTTCTTTTCTAAATACCCTATTTCTTGAGAGATTCTTAGGATATGCATCACTACCAGAATTTGCATGTTTTCTTTTCAAAACATGAATAATTTTTGAATTAATTTAAAATGATTGAGGCACTAGATTTTTGTCACCCCTTTATCTTGAGACCTACCCTACATTTAATCTTCATTAAGCCCATATAAGCCATGAACAACCTTTATAAGAAGCCACTTTAAAAGCCTATTTCCCTTCCTACCCTATTTCTTTTTGAACTTTGCATGATTATTCATTTTGGAGCTTTAAAGAGGGAGTTTTCAATACATGGCATATTTTTGCGCACAATCACGAAATAAAGTGTGGGGGAGTGCCTCTTGACTATTTGGGGCAGAAAGGGTTCCAAAAAATTATTCCTTGTATTCATAAGTGTTTCCCTTGAGTTCTTCTTACTGAAAAAAAACCAAAGAGAAGGTAACCTTGTGCTCATTTGATTTCAGAACCCTACTTAATTAAGGGAAAAGGTGGTGATTACAACAGCATTCGACTGAGCTTGTGAAGGATAAATTTTCATTGAAATTTACTTTGAATATCATGTAATGTTGTTTAAAGGAATTAACTTTCCTTTTTCAAGCCTCAGAATTTATTTTTCACATCTGAACCTACCAACCCTTAGCCACAGAGACATCTGGACCTTATTGATAAAGCCCTCATGATCATTGTAATTCAATTTTTCCTAAAGTAGAGAACAAGATATCTTTCAAACCTATGTATAGAGTGTATATACCTTAGATTGAGCATAACTCTGAATAAAAACATCTTGAGTGTGGAGTGTGTTATTGACTGGTAAGGTAGATCATCAAGTGGCATGCTTATTTTTGAAAGGTTGAAAAATGTGTTAGGATGAGAGTAGTTAATTTAATTATATATATGAGGCATGATTATAATATCTTATGAATTGAATTTGTTTGTGCCTTTTAGAATTTTCCTCAGTAACTTTATCATTTATACTTTTGATTAATTGAATGCCTTCCTTTTAAAAGTATAGGCTCTTTTAATTAGATGTTGAGATTTGCTTGAGGAAAAGAAAACAACTAAGTGTGGGGGAGTTTGATGCACCCGATTTTTGTATACATTTTCATACATATTATTGAAAATAAAAATAAGTTTTCACCAAATACCTACTTCTTAGAAGACAAATACTTTGATTTTTGTGACCTTGTATATTTTTAGGAGCTTTCTGGATAAAATACATAAATCGAGGGAAGTCTGAAAATTTTGAAACTACACGGTGTGTACTTTATATACATGCCATGTACATCCAGACAGGGACACAGATCGAAGGAGGGAGTACATTCCCATTTCACCAGGTAGAAGCTACATGCCATGTCGGGCGACATTACACGACGTGTACTACATTCTAGAAGCGGTTGTTGCCGAGAAGAGTCTACACACCCATGTGGATGTTGAAGGAGACACAACATGTTCCATTTCTACATGCTGTGTCTACTATTCTAGAAGGGGTTGGTGGACACATTTTGGAATTACACACTATGTATAGTGGCGCTACACACCATGTACACTCACCTACCAGGCGACGCCGTGTTCAAAGTCAAAGACAGCGTGTTAGGCCGCCTACCAGCAGAGAAAATGAAGCCCAAAGCGCGTTGACGGAAGTACATGACGTGTAATTTATATACACTCTATGTACTTTATTTTTCTATAAATAGAGGCCTTGGCCTTCAAATTTTGAGAGTAAAAAAAACCATTAGATGAGGGAGAAGTTCTACTGCTACCATTCCCAAACCACCGTGGTGCCGTTGTTCCACTATTCCACCTACCGACACCGCTCCTCGAAGCTTACACAATGAATTCATCAGGTATCGAGTGTGTTGTTCCTATCATGATTTCCATTTGTAACTAAAACCCTTGTGTTGGGGATGTGGGTGATGAATGATTGTATTATGTTGTATTGATTTAGATAGTTGTGTTCATTCTTCTTAATACTTATTATTCCTCTCAAATCATTGCTAATTATTATTGAGAATTTTGAGCCAGACCAAGGGAAGAATTCTCAGTGATATAAAAGAAGAGTAAATGTGAAAGCTTTCATGACCATTAAAAAGGTTTCACCGATTCATAAATGGACAGAACCAAATTAAGAATTGAGAAACACTAACTACCAGACCAAGGAGTCAATTTCTTCAATTCCAAACAAGAGAAACCGGACCAAGGAATCTTGTGATGAAAGGAAATCTAGAATGATGAATTATCATGAACAACACAACCATTTAAGCAATCTGCATAAAAAATCCTTAATCACCACAACCCTAATACACTTTTCTTCCTATTAAAACACCTTTAAATCACTTTTTGTTTCCTTTAAATTGTTAATCATTTTCTTAAAGTAAACAAAATAGTTTCACTCAATCCAAACCAAGAAAATCCACTCTAAATTCTTCATGTTTCACTAAATTAATTACAAACTCAACTGAACCAACGCACTGCCAAATTTCCCAATGGATCGACCCCGTACTTGCACTACACTAAGTTTAAGAGTGGGTAATATCAATTTGGGGCACCGATAAAATAATTTCGGTGGAACTACTGACCATATGTACCTTGACTTAGTCCAAGAAGCCTCATAGATCTATCACACATGATCTTGATCCATATAATATAGGCCGCTTCACCTAATTCCTTCATATAGAATCACTTGCAAAACCATGCCTTATCCTCTTGTAATGATAGTATATTATTTCCAATTAGTAATATGCCATTGGAATATACTACCTTGAAAAAATGTACTCTCACTAAATCACTTTTAAACACATGGATCACATTCATTATTAATGAAACCAAATTCTTGTATTGATTTATGGAACTGAATGTTCCATGACCTGGATACTTTCTTTAATCCATAGATGGATCTTTACAACTTTCATAACTTTTTGACATTTCCTAGAATCACAAACCCTTCTAGTCGTGTCATATACACATCATCCCAAAGGTTCCTGTTAAGAAAATCAATTTTTAATTCTAGTTTCCAAATCTCATAGTCATGGTAAGCCACTATGGAAAGTAGGATTATGATGGATTTAAACATAGAAACTAGAGAAAAAGTTTCATCATAACCAATGCCTTAATGTTGTATAAACCATTTATCTACTAGCCGTGATTTATAGGTATTTAATTTACCTTACATATATAACTTTATATTGAATACCCATTTACAACCAATGGGTTATACATAAATTGGTGGATCAATCAAAACCCAAACTTGATTTTGATAAATGAAATCCATCTCATAATTCATGACTTCTTTCTACCTTGTAGCTTCTGAGCTCTCTACTGCGTCCTTGTAGGAGAGAGGATCATCATTATCAACCAATAATGAGTCACCATTATCAGTGATCATAAAACCATATCTCTCTAGCCCTATTACCTCTCTAGATCTCTTATGCAGTACTTGTGTTTCTAGAATAACATCTTCCATGGGACTTGTGTAATCAGTTCTTATACCAACACTTATGTATCTTGAGCATAAATTTCATCAAGGTCAATCTTTGTCCCACTATCCTCCTCAAGGATATTCTCCATCTGAAGAAATAACACCTATCTTGTGATAGTTAATTTCTTGTGTGAAGGGTTGTATAGATAATATCTCCTTGTTTCCTTGGGATACCCTATAAAGATACACTTCATTCATTGGGGTGCTAGTTTGTTTCTTGATCTAGCCTTAACAAAGGCCTCACAACCCCATGCATGAACATGTGACAAAATGGGTTTTTTTACACACCATAACTCAAAGGGGATATCGTTTACTTCTTTATCTAGAACTCGATTTAGTAAGTATAATTCCATATGTAATTCATATCCCCAAAAGGATAATGGTAGGATTGCGTGAATCAATATAGACTTTATGATTTTCAACAAGGTATGGTTCCTCCTCTCACTAACACCATTCCACTATGGTGTATAAGTTGGAGTGATTTGAGATAAAATCCCATACTCCCATAGAAATTCAATAATGTATTGGTTATGATATTCATCACCTCAATCCGATTGAAGTTTCTTTGTCTTCTTACCAAGTTTATTCTCAACCTCATTATTGAAAACCTTGAACTTCTCAAAGGATTCAGACTTTCACCTCAATAAGTATATATAACCATACCTACTCAAATTGCTGGTAAAAGTAATAAATTACGAGAATTCACCTCTAGATTCTACTTAACAAGATCCAAACACATCAGTGTGTACCAATTCTATAAGATATATGGACCTTTCACCTTGACCACTGAATGATGATTTTTTCATCTTTCCTTGTAAATAAGCATGACATCTTTCAAGTGGCTTTAGCTCAAAAGAGTCTAAATAACCATCTTGATAAATCTTTATCAAATGATTTTCATTTATGTGACCAAAATGGTGATGCCAAAACTGGGTGTCACATGAGTTGAACATATTATTTTCATTATTAATTTCCAATATTTGGTTTTCACAATTCAATACATAAAGATAGTTATTCAATTATTCCATACCATAACATATGCTATCTTTATAAAAGTAGCATCCTTTATTTTCAAATTTGAAAATAAATCCATTCATATCCAAGTAAGAAACGAAAATAATGTTATTGGTAACCTGAGACACATAATAATAGTTATTTAATACCAAAATCAATCTTTTCAACAATGTGAGTTGGTAGTCTCCAATGGCTAGAATAGCCAACCTCACTCCATTGGTAGCCCATAGATCCACCCCATCTTGGATAATCATATGAAATATACTTGGTTACTATATGTGGATATAAATTTGAGCACCATAGGTAGTATCTAATACCCAAATCGTAGATATGGAAAGGTTACAATAAATAATGAATTCATCTGAAGCTTCTCCTTGCTTATTTAGCTGGGTACAATTCCTCTTCCAGTGGCCCTACTTTCCATATGAAAACCCTTGTATTTATTACACATTAAATATTTATTTATTATATAAGAGTACACATAATACAATCTGAAATATCTAGAAGTCTAGTGTCATTGGGTAATTGGTTACAATACATAACAACTTAAATAGGGGGTGCATCACCATTATTGAAAACATACTTAATATGCTCATATTATTCCATCGTTCTTAAAACTACATGAGATAATCTAGGGACATACATAAGAAAGGGTTGAGATAAAAATCCAAGTAAGGGAATAATAAAAGAATAACATGAAGAAGGTATTACATGTTATACTATATTCATATCAATGGGACATAAAATGGATGAGAATCACAAACATGAACATTGAGGCGTGACATAACATGATAACATAAAGACAACATGGGAATGTGAAAAAAAACATTAAACATGGAATCATAAGAATAATTCAAGGTTAAACACCAATAAAACATATCCTAATGTGATTAGAATAAACTCCTATGCACCATACATAGAATCTCATGAGACTAAAATATTACCCAATGCATTGGAGCACTATCCGGGCACACCCATCATAATCATATCATGCACATGCATAAGTGTACCACATAGATCATATAATATAAGAACATATTTCATAATATTTAATACGATGATAATGTATTTTGGATTATATACATGTAAGTACCCAATAAAATAAATATAAGTGCAAAAGGTGAACACCCTTGATAGGAAATGGGTACAAGTATTCACTACACAATTTTTTGACATGGAAAATCGCGGTGAAATTTTGGCAACATAATGGGGGTGCATAAATGTTCATGGGAGGAATTAATGAGAATGAAATATGTCTAATAATTTATACATAATAAGGTAAATAATATGGATATGTAAGAACATATCCCGACATTAGTAATTGGAGAAAAATGGCATAAGATAATGAAGATGCTTGAATAAAGAGGGGGAGAGGATCCCTTACCTTGAGAGGGTGATTCCAAAAGCTTGGGAAGTACTTATTGAGAGTTTGGGGGAACCATGGGAGGACTATATATATATGGGATGGAAGATTAAGGATGTGATTCAAGGTCTTTGAGTGAAGATGAATTGGATCTTGGGTGGTTTTTTATAGGAAAAGAGAAGGGAGTTTTTTTATTATATCTCAAACTTAGATTTTGGACTCTATATAATAAAGTAATAAAAAAAACATTACCATGGTTTTTTACCATGGTTTCTACAAAATGGGAGTGGTTTTCATTATTTTATAAGTATAATGGATGAAATTATTAAAATATTACCCTTGGTGATGTGGAAGTGAGTCATGTTCTTAAAGAAATGATTTTAAAAACTTAAAATATAATATAAGTTTTGAAGTATTCAAAAAGGATTTATAAAATTAATAATATATTCTAAAAATAACATTATTTTAAATGGGAAACAAATATTTGGTCTTGGATACCATTAATAACATTTATTACAACACTTTTTGGTCATTATGATGTCATAATACACATTGTATATTTATACAATATTTAGTTTTTTTAATTGAAAATTTGACTCTCAGAAAATTATGAAAAATTCACCATTGGATAATTTTAAAGTTATGATTCAAAAAATAATATTTATTTTTTATAAATAATTTTCTAAATATGTTAATTTTCACTTTTAAAATACGAATCGACATTTATTGAGAAATGCTGGGTTTTTTTGACAATAACAGTTTTAAACCCTTATAAAAATTATTTTTGACTTAATAAAATTATATTATAAACTATACTTAATAAATATTATTTAATAATAACAATTTATTAAATATAATTTATTTCAAAAATTTATTAATTTATTAAAAGTAACGTCTTAATTGAAATTATATATTACCCAAAAATATAATTCATGTTTTATCGAATAAAAATAAAAATAATTTATAATGAAACAATAGTAAGAAGTAAATATAACCATTATTATATTGAAAATACAATATAAATATTCATATTATTAGGGTCTTGATACATAGCCTTTTATTACACCAACGAACACCCTGAGGGTAAGGTGCGCGATGGTGAGACTATCATGGGGTGGTTCGACATACAAGGTTTGGGTGATCTCAATAAGCTTGAAATTCTCTTGTAAACGGTTTCACTCATGCTTTAGTTATTGGATCTCAGATTAGGCTTGGTCAAGGGAAAATACCAATGATTCTATCTCCCTTGGAATCTATAATTAATAGGATTTATAGGGTACGATCCTACTAGTTGAGGCAATCACTTCCTTTGTCTAGTTCAATTGGATTTGTCAAAACCCTTTATTTATACTAATCATATGATCACTATTAGATGACTATATTATCAATATTCATGATTCTTAAGGTTATTTGAAATCTTATAGGATATAATAAAACAAAATAAGTTCATGTGTTTTCTATAACCATAATACATAATATGACATTTAATTAAATAAAAAATGGACTTTTATTTATAAAGGCCGGGTCATTACCTGCCACATGAAAAATATACTGCATCCTATTATTTCCATTACATTTAGATATTCTTCTTATTGGAAAGATAGAGCTCTGTATCCTTATAATTGGAATGATTATTTTTTTCCTTTTTCTTGTTCTTCCTATTCTTATTTACCATAAGTGAATCAGATTTGTCATGCCCCATGCCTTTATCAACTTAGAAAATAATTGTAAGAAGTTTCAAAAGTGTATTCTCAATATTGTTCATATTATAAATCATAATTAAACTCTAGAAGTTATTGGGTAGTGAGGAAAGAATGATATCTGTGCGTAGATCCTCATGGATCTTAAAACCCAAGATGTATAGGTGCTCAATGTATCCAATCAACATGACTACATGTGGCACAGCTGTAGCCGAATCTCCAAACTTTCATATGAATAGGTCATTAGAGATCTCGTATCTCTATGATATCACCTTATCTTGATAGAACCCTTAAGGCGAGGAACAATGCTATGTGTATCCATATTCCTTATATTTTTTTAGAAGCTCATTGGACATAGATGACAACCTCTTTGGAAATGAACTCAAGAAGTGGGGTCTCCAAAACATGAAATTTCCTTTTGTGGCATAATATAATGTGGAAGCACTTATACCATTCATAGAAATTCACAATGGTGAGAAAGTTATCCTTCTCTAGTATGGATCACAATGATATTGTTGATGTCTTTTGAATTTCCATTTCTATAAATTAAGATCAGATAATTAGTACTTTGTTTGATTTCAAAATAGATTAATAAATTTAAATTTAATTAAATTATATTAATCTCCCACTATTTTTAAAAACCTAATATCCCTCACCATTAGTTTTGGAATATATTATCACTTAGATATTATAGTGGAAAGGATCCATATTCCCTTCTCATAGCCCATCATTGGGCTTGAAAAGCTATTTGAAGGGTTTTAGGTAGGTGTATCTTTCCAAATAAATTAACTCATAGTTCCTTGATCTATTGAGTGGAATCCCCTATCCTGAAATCATTTTTTAAAAATATTTTCTCAACCTTTTCCTCTTAGTTACACTAAGTCCTGCTTGGGTAGCCAACCCTTGATGTAAACCATGTTAAGTCAACCCAAAAATTCAAGTAAAAAAGTTCCATGATAATTGAAAGCACCCCAAATTGGGTTGGTCAAACACTTTGAACTATGAGTTCATTTTTAACTTAAGTAGTGGAAGGATATACTGACTTAATATTTTAGTTGATGTATTTTTATACTTATGCATAAATTCAATTTTATACTTTTAAATTCCTTGTTAATATTTTGTATACTTTTGTGATTAATCATGTTTGATAAAAACTTTATGCATAATACAGTTATATTTCATTACATCTTTCATGCTTGTCAATTCATTTATTAGGTGACCATGTAGAATCTGCAAACATAAAGGATTAACCATGTAACTGAAAAAATAAAATATAAGTGAGATTGTCGACACCTTCCAAATGATCATCGACAAATTCATAAAGAAAGAGATACCTGAATATGGGTATTATTTTCCCCACAAAGCAAAGGAAGAAGAAGGTGGACATGATTACATGGATCACATGAACCCCTAGAAGACATGAAATTTCATGACCCGATGAAGGTCATGTGGACGGTCACACATGGTTCATAACCAACAACAGATACCGTGAAGTCCCTTTGACAAAGCCTCCTTGTTATTGTGAATTCATCCCAAGCACTATTTGATCAAGTGAAAATAGCCAGATAAATCCCCCCAGGTCACATGACTTGTCCACCAGGAATATTCCTGAAAAATATCCAAAAATCTTTAGAAATAGGAGGAAAATATCCAAAAATTGGGAGCCTATTGTGGTCATAAATTTCATGTGATGCATCACTAATAGGTAAAGTGATTGTCTTTGAAAACACTCATACAAACTTACGAGATCCCCAACCTTTGAAAAATAAACAAAGGAAATAAAAAGGGGAAATATAGGAGCCTCATGCAGTTATAAAACTTGTGTGGCATGCCCCAAGTGGTTTAAAATACACCATAAGCACCTAATTACATTTTCACCCCATCTTGAGAAAGCCTATTGTCATGTCACCTTCACAACGCGTAGGACCTCAGATATGTCCTAATGACCTCATGCTCCCCCTTTGGATCTATGAGACAAATAGAAGGGCTTGTATATGAAGTGCTCATACATCTCCATAGAACCTTTTATTGGTCATACAATGAATCACCAATGGGGAGAGTGATTGTCTTCAATAAAACTCAACAAAACTCACAAAACCCCAATGCCCTTGTAAAATAAACAAGGAAATAAAAGGGAAAAGGAAGGAGCCTCTTACAGTTGGGAAACTCATGTGATAAACCTACATGGACTCACAAGACTCCCTGAAAATACAATTTGATCTCACAAAGGCCCCCTGGAAAGCCATCCTTGTCTCATGGAATATCCCAAATAAGGCATCCTGATCTCATGAAATTCCTTAGACATGTCGGCTTGGAAAAAATAAAAGTCCCTTAGCATATCTACATGATTCAAAAAGACCCCATTAATTGGAAATAATCCAATCAAGGAGGTGTTGAAGATATAGTCTTGCGGTCATTAAAAATCATGTGATTCCACTGGAATGACCTACAATAGGATCTCACAATATTTCTGACGACAAAGCCCTCCACTGACTCCATCTCAGATTTGCGTGATACGTGCTGCACAAAGACACAAATAACCATGGTGGCGAGTCCTATAAATCCCCCACCCCAGCATCAAAAAATGAATCCTTATATGGATAGATGAATCCTTGGAATCTCACACCAATATACCTAGGAATAATAACAGATTTCTCAGAGCAGCTGATATCATGACCGGGAAGTTTTCCATTAGGTAAGATCCAATGAACAACTGGAGAGATCATGCAGCATGCATAGAAAATTTGTGTGATCACTCATAGATCACACAAAGTAATTATGGTGGGTCATGCAAAGGACATCCCACATATATGATAAAAACACATGCGATTTAAAATAGGACAACACTGAACAAATCTAAGGAATATGAAATAAAAGGTTGGAACAAAGACTAAAAGATGGGAGACTTATGTGAAGAACACATATGCCGATCCTCATGCGCTTTTCATGAACCACTCAAGTCATGTGACAACACCAGGACATATTTCCCAGGTCATGCGAAACTCCTTTGGTATACTATTTAGATAATGTGAAGTCCCCTAGACATGTCAAAATCAAGTCACTTGGAGCCCCCTCGGAATGCCAACCAAGTCTCACGAAGCCCTCCAGGCTTTCCATCCAAGCCTTATGATGTTCTTCACACATATCGATCAACTCATATGGTGGCACTAGTATATGTAATTTGAGTCTCACAATAGCGCCAAGGTATATCAACTAGCTCTCGTAACATCCTCTGGACACACCGGCCAGAACTCGAGATGTACTCTAGACATGTCAGCTAGAATTCACAGTTCCCTCCATACATGTCAGCCTGAATAATACATCACCCTCCAAACATGTTGAATTGAATCTCGTGATGCCTTCCAAGCATGTCAGGAAGCTATCATGATGACACTAGGGAAAGTAAGCTGGATCATGTGGCACCCTCTAATCATGTCATCTAGGATCATGTGATGGCTTCTAGGACAAGCCGAACGGGTCTTCTGATATCCTCCTAATAATCCAGCCTTGATCATGTGGAAACCTTTAGACATTCCATTTAGGTTATAAAAATTTACCTCAGACAAGTTAAATGGGTCATGTGATTATCTCTAGACATGTCAGGCATACATCCTCCAACATGTCAAGCAGATAATAAAAGAATGTTGAGCAGAAAAATCAATGCATGTTAGGCAAACAAGTAGGCTAGGTCAATAGGGAATCCTAGGACTTGATATCCTCATCTATCCTTGGTGTGTAATCCCTGATCAGAAGGGAAAAATCAATGTGTAATCCCTGATCAAAATAAATGCGATGACTCTAATTCCTTCTATAACCATGATACATAGGACGCCTCTTTGAGGCCTGAGCTCTACATAAAACTCCAAAGGGTTATCCTAGCACATAAGTCCCACATCCATAAGCAATGAGACTGATTATTTTCCATAAATTGTTTATCACACTGAGCATATCTCACATGGGCTTAGGGAGGTGCAATAGTCATTTCATTTACATTATGAATCTTCACCATCCAGGGAAATCTTAGTATGTAATCCCTAATGAGTGGAATGATGTAAACATTCCCCATGTGAGGGAATCTACCTTGGGTCCAATCCCAAGGCATGATCGAACTATGAAAACTCCGATTCCTGCTATAACCAGGATACATAGGACATCTTATCGAGACTCGACATCAAATATTCAATACTTAATTTCCCGCACATATTTCTTATCCACATGAATTTAAACTACTCAAGTTTAACGAACTACATGGATTTTGATTCCTATAATAAACAAGATATGCTGGATGCCTCATAATGACTCAATACCCTCCTCGTAATATTAAATTCCTCTTTTCATGACAACAAATTCTAAAGTTTCTGGCTATACGGATTCAGCATATAAGTTTCTATTCATATTGGGAAATGGATGAAGAACCTCAGATATATACAAGTGGATTAACTAATGAGACCCCCCTCTCCTACGCAAAAAATGGGTTAACCTATGATCATTTTTTGAGGGAAATTGGTCCTATATTGGGATTTGGAAGAGATTTTTGAACATATCTTAAATCTATAAGAGAGTCCTGAAGTAAGTAATTATCCCCCCAAAAGGGTGTGATGAGCCCTACCTCCCATCCTCTCAACGAATATGAGTTTCTAAGCGTCATTGGGTCTGAAACCCCAACTAAACACCTTCCTTTAGAAAGCAGTTCTATACCTAGTTATGGATGTGGGAACCATTGTGGGTTTCCATTAAGAATGAAAATAGCGACCTGATGTCAATTATTGTTCTAAAAATCACCCCCCCACAATCAACCTTTGAACCAAAATGAATTTACCTCAGTATCCTATTTTATATCAAAACAAAAAAATGGTGAACCCAACATGAACCTATTTAATTGAGACATATCCTTCATAACATAAAAAGGATAGATTTCCCAGTTCTCATCAAACGATTCTATTTGCTCAGTGAGGTTTCCCATTTGTCCCTTCTCCATTGAAAAATATTTGGTGATCCTGACATGAATCTCTCAAATAATAGAATGACCAGTTAATCAAGCATCAAACCATTTTACTTTTCATATTCTACACAATCTATATTCCTGACATAAAACCCTCAAATAGAAGATGGCCAGTTTTCCACGTGTCAGGTAACTTTATTGGAATATCAAACAAAGATGATAACTCTGACATAAATATTACAGCTGATCCTCTATAATCAGGGTTCCAATGAAATAAGTCCATCCTCACTTTGAAAATTCCACATGATAATAATGACCAGATCAGGAATAAAAGAAAAATTGTGCTAACCATGCATATCTAATTGAGAACGCATCATGCCTATAATATTGCACTAATTAGTGACCTTTTTCTTTATTGTATGCATGAATGAAGATACTGCTCTCATCAACAACATCCCAATCTGAGATAATATCTTTATCCAGTGATTGTGCTGGAGAATCAGCTATGGCTGCAACCCCTATGGATCACAAAATGATCTCACTTTCCTTATAGTTTCAACATTAGGTGGTGAATACAATGGTTCGAGAATACCATCGATGTGGTACAATCCTGACCCTTGAATCTTATCCTAAGTGTCTCCAAGTACTAAAACCGATGAGTCTGCATTGTCCAAAGAAATATTCAGCTAATCCAATGGCCCTAGTTGCCACAACCAATCACTCTAGGAACTTATTCTTGGTGGGTGATAATAACCAAATTTAGTATCTAATAAAGGTGGACTAGAGAGTCAAATACAACTCCCTTCCAGTTTAGGTGCCGCCGAGGAGGGCTCCAGTCAACTATCGTCGCCAAAACCATCCCAACAGTATCCATCAATTTCTTTTTGAGGGTACCACCTAACACACTACCACCTCTGATACCCATGCATGGGAAACAAGGAAGACTCATTGGGCGAGGAAGGCTATGGATAATTATGAGTGGGCTCATATCCCCACTCCCACTGACAAAGTATGTTGGCATATTCTGGTAGTAACCAGGGAGTAGGATCATATCCCTACTCACTCATAACAAATATACGGGTATATTTCTACAGTAGGCATGGGGGAGGCATATATCTCTACCCCCGTGCACGAATTCCATCGGCATATTCTAGTGGCACAAGGAGGAAAAAAGTGGACTCATATCCCTTCTTCAATTGAATATATATTCTAGTATATAGTGGATATAGAAAATGTGTAGGATTATATCCCTACAAACGCTTTTCTAAAATTCCAATACATCTTAGAAATAGTTGAAGAACTCCGCCAAAATATTTCAAAACTGGTACAAATATAGGGACAGATGCATATTCCTATCTCTACAACAAGGGAAGCTCAACACTCTGATCACTATGAACAATTGGTTTCTTTAGAGAAAGCATATATTATTTCTCCCATTAAGTAGGATTATCGATATATTCTGGTAAAAGATGAGGTGCTAGACTGGGATCATTCCTTGTTCCAACTGGGGCTCACCAAGTGAGAGAGAAACATGCCTAAGTAAAGGTTTATATATCTATAGAAAATTTTTGACGACATATTACAAAGGCCCAGGATCAGGCTCATATCCCCTTTCTTCTTGGGGCTCACCAAGTGAGAAGAGAACATGCCCTAGTAAAGGCTCATATTACTATCTAAGAAGACCAGTGGCATACTCCAAAGGCCCAGGTTTGAGCTCATATCCCCATTCTAATCGGGTCTCACCAAGTGAGAATGGAACATGTCTCGGGATAAGATCATATTTCTATCAGTGAATCTTCCTGACATATTCCAGCAAATCATAGAATCTAGGTTCATATTCCTACTTCCACTAATAAATGACTACACCAACATCCTTTAGAGGAAATACAGGAGGAGTCTAATATCCCTTCTCCCATTCCATAGGTCCATTAGTATATTTTAGAGTGGAATGCATATTTGAACCAAGATCATATTCCTATTCCAACTAGGGATCACCAAGTGAGAGTGGTACATGCCTCGGGGCAGGCTCATATCCCTCCTACAAAAGACTAGAGACATATTACAAAGTCCTAGGATTGGGATCATACTTCTATTATGATCGAGGATCACCAAGTGAGAATGAAACATGCCTCAGGATAGACTCATATTCCTATCAATAATGAGGGAGCTCATTGGAATATTCTAGTAGCTTCTCAGCAGTAGGATCATAATCCTATAGAACCAGAAGGTTATAAATAATTTTCATAATCTGTTATATAGTAGGCTAATATCCCTACAAAATTCCAAAAGATAGGGAAACATATTCCGACCACAATGTAGAACGAGGCTCATACCCCTAATATGCTCAATGCTAGTGTCCTTGAGGTTATTCAAGACATATTCTTGACACCGCAAGGGTCCTTTAACTCTTTAACCGAATAAGAAGACAATAATTACCATGATAGTATTCCTATTATCCCAACTAGGTTAAATAACCTAATATGGGGGGGGGGGTGAATTAAGGTATGATAGAGTAAAACAAATTCCCCTTCAAATCTTGTTTTGTTGTTAAAAAACACTCTTATCTCTCTTTACCATAGCAATGTATGAACAAAATTGAAATCATGCATGAGACAAAATGATTTTACTTGGTTCAACCTCACTAGGATATGACCAAGGAGCATACAACAACAATGTGATGATGTACCAAATCCACTAAGGCTCACTACCAAAATACAAGGTTTGGGCTAGATCACTTTTATGCCCAGACTCACTGCCTTTACAATGTTTAGGGCCAAATCACTAATTTCCCAAGGTTCACTCCCTAACTATCTTTTTATGGATCAATTATAGTGGAAAGTATCAACTTATTCTTATTAATTTTCTCACTACTATGGAAAGGATCCACACACAGTTTATGGACATATAGGTCTCTTCATTATCATTAACAAATTCATCCTCAACTGTAGGTAGATGCTCTATTGAAGTCATGTTTTCACCTGATAGATAGAATCCACTTTTATTTGTATTGTTAGTTTGTAGAAATTTATTTCATGAACTATTGTAGTCCCTCCAAAAACTTCTTTCTTCCTCCGTGAACTACCTTTAATCCTCTATGAACTGCTTTGCACCACATGGCATAAGTGCTTCGTGGATGCCTTTTTCTTTATGGACCGCCCATGCTTTACGGACTACTGATGACTTATATATTTCATCTAATATGCAATCCATTTTCCTTTTTGAGATACTGATCCCTGCAACACCCTTTTTTGTACTATCCTCATGAACTTTCTCCTCCACATAATTGATCCCCATAAGTAACTTCCACCTTCACAGAATCCTCCCATGCGAACTACTTCAGACTCCCTAAATTCTTCCAATGATGATATTCTCTAATGTAATCCACTCTATATAATGATGTGATTAGGGTCAATTATATAGGTAAATAAATAATACAGAACCTGATAATAAAAAATACCCATAACTTCAATGCGGTACAACCTTCACCGCGAACTGCTATGCGGTCTGCATAGCACCGTAATCCTTTATGGTGGTCGATGTCATCTGCAAAAAAAAAACTTTGTGGATCCTTAAATAACCTTATTCATTATTCAAATGATGATCCTACCATGAACAAAGATCCTCCAACTAATGATGAATCTTCCACGAACTGATTTCACTATGCGTTTTGCGTAGCACGCTTCACAGTTTGCATATCTCTTTTGCAGCCCACATAGTGTAGCTGCGCTTATTATGTGGTCCGAAAACTCCATGCTTCATGGTTCATGAACTAGAATCCATGAAATCCTTTTTAGTCCGCATAGTGTAGCTGTGATTATTATGTGGTCTGCAAACTCCATGCTTCATGGTCCATGAACTACGGTCCATGAACTCCTTTGCAAAAATCCTTCCTTTTCCATAAAACAAAATCTTGATTTTGAGGCCCAAAAATTAGCGAACACTAGGAAACTGCACCACCTTAAACACCTCCTTCAGTAACACCAACCATACTGAAATGACTTCATCAGGTTTTTTCAACAAAAATAATCACCCAAAAAACTTTGATGTGGCACCTTGAGGGTTTTTTTTCCAACAATAACCCCTTTGTATTTGTTGAAAACACTTCACATTTTGATACCTCATTAAAGATTCTTCCATATTCTTCAAAGATTCACTTATTAAGATTCAAATAGAGATAAATGATTTAATTAACACATAATCTAATCCCACATGATCCATTATCATCATAATAAACAAGAGTAGTATTAAAAGTTCATCAATGAATCATTTCTTTCCAAAATCACTCAGCTACTTTCATCACGAACCTCATCTGTCATGATGTTTAACCTTTGATCAACCATAATTAGCATCATCAGATTTAAAACCCCCCCTAATTAGTTACTCCCTTATCTCACTGCTCCCCCTATAAGTTTCTCACTTGGTCTTCATTGAGAAATTTTCTCCCCTTTTATAGCCACAATTTCCCCACCTTTGTCAATGAACCCAAAGGTTAATTCGTTGTGGTCTGCAATAGGGTAAAGAAAATAGATAAACATATTCGGGAAAAACACATCACACCTCAAGTATAGGGGGTCCCATATTCACACTTTTTCAAGTTGGGGAGTTGACTAAACTCCCATATCTAGTCAATGTCTTTTATATGATTCTTTGGGTAAGGCCTTTTTCATAATGTCCGCAACCTATAGTCATGTTGGCACATATTCCAAATTCACAATCCCTTGCTCCAAATTCTCCTTGATCAAATGATATTTTATTTCAATATGATTTTTCCTTGAGTGTTGGAATGAATTTTTGATAAGTTTTATAGAACTTGAATTATTATAGTGGATTCCAATTAGATACTTTACTTCAAATCCCATATCATCAAGCTGCTGCTTTATCTATAATAACGGCATGTACTCTTGAGTAGCCACAGTATATCCAGATTCTGCAGTGCTTAATGAAATTCAATCTTGTTTCTTTCTTAGCCATGAAATACACAATCCACTAAGATATAATGCAACACCTGACGTTGAATTTCTATCATCAGCTGATCTATCCCAATCTACATCTGTATAGCCCAATAACTCTTGCCGATATTTTTCATTGTACAAAAAACCAAAATCCACTGTGACCTTGATATATCAAAGTATTATTTTCACTACAAAAAAGTGTATTTCCTTGGTATTTATTTGATATCGTGCTTCTTGTCATGTGGAAAAAACAATATCATGTATTTTTACTGTCAAGTACAATAGACTATCAATGATTTGTCTATATTCTGTGACATTAACTGCATTGCCTTTATCATCCTATGATAGTTTCATCCAGGTAGCCACCAAAGTCATCATCTCTTTGGAATTATCCATTAAAAATATTATTAAAACCTCCTTGGAATATTTACATTGAGAAATTAATGTGCCATTCTTTCATTACATCACCTATAAACCAAGAAAAAATGCCAGTTCACCAATCATTGACATTTCAAATTCACTTTTCATGAATTTTGCGAACTGATTGCACTGTGCTTCATTTGATCCACCAAAAATTATATCATCGAAATATATTATCACCATCATCCTTTGATTACTATAATTTTTGACTTATAGATTGTAATCAACTCCACCACACTGAAAACTGAGCTTCTTTAAAAACCGATCTAGTTTTTAATATCGTGATCTTGGTGCTTGATTCAATCCATATAGCACCTTCTTTAGATTAAAAACTCGGTTCTCATCTTCATGAATGAGAAAACCATATGGATTCTCAATATAAACTTCTTCTTCTAGAAACCCATTAAGAAATTCTAACTTGAAATCCATCTATAAAACTTTGAAATTTCATTGAACTGATATGGATAAGAATAATTTGATTGTATTTATCCTTGAAATAGGTAAAAATGTTTTATCAACATCAATAACCTCTATCTGGGAGTACCCTTTTCACACTATTCATGCTTTGTTTTGAATCATTGTGTCGTATTCATTCATCTTGTTGAAAAAGAACCATTTAGTACCGATGAAATTCTTATCTACTGGCCTTGAAACAATCTACCATGTCTGATTCTTCTCAATTTGGACAAGATCTTAATTTATAGCATAAACCCAGTTGTTATCTCCTGCTACATCCTCAAAACATTTAGGCTCTACCAGTGATAAGAACGATTCTTGTTGTAGATTCTTTATCCACATTGTCTACACTGGTGCTGTTTGATAATCAATTATGATCTTTCTATCATTTTTGGATCTTCTCTTTGATATTTGTGTAGATACTGGTTTGTGATCATCCTTTTCCTTATCAAAATCTTCTTTTAAATTAGCCACTGGAACTAGAACATCCCCTGATCTTCTTATCTATTCATCACTATCCTCCTAAGACTGATCATGTATTTTCTAAATATTCTTCTCATTATCTACTATAGTTACATCATTGATTTTAACTAAATTTATAAGCCTCTTGTTGAATCATTTATATGCTTTTCCTTTATTTTAGTAGTTAAGTAATATCCCTTCATCTCCACAGTATTCAAACTTCCTATATTTATCCTTATTGAGAATAAAACACTTACTTACAAATACTCAAAATTACTTAAACATTGGATTATTTCCATACTATAGATCATATAGAGACTTATCTTCTTCAGATATAATAACAATATATTTGATGTATAGAATGATGTCATCATTATTTCTTTCTAAAACTTTGAAGGAAGGTCTTTCTCAATGAGAATTGTTCTATCCATGTTATTGATAATTTGATTTCTTCTCTCAAATACTCCATTTTTATGTGGACTTATTACTTTTGAAACTTAGTGCCCTATGTCATGTTTCTTGAGATACTCCTGAACTTTGATATTTTTAACTCTATTCCATTATCTTTTTGGATTTTCTGGATTCTTTGACCTAGAATATTTTCAAATTCCCTTTGATAAGTTGTTATGCAACTGAACACCTCATATTCGTGATTGATTACTGAAACCCATGCCATTCTACTAAAATCATCAATAAAGAGAACATAATATCTCCTCCAATCAATATATCTTGGTGAAATTGGTCCGCAAGAATCATATGCACCAACTCAAGCACTTTTTTGACCTTTTCTCTTTTGACTTATATGTATTTTGAATGATCTTCCCTTGTTGAAAAGAATCACATGTATGTGTATGATCACGTGATAACCTAGGGAAGTTTTAAGTAGCATCACATTTCACCGGATATTCTAAGAAATTTTGGCTCAAGTTACTAATACGTTTATTCCATAACTTGTTTTATTATTCCTTGGATAGAAAGCACATATCTTCTTCTCCAATAAAAAGGTAGGATTACCTTTTGTATGATTTGCCTAAAAAACAACCACACTTTCTTTTTCCTTGATGAAACATAATATCTTGGAGAAGCTTATGGAATTTCATGAATCGCATAATTGACTGACACTTAGAAAGTTGTTACTGAGACCTTCAAAAACCAAAACATCTGCATGTCTCATGTCTTTCCCCCCAAACATTGTTTTTTTGAGCTAATAATTTTCAATCCTTCATCATTACCAAATATCAAAATACCTTCCTTTTCGTATCTGTTTCATGTCACTAGTTCCTTATTTCTTATCATATGGGAGGTGAATCCACTATCAATGATTCATATTCTAGTGTGACCAAATGATGTGAAAGTTACCTCTGCAACCACTTCCTATTCATCTCTCTTCTTTTTGATCCATGTTTTTGACTTCATACTCGATACAGATTGATAATCTTGATCTTCCTTGAAGTATGTTGGACCAACTTCATCCTAAAGATCTGCAAATTGATTTTTCATTTTGATCTCATTTGATGATACATTTAGATGATTCTTATGACCATATTTAGTCTTCTTCGGTACATTCCTCTACATTGTTGATGAGAAATATTTTTCCATTTGTATGAATCCTCTATACTTGGAACAATGACCATAAAATGATGTCCTGGAATATTGAGATCTGTATGGATACCTCTGTTGGTCTTGTTACCTTTAGTAACTCTTGGATATAGAATAAACATTTTGTGAGTTTCCCATCTTTCCATAACAATAACATCTCATGCTGGGTGCATTCTTATGTGGAAATACTACACTACTGATTCTCTCTTGGGTTCTCTGAATATTTTGGTTTTTATTCATACCCAAATCAGTATTCAATCTCAGAGTAGGTGATTTTGGTCTAACTTAAATCATTATTGATTTTTGTTTTTGATCAAGCCCCATACTAGAATTATCATTTGGATTTGACTATTTCTTCTATTCTGATAGACCTCTTTGCTCTACTTTCATCTTTTCTATCACATGAATAATCTTCTTTCCCGATGTTGTATCGAGATTCAAGAGTTTTTCCTAATCATTAAAACTTATTCATAGGCTGATGAATCCCTATTCAATTTCTTAGATACTTTTGATTTTATCTTTTCCAATGTTAGTCAAACTATCAATTTCTCTTTTCTATTCTTTGATTTTGATCTTTTACTGAATAGAATTTTCTGAGATCTCTAGCATTCAAGAATTTATTTTTTTAATTTTTGTATTCAACTCTAACTTATCTTCTTCCTGATGCTGAATATATAGTTTGGAATCATGAACCAATTTTTTAGATTTATTTGTTTTGGATCTCAAAATATCTATTTCCTCAAGAGCATCTTCTAATTTGACATGAAGGCCAACTCTTCCTTCGAATTCTACTTTTTAATTATCAGTTTCTTCCCTTGTTTAGTAATTTCTGACAATTTACACCATATAATTTGGTTAATGATCCTTACAGTTCTCCAAATCTTCTACCTTATATTCTTCTGAACTATCATCTTCTTCTGAAAGCAAACTCTTTTTTTGAATAAATTTTTCTTACCATTCACATAGGATGAAGAATTATTCATGGGAATTTCAACCACATCCTCATTATCTTCTTGAAACTTCTTGGGGCACCTTGATGCAAGATTTAAAACCTTTCCACATCAAAATCATGAAAGTGGGAGTTTCCCTTTGAAATTTCTTTTTACTCTTTGAAGATTTGAGGAAAGTAATGACATCACCTCATTCATCTCTTCTTCTTCCTAACCATCTTCTGTGGTGATCTTCTTCATGGATTTGAATACTACTTATTTGGACTTCCCATTTTCTAAAAAATATTTATCATCATTTCTCAATATGTATGGGATAATATTACTATTCAATATATCAAATGTTAGATCCTTCAGATCATTATCTTCTAATATAGAAACTTTCAAATTGAACCAAGGTGGAAGTTTTCTCAAGATGTGCTTAAAAATATTTATATCATAAATAATTTATCTAAGATCATTCACGTCTTCAACAAAAATATTTACCCGGTAAAAGAATCTATCAAAAAACTCATTAGGTTACATTCTGATATCCTCATACTTATTCCATAGAACCCACAACTTTGCTTCTATGAATTTTGAACCACCATCATAAATATTTAGAAACATTTCCCACATAGCACATGATTAATTATAGGACATCACATTTGTATATATTTCATTAGATAGGTATCCCCCTAAAGCATTGATTCCTTTTGCATCAGCATCCAATTCCTTTTTTTAGCTTCTGATAAAGCACCACTGCTGATACTAGCTGAAATTACATGAATCTTTGTTGTAAATACATCCATTCCTAAATATTGGAAGTAGTGCCGCATCTGATTCTTCCATAATTGAAAATTGTTTCCATCAAAGATTGGAATACCTTTATAATTGAAAAACTCCATTTATTCTACTGATATATAACCAATGACTTTCAACCTTTATATATGATATAAATTGTTATCCCAACTAGGTTAAATCTCCTAAGAGGGTAGGGTGTTGAATCAAGGTATGATAGATTAAAAAAACTGCCCCTTCAGATATTTTTTCATTGTTAAAAAAACACTCTTCTCTCTCTTTCCCACAGCAATGTATGAATATAATTAAAAGCATGAATGAGACACAAATATTTTACTTGGTTCATCCTCAGTGGGATATGTCCAAGGAGAATACAATTAAAATGTTCTGATGTACCAAATACACTAAGGCTCACAATAAAAAATACAAAGTTTGAGATAAAACACTTCTATACCTAGGCTCACTACCTTTACAATGTTTTGGGTCAGATCACTGATTTCTCAAGGTTCACTCCCTAACTCTCTTTTGATATCTCACTATCAGTGGAAAGGATCACATTATTCCTCTTCCTTTTATCACTACTCTAGAAAGGGTCCACACACAGTTTATGGACTTATTGGTCCATTCATTATCATTAATGAATACATCCTCAACTGTAGGTAGATTCTCCGTTAAAGTCCTATTTTTACCAACTAGATGAAATCCACTTTTCCACACACTATTAGTTTATAGAAATTTATTTTGAGAACTATTTTAGTCCTTCCATGAACTTCCTTGATTCATCCATGAACTACCTTTAATCCTGTACAAACTACTTTGCATTATGTGGCATGAGTGCTTTGCGGTCACCTTTTTCTTTATGGACCACCCCTGCTTCATGGGCTACTGATTCCTTATGGACCACCTATTCTATGTAATCCATTTTACTTTATGAGATATCAATCCCTATAATCCCCTTTCACAAACTATCCTCACAAACTATCTCCTTCACAGAATTGATCCCCACGAACTACTTCATCCTTCACAGAATCCTCCCTCATGAACTACTTCATACATCCTTGAATTATTCCAATGATTATATTCTCTAATGTAATTAAATCTATCTAATTAAGTGATTAGGTTACTTTATATAAGTAAATAAATCCCACAAAATCTTCTAATCACAAATATCTTCAACTCTGATGTGGTACAACCTTCATCATGAACTACTATGCGGTTCACATAGCATCATAATCCTTTGTAGAGGACAATTTCATTTGAAAAAAACAATTTAAAACACCTTAAATCAACTCCTTCCTTCCAAAAATGACAAGACTTATGCCAATAATGAACCTCCCATGAACTAATTTCTCTATGAAGTTCATGTAGCACACTTCGTGGTATGTATAACTCCTTTATGGTCCATATAGTGCAACATTACTTATTATGTGGTCTGAAAAATGTGTTCTATGAACTCCTTTTTAGAAAACCTTCCTTTTCCATAAAATAAACTCATGATTTTGAGGACGAAAACATTGGAAAACATTGGGAAACTGCGCCAACTTAAACACCTACTTCTGCAACACCAACCATACTAAAATGTAGTCATCAGGCTTTTTCAACAAACACAATCACCCCAAAAACACCGTGATGGAACCTTGATGGATTTTTTCCCAACGCCTCCTCATGGTATTGTGGAGATAGATCAAAGGGACTCTACTACTAACATCCACCATGTTCAACCTCCCTATGATAATATCTCCCATGGATAAGGAAATCCTCCCCTTTCCCAAACACCTCCATATATAGAGGTGTTCAAAACTCAGACTCCTTTGTTTAGAGAGGTGATCGAAACATTAGGGTCAACTGCATATATTTCCTTATCAACTTCTAGAAGAACTACACTCTAGTAAACAGGTGGCCCTAAGAATCTTATTCTATGGTTTGATCGTATGGAGATGTGTAATTACAATTAATAGGAGGCTGACATTGATATGTGGAGGGAGTTAGCTGGAAAAAACCTTCCCACCATGTTCTGGACCCTCTCTAATTCTGACTACGAGTTCCTAGATGAACTAGAAAAGGAGTTCATGCCTTATCTATTCCAAAAATATATGGGCTACTCATTAGTTACTAAAGGTTATACATCTACCCTATTCAGGATAAGAGTATTACCTTCAACTCATCAATACACTCTATTGTCAGCTGAATATGGTTGCATTTTCTATATCCCAGAACCTAGGAGTGGAAGAGCATGAAAAATGCCTATAAAATTTTTGTCTTTTCATCGCAACAACCCTCTTTTGACTAATTCACAGAGCATCTCTAGACACGTGTATCTGAGGATGGGTGAAATATGGAGCATTTCACTTTAGTATGTCTCCAGAAAGTAGAACCCTTCAGATATGACGACCTATAATGTCATAGCCTCCGGTGAAATCCTAGGACCGGGTAATGAATGGGATAATTTTCCACTTAAATAAAATACCCCTACTTCAATGATGCATAGACATCACAAATAGAGTAAGAGGATATCCAAAAAGCTTTTTAATTGGGCCCCTCGAAGCAACGAGAATTAATTTCAGATGCGGAAGCCAAGGTTGCAATAAAACTAATGAAATCCTGTAGAAACTGACTCCTTTCATAGGATTCTATTTCTCTCAACTCCCACACAAGCACAAATACATCACATAAATAAGGTTGTAGTAGAAGCTACCATAACAATCATCCAAGAGTGGACCCAGTTCACTGGGCTGTGGGAATATCTACCACCGCCTCCACCTCTCAGATCGAAAATTCTTGAGAGGATTCAGGACATATCATCAACATCTACAAAGAACCCCATCCCACTAGACTAGGGGAATTTATATCTCAATAACCATAACCAGGTTCATCATCCCCTGAGAGGGTCTTGTAAAAATTAATGGCATTTCCAGATCAACCCTATCCCATTGGGTTGGGCAAATTTAGATGCCCATCCTAGGAGTCATTAAATCCTTAATCAAAATCATCAAATCCTCAAAAATAGGATCAATTAATGCTAATTGAGGGCTTGAATGACCCCTATCCTATAGGGTTGGGTGGATTTTCATCATTTCCATAGAGATAATCAAACTTATATAGGTTTGGAGGTAAATATAAATGGTTTGAATCACATCCTTTCCTCCCACCACAAAACAAAACTTTTCTATTCAGGGATCATTTAGAAATCATGACCAGAAACTCACTCAAATTCATTACTCATAGTCCGATATAGGAGGAGCATACAACAAAGGCGATCAGACCACGCTGGGTTCATAAACCAAAATATCTCAATATGGATAGGGGTTCAAGGAACGACCTTGATGAAGGCAGTGAAGAATCATCATGTTGCATTTAAAGTAATGAAATAACCACCATTACTCAATACACCTCTAAATTTTTTTTCACTATCAACATGAAAAACATTGTGGATCAAGACACAAATGTAGAGGGCTAAAACACGAAAAACCTACCCCAAGAGGAGGGTGATTTGGATGTACAAACCAAGGATTCATGCACCCAGAACTAGAGGAGGATCTAAAACCTAGAACCTCTGAATATAGAGTTTCCACCTCTATGGCGGAAAAATTCCAAATAAAAAGGGAAAGGTGTGGCTATATCCCAATCACCTCCCAAAGAATAAAATTTACTTCTATGGAGGAACAATTTTCAAAATATGAGAATGAGATATGAAATCTCAAAAAACTTAATGAGGAGCTACTCAGGTGAAATATTCCTACTGGGTATCGTCATTAGGTGGAGATGAATATTCTTCCTCCCATAGTCGATCCTCCTGTAAAAGTGGTATCTGAGCATAAAAAAAACTCTGGATCCTAGCAGCTGGTCTACATAAATGAGGAAGTCTAAAATGATCATGAATTCCCTCTATTATGATGATATACTCTCCATATCTAGGGAAATCATTTAGTCTTAGGATGGATCAAGAATCAGTGGTAGAAAAAGGTGGGTCCACCTCATCGAGCCCCACCCACTCCCTGTAGATGGGAGGCAGTTCAGACAACAGTCCCCCCAGAGCTGATTAATGTCATCGAGTCCCTAGCTACTTGGATGAAAGGCATGGAAGGGAAACACACACCTGTGTAGCCTGAGAAGAATCCATACCCCGAATGAAATATTACACTTTGCCTCCACCCAATTTCAAAAATCCTACCTTCTCTAGATTTGACGACATGAGAGACCTTGGACAATATCTCACACAATTTTTATCTTGATGTGGTCCGATGGTGGGATGTTGAGATCAGAAGGAAGCAAATAATTTGAGGTGTTTTGTATAGACTCTGATAGGGATAGCCTTTGTTTGGTATAGTAGTATTCTAGTAGGTTCCATTGTAGGATGGGAAGACCTTCCTCATCAATTACATTATCAGTTCAGTTCTATACTAAGGAAAATGATAATTTTCAACCTGAAATATTGAAATAAATGAAAAAATGAGAGGGTTTCTTACTTTATATCCATATGGAAAGGTTTAACCTATTCATTCAACATCCCACTATCACAAGATAAACTACTGGAACTCTATGCTGAACATATCAGGGATGAGTTGTAGACACCTCTGATCCTAATGAAATATCCAAGTGGGTTCTAAGAGTTCACAAAAATGGCCCAATGTTTGGAATATTCCATTCAGTGGCCCCAGTCCAAATCTCAAATCATTCCCTCATCATAGGGAAAAAGCTAGGAAAATTAGAAACTAGAACTGTCACTCTCAAGACAACAACAGTTCCTATCCAAGCACCTAGACAGGTTCCAAACTACCCAACACCTCCTATTGAGTGTAAAGAACCACAAAATCACCCTCGTCTAGAAGCATAGAGAAATCAAGGTTGCCCAAGATTTTAGGAGTTGATGAATAAATCATACTCCTTCCAAAACGAACAAGTCCCCAATTATTTATTGGTATCCATGGATAACAACCTGCTCAAGTTTTCACAGCCCAAGAAGCCAAATAAGGTCAACCTCATTGATCATCCCAACTAAAACCCTTTTTATAGAAAGATGGGTCATAATATCCAGGACTAATTCATCTTCAAATACATCCTTCAAGGAATGGTAAATTCCAGATAGGTGGTGTTATATAACTCCTCAGAGCAGGTGGTTTACATAACCATTTCCCATTCAAAAGAAGACAATGATTGACATAAAGTTCCATCTAGGTATTGATGAAAGTTTGACAACTGGATGAATTGAAAAATAGTTTAATGAGTTCATTCCACCATGAGAGTAAAACTTCATAGACCAACAATATCTCCACCACACAATGAGGTAACATCATATATGCCTCTAAAAGGTGGTTGCGACCATCAAAATTTGGAAGAAATAGAAGAGGATTCACATTATGATCTAATGCAAGCTCCGACCCTTGCAGATTTCTTCCCTACAACATCCAAATCCTAGATACCACCCCAACAAACAGAACCCTCATTGGATGAATATATCATATTTGGTTCTTTCAATGTGATAAACTTGGAAGACCACTTCTCCAAGGATGAATATACCTCAGAATATGAGTTTCCCATGCATAAATGGGGAACGAGAGGCCATATACATAGGAACCGAGGATATAGGGGATAACACAAGCATGGTTGGATCCAATATTTTGGTCATGTCCCCACAAAATATATATATGAAGATGATACCCATAGGTATGCACTCCAATAGGACCAAAAGAGGCATGGAGGTGTCCCAAAACCCTACAGTAGTCACCCATGCCCAATTGTCTTATATGACCACCTAGCGGGGGTGAGATTATCTGATCATACTAGACAACGGGGAAAGACAATGTGACTTGCACCACTAGAATCAGATTTCACTTCAACCTCTACACAAGCACTTAGCCCATCCACCTCAAATTCCTCACCTCCTGAGCTACAAGTTAAAAAGAAACCCCACCTCAGGAAGTGCTGACCTCTAGCACAAAAGTATGGAATTCTAAAATAACTAGTGGTTGTTCTAGACAATCTCTAAATCCTGGATGCACTATATCTTTCAAAATAACTTAGGGAGCCACTTATTTAATCCCTCCAGAGCCCAAAAAAGTTCAACACAAAAGTTACTACAACCGAGGTTTATTGAGTTGAGACCATGCCACCAGAATTCCATGTTTCCATCTCATTCACTAACTGAGATCAGGAAGAGGTCATCCAAGTACACATCATTCCCTTATATGTTTTGGGAAGACTCAATAATGTAGACATCCAAAGGGCCCTAATTAAAAATGGTTCCAGGATCAACCTCATCCCAGTTCGAACCCTCCGACATTTGGGATATAGCGAAGGGGACCCATCTTTCACAAATATTACCATTCAAGTGTATGATAATAATGATCAAAGACCTATTAGGAAGATCAAGATCAAATATTAGTTTGGGGATCTCACATATGATGCTGATTTTATGGTCATATAGCAATACACCACATAAAATATCCTTCTTGGGAGGACTTTGATCCATAGCCACTTGGCGGTACCTTCAACATTCCATCAGTGTCTGAAATACCCCACTGATGGAAAGGTCGGCTTACTACATGGTGATAGTACCCCCTTATAGACACACAGAGCCACATATGATGAAGTAGGTTTCTATAAAATATAAGGAAATCAACCAATGGAAGATGATTATATACAGGTTTCATCCCCCAATGGATTGGGTACCACCCCTACAAATCCCTAGAGTATGCTCGACTGTGTCTATGTGCTCCCCATAAAATGGTTATGGTGATAGACCTAGTCCCAGAGGTCCAAGCCCCTTCTGTCCCCAATGAAATTGTAAAAGAAAATCATATATGACATATCTATACAACAATTCATAAATTAGGGTATAATAATGTCTCTTCTCATAGCCTCTCTCACCTCAACAATGACAGAGAATCCCCTAGATTTCCAACTTTTTCTGAAAATGTCTCCACAAACTTAGAGATGGAAGAAGATGAGGATGATGGCGGCCTCCATTATTTTGGCCCCATGATCAGGAACATCCAGTCTCTCAGCCCATGCTTCACAACCTTCTCCTTCTCCTTTATTAAAAGGGATGTAAATGAAGCATCCCATCACCTGGCGTCTTTCAGCGCATCCGGTGTGAATCATCTCTGGTTTGACCACTTCCCTTCTTGGTTGCATGACTGTGTAACTGCTGACCTTCGTAATTAATATATCATCTTCCTTTGTCAAAAAAAGATGAGTATGACCTTAAGAATTCCCATCCCACATTCGAGTAAGGTTTCTCCACCACCATCGATGATCCCAAGTAGGTAAATCCAGGAAAAGAAGAGGACCCATGACCTACATTTATTATTATCTCTATTCCCCTTAAAGAGAAAGAGTTGTACATCATATTTCTAAAGAAACACCAATATGTTTTTTCCTGGAACTATATATAAATTCCTAGATTGAATCTAAATGTAGCTACACACCATATCGGCTTACCCAATGAGCATTGAGGCTTCAATCATGCATCTAGGAGGATGCACCCATCTCATGCTACCAATGTAGAGGTGAAAGTTGACAAATTGATCAAATACAAATTTTTACAAGAAGTGAAATATCTAAAATGGATTTCCAATATCATCCCCGTCAAGAAAAATAATGAATATATTAGGATCTTCATAAATTTAAAATAATTTAATCAATATTTCCCAAATGAATAATTAACATTTCCAATAACATAACTCTTGATCGATGCAACTTCTGGCTTCCAGGACCTTTCCTTCATGGATGGGTATTCAGGGAACAATCAAATAAAGATGACCCCTGAAGATGAAGAAGCCACTGCCTTCAGAGTTCCTTAGGGGATATTTTGCTATCAAGTCACACCATTTGTCTTAAAGAATACTAGAACCACTTATCAATGTTACATACATCATATCATTAATCCATTCCTAGGAAGGATCGCCAAATGTTATGTCTATGACCTGGTTGTCAAATCCTGATAGTAGTGTGATCACTTCACGGATCTCCAAATGGCCTTCAATAAGCTGCAACATCACAAACTAAAGATGAATCTACTGAAATGTGTCTTTAGGGTAAAATCAGGGAAGTTCCTTGGCTTTGTGGTATTCTACCATGACATTGAGGTTGACCCAAAAAAGACTAATTCTATTTTAGAAATTTCACCCCTATAAATCTCAAAGAACTAGGGGGGATCCAAGGAATCCACTCCTACATTTGGAACCTCATAGACAACTTGGAAGCTAAATCTCTCCCCTTCACCAGGATAATGAAGAAGGGAATCACCTACCAATGGAATAGGGACTACCAATAAGCCTTTGAAAGTCTCAAGCAGTATCTACTACAACCACTGGTTCTGATACCTTTGGTGGAAGGGAGGCCACTCATATTTTATGTGGCTTCCATGGAACACTCATAGGGTGCCCTCATCACATATAAGAATGATGTGGGGAGTGATAATAGTCTCAAATACCTCATCTGAACAATCCTAGGTATTGAGTCCCAATACTCTGATGTCGATAAGAAATTCCACTCACTCATCTTTGAAGTGAAAAAGCTGAGGAATTACTTGTAGCACCATGAAGTCAATATGGTATCTCATATTGATCCACTAAAGTACATCATTGGTTATTTTATATTTACTAGGCACTTGAATCAATGGGAGGTCATTATGTAGTAATATGACATCTAGTTCGTATCATAGAAATCAGTGAAAGGGAAAGCCCTGGATGATTTCCTCATGGAACATCCTACCCTGGAGAATGCATTGGTAGACATTGAGATCCCAGATGATGAAGTCTTATATTCCCATGACACTCCCCAAACATGGGAGATGTATTTTGATGGTGCCTCCCTAAGTCCTATTGGAAAAAGGATGGAAAATCCAAAACTCAATCGGGTTGGATTAGGGGTTGTATTTATCTCCATAAAAAGTAGTTTTTTCCTACACTTTCTCACTATCTGAAGGTTACATGAATAATTTGGCAGAACAAAAAATCCCTTATCACCAGGTTGTAACTAGCCCTACAGCTATAGATAGCCTACCTGAATATCAAAGGTGATTCATAACTAGTGATAAAGAAGGTCAATGGTGAATATTCCATCAAAAAGTAAGAATTGGACCCTCTTACTAGCTATATTAGGGGACTGAATATAGAGTTCCCTTTTGATCCCATGTTGTATCATGTTCCCTAATCATATAATGCTAGTACTGACACATTGGATAATGCATCCATAGTCCTAGATGGCCCTAATGAGTAGGAAGAAAACTTCTATATTGTACACTGAAGAATGGTATTATAAATCATTGTATGTGATATGAAATAAATAAATTAGGTAACACTACACTAGAGCATGATAAACCGATATCCACCCCTAGATGGATGGAACCCATAATCGATTATCTATAAAATGGGGTCTACCGATGGACCGAGCCAGAAAGGAACATATTTAGCACCGTGTAGTGAACATTACCCAGTTGGATGACCCAAATGAGTAAAAATATCTCTACAAGAGAGGATTTGGAATAATCTTCCTCAAATGAATAGCATAAAGGTATATTTACATAATCTTGGAATAAGTCCATATGGGATCCTATGGAGATCATAAGTATGGGACCAGACTCTCCTCCTAAATCAGGAGGTTGGGATTATTTAGAAAACAATGATACAGGACTATGTGGAATTCACTAAAAAATGTTATTCAATCTAGATCCATGTGAACTTCATCTATCAACCCCTGGAATTACTATATACAATTAAATATTCTTTCCCATTTTCTGTTTGGGGAATGGATGTTGTGGGGCCATATCCCCCAACCATAGATAAAAAGTTCAAGTACATCCTTACTGATGCTGACTTCTTTTCCAAATGGAATGAAGAAATACCCCTCAATAAAGCTGAGACAAATAATTTCATCAACTTTGTGAAGTCCCATATAATCACCATGTTTAGATTCCCTCACACAATATTGACGGACAACGACACTAACTTCTATTCTATGGAGTTGAAGAAACTGTACCAGGAGTACAATATTGAGTCCAGTCACTCATCTTTCTATCATGCAACAAAAAATGGATAGATAGGGACCCTCAATTAGACTATGTCAAATATAATCCAGAAGATGGTGAACAAAGACAAGAAGGCCTGACGAGACAAGCTCCTCCATGCTTTATGGGCCTACCACACAACCATGCATACTATTACACAAGCAATTCCATACTCATTAGTGTATATGACCGTGGCAGTGTTACCCATAGAAGTCTAGATTCCTTCGCTCCGAATATCCATTTTTGAACAACTCTTGGATGATGATCAATAAAAAAATAGGCTAGATGAATTGGAGTGATTCGATGAAAACATGTTACGTACATTGTACAACCTTGAAATCCATCCGAGTCGAATCGTATAAGCCTTTAATAAAAATGTTTTCCTCTATTCATTCCTCTAAGGAGAACTAGTGTTGGATCTTAGGTTCCCAATGATACCGGATAAAAAGCCTCTGAAGCAGGAACCCAAATGAGAAGGGCCTTAAATTATACATAAGTTCTACCACAATATAGATTAATCACCAGCCACAATGGATGGAGAGCATGTCACACCATCCAATAATGTGAGGTTTCTAAATAAATACTCTACATACCCATCATCAAGCATAAATTCCTAACAGCAAGACTTTAAACTATACAATATCCCATGTTTTGACCACATGATGATAAACTGTACGAAGTCACCCTAATAGAGAGATGTTAAACTGCACGAAATCTCCCATACTCATAGAAATATGTTAAAATACATAGCATCTATCATCCTGGTTTCATGAATTTAAACTTTATAAGATCATCCTAGCATTAAGATGTTAAACTGCACAACATCTTTTGTCTTGGGAACAAGACTTTAAACTACACAATGAACTAATGTCCTTACAACATGATGTTAAACTGCATGGATGATATCCTTACTGCACAACATTAAACTGCATGAGTTTCTAGAACCACATGGGGCTTGATTCCTGCCATTAGAGGATACAAAGTGATGCTCGAGCATCTAGTCTTAGTCCCAATAATAATATTCCTTTTATTTCACATCGGGTGATCCTTATCCTTACCGCATAACATTAAAATGCATGATGGACTTCCTCACTACATGAAGTTAAACTAGACGGATCCCCCAATGGTTCATCTTCATTCACATTGGGTGACCTAAATTTTTACCAAGAGAAATTAAACTACATGGTTGATTTCCTTTCTACAATACATTAAACAACATGGGTTTTCTAGAACTAAGTATGGATTTATTCTCATTTCAATGAGATATGTAATGATTCCTCAATCCTATATCTTGGTCTATCTACCACATGATACAAAATTCCCTTGTCCTATCCTTAATCAACTCTTCATGGTGAGAGGAACCCTTTCCATTCCTTGTTTCTCACACCAAGCATAATTCACGTGATCTTGGGAATTTCAGTAAGGGATTCCCTACACAAACAAGGAATATAATCTCACAATAGGCTCATCATGGTCCTGGATGTAAGACCTTAAAAGGCATACCATGATTCCTCTCTGTATGACATTAAACTGCACGGTTGATGTCCCTTTCATGACACAAAATTGCATATTCTTGTGGACCTCGCCCGAGAGGACCACTATTGTTAGTTTTGGTCTCCAACCACACCTCCATTCGTGAACTAGTGTGACTTGATTCCTGACATCACATGATATTTAATAACACCCGAATCTCCAACCTCAGGTCCAGTCACAATAAAACATAAAAAATTACCCCTCCATTCAAATAGTTTAGACTTATATAGGAATATCCTTCCTTAAGAACTATGTATGTATTGATTCCTATTACTGTAGGATACATAGTGACACCTAAATTCATATCCTTGGGTATTTCCACAATACCCCTTTTGAGATTGGGAAGAAAACTTCCTTTCTACATGATGTTAAACTGCATGGTTCCTAAAGAAATTTGTGTGAATTTATTCCTATCATTATAGGATACATAGCGATGTTCAAATCTCCAATACTAGGCCCGACAACAGAAATAAACAGAAACAATTACCACCTCTACGTATGGTCCAAACTTGTGTATAGAGTTTCCTATTCAATAAATACATGTGGCTTGATTCCTATCATCATAGGATACATAGTGATGTCCGGATCTCCAATCCTGGACTCATCCATAACAACCAATAAATAATGAACACCAACTGAATAGGGGATGATCCATACAAGACCATTTTTCCTATGTATGAGTCAAATCTATGTGCGGCCTTCTTGTGCGTGTAATATATCTTGCACAATTTTTCATATCGGTTTCCATGTCCTTACCACATGATGTTAAACCACAAGGGAACAAATATGTCCTTACTATATGACATTAAAATGAAAGGAAAATGTCTTGGTTTCATGACATTAAAACCTTATGTAAAGACCCGTAAAATTCAAGGGAAATTTTTTCTTAATTTTCTTTGGAATTTTACAAGAGCGCGGTTTCTGACGGCACCTGATTCCGAGGCCCGGAGTGCCCGGAATCAATTTCCGAAGTTTGGCTCAGGTACGTTCAGTGAAAGAACGAGCGGGAATTCCTAACTTTTGATCTGGTGCTCGGAATTGAAATCCGAGGGCACCGATGAACTCGCAGCGCCGATATTTGCTTAAGGAGACCTTTTCCCAAGTTGCGTTTATTGCGGGACGAAAGTTAATTTTTGGGAGAATTATAAAAAGTTGAATAAAAATGTGGAACACTTTTTATTTTACTCTTGTTGGTTAACTCCTCTCAAAGGAAGTTAAAGGTGGGACCCACATCCACTTAACCTCCCTTGAGAGGATTAAGTGTGGTGGGGCCCACACGAAACCCAACTTTTCAACTTCTCTCAAAACTCCCTTTAACCCCTCTTTAATTATTTTGACAACTTAGCTTATTAATGAGATTGAGTTGTTTAAACATTTTCAAACCTTTGAAATTAAAAAAGGTTTGGTTGAGTTAATAAAATAAGCTCTTAGCTTATTTTATTTGGTTAGATTTGTTTAGCCATATTGAGATCTTTTGGGTTCTTCTCCTTCTTCTTCAACTTTGACGAAGAACGCTCAAGTTTTGACGAAGAACGCTCAAGCTCCGACGAAGAACGCCGCTCCTCTCTTCTTCGTCTTCCGTGTCAACGAAAGGGAACGCCGCTTCCTCCTCGGACTTCCTTCGTTGGCATACGAATATTTGCCAACGACGTACCTCTTCGGACGTACCTCTTCGTCATCGAATTTGACGAACGATTACCGCAACGCCCGACCTCCGCGACGTTGTCTTCCGCAGGACGTTGACAAATCTTCGAACCTATACCCAAGGTAGTGGTTGTTGTTATTTGTTTATTTATTTATCCTTGTTCGTGGTTCTAGCATGACTAACGTGAGGATTTTAAATTTGTGTTATTGTTTAACGTGAGGGGGCCGGACCGCATGAACACGACCGAACCCCCTCCTTGTTCTTGTTGTTTTATCTTGCGGGTGAAACAAGATGGCGTGGTGCCATCGCACCACGCGGATTTTTTGCACGATTATATTGCGCGGCGCCGTCGCGCCGTGCAGTGGAAGGATCATCAAGAACGCGACGCCGTCGCGCCGCGTCGAAGGGAAACGAAGGCGCGGCGGAGGGGCGCGGTGCCGTCGCACCGCACCAGACGACGAACACCACGGCCGGTTCCGGGCCGCGGCGGGACGAGAAGACCGGCGGCCGGGCCGCCGGCGTCGGAAGCCGGAAAGGGGACCGGTTTGCCGGTCCCGTTGGAGAAAAACCGGCCGGCCAGGTGGCCGGCCGGAAGGTCAAAGACCGGGGGAATAAATTCCCCTGGTCAACTCTCTAACCCCCCCCATTTATGAAGGGGGGGGGGGGGGGTTCTTTGAGGGGGGTAGGCGGCCCCCCTGTTTCTTCAAGCAGGCCCCCACGAGGGGGGCCGGATCTCCAAATGGCGCGGCTAAAAGCCACACCGCCTTGCTGGAAGCGGGGGCCTTGCCCCCCGCGCGCTGCCTCTGTGCGGCGCTAGGCCGCCGCGCCGCCAGGCCGCCGCGCCGCCGCGCCGCCAGGCCACCGCGCCGCCTCGCCGCCGGCCAGCCGGTCGGGCCGAGTCGGACCCGGGTCGGGTCGACCCGGGGGGGGGGGGGGTCGGGCCGGGTCGGCCCGGACCCGGACCCCCCGTTTCGAATCAGTTTCGGTTTTTTGGCCATAACTTGAGACACTGACCTCCGATCGACGAACCGTCTGCGGAAACGTGATCCTTGGATCGAGACGGTCGATTCAGTATATCACACTCAAAGTTTCGGAACACTTTGAGTTCGTCCGGGTTGGTTCGTTCACGAAACCAACCGGGCCTTCGGAGCGGAAACGCTCATATCTTGAGCTACGGACGTCCGTTTGACGTGTCGTCAGCTTTGTTGAGTTCCTCTTAGTGAGAAAAATCTTTTGGCATACTCCGCCCGAGGTTTGGATGCAGGTGGAGTACGGTCGGGTTGGTTTTTCCTTAAAAACCAACCGGGCCCCAGGCACGAAAATGCCAATAACTCTCAGACCGGGCGTCCGATCGACGCGCCGTCTGTTGCGTTGAGTTCCTGTTGACGATACGGAACTTTTGGATACATCAACTCTGGACTTTGTGACAGTTGATGTATCAGCCTCTCGGCTCGTGGAGCGGACCCTCCGAACGAGCTTGCTGTGTGCGGGAACCCTAGTGCTGGCTGTGACTGTGACTACTACTGCTACTGCTACTGCTACTGTGACTGCGACGACGACAGTACAGAGATCCTGTGTGGATTCGACGATGACGACTATAGCACTCAGCGATCCTACGTGGATTAGTGCTACAGGTCCTGTGTGGGCCCGATCCTGTGTGGGTCCGATCCTGTGTGGGTCCTTGCGCTCAGCGGTCCTGTGTGAACCAGCGCCTACAGGTCCTATGTGGGCCCAATCCTGTGTGGGTCTTTTTGCGGGGGTTAGTTACCTATCGATCCTTCGTGGGTCCGACGACTTAGATGGATCAGAGATCATCTTTATCGTCTTTCGAAGAAGTATACCTGTGTGAGCTGAATCCAGTTTCTTTCCTGTGTGGATTGTGTTGTGCTATCCTGTGTGGATTACGTTTTTCTTTCCTGTGTGGAATACGTTTACTTTCCTGTGTGGACTGAGTTGTACTTGGGCTCGGAGGTTGGAGCGTATTTGAAATTGATGACTTAGGTATATGTATGGGCATATACCTAAGCAGTGTCGGTTGTTACTTCGTGATTGTACCTTTCTTCGTGGTTTATCCTTTGTGGATTTGAGAGACCTTCAGGGGTCTCGGGGTCCCTACTGAGTAGCTTATACTCACCCCTGCACGGGCTTTGCCCGCACTACGTTGTGTTGGTTGCAGACGACGGACATCGTTGATCTTAGCTGAGGCTTGCAGAGCAGGACGGTACCTGGAGGTGGACCACTGGGCGGGACGTGCTTGGAGCGGACGGCGGGACCCATGGAGCAGTGGAGCTATTTGTACCCACCCTTCAGGTGGGATTTCCAGTGGACAGCTCGATGTAGCGGCTTTTACTTTTCAGTTGCTGTTTTCCCTTTCGAGTTGTACTATACTTTCAGTTTGGGTTTGTATACTGGCCCATTTACTTTTCCGCACTTTCAGTTGTACTCTTCTTTTGCTTAGTGTTTACTTTTCGCTTGCTTACTCTGTGGTGTTTGTTTACTTTACAAAGGCAATGCCTTCCCTTTTTACCGGGATTTACGCCTTGGTGCTAGTCGCTAGCCCCTGGCCTATGGAAGGCAGGCTTGGGGTAGTCACGGCACGGACCCCGAGGGCGGGTCGTGACAAATTGGTATCAGAGGAGTACGGTTCTACCGCGAACTCTGATCTTTTATTTGTGAAGCAATAATTTTTAGCGTATTGAGTGTGGTTATCAGTCCAGGGAGTCCAGTGTTGGTGCAGCGGCCGACGTATCCGTACACCAGGACCCTGACTTCTGATTTCTGACTTAATGCACGGAAACATTGATTGCGTGTGTGTTTCAAAGTTTTCTTTGTGATTACTTTATATCAGCTCACCAGGTATACTGATCTGACCGTGGCGCACCTATTTCATTTTCAGGATGGCCCCACGACGGCAGCCAGCTAGGGTTCTGAGAGTCGAGTGTGACGAAAACCCACCGAGCGATGAGGCCTCGGTGCATGGCCCTTTTTCAGCAGTGGCACCAGCGGTAGCTCTACCCTCCGAGCCCCCGATGCTTCCAGCACCAGCCGTTGATGATGCACGTCGCCTCAGCGCACTGCATGAGTTTCAGCGCCAGCGACCACCCAGGTTTCGCGGGGAGACGGATCCCTAGGCAGCAGAGGACTGGCTGGAGGCAGTAGTACGTGTGTTTAGGCTAGTGAGGACACCAGCAGACCAGACCTTCGGGCAGATGACCTCAAGGCACTGGCTCAGCAGTGCGGAGCACATAGCGAGGAACCAGTCTTTCGAGAGGTAGACAATGCTACTCGTGCGGCGGGCAGGGCCACATGGCTCGTGACTGCCCGAACCGCCATGCTGAGGAGCAGCAGACAGTTGAGGGACCACCAAGGCAGAGGCAGAGGGTCGACCGTGGCGGTCCACAGGGAGGAGGCGGACGAGGCAGAGGATCTGGACGAGCAGCCGGTGGTGGGCGACGCTTTGAGGCTCTGCCACCACCACCACCAGGAGGTCCACCCCGACCACAGGGAGCTGGCGGGCAGAGACAGGCACAGCTCCAGGCAGCAGAAGCCTACGACCACGGCGCACCCGAGATTATTCGAGGTACTATCTATGTCTATTCCACCCTTGCTGCAGTTCTTATAGACACAGGAGCGAGTCACTCTTTCATAGCCGCTGCCCTTGTTCGGAGCTCGGAGATTCCGACAGAGCCGTTGGCTTGATCCTTACGGCTAGAAACTCCTACGGGAGCAGACTCGACGATTACGCACTGGTGCCGGTAGTGTGAGCTTACTCTAGGAGGCGAGATCTTCGGCTGGGATCTTCTTGTAGCAGCGTCGAGGCCTTACGACGTCATCTTGGGCATGGATTGGCTATCTACGGTCCATGCACAGATTGACTGTTTTAGGCGCAAGGTGAGATGTGTACGCACCGACGGGAGCAGGTTCACCTTCAACGGCGAGAAGGGAGCCTTACTAACACAGGATGGACTTCCGCGGAGGAGAGGACAACCCATCACTCATCAGTTGGCTAGCCTCATCCTTGGAGCAGTTGACGTGCGGAGTCCTGGTTTTCCTGTAGTGGTGGATCAGTTTGCGGACATTTTTCCCGACGACATTCCAGGGCAACCTCCTCGTAGAGAGGTAGACTTTTATATTGACTTGTACCCTGGGACAACACCGATATCCACTCCATCATATCAGATGGCCCCCGCCGAGCTTCGAGAGCTACGGGTACAGTTGGAGGACTTGCAGGGCAAAGGGTTCATCCGACCCAGTGTTTCACCCTGGGCTTCCCCGATATTGTTCGCCAAGAAGGCGGACAGAAGCTTGCGAATTTGTGTTGACTATAGTCGCCTGAACCAGGTGAAAGTGAGGAACAAGTATCCGCTACCGAGGATTGATGACCTCTTTGATCATCTCAAGGGAGCACGGTGGTTCTCGAAGATAGACCTCAGGTTAGGCTATCATCAGCTCAGAGTCAGAGACGAGGATGTGCAGAAGACGGCCTTCAGATGTCGGTATGGCCACTATGAGTTCTTGGTTATGCCTTTCGGTGTAACCAATGCTCCAGCAGTGTTCATGGCTCTCATGAACAGGATCTTTCAGCCATACCTCGATCGGTTTTTCGTGGTCTTCATTGACGACATTCTGATTTACTCTACGACTGAGGAGGAGCACACCTATCACTTGCGAGTTATACTAGACACACTCCGAGAGCACCATCTTTATGGTAAGCTCTTGAAGTTCCAGTTCTGGATACGTGAGGTCCACTTCTTGGGACACGTTATCTCTGAGGCGGGAGTTGTAGTGGATCCCGCGAAGATTGAGGCTGTGTTAGCATGGGAGCCACCCAGGAGCGTGACTAAGGTTCGGAGTTTCTTGGGACTAGCTGGATACTATCGTAGATTCGTGCCGGACTTCTCTAGAGTTGCGACACCACTCACAGCTTTGACGAAGAAGGGGAAACCCTTCGTGTGGTCAGAAAGATGTCAGCAGAGCTTCCAGGAGCTGAGACAGAGATTGACTAGCGCACCTATCTTGAGGAGGCGACGGAGAAGCTAGCCTCTTTGCAGATATCCTTCGTGGATAGAGATGGAGCAGCCTTCCTCTAGTCTCTCATAGTCACCCCTCCACTACTGCAGCGGGTCAGAGAGGCACAGCGTGAGGACACTGACTGTGAGACACGGCGTGCTCAGATATCCTCGGGACAGGCACCTGATGGTTTCTCCCTTGGAGCAGAGCACGAAATCCTTTTCAGATGACGTACCATGGTACCAGTCGCTTTGTGAGAGGAAGTGCTGAGAGAGTTTCACACTTCTCCTTTGGCGGTACATCCTGGAGTGGCGAAGATGTACCAGGACCTCAGACGACAGCACTGGTGGCCGGGCATGAAGAAGGCAGTGGCAGAGTTCGTTTCTCGATGCCTCACCTGTCAGCAGGTGAAGGCAGAGCATCAGGTACCAACAGGCTTGGTAAAACCCTTGGAGGTCCCGGAGTAGAAGTGGGACGGGATATCTATGGACTTCGTGACTGGACTACCACGTACTTCCAGAGGTCACGACTCCATCTGGGTGATTGTTGACCGACTCACCAAGTCGGCACACTTCTTACCCATCAGAGAGCAGGGCTCAGTGGAGAGCTTGGGACGTCTCTACGTTCAGGAGATTGTGCAGCTCCACGGCGTACCATCATCTATCGTCTCCGATCGAGATGCTCTCTTTACTTCCCAGCTTTGGAAGGGGTTACAGGAGGCGTTCGGGACGCAGCTACTTCTGAGCACAGCCTTTCACCCTCAGACGGATGGTCAGATGGAGAGGACCATTCATACTCTCGATGACATGCTCCACGCATGTGTCCTCGACTTTGGTCGTAGCTGGGAGGACCACCTACCCTTGGTGGAGTTTGCGTACAACAACAGCTACCACTCCACCATCGGGATGGCACCGTACGAGGCGTTGTACGACCGACCTTGTAGATCTCCTTTGTGCTGGACAGACCCTGGAGAGTCAGCACTGGTGGGACCGGAGATGGTCCAGGCCACGACAGAGAAGGTCCAGGTCATCCAGGAGCGGATGAGGACAGCTCAGAGCCGGCAGAATCCATATGCTGACAGAAGGCAGAGGCCACTGGAGTTCGAGGATGGCGACCACGTCTTCTTGCGGGTCTCACCTCGACGTGGTATTCGGAGATTTGGCCGAGGCGGAAAGTTATCTCCGCGCTTCATCGGACCCTTCCAGGTCCTCAGCAGGATTGGTGAGGTGGCTTATCGCCTGGCTCTACCACCTCAGTTGCACCGGGTGCACGATGTCTTCCACGTGTCTCAGCCGAGGAGATACGTGCACGACCCGACACACATCATTGACCATGGGGAGCTTGACGTTGACGATGGGGCGACTTTTACGGAGGTCTCAGTGGAGATAGAGGATCGACAGGAGTGGGTCCTGCGTGGGCGATCGATTCCTCTTGTGCGCATCAGATGGCAGCATGGAAATCTCCAGGAGAGCACATGGGAGCGGGAGGCTCATATGCGTGCTCAGTACCCTCATTTGTTTCCCTAGTTTTTGATGTATCTTTACGGGGACGTAAAGCCCTGAGGTGGGAGTAATGTAAAGACCAGTAAAATTCAAGGGAAATTTTTTCTTAATTTTCTTTGGAATTTTACAAGAGCGTGGTTTCTGACGGCACCTGATTCCGAGGCCCGGAGTGCCCGGAATCAATTTCCGAAGTTTGGCTCGGGTACGTTCAGTGAAAGAACGAGCGGGAATTCCTAACTTTTGATCCGGTGCTCGGAATTTAAATCTAAGGGCACCGATGAACTCGCAGCGCCGATATTCGCTTAAGGAGACCTTTTCCGAAGTTGCGTTTATTGCGGGACGAAAGTTAATTTTTGGGAGAATTATAAAAAGTTGAATAAAAATGTAGAACACTTTTTATTTTACTCTTGTTGGTTAACTCCTCTCAAAGGAAGTTAAAGGTGGGACCCACATCCACTTAACCTCCCTTGAGAGGATTAAGTGTGGTGGGGCCCACACAAAATCCCACTTTTCAACTTCTCTCAAAACTCCCTTTAACCCCTCTTTAATTGTTTTGACAACTTAGCTTATTAATGAGATTGAGTTGTTTAAACTTTTTCAAACCTTTGAAATTCAAAAAGGTTTGGTTGAGTTAATAAAATAAGCTCTTAGCTTATTTTATTTGGTTAGATTTGTTTATTCATCTTGAGAGCTTTTGGGTTCTTCTCCTTCTTCTTCAACTTTGACGAAGAACGCTCAAGCTTTGACGAAGAACGCTCAAGCTCCGACGAAGAACGCCGCTCCTCTCTTCTTCGTCTTCCGTGTCAACGAAAGGGAACGCCGCTTCCTCCTCGGACTTCCTTCGTCGGCATACGAAGATTCTCCAACAACGTACCTCTTCGGACATACCTCTTCGTCATCGGATTTGACGAACGATTACCGCAACACCCGACCTCCGCGACGTTGTCTTCCGCGGGATGTTGACAAATCTTCGAACCTATACCCAAGGTAGGGGTTGTTGTTATTTGTTTATTTATTTATCCTTGTTCGTGGTTCTAGCATGACTAACGTGAGGATTTTAAATTTGTGTTATTGTTTAACGTGAGGGGGCCGGACCGCATGAACACGGCCGAACCCCCTCCTTGTTCTTGTTGTTTTATCTTGCGGGTGAAACAAGATGGCGTGGTGCCGTCGCACCACGCGGATTTTTTGCACGATTATATTGCGCGGCGCCGTCGCGCCGCACCGTGGAAGGATCATCAAGAACGCGATGCCGTCGCGCCGCGTCGAAGGGAAACGAAGGTGCGGCGGAGGGGCACAGTGCCGTCGCACCGCGCCGGACGAGGAACACCGCGGCCGGTTCCGGGCTGCGGCGGGACGAGAAGACCGGCGACCGGGCCGCTGCGCTGCCGCGCCGCCGGCCGGCCGGTCGGGCCGGGTCGGGTCGACCCAGGGGGGGTCGGGCCGGGTCGGCCCGGACCCGGACCCCCCGTTTCGAATCAGTTTCGGTCTTTTGGCCATAACTTGAGCCACGGACCTCCGATCGACGAACCGTCTGCGGCAACACGATCCTTGGATCGAGACGGTCGATTCGGTATATCGCACTCAAAGTTTCGGAACACTTTGAGTTCGGCCGGGTTGGTTCGTTCACGAAACCAACCGGGCCTTCGGAGCGGAAACGCTCATATCTTGAGCTACGGACGTCCGTTTGACGTGCCGTCAGCTTTGTTGAGTTCCTCTTAGTGAGACGGATCTTTTGGAATACTTTGACCGAAGTTTGGATGCAGGTGGAGTACGGTCGAGTTGGTTTTGCCTTAAAAACCAACCGGGCCCCGGGGACGAAAATGCCAATAACTCTCAGACCGGGCGTCCGATCGACGCGCCGTCTGTTGCATTGAGTTCCTGTTGACGATACGGAACTTTTGGATACATCAACTCTGGACTTTGTGACAGTTGATGTATCAGCCTCTCGGCTCGTGGAGCGGACCCTCCGAACGAGCTTGCTGTGTGCGGGAACCCTAGTGCTGGCTGCGACTGTGACTACTACTGCTACTGCTACTGCTACTGTGACTGCGATGACGACAATACAGAGATCCTGTGTGGATTCGACGACGACGACTACAGCACTCAACGATCCTACGTGGATTAGTGCTACAGGTCCTGTGTGGGCCTGATCCTGTGTGGGTCCGATCCTGTGTGGGTCCTTGCGCTCAACGGTCCTGTGTGAACCAGCGCCTACAGGTCCTATGTGGGCCTGATCCTGTGTGAGTCATTTGCGGGGGTTAGTTACCTATCGATCCTTCGTGGGTCCGATGACTTAGATGCATCAGAGATCATCTTTATCGTCTTTCGAAGAAGTATACCTGTGTGAGATGAATCCTGTTGCTTTCCTGTGTGGATTGTGTTGTGCTATCCTGTGTGGATTACGTTTTGCTTTCCTGTGTGGAATACGTTTACTTTCCTGTGTGGACTGAGTTGTACTTGGGCTCGGAGGTTGGAGCGTATTTGAAATTGATGACTTAGGTATATGTATGGGCATATACCTAAGCAGTGTCAGTTGTTACTTCATGATTGTACCTTTCTTCGTGGTTTATCCTTTGTGGATTTGAGAGACCTTCAGGGGTCTCGGGGTCCCTACTGAGTAGCTTATACTCACCCCTGCACGGGCTTTTCCCGCACTACGTTGTGTTGGTTGCAGACGACGGACAACGTTGATCTTAGCTGAGGCTTGCAGAGAAGGACGGTACCTGGAGGTGGACCACTGGGCGGGACGTGCTCGGAGCGGACGGCGGGACCCGTGGAGCAGTGGAGCTATCTGTACCCACCCTTCAGGTGGGATTTCCAGTGGACAGCTCGGTGTAGCGGCTTTTACTTTTCAGTTGCTGTTTTCCCTTTCGAGTTGTACTATACTTTTAGTTTGGGTTTGTATACTGGCCCATTTACTTTTCCGCACTTTCAGTTGTACTCTGCTTTTGCTTAGTGTTTACTTTCCGCTTGCTTACTCTGTGGTGTTTGTTTACTTTACAAAGGCAATGCCTTCCCTTTTTACCGGGATTTACGCCTTGGTGCTAGTCGCCAGCCCCTGGCCTATGGAAGGCGGGCTTGGGGTAGTCACGGCACGGACCCCGAGGGCGGGTCGTGACACCTTACAAGAATTAAGTCCCCACTATATACCGTTAAAATGTGCATACCATCATCCATTATTATCCTTTATCAAAGGGACACAAGTTCCTTACCCTAGTTATCCAGAGTATGGGGTTCTTTTGAATCTTGTAATAAACTCAATTCATAAATCAAACTTCATGTCTTAAGTGCATCAGGTTGACACAAACCTTTCATGTCCCTTGAAAAGGAAAAGAGATCTCTCTGGTTGGCCATGCTATCAATGCATAAGGGGTCATACCTACTAATCAAATAAATATTGGATCTGTATAGAGGGATTTATAATACTCATGAGCCTGATATCACTATGGAGGAACTCATCACATTAGGGTGTTCTGGGTCATCCCTAGTATGATTGTCCCATATCATTACTCATGACCTGAGAACCTCAATTTGTGACTTAAAAATATTTTCATCTCCTGCTCAGATTGATATTGAAGCACTCTTGACCCTTGGTATCCTAACTGGGATCTTGTGTATCATCCCCCATATTAGGTCCATATGCGTCATGGCCATAAACTTCCTGCACTTTAGTCAAATATATACGACCTAAAACTCTAGCCTTTAATGGTCCAAATCGTAAGACCTTAAACTGCCAACGAAGGAGAAATGAAACTTGTCAGGTTGGAAGTCCGTAAAGGGTAGCATAAGAAAAATTCAAGTCTTCATTAACTAAAATATTTATCTCCAAAGTTTAGAAAAATATTAGGGCACAAATAAATAAGGCATAAATCTCATAGGGCCTACTTTGTGGCCCTAGTAAAATCCAAGCTATGTTCGTTGGACCTATTGGTCTAGGAAAAAGTTAGAGTAATGGTTTGTCACATATACTTGCTATGATAATGTGTTCATTAGGAAGTGAAACAACCTTTAGGGTTCTTGAAACTTCTTTTAATATTACACATTTCATAAAACAATTTTGTGCCTTTGAATTTGAAGCTAACTCAACCTCCCTGTAGTAGACTGGTAATAGGAAATTTCTCTTCAAAACGGGCCATTAAATCCTAGGAAGTCCCCCTTAAATATAGGAGTTATCATCTTGACCACATGGAATAGTAGAGTCTCATTTCATCACCGATGGTTAAACTATACCCACCGATCTCCATATCTAGTTAACCTAGATATTCTTCGACCATGATTTACAATCCCCACAACCAAACTATTCATGTATATTGACATCCTCATCGTTATGTCACTGTGTTTTGTACCATTTCTCAAGGAAGGGATGAAATACTCCATTACTGAACCTTTTGAGGGCCCAAACCTCATGATTTTAAATCACATGGTGTAGGGATCTAGTTTCGCAAATTAAGAGCTAAATTTCCCTTGGGTTCCAGAACCCTTATTGGATAGCTTTTCCTTCATACCCAACTTCTTTGGCCAGATGCTTGAGTCTTCAAAAATCTTCTACATCCCTTGGAAAATAGTATGGATACCTCTGTTTAACCATGATATCGATGCATAAAGGTCTTATTCCTATAAACTAGAGGTGTCCCCTCCTTATAGGAAAGGAGATCTAATCCTCATGAGCCTATGTGATACTATGTTAGAACTCAGAACCTTAGGGTATCTTGGGCTATCCCTGGTATGTATACCTTATTCCATGATTCATCAATCCAAACTCTTGGGAACATGATTTATATCACCCATACTCTAACTATCCAAGTGGACCGAGAATCCCAAGTATTTCACACTCAACTAATGTCCCCCCCATAAATCTTCCACGAACCTTTGAAAAGATAAGAGACACCTATGTTTAAAAATGATATCAACACATAAGGGATCTGAATCCCCAACTATAGGCATATCATTCTTTCAAGAAAGGAGCTCTAATCCTAATGATCCTCAACAACACCATAGAATAACTCAGCACCCTAGGGTGTTTAGGGTCATTCCTAGAATGTCTGCACCATATTCCATGATAATCAATCAAGACCTTACAATAATATTTTAAAATACATAGAATCCTCAGGTCCAAGCTAAAAGACCCTAAACTACAATGATGGAAGGTCTGAGATAAAAGACCCTAAACTATAGTGATGGAAGGTCTAAGATAAAAGACCCCAAACTACAACAATATAAATTATAAGCTAAAATACCTTAACTATAGTGATCGAAGGTCCGATCTAAAAGACCCTAAACTATAGTGATATAAGGTAAAAGCTAAAATACCCTAAACAACATCGATGGAAGGTCTGTGGTAAAAGACCCTAAACTACAACAATAGAAGGTCCTAGATAAAATAACCTAAAATAAAACTATATAAGTTTCATGATAAAAGAACCTAAACTACAACGATTGAAGGTTCGATCTAAAATAACCTAAACTACAGTGATAGAAGTTTTGAGTGAAAGGACCCTAAAATAATGTAATGAAAGGTACAAGCTAAAATACCCTTAACTAAAGTGATAGAAGGTTTGAGCTAAAAGACCCTAAACTATAATGATAGAAGGTTCAAGCTAAAATACCCTTAACTACAGTGATAGAAGGTCCGATCTAAAATACCCTAAACTATAACACAATAGTGATTTAGTCTTAAATAATGGAAAAACATGTAAGGCCCACTATATAAACTTGGAAAAAATCAAACGACTCTCACCAAGCCTATCAGATTCAGAAAAATATAGGGCACTCTCCCTCCGGGACACGTATTCTACCCAATTATCCTTATATGGATCAGATAAACTTAAGATAGATGTAACATATATATTAATAAGGAATATCATATTGGTGGGAATTCATGATCACTTCTTGAGAAGAATATATTATGATTTAAATATTCAGATCCAGATATTCAGGTTTATTTTATATTATTCAAAGGATGGGTATCATGGGCAATTCATATAATATCAGATCAACGAAGAGTCATACATATCCTGAATGAAAGGAAAAAACTGGACAATAACATAGAGGTTTATAAAATCCATTCATTGATATCATGAAATAGTAGGAATCTACATATATTATACTCTCTCTAAGAATCTCATAAAAAATATAGTTCATATCAATGATTGAAATAAAATATGATTCGATCAGATGAGATGAAAAAATAGGAAAGAGTCTAGAGAGAAGCATCAATTAAATACTGAAGTGCTGATCCCACCACCTATTCTACTTATGCCCCAGGGTGAAGAGTCTTGAATAAATTAATCATCTACTCAAGTCTCTTTTGAGTAGTTTCTAATGAAGATGACAACACCAAGAGATCATACCTCAGGAGAGATATGATTTCCTCATACCTCCATATCTACATAGTCCAGACATCCATTTGGTCTTGGAAGTTAGATATAAATAAGTGGCTCTTCTCAAGTGCCTCCAAAGCCACCTTCATATGTTAGGTAAGGGGAGACTCATCTTCAAGATCATGCAAGCCCCCCCTCATTAGTGACCAAATCTTGTCGAGTCAGGATAATTTATTTCATGATTTTGTAGAATGGTTGGAGATCAAATCCATCTTCCCCCAAGAAATTAAATAGCTAATGAATGTGCTCCCCTTGGTCATGAAATGTCTCCAAAGTAGTCTTAGTAACCAAGACATGAATTTGCTACCAGATCATCCTACACCGTGTCTGAGTTTCTATGAATTATGAGATGGGCATTCCAAATGGATGAATAGACGACTGACCTGGAAATGAAAAAGGAGAGGAGGCTTCATATATCCTCCCCTCAATAGATTCATTTCCAATTGATTGTGTTGGAGGGAAGATTTCCTCAACAGAATCAGTCCCATTACTGGGATGGTTGTCACCAAGATGAGGGTGCTTCCTTAAAGTCTTTCCCAAGTCCTGAATCAACTTCATCGTTTCTATGGGAAAAGGGTTTAGTTAGGAAAATGTCTTTTCCACATGACAAACCAATCATATTAGCACACCACCTGAATAGGTTTTTACCAATGCCTGGGTATAATCTTAAGTAAGAAAGGAGGGAGCATCATCAGATGAAAGAATGATATCAAAATTAGTGTCTTCACTATCCAACATCATCTAAAATTGACGAATGATCCTGGGGTGTTTCTATCCTCATATTCAAACTAAAGGGATAAGGGAGATCCTTTGGGTGTATCAAAACTGATGATCAAACCAATATGGTGTATACAGCTTGTAGACGATCAGCTCATCCATCCTGGCTACAAGAACCTCATCCTAAAGGGATATCTTGTATGACCTTTCATTGAGAGATCCACTGTCTTTGTCAATGATCAGCCTAACCGGTGCAGGATAAGGGATAAAATCAAAGCTATTAGATTGAATCAAAACATCTGTAACCTTGTCAAAGGTTAGTAACATATCCCCAAACCCAGATATGTTTAGAAACCTGGGACGAGATAAGGTCTCGGGGAACCTGGTGGTATTGTATTATTCATAGAAATGGAAATGATCCCTTATCTGGACAAATAAAAACTAGAAAGAACCAAAAATCCTATAGAGGATGATACCTTATTGAATGTGTCCCAAGAGTTGGTAAAGGAAAGCAAGGGTGAGCACCTCCAAATCAAGGTGACGTGCCTCTGCTAGACATGCTACCATTACCAGTGTACTATCCTAGATTCCTGAACACGTGTACCCAGTTGGGAAAATCCATCTATTCAGGAACTTGTCTATAAATACCGCCAAACTAAGGCCTAGAGAGATCTCTAATATCACTCGATATCTCCATGGAGTATGATCCCCATATTCCAAAATGGCCTAATTCGAGCCAACATAGTCATGAACTTGTCGGGAAGGGCACCAATGGGGGTGTATAACAGTTGGCCTAACCCCATTGTGATAAAGGAAAATGTTGATCTGGTATTTGAAAGAGATAAGTGAGCACATAGTTAGATTATTTCTTATATTATCCTTCACAATGTTGAGCAAGTCCCTCGCCAATACTGGAGTTTGAAAAGGGTCATCCCATACATCTGAAGTAGGAAGGAAATCATCATACATCTCTCTGAGAGGGGGTATCCCACCCAGTTGGTAGATATACCATAGGTTGATTCCCACCTTTCCATGGGATAAATGAAATTATTTGGTTCTTGGACAATAATGACTAACTAATTCTTAAATAAGATCAGGACTGGTGATATACAATGAATTGAGAAATATATACTGATTTATAAATATGGATAGAATATAACTAGTCAGAAAAATCTAAGTAGCTTTTCCTAACACAGAATGAACATGATCATTAATTAGAAAAGTTACCACTAGGATGGAGATCCCATTTTGAGATCCATCCTTCATTCGGGTTGTTCATAGAATATAGGAATATACTCGAGTAGCTTTGAGAGATGGGATGATGAGTGAAATCATAGCCATCTAGACCCAAGGGAGAGTTTGCCAACACATAAGACAACCCCTGGGATCAAGATACAACCGGCCATAAATCCTTGAAAATTTTCATCTAAATACATTCAAGATAAGTTTACACCTAGAAAGATGGAAAATTGAATTTCAAAGGAGTAATGAAAACATCATCTAGAAAGTCGAACCCATATAGAGGAATCCAATGTGATAAAGGATAATTTTGAAGCTCAAATGGGAGAAACCATTTCTGAATCTTGTTATTAGAATTCACATGATATCTAGGGCTAGTATTGTGGTTTCTAGAAATCATATCCCATTGATTAGACATAACATATTTACTTTGAGCCATCTGAACAAAAGTAAGTGGCATATGTCAAATAGATAAAATAAAATATTGTCTATAGGAATAAACCAATAGCTTTATGTGAATCCCATGGATAAAATAGAATTTGTGAATCACATAAAGGACTCATTGATTTTATTCATTTATTCACAACTTTTTTTATACTCCTAGTAAATTTCATGTAAAAGTGCATAATTGGTGTGAGATACACATGTTTTAATACTAAATATAATTTTTGAGCATTATTTGAAGTAGTCCAATTAAGTTAGTTTAATATTTTAATTATAAATATCACCCAGATTATTCAAATTGCATGTTTCTTCTTTTTCATAAGTCCTTATTCAATTTCTAACATATCATTATAAGGAATCATTTCCCAATTCTTCCATTTTAAGGGTCATATGGATCACACAATAAGGTCCACAAAATCTGTGAAGAAAATGGACCAGTCATGAAAATTGAATTACTTGGATCAATCTCGAAGTCCAAAATTGCTAATTCACCAAAAATATTCTGGGGACAATACCATTCATATTGGGTAAAAATTTCAAGGCCCAACTCCACTAAAAGGGGCCCAAACGATTCAATGAAGTCCAGACCGCCATTCTGTCATGGAAATGAAATCATCACACCAATATTGACATTTCTCCTAATAGTCATTCATTAGAGATTAGATTTTTCATTGTGAAATAGGATATTTAGTTGTATAACTTTTTTGAATAAAGTGTTTGTATTTTAGGGCATCTTCCTATTCAACAACCTATTCACATTTTGGCCTTGAAAAAGTATGGATTGAAATGGACAGGTTAATTTTTTTTAATAAAACCGCCATAACTTTGGATCCTTAAGTCCAATAGATGCCAAATTTTTAGAGTATCCAGAGGAGATCCATATATAAAACTTGTAATAATGTCATATCTCCAGATTAGGATTTCAAATTTATCAAATTGGCGATGCAAGTGGAGGGGCATATTTGGACTACAAACAGTCCACCACTATTGGGCTATAAATACATCCCCCACTTCTCCTTGCAAGGGGTAGGAATTTTAGAGGAGAGGAGAATAAATTTTCATGACCAAAGATTTTACAAAGGCTTGGGAGGACCTTCCATACTTAATTTTTCACTTGAGATAACCTTCCTCCTCTCTTTGTTTTCATGTTCTTTTGTTTTCTTTTCATTTGTAATCGAATAAGCTGTTGTCAATTTCATTTCAATTTTAATGAAAGTTTATTCTTTGTATTATCTTTTAATAATACACCCTATGTTCATAAATATTAATGGTCTTAAAATGGTTTTAATCAAGTTTAAGCCCCTTTTATCCTTCTCTTTCCCATTTAATCTAAATTTTTTATTTAACATTAACTTCACTATTTTTGTGTGTGTTCGATGCACTACTCTCATCTTGTGCCTTTATTTTTCTTCTCTTTATAATTCATCATCATAGAAATTAAAAATATATTATTAACCAAAAAATGTCTGAGTAAATCTACCATTGGGGTGAGTTATAATTTTTTGATGTTAAGTGATTGTGATCTTTTTCTCGATGAATATTCTTTAAATTAACATTGTGTATGTTAAACTTAGAATGTCGTAAATTAATGACATGATTTGTTTAACGTGTAGTTTCTATGGATTATTGGAACCATAAATACACAACTATAAACAAGCTATGATTAATATTATAACCCTAAGTTAATTTAAGGCTTGGATTAAATACTTAACACTTGGTAATTCCAATCAACGTCATCTTGTGAAGTGGGTGTTAATTTAATGCAATATAAAGCAAAGATCAAGGATATCAAAAGCTTAAATCCTTAATAATTAACTCACCCCAATATTTATTAAATTTTTAAATCAATCAATCATTTCAATTAATCTCAGAAAACAAACCCCCTAATCAAAATAAAATCAACTAAAAATAACAAACTATTAAAAAGTATCATCGCTGAGGATTCAACCTGAGTGCTGCTATACACATTAGCAGAGCACTGGAACCTTGAACGGTCGATAGGCGAAAATCATCCACACATCAAATGGTGTTGTTTCCAGGTATGGTACATTAGTTAGTCATTAGTTTTTGATTATTATAAAAAAACAAAAAACAGGAAAAGAATGAAAAAAACAAAAAGAAAAACTCGTCTTCCCCTAAAAATCATAAAAGAAAAAAACACAAAGAAAAACCTGTATTTTTATTTATTCAAAAATATATTTGAATTCTCCATAGCCTCCCAAAAAATCCCTCAAATTTGTTTGATCCTGAAATTGAGGAACTCTTCACCTACTTAGGAGGAACATTAGGGACAATCAAATCATTCAAGAACCAGTCCTTGTACAACCAATTAAATTAGATATGGGTAATCCTAGGGAACAAATACTTAAGGAACTTGCTTCCCATAATATGAATTAATAACCCCTTAGTATTTAATATCCAAACATATAGGATGACTTCAAACTCAAATTGGGTTTGATTCATCTTTCTCCTTATTTCCACAGGCTAGTCAGTGAGGATCCACATCTTCATCTTAAAGAGTTCCAAGTGGTGTGCTCTACCATGAAGCCTCAAGTGGTTTCTGAGGAAAAAATAAAACTTCAATAATTCCCTTTCTCCCTAGATGACACTACTAAGTCATGGATTTATTACCTCCCTCTTAGTTCCATAACCACATGGAATGACATGAAGCGACTTTTCTTAGAAAAATTCTTTCCCGCTTCTCGTACTGCTTCTATCTGAAAGGAAATAAGTGGTATCCATCAATTCCAAAATGAATCACTTCATTAATATTGGGAGAGGTTCAAAAATCTTGTGGAAACCTGACCACACCACCAAATCCCTGACCAACTCTTGATCCAATACTTCTATGAGGGGTTATTGGCTATGGAGAGAACTCTCATTGATTCCACATGTAGCGGTGCTCTTGTTGATTAAACTACCACAACTGCAAGATATCGTATAATAAATATGGCTAAAAACACACAAAAATTCCATGCACAAGCACATTCTCAAGTAAAACATGCCCAAGATAGTCAATCAATAGCTCTAAACAAGATGACTGAGCGGTTGAGTGAACTTACAAGTCTTGTGCAACAACTAGCTGTGGTGGCCAAAGCCCCAACCCCATCTTCTCCACAATATCTATTCCATAGACCTATCAAGAATTTTGGAATCTGTAGCTCCTCATATTATCCAACTAACACATGTACACAAATTCAAAAGGATATATGTGATTCATATAGACCAATGGAGCTCAATGTAGCATATGCTCAGAGGAACACCAACCCTCAACAATCATGTTAGTTAATTAGAAACTTTAACCAACCCCACTTTGAGCCCTTCTCTTTTACCTTCAACCAAGTCTTGAGTTATGGTAATCCCATTTCTCATCCTCCTGAATTCCCTCTTCAAAACCCAAACCAATTACAATATGGTCAATGTGTTGGTAACTTCAAACAACCTTTCCATTTTGTTCCTAAACCTCAAAGGATCAATCCTCCTCTTACTCCTCCTAGATTCCACTATCGTAATGAGCCTTCCCAATTCCTAAACCAATACAATATCTTTACCAATAACCAAAATAAAGGAAATCCCAATTCAAGACAAGCTTCTTCTTCCAAGAAACCATGGGAAAGTGTAGTAGAAGATCTTTCCTCCTTCACCCGTTCTAGCCTTAAAAATATTGAAACCCAAATTGTTCAACTTGAATCCCACCTGATCTAGCAAAAATAATAAAATTCTTCTTAACTCCCAACTCAACCATTACCCACCCCCAAGGGTAATGTAAGTACAATTGTACTTAGATCAGGAAATAAAATTGCTATGCCTCATGATGAGTCCTCAAACTACCCTTTAAATGTTGACCTAGACAATGAAAAGAAAAATAAATTATAAAAGGAACCTAAATTCATTCCCCCACCTCCTTCCATTCCACTTAGGAACCCAATTCCTTTTCCTCAAGCCATTTCAAATCCAAGTAATTCCTTTGATCCCGATCCTAAAATGCTTGAAATGTTTATATGTGTTGAAGTCAACATTACCCTCTTAGATTCCATAAAATAAATCCATAACTACGCCAAGTTTCTTAAGGAATTGTGAACCCATAAGAGGAAACTTAGGACCTTTGAAAATGTTTCCACATAGAATTATATTCCCATAAAGTGAAAAGATCCAGGGACCTTTATGGTTCCATGACAAATTAGAAGTTCCAAATTCGATGATGCACTCATAGACCTAGGATCCTCAATTAATTTCATGCCCAAATCCATCTTCTCTAACCTTGATCTAGGTCCCTAACATTAAACATGTGTTTTAATTCAATTGGACAATCGAAGCACTGCCAATCCTGAGGGAATAATTGAGAATGTCCTAGTTCATGTCAATGATCTTATATTCCCATCTAATTTCTATGTCCTTGACATGGAAGGAAAGACAAACTCTTATCAATATACCCTAATTCTAGGAAGACCATTCCTAATGATAGCAAGAACCAAGATTTATGTCCATTCAGGCATCTTGTCCATAGAATTTGGTGACCAACTGGCCAAGTTCAACATTTTCCAAGACATTCAATACCCATATGAGGATTAATCTGCATTCACAATCCATGATTCTGAGGACACTTCTGAGAGTCAATTGAACCTCATTCTATCATGTTAATCATGTTCTAATGAGAGGGGATCTTGTGAAATTTGAACCATGATTAAACAAGTTATAAATGGTGAAGTTGATGTGGACCTATCATTCATATACTCTATAAATATAGAGTATATTAAAAACTCTCTTGAATCCCACATCAACTCTGATCTCTACTGATACACCTTGGACAATATTAAGGAAAATGAATCAAAACCAACTGAAGTCCCTTCCTCCATTCTTGAGTTGTCTAACCCACAAATAAAACATGAGACTTATCTGAAACCTCTTCCTAAATACATGAAATATTCATCCCTTTTCCATGATCACTCTTATCTTGTCATTATCTTCGCTTCACTTACTGAAACTGAGGAGTTCAAACTTTTTTTGGTTTTAGAGGAAAACAAAAAGGCCTTAGGTTATACTCTATATGACATACCGGTAATCAACCTTCCCTTTTTCATATATTACACCCATCTCAAGGAATCATCCAAACCAATTAGACAACCACAAAGAAGACTCAATCCACTCATACTTAATGTAGTTAGGGAAGAGATCACTAAGCTTCTTCAATATGGTATTATCTACCCAATTTCTAATAGTGAATGGGTTAGTCCAATTCAAGTTGTAACTAAGAAGGGTGGGACAACTATTTTCAAAAATGAACATGGGGAGGTAGTCACAACTCAAGTGAATACAAAATGGTGTGTGTGAATTGACTATAGGAAATTGAATGTTGAAACAAGAGAATATCACTACCCTTTTCCATTCCTCGATCAAATTCTAGAACAATTAGATGGAATTCACACTATTTCTTTCTTGATGGATACAGCTGCTACTTCCAAATCCCAATCACACCTTAGGACCAAGAAAAGACAACATTCACTTGCCCCTTTAGAACATATGCATATAGGAGAATGACTTTTGGACTTTGTAATGCTACTGCAACATTCCAAAGGTGTATGATGAGTATCTTTTCTAAATTCATTGAACACTACATGGAAGTCTTCATGGATGACTTTACCATTTATGGTGAGTCATTTTAATCTTTCTTGAATTAACTCTCTATATTCCTTCAAAAGTGTTTCAAGTGTAACTTTGTATTAAATTTTAAAAAATTCACTTCATGGTTACAAATGGGATTGTTCTAGGGAACATAGTTTCAAAAGAGGGTATTAAAGTTGATACTACCAAAATCAAAGTGATCCAATCACTTCCTAAACCCACCTCTGTTCGAGACATCCATTCATTCCTCATTCATGTCGGTTTCTATCGGCGATTCATCCATAACTTCAGTAGAATTTCACTCCCATTAATTAGATTTCTCCAAAATGATGCCACTTTCCATTTAGATGAGGTTTTTAAGAGAGCCTTCATTGAACTCAAAATTGATCTTACATCTTCCCCGATAATCCAACCCTCAGATTGGTCCTTACCCTTTAAGTTGATGTGTGATGATTCTGATAGAGCCATTGGGGATGTTCTTGGACAAAGAAGAGAAAAAAATTTCTCATGTCATATATTATGCCTCAAAAACATTAGATGAAACTCAATCTCACTAAAATGTGACTGAAAAGGAACTTTTAGCAGTTGTTTTTTCCTTAGATAAATTCTGGCCCTATCTCTTAGGTGGAAAAATCATGATCTTCACAAACCATTCTGCTATAAATTTATTACTCAAGAAAAATGATTCCAAACCTAGGCTAATAAGTTGGATTCTAATGATCCAATAGTTTTACCTTGAAATAAAAGATATATCAAGAAAATAAAACCCCGTGACTGATCACCTGAGTAGAATTTCTAATTTTTCTCATTTAGAAATCATTGATCTTAAATTCCCCACTAAGCACCTTTTATCTCTCACTCCAAATTCACCATGGTATGACCCAATTGTAAATTACTTGGTTTCTAGTGTTTTTCCTGAAAAGTTTTTAAAAGAAAAAAAATAAAGTTGAAAAGTGATTCAAAATACTATTTTTGGGAATAAAATAAACTTTGGAAAACTGGGGTTGACATGGTAATTAGGAGATGTGTCGATGAAGATGAACATTCCTCCATCTTGGAATTTTTTCACTCAATTCCCGGTGGTGGAAACTTTAGACCACAAAGAACCTCCCAAAAGGTCCTAGACTCTAGATTCTTCTAGACTTTGCTCTTCAAGGACTCACATGAGTTCTGTAAATCATGTCCCACTTGACAAAGGTTTTTCACAATTTCCAAAATAAATGAAATGCCCTGAAATCCCTTAATATTTTGTGAGATATTCAATGTTTGGGACATCGATTTCATGGGACCATTCCCCCTTTAAAATGGATTTTCATACATTCTTCTTGCGGTTGATTATGTTTCTAGCTGTTTTGAGGCTATATCCACTAGAAAGGATGATTCACATACTATTAGTGGGTTCCTAAAAACTCACATCTTCTACAGATTTGGAACTCCCCGTGCCTTGATTAGTGACTTGGGAACCCATTTTTTTAATAGGACAATGAAATATATTTTGAAAAATAATGGTTTTGTATATAAAAATTTAACTTCATATCACCCCCAAACAAATGGCATGAATTAACTTTATAATAGATAAGTGAAATGAGTTCTTGAGAGAATTGTTAAGCCCACCAAAAAAGACTGGCCTGAGAGACTTGGTGAAACACTTTGGACTTATCGAACTGCCTATAAAACACCCATTGTGATGTCTCATTTTAGGCCATTTTTGGTAAAAAATTTCATTTTCTAGTTGAAATCCAACATAAGTCATTTTGGGTTGTGAAAACTTGTAATTTTGATTGTGAAAAATCTAGTGAAGAAAGATTGTTTCAGTTGACAGAATTAGAGGAGCTTCAACTTGATTCCTATTTCCAAATGGCCCAAAGGCCTTCTTTTTATTTTAATTATGGTTAATACCCCTTTTAAGGGATGAAGGGGAACCCATACATGACCCATAGGCCCAAGGCTCAAGGCCCGACACGACCCGCAATACATGACCCGAAGGCCCAGAGGCATACCATGCCCAATACATGACCTGTAGGCCCAACCCACTAGAACTACCCCTCCCCAGCTTCTGCATCATTTATTGCCTAGATCCCCACATTGCTTTTCTTATCGTCTAGCATTTCCCCATACAAAGATGCATGGTGCCTGGTCCCGATGGGGTTTCCATACCCTCTCATTCTTCCAATCCGGTTAACTCTGCTTATGGTGACTGCTACTCTTGTTGCTCGGATCCACTTATGGGGCTTGCCCTATGTGAACTGGGCTACTCCATGGTCTCTATCGCCCGAAGGCCCTAAGGCTCGAAGGCCTTTGATGACCCAAAGGACCTTGAGACCCATAGGCCCAAAATAGTGGCCCAAAGGCCCAAATCTGGTGAATAGTTCTAGCTGCTACAATACCGAATAGTACCTGCTATAATACTGCTACAATACTGCTATAGTAACCTAGAAATTCACCTCCACCTGGATTTGAACCTGTATCTCTTGGATACAAAGTAGGAACCCTTACCACTCAGGTACGAGCTCATTGGTCAACTTGATTCCTATGAGAATTCTAATCTGTGCAAAGAAAAGGATAAGTTAATCCATAAAAAACACATCCTACGAAAGGTATTCCATACAGGTGAAAAGGTATTGCTCTTCAACTCTTGATTTCAGATTCACCCAGGTAAGATTAATTCTCGTTGGGAAGGTCCTTTTATTGTTTCTCATGTTTTCCCATTTGGTGTAGTGCAAGTCCAAGACCCATCTTCCAAAAGGACATTCACAGTTAACGAACATCGGTTAAAGCATCACCATAATAGGACACACATCCTAGGAACCACCTTGACTTCCATCAGATCCACAACTTCCACCAACCCACCAATATATGGAGATGACAACCCACCAAATCCAAACCAGGGGGCACCTCTTTCCCTTTAGCTCTCTCTTTCTCTCTTCCTCCTCCGCCTCCTCTCTCTCTCACTTTTTCTTCTTCTTCCTCTATTTTTTTATTTTTTTACCACTTTAATCATCAATTTTTTATTTCTCTCCTTCTCTTTTGTGTGGGTGTTTATTTTAAACACACTAAAAAACTACAGAAAAAATAAAAAAAATGCAAAAAAAAAAACAAAAAACAAAAAGAGTCATACTTACTCAACATCCAGTTTTGAAATTTTGTCTAACCATTTTAGGGAGTCAAAATACATGTTTTCATCTAAAAAATTTGTATTTTCATCATAATTTTGGATAAATCCTCTTATGTCAAAACCAACAAATTTTTAATGCTTAATTTTTGATCTGGAAAATGATTTTCCCCAACCATGAGTAAAAACATTATATTTCATGCAAAGGACACCTATTTACATCTTTACAACATGTGTGTTTTCACCCCTGATTATGAGTATTGAGTTTTTGGACCTTCAAGCTGAATTTCCTACATTGGTGTGCCTTAATATGATATAGGCATTTTCCGAACCTCATAAGAATCACAATAACCAAATAGCCTCCAATTACCCTACATTAATCCTTCTTTTGAAAGACCCTCTAAGCCTATGAAAACATTTTATTTTATAGCCACATTACAAGACAAATACCATATCCCACCCAATATCTACATGGATTTACATTACATAATTTATTGAAATTTATGTGTGAGGGGAATTGATCTCATTTTTGGGTTCCCTTTTTTTGATTTTCAACGTGTTATCATATGATTGAGGTAAAACATAAATTTTAGTGTGGGGGAGAGGTTTTCATTCAGTGAGTTACTTTCATTTATGTAATTTGGTAAATGTTATTGACAATTGTTCAAAAAAAAATGATAAAAAAATAAAAAAAAGAACAAAAAAAAGGGTTGTATCTTGGGTGGGTCAATAATAACTCTTCTTTAACCTTTGATCTTGTTATAAATATTACAATTAATGTCATGAAGAGATCAATCATGGGTTGGGATATTAGTGTGATATTTTTTTCAAGTTCAACTTTTGAAAAAATGAAAAAAAGAAAAAAAAGAAAAAAAATGAACACTTGTATTATATATTCTTATATCATTAGGAGAAGTTTTGTGTTTTTTAAATATTTCATCTTCTCATAACCTTAAAATTTACTTCCTTTATGTCTTTCTTCACAAAATAATTCCCTTGTAAATACGTGTATCCATTTCCATCCATGTTTCATTTCAAAAAAATTGTGCATTATTTTACCCATACTGATGTTTTACCCCTCTTATCCTCTCTCTTGGACATTAAATTCTTATCATACCATAGCCATAGAAAAAACCCTTAAAAATACCTATTGATTATTGTGTACTTTAGGATAGGGAATGGAAGTTGAGAGCTCTTTCAAACTCTAATATTTTCACCTTTTGTTGGTGAATGAGTGAACCTCCATAAAGAAATTTTATCATCTTGAGAGGTGTGAGTTTTGAGTGTCCACATTTTCCATTTATAAATTTGAGCATTAAGAATGAATTGTTTTTGGAAATTTTTTCTATAACAATTTGTGTTGGAGTTCAATAAGGATGAGTGAAATGGTCTAAACCTCCCCTGATTGTGGATTTGTTTTTTAATATTTGTTGGCGAGTGAGAATATTTTTTTTATATTTTTATATTTGTTTCAAATGAGAACATGCACAAGACTATGTGTGGTGGAGTTGATTTTATTCATTTATTAATAACTTTTTGTATACTTCCTTGAGTAAATTTCATGTAAAAGTGCATAATTGATGTGAGATGCTCATGTTTTAATACTAAATATAAGTTTTGAGCATTATTTGAAGTAGTCCAATTAATTCAGTATAATATTTTAATTATAACTCTCGCCCTGATTATCCAAATTGAAGGTTTATTATTTTTTTTTGAGATTATTTATTCAATTTAAAACATATCATTAGAAGTAATCATTGTCCAATTATTCCATTTGAAGGGTTATATAGGCCACAAAATAAGGCCCATAGAATCTGTGAAGAAAATAGACCATCCATGAAGATTGAATTACTGGGATCAATATAGAAGTCCAAAATTTTTGATTCTCCACAAAAATACTTTGGACAATACCATTCATATTGGGAAAAACTTTCAAGTTCCAAATCCACTAAAAAGGGGCCCAAATGATTCAATTAAATCCATCCCACCATTCTGTCCGGGAAATGAAATCAGCACACCAATATTGAAATTTCTCCTGCTAGAGACATTCATTCGAGATGATATGTTTCAGGATGAAAGAGGAGACTTATTACAATAACTTTGTTGAATAAAGTGTTTGGATTTGAGTGAATCTTTCTATTCAAAAAACCATTCACATTTTGGTCTTGAAAAAGTATGTATTGAAATTAAAAGATTAAAATTGTTTAATAAAACCACCATAAATTTGGATCCTTAAGTCCAATAGCTGTTAAAATTTCATAGTATATAGAGGAGATAAATATCTAAAACTTTTAATAATATCATATCTCGAGATTTGGCTATCTAATTTATCAAATTAAAGATGAAAGTGGAGGGGAATATTTGGAATGCAAACAGTCCACCACCATTGGGCTATAAATACATCCCCCTTTTCTCATTGCAAGGGGTTGGCATTTCAGAAGAGAGGAGCATAAATTGGCATGACCAAAGCTTTTACAAAGTCTTGGTAGGATGTTATATACTCAAGTTTTCACTTGAGAGACCCTTCATCCTCTCTTTTCTTTTATGTTCTTTTGTTTTCTTTTCATTTGTAATCGCATAAGCTGTTTTCAATTTCATTTCAATTTTAATAAAAGTTTATTCTTCATATTCTATTTTAATAATACACCCTTTGTTATTAAATATCAATTGTCTTAAAATATTTTGAATCAAGTTGAAACCCATTCTATCCTTCCCTTTCTCATTTAATCTAAATTCTGTATTTAACATTAACTTCACCGTTTTTGTGTGTGTTTGGCACACTACACTTATCTTGTTCATTTTTTTATTCTATTTATAATTCATAATCATAAAAATTACAAATAAATTATTAACCAAAACAATAGATGAGTAAATATACCATTTGGGTGAGTTATAATTTGGGGATTTTAAGTGATTGATATATTTTTCTTGATGAATATTCTTTAAATTAACATTGTTTATGTTAAAATTTGAATGTCATGGATTAATAACATGCTTTGTTTAACGTGTGGTTTCCATGGATTATTGTAACCATAAATACACTACCATAAACAAGATATAGTTAATATTATAACCCTAAGTTAATTTAAGGCTTGGATTAAAGCCTTAACACTTGGGAATTCCAATCAATGTCATCTTGTGAAGTGGGTGTTAATTTAATGCAATATAAAGAAAAGCTAAAGGATATCACAAGCTTAACTACCTAATAATGAACTCACCCCAATCTTTATTAAATAGTTAAATCAATAAATCATTTCAATTAAGATCTGTAAACAAACCCCCCAATCAAAATACAATAAACTAAAAACAATTGACTATTAAAAAGTATCATCACCGAGGATTCGACCTGAGTGATACTATAAACATTAGTAGAGAACCAGAACCTTGAATGGTCGATAGGAGACAATAAGAAAAATTTCACTTATAAATAACCTAGCCCCTAAGGATCTCACAGTTCACATAAACCCACAAGGCATCACACAACCTCATAAACCCTCAGAAGACTCACGATCATGTCACCTTGACATGGTCATGCACGCCACATAATAGTCAAATGATCATGAGATCAAGCTAGAAGATCCTGTGAAACCATCAAGACGATCGTATCCCCATGACCAATGTTCAAACAATTACCGAAGATAAGTTTGTGAATTCATTCGAGTATGCACCTACATTAAGGAAGTCTTGCAAAATGATTCTCTCAAAACGAGGTTACGGTGAGGTCTCATGATGAGTTCTTATGGGAATTTCCTTAGATAAGGATATGTAACAGAAGTAGGGCACAAAAACTCTGGAAATTCGTGTAGCTAGTGAATTAGTCCCTCTCTGCTCCTCTATTTATAGGGCATTCCATAGAATACCAATCATCATCTGGAAGACCAAACATTACCCAAGACATCGATTGGAGACAACGCCAAAGACTCTGGTAGGTATTTACTTTCCTTAGAACCAATCCATTGTCCTCCTGGACATTGCTCCTGGGGGGTATTTTTTGATGCCCTCCAAATGAGCATCAAAAAATTCAGAAAGGAATAAATAACTGAATATGGGTATTATTTTCCCCACAAATCAAATGAAGAAGAAGGTGTCCATGATCACATGGATCTTGGGAACCCCTAAAAGACACACAATCACATGGCCTACTAAAGGTCATGTGGATGGTCATGTGTGGTGAATAGACTAAGGAAGAGACCATTAATCCCCTTTGAAAAATATTACTTATTCTTGTGAAGTCATCCTAGACACTCATTGATCATGTGGTGATATCCAGATAAAGCTCCCCTAGGTCACATGATTTTTCCACCAGGAAAATGAATGAAAAACCATCCAAAAATCTGTAGAAAATAGGAGGAAAATATCCAAAAGGTGGGATCATCTTATGGTCATAAATTTCACTCTAAACATCACCGATAGGTAGAGAAATTGTATTTGAAAACGCTCATACAACCTCATGATATTCCCAACCTTTTTAAAATAAAAAAATTTAATAAAAGGATAAACGTGGGAGCCTCATGAGGTCATAAAACTCATTCGACCTAACCCAAGAGGTTCGCAAGACACCGTAAGAACTAAAAGACATGTACAACTCATCTTACAAAATCCCACTAGCATGTCACCTTCACAACGCAAAGGGCCTCAGTCATGTCCAGGAGACCTTGCGCTCCACATTTGGCTCCCAAAGACAAACATAAGGGTTTTTCCATAAAGTGGTCATGCATCTGTACATGAACTTTTATTGGTCACGTGATGCATCACCAATGGGGAGAGTGAATGCCTTTTATAACACTCAATAAAACTTGAAAAACCCCAAAATCCCTTGTAAAATAAACAAGGAAATAAAATGGAAAATGTGAGAGCACCTTACAGTTTTAAAAATCATGCGATGCACTGGCATAGACTCGCAAGACCTCCTGAAAAGCTGGTTTGATATCACAAAAGCCCCCTTGAAAGCTATCCAATTGTCATGGAATATCTCAGATAAGGCATCCCGATCTCGTGAAAGTCCTTAGAAATGTTGGCCTGACAAAAATGAAAGTTCCTTGGCATTTCCTCATGAATTAGCAAGACCCCATTAATTGGAAATAATCTAATAAAGTAGGCATTGATGGGATGGTCTCACGGTTGTTGAAAATCATGTGATTCCCCCAAAATGGCTTACAGTTGGATCTTGCAAGACGTGTGACACCAACTACCTCCACTGAATCTATCCTGGATTCACGCGATACACACCACTCAAAGTAGAGAATAACCGGGGTGGAGAGTCCTATAAATATCCCACCCCAACATAAAAAAATGAACCGTTAGTCTGATTGAATAATCCTTGGACTCTCACATAGGCATACCCAGGTATTATAGTGGATTTATCGAAGCGGATGATCTCATGACTGGGAAGTTTTATGTTAGGTAAGATCTAGAAAACAACTGAAGCAATCATGCATCATGCATAGGCACTTTGCATGATCACTCATAGATCATGCAAAGGATTTCTAGAGGGTCATGAAAAGGACATCCCACATATATAATAAAAACAAATGAGACTTAAAATAAGATAACACTAAATAAATCTAAGGAATATGTAATAAAATACTGTAATAAAGACTAAACTATGGGAGACTTATGTGAAGAACACATATGCTGATCCTCATGTGCTTCGCATGAACCACCTGCTTCATGAGACACAACTAGGACATGTTTCCCAGGTAATGTGATGCTCTTTTGGTATACTATTTCGATCATGCGAAGCCCCATGAACATGTAAAAATCATGTCACCTAGTGCCCCCCCTGAGCATACCACCCAAGTCTCACGAATCCCTCTGGGATCACCATCCAAGCCTTTCAGTGTCCTTCATGTTGTAATAGTGGGTTCCCTATACCCAACTTGAACATTAATTTTGATTACCATTACATGTATTCATATTGATATATACATTTGTTTTATTTATTCTTACCATAATAGTGTTAATATTTCTACATCCACTATTTATATGGTAATGTCCTTAGATTACGTGTTGTATAAAAAGGTTATAGAAGTTACCAACTATAATGAGAACCTTGAGATACTATGATAGTAATCTTGAATATATATGTACTATGTTCTAGATCCATCATACTGATAGGATAGATATGATGTTTTATATCATGTGATGGGGTATCATAATCATTGAGACTTGTTCTCATGATGTTCGTACTTGGTGATCTCTAGTAGTGAGATCATGAGGAGAGACCCACCAATAGGAACAATACATGTTTTGGGTGTCATTGTTTGTTTTAATCTATGAACATGTGTATTGATCTCTGGACTTGAGATCATTATCAGTGTGTTCCATTTGATCACGCACTTTAATGAAAGGAAAAAACCATGATAATGAAATCATGGGGTGGTAGTTTGTGTTGGGTGATTCATTGGTGGCATGGCATTGGTTGAATGATCAAGATATAATTTGTTACTTCTGAGTTGGGTAAGAGATATCTCATGGGCCCATGTTGACTAGGATGGTAGTACCTTCATAAATCCATGGGCATGGTACAAGAAGGTAAGTTAGTCCAGTAAGGTTATGAAATATATAAAGCAACAAAAGGATGATGACACAAGTGTGCATCTTAATTTATGAGATATCATGAAACAAAGAGATTATATTACACAGTAAGTGTTCGTAGGAGAAAGTCCTAGCTATGACATTCCTTATCTTCTTATGGGCCATGATGAGTTTCTAGAATCTAATCTTGGACTTTGGTTTTGATTCAATGATATTGATATAAGTCCTATAGGGTCACACATTAAGTGTATCCACAATTTCCACCTATTATAATGAATAATAGTTTAGGATGAAGTGGGCCCTGCATGTAGGGTCCGGTGAACGTCTAAGTTTGAATGATTGAAAATAAAATTAATTCAATTATATTATTTAAGTTTTGAATAATGATGATTGAATATATTTCTCAAAGTATTCACAAGTTTTTTGATCATAAACATGAATATGAGAAAAATATAATTTTTTGAATGAACATTGGATGCTCAAGGTTTGTTAAAATATTTAGAGATATTATGGGACAAGTTAATGATTTTTATTTTATAAGATAACATTTTATTATGTTATAAGTGAGTGATAATATATTTTTGACATTTATGAAAAGTTTATCAAGTCATATATGTGCGCCAATGTCTAAAATGATGGTTATTACTTTCTAGGGACCAAAGTGAAATTTTGAAAAGTGTAACCTAAGTAAAAAAGCTCATTTTATCATATTTAATTCTAAGATCTAGAATTTTCAGGATTTTATATATATAATCTCTCTTCTCCTATCCTCTTAAGTTCTTAGAGAGAGATTCTGAAGGAAGAACAAGGCCAGATCGATCCCTCTTTCTCGACCAAATCTGTATTCTTCAGGTGATTGGAGGGACATCACAAATCTCTTTAATCTCCCATTCTAGCACCTAAAAAACATATATCAATGATCATATAATTTTAGATAACATGTGTATGATCTTGAGGATTTCTAGTTTGGCATCTTACAACCACGACACATTGAGGGTGAGCGAATCAAACCAACAACTTCAAATGAACAAGGTACCTTTTAAGATTTCATTTGATATTATTTTTCATGATTAAATTTAATTAAATGTGATCCTTTTAGAAATATAGGTAAGGGGTTTTTCATATTCTGTGTTTTTAACATGAATCCAACCCCAAGATTTTAAATTGCGTGTATTTCATGCTTCCACTGCTCTCAAGGTTCCTTTAATTGGTATCAAAGAGAACATGTAACTATTTAAGTTTCAAACATTAAAATTTAAATTAAATTTTCTATTATTTGGAAGAAGGGTTTTGAAAAGGTCCCAAAAAAATTGACAACATGTCGATCTGAGTTTGTATGACCAAGATATGATCGATTTAAGATTTATGGGTTTTGTTAAAAAGGTTTCTACAAAAATTAAACTTTTAATTTTTGATTCACTTTAATGGAAACAGTTGTGATGTATTTTTAGCTAGAGTACGATGTAATCATGTTACATGTTAGCTAGATTTACCGAAAGCTATTTGGGGTAGACTGTAGATAATACAATATTTCCTTGGAAGCTTGTTCAATTAAACGGATAAAGCTTCCCTTGAAATCTAGTTTAAAGATTCTCATAAAAGCTTATTTAATTAAATAGATAAATCTCTATAAATACCTAAAGTTTTCTGAATAAAATTACCCTTTTTGATTGAATTAAATGTATTATGGTTATAGAAAACACATGCACTTATTTTGTTTTATTATATCCAATTGTATTTAAATGACTGTTAAGTATCTTTACCGTTGATAATATAGTCATTGAACAGTGATCACAAGACTAGTATAAATATAGGGTTTTGAAAAATCCATTTTTCATAGACAAAGGAAGTGATGACTTCAAACAGCATGATCATACCCTATTAATCCCATTTATCAGAGCTTTAGAGGGAAATATCATTTATGGTCTTTTCCCTAAACCAATCTCAAGCTGATATCCAACAACTTAAGCATGAGTAAAACTATTTACAGGAGAAGTTCAAGCTCATCGAGATCACGACCCAAATTATATTTACCGAACGACCCCATGAAAGACCCACCATCATGCACTTTACTTTTAGGGAGTATGCTAGTGTAATAAAGAGATATGTATCAAGAACCTATCATTAGGAATATATACAATATTTTTTGTATAAAATAATAAATATATTTTCATCCTATTATTGTTACTTTTAAAGCACAAATAATATTTTTGGTTAATATTAAAATTCAATTGAGAAATCTATTTTGATGAATTAATGTATTTTTTCAATAAATAATATTTTATTAAAATATTATTATTAAATAACTTTTATTTAATATAAATTATCATATAATTTTTATGAAGTCAAATATAATTTTCATTATGGTTTGAAAACTGTTATTGTCAAAATCCGCCTATTTTAAAAAAAATGTCTATTTTTATTATTAAAAGTAAAAATTCACATATTTTGAAAATTATTTAGATAAAATAAATATTATTTTTTGAATTAGGATGTCAAAATTATCTAAAGGTGAAATTTTCATAATTTTCTAAGATAGTCAAATATTTGGGTAAAAATTAAACACCGTATAAATATACGGTGTGTTTTATGACATTATAAAGGACCAATAGTGATATAATAAATACTATAAAAGGTATACTCAGAAAAATATTTGTTTTTATTTTAAAATAATGTGATTTTAAGTTTATTTTATTTATTTTATAATGCCTCAGTGAATCCTCCAAGACTTATAAAATATTTTAAGATTTTAAAATAATTTTTTTGACATGTGACTCACCTACACATAATCAAAGGAATTATTTTATTCTCTTAGGCACTTGGAATTATAAAATAATGTAAACCACTCCCTTTTTTTAGAAACCATGGGAAAATCCATGGGATGGTTTGTGGTTTTGAATATTCTATTATGTTGAGTCCAAAACCTAAATAACAAAGAACCCCCCCTTTCCTATATAAACCCACCCAAGATCCCATTTTTCTACACTAAAACTCCTTTAATCATGTAAAAACTATTCCCTATACTCCCTAGAGTCCTACAAAGGTGCCCACAAGCTCCCAAGAATCATCTCCCAAGCCTTTTGGGTCACACATTCAAGTAAAGGATCTTCCACCCTCCTCTTTTATCAAGTATTCCTTTTATGTTATGTCTTTTAATTTATTTTGTCATATGTTGGGATATGTGCTTAATTATCCACCTTACTGTCTATTTTATGTATAAATGATGATATCCCAATTCACCCTCATTTATCCCTCCTAATAACCTTTATGTACACCTGTTACCATGCCAAAATTTTGGAAGAGTTCTTTCCTTTCTCCTCTGTCTTCAAGTTTATTTATTATGTTACACATCCTATTTCCAATTCCTTATGTTGGGGAATGTATTTACATATCCCTATTACTATTAATTTCATATATAAATGATGAAAGACCCCTTCCTCTATCATCAACCCATTTTATGAATTTCTATTTGACGCCGTTAAGCTGCGGAAATTGCACCACGATTTTCCATACCAAAATAATTGTGTATTAAATACCATACCCATTTCTATATCAAGGGAATTAAAAATTATGAACATATACTTATTTATTGGGCATTTATCTTGGAATAAATTATGTTGTTGAATGAATCCATGTTATATGATCTATATGGCACACTTAAACATGAGAAATAAATGATTATGAAGGGTACACCCTCATAGCGCTCCAATGCATTGGGTAATATTTAATATCATGATACATCATGTTGGAATAAGGGTGTACCAGATTACTTTATGGGAATTTTTTCCACCATGATGTCTTGGTGGTTTATCCTTGACTTATGTTTATGATGCAGTGTTTTAAGTTATTGTCACATTTCCCATGTTATGATTATAATGCTATATCATGCCTTATTATTCATGTTCCTTTTATGCTCCATTGATATGCCTATTGTCTATAATGTATTGTATTCTTCATGTTATTCCTTGTTTATTCCCTTAATAGGATTTAGAACTCACTCCTTTCTTATGTATATCCTTAGGTTATCCAATGCAGTGTTAAGTAAAAATGAACGTTTTGGTCATGTTAAATAAGTTTTCAATAAAAATGTTGCTTTTAATGTTTAAAGTTGTTATGTAATGTACCTAAATTCCCAAAGACACTAAAACTCTCAATACTCTGGGTTGTATTAACTATAATTTTTTGTAATAAATAATTCTTAAATATGAAATAAAGAGAAATATTTTTATAGTTGGTATTAGAGGACAAGTTTAGTTATTTTTTGGTTTAACATTAGAAAAGTCCAACAAAATCCTTAGGATTAGAGAAATATAGAGAATGACTTTGGTATAAGACTAAGTATAAGAAAAAATCCCTAAATTTTGGTAATTATAGAGTAAGTGGTTTATAAAGAAAATAAATCCTTGTCTGGATACTATAAGTGGACGTGGTTCTGGTACAGATGTACCGAGGGGTAACAAGTCTGAAAAAATGTTCTAGGACTGACTCAGGGTAATTTTTTACACGATAATGGGCCTTACTAAGCATATAATTTGACACTCCAAGGGGATATACTTTGGTAAATTTATAAGATCAATATGAACCATTATTAAGGGAACAAAAATTACCATAATAATATATCTTAGGAAATATATCATGGATAACATAGATTGAATCCTAAAAACTCATAAGTTATGGAGATAAATTTAATTTACAAGTTATCCCTTTATTGTCATTGGATTCCCCTTTATGTGTTTAATAGCTTAAAAGTACACATCCCTAAGTCTATATTGGATAAAGTAGAACCATAATCAAAAAGTAAAATATAGGGTTATTGTCCATAGTTCTACGCATTTCTTCATACCATGAAAGTTTAGTAGAACTATTCAAATACCACTACAAAGAATGAAGTAGAGATGCCAGTGAAAATGAAAAATGGGGAAATTATTTCATCCCAAGTATATAAATCCTCCCCTATCAATGTTTATGGGATGAAATTACTAAAGAACCTTGTCATACTTCCCTTGGTGGAATTTGATGTAATTCTAGGCATGGATTGGATTTCCTTATATAGAGCCAACATAAATTGCTACAAGAGGGAAATCTCTCTCCATATGGATAATAGACCCCTGATTATATACAAGTTCAAGGAGAAGTTTCAATCTTATTTAGAACCATATTAATGGGCATGGATATTATTTCCCTATGGTCAAGTGTATCTAGATCAAATAATTGAGTCTAATGAAAGAACCATTATTGAAGACATGCTTATTTTGATAGAATATGTAGATGTATTTCCCATGGATTTTTATGTTCTTACTCCTAGCCGATAGGTCGAATTTTCAATTGAACTTATACCTAGGGAATTTACAATATCCAAGACTCCGTATATGATGGATGTTGTGGAACTTTAGGAACTAAATAAAAAACTACAAGAGAATCAGGATAAGTGATTCATATGCCCAAGTGCTTCACCATGGGGTCCACCAGTCCTCTTCATCAAGAAGAAGGATGGGTCAATGCACCTTTGCATTGATTATCATGAGCTAAATAAGATCATGATAAATAAAAAGTATAATTTTCCATGGATTGATGACTTATTCGATCACCTACATGGGGCACAATACTTATCCAAGGTGGATTTATGGTTGAGATATTACCAAGTTATGGAGAAGAAGGAATATATCCCCAAAACTACTTTTCATACAAGGTACAGGCCCTATTAGTACATAGTGATGCCATTAAGACTCACTAATGCCCTAAAAATCTTCATGGAATTGATGAATAGAGTCTTTAGAGATTAACTTGACAAATTTATGGTTTTCTTTATAGATGATATTCAAATATACTCCAAAACCATGTAGGAGCATGAGGATCATCCAAGCACTATTCTAAAGACCTTGCAAAAGGATAATCTCTATGAAAAGTACAATAAGTGTGATTTATGGTTGAATGAAGTCTCATTTTTTGGGCATATCATCATAAGAAATGAGATATCTATTGATAATTCAAAGAAAAAAGAAATTAAGGGATGGTCGAGGCCAACATCTATGATATATATCCGTAGATTACTTGGGTTAGCTGTATATTATCACCGATTTATGAGAAATTTATCATGATTGTCAAACCCTCTTACCAAGATAACTTGAAAGGGAGTAAAGTTTTATTGGAATAATGAATTTGAATAAATATTCATGGAGTTGAAAAGGAGTCTTATCAATGCCCCTATTCTCACAAGTGGGGATATTTTTGTAATTTTTAGTGATGCTTTGAAGAAGCAATTGGGTTGTGTATTGATAAAAAATGAAAAATTCATAGACTATGATTCAAGGAAGTTAATCATTCACAAGAAAAGCTATTAGAAGAATGATCTAGAGTTGGAAGAGGTGATATTTGCTTTGAAAAATTGGTGGCATTATAACTTTGGGGATAAGTGTGAAATATATACAGATCAAAAAAGTCTTAAATATATATTCACACAGAAAGATATGAATATACACCAAAAAGGATAGTTAGATCTCATCAAAGATTATGACTGTTCAATCCACCACCATCTTAGGAAAGTAAAAAAAGTGGTGGATTATCTAAGTAGAAAATATCCAACAATTATATCATCAATGAGAATTGAGAAGTATATGATATTCTTAGATTTGAAGAGGATAGACATGGGAATCATAATGAAAGGAACATCATCAATCCTTTCACAAATTATTTCTCAACCATTTCTTCTTTAAAGGTTTAAGGATGCTCAAAATGATAATGTGGGAATTTAGAAGATAGTGTAAACTATAATAAAATATAAATCCTCAAAGTTTAGTGCTAATGAAGAATGAATCTTGTTATTTGTGTTAAGACTATGTGTTCCATAAAATCCAGAGTTAAAGAAAGAACTATTGGATAATGCACATAGTTTGACTTTATCCATTATCTTAGGAAACATAAAAATGTATTGAGATCTTTGAGAGTACTATTGGAGGGATAACATGGAGAATTAGATCACTGATTATACATAAAAGTGACTAGTATGTCAGCAAGTGAAGGCTGAAAGGCAGAAGTCTAAGGGGATGATGAAACCGTTACCCATACCAACATAGAAATGGGAAAACATCACCATGGACTCTATCGGAATACTTCCAATGATATCCAAGGGAAAAATTCTATATGGGTTGTCATGGATCATCTTATAAAGATCTCACACTACGTTACAATTCAAGAGGATTTCTCACTAGTTCAATTGGCACAGATATACATCAGAAAAGTGGTAAGGCTGCACAGAGTACCACTATCAATTGTGTCTGATCGAGATCCAAGATTCACCTCTTCTGGAAATGTCTTTTGCATTCTCTAAACATTGAGATTAATTTCAGTATGACTTATCACCCTCAAATTGATGACCAATATGAGTAGACTATCCAAACACTTGAGGACATGTTGAGAGAATTCTCAATCAACTTTAATGGAGGATGGGACCAATATCTCTCTCTGGTCGAGCTCTCTTAAAACAATAGTTTCCTTTAAGCATCCAAATGGCACCCTATGAATCCATTTTTGGGAATAGGTGCAGAACACATGCATGTTTGGATAAATTTAGGGAATAAAAATTTCTAGGTCCTAAAATGGTTGAAGAAATGGTGGAGAAGGTTAAGACCATTCAACACCACATCAAGGATGCTCTGAGTCTACAGAAGATATATGCTGACAATCATCTATATGATCAAGAGTTTGATTTTAAAGAAATTTTATTCCTCCACATATCTCTATGGAAGAGGGAGATGAGATTTGGGAAGAAGGGAAAGCTTAGTCCAAGGTATATAGACCCTTTTGAGATCCTTGATCGCATTGAAGCAGTGGCCTATCGACTGACACTCCCACTGAACCTATCTCAATTACATGATGTATTCCATGTATACCTCTAAATAAATTACATACCAGACCCATCACATGTACTCAATATAGAGGTGTTACTATTGGAAAATAACATTTCCTATGAGGAGCAACCAATGAAGATCTTAGATCGTAGAGAAAAAGTTCTACAAAATATGAAAATTCCCCTCGTCAAAGTGTTGTAGATAAAACACAAGTTTGAAGAAGAAACATGGGAACTGGAGGATGTGATGAATCAGAGTCACCCTCATCTATTTTAGTGTGGGAAAAGGAAATTTCGAGGGTAAAATTTATAAATGGGAGAAGATTGTAATGACCTGAACTTTTAGGAATAAAACCACCATTTTTGATTGAATTAAATGTTTTACAGTTATAGAAAACACATGAATTTATTTTATTATATTACATACAATAGGATTTAAATGACCGTTAAGTATATTTATTGTTGATAATATAGTCACTGAGCAGTGATCACAGGAATAATATAAATATAGGATTTTAACAAATCCATTTGTCATAGACAAACGAAGTGATGGACTCAAACTGTTGGATCATACCCTCTAAAGCCTATTTATCAGAGTTTCCGAGGGAGATATCATTTCTAGGCTTTTACCAAGACCAATATCAACATGATATCCAATAACTTAAGAATGATTGAAACCATTTATGGGAGAAGTTCAAGCTCATCGAGATCAGGACCCAAAACATGTTCACCAAACGACCCCATGAAAGCCCCACCATCACACACCTTAATCTTAGGGAATATACTGGTGTAATAAAGGGATATGTATTAATACCTCAACATTAGTAATATTTATATTATTTTTTATAAAATAATAAATATATTTTCATCCTATTATTTTTACTTTTAATGCACAAAAAATATTTTTGGTTAATATTCAAATTCAATTAAGAAATATATTTTGAATAATTAATGGATTTTTGAAATAAATAATATTTTAATAAAATAATATTATTAAATAACTTTTATTTAATATAAATGATCATATAAGTTTTATGAAGTCAAATTTAATATTTATTAGGGTTCGAAAACTGTTATTTTCAAAACCCATTAGTTTTCAAAAAATGTTAGTTTTTATTTTTAAAAGTAAAAATTCACATATTTAGAAAATTATTTAGATAAAATGAATATTATTTTTGGAATCAGGATATCAAAATTATCTAACTATGAATTTTTCATAATTTTCTGAGATAGTCAATTTTTTTGTTAAAAATTAAATACCGTATAAATATACGATGTCTTTTATGACGTCATAATATACCTAAATGATGTAATAAATACTATAAAAGGCATAATTGGCCAAATATATGTTTTCCTTTAAAATAATGTGATTTTAAGTTTATTTGATTTATTTTATAAATCCTTAGTGAATCCTCCAAAACTTATAAAATATTTTAAGATTTTAAAATCATTTATTTGAGAGTGTGACTCACCTCCACATAAGCAAGGGAATTATTTTATTATATTCAGACCTTGGACTTATAAAATAATATAAACCACTCCCCTTTTCTAAAAACCATGGGAAAAAACCATGGGATGATTTATGGTTTTGAATATTTTATTATGTTGAGTCCAAAACCTAAATAATAAATAAATCCCTATCCTTTTTCTATATAAACCCAACCAAGATACCATTTATCTTCACTAAAATTACTTTAATAATGTAAAAAATCTTCCCCATACTCCCTATATTCCTCCCAAGGTTCCCAAATCTTTCAAGAAGCCTCTTCCAAGCCTTTGGGGTCACACATTCAAGTAAGAGATCTCCAACCCTCCTCTTTTATCAAACATCCCTTCTATCTTATGTCTTTTAATTTCCTTTTGACTATATTGGGATATGTTCTTAAATATCCCCCTTACTATCCATTTTATTTATAAATTATGAGACCCCATTTCACCCTCATTTAACCCTCCTAATAACATTTTTGTACACCCGTTACCATGTCAAAATTTTGTAAGGGTTCATTCCTTTCTCATATATCTTGAAGTTTTTTTATTATGTTACACCTTTTATTTACAATTAATTATGTTGGGGAATGTATTTCCATGTAAATATCATTGTCCATTTCATATATAAATGATAATAGACCCCCTTACACCCTCATAAACCCATTTTATGAATTTCTATAGGACGCCGTTATGCTGCCGAAATTACACCACGATTTTCTATGCCAAAATAATTATGTAGTGAGTACCATACCCATTTATCTATCAAGGGAATTAAACTTTATGCACATATAATTATTTATTGGGGAATTAAATGTATTTATTATACATTACTTTATAATAGAATAAATTATTATTTTGAATGAATCCATGTTGTATGATCTATGTGGCACACTCAAACATGAGAATGAAATGATTATGAAGGGTGCACCCTGATAGTTCTCCGATTTATTGGGTAATTTTTAGTATCATGATAAGTCATTTTGGGATAGGGGATGATGTCTTGTAAGATTTAACCTTGACTTATGATTATGATGCAGTGTTTTAAGTTGTTTTCACACTTCTCATGTTATGATTATCATGCTATATCATGCCTTATTATTTATGTTCCTTTTATGCTCCATTGATATATCTATTATCGATAATTTATTTTATTCTTCATGTTATGAGTTTTTTATTCCCTTAATAGGCTTTATAGCTCACTCCTTTCTTATGTATGTCCTTAGGTTATCCCATGTAGTGTTAAGTATGAACAAATGTTTTGGTCACGTTAAAGAAGTTTTCAATAAATATATTAGTTTTCATGTTTTACGTTGTTATTTAATGTACCTAAATTCCAAAAGGAACTAAACCTATCGATCTTCTAGGTTGTATTATGTGTAATTTTATGTAATAAATCATGTTTAAATATGAAATAAAGTGAATGATTGTTATAGTTGGCATCAGAGGATAGGTTTAGTTATTTTTTGGGATTAGGATTAGAAAACTCTAATGAAAGCCTTAGGATTAGAGTACTCTAGAGAATACCTTAGGGATACGACTAAGTATAAGAAAACATCCATAAATTTTGGTAATTATAGAGTAAGTAGTTTATCAAGAAAATACATCCCTATGAGGATACTACAAGTGGATGTGGTTATGTAAGAGATGTACCTAGGGGTAACAACTCTGATAAGATGTTTTGGGCCAAACTCAGGGTAATCTGGTACAAACAAAGGGACTTACCGTGCACCTGGTTTGAAACTCTCATGGGATATACTTTGTTAAATTCATAATCTCAATATGAACCATTATTAAGGGAACAAAAATTCCCATAAGAATATATGTTAGGAAATAGATCGTGTATAACATAGATTGAATCCTAGAAACTCATAAGTTAATGAGATAAATTTAATTTATAAGTTATCCCCTTATTGTCATTAGATTACCCTTTATGTGTTTAATAGATTAAAATTAATCATCTATAAGTCTATATTGGATAAAGTATAACTAGAATTAAAAAGTTAAATATAGGGTTATTGTCCAAATTTCTATGCATTCCTTCATATAAAAAAATATTAGTAGAACTATTCAAACACTCCCACAAATCATGGAAGTAGAGATGTTGGTGAAAATAGAAAATGGGGAAATTATTGCATCCTAAGTATATAACACCTCCCCTATCAAGGTTTGTGGTATGAAATTTTTGGAAAACCTTATCAAACTTCCCTTGGTGGAGTTTGATGCATTTATGGGCATGTATTCAATTTCTCTATATAGAGCCAACATAAATTTCCATGAGAGGGAAATCACTCTCCATATAGAGAATCTTATCCCAATTCTATACAAGTACAAGGAGGAGGATGAATCTTCTTCCACACCATATTCACAAGAATGTATATTATTTCCCTATGAGTAAGCATATCTAGATTAAATGATTGAGTCTAAGTAAATAACCATTCTTGAAGATATTCATGTTGCAAGGGAATACACTGATGTGTTTCCCGAGGAATTTTCTGGTCTTCCTCCAAGACGAGAGGTAAAATTTTCAATCGAGTTTATACCTAGGGTGTTTCCAATATCCAAGAATATGTATAGGATGGATATTGTGGAACTTGAGGAACTAGAGAAACAACTAAAAGATAATCTGGATAAGGGATTCATATGCCCAAGTTCAAAACCATGGGGTGTACCAGTCCTCTTTTTCAATAATAAGGATTGGTCAATGTGAATTTGCATTGATTATCGTGATCTCAACAAGATCACGATAAATAACAAGTATCCTTTTCCACTGATTTATGACTTGTTCTATAAGCTATATGGAGCACAATACTTCTCCAAGGTGGATCTTCATTTAGGATATTACCTAGTTATGGTGAATAAGGAAGATATCCCCAATACTAATTTTCATATGAGGTACGGGCACTATGAGTTCATAGTGATTCCTTTTAGACTCACTAATGCCCCCAAAATATTCATAGAATTAATGAATAGAGTATTTATAGATTACCTATAAAAATTTGTGGTAGTCTTTATAAACTATATTCTAATATACTCCAAAACCAAGGAGGTGTATGAGGAGCATATGATCACTGTGATAAAGACCTTTCAAAATGAGAAGATCTATGAAAAGTACAACAAATGTGAGTTATGGTTGAAGGAAGTCTCATTTTTGGGATATATCAACACAAGAAATTGGATATCTGTGGATACTTCAAAGAAAAAAAAATTGAGGGATGGTTGAGGCCAACATCCGTGACAGATATCCGTAGCTTCATTGGGTTAACTGGATACTATTGCCGATTTTTGAGAAATTTCTCATGATTTTAAAACCCTATTACCAAGATAACTCAGAAGAGAGTCAAGTTTTCTTGGAATGATGAATGTTAAGAAAGATTCGGGGAGTTAAAAAGAAAGCTTATCACTTCCCCTGTTCTCACAAGTGGGGAGATTTTAGTAATTTTTAGCGATGCTTCAAAGAAGGGATTGGGTTTTTGTTGATGAAAAATTACAATGTCATTGTAGATGCTTCAATTTATTTAAAAATTCATGAGAAAAACTATCCCATGTATGATATGGAGTTGGTAGCGATGATCTTCACTTTGAAAATTTTGAGAAATTATCTCTTTGGGGAGAAGTGTGAAATATATACCGATCAAAAAAGTCTTAAATATATATTCACATAGAAAGAGATGAATATTTTCCAATGATAATGGTTAGACTTCATCAAGGATTATGATTTCTAAATATACTACCATCCTGGGAAAGTGAACAAAGTGGCAGATTCTCTAAGTAGAAAGGATCCAATTATTCTATCATAAATGAGAATTGAGAAGGATCGTGTCTTCTTAGATTTAGAGAGGATGGAAATGGGAACCATAAAGAAGGAAACATCATAAATACTTTCACAAATGATTTATCAACCATCTCTTCTTGAAAGGCTGAAGGATGATCAAAATGATGATATGAGAATTCAGAAGATAGTGGAAATTATAAGAAAATGGAAATCCTTATATTTCAGTGTTAATGAAAAAGGAATTGTGATATTTGGGTCAAGACTATGTGTTCCATAAAATCATAAGTTAAAGAGGGAACTATTGGATGATGCACATATTTCGACTTTCTCCATTCACCTAGGAAACACAAAGATGTATCAAGATCTCCGAGACCACTATTGGTGGGATAACATGAATAAGGAGATCACAGATTATACATCAAAGTGCCTGGTTTTTCAGCAAGTGAAGGATGAAATGAAGAAGTCTAAGGGGATGATGAAACCATTACCCATACCAACATGGAAATAGGAAAAACTAACCATGGAATTTTTCACTAGAATTCTGAAGAAATACATGGGAAACAATGCTATTTGGATTTTCATGGATTTTATTACAAATAATTCACACTTCATTGAAATTTTAGAGTATTTATTACTAGATCAACTGGCATGGATATAAATGAGAGAAGTGTTAAGGATGTATAGAGTACCACTATCGATTGTGTTTAATTTCATATCCAAGATTCACCTCTAATTTCTCAAAAATCCTTTAGCATGCTCTAAAAACTGAGCTGAATTTCAATATGAATTATCACCCTCAGACTTATGGCCAATATAATTAGACTATCCAAACCCTTGAGAACATGTTGAGAGCGTACTCAATCAACTTCAAAAGATGATGGAACCAACATCTCCCTCTGGATGAGTTTTATTACAACAAAATTTTCCACCCAAGCATCCAAATGGATCCCAATTAAACCTTTTATGGGAAGAGGTGTAGAGCACTGAAATGTTGGGATGATATTGGGGAACAAAAACTTTTAGATCCCGAAATGGTCAAAGAAATGGTTGAGAAGGTTAAGACCATTCAGCATCACATCAAGGCTTCTCAGAGTCGATAAAAGAGCTATGCTGACAATCATCAACATGACTAAGAGTTTGATGTTAGAGACAAGGAATTCCTTCACATATCTCCATAGAATAGGGTGATGAGATTTGGAAAGAATGAAAAGCTTAGTCCAAGGTACATCATCCATTTCGAGATCCTTCATCGCATCAGAGTAGTGGCCTATCGACTAGAACTCCCACCAAACCTATCTCTAGTACATGATGTATTCCATGTATCCCTATTAATAAATTAAATTCCACAACCATCACATGTACTCAATCCAGAGGTGTTACCATTGGAAAATGACCTTTCCTTTGAGTAGCAGCTGGTGAAGATCTTAGATCGTAGAGAAAAAGTTCTACGAAATAAGACAATTCACCTCATCAAAGTGTTGTGGAGAAACCACAAGTTTGAAGAAGAAACATGGGAACCAGATTATGTGATAAAGCAAATTCACCCTCATTTGTTTTAGTGTGGGAAAAGGAAATTTTGAGGGTGAAATTTTTAAAGTGGGGAATATTGTAATGACCTGAACTTTTATGAATAAACCCACCATTTTTGATTGAATTAAATTTCTAATGGTTATAGAAAACACATGCACTTATTTTGTTTCGTTATATAAAATTGGATTTAAATGACTGTTAAGTACCTTTATCATTGATAATATAGTCATTGAACACTGATCACATGACTAGTATAAATATAGGGTTTTAACAAACCCATTTTTCACAGACAAAAAAAGTGATGCCCTCAAACCATAGGATCTTACCCTCTAAATCCCATTTATTGGAGCTTCTGATTTCTGGGATTTTCCCTTGACAAATCCCAAGCTAAGATCAAACAACTTAAGGATGAGCAAAATCGTTTACAGGAGAAGTTCAATCTCATCAAGATCACAACTCAAAACATGTTCACCAAACGATCCCATGAAAGCCTCACTATCACACACCTTAATGTTAGGGAATATGCTGGTGTAATAAAGGGATATGTATCAAGACCATAACATTAGGAATATGTGCATTATTTTTTTGTATAAAATAATAAATATATTTTAATCCGATTATTGTTACTTTTAATGAAAAAATAGTATTTTTGGTAAATATTCAAATTCAATTAAGAAATATATTTTTATGAATTAATAGATTTTTAAAATAAATAATATTTTAATAAAATATTATTATTAAATAAATTTTATTGAATATAAATGATTATATAATTTTTATGAAGTCAAATGTAATTTTTATTAGGGTTCTAAAACTGTTATTGTCAAAACCCATCAATTTTAAAAAAAATGTCAGTTTTTATTTTTAAAAGTAAAAATTATCATATTTAGAAATTTGTTTAGATAAAATGAATATTATTTTTGGAATGAGGACATTTAAATTATCTAATAGTCATTTTTTTTCATAATTTTTCGATATAGTCTATTTGTTTGGTAAAAATTAAATACTCTATAAATATACGGTGTGTTTTATGACATCATAATGGACCAATAATGATGTAATAAATAATATAAAAGGTATCCTTATCCAAATATATGTTTTAATTTAAAATAAATATATTTTAAGTTTATTTTATTTATTTTATAAATCCTTAGTGAATCCTCCAAGACTTATAAAATATTTTAATATTTTAAAATCATTTCTTTGAGAGTGTGACTCACCTCCACATAAGAAAAATAATTGTTTTATTATCTTAGGCCATTGGACTTAAAAAATAATATAAACCACTCCCATTTAGAAGAAACCATGGTAAAAAACCATGGGATGGTTTGTGGTTTTGAATATTTTATTATGTTGAGTCCAAATCCTAAATAATAAAGAAATCATGATCCTTTCCTATATAAACCCACCCAAGCTACCATTTCTCTTCACTCAAACTCCTTTAATCACATATACAGATCTCCCTCTACTCACTAGATTCCTCCCAAGGTTCCCTCAATCTATTAAGAAGCCTTTCTCCCTTTGGGGTCACACATTCAAGTAAGGGATCTTCCACCCTCCTCTTTTATCAAGCATTCCTATGTATTTTAATTTCATTTTTCCTATGTTGGGATATGTTCTTAAATATCACCCTTACTATCAATTTGATTTATAAATTATTAGATACCCTTTAACACTCATTTAAACCTCTTAATAACCTTTATGTACACCAGTTACCATGCCAAAATTTTGTAAGGGTTCTTTCATTTCTCCTATATCATTGAGTTTCTTTATTATGTTACACCTTATATTTCCAATTCATTATGCTGGGTAATGTCTTTAAATGTATATATTAAAATCCATTTCATGTATAAATGACAATATACCCTTTACAATCTCATCAACCCATTTTATTAATTTCTATATGATGCCGTTATGCTTCCAAAATTGCACCATGATTTTCCATGCCAAAATAATTGTGTAGTTAATACCATACCCATTTCCCTATTAAGGGTATTCACCTTTATGCACATATATTTATTTATAGGGGACTTAAATTTATTTATTATACATTACTTGATCATTCAATAAATTATTATTTTAAATAAATCCATATTATATGATCTATGTGGAACATTTAAACATGAGAATGAAATAATTATGAAGGGTGCACCCTGATAGTGCTCCAATGTATTGGGTAATGTTTAGTATCATGATAAGTCATTTTGGGATAGGTGTGTACTTGATTAATTTAAGGGAATTTTTTCCACCATGATGTCTTGGAGGATTTATCATTGACTTATGTTTATGATGTAGTGTTTTAAGTTGTTTTCACAATTCCCATGTTATGATTATCATGCTATATCATGAATTATTATTCATGTTACTTTTATGATCCGTTGATATGTCTATTTTTAAGAATGTATTCAAATATTCATGTTATGACTTGTTTATTCCCTTACTGAGATTTATAGGCCACTCCTTCCTTATATATGTCCTCAGATTATCCCATATAGTGTTAAGTACGAATGAACATTTTGGTCATGTTATAGAAGTTTTCAATAAAAATGTTTCTTTTCATGTTTTAAGTTGTTATGTAACATACATAACTTCCCAAAGATAATAAACCTGTCAATAGTTTTTGTTGTATTAAGTGTAATTTTATGTAATAAATCATGTTTAAATATTAAATAAAGGTTAGTGTTGTTATTGTTGGTATCCGAGGATATATTTAGTTATTTTTGGTATTAGGATTAGAAAACTTGAGCTAAATCCTTAATATTAGAGAAATTTAGAGAATTACTTAAGGATAAGACTAAGTATAAGAAAAAATACCTAAATATTGGTTAGTATGGAGAAGTGATTTATCAACCAAATACACCCCTGTCTGGTTACTACAAGTGAACGGGGTTCCGAAAGAGATGTACCTAGGGGTAACAACTCTGACAAGATGTTCTGGGCCAAACTCAGGGTAATCTAGTACATGAAAATGGGTCTTACTATTCACCTTGTTTTAAACTCATGGGGGATATGATTTGGTAAATTTATACGTTCAGTACAAACTATTATTAAGGAAAAAAATTTCCATAAGAATATATGTCAGTAAATAGATCGTGGATAACATAGATTGAATCCTAGAAACTAATAAGTTAAGGAGATAAATGTAATTTATAAGTTATCCCTTTATTATCATTGGATTCCCCTTTATGTTTTTAATATCTTAAATGTACTCATACCTAAGTCTATATTGGATAAAGTAGAACTAGAATCAAAATGTAAATATAGGGTTATTGTCCATATTCCTATGCATTTTTCATATCAAGAAAGTTTAGTAGAATTATTAAAACACCACAAAAAATTATGGAATTAGAGATGTCAGTGAAAAAATAAAATGGGGAATTATTGAATCCTAAGTATACAACTCCTCCCCTATCAATGTTTGTGGGATGAACTTCCCAGATAAACTTGTTATACTTCCCTTGGTGGAATTTTATGCAATTGTGGTCATGGATTGGATTTCCCTATATAGAGTAAACATAAATTTTCACAAGAGGCAAATCACTCTCCAAATGGAAAATCGACCCCCAATTATATAAAATTTTAAGGAGGAGGATGAATATTATTTAGAACCATCTTCACAAGAATGGATATTATTTCCCTAAGAGAAAGTGTATCTAACTCAAATGATTGATTATAAGGAAATATCCATTCTCAAAGACATTCCTATTATGAAGGAATACACTAATGCGTTTCTCGAGGAATTTCCTGGTCTTCCTCCTAGATGATAGGTAATTTTTTTAATCAAGATTATATCTATGGCATTGCTAATATCCAATAATTTGTATAGGATGACTATTGTGGAACTTGAGGAATCAAAGAAACAACTACAAGAGAATCTAGATAAGTAATTAATACACCCAAGTGCTTCACCATGTGGTGCACTAGTCCTCTTTGTTAAGAATATGGATGGTTCAATGCACCTTTTCATTGATTATCGTGAGATCAAAAAGAGCACGATAAAGAAAAAGTATCATTTTCCATGGATTGATGACTTGTTTGAACATCTATATAGAGCACAATACTTCCCTAAGTTGGATCTGTGGTCAGGATATTACCAAGTTATGGTGAAGAAGGAAGATATCCCCAAGACTACTTTCCGTACAAGGTACAGGAACTATGAGTTCATAGTGATTCCATTCAGACTCACTATTGCCCCATAAATCCTCATGGACTTGATGAATTGAGTATTTAGATATTACCTCAAAAAATTTGTGGTTTACTTTATAGACGATATTCCAATATACTCCAAAACCAAGGAAGAGCATGAGGAACATCTAAGTACTTTTCTAAAGACCTTGCAAATGGATAATCTCTATGTAAAGTACAACAAGTGTGAGTTATGGTTAAAAGGAAGTCTCATTTTTGGGAAATATCATTACAAGCAATGTGATATCTATGTATCCTTGAAATAAAAAAACAATTGAGGGATGACCAAGGCCAATATCCATGAAAGATATCCATATCTTCCTTGGGTTAGCTAGATATTATCATTGATTTGTGATAATTTTCTCATGATTGTCAAACCCTCTTACCAAGATAACTCGGAATGGAGTCAAGTTTTCTTGGAATGATGAATGTGAAGAAAGCTTCATGGAGTTGAAAATGAGGCTTATCACTTCCCCTATGCTCACAAGTGGGGATCTTTTTTGTAAATTTTTGGGATGTTTCCAAGAAGGGATTGGACTATTTGTTGATGAAAAATGAAAAATTCATATCCTATACTTCAAGGTAGTTAAAAATTATTGAGAAAAACTATCCCACATATGATCTGGAGTTGGTAGTGGTGATATTCACTTTGAAAATTTGGAAACATTATCTCTTTGGGGAGAAGTGTGAAATATATATGGATCAAAAAAGTATTAAATATATATTCACATAGAAAGAGTTGAGTATGCGCCAACGAAGATGGTTAGAGCTCATCAAGGATTATGACTGCTCAATCCACTACCATCCTAGGAAAGAAAACAAAGTGGTGGATGCTATAATTAGAAATGATCCAACTATTCTATCATCAATGAGGATTGAGAAAGATATGATCTTTTTATATTTAAAGAGGATGGACATGGGAATTATAAAGAAATGAAAATCATCAATCCTTTCACAAATGATTTATCAACCGCCTCTTCTTGAAAGGTTAAAGGATGCACAAAATGATGATGTAGGAATTCTAAAGATAGTGGAAACTATAAGAAAAGTGAAATCCTAGAAGTTTAGTGTTAATGAAGAAGTAATTGTGTGATTTGGGTTAAGACTATGTGTTATATCGAATCCTGAGTTAAAGATGAAACTATTGAATAATGAACATAGTTTGACTTTCTCCATTCATTGATGAAACAAAAGGATGTATCGAGATCTCTGAGAGAACTATTGGTTAGATAACATGAAGAAGGAGATCTTAGATTATACATCAAAGTGCCTGGTATGTCAGCAAGTTAAGGATGAAAGGAATAAGTCTAAGGAGATGATGAAACCATTACCCATAGAGAAAGAAGTTAATGCTTAAACGATTTCCAACCTCCTATGAATGTTTACCATGTAATATTATCCTTTTAACTAATATATCAATTCAAGTAGTTTTGTGATGATTCCATCAATGTATATTCTCGATGTATCATTCCTTGGCTTTATGAAAATTACCTTTTCCACCACTCACCATGACCATGGATTTATGCAGGCAGTTCCATTCCCATCAAAGGGTCTAAGATATCAACTTCTATCTTGAGACAAAAGGGATAAATTATTTCTCTCATTATCCATTAATGAAATATCACTCGTGATGAACCAACTCATCCTAATTCTCTGCAAGAATATTTCATCACACTTTTCATCAATACATCAAAGTATATGAGTTATGATATTCATTAATGATAATATTGATGTCTAAGAATCAATGTACACATCTGTAGATATGAATATCCAATAACACATGAAAATGTGGATTTCTTATTAATAAGTCTATTCTCATAACCTCCTATATTGAATATTACCAAGGACAAACACAATGATAAGATGTATCAAGGTCTTATGAGCCTCCTACCACTAGTATCCTATATCATCTATACCCCTTCAAATAATATCATCTGGCTTTAGAACAATGTTTAATAATAATGGATTTGAACCTCTAGGTTCTCATAATAGAGGGGAACTACTACGAACTTTTAGTGCGGAATATATTATAAGGATATTATCACATACAAATTTCATACTGAAGAATAATCATGATGTGATAAGAAAAATTCTTTTAAAAAAATTATAATCAAGTACTAAGAAATTCAGTTATAGGGAACCAACTCTAACACTTGTGAGCCTAAATCCCTCTGTAACACCTGCCAAAATGAAAAGTGAACCAAGAATACCTATCTAATATGATTTTATGTGGAACAACATGATGAAATATAATATCCTAAACATATAAACTTCCAAGACCACCCACCAAGAAGGTCTACCTAAGGAAATAAGTGGGAAAAATTCATTTATCTACCCAAAATCACCAATATGACCTCATTACCTCATAGTGATTTCAGTAAAACCGTCACAAAATCCATAGCAACATTATCCCATTTACACTATAGAATGGGTAACAACTACAAGATCACAACATTCCATTGGTGTTCTGCCTTTACTTGTTGATAAGTGGAACATTGAGTAAAAAAACCTTTTAACTACTTTTTCATACCAGACCACCAATACTGGTGGAATAATTTATAGTATATCTTGGTATGTTCAAGATGTAATACCTATTTAGAAGAAAGATATTTTAACATCCACTAATATTATATTTATGAAGAAAAACAGACACTCCCATGAGTATGAAGGATCTCATCCTCATCAACAACCCAACCAGGTAGTGATTCCACACTAGAAAAACTATCCATTATAACTAAACATTATCATATTTAATCAATACATAAGTGAATACATCATTGATAGGGACACTAGTACACACTTCTTGTGATGCTATTGAACTTCCAAATTCATATCAGAAAGAAGAGATATTAACTGCTATCCACTACTAGCTTCCTGAACCACTTGAGTCCTAGTCTTTCGACTCAGAGCATCATCAATTGAATTTACCTTACCAGGCATGTAAACAAGTTCAAAGTTGAAATAATGAAGGTATTAAACCTATATTATCTATCAAAAATTCAATTCGTACTGAGTGAATATATATTTGAGTCTTTTATGGCCCGTATATACAATGAACTGCTCTCCCCACAAATAATGTATCCAATAATGAAAGTCATAAACCACAACTGCTAACTTGAGATCGTGTGTTGGGTAATTTCGATCATGAGATCTCAACTAGCGAGAACCATATTCCGTGACTCATTCCCCTAAAAATGGCTCCCAACCTAATGCCTATTGCATCAAAAAACACTATGTAACCTCATCCAAACTCTGGTAAAATCAGTATTGGTGCTGATTTCAACATTTATTTTAACTTATGAAAGAATTACTCACAAGTTTTAGACCATGTAATCTTTACATATTTCTTGGTAAATCCTATAAGTGGTGCTTAAAGGTATGAAAAGTTATTAATGAGATGCTGATAGTGACTAGATATCCCCAATAAACTCTGTATATCAAAAAAATTCTTGGGATTCTCCCAAGAAACGATGACTCTCACCTTCTGTAGTTCCATATATACTCCTGATTTGAATATAATGTGACATAAAAAGTGAACTTTATCAATCAAAAAGTGAAATTTAGTGAGATTAACATATATCATATTCTCTATTAGTGTACTCAGTACAATGAAAATGTGTTTTACATGATCGTGTCGAGTATGAGAGTACACCAAGATGTCATCCATGAAAAATACCACAAAGGAATCCAGATTTGGGTGGGAAACCAGATTCATCAAATCCATAAGAATAATAAGTGAATTAATTAGAATGAATGACATAACCAGATACTTATACAAGACATAACTTCTTTAGAATACTATATATATTATTTCTAAGGGGTTGATCCTTACCTGATAATAGACTGATCTCAAATAAAATTTAATGAGAACCCTAACTCCCCAGAGCTGGTCGAAGTGATCATATATATGAGGAAGTGGGTACTGATTCTTAATCATAAACTAATTCAATCACAAATAATCTACACACATTCTTAAGGCTCCATATTCCTTCATGGAGAAAAGCATTGAAAATACCCAAGGAGAAGTACTAGTTCATATAAAACCTTTGGATTCTAAGTCCTCTATCTGCCTCTTGAGTTACCCAATCTTAGTAGGATACATACTATATAGAGGAATAGATACCATATATTCTCCTAGAACAAGTTTAAGGGTGAAATATACCTCTCTCTCAAGAGGTAGTCCAGATATGTCATCTGGGAAGACATCCCTAAAATGATCTATCACAAGAGGGAAAATAGTCCATTATACTCCCTGATTATTTAGAAAGAGACTATAAATTTGGGATGACACTCCACTCAACCCATGATGATCAGGACAAACACTACTTACTTGGACATCCCATTCTTCTTTATGAATATAGATAATTCCCTCAAGTGATATAAAGGACACCCTATGATGATAAAAATTGATATAAGATTGATAAGTGACTAACCAGTCCATCCTAAGAATTATATCAAAAACTGTTATCTTGAGTACGAAGAGGCTCCATAAGAAATGGTAACCACCAATCTCGATGGAAAACTCCTTTCATTGGCGTAAACTTTCTAACCATACCCCCAACATAGTATCAAGATTCATCACTCCACAAAGCACTCAATTTCAAGATCAAGTATTTCCATGATAGACATAGATATAAAAGATTATTAAGTGACTCTATCAAACATAAGAAATACTAAATTTGAGGCTACTAAAATCATATCTAACACTGTAGAAAACCTGATACTCTAATAATTAGGTATAGGTTTTACTACATGTAATTAGCCAGATCCATGACCCTGAGATACAACCTAAGCTCGCTGAGCAGGTTTTATCTACTGGTGCTTCATATCATAAGTCTGGGTTCCTTGGCCATGAATACTGCCTTAGCCTAAATAACCTATAGTACTCTAGCTCCCTGTCTGGCATGGAGCTACTGATACCACTCTAGAAGGTAGAGATAATGTGGATACTCTTTCACTAGACATTGGTGGAAGGTCCGAAAGAATATCTAAATATTCCCCATTCTACTCAAGGATCATAAAATAACTAGGTCTCTATCACACTAAGGCTTCAAGTGACCCTACATTACATAATAATGACATACCATATAACCACCAGTGAACATAGTTTGACTATCACTTCCTTAACAAGAAACCTCAAAGTGACGTTTCCTACCACCATATGATGCACTACAAGGCTTTGAAGCTGAACCACCATTCTCGGTACCTTCATCCTCCCTCAAATTATAAAATAAGATAAAGTCATAGTTCACTCACTACTACAAATATGGTCTTTATCAGTGCTAGAAAAGTTGATTAATAGTGTTAAAAAAAGTGTTGTTAATTGGGGTGAAGATAAAGGGGGGTCCCTTTTATCAGCACTCATAAAAGCACTGATAAAGACCCATTTTATCAGTGTTTTTTAAGTGCTGATAAAAGTCAAAAAAAAAAGAAAAAATTAAAAAGAATATATAATGCGGGGGGTGGGGGGATCTTTTAACAGTGCTTGACCCCCCTTTATCAGCGCTAGGAAAACCCCCTGATACTCTCCCACACATTGCCCTTTCCCACACATCAATATAAATATACTTATATAACAATATATTATTTTTCAATATAAATATACTTATATAACAATATATTATTTTTCATTTTTTTTGAAATATAAACTTTATCAGTGCTAGGGAAAAGTGCTGATAAAGTGCCCCCTTTATCAGTGCTACTAAAAAAAGTGTTGGGGTCCCCTTTAACAGGGCTAAAAAAGAGCACTGATAAAGGGGGGGTCTTTATCAGTGCTAAAAAAAGCACTGATAAATGGTCACTTTTAACAGCACCTTTTTTAGCGCTGTTAAAAGTGCCCTTTATCACTGCTTTTTTTAGCGCTGTTAATGGGTAGTGTTGTGGAAACCCAGTTTTGTGGTAGTGACTATTTCAAATATGGTAGTGAAACAGAAGATGTTCACCTGTGATCAGATGATATATCTAATCCCATATTTTAAACATATCACCTTGGATAGCTCTTCCCTAATAAGCTTCATGACCGTATCCTGCCAAAGATACCATAATGATGGAAGAGAGATAGTGACCCCTGAGTCCCGCCTCCAATAGGTCCTAGGTTGATGACTGGAAATGAGGGTATAAAAATCTCACTACCTAGGAGATATTACCCTCTATAAAATAAATAGGATATGGAGATAGGATAAACAATAACAAAAAAATATAGTAGATAATATAAAGGTAAACCAAAAACTATCCAACAATGCATGAATAAAGTAAAAATGATACATATAAAAGTATACAAAGTAAATATAAAAAAATAAAAGTCTACGACAATGACTAAACAATAGCTCCAAACTAGGTAGTAATGTCCATCTTGGTCCCCAAAGTTCTTCTGGAAACCTGAAAAATAGTTTATATACTTAGGGTGATCATAACAGGTATACTTAGTAGGGACATAACCAAAGCCTCAAGTGAACATGTGAAAATAGTATGCTAATGCACCAGTGAACAAACAATAGAACAAAATCCACCTATATAGGTCAAATAAGCATACTATCCTCACCTGACACACTCACCAAATCATGCATCCGATATAATAATGTAGCATTGAGATTGCAACAAAGAAAGGAACCCCGCTACCGCTTACCCACTGATTTTTTGCTCTCACACCCCGATGTTAAATGTCTTATTCTATCCCTTCCACACATACCACATGACATGACATCACATCCCACCCACAAACACCTAGAACATCAAATCACACCACATTCCTCTCATAGACACCAGATCCATCACATCACATCACAACCAGAACTAGAGAAGTAAGGTATTATGAATGTTAAGGGAATAAACCTCATGACCACCTCTTACCACACATGACCCCCCCATATATCACATCATACCACATCACATATCGCTCATAGACACTTGGGATAACACATTACATCCTGCTCAAAGAGACACGGGCAATCTCATCACTGTTGGGTAATCTCCAACACCAACCCGTATCACTGCTGCTAAAGGAAGACTACGGGAGATGGGGTAGCTGCCCATACATATCACCACCATCCTAGATGTTGTGTAAAACACCAAAAACTTAGCTCTTCTGAGCATTGGTAAGGTTATCCAAATTGGATGGGGTGCACATAAAATAATATAGACATACATGGTATATATATAACACAAAATACCCAATCTATGAGTTCACATCATCCACACTAGAGCACACCAAATAACTTCCAACATACCACACATCAACCATCACAACCACTACCACCACTATATGCAACACACTACACAATCAAATCACAAGCCACTCAACATTCCATTTTAAACTTACAATTTTTTCCACTTTTATTCATTAGTCATTTAATTTCACATAAAAATAATAATTCTTTATTCATATCATTTAATCAATTTATCACATAACTATTTTGAATCCATATTGTTTATTTACCAGCCTGTTTTGTTTCTTTAAATCATCACATTTCATAAGAATGATAATCGACCAACTAATACAACCGCTGCCACATCAGCACACATCCACCATCACACCACATCAACCAAGTGGTCTCACCATATTAACCAATCATTATACCCATCATGAAATTCTATCACCACATACCAAAAAAATCCACTACACCACAACCACTATGCCATAACCTCATCGCACTACACTACACAACTACACACATCACATCCATGCTAACCAACCACCGCATCACTGACCCACATAATACACAACCCAACCAGTCACTAATATCAATGTATAAAAACCCAAACCATGTAAGGAAACATAATAATCACAATCATACACAACACACAAACTAACTTCCATGATTATTCGAGGGAATTATTACATATCTTATTTATTTAGCATCACTATTATAACACAAACCATATGTATAGGGGAAACATATTATTCCCCAAATATACATTATTTAAACTTTTATTCAGGGTATGATCACATAATAACACAATAGGGTCCATCACAATATAATAACTACATCGCAAGAAAGGATCCTAATAACCATTAATTTCATAATCAGAAATAAGAATGCATAATAACATCAAAAACATATGTCAAAGTAATAAAACACGCGATAACTCAACATAACCATGTATTTTAGAAATTAAAATTAATTTTCTAATTATGTTAACCCTTACTATTCCCAAAAAGGGAAGAAAAAGTATGAGGACCTTACATATAGGAAAAAAAAGAGAGAATGAGGATACCCTACCTTAAAGAATCTTTCTGATCTCACTACACACCCCAAGACGAATAAGAAATAGCCCAAAAACCACAACCACACATAAAATCCCTTGATCAACCTAAAAAACATGAAAGGTTTGTAAAAAACGCAGCCCATACACACCCCAAACCAAAACTACACCACTGTAAAAGAAATTAGAAGAAGAATGAAAGAAAAACAATGGGAAAGAGAGGAGAACTCACCACAGATTGATAATGGGATTCCAATTGAACCCAAGGATCAAATAAAGGGATAAGAGGGATAAAAGGTCTCCTTTAGGCTCCTAGAGTTTTCCAAAAAAGAGATTGAGATGTATGGATGAGTGGAAATAAATAATCCAAAAGGTTTATAAACTAACCTAGAACTCGATACCTTCACATGTTGTAACCCATTCATGACGTGAATTCAAATATTTCTAATTCTTGTAGAATTTATAATTGTATCAACCTTTATTTATTACATGTTGAGAATTTGAATTTCACGATGTGAATATATTTCACTCTACACACCTCAAAAAAACACAAGCCTTGAATTCACTAGCTACACAATCCAAAAATCACCTTATCATGACATGAATCTATTTCACATCATGAACCGCCACCTATAGTGCTCCTGCAACTCTAGCTCCATCGATCCCTCTAGACCTCCTCCGAATTCCTCCAACTACCTAAATGGAAAAGTAATGGGCCATGAAGGCATAAACTATTACATTAGATACCTATCAAATGATTATAGTCCATGATAATAAAAACCAACCAAAGGAAATAAAAGGTTCCAAACAACCACCCCACGAGATACCTCTTAAGGATATTGTTACACCTCAAATGCAACAAATAAATAAAAACACCCAAATGAAATTTCCATAAAACATCTTATGCAACCACATCACCATAAAAACATATCACCACCTCTCACTGGGAACAACACCACATCCTCTAGAACAAACTACAAGCCACAACATTTACACATAACTGCAACAACCTCTTCCCATCCCAAACCAACCACTACCACAACCAACACACAACACTGAACCGAGCACATAAATTATGGAATTACATCCTTCATATAAACATACGATCTTCTCTAGCTGTCACTAACTCCCCCACTTGGGAGTAATCACATCGTATTATAATGAATCTCTATTAGGATTTAGGTCTTGAACTTTTCATATGTTGAGGTTTTATTACACATCACACATCAAGTGAAACAATACATCTCATAACATAGTAAGATCCAAACATAAAATCACAAGAAAATAGAGCAAGGAAAAACTAAAAACAACTCTAGGTACAAGAAACACATCTGCATCTCTCACTCCCAAGTACTCTCCTCCAATCCACCATGCCTCCATAAAATAAAAACCAATGGAATGGTTCACCCATACAACACCTTCTATCGACGATCTTGGATCTCCACTAGCTGCTCCATGAGCATCGCGTCATCCTTGATATAAAAATATCCCCAGTCAATAACATGGGAGTCATTGTGAATATACCAATGAAGCTGAGACCCATGGAAGAGGTCGTGGATCCTATATACACCCCATCACCTCAAAGGTACCAAAAAACCTAGGAGAAATCTTACCCCCTACCAAAACTTTGTTTCCCTCATCGAGGGGAGACTCTCAGGAACATATGGTCTCTAACCTCAAACTCTAGGGTCCTCTGTTTTTGATCAACATAGGTCTTCTAATGGTCCCGCACTTCCCTCATCTTCTCTTGAAATAACTCGACCTTCTTAGTCATGTTCTGCATCACATCATAAACAAGAACTCCCAACTCCCCAACCTCTATCCAACACAATGGAGAATGACACAATCGCCCATAAAACACATCAAATAGAGCCATTCCATTAGATGAGTGATAACTGTTTTGTACACAAACTCAACCAAAGGCATGTGTTTTACCCAAGATCCACCGAAGTCCAAGATGTAAGACTACATCATATCCTCTAGTGTCTAGATGGTTTGCTTCATATGACCATTTGTATACGGGTGGAAAGCAGTGATGAGGTGAAGCTAAGAGCTAAAATTACGATTCAATACCCTACATAACCATGAGGTAAAACAAGTACCCTGATCCGAGAAGAAGTTCCTTGGTACCCCATGAATCATAACAACATCATCCACATACCACCTTGCTAAAAAAATACATGGTGATCGACTCACATATTAGAAAAAAGTGACCTGATTTCATAATTCGGTCCACTACCACCCAAAATGCTTTATAACCTCCCCGATCTCGGGGTAACCTGGTGAAAAGGTCCATCGATATGTCCTCCCATTTCCTCTCACGAACATCCAAGGACTGTGACAAACTGCCCAAAACATAGTGTTCCACTTTCACCAGCTGATAAACTAGACACTTTACCACAAAATCGTCCATTGACCATTTCATACCCGGCCACCAAAGAAATATTTTCAATCCATGATACATCTTTGTTATGACGTGGTGTATTATTAAGGGTGAGCTGTGAAACTCATGGATAACTCCCTCATGCTTCACTTGTGGGACAAACAACCTCCCCTGGAACAACACCCGGTTTCATCCATCCTCTGACCATCCCTCAGAAGAGTCACCATAGACAACATGATCACACATCACCTCTACCTATGAGTGTCCCAAATGAGAATCCTCCACCTAATGCATCAAATAAGATTCCATATTCATATGATAAAGATAACCCCTATTACTTCTCTCTCTAATATCAAGATTCATCACTACAAGATTCTCCATCCATTTCCAAACATCCGTAGACTCCCAAGCCACATATCCTTGGGAATTATGACTCAACACATCAAAAACTACATTACCCTTCCCTAGGGTATAATATATCTTAAAATATTAATCCAGAAGAAACACTATCCACCTCTTCTGGAAAAAATTAAAATCACACTAAAAAAATATATACCTCAATCTCTTGTGATCCATGAAGACCACAAAGATATCCCAATTTGTTAGTGGCACCACAAGTTTAGTAAAAACATAAATTCTACCAACTCTAGATCATGGTTGGAATAGTTTCTTTCATGAGGACATAACTTCCTATAACCATATGAGATAAATTCCCATTGTTGCCTCAACATGCATCCTAAGCCCATATGGGACGTATAACAGAAAACCTCAAACAACACACCATCCTTAGGCAACTGAAGCACTAGAGTACTAATCAACTTATCCTTCAGGTAACTGAATGGTGCCTAACACTTATCAGTCTATAAAAAATATCGGTTCTTCCTAGAAATTTATGTTATAAGGGATACAAATTGAGATAAATATGGTATAAACCTATAATAATAGCTTGCGAGACTAAGGAAACTATGAATCTCAACCATGTTCTTGGGTGCTGCCCAAGAAACAACTGCCTAGACCTTCGATGGGTCCACTACCACACCCCTCTAAGACACCATATACCTATGTAAACACACCTCTCACATCCATAAATCACACTTGGATAACATTCCATAAATTTGGTGTTGTTGAAGGGCTTATAAAAAATTTATGAGATTATCATCATGCTCTATATCAAACTTTGAGTAGATCAAGATATCATCCATGAATACAATGTTTAATTGGTCTAGGAACTCATGGAACACAGAGTTCATAAGCCCCATGAGCATAGATGGTGTGTTCATAACACTGAAAAAATTGATTATAAACTTGAATTACCCATAATTGTATTAGAAGGAAATCTTATGAACATCCTCATTTTTCACCCTCAAATGATGATATCCAAAATGAAGATTGATCTTAGAGAACCAAATAGCTCCTTTTAACTGGTCAAACATATTATCAATCCTTTTAAGAGGGTAAAATTTCTTGATTGTCACTTGATTCAACCATTATTAGTCTATACACAACCTCAAACTACCATCCACCTTATTAGAGAACAACATTGGAGAACCCCATAGAGACACACTAGATCAGATAAAACCCCTATAAATCATGTAATCCACATGAAGCCTCACATTATGAAAATATTTAGGTGATATTCGAATTAGATACATCGAAATAGTATAAGAACTTGAATTCAACTCTATCCTAAATTCAACATCACATTGAGGATGTAGTGTCATACACTCCTCTAGAAAAACATCCAAGAACTCCTTCACAGTCCCAGGAACACCCTTAACCAAGTCTTCTATTGAAAGCTCCAGTAACTATGATAGAAGATTCTCCACTTTCCTACCACATAACTGAAAACCCCACTCACCAAAAAACACCACTCACTAGCCCTCCATATTAGAAAATGAAACTTTTCTCCAAAATAAGTTGTTGACTATTTGCATAGAATACTGCCAATCCATGTTGAGGATAAAATTGTATTTCTATATCTACAACAAGAAGAAGTTCCTGTTTTACTAGGGCTGCCCTGTCACTGGTCTACATCCCCAACACACATCAAACAAAGAATCCTAACCTCCAACTAGTGTGGATAACACAAGGGGAACCTAAAGTCTCTCAAAATCCATTCCCAAAGCGTGGAATAAATAAGGATAAAAAAGGAGTGTAAAGCCCCTGAATCAATAAAATTACACGTAAGGGTAGATGATAAACTGATCATACCTTGTACGAATCTTGGATCTGCTGCTGCGGCCACCTCTAACATGTGCATCTGACCACACCCAACTCCTCTACCTCTCTACTACCAACCTCCACAGTCATTCTCTACCCTATGTCCCTACAAATGGGAACCATCATGAGGCTGCACTTTTCCAAGTCCACCTACCCTCAGCTGTTGAACAATAACCTATGGTTCGTGTTATTGATGCTGCATCAGAGGAAATTGCTTTTGTTGAAAAGGGTCCTAACCGCCCATCTAAAACCAGCCTCTATGAGTAGTTAGAAACTAATCTTGATGGTGCCCCTATATCATGTAGATATATCATGAAAACAAAAAACCCTTAGCAGGAACTCAAAAAACACCTATCCCTGATGGACAAGGAAGAAACTAAAAGGGACGGTTCCCTACTAAATGAAACCCTGACTACTTGAACACCCACAACCCATTTTCTAAAGCTATTTTCCTCAAAACACCCCATTTTTACCTTTTCATGTCTCAAATCCCAAAGAAAGCATCTTCTTGATAACCTCATAATTTTTCTGCACCTCCAGATAAATCAGAATCATAAACGAGGTGACTACATACCTGATCATTGGGCACATGGACTCCTCTAGATTCCAAACTATGGAATCCTCATCTGGAAAACATTTGGATCAAGGTGCAAGAGGTCCTTGTACTTGATACCAAACCCCCACACACTCAAGATCCCCTACTGAAGAGAGAGAATCTTCTTCATCTTAGCTATCCTCATCATCAATGAAAGGAAGTTTTCTTGGAACTACCACTAAAAGGAAGACCACAACACATATGCCTCCTTATGGTCACCAAGGAACAACGTCCACCACTAACGTGAAACTCCTAAAATCTACATAACATACAATAACACCCTAAAATCAGATGACACTTAGATTATACTAAAATAACTATTGAGATCATCCAACCAGTGTTCTGTCTCTAGATTAGAGATGATCCCCTCATACTAACCCAATCTCTGCTGCTAAAAGGCATTAAAAGCCTACTACCACGACTCTTCCTCCTCTGTCAGGTCAAACCTCTGACAATCAACTAGATCATCCTGCGAAACCTCAACTGCTTGATAAAATCATGGATGATGAACAAGATCCAGGCCTAAAAAGAAAGGATAAGTCCCTAATCCTGGTAGTATAGAATTTTATCAAATATTATTTATTTATTCATTCTATTTTCCTACAACAACCCATTTCAGAAATGAAAACAAACAATCATGATGTATGTACCTCTCCCTAGTCTCTATTTTTCAAATAGTTCCACCTCATTTGGTCATTCAATAAGATCATATTCCGTGTACTGGATCATGGGGGGACCTAAAATCCTATGTCCTAGTCAGTCTCTCTTGACTATATCATTCACCAAGTTCAACTGGTACCATTTCTATACCAACCCATACAAACATCATAGTGAATAACTCAAAGATTTATCCTATCTCTCAAAAAAAACCTCTCATACCACTTTTTCAAGACCCTCTCGCACCAAAGATATTGTAATTGAGGGGAGAGAGACAGTGACCCCCCTGAGTCCCGCCTTCAGTAGGCCATGTGTTGGCGACTATCACCAAGGGTATAAAAATATCACAGTATGAGAGGCACTACCCTCTATAAAACAAATATGATTGGGAGATAGGATAAAAAATCACCAAAAAAATCTAGTAGATAATATAAAGTTAAACTAAAAACTATCCCACAATGAATGAATAAAGTAAAATTGATAAATATACATGTATCCAAATTAAATACAAAAAAGAAAAGTCTATGAAAGTGACTCAATAGCTGGTCCAACCTAGCTAGTAATGTCTAGATAAGTCCTCAAATTTATTTGGGAAACATTAAAAATAGTTTATATACGTAGGATGAGCATAACAAGTATACTCAGTAGGGACATAACCAAGGAATCAAGTGCACATGTGAACAGATCATGATAATGCGCCAATGAACACAAAATAGAATTAAAAAGAACCTATACATGTCAAATAACCATCCTAGCATCACTTGACTCACTCACGATAAAGCATCTAGTATAATAATGTGGCATCAAGATCCTAACAAAGAAAGGCACCCCACTCCCACTTCCCCACTGATTTTTTGATCTCACACCCCAACTTCGAACGTCCTATGCTCCCGTACCTTCCAAAAATATGATATAACATCATATCACATCCCACCTGTAGACACCTAGGCCATCACATCACGTCACATCCCCCCTGAAAACACCTAATCCATCACATCACATCATATCCCTCCTGAAGACACTTGGGTTTTCACATCACATCACAACCAGAACAAGAGCAGTAAGGTATCATGAATGTGAAAGAAATAAAACTCATCCCCTCCTCTTACCATGCATGACCCCTACCACATATCAAATTACACCACATCATATCTTACCTATAGACACCTGGGAAAACACATCATATCCCACACGAAGACACCTATGACATCACATCGCTATTGGGTAATCTACAACACCAACCTTTATCACTACTGCTGAAGGAAGTAGGGGGTATCTAGAAATCCATATCACTGCTATCCTAGATGTTGGGGGAAACACTCAGAACATAATACCTCTGAGCATTGGTAAGGTTATCTAACTTGGGTAGGGCATGTAAAAAATAACATAAAAAATGGTATATAGATAGCACGAAATACCCAACCTATAGGTTCACTCAACTATACTAGAGCACACCACATCACCACCACCGTACCACACATCAACTGTCACAACCAGTGACACCACTATATTGAACACACCACATAACCACCTATTCCACTTTCCACTTACAAGTTTCACCACTTTTGTTCGTTAGCCATTTAATTTCACATAACACTAATCATTCTTCATTAAATTAATTTAATACATTTATCACATATTTATTTATAGTCTATCTTGTTTATTTACCATCTTATTTTGTTTCATTTATCACCATAGTTCTTCCCATGGATAACCAAGAAACTAACACAACCACCACCACAACACCACACATCCACCATAGTCACCACACCACATCGCCAAAGCCATCTCACCACATTAACCACTCATTAAAACTATCATGAAACAATATCATCACATAACATCACAAATCAACTGTGCCACAACCACTACACCACAACCTCATCACACCACATCACACAACTACTCACATCATATCAATGGTAACCAACCATCACATCACTTCCCCACATACTACACAACCCATACAGTCACAAACATCACCACACAATATCGCAAACCACATAGGGAAACACAAAAAGAACAAGAATACACAACAACACACAAACCAACTTCTTCAACTATTCAGGGGAATTATCACATATCTTATTTTTTTAGCATGGGTATTATCACACAAACTAGATGTCTGGGAGAAACCAATTATTAGCTAAATATACATTCTTTAACCTTTTATTCAAGGTGAAATCATACAATAGAAAAAAATAGACATCACAATAGAACAAATACAACACAAGCAAGGATCTCAGTAGCCATTATTCTCATAATTGGTAACAAAAAAAAATAACATCAAGAACATATATCAAAGTAGTAAATCGTGTGATAAATCCTCATACCCAAAATTTTTAGACATTCCAATTAATTATATCATTACACAAACCCTTAATATTCCACCAAAGTTAATAAAAATCATGAAAATATCACACATAGAACAAAAAAATGAGAATGAGGATCCCCAACATCAATGAATATTTCTGATCTCACGGCACACCGCAGGATGAATAAGAAATAGCCTGAAAACCATAACCACACACAAAAACCCTGGTTAAACCAACACCACAACAAAGGGTTGTTAAAAATGAAACCCATACACACCCAAAGAAAAAATGCAACACCACAGTGGATCTCCAAATAATAACAAAAGGAAAACTGTGATAAAGAGTGGAGAAATCACCACATATTGCCAATAAGCATCCATCAGAACCTAGGAATCAATTAAAGGGAGAAAAGATATATATAATCTCCTTGGGGAACCTAGTGTTTACCCAAAATATAAGACAGATTGAGAGAGAGGTATGAATGAATGAAAATAAATTAGATAAAAGGGTTATAAAATAATCGATAACCTGACACTTTCACATTGTGTAACCCATTCATGATGTGAATTCACACATTTCAAACTCCTTCCAAATTTTTTGTCTCCTTAACCTTTATTTATTACAAATCATGAATTTTACTTTCACAACATGAATATATTTAATGATGCACACCTCATCTGAAAAAAATCCATGAATTCATTAGCTATATAAGCTGAAAATCACCATCTCATGATGTGAACATGGTTCACGTTGTGAATTGAAACCTATAGTAATCCTACAAATCTAGCTCCACTGAGTCATAGAGACCTCCTCTAAATGACCCCAACTACCTAAATGATAAATTATTGGGCCAATAAGGCACATACCATTATAGTAAGAGTCGATGAAAAGCACAAAAGATTAGTAAAATGAGATGAATAGTCTATGGAGGACATGAAAACCTACTCTAGGTGCATAAACTTCCTAGCTTGATCATACCTTAGAGTATCTGGGAAAAAATAGTTGTAGGAACTAATATATAAGTCCCTATAGACCATACTCAGATGCTGGTATTCCTGGTTCAAAACATCCCACCATCGCATGGTGGATCCATGAAGCATACAAGTCATGATCTTGTACCTAATTTTTTGGAGGAATCTCTAAATGCATGAAGATAGAAAGAATTAAATACATCCACGAATCAACATCCTGGGGGCCACCATCCCCTAAGAAAGTAGGTGGATGTTATTGTTGGAACTCCCTTGTTAGCTATGACATAGTCAGTGCAAATCATGGAGCTCCCTCCATGGATAATACTAACTGAAGAAAACCCTCTATGATTTAAGAAATTGTGATCAGTCTTGGTATACGAGGTGGTACTAATGGAGGTTCCATAACTGGAAATACATGTGAGTTAGGTCCCACCACCTCAAGAGAATGGTCATTACCGCATTAATGGCATTCCACCTGAGGCCATCATGGAGGCATATGTATACAATGCCAAGAACATACCAAAAAACTAGATAAATGGAAGATATGATACTTATAGGGGACAAGATAGGTATAAAGTCTCACTACTTGAGAAAACTCTAACCCAAATACCCACTACTAAGGCTAGAGTATTGGTAAGATTTTAAGTTTTAACTGATAGGTTCTATTATATATAGTGTTCATTATAATTTATTAAGGAAAAAACCCTTAAGTTGAAATTAAAATCCCCATTTGATGAAAACCAAATCATTTATGAATCATAAATTAACAAATTTTATTATTTATATAGTGTTCCACATAGATGAAATAGCATTACCAAGTTATAAAGTCCTAATCTCTATAAGTTTCAATTATAACTTCATGCAATTGAAACAAGATATTTACACCTAGGATATATATGAAATAAGTCCACATATGATGATCCAATTATATGGATCACCATTCCCAACTTATCACAACACAAAATTTATAAATTAAAATTAGAATCCATCTAATCACAAACAACTAACATTTCATCCCATGTAACTAATGTTCCATGGATTAAACATGGATCATAATTGGTTAGTTAAGGTTCCACCATCAAGATAAGAAGGAAAAAACTGTTTAGTTTGATGTATATTCTTTAATTAATAAATTATTTTTTCACTTATTTCCTGTAATAAACATTAGTTCCACTACAAGTATAGAAATCAAGGCACATACGATAAGAAACATATAATGTATGTAGTAAAATAAACATGGAATGACACATGCATGACAAATAAACCCCTAAGTTCCTGTAATGATGCATGAACTGATGGTTCCTTTCCATACTGGCCAAGGCTAAAAACCCATAATAATAAAAAATGTCATAAATCAAATGTTTCACCCAATAGTGAAACTAAGGAACTGTAACATGCACAATCTAGAACAATAAATCTCATCCCTGATAACTTATCTTTTCCCCAAACATGGGTAAAATAATCTTAAACATGAATTATTACAAATTTTTGACACTTCCTAGTATTTTTATACCAACCTAAAATAGTAAGACAAAGTAAAAGAACTTATGATACCAATTTGTGATGTACTAGACTCGGTTTACTCATAAGTTACTGAACCCGGTTGGCCACATGTCTTCAAGAATACATCGCTGCACGCTAGAGGCTGCCAACTAGTAGCGAGGGACTATGGTGGTATGGTGGGGAGACTATACCCACTTTATCAAAGTGGATCAAAATGATGAATAATAGATGAATTAGTGGAATAAGTATAATAAACAATCAATATAAACCATCTAGATAACAATTATAGATAATAATAAGTAAACCATGTCATATAAAAATGATCTCATGTCTATATAAAATGACCATACATATGTGAAAACAAGAATGCATATACATGTATAAAAAATAACAAAAATACCAAAAAATATCTCCATGAGCATCCTGAGTACTGGAATGATACTTTTCTCCCATAATCCATCATAGAACCAGATCAAGTTTCCATAACTAGACACTTTATCTTATCCCTAACCGCATCCAAGAAATCTGTTCAGGTACTAATCGGCATCCCGAACAGGGTGTGAGTAAAATTCATTAGGCCACCACCAATGGTGTATAAAACAAATAAAATTTGTGAATATAAATGATAATAATGTGAAGTATGTACATAAATGAAGTAAATATATAAATGAAGGTGTGATACAATCCAGTCTACTAGTACAATTTGTGATAGTAATCAGTATATTAATGAGGATAGAATCTGTATGTGGAGTAAACTAGGTAAGAACCACCAGTATTTTCCTTAGCTAGATATAAATAAATGTAGACCTATTAATAGGATTGGAGCTTAAGGACCATGGCTAAGGTTTTCTCATCGATTCCAAGAAGATCATCCAATGTATACTCTATACAGGATTAATTGGAGCTTAAATAGATAATCCAAGGAAGTTTTTGTTCTAGGACATAAATCTAGATCTAAGGATATAATTCAAGGAATACTAATTTATATAAATAAAGTAGGTTAATCATCAGTGTCACATTGAGGTATTCGCTCATCTAAGAAACTGATCGAGTCTAAGGTTGGTGTACCACTTGGTAGTTGCATCAATGAATTATCGGCATCCCATAAGTTCACTCATGACATTCCACATAGAGAATACAAGTCTTAATCAAGGAATAACACACCTAACAATACCATAAAGTTCCATAATGATAGTCAAGAATAATTTAATAAGTAATCAATGGTCCATGTAATGTAACCATTCCATTATCAATTTAGTTTATTCAATTGGACCATTTCATTTATGAATAATCAGGGGGCTATGGGAAACATCCATTTCATCACAAAATTCCATCCATTCATTTATCCATCTAACTTACAAGTGATCAAGATAGGAAAGTGATGTATACATATCATTTTACAATTTATTTAATTAAATTATGGCTTCCACTTATAAGTGGAAATATCAATACACCTAAGGGGTGGGTTGGTTACAAGGAAAGAACAATAATTATTAGTATTTAATTGATCTCACCTTAAGGGGTGGTTCGTGTTGAGGTCATAAACCTCCAAAAATGTCAATGGTTCCACTAAGGGGTCTAAATTAATGGTCTAAGAAATTAAATAAAGGAGTTCTATATTTTAGAGGCAATTCATGAAAATTCCAGCGTGCGACATAACATCAAAAAATAATAAACACCATGAATTTTAAAGATAAGTAGTAGACCACCTACCTTATACAGGTTGAAAAATATTCAAGAATTATCAACCTCATATTCAATCTAGAATGAGAAGAAATGGAGAAAATAGAAAAATTCCTTGAAAATAGGGTATATTAGATTACACCAAGATAACATTGAAGATGGAGAGAGAAACTAAAAAAATAAGGAAGAGGAATGATATAATAAATGAGGGTGATGTAAGAAAATTAAAGATAGTAAAATAAAATCCAAAATATAGAATATCTACCAAATCTAGGAGAAGGAGAGGAAGAGTTCCCACACATGGATCTACTATGAAAATGAGGGAAAGAAAAAGGGATAAGAAAGGTTAAAGTCTTGGAGGAGGAAACAAAAATTTCCCACTTTTTAATGGGGTGCACGATTTTAAAAACCATGTTACAACCATACAGTTGGAACTATTTGGGAAACTGAACCTCACATGACCAAGACACATGGTTAGAAAAACAATGTAAAGGCTGTGCTTGTTTACTATTTAAGGAACCCGTCTTACATAGTTCATGCATACAGTTATAAAAACCATGCGAAAACCAAGTGAGTTACTCTTTAGTTTTCTATAGGGTTCACATGGAAATATGGCTTATGATGAAAATTTTTACAATCCATGATCCTCCCTATATTGGGCCACATAGTTAAGCTACAAGTTTATACAAACCATGCAAAAATCGCGCGCCTTAATCTATTTCTTCAAAAATAATAACTCTAAGACCCAAACTAATCCAAAACACTCCTAAAACCTTTATGAACTCCTTAGGAACTTCCATTATAGAAAAAATATATATTTATATTGGAATAAAAAGGATTTATACCTCTATTAGAAACCATGATCTCACACTGAGATTGATTAACTTGAAATAAAAAATGACTGGAGTGACAAAATTTCACTGAATTTCTTGAACTTTTGAAAGGGTCACTTCCAAAAGGGAAAAAGGATTCAATATCCAAATTATAATGAAAAAAAATCTCCAATTATATTAAGGTATAAGAGAATAAATTTTATCCCTAATGACTATGTTTTGTATAGTAATTAATATGAATGTTTATTATAATGTCTTAAATATGGGACATCATGATATAAAATGGAATATAAATCCAACCAAGATTCATCCTCAACAATAATTACCAAAACTCACTCTAAAAACACTTTTATATTTTAAAAAATATTTATTTGAAGTATTTATTTACAAATTAAAATAATTAAAAAGAGGATACAATTGATAAATCTCTAATATAAACCTACAACACCCTGTTGATTAAACATAATTGATGGGATTAAATAAAAAAATTCATGATTTTGGAAATAAATTTAGAAATATCAAAATGCGACTGTGCATAGATAGAATGAATCCGTATTAGAGATCCAATATACATCATAGTTCATTTCCTATTAGGTTGGTAATATACAACTTATCTCCATAGATATGCATGAAGTAAAAATATGTTATGATGATCTTGATGATGTATGGATCAAAACAACCTAAAAATGGTATTTATGTTTATCAATCATCATTTATTGATGATTTTAAATTTCAATGGGAATAATGTATTATATTTTTTGATGAATACAAGAAATAATATTTTCTTTTACGTGATATGGTAATGTTCATTATAAATGATTTTCATGTATATTGAAACTTATTTGAATATAGTGTTAAGGGTCATAAATCTTGTCCAATTTTCATAAAAGGGACTTCATATTACCAATTATATAATGAGAGAAAGGTAATGTGTTTGATAGATAGTTATAGAAATTATAACTAGAGGGGGGTGAATACTCATCTTAAAAATTTAAAGACAAAATAATCAGAGTTTATTAAATAAAATCCTGTAGTGAGTACAGTGTTCTTGAATAGAATTTAAAAAGAAATAAAAATAAAGAACACCATGATTTATAGTGGTTTAGATCACAAAGATCCCATTCCACTTATCAACCTCCACTACTCCTTGAGGATATTTGTACCCACTAAAATCCATGCTTTTAAAGGTTTGAGAACCTTGTTGTAAATGGTTCCTTTTATAGGAACGTGGAGGCATAATCCAGTCATTTATAAGAGACCAACCTAGTCTATTTATAGGAATTTTGATAGGTATTCACAACCCAAACTTCCTTTTTAGTGTTGGAATAACTAGATAATGCAAGACTTTATTTTGATTTGGAAAAGCATAAACTAGAATCAATTAAATACAAATAAAATAATAAATATTACAAGAATAAAAACAAATATAGAGAAATCATCAGATGATCACAATTTTTGAAGATGTTGAAGCTCGATGACCGTTGATCACTTTAATGGAACAATGTCAAAATTTGAAGTTATTATATGAATTAATATAGTGTAAAAAAGTTTCATAAGTTCCTTAAAAAAGAGAGAAACATGAATTTGTAAAAGTTATATCACAAAGCATCTGGAAAATGATCTACAATAGATTTTTCTTTATGCCTCTCTGATGCCTCTTAGATCATTAAGATATAGATCTTCTAGGAGAATTTCCATGTCCAATAACTACATTACACTTGTTAGTGTATAACAATAAAATAATATTATAATTACCTTTATTTGTAAAATACGTGCTAAAAAACACAAAACAAGAATTCTTTATATTTTTCAGGAAATATTATCATAAAAAAATTAAAATAATAAGTACAAAAAATTTATACAATTCAAAATTATAAAATAGTTGAAATAAAATAATAATCTTCAAGATTATTAAGATAGTAAAAATGTTGTAAAAATACAACATCATATGAGATATACACTGTACGTACACATGTGCATAAAATAATGCTTACAATTATTTTTTACATACTCTTACAATCATATTTGAATAGAATATAATAAAACATTTATTTTAATAAAAAAAATTAAAAAAAATTAATAAAAATTTTAGAAATATTTTTTTAACTAATGGTGGATTGAAAATCCTGGTGGTAAATCAACTTTTCAATCGTTGGTGTAGATCCACCATTAAAATATAGAGCATGGTAGGATTCTACTATCGGTGAAATGATATACCATTGAAAAACAGAGAGTAGTGGTGGGAATATACTATCGATGAAATGACACACCTTTAAAAAATAGATAAATCCATCATTTCACTTATAATTATAAAATAATAAAATCTAATAAAAAATAAATCTATTTCCATACTACTGTGAAACCAAAAGATTCTAGAGAAGTAAGAAGAATATACTACTGTTGGATGTCCAAAGGTGGAAGATGATCTACCATTGTGTTTCCAATGGTAGTAGATGATCTACCACTAAAGATGTCCAATGTTGGAAAATGATCTACCATTGAATATGTCCAATTATGGTAGATGATATACCATTTTATGTCAAATGGTGGAAAAATAGAGAATGATGGATTAAACCTTCAATTGGTACAACTAATATTAAACAATGTAAAAAAGAAAAACACCAACTATTAAAAATAAGAGATCAACTCAAAACATGAAAGAATATACTAATGCACCCGATGAGAAGAAGATAAAAAAGATGATCCATCATGAGGAAGTATACTATAAATACATATTGAAGCAATTTTAGGGTGCTATCATCAGATATCCAATGGTAGAAAAACAATGAAGCTACTGGTGGATAATTGATCTACCTTTGGATGCACAATGGTAGAAAAATAGAGAGTGGTGGATAGAATATTCTACCTATAAAAAAATATCCACCATTGAGCAATGATACTATCATTAGTATCATAAAACTTGATCCATCTTTGAGCAATGGTGCTTCTTTTGGGGTCCAATGGTTGAACATTGTAAAGGAGGAGCTCAAAGCCGTCGAGCAGTGGCTCCTATCAGCACTATAATAAAAACTCAGATGAATTGGGAATATATGGAAGGAATAATAATAATAATAATATGAATTAAAACTACTATTGTTTCACAAAAGATTATGTGTGATAGAATAATAAGGTTTTTAGGTACAACACTTAGACTAACAGAAGCCATGGTGAACTTGATAATGTTCATAGGAGGTTTGTCCATGAAATCTGGTGAAATGAAGATAATTGAGGATATATGATAAAGAATATGGATTATTTTCAAAATGGATATGCACAAAATATTAAAACAAATTCATGGGAGAAACAAAATAAAAATGTACGGTGGATATCAAATTTATCCGACAGTCTGAGTGCTATCTGAATTTTTAACAAAAGATGAACAGTAAGTCCAGAACCAATTCCCACATCGATTATGGGATGTGGTGACTAAAAAGTATAATAACTATGCCACACCATTCCCATATCTATCTATTAGTGGGGTATTAGCACCCATAAACCAATATTCACACACAAAAACCTTATAAATGGGTCTAACGGGCTTACCAAGCCCAACCCATATACCTTCCAGGTGTGCTATGCGGGCCTTATACATGAGGCCGATCACAGAATTCCTACCTTTTCATGGCCTGCCACTATGGTCCAAACTCTTGAGATACTCTATCATGTGGGTTAACATTAAGTCCCCCCTTAGTGTGGTAGTAGGGATGGACCTAGTTGGATATTTTTTTTACTTAAGGATATACAAATTAAAATTATAAAAATCATTAATCAATTAACAAAATTAAAATATTTTAAAACAATTAAAATTTTAGAAAAAAATTATTATTAACAATAATAATAAGTATACAATTAAAAATATTATATATTATAAAAAGTTTGAATTTAATTAAATTGGATAAGATAATAATTTATTAAAACAAATAACACCAATTAAATTAATAAAACCACTTTCAAATAAAAACACAAAATACCTAGGACTTTGAATATTTTTTCGAATGAAAAAACCTTATAAAATCTTTAAAAAACGAATTAAATGGTTTATGAGAGTATTATTTTTCTCCACAACCATTTTCAATTGAAGAATATTATGATGAGGTGAAAAATATCGATGTCATATTTAGAAAGAAATGAATTTTTGGTTGTCTGAAAAACACATAGAAGATGCAGTCCATCATATTTGAGCTACATTATTAAATATTTTAGAGGTAAAACATAACAATGAAATTATTAATGTTGATAAAAATATATCTCTTAGTTTAACTAGAATGTTTTTAGATATAAAAGTAAATTAAAAAAAGATGGATTTAATGAAATATTTGACTTAATATCCTTGAGAATACATTTAGAGTTATCTCCCACTATCAAATGAAACAAAACATATTTACAACATGATTGTCACACATTAAGTAAGAGTGAGAAGATACATTAATGTCAATGTATGCATGGTGTTAAATTACCCATTGAGTTTTATTCAAATGTAAAAAATTTGTTTTTATTGAAGGATTTAAAGTTAATAGGTATGAAATATCATGAATGTCATGTATTGATGAAATATTTTCTCCCAATTTCCCTACATTACATATTGTCAATAACTATAAAATTTTTTATCATTCGGCTGTGTTATTTTTTCAATTCCATTTGAAAAAGATTTATACATCCAAATTTGTTATATGTGTTGGATAATGAAGTAATTATCATAATTTTCAACAAAAATGTATTTTACACCTTTGTTTTTTGATATAATGGTTCATGTTATGATTCATCTGATGTGATAGATAAGAAAATGTGGGTTTTTTATTTACATTGGATGTATCCTTTTGAAATACATATGAAAATTTTGAAGTGATATGTTCAAAATTATCATCGACTAGAGACCTCAATTGTTCAAAAATATATATCATAAGTGGTGATTCAATTATGTATTGATTATTTGTATTAAGTGGATCATTATGGTCTCCCTATATCTTGTTATTTGATAATTTATAGTGAAGATAGTGGGATCTGTGGTGTAAAGGTAAAGTTAATTCCACTTGATAAAGTGATGTAGACACATTTGTACATTTTGAACAACACAAGTGAGGTTCAACCATATATATCATCACATCTTACTGGATTAAAGATATAATGTAATGGTTTTTTCATTCCTGACCTATTTACTATTTTGGGGTGTTGGGTGTTTTTATGAGGTTTGAGGAGGTATGGAGGAGGCTGAAGGCATAGGAGAACTATAACGAGTAGTCCACAACATAAAATTTATTCATTCCATGAGTTGGTCATTCACAGTGTCATGAGTTGGTCATTCATGGATTATGTGGTCAAAATATTCACATCTCTTATGTTGGATATGAGGGATTCTGTGAAATGGATTCATGTTATCAAAGGGTAATTAACTATGTGTAATTAAACCAAGCCAAGGTGACTTATTTTTAATGAAAACCAAATATAAGGAGGTTTCATGCCATATGAGAGTTTCATAATGTATAAAAAAAGACCCCTATATAATTTCCATTGTGAAAATATAATTCATTATGTGAAAGGTTTAGCTTTTAGGTTGTAAACCGGGTTGGTGTTTGGTCAAACCCTCTCATTCTACACTTTCTCCAACTCATTTTTGGAGGAACTCTATGTGCCTTTGGGAGATCTTCTAGCCCATCTTCCCTCACTTTGATCCTTGAGTTTCGATGGTTGTTTGTTAGTGATCAAGGTATGTTATCATCTATTATTCATGTTTTTATTTCCATTATTCCTCTAGTGGATTTTATAAAACAATGTTTCTTTGGTTTGTGGTTAGTAAAAGTTATGTTTTGACAACCCCTTGATGTAGTGTAGGTTTATCCATGATCTCATGGCATGGTTGTGGTTTTCAGGTAGTTTCTTCTTCACCCTGTGGTGAGAAGTGATATTGAAAAGTTTATTTGAGGTAGGGGATCCTCATTCTAACCTGTTTACATGAAATGTGTGATATTTTCATGTTTTTTACTTTCCTTTGGTTGAATACTAAGGATCTATATAATAAAGATGATGAATTTTCATAAATTAAATTGATGGGTATGAGTGATGCACGACATTCTTAGGGAAATAAAAAAGAAAATTTATTTTTCTAATGCATCATAGAGGCTAACCAGGGTTATCTCACTTGAAAAGATTTCTCAGTTTTTCACCTACTTATTCTATTTCACCTAAACTAATTATTTTTATTATTTTGAGTTTTTTTAGAACAATTGAATTAAAAATAAATTAAATATGAAAATTATAAAATTATACTAACATGAAATGATAATAGGAAGAATGTACTTGGCCTTTGTGTTTTGGTTCAGGGGTTCCAACATTCTCCTTATTGGTATTTATATTAAGTTTAACAATTCATTTTTGAGATATCATACATGAATTACTATTATTTTATTTATATTTGTGAAATATTGAATGAAATTAGAAATCTAAATCCCCACCCCTTATAATTAAGTTTGATGGAACACCTCAATCGAGAGCGTGACATGTCATAGGACCTAGATCCATTGTATACTATTTCATCCACTAAATAGATCAACTCCATCGTATAAATATATTATATCTAGTATAAGGGTGGGAAAATATTAAATAAAATAATATAAATGAGTTTTATTTCAATGAAATGGTATATGATAACCACATGCATGCAATTTTACTCTTGATCATCACAAACTTAATCAAACTTATGAATTTAAGTGTAGAATAAATGAAATTGACACTTACCTCCCATGCACCAAGCCTTGGATAAGCCCCTTATTTTTGAGTGTATGAGGTCACATTGGTAAAATAATAAAGAATAGAAGAATAAAAGAAAAATATATATAATGATAAGAATAATAAGAATAAAACACCCACATGAAATCAAAAAAATAAAATTAATGAGAAGAAGAAGAAGAAGAAAAGAAGAAAAGAATGAGAAGAAGATGGAGAAGAATAAAAAGGGTGTGTGGAAGAAGACACAAAAATAAAATCCATTCATGAATTAGATATTATTTATAATAAACTAAATTAAAAATAAATTTAAAATAAAATAATAATAATAATAATAATAATAAAAAGAAGAAGAAAAGATATGGATGCAACAACTTACCCTCCTGAATCAATCCTTCAAAAGTTGGATCATGTTCTACCCACAATATGGTCTATTTTCCTCAATGATTCTTCTGAAAATATTCTTAAAATTTAATTTTATATCATCCCTAGAAATCTCAAATTCATTGGAAATGTATAATAGAAGTTATTCCATAATTAATTAGTCACACTTTTTATGAATTAGGATTCCCTAAATATTCCTCCAATTTTGAGCATCCAATGTCCGCATTAATGAGGCAAAATCTCCATGATATTTTATGGGAAAAAGAATATTTTAATTTTAGTTCAAATAAATATAGAATAACCTCAATTATAGGTGTGTATCCTGAGTTATGACTCATTTATTTAGGTAGGTTCCACTATGTCGTCCAAAACAATTTTTCAACTTGATTCATTTTTTAGGTCTTGTGGATGTTCAAATCAGCTACTGGTCTAGAAGAATAATTTTAAGAAAAAATAATAGATGAATAAAAAAAATAATCACTCAAATTGAATAAATATTTTAAAATATATTGTTGAAATAAAAAAGTGATAAAAATATGTTAAAATTTCATAATTGAGAAATTTTCATATTTTAGCCAAAAACACATCAAAAATCCAAAAATAGTTCAAATAAAATAAAACTATTAAATTGTAATTGATTAAGTAATTTAAATACATATGAAAAATGATTAAAATATTATATCTATCAAATCCCCCACACTTAAAACATTCTTTTCCTCAAGCATAAAATCTCAAAAATTAATTCTGTGGGCACTAATGTTACCAATATTCAAATTCCAAAGCATTAAAATTAAACAATTATCAATTTCAAATAAAATTTTAAAATTACACATAATAAATCAATTAAATTTCTCATTTATCAAATAAATAACCAATCTATGTATTTTACTTTTCCCCTTTGAGAAATGATTGAACTTATCCTCTCATTCATTTAAGTTCCTCAATTCATTATTATTAAAAATGCCAAATAATATCCTACCACACAAAGGATTAGTTTATCTCATCACTCATGATATAATTCAAGTAGGGTTATGATCATATCATTAAAAAATTCTCTTTATCCATATGATTTTAAATAAACTCTTTTATCCACTTTGTAAAGGAAAAACCCATATAAAATCAGGAGTAATTTACTTTAAAGTTCAAATGACTCAAAGGATTAAGGTTAGTAGTAATTGATGTTTTAAAATTAAGGCTCAAGTATGAGGTTTATCTATTAAAGAAAAGTACATGATACAAAAAGTAAAATATTAATGAAATTCTCCCCTTAAAATTTTAATAACTGCCACTTATCATACTCAAATTATGGTTATGATCAAAGTAAAGCATAATGAAGGTTTTTTTTACCCCCATGAAGATTTTTTCTACTTTTATAGTTTTTTTATTTTTCAAATAATTTTTTCTTTTTTTTCATGATTGTTTTCTTAAAATAAACCTCACATCCACAAATTAACCACATATGATAAAAATTATAGGTCTAGTAATGGTGATTTTTGGTTTTCCCCAATCACAACCCATTTTACTCATTTTTTGGTTCTTTTTTCCTTTTCCCTTTTTTTCAAGAGGGGAAAGAGAATAATGTTTACAATGAATATAAATATTTCTCAATACCCACCCCCACTTCTTCCTTACATTGAAAATAATCCATTTATTCATGATTCACTTAACCCCACACATAAAACTTTAAATATCATACACATAATTAAGAGGAGGTTAGGAATGGATAAAAGTGGGTTGAACATAGATCATTCATAACAAGGTCATTAATGGTTTCTATGGGATAAAAAAGTATTGATCTCATGGTTGTATTTTAATTATAAGGGATTTTTTAAAAGATACCTCAATCATTTTAATTTTTTTTGTATAGTTATTAGATTTTATAAGTTCAAATGTAGGTTCTATCATGTGGCATGTCCTATGATCGCTCAAGAAATATTCTCAAGTTAAAATAGGAAGTACTTGGTCTATAAATCCTTTTGGGAAAGGAAATATGATTTTTTTTATAATCACACAAGGCATGATTAATAATAAAAAAAATCAATTCACATGAATTTCATAAATTCAAAGCACAATTTTTTTTGGGGAATTTCATTTACATGAATCAACTAATCCCCTCAAATCATTAGTCCTCATTTTAATATCCATGATTGACTTTAATCATCCAATTATCCATTTTACACATTCAATTTAATTAACATTGAAATCTAAAACATTGAATCACATGATTCCTAATAAACTCATATATCCTAGATAATTCAAGTTAAACAAAAAAATGTGGGCATGTAATTTCCCATTTTAAATTTCAAATCATTTTATTGGAAGAAAATGTAAAGTGTTTAAAAGATAAGAATTAAAATTGAATTAAATTTTGAAATGAATATTTGTTAATTTTTCTCTACTATTGGGGTTTTATTATTCCATCATGAACCTATAAAAATTAATTACTCAATTAAGAAGAAGGATTATATCATTTAACCTCAAAATGATAATATGGAGTGGTCTAATTTCTAGACTAATCCTAATAATGAAATTGAAATATAAATTAATAGAAAGATTATAAAGGGATAAGTCTTGGTATGATCCAACAACTAGGCCCTTAATTTTTACCTAATTCATAGGGAATTACTTGTTGTTATCCATAATCTTATGGTGGGTGGATATTTTTGAATTTGAACCACCACATTTTGTTCTTCCCAGCTTGAATTTATTTTCTCTTTTTGAAGAAAATTCCATATATAGAGTACACTAGATCTGACCCCTTTATAATGTGGTATAACTTTCATAGAGGTAGTAGTATGATGTTTGTAACCTCCTCCTACATTTCTAATTCTGAAATATCTTCTTTACAATCCAGTGGTTTCCCCAGATGTGCTGCATTAAAACAATAATTAAAGGGAGATTCAAAATTTAAATTTTAAGAATTAATTTAAAAATTTTCCATTTTAATTTCAATAGTGTGTTTCTCTTGTTATTCCATAAGAGACATTGGGATCTATATATGGTATTCCTCTAGTATATGTTTAATTTCTTTAGGGAGCTCTATGTGTTTCTCAATATGTGCATTTTTAATTTTTTCATCTTTATCCAGGGAAAATTTTAAGTCAAATAAATCTAAAAAATTAAATCAGCAGGGGGTGATATTCAATTTAGTTTCAATAAAATTTAATTATTTTGACATCAATAAAGTATCATATCCCTGAGTTTGTTTTTCTTGAATCTCTTATTCAGTGGAAATCATCTCTTGGAGTTGAGTAGTAAAATAAAGAGGTAGGTAGTCAGGATTCTCCATTTATTAGATCTCCTTAGAAAATCAGGGAAGACTAAGGAGGGATATTCTTAGACCTTGGAAACCTGATAAAATTCTGGAAAGTAGTGGGAGAACTCAGTTATCTATTGGGCTATTTCTTAAAAAAATTGTTTTGTTCATGTCCTCCCTCTGGCCAGCTATGAATTCTTTGAATTCCCACTTCCCATTATTTGATTTGAAAAAATAATATCACCACTATAAAAACAATAGAAACACCATCATCTATATAAAAGTGTGTGATAATAATTGTTTCTTACACCAGTGGGTAATTTTTCCACGAATTAAAGAAGTTATCATTTGAAAACATCATGGAAAATTTTTATGAGTTTTTAAAAGAAAAAAAGAAAAATATCTACACGTGAAAATAGAAATTATAAGAAAACACCAATTAGATCCTTGAAAACACTGACAGTTTTGATGAACGCCTGTCATAGGGTGTGGAAAAAGAAAATTTATTTTCCTAATGTAGCACTAAGGCTGACCAGGGTTATCTCATTTGAGGAGTTTTCTTAGTTGTTCACCTACTTATTCTATCTCACCTAAGCTACTTATTTTTTTAGATATAAGTTTTATGAAAAAAATAGAATTTAAAAGACATGAAATATGAAAATTATAAACTTATAATAACATAAAATGATAACAAAATGAATTTAGAAAGAAAGTACTTGGCATTTTTGGTTTGGTTCATGGGTTCCATCATTCTCCTTATTGGTGTTAATATTAAATTTGATAATTTGATTCTGAGATATTATAGAGACCTGACCTTTTCTTACATTACTATTACATCATTTTAAAGATAAAAAACATAATAGTATTACACATAGAGGATCCAAAGGTTTATTGTCTTTGGAAAACTAGGACCATACATAACAATTACAACATCAAGCACAAACATTTATTTAATTTCTTCTTCTCTAGATTATTATTTGCACTTGTCCCCTCCTTAGTACATGTATCCACATGAGGATATACATAAAAAGGGGTGAGCTATCAGTCCAGTAAGAGGATAGATAAGAACAATATAGCATGGGGTGAGCATAATCATAACATGGGAAAAAGATCATGAACATGAGAGGAAGTATAAATATAAGACTTGAAATGTGCAATGCATAAAAATGAAACATCATGTCATAGTGGTTAACTACCACAAATACTTGTGAACCAAGATAGAATCTTGTTCACAAATCATTTCACATTTAATAATGAGATTAATTACTTTACCCAATGCATTTGAGCGCTGTATAATTCCGGGCGCACCCGTCACATTGAAACATTCATATTGCACTATATAATTCCGGGCGCACCCATCACATCATAACATTATCATCGTCATGATTTAAACATAGAACACATATAAAAAATGTAAATAAATAACCCATGGGATGGAATGGGTTTCATCTCATAATAACACATTCATAAGCTTTGGGTTCCCAAAAGAAAGAGGGAATAACAAACATGTTACAAGAACCGTCCACTTTGAGTGAGAAGTAAAAAGGGGGTGTTCTTAAAAGAGTATTTCTTTTGGAAAACATTTTGTTTGACATAAAAACCAGTGAAAAACATGTATATCACAGAAATGTAAAGAAAATTATGAACAAATGATCTTTAAGTAGTAACCATATAAAAAATGGAGTGAAAGAGGGAGAACCTAAAGGAAGAAAATTGGGTTCGAGATTTCCCCTTACCTTGTACCCGAATGCTTCCTTCTCTTTAATGTCATGTATAATGACATTATATTCATTAATTAGAAATCCAGAAACTTGTGTACATTAATATGGTTCATTATGGTTTCATTAAGTGAATTTATGTGCCTTTGGATGAGTTATAGCGTTTAAAAATATTTTTTGTGATTGTTTGTTTTTATGGTTTTCTTGAGTGGTTCACTTGTATTCTTAAATTGAAGTTTTGGTAGAACATGGGTAAACATCCAGAACTGATATTACATGTTATTAATGATATTAAAGGAGTTTTTATGATCTTATAATGAATCAAATTAGATCCCTGTGGATGAATCATTAGATAATAATTAAATGATGATTATTTGGGTTAATTTGGGCGGTTTTTCGATCATAATGAAATTGTTTTATTTTATCACTTAGAAATATGATCATAAGTTAGTTAAAGATCTTTAAATATGAGATAATACATATAAAATGTTCTAATTCAACCATAAAAATGGTTTCATGACTAGATCTGAAGGTAGAAATGGAAGAAGAAAGTATGTCGTTCTTGAAGGTGAAAAATTAACACCTCACGAACAACGTTCTCTTTAATAAAATAAAAAGAAGAGGGAAAGGGGGTTGGATGATATAATATTCCATTATAATCATAAAATTAAAGTAGATTTATAATAATGGAGTTACAATAAAATTCCTTTGAAGATAGGTTGGGAGAGATCAAGAAATGAACTTGAACTTGGAAGGAAATTAAAGGAGAAGAGGGAGAGAAATTACCTCTTGAATTCTTCTCTTGAGATCCTTTTTAAGGGCCTAAGCTTGGTCTTTTGATGATACCATCAGCTCATGGACGTGGGGGATGGGCTACGGAAGGTGTTTGGGAAGAGTTTAGAGAAGTATAGAAGCTTGAGAGGTGTGAGGAAATGAGGGAGTGAAGGGTGGCATTTATAGTGGAGGGGAGAAGAGTTTCCTTAATATAAAATTCATTAGTTTATTAATTTCCCCTAAGACGAGGAATAGTGAGTCTTTAATTACCAATAATAGTAATTTTATCATGTGATCCCGAACCAAGTGAGCTTACATCAGCATACCATCATTGATGACTCAATTAATCCATTATTTAGCATTTATTGTAAATTATCAGATTCTACTATTCATCAAAACTTCAAATATCTCAGAAAAATCCCAAAAATTTACCCCTACTATTTTTCAACATTTAGAATCCAAAAATTATGTCCATTTTTCAGAAATTATTTTCTAAAAATTATTAATTTATTATTTAATTAAAATCAAAATTTACGTAAAAAACAGTTTTTAAGATTAAAACTGATTTTATAGTGCTTTCAAAAATTATGTAGGGTCTTAAAAAATTATCTAAAAACAATAAGAAATTGTTTTGATAAATAATGAATACATTTTAAGAAAATAAATTTTCCTTTAAATTAATTAATTAGTTATAATTAATTATTTATGACTTACAAAATTCCAAAACGTTTACTAAGGTCAAATTGTCACCTTCTAAGATGTATAAATTTTATTTAATTATTATGGGTAAGGTTAATCTTATGTTGGATGATTTACTATTCATAAGGGTCATATTACTATTAATAAGGGTATATTACTATTTCTAAGGGTATGTTACTATTCACCGAAAAGTATTTTTGTTCCATTAGACTCCAAAAATCAACTTGTGCCCAACCGTGTATGTTGGATTTTTAAAATTCCAAACACAAAAGTGACAAACTTATGTTAAAAGGTCACTTATCACTTAGTAGTTCATTATGTTATGTTTTCATGTTATTTTATGACATAAATATAAGAAGATAATTTCCATTGAAAAACATTGGGTCGTTACATTCTTCCCCATTTAAGAAATTTCACCCCCGAAATTTCACTCTACACAAATAAGTGATGGTGTTTCTCCTTCATTTCCTCTTCTGGTTCCCAAGTTGCTTCCTCAAATTTAGGGTTCCTCCACAACACTTTGACAAGATGGGTTGTCTTGTTGCGTAGAACCTTATCTCTCCGATCCAGAATCTTTACTGGATGCTCCTCATAGGAGAGGTCATCTTCCAGCTGCACCACCTATGAGTTTAGTACATGTGAGGGGTCTGGTACGTACTTCCTCAGTAGTGATACATGAAACACATCATGAACTTGATCCATATTTTGTGGAAGTGCAAGACGATAGGCTACATCTCCTATATGGTCAAGGATATCAAAGGGGCCAATATACCATGGACTTAGCTTCCCTTTCTTCCTGAATCACATGACTCTCTTCCATGGAGATATTTGAAGGAAGACTTTATCTCCAACGTCGAACTCCAAGTCCCTTTGATGGTTGTCAGCATAGCTCTTTTGCCGACTTTGAGCAGCTTTGATGTGTTTCTGGATGACTGGAACCTTCTCTGTCATCTCTTGAACAAGGTCAGGTCCAAGTAGCTTTCTTTCCCCAACTTCATCCCAACAGGCTGGAGTTCTACATCGCTTTCTATACAGAGCCTCATATGGAGCCATCTAAATACTCGAGTGGAAGCTATTGTTGTATGAGAACTCAAATAATGGGAGATGCTGATCCCAACCACCTTTTATTTCAAAAGAGCAGGCTTTTAGCATATCTTCAAGAGTCTAAATAGTCCTTTCAGATTGGCCATCAGTTTGGGGGTGATAGGCCATGATGAAATTTAATTCAGTACTCAAATCATGTTGAAGACTCCTCCAGAATTTAGATGTGAACCTTGGATCATGGTCAGAGACAATTGAGAGTGGAACACCGTGCAGTCTCACCACTTCCTTCACATATATTTTTGAAAGTTATTCAAGTGAGAGATCTTCCGGAATAGATATAAAATGGGCAGTCTTGGTGAGTCAGTCAACCACAACCCATATCACATTATTTACCTTTTACATCTTTGTGAGACCTGTGAAAAATTCCATAGTATCATTTTCCCATTTCCACATGGGTATAGTCAATGGCTGCATTATAACCTTGGACTTTTGTCACTCAACTTTAACTTTATGACATACCAATCACCTTGATATATATTCCGAAATCTCCTTCTTCATGTTATCCCACCAGAAGTGTTCTCAGAGATCACGGTACATCTTGGTACTCCCAGGATGGATAGAGAATGTTGAGCTATGTGCATTATCTAATAAATCCTTCTTTATCCTAGGTTATGAAGGTGCGCAAAGTCGCGTTCCAAACCAAATCACACCATCATCGTCGATATGGAACTCTAGAAGCTTCCCTTATTTTACTGCATTCACCCTCTTTTGTATCTCCACATCATCCCTTTTTTGCTTCCTTAATCTTATCCTGGATGGATGTTTGTGAAATAATTTGGGAAAAGTAGAATGTATCCCCTACCATTATGATTTACAAACTCATCCTTTGCATATCTAAGAAGATAAGGTCTTTCTCAATCCGCAACATGGAAAGAGTAGCAGGTTCTTTTCCGCTTAGAGCATTAGCTACCTTTTTCGCCTTTCCAGGTTGATAGTGAATAGATAAATAGTAATCCTTGATTATCTCTAACCATCTCCTTTGACCCATGTTGAGATCCTTTTGTTTGAATATATACTTTAGGATCTTGTGGTCAGTGTATATATCACACTTTTCACCATAAAGGCAGTGCCGCCAGATTTTCAAGGAAAAAATCATGGCTGCCAGCTCTAGATCATGCGTAGGGTAGTTATGCTCATGGATCTTCAACTGTCGTGAGGAATAGGCTATCACATTATCATTTTTCATGATTACACAACCCAAGACTTTCTTTGAAGCATCACTGTATATCACAAAACTTTCTCCACTTTTCGGTAGTGTGAGTACAGGTGCAGTGATCAGCCTTCTCTTTTGCTCCTTGAAGCTTCCCCCATATTCTTCCATCCATACATACTTTACCCCTTTCCTTGTTAACTTAGTTAGCGAGATTGACAATCATGAGAAGTTTCTCACAAAACGTCAGTAGTACCTAGCTAATCCAAGAAAACTACGGATTTCTATGACACTAGAGGGCCTGGGTCATTCCTCAATCGCCTTTTTCTTTGAAGGATCCAAAGAAATTCCCTCACTTTTGATCACATTCCCCAAGAACGTGACTTGCTTCATCCAAAAGTAACACTTTCCGAACTTAGCATACAACTTCTCCTTTCTTAATGTCTCCAATACAGTCTTAGATGTTCTTCATGTTCCTCCATGATCTTGGAGTAGATGATAATATCATCAATAAACACAACCACAAATTTGTCGAGGTAATGTCTAAAGAATATATTCATCAAATCCATAAATATTGCAGGGGAATTAGTAAGTCTGAAGGGCATCACCAAAAACTCATAGTGCTCATACCTTGTACGGAAGGTAGTCTTCTGTATATATTCCTTCTTCACCTTTACCTGATGATATCCAGAATAAAGATCCACCTTTGAGAAGTATTGAGATCTTCTTAACTAATTGAACGAGTCATCAATCCTTGGGAGAGGATACTTTTTATTTATGGTGATCTTGGTGAGTTCCCGATAATTGATACACAACCGCATTCTTCCATCCTTCTTCTTCACAAAGAGCACTGGTTCACCCCAAGGTGATGCACTAGGGTGTATGGAAACTTTGTCCATATGATCTTACAGCTGCTTCTTTAACTCCTCCAGTTTGATAGGAACCATCCTATAGGGACACTTCGAGATAGGAGTATCTCCAGGTATGAGTTCAATTGAGAACTCTACCTCACGATCCGGGGGAATTACGGGTAACTCTTCCAGAAATACATCACCATATTCCCTCATGATGGACATTTCCTCACGTTTGGAACTTTCCTTCGACTCAACCATTTGGGCGAGGTATGATTCGTCATAGGGAATCAACACCCACACCATTGAAGGATTTTTCAAACTAGATTCACAATCTTCCTTGCATTTGTAGAGGATCATGGGATGGTTCTGAATATGAAAAGATATTTACTTTTCCCGATAGTTGATATGTGCTCTATATAACGAGAGCCAATTCATTCCCATTATAGCGTCGAATTCCACCAAGGGAAGTATTATGAGATCTGCCAGAATAATCTTCCCACATACGCCAATGGGAGAAGAGTCAAACAATTGGGTTGCAATGATTGCACTACTCGATGTTTTTACAGATATCTATACTTCAAGGTTTCGGGGCTTCGATTCTATAGTTCTAGAAAACTTTCAAGATATAAAGGAATCCATAAAACCAGAATTATATAAGAATTTTTTCCATTCTTGAGTGAATAGGAAGTGTACCTTGTATGATTTCATTATCATGATCCACCTCAACAGTAGTGATGGAATAATCCTTCCCTTGTTCCTTTGGATTTGGTGGTTGGTGACGTTGATTACCCCGAGAGCTCAAGGTTTAGTGCACTGGTTTGCATAGTTCCCTAGCTCCTTATAGTTGTAGCATTGAACCATGAGTGGTTCTCTCCTTTCATCGGCTACATTATCCTTCCTTTTCATGTATTTTCGACACTCTTGAGCATGGTATCCTTCTTTCCCACACTTGAAGAATTTCCCCATCCCTTTGAGGTAGTTCCCATGGTGAAACTTCCCACATTTTTGGCATGTGGGTCATTGATTTTTCTTCCCGCCTTTGTCATTAGATCCACCAGCTTGAAACTCCATCTTTATTTTCTTATCACTATAGCCATGGGACCATTCTCCAAACTCCATATCCACTTTGAGAGCACACTGAACAACTTCTTCATAACTCTCAAAGTCTCGAATTGCAAGAGCATTTCGAAGTTTTGGTTTTAATCCACTAAAGAATATATCAATTTTTCTATCATTATTGATAACAAAACCCGAAGCGTACCTTGAAAGCCTTGTGAAATTTTCTTCATAGGTTCTAATAGAGTCTACTTCTTTTTGAGTGAGTTCTATAAATTATCTCTCCATATTTGTGCGAAGATTTCGTGGGAAATACTTATTAAGAAACATTATCTTAAAGTCTTCCCATTCCATTTATTCAATTTCCTCCCTTGGTTTGGCATTATTAATCAAATCCCACCATTGATCAGCTTCTCCATCTAGAAGATAAACAGATAGGGTCACCTTCTCCATCTCAGAACAGTGAAGAACAAAAAATATCTTCTCCATGGAGTTGACCCACTATTCCGCAACTAGTGGATTAGAAGATCCACTAAATGTTGGTGGTCGTTGCCGCATAAAACATTCAGTAGCCAGTTGCTCCCCCTTTGGTGAAGGAGGAAATTCCCCATTATTATGGTTATTATTCATAACCTGTGATAATTGGGTAAGAATCACCATGAAGTTTTGAACTCCACCTCCCAAATCATTGGGTATGTCGTTCGGGCAATCGTTGCATTGGCCCTCGCATGAGTTGTTGGCTTGATTTCTCCTGGTTCCCACCATTTTCTAAAATAGAAAAGGTTAGAACAAAACACAAGCAAACAATTCATGAGTACATAACTTATTCAGTTGAACAATTTATACTAAAAGCAAAAAATATGGTATCCCTATGTAAATATTCTTGTGTGCATTTTTGTACTTAGTCTCATGCTAGAGGTTTTCTCAAGGGTTCACTAATCCTAATTCCCAAATTAACTAAACCTTGCCTCTGATACCAACTATAGAAACCTGACCTTTTCTTACATTACTATTACATCATTTTAAAGATAAACAACATAATAGTATTACACATAGAGGATCCAAAGGTTTAGTGTCTTGGGGAAACTAATACCATACATAATAATTACAACATCAAGCATAAACATTTATTTAATTTCTTCTTCTCTAGCTTCTTATTGGCACTTGTCCTCTCCTTAGTACATGTAGCCACCTGAGGATATACATAAAAAGGGGTGAGCTAGTAGCCCAGTAAGAGGATAGATAAGAACAATATAGAATGGGGTGAGCATAATCATAACATGGGAAAAAGATCATTAACATGAGAGGAAGCATAAATATAAGACTTCAAATGTGGCAATGCATAAAAATGAAACATCATGTCCTAGTGGTTAAATACCACACATAATTGTGAACCAAGCTAGATTCTTTTTCAAAAATCATTTCACATTTATTCATGAGATTCATCACATTACCCAATGCATTGGAGATCTATATAATTACTGGCACACCTTTCACAATGAAACATTCATATTGCGCTATATAATTCCAGGTGCACCCATCACATCATAACATTATCATCTTCATACTTTCCACATAGAACAAATATAAAAAATGTACATAACTAACCCATGGGATGGAATGGGTTTCATATCATAATAACACATTCATAAGCTTTGGGTTCCCAAAATAAAGAGGGAATAACATACATGTTACAAGAACCGTCCACTTTGAGTGAGAAGTAAAAAGGGGGTCTTCTTAAAAGAGGAGTTCTTTTGGAAAACATTTAGTTTGACATAAAAACCAGTGAAAAACATTTATATCCCAAAAAATTAAAGACAATGATGAAAAAATTATCTTTAAGTAGTAACCATATCAAAAATGGAGTGAAAGAGGGAGAACCTGAAGGAAGAAAATTGGGTTCGAGATTTCCCCTTACCTTGTACCCGAATGCTTACTTCTCTTTAATGTACTGTATAATGAAATTATATTAATTAATTAGAAATCCAGAAACTTGTGTACATTAATATAGTTCATTATGGTTTCATTAAGTGAATTTATGTGCCTTTGGATGAGTTATAGCGTTTAAAAACATTTTTTTGGGAATGTTTGTTTTTATGGTTTTCTTGAGTGGTTCACTTGTATTCTTAAATTGAAGTTTGGGTAGAACATGGGTAAACATAAAAAACTGATATTACATGTTATTAATGATATTACAGGAGTTTTAATGATCTTATAATGAATCAAATTAGATCCATGTGGATGAATCATTAGATAAGAATTAAATGATGATTATTTGGGTTAATTTGGGCGGTTTTTCGATCATAATGAACTTGTTTTATTTTATCACTTAGAAATATGATCATAAGTTAGTTATATATATTTAAATAGGAGATAATATAAATAAAATGTTATGTTTCAACCATAAAAATGGTTTCATGGCCAGATCTTAAGGTAGAAATGGAAGAAGAAAGCATGTCGTTCTTGAAGGTGAAAAATTAACACCTCACGAACAACGTTCTCTTTAATAAAATAAAAGAGGGAAAGGGGGTTGGATGATATAATATCCCATTAGCATCATAAAATTACATTATATGTATAATAATGGAGTTACAATACAATTACAATGAAGATAGGTTGGTAGAGATCAGGAAATGAACTTGAACTTAAAAGGAAATTAAAGGAGAAGAGGGAGAGAAATTACCTCTTGAATTCTCCTCTTGAGATCCTCCTTAAGGGCCTAAGATTGGTCTTTGGATGATACCAGTAGATCTTGGATGTGGGGGAGGGGCTAGGGAAGGTGTTTGGGTAGAGTTTAGAGAAGGCTTTGAGCTTGATAGGTGTGAGGAAATGAGGGAGTGAAGGGTGGCATTTATAGTGGAGGGGAGAGGAGTTTCCTTAATATAAAATTCATTAGTTTATTAATTTCCCCTAAGACAAGGAATAGTGAGTCTTGAATGATCAAGAATAGTAATTTTATCATGTGATCCCGAAACAAGTGGTATTACATCAGCATAGCATCATTGATGACTTAATTAATCCATTATTTAGCATTTATTGTAAATTATCAGATTCTACTATTCATCAAAAATTCAAGTATCTCAGAAAAATCCCAAAACTTTACCCCTACCATTTTTCAACGTTTAGAATCCAAAAATGAAGTCCATTTTTCAAAAATAATTTCTTAAATATTATTAATTTAATATTTAATTAAAATCATAATTTATGTAAAAAACGGTTTTTAAGATTAAAACTGCTTTTATAGTGCTTTAAAAAATTACGTAGGGTCTTAAAAAATTATATAAAAACTATAAGAAATTTATTTGATAAATAATTAATACATTTATAGAAAATAAATTTTCCTTTAAATTAATTAATTAGTTATAATTAATTATTTATGACTTACAAAATTCCAAAACGTTTACTAAGGTCAAATTGTCACTTTCTAAGATATATAAATTTTACTTAATTATTCATGGGTAAGGTTACTCTTATGTTGGATGATTTACTATTCATAAGGGTTATATTAATATTCATAAGGGTATGTTACTATTTCTAAGGGTATGTTACTATTCACTGAAAACTATTTTTGTTTCATTAGACTCCAAAAATCATCTTGAGCCCAACTGTGTATGTCAGATTTTAAAAATTCTAAACACAAAAGTGACAAACTTATGTTAAAAGGTCACTTATCACTTAGTAGTTCATTATGTTGTGTTTTCATGTTATTTTATGACATAAATATAAGAAGGTAATTTCCATTGAAAAACACTGGGTCTTTATAGATATCATGCATGAATTAATATTATTTTATTTAGTTGTTTGAAATATTGAATGACTTTAGAAATATAAATTCCACCTCATCCTATAATCAAGGTTGATGTAACACCTCAATCTAGAGTGTGACATCTCCCCGAACTTTTCTCCATCATATGTCATTTAATCCACTAAATGGGTCACATACATCATATGAAAATATTATATCCAGTAGAAGGGAGGGAAAAGATTTAATAAAATAATATAAATGAGTTTTATTTCAGTTTCATGGTGGAATATCACCACAACCATTCACTTTTACTCTTTCTCATCACAAAATTATTCAAACTTATGAATTTAAGTGAAGAATAAATTAAATTGCCACTTACCTCCCCTGAAAAAAACCTTGGGTTAACCCCTCATTTTTTAGGGTAAGAGATCATGATGGTAATATGATAAAAAATAAAAGATGAAAATAAATAAATAAAATAAAAATAAAATATAATGATAAGTATAAGAAGAAGAAAAAATACACATGAAATCATAAAATAAAAAGAATGAGAAGCTGAAGAAGAAGATGAAGAAGAAAATAATAAAAGAATGATAAGATGATGGAGAAGAATAAGAAGGTTGCGTATAAGAAGACGCAAAAATAAAAACCATGCATAAATAAGATATTATTTATAATAAAATAAATTTAAAGTATATTTGAAATAAAAATAAAGTAAAAATGAATAAAAATAAAAATTAAAGAAGAAAATAGATGGGTTCAGTAGCTTCCCCTCCATAATCTGTCCTCCAAAATATGTCTCTTGTTCTTCCCACCATATGGCCAAATATATTAAAGGTTAATTATTATAAGATTATATAAATTTAATTTTCTATCATCCCTCAAAATATCAAATTATTTGTAATCTTATAATAGATTTTATGACCTAATTAATGGGTCACACTTTTTCTGGATGAGGATTCCCTAAATCTTCCTCCAGTTTTGAGAATCCAATGTTTGAATTAATGAGGGAATATCTACATGATATTTAATAGTCAAATGAAACTTCAAATTATATTTTAAATACAATTAGAATCACCACAATTGAAGTTTTGTAGCCTGAGTAATGGATCATTTACTTAGGTTGGGTCCACTATGTTTTCTAGAACAATTTTTCAAATTGATTACTTTTTAGGGCCAATGGATGTTTGAATCAGATCCTAGTAAAGAATAATAATTTGAAGAAAATATATAAATTAATCCCAAAAAATAAGAATAAATCAAATTAGATAAATATTTTTAATGTTTTTCTTGAAATAAAAAAGTGATAAAAATATGTTATAATTCCATAATTAAGAAATTTTCATATTTTATCCCAAAACACATAAAAATAAAAAAAATGATGAGAATCATCTAATTTTTTTAAATTGTAAGGGATTAAATAATTTAAATAAATATAAAAAATTATGTAAATATTACCACTATCAATGAGGGTGATACAACATTATTTTTTTATTTGATATATGTTTTTGATGTTATATTATCATGTTGTCACCTTATTGAAAATAACGATTGTTAGAAGCCCTATTTACACAATAAATTATTTTTTCTAATACCCTTATTATGTTTTTATGTGATCAAAACCTAAATAAAAGGCTAAGTAATATAAATTAGGATAATAAATTGGTTTCCCATGGAATCTGGTTTGTGTGATAATACCCATTCTAAATTAAATAAGTAATGTGATTAAAGTCCTTGGGTAATTTTTGGAAGTTGGAATGCGTTAATTTTGTGTGTTTATACTTACTATATCGACTTGCATCTTTTGGGATGTTATACAGTAATAGAGGTGACTAGATTGGATTTTCTAGGTGTGGGGATATGATGCGATGTAGTTGGTTGGCATGGATGCGATGTGGGAATTTGTACGATGTGGTGTAGAAGCACATAGGTTATGATGTGAGGTTGTGGTTCATAGTGGTTGTGTTGTGAAGTGGTGATGATGTATGGTAATGATATGTGCTTGTTTTTTGCATTGGTTATTTTGTGATGTGTGGATGGGATGTGAGGCATGTAGTTGTTGTGGTGAGATGGTATGGTTGGTGCGGTGCAATGATGATGGTGGATGTGTGGTGGCTGTAGTGGTGGTTGTGTGGGATGGGAAATTTGTTGCTTGGTGTGGTTGTATTAGTAGCCCAATTAGCCATGGAATAATTTATGTTGCTAAATGAAATAATTTGGGTTGGTAAATGACTTAATAATGAGATTATAGTTGATTTTTGGTAATGGATAAAATAAATTGAATGAAATATGAGTTGTGTAATCTGAAATGGGGTGGCTAAATGAATAAAAGTGGTGTAAACTATAACTAAAAGTAGTAATATTGTGTGGCTTGTGTGGCAGTTTTATGATGTGTTTCATATAGTGGTTACAACAGTTGTGATTTTTAATATTTGGTATGGTGGTGGTAATATATTATGTGCTAGTTCAGTTGGTGTAACCCATAGGTTGGGTTTTTTGTGTTATATATATATCAGGTATCTTTATTTTATTTCTATATTTTTCACACCCAAGTTGGCTAAACATACCAACACTTAGTAGTTTTGGGATCAGGGTTTTCCCCAAAAATTTGGGATGGTGGTGATATAGATGGATAGATACCCCCATCTTCCCCCATATTCCTTTAGTAGTGATGGCCCATGTGACTTCAAGAAGCTCATGCAATGATTAACTAGGTGTTTTTGGGATAGGTGATGTGATATGGTGGTTATGAGTTATGATATTTTGTGGGGGTTATGCATGGTAGGAGGTGGGAATGAGGTTGATATCCTTTGTGCTCATGATAACCTATTGCTTAGGTTTTGTGATTTAGGTGTGATGTGATGGCCCATATGTATTTAGGTGAGACATGATGTGATAAAACTTAATTCTACCACCAGATTATAGATTTTATGAGGTTTGGTATGTAGGGATGCATCTCAACCCAAACCAGATATGAACCTGGTGTCTTCGGGTGAAATGTGATGCAATGTGATGTGATTTGATATATATAGATGGTATGGAAGCATAAGACATTCGATGTTGGGGCGTGAGAGTGAAAAATCAGTGGAGAAGTGGCTGTAGGGAGCCTTGGTTTATTATTAACTTGATATTATATTACTATATTGGATGCGTGATTTGGTGAGTAATACATTATGAGGCTATATGGTTAGTTTATCTGTTTAGGTTCTTGTTGGTTCTGCTGTTTTTTCACTGGTTCTTTATCGTGCCATTTTCACATGTTCACTTGAGACCTTGGTTATGTTCCTACTGACTATACATGTTATGATCACCCTACATATATGAACTATGTTTTAGGTTTCTAGGAGGCTTTTGGGGGATGAGATATACATTAATAGCTTGGTTTTGGATTTGGTATTGTGTCACTACCATAGACTTGACTTTTTGGAATATTTGGATACTTTTATATGTATAAAATTTTCTTTATTCATGCATCATATGATGGTTTTTTCTTTACCTTTATTTTATCTGCTTGATTTATTTTGTGGATTTTTATCTTATCTCCTAATCCTGTTTTATATTATAGAGGGTAACAACTCCCATTTATGTGATTTTTATACCCTTGGTGCTAGTCACAAACCTGGGGCTTGCTAAAGGTGGGACTTGGGGGTCATTATTTATCTCTATTCATTACATAATATTTGGGGGGAGAGGGTCATGAAAAAGTGGTTTCAAAGGTTTTGCTTAAGAGATAGGATGAATTTTAGAGTTATGAACAATGAGTATTTCATGATTTAGAATGGAAACAATGATTTTTGATATTGGGGGTGTGACATAGGTATGGTTGAGCATCTAGGAAATTGGATTTTAGGGACCCCATGATCCAGTGCATAGACTCTAAGATTATTGGACAACCAAGTTAGGCAGATCTATTTGAAAGGTAGAGACCTTATAGAGGTACAAGCATTATTATTGATTGTGTTTGTGTTTAGATTGATTTGTTTTGGTAAAATAAAATAAAATAAATAAATAATATTTGATAAAATTCCATGCTATCAAGATTAGGATATTCTACTAATTTTCAAGAATGACTCTTGTTAATCATTAGTGAGTATCTTAGGTAGTTGAGGTTCAGTACGATGATTCAGTTGATCATCAAAGGGTTGCTCTGATAGAGGAGGATGAGGTTTTACACGAGGATTTTCATGCCTTCCAATGGCTGAGTTTGGGAAATTATGAGGGGAGCATCTTTGATCTGGTGATAGAGCACTAGCTGGAGGATCTCAAGATCAATTTCGGTCTGATTTTTTCATGATCCGAGTTCTAGGTTCCATTAGTAGTGAGTTAGATATAGGGAGCTATGTTTTAGTGGTGGATGCTATTTCTTGGTGACCATAAGGAGAAAAATGCATTATGGCCTAACTTTCAAAGGGAGTTCTAGGAAGAGTTCTTATCATCGATGATGAGGGTAGTCAAGAGGTAGGAGATGATCTCCATTCAGTAAGGGATCTTGAGAACATTAGAGTTGGAGATCAGCTGTAAGGAGCTCCTTCACTTTTCTCTATATGTTTTTCTAGATGAGGAGTCCATAGCGCAATGTATGTAGAAGGATTTATGCTTAGTGATCATGCATAAGGTCACACCGTTTACAATCTCTATGCATCTTGAGGTGTAGAAAAAGGTGTAGGTTATCAATATATTGATTTTTTGGGACTTTAACCATGAGATCATGGAAAAAAGGTCACTTTAAGGAGCAGGGATTTCTGTAGTGGTCTAAAGGTGTTTAGGTAGTCAGGGTTTCGGCCAGTGGGGAGCTCAACGTGGAAGATCTTTCCCCAATCTTCTAGGACAGGTGGCTTCCAAGAACCTATAAGGAGATTTCCATTTTAGTGATTTATTTGTCGGGGATAGGTTCACCTCTAGGATTAGTGCCTAACTACTTAGGGAGTATAGATTAAATTGGGTGGTTAGGTAACTTCTTAGTAGTAGCAGTAGTTTCCTCTGAGGCAGTTTCAACTATAAGGACCACAAGTGTTTGCTTAGCAGCCAAGAGAAGGTGGAGTTGTCCAAGGGAAGCCTCATCATTTCCCCACCCATATGGACCGAGGCCAAAACCTTTCTATAGAGGCTGAAAATAGAGGGTAAGAGGAGATGGGTATGGTCATATGTACTCATTAGAGCTAACAACACCATCAGAGTTGAGAGGTGTCCGAGGTATGATTATCTTATCATATACCCTTGTGTGTGCTTTGTTTGATTTGTATTCCTAAAAATCCTTTGTTTCTCCCAATTTGGTCCATGCTTTTGGACTATATTTGGAGAGTCTTTTTGAACCCCTGGTATTATCTTCACTAGTTGGATGCCAGAATTCCTAGTTTTATGTGTTCCAGGGGTGTAGACTAGTGATGGGGAAACACCAATTAGAGGTATAATTATTCTTACTGAAAATACAACCATGTGATACTATCCTTGACATGTATTGAATGTATTCTATGCACCCATTAATCAACTGCTTCTGGCATAGGGTTCTATTTTTTGATGTGGATGGAAAACAAATGGCGTTTTTTAGTGAATGAGGTTGTCAGATGGGTGGAAGGTAAGTGGATCCAATTTTTTTCTCAATTAGAAGAGGTGTAGGTATAATATTATCCATGGGATGTTCATAGAGTTTTGTATGAGCTCCTGGAAATTTTCCTAGAGGTGGTTATAACCCCACCCCCTCAACACAATGTGAATTTCAGTATAGATTTATAGTTGGGCGCATTTTATATTTCGATGGATCCCAATTGGATGACGCCTATGGAGTTGTGAGAGTTGAGGTTGTAGGTGGATGATTAGATGAAGAGGGGTTTCATCTGACCCACTATGTTTCTATGGGGTTCTCCAATGTTATTCACCAATAAGTCGGATGGTAGTCTGAGGTTGTGTATAGAATTCCATAGGTTAAATCAGGTGATGGGCAAGAACTATTACCCTGCTCTGAGTATATATGATCTGTTTGACCTTTTGAGGGGTGCTAGATAACTCCCTAAGATCGATCTATGGTTTGGATATTACCAGTTGAGGGTGAAGGATGAGGTTTTCTCAAAGATTATCTTCAGATATAGGAATGGTCACTTCAATTTTGTAGTCATGACATTCGGTGTTACAAATTCACCATGCATGCTCATGGGTCTTATGAACTCCATGTTCCATGATTTCCTGGACAAGTTCATTTTCATATTCATTAATCATATCTTGATCTACTTGAAGGTAGAGGAGGAGAATGCTGAGCATTTTAGAGCTATTCTATTGGTTCTTTAACACCAAAAGTTCTATGGAAATTTGTCCAGGTGAATGTCTTGGATATGGAATGTGCATTTCCTTAGACATGTGGTGTTGTAGAAGGGTGTGGAAGTGGACCTATAAAAGGTTTAGGTAGTTGTTTCTTGGGAAACACCCGAGAACATGGAAAAGGTCTACAGTTTATTTGGTCTTGCTGGTTATTATCAGAGAATTTTTCTTAGGTTCTCTTGAGTTGTATCCCCAATGATAGAATTGACTAGGAAATACTAGGCTTTTGTGTGGAGTGATAAATTTCAAATAGCATTCAATTACCATAAGAATAATTTGGATATTTCTCCAGTGATTTAGTTTACTAAGGAGGGTGTTTTGTTTGAGGCTTTCTATGATGCATCCTATCTGGGTTTGGAATTATTATTGATGAAGCAGAGAGTAGTGATCTATTTTGGGTCTAGGTAGTTAAGTCCCTATGAGAATAACTATGCCACCCATGACCTAGAGTTAGTAGCAGTTTTATTTGTGCTAAATTTGTGGTGACATTACCTCATTAGTGATATATTTGTGGTTTTCATAGACCAAAAGAGCCTAAAATATGTTCTCTCTCAGCAGAATATGAAAATATACTAGCGGCGGTGTATGAAGTTTCTTTAGCATTATGATTTTGAGATATATTACACCTTGTAAAAGTTGAATTTGGTTTCCGACTCATTATGTTGGAAATCCTGAGGAGATGTGGTTTGAGAATTTGTGGATGTTTTTAAAGGGTTAGATGTGATTTCAATGATGTATCTTGACCTCTAAGAGATTAGTAGTTGAGCTTTTTTTGTCATATGACTACGGATTCATCCTTTTTATAGCAGGTGGAGGAGTCTCAGTGGGGAGACTCAAAGGCAAAGGTGATGAGTGATCGTTTTTCCCACGGTGATGCTCCTAAGGGGTGGTCGGGGGATAGTTAGAACTAAACGTTTTTCTAATAGAGGCTATTTCTATTCATTTATGGATATTTAATGATGATAATATCCTACCATATTCTCCTTTTCCTTATTTCCTAATCAATTTCTATATTACATCTAATATATCAAGGACATTTCTCAACTATTTTTTCCAAAAAATCCTTCCATTTTCAGAAAATATTTTCGAAATTCAAATTAAAATTCCACGAAATTAACTACCTTGAACTCTCTCAATATAAAATTTATCCCATGTATCATCTTCAAATATATCGCCACCATTAAAAACCTCCTTTCTGATGAATTTAATTCCATAAACTCTAAATAGTTAAAGGTGTGTCAAATCAATAAATCTAATCGTAACCTCTAGTTTTTCAAACTCTATGGTGTACCCTGTGCATGAAACATTCATTTTTTCTCCATATTACACCAATCATTGTAGAGTACTCGAATTTAAATAAATTAGGCATTATCTAGGACAAAATTCCTTTAAAATAACTTGATTCATGCCTTTCTTCCCATTTTTTATTCAACTCAAGAGAAATTGATACTCAAAATTTTTTGCTCCATAGCATGGTGATACTCCAAGAACCTGTTTTGAATAAGATCATGTATGTCCCCAATAGTTTTTATGATTATAATTTTTTTTAATTTCACATGAGTTATAATAATTATAACATGAGTTCCAAAAAAACTTTTTTTATTTCTATTTTGATGTACCCCATTTTACACATGGACTTCTCATTGAAAAAAATCATGTTCTACAACTGGGAATGAATCAACTCCTCATTATAGTTAAGCATTAAACTACCATAATCAATAAAATTCCTATTAAAATGTACTTTATGGAATTTAAACATATTAAAGACATAATTATTTCTCCATGCCAGCAAAACACGTTATTCCATTGAAACACCTTGATCCATGACTTGGGAAACCTGTCTGTTTCGATTTAAAATCACTACAGATTATAAATTCCAAAATACTCAGAACCCCTCCATAGTCATATTTTCCTAGTCCACCACAGCATATATAGTCTCACTATATAATGGTCAGGTCATCCTTCATCAAAATACTCAATAACTATCCACAATTTCACATAACATTAAATAGAAAAATCTAATTGACTTTTATTGAATTTTATTTGAAAGAAACTTAAATTATAACATTTTTTACAGAAACCTCCCCATTTTGTTTTTTTTTCAATCTAAATAGGTTTAATTCATTTAAATATATTTATTCTCCTTGTTAAACTATCCATTCTCCCCATAAATTATGTTTATCTTCTATAATTATTCTCCCTCTTTGACAATAAAATTCAAATGTTTTTTGCAGTTCTAGATTTAATCATACTAAAACATTCATGAAAATTACACTATAATAAAAATAAGAAAATATATATTAGAAAATTTTATAACCCTATATGTGTAACTCCCCCATATTTAAAATTATATATTTTCATTCAAAACCTGGCATGTTCAATAGACTGGTTCATACTCAATAGCGAACCAAAACAAACCATGGAGCATTATATAATCACCTTAAAGTGGTCATAGAATGATTAGGTAAAGATATAAGTAACTGAGTTATTAAATATATATATATATATATATACACACATATATATATAAAGGTCATAATTAAAACTAAGGTGTTGTAAAATTAAATCAGTGTGCCTATATAACTAATAAGACACAATTAGGATTTAAAATATAACCTTTATAAAAATTGGGTTTTAATGTGATTTATATTAAGAAAATAGATAAATTATAGATAAAATATATTTTTTATATGAATAATATATTAACAAAATTTTTATTAGTAATTGGTATCAAATAAAAATAAGAATAGTTAATGATTTAAAAGTTATTTTCCTAAGAAGATAGTTTCATTATATATTTTTTATTTTTATTTAAAATTTAAATTATAAAATTTTAGAATTGAAATTTTTAATAATTAACTTTAAAATTTTTATTCATAAAAACTAAATTATCTTAAATAAATATTTTATATTTTTGGAAATATTTTATTTTTATATGAATAGTGAAAATAAATTTTTTTTACCACAATTATAAATTTTATGACTTTATCATCATATAAGTAAGAAATATAATTTTATTAAAAACTTTAACTGATAAAGTATGTATTAATGAAGGAAAACTACAAAATATATGTTTAATTTAGAAAATGTATGATTATCCTTTTTTAGACATAAGTAATATTTTCCAATAAAAAATGTTTTTGATATTTTATTTTAATTTAATATTATTATGGTAAAATTAGGTTTTGGATTGATTTTCATGCAAAAAAAATTTATTTTTTTATAATATATCATTTTATATCATGTAAATAAAAAAAAATTGATAAGTTTATCATAAAAATAAAATTTAAGCTTAAAACACACTTTTTCTAAATCATGATTTTTACACATTATCTGCGCTAACACTAAAATTAATTTTTTAAAACCATAGAAATTTTACTTTATAAAATTATTCTAAAAATTTATATTATCATGAAAAAATTTGATAATAATTTAAATTTAAATTTTTTTCATTAAAATTAACTACCAAGGTTAAAAATGAGTTACCATGGTAGAAGTTAAATTGTGTAAAAAGTTAAATTCAATGAGAAGATCCTAAAACCATTCCAAATATGCCTTGAAAATGAAAGGTTGAGAGGTTTCAAGATATTTACATGTTCATAATTCTATTATTTTCCAATTTCATACTTTTACCTCAGAATAGTTTCATGCAATTATTGAAAATAAATGAGAATTTTAAAAATGCCATTTTTCACTTGTAAAAGGAGCTCACTTCCATAATTTCAATGATACACTTCCAATTAAAATTTATCATGAAAATCTGACCTTTTAATCTCCCATATAGTCCCCTTTTACATATATAACCCCTTGGACACTTTATGTTATCCTAATCCTTTCATCTCTAAGGATACTATCAAGAAAATTCTCAATCTTTCTATGTGAGTATTACCTAATACTCAACATTTTATTATTAATATTCCTATTCCTTACCTATTCAAACCATTTTTATATAATTAAATAAATATAAATAATATAATAAAATTTTATTATATTTATTATATAACCACCATGTATTCCCCTTTCATTTATTTGAAGAAAAATTAAAATGTTTCTCATTGGTATGTATAGACTACCGCCTCTGAGAAAGACGCAATTCAGTTTTCAACATCACCTTCCATGGATGGTTATAGAAGTGGGTTTAGTGAATATATATGTTATTTATGTTTTGATTTATATTTATATTATATAAACTATGAATTATCTAATCAAAATTATCAATAAGTGATCATTGCAAAATTAATTTCCTAAAGAGAATATCCTAAAAAGAAAATCGGTTTATTTTAACAAATTCTTTTGTATCATTTTAATTCATCTAAATATTTCCAATTTTAATTAATCACCATAATATCATCTAAATAATTTCATTACACCTCTTTGTTAATGATATTATAATAAAATAATCACTTCCATAAACATACTCCCACATAGTATATTGTTTGTTCTTGTTTGGGTCGGTTTAACCACCCACATGAACAATGTTATATATTTCTATCAAGGATGAATATGGAAACTTATCTAATGTAGTTATTATAAATCAATGAGAATATAATGTTTTTTAAGGTTTATAAAAGTTATCTTATTACTTAACTTATTATTAATGTACCTCCTTTTTCCATTAAAATGTTAATAAACAAAATTTTCACCGATTTCATCATAATAAACCATAATTAAGACTCTCATGATATGAAAATATACTTCATAAACTATCAATGAAAATAAATTATATTATATATAATGATATTGGAATGATTAAATTTTGGATATGAATGAATACATACACAATTATCATGGAACTAGTAGAAAATGATTGAAACTACTAACACATGATGTTGAAGATAATAACTAACTAATATACATATGGATAATGATAATAAATGAAGAGTATAAAAATTAATATTTATGAATAAGTTTGTTAAATAATTTATTAAGATGTTTATTTTTTTATATATGAGGATTGATCATGCTCTACTAAGAAGGATTAAATGAAAGTTTTTCTTTTTCTCAATTTTCAAATCCATAATACATGTTTGTTATTGAGTACCATATTTTTGTTTTATATGTTTTAATTATTACCCCATTTTCTTTTATTATTTCTACTAATTTTTATTTAAGGTTATCTTCATGTTTTTTTATAAATCCATCATTCATATCCTTTTGATTCTATTATTACCAAAATTCATGTTGATTTTTAATCTCAAATTATTTTCATTGATACATGTTTTTTTTATTATACACATAATTTCATTTTTATGGTGTGTATACCACTTAATAGATATATTATATCTTTAATTAAATTTTATTCATGGTATTTTAAGTTTAATTTGAAGCTATCTCTTCAAGGTGTTTTGATTTAAATGTTCACTCGGTCATAATGGTTTTTCATAACTCAATTTCCACTCCTTGAGTTATAATGATTAGTCCAGATCATAATTTGTATAAGTTAAATTTATTTCACTTATAATTTTATAAAATTATAGATACACTTTAATTTCAGTGGATTTAAAATTATTTATCATGAATTCATTTCCAAATAATTTTTACTTCATAGATTTTGATATTTGTAAGGGTTCATTGTCTAAACTTTTAGTCCTTGATACATATTTATTATTACATGAAATTTTATTATTATTTAATTAATACCAAATTTAATTATATTATCATAATTAAATTTTAATTATTGGTTTTTACAAGTATAATTAATTATACCACCTCATATTATTTGGATTAAAAATACACCAAAACTGTAACAATGTTTCTTAACCTAATAACCTTTAGTTGAGATATAATGAATCTTCTTGAAATTATTTATTACAGGATTGTTTACTTCCACCCTAGGATTATATTTCTTGGATTTATTTCCAAATCCTCTAATACTATTTTATTTTTGGGTGTTAAATTCTTATAAATCCATTACTTATTTTGTCTTTCCTAATCATCCACTATGTATAGGCATGATTTTTCTTCCAATGACTTTCCTCTAGAAACACACAATTTTGCATTCCTTTGATTTAATTGTATTCACCAAGAAACGCATATATTTATTTATTTAGGGAAATTATTAACATAAACATATATCCATTAATCAATGAGGTGTTAGTTTGTTGGATACTTGCGTAGAAAGCTATTCCAATTATTTATTAGGAAAATATTGGCAATCTATGTACATGATATTTCAATATGAATGTTTATTATTTACTAAGGAATTTTGGTTATATATTATATAGTTTATCAATTAATTATTATTATAATTCATTAGACTGAATTAATGATGGTTGATGCCTGCAATATCCCCTAGATGTATCGATAAGTCTCACGATAAAAACAAGACTAGGTATTTGGTGTATGCCGACCCATTTATTTAGAAGTCTTATTCATGGTGTTGAAAATAAGAATGTGTCTTGTAATAAGGCCTTATCAGTGTGTAATTTCTTATCAAAATGCACTGAAAAGCCTGACATTATTCATTCTATAACTATTAAATCAGTTAGTGTCATCCATGCTATCTATTTATTTCCATGATTATCCATTAATATATTATGCTCTCTATATCAATTAATTGTGAAATTATTTTGATTATTTATTTATTTACATATTATTTATGAATTTTTTATTCTGTGATAGAATTTGGTATACACTTTACCTCACTATGAGTTTGAGCTCAACCTTCATATGTTTCCATTTCCCCAGGTTATAAATAAATGTAATGCGAATGATATGTTTAGTTTAATATCATGTGTGTAGAAATTATAGGAGATATTGAAAAATTATTAGGTATTAAATGGTTCTTATTATAGTGGAAAAAATGACCATTAGTTGAGAAATATATGGGATTTTTTAGTTAATGAATTTTTCTAATTCTTTAAATCTCTAAACCTAAAGGGTCATGGGAATGTATATAATTAAATATTTTCTATAATTCATGTTATTATGGAATATTTATGTTTGGGATATTACAGTTCATATCATAACATGGTTTAGATAACTTTAAAGATTATGATGTTATAAAGTTAGGATAATTTACGAGTTTTAACTATATTTTAGGGTCTATAAGATAAGGTTGATCAAAATTTAAGATGTATTGAAATCCATTTCGATCATTTGAGGTAATACTGAATATTTTATGTCTTTTAGGTAATTGGATGAGATAAATTTAGTGAAATACCTAAAGATAAGTCTATGTATAGGAAAAAATCCTGAAATTTTGGTAATGTTTTGAATATGTGTTTTTCTATGTAATTATATCCCTATGTGGACACTAGAAAGTGGACATGGCTATGGAACAAATACACCTAGGGGAAATAAACTTGAAAAATTATATTTTTCTTATCAAATGGATCTTCAATTGGTAAAAAATGAGTGGTCCTAAGACTAAAAACCTAGAACTACTATAAATAAGTCCTTTAATGGTGCTAAAAGAATCCTCTATTAGCACAAAAAAGTGCTATAAATCAGAGAATGATTAAAATACCTAGGCTTTTATCAATGCTAAAAAATCACTGATAAAGGGACACTTTATCAGTGATAAAAAAGTAATCATAAAGGTAAAATTTATCATCACTAATAAAGGCCCCCCTTTATCAACACTTTTATTTAGTGCTGATAAAGAGACCCTCTATCTGTTCTTGAAGAAGAGCTGATAAATTGAAGCTTTATTAGTACTACTGAAAGCATTGATAATTGATCCCTTTATCAGTTATTTTCTTAGACCTAAAAAAAGGGAATACTTCTATATTGTGCTGTTAAAATTACATCACACTATAGAAGAAAAAACAAAAAATATAGGAGAAAATACAGAATCAAATAAATAATTTAATTGAAATAAAATTTTCAACAAAAATTAAAGAAAAAAAATATTATATAAATTTCGTTAATTGGTTTCTAAAAATACACAAGTAAGTAAAAAGTATCACGAAAATTCAAAAACATCAATGTTCCTTTGTCTTTTTACCCTAACCACTGATCATGCTATTAGTTTTCGAACTAACCACTACAGATCATGAAAATGAATTCACCTATATAAGAAAAAATTATTATGTTAGTAATAATATAATGAAATAAATTAAACAAAAAGTATCAATTTTAAACTAAATATATATAAATTGAGTCATACCAGGTACACAATGTATCATATTGAGTTGTGGTTGGTTCTTACATGTCACACAATTTTATTTCTCAAAAGAAGTTCCTCTTGAATTGTCTCTCATCTGTGGTAATATATGACTAACAATGGATGAGAGACAATTCAAGAGGTATTTCTTTTAGAGAATAATCCATCAACTGTCAAGCCATTTCTTGTTCATCTTCAGGAATTATCTCTAAAAAATTAACTAAATAAGTATAAGATAAAAATAATAATGAAATTAATTAATTAATAGTAGTTATACTGATGAGAAAACAATTTGATATTTTTTTCTTGGTTTTGGTGATATGATTCACCTTTTAAACTAAAATGGAACTTTTTTACTAAACACACACACTTCAAGTCATGCCAATCAAATTGTGTGTCGATTGATGTGAGGTCATTTATTACATGTGAAAAATAAATTATGGATCATTTTATTAAAGTTTGAAAATAATTTGATCTTGTATGATAATTTTTGGATATCTGATGTGTGTTTTAAACTAAAATGGAACTTTTGTTTTGAAAACATGCACATTGAGTCATATCGACCACATCATGTTTTTGATTGATGTACAGTCAATTACAATGAAAAAAAATTTAATTATGTATCATTTTCCTTATGTATAAAAACAATCCAATCACATTTTTTTATTTTGTCTATTTGATGTTTGTTTGAAACTAAAATTGCACTTTTGTATTGAAAAAACACACTTCGAGTCATATCAACTGCATTATGTGTCAGGTTTTTGTGAGGCCAATTATTACATGTGAAAAATTAATTATGTATCATTATACTAAAGTTTGAAAACAATCCAATATCATTTACTTAGTTTTTTATATTTTATGTGTGTTTTAAACTAAAATAGAACTTCTGTATTGAAAACATGAACTTTGATTCATATTGACCTCATCATGTGTCAAATTGATGTGTGTTTAATTCCTACACATTAAAAATGAATTATTGATCATTTTTCTAATTTTTAAAAACAATAAAGGACATTTTTCTCATTATTGGATATTTTATGTGTGTTTTAAACTAAAATGGAACTTTTGTATTGAAAACATACACATTGAGTCATATCAACCACCTCGTTTTTAGATTTATGTGAGGTCAATTACTACATGTGAGAAATGAATTATGGATTATTTATCTTAGAGTTTTAAAATAATCAACACTTTTTTTCTAGGTTTTGAAAATTTGATGTGTGTTTTTGACTAAAATAACACTTTTATATTGAAAACATGCTCTTAATTTCATATTGACCACATCATGTGTCAGATTGATGTACGGTCAGTTCATAGACATGAAAAATGAATGATGTATAATTTTCATAAAATTTTAAGACTATATGATCTTTTTTGTTCGGTTTAGGCAGATTTATGGGTGTTTTAAACTAAAATTGAACTTTTGTACTGAGAACATTCACTTGTGGTCATATTGACCACATCGTGTGTTAGATTGATGTTTAGTCAATTCTTACATGTGGAAAATGAATTATGGATTGTTTTCTTAAATTTTGAAAACAATTTGAGATCATTTTACTGGTTTCAGCTATTGTATGCGCGTTTTGAAATAAAATGTAACTTTTGTATTGAAAATATGAACTTCAAGCCATATCGACCACATCATGTGTTGGATTGATGTGAGGTCAATTCCTATATGTGAAAAATGAATTATATATTGTTTTCCTAAAGTTTGTAAACAATAAAAGCTCATTTTCTTGGTTTTAGCTATTTGATGTGTGTTTTAAACTAAAATGGAATTTTTGTATTGAAAATACACACTCCAAGTCATATCAACCACGTTGTGTGTCAAATTAATTTGTGGTCAATTACTATACATGAAAAATAAATTATGGATCATTTTCCTAAATTTTTAAAACAATATGACCTCGCTTTCAAAATTTTGTCTATTTGATATTTGTTTTAACTAAAATGGAACTTTTGTATTGAAAACACACAGTTTGAGTCATATCAACCACATCCTGAGTCACATTGATGTGAGGTCAATTACTACATATAAAAAATGAATTATAGATCATATTCCTAAATTTTGAAAACAATCCAAGATTGTGTGCTCTATTTTGTGTATTTTATGTTTGTTTTAAACTAAAATGGAATTTTAGTATTGAAAACATGCACTTCAAGTCATATAAACCACATCATGTTTCATTTTGATTTGAGTTCAATTCCTACCCATGAAAAATTAATTATAGATCTATTTCCTAAATATTCAAAACAATATGATCTTGTTTTCTTAGTTTTGGATATTTAATTTTTTTTAAACTAAAATGAAACTTTTGTATTGAAAATAAGAACTTTGAGTCATATCAAACACATCATGTTTTATATTTATGTGTGGTCAATTCCTACACATGAATAATTAATTATAGACCATTTTCCTAATTTTTGAGAACAATATTAACTTGTTTTCTCAGTTTTGTATATTTGATGTGTATATAAAACTAAAATGGAACCTTTTGATTGAAAATACACACTTTTTGTCATATTGACCACATCGTGTATCAAATTGATGTGCAGTCAATTCCTACAAATGAAAACTAAATTATGGGTTTTTTCATAATGTTTGAAAACAATATGATCTCATTTTCTCAGTTTTTTCTATTTGATGCGTGTTTTAAACTAATATTTAATTTTTGTATTGAAATCATGCACTTCGAGTCATATGAACCACATTGTGTGTTAGATTGATATATGGTGAATTTCTACATGTGAAAAATGAATCTTGGATCTTTTTACTATAGTTTTAAAAATAGTATGACCCTTTTTATTGGGTTTTTCTATTTTATGTGTGTTTTAAAGTAAAACGGAACTTTTTTATTGAAAGTATGAAATTTGAGTCATATAAAAAACATACTGCATCGAATTTATGTAAAGTGAATTTCTATACATGAAAAATGATTATGGATCATTTTCCTTAATTTTTTGAACAATATGAGCTCATTTTCTTAGTTTTGTCTATTTGATGTCTATTTTAAACTAAAATGGTTCTTTTGTATTGAAAACACGCACTTAGAGTCATATCAAACACATTGTGTGACATATTGAGGTTTAGTCAATTCATATACATGAAAAATTAATTATGGATCATTTTACAAAATTGTGAAAACAATTCAATCTCATTTTGTTGGTTTTGGCCATTTGATATTAATTTTAAACTAAAATTGATCTTTTGTATTGAAAACACGCACTTCAAGTATTTTCAACCACATCATATGTTAGATTTATGTGCATTAAATTCCTAAAAATGAAAAATGAATTATGGATGTGTTGGGAAAAAATCCCTCAAGGTATCATTGAAGCATTTTTGAGGTGATTGTGTTTGTTGACAAAGCGGCCCTCCATGTTGTGTTTGTTGACAAAGTAGACCATGATGTTCATTTTTTGACAAAGGGGGAATCCATTGTGATTTTTCTAGTTCAAGAGATGTTGTTGAAAATCCATGATTGATAGAAAAACCAAGAAAAAGGAATGGATGATCTGGAGGCAGTACAAAAAGAGCAGATACAAGGTGGTGTTGTTTTCTATTGTTTTCCAAATTTTTGGGCCTGAAAATCAGAAAATGGAGAGATGTGTTTTTGGAAAAGGGAGGTGTGTGAAAAATTATAGTAGTTCATGATAAATAAATTGGTGCACAAAATAAAGGAATTTAGTTTTTCGCACAAGGGGTGTTTTGAGATCGAAAGTTGGAAAAGGGATGAGGTGCGCAAAAAAGTAGAGCAGTGCGTGAATAATGGTGTTGCACAGAAGATATGCTTTCCATGATTGAAGAGGATTATGAACTCAAGGAGGGTTCTTCATATAGGGTTTGATTTTAACTTTAAATATGAGGTGACCCCCTCATTCGAGGAATCTAAAGAATTAGAGAAGATCCGATATTTGGTGCATGTAAAAAAAATACGCAATGGGAGTTGCGCGTAAAATTTGGTGTTGCACATAAAAACTGATGATGCGTGTAAAAGTTTACAGTGCACGTAAAATGAAGGTTTCAAAAAATTATTGAGGTTGCGTGAAAAGTGGAATTGGGATTGTGTGAAAAAAAAAGGATATTTTTCATGCAAGCCAGGAGAATTACACGCAAGGTGTAGTAAGGGTTGTACATAAATTTTGAGGTTGCCCAGTTCAATTCTATGGTAAAGAGGTATTCATTTGTGGATAAAAGTTTTTCTTAAAAAGAGAATATATCAATAGTTAAGGATGTTGAATTCATCATTGATAATGAAGAGACCTACATGTCTATAAACTATGAGTGGATCTTCTGAAGGAGCAGTGATCACACTTCAGTTGAGAGAGAAGTGAGATTTCATATTGTGATTGGTTGTAAACCAGAAGGGACAATGAGTCCACTTCGAACAATATAAACAGAAGTGTGATTATAGTGGATTTGGTACATCGACACATCGCCAGTGTATTCTCCTTAGGTTTAGGATAGTAAGGGTGAACAAATTAAAAATTTATGTGTCCTGTGCATAATTTAATTTCTATTTATACCTTGCTACAGGAAAGAGAGAGAAGAGAGTTTTTCTTTACAGTGAAATAAGATCAATAGAGGTAGTTGTTTTAATATGTCATACCCTGATTCACCCCTCTTAGGGTATCTAACCTAGTGGACCTAACAAGATCATTTTAATAATTTTTGAAAACAATATGAGGTCTTTTTCTTATTTTAGGCTATTTTATGTGTTTTTTAGCTAAAATTGCACTTTTGTATTGAAAACATGTACTTTGAGGCATACTGACCACATCATGTGTTAGATTGATGTGACGTCAATTAGTACATATAAAAAATGAATTATGGATCATTTTTTATAATGCATAGAAACAATATGACAGTATTTGCTCAGTTTTGGCAATGTGACATTCATTTTAAAATAAAATGGCACATTTCTTTTGAAAACCCACATTTTGAGTCATTCAACCACATAGTGTGTTGGATTGATCTGTAGTTGATTCTTACACATCAAAAATGAATTATGGACCTTTTTTGTAATGTTTGGAATCATTATAATATCTCTTTATTGGTTTTGGATATTTGATGTGTCTTTTAAATTAAAAGGACACTTTTGTATTGAAAACATTCACTTTGAGTCATATCAATCACATCGTGTCTCAGATTGATGTGTGGTCAATTTTAACCAATAAAAATTGAATTATGGATTTTTTATAAAATTTAAAAATAATATAAGATCATTTTCTTAGTTTTGTATTTTTGTTGTCTATTTTAAACTAAAATGGCACATTTTTTTATTGAAAACATGTTCTTCAAGTCATACTGACCATATTGGGTGTTGTATTAACATGTGGTGAATTTATACATGTGAAAAATAAAATTTGTATTGTTTTCATACATTTTGAAAATAATAAAAGTTTATTTTATCAGTTTTGGCTATGTGATGCATGTTTTAAACAGAAATATAACTTTTGTATTGAAAACACACACTTTGGGCCATATTAACCATATAATGTGTTAGATTTATATGATGTTAATTCCTACACATGGAAAATTAATTATTGATTATTTTCCTGAAGTATAAAATAATATGATCAATTTTTCTCAATTTTAGATATATGAAACTTATTTCAAAATAAAATGACAGTTTTGCATTGAAAATAAAAACTTTGAGTCATACTGAACAACATTGTGTGTTGAATTGATGTGGTTAAATTCCAACACATAAAATTCACTTTTTGATCGATTTAATAAATTATCAAAAAAATTGAATTTATTTTATTTCCTATGAGAAAAAAAGATATGTTTTAAACTAATGTGTAAATTTTAGAAAAATATGTATCAAATAAAAATGATAAGGAAATTAACTAAAAAAGTAGATTAAGTTATGATAAAATTAACTAAATAATTAGCAGTAATTCACATCTTTATGATATCTGTATACATTCTAACATCATGTATTCTACCAATTCATTTCTAAACAAATTGATTTCCTATATTATACATCTCTTTGAGAAAAAGATCAGAAATAATATATTATCATTCTAATATTAATTCTTCACACCCCAGATATATTTTTATAGTCATAGACTATACTATATCACAAACTAATAGGTAATCACATAAATTTGATGCTAGAAATCATTCTGACACTATGTAAATTTCCCACTCTTCTCTAAACAAATTTAACTTTTCATTTGAGTATGATGATATTTAGAAATTTTAGTAGTATTGAGAGAATATAGAAAAACAAATTGTTAAGAAAGTTTTTAATGAAATTGTAATTACCTTTAGAAATTTGCTTTTTAGGAATTCCTGTTCTTATGGTTTATGATAAATTTTATAACTTTGAAAGCATACTATCCAAAATCATTATTGTTATCTTTCTTTAGAAATAATAATAAAAAATAACCAAATAGGTAAATTTTTTTGAAATATATTTTGATAGTTAATTTTTTTATATATAAATTAATCTATTTCCATTTGAAGTAATCTATATGATTGTTATCCACATTCACTGACCTCATACAAGGATTTAGCCTACATTTACGGATCAAAATATCATAAAAAATTCTTGTTAAAACATAGACCACAAAAAATTATTTGAAATTTATCTATAAAATGTTGATTTTAGTTCATTGCAAATTCACAATACACATCATGTGTGGTTGGTTTGATGGAAATCCATGCATTGAATCCCAAAAAAATATTTTTTATATCCATATTTATTGTGATCAGTATCTAGTGAAAACTAAAAAACAAAAAAATAATAATTAAAAGAATAAATATATATTTTATATGATAATATTACATAGTTTACCCCTAAATTATAGACATAAAAAAGAGTATATTGTCTATTATTTTCTTCTCAAATGACTTATTTAGATCATCTTTTTTCTTATAAATTTCTATCAAATACAATGAATTATATTTCTTTTAAAAAATAGAGGTATTAATGAATCCAAATCATGATTCACAAGTTTTCCCTTTATATAGTATTAATATAAATTCTTATAGAAAATATGAATAGTTGTTAACTTTAATGAATGTATTAGATCATTTTTCAAAGATTTTTTTTATTAAAATGTACCTTTTGTATATATTCACTAATGAGACTCATGACCATTAAATATTGAGAATCTCATTATACTCTTGAGACCAACTATTTTAGTAATGAATGTTCAAAACATTTATTATTCATATGGAATGTAGGATACATCTTCATATTTGAATGTAGTGTATACATGAATTTGTAATGATAATATATATTACAGTGGAACTGGCGGGGAGAAGGTAATCCCATACATTATTTTTGTTTTCTTGTTTTATTCACTAGATTGTGTTAATCCAAGCTTTAGTTTCCCCTTCCTCTTATCTTTTCTTAACACCATAACTCACTTTAAAACTTTTTCATAAACTATAATAGGTTTTTTATTTGAAATATTTTTTTATAGTCATACCACATGTATATTTATAAAATTATGTATCCATAATATAAAAATTCCAATATCAACATTGACCATTGTAATATCAGTATCATCAAGTGAAACAGGAAACACAAAGATCAGATCTTTAGCTACTTCAATCCCTACTCCCGTGTGATCTTTTCAGAGTTCTTTGTTATGTATCATGTCTCCCGGGATATTATACACCATATCCCATAAAAAAAGTTAGTACATGGATGTTCCTAGATATAAATCACACACAACTTTACACTACATAATTTTATTAATATAAAGTTATCAGAATTTTTTTAGTTCGAAATTATGAGATAGATTAAAACCCACATATTGGAGGTGTAAGTTAGCTTCTCAAAAGAAGTTTTAATTAGTTTCACTCATTCTATCACTTGTTCCCTTATAAATTGTCTTAAATTTCATGGAAATTAAACTATTAAATATTTTATTTTCCGAATTCATAAGAAAAATCAATAAAACTCATACCCAAACTTCCCATTTAACCATATTACACATGGTCTAAACATGAATTATCAATTCTAAATCCATATGAATCATAGACCAATCTATTCCCATAAAACATTATATAAATTATTTAATATAATAAATTCTTTAGGAAATTCAATAACCCAAAATATTTTTGAGTAAATGAATCATCATACATAAGAGAAATCATTACCAAAACCAAGCACCGTCATAATGAATGAAATCATAACAAAAAAATTCATATAACTAAAAAAATCACAACCAAATTATATTAACCCAAAATAAAAGGAGTTTAAAATTATAGTATCATAAAATTATTTTAAAAAAATATATGTAATCACCCAAACAAGAAATTACCCCTAAAATGGGGTAAGTTCAATCACATTTTTTTCTTAAAATATAAGGAAAATAATTTATTTCCAAGAAAACCTTTGAAACCAAAGAAACAAAGAAATTTTATTCTTCAAATGCCTTAAAACATTTTTATTCCAAATAAATCTTACCAAAAAATAAATAAATCCATAAATTTAATTTATAAACACTTCACAACTCATTTAAATATCCCATTAGAAAGAAATTTATATATATGTGAATATAATAATCAGTTAAATATATAAAAATGATACTTTATTCAATAATAATTTCTATGCCTCACTTTTAAATTACAATTTATAATTAAACTCAAGAAACAACCAACTTCAACTCTTACATTAAAAAAATTCAATTTCATAATCAGAATAATTTAATAAAGAAATTAAGTATCCTTTATACTAAAAAGTATCATTTTTTGAAATCACTATACATAGAAATCATAAAATTTAGATATATACATGAAAACTATAAATATACAATATAAAAATCCTTAAAAACATTTAAAAGAAAAAATTTGAGAATCACAGAAATATTATTACAGACCTTTGAACATAAAATATTATAAATATAAAATCCACTCAAAGGTATTTATATTTTCAGTAAATTAATTTAAAAAATTCACATGATATGATAACATGATATATTTTCCCCATTTCATATAAAATGATATGATTTAAACTTATCCTAAAAAATTTGTAATTAAAAATATCTATAAAACCTGAACACATATAAGGGGGTTTTGTAATTTTAGAATGAGAATTTTGAAAAAATTATTCCCTTATATAAAATAATTATTTTAAAATCAAAATATTGTATTAATAAAATTTTAATTATGAAATGAGACTCCAATAAAAATGTTTTACTATCTTACCCTATGCTGAAAACTAACCCATTCATTTCCATTTACAAACACCCTCTTGAAGGTATTCTCATATGAAATTCACTCTCTTACTAACTATATCGTCCATTGAATAACATTTGTTATGCTGGAGAATAAACATATTAATGAACTTCTTTGTGAACACTAGTTTATATAATTCCATAGCCATAGGTGCCCCAAACACCATCCCAAATAATCCTTGAAGCCGATGAGCATGACCAAAATGGGGACATGTGTGATGCATATAGGATAATAGGGTAGAGGAGGTTCAAGAGAAACCAGAACAAAAAACCATGGCAACACAAAAACTAAAACACAACACAATGAACTAAATTTCATCGGATAAGGAACTATGAGAGTTATAGTAAAATTAAAAATATAGAGACCCTGAAAAAAGGAACCATTAGAGTAGGATGAAAGATGGTGGGGAATTCATTGACAAATCTCATAGACGTGGAATCATGAGACCAACGTGCCAAGATAACGTCGAACTATCACACATCGCTAAACACAAACAAGCAAGAAATAAGAGGAGAGGAGAAAAAAATAACATAACTTAGATTTGAGATGAATCATCTGAATTCAAGTACTCAATGAATCTTCATCTTATTATTCTCTACCACTTGATTCTATTCAATTGTTAGATTTTTTAGTGGATGGAAAATCATTACTAAAGGCACTAATGATATAATTAGTGGACGGCTACCACCTAAGGTTCCTATTTTCACTGAGTCAAGGGCTCAAATGGGTCCTAGTGTGGACTTAAAACCTGCTAATATTAGGGAAAATTAAAATGATATTTCTATCAAATCTTTCGATTCTATTATTGATGATAAATAAGGGGTAAAGACTATTATGGTTCCTGATTGTGGAATGCAACCCCCTATTACTCACATTTTAGTGGGTCTAATGCCTAATGAGGACTTGTTTTGGTCCAAAAATCTACCCATGGTTGGGGGATCCTTAATACCACTAATAAACTATCTCTAATTATACAAGGGGTGGTGGCAGGTATAATGGGTTCTCATTGCAAGAAGTGATCTGATCATGGATGTGATAGAGAGGTGCCTAGGGTCACAAAATTAGAGATTCTCTAGATAGATAAAGTAAGGACTTATAGAACTTTAGTGGGATATGATATTGCTCGGTAAATGATGAATAAATCATACTTGATGTTTAGTACACATAATTCTTTTGATTTTCTTGCCTCTAGAAGTAGTGCGGTGGAAGGTCTAAACAGTGCAAGTGCATTTAAAGCAGACAAAGAGACGACTGTTGTTGATTTTGGATCTCCAGATGACATGACTGTTGTTGATATTATACTTCCAGATAACATATGTGGACCTTGGTTACATGTTTAAACATGATAAAGGGGAAAACATCCTTGTGGTCATTGTGGGTGCTCCTCTCATCAGTGTATGAGTACTCGTTCCTGAGTTACTTGAATTTATAATTTTTATTTCTTTTTCTTTGTGGGAATTTTGTGTTTTTGTATGTTCCACTGTCTCTGAACATTGTTTTTTTAATAAAGGGGTCGCAAAGCCTCAACCTTAGTGGGAGAAATTGTAGCAGCAGTGGGCGGCACTGTAGCAGCGACAGGTACTGTACCGAGTACTATAGTGGTGGTGATACTGTAATAGACATTGTAGTAGCTGGGGGACTATAGCATCATTATTCACATAATGGGCCTTGGAAAAAATTTCGGTCCTACGGACCATGTAATGGGCTTCATGCCCACTAGGCCTTTTGGAAAAAATATATATAATGTAATAAAGTGGCTGGTTGGGTGGGATATCCATTAGGGGGGCTATGACCTGCCTTTCAGGCTTGTGTGTCCGCGGTGTGTCTCTGTTTAATGTAATTGTACCCCAAAGCACCTAATATAATATATATTTAATAAATATATATACATATAAATATAAATATAGTAATTATATTAATTGTTTAAATATATTTATTATAATTTTATAATTATTTAAATATATAATTATTTATTTATATTTATATAAATACTTTTTAAAAAAACTACCTTAATTTATTTTAATTATAAATATATAATTTTATAAATATAGTGAATATATATTTAAAAATATATATATTTATAAATATTTATTTAAAAATATATTTTTAACATTATTAATGAATATATAATCTTAAATGCATTAATGATAAAAACATGTGAAATTGAATAATTAAAAATGAGTAGACTTTAAAAATATTGAAAAAATAGATTAGTTTTATTAATTAAAAGTTTTATTAAAAAAATAAAATATAGATATATATACTATAATGAAGATAATACATTCTGAAAATATTAAACATAGTAAAAAAATATGTACAAATAAATATTATAAAATGATTAAATACCAAAAAAAATTAAAATATTTTTTTTAAATGAAAAAATAATACTAACCATAATAGTATTAAAAATAAATAAATAAAATTTACTAATTAAAAATATAATATATTGAATATACTATGTTACTTAATGAAATTATAAAATGAATATTAAAATATGAATAAATTACATAAATATTAGGTGCATGTGTTTCTATATATGATTTCATTATTTATGAAAATATTTGTGTGTGTGAAATTAATGTGTGTGTGTATATACATTCATACATGTTTGGTATATGTTAAATTTAATAATAAAATTATATAATATGTAGCATCTATTATTAAATTAAGTAATATTAAGAATTAATAGATTAAAAAATGAATAACTCTTATTAATTATATAGATAATTTTAAAAAATCCATATTAAATACTTATATATGTTAAAATGGAAATGAATACACATTAATTATATGAATTACCACCATATTAATAGCATTGAATGTTAATAAATAAACACTTAGAGTTAAATATTCAAAATTGATATAGTTACAAACATATCGGACAATGAAAATTTTAAAATGAATAAATTAAAAAAAAATTAAAATAACAATTAAGATTATTAATGAAAAATAAAATAAAAAATGAATAAATTCAAAAAAATATTAAAAAGTAATAAATAGTGTGTATTGAATAAAAATATAAAAAATTATAAAATTTCATGATTAGATTCATAATATTTATTAAATATATTATGTTAATAATTATAATTCTAAAATGAATATAAAAAATTGAATAAATTTTAGAAATATGTTGTGTGTGTAATGTATACAAAAATTCATTAATTATGTTTATGTATATCTGAAATCAATGTAACACCCTTTTGATATATATTAAATTATAAAATCAAACGACATGTAATTAAATTTCCATTAATCAATATAATTAGTGAATATTTTTAATTAATATTAATTTTTATTTATAAACCATTTTCTCTGAATAGATGAATTATTTAATATAAGCATAAATATTTTATATTATATAAATCATATTTTTGAAAATATAATATTTATTGATATATATATATAGAAATATATATGAATATATTTCCATATTAAAAATATTAAATACATTAATGAATAATTAATGTATAAAACCCCTTAAAATTTGAATAATACATTAATATGTTTTTAATTATTACATTTTATATAATTATATTTAATATATATTATTTATTACTATTTATAATTAATATATACTGAATTTATTCATTTTTATTAATAATTGATTCATTAATAATTTTTTAAATAGTTTTGACATTTATTATTTTTTAGTTTTTTTGTTTAATTATTTCAATTTATTCATTTTATATAACTAGATATAATATATTCTATTTTTTAATATTTAAAATTTTATATATGTATATTAAATTTATTCCATTTTTATTAATAATTATTTAATTAATAAAATATTTAATATTTTTTTAATGTACTCATTTTTAATTTCTATTTGTTTAATTATTTCAATTTATTCATTTAAAAAATCTCTAAAGAATATATATTATTTATTAAGAATTATAATATATATATTTATTATATTTATTAATATTTATTTAATTAACTAAACTTTGAATATTTTTTTTAATTTATTCATTTTTAATTTTTATTTGCTTAATTATTTTAATTTTTTAATATTTTTAATACTTGTATTTTTTGGTATATATAAAAAATTGGGGTCATGACCCTCATAAGAAGGTAGTTTGGGCCATGTATATGCTCGGATGGGGAGATAGGTGGGACGAGTCAGCTTAGGCCATGCCCATGTGTATGTGAGTGGGCTAAAGCCCAAGGGAAGCATAGGGTGGGCCGAGGATTGTGCGGGCCTGTGCGTATAGGCACAAGCCCATATAGGTGTATGTGGGGGGGTGTATACAGGAGCCCATCTTCGTAGTAGGCTTATGGTGTAGGGATGTAGTGGAATCATTTATAAATAAGTGGGTGAACATCCTCCATTTCAATGTGGGACTTGCGCCTCTGATCGTAACCTTTATCAGTGCTAGAAAATGTGGTGATAAATGAATCCTTTATCAGCGCTTTGCACTAGCACTAATAAAATCTAGCATTGAATAAAACAAAAACTGTAGTACTATAGTTAAACACTATTGAGGGATATACTATGGATAATCCATATTCTCTTTACAAACCATTATAAAGGATTTGAATAAATTTTTTTATTATAAAAAATAATAAGAAATAAATTATGGATTTTTTCTATTGAAACCTAGAAATAAATATGATAGGGTATATATTTCATTTATGAATTGTTTCCTATATTCTAATAGTTTTCCCTTAATTTATTTATTTATTAATAAGATCTCAACTTTAAAGTTTTTACTAAGTATTGGCTAGATCAAGGAGGAACTAAGGTAATAATAGATGCAATGGATAATGTTGTGATTTTCTAACTATTCATCCAAGTGAGATAAGATCTCAACTGATAAATATTGTGATTATTCCTAACTGGTTATCATGAATTATGAATAATAAAATGGACATTGTTAAAATTTCAAACACACCAAAGAATAGAATTATGGGGTCTCATGGAAGTTTTTGTGACAAAGATGGAAAAGGATATAATATTTAACCACATATATTTCAAAAATGTGGAAAGAAGAACCATGTGAAATATCTTAAGGAAATTAAAATATATTTTATGTGTAGAAAAGGAGGGAATAAAGAAGTGATTTTCCAAGGAAAAAGGAAGCATATTTTTAACGTGATGAAGGGAAATATATTTTTCCAAGGATATAACTAATATTTTAATTCTAGAAATGTGTGGAAATGGGGAACTATTCAAGTAAATTTCCCAATCCAAGGGTTAACTAGGATGATTGGCATCAAAAACTTCTAAGACTAAGGAAACCAAGCAAATACTATGCAACCGGAACTACTAAAGTGAGTTTTGAAAATGATGTGGAGTGAGGAACACTGATCATATACTCAAAGATTTTTATTCACGTCCTACTCCTTTATACCTACAAAATTTGACAATAATGTCAAATAACCACCCTAATGACTTGATGTTGGACTATTAATAAAAAATTATTGGTGGTATGATTATTTTTCCCCAAGTCTACAACTCTTCCTTGATAATTTTTTATTTTAATGTGTTCCCTATAAAATCCAATTATCATTCCTTTAGTTGATTTTTTGTGGTTTTGGGTATGGATTGGCACTCTCTATATAGAGACCATGATAATTTTCTAGATAGGAAAATCACATTTAAAATCCTAGATCAACCTATAATCACATATTAATACAAGATTTTTTATAAAATCTCTATGAAAAATCACCCCCAATATATAGGTCTTAACAATGAATCATATGGGGTACTTATATAAAAATGATAGAGAGAAAATCAATATCAATGATATGCCTACTGTATGAGAAAATAAGTGTTTCCTAGTTGTACCTAAAATATTAATGTAGAGGCCTCATTTGAAATTATATACTAAGATACCCTTATAAAATTTTATTAGTAAGTGGTGATTAAAATTTAAAGGATGTAATTTATTTAGTCGGGTGAATGTTACACCCCAATATTTTAAATTATATATTTTCTGTTAAAACCTAATGTATTCAATAGCTTTCTTTACACACAACACTGAACCACAACTAATCACCGAACAATATACAAACATTGTAAAGTATCCACAGAATGTTCTAGAAAAACTATAGGTAACTAAATTATGAAATATATGTATAAATATAAAATAAGTTCATTATTAATGCTAAGTCATTTTAAAATTAAATTAATGTAGCTAAATAACTAATAAGACTGATTTATTATTTGAAATATAACCTTTCTAAAAATTGTGTTTTTATGTGCCTTATTTTCAAAAATTAAATATATTATACAGAAAATATTTTTTTATGATTAATATATTAATACCTATTTGATAATTAATTGGTAGGAAATAAGAATAAGAATAGTTAATATGTTAAAAAGTTATTTTCCTATAAAAACAGTTTTAATTATATATTTATGTTTGTATTTAAAAGTTAAATTATAAAATTATAGAATTTAAATTTTATAAAATTAAATTAACTTTTGGATATATGAAAAAAATATTATCTTAAGATAAATTTTTGATACTTTTCTGAAATATTTAATTTTTAGGTGAATAGTAAAAAATATAGTTTTTTACCAAAAGTGTAAATTATATGACTTTATCATTATATAAGAAATATCTAGAAGTTTATAAATACTGTTAATTGATAAAATATGTATTTAATAATTAAAACTATACATTTTAAAAATACGATGTTGAATTTAAAAAACCTATGATTAACATTTTAAGGTCATAAGTAATATTTTCCAATAAAAAAATATTTTTGGTCATTAATTTTAATTAAATATTTTTTTGATAAAATTATGGTTTTTATTTATTTTAAATCCACATATTTTTTTTTATAATAAACCAATTTTGATGAATGTAAAAAACATTAATTATTTTATCTTCTAAATAAATTTTAAGCTTAAAACGCACTTAATTGTTTTTTACGCTTTATGTGTGCTAACAAAAAAATAATTTTTCAAAATCATAGAAATTTTATTTTATAAAATAATTATGATATTTTAAATCATTATATATATGTTAGGTAATAATTTAAATTTATGTTTTGTTCATTAAAATTAATAACAAAGATTGAAATTGAGTTACCATCTTAAAAGTTAATTTGATTTAAAAGTTAAATCTAAAGATAAAAGACTAAAATCACTCAAAATGTTTCACAAAAAATGAATATTTGAGATAATTATAGACCTTAACTTGTCCCACAATCCATTATTTTAATTTTACATCATTTTTCCTTCAAATAGTGTCATGCCAAATTTTAAAACATAATATTTACAAGGATGCATGTTTTCACTAATAAAAGGAGATCACTTCCACCTATTAAATATTACACTTAAAATTTAAAATTATCATGAAAATATTCAAATTTTAAAACCCCTATAATCCCCTACCACTTCTATAATCCCTTGGTCACTAGAGGTAATCCTAATCCATTCATTTCCAAGGAGAATTTCAAGAGAAAGTTCAAGCTTTCTGCACGAGTATTATCTGCTCATTAACATTTTATTATAAATATTCCTTTTCCAAAAATATTATAAACATATGTATTTAATAAAATTAGTATAAATAATATACTTAAATTTTATTATATTTATGTTATAACCACTATATACTTCACTTCCATTCATTTTAAAAAATGAAAATGTTGCTCATGCATACGTGCAGACTACCCAATACTTGAACGATGCATTTCGTTTAAAATCACCAAATTTAATTAAAATTTATAGAAATTTGATTAAATAATATATATTTTATTTATTTAATTTTAAATTCTTTAAATATAAATTAGTAGTTATATATTTAATAATAGTAATAAGTGATCATTGTAAAATCAACCACCTACAACAAACATCACAAGAAAAACTGTGTTTATTTTAATAACTTCATTTTTGTTTATATAATTATTATAACTATTCCCAATTATGATTATAAACCTTAATATAATATAAATAATTTCATTATACCTATATGATAATGATATTATAAAAATATCACAACTATAATCATACTGAAAAATAGATTATATATTGTTCTTGTTTTGGTCGGTTTAACCACCTATATGAACAATGATATAAATTTTCATCATATATGAATATGGATAGTGTTATTATAAAAAATGAGAAAATAATGTTCATTTTATGGTTTTATAAAGGTTATATTAATATTTAAATTTTCATTAATTTACCACCCTTATGTTCGTTAAAAAGTTAAGAAACAAAATCATCACTGATTTCATAATAAGGAATCATAATTAAGACTCTCATGGGATAAAAATACGACTTAAAAAAATCATAGATCACATATTCTATTACCTTTATTTATTTGGGAATGATTAAATTTTTAAAAATAATTAATACCAACATCATTATTATGAAACTAGTCCAAAATGATCTGTACAACTGACACCCGATGTTGATGTAGATAATAACTTACTAATATAAATCTAGATACTTAATATAAATATAGATTATAAAATTTCATGGGTATGAATATGTTTTTTCAAATAAGTAATTAATAAAGTTATATTTTTATACAAGACACTATATTGTGTTCCACTAATCAGGATTTATAGTTTGTGTTTCTTTGTCTTAATTTTCAAATATATGAGATATGTTTGATATTTATTAACATTTTTTCTATTATATGGTGTACATATAATCCCATTGGATTTTATGATTTATATTAAAGTTTATTTTAAGCTATTTTCAAGTCTATTTAAAAATCAATCCTTTATATCCTTTTGATATATTATTGCAAAAATTTATAAGGGTTTTTCTTCTCAAATTATTTTCTTTAAGCCACAATTTTTATTATACTCATAATTTAATTTTTATGGTTTATATACTACCTATTAGATATATTATATCATGAATTATATTTTTCTCATGTTATTTGAAGTTCAGTTTCAAGATCTATGTTCAAGGATTTTTTATTGAAATATTACCTAATCTATAAGGGTTTTGATAACATGATTTTATTTCTTTCAGTTGTAATGATTATTTATGAACCCCATTATTATAAGTTTAATTATTTTATCCTATGATTTCATAAAATTTAATTCTCTCTATTATTTAGTTTTATTAAAAATCCATTCTCATAAATCCATTTTTGAAGGATTTTTACTTCAAATATTTTGATATTTACAGGGGTTATTGGTCTCAACATTCACTCCTTGATAAATATTTATTATTATACACAAAATTTTATTTTATAGTGTAATTAATTTCACATTGAGTTATATTATCATCATTTGAATTTCATTAATGGGATTTACTATCCTATTTCATTTTCCCACATTTATATTCTTTGGATTCAAAATTTACCAAATCTATAAGGGTGTTTCTTAACTCAATACCCTTTCTTTGAGTTATAATTATTCTAGACTTATTTCTTTTAATCCTTTATAGTTCCACCCTAATATCTTATTCCATATATTACCCTCTAAATACACTCATACAATTTTCTTTTAGGGGATACAATTTATGGAAATTTATTATTGATTTTTTCCTTCATTATCATCCATTTTTTATAGGAATGATTTTTATTCCAATGCATTTTCTTTGAGAAAACCCTATTTTTCATTACCTTGATTAAAGGTAACTTACCTATCCCCCCATACATTGATTTATTTGGGAAAAATTTTGTCTTAAAAATATACTAATTACTATATATAGTGTTAGTTTGAGGGATTCTTACATAGAAATATATTCCATTTATTGATTAGGGAAATACTGATAATATGCATACTTTTTATTTCAATATAGATTTTTATTTTCTACTAAGGCATGTTGGTTATGTATAATATAATTTGTTCATTCCTTTATATAATAAATGTATTGGACTTAGTTAGTTATTGGAAGGGATTACAATAACCCACTCAAGGTGTCAGTGGGTCTCATAAGACAAACTAGACAAGGTATTTAGTTTATGCCTACCCATTTATTTAGATATATTATATATCATATTAAAAAAAATTATATGTCTTAGAAAAATGACTTTATGGTTTGTACTATCTTAACATAAGACCTTGAAAAGCCATAAATTATGCATTCCATCACCATGATTTTGGGTAGTGTTATCCATGTAATCTACTTATTTCCATTATTATACATGGATATACTTTTCTGTCAATTTCATTTGATGATGATTATTATTTATTCCCTACCATATTATTTTTTCCATTTTCATTCAATGATATCTTCTAGTATACTCTTTCACTGACAAATAATTTAAGCTTACCCTTCTTATGATTCCATTTTCCTGAGTTATCGTGAAATATATTGGATGTGATATGTCTAGATGAATAGCATGAATTTAGAATTTTAGGGAGAATTTTAAGACATATTATTGATTATGTGGTCCTTGGTATAGTGGAAGTATTTTACATTATTTGAGTAATACATGGGATTTTTTAGTTAATGGCTTTTCCTAAATTTGTAAACCTTTAAACATAAAAGGTCATTAGAATGCATGTAATGAAATATTTAAAATAATCCATGTAATTTTGTGATAGGTAGGACCAATATGTTACAGTGTGAGTCAAATATCATTGTAGGAAATATTATAATAAGTTAATTTCTACAATGTTTCCCTAATTTTCATATCAAACATTAGTTATTATTTCTAATTCCCAATGGATTGTTTCAACCATATCTTCTTAAACTCAATATAATATGAAAACTTTTATAAATTCACAACGTTCTAACTAAAGTATTATTTACAATGGGAATATGAATTTTAAACCCACATATTTTGATAAAATTCATTAAACTCAAAAGTTAAAATGATGCTTCTTGAATATAATTACATTTAATGATTTTATAAAAATACATTCTACCTGATTTCAAGTCCTAGTATTTCCAATTTCATAATGTTTTTCTTCACCTTATCCTTCTTGAAGTGATAATATATCTTGATATGTTTTTTTGAGAGTGTTTTACGTAGTTATTTTTAACTCAATGGAAATATTGTGTCCATGGTGACTCGACATTTGTTTTTATATTACTCTCTAAGATATTACAACTTATTTTTCATCTATATCTTCTGAGTACATGCCTTAATATCTGGAATATATTCTTTCACTACTATGCTTAAGGATGTACTCTCTTAATTATTAGTTGGCTATCCAACACAATTTATTCTAATGAATAATTCTCCACCATTGGTGGATTTTTAATCTACAATGTCCTAAGACCAATCCACATCAGAATAATCCATAAAATCTTGATCTTATACTTATTTTAAAAATAAAACATAATTAAATGTTCGTTTAATGTACCTCATTAACCACTTTACTATAAATAAATTTTATTCATTTGGATAACTTGAAAATCATAATTCCAATAAAATTGTGAGATACAATATACTACTAATAAGTCTTCGATATAATATTGAGTTCAAACCCAGTCGATAATAATGCTTAACAATTCCAATAAGTATCAGAGTTGAAACCTTTTTTTAATTCACCATTAAAAACATCATTAATATTACTCTCTCATATTTTACTTATTAGATAAATATCTAACCACTCAATATATGTAATTAAAACCCAAGAAATTATCTTGGATCTCCAATTATAGAAATATCAATTTCTCAACACATCATGTTTTCATATTTTTCAATGGAATTTATAATGTTTCCATTAAATATGATTTCATCTATATAAACGATCACAATTAAATCCTCTTAATACAATACATTCAAGTAGATATTTTTATTAAACCTTCATCTCTTAACATTTAATTTTCTAAAATAAAAATCTATCCATGCATACTAAGAATTGGGTGCTTGACTCAAAATATATAAATCCTTTTATAACTTATAAACCTTGAAATCATTATTTATAATAAGAAAAACTTTGGGTTGTTTGATTAATACTTAATATTTCATTAATTCATTCAAAAATTTCATATTCACATCTATATTATATAATCAAAACTTCCTTTTAACAATCATAATCTAAAAAAGTCTTATTGATTCCATCTTTGGCCATTGAGAAAATATTTCCTCAAGATCATCTCCTTAAATAAGAGAATAACCTCTATATTGCATCCTCAATTTATTCCTGATCACTCTTCTATGATGATTAATTTTTATTTTCAATATCTATTTTGTACAAGTCATAATGTGATGTATTGGTCTGTCCACAAGTCCCCATGTTTTATTCCTATCATTTTTCCAAAACATTATTCATGTATTTCACCCATAATTCATCCTTTGATACCTATTCAAATTCTAATAGTTCCACTTACGATAATAGAGTGGTTTTCTACATTCATATCATTATACAAGTCTATGTTGTATAATATTTTCCTCCAATAATATTTCTTGTGTAAACATTAACTTATCTTCTTTTTGTTTGAGTCACAAATTTAATTCTTTTAGCACTATGATCATCCTTTGATTTGAATGAAAATTACTTTTTTTATTATCAAAACACTTTTTAAGAGAAAGTGAGAAACCACAGGAACCAGAGTTACTACTAATAAAAAACATAACAAAAACCCAAGACAAAACTACAGGGTTTGCCCCACCTCAGTAACTACATCATGAAGGCCAACCTTCACCAATGCATGAACACCTGGAAAACAGTACCGTGTAGGAATATAATCTCTAGAATTTTATTTATGTTCATTTTCAACAACATTTACATCAATACATTAAACAATATTTTCAATCCATTTATTTAAAAATTTATAGGGTTTATTCTTTGATGGGTAAACCTAAAAAGTAATACTTCATATGCCTCCTCAACATAATTTCCATAACTACCCTATTCATTTCGACTGTAACATTTAATTATAAATACACTAAGATGATTCAAAGAGGGTTACCTTCTATGACACATTTCATATGGAATATTCTCTTATCCATAAGTAAGAAATGATCAATGTTGAGTGTAAATAAACACTTGCAAAACAGCTTTATAATAGTGGTTATTCATTCTACTTTTAATAAATAAATTCTTGACTATGTTATTTATTATGTGATTCCATATTTACCTAACTCTATTATATTGAGGGGTATTTAACACTAAAACCAATTAATTTATTCCATGTTTCACTAAATTATTTTTTATTTCAACAGATGTGTATTCAGATGCACTATCAGGCCATAGAATCTTCATTTTTTTATTTAGTTTCATTCTCCACTATTAATCTTAATTTTTTATGCATTACATAAATTCTCTATTATAATTCATAAGTATAGTAAATCCTATAATGCAATAGTAATCAGATAATGTGATAATTTTTTTTCATGTTGAGTAATAGATTAATTGATTGGATAAAATACATTGGTATGGAAAAAATTCCATAGATTTGATACTATCTTAATATTTGGATGATGGGGGTTTATTAATATTGCCATCAATAATTCACTGTTGATATTTTCTTTCTTTCTCATTAGATAATGAATATCATCCATATCATTTGAATTTGATAAATTATCTACAATATACTAATGAATGTGACCATGCCTTTCATGTTATATACTATTCTATTTTTCTATTATAAAGAGATAATTATTCTCCCAATTGTCTACTTGTTAAAAAACACCATTCATTATCCATCCCTACACAAGAGTGTTTCTAATATTATCCTTTGTATAAAAACCTCTTCAATTGAATATTACTTCCAATACCGTGTCACAAAAAAAACTCAAACTCAAAAATATAATTTTGGAGACCGCGAACATAGAAAAAATATATATTTTGTAGTCATCTACATTCAAATTTGATTTATTTCTTCCTTAGAGTTTTAGAGATCCATAATTTATAAAACAATTCATTCTGTCAACTATTCCTTCCTCATTCTTGAGAAAATTCATGTTACCCATCATGTGGGATGAGAAGCCACAATCAATATTTCCTTTACTAATATTATTTATAGTATTTAAACCTATCTTGGATAGAATATTTTTTAATTAATTTTTATCTTCTTCTATTCTAGGATGCTCTTAAATGAGTTAATACATATATCTATCTATTCTTATTTTCTTTATTACAAATATTCAAATCAAATTATTATTCTTCCAATATATAAGATATATTTCCCAAATAAAAATTATTAGTCTGATTTTGATCAAATATTTATTAACTTATTTGTAAATATTTTTTAATTAATTTACTAAAATTGGTAGCTTTATGCCTAAAGTTATTGTAATTAAAAAAATATCTATAGAATGAAGTTTTATTTTCATATGATGGATATTTTTCAATTCTTATTTACTGACTTATAGTTTCTTATCATTTAAAATAAATCCTCACATCAATGTAATATGACATCAACCAGGAAAGGTATCCAAAAAATTGACACATTTTCAATAGAAATATATTATCAATACCATATCTCTATATAATCCCAAATCCTGATTAACTCTTTAAATTTTGATAAGTTCTTATTAATTGATAATTTCCTCCTATATTTTTCTTCCCATTGATCTTCATTTTTTTTCTTTACTTTTTATGTTTTAGAAAAACATTCCATACTACTTTTACCCATGAAGTTGGTTTTTTGATTATTCAATGCTTCTTAAAAATTTATAATTCATTGTTCATATCTTTCCTTTAATACTTTATCTAATAATGTTCCAAACAATATCCTTTTCCCTAATCCATTTTATTTTCTTTCATATTTCAGTTTCTTTCTCAAAAATATAACTTCCTCTAAATTCTTTTAAATCTTCATAGTTTTATAAATGATGGATATATTAATATCATCAATGATCATAACTTATACCATAATCTTTAAATTGTATTTCACCGCTTCTTCAAGTTTCATTTTATCATTTTCATGTTCTTTTATTATTTTTTCCATGTGATCAATTTCTTCATTAAGATAGTCAAAATAAATTGATAATTTTTTCACTATCCCTCTAATATTCCTTTTCATATTTCTTTAGAGGTAAAGTTCCTTAAGGTACACATTTAATTTTACTTTTGGAATGAACAAATACCTATGTATCCTCTTATATTTTAGTTTTTTATTTCTCTATTATAGCAATCATAACATCTTATGTGTCTAAGATTAACTTAATTTTAACACCTTCTACAGGGTCATCCTTAACATCATTATCTTTTAAACTTACCTTCACCTTTATTTGAAGTTCATTTCCACCTTCACTTCCCAAATAAATATACCTTCAAGTGGAAAACATATTTTTTGTTTTCTAATTGAATTTAATCTCACCATAATCTACATTAAATATTTTTGGACACCTAGTAGTGATGTGCCCATAATTTCCATATCAAATTCAAGGAAAAGGTAGATTTCCCTTGAATCTTCATTTTCCTCTCTTAAAATTATTTTATATAAGAGATAATAAATTATCCCTAACATATTCTATATAATTTTTAGTATCATGTATCTAATGATTCACTATAGATTTTAATTCTATATTTTTTTCATATTCTAAATAACATTTAGTCTTAACTCACATTTCATATATGACCTATTATTTATGTATATATATATATTCAAGAGACAATTCCCAAATATTTAATTCACCATATGCTGACATATTTGGATTTTAGATTGGCATTAATCTATATAAGATCTTCATTATTATATCAGATTATCTCATCTCATGAACAAGTACTTGAATAAATCCAAAAAATTAATGAAACATTTAAAGTAACTATTATAATTTTCACTTGAACACAACCCAAAATCTTTTAATCTATTATGAAAAATTTATATCTTTTCCCTTTTTACTTTTTTCTCCATCATAAATACTATAAATCTTGCCCTAAATTCTTATGGTCATGGTATAACTCATCACTTTCATGTATATTTGATTCGAAAATTATATAGAAAATACATTATAATATTTTTCATCATTATTCAATTTTTTTTTGATTTATTCCATCATTGAGAACTTTTTAGTATCCATGAATTATATTCCAAGAACCAATACTGAGAAAATATCTAGCTCAAGATATCATAAATGTGATCGCATTATGTTCTTTCATACTAGATAATTATATTGATCAAATAAGGGTTCACTCTTTATATTCAAATAATTCTATAAGATGACAAGATTATATAATAGATTCACTAATAAATAACCCATGGATCTAAAAACATTTGCTTTAACCTGAGCTCCTACAATAGACCTTAAGTGTAGTGGTGAATTAGAGTGTTTTGAAATTTATTCTTTCCTAAAATTAAAATGTATCTTGTTTTCATTTTTACAAATACCCTTTGTAACTTATTAGTGATTACACAACCACAAACCAAATATACATAAACATAGATTCACTAAAACTATGATTTTACATGGTTCAACAGCACTAGGATACATCAAAGGAGTACATTTGAAAAATATATTGATATTCCTAATAATAACTACTTCAATAGTTGGTGATTAAATTATTTTGGGAAAGATCACTACTCATTTAAGGTCAATGGAATCTTTCTGTATTCCACTCATTTTCTTTCAACAAGGATACTATTACACCTTGATATTTTATAATATATTCTCTTTAAATAAATTAAATTTCTATTATAGATTTATTTACATGAAACACCGAGTTTAAATGAACCGTGATATGATATAAAAAATATTATTATTTAATATGGTAGTTATCCTCTATCCATTAGATTAATGAGTATGAATTGGAATAAATAAATTATGAAAAACTATTATTTAAATTTGTATAAAATAAATTATTTAGTTTTTTTATAGGTAGGGGAAACACCCCCTTATGCACATAATGTGTTTTTATCTTATAAAATTAAATTAATATCTATGGAAGAATGATTTTAAAGCCTTTTTTATATAATATATTCAATAAAATAATTTAAAATCCATCTAATAGTTTTTACATAGGATGTAATGTGGGTAAACTCAAATTTATGATTAAAAATTAATTTTCCTAAAAACAATTTGTTTAATTTTTCATACATATTTTGAAAATGTTTTTCTAAAACTAATCAAAATTGAATCTTTTAAGATAGATTATATATTTTTAATTATCATAATTAATTAAATTTAATATGGTTAATTTAAATTTTGGTCATAATGAATAGTAAAAACTATAAAAGTATGTTACCATATATAAGGTTAAAATGAGTTTATAGGATAGGTTATCCTAAGAGAAAAGGTTTAAAATATCACAAAACACTTTATTTAATTTTATTGGTTGATTAGATTTTTACCTTTTACTTTCTATCTAATAAACATTTTCTTTTATGATCCAATTTACTTGAGTAAGATATTATTATATTTTAATATTTTCAAAAATTCCATTTTTGTTGTCTTAGATATCCTTGTTCAATCATAATTCCATCCTTTCAAGGCTTAAGGTGTTAGCCAAATGAGGTTTCTCAACAAACAGGTATATCTCTTTACTGAGTATGTTCAAATTTATTTCTTCTTATAAATCCTCTAAATCTATTGTATTCATTATAAAATAATGAATCATGTATCTTTAATATAATTATTTGTTATTATGATGATTGATTAACTATTTCCCTCCTTTTTCCATTAAATAATAAATTAATGTATCACTTGTGCGTACATGTGGACTGCTACCTCCAATTAGTAATATGATTCATTTTCCATCACCTTAATTCATTGTTGGTAATTATGATGAATTTAATGTTTATATATGATATTTATGAAAATATTATACTTATATAATTATAATTTCAAATATACCTTTTTAGCTTTCCATTTATTAGAAAACAATAACATCTCTTATGTGTACATGTGAACTACCACCTCTATGAAGTGATGCGATTCATTTTTCATTTCCATTTTATATGAATAGTAATCAAGATATATTATCAAATATATATTATATATATTATATAATAATGATTATCTTATGGTGAATTATTATTTACCTTTAATTTTTTCTAACCATCAAAATTGGAAACATCACTTGTTGATACATAAAAACTAGAATATCCAAGAAGTGATGTAATTCATTTTTCATTTCTTATTTATATCAATAATTATAAAATTATATTAATGTATCCTATGTTTCCATAATTTTACACATCTGTTTTGGTGGAATAATTTAGTTTTTGATGTAAATACAAGCTCTAATTGAGGGATTTTTGAATACATGGTAATGATGTAGTGGAATTATCATTATTTAGGAATCACCATGGAAATAGGGAATTTTATATTCAATATTATAAATGTAATATTATTAAATTTTTAAATATTTCTTTGAACATTCATTTAATTTTTAGTGAAGTTTTATCTAAAATTATTTTTATTTAATTTTTGAGTTTATATTTTGAATTGATTTAGATGTATAAATTCATTTACTAAAGCATTCATTGGCATGATTATACATATTATTTTGGAATTAAATTTTTTATAGATGAAATAAATTACATCAATTATCTTTTTAATTTTTTAATCATTATCAACCAACTCTCTATAATTTAGGGTGTGCCACCATGAGCACTATTCTGCTTCTATTGAGTGTGTAATGGAGTGTTACCATCAGAAGTAAAATTTGTACTACATTCAATCATTTTATTTCATCAAAGAGACTTCTACCATTAGAGAACAACACCATGTTACCATAAAGACCCTATTATAGTACCGCTCCCTAGATATTATTCTTCTTCTACTCATTCTTATTTAACTAAATCCACTATAAAAATATACCACCACTGTTATTCTACTACCACCACACCATCTAATACCATTACACCCTCTACTATCATCACTCCCTTTGTTACCACTGCTACTCACCCCAAATTCTACTACCATCCCACCTAAATCTCACATGGTACCATCATCCACCACCCAAGATCTACTAGTTTAAAAAGATACCAATACCATAGTAGAACCTATTAAATATGATTCATGTGGTGAGTCTTCATGTAATAGGGAAGAAGATCATGCCTAGAGATAATGAATATTTGAAGGAAGAACCTAACCAGTTTTCAAGATACTCTATTTTTAAACTCCAACTAATTGAAGTAATGAACAACTAAGAAAAAACAATGCCCATATAAATCCTACCAATCATCTCCAATTAAGGAACCAAACATAGATCCACATGAATATGAATAGTGATTGACCCTGAGATCATAGTAAGAAGAAGAATATTACCCACTGATTGAGTTTGTGAAGAACTGATTGAAATTGTTACAGAGAGGATGAAAATGAGTCTAGGTGAAAATCCAATTTATATGTTGAATCTTTTGAGTGATGCTCATGTGATCGGGTGGAGGATGATAAATGATCAGTTGAAGATAACTGAGACTAAAATATGATGATGTAGATTTTGATCATAGGATATGATCCAGTTAAAAAATTATATTTTGATGAACAAGTCCAATTGTAAGAAAATTTTGATGTTCAACTAGAATTATCATACTATCCAGCTCGATGCACAAAATTTTGGACAATAAGATTTGTGTTTGAGATGTAATTGTGAACATCTAATTATGTTGCATATATTAATGAAGAATAAGTGTGGATCTTGAGGTTACAAATATTGCGGTTACCTTACCCAATATTTTTACAAATTTGGTGATAAGTGAAATTCCAAAATGAAGTTTGTTATAAGAGTATTTACCTATTAAATACTAGTATGAGATGAGTCCCTAGTTTCCTTGTTCATTTGGAATATGATGAGTTTGTCGTGGTGGTTAATTCAACTTTATAATGGTGTTTTCTTCCCAATATGAGTGGCCAGAAAGTTCAAAGAGGATATTGTGGACAATAAATTGAGTTTTTGGATAGTGAATATGCCGGTTCATGAATATTTAAACATATAAAAAAATTCATTGATGTCATGGTTGGATATGGGAGATATCTATGTATCCTGATGGAATATACACCAATGAATGTAAAACTCAATCAATGAAGAATAATTTTTTGTAGTATAGGGACTCCAAGTTCAATATTGGAAAATTCAGTTCTAAATAAATATTTGAAATGAAAATATAAGGTGTTCCACATGTGAGTATTTAATTTAGATACGGGAGCTCTGATTTCTAAGGTTCTAAGAATGTGTAGATGAGATCATGGTTGGGGATTATCACTAAAAGTTTTTGGAATTTTTTGTACATGTTTTTTGATTTTGATCAAAGCTAGGGAATTATCTGTGCAGGTTATTTGAAGCAAAAACAAATTGTGTAGTGATGATGACATTCCATTTTTAGTGTTTTCCTTCAATCACCTATGATGAGAAATATGTATAATGACTATTCCATATGGAGGCTAAAGGAATCCTCTCAGAGCTCTGACTTTGATCTTACAAGAGGTTTGGGTGCATAAATTCCTTTATATTAAGTGAGAAGAATATAGAATAGGGACATATACTTAGAGAGAAGATACACTAGAAAATAGATATTGGAGGACTAGAAAAAATAGATACCATATACACTATAAAGACCATAGGTAGATACTTCAGATTTGGTAATATAGAGATCACTAGGGGGATCAAGTAGGATTTGGAGCTACTTGATAGAGAATATTCACATCTATTTTCATATGTTTCTTATTCCTTATTTTCATTAATTATCTCATATTAAATTATTTGAATATTATTAATGAAATCACGATCTTCAGATAAATATCACTTAATAGAATAGGTTTTGCTACATGGTCACTTTTACTTCATTCATGAAATATTATAATTGAATGCTAGACTCAATTATTTTTTAGACAGTAAATTTTCCAAAAATCAAGTATTAATGAAAACTCATCATGATCAAACTACATTCAAATGGTATTCATTTTAGGATTTAATAGAAAAGTAAATCAAGATCATGAGAGTAAAACATTAGGATTGAATAAAATTTCTATCTTAGTGTAAATATAGATTCACCATTTCATAATTAAATGATTTATATAGTGGAGGAACTATAGGTTTCATCAGATCACTGGTTGACTAAACCTCCAGTGGGTTTTCTACTTTTCATGTGTGTTCAAGTGTCTTCATTACTTTTCATGAATGATGTAAAATATTTATAAAATTTAAGGACCCAGTTGGAGAAATGAACCACTGAGAGGGGGGGGGGGGGTGAATCAGTGGTACCCCTTTTTCCTTTTTTAACTTCCCTTAATATTGAGAACAACCTTTGTCTCTTGTTAAAGATGTAATTCACTGCTGAGAAAACAAACAAGAACACATCCAAAGGAACACAACAATTTACAAGGTTCACTATTCAATAAGAATGGCTACGTCCTTGTTATCGTTGGAAACAATCCAGCACCATACAATCCACAAAGAAAAAAAATCCTTGGATTACAACAAGTAGGATATACCCTTACACTCGTGAAGCACTGTGAAACAATCACTCCAGTGCGTGTGCACCCTCTTAGCACAATAGAGAAATGTCTATTTTCTTGTAACAAATTATGATACCTACACTTCCATTCAAATACACAAGTGTAAGCAAGTTCAACAAAAATCTTCACTTCCTTACCTATAAGAAAGGCAAGGACTCCTCGGACTTGAGATAGATCAATTACAGTCCGAAATTCCAATTCCAAATCTTCACTCCGAATTCTCCACTCTGAATTCTTCACTCCGAATTCTTCAATCCAAGTCTTCCTGAGTCTGAGAAACTCAATACAGTGACAACCAATACAGATTTCCCATTCCGAATCTCTACTCTGAATTCTCCACTCCGAATTCTCCACTCCAAATTCTCCACTCCGAATTCTATTCAATCCGAGAAACTCAATACGGTGTCAACCAGTATCAAATTCTTGTTTCGATTGAAACCACAATGAAACTCAGTCAGACAAGATCTTCTTCCTATCTCTATATTATCAACACTTATCTATCTACTTCATCATCACACTTTTACTTTGTACCCTAATATCCTTTTATAGGTGCTCCAAAGTGTGCTTAGGTAGGAAACCAAAATATTTTCCCACTCACTTAAATTCACCCAAATCTTAATTTCTCATGAAATATCGGAGTAATTAAGACTTTGTTAATGCTTATAGAATCTTATCAAATATTTTTCCACTTCTATTGATTTTGGCCTTTTCCAGATCCGACCTTCTGGCTTCTCTGTATCACATTCTCGGATCCACCCTTCTTGAGTCTTCGACATCACTTTCTCGGATTCACTCTTCTGTCTTCTCGGCATCATATTCTCAGATCCACCCTTCTTGATTCTTTGGCATCACTTTCTTAGATCCATCCTTCTTGAGTCTTCGGTATGACACCATTTCAATTCTAGATATGATTCTTCATCACTTCTCAGTATGGATTTTCATTGCTTCCTCGATATGACAATTTCTTCATTCTCGGTATGACTCCTCTTTATTCATCGATACTGAATATTTTGAATTCTCGATATGACTCCTCTGGATCTCGGTATGGCTTCACCAGTTCTTGGTACGACTTCTGGTTCTTGGAACAGCTCTTCCTAATTCTCAGAACAACTTTTGGTTCTCGCTATGACTTCTTCAATTCTCGGTACGACTTCAGGTTCTCGGAATGTCTCACCAGATTCTCGGTATGACTTCTCGATCCAACTTTTGCTTGCATCATGAGTACTTGAATATAATCACAATTTTAGAGTTAAAAAACTGAAAAGCATCATCACAATAGGTGCCTTCACATCTCCTATCAGCCATCTTTTGAGAATTTTCAATTTCCCGGTTTTGAACTTCTCAATTTCTAGACTCCGAATTCTAGACTCCAAATTCTTCGAACACCAGGTTCTGAAAGTTCAATATTATCAGTTCCAACATCAAACTTCCAGCTTCTGAATTCTTAAAAATTCAAGGTGTCTTTCCTTTATGAAAACTTCCTCAAGATAAAAAAAAGACAATCCATGAAAACAATCTCTTCCTTCATCTTGGTCCTAACATAAAACATAACCAATAGATTTCCCCCTTTTATATACTTATTTTTCCCGCTAGCTTTTGATCTTTTGTCTCTCCTATTTTTTCACATGGTCTAGAAACTTTAACTAAAAAAATTCATCATTCTCATCATTTATTCATTAGAAAACCCATTTCCATCACCCTATTTTAATTTTTACACTTTTTTCTATTTGATTCCCTGGTCACACAAAAATATTTCCTTCCCAATGGATCAGCCCATGCTCAACACTAAACTAGTATTGAGTAGGGTTATAAATAATTAATTTGACCCAATCCTAGTTAATGACCTATTTTTCATCAAGTAAAATTATTGTGACATTATTGGGGAATTCCCATGAAACCAATTTAAAAAGAGGATAATAATAAAAAAAAGATAAGAAAAAAATCAACAAATCTATTTTCCAAAACAATCGATATAATCTATTGAATTTGTTAATACCCATAAGGTCCTCTAGGAAACACATAGATCCCTTTGTACCTAAAATAAAAAAACATTTAACTACTATAAAACTAAATAATAAACTTTAAATGTAAGATCATCAGAAAAATCATAATAATCAACATTCTAAAAATGTCAGTCCACCTATAAATGAGTTTATAGAGAGGTGTGTTCTGAGGGAATTTTCTTCCTACTATATTTTATAATCCATCATTAATTAAAATTTCACCAAGTTATAAGAATTATTAAATGAAACAATCAGTGTTGTCTTATCTACCAACCTTTAATGGAATGACAATGAGGAATATCTTGACTTTAATAGGGACTTATACTATAGTGTTCTATAGCTATCACTAAGAGGACTTTGTGAAGAAGAATATGAGTTATGAGTATTCCCATTTGGCATCAACAAAATATTAGGACTTGGATCTAACTATTCGAAGAGGATATATTTGATGCATGTGATCATCTATTCTATCATTTTGTATTAAAATTCTATTTTGGGAGACTAATTATTGAAATAAAAAACAAAATCACTATTTTTATTCAATATACGGGTGAATTATTCAATGAAACTTGGGATAAATTCATGGGTCTACTTAGGAAGTTTCCATTCCACCAATGTTTACCATAATTTATCATATAAATATTTTATAATATTCTCACCCAATACCACCAAATTTTAGTGGACCAGACTTCTAGAGGAAATTATAATGATAACACTACTGAAGAATTGAAACTTATTTTTAAAACACTATATTTTTACTCTTAGAAAAAATTCTCAAGAAGAATAAAAATTGTTAAGAAAGAAACTTATCATATCTAAAAAGGTAAGGTTCAATATGATGGGTTCTAATATAAAAATACTCGAAACACTATTATAGAGAAATATTACCACAATGGAATGTTTGGGAATTCAAAGTTTTATTATCCCAATTTTGATATGCCTATTCAAGCTCTTAAGAATGAAAACATTAATTTGTATGGTCATAGGGTGTATCCTTGGGATAACACATTCTCTAATACCTAAAATCAGGGGTATAGAAAGCATCAAAATGATTCTTTCAAGGAATAAGGAGTGTTGAGACCTGCAACTCCACTAGTTTTTCATCAAACTATTTAACCTTTTATTAACCAACAAAAGGATGAATTATCTAATTATATAGAGGGATTAAGGGGTCTATTATAGAAGTTGATAGGTAGGTTTGATGAATATAATTACAAAACTATTTGTGATAAATTAAAAATATATGAAATGATGAAATATTTAGAATTACAAATGGATCAGTTAACTAGAGATGTTAGTGGTAGAGAAAAGGGTAATCTACCAAACACAAAAAAAGTGAATCATAGGGATGTTATTATATATTTAATGACTAAGAGTGTTCTTAATACCCACCAAGAAGCTAGAAAGTATCCAAATCATTCTTATATTGAAAATATAGATAAAAATAAAACACAAAATTAGGAAAATTATGAATATGGAAATCTATAAAATCCCATAAAATACATTGAAACCAGTTATTCCAATTTAAAACCAATAATAAATGGGTCCTAAAAATAATGATAATAAATGGAATAAGAAACATGACTAAGAGATTGAGGGGATTCCAAAATTAATTAAAAATTCCACCCCATCCATACCTTTCCATAAAATAGTCAAGAAGAAGAACCAAGAGACTGAAAAACATAGTTTTTATACTTTTTATGAAATATCAAATAACTTAACCATTTCTTGAACCCTTTACTCAATTTACATCATACCTTAAATATCTCAAGAAAATTTTTTCTTATAAAAAAACATTGAATAATTTTCCACATAAAATCTTCTAGAGGATTGTATTGATGTCTTGAAAAAAAGGATACCTAAAAAACATTAATATCTAGAAAGACTTCTTATACTATACACATTAGAAGATATTGGTGGTAAATAAAACTATTTTTGTGGCCTTACTTCTAGTATTAATTTTACTTTTTATCATTATTTCATCATTTGAGGTTAGGAATGCCACAAACCACTCTAGTTTTCATACAATTAGATGAATGATCTATTATGAATTTATTTGGAATAGTTTATAACATAATAGTTAGGGTTGGGACACTATTTTTACAAGCTTATTTCCTAATCATATACATGGAGTGTGATAGGAAACTTCCTATCATCTTGGGTATACCTTTCTTAGCTTCTGGAGGAGTTTTCATTGACGTGTAAAAGGGTAAAATAATTTTTAATCTTGGGGAACAAAGAGAAATATTTAATGTTCTTAAAATATCAAAAAAAATGTTTCTTGGGGAATTTATTCAAGAGTTGATACTACAAAATTTTTGGACAATTGTTTTATGAAATAATTGAAAAAACACACCTAGAATAAAGAAAACTATTCTCCCTCTCAAGTTTTAATGATTATAAATCATGTCAAATCGTGTTTAATCATGTCTTATGTTTTTAAGTTCAAATATTCTTAATTATGATTATCTATTTTCAACTATAAGTTTTAATTATTCTATTAATGTTTATAATATAAGACAGGAATGTAAGAAAAAAATGGCCACGTATGAGTCACCAATATCATGAATCACTGACATAAGTATGAGCTACCGAAAAACAAGTCACCAACAACAATGACTCACTGATAGAAGGAGTCATATACACATCAACCTACTGACAAAAGGACTCACTAACACATCAACCTATTGATAGAAGGACCTATATATAAAAGGACTCACCGACACATCGACCTACCCAAATAAGGACTCACCGACACATCAATACACCAACATAAGGACCTACCAATAGAAGGAACTACTGACCTAAGGACTCACCGACACATCGGCTTACCAACAGAAGGACTCACCAACACATAAACCTACCGACAGAAGGACATAGAGATAGAAGAACCTGCTGATAGAATGACCTACCGATCAACTCTTAGAAAACTTTCTTTACTCTTAAATTTAAAATTATTTCTAATGGTCATATTTATGAAACTTAGTATTGTATATTATATAAATGACCTTATCTATCCTTTGTACACATTTTCAGAGACCAGTACGAGATATGATGAATCCCTCATGTTAAGGATAGTGATCTTTTTTTTAAAGGTTGGGGCCGAAGCCTCAGTTTATTATTAAAGAAAAGAAAAGACCTCTTTAACTGGGTAGAGGGAGTCCCATTACATAGCCCGAAGGCCCAGTGGGCATTTAACCCATTACATGACCCGTAGGCCCATTTTGTTGCCCCAAAGCCCATTCTGTGAATAGTACTGCTACAGTACCCGCCGCTGCTACAGTGCTCTGCCACCGCTATAGTGACCTGCCGCCACTATAGTGATCTTTGTTAGCTCTGCAATATATAAAATCCATCACCTAATGAAAAAGCATAGAAAACCATATAGAGAGAACTTACAAGGTGGATTAAAGCATATACAAGAAGAACAATAATTCTTGAAAGATGTGAACAAGGAAGGATTTTATGCGAATAAAAAAAATCCTAAAATCCTTGCAACAACAAACCATAGTGAAGAGAACCCTCAAGGATCACCTCACCTTATTGGAAACCAGAACACAAAGCTTCCACAATACTCTATTTTGGTGTATGTTTCTAGAAGTGGAATCAAGCTTTAAATCAGCTACAAATAAGAAGTCCAGAAGCTTTAAGAACATCACACAAAGAATTCTAATCATTTTTTCATTATTTCTCCTTTGTTATGAATATTTTTTTACTTTTTGAGCAGTATGTGTGTCTGTATTGGAAAAAAATACTATCTCCTGAGGTAAGATATAAGATATAATATATATTCACTCTCTCATTCAATTACACCATTTTTCTCCCACATATAACTATAGAAGAGGTCCCTGTGTGGCCTTGTTGTATTTAATTTCCCATGAATAACTCTGGTAGATGTCTAGTTGACTTGGAAAACATTGTGTGATATTGTGAACCCCGATCTAGGGTGTGGATGAATTTTATTAATATAAACTTCTTGATGTCTGGTGATCACCAAGTGGAGAGGACTAGGTGTCTTCTTGAGACTGAACCTCTTGTGTTTCTCTACTATGTTTTTCAAATTTAGTTTTCTCTATTTTCACACATATTTTAGAAAACAAAATATTACTTTGATAATTAATCTTAGTTAGTTTTTATAACTGTTTTTGATTTAGTGAATTACTTTAAAATGTTATATCAATATTTCAAATTATTGTAACCAAGAATTAATCAATCTTTTGAGAAATTAATTTAACATTAAAAACAATTATAAATATTCTACTTTGGTTAATTGGGATGTTTCGATTTTAAATTGGGGGAATTTTTTAAATAATGTTTTTAATAGAAATTATGATAGGAAATCAATTCACCCCTATTGAGTGTGGTAATATGACCAACATTTTGTATCAGAGGTTTATTTTTAATCTTCTATTTTAAAAGTTTTCAAATATTTTTCAAATATTTTCGACTGTTATTTTAGTTATGTTTTAATGACCTCTAAATTTATGTTAGTTTTAAATGTTTATCTCTTTAAAAACATATTATTTATTATTTATTATGGATAATAGATTGGAAGGTGCTGCTACCAAAAGAACTCCATTTTTCAATGGAACTAATTACACTTAGTAGAAAATTAAGATGAAAATTTATTTAGAAAGTATGGGTTTTGAGATTTGGTCTTCAATTGTAGATGAGTATAGAATTCATAATACTTCCCAAAATACATGGGATGACCCAACTAAGGCTTCCTACAATAATAACTTCAAATAAATGAATGGTTTATATTATTCCTTAGGATATGAAGAATTCAATAGGATTTCTTCATGTAAAATAGGCCATGAAATTTGGGATACTCTAGCGGTTTCTCGTAAAGGAACCATTAGTGTTAAGGAAATGAGACTCAATACATATACTATTAAATATGATAAATTCCTAATGAATCTTGACGAACCTATCTCTGACATGTATCTTAGGTTTAATGAAATTGTAAATACTATTGTCTCTCTAGGAAAGGATGTTACAGCCAAGGAACAAATCATGCGAATCCCCATATGTTTACCAGAAAGATAGAGAGGAACTTCAGTGCTAATAAGGGAATCATCTCACATCCACACTTTTCCAGTGAAGGAGATGATATATAAGCTAATGATGTACACAGAATAATTAAAGGTTAATAAAGAAAAGGATGATGAACCAAAGAGAAAGTCAGTAGATTTCAAGACCACTACTTCTAAACACAAAGAAAAGGATAAGGTAAAAACTCATTCTGATAGTTCAAGAAAGGAAGAATCACCATCTGATAGTGATGAGTAAATGGATCAATTAGCCATAAGGTTTAAAAAAATTTATAGAAAGAATAAGTTCTTTAGGAATCCCAAGTACAAAGAAAAGTATGACTAAAAGGGAAACATGAAAAAGGACTATAAGAGAGGTGATAACTCTAATGAGATAGTCTTTTATGAATGTAAGAGAAGAGGAAATATAAATGCTAACTATCCTAAGTTAAAGTATAAGAAAAAATATAAACATAAAGATAAAAGTTATAAGAAGGAAATGAAGGACAAATAAAGTGCTTTTGAGGATATCTCCAGTGAGGTAGAGTCATCAAATTATGAGAAAGATGGAAAATCTAACATGTGACTATTTCCTCTGAAATTGGGGATGACCTTGTTGATTGAAGGTTCAAACATTCCAATCGGTTTCTAATGGGTTCGTTCGTAGAACCGGAAACATCCAATGATTCCATATCCATTTGGACCTACCTTCCAAAGGTAGGTGCTCATTAGTTGTAGACAGACGAGACTTAGGAAATTTCATTGGTTGAGAGGATGGGAGGTCAGACTCATAACACCTTTTTGAGGGGAATTATTGTCTACTCTAGGACTATCTTTATAGATTTAAGTTATTTTTGTGAATCCTTATTACATTACCAGGTATAAAATGTGCTTTCCTTTAAATCTGAAAATCAATTATTGATATGTAGAAAATTTAGAGAATATTTTATATGTATTCGAGGTTCTTCATAGATATAAAATCATCTATATTTGTTAGAGATTCTTAGTCAATGGTATCCTTCGATACATAAAAGTATCTTGGTCATTATGATAACCATATTGGTTTTAAAGCCACTCAGTGGGGCACTTGAAGTTTATTATCATTCATAAGGACATGGATTATTTCAGAGTTGGGATCGTACCCACGGATGGGCTACCTACACATCCTTTGTTTTGGAAAAGGAATTAGAACCCACGTAGTTCGAGTAAGGGAGTATGATGTTTCTGCATGATTGATGGCTCAAAGGAAGATTTCATGATTAATTTTACGCTCTAAGCTCACGTGAGTCATTCTCGGTGTGAGAAACAAGAGGTATTGGTGAAACTAAACAATTGTTCCATGCAATGATGTGGGGATTATGTATGTATGACTGCCCGAATAGATGAGGATTCAGATTACTTCAGGGAAAAAATCCATGGACAGGGTCCATAAAGGTATATGTGCTTCCTAGATATTTGGGTACTCTAATCTTAGGACTTACTCCTAAGGAAGATTTACAAGTTAGTAGGGGACTTATGATTGGGTTTTACTCCTAAGAAGGAAGCCCAGATCAAAAGGAATTATGACTGGTTAAGAGAAATTAAGATTGGGGCTTATTCTTAAGGAGGAGGCCCAGGTTAAAGAGATTTGAAAATTAAGGGACTTGGAGCTTACTCCTAAAAAGGATTCCCATATTTGAGACTGGGTCTTACTCCTAAGGAGGAGGCCCAGGTTAAAGGAATTATGACTGGGGCTTACTCCTGAAAAGGAGGCCCAAATTAAAGAGGAGTGGGGCTTACTCCTAAGGAGGATGCCCATATTTGAGACTGGGGCTTACTCCTAAGGAGGAGGCCCAGGTTAGGGGACTTGGGGATTACTCCTGAAGAGGATGCCCCAATTAATGAGGATTTGGGGCTTACTCCTAAGTAATATGCCCATAGTAATGAGGATTTGGAATGGGGCTAAATCTTGAAAAGGAGGCCCAAGTTAAGGATTCTCTCATCTTAAAGGATGTGGTTGAATGAATGAACTATCTAACTTTAATGACATAAAGATGTGAAAATCACTATGTTTTTAGAGATATTCCATGGAACTCCTTTCAGATAAGGAATTTCAATCAAGAAAACATTCCATAAATGACTTTGAAGAGTGTCTTGAAGACTGAATCTTGAATAGGAGAGGTGGAATGGCATAAGAGGGGTTAAATGGGAAGGAAGGGAACCCAAAAAGAGAGGGGCGCGTAAGTTCTGGCAGGCGCATAGGTACTGCGTAGGTGCACTAGTATTGGTTGCATAGGTATACCTGCATGACACATGGGTACTTTCATGATCCTTGACCTGTAGAGTAATATTTTGGTGATTCTTGACCACTGCCTTTAGAATCATCTTGAGGTACTTCCAGAAGAGTGGTGCGCAAGTTTCAATGGATAGGCAAAATGGTGCACAAGTGTGTTTATTTCCCTTAAGGGAAAAACATTTAGGCACGCAAGTGTTAGTGATTTCTTACACTTAGACCTTATTCCTCTTGTTTAGACCTTCCATTCTAGCTAAAAAATTACCTTAGAAGTGTTCGGAAGACTTGAAGAAGAGACTTTGGAGTTCATAGCTCTATATCTAAATTCTGGAGAAATTTCCTCCTCAAATGGGGTCCCATAGGGTCTATTTATAGGCTAGAGAAGACCCCGTGTGGTTATCACTTAGGGCGCGCAAGTCACTTGCGCGACCACTTTCGGCGTGTAAGTGTACTTGCATGACCATAGTAGAACTTGCGCGACCTTTGCGCAATGTTCTTCTTATTCCTTCCTTTGTCAATTTTTGATATGTGTCCAAAGGTTGAATCACTTTGAGCTAAGATATTCCCCTTTTCCAATCTTTAGACTCTTTGACGAAAGGAGCTCAACAAAAGTCCCCCCTCAGAGTTAGATCCGGAGAGAAAAAAGGATTTGACTCAGAGGAAAAAGAAGAAAACCAAGGAAATATGTGGCGCACAAGGTATGGCGCACATGTAGTGGTGCGGAACTTCTAGCTGGATAGACTTCGATGCGTAGGGTATGACTGTGGCCTATAAATATGTGTCCCCATTTCTTTAAAAAGCATCCGAAGTTCAAACTTTCGATCTCCCACCGCGCAAGTGACCTTCGCTGCGCAAGTTGCTCGTTTTTCTCTGTTTCTTCATTGTCGCGCTGCTGTAAAGGTATTCAAACTTATGCAGTTATACTTGCATGCCAAAAACTTGCGCGGCACATTAACACTTGTGCGACACATCCATACTTGCGCGCCAAGTTTAGACTTGCACTCCTTAATTCCTTTGCCATTTTTTCAAATTCCTTCACAAATTTTATGAAAAATCAACTTACTTAGAAGTTAATTTATTCAACCTTTGTGCAGATTCAATGGATCCCAACAGAATCGGAACAACTGATGAACTGGATAGAAAGCGGATTAATGACATGATGAACATTTTTGGTCATGATTACTATTATATCTACGAAAACACTTTCCCAGATTTAGCTAATTACTTGAAGAAATATCATCTTAATTTCACACAGAGTATCTACCTATCTCTGTATGGTCATGGTAATCTATAAGGAGTTAATGTTCTAGATGCAAAGAACTATATTCCTGAGATGCAGCTACACCACTACTCCTCTATTTCGGTTATGTTGTGCATTAAGAGAAACAACATTGGTGTGGACTTTCAAATTTTCCCTCCATGCCATTTCCTTGTAGATATGAAAATGGAAAACCCATGGGCTGAAATGTTTTTCGCTACTGGTTGGTGGAGAGAAGATTATCATGGAATTGGAACAATATTAAAAAATAGTACTCTCTCTAAATGTATCTTTACTTCCAATGCTCCATTCTCAAATCCATGTATCCATCTTCCATGTCTCTTGGACAGAAACAGAGTCACTGTTTGATCAGCAGAAAATTTTCACAAACCGCACTCAAGAACATTCTTCTACAATTCTTCCAAGAAGAGCTAGTATCACTGCATCTCTTATTGTATCCAGTTTAATGAATGAATTCCAGGTGACTACTGATGATGCTTGGGATTCCGTAAGTCAAATGAAGAGTTATGTTCAAAGCCTTTTGTAATTCTTGAAAAAGATAAGAGACTCCAATCTATGTATGTCTTTATAACTCTTGTGCATCAATGAAAAACACTTTCATCTTCAATCATTTGTACTTGAATTCTATTATTGGTAGTTTAAAGTCATGCATGTCGGACATAAAAAGGCTAATGTTTAAGGTCAAAATAGATTTGACCGAATGAATTATAATTGACTCAATTACTTGACAACTTATCTGAAAATATTTTACCACACTCAAGTATGAGGGAAAATATGTAAACTAAGACTTAAAAATTTGAATCTAAGGAATGATATGAAAAAGTGCTAAAAGGCATTATAAGAAGTAGTTCCCAAGAATGAAGTTACCATTATTTAACAAACCCGTTAGGGGGTTTAATTATGTAGGGACACCTAAGGGCATTGGATGCATAGTCAAATAAATAGCATCTTTTGGCTGACAGGTCTATTATGTAGACTACTTATGCAAAGCCGCCTAAGGGCACGTGCTGCATAGTCAGGCAGAAGAACTCTCATAAATTTACTTTTCTACTGCTAAGAAGCCAGTGAAAGTTTATGGAGATTCAACTTTTCCATAGTATAGAGTTTTCTATATGGAGAGAGGTACTTGAATATGGAGAAGATATTTCCAAATAGGTTTGTCTAAGAATTGGTTGAATGTTACTCCTACGAAGGTCTGGCCCAAACATAGGGAAGGAAAATATAAACCATAGACTTGACTACTTTCAGATCATGAAAAAGAGTATGGGACAGATATGTTAAGGATAGCCATTTTTTTCGGATCCCTACATATTGTCATTAAGAAAACCAAGGAAAAAAGAGATTTTCCTCCCAAGAATGAAGTTACCACAATTTGAAAAACCCGTTAGGGGGTTGAATTATGCAGGGCCACCTAATGACATTGGCCGAAAGTCAAATAATAGCATCTTTTGGCTGACACGTCTGTTATGTAGACTGTTTATGCAAGGCCGCCTAAGGGCACGTGCTGCATGTTTAGGAAAAAGAACTCTCAGAAATTTAATATTTTGTGACCAGAAGTCAAGAAAAGGGTTATGAAGATATGGAAGTATTCAAGATTTGGATTATGATACATAAAGATGGGTATTGTCCAATGTATGAAGAGATACATGAATCAATGATTACCATAATCATGTTGTGGCTGGATCCTTAATTGAAAATGTTGGACTTCATTATGTATCACATAAGGATGGGAATCAAGCCATACATAGTTCTTAAACTACAGTTTAATGTCGTGCGGGATGAAAATATAGGAGATCTGAGTTTAGGGTCATAGAGCGTTGACCATTTTTAAGAAATACAAAGTGTGTGTTTTCATAGGGACTTTTCAGCCAAGGGATTGAAAGTGGAATTTTGGGTTAGGCCCAAAGGAATTGGGGCTGGATTCGAGGGACACTCGAATGTTCCTACGTATCCCATAAGGATGGGAATCAAGCCCATGTAGTTATAGAAATACCCTCTATACAAATTTGGTTCGTACATGTGAAGGGTGAAAGGGGACTTTAGTGAAATGATGGATTAACCCAAGATAAAAGGTTCGAGCATTGCCATGTATTCACGTAGTCTTTGGAATGAAACATGATTAAAAAAAATCAATGTAAATAATTATTCCCTCTCAGGTGAGGGTATCAAAGAATATTGTAGTTTATTGTCGTACATGACAAAAAATGCTGTACAGTTTAACATCATATAGCAAGGACGAAAGTGAAAAAATGTAAAGATATTGATCCTGGGGATGGTTTCATGAATCAACATCACATGAGATGAAGGTGAACTGATGTGAAGAGATTGGTTTTGGGCTTGAACCTTGGGAGCTTGCCTATGTACCCATCTAGGAAGGCAATGATCAAAGTCCGTGTAGTTCAATTAAAGAATAAAAAATGATCTTGGGACTTACGCATGGTTAGCGGCCTAGAGAGGGTGTTATGGTTGAAATTTTCTCTAAGTTCATGTGAGTCATACTCAGTGTGAGAAACAAGAGGTCATGACAACCTTAACAATTCATAGTTTAATGTCACGTAGGACATATAAAGGGACTATGTAGTTTAAAGTCTTGCAGTTAGGACTATTGGTGCTGCACAGTTTAGTGTCATGTAGAAGGGACAAAGTACAGTTTAATGTCATGTAGGACATATTAAAGGAATTTTGTACAGTTTAACATCATGTATCTAGGACGAAAGGGGGACTGTGTAGTTTAATGTCATGCAGTGAGGACAAAAGAGTACACAATTTAACGTCATGTTGGACATATTAGGGACTTTTTTCACAGTTTAACGTCATGTTGGACGAAAAAGGGACGATACAATTTAGCATAATGTTGGAAAAAAGTGCCAATAGTTTAAGGTCATATGCATGGACCGTTGGTTATGTAGTTTAATGTCTTTCTCGATGTAAGGGACTTCTATACAGTTTAGCGGCATGTAGCTAGGACGATGAAGGGGACACAGTTTAACATCATGTTGGATGAATTAGAGAACTTTTTCACAGTTTAATGTCATGTGGGACGAAGGAAATGCAAATAGTTTAGAGTCATATGCGTGGACTATGGATGATGTAGTTTAACATCTTGCTGGACGTAAGGGACTTCTGTACAGTTTAGCGTCATGTATTTAGGACGTCACATTTTAACATCATGTGGGACGAAAGTAATACAAATAGTTTAAGGTCATATGTATAGTCCGTAGATGATGCAGTTTAACATCTTTCTGGATGTAAGGGACTTCTGTACAGTTTAGCGTCATGTAGTTAGGACGTCACAGTTTAACATCATGTGGGACGAAAGTAATACAAATAGTTTAAGGTCATATGTATGGACCGTGGATGATGCAGTTTAATGTCTTGCTGGACATAAGGGACTTCTGTACAGTTTAGCGTCATGTAGTTAGGACGTCACATTTTGACATCATGTGGGAAGAAAGTAATAAAAATAGTTTAAGGTCATATGTATGGACCGTATCTATGTATTTTGGGTTTATAAAAAATACTTCTTTAGAAATTTGGCATTGGTTAGAGTAGTGATGAGTTCTCCATCCATTGAGATTAATGAATATGCTCCATTGGAATAGACCTTATGTATTGAATAAGGTCCTTCCCATTTTGGCACAAGCTTGGAGGTTTCTTTCCTGGCATCATTGGAGTTCTGAGAACTAATACCAATTCTCCCTGAATAAATGAACGAAGACGAACTTTTTTATTAAAAGCTCGTGCTATTCGATTCTGATAGACTTCCAAGTTGTGCAGAGTGTACAATATTTTCTCATCTAACCATTCCAATTCATCCAGTCGCTTGTGAGATTGTTCATCTGTGGATGACTGATCACAAATGGATACCCTGAGCGAGGGTAGTTGAACCTCAATTGGTAAGACTGCTTCTGTTCCATATACCAATGAATATGGAGTTAACCGTGTTGCAGTGCGAGTGGTGGTCCGATAAGCCCATAAATCATGAAAGAGTTTATTAGGCCATTACTTCTTATCTTTATCCACTATCTTTTGCAGTATATTTGACAGATTCTTGTTGAAAGATTCTATCTGGCCATTGGCCGCTACATGATACCGAGATGAATGATTGGATTTAATGTTGTATTCTTGATACAACTTCTTCACCTCAGATGAACATAAGTTGGTGCCATTTTCCATCAACATGGTATGAAGGACACCAAATCTGGTAATGATGTTAGACTTGATGAAACTAACAATGCATTTAGATTTGACTTCCTTGAGAGGTACTTCCTCTGCCCATTTGGAAAAGAAATCAGTAGCAGTAAGAATATACTTAAACTGCTTAGCCGTAGCTGAAGGGTAAGGTCCCACCACATCTATTCCCCATGTGGAAAATGGCCACGAGTATTTAGCTGTATGAAGAAACTCTGGAGGTTGATGAATGAAATTGGCATGTACCTGGCATGAATGACACTTCTTTATGAAATCAACACAATCTTGTATCATTGAATGCCAAAAGTATCCAAGCCTTCAAATCTGATGAGACAGTCTATGTCCAGACTGGTGGGCACAACAGACTCCTGCATGCACTTCTTTCATGACATCCATTGTCTCTTCACCATCAATGCCTCTGAAGAGAACTCCATCAAAACCATTTTTGTAGAGAATTTTCTCTAGGTGATTTGGGATATAATAAAGAGTAAAGTTGACCACACGTCGCTGGATTTGTTCTTTTCTGGATCTATCAGGTGGAAGTGTTCCATTTTTAAGGTATTCCCTGATAGGTACCATCCATCCTGTAGTGTAACCGTATGTTTTAGAGATGGGACTAATTTCTTTAATTTCCTCTATTCTGATTCGAACATAGGGTGAAATTGTACGACGGTGGGCAATACTGATGGTTGTCTCGTCCCGATTTGGATCCGCCAGAGTAGTGTCTATATTAGCCAGTGCATCATCTTGGGCATTTTGTGATCCTGGGACATAAGAAAATGTCAGTTCCGAAAGAAAATCCACCATTAACTCTCTGACATAATCATACAAAGGGATTAATTCTTCTTTTCTGATGGAATAATCCCCATTGACTTATTTTATTACTAGGTCTGAATCACCTTTCACCTTTAAGTGATTCACTTGTGCCTGAAGTGCCAACTCCAATCCTACAATGAGAGCTTGGTATTCCACTTCATTATTTGTACCACCTTCCCACAATAAGAAAGAATAAGGTAATACTACCTTTTCTGGAGAAATTAGTACAATCCCTAAGACAACTTTGTTGAATTTAGGATTTTCCATTTTCCTCCCTGTTGGACTTCTGGAAGCACCATAAAAGTATATTTCCCATGTTTGAATACTTTCTTGGATAGAAAAGACCTCTTCATCAGGGAGTTCAATATCTGAAGATGTGTCTTCCACCGAAGGGTGTTTAGCAAGGAAATCAGCCAGAGCTTAACCCTTTATCGCCTTTTGAGACACATATTGAATATCAAATTGCTGTAAGATAACCGCCCACCTTGCCAGATGTCCTGTAAGAATCAGATGACTAAGGATGAATTTGAGCGGGTTATTGTGAGATACCAATTGAACCTCATGATGTTGCAGGTAGTGTCTCAATTTTTGAACTACAAAGATTAATTCCATGAAACCCTTCTCAATAATTTAATACCGGGTTTCTTCTTTAAGCATAGTCCGACTGAGATAATAGAGGTTGTTTTCATTCCCAGCATCATTCTTCGGAGCAATAAAGGCACCCAATGATCGCTCTAGAGCTGTCACATAGAGGATAAGTGGTCTTCCTTTAATAGGTGGCATAAGTACCGGTGGACTCAAGAGATATTTATTGAGAATATCTAATTCTTCTTGACCTTTTTCAGTCCACTGGTAAGTGACTCTCTTCTTCATCAATTTGGTGAAGGGTAAACTTTTGCCTGCCAAATTGGAGATGAAACGCCGAATATAGGATAAGTGTCCTTGAAGTCCTCTCAATTATTTCAAATTTCAAGGAGGTGACATACCAAGGATTGACTTGGTCTTCTCAGGATCAACTTCGATACCACGATGGCATACAACAAAGCCGAGAAATTTCCCCAAGGTTACCCCAAAAGCACATTTTAAGGGGTTAATATTCAAATTATATTGCCTAAGTTTGCGGAATATGACTTCCAAATCATCTAAGTGATTAGAACATTGTTTGGATTTGACCACCAAATCATCCACATAACATTCAACAAACTTTCCCAAAAAGGGTTTGAAGATATGATACATGGCACACTGATATGCTGTGCCTGCATTCATTAGGCCGAAGGGCATTACCCAATAGGAAAACACACTCTGAGGGGATTTGAAGGGTGTAGATTCTTTATCTTCTGGAGCCATCCGGATTTGATTATAACCAAAATATCCATCCATGAAGGAAAGTGGTTCATAGCTAGCTGTCGCATCAATCAAGAGTTCTGTAATCGGAACTGGAAAATCATCCTTAGGACAATGCCGATAAAGATCTCTAAAATCAATGCAAACTCTAATTTTCCCATTCTTCTTTTTCATGGGGACAATATTATCCAACCACTTGGGATATTGAACTTCTCTGATGAAATTAGCTTTGATGAGCTTATCCACTTCAACCTCAATTTTGGAAGCATAGGTTGGGTGTGTTCTTCTAGAAGCTTGTTTTAATCCTCGATGTTCTTCTAGAAAACCCAAATGATGAGTGGAAACATCAGGATCAAGCCCTGAAATCTATGTATAATTCTATGAAAATATATCTCAATTTTTCTTTAAAAATGAAATATACATCTCTTGCTCTTCAAGAGTCATGGTCACACTGATTAAAGTGGGGCGTGGATCTTCTTTTGTACCCAGATTGATTTCTCTAAGTTCATCCACAGTGGTAGAGATACCCTCTTCAAATTCTGGAGGAGCATCTCTGAGATCTTCCTCTTCTTCTTCAACATGTGTTACTCCTTCTGTTTCTACTTGCATAGTAGATGATGAAGCAAAATTTTCATGATCAGAAGAGATGTCAAAATTTGCACATATTGAAGAAGAAGGTTCCATTTCCGACTCGATTGATGATGAAGGGAATTCTTTGGGTAATAAAGAGGAGATTATAGATTGATAATCAACATCATCATTTACCTCTGATATTTCTATAACTTTCCCTGGCCTGATTGGAGAAGTATATACTTGATGAATTTCAACAGATGAAATGAAGACATCTCCATTTGAGCTTTCATCATTGCTTGGTGGATCACCAATTTCTCCCATGTTGTTTGGATCGATTTCCATAATTGACATTATGGATCTTTCCATAAGAGTATTTTGATTCGGGTCTATCCTATCAATTTGACTGATAGAAAACACATAATCTGTACTCAAATGTGCTAATGGGTTTACTGGAATCTTTTCAAAACCATATGGAGAATTAACTTTGGTAATATCCTTTGTTGTGGATTCCTCCTTTCCCTTTATGTGGTAGAATTCCACTTCAATTTATAGAGATTCACATGTCTTTAATGGGGCCTTATCACCATATAATTTCCAAACTTGACCATCGAAACAAAACTTGAGACATTGATGGTATGACGAAGGGATAGCCGCATGCCGATGTAGCCAAGGTCTTCCAAGCAAGATATGAAGGCTGAGTCTTGATCAAAAACCATGAAATCTGAATTGGACACAAGATCTCCAAACTGAGTTCTGAGTGTAATCTCGCCCAGTGGTTCTTGTTCATTTTTATCATATCCTTGTAACATCAGTGTAGAAGGAGATAAATCAGATTCCATGAGGCCCAATCGATGAAGTGTATGAATGGGCATGAGGTTGACTCCTAAACCATTATCAATAAAAACTCTTTGGATGTCTATGCCATTAACCTTGACAGATAAGTACAAAGGTCTAATATGTCCATGCACGACATCATCTTCATCTTCATCAGTAAAAGATATTACTACATGGAATTCTGAAGAATTATTCTCTACATGGTAGACTTCAGCTGCAGTAATTTTAGTCTCAAACTCCTGAGGACTTAACAAAGCCTCAATGAGTGCCTCCCGAAGATCCTTTGATAAATTCAAGGCATCCAGAATTGATAAATTGGCCGGTACTTGGGCCAGGTGTTTCAATATATCATACTTTTGATCCAAAGGTCTACATTTCCCAACAGGAACATGTGGTTTAACAAGTGCCTTAGAAGTTGATGCTTTGTTATTTGATTCATCTTGTACCAGGATAGGAGTTGGTAATACTCCTGGATTTATAAGTTTAGACCTATTAGGTATATTTACTTGCTGAGAGGAAGAAGATGGAACCTTCAACTGATCTTCCAGAATAATTGTGCTAGGGATGAGTCTGCCTTGTGTGGAAGAACTTGCTTGTTCTTGTTGAGCTCATTGAAGGGATCTACCATGAGTTTCTGCCGCATACATAGTTCTAGCAGGGGTAAAATTGAAATAGTGGCCTCTAAAAGATCCATGTCTTCCCCTGAATCCTGAGCCTCTAGAACTTCATCTGATTCCTCTATTTGATATAGGGAATTCATGCTCATCAAAATCGAAACTCCGACTGGAATATAGATCTGTTAATTGAATCATATTAACAAAACCAAAAATAAACTCTTCATCCGATGAAGACTCTGCCTGATTAGCCTGTTTAGGCTGTTCCATTTGGTGGGGAGGTGCCCGTAAATTTGAAGTTGATGGCATGAAGTCTGCCAGAGTCAAAGACAACTTAGGCTTTGACACATACTCATCTTCTTATGATTCTTTTTCTTTCTTTGAATCATGCCGTTTCTTTGAGGATTTTCCCTCTGATGAAGAGGGTTTTGTTGCGGCATTCATGGTAGAAGGCAAAATTGGTTTCTTTAATTGCATTCACAAAATAGCATGAGTTAGTTTGATCATATTTCTGACCATCCAATCATCATATTTTTGTGCATTTTTGTTCTTAACTTCTTGCCACTCGCCTTCCTCCTCTGGAACTATAGAAGTAACACATGCTACCTGAGCTGAAGAACCTTTTAATTTGACTTGTCCCGAGTCGAACATCTTTTTCAAGAGGTCTTTGAAGACAAAACACTCCTAGATGGGATGCCCCAACATTTGATGAAAGGGGAAATAATTGGGACGATCCTCATCTCCTTCCTTATTTGGCCTTTTGGGCCATGGAAACTGAACCAAATTATTTTCCAGAGCCAAAATGAAGTAACCAGGAACTTGTTTGTTTCATAAAGATTATTTTTTGATCTTCAGATCCTCAAATTGTTTTCATCTTTGATCTCTTTGATCGTCTTGACGAAACAGACTTTTTTGTTGGTGCTCAGGTAGTGGAGCCCTTCAAGAAGATGTAGGTTTTGAAGTAGAAGTAGGTATATCTACTTTTTTAAGCATAATTGTAGTAGTATTTGCTTTACCCATTCTTCTTCCTGGAGCTGACGGAATTATACGAGCCTTATCCTTAGTCTTTATAATAGAATCTTCAATATGTTGAGAGATTGAAGTATGGTCTCAAAACCCTCCTGTATATTTCACAGGGATCAACGACGTGCGTAATTTGTCACACAGATTTGCCACACAGATTGGAAATAGTTCTTCCTAAGGGAGTGATAAGCTTAGAGAATATGTTAATCCCTTCCAGTGAGCAATGAAATATGAGACCCTTTCATTCTCCCTTTGCTTACAGTTTGTAAGATCAAAAACTTTTGTATTTGGCAACGTTGAGCTGAACTGAAGAAGGAATTTTTTGCGAAGATCTTCCCACCCAGAAATTGAATGAGATTGCAAGCTTGTGTACCAAACAAAATCTGGTCCTTTCAAGTTTCACATGAAGAATCTGAGTTTCACTGCTTCTTGCTGTTCCGGATTCCCCATCATAGGATCGCAACAAGACATGTAATGCATCAAATGCTGTTCAGGATCACATGATCCATTGAAAATAGGGAATACAGGGTTCCCAAAACTTGATGGGGGAAGGACTGAATCTACCAATTTAGGATAAGATCTCTTTTTTGGTTGAACCTGTGCATGCTTCCCTTCCATAGTCTCTAACCGAACAATTAATGACTCAATGGTAGTTATTAAATTTTTGAGAAACATCTGGTTGAACTTGGACTTGGGAAGGTGCAATTACTGGAAATGGTACAGATGTGGTGGCTGGTACTGCAACTGATGGTAGCACTGCCAATTGTTGCTGTACTTGACCCGTAGGATTAGACCTGTGAGGGTGTACTGATAAAGGAGGATATTATTGATCCATTTTAGTAGCCACAACAAATTCCTTTGACTGACTGACTCTAGCATGCTTAGGAAGAAGACTGCCCTGAAGTAGTTCTGCATTCATCCTCCTCAATTCCTTCATTTCTTCCTCCTGTTGTGCAAATCTTTGCTCTAGTGAGAGCGATTGGCATTCTTCATAGGAAGGGTATGTAACCTGATTCTTTCCTTTCCCCTTGTCATCTCCCTTTCGGAGAGGGGGAAGTGTGTTACTTGAAGGATTACCTAGATTCTGGGTAATCCTTTGATTTTGTGTACACACACCTTCTTCATTTGTGTCTGTACGTATAACTTCTGGAGCATGAACCTCTTCATCTGAGTCCCCTGAGTGAGCCTCATGTTCTAGAGGATTAGCAACAATGGAATTAATGACATTAATTGATGCATAACGCATCATATCCCTACTATCATCATTTCTTTGATATTGTCTTCTGCCATGCACCTGATGAGACATTACCTTTTGTTGATTTGATCCCCCAAGAACATCTTGGCGAACCATAATTTGCATAAAATCTCCAGATAATTTGGATTTCGTTCCTCTTGTGTATTCTTCCCCAATTGAGAGAAGACCGAATTTCACTGAGGAGGGGATTGATGATTTGAAAAAGTCTCCAGTCCGGTGGACTGGGGCTGTTCCTGTTGCCTCTGCTCAACTCCTCAAATGCTATTTGTGGATTCTGAGGGTTGGGTTAAAAGAGTCCCCAGTCTGGCAAGCTGGGGTGGCTCTTGACATGCTATGTTTGAGACTTTCTTAAAATATCTCCTGATCTTGCGGACCTTAGTCCGAAAATAAGATGGATGCATCAATCGATATCCACTTTTATCACCCGGTTCAAAAGACTGTTGGATGATTTCTGACACTTCTGTCACTTGATGATGTGATTGATCTATACGAGAGGTCTGTTCAATATTCTCGTTTTCTTTATGCAGGAGTAATTCAACAACTTGTTCTCTGTATTCTTGATTTTGAGAATAACTAGTTGAGGCCTGTTCTTGGGCAAGATTTTGATTACAAACAAAACCCATTGACTGTGGCCAGCCATGGGCAATAACATTGCATGAGACCATTTTCGGTGGGCTTTGCTGACTGGAGATTACAGTGAAATGTAGTTCTCCATGAACACCCCATACTCTAACATGAATACCAGATGGGGCATTGTCAATTAACTGGCACAATCTTCTTAGTGCGCCATGGCATGAACGTTGAAGGGCTCTCTGCTGCTTTTCAGCCTTCGGATATCGAGAGACTGATAGAGATGCCAAATAAATTTGACATTGTAACCCTTATATTATCTTAAGATGATTTTCATATTCATCATAAGATAATACTTTCTTTTTCAATTGACAAATAGTTTTCCATATGTTAAGACGAATATCATGAATTCCATCTTCCGTCAACATCTCTGGAATGTCATACTGAGAGTCAGCCAGAGGCCAAAACATGACTGGCACTTCACCCTTCTCCAGTTGTTTTCTCATGTTCAACATTTCCTTTTTATCATTCAATGAAGATTCTTCTACCTTATTTGACCAGAGCTAGTGTTTCCTTGTTGCTTCATCAGATTCGACAAGATTGGTAGAGAAATCACTGATCAAACTAGAAGATGCATGACTTCGGGGTGGTTCGGAGAATGACCTACACCCTGGGCTATCTTCTTGTTGAGAAATTATTTCACCTACTAATGATAAATAATCAGACATGATTGGTTTCACATTTGCAAGTGCCTCAAGATAAGAGGACTTTCTCAGCACTACATTTTCCACTGGAGCATTTTCCGGGAAATGTGCATCACTACTACGGAGAGGACTTTCGCAGCGAAATTATTCATCATGGGGAGGACCACCATGTTGGGTTACAAAAAAATATGAGATCACTTGCTCCTTGATCTTCTGGACACACAGAGGGTTATTGTATCTCTCATATGAAGATGAAACTTCAAGATCAACCGAACTATCAGGAAGAAAGCCTTCATGAGGAAGTGTCTGTTGAAGACCTTCTGAATTAATGTTCCCACTATTGGGAACCGAGGGAGTAGAATCTTGGATTCTAAAAAATAACTGTCTGAGGGCTTCAAGAAATCCAGCATCGAGCAAGGCCTTGTTACATATTGGCTCTTGATCTCTTGACTATGCTGGGCGGGTCTTCTTCTTAGACACCTTCTTACTGACCTTGGAAACCACTTGTTGACAAAAGTGGATACTCTGAGCAAGTGTATGTGCCTGATCAAGAGAGATGGCCAGGTTAGGCTGACGATATCCACTCAAATCAAGTGTATGTTCCTGACTTGGTTGTCCGTATGATATGGGGGAGTATACCCCACAACCCTCTTGGACTGGAATAGATGTGTTTGTCTGTTCCGGAGTGAACTGTTGATGTGTCACCCCACTGTTAGGGATAAATTTATGTGTCTTTCCCTGAGATGCGGCTGAAGTTGTTATAATATCCTGAAAGGCATCCAGAATACGAGCAGGGATTTTCTTATGCTCTTTCACCATTGACATAATGTGCTAGGTGACTTCAGCTTCCGGAACGGGGATATATGTCCATTTCGTGCTCTGAGTAGGTATGTGTGCCTGCTCTTGTCCTCCTTTTCCTATCAGTGAATCCTGATAGTACTCAAGTGTGGGGGCAGAGAGTTGAGTCTTCCTCCTATTTGTCACCGTAGCTTTTCGACTGACTTCTCCGAGTGCTACCAAGTGAGACTGTTGGTAGGCTTGATCAATACTAGCAGATGTATGTGCCTGCTGATTGCAATTCACTGAACATGGTTAACGAGATTCATCATATGTAGTCAGACGAGCCTGCTGACTAGTTGATGACGTATAAACTGGTGTATGTTCTTACCTATAGTACTCCACCAGAATTGCCTGGTGGGATTGGCGTGATGCTGCTAGACGAGTCTGATGGACAGCAGAATTAAAATAGACGAGTGTATGTTCCCGCTAGTTTCTTACCACCAAGTTAGGTTGGTGGAATTCTCCGGAGATAGAAGAGATGAGATCCTACTAACTGTTGACCATATTTCACCTCTGGCGATTCATATTGCCTGCTCAGGTTCTAGGAACCAAAGCCGAATGCCTGGAGTCGATACCCTCATCATGTTGAGGGCAAACTGCCGCACGAGTCTGGCGGCAATTGTTAATGGGAGCCCTTGGGAAGGACTCCTACTTCCTTGAATTAAGGCCTTGAGGGACCTGCTCATTCACCTCCCTAGAATATGGGAGGGAATGGTGATTGCATTCTAGGGATAACGACCCGAAACAGTTGGAGACGGTAGTTAGCACCACCCGCTTCTTGATCACTGGTCGTCATTGTCTGGACGACCATGGTTAATTGTTCACATGGAGGGCTTGTCGAGCAGCCTCCAGAGTTGGAATGGTACCATGTTGATGGTACTCCTTAACCAGTGCATTTGATACCCAGAATTGAAGATGCTGAGTAGGTGATGTCTTCCTCAGAGCAGACGATGATCCAGCAGGAGTAACAGTAGTGGCATTTTTAGCAGAAGTTTTCATAGCAGAGGTATTCACAGATGTGAACTTAAGAGAAGACATTCTGGAAATGCAGAAGATCATGGAAAAGAGTGCCTGTTTGATATAACAGACACAATCAAGATATGTCCGGCTACTACATCTTTTGGATGAGAAAATATGCAATTGATTTTCTTGTTGGCCCTCTTATTGAGTTTAAATAGGGGCCTAACAAATAGGCAAAACATTATTTTAACTTGGTTAAGGATTCACGTCGGGTTCACCATTTTTTATTTCCTCTGGAATTGGGGATGAACTTGTTGATTGAAGGGTCAAACATTCCAATCAGTTTCTAATAGGTTTGTTCATAGAACCAGAAACCTCCAATGATTCCATATCCATTTGGACCTACTTTCCAAAGGTAGGTGCTCATTAGTTGTGGACTAATGAGACTTAGGAATTTTCATTGGTCGAGAGGATGGGAGGTCGGACTCATCACACCTTTTTTAGGGGAATTATTGTCTACTATGGGACTCTATTTATAGATTTAAGTTATGTTCTTGAATCCTTATTAAATTACCAGGTATAAAATGTGCTTTCCTTTAAATCTGGAAATCAATGATTGATATGTAGGAAATTTAGAGAATGTTTTATATGTATTTGAGGTTCTTCATCGATATAGAATCATCTGTATTTGTTATAGATTATTAGTCAATGGTATCCTTCGATACATAAAAGTCTCTTGGTCATTATGATAACCATACTGGTTTTAAAGCCACTCAGTGGGGCACTTGAAGTTTATTGTCATTTAGAAGGACATGGATTATTTCAGAGTTGGGATCGTACCCGCTGAGGAGCTACCAACGTATCCTTTGTTTTGGAAAAGGAATCAGAACCCACGTAGTTCGAGTAAGGGAGTATGATGTTTCTGCATGATTGATGTCTCAAAGGAATATGTCTTGATTACTTTTATGCTCTAAGCTCACGTGAGTCATGCTTGGTGTGAGAAACAAGAGGTATTGGTGAAACCAAACAATTGTGCCATGCAATGATGTGGGTCTTATGTATGTATGACTTCCCGAATAGATAAGGATTAAGATTTAATTTAGGGAAGAAATCCATAGATAGGTTCCATAAAGGTATATGTGCTTCATGGAGATTTGGATACACTAATCTTAGGACTTACTCCTAAGGAAGATTCCCAAGTTAGGAGGAGACTTATGATTGGGTTTTACTCCTGATAAGGAAGCCCAAGTCAAAAGGAATTATGACTGGTTAAGAGAAATTAAGACTAGTGATTATTCATAAGGAGGAGGCCCAGGTTAAAGAGATTTTAAAATTAAGGGACTTGGGGCTTACTCCTAAAGAGGATGCCCATATTTGAGACCAGGTCTTACTCCTAAGGAGGAGGCCCAGGTTATATGAATTATGATTGGGGATTACTTCTAAAAAGGAGGCCCAAATTAAAGAGGACTTAGGGCTTACTCCTAAGAAGGATGCCCATATTTGAGACTGGGGCTTACTCCTAAGGAGGAGGCCCAGTTTAGGGGACTTGAGGATTACTCTTGAAGAGGATGCCCCAATTAATGAGGATTTGGGGCTTACTCATAAGGAAGATTCCCATAGTAATGAGGATTTGGACTGGGGATTAATCCTGAAATGGAGGCCCAGGTTAAGGATTCTCTCATCTTAAGGGATGAGATTGAATGAATCAACTCTCTAACTTTAGTGACATAAAGATGTGAAAATCACTAGGTTTTGAGAGATATTCCATGGAACTCCTTTCAGATAAGGAATTTAAATCAAGAAAACATGCCATAAATGGCTTTGAAGAGTGTCTTGAAGATTAAATCTTGAATAGGAGAGGTGGAATGGCATAAGAGGGGTTAAATGGGAAGGAAGGGAACCCAAAAAGAGAGAGGCGCGTAAGTTCTGGCAGGTGCGCAGGTACTGCGTGGGCGCACAAGTATTGGTTGCGCAGGTATACCTCTGCGACACATGGGTACTTGCACGATCCTGGACCTGTAGAGTAATATTTGGGTGATTTTTGACCAAAGCCTTTAGAATCATCTTAAGGTACTTCCAGAAGAGTGGCGCGCGAGTTTCAATGGATAGGCAAGAAGGTGGGAATTTTGTTCATTTCCCTTAAGGGAAAAACATTTAGGCGCGCAAGTGTTAGTGATTTCTAACACTTAGACCTTATTCCTCTTGTTTAGACCTTCCGTTGTAGGTAAACAATTACATTAGAAGTGCTCAGAAGACTTGAAGAAGAGACTTGGGAGTTCAGAGCTCTATATCTAAATTCTGAAAAAATTTCCTCCTCAAATGGGGGGCCCACATGGTCTATTTATAGTCTAGAGAAGACCCCAGGAGGTTATCACTTAGGGCGTGCAAGTCACTTGCGCAACCACTTTCAGCGCGCAAGTGTACTTGTGCGACCATGGTAGAAGTTGCGCGACCTTTGCACAATGTTCTTCTTATTCCTTCCTTTGTCAATTTTTGATATGTGTCCAAAGGTTGAATCAATTTGAGATAAGATATTTCCCCTTTCCAATATTTAGACTCTGTGATAAAAGGAGCGTCAACAATGATTGATGACAAACACTTTTGAGGTAACCATTGAATCTCCTATACAAAATTCATACTATTCTAGAGATGAATATAATTATGAAAACATATCCAATGAGGGAATGTTTGAGTACTGAAAATTTCTTTAAGACGCATGCAATTAATTAAAATATAAATATAATGTTTTTAAGAAACAACATGCTCTCACCTCTACTATTAAATCTGAGCTTACTATAGAGAAAGGTAAAAATGATCAATTTCTTAAAAAATAATGAACTTAAACTATCAAATGAGAAATTGAAAAAGGATTTTCAAAAGTTTACTAATGGAAAGAACACTCTCATTCAAATTCTTGGTAAATAGGTTGCACCAAAATATTATATTGGTAAAAGTTATGAACCATGACGAAGAAATTTTTTTAAAAATAATTTTGTATCAAAATCTGGAAAATTAGGTTTTGTACCTAGATTTGAAAGATCTGCTGCAAGTTCTAGTAGTGGAAAATATTTTACTACTTTTAGTTTTTCCATACCAAATAGATTTTATTTTCCAATACTTTAGAAATTTTTTACAGGAAACCCATAAAGCAAGTATGGGTTCCCAAATAATTAATTACTAATATTACTAGACCCAAGAAATTTTGGGAAGAAAAATATTTTCTTGTTTGAATTTTCATTGTAGGAATAATGCTTGAATAGATCCTATAAAAGATTATGGTTCTTGGATATTGGATGTTCAAGACACATGATATGTAGGTTCTGGACACAACGGAAGCGCGTTGGTGGGTGTACCCAACTTTAATTTTAGTGTTAACAATAATCAATCCGAGATCTATCCCAAAAATAAAATGCCAGATCTTTGGTATAAAATGAAGAACGAAAAAAAATAGGGGAGTCTCAAAACCATAGATAAGATCATCATATGTTGGTTATAATTAATTTAATTAATTGACAATAATTACCTTGATGGAATTATTTCTTCATTGATGTTTCCGGTCATGATTCTATGTGATCCATCATTGCATCATAGAATCTAAGTGTAGGATTCCTCTAGTGGTGATCCACACATGCTCCACGTATCTCTGGACATTGCCGAAAGGATCTCCGGGTGCTAGCGTGAAAGAGCCTTCACTTGCGATGTCCGCCTTCAATCTCCTTAATCCGGTGGAGGTGGATCTCTCTCTCGTAGCTTGAGAGTGTTCTTGGTGGAAAAAAAAATTCTCTCTTGGATTGAGAGCTATTCCAAATCTGTTGAGCACACCCTAAAAAATGGCTAGGCTAATGAGAATTATATAACTGGGATTTTAACTACATATAATAATAAAATTAATTAATTAACCAAAAGCATTTATTCATTTCATTTAATTCTTAGTAATACCCCATGTCTAATAATAACAGTTACTATTATTATTACTTGACATGTGCCCAGCGAATTACACCTAATATTATTTAATTAAATAAATAATATTATTTATTATAAATTCCTAAAAAAAATATATGGCATTCATATTTAATATATATATTGTGTGTAATTTTATTTTTCCGTTTTTCTTTATTTCTTCCACCACATTTATTAGACCTTGAATAATGGCTATTTATTTCTCAAATAAATATCACTGCATTACTCGCTAATTAATATATTAATTCACCCACAATATATTCTATCGAATAACTAGTGTCTATATAAACACGATCAATAATCCTTGAATAATTATTAAACCACAGTCGAGAATAATCTTTATTCAACTTGTTAAATTAATATTTAACTGAGATACTTGGACACACTTAGTGTATGAACCTCTAGGCCTCTTTCTCAATGGCATTAGGCAGAGCCTGCCTATAGTCCAAGGTTAGCATCTAACAACATGCCAAGGCACCCATATAGAAAGAAGTTAACGCCGCAATGATGTGTCACCTCCTACGAACGCCTACTGTGTAATGTAATCCCTTTGTCTCAATATCTCGAATCAAGTGGGTTGCATGCTAGTGCCATCAACCCATGTGCTCAATTATTCTTTCTTTGAATTTCTGGAATTGAACTCACCCATTCCTTACCATGGACATGGATTTATTTAGGCTATATCAATTCCATCAAAGGGCTTGAGATATCTACTTATGTTATGGAACAGAAGGGACAAATCATTTCTCGCATTATCTATTAGTGTAGTAATACTCATGACGCACCCAACATATCCTACCTCACTACGAATAGTATGCCATCATAGTTTTTGTTAATACATCTAAGTGCATGAGTTGTAATATCTATTAATAATAATCTTAAAGTATAAGGACCAATGCACATGTTCGCATATAGGAACATCCAATGACACTATGAAATGTGGATTCCCTATTGGCTGGTCTCATTCTCATAATATCCTTCTGGATATTACCAAGGGTGACCACCATGAGAAGGTGCCTAAAAGTTTTATGAGTCCTCACCCCTAATGGACTGTATTATTTGTGTCCCTCAAATATCATCATCTAGCCATAGAACATATATTCAAGAACAGTGTTATGGAACTTCTAGTTTCTCATCATAGCAGGGGTCCGCTATGAACCTTTAATGCAACAGTTGTCTTTAGGACATTATCACATGCATTTTCACGCAGAAGAACAATCAAGATGTGATAATCTATTTATTAATGAATAAAGTACAAAGTAGTTTGTTCTAGGCCACCAAATCCAACAGACTCCCACTTGGACTAGAGCCAATAGTTTAAAACCTTTAACCCGCTAGCCCTCACATGATATTCCTACTTCTACTGAGATAGGCCTTTAGTAATGGGGTCTGCCACGTTATCTTTTGTGGACACTCTACTCACAACAACTTAAACACTTTGATATAAATACCTCAAGAGGTGATACTTTTGGAGTATGTTCTTTGTCCGTTGATGTGACCTTTGTAATTTTACAAGAGCCATCGCTACAATATGATCACAATAAAATGTTATGGAATCATTACTTCTAGGCACCACATCATTCTCCTAGAAAATTTTTCGAATCCAGATGGCTTCTTTGGCTGCATCAGAAGCCACTATATATTCGGACTCCGCTGTAGAATCCGCGAAAACTGGCTGCTTTGAATTCTTCCAGCTCACAACTCCTCCATTGAGATAGAAAAAATATCCAGATTATGACTTCAGATCATTCTGATCTGTCTGAAAACCACCATAATCATACCCTCGAATGACAATATCTTTATCTCATCCATACACTAGGAACATATCCTTAGTTCTTCTCAGATACTTAAGAATAGTCTTAACAACATTCCAATATTTTTCTCTTGGATCTGCATGATATCTGCCTACCATGCTCAGCGCATAGGAAACATCAATCCTAGTATATAACGTGGCATACACGATGGATCCTATAGCCGAAGCATATGGGATCTTACTCATTCTATCTTTCTCTTGTTGTGTTTGAGGACACATTTTCTTAGAAAGATGTAGGCTATGTGAAACTGGAAGCAATTCCCTCTTGGATTGTTCCATACTAAATCTCTTTAGTATCTGGTCAATGTATGTACCCTAACTTAGTCCAAGTAGACTCTTGGATCTATCATGAATGATCTTGATCCCTAGAACTTAGGCTGCTTCGCCCATGTCTTTCCTGGAGAAACACTTGTTCAACCAGTCCTTAACTGACTGTAAGATTGGTACATCATTTCTAATAAGCAATATGTTGTCAACATATACTACTAAGATAACGATCACATTCCCCTTAAACTGTTTACAAACACATGTCTCACATTCATTCTTAATGAAACCAAATTCCTTTATGGCTTCATCAAATCGAATGTTCCATGACTTGGATGCTTACGTTAATCCATAAATTGATTTATGCAACTTGTAATCCCATTTGGATTCACCTGGTATCAAAAACCCTTCTGGTTGTGTCATATTGACATCTTCCTGAAGGTTCAAATTAAGGAATGCTGTTTTGATATCCATTTTCCAAATCTTGTAGTCATGGTAAGCTTCTATGGAATGTATGATTCTTAAGGATTTAAACATGGAAACTGGAGAGAAGGTTTCATCATAGTCAATTCCTTGACACTATCTAAATCCTTTAGCCACTAGCCTTTCTTTATATGTGCTAACTTGACCTTCCATGTCCAGTTTTATCTTGAATACCCATTAGCATCCAACTTTCTTTACATCAACTGGATCATCGACCAGAACCCATACTTGGTTCTTATACATGGAATCCATCTCAAAATTCATAGCTTCTAGCCATATTGCATCTTCTAATATTTCTACTACTTATTTATAGGAGAGAGGTTCATCATTGTCTAACAATAATGATTCACTATCCTCAGTGACTAGGAAATCAAATCTCTCTGGTTCCCTTACCTCTCTTGATCTCCTAGGCAGTACTTGTGTTTCTGAAACCTCTTCTATGGGGACCTGTGGAACTTGTTCCTGTACCAACTCCTATGTATCTTGAGAATCAACTTTATCGACGTCAATCTTGCTCCCACTATCTTTTTTGAGTATGGGCTCCCTCTCAATAAAGACAACTTTTCTGGTAATAATCACTTTCTTGTTTGAAGGGTTATATAGGTAATATCCTTTCATTTCATTGGGATATCCTATAAAGATACACCTCATGCCCCGTGGTGCTAGTTTGTTTCCTGAGAAGGCCTTAACAAATGCCTCACATCCCCATACACATGTGTGTGAAAAATGGGTTTCTTTCCATTCCATAACTTAGAGGGAATTGCATTTTTCGCCTTATTTGGTACTCAGTTTAATGTGTATGTTTTAGTTTGTAATGCATATAACCAAAAAGATAATGGAAGATCTGCATGACTCTTCATCGACCTCACCATGTCCAACATGGTGCAATTCCTCCTTTCACTAACACCATTCCACTTTGGTGTATAAGGAGGAGTGAGATAAGATAGAATCCCAGACTCCCGTAGAATATTGATGATATCTTGGTTCGGATATTCTACACCTCGATCCGATTGAAGTTTCTTTATCTTCTTACCAAGATGATTCTCTACTTCATTCTTGAATTCCATAAATGTTTCTAAGGAATCTAACTTATACCTCATTAAGTAGACATAACCATATCCACTCAAATCATCAGTAAAAGTAATGAAGTAAGAATATCCACCTCTATCTTCTACTGGAAATGGTCCACACACATCTGTGTGCACCAATCCTAGAAGCTCTATGGCCCTTTCACCCTGTCCACCAAAAGGTGGCTTGGTCATTTTTCATTGTAAAAAAGCATGACATCTATCAAGTGGTTTTAGCTCAGTAGAGTCGAAATAGACATCTTGGAAGATCTTTGTCAAGCTCTTCTCGTTTATATGACCGATATGGTAATGCCACAACTGGGTAATGTATGAGTCATGTGAGTTTGTTTCGTTATTGATTTCCAACACTTGGTTTTCATAATTTAATACATATAAACCATTATTTAAATGTTCCATACCATAACATACGTTGTTCTTATAAAATTATCAACCCTTATTTCCAAACATTAAAATAAATCCATCCATATCTAAACATGATACAGAAATTATGTTTTTGGTAACACTAAAAACATAATAACAGTTATGTAAAACCAAAATCATCCTAGTTGGCATGAGATATGGTAATCACCAATGGCGAACACAGCCAGCCTTATGCCATTGGAAACTCAAATATCCACCTATCCTCTCATAATATTTCTAAATCTACTTGGTTCCTTCATTTGAATATAGATGTGAGCCCCAAAAGCTGTATCTAATACCTAATGTGTAGAAATGGAAGGATTACACTCGATAATGAACACACCTTTAGCATCCTAACGCTTCTGGGTGCAGTTCCTCTTCCAGCGGCCTTACTTTCGACATGAAAAACATATTGCCTTACATTCCTTTCCCTGCCTATGGATCTTCCCCTTCTTTGAGGGATAGTGCCCGGGGACTTCAGACCGTTTATAAGTCTTTGGCCCCTTTTCCTTGTCCTTCTTTTTCTTATTCACCATAAGGACTGTGAGTTTGTCACACCCCATGTCCTTATCTACGTGGAGAATCAAGGTCATAATTTCTGATAGACTCTTCTCATTTTTTCTCATGTTGTAGTTGATGATAAAGCTAGAGAAGGACTTGGGCAGTGATGATAGGATGAGATCTGTACGCAACTCATACGGGAACTTAATCCCTAATATGTCTAGGCGTTCAATGTAGACAATAAGTTTGACTACATGAGGCCAAACTGGCATAGACTCTCCAATATTAGTTGTAAACAAAGCATTGAAGATCTCATATCTCTACTGTCTCACCTTCTCTTGGTTGAGATCCTTAAGGTGAGACATCATGCTATACGCCTCCATGTTTTCATGTTGCTTCAAGAGCTCATTAGACATGGCCGATAGCATGAAACATTGGACATATGTGGCATCATCCATATGTTTTGTATATAGAGATAGTTCCTCATCACTAGACTCTTTTCTAGGAGCAACTGGAATAGGCTCTTCTATTATATACAAATTCCACTTGTGGCAAAGGATGATGCGTAAAAGCCTCTACCACTCTTGGAAATTGGTACTTTTGAGAAGGTTTTCCTTCTCAAGTATGGCTCGCAATGATATGTTTGAAGTCATTTTTCTGTCTGTTTCTAAAAATTAAGATGAGAAAAGTTTTATTACTTTATTACGATAAAACCAAGACAAATAATTAAATTAATACTTATTAGTCTCCCAATATTTTATCGAAATCCAATAGCCCTCACCCTTGTTTTCAGAATATTCTATTGCTTGAATATTCTAGTGGCAAGGATACATATTGCCCTTCGCATAACCCCAACTATGGTAGGTTAAGAAACTTGAAGAGTTTTAGGTAGGCATTCTAAATACCAACCACATTAACTCTCATCTCCTTGATCCGCTGAGTAGACTCCCCAATCATGAAATCCTGTTATTTTGGATTTTCTCAACCTTTACCGCTTGGTCACAAAAATTCTTGCTCTGGTAGTCAACCCTTGATGTGAACCAAGTCAATTGAACCGAAAACCCTGAATTAGAATTCCTTGATAATTGAAATCACCCCAACTAGGGTTGGTCAAGCACTTTGAGCTATGGTTCGATTCTAACCATGATTATGGAAGGCTATACTGACTTAATATTTATTTGAGGGATTTTATTCTTATATGTAAATTAAAAATTTATTATCTTTTTTACATGCTTGTTAATATTAAGTGGGATATACATAAGTGATTAACCATGTCTAAGATAATATTTATGCATAAGCCAGTATTATTTTAGTTCCATCTTGCATGCTTGTTTAATTCATTAATTGCATGATCATGATAACACACCCACAATAAATAAACCATAAAAATGACAGAAATAAAATAAATGGTATGATCATGAGATTTTTCTATTGGTTAGTTTATCTAGCACTTGATAAAATAACCCAAGACCTATGGGAGAAACACCTTGAACCTTTCAGGTTCATATTTATAGCTTTCCACCTATCCACCTTTGTATCTCATTGGATTGGTTTCACCTTGGATCCTGACTTGAGCCACCTCCACTAGCTTGGGAGCTCCATCCATTACATATACATTTATCTCAAATGCAGGTGAGGGGTAAAAAGGGGGTTTTACATAAAAGAAAACTTGGGCATGCAGGCCCTATATATTAATGAGGAGAAGGCTCGTAGGCCAAAAAAATTAATTTAAATAAATAAATTAAAAGAAACCATTCACATAAAAATGTCTTGGTCTAGCTCATGATCATACATACATGAAACGATATTTACACATAAATAAAACTAGCATTAAATTCTCTAATCTTTCTTGTTTAAGATAAATCACACTCGAATCAATTAATTATCTTTAATTAATCAATCCTTTTATCTTAAACCCTTTTATGAATTTCCTTGATATTCTCATCCATCATAATTTTAAACAAATAAATTAATTTAAAATTATCTTTGTATGTAACTTTTAACTTGGAGGAAACCCAGTGAATTCATGTTCATAACTACCCACTGAGTAGAAATGAACATTATGCAGATGTTAAATTAAACACATATATATAAAACACCTATCAAATGTTGTGCCTCATCTTTACGCTTGAACTATGGTAGACGTCTCAAGGGTTTTTATAATATAATAATAAATTTTAATAAATCTGTGTAATTGGGATGAGTACACGGTGTGTAGTTCTGACTACACGGCGTTTTATTACCACTTTTAGGTTCTGGGCGTAGCAGAAGCGTGTTGGTGTGTGTACCCAACTTTAATTTTACCGTTAACAACGATCAATCTGAGATCCATCATGATAATAAAACATTGGATCATTAGTATATAAAAATTTATGAAAAAGAAATAGGGGAGTCCCAAAACCATAGATAGGATCATCATATATAGGTTATAATTAATTTAATTAATTGCCAAGAATTACCTTCATGGAATTCTTTCTTCATCGATGTTTCTGGTCATGATTTGATGTGATACGTCGTTGCGTCGTAGAATAAAAGTGTAAGATTCCTCTAGCGGTGATCCACACATGCTCCACATATCTCTAGATGTCACCTAAGGGATCTCTAGGTGCTAGCATAGAAGAGCCTTTGCTTGCAATGTCTACCTTCAATCGCCTTAATCCAGTGGAGGTGGATCTCTCTATCATAGAATGAGATAATTCTTGGTGGAAAAAGAATTCTCTCTTGGATTGAGAGCTATTATAAATCCATTGTGCACACCCCCAAAAGATTTCTAGGCTAATGAAAATTATATAATTGGTATTTTAATTACATATAATAATAAAATTAATTAATTACCAAAAATTATTTATTCATTTCATTTATTTCTTAGTAATACCCCATGTCTAATAATAACAGTTGACTATTATTATTACTTGAAATGAACCCAACGAATTACAACTAATATTATTTAATTAAATAAATAATATTATTTCTCATAAATTCCTAGAAAAAATACACGGCGTGTATATTTAATATATACATGGCGTGTACTTTTATTTTTCCATTTTTCTTTATTTTCTCCAAAACATTTATTAGACCTTGAATAATGGCTATTTATTTCTCAAATAAATATAACTATATTAATTTCTAATAAATATATTACTTCACCCACAATATATTTTCTCGATTAACTAGTGTCGAAATAAATGAGATCAGGCATCCTTGAATAATTATTAAACCACAATCGGGAATAATCTTTATTCAACTTGTTAAATTAATATTTAACTGAGATACTTGGACACACTCAGTATGTGACCCTTTAGGCCTCTTTCTCAGTGGAATTAGGCGGAGCCTGTCTAAAGTCCAAGATTAGCATCTAGAAACATGCCAAGGCACCCATAGAGAAAGAAGATAATTCCACAATGATGTGTCACCTCCTACAAATGATTACCATGTAATGTAATCCCTTTATCTCAATATATCAAATCAATAGGGTTTCATTCTAGTTCCATCAACCCATGTGCTCGATTATTATTTCTTTGACTTCACAGAATTGAACTCACCCATTCCTTACAACATCCATGGATTTATTTAGGCTATATCAATTCCATCAAAGGGCCTGAGATATCTAGTTCGGTTATGGAACAGAAGGGACCAATCCTTTCTCGCATTATCTATTAATGAAGTATTACTCGTGACGCACCCAACATATTCTACCTCGCTGTGAATAGTGTGTTGTCACAGTTTTCATTAATACATCTAAGTGCGTGATTTTTAATACTCATTAATAATAATATTAAAGTATAAGGACCAATACACACGTCCGTAGATAGAAACTTCCAATGACACTATGAAATGTGTATTTCCTACTAGTGGGTCTCATTCTCATAATATCCTCCTGGAAATTACCTAGGGCACACACCATGAGAAGGTGCCTCAAAGATTTATGAGTCCTCACCCCTAATGTCCTGTTTTATTTGTATCCCTCGAATAAAATCATCCGGCCATATAACATATATTCAAGAACAGTGTTATGGAACTTTTGGGTTCCCATCATAACAGGGATCCGATATGACCCTTTAATGCAACATCTGTATTTAGTACATTATCACATGCATTGTCATGCAGAAGAACAATCAAGATGTGATAATATATTTTTTAATGAATAAATTACAATGTAGTTGGTTCTAGTCCATCAACTTCAACATGATAGGGGACTAATCGAGCTTCAAGAATCTTATAAATATTGATGGTGGGTATTTCACTATTGGTGACAATTCTAAAGGAATAATAATTAGCCTTATTCAAATCAGTAACAATAATTAAATTTCAATTTCAAAAGTACTTTTTTTTGATGGATTAAAGTAAAATCTGCTCAGTATCTCTCATTTATGTGATGATGGTTTCAATGTTAAATTTGAAAATGATGTATATAATGTGTTTAATTCTAAAAATTTGTTAGTATTTACTACTTTTAGAAATGGGAATGTTTATGTTGTGAACTGTGATTCTTTAGTTTCTCAAAATGTTTCTTTATTAATTTTATTTCATAAATAAACTTGGATTTGGAATTGGATATTAGGAAACTATAACACTCATTGACTTAGAAATCCTTTAAGGAAAGGGTTAGTCAAGGATCTACCCAAACTAGAATTTCCAAACAATAAAGTCTGGAATCCTTTTCGAAAGGGAAAATAAGACAAAATATCTTTTAAACCAAATAAATAAGTTTTAACTTCTCAACCACTTGAGTTGGTTCACATGGATTTGTTTGGACCATCTAGAGTTTCAAGTCTCAATAGGAAGAACCATGTCTATGTTCTTATAGATAACATTTCTAGGTATAATTAGACCATCTTTTTAGCCCACAAGAGTGAAGTTTATTCTTAATTCACCTGGTATTCTAGATCTATAGAGAACCTAAGTGGTCTTAGGATAAAAACCTTAAGGAGTGACCATGGTCGCGAGTTTGAGAACCAATAGTTTGATTATTGTTTCTCACAAAATTTCTATAATCAAAACGTCTATGATACTAGGACACACCAGTAGAATGGAGTTGTAGAACGAAGGAATAAAACCTTATAAGAAATAGCTCATACAATTCTTAAAGAGTATGAATTACCTATTTATTTTAAGGGTGAAGCTATCAGTACAAATTGTTATATAATTAATAGTTTTAATCAGACTAATAATTAAGAAAAATACTTGTGGTCTATGGACCAATAGGAAACCCAAAGTTAGCTACATTAATGTTTTTGGTCGCAATATTTATATTCTCAATATTAAGGACAATATTGAAAAATTTGCGTCCAAAAGTTATGAAGGAATTTTCCTAGGTTATTCAACCTCTAGTAAATCCTATAGAGTTTTTAATAAAAGAACAAAATGTGTGAAAGAATCTATAATTGTTAAATTTGATGAAATAAATCCACATGAACCTAAAACCCCTCTTGAAAATATTGAGAATGATCTGTCCAATCTGTACATAAATGCTAAACTCTCTGATTATGTGGTTAAGAAAAGTGAAAAATACTCTAGTTCTAGAAAATATCCAGAATCTAATCATAGTGAACCTAAACCTACAAATGAACCTAAAATAACCAGTCCTTCCTTTTCTAGATTTGTTATAACCCTTAATAACCATCCATTAGATGATGTAGTTGGAGACTTAGATAGAGGGACACAAACAAGAGCTTCTCTTAAGAACCAGATTGAACATCAAGAATTCTTGTCATAGCTTGAACCTAAAAACATTAATGATGAAATCAATGATGAATTTGGGTGATAGATATGCAAGAATATTTGAATAATTTTGAAAGAAAGAAATTTTGAAAACTAGTGGATAGACCTAAAGAAACCTTATCCATAGGCACTAAGTGGGTCTTTAGATACAAAGTAGATGAAACATGCACCATAGTGAGGAACAAGGTAAGACTAGTTTTGTAAAGATATATTCAAGAGGAAGGCATTGAATATGAAGAAAACTTTTCACTAGTTTCTAGACATGAAGCCATTAGAATCCTCATAGCATATACAACTCATCTCATTTTAAAACTATATCAAATAGATGTTAAAAGTGAATTGTTAAATGGGTATACAGTTGAGGATGTTTTTTTGAACAAACCACTAGTTTCAGAAACCCTCATTTTTCCAAATCATGTTTGTAAGTTAAAAAAGGATTTGTATGGTTTAAAATAGGCTCCAAGAGCTTGGTATGATAATCTATGTACTTTTATTAATTCTAAAGGTTTTACAAAAGGTATATATAATCCGAATCTCTTTATAAAAATAATTTCTAAATATTTTTTAGTAGTTCAAATCTATTTTTATGACATTATTTTTGGATCATCAAAGAATTCTTTATGTATTTATTTTTTAAAAATGATGCAAATTGAATTTGAAATAAGTTTAATCGGAGAACTCAAATAATTTCTTGGATTTAAAATCTTTCAAAATAAATAAGGTATTATTTTAAATAAAAGTAACTATACTAAATATCTTTTAAAAAGGTTTTTCTTTGATAGTACAAAAATTAGTGATACTCCAATGAGTACCACCTGTAAGTTGGACATTGATGAAGATAGAAAATATGTGGATCATACCAATTACTGAGGGATGATTTAAAGTATACCTTAATTGAATAATATCTGGAATGATATAATGTTTAGTGCATGTATGTGTGCCCATTTTCAAGAAAACCCCAAAGAATCTCATTTAAATGTTTTTAAAATAATTTTCAAATACCTCAAGTATACTACTAACTTAGGATTTTTATACCATAGAGGATAATCATTTGATTTTGTTAGTTATTCAAATTCTAATTTTTTTGGTTGTAAGTTAGATAGAAAAAGAACCTCTGGAACATGTCAATTTTGGGAAAGAATCTAGTATCATGTTGTAGTAAAAATAAAAATTCTATTGCATTATCTACTGCTGAGAGTGAATACATAGCTGGTGGTAGTGTTTGTGCTCATATGTTTTTGGATGAAACACACTTTGTTAGATTATGGATATCATTTTAGACACGTCTATATAAACTGTGATAATACATGTGCTATTAACATATCAAATAATCCTATTTCTCACTCATAAACAAAACATATTGATGTAAGAAATCACGTTTTGAGAGATCATTATCAAAAAGGTGATATAACTCTTGAATTTATTGGCACAAAACATTAACTTGATGATATATTTACTAATCCATTAAACTCAAAAATAATGATTTACATAAAACAGGAATTAGGGATGATTAAAGTTTAACGACCTACTATTAATAAATAACCATTAAAAATTAGTGTGGATGAATCACCGATAGGACACTGGTAATGTCTCACTGACACTGAAAATGGATCACTGATAATGTCATTCCAAAATCGACAGTGACATGATGATAGTGTCATACTAACACCGACAGTGTCATGCTGACAGTGTCACACTGATAGTGTCTTACTCACACCGATGATGTGTCACTAATGGCCACTCACTGATAGAACTCGCCGACTATTTTTATTTTTTTCAAAATGAATTTTGTTTACTTATTTCTTTGTATTTTACTTGGATTATTCGATTTATGGTTTATAAAACCCTAAATGATAAAACTGAGTTGATCTTACATACTTCTTACTCTTAGTCTTCCACTCTCACACTCTTACCCTTAAGATCTCTTTACCTTCAGCCCTTTCACCTTCTTACCTTCAACAGAACCCTTGATATGGTTATAGTAAAATGATTCTTGGAATGATTTAGATATGAGTCGCAACCCATGAAGAGACATAAAGGATAATTGAGCAAGTCTAAGCCAATTCTTCAAGGACTTAAAAACCGTGTGGTAACACCTAAAATAGATTTTCACTCAGAATGGTTATTAACAAGTAATTCTCTCTTGTTAAATGTGATGAAGACACAAGGATGGTTAGAATGGTTCTCAAATAATTAAAGACCTTATTAACCTAGATAGATACATGAATTTTATCTTTATTCTGAGTTTATTTTGGAAGGTGGTGAGACATATTGTATTAAATCTATGGTGAATGAAATAAGAGTATCATTTTATCCATGGCACTAGGAAGAATGTCTGAAGGTACCTCATAAAGGAATTTATGATGACTATTTGGGGAGTTTTCCTCCCACAAGGTATTTCTTTTGTTATGAGAAAACTTTGGGTGATCTAACTGTTAATGAAGAGCTTAGAAGACCAATTTCTACTCAGTTGGATGGTGAAAGCATATTGTTATTCAAATTCATCCAACACCAGTTGTGTCCCAAGAAAGAGGACTTTGCTTCACTCAAGTATCAAGATGTATATATACTATACTTTCTGAAGAAAGGGAATAAGGTAAATCTATGTGGGTATTTGATAGTCCATATGAGTGAAATAATAAATATTTATTGCAAGTCAAATCCTCAATTTTACGCAATAATTATACCTTCCATGCTAAATTCCAAAGGATGTGTAAGTGAAGATGAAGAAACCATCTCTGTTTGTAGTGGAATATGCCTAAGTAAGGATATTTTCAAGAGAATGATGATAAATTGAAAACCCTAAACAAGTTAGTGGGTTGGAGATGATGAGAAATTATATGATAATTTCAACCCTATTGACCATCTATCTTAGCCAAAAGATGTAGTTGATCCTGTTCTGCCACCAGATGCTGATGTTGTCTATTCTGATGAAGAGGAAGTGGCTGAAACTGGTAGAGAATCTTAGTCTCCTATAAATGATAGTAGTGAACATGATATTGGTGAAATTCCAAAGGGGATGACTTTTGGACCTACTAGTCCACCTTTATCTCTACCTTCTAAGGAAACTATTCTAGATGAGGATGATGATGAGACTGAGGAATCAGGTAGTGTGGATTATAATATCCAATCTAATGGTTTAGATGAGGAAACTGGATAAGAACAAGAAAAAAGTGTGGAAGAGAAAAGTGGTAATGAAGGTGAAGGCAGTGGTAGTGAGGAAGAAGGTGAAGAATCTGGTGATAAAAGTGAAGATAATGGATGAGATGAAGCTGAGTAGGAAAGTGGTGAAATTGATAGTAGCTTGGATCACCTTGGTGATGATCAAGGTGCTAATTTAGAACCTGTTGGTATTGTGGATCATGAATAAATTATAGAACCTCTTGAAGCTAGTGCTGAAGAAGGGTAAGTAGTTCAAGTTCATGGTGAAGTATAAGCATAGGTAGCTCTTGTACCAAGATTAGTTTATACTAGAAGAAGAGATCAAATTTCAAGGGAGCCTCAAGAAAAGAAAGTGAGAGTTGATACACTCACTCATTTTAATTCTAGTATGGTATCTGAATGGGAGAAGAATCAAGGTTATATTTCTCTAGGTATGGATTATTCTAATTTATATGCTGAGTATGTTGTAGCTCTTCCAAGGAGACCAATAGTTGAGGAACCTATTCATTCTGAGACACCTCTAGTAGTTGCATCTGCTTCTACTCCTGCACCTCTAGTGACTTCAGTACCAGGTGACTATATCACCAATTATTATTTTGAAAGGTTTAAGTAAGATTTGATATCTCTTATTATAACTTTATCTCAACCTAAAAATTCTCCTGTTCCCACTCTAAGTGAAAGAGATATTTATATTCTGATAGAAAGAGTGGTTTCTCAAGTGGAACCTAGGATGATCTTAGTTGTTGAAACTATAATAAAGGATAACTAGAGCATGAGTAATGAGTTGAATGAAATGGTTTTTGGCCATAAATAGATTTACTATTGATTATAGTACATCATTAGATAAAGTGATAAAGACTTTTTAGGAATCTTTTTATAGAAATGTTCTTGCTCAACCTCAGACCTCTGATATTGATATGAATTAGTTGAGATAAGAACTCGTAGATATAGTGAAAGGTGCATCTAGCTTAGAATATCTAGTTTCATGCCCTCCAGATATTGAGATGGCCAGGAATGTGATCAGAGAAGAGATTCAAATATTGATGGGTGGCACTGATTATGAGAGTCTCTACAAGATTATGAAGAATAGTGATCACATCTATGAAATGGTGAGATTCTATACCAAAGGTGATACAGAATCACAAGAAGAAATAACTAATAAAGTGTATTTTTTTATTTCAATAGAATATGCACTGATCATTAGATCACCATCCACTTCAAGTATTTAGTTGAGAATATGAGACTTCCTCCAGTGACACCAGATTTAGAGATCAGGTGAAGCTACTTAAAGAGTTTACTCCTACCATTGTGAATTTTATAGAAAAAAGGATCATTTCACCAAGGATATGTAATATGTTGGGAAGATTATCATGTATTTCATAAACCTTCTCAAGACTTATCTTCTTTTCCAAATTATTGTTGTTATTATACCAGATGTCTCACCTCTCAGACTAGTTCTCCAATATACTACATCTCCTACTATATATTTTCCTTATTAGGAACTCTCTACATCTCAAGATTTCAAGCAAATCTATCCTAAAATTTTTATGGAGATTATTGGCCCTCCTTCCTCCTCTAGTATAAGCTTGGCCCCTTCAGTGTTTTATGGAGTTCCATTTCCTCCTCTCATAATTTTCTCTGAACCTCCAATAACAACCTCCACATCTAATGCTCCTACCCCTACAAATTTTGATAAGGGAAAGGAATTGGTTGACTCCTCTTTGAAGAATAAGTTGTTTGGACCACTTGTTTGATATGGCTGCTTTGTTGTACTTTTGTTATCTTCTTCTCTAATGTAATTTCACTTGATTATGAAACTCATTATCACTTCATTCCTTTATTTTTTCTCTACTTATTTATATTCTTATTTAATATTTAGTCTTTAATTCAATTTACTCTTTTTGATAATCCCAAAATGGGGATAAGTCATTATGAATGATTTTTAACTTTGGATAATAAGGAAACATGAAAGGGAGATCATGATCTTTCATTTTTTTAAGAAAAAAAATAATGGGTAGATAGTAAGAAGAATGAAAAATTTCCTCAATATGAGTCAACTGATTGTGATTTATAATTTCAAGATCTGTGATCATCAAAAATGGGGATATTGTTGGACCTCTCTATTTTTAATTCTCACAAATCATGTCAAATCATGTTTAATCATGTCTTAAGTTTTATGTTCAAATATTCTTAATTATGATTATCTATTTTCAACTATATTTTTAACATACTATGTTAATGTTTATAATATAAGATAGTAAAATAGACAAAAATGGAAAAGTATGAGTCACTGATGTCTTGAATCACCAACATAAGTACGTGCTACCGACGGATGAGTCACTGATATCAATGACTCACCGACACATCGACCTACTAACAGAAGGAATCACCGACACATCAACCTACCAACATAAGGACCGACAGATAGAAGGAATCATAGATACATTGATCCATCGATAGAAGGACTCACTATAACGACCCATACTTTACATACATTGTTAATACTTCAAAATTGAAGCACACTTATTACAACATATGACAAAACCACAAAGGACCGTATATGTATAGTGTCTTTAGAAACTGGGAAACATAAACAACTGGTTCATAAATCTTCTACAGTGTCTCCCATTTATTTCATCATATCTAGGGTCCCTTTTAGCATATTCTACTTAATATCCATCTTCCTGACCTGGGGAAAAGAAAACATAAAAGGGTGAGCTCAAATGCTCAGCAAGGGAAAATAAAGGAAATAAAAATCATATCATATCTTTTTGAAAATCATAACCTGCAAAAGAGATCATAATATCTTAACATGGAAAAAATCATAGAAGTGAAAATGAGATCCCCATAATCATAACATAAAACTTGAAACTTTGTGGCATGCACACATAATCATGGAAAATCATTTCTTGTTAGTCATGACTCATTTCCAAGACTATCTTAGTGGAAAAAGTCCCTTTCTGAACTGAGTCACCCTCGTTCCAGTCCTGTTTCACTGAACCGGTATAACCTACCATTCCAGCCATGTTTATCTCATGAGATATAAAACCTTTACCCAATGCATTGGAGGGAGATATAGGTCCCACCCATCTTATAATGAATCCTTTCTTATGTGTGCCACATAATCATAAAACATACATCATCGCATAACACATGTAACAAAAATGGGATTCTTGAAACATCATGACATCATAAAACAAACCATATAAGGTAAATGACTTCATAAAAATAATTCCCTCACAACATAATAAAATCAATGTAATAATAGGGATAAAAACATAACCCTTTATTATCTTATATGGAAAATAATTTTGATAAAACACTTGAACTCCATTCTTGAGGAAAATATCCTTTCTTCTTAAAAAAAACACTTTTATTTTCTTAAAATGTCATAAAATTCTAAACTAAAAGAATTTGATTAAAAATAAACTTGAAAACTTGTAAAGGAAGCTTCTTGGAAATAATGTTTTAAAAATCCATTCATGCCGTATAAGTTAAAAAAACATTCTTCCCGTACTTTTTTCGGAAAAGTCAAAAAGTACCTCGTATGAAAAACGACAAAAGATTCCATTCATATCTTTTACTAAAAACATAACGAAGGGTAAAATTGGATTTAAAAAATTGAAGGTGAATGGAAATAATATTACATATCGAGGAAACATGGATGTGGATGATAAAATACACCCCAGTAAATTTCAAAGTATAAACAATCTCGGATAGAAATGAGATTGTGATATTTCCCTTACCTTAGGTACGATTTGCTTTGTATGTGTCCGAAGCTCCTGTATAATGGTTTAAATAATGTTATTGACTTATTCCAGAATCATACATATTTATATGATATCATAAATGGTCATATTCTTAGCTTCTTGTTAGTAATATTTCATTGTTACTTGTTACTCGGGTCTTTATTGCCTTTTGTTCTTATGCGTGTTTTGCCGAATAAATTCTTAGTCTTCTTGTAAGGTTATAGATACCTTATATCCAGAATGGTATTAGTGTAACATATATCATATTTATTAATTCAATTCATTTATATAATTACTATGTAATGATGATCATGTAGAACGAGTCGCATCACATCGTGGAGACGGTATTCCGTACGTACGCACGAGTGATGATATCGTTCCTATGATCGTGGAACTGTATTGGAGTATATATATATTATTTCAGTATCAATATTACTTTATAATAATCATAAATAGTTACTCATTACACCATTATACCCATCCTTGTAAAGTTATGGTGGAAAAATAGATTACACCACGACGTGGAGACGGTATTCCGTACGTACGCACGCGCGGTGATTTCATTTTTCTGTAGGATGGATAGAAGGTGAATTAGGGTTGTTTAATATTTATAATAACATATCAGTATGTAAGTAATACTGATGTTATTACTTTATCATGAAACAACTAAAGAAGAAGAAGTTGAAGAAGAAAGAAATTGAAAAGATCAGTAGTGGATATTACCTCTTCTTTGGAACGCCTCTTTGAATCCTCCACTTAGGGAACTAAGATTGGTCTTTGAAGAAGACAAGGACCTCTAGGATTATTCTAGGGAAGTGTAGAGGAGAAAATGGAAGGGGTTGGCCGAGCTTGAGTGCTCAAATTGGTGTGAGGAGGAGGGGGAGGAGGTGCCCTTTTATAAGGGAGGAGAGGGGCACCTTAGGAATATCTCAAAATATTATTTTATATTAAAGTCAAAATCGGTATATAATGGTTCCAAAGGGTCTTATTTCGAAGCTAAAGTGGGGATGGGTCTAAATCCTATCAACCAATAGGATTTATACAAGTTTAGGGTATTATTTTAACCTTATCAATTAGATTTAACTCTAAGTTAAATAATTTAACTTTTACCGTGTCTTTTTGTTTTCTTTCACTATATGGTTAATACACTTACTATAACATGCCAAACGAACCCCAAATTGTTTATTATCAATATATATATCCTTATCTAAGTCATTTGGCCGAACCTTAGATTTTTAGGAATAAAATAACAATTAATAATATAATATTTGATTTAAAAACTATTTTGTGTCAATTTTGACACTATTTGATTTATGATTTTTGTGAAAGTCATAACAGAATTATATGTTTGAACCAAGTTGATTAAATCAACATTAATATATCATAGTAACCTATAAAATTAGTGGAATTCATAAAAAGTCTCAAATTACATTTATTTTGGTGTTTATAACATCAATTATGTCAATATTTCATTAATAAGATAATTACTGCATCATCATTGTGTCATAAATAAATTAAATTATTTAATGTCTAAAAATTACAAATAAAATACCATTATGTAAGAAATATTTTTATCTTTATAATGAATATTTATAGTCGAATTTATCTTATGTATACTCCATATTAAAAATGATTTACTTATTAAACTTTGATTTTAACTATTTTAACCCTTCTTTAAATAAATTAATAATAAATGTACTAATCTAATCCAAGTGGGCCTAAATGGTCATATTTTATTCCTAAGTTTGTTTTTGGTCGAATTACACTTGTCCAATAGAATTAGGACATGTGTTAGGGTAATATTAATATCATATTACCCTTAGTTACCCTATTTACTATTAACCGCGGTAAAAAAAGTAAAAAGTTACTATTCACCAAAAAATTATTTTTATCTCATTGAACCACATTTTACTTACTGATATCAACCGTGTCTGTCGGATTTTTGAAATTCCATTCACAGAAGCGGTAAAATTAAGTTTTATGCAAAATTCAGTTTTTAACCTACCACTTAGAGGTTTCACTATTCATCAAAAATTGAAAGTTTTCAGAAAAATACCAAAATTTCACCCTAGGCTAATTTCGATATTCTGAGTCCAAAAATGAAGTCCATTTTGAAAAATAAAATTTATAAAATTTCAAAAAGTGGTTATTACTATTCATAACGGCTAGTTTTAATATCATATTGTTGTTTAGTGAAACTCGGTATTGCGTACGACGCAAGCTATCGAGGAAGGTCACGATTGCGTGTAAAGCAAGCCAAGAAAGTGTTGTGTAGAAAAAGATTCCTTTGATGATTCATATAACATAAAAGTCTCGGGTGTTACATTCTACCCCCCTTAAAAAGAATTTCTCCCTCGAAATTCGTCACTTTGTAACAAATAGATGAGGATACTTCTCCCTCATCATATCCTCAGGCTCCCATGTAGCTTCTTCAAGTTGGTGGTTCCTCCATAAAACTTTCACCAATCGAGTGGTCTTGTTTCGTAGGACTTTTTCTCTACGATCCAGAATCTCTATCGGCTGTTCTTCATAAGAAAGATCTTGCTCCAACGGTACAACTTCTGAGCTGAGTACATGTGAAGGATCTGGTATGTACTTTCTCAGGAGAGATACATGGAACACATCGTGAACTTGAGAGAGATTCGGTGGAAGCGCCAATCGGTAAGCTACCTTCCCAACACGATCTAGTATTTCGAAAGGACCGATATATCTAGGGCTCAACTTCCCCTTCTTCCCAAATCTCATAACCCTCTTCCAGGGAGATATTCGTAAGAACACTTTATCACCCACTTCAAACTCTAGGTCTTTTCTTCGGTTGTCGGCATAGCTTTTCTGTCGACTCTGAGCTGCTCTTATGTGTTGTTGAATAGATCTGACCTTTTCTGCCATTTCATCAACGAGATCAGGTCCTAATAGTTTTCTTTCCCCAACTTCATCCCAGCAAGTTGGAGTCCTACATTTCTTTCCATAGAGAGCTTCATAAGGAGCCATCTGAATACTGGAGTGAAAGCTATTATTGTAAGAAAATTACACCAAAGGTAGGTGTTGATCCCAACCTCCTTTGAAATCCATAGAGCAAGCTCTCAACATATCTTCTAGGGTTTGAATTGTTCTCTCAGACTGACCGTCTGTCTGGGGATGATAAGCAGTGCTGAAACTCAACTCTGTATCCAGAGTATGCTGAAGACTTCGCCAGAACTTCGAGGTAAATCTCGGATCCCGATCAGATATAATAGAAAGTGGCACTCCATGTAATCTTACCACTTCCTTTACATATATCCTGACAAGCTGATCTAGAGATAAATCCTCTCTAATAGCAATGAAGTGTGCAGACTTTGTAAGACGATCAACTATGACCCAAATAGCATTATTGCCTTTGGATGTTTTAGGAAGTCCTGTGACAAAGTCCATAGTGATGTTTTCTCATTTCCATTCGGGTATGGGTAATGGTTGTAACATCCCCTTAGACTTCTGTCTCTCAGCTTTAACTTTTTGACAAACCAAGCATCGAGAGACATATTCAGCAACATCTATTTTCATGCCATCCCACCAGAAGTACTCTTTCAGGTCCCTATACATCTTCGTGCTTCCAGGATGAATAGAGAATGATGAACTATGAGCCTCATCCAGCAGCTCCTTCTTTAATTCGGGGATGGGAGGAACACAAACCCGATTCTTGAACTTTATTATCCCATCACAATCAAGGTTGAACTCAGGAACATTTCTCACCTTCTTTTGTAACTCGACATCTTCTTTCTGTGCCTCTTTAATCTTCACATGTATAGATGGTTGAACATTCATTTGAGAAAGATAAGATTTATCCCCTTCCATTATAATTCCAAGATCCATCCTTTGTAAATCCATAAATATTGGATCTTTTGTGATCCTCATCATGGATAAACTAGCATGGTCTTGTCGACTTATTGCATCTTCCACCTTGTTTTCTTTCCCAGGGTGGTAATGGATTGAGCAGTCATAATCCTTAATCAGCTCCAACCATCTTCTTTGGCGCATATTCAGCTCCTTTTGTGTGAAAATATACTTTAAACTTTTATGATCAGTATAAATATCACACCTTTCACCATAAAGGTAATGCCTCCAAATATTTAATGCAAAGATTACCGTAGCCAACTCCAAATCATGTGTTGGGTAATTTTGCTCATGGATTTTCAACTGTCGTGAGGCATAAGCTATCACCATATCATTTTGCATAAGAACACACCCCAATCCCTTCTTGGATGCATCACTGTAGATCACAAACCTTTCTCCACTACAAGGCAGTGTGAGCACAGGTGCACTGGATAACCTTCTTTTCAACTCCTTGAAATTTTCTTCACATTCCTCTGTCCAGACAAACTTAACTCCTTTCCGAGTCAACTTGGTGAGTGGATTAGATAATCATGAAAAATCCTTTACAAAACGTCGATAATATCCAACCAAACCAAGAAAACTTCGAATCTCAGTTACTGTTGTTGGTCTCGACCATCTTTCGATAACCTCTATTTTTGCTGGATCCACAGATATCCCCTCTTTTGAGATTATGTGACCCAAAAATGCAAATTTTTGAAGCCAAAATTCACACTTGGTAAATTTGGAATAAAGCTTCTCCTTTCTCAGGGTCTTCAATATAATTCTCAAGTGATCTTCATGTTCTTCCTTGCTCTTTGAATAAACAAGAATATCGTCTATAAAGACTACCACAAATTGATCAAGATAGTCTCTAAAGACTCTATTCATTAGATCCATGAAGATAGAAGGGGCATTAGTAAGACCAAATGGCATCACTATAAATTCATAGTGTCCATACCTTGTACGGAAAGCCGTCTTTGGTATATCCTCCCTTTTGACCCTTAATTGATGATACCCTGAACGAAGATCAATCTTGGAAAAGTATTGAGCTCCGCATAGTTGGTCAAATAAGTCATCAATGCGTGGGAGAGGATATTTGTTCTTGATAGTGATCTTGTTAAGTTCTCTATAATCAATGAAGAGTCTCATTGATCCATCTTTCTTCTTAACAAATAGAACAGGTGCTCCCCAAGGTGACGCACTAGGGCATATGAATCCCTTATCAAGATTCTCTTGGAGTTGCTTCTTCAATTCCTGCAACTCAATTGGGGCCATTCTATAAGGTGTCTTTGAAATAGGCAAAGCACCCGGTACGAGTTCTATTGAAAACTCAACTTCACGATTTGGTGGAAGACCCGGTAATTCCTCCGGAAAGACATCATCAAACTCCCGTACAATGGGCATATTCTTAATCGTGAGTTTCTCACCAACCATTTGAGATAAATAACCTTCATTTAGTGGAATCAAGACCCATAAGATGGAAGGAATTTCCACTGGAAGGTTATGTGCATCCTTGCATTGATAGACGATTGTAGATTGATCTGGAATATGAAATGTGACTTCCCTTCTTTGGAAATTGATATGAGCTCCATGTAGAGAAATCCAATCCATGCCAAGAATCACATCAAATTCCACTAAAGGAAGGATCACAAGATTTGCAGGAAGCACTTTCCCACAAACATCGATCGGAGAAGAATTATAAACTTTTTATGCGACTGTTGTGCCATTAGGTGTTGTCACAGCTAACTCAACATCTAATTGTTGAGGTAATACGGTGATACCCTTAGAAAATTCTTTAGAAATAAAAGAGTGGGAGGATCCAGAATCAAATAAAACATTTTCTACTTTAGAGTGGACGGTAAGTGTACCTTTCACCACTTCGTTATCGTACTCCACATCGCTGATAGAAAATGCATGTGACTTTCCTTTGTCTTTAGCCTTAAGATTTTTTTGACGTCGACCATCATCATCAACCCTTGGATTTGGGCATTGATTGGCATAATGCCCCATCTCCTTGCACTTGAAACATTGAAGTGTAGTAGGTTCGTTCTGTGTATCCCTTCCTTTGTTTTCATCATTAGACATCTTCTTCCCATTATCGCGGCATTCAAATGCCCGATGACCTTCCTTTCCACATTTAAAACATTTACTTGTCCCTTTAAGACAACTCCCTCCATGTTTCTTTCCACACTTTGAGCATAAGGGAAAGTTCATCTTCTTTTCAGTGTGCTCTTTAGATTTTCCTTTGAATTCCATCTTCCTCTTCTTATCAAACCCATGTGACTGATGGGTTACTCCAATCTCCATCTCAACTTTGAGAGCACATCGAACGATTTCCTCGTAGCTATTGAAGTCCCTTATGGCTAACGCCCTTCGAAGACTTGGTTTTAAGCCACTAAAGAATCGATCGATCTTACTCTCAGGTTGGATAATAATACTAGAAGCGTACCTTGAAAGTCTTGTAAAATTTTCTTCATAGGTACCAACAGATTCATCATCCCTTTGCTTCAGTTCAAGGAACTCTTTCCCCATCTTTGTTCGGAGAATACGAGGGAAGTACTTATTGAAAAATAAGTTCTTGAACTCGTCCCATTCCATAGACTCAATTTCATCCCTTTGCCTCGTATTCTTAATAAGATTCCACCATTGATCAGCATATCCTTCTAAACGATACACTGCTAGGATGACTTTATCATGTTCAGAACATTGAAGAACTGAAAATATCTTTTCAGTAGTACTAATCCATTGTTCAGCAACTAATGAATCAGAAGACCCACTGAAAGAAGGTGGAAGCTGCCTCATGAAGGATTCAACAGAATGTTGCTCCTTCCTTTGCTCGTTTGGAAGTCCTGCATGATTCATAGCTTGAGAAAGTTGTGTGAGCACGGCTACAAGATTTTGCATTCCAGCTCCCATATCGTTGGGTTGCTCAGGGGGACAATCATTGCATTGCCCATCACATTCCGCATTAACACGGTTCCTTCGGGTTCCAGCCATTGACTAAAACCAAGAAGAATAGTGTGAGCAACACTAATTATAATAGGAAAACCACATAATTCAAGAATAAAATTTTCATGCTTAAGGTCTTATCCTAGGTTATTCAAGGCCATTTCTAAAACACTAAGATTGTGTTCTATGCTTAGACTTATCCTTAGGGTTCTTACTAAGGCTTTCACATCCTAGTTTCCAAAGGTTGACTATACCTTTCCTCTGATACCAACTATAATGACCCATACTTTACATACATTGTTAATACTTCAAAATTGAAGCACACTTATTACAATATATGACAAAACCACAAAGGACCGTATAGGTATAGTGTCTTTAGAAACTGGGAAACATAAACAACTGGTTCATAAATCTTCTACAGTGTCTCCCATTTATTTCATCATATCTAGGGTCCCTTTTAGAATATTATACTTAATATCCATCTTCCTGACCTGGGGAAAAGAAAACATAAAAGGGTGAGCTCAAATGCTCAGCAAGGGCAAATAAAGGAAATAAAAATCATATCATATCTTTTTGAAAATCATAACCTGCAAAAGAGATCATAATATCTTAACATGGAACAAATCATAGAAGTGAAAATGAGATCCCCATAATCATAACATAAAACTTGAAACTTTGTGTCATGCACACATAATCATGGAAAATCATTTCTTGTTAGTCATGACTCATTGCCAAGACTATCTTAGTGGAAAAAGTCCCTTTCTGAACCGAGTCACCCTCGTTCCAGTCCTGTTTCACTGAACCGGTATAACCTACCGTTCCAGCCATGTTTATCTCATGAGATATAAAACCTTTACCCAATGCATTGGAGGGAGATATAGGTCCCACCCATCTTATAATGAATCCTTTCTTATGTGTGCCACATAATCATAAAACATACATCATCGCATAACACATGTAACAAAAATGGGATTCTTGAAACATCATGACATCATAAAACAAACCATATAAGGTAAATGACTTCATAAAAATAATTCCCTCACAACATAATAAAATCAATGTAATAATAGGGATAAAAACAGAACCCTTTATTATCTTAGATGGAAAATAATTTTGATAAAACACTTGAACTCCATTCTTGAGGAAAATATCCTTTCTTCTTCAAAAAAAAACTTTTCTTTTCTTAAAATGTCATAAAATTCTAAACTAAAAGAAGTTGATTAAAAATAAACTTGAAAACTTGTAATAGAAGATTCTTGGAAATAATGTTTTAAAAATCCATTCATGCCGTATAAGTTAAAAAAAACATTCTTCCCGTACTTTTTTCGGAAAAGTCAAAAAGTACCTCGTATGAAAAACGACAAAAGATTCCATTCATATCTTTTACTAAAAACTTACCGAAGGGTAAAATTGGATTTAAAAAATTGAAGGTGAATGGAAATAATATTACATATCGAGGAAACATGGATGTGGATGATAAAATACACCCCAGTAAATTTCAAAGTATAAACAATCTCGGATAGAAATGAGATTGTGATATTTCCCTTACCTTAGGTACGATTTGCTTTGTATGTGTCCGAAGCTCCTGTATAATGGTTTAAATAATGTTATTGACTTATTCCAGAATCATACATATTTATATGATATCATATATGTTCATATTCTTAGCTTCTTGTTAGTAATATTTCATTGTTACTTGTTACTCGGGTCTTTATTGCCTTTTGTTCTTATGCGTGTTTTGCCGAATAAATTCTTATTCTTCTTGTAAGGTTATAGATACCTTATATCCAGAATGGTATTAGTGTAACATATATCATATTTATTCATTCAATTCATTTATATAATTACTATGTAATGATGATCTTGTAGAACGAGTCGCATCACATCGTGGAGACGGTATTCCGTACGTACGCACGAGTGATGATATCGTTCCTATGATCGTGGAACTGTATTTGAGTATATATATATTATTTCAGTATCAATATTACTTTATAATAATCATAAATAGTTACTCATTACACCATTATACCCATCCTTGTAAAGTGATGGTGGAAAAATAGATTACACCACGGCGTGGAGATGGTATTCCGTACGTACGCACGCGCGGTGATTTCATTTTTCCGTAGGATGGATAGAAGGTGAATTAGGGTTGTTTCATATTTATAATAACATATCAGTATGTAAGTAATACTGATGTTATTACTTTATCATGAAACAACTAAAGAAGAAGAAGTTGAAGAAGAAAGAAATTGAAAAGATCGGTAATGGATATTACCTCTTCTTTGGAACGCCTCTTTGAATCCTCCACTTAGGGAACTAAGATTGGTCTTTGAAGAAGACCAGGACCTCTAGGATTATTCTAGGGAAGTGGAGAGGAGAAAATGGCAGGGGTTGGCCGAGCTTGAGTGCTCAAATTGGTGTGAGGAGGAGGGGGAGGAGGTGCCCTTTTATAAGGGAGGAGAGGGGCACCTTAGGAATATCTCAAAATATTATTTTATATTAAAGTCAAAATCGGTTTATAATGGTTCCAAAGGGTCTTATTTTTAAGATAAAGTGGGGATGGGTCGAAATACTATCAACCAATAGGATTTAGACAAGTTTAGGGTATTATTTTAACCTTATCAATTAGATTTAACTCTAAGTTAAATAATTTAACTTTTACCGTGTCTTTTTGTTTTCTTTCACTATATGGTTAATACACTTACTATAACATACCAAACGAACCCCAAATTGTTTATTATTAATATATATATCCTTATCTAAGTAATTTGGCCGAACCTTAGATTTTTAGGAATAAAATAACAATTAATAATATAATATTTGATTTAAAAACTATTTTGTGTCAATTTTGACACTATTTGATATATGATTTTTGTGAATGTAATAACAGAATTATATGTTCGAAACAAGTTGATTAAATCAACATTAATATATCATAGTAACCTAGAAAATTAGTGGAATTCATAAAAAGTCTCAAATTACATTTATTTTGGTGTTTATAACATCAATTATGTCAATATTTCATTAATAAGATAATTACTTCATCATCATTGTGTCATAAATAAATTAAATTATTTAATGTCTAAAAATTACAAATAAAATACCATTATGTAGGAAATCTTTTTATATTTCTAATGAATATTTATAGTCGAATTTATCTTATGTATACCCCATATTAAAAATGATTTACTTATTAAACTTTGATTTTAACTATTTTAACCCTTCTTTAAATAAATTAATAATAAATGTCCTAATCTAATCCAAGTGGGCCTAAATGGTCATATTTTATTCCTAAGTTTGTTTCTGGTCGAATTAAACTTGTCCAATAGAATTAGGACATGTGTTAGGGTAATATTAATATCATATTTACCCTTAGTTACCCTATTTACTATTAACCGCGGTAAAAAAAGTAAAAAGTTACTATTCACCAAAAAATTATTTTTATCTCATTGAACCACATTTTACTTACTGATATCAAACGTGTCTGTCAAATTTTTGAAATTCCATTCACAGAAGCGGTAAAATTATGTTTTATGCAAAATTCAGTTTTTAACCTACCACTTAGAGGTTTCACTATTCATCAAAAATTGAAAGTTTTCAGAAAAATACCAAAATTTCACCCTAGGCTAATTTCGATATTCTGAGTCCAAAAATGAAGTCCATTTTGAAAAATAAAATTTATAAAATTTCAAAAAGTGGTTATTACTATTCATAACGGCTAGTTTTAATAGCATATTGTTGTTTAGTGAAACTCGGTATTGCGTACGACGCAAGCTATCGAGGAAGGTCACGATTGCGTGTAAATCAAGACAAGCAAGTGTTGTGTAGAAATAGATTCCTTTGATGATTCATATAACATAAAAGTCTCGGGTGTTACACTCACTGACACATCAAACTAACGATAGAAGGACATACTGACATAAGAACCTATCGACATAATTACCTACCGATCAACACTTAATAAATTTTATTTACTCTTAAATTTAAAATTAATTCAAACGGTCATATTTATGAAACTTAGTACTATATATTATATTGATGACCTTGTCTATATTTTGTAGACATTGTTAGATACTAGTACGAGGTACAAGGAATCCCTCATGTTAAGGATCATGCTCTTTGTCGACTCTGTAATATATAAAATCAATCACTTGAGAAAAAATCACAAAAAACTATATAGAGAGAACATACAAGGTGGATAAAAGCATATATGAGAAGAAAAATCATTCTTGATAGTTGTGAACAAGGAAGTATTTAATGTGAACAAAAAATCCCAACATCCTTGAAGTAACAAACCCTAGTGAAGATAACCTTCAAGGAGAATCTCAACTCACTAGAAACTAGAACAAAAAGCTTCCATGACACTCTGTTTTGGTGTCTGTTTCCATAATTTTAATCGATCTTTACATCAGATACAACTAAGAAGTCCATAAGCTTCAAGCACATCACACAGAGCACTCTAAACCTTTTCTCATTATTTCTACTCTATTGTGAATATTTTTTTTACTTTTCAAGTAGTGTGCATGTCTATATCACAAACACATGATTTAGCCTAAGATAATATTTAAGATAGAATATATCTTCACTCTATCATTCATTTACACCATTTCTATATCACGTATAACTGTGGAAGAGGTCCCCGTGTGGACTATTTGTATTTTGTTTCCCATGAATAACCACGGTAGAGGTCTAGTAGACCTAGATAGCCTTGTGTGCTATTGTCAACCCTAATACAGGGTGTGGATAAAGTTTATTAATATAAACTTCATAGTGTAAGGTGATCACTAAGTGCAGAGGACTAGGTATTTTCTTGATACTGAACCTCTTGTGTTTCTCTTTTTTGTTTTTTAAATTTAGTTTTCTCTATTTTCACAGATATTTTAGAAAACTAAATATTACTTTGATAGTTAATATTAGTTAGTGTTTATAAATGTTTTTTATTTATTAAATTACTTTCAAAATTTATATCAGTCTATCAAACTAATCTAACTGAGAATTAATAAATCTTTTAAGAAATTAGTTGAACATTCAAAACTCCTATAAATCTGGTAATCTGGTTAACTAGGCTGTTTCAATTTAAAATTGGGTGAAATTTTTAAATAATGTTTTTAATATAAATTTTTATATGAACTCAATTAACCCCCCTCTTGAGTTTCATACTCTAACTAACAAAATCCCTTTAGAAGGTGAAAATAAAAATAATACTTCAGATAACAATTTTTTTTTCTGATAAGATGGTTTTTTATTAGGATTTATACTCTATTTATGATTATAGTGAGTTTTGGGAAGAATTTATGGATCCTTTCCCTACTCTAACTAAGGAGGATAACCCTATCAAGTATGGGGTAGAGATTTTAAAATTCATTGATGAGTTGAATGGAGATTTTTTTTAAAAAAAAATATAGTCTACATTTAGATAGAAATGAGTTGTCCTCTTTGGATATTTGTGAAGAAAATAATGATTCTAGCCTCAAAAATCAGAAACTATCCACTTTTATAACTCAATTTAAGACACACATTTAATAATATGGTCCACCTCGGTCCAAGACTCTTCCTTCTAGTGATAAATAACCACAACTAGAGCTCAATCCTCTTCCATCCCATTTGAAATATTCTTTCTTGGGAGAGTCCTCGTTATTTCCTTTTATAATTTCATCCATGTTAGATGAAAATCAATAGTATATATTTTTGGATGTTTTAGTAATGTTTAAATATATCATTGTGTGGTCCATATATGATATTAAGGGATTAAATCCATCATTATGTATGCATAAAAATCCCATGGAATCTGACTAAAAACCTAGTGCTAGAGAATAGAGAAGATTGACCCTAAACATAAAATAAGTTGTTAAGGAGGAATTTATTATATTATAGGATACTGGAATATTTTTTAGAATATTAGGTAGCTTATGGTTTAGTCCTATGAAAGTAGTTCATAAGAAGAGTAGGGTCCCAATTATTATAAATTTTAAGAATGAACAAGTTCAAGTTAGGACAACAAACAAACATAATGCCTATATTGAATACATGAAACATAATTATTATAGAAGGAATGAAAATTTACCAATTCCTTGTTTAGATCATATGATTTATAGGTTTATTGGTAATGATTATTTTTAATTTAGTTAAGAATACTTTTGTTTCAACTAGATTTCAATTTATCATAAAGATTAAGAGAAGGCCATCATCACTAGTCCATCTGGGATGTTTTCCTATAGGAGAATTATCTATTGGATTGTGCAGTGCTCCAATCAATTTTAAAAGATACATGATAACCATCTTCTATTACATGATTGAAATAATAATTAATTTTTTAGGGATGATTTCTTAGTTTTTATAAGTGACTTCCAAAACTGCACTAAAAATTTGGAACCTATTTTGGAGAGATGTCAGGAAACAAAACATGTATTAAATTGGGAAAAGTGTCAGTTCATTATTACTAAATGAATTTTTTTAGGTCATAATGTTTCAAATAAGGGGCTATAAGTTGATAATGATAAAATTTAGGTGATCTAGAATCTACCATAAACTGATATTGTTAAGGGGAAAAGAAACTACTTAGGCCTTGATCGATTCTATATGAGATTCATAAAATAGTTTTCTAAAATAACTCGGACATTGTATACCCTTCTTATTAAGGAAATATCCTGTGTGTTTGATGGTAAATGCCCAGATTCCATTAATTGTTTTATGTAAAAACTCACAGCATCACTCGTGATCACTATCCCAAACTTGAACCTTCTATTTGAGGTGATGTGGGATGCTAGTGATGTGGATATAGGTGCTGTTTTGGGATAAAAGAAAGAGGAAAAGTATAATTTAATTTATTATTATAGAAAGCTATTATATTATTCCCAAAATAATTATTCCACAAATTAAAGAGTCAGCTACTATTATGTTTTACTGAATAAATTTTGAAAATACTTAATAGGGTACAAGGTTATGATTTTAACAGTTCATTCAGCTCTCAAGTACTAACTAGATAAGAAAGACTCCAAACTAAGGCTTATCAGATGGGAAATTTAGTTGTAGGAGTTTTATATGTAAATAAATGATAAAAAGGGGATAAAAAAATATGTCTGTAGCATATTTTTCTAAGATTCATAACACCCATATTAAGGAACCAATGGAGATAAACACTTCATTCCAAAATGATAAACTTATTATTAATTTAGTGAGGCAATGTACCTACTATGTGGAGTATTCCAATTTTTTTATTTTAGGTTTCATACCTAGTTATATTTAACATATCCAAATTTATAATTTTATATAATATTTTAATTACTAATTCTGGGATGAGCCTATTCCGTTTTTTAGATATGATGATGGTGTTTTTAGAAGGTGTGTTCATGAGGAGGATATGTTACCAATCCTTGAGAGATTCTATTCATCACCATAGGGTCAAAACCATGTAGGAGATATAACTACCTAGAAAGTATTATTGGATGTTTTTTTGCTGGACATCATATTTCAAGGATGCTAGGAGTCTTATGATCGACTACTATAACTGTCAAAGGCTAGGAAATATAGGAAAGGGAAAAAGACTTCCTGAAAAGGGGATTCTAGAGGTTGAAATATTTTATGTGTGTGGATTTAATTTTATGGTAACTTTACCATATTCTTATGGAAATAAATATATTCTTATCGATGTGGACTATGTATCAAAATGGGTTGATGAAGTGACTCTTCCCAACAATCGTTTTGTTGGTGTGGTTAAATTCATCAAGAATAATATATTTTCTAGGTTTTGAGTACTAAAACAATTCATTACTGATGATGGAACACACTTCAAGAATTAAAAATACAAATCACTCATGGAGAAGTATGGATGTGATTAATAAGAAAAACACTGCATACTATCTAAAATTAAGTAGAAAGACTAAAGATTATAATAGTGAGATCAATGAAATTTTAGAGAGGACTATATCATGCTCATGGAAGGATTGGACTATAAAGTTAGATGTGGATTTGTGGGACTACAATAAAACTTACAAGACCTTAACTAGGGTTTAACCCCACAACCATATCATTAAAAATACATTTCAACTTTATATGGAATTTCACCACAAGTTTTATTGGGCTGTGAAGTCCCTAAAATTTGACTTCAAGTTTGATGATGAGAGGTGGTTGTTTGAGCTCAGTGACTTGGGGGAAATTGGGAATGAATCATATAAAAATGTTTAAATTAAAAAAAGAGAATAAAATCCTTTTAAGAATATAATCATTCAAAATAAATATTATTTCATGATTTCTAAAGGGTCTTGTTATTCAATTCTAGGATGAAACTTATACCAGTAAAATTGAAAACCAAGTGGTCAGGACAATTCACCATTCTAAGAGTGATTATTAATGGTATTGTAGAGCTAGATGATAAGGTGAACATGTTGTATTTTTTCAATGTTCATAGAATCAAACACTTTTTTTGTGGGAATCCAAAGGGCTTGTCCACCATCTACTCAATTGAGAGCCAAATGTATCTCAATTCTATCGGAAGACTATAAATTCAGTGTTTAATGGGAAATAACCCATGGTTCATGTATTATTTTTTATTTATTTATATTGTTAAATAAATATATCCACTAGTGTTGTTTCTCCAGTCAGTAATACCTTATCATATTACTCTAGTTTATCAACTTGGAACTACACAATGAGACTTCATCAGCTTCTCATGGTAATAGATGGGCACAACTATGGTTAAAGAGAGAAATACATTTTTTAATCTAGATAAAACATCCTTAACTCCAAAATTGGATGAAATTTTTATTAAAATTCAATTTCAATATTATCTTATGTCATTATTTATATCCTTTTAGAGAATAGAAAGAGCCAACCAGAGGACTTTACTCAGGGATAAAAAGGAGATACTTTTGAATCATCTCTAATGATTAAATCTCCCACATTCAGGGAAGTTCTGTTTTAATTTGGCATTTAATTTCTGCTAAAAATTTATTTCTTGGGGATAATAACTAGGTATGGGGAGTCTCCCTTATGGTTTTAAATTTAGTTATGAAAATATTTTATTTTTTTGGGCTCTTATCTTGCTTATGTATTCTATGTTGGAAATAAAGAAGAACCAAAATTCTGAAATCTAGATTTCACCCCCAAAATTCCATTTCATAAAAAATGTTGTGAATAAAATATTTTTTATTATGATACTATTTGAGCCTATTTGTTAAATCTGGTGTCTGATATTTTAATTAAAATCATGAAATATTATAAAATAAATTTTGTTTTCTTGTTTTATGTGTAAAATGTGATTATTGCACTTTCTTATTACCCATTCAACATTCTTTGAACTGGTGAATTCAAAACATATTTTAAAAAAAAATTATCCCACCTTATGATTCAAAATTGGAGAATGTTTGGATTTAAGTATGGGTGATATGTGAAACGTACCAAACTTGACATACATGGACATTAAATTTATTCTGAGGAATACTTAATACATTACAAAAATGTACACCCAAAGACTATATTAGTTTAGTGTATTTAAAAATTTGTAATATAATCTTATAACTTGGTGAAAGATCTTAAACATATCCCATAAAGATCTTCCCCTAAAGTTTTACTATACAAAACCTTTATTTTATATCATGGGGAAAATAAAACATAAAAAGGGTGAGCTCAAATGCTCAATAAGGGTAAACATGAAGATCATCAAACCAAACATAAAAATAAGAATGTGAAAACATGGACATAAATTCTGAAAATCAAAATCATGAGTCATGAAATAAATCTTGGCACTATGTAAGGCATAGATCATATAGGGACATTAACCATGATAAAATAGCATTGTCATAAAATATGGGATTGTCGAAAATAAATAATCATATAATATGATTTACATAGTATCCAAGACATTGCTTCCAAGACCATCATAGTGGAAAAATTCATTTACTGATCTCGGTTTACTTTCTATTCCTTCCATTTATTACCGAATTAGATTTAGTTGTCATTCCAGGCACGTATTACTAAACTGGGTTTATTTGCCATTCCATCCATGTATCACTGAACCAAATTTATATACCGCTCCAGCCCTGTATTACTAAACAAGATTTACTTTCCATTACAGTCATGTTTATCTCATGAGATATAAATCTTTACCGTATGCATTAGAGGGAGATATAGTTTCCACCCATCTCATAATGAAATCATTCATACATGTTCCACAAAAACATAAATCATTCATCATAGCATAAACCATGAAACAAAAATGGGTTTATTAAACATCATTTTTTCATAACATAATCCATATAAAATATCATTACATCATTAACATAATCAAATCATAGTAATAATAGGGATAAAAACATAACCCTATTTAAATAATGTCATTTTATATGGAAAATAATTTTGATAAAACACTTGAACTTAATTCTTGAGGAAAATATAATTTCTTCTTCAAAAACGTTTTCTTTTCTCAAAATGACACAGTATTTTAAAATAAAAGAATCTAGATGAAAATATACTTGAAACTGTGTAGATAAAGCTTCATGTAAATAATGCATTATGAAGATGAAAAAAATATGTTTGTGAAATATAAGTAAAAAAAACATTCTCCTCGTACTTTTGCTGAAAAATTCAAAAATACCTCCTATGGTAAACAAAAGAAATATTTCTTCCATAGCATGTAGTAAAAGTGAAAAAAATGGGTAAAAATGAATTTAAACATACATAAAAGAATAGTAAATATTTTATGAAAATATTTTTAGAAATCATGGACATGGATGATAAATATATCCCCAGTAAATACATACGTATAAAAAATCTCAGATAAAAATGAGATTACAAAATTATCCCTTACATAAGATCCAATTTCTTCTGTATGTGTCTGAAACTCTTGGAAAGTAGATTTGAACATATTATTAACTTGTAAAAGAACTATAATAATATTTATTATATCATATATGATTAAATTATGACTTTATATTATCCATTCATTTATCAATTCCATGTTAAAACAACATTTTTGGTAATAATTGTTTTATTTATTGTACGCGTTTTGACTTTTGATTCTTGATCTTATTAAATAGATCATGATTAAATTACTTATAGAATGTAAAACATGATTTATATATCATATATATTCATTAAACAAATATATATATATATATATATATATATATAATAGTTTGATAAAAAAATGGAATATACCGTTCATGGAGACGGTAGGCTGTACGTACATATGAACGTTGTTTCCGTTTCCTTATTGAATTGAATATATGAAAGTAAATTATATATATATATATATAAGTCTAGTAGAATTATTATGTCATATATTTCATGATTATTTATTATATATACTTTATAATCATTCTTGAATGGTTAACATGGAGAATGAATCTCATCGCGTCGTGGTGACAGTAAACCGTACATACACACAAGCGACGATAGCATTCACTTAATGGTTAAATGGTATGGAATTGTATGGTATATTAATTATAAAAATAATTATAAATTTATATTAATTATTTAAATCCATTATACTCATAATTATACTGATCCAAATTAACTATTGTTGAATAACAAATTACACCATGACGTGGAGACGGTAAGCTGTATGTACACATGTATAGTGATATTGTTATTCATATGATGGATAAAAAGAGGTATAAGGTTTTCCCAAAATTAAAATAACATATCATAATTTATAAGATACTATATTTATTACATCATTATGAGAATAAAATAAGAAGAGAAACTAGAAGAAGAAAATAATTTTGAAAGAGGTGATAAACCAATTACCTCTTTTTTGAGTATCTATTTTTTGATTTGCACAAAAGGACTCCCTAAGATAGATTTCTAACCAAAGTGTGGCCTCTATTAGTAATGTAAGGATGTTGGGATATTATTTTAGTAGAGTTTAGATGATCCAAAGGTCTTTAAAGGTGTTATTGAGAAGAGGTGTTGGCCTTTTATAAGAGAGAGGAGAGGCACTTTAGGAAAGTCTTGAAATATTAATTTATTAAAAATTTATTTTCAGTTTATAATGCTACTACAAAACTCATTTATTTAGAAGATAAGATGAGTATACATTTAAATAATATCAAAAAATAAAATTTAGAAATGTTTTCATTTTATTTTAAACCTTATCATTTTGATTTATCCTTATTTAATTTATTTAATTTTATTTGTGGTAATAATATTCTAAATATTAAATAAATATAAATATTTAATTATGTGTTGTCAATTTCTTATAATTGGATAATTTATAAAATTATATACCATTTAATCTTCACTTTTTAATTTTTAAATATTTTTATGTTTTTTAAATATATTAATAATATTTTATTTTTAAAAAATATCAAGTGTCAATTTTGACACTACTAATTTATTTAACTTTAAATAAAATCCAAAAAGAAGATAAATTAGAACCAAAATATTTAATACACTCCTAACATGTCATATTCATCTATAAAATTCATATAGAACATTAACTAGTTCATATGATATTTATTTTAATATTTTTAATACTATTTATTTGATATTTCTATCAATAAAATAATTTCTACATCACTATTGTATCATCATTAATGGTAATTATTTTATCTCTAAAAATTATTAATAAATTCACATGATTTATATAATTTCATTATATTTCTAGAGACTATTTATTTTCAAAGTTTTATCATGTTTATAACTATATTAAAATTATTATACTTATAAGATATATAAGAGTGACATGTTGTCACCTTCTTTTGTTTTAATTATAATTACATCACTTCCATGGATAAAAGTCCATTAAAATAATAAATTAATACCCCTAGATGATATTGGTCGAATTTAATTCATCCAATAGGATTTTTTCAAGTGTTAGGGTAATTTTATTATCTTTATCATATTGTTTGTTACCCTAATTTACCTGATTTACCTTTAACCGTGGTAAATAAAAATTACCATTGTTACTATTCATAATATCAAAAAAATAAAAGCAACCTATTAACATAATTAGGATCCACTAATTAAAAATTTTGAATATATTTTTCAAAATTAAAATCACAAAAGTTTCAGTAATTAATTTAAAATAAATTATTGTTCTCAAAACTAGAAAGCGGGTTTTTAAGATGTAAAAACTATCAAAAGGTTGACATGCGTTTATATCCAATTTGAATGTAAAATTACTTACAGTGACAAAAATTGGATTAAATGATAAAATATTATAACATTACACTTTAAAACAAATTAAAAATATAATATAACTATATAAATAAATTAGATGAAAATGCAGTTTTGAATTAAAACGCAACATTTTTCACTATTCATTAAAATATGAATTTTATCAGAAAAATACCAAAAAATCAACCAAAGTAAATTTTGATTTCTATATTACAGATAATAAGTTTATTATGTCAAATATAATTTATAATATTGAAAAAAATAAATTTAAAATGGGTTCTCCATCGAAAGGCGGTAAAACTGCATTTTTAGAAACACTTATTTTATCTGCAAAATTGAATTTTTTATTATATATTATTATTGAAAAATACATAATATGAATTTTAATGTTATATAAAATTTAAAATTTGGTTAATACTATTCATAATGGCTAGTTTACATACCATAAAATAATAATATTTTAATAATATATTGTTGTTTAATGAAACTCGGTATTACGTACAATGCAAGCTATCGGGGAAGGTCGATTTGATGTGAAATGCAAGCCAAGTCAATGTTGAATTTAGTGAAAACTTACTTTGGTGTTACATATAACATAATCCAAACATAGTTCTTTAATATATTAAACAAAATCTATACTCAATGTTGCGTGAAATGAATTATATCAAACCAACTTGAAATTTTTTGAAACACAAGCCAAGTATAGTGTTGCGTACACTACAAGCTAATACGGTGTTGCGTATATCACAAGACAATCTTGGTGTAACGTAAAACACAAGAAATCAAAGAAACTAAAAATAATCGATCTCAAAAAATATTGGGGTGTTACAATAGGGGTGTTTTTCAATAGTATGATGTAATTCAATGATTTTAAACTTCAAAACCCCATAAATTTTTTTCATAAAAATGAATGTTTTTTTCAGAATATTTAAAGATATGAAAGTAATTGGTCTTTAATTTATACTTTAATGGTCTTATTACTAGTTTAAAATACCACATGATGGTTATTTAGGGTTATATTGAGTATAAACTTGTTGGAATGAAATAATTGTTGAGTGATGTTGTCCAATATTTTTTATGGATAATATTTTTAGGAACAGATAAAATGAGTGTGATAGGAAAGATATTTATGAAATTAGGATTTTAACTAGAGGAAACTATATTTTGAACTATAACCTATAGTAAACACCTTTTTGAAACAAAACACCTAGGGATTTAACTCAAAATATAATCATATAATTCTTTTGAATTTATAATAAAATGGGAAATTGGGATCCCATGGTGAATCTTTGAGACATTATGTGCCAAAAAAATCCACTTATACATTTAGTAAGTTTGTTGCAATGTTCTACGCACATTATTGGATTCAAACAAAAGGGTTCCTAATTATAAAAAATGAGGTCATTAAGGTGAGGGAAATATTGATCCGAAATGAAGAAGGGGAAATTAACCTTTTAGAAAATATTTTCAGCTTTATCAATGAAGTAAAAAATGGATCTTTTATTTTTTAAACATTTGAGTGATTCATAGTTGAATGTGAATCTTATTAAGGTTTTATTTCCATTTAAATATAACCTTTCATCACTCCTAGAACTAGAACATGAATTATAATTGATGTAGGGAAATGAGTGACGTCTTATAGGAGACAAGACATATTAGATGGGGAATGAATCTATGTTTCCTTGATTTCTAGTGTGTGTTTCAATTTATTCAAGACTTACTCTGGATATTCTTTGAAAAGTTTAACACATCTTTAAATCATATTACTTGTAAATAATTGTTTTAATATGCATCATTTTAATATGATTATAGAAATATTGGTATTTATTTATTACTAAAATTCATTAATTTTTTGAGGATAAAAAAATATTTAAGTGTGGGATAATTTAATATGGCTTGTGTTTTTACACTTTTCCACATCTATTTTGGTTGAATAATTGAGTTTTTGATGTAAATAAAAGTTCTAATTGGGGTATTTTTTAATAATCTATCATGATGTATCGAAAATATCATTATTTAGAAATCAACATAAAATTATTGAATTATGGTTTTAATTAAATAAATTTTCTATTATTAAATTTATCAATATTTATTTGAACAAAAATTTTGTGTTCTCGATGATGTTTAATTTAATATAATTTTTCTTGTATATTTGAACTAGTATTTTTAGTGCTTTTGGATGTTTAAATTTATTTTCTAAAAAATTCCCTGGATTAATTATATACATAATTTTTGAAATAAATTTTTTATATAATAAATAAATTAAATTTATTATCATTTCCATTTTTTATTTATTTTCAATCTACTCTCTGTAATTTAGGATGTGCTACTATGTGTAATATTCTACTTCCGCTGAGCGTTCATTGGAGTGCTGAACTAAAAAGTAAAAATTATACTATGTTCAATCATATGATTCCATAAAATAATATACTATCATTGGATACAAACTCCCTAACACTGTTAATACCCTATTTTAATACTGCTCCCATGATCTGCTTTAACTACTGATCCCGCTGATGATACCACCATTGTGCTCAGATACCACTATTGTTCTTCTACTATGGCCACACCCAATGCTACCCTTACACCCTCCACTACCATTAGTTCATTTCCTACCACTACCATTCAAATATTGGTCACCCCTAATTCCATTACCATCCCTCCTATATCACCTACGGTACCACTATACACCTCTATAGATCCACCAGTTAAAATATATATTAATCCTACAAAAGAGATGATTGAAGCTGAGTAAAGTGAAGAGTCTTCTCACAACATGGAATAAGATCACAAAAAAATATAATCTATATTTGGAGGAAGAACCGAACCAGATTTCATGGTTCACTATTCTGAAATGATAACAAATCAAAGGGATGACCAACCCGAAAGACACCATGATCGTGCGAAGCTGGTCAATAGTTATTGAAGAAGGCACAAAATGAAAATTTTATTAAAGGATAATAGTTAAAAAACCTGAATAATAGGAAGAAGATAAATTGATCCCACTAACTGAGTTTGTGAAGAACCAATTTAAACCAAGGTAGATATAGTGACACTGAGGCTAAGTCAAAATCCAATTGTAATATGGAATCTTCTAACTAATGCTGGTGTAATCAGGTGGAGGAAGATGACCGTGTATAAGAAGATAGACAAGACTAAAATATGAAGAATTTGATGCTGAACCTTGGATATGAGATAGTTAAAAACTAATATTTGGATGATTGAATCCATCACAAGTGAATTTATATGTTCAACAAAAATACAAAGATGACTGTGCTCGATGCACAAAATTTTGGGGAAGAATATTTCTATTCAAGTAGTAATTATGCACTTCAGATTTCGTTACAGGGCCAAAAAATATGATGTTTGGATATCAAGGTTCATAATGTTTCAGACTACTTACCTAATATTCATGCACATTTTCTATTTGGTACAATTCCCAAATTAAGTTGTTTGTAACACAGTTTCCTAATTAATGCTGTTGTGAGATGAGTCTATAGGTTCTTTTTTCATTTGGTTTGTGATTAGTTTTTTATTTTGTCTCATTGTGACATTAACATTCCGGTTTCAATCCAAGATGGGCGGATATAAAGTATAAAGGGTATCACAGGGCAAGTTAATTGAGTGTTTATGTGGTCTAGATTATTTTTCATGATGTTTTTCACATGCATGAAAATTAAATGATGTCAAGTCTAGAGATGGGACACATTTGTGAAACCTAATGGGATGGACACCTAAGAAGTTTAGACTCGATCAATGAAGATGATTTTTTTCCAGTATAAGGAATCCAAATTAAATCTTGGAAAATTTTCACTAACTAAAGCTTCGAAAAGAAAATATCATGTGTAACACACATGATGATTTAACTCAGATACGTCATGTCACAATCCCATCACCATAAACATACCATAGTGAGGGGAGAGAGATGGTTAATACCCAATTCTTACCTCTAATAGACCTTGAGTTGGAGACTAGAACCGAGGGTATAGTAAACATGCATATGGGAGTCATTTCCCTCTATGGGAAACATACGGAAGAGAAATATAAAAAAGATACAACAACCAACACCAACTCTGATATATATATAAAAGGAATCCCAATTGTAATCATGAAATTTTATACAATAATAAAAAACTAAAAGGAAAATAAAGGTATCAAAAAGGTAAATAAGATGACGATCACAAAGCCCAAAGAGATCCTAACAAACCATGAGCTAGTAATATCCAGCCCGATCACCAACCTTCTCTAGATGACTTGAAGAAAAGTTTATATATACATAGGGTGAGAATAATAGTATACTTAGTAGGATCCTATCAGGATCCTCTCATGCAAAAGATAAATAAATCATACTAAAGAACATTGAACAATAGTGAAACTAACTCATCACCTAAACAGACATACTAATTTCATAGCCTCACCATGGCTAATTCTCACCAAGTAACTCATACAAGAGATAATATAGTATAGTAATGAAACATCAAGGGTACCCCACTCCTACTTCCCCACTAGTTTTATGCTCTTCCCCAACATTTCATGCCCCAATCACCCCTCTCCGAAATAGGTTGTCCTAAAAAGACTTGGTCAAGGAATGAAAATATGTACTTTGTGCATATCACATCATCACATTATCTAGTACACATAACCATATGTAGTAACCAAGTAGTTTTTGGGAGCCACCACATCCCATATGATGTGTATCAGACATCTAGTATTATCCCTCAAGTCTATACAACCCATACACCATGTATGTACCTCTTGAAATCATACCCTATACCTATTATACCTATAATAATACTTTGGATTCTATATCAAGTAATACATGTGTATCAAATGACCATAATCCATCATATTGATCCACACACATATAGGAAAACTAATCTTCATGCATACTAGAACATATAACTACCAAGAGAAGAGAGTGAGGAAAGAGGGGGGTACTCAGTCATCCATCCTCACACCGAGATGTTGGGGAAAACACCCTCCCATAATCCACTAGGGGTCAGTTTCCCAAAAAAAACAGGCGGAGTAGAATATGAAATCATAGAATATACATTATATAATATATCTCATAACCACACTATAGGCATAACCAAGTATTAGACTCAACTATAGCTAACATTGCTCATACTCTTAGATGAAACTACTAAGACTATGTACTTTAATAGTGAACAATCATATAAAAGAGATACATTAATTAATTATTATATTTTAAATATTTCCTTCCGTTAATTAATTCAGTATCCATTAATCAACCATTAAAATTATTCCACATTACATTTATTTAAATTAAACAACTAATTAAATTGCATACACTCCATACATAATACAGACAAAGTCAATGGTTTTTCAATATTAACATCTTGTAGGAATTTCATTCCATCATCATCTAACCCCATAGGTTAAGAATTATTCAATTAATTATTAGCATCATTCTATATACTAGTACTCTAGGAAAACAATCCAATGCTACCACTAGGAAACAACATTCAAACAAGAAAATAAAGCTTCATAAAGATGTTGTGAAAGGAATATAAATAAAACAACTAAATCGACATTTTTCCATTAAATAGATTCACAAGTAGGCATACAAGGCCTTAACATATCATTAATGGGTAATCCCATATTTAACTCAATCTATAACTTCTGGTTCCACCCCCGACACCCTAATTCATATAACAATGTAGCTCACCATCATATGCATCATATGATACCTCATTATATGGGCATACCCACCCACATATCACAACAACCATCCCAGGCCAAGCAATCCAAGGCTCACATGACAACTAGGCCTCCCCACCCCATATAACACATCAACCCTCTAGGCTCAGTCGTATCAGGATCACAATTCAAGAATCGTAACCAGAGCACATTACAAAGTAGAAATAATAAACATGAAAGCAAAATAGAAATTGGGACCTCAAAATAAGGCATCCAACCTTCTTGTGTAAATGAGCTCTCATAGCTCCAAAACAAGGCACTTGACCTTCTCAAGAAAATATGAAACTCAAGCCCGATAAAACATATTTATTACAAAACCAGTTCATATTCCATATTCAATTAACTGATTTATTTATTAACTGGTTCCACCTATGGGAAACCCAATGCATCATTGTACAACAAACTATTAAATGTAAAACATGATTTTAGCATTTATTCAGTTTTCAAAAAAACCTAGATAAGTACCATTCTAAATTAAAATGCCTTTTAAATTATTATCGATAATAATTATCATGATTCGGGTTTATTAACCAATTTTATCAATTCCATTAATCACCTAGATGATATTTTCAATTTAAAATTTCATTTCAAAAATTTTATTATCATCAAAATATATTAACCACCAGATTACAAACATGCCTATTTAATTATTCTTAGTCCAATTAATTATCAAATAGTTCCAAAATTACATACATTAAAAATTTCCACCAAGAAAAACATGTTAATCCATAGTATAAAAAACATGATAACAATTAAAGTCATATATATCCCACTATCTAGAAAATAAATAGGCAAACTGCTATCATGGGATAAAGCAACAACAACTCCATCATACGATCTCTATCCAAATTATTTAATATGGCTTAATAATTATTAGGTCAATTTAATTTCCATCCAATGTAATAAATCATGATCAATTTATTATTACATGTAAATAAAATAATATAAGTGATGAATCTCCCACATCAATGGTCTTCAATGATATTCACATGATAATAGGTTATCGTGCAGATCTCGGATCACCTCTCCTGCAAGAACTACATCCATATGAGGATTCCATGACACAACCACGTTAACAACAACAGAGAAAATACCATTAGAAAAAACAAATATCAAACTCCATAGCATGGTGAGAAGATATGGGAGTAAAAAAATAAAATATAGAGAAAATTCTTGAAAATGAAGAAGGAATGCACCTTGGATCACCATAGATCGCCACGATTTGATGGAGGAATCCAAGAATTTATCCCTGGATGAAGGTATCTAAAAAATATATAGAATGGATCCATTTTTCACCTATAATGTGAGATGGAGGTGCTACATCCATAGGGTTTTTGAAAAACCCAAGCGGTGGCACCCTTTAATGATGTTCTAAATAGAAGATTAACATAACATGTAAAAAATTTGCACATAATGTAAATGTTAGGGTCAGAAATCACTAAAAATGAATCAATTTTTATTATGTAACCCCAAAAAATTTACACATCATGTTCCATCCCATGAATTTCCCTTAAAAAACCATGAACCACACTTATATGGAATGTAATATTTACACTACGTGTATTCACCCTGCTTTTAGAATTTCACAGCCAAACCCCTCTAGAACACTTCTAAACCTAATATGAGCAACACAAGCTTTAGAAACTACCAAAGGGTTAGAACACATAGATCTAGACCCTTACAATAGATACCTATCAAACAATTCTCTTCCTTGAGAATTCAAAACCAAACTGGAGAGAAATAAAAAGGGGTCTTCCGAATAGCAACCTCATGAGATACCTATCACATGTATCTCCATCACAAGAGTTAAACCACCTCACTCATAAGAATAAGATCAAAATAAAAAAACCACAACCAGATCCTAAACACTCTCCTATGGGATATACCTCTCAAATGAGAGTAAATTCACAATAAGAAACAGGAGAAAAACATCTCATAAACTTGAAAAATCAATATCCACAAAAGAATAGTGTTACAAGAGAAGATCTAAACATCAAATAGATCAAGGTACATAGAAAAAATTTGTAACTCACGTTCCCATGAAGTCTCCCCCATGCCACCAGGATTCCACAAGATACAAACTAAGTAAATAAAACACCCATGAAACACCTTCTCCAGGCAGTCCTGGATCTCCACATGCCTCTTCTTGAAGGTCGCATCATCATTAACACTGATCTAACTCTAATCAATGATTTGAAAGTCATTATAAAGATTAATATAGAGCTGCGACATGTGGAAAACATCATGTATCCTAATAATCTATGGAGAGTAAGTACTATCTGGTACAACATGACTCTAAAATGAGCCACCATCTCAAAATCCCCAACAAACTTAGGAGAAATATTATATCCATGACCAAACCATCATTGACAAGGATGAGGAGTCACCTTTAGGAAAAAGTGATCTCCAATATTGAACTCCATAGGTATACTCCTATGATTTTAATAGGATATATGATGAAATTGTGCTACTTTAATCCTCACATGAATTACCTAAACCATATTTGTAATATTCTATATTCATTCTAGGCTGAGAATTGCAGCCTCTCATACCTTGGTCCAACACAATGGGGAAGGCAAGGTTAGCTGCTCAAAGATTCAAATAGAACCATACCAATGGTGGAGCAGAAACTATTATTGTAATCAAACATGACCAAGGGATGGTTCCTCATCCACGAACCTCCAAAATCCATGACACAAGAGGAAAAATTATCTTCAAGAGTCTGAATTGTGAACTCTGTCTGACCATCCATCTTCAGATGAAAATTAGTGTGAATGAATAGCTGAGAGCCAAAAGCATGCTAGAGACCTATCCACACCCTGGAGTCAAAATGAGGATCTTGATTATAAGTTATCATCCAAATAAATTTTTGGAGTCTCACCACCACTTTTAGATACCTCCTCAATAAAACATCCACTGATCTAAACTCCATAATCACTATAAAGTGGGTTGATTTCATCAAACGATCCACTATCACCCATAAAACATCATATCCTCCTGATCTTGAGGAAAACTGGTAATTAAGTCCATTTAGATGTAATCTCAATTCCGATTGGAAATATCTAATAGATACATCAAACCACTAGGAAGAAGGTGCTCAATATTCACCTTATGAAAGACCAAACATCAAGAAACAAACTTCACAACTTCATTCTTCAACCCAAGCTACTAAAACTAACATCTCAAAGATTGGTACATCTTTTTCACTATGAGATTTCCTTCAAAAGGGGAACTATAGAACTCTCAAAAAACCATCCCACACATCACTGAAGGAACTAAAATCCTTCAATAAAACAACACCTGGTGTTTTCCATCCTTATACAAACCATAAAGGGCATTGCTAAAAAAATTCAGTATCTCTAGACCTCAACCTTAGAATCCCCTAATAGGGACTCCTCCAACTACTGCACCAATAAATACTTCACTTTCATATATAAAAAAAACCTCTTATTTAACCCTCTCCCATATCATGATGCATCATTGAGAGTTCCTCCATCATTCTATAGGAATCCTTAGATTCATGCATGGAATACTTATATGAATTCATGATCAGTTTATGAGCGACAATGTTTCCATTACCTAGAATATATGATATCTCAAAGTTGGAATCCTGTTATAATTCCATCCACCAACACTGATGCACGTTCATGTCATGCTGGGAGAAGACATACCATAGGCTCTTATGGTCAGTAAAAACCAAAAAACACTCACTAGTGAGGTAATGTTTCCACAACATCAAAGAAAACACCAATACTTCCAAATAAATATAATGGGTGTAAATGTTATGACCATGAGGACTAAAAGGTGTTGTCGTGGGAGCTTTCAAACGATGTTCGGTTTTGGGTTACTTAGGTGTAGCAGAGTGGCTGACCAAGTTTGTCTCTCAAAAGAGGAAGTAAATTAAAACAAATTTTTAAAGGTATTTTAAAATAAAATATAATATAATAAAAACACTAATTAAAAGGATTGAGTTTTTTATCATTTATAAATATAGAAGAATTTTGCTGTAAGATTATTGTATTTTTTTTATTTTTAGTTTTAAAATGAAATTCGATTAAAATGACACAACAAGAAGATGTTTTTTTTAAAAAAATATTTATTAGGCGTAATCGATCTAAATCTACCTCTTAATTTACTTAGTAATCATTATAATTTAAATTAATATCCACTTAATTATGATCCCCTAATTTGTTAACCCTCTAACCCTACGAGAGTTTACTTAACCACAAAGATGAAATTACTTAAACCCTAGGCTAGCTTCAAAACATGCAATCACAGGACCCTGCTTCGATTGTTGTTCTAATGTTATATTATGGTAAGTGGTTGATTAGAAAACATATCTATTCTATAAATTAAGATAAATTGTTTTTAGGGATTATATTTTAACTCTACAAATTTATCCATTGTGGTCTTGTATTACCGATTAAGATCGCGCTCTCACGATTTACACAAAATCTCGACCTCGCGTGTTTTTGTGTTAATTGTTCAATTACTTGATTAGTTTATTATAATTTAAAAACTCAATTAATGGATCATATTAATTGAATTAAAGTATCTCAATGATTCAAAATAATTAAATGAATAGGGTAGAAGATAGACCGATCACTAAGAAAACTATTATTCCATGGACGGTGTGGTCATCGTGGAGACGTTTTGCATAAGCAAAGGATTGAAAGGGTAGAACCCAATATATTCTCCACTATTGATTATAACCTAATTAAGAATATTAATATAATAATAAATGGGAATATCATAAAATATTAATTGATGAAAAATTCAAGATACAAAAATGAATGAAAAGAAATACAAAGAAGAGGTGGGAGAGGAGAGCCTTTTTGGAAGAGATGTTTTCACAAAGACTTATTCCAAGAGTAGTGAGGGGATCCCAAGAGACACACTTTATGAAAAACCTTCCCTAATCTTCTACCAGAGCTCCCAAAGAGTGAAAACATCCTTTAAATATAGTTTTAGAGGGCTAGGTTTACAAAACTTTTTAAAATGTAAAATGGAAACTCGGCCAAATTGTTTAATCCCACATTCACCGCATATTTTACCACAAAAACGAGCTTATTATCTAGACTTATTTAATGATTATTTGTTCATAATAATGTCCCCGAGATTACTTCAAAATTTGGGCCCAATTTAAGTCTGGATGAAGAAGATACGACCCAAATGGTGAAGTGATATCCAATCTGGATAGTTCAGTCCATCTTTGTCTTCATGGCCCATTTACCCCACTCAAATGCACGATCCAGTTCCCATTTCGTAAATGCAATTTGTATATAATTACGTCATAAAAACAGTTACAAAAGTTTAAGTCAAAATAATTTACATAAAAATATTTATTCCTGAAATACTATAGTGTATTTTAAAAGGGTAAAACTGAAATTTTCATCAAATTTGAAAATGAATGATCTAATCCCAAATATTCCATAATTGAACATATTTAGCATATTTTGTGGAAATTATATCATTTATTATAAATAAAATATTCAATAAAATTGTGTTTTATAAACTCCCCCAAACTTACCCTATTGCACTCCTAGGAAAAACCTCATATCACATATTCGAGAAAATTGTGACAAGTAAACATCAATATCAAATCAAAACAAATTTTAAAACACATATCTTTGAGATACAACAATTACAAACCAAGAAACAAAAGATATCATGCCTCATAAAAAACCATTATTTCAAGTTCTCCATTTATATCATTAAATATAATTCCACTTCATTTATCCTCCCATGCACAAAACACTTACCTCACTTGAATTTTCTATTATCACATAAATGTCAATTTTTTCAGGAATGTATTTCTCATCCAAACTCATACAAGGCTCACCATAGGCTTGATAAATTCCTACATCACCACCCGATGTGAGTCAAAGACATATGTATATCATGAAGTCTTTTTAGGGTTATTCTGTGGCTTTCAGTTGGTTGGATTTAGATATGAAATTTTTTGAGGCTGAATGAGGAGGGCTTGACTCTTTTTGAAACAAAAATGCATTAATCTAATTTTCACATAAATATGGTATCCTCCTCAATCCCCATAGTATCAATTCATCTCCACAACATGAAAATTCATGGAAAGTTTACACCATTCATCATTTCAGTAACAAAAATATCAATCTTCTCAAACATGATTTTCTTTGAAAGCTTTAGATAGGAAAAACTTTCTCTCTCTATTAGAAGCTCCAAAAAAGGCACAACTTCACTTATCATGAAAGCTCCTGAAAATGCATAGCTTTCAATTTAATGATCTTATTCATTAGAAAACACATCTCTTCAGAATTTAATTTTCCACCCAAATTATCACAAAATGTGGCTGCAAAACACAAGACAGCTTCCCCAACACTTAAGTTCAACTAGATTATGCAATTTAACTTCAAGAGTTAGTTGGATAGGGAAAATTGATATGTAATGCGGCTAACCTAACAGACTGTTCATGGATTCTAAGGGCTACAAGGATTAAATGTTCGAGGTAGGACATTATAAAAATGGATTATTTGAAATAGGGGATTTAATACCAAACAAATGTCTCAATCATTTAAACATAAGTACCTCAAACCCTCAAGTTTTGACTGGAATAAATCAAATTCTGGTTAAATCATGCATGGTTTGGTTCTCTCAAGAAATGATTTAAATGTGAAGAATATAAAAATAATGGTTCAAAAGCCTCAAAATAAAGTGATTTCAAATATAAAGAAAGTAAGATGTGGTATGACATTCAAAATTTAGATTACTTTTCATGAAATTACTAAATATTTGAACTTGAAACAAAGTCATTTTCAGCACTCATTTATGCTCAGTTTTGTGGGATAAATTGTTTCAATTATTTATAAGGATTTCAAAATTGTGATGAGAATAATTTCAGCTCAAATGTTTCAAAAAAATGAAAAAAATTGAAAAATAAACACACAAAATTTGAAAAACACACATTTTTTTTGAAAATCATTGAAAAACAGGAAAATAATTGAAATTACTAAACTAAAGGGTTCCCTCCCCCACACTTAAAATATTGAATTTTCCTCAATATGAACCCATGAGATGATATATGCACATGAAATGTATGATTTTAAATAGGAAAAAGAATAAAAAAGTGAAAGGGTTAGGAACAACCTTATATGCTTAAGTGATGATGGGGTTATGCAGTGTGATGAAATCCACTGCATCAGTAGGAAGTCCCTTAATGTATTTCTTCAAACATTGTCCATTGACTATAAATATCCTTCCCACGTCGTCTTGTGTTATCTCCACTACACCATAAGAAAAAACATTAGTCACAACATAAGGACCTAACCATCTGGAATGCAGCTTACCAAGCATCAGCTTCAGTCATGAACTGTAGAGAAGGACTTTCTCTCCAACATGAAACTCCCTTTGTTGGATCATTTTATTATGAGCTTCTTTTTATCTTTCCTTGAAGAGCCTTGAGTTATCATATGAATACAATCTAATCTCCTAAATCTCTTGAATTTGCATCTTCCTTTGGATTCCATCTTGGGCCAAATCCATGTTTCATTTCTTTATAACCCAATGAGCCCAATGCTCAACTTCCACGAGGATATGACATGCTTTCCAAAAAACAAACCGAAATGGGGAAATACCAATGGGTGTCTTGTATACTTTCCTATAAGCCCACAATGCATCATCCAAGAGTTTTCTCCAATCCTTTCTATTTGGATGCACGGTTTTCTCCAAAATTTGTTTCAACTCATGATTTGAAACCGAAGCCTGACCATTTGATTGGGGGTGATATGATGTTGATGTTTTGTGTGTAACCCCATACTTATGAAGAAGGTAATAAAGATTCTAATTGTAGAAGTGTGTCCCTTGGTTACTAACGATATCCTTCAGTACTCCAAACCTACAAAAAATCTATGCTTTGACAAAGTCCACAACAACATGAGTATCATCTGTCCTGGTGGCCTTAGCCTCCACTCATTTAATTACATAATCAACAAAAAACAAAATATATAAAAATCTAAATGAACTTGGAAAAGGACCCATAAAATAAATGCCCCACACATAAAAAATCTCACAGAATAATATGGGTTGTTGAGGCATCGCATTCCTCATAGAAATGTTTCCTGTGTGTTGGCAACATGAGCATGACTTACAATACACATGAGAATCATGGAATAAGCTAGGGAAATATAATCCAAAGTCTAAAACTTTCCTATCTATCTATTGGGGTCCAAAGTTTCCACCACAAGCAAGTGTAAGATAGAATTGTAGAACAGACTCAAACTCATGATCAGGAACGCACCTCCTAATAACTTGGTCACTACACATGCTCCATAAGTATGGATCATCCCAAACATAAAATCTGGAATCACTATTTAATTTTTGGACTTGATGTTTCTTTAAAATTGCAAGGATTTCAGAGGTAATAAGGTAGTTAACTAAATCTGCATACCAAAGATGTGTACCTAAGATGGAATAAAGATGTTCATCGGGGAAAGTTTCCCAAAGTGGTACCTAGTACAAGGTTTCATCCTCTAGTGTGTGAGTAAGCCTAATCATGTGGTTTGCCACCAAGTTTTCTGACCCCTTATTTTCCTTTATCTCAATGTCAAATTCTTGAAGAAGGAGAATCCATCAGATAAGTCTGGGCTTTACATACGGCTTCTTCAAGAGGTACCTTAGAGCTACATGGTCAGAAAAAACAACTACTTTAGATCCCAATAAATATGAATGGAATTTATCTAAAGAAAATATGACAGAAAGAAACAACTTTTCTATGGTTTTGTAGTTTGATTGGGCTGAATCTAGTGTCCTCGATGAATAGGAAATCACATGTGAACGTCCCTCAACCCTCTGAGATAAGATAGCTCCAACTGTGAAGTTGGAGGCATCACACATAAGATCAAAAGGAAGCTCCCACTATGGAGGATGTATGATAGGTGGAGTGGTCAGAAACTTCTTTAGCTCATCAAATGAAGTCCTGCAAGAATCATCAAACACAAAATCAGAATCCTTCGGAAGTAATCGTGACATAGGAAGAGCAATATTAATAAAATCATTGATGAAGTGCCGATAAAATCCTGCATGCCCTAGTAAGGATCTAACATCACACACACATGAAGGATATGGTAAGGATGAAATAATATCTACCTTAGATCTATCAACCTCTATACCATATCTTGACACTACATGCCCTAAGACAATGCCATGCTCTACCATGAAATGACGCTTTTCAAAGTTCAAGACTAGATTCTTCTCAATACAAAGATTCAAAACCTTTCCCAAACTACTTATAAATTCATCAAATGAGGATCCATACACTATAAAATCATCCTTATATACCTCCATGAAGGTCTCAATAAAATCAGAAAAAAAACTCACCATGCATCTCTGGAAGGTACCTTGGGCGTTGCAAAGTCCAAATAGAATCCTTCGGTAGGAAAATGTACCAACTGGACAAGTGAATGTTGTCTTCTACTGATCCTCCAGAGCTATAGAAACCTAAAAATATCCAGAAAATCCATCTAAGAAACAGTAGTGTGTTTTCTAGCTAGTCTCTCAAGCATCTGATCAATAAATGGGAGGGGGAAATGGTCTTTGCGAGTGGACTGATTTAGTTTCTTATAATCAATACACACCCGCCAACTATTTTGTACTCATATTGGAACTAACTCACATTTCTCATTTTAACAACTATAACACCACTTTTCTTAGGCACAACCTAAATAGGACTGACCCACTGGGAATCTAAAATGGGATAAATTATACCTGCCTCGAGTAATTTTTCAACCTCTTTTTTAACAACTTCCAGAAGGGTTGGATTGAGTCTCCTTTTTGGCCGCCTAACTAGTTTAGCCCCATCCTAAAAAATAATCCTATGCATCCAAATGGAGGGGCTAATACCTGATATGTCAGCCAAGGTCCACCCAGTTTCCCTGATGTTCTCCCTCAAAAGATTCAAAAGTTTTTCTTCATGTTCAAAAGGGATATTGTTATCAATGATAACAGGTAATTTCTCACCACTCAATAAGTATGAGTATTTGATATTAGGTGGAAATGGCTTGAGTTCTAGTGTAGGAAGGTGGTGTATGGATGGAGACATAGAAGGAACTGAAATATGTGAACAAATAGAATCAATATAAAAATATACATCATTAAAATCAGAGAATAAAGCATCAAATCCATCAGCATACTCAATAACCATGTCATAATCAGAGTTCACATGATCAAAATCAGAATATGAATCCATTTCAAAATCAAATCCAATAGAGTCTTGTGCATTTGAAACAGGTGTTGAAGTACTCTTAGACATCAAACTAGAACCAATACTCATAATATACCTAAGCATAGGACAATAAAATTCCATGGGGTTTTTATTTGGTGGTTCAAAATAGGAGATAAAAAATGCAGAATGGTCCTCTAAGGGGTACTTCATGGAGTCCATAACATTAAATATCACAACTTTATCTCCAAACTCCTTGGAAAGTGTACCCTAATTGATATTTATGATAGTTTTTGTAGTTTTGAGGAAGGGTCTACCTAAGATAATGGTAACATGTGAGATTACCTAATAGTCCTCCATGTTAAGCACATAGAAATCTGCTGGAAAGATCATGTGTCTTACCCGGACAAGTACATCCTCAAGGAATATCGTTGGATATGCTGCAGCTCTATTTACCAACTGCACCACTACTCTTGTCGTCTTCAACTCACCAACCTATAAAGAAGAGAATGTAGAGTGAGACATCACATTTATAGAAGCTCCTAAATAACAAAGTGCATCAGAAAAGTGAAACTCCCCTATGGTGCATGGGATGGAGAATGTCCCTAGATCCTTGCATTTTGTGGGTTTCAATAGAGTTGGATTGATGAGTGCTGACACATTCTTTCCAATATTGATCCTCTCATTTCCCTTGAGCCTTCTTCTATTGGTACAAAGTTATTTTAAGAATTTGGAATAACTTGGGATTTTCTTAATGGATTCAAGTAGAGTGATGTTGATCTCTACACGCTTGAATGTGTCCAAAACCTCCTTTTGAATTTCCTCTTCAGCCATCTTCTTGGTTTGAACAACCCTATTTGTAAAAGGGAGGGGTTTAAGGAGGAACGCTATTAATCTTTTTTTTACCTTTATCTTTCTCCTTGGGTTTCTCATTAGTCATTTTTGATTGGGGCTTCTATGGAGTTGGGGTGAATCCCGGGGGAATGGTAGGTAGAAAAGTATTAGTTGTTTTCTTACCTATTCTCAATTTGATGGCACTAAAATTTCCCTTGGGATTTGGAGTTGGTTGGGAAGGTAGATTTCCAGAATTCTTACTCACCAGTTCATGGAGGGCGGTGGCAATCTGGATCATTTGATTTTTCAATTCCCTTAGAACTGAACCTTGATTCTTTAACTCATTCTATTGATTAAGAACAATTTGCTTCAAAAGATCATCAGTATTATAATCTACCATAGGTGGGGGATTCCCTTTTTGTTGGATTGTTGATGTTTGGGCTTCAAATATCCTTTGGGGTTGTTGGAAACCCTTCTGGTAAGGCGGAGGCTGCTGTAAGTTTTGTTGAAAGGGGGGCCTTTGTTATTTTCTAGAGATATACATCATGTATGATTGGTCCTTCCACCCTTGGTTGTATGTTCGAGCAAATTAATCAAACTTCTTTTGGGGATATGGTTGCTGTTGTTGCTACTGATATGGTCGCCCAGGAAACACTGCTGCACAATATTTTGTTTCTTGTAGTTGGGGGAAACAGTCAGTTGGGTGGCTCGTTTCAGTGCAAATTCCATAAGGCCTTAAAGGAGGGGGTTTTGATGTATTTTGTGCCAAAAATATCTACCCCACAATAGTTGTTAATTATTACAACTTAGTATCAATCAAATGATTTTCAATAGAGGAAGGAATTACCTGATGTACTCCCCTAACATGCGGTGTACCTCGATCTCCAAATTGGTGGGAGTTTTGTGCCATCTTGTCAATCAACTCACGTGCAGCTACTGGGGTCTTGTCTACCAATGCTCCTCTAGTCAGGAATTCACCATGCTTCTCTCCATAAGTGTGATTCCTTCACAGAAGTAGTGGATGAGGAGTTTCTTGCTGATTTGGTGATGTGGGAAGCTTGCACACAACTTCTTGAATCGCTCCCAGTACTCATACGTTGACTACTCTTGTGCATGCTTGATCCCAAATATATCCTTATGAATGAAAGTGGTCCTTGATGATGGAAAAAATCTTTTCAAGAAAAAAAATTTCAAATCATTCCAATATGTTATATCTTCAGGTTGTAAATAATACATCCAGTCATTTGCAGCTCCATCAAGTGAGAATGAGAATGCTCTTAGTTTGATTTGATCTTCAGAAACATTTCTTGGTTTTAAGGTTGAGCAAACCACATTAAATTTTTTCAAATATTTATTTGGATCCTCACCAGATAATCCATGAAACTTTGGAAGAAGATGAATTAACCCACATTTCCATTCAAAGTCTGATTCTAGATTCGGGTATGCAAAACAATTTGGTTGATAGTTAATATTAGGTGAAACCAACACTAGAATGGTTCTATTAAGTTCATTTCCATTATTTTCAGCCATTTTTTTCTTGTTTTAAGTTGAAATTATAATTTTTTCCAATTTCAATGCTCTTGGAGTAGAGTAATTCTCCAACTTTTTGAATTTTGAAACTTCCCATGGACTGAGAATGTCTGATTTGTTCTCGAAGGCTACGTTCAATCTTAGGATCAAGATCTAAGAGATCTTAAGGATTAGTTCATGTCGTAAATCAAATAAAAATGAAAATAAGTAAAGTGGACCATAATAAAATAAAAATGAGATTTTCTAGTTTATGGTCCAAAAAGAAAAAGAAGAAAATAAAAGAAGTATAAAAAAACAGTTTGGGTAAAGAAGGAAGAAAGAAGGGAGGAATAGAATAAAATGTAAAATAAAATAAATACCTCTAAATAGTTGAAATAATCACTTTCCTCCCCAGAAACGGTTCCAATAGGAAAGGCACTGTCATGGGAGCCCTCAAATGATTAGTGGTTTTTGGGTACTTAGGTGCAGTAGAGTGGCTGACCAAGGTCGTATCTCAAAGGAGGAAGTAGATTTAACAACTTATTAAAGGTATTTTGAAAATAAAATAAAATTAATTAATAATACTAATTAAAAGTATGGGGTTTTTTATCGTTTATAAATATAGAAGATGTTTTTTGGAAGAATATTGTATTTTTTTTGTTTTTAGTTTTTTAAATGAAATTAGATTAAAATGACACAACAAGAATATGTTTTTTAGACAATATTTAAAAGGCGTAATTGATCTAAATATACCTCTTAATTTACTTATTAATCATTATCATTTAAATTAATATCCACTTAATTATGATACCCTAATTTTTTAACCCTCGAACCCTACAATAGTTTACTTAACCACAAAGATGAAATTACTTAAACCCTAGGCTAGATTTAGAACACACAATCATAGAACCCTTCTTTGATTATTGTTCTAAGGTTAGATTATGGTCACTGATTAATTAGAGAACATATCCATTCTATAAATGAGGATGAATTGTTTTTAGGTATTATATTTTAACTCTACAAATTTATCCCTTGTGGTCTTGTATTACCGATTAAGATCGCTCTCTCACAATTTACACAAAATCTCGACCTCGTGTGTTTTTGGGATAATTATTCAATTGCTTGCTTAGTTTTGTGAAATTTAAATAATAAATTCATGGATTATATTAAGTTAATTACAGTATCTCAATGATTCAAAAAAATTAAATTAATAGGGTATAAGATAGATCGATCACTAAGAAAACTACTCTTCCAAGAACGGTGTGGTCATCATATAGACATTTTTCATGAGAAAAGGATTGAAATGGTAGAACCCAATATAATCTCCAATATTTATTCCAACCCAATTAGGAAGTTTAATACAATAAGAAAATGGAATAACATATAAGATTAATTGACAAAAAATTCAAGATACAGACATGAATGAAAAGAAATACAAAGAAGAGTTGGGAGTGGAGATCCTTTTTGGAAGAGATGTATGCACAAAGACTTAATTCTTGCAATATTTGTGGGGGATACCTCGAGAAAATATTTCGGAAACACCTTACCAATGCCTCAACCATCCCTCCCAAAGAGTAAAAACATCCTTTAAATAGAGTTGGGGAGGGATAGGGTTACAAAACAAATTTAAATGTAAAATGGAAACTCAGCCAAATTGTTTAATCCCACTTGCACCAAATAGTTGACCTCTAACACGCGCTTATTATCTGTCCTTATAGATGTATTATTTTTTTCATAATCATTTTCCCCAACCGTCCATCAATTTTTGGGCCCAATCCAAGTTCGAATGAAGAAGATACAGCCCAAATGGTGATGTGATGTCCAATCTGGATAGTTCATTCCATATTTTTCTTCATGGACTATTTACTTCAATCAAATGCACGATCCAACTCCCATGTCCTAAATGGAATTTGTAGCTTATTAAGTCAGGAACAAAGTTAAAAAATTTTCAGTGAAAATAATTTACATAAATATATTTATACTTGAAATACTATAGGGAATTATAAAATGGTAAAACTAGAATTTTCTTCAAATTTGAAAATGAATGATCTAATCCAAAATATTCCATAATTCAAAATATATTTAGCATAATGTATAAGGCCACAGCCTTAAACCTTACTTAATATTGAGATATTAAAATATTACACATTGGGGATCTTTTCAGGTTTAGATTTTTAGAGAATTAGATCATGAAACTTGCATTACATTCCACATATAAACAAAGTGGTTACATAAAAGACAGTATTCATTCTTCCCATCAACAGAAACATATTTAAAATAAAACATGGATTCTTTCTTGACACATCCTTGAAACTATCATCACATCATGTACCTTTCCCTTGACCTGTGAAAAACATTTCAAAAACTTGGGATTAGCATAAAAAGCTCAGTAAGGGTTATAAAAATATGGAAAGGAAACATGAGTTCATATATACATAAGAATGAAATCATACTTTACCCATAAAACTTAGGAACTTTAACATACCTCATCAAATCATGAATAAATCATAGAAATCATAAGACATAAAAGGTAACATGAGGCATTCATAACATTCTTACGTAGGGAGTAACCCTCTTGGTTATGTTTGGAATACCCATCACAGTATATTCCCTAAATCTCTTCAGAGAAACCTTAACTTTTCACTCCATCACGTTAACCAAAGCATTGGAGATCTATATTGGGCTCACCCGCCATTAGTTTATCACAGAACCACCCGTCTTCATAATAATTCCCAAGAACCTCAACATAATCGTATCACATAAAACATGCATAAAGGAAACATAACATTTCCACCATTCAATCACAAGATATCAATACAACACATTGATATAAAAACATTATGAAAAACATTTTCAATACCAAAATAAAAGAAAATTAAAACATGGTATTTATTTTTCTTTTAAAAAGAAGGTATGGCTTGTAGAGGAAGCCGAAACTCAAATAATGGTCACGACGGCGGAGAAGTCGTTGTCGCCGCATACGTATGACAAAAACATTCCATTTTGTCATTTTGTAAAACACTTCGTATAAAAATATTCCTTTTGGATAAACTTAAAAGTCAAAGGGGTTTATACACCGTATAAAATAAGGTTGTGTATAAAACAAAATATGCCTCAATGAATGGTGATTGAGACGAAGTCCCTTACAAAGACAATATCCTTGGTTTAAGGATAAATCAATTACATAATTATGTGTGGCAAACTAATACACCAAATATAAGTGGATATTAAGTGTAAAATAATCAAAGGTCATTCACACATATTCAAAGTATGAAATATTCAATAACTACATGTTGAACCCAAAGAAATCGAAATTGGGTTAAGAAGTTCCCTTGACAGCCTAACGGCGTCACATCAAAATGAGTTGATGAGAGATAAAAAAAGGGTATCTCATCACTTGGACATAAAATTTACATCAATAAGGATATATGAGAACATATCCCAACATAAAAATATGTAAATTAAAAGACCCAACAAAATAAGTCTTTTAAAAAGAGGAGGGTGAAAGGTTCCCTTACCGACATGGGTATATTTCAAAACATACACCTCTTGAAAGAAGGACAATAAAACATTGATGAAAATACTCATAAAAGAAAGTATATTACAAAATGAGTAAAATAATGGGCAGTACATACACCACTCAAAGGAAATTATGGCAAATGAAGCATAAATCCCACGGGAATAAAAGTGAGATGAAATATCCCTTACGAAAACTCAGCAGCCTAACAACGCCACATAAAACTTACAAAAATGGATTGATGAGATCAAATAGGGTATCTCATCATATTAACTTAAAGTTTATAGAAAGATGAATATAAAAGAACTTCCACCAACAACTCTTACGAAAATTTGGCAGCCTAACGGCGCCACTCAAAACTTCCAAAATGGATTGATGAGAGAGAATAGGGTCTCTCATCACATGAAAATAAAAATTACAGTAAGATTAATATAAAAGAACATCCCAATAATAATAAATATGAGCTTTAAAAGGAATGATAGAAAAGAGTGTACTTAAAAAGAAACAGTGGAGTAGGATCCCTTACCTCAAGTCCAACTTGTCTTGTTCGTTTCTTTATATTCCTGAATAATAAACTTTGGTCAATTAATAATTGCCTAAGTACCTCCTTTAGATATTATTATTCAGTTCATATCACATATTATAATTTTATAATAATTGTTTGATAATGTTAGTTCATATCATATGTTTTTGCAGATGTTTGGTACATGAGTCAAAAATGAACTTCTTTGAAAAAAGATTTTCCATGTAGTTATAAGTAAATAATTTCCAGAATAGTATTAAAATATCATATATATCCATTAAATATTCATTTTATACTATTCCATATCATTTGGAGATAAAAACGAAAAGCACCGTTCATGGAGACGGTAGGCTGTACGTACGCATGAACGCTACTTTCATTTTTTTGTCATGGAATTAAAAAAAATGAGAGAGATATATATATGTTATAATTCCAGAATGATATCCATAATTTAGATGTAATATATTACATATATATCCATTATATATATGTACTTATAATATTACATAACATTTTGAGATAAGAAATGAAATGTACCGTTCATGGAGACGGTAAGCCATACGTACGCATGGACGCTACTTCCATTTCTATTTCATATTTAATGGAATTAAAACATAATGATACATAATATTATTTTAATTCTAGTATGGTATCATATATAATATCATTAGATATATCCTTTATACGTACCACATATGGTATTGACGAATGAAATCACTTTGAGGGGGCGGTAGTCCGCACTTCCTTAAATGAAGATGTCGCGTTTACCCATAATGGAAACCATAAAGGTACGCCATATATGAAAAATACAGAAGCTTAAGTAAAACATAAACATATTAGATATCATATATAAATACAGTGTCATCTTAATGGACACCTTTGAAGGTGTTAGAAGAATGTTGAACAATCATCGTTTCGGGAGGCAGAAATTCGCCATCCATGGAAACAGTATGTTCTTTAACCATTAGATGTAGGTGTGTGTAAGTGTAGCTCAAATTATTCTTATAAAAACATCATAGTATATTTACGATACTGGATTTGTTACAAAACAAATGAATAAAAAGAGTTTAGGGGGTTGGAGAAGGAAAATAAAACAAAAGGACACAAGTGAAGACATTACCTTAAAATCGGGTAACTCCCTTTGGTTTGAGCTCAAAGGCTTCCTTGGGAAGACTTCTGACCAAAGTGAGGCTTCAAGGAGTAAGAGAGGGAATTGGAGAGACAAAATGGGAAGGGTTTGGCCGAGCCAAAGGCTTTGGGAGTGTGGTTAAGGAGGTAGAGGTGGGGGCCTTTTATAAGAGGAGAGGAGGGGCACTGTTGTAAAGTTACAAAATGTTACTTTATTTTCAAAAAAGTTTCGGATTTTAAAGGTCCCACATTTATGTATTTCTAGGATAAGGTGATAAGGGTTCTAAATCCACTCATCCAATAGGTTTTGGACATGTGTAGGTCTTATATATCACATTATCTTTCCATTTTATTTAAATCGTTAAATAATGAGGTTATCGCTGCATCATCATGATGTCATAAATAATTTAATTTATTTAATGTATAAAAATTATAAAAAAATACTATGATGTATGAAATATTTTTATATTTCTAATGACTATTTATAGTCAAAAATATGACTTGTATAACCCCATGTAAAAATTGTTTTAGTAAAACATTTCATGTTTGTGTCATTTTTACTTTAACATTAAATAAAAAGATATTTATGTCATTTTCCAACCAAAGTGGCTCCATGGGGTCCCCAAGTTGACCCATGGATTGTCTTGGTCGACCATGACACATACAATAAGGGTAGAACATGTGTCTAGGTCATTTCATTTTATTAAAACATTATTCTTACCATAAAATACACTAATTACCTCTAATTGCGATTAAAAACTTAATAAGTTACTATTCACCAAAAAATTAATTTTATCCCATTAAACCACATTTTACTTCTTAATGACAACCATGTATGTCAGATTTTTGAAATTCAAAACACAAAGACGGAAAAATTTCATTTAAAAGGAAAAATTGTAACACCCCAAGCTTCTACGGTATGCTTTTCTTTGAATAATGCGATAGCGTGTGTTGTACACAACATCGAATTCTAACACACGACAACAAATCAAACTAGCCGTTATGAATAGTAATACCTAATTTTTGAAATTATATATATTTTATATTTCAAAATGGACTTCATTTTTTGATTCGGAATATCGAAATTATCCTAGGGTGAAATTTTGGTACTTTTCAGATAACTTTCATATTTTGATGAATAGTGAAAATTACTAAATTTTTAATTAAAAACAACTTTTTGAATAAAAATAATTAATATTAATAAATTATGAATTTGAGTGGTTTTAAAGTATATTTATAATATATTTTTACCATTTAATTCAATGTTTGTCATTGGACATAATTTAACAATTAAACCGGACATAAACAAGTGTCAATATTTTGATAGTTATTATCTCTTAAAAACACGCTTTTTGTTTTAACAACAGGAATTAATTTTAAATTAATTTCTGCCACTTCTGTGTTTTGAATTTCGAAAAATGGGTTCCAAATTTGGAATCATAATGTTCAAATTGTGTAAATAGGCAACTTTTATTTTTAGACATTTTAAATAACTACTGCGGTGAATATTTTATTTACCATGGTTAAGGGTAAATCCGGTAAATAAGGGTTAAAAAAAATAATATTATAATAATACTAAATTACCCTAAAACGTGTCCTAACCTTATTTGTGGATACATGTCCGACCATGGGCATCATTGTGTCAATTTCGGGACCTCATGGCGCCACTTGTAGGTGATAGGGACACTTTATTTTAATTAAGTTAAAATGAATACAAAAATGACGCAAGCATATATCTTTTAGAAAAACAATTTTTACATAGGGTTATATATGTTTGATTTTAGATTATAAATATTAATTAGAAATATAAAACGATTTCTTACATAATTATATTTTATTTATAATTTTTAGACATTAAATAATTTGATTTATTTATGACACAATGATGATGCAATAATTACTATAATAGTGAAAAATTAAAATAATTGATATTATAAATACCCAAATAAATATAATATGAAACTTTTAATGAATTAAACTAATTTTCTAGGATAATATGATATATTAGGATTGATTTAATTGACTTTGTTCGAAGTAATCAATCTGTTATGAGTTTCACAAAAATCAACTATTGAATAGTGTCAAAATTGACATAAAAGCGTTTTTAAAACAAATATTATATTATTAATTGGTATTAAATTCCTAAAAATCTAAGGTTCGGAAAAAAGACTTATATCATGATAGGTGTCTCATTAATGGACCACTTGGGGGTCTCTTGGATATATATGGTAAGTTTATTAACCATATAATATAAAAATATAAAGAGACATTGTAAAAGTGAAACTAATTAACTTAGAGTTAATACTAAGATAAGGTTAATATAAGAACCAAAACCTGTATAAATTCTATTGGTTGAGTTGTTTTCGACCTATACCCACCTTAAACTTTGAATAATCAACTTTGGAGCCATTAGAAACCGAATATGAATTTATTATAAACTAATATTTCTAGCTTTTCCAAAGGTACCCCTCACCCCTCTTATAAAAGGGCACCCCTCCTTCTCTTTTCTTCACACCTTCAAAGCCTTTTGGTTCGGCCAAACTCTGCCCAAATACTCTCCCAACATCCCTAACTACAATCTAGAGGCCTTATTTTGATCAGAAATCCAACCTAAAGAGCCCTTTTGATCAAATCAAAAGGAAGAACCCGAAGAAGAGGTAATGATTTCACCACCCTTTTCCAAGTTCCTTTCTTCTTCCACTTCTTCATTCTTTGTTATTACCATTCTAAAATAATAACTCCAGTATCTTATATATAATGTGATGTTATTATAAATATGGTACAACCATATTAATTATTCTATCCACCCTTTGAATAACATGTCACCATACGTGCGTACGTACGACTTACCGTCTCCACGTCGTGGTGTAATTGTTATTCAATATATTATTATTTGGATGGGTATAATAATGATGTGTAACTCATGTAAATAATAAATATAACATGATAATGAATCTTTATATATGATATACCATCAACTTATATATTATTTTAATATCAAAAGAATGATATTGTCGCTCGTGCGTACGTACGGACTACCCTCTCCACGAACGCGATGAGATTCATTCTCTATCATATCCATTCAAGTATAATTATCATTTTCTGATTTAAAAATGATGTTTAAGGACTTGATATCATTATGGATATTAATAATATACAACCTATCCATTACAAACATGGATTACTTAACAAAACATATAAAAGAAAATGAGTAAGTTAACACCCGAAACAACGATAATACTAAGATATTATTAACAAAGCAATGTTAAAAGATCATATATGATATCATATGAATGCATATGATTCTTTTATAATTTAATAACAATTATTTCACTATTATACAGGAGGTTAACCTACCCCAACCAAGGAAAAGTAAAAGGTAAGGGTTATTTCACAATCTCTTCATTATCCGAGGTTGTTTATATGTAATAATCTACTGGGATCTCTTTATCATCCACATCCATGTTTATTAAAAATGTATTTCAAAGCATTTTTAATATTTACAAGAATATGGGTTAAAGTCATTTATACCCTTTTTTGACTTTTTATAAGAGGTTTATAAATGAATCTTTCCGTCGTTTTCCAAACAAGGTGTTTTTTAACCTTTTCGACAAAATTAAGGTAAGAATGTTTTTTTTAACTTATACGGCGGGTGCAGCTATTTTTTGCCATTATAAAATCTTCAAAGCTTCCTTTACAAGCTTATAAGAATATTTTCAAAGTAATGTTTTATTTTATAATTATGTGATTTTAAATTATTTCAAAATGAATATTTTAAGAATTTGTGAAAGGTACTCTTTATCAAGATCATAATTTTAAATGTTTTAAAGATTTATCTTTCTAAATATTTTTAATTAATGTCCATGTTTTGAAAATGATTTTAAGGATTTATTTATATGGACATGAATGTTTTGAAATGATATTTATTTTCAAAAGTTTCAAAGTGGTATGGGACACTTTGATTCAAAAATATCTTTTAAATTACTTCCATTATAAATGTGTGACTTTTCAATGATTTCGAGAAAAGAGATATTTCTCTCAAATAGTTTTGATTTCATCTATGTCAACATCCTTTGATGTATTTTAAGATTATTTGAAGTTGATTTATTATGATACAAAATTTTTGTATTGTATTGAAGGTTTTGTGATAAGTTTTACTGTGGATGTGTTATTTTTATACCATTCATGGTTTATGGAGAAAGTTTTGACATTTCGTATGCTAGTTTTAATACGAATGTTTATGTTATGTTTAAACGTTTTCATATGGGAATGCATTGGACTTAATATGTGATGGGTGGATCCCCCTATAGCTCCTCGATGCATCGGTAGGTCTCATGAGACAAACTAGTGTCTTGGCACAAGGACTTGACAAAATCCTATTTGTAGTCTTGGCACGAGGCCTTGGATATGTGGTTATGATAGTCTGACATTATGAATTCCATCATTATGAAAGTGGTTATTGATATTGCATGTTATTATTCGATTAGTAGAATATCCATGTGAATAAGTAAATTGCATTATTTAATTTTACTCTTTCCATACTATGTTGAATTTTAAGTTTAAAAGGCTTTTGTTTTAGTTATACATTGCCTTAAATGATTATTCTTATTTATGAAAGTTTCCGCTATATTTTTATTCTTACTGGGAATTTGATCTCACCCCTTTTCTATGTTTTATTTTTCCTAGGAAGTGAATAAGTAAATTATGAATGACCTGCAGGGATATTATATGGGGATATGAGTGTGGAATATAGAGACAATATGTTGTTGTAGTAGTTATTCACTTTATGTTGTAATGTAAAACTTTATGAATATATCTAGTGTTTCCAAGGCTACTAAACCAATCGGTCTTTCGAGATTTGATCTTTACTGTGATCATGCCAATGTTATGTAATAATGCACCAACTCTAGGTAACTAGGGTCGGGGCGTTACAGTTGGTATCAGAGGAAGTTTAGTACAAACATTGGAATCTAGATTTAGATACACTCTGATTAGAGCACGTAGACCTAAGATGAACTTTGAGGATTAGTATGGAAGAACTTCCTAGAATTTTGGTATTGTAGAGATTTTGTGAGTTTTCTGAGCAATACATCCCTGTCTGGATACGAGCAGGTAGAGGCGGCTCTGGCACAGATGTACCTAGGGGTAAAACCCGAAAACACTGCTTTGAACTAGACTCTAACGGGAACTGGTGCACAACAATGGGCCTTGCTGCACTCTTGGTTACGATACTCCCAGGGGATATGCTTAGAATAACTCTCATTTTCTTTACAAATCATTATGAAGGGTTTATGAGTATATACTTCCTCAAAGAAAACAATTTTATGATTATGGATTATATCCATAAATAGTTCAATTTATGTTAAGTGTTTTATAAGTATGAGATTATGTATTTTGATTCATAAACTGATCTAGTTTATGCCATTGTTTAGAAATGGAACCTAGCGGAAGAAATGGAAACCGAATCAATGAACGCACTCCATGTAGGGATTTCCCTCCTGCTCAAGATAATTATAGTGGAGCTGGTGATACAACTGGTGCCGTTCAGCTAATCACCATACTGGGACAACTTACTCAGGTTATGAATAATAACCTTACCCGTATGAAGCACCCTGATCCGCAGCGTGGAGGATCAATGTTAGATCGATTCATGAGGAAACAACCACCAACGTTCAACGAGAGTACAAATCCCTTAGTAGCTGAGCAATGGATATTTTCCCTAGAGAAAATATTTCTGGCTTTGGGGAGCAGTGAAAGGGAAAAAGTTATCATGGCAGTTTACCGCCTCACTGGAGATGCTGATCAATGGTGGTCATTGATTCAAAACACGAAGGAAGATGATGAAGTATCAAATATGGAATGGAGGGAGTTCAAAGATCTGTTTTTAGAAAAATACTTTCCTCGCGACCATCAAGCAGATATGGAAAGGCAATTTCTGAGTCTGAGACAGAAGGAGGATGAGAATATCGCAAAGTATGAGGCTAACTTTACAAGGTTAGAAAGGTATGCTGGAGATTATATACGTTACCCAAGAAGTAATATTGATCGTTTCTTTGATGGGTTAAAACCATTTCTCCATTGAGCATTAGTCTCATAATCCTTTTCTTCGTACGAAGACATTGTCTCATGTGCTATCAAGACCGAAAAGGAAATATCTAAGTATTATGACTTTAAAGCAAAGCAAGAGAAGAAGAGACCTGCTGATCAATCTGGGAATGGAAATAAGGGGAAGAAGGTAAAGTTTGAATATCCATCCTGTGGTAAATGTGGGAAGAAACACCCCAGTACTTGCTTGAAGGGAATGGGAGTCTGTTACAAGTGTGGTGAAAAAGGCCACCAAGCTCGTGATTGCAAGGGGAAGAAGGAAGCTACCAATGTTCAGTGCTACAATTGCAGGGAGATGGGACATTATACAAATGAATGTCCTAAACATCAGGAGAACTTACCTCAAAAAAGGCCAAGGGATCAAGGCCAAGCTTATGCTATCACTACTGCTGAGGTAGAAGCTCTGAAAGATGTGGTGGAAGGTAATTTAATGGTTTCCTTAAGTTTAGAAAATGCATTATTTGATTCTAGATCATCGCATTATTTCATATCTTCCCAGTTTGCTAAGAAAATTAGATATTTCCAATTTGATTTGACAAGGGAGTTGTCAGTTAAAACTCATAAGGGAAGTATCATTGCAACAAAGTTTTGTGAATCAGTCCCCATTAGAGCACATAAATGTTCTTTATCTACTGATCTCATCATCATACCTATGATTGAGTTTGATATAATTCTCGGTATGGACTGGATTTCGGACTACAATGCAAATATTTATTGTAAGAAGAAAGAGGTTACGATTCTTGATGATAATGATAAGGAACACCTTATCTTTAGAACAGAATCGTCCCCACCTAATTCTTATTTAGATCCACCCCCAGTAGCTCAACTAAATTCAATTATTGTGGAGGAAGAGAATGAAATTACTGTGGGCGAGGAAAGGAATGTTCAAATAGAGGATGTACCTGTTGTGAAAGAATTTGTAGATGTATTTCCAGAAGATTTACCTGGACATCCTCCAGAACGAGAATTTGAGTTTTCCATTTACTTAATTCCTGGATCAAGGCCTATATCAAATACCCCTTATAGAATGTCCACTGTATAATTAGTTGAACTAAAGAAACAACTAGAGGAATTGAGTAAAAAGGTATTTATTCTCCCTAGTGTTTCTCCATGGGGAGCCCCTGTTCTTTTTGTTAAAAAGAAAGATGGATATATGAGGTTATGTGTCGACTACATGGAGATCAATGCTATAACAATAAAGAACAAGTATTCCCTACCTCGCATTGATGATTTATTTGACCAACTGCATGGATCTCAATACTTTTCAAAGATTGACCTTCGATCTGGATACCATCAGTTGTGTGTGAAGAAGGAAGACATTCCGAAGACAGCATTTCGAACCAGGTATGGGCATTACGAGTTTACTGTAATGCCTTTTGGATTGACTAATGAACCCACTGTATTCATGGATCTGATGAATAGAGTTTTCAAGGAGTATCTCGATAAATTTGTGGTGGTATTTATTGATGATATCTTGGTATAATCCAAAAGCTACGAAGATCATGAAAATCACTTGCGCATTATCTTGAAGACTCTGAGAAGACATGAATTATATGGGAAGTTTAGCAAGTGTGAATTCTGGCTTCAGGAGATTTCTTTTCTTGGCCATATTGTCTCTAAAGATGGAATATCTATTGATCCTTCTAAGACCAAGGCAATCCAAGAATGGCCAGCACCTACAAGTATAACTGAGGTACGTAGTTTTATTGGTTTAGCAGGTTATTATCGACGTTTCATCCAGAATTTTTCCCGATTGTCTAACCCATTAATGAAGCTCACACATAAAGGGGTTAAATTTGTTTGGACAAAAGAGTGAAGAATTTTTCGAAGAACTGAAGAGAAGATTAGTTAATGCTCCTATATTGACTCTACCGTCAGGGAATGATGGGTTCGTTATTTATAGTGATGCATCGAAGAAAGGAATTGGTTGTTTCCTTATGCAGAATGATAGGGTTATTACCTATGCATCACGACAGTTGAAAATTCATGAACAAAACTATCCTACTCATGATCTCGAGTTAGCAGCTGTGATCTTTTCTTTGAAGATATGGAGGCACTACCTCTATGGTGAAAAATGTGAGATTTATACTGATCACAAGAGTTTGAAGTATATTTTCTCACAAAAAGTACTCAACATGAGGCAAAGGATATGGATTGAATTACTCAAGGATTATGATTGCACGATACACTACCACCTGAGGAAGGAAAACAAGGTGGCAGATGCTTTGATCAGAAAAGACCATGGAGTTTTGAACAATATGAGAATTGAAAGGGATCAAATCTTCATTGATCTAATGAAGATGGACATGGGAATAACTAGGGAAGGAGAAACATCAATTCTTTTTCAAATGGTTGCTAATCCATCTTTACTAGAAAGGATTAAGAGTTCTCAGACCGATGATGAAGAATTTCAAAAGAAGATTAAAGCTGTGAATGATGGGAGATTGAGAGACTTTGTGTATGAAGATGTAATTTTGAAATTCGGGAAGAGACTTTGTGTTCCTGATATACCTGATCTAAAAAGGGAATTGCTGGATGATGCTCATAGTTCCAATTTATCTATACATCCTGGGAGCACCAAAATGTATAGAGATTTGAAGGAACATTTTTGGTGGGACAACATGAAGAGGGAGATTGCTGATTTTGTGTCAAGATGTATGGTTTGTCAACAAGTGAAAGCTGGAAGGCAACAGCCTGGAGGAGTCATGCAACCTCTTCCCATACCGGAGTGGAAATGGGACAATATTACGATGGACTTTGTCATGGGACTACCAAAGACTCCTATAAGGAACGATGCAATATGGGTTATTGTTGATCGTCTTACCAAGTCAGCACATTTTCTTGCTATAAGAGAAGATCTACCCCTGGAACGTCTAGAAAGACTATATATTAATGAAGTTGTGAGACTTCATGGAGTACCCCTATCGATTGTTTCTGATTGTGATCCCCGTTTTACTTCAAGATTCTAGAAAAGTCTTCAGAAATCCCTGGATACTGAACTTCATTTGAGCACTGCCTACCACCCTTAGACAGACGGACAATCAAAACGGACTATTCAAACCTTAGAAGACATGTTGAGATATTTCTCACATGACTTTCAGGGTATGTGGGATCAATATTTACCTTTGGTAAAATTTTCTTATAACAATAACTTCCATTCGAGTATTCAGATGGCACCATATGAAGCGTTATACGGAAAGAGATGTCGCACACCAACCTGTTGGGATGACGTTGGTGAAAGAAAACTTTTAAGCCCAGAACTGGTGGAGGAAACGGTGGAAAAGGTGAAGGTAATCCAAAATCACATCAAAGCAGCTCAAAGTAGGTAGAAGAGCTATGCCGATAATCGAAGGAGGGATTTGGAAATTCAAGTCGGTGATCATGCTTTCCTGAAGGTATCTCCATGGAAGGGAGTCATACATTTTGGTAAGAAAGGTAAATTTAGTCACAGGTACATCGGACCTTTCAAAATTCTAGAACAAATTGGGGCTGTAGCTTACCGATTGGCAATGCCGCCAAGTCTCTCCAAAGTTCACGATGTGTTCCACGTATCTCTGTTGAGGAAATACATGCCTGAACCACCGCATCTAATCACCTATGAGGAGTTAGAATTGGAAACCGATCTGTCTTATTGTGAAGAGCCCGTCAATATTCTTGATACGAGAGAACAAGTACTGAGAAACCGGACGACACGTCTGGTAAAAGTTTTGTGGAGAAACCATAAGATGGAAGAGGCAACATGGGAACCCGAGGAAATTATGATGAAGAACCACCCGAGTCTTTTCATGTGATAAGTATTCTAGAAATTTTGAGGACAAAATTATTTTAAGGAGGGGAGAATGTAACACCCCAAGCTTCTACGGTACACTTCTCTTTGAATAATGTGATAGCGTGTGTTGTACGCAACATCGAATTCTAACACACCACAACCAATCAAACTAGCCGTTATGAATAGTAATACCTACTTTTTGAAATTATATATATTTTATATTTCAAAATGGACTTTATTTTTTGATTCAGAATATCGAAATTAGCCTAGGGTGAAATTTTGGTACTTTTCGGATAACTTTCATATTTTGATGAATAGTGAAAATTACTAAATTTTTAATTAAAAACAACTTTTTTAATCAAAATAATTAATATTGATAAATTATTAATTTGAGTGGTTTTAAAGTATATTTATAATATATTTTTACCATTTAATTCAATTTTTTTCATTGGACATAATTTTACAATTAAACCGGACATAAACAAGTGTCAATCTTTTGATAGTTATTATCTCTTAAAAACATGCTTTTTGTTTTAACAACGGGAATTAATTTTAAATTAATTTCTTCCAATTCTGTGTTTTGAATTTGGAAAAATGTGTTCCATATTTGGAATCAGTTTGTTCAAATTGTGTAAATAGGTAACATTTATTTTTAGACATTTTAAATAATTACTGCGGTAAATATTTTATTTACTATGGTTAAGGGTAAATCCGGTAAATAAGGGTTAAACAAATAATATTATAATAATACTAAATTACCCTAAAACATTTCCTAACCTTATTAGTGGATACATGTCCGACCATTGACATCTTTGGGTCAATTTTGGGACCTCATGGAGCCACTTGTAGGTGATAGGGACACTTTATTTTAATTAAGTTAATATGAATACAAAAATGATACAAGCATATATCTTTTAGAAAAACAATTTTTACATAGGGTTATATATGTTGGATGTTAGATTATAAATATTCATTAGAAAGATAAAAATATTTCCTACATAATTATATTTTATTTATAATTTTTAGACATTAAATATATTAATTTATTTATGACACAATGATGATGAAGTAATTACTATAATAGTGAAAAATTAAAATAATTAATATTATAAATACCCAAATAAATATAATATGAAACTTTTAATGAATTAAAATAATTTTATAGGATATTAGGATATATTAGTATTGATTTAATTGACTTTTTTAGAAGTAATAAATCTTTTATGAGTTTTACAAAAATCAACTATTGAATAGTGTCAAAATTGACATAAAAGCGTTTTTAAAACAAATATTATATTATTAATTGGTATTAAATTCCTAAAAATCTAATGTTAGGCCAAGAGACTTATATCATGATAGGTGTCACATTAATGTATCACTTGGGGGTCTCTTGGATGTATATGGTATGTTTATTAACCATATAATATAAAAATACAAAGAGACATTGTAAAAGTGAAACTAATTAACATAGAGTTAGTACTTAAAGATAAGGTTAATATAAGTACCCAAACCTGTCTAAATTATATTGGTTGAGTTGTTTTCGACCTATAACCACCTTAACCTTTGAATAATCAACTTTTTAGCCATTAGAAACCGAATATGAATTTATTATAAAATAATATTTCTAGCTTTTCCAAAGGTTCCCCTCACCCCTCTTATAAAAGGGAACTCCTCCTTCTCTTTTCTTCACACCTTAAAAGACTTTTAGTTCGGCCAAAATCTACACAAATAATCTCCCAACATCCCTCACTACAACCTAGAGGCCTTAGTTTGATCAGAAAGCCAACCTAAGGAGCCCTTTTGATCAAATCAAAAGGAAGAACCCGAAGAAGAGGTAATGATTTCACCACCCTTTTCCAAGTTCCTTTCTTCTTCCACTTCTTCTTTATTTGTTATTACCATTAAAAAATAATAACTCCATTATCTTATATATACTGTAATGTTATTATAAATATGGTACAAAAATATTCAGTATTATGTCCACCCTTTGAATAACATGTCACCATACGTGCGTACGTACGGCTTACCGTCTCCACGTCATGGTGTAATTGTTATTCAATATATTATTATTTGGATGGGTATAATAATGATGTGTAACTCATGTAAATAATAAATATAACATGATAATGATTCTGTATATATGATATACTATCAACTTATATATTATTTTAATATCAAAAGAATGATATTGTCGCTCGTACGTACGTACGGACTACCGTCTCCACAAACGCGATGAGATTCATTCTCCATCGTATCCATTCAAGTATAATTATCATTTTCTGATTCAAAAATGATGTTTAAGGACTTGATATAATTATGGATATGAATAATATACAACCTATCCATTACAAACATGGATTACGTAACAAAACATATAAAATAAAACGAGTAAGTTAACACCCGAAACAACGATAATACTAAGATATTATTAACAAAGCAATGTTAAAAGATCATATATGATATCATATGAATTCATATGATTCTTGTATAATTTAATAACAATTATTTCACTATTATACAGAAGGTTAACCTATCCCAACCAAGGAAAAGTACAAGGTAAGGGTTATTTCACAATCTCTTCATTATCCGAGGCTGTTTATACGTAATAATCTACTGGGATCTCTTTATCATCCACATCCATGTTTCTTAAAAATGTATTTCAAAGCATTTTTACTATTTAAAAGAATATGGGTTAAAGTCATTTATACCCTTGTTTGACTTTTTATAAGAGGTTTATAAAGGAATATTTCCGTCGTTTTCCAAACAAGGTGTTTTTTAACCTTTTCGACAAAATTAAGGTAAGAATGTTTTTTTAACTTATACGGCGGGTACAGCTATTTTCTGCTGTTATAAAATCATAAAAGCTTCCTTTACAAGATTATAAGAATATTTTCAAAGTAATGTTTTATTTTATAATTATGTTATTTTAAATTATTTCAAAATGAATATTTTAAGAATTTGTGAAAGGTACTCTTTATCAAGATCATAATTTTAAATGTTTTAAATATTTATCTTTCTAAATATTTTTAATTAATGTCCATGTTTTCAAAATGATTTTAAGGATTTATTTATATGGACATGAATGTTTTGAAAATATATTTCTTTTCAAAAGTTTCAAAGTGGTATGGGACACTTTGATTCAAAAATCTCTTTTAAATTACTTCCATTATAAATGTGTGACTTTTCAATGATTTCGAGAAAAGAGATATTTCTCTCAAATAGTTTTGATTTCATCTATGTCAACATCCTTTGATAGATTTTAAGCTTATTTGAAGTTGATTTATTATGATACAAAACTTTTGTATTATATTGAAGGTTTTGTGATATGTTTTACTGTGGATGTGTTATTTTTATACCATTCATGGTTTATGGAGAAAGTATTGACATTTCGTATGCTTGTTTTAAAACAAATGTTTATGTTATGTTTAAACCTTTTCATATGGGAATGCATTGGACTTAATATGTGACGGGTGGAGCCCGCTATAGCTCCTCGATGCATCGGTAGGTCTCATGAGACAAACTAGTTTCTTGGCACAAGGCCTTGACAAAATCATATTTGTAGTCTTGGCACGAGGCCTTGGCTATGTGGTTATGATAGTCTGGCATTATGCATTCCATCATTATGAAAGTGGTTATTGATATTTCATATGATTATTAAATTAGAAGAATATCCATGTGAATAAGTAAATGGCATTATTTCATTTTACTCTTGCCATACTATGTTGAAGTTCAAGTTTAAAAGGCTTTTGTTTTAGTTATACATTGCCTTAAATGTTTATTCTTATTTATGAAAGTTTCCGCTATATTGTTATCCTTACTGGGAATTTGAGCTCACCCCTTTTATATGTTTTATTTTTCCTAGGAAGTGAAGAAGTAAATTATGAATGACCTGCAGGTATATTATGTGGGGATATGAGTGTGGAATATAGAGACAATATGTTGTTGTAGTAGTTTTTCACTTTATGATGTAATGTAAAACTTTATGAATATATCTAGTGTTTCCAAGGTTACTAAACCAATTGGTCTTTAGAGATTTGATCTTTCTTGTGATCATGCCAATGTTATGTAATAATGCACCGACTCTAGGTAACTAGGGTCGGGGCGTTACAAAAATCAGTTTTTATAAGTACCACTTAGTGGTTTCACTATTCATCAAAAATTGAAGTTTTTCAGAAAAATCCCAAAAATTCACCCTAAGCTATATTTGATATTCCGAATTCAAAAATGAAGTATATTTTACAAAATTCAAAAAATATAAGTCACATTAATTAATTTAATAATTAATTCCCACTGTCAGAGCAAATAGCGTGTTTTTATGAAACAATAAGTATCAAAAGATTGACACTAGTTTAAGTCTGATTTCAAAGTGAAATTTATTCCAATGACCAATATTGGATTTAATGGTAAAAATATATTCTAATTTCACTTTAAAAACAATTCAAAATATAATCTAATCATATAAATAAATTAGATTAAAAAGAGATTTTGAATTAAAATACAACATTTTACACTATTCATTAAAAAAAGAACTTTATCGGAGAGATACCAAAAATTTACACAAAGTAAATTTTGATGTCCCAATTCTTAATAAGAGTTTTATTTGGTCCAATAGAATGTATAAGAGTGAACAAAACTATATTTAATGACAGTTTTCCATCAAAAGGCGATAAGTGAACCATTAGTGAAAACTAGGGCATATACGCCTAAAATTGAATTCTTTCCATATTTTAAGCCTTTATCTTTTATTGGATAAATGTAAAAACATTTAAAAACATATATAATAATATTTAGTTATTTATATCCATTCCCTCCAATACAACGGCTACATGTTAACTACCATTTAAAATAATAATATTTTATTATTAGAGTGCAACGCAAGATTCCCAAGAAACTCGTTGTTGCGTGTTGGGTACGCCATCGAGCATAGCATCTCCTTTAAAGTCATATTAATATTTTATTCACAATTATGGATAAATATGAAAATTTCATATTCTTTATTTACATGGGGTGTTACATACTTCCCCCCTTTTGGGAATTGTGTCCTCGCAATTTTTAAAATTGATCTTGGAAACATACTTGAAAGTCCCACATCGGAACAAGAGTCAGTAAAACAATCACTTTAAAATAAAGGAAGATAAGTACAGAGGTCACCCGAGTTAACCCAAACTAGGATTCCATGTATAAAAACATGGACATGGAAGAAAAATCAAAGGGTCATGTTCTTGAGGGAGAGTGATAGTAAACATGTCTAGGAGAAAGTTAACCATAAGAAAATCACAAACTTGTGATGGGTTAAACGGTATTCGATTCCCTAGTAGAAAAAGTTAATAGACAAAATTTTTGTTTTAAGTTACTTTTTATTGAGGAATTTATTCATAAGGAAACATAATCACTTATCATGTTGACTTTCAACTTTTACTAGATTCCTTAATCAAACACATATTTTTTTTCCAAAAGACGAGTATTTAGGGAGACTTGTTCGCATTAAGAGTACTATAATCAACTTCTAGAGAATCACCTAATCCACCAAAGAGAACTATATACTTCCCATATCATTAGACCTTAACCAAAACCAAAACCAAAAAGGTTAGTACAAGGTCAGATAATCCAGAAAAGGATAACCCTTTAAAAAGAAAATCTATGCTTAATCTCCAAAATTTTTCCAACAAAACCCAAAGTTCAACGAGGACTATCCGATAAAACATTTGTCCATAAAATTCTTCAAAGTAAACCAATCTGAGATTGAAACCCAAATATTTGAAGGATTTATTCACATAGTATTCCAAGTTAAATCATAACATTTATCTCCAAACAACATCAGTTGCTCCTAAAGTCTCGTATTGAAAAGTAATTAACCTAATCACATATCCTCCATGATAGGTTAATCATTTTCATAAATAACCCAAAATCAACTTAATCTTAATTCATAAAATCATATAACTAAAAATAATTAGTCAAACTAACCAGGGAATTCACATAGTCCAGTGGTAGGCGATAAATACCAGTCGCACTTTGGTTGTGGGTTCGATTCCCGCAGCTTTGTCCGACGCGATGGGTAGTCACACGGTCTGCGTGTTGTCCTTTTTACAAAACTATATAATTCTAAAATCATTCCCCAAAAAGGGATAAAATCATAAAAAATAACCATAACATAATTTAACCTCAATTTTATCTCATGCCTTTCACTTCAATCATAACATATAGTAACCCATAATTACCTCAAAAGTAAGGATCATATAAACTCTAATGGTTACCTTTATAATTATTACCTGAACTTCCATATCGATTGGTCATCTCGTACATGATGCATTAAAGATCATACCAAGGTTCAAGTGGTTTATCATGACTCCTTGACAGTTGGTTTAGAACAACCACAGGTTTCCTCATTGAATCCCCCATTTTATCTAGTCTCTTAATCAGAGAACCACCACATTTTCCTTCAAACCAATTGTCACTTTGGTGCCTGCTAGATCCAACCATTTACTAAAACCAAAAAGGTCAGTGTGAGTATATAAAAATAACCATCATGTACTAATGATGAAGGTAAACACTAAGATACACTTACTCATCCACTTTATCTAAAAACTATGACACTTTCTAAAATCCTAGCCAATATGGTATTGTCACTTATTCTTGAAGAATACCCTAACCTCTAAAGTTATCTAAACCAACCTTTGATACCAATTATAAGGCCCCAGCCTTAAACCTTACTTAATCTTGAGATATTACAAGATTACACATTGAGGGTCCTTTCAGGTTTAAAGTTTTAGAGAATTAGATCATGAAACTTGTATTACATTCCACATTTAAACAAAGTGGTTACATAAAAGACAGTATTCATTCTTCCCATCAACAGAAACATATTTAAAATAAAACATGGATTCTTTCTTGAAGCATCCTTGACACTTTCATCACATCATGTACCTTTCCCTTGACATGTGAAAAACATTTCAAAAACTTGGGATGAGCATAAATATCTCAGTAAGGGTTATAAAAATATGGAAAGGAAACATGAGTTCATATATACATAAGAATGAAATCATACTTTACCCATAAAACATAGGCACTTAAACATACCTCATCAAATCATGAATAAATCATAGAAATCATAAGACATAAAAGGCAACTTGAGGCATTCATAACATTCTTACGTAGGGAGTAACCCTCTTGGTTATGTTTGGAATACCCATCACAGTATATTCCCTAAATCTCTTCAGAGAAACCTTAACATTTCACTCCTTCGTGTTACCCAATGCATTGGAGAGCTATATCGGGCTCACCCGCCCTTAGTTTATCACGGAACCACCCGTCTTCATAATAATGCCCAAGAAACTCAACATAATCGTATCACATAAAACATACATAAAGGAAACATAACATTTCCACCTTTCAATCACAAGATATCAATACAACACATTGATATAAAAACATTATGAAAACCATTTTCAATACCAAAATAAAAGAAAAGTAAAACATGGTATTTTTTTTTCTTTTAAAAAGAAGGTATGGCTTATAGAGGAAGCCGAAACTCAAATAATGGTCACGGCGGCAGAGAAGTAGTTGTCGCCGCATACGTATGACAAAAACATTCCCTTTTGTCATTTTGTAAAACTCTTCGTATAAAAATATTCCTTTTGGATAAATGTAAAAGTCAAAGGGGTTTATACACTGTATAAAAGAAGGTTGTGTATAAAACAAAATATGCCTCAATGAATGGAGATTGAGACGAAGTCCCTTACAAAGACAGTATCCTTGGTTTAAGGATAAATGAATTACATAATTATGTGTGAAAAATGAATACACCAAATATAAGTGGATATTAAGTGTAAAATAATCAAAGGTCATTCACACATATTCAAAGGATGCTATATTCAATAACTACATGTTGAACCCAAAGAAATCGAAATTGGGTTAAGAAGTTCCCTTGACAGCCTAACGACGTCACATCAAAATGAGTTGATGAGAGATAAAAAAAGGGTATCTCATCACTTGGACATAAAATTTACATCAATAAGGATATATGAGAACATATCCCAACATAACAATATGTAAATTAAAAGACCCAACAAAAGAAGTCTTTTAAAAAGAGGAGGGTGAAAGGTTCTCTTACCGACATGTGTATCTTTCGAAACATACACCTCGTGAAAGAAAGACAATACAAAATTGATGAAAATACTCATACAAGAAATTATATTACGCAATGAGTAAAATAATGGGTAGTACATACAGCACTTAAAGGAAATTATGGAAAATGTAGCATAAATCCCATGGGAATAAAAGTGAGATGAAAAATCCCTTACGAAAACTCGACAGCCTAACGACGCCACATAAAAATTACAAAAATGGATTGATGAGATCAAATAGGGTATCTCATCATATTAACTTAAAGTTTATAGAAAGAGGAATATAAAAGAACATCCCCCAACATAAAAAAGAGTAACTTAAAAGAAGTGACATAAAAGTGAGTACTTAAAAAGGAAATAAAGAGGTTAGATCTCTTACGAAACTTTGGCAGCCTAACGACGCCACTCAAAACTTCCAAAATGGATGGATGAGAGAGAATAGGGTCTCTCATCACATGAACATAAAAACTATAGTACGATTAATATAAAATAACATCCCAATAACAAGAAAGATGAGCTTTAAAAGGAATGACATAAAAGAGTGTATTAAAAAGAAAGAGTGGAGTAGGATCCCTTACCTCAAGTCCAACTTGTCTTGTTCGTTTCTTTATATTCCTGAATAATAAACTTTAGTCAATTAATAATTGCCTAAGTACCTCCTTTTAAGATTATTATTCAGTTCATATCACATATTATAATGTTATAATAATTGTTTAATAATGTTAGTTCATATCAGACGTTTTTGCCGATGTTTGGTACATGAGTCAAAAATGAACTTGTTTGAAAAAAGATTTCCCATGTAGTTATAAGTAAATAATTTCCATAATAGTATTAAAATATCATATATATCAATTAAATATTCATTTTATACTATTCCATATCATTTGGAGATAAAAACGAAAAGCACCGTTCATGGAGATGGTAGGCCGTACGTACGCATGAACGCTACTTTCATTTTTTTGTCATGGAATTAAAAAAAATGAGAGAGATATATATATGTTATAATTCCAGAATGATATACATATTTTAGATGTAATATATTACATATATATTCATTATATATATGTACTTATAATATTACATAACATTTTGAGATAAGAAATGAAATCTACCGTTCATGGAGACGGTAAGCCGTACGTACGCATGAACGCTACTTCCATTTCCATGTCATATTTAATGGAATTAAAACATAATGATACATAATAGTATTTTAATTCCAGTATGGTATCATATATAATATCATTAGATATATCCTTTATACGTACCACATATGGTATTGACGAATGAAATCACTTTGAGGGGGCGATAGTCCGCACTTCCTTAAATGAAGATATCGCGTTTACCCATAATGGAAACCATAAAGGTACGCCATAAATGAAAAATACAGAAGCTTAAGTAAAACATAAACATATTAGATATCATATATAAATATAGTGTCATCTTAATGGCCACCTTTGAAGGTGTTAGAATAATGTTGAACAATCCTCGTTTCAGGAGGCAGAAATTCGCCATCCACGGAAACAGTATGTTCTTTAACCATTAGATGTAGGTGTGTGTAAGTGTAGCTCGAATACTTCTTATAACAACATCCTAGTATATTTAAGATACTGGATTTGTTACAAAACAAATTAATTAAAATAGTTTAGGGGGTTGGAGAAGCAAAATAAAACAAAAGAACACAAGGGAAGACATTACCTTAAAATCGGGTAACTCCCTTTGGTTTGAGCTCAAAGGCTTTCTTGGAAAGACTTCTGCCCAAAGTGAGGCTTCAAGGAGTAAGAGAGGGAAGTTTAGAGACAAAATGGGCAGGGTTTGGTCGAGACAAAGGCTTTGGGAGTGTGGGTAAGGAGGTAGAGGTGGGGGCCTTTTATAAGAGGAGAGGAGGGGCACTCTTGTAAAGTTACAAAATGTTACTTTATTTTCAAAAGAGTTTCGTATTTTAAAGGTCACACATTGATTTATTTATAGGATAAGGTGATAAGGGTTCTAAATCCACTAATCCAATAGGTTTTGGGCATGTTTAGGTCTTAGATATTACATTATCGTTCTATTTTATTTAAATCGTTAAATAATGAGGTCATCGCTGCATCATGATGATGTCATAAATAATTTAATTTATTTAATGTATAAAAATTATAAAAAAAATACTATGATGTAGGAAATATTTTTATATTTCTAATGAATATTTATAGTGAAAAATATGACTTGTATAACCCCATGTAAAAATTTGTTTAGTAAAACATTTCATATTTGTGTCATTTTTACTTTAACATTAAATAAAAAGATATTTATGTCATTTTCCAACCAAAGTGGCTCCATGGGGTCCCAAATTTGACCCATGGATTGTCTTGGTATGCCATGACACATCCAATGAGGATAGGACATGTTTCTAGGTCATTTCATTTTATTAAAACATTATTCTAACCATAAACTACACTAATTACCTCTAATTGCGATTAAAAACTTAATAAGTTACTATTCACCAAAAAAATATTTTTATCCCATTGAACCACATTTTACTTATTAATGACAACCATGTATATCAGATTTTTGAAATTTAAAACACAAAGATGGCAAAATTTCATTTAAACAGAAAAATCAGTTTTTATAAGTACCACTTAGTGGTTTCACTATTCATCAAAAATTGATGTTTTTCAGAAAAATCCCAAAAAATCATCCTAAGCTATATTTGATATTCCGAATTAAAAAATGAAGTCTATTTTAAAAAATTAAAAACATATAAATCACATTAATTAATTTAATAATTAATTCCCGCTGTCAGAGCAAATAGCGTGTTTTTATGAAACAATAAGTATCAAAAGATTGACACTAGTTTAAGCCTGATTTCAAAGTGAAATTAATTCCAACGACCACTATTGGATTTAATGGTAAAAATATATTCTAATTTCACTTTAAATCCAATTAAAAAGATAATCTAATCATATAAATAAATTATATTAAAAAGAGGTTTTGAATTAAAATACAACATTTTACACTATTCATTAAAAAAAAGAACTTTATTGGAGAGATACCAAAAATTTACACAAAGTAAATTTTGATGTCCCAATTCTTAAGAAGAGTTTTATTTGGTCCAATAGAATGTATAAGAGTGAAAAAAATTATATTTAATGACGGTTCTCCATCAAAAGGCGATAAGTGAACCATTAGTGAAAACTAGGGCATATACGCCTAAAATTGAATTCTTTCCGTATTTTAAGCCTTTATCTTTTATTAGATAAATGTAAAAACATTTAAAACCATATATAATCATATTTATTTATTTTTATCCATTCCTGCCAATACAACGGCTACATGTTAACTACCATTTAAAATAATAATATTTTATTATTAGAGTGTAACGTAAGATTCCCAAGAAACTCGTTGTTGCGTGTTGGGTACGCCATCGAGCATAGCACCCCCTTTAAAGTCATATTAATATTTTATTCACAAATATGGATAAATATGAAAATTTCATATTCTTTATTTACCTAGGGTGTTACATAATGTGAGGAAATTATATAATTTATCATCAATAAAATATTCAATAAAATTGTGTTTTATCAAGGACTAAACTTCCAAAACCCATAAGAAATAAATGATATTTTCTACATCATAATGAATCCCAATATAAGACATTAAGCATCAAAGAAAACCTAAAATTGAACACCAACAACTCAAAAAATAAGAACTAGAGCACTAAAAAACTTGTCCTCTAGGTAATCAAAAGGTTCTTAACACTGGTAAATCCACAATAATTCCTGGTCCTTATGGGTAAAAGTTTTCAAAGGAGTATCAATCTGAGATAAATTTTATACAAACCTCCTAAAATAGTCTCTAAGGCCATGGAAACTTCAGAACACTACCACTTTCTTGGGGATTCCCAAGACACATACACCTCTACCTTTTAAGGATCTATAGATACTCCCTACCGGGACACTACATACCCCAAAAATAAACTTCAAAAGACCATAAATCACACATTTTAAACTTTCAAAAATAGTTAATCATGATGAAGAACTCCCAAAACTACACGTTGATACTCTATATACTCATCCTAAAATAGGGAGTACATAAGGATTTAATCTATGAAAACCACCAAACAATTATCCTATAACTCTCTTAACACTACATTCATTAACCCCATAAACACATCTGGAGCATTCATGACACTGAACAACATCAAAATGAAGTCATAATGGCCATTAAGACAATGAAAATTTGTCTTCTGAATAACCTCATCCTTCACCCATATCTAATGATATCCAAACTGCAAATTGATATATGAGAACCAACTTTCTCCCATCAACTGATCAAAAAAATCATTAATCCATTAAAGAGGATAGTTTTTATTCACTTTCACTAGGTTCAAGTGACGATAATCGATATAAATCCATAAACTTCCATCAACCTTATTCATGAACAAAACTGGTTCACCCCAAGGTGACACAATTGGCCAAAAAAAACCACAATGTAACAGATCATTGAGTTTTACCTTCAACTCTCGATACTAGTAAGGTGTTATACTATATGGATACATTGATATAACGGACATGCTTGGATGTAGCTCAATCCCAAACTCGATCTACCAATGATGGGGTAATGCTAAAACCTTGTATATAATGACATCAGGGTACTTATCCAAAAACCTAGGAAACATGAACCATAGAACCTCTGATGATCTCAGCATCAACTCAGTCATTAAAGATGATAAGTAAAAAATAGGACTCTGACCCCTCTGAGGATATCTCTTACCAATAAAAATTATTTCCTCTCCATTAGCATCATAAAACACAACCTACCTCCTAAATCATTCCATGACATCATACATTGAATAAAACTAATCCATGCACATGATAATTTAATATGGATATATTTTTCAACATATGAAATCTCCCCATGAGTGTTATTTCCCTAGAAGTATCTCATAATCTCTTCATACTTCATACAAGTTAGCTTAACATCCAACTGGTGTACTTAATGATAAGGGAATTGGTAGTTTATCTACCTCAAGTACTAAAGCATCGACGAGGTTAGGTGATAAATGTGGGTGTATCTATTTAATAAAAAAAGAATTCATCCAAGAATAAAAAAAAAGGTACCTCAAATGATGTATGGCTTTCCTGACACTAGAAACACTAAAGCATAAAGCTGACCACAACCTGCTCTATGACCTCTTTGAACCTACTGATGACCAAATCCATGACCACACTCTGCTCTCTGAGAACTAGGAGTGTCTCATGGTTTTCCTCTACCCACCTAGTCTTCTCTATGCTGATCCAAAAATAGGGCACTGTGCTAATGCTGACTCGGCTGAAACTGAAACAATATAGGAACCTAAAACAGAACACAAGACACACAATGACTACTCAAAATGGTTGGGAAATCTCATTGCTGATGACATTAGCCTCCACAAGAAAAAGACAATTTTGATCCCTTGGAATAAGTCTGAGAGCCCCCCCCCCAAATAAACGAGATGATAAGGGATTGGACCTAACCTCGACTGACCAAAAAAACATTTTTTCTAACAACTGAGAACCCCAAACCATAGATCTTATTTTTGAAGAATACTGAAGACTCCCCTATCATGAAAACACAGTTATGGGAAACATCCTCTCAGTAACCTCTACTCTTTCTAGCACCTTGAGATAGGTCTTCAACATAAATGGGATGAACTTGCACTGGATCTTTGGATGGAAAGCCTCATAGAAGTTCTTCTCCATATCCTTCTCATCTGGAAATAGGTATAAATCATATCACATAAGGGTATGAAATAGATCTCGAACTATTACATAATGGATCTCCCCTACCAAAGGGTAAGTAGCTTGAGACATTTGGATGCCATCACAGATGAAGAAAGAAACACTACTCTGAACTTGTATCAAAACTTCTTCTATGGGACTATAACTCCTCATGATCCCCAAGGAACAAAAACCACCACTGCCTCACTAGTCCACGCAGCATCATCACAACCAACGAAACCCAATACTCCTTCCAAGAACAGATCAAACTAAAAGCTATCTCAATCTCCTCTAACCATTCCACTCTAAATGTATCAAAAATGGATCCCTCATACTTGTGCATACTTTTTTTTTCAAACTCTTGAAGTGTCCTCCTCCATGTGTCATCATGTTTGACCTCTACCCTATGGTGATCTATTAGCACATCCTGCTGAACATATTTGGCATGAACTTGATGAGGAATTTGACCTGGAGCCATGCCTTCAAGAAGAAAAAACATTTTAAAACTCCAAAAATTAAAATATGTAATATTTAACACTAATTAGTTAATTTTTTTATTATCTTGTTATGGTTTTAATATATCAAAAGTTTAACCCTCTTTAAACACAGGGGAAAAGAATAATTATGCATGATAATTTCTTAGGTATCTACCCTACAACTAGTATCTCTTTTTTTCAGTAGTATCATCAAACTTAAAGGTTCATGAATTAGATTATAGAGAACACAAAATACCCTTGTATCATTTGATCTCACATGTTTACATCGTTTACTAAACTTATCTTACACCATTTCCCTACCAACCCATGAAACCTCAAATATTCTTAACTCTAAACTTCATCATATTCCTCAAATATGTACCTTAAAAACCACTCTGTCATGACCCCTCCCCAAAAAAGATACCCCAGTTAGGGGAGACATATAAAGACTGGCTAAGCCCCACCTCCAGTAGGCCCTTTGTTAGTGACTAACACTGAGGGTATAATAAACATTCATATGGGAGACATTTCCCTCTAAGAGATACATACAAAAGAGAGAGATAATAAGGATAAAACAATCAAAACCTATTTGGAAATATATATAAAAGAAATACCAAGTGAAAACATGTAATTTCATACAGTACTAGACAAATGAAATGAAACTATATGTACTAAAAAGGCATATATGGCAGCGACCATGAATCCCAAATATCACCAACTAAACCATGAGCTAGTATTATCTAGCTCAATCTCCAACCTAATCTAGCTAACCTAAATTTTTTATATATATAGTGTTATCATAACAGTATAATCATTTGGATCCTCCTCAGAGGCTCTCATGCAGAGGATAAAGAATTCATGCTAACACATAATGAACAAAAGTTAAACTAACTCATCACCTAAAAAAGTATAATAAGTTCCCATCCTCAACATGGATAACTCTCACCAAGAAATGAATACAAGAGAGAATATAATATATTAATGAAACATTAAGGGTACCCACACTCCCAATTCCCCATTATTTTTTCACTACTCCCTAACGCTGCACATCCGGAGCACCTCTCTCCAAAATAGGCCAGCCTAAAAACACATGGGAGAGGCATCACATTATCACATTATCACATAATCCTATCTAAATAACCACATATTGTATCCATGTAGTTTATGGGAGCCACCAAAACCCATATGACATGTATCAAACAACAAATATTCTACCTCAAGATATGACAACCCATACACTGAGTAAGTACCACAAGCCATCACAGTCTATACCTATCATACCTATAATAATCTTTTGAATTCTATATCAGGTAATACATGTATGTGAAATAAACACAATCCATTACATCCCTCTACACACATATATGGAAAAACTAACCTCTTTAAATACCAACATAAGTAACTACCAATAGAAGAGAGCATAGATAGAGGGGTTAGTCATCCATCCATCCTCCCATCAGGATGTTTGGAAAAAACACTCCTAGAGTCTATTGGGTGTTAGTTTCCATAATTGATGTGGGAGGGTCATCATATGAAATCATATAACATACATGATACCAAATACCTCACAACTATAATATAAGAATAACCTAGTCTTAGAATCAATTGTAGCTAACATCACTCAGACTCCAGACTACTATTTCTCAGACCAAATATCCTAATAGCACATAACCATATAAAAGAGATACATTAATTACTTCTTATATTTTAAGTATTTCCTTCTGTTAATTAATTCATTATCCATTAATTTACCATTAACATAATTCCACATTACATTAAATTAAATTAAAATACAAATAAATTTCTATTCCCTATAAGAATAATCCAAACCAAGTCCATGGTTTATCAAGATCAATATCTTTTAATCATTGTATTACATTGTTGACACTCTGTTACATCATAGAGTCTAAAAAATGAAAAAGGGAAATAACTTAGAAAAAAGGGGAAAAACACATGAATAAAAGAAATATTTGAAAAGTCTTGAGCATTGGATTTCCCGAGTCAGACCAAAGAGCCATCGACGTGCAAGGTACTTGTGTGCCCAAATATGGCATGCAACCTACTTGTTCACCCACACTCCTTTCACCCAGGGTCATATTTTTTCCTATAAATAGACCCGTGGGGCCATCATTTGTACCAATGAATTTCCCTGAAGCCCAATTGCTTCTATGGTCGCCCTAGTGCTTCACTCAAGTATTCTGAAACTTTCAAGGTAGTTCATCAACACCTAAAGTGGTGTAATTGAAGGAGGATCATATGAATTAAGTCCTTTTAGTGTTTGAAATCCATAACACTTGTGTGCTCAAAGTTCCAAACCTCCCTAAATTAGAAACACTTTCACACCACCTATTCCTCTCATAGGAACTTGAGCGCCCCACTTTTGGGAATACCTATGAATACTCTTGAAGGCTTGAGTCAAGTCTCACCCAAGTATTAACATCTAGGTTGTTGGTCACTCAAGTGAACATCAGGTCTCCCAAGCCTACTTGCACGCTAATATTTGCGTGCCAGTACCTACTTGGGCTCCCCTATTTGATTCACTAACTCTCTTCAGTCTACATGCCATCAAGCCCTCCTCAAATCCATTCATTGCAAGGCTTATTGTTAATTGGACCCGTTGTCTGAAAGGAATTCTATTGATACCTCCACCAAAACATCCAGACTTATCAAAACTTTGGGAAAGGTACATTAGTGTGTGTCCTATTTGGATTTTTATAATGGAAGTCAGAGGTTTCCCACATTTGTTTCACAATGGGGTTAGGATTCATGGAGTGTATGTGGGTTTGTATATCCACAATCACATGGAACTTTCTCCCAAGAACAGTGTTGTGAAGTTCCCAGTTTGGAGGATTAGGGTTTGGGTTCTGTCTTCCCCTTTTCATCTCTAAGACCCGAAACCTTAGGTATCTATTTGGGAAGGTACAGTTCACACTTTCTTTTCCATGCAAGTAATGGAAAAGTCTCCCTCCCCTACCAGGATAAATTTTAGGGAAACCATCTTCGTGTAAGCCCCTAACCTTTCAAGTAGGGGGTTGCAGTCTTGTTCCTCTCTACTTCCATCACCTTTACTCCTTCCTTACATGGGACCCTTGTCCAATGTAAATACAATAGGGGGAAGGCTTGTCACCTCGCCCTCTTCCCAAGTTGCTTCGACCTCATCCACCCTTGCTGTCGTAGGCACGCCCTCTTCCACCAATGGAGGAGGAAAAGTGTGGGTGACTTTGTTTAATCTTTGACAACCTATTATTTCTCACACCGAGAATGACTCACATGGTCTTAGAGATTTTCCATGATCACAAAATTTTAAAAAATATCTGAACTATGAGAACTCTAATTCCTATTCTAAACAAGATATGTAGGATGCCTACTTGAAGGCTCAAGATCAAAAGGGTTCCTTTCCAATAATGGTTCACCCAATCATGTCCCCTCAAATGGGCATCTTTTATGCATAATCCCCAACACAATGAATGAACTATGAGAACTATGATTCCCACCATAATTGGGATATGTAGGAAGTCTCCATCAGGGCCCGATCTCATTGTATATCTTCTTTAGGTATCCAACCCTAATTCCCTTAATATTGGCATCCTCCTTAGTAATAATCCCCAAATTAAACCCCCCAAATCCTAAGGGCATCCTTTTTAGGAAGTAATCCCAAAATCATTTCTCTGAAAGGACTATACTATCATATGAGACTCATCGAACCATATGAGATTTGATTCCCATCTAAATGGGTATGTGGAAATCATCCTTGAGGTTCAAACCCAACACTTGAAATCAACCTTGTTCTCCTTGGGTCATATTCTCAACAGGGTCAAATCTTACTTGGAAACCCATATTCTTTCCAAGTTCCTCGGGATTCTTCAGCATAATTCCCACACCAAACCTTGACTAAGAAACTTTTTCTTAGATTTCCTTATCACATTACCTTAAAAGGAATGATGTGTCCCATTAAGCGGCACCAAACTATCAGAGTTATGATTCCTTTCACGAGGATACATAGGTATCCTATTTTATGGGTACGATCCCAATATAAAAACAAACCTTCATCTCCTTGGATGACAATAAATTCTAGAGTACCCCACTGAGTGGCTTGAAAACCAGCATCATCATAATGATGATTAAAAGAATCTCTAAATAGTATATAAGTGGATACCATTGATGGAGAACCTCAAATACATATAGATATATCCATTAATAAAGAACCTCAAATACTTGTGGATGATTCTAAATTTCACACATGTTAATAAGTGATTACAAATTACAAGAGAAACCTATGTTGTGCTTTGTGAATTAATAAGGAATCTGGAAAATATCTTAAATTTAAAAAGAGAGTCCCGAAGTAGATAATAATTCCACCAAAAAGAGTGTGATGAGTCTGACCTCCCTTCCTCTCAACCAATGCATGTTATTAATTATCGTAAAGTTAAACCTTAACAAACATCTACCTTTGGATATAAGGTCCCTTTTGGATAAAAAACTATTGGATGTTTCCGATTCTATGAATAAATCCAATGTAAACATCCTGGAAGAAGTGATTATTAAACTAGAACACATGTTCCAAGGAACTAAGAAACAAAAATGGTGAACCCGACATAAATCATTAACCAAGTTAATAATGTTACCCACCTGTCAGGCCCCTATCAATTAATAAATTATGGAAAGACAAAGTAATCAATCATGCATGTATCCATATAAAATATGTTTCTTTAATGGAGTTTATTGTAGTTTTCAAGTTTCTTTATCATAACTCCCTTTAGTCCAAAATGGATTTCTTCATGACAACACCTGTGAATATATCAGCCGCTGTTTAAGATGGATCCTCATCCACAGGAAGGACGTCATCACCCACTCGGCGTCTTCAATGATGGGTCTCCAATGTGTTGTTAAGAGAGTACCGTAAGCACGATACTATCCCAACTTTGGAGGCTACCCAACATGATCTCTAGGTTAATAACAATCCTCGATCGTCTGGTCAGTAACGACCGATGGTCAAGAAGCAGACGGTGCCAACCACCGTCTCCAACCATTTCTGGTTCTTATCCCTAGAACGCAACAACCAATCCCTACCATACTATATGGTGTTGGATCAAGAGGTCACTCATGGCCTCAATTAAAAGATGCATGGGTCCTTCCTGAGGACTCCCACAAACAATCTCCACAAACAGAATCACGCGGTAGTAAACCCCCAACATGATGGGGGAGTTGTCTCTAGACGTTCGACCTAGGTCCCCCAGACTCGGGTGTGCAAGAAAAAATACTGGGGACAACTTTTGTTCAACATGGAGTAGATTCTTACCTTTTCCCCATCTGGAGAATTCCATATATATATTAATGGAAAAAATGTGTGGGCACATACACCTGTCCGTCCTAATTCAGTTACTCAGCAGCCTCATCTACCAGCAACCCACCAATCCCACCATGCAAATCTGGTGGGGTACTGTGAAAAGGCACATACACTTGTTTACAAATTATCACCCAATTAACAGGATCATTTGACTGCATTTAAGAAATCCCGCCAATCACAGGTGGTGGAAACTGGTAAACAGGAATATACACCTACTTACACTCACTAATTCTACTAATAGTCTTGTCTACCAGTATTGAAAGAATCCCATTAACCATACTTGATAGAAAACAACTAGCATGTACATACACCAGCGAACATCCATCAAGCCTGTCAATAGACTCGTTTAGAAGCACCCGGAGAAGTTATTCAGAAAACTCTGATGAAAAATCTGGGGCAAACTCAACCCTCTGCCCCCATATATGAGTACTGTCAGTACCCATTGATAGAAAACTGAGTACAGAAGTAGTAACATACACCTAATCCTGATACAGAACAAACATAAATTTTCATTCTAGCCACTGAAGTCACAAAATACTTATTAGTAATGGTGAAAGGGCAAACATAAATTCTTTCATATATTCTATAATCATGCTAGAATATCATAACAACAACTTAAACAGTAGTAGGGGAACAAAACAAAAATCTATCCCCACACTTAGGATGACACATCGGCATGCCATCCCATTGTAGATAAATACCTCTGTTCCAGTCCAGAAGGGTTATAGGGCATACTCCCCCATATCATATGGAAAATAGGATTGGGAATATACACCCTTTCCAATTGGAGGTAATCAGCCCATTCTGATGACCACTCTAAGGCAGGAATATACACCTGCCCATGATAACCACTTCTCCTAGAAAGTGGCCCCAACTAAGTGTAAAAGAGCATCCAATAAGAAGTCTCACCAAGAACAATTGGAAAATTAAGAGCCAAGACGTTATCTGGATCCTATTAATGCTAGAGTTCTTCAAGCCCTCAGACATTTATATGTTGTAGCTCAAGATCCTACCCTCTCATTACTGAATTATGGGAGTTGTAGAAGTAATTTTGAAGTTCTCTATCAGACACATCTCCATGAAGTCTTACTTCATGAAAATTTAGTTAATCCGGAGAGCCTATCTCCAGATGAGATCCATAGAAACCCTCAGTGTGGCTATAAGACCAAGGAGAAAGAGGATTTATCCCTTGCTATAATCCACCCTAGTGGTCCTCCTCATGGTGTCATTCACTACGAAAGTTCTCTCCCCAATAGTCTTTTGCATTGTCAAGATAATTATATAATTGACAATGTAGTAATGAGAAAGACCTCTTATATTGAGACACTTTCCAACATAAGTCCAATCATGTTTGATAACTTTTCATTAATAGGTGAAATAATTTCTCAACCGGAAGACATCTTAAGGGAACGATCATTCTATTAACCTCCCTTGGGTCATTTTTCTTCTAATACAGTAGAGGAAAAAGCGACTGATTCCATTGTTTTTAATAAAACATCCGATAAACATCCACTTTTTTCATACCAAGTGGAGAAACCTCTATTTAAAGATGATTAATATATGTTAAACATGAGAAAAAAATTGGCTAATGAAGAAGCACCAATCATGTTTTGGCCTTTGTAAAATTCTCAATACAACATTTCAGAATTGATGGCAGAAGATTGCATTCATGATGTATGCCTCAACTTATGAAAGACTCTTTGTCATTTAAAAACAAAAGTATTACCATATGATGCATATCAATATCATGTTAAGGTAATAGAAGGGTTGCAATACCAAATTGACTTGGATTCTCTCTCAGTTTCCTAACATCCAAAGGTTGAAAAGCAATAGAGAACCCTTTAGCGTGCATTCCTCAATGATCTAAAGAGGACATGCAAGTTAATTTATGATATCCCATCTGTTGTTTGTATCAGAGGATGGGGTGTACATGGAGCATTGCATATCACTAGACTCCAGAATCAGAAAATCCTTCCAAAAGAGGTATCATGAAATGTTATTTCCCATAGATAACTACAATCAACATATTTTGTGCGTAATCAAGTATACGGTCCAGAACAGGCCTCAACAACCTCTCATAAGAGCTATGAACAAAGAAATCAAGCTGCTGAGATAATTTTTCACCAAACATATAAGAATATTTATCAGGACTCCCACTTAGAGGATGTCAGCCATTAGATGGAACGAATGTCTGAAATATCCCAGTGATCTTCCGAAATAGGTGATTTGAGTGGTTGTTGGATAATGTACCCAACTAATGTCCAAAACAAAATTCACAAAATCAGATGAGAAGTTGTAAGAATCTCAGCTATACCAGTTCAAGATCCACCCCAGCATGCAGGGATGGGGTATTTTTTAATTCAACCATTGAATTCAATAAACAATGTTCAAAGGTTTGAATAAGATGAACATGAATATCCCCAACTAATAGGGTTGGGGTATTTTTCACATCTAAAATCCCCTCCTCAACAGAAATCGGTTTTCTCCCGATTAAGGAAGAAACCACAAAGAGAGCACAAAACTGAATCATACAAGGATTCCCTTCAGGTAACTGTCCTCCAAACAATTCCTGGGAATTTAGCATATAGGAGAACATAGTCTCATTGAAGATATAGAAGGAGAAGATATTACAAAGATACTGACAGAATTCCATAAATGCATTATGAGGTCAATAAATTTCATTAACACCATTGTAGAAGATCGTCCAGAAAATGATTGTAGTTCAGGGGAATCAGAATATGAAGTTCTTATCCATAATACAATACAATATAAAGAAAATTAAGGAGGTGTGCATACTCAAAATCAGAGGATTACCCAGAATTTAGGTATGCCCTAAAATAACCAACTCCCACCCTTCCTAAAGGCATCTAACAAAGGAAAAGGTAATAGTCAGATCACATCTCACTTTTCCACTAGAGAAGGTCAATCCTTTTTACTTGAAGAAAGATTTGAACAATAAGAAGAGGAGATGAAAGACTTGAAAAGACTCAACACAGAGTTACTTAGAAGTAGAATTTCTGCTAGACATACTTCGCAGGTAGATAATCAACTTACACATCCTATAGGATATTCTTAAAAAAGAGGATTTGTGGTAACTACATATACAAATAATGAATTCCCTTCATCGGGTACATAGACAGGGTAGGATCAAACACATCCTTATAGGCCTGTTCCTATGGGTTATCCAAGACAAATACCAGCAGCACCACCACCAGTGGTTTTTTCGATCATTGTACTAGTTTAAGCTCAAGCTGCTATACCTGTATAGGTCCAAACTCATCTGTACATTCCCTAAGTTCTTATGAACACTATTGAGGCATTAACAACTCAATTGGAAGATATAGAAGAACATAGTGCACCAGTTCAGCCAGAAAATAAATCTTACCCTGAGTGGGTGGATCTAATCCCTCCCCCACCAAATTTTGTGAATACTACATTTCTAATCTTTAATGGTCCAGGATATCTGGAACAAAACTTAACACATTTCATTTCTTGTTGTGATCCCATGATGGATACTCCTAAATGATAAGAAGTAGTAAATCTTAGGTGTTTTGTGTAGTCATTACAGGGGCCAACTTCTGTATGGTATAAAATTTTAAAATCTCAATCAATTACTGGATAGGAAGATCTCCATTAGAAATTCCTTCTTCAATTCATCTCAACACTGCCGAAGAAAATAGTTTTTCATCTTATAAATTGAAAGAAAAGGGAAAATGAAAGAGTTTTAGATTTAATTGTTTGATGGAAAGTATTAACATATTCCTTAAATATGGAACTCTCTCAGGAAGAGTTGCTACAAATTTGTATGGAAAATCTGCGTGATGAGTCACACACACCACTGATCCCTGTGAATTCACATGAGGGTTTTGAGACCTTGCTTAAATTTACCAATAGGTGGAAGATTCCATTGAGGAAACTAAAGCTAAAAATCATGAAATTCCAACAGATTTGGGAAGGAGGAAATGGAATGTAGAGGCTGCTACAGTCACACTCAAGCAAGCACCTTTACCTACTTCCACTTCAAAACCTTCATCATATGGAAGGGCTCAACCTCTCAAGCATCAGCAACAATGAACTCCTTGTCAAGGTGATAAAATATATCAAAGGCAGAAATAGTTTGAGGAGTTAAGGAAAAAGTTTATTCTTTAAGGAATAAATAGGTTTCCGGTTACTTCATCTCAGCTCTAGAAAATAATTTGGTTTAGTTGCCAAGGATAAAAAAACCAAACAAATAAGAAGATGATGATCTTCCGAATTATTGTCCCTTTCACAAGATGTTAGGGAATCCCATTCAAGAGTGTTTTGTTTTCAAAGACCTTATACAAAAAAATGGTAGACTCTGGAAAAGTGAAACTGAAAAGTTCATCTTCCCAAGAAGCATGTGTTACAGCTACTGATCTAGAGGAAGAAGGTGAATGGTAGGAAGTTAATAGTAAAAATGTGCAAAAAAAATGATGATTGCATGATCAGGAAAACAATCAACCGAACTCATGCCATTCTACAAACACAGTTAATCAACTGATTGTGTCTTCGACTACTCCTTCCACATAAAAACCACCTTCATCAAAATATCAGTCATCCAAAGGTCACTTCTCAAAGAAGCGATGTGATCAGAAGGAAAAAGATAAGTCAAAAGAATATGATCTCAGGTCAAGGACAAAGTTTTATTTGACTCTGGAAGATTTCATGCCATCTGTTTCAAAAGCACAGGCACTGCCCCACTAAATGTCACAACCACAACTAACCTATCAAGTATAATCTTCATCATATGAAGAACTGATCTTTGGTTCCATCAAAGTTATGCACTTAAAGGATCCCTATGCCGATGATGATTCTGGTTATGATGAGCCTGAGTTCCCTATACCTAACTGTGGAACTAGAGGAAGAAGCCAAGGTCAAGAATACAGGGGAAGATGTGGGTATTCTAGAAGCCACTATTTTAACTCTACCACTTCTCAAACTGTATATGCGGAAAAAACTTGTGGGAGATCCCTTTAGTGGGCTCAACAAGAACAATGAGATTCTTCTACACATGATAGGTTCGGTCCTGACATGATTATTTTGGAGGGCCGATTAGAGGTTACACCATATTTCTCTCAGTAAGTAGATATACCTAGTCAGACTAATCTACCAAATCCAAGAGTATTTCTAGTTTCTGCTCCAATACAAGGTAGATCTACATCAGGAGCATCAACTTCCAAGGCACCTGTAAAACCGCATATCCATGCTGGAAAATGCTAACCTCCGGACAAAAAGTAAGATGTTTTGAAACAACTAGCCCAAGCACTAGCCTAGTTGTTGACTTTGGAATCCTTGAATCTATTGAAAGATCTTTGATAATCACTTATTAAGGCTTTTTCAAGTCCTCAAGAGTTCAAAAACGAAGTTATTGTTGTAGAGGATTACCGTATAGAGAGTGATACTATATAATGTCATACAATTATATCATTTATGGATGAAGATGAAGATGATATTGTACATAGACATATCAGGGCCTTGTATCTACCTGGAAGGGACAATGACATAGACACCCTACAAGCCATCATTGATAATGGCTCAAGAGTTAACCTCATTCCCATTCATACACTTCGTTGATTGGGCCTGACTGAATCTGACTTATCTCCTTCCACATTAATGTTGTAAGGTTATGAAAAGAAAGATCAAGAACCACTAGGTGAGATTACACTCAAAACTCAGTTTGGAGATCTTATATCTAATTCACATTTCATGGTTTTTCTTCAAGACACAACCTTCAACATTCTTCTTGGAAGGCCTTGGCTACATCAACATGCAACCATTCCTTCATCATACCACCAATTCCTCAATTAATGTTTCAATGGTCAAATCAGAACATTGTATGGTGACAAGGCTCAGTTCAAACCATGTGCATCTCAGTATATTGTGGAATAATTTTATCACACAAGGGGAATGAGGTATGTGACAAAGGAGGTGACCAGAATCAATGCTCCGAATGGATTGGGAAAGTTCCCAGCAAACCCCTTCATACATTTGAGTACATATTATGTGTTTTTTATCAATCAAATTGAAAGGGTTAACCCAAATCCAAGCACACATATAGTGACTTCCATAATGTCAATTGCAGAAATCGTGCCTAAGAGCATGAGAGAAATTGTTGATTCACCAAGAAATAGTGAAATTTTCCATAGAGATGTCTTCATTTCATCCACTGAACTTCATAAAGTCTCTTCTTCATCAATCAGAGTAAGAGAATTTGTATCAATACTAGAGGAGGACAAGGATGTTGATTCCCAACCCATTATAACTTATTCAATACTCTAGGAAGACCCTTCATCATCAATAGGGTTAGAAATGGTGGCCTCTTATTTAGGATGTTCAAATACTGACTCCTCCCCAAACATTGAATGTTTTGCTTTATCATCTACTATGAAATTAGAAATAGAAGAAGTGACACATAAAGAAGAAGAAGAGGAAGATCTCAGGGATGCTCCTCCAACATTTGAGGAAGGTGTCTCTACCACTATGGATGAGCTTAGAGAAATAAACCTGGGTACAAAAGAAGATCCACGCCCCACCCTAATTAGTGTGGCCATGACTTATGAAGATAAATAGTTGTATACCTAATTTATAATGCAACACTGAGATATATTTTCTTGTAATTATATAGAAATTCTAGGTCTTAATCCCGATGTATCCACTCATCATTTGGGTTTTCCAGAAGAACATTGAGGATTCAAGCAGACATCAAGAAGAACACACCCAACTCATGCCTCTAAAATTGAAGTTGAAGTCAATAAGCTTATAAAGGATAAGTTTGTTAGGGAGGTCCAATATCCCAAATGGCTGGCCAATATTGTCCCAGTGAAAAATAAGAATGGGAAAATCAGAGATTTCATTGATTTCAGAGATCTTAACCAGCATTGTCCTAAAGATGACTTTCCAGTTCCGATCATAGAGATTTTAATTGATGCAACAGCCAGATATGAAGATATTTTCTTCATGGATGGATACTATGGGTATAATCAAATCTAAATTTACCCATAGGATGAAGACTCTACATCCTTCAGAGATGATCAATGTGTGTTTTTTATCGGGTAATTCCCTTTGGATTAAAAAATACAGGTACAACGTATCAACATGCCATGCACCATATCTTCATACCCTTCTTAGGAAAATTTGTCGAATGTTATGTGGATGATTTGGTGGTTAAATTTATACAATGTTCCAATCACTTGGTTGATCCGGATACCATATTCAATAAACTTTGGTAACACAATTTGAAGATAAACCCCGTGAAATGTGATTTTGGGGTAACCTCATGAAAGATCCTCGGTTTCGCTGTACGCCATCATGGCATCGAAGTTGACCCTGAAAAAACAAAACCAATACTTGGCATGTCACTTCCTAAAAATTTAAAAGAACTAAGTGGAATCCAAGGAAACTTGGCCTATATTTAGTGATTTATCGCGAATTTAGAAAGTAAGTGTTTTCTATTCACTAGATTAATGAAGAATGGAATCACCTATCAATGGACTGAAGACTTCCAAGATAAATTTGATACCCTCAAGAAATATCTCTTGATTCCACCAATATTAATTCCACCAATTGAAGGAAGACCACTTATTCTCTATGTGGCAGCTTTAGAGCGATCACTGGGTGGATTCCTTGCCCAAAAGAACAATTTTGGGAATGAAAAAAGCCTTTAATATCTCAATCAAACTATAATTGATACAAAAAATTGGTATTCAAATATTGAGAAGAGATGACTGAGATTAATCTTTGTAGTTCATAAATTGAGGCACTACCTACAACATCATGAGGTCCAATTGGTGTCTCTCAATAACCCGCTCAAAATTTTCCTCAGTTATCCTATGCTTATAGTGAATTTGGAATGGTGGGAAGTTATTTTGAAATAGTTTGATATCTAGTTTGTTCCTCATAAGGCAATAAAAGGCCAAGATCTAGACAACTTCCTTACTAAGCATCCATCTTCATAAGATACATTATTGAATATGGAACCCCCTGATGAAGAGGTCTTCTCTATTAAAGATAATCCCCAAACATGGAAAATGTACTTTGATGGTGCTTCTAGAAGTCCAATAGGGAAGAGGATTGAAAAACATAAACACAAAAAATTTGGGTTAAGAATTTTACTTATCTCCCCTGAAATGATAGTGTTTCCATATTATTTCTTATTGTCAGAAGGTGGTACCAATAATGAAGTAGAATATCAAGCTCTCATCATAGGGATGGAATTGGCACTTCAGGTACAAGTGAACTACTTGAAAGTGAAAGGTGATTAAGAGTTAGTTATCAAAGAAATCTAAGAGGATTATTATATCAGAAAAAAAGAGCTAATCCCTTTTTGTGATTACATCAAAGGGTTAATGGATGAATTTACCTTATAGATGACATTGTCTTATGTCCCGCGATAACAAAAGGTCCAAGATGATGCACCAGCTAATGTTGCTACGTCCCTGAAATATCTGAATCAGGATGATACAATCATCAATATATCCCATCGTCGTGTGGTCTCACCTTTCATTCAAACTAGAATGGATAAAATTAATGAAATTATCCCTATGTCTGATCCATATGGTCATACTATGGTATGGATGACACCCATCATAGAATACCTTCAAAATGGAGTACTTCCCCAAATAGAGCTAAAAAAGAATAGATTCGACAACGAGTGGCCAATTTTACTATTTATGATAGTCCAGATCACTAGAAGATCCTCTAAAAATGAGGCTTTGATGGAATCATCTTCAGGTGTATTAATGGAGATGAAACTTCAGCTGTCATGAAATAAGTACATTTAGGATCTTGTCATGCTCACTAGTCTAGACACCTGCGTTTAATTCCTTATTCTAGCCACAATATTCCCTTTTTATGTCATAATCACTTCATGTCCTCATTGCATGACTCTAAACTACGCAATAAAATATTGATTCAAAGGAAACATAGAAAGTTTCCATACTTTACATGTGAGTAAGACCTATGTAAAGAACTTCAAACTTATGGCCAATACTGATTCAAATATTTCTCATGTGTATTGAGAAATACCCCCTTCCATATTTCACACTCTTAATATTGAATATTTTCAAATATTCATAATTTTTCTTACAGTTTCTGGTGACATAGTTTCTAATATCTAAGAACTCTTTTGCCTAACTATGCAGTACATGGACTTATATGGTCTTGCATAAGTTGTCTACATAAAGGGCTTGTTAGTCAAAGGATACCACTATTTGGCTATACAGCATATTCCCCAGTTAGCCCTGCATAATACATCCACCATAACAGTTTTTTCAAATAATGGTAAATTCGTTATTGGTTAAAGTGCCTTTCGTCCCCTTCAAACTTTGATAACAATATACAAGAATATGTATTTTAAAGCAGTCATTCATGTATATTTGTCCCATTACATTTCTCTCAATCTGAAAGTCATCAATACCATGGTTTACACATTTCCCTCTCTATATGTTCAAAGAAATACAAAATAACCCTGGATCACATGACCACATATCATATACTATTTTCATTTTTAGTACTAGTCTTATGACCTAAAAACTACAGACACCATACTTCCTACATTCGGCTAAGAACTTCATAGAAATCCCATTCCTCGGATTCATTGGAAATTATGTTTGGAAATACCCTCTCCATATTCAAGTATCTATCTTCATAAATCAAACTTTGTGCTTTGGAAAATATGAATCTCTATAAACATTCTTCGGCTTTTAGCAATAGAATGTCAAACTTCTGAGAGCTCTTTTTCATGATTATGCAGTACGTACCCCTAGTTGGACTTGCATAAAATTTTCCTACATAAAAGGCCTTTTAGTCAAAAGATTCCACTATTTATCTATGCAACATATTCCCCAGTTGGCCCTATATAAAACAATCCCCATAACATGGTTATCAAATAATGGTAACTTCGTTCTTGGAAAAGACTTCCTCTAATGCCATTATCCATTTTTTCCCATATCATTCTTTGAATTTAGAAATTATTGAATCACAATTTACAATTATTTTCTTCCATAACTCAATATGGTATTATGTTTCCAAACAAATTATCAAGAAATTGGGAGAATCTTATACCTTCGGTCAAAGCTAAAGACCTTAAATTAAAGCCACACAATGTCCTCACTGCATGATATAAAATTGTACAGTACAATGTCCTAACTACATGAATTAAAACTACACAGTACAATATCCTCACTACATTAATTTAAACTACAAATATTAAGGGATATAGTAATCACCATATTGAAAACCCGCAATGGGTACTCTAGACAAAAGTCAAGTCTCAGCTCACTAAACATACATCTTAGTATGGTTTAGGAAATCTTGAGAAATAAAAAGTCAAAATATACAAAGTTTTTGGGGGTTTTCTATATAACCCTAGTAAAAATAAAACTATTCTTACTAGGCCCATTGGCTTAGGTTAAAAATACTAGAAAGAATGAAAACATAGATGATTAAAGAAAAAATGATTTTCATTTGTACAAAACATTTCACAGAGGTGCATGAAAAAAACTAAAGTCTCTCTTCTGTCATAAATTAAAATAGGTATTCTACATAACTTTTCATTTGGTTGATGACCTCTTGAGCCCCATAATATTCCTGTTGAAGTTAATTTAGCTGACCAACTTTGTTTTCTTCAGCATGGTGAAGTGATTCCTTAGCATCTGTAATGGCTTTTGCACCATCCTTCTATACTTTTCTGATAGAATCATGAAGTTGGTCAAACTCCCCTATGATAATATCTAATTTCTGTTGAAAACATAGTTTCTGAATAGTCTTTTCTTTAATCTTATGCTTCATTTCTTTCAACTTTGCAGTATGATTGACCTCAGACCGAGACAACACTGCTTGGAATTCATCAGTATTGATCAACATTTTAGTCTTTATCATATCTTACTGAAGATTATACTCTTGATCACTATTTTGGATAATCTATTTCATCTTGGTATGAATTTCAAAGTATTCCAAACCACCAAAATCCTAGCGTGATAAACATAGATGAAATTCGTGGAATTCTTGAAGTTAGTTCCTCAAGACGAATTTCAGATATTATCTTCCATATATTTTTCCATGCCTTGTAACATGAAAGACAAAGGGCCTTTTATAGTTATATGTCCAATTCAGAATCACTTTAATAAGGAGAGACATATTCTAGGATTAATGAAGTTAAATAAGTGTCATGTTCTACTCCATCCTTGACAGTAGTTGCTTCACCTTCTAATACTATTTGAGCTGATGTAGAGGCTTCACCTATTGACCTATCCATTGAAGTTGATAGCCCTGTGTGGTGAATTAAATTATGTTTATGGTTAGTTTCAAGGGATAGAAAAAGTGAGTACAGTCAAAATATTAGCATCTCTTACCTAAAAATAGGTTGACAGCTTGAGAAGACTCCTCCCCAACATTCTCAGTTTCAATGGTTTTTTGATGCCTATGGGAGGGGAATGCAGTCTTTTATTTTCTTAGGATACTCAGAATGAATCTTAGGAAGATATTATGTCCCAATATTCACCTAAGACAATGTATCCATAATTTTAGGATTGACATTAATGTCAATACTTCCTTCAGGAATCATCGTGGCAGAAGCTTCTTTAGATGGAAATTCATATTTCAACCAATCATGGTTAGAAATTTAATCATAAAAAGATTAATAGGATGAATAATGAAAACTAATATCCAGTTGATTCTATACAAGGAACTTCAAAATGTTATAAAGAATTTTTTATATTAACATGTTCTAATAATTCTTCAAAATACATTCCAAGGTTCATCATAGCATCCAATGACATCCTAGATCTCGATTTAGTCTCACCGTGGGAGCACTCGTCATGATTACTTCGCAACCTTCCTATGAAAACATTTGACCCCAAACAGCTTCCTCATCAATATTTTTGGGGTTATCATTAGTTTTCGTAGGATGTTCGGGTGCATGTGATGAACCTAAAGTATCACAAGATTGAATTCAGTTGTTGTTACGTTTGATGTCTTATAAAGAACTATTGATTTACCAGAGGCCTCCTCTCTTCTGATAGTAGTAAAATGAGTAGTTCTTGGAACAAATTATATTTCCTTTGGCCTCAATTCCTCTTCAGGAACAAATGGGTTAGTAGGAATTTGTGCATGTTCAGCAGCACCCTCCATAGTTCCTCGAAGCTTATCAGTATTTTCTTTTATAGAAGAAATAGAAGAAGCTCCTGTAATTCCAAGAATTTTAAACCCTTTTTCATGAATAAGGCTAAAATTCATGTTATTAGGAAGGCTTACCACTATTGAGAAAGCATTTAACCATGTCCTTCTTTATTTGATTCTTTTGTTTCTTCACCTTCTTAATAGGACTTGCATCATTATCTCCAAAAATAGGTATTGGAGATTAAAACAACCTTTCTATATCTTCCTCCATGGCTTGTTGTCCTGGAGATATTTCTCTCGATTCACAGGGTGATCCAGTAGCTCCAAGAGTAGTGCCACCAGGGCTTTATCATGGAAATGGAACTTTAGTCGATTTTTCTTTAGAAAATTGTAAGTTAAGATGATATTTACCTTGAGTAACAATGCTTTGACTAAATTCGAATTGTAAAGAAGAAAATAATGTGAGAAAAAGGAAACTTACATATTTAGGATCCAAAAAATCATGCCATTCTTCATCTAATGAAAGATCAATCCCTTCAGTGGTACCACGATATATCATTTCCTTCACCCGCTTCGTGGTGGGAATTGATTTGTTGATTGCATATATGAGCATTTCCAGCTCTCGGATGCAAGTTCTCACTTCATCATGATTGTTATTAAATACAACATCAGAAGGGGCCCGTAGATCCCCTATTCCTAGAATATGCAACCCTTCACATATATCTATCCACTTAGTTTTAGCACCACAACATAAACTTTTCCATGTTTGAATAACCTCTGGTTGAATATATTCAGAATACATGCCATAAGGTTGTGAAGAGGATCCTACAGTCATGGATTTAAATTTCTTCCCAATTCTTGTAGTCACAGATGGGGGATGAGAAAACGGTACTCGTCTCTCTTCATAATGATGGAGACTAGATCGCCTCGGTATATCCTTGGCAGGGAACGATGGGGTGGTCCTCTTAACTATGACTGTTGGATTATATCTTATACTAGGTTGTTTTGGTGAATTTGGAGCCTCGTCACCTCCACCCTTTGAAACTAGTGAGTCAGCCCCGAATAACGAAGAATTACCTTCCAAATGAAGGGGCTCCTTCCTACTACCTCTCTTTGTCCACACTCGAGGTACAACATGGTTTAATAACCATTCAGAGTAAGATTCGACACAGTTTTCAGCATAGCAAATAATAAACCTTCTTATTGAATCAATGATAGGTAAATTAAATATTACCCCAACCTTCTACACATATGTCAACAACCATAGCTGTCAAGGAACCCCCAGATGTTTCTCTAATATGACATTCACAGGGGGGGATACAGTAATTTGTTACAGACATTTGAATTGACGTGCAAATATATAAATAGAATATGCCTCACATATGATTTATCTGTCAATCCTAGTGGCCAATACGCCATATCTATAAGTTAGAATGTATTCCCTTATCTCTAAACTGGTCATCCCATCATCAACGAATCTCCCCATAGGCAGATTCCCATAATGAAAAAGATAAAATTACTTATGCATACTCAAACTGCCCTTGATATTATAAGAATTCAGAGATAGAGGTGAAATACCAGAGAATGCCTGAACAGATGGTCAGAAAGAACTTCCAATGACTTGTACCCCACTTTGCACAGCATAAGTTCTGAAATCAGTGTAAATCCACCCCCATAACACCAAGAATGGTCCCTCTTTTCGAAAAATACACTTCCATATTTAAATATACAGCAATCTCTTATGAATATTTTCCAAAACACGAGTGGCCAACACTACCATTATTCTTTCATCCATCTTGTCCATGATAACAAAATCTCCTAGCCTCATGCCACCTTTGGAATCTTGAACTGGTAATAAATACACACTGATCCACATGGAGAGGAAACCTTCCAGATGTGTCTTCATATGAATTTTGGAATTGAATTCATATCCCCACTTGTCAAACTCTCCTTTCTCTAATGTTGGCCAAAAAGTGTCAGGGGTACCTATCTTCTCTACCTTTGGACAGTTGGTCAGACGAGTACAGGTGGGACCATTTTCCTTCTTTTTTACTAGTAATATTTCCATCCACTCCTCTGAATGAATATCTATTCTTGTGTGGGACTTCATGGTGGTCGCATTCTTGATTTTATAAAATATTTTCATCAACTCATGAAGAAAGGATGGTGTCTTATCTAAGTCATTACATGTCACCTTGGGAGTAATAAACTCATCGTACATATCTCCAAGGATTGGAGATTCAGAGATCTTATAGACATCCCAAAAACTGATTCCTAATTCTTCATGTTTTAAATGGAAGGAGTAATTTTCTGTACTTTGTCTTCTTAGTAACTCCATCACAAATTTGTTATTCTTACACACGTAGGTTTTCCCAACCCATACGACCTCATAAATCTAAACACCTTTTAAGTCATCTATAAATTCCACACACATATTTCATACCCAATATTCCCACATCCATGAAGGTTTTACACCCCCTCCTGGGCAGAAATCCCAACTTTTCTTCTAGCAATTGGATTGATCAATCTGAGAATCCTGAAAGATGGATGAATAATAGTGTGTTTGTATCTCGGGTGTGTGTGATTTCAAATCTGGAGCACATAGGTTGTGATGCATGATATGATCTTTATTTCTTATCCCAAAATTAGTATATGAGCCAAAAAAACATTGGAAGATGAGAAGTTGGTATAGTCCTAAAACTAGGAATGTGGAAAATAGAACTTCAGGTCTTGAATATTGATGTCTTGCAGATGAGCATAATTATACAATGTAAAATAAATACTCTAAGGAAAATTGAAGTGATATTTATTTAGATATTTTTCCATGTTAGGGAGTGTGGCTTCATAGTCATCAAAGTAGTCATGAACAAAAATGTTCATCATGTCATCAATCCTCTTACTGGATAATTCATCAACGATTCCAATTCTATTGGGAGCCATTGAACCTGCAAAATATATCAAAAATCATCTTTAAAGTAAGTTAATTTTTGATGTTTTTACAAAATAATTGAGAATAATCGATAAAGGAATTAAGGTACGCAAGTCTAACACTTGTCGCGCAAGTATAAAACTAGAATGGAAGTGTGGTTCCACAGTTCTAGCGGGAAAATAAAAAACATATAGTAGAAGTGCAACTGAATAGAAGCATATGAGTGAAAATAACTTGTGCACAAAAAGAAGGACATCCAGAATTTGTGAGAATTTTTGTGGAAGTTAAGACGATATATATAAGTGATGCAAGTCACCTTGGCATTAGAATCCTCTGTACTACCAACTTGCGCACCCATTTACCTTGCGCGCTGCAACTTGCGTGCCACAGTACACTCGTTTTTTCTTATTCATTACTTTATCTTAGTAGATGATCCTATTTTAATTCCAGATCCAATTCTGAGGGGGTGATTTTTTTGATACTCTGTTCCATCATAGATTCTAAAAAATGAAAAAGGGAAATACCTTTAAAAAAAGAGGAGAAAACACATGAAGAAAATCAAGATTTGCAAAGTCTTGAGCATTGGATCGCCCTAGTCATACCAAAGAGTCATCGGCATGCAAGGTACTTATGCGCCTAAATCTGGCACACAACCTAATTGTGTGACCACACTCCATTCACCCAGGTTCCTATTTTTTCCTATTAATAGACCCTTGGGGCCTTAATTTTTATGGACTAATTTCCCTGAAGCCTAATTGTTTCTCTGGTCTCCCTATTTCTTAACACAAGTCTTCCAAAACTTTCAAGGTAGTTCTTCAACACCTAATGTGGAGGAATCGATGGAGGATTAGAGGACTTAAGTACTTTAATGTTTGAAATCCATAACACTAGTGCACCTAAAGCTCCCAACCTCCCAAAATCAGAATCACTTGTGCACCACCTATTCCTCTCATAGGAACTTGAGTTCCCCACTTCTGGGAATACCTATGAATACTCTTGAAGGATTGAGTCAGGTCTTGACCAAGTATTAACATCCAGGTTGTTTGACACTCAAGTAAACATCGGGTCTCCAAATCCTACTTGCATTCCCATACTTGCATGTCAGTACCTACTTGGGTGCCCCACTTTGATTCACCTACTCTGTTTAGTCTACAAGACATCAAGACCTCCTCAAATCCATTCATGGAAACGATTCTTCTTCATTGGATCCCTTGTTTGAAAGGGTATCTATTGAGACCTCCACCAAAACCTCCTAACTTATCAAAACTTTGGGAAAGACACATCAGCATGTCTTCTATTTGGGTTTGTATATCCACAGTCATAGGTTTCCCACATTTCTTTCAAAATGGGTTTAGGATTCATGGAGTATCTATGTGTTTTTATATCCACAATCACATGGACCTTTCTCCCAAGAAAAGTGTTAGAAGGTTTCCAGTTTTTAGGATTAGGGTTTGGGTTCTGTCCTCCACTTTTCTTCTCTAAGACCCGGTACCTCAGGTCTCTTCTAGGGAAGGTACACTTCACACTTTCTTTTCCATGAAACTAAAGGAAAAGTCTCCCTCCCCTCCCAAGATCAATTTTAGGGAAGCCATCCTGGTTGAATCCCCTAACCTTTCAAGTAGGAGGTTGAAGTATTTCTCCTCTCTACTTCCTTCACCTTCACTCCTTCCTTATATGGGACCCTTGTCCAATGTAAAGAGAACTGAGGGAAGGTTCGTCGCCTCACCCTCTTCCCTGGTCTCCTTGACCTCATCCACCCTCTCCGCCATAGGTGATACCTTTTCCACCCGAAGAAGAGGAAAAGTGTTGGTGCCTTTGTTGAATCATTAACATCCTCTTGTTTCTCACACCGAGCATGACACATGCGGGATTATAGATTTGTCATGATCATAACATTTTCACAAATTCTGGAACTATGAGAAATCTGATTCCTTTTAAAACTAGGATACGTAGGATGACTGCTTGAAGGCCCGAGATCAAAAGGGTGACCTTCCAAAAATGGTTCACCTAATCATGTCCCCTCAAATGGGGAGATTTTAAAATAATCCTCATCACAATGAAGGAACTATTAGAACTCTGATTCCTACCATAATTGGGATACATAGGAAGCCTTCATCTGGGCCCAAGATCATTGGATATCCTCTTCAGGAATCCAACCCTAATTCCCTTAATCTGGGCATCCTTTTTATAAATAATCCCCAAATTAAACCCCCAAATAATCAAGGCATCCTTTTTAGGAAGTAAGCCCAAACTTATTTCTCTCAATGGACTATACTATCCTATGAGACTCATCGAACTATGTGGACTTTGATTCCCATCCAAATGGGATACGTAGGAAGGCTCATTGAGGTTTAAACCCAATACTTTAAATGAACCCTGTTCTCCTTTTTCCATATTCCCAACATGGTCTAATCTTACTTGGAAACTCATATTATTTCCATTTTTCTTGGGCTTCTTAGGAATAAGTCTCACACCAAACCTTGACTAAGAAACTTTAGCTTAGAGGTACTTATCACATGAACTTAAAAGTTATGATGTATCCCATTAAGCATCACTGAACTAAGAGGGTTCTGATTACTTTAACAAGGATACCTAGGTAACCCATTTTATGGGTATGATCCCAATATCAAAACAAAACTTTGTATCCCTAGACAACAATAAATTCCAAAGTGCCCCATTGAGTGGCTTAAAAACCAGAATCATCATAACAATGATTAAAAGAATATCTAAATAGTATATGAGAGGATAGAATTGATGGAGAACCTTGAATAAATACATATATCTCCATTAATTAAGAACATCTAATACATACAGATGATGATAAATTTCACACATGTTAATAAGTGATTAAATATTTCAAGGTAAACCAATTTTGTACATGGTGAATTAATAAGGATTCATGAAAATATCTTAAATTTATAAAGTGATTCCCAGAGTAGAAAATAATTCCCTGAAAAGGGGTGTGATGAGTCTGATCTAACATCCTCTTGACCAATGCATGCGCTTAAGTATCGTAAAGTTAAAACATAACAAACACCTGACTTTGGAAAGATCGTCCCTTTTGGATAAAGAACTCTTCGATGTTTCTAGTTCCATGAATAAATCCAATGGAAACAGCCTGGAAGCAGTGATTCTTAAACTAGAACACACGTTCCAAGGATCTACGAAACATACATCATCAATAAACCCCATGGGTTAAGAATTATTCAATTCATTATTAGCATAATTATATATCTTGGTACTCTTTTAAAACCATACTAATAAAAAACCATGAGAATACATGCAACCAATCACATCCATCTTCCTAAAGGAGTGGGGAACGGAATGCAGAGAAAACAAGCAACCTGACCATCAACCATTAAACAGATTCACAAGTGAGCATACCGTCTTGCAAAATATCATCAATGGGTAAGCCTAGTTTTAACTTGTTCCATCACTTTTGATTCCATCCATGATACCCAAATTCATATAAATATGCATCTAACCATCACATGCATCATATTCTTCCACAAAATTCTGGCCTCTCCGCCCACGTATCACAACAACCATCCCGGGTTCACATCACATATGAGCCTCCCAACCCCATATCACACATCAACTATCCAGTCTCATCCATATTAGGATCACTATACAAGGATTGTAACCAAATCCCATCACAAAGTAGTAGGAACAAACAACCAAACTACATGGAAATTAGGCCCACAAAACAAGGCATCCAACCTTCTCATGCAAATGACATCTCAAGGCACCAAAATATAGAATTAAACCTTATCAAGAAAATAGGAAACTCAATCCCCAACAAACATATTTACCACAAACCTATTCTTATTCCATATTGAATTAACCAATTAATTTATAAACATGTTCCACCTACAGGCAACCTAAGGCATCAAGTTCTAACAAGCTATAAAAGGAAAGACATGCTCTTAATTTTTTTTGGTTTCAAAAAACCTAGAGAAGTACCATTATCAATTGAAATTCCTTTTAAATTATTATCAACAATCACTATCATGATTCAGGTTTACTAACCAATTATATGAAAGATCATTTCAATTAAACATTTAATTTCATCAATTTTATTATCATCAAATTACATTAAATACAAGATTACAAACATGAATCTTTAGTTATTCTTAAGACAATTAGTTACCAATTAATTTTGACCATACATTCTTTAACTATTTACATCAATAAAACACGCTAATCTATAACATAAGATACATGATAAAAAATCATGGCATAGATATCACACTATCTATAAAATTAATAGGAAAATCGCTATCATTGGATAAATAAACAACATCACCATCATGGAATCACTATATAACTTATTTAATCTAGTTAAATAATAATTAGGTTAATAAATTTTCCATACAAAGAGTTAAAACATAATCAATTTATGATTTAAAAAAAATAGAATAAGAGAATATATGAATCCCCTACATTAAAGTTTTTCAATTCTCTTTCCTTGAGAACAAACTATGTTCTAAATTTCTAATTACCTCTCTCATAAGAAATACATACATATGAGGATGTTGTGGCATGAAAAAATAAAAAAACTAAGAAAAAACCATTATAAACAACATATATCAAACATAGTATCATGGATAGAAGATATGAGAGGAAAAGAGATCTAATGAAGAGAAAACTCTAGAAAACAAAGGAACAGACCTTGGATCAACACAAATAACCATAGATAAAAGGAGGAAGAAAAGAAGCGATCCCTGGTTGAATGGATCTAAACATAATGAAGGAGGGAGCCACCGATTTCCTAGAATGAGAGAGGGAGGAAATATAACCATAGAGTTTGTAAAAAATCTGAGTGGTTGTACCCTTTAAAAATGCACTACATAGGAGATTTACACGGCGTGCAAACCATTTATATGTCATGTAAATGTTAGGGGTTAGAAATCAATAAAAAATAAATTATTTTTTTTATTAATTATCCTTAAAATCTACACATCATGTAGAATCCCATGAACCACCCTTAACCATTTTTGAATTACACTTATATGACGTGTAAGCTTTACACGACATGTATTCACCCTGATTCCATCATTTTACAACCAAACTCCTCTAGACCACTTCCAAGCCTCCTTCGAGCACCAAAATCCTCGAAAACTCCCAAAGGATTGGACCACACATATTTGTGACCTTACATATAATATCTAATTTTTAAGGTTATAATAATGTGGATATGAGTTTTTGTTCATGGAATGTCTCTATAAGTTTCATGAATTTATTGTACATTCTAGAGGAAGTTGATCAAAATTATGGAATCATCAGTGTAGGAAACATATAGATAAAACAACTTATCTAGTGAGGATATCATTCAATTTTGAGAGTTTGGATTCTGTCACAAATAAGGAGAATGATTTATAGTGATAGTTCCACATAGATTCTAGAGGGATCCTCTTGGAGTTGCGGTTTTGATCTCATATTGGGTTTTAGCATGAAAATTCCTTATATTCAGTGGGAATCATATAGAATATAGGAAATATACCTAGAGAGAATATAAACTAGAGGATAGATCCCAGAGGATTATAAATAACATAGACAAGGGAAACCATCAGGACCACTTGGAGAGACTTTTGATTAGGGAAAATAGAGATTATTGAGGGAGTTGAGTAATATTTGGATCAATGGGATAAAGAGATTCAAATATTATAAGGACCTAAATTTATTACATTACATAATCTTGAATTTATTCAAGAAATAAATTCCATTAACATTGAGGATCCTTTCAAGTTTAGATCTTTAGAGAATTGTGACATAACACATTCTTAATATTACACATTAATAAATAGTGGATACCATAAAAACAGTATTCATTTCTTCCAATATATAAAACATTTCAAATAAAACATGATTTCTTTGAAAATTCTTCAAACATTTAACATGGCGTCATTATTTGTCTTACACATCCTTATAACACGTGAAAATCATTTAAAAACTTTGGATGGGCACAAAAAGGTCAGAAAGGGATATAAAAAGAATGAAAGAACACAATAGTCTATGAATACTTGTAACGTATTCAATTATTTGCAATAATACATACTTGTCACCCATAATTACTAACTTTTTGAAACTTGAGATTTCAAAAAGATTACAAAAAAAGATAAGGAACATAAATAGAACCATGAATTTATCTTGTATCATTACGTACATAATCTTATAACCCTCTCAGCTACCTTATAATTTTTAACCCTCATGGTTACCTTATAATTTGTGTAACCATCACAGTTACACTTGGAGTAACCATATGACTAACCTAAAAATTACACATACCTAATGAATTGGTGGGATATATAGGTCCCAACCTTCATCATAAAAAATTACCAAGAACCAAAACATAATCATACAACATCAATAATTGAATAATAACGTTTCTTTTGAATTTTGTAAAACAGAATTTTAATAGAGGATTTTAAAAGGAAATTCCCTTATAAATATAATATAATTGAAGAGATACTTAATAGAGTGGATGAAATATGTGTATTCACTATAAATAAATATAATTAATCATAATATAAACAAATTTCATCAAAAAAAATTTTAATACCACGTGAACAATGATGTAGAAGGTTAACCCAAAGAATGGAAATCATGTTAAGAATTCCCTTAACTCGGGTTTTTCTAACTTAAAAATCGTTTAAACCTCTTTTATAATGGTTAAAATAGTGTTATTATTATCTTAAAGAAACATATTCATCTTTATAGTATCTCATGTGATCATTTCATAACACGATTTCACCCTTTAATTATTAGTATTTTTTCCTTCCATTGTTTTGGGTGCGTTCTTTACATGATTTCCATGATTGGTTCATGATTGATATTCTTGTCGATTGGGAGAGAAACTATAGAATTTTATTGGAGTTGTATTTAAATTTTTATAGAACCATAAATTATACCTTTTATATTTTTTAATTCTGACGTGAGTATGTTTCATAAGTTAAAGAATTATTGATATTTATTTAAGTCATTTTGGCGATTCTTTGATCATAAAGAACTCATTTTGTTTTATTAATTAATAACATGTTTAAAAAATGATTAAAGAACATTATATAAGTTATAATAAATAAATTATAATCTGGGTAAACTATAAAATTGGTTCCATGACCATTCTTGAAGTAATTAAAAGAAATTGAAATCACATTGTCCACGATGTTGGTGAATCGACACATCAGAGACAGTGTTTTAATTTCTTGAATAAGTGGAATAAAAGAAGGAATATAATGGTGAGTCTTTAATAAACATGATGAAATACATAATATTTAAGACACTATATCATTCATGCCTCTTGGATAATGGTAGTTGAAGAAATAAATTAAAATAAAGGAATATCAAAATAAAAGAAAAGTTGAGAAATCCCTTACGAAAATTTGGCAGACTAACTGCATCGCTTAAAATGTCAAAAAATATATTTTAGAGAGAAAAGGGGAATCTAATAATTCTTAAATAATATGGTTAGTAAGGGGGATATTTAATTACATATACGAACATAAGACAATGTAAATTAAAAAGACTAACATAAAATGAAATCTTGAAAAAGAGAAGGGTGGAGGATTCCCTTACCTTGTTATGTAACCCCTAAAACTGATGGTTGGGACCTAGGGGGCTTGAGGACACCATGGGAGGAATACTAGGGAGGTTAGAATACCATATATTCATTGAAGAGGAATTTTTAATGAATGTAATGAAAGAATGGGTTGGTATTTATAGCAAAAATGAGGGAATATTTTATTAATTTCCAAGAGACGCCTCATTAGTGGTATTAGAAAAACCATGGGCTTGACCATGGTATTTTAACATGGTATTAGACACTTGGGACACCTAATAACATTTTTTACTATAAATAATTATACCAGAATTATTACATCATTATTACATCATTAATGATGTCATTAAACACACCAAAACTCAAACTGTATTTTTACTATTCACCAAAAATTCAACTGTTTCAAAAAAATCCCAAAAATTCACCCTAAATTTTTTTCAATATGTAGAATTAAAAAAAAAATTCCATTTTTTGAAAATAAGTTTCTAGATATTATTAATCTTTTTTAAATAAAATCATAGTTTATTAAAAAATAACAGTTTTAAATCAATAACTCTTTTTTAACAACTTGAAAAATTAATCGACATCTCATTATCTTATATCCTTAAGAAAATAAAATAATAATATGATATACTATTCATAAGGGTCATATTAATATTCACATTACTCTTCATAAGGTTATGTTACTATTCACCAAAAAAACAAGTTGGTTCTTTCAGACTCGAAATAACTTACAGATCAAAATTATAGATGACCGCTTCTTGAAAATAAAAACATAAACGTGGAAAAATTATGATTAAAGTCTAGTTATAAATATCTACTAAAAACAAAGTTTCATGCATTTCAACTTATTTTTAGAAAATCTTGGAGTGTTACATTATCCCCACCTCCTAGAAATTGCATCCTAACAATTTTATTTACTTATTAAACAAGTGAGGGTACCTTTATCTCATAGCATTTTCAGACTCCCATGTTTCTTCTTCAACCATGTGGTTTATCCACAAAACCTTTTCCAAGTGAATTACCTTATTCCTCAATATATGTTCCCTTCGATCAAGAATCTAAACTGGTTTCTCTTCATAAGAAAGTTTCTCTTATAGTTTAACTACTTTTGGGATCAAGACATGAGATGAATCTGGCACATACTTCCTCAACATCGAAAGATGAAAGACACTGTGTACCTGAGATAAATTTGAATGCAAATCTACTCAGTACACGACTGGTCCAACTTTCTCTAGAATATCTCAAGGTCCAATGAACTGTGGTATTAGTTTTCCTTTCTTACAAAAATGCATAACACTTTTCCATGGTGAGATTCTAAGAAAAACATAATCACCTACCTCAAAAGAAAAGTCTTTCGCCCTATTTTCTGCATAACTTTTCTGCCTGCTCTAAGATGTACCCATGTGTTGCTGGATCATCTTCATTTTCTCAGCCACTTCCTCCACTAATTTTGGTCCCATCAACTTCATTTCCCCGACTTCATCCCAAAAAGATGGAGTTCAAAATCACTTCCCATATAATGCCTCAAAAGGTTCCATCTATATACTGAAATGAAAACTGTTATTATAAGAAAACTCAACTAAAGAAATATGTTGATCCCAACTTCCCTAGTAGTTCATTGAACAAGATCAAAGCATATCTTCCAAAGTATGAATCATTCATTCCAACTAGACATCTGATTGAGGATGAAAAGTTATGCTGAAATTTAATTATATTCCCAACGACTTCTGAAGGCCCTCCCAAAAATTAAAAGTGAACCTAGGATCCTGATCAGATACAATGGAAAGAGGAAATCCATGTAACCTGAAAATCTCTTTGATGTATAGTCAAGAAATATGATCTTATGACATTGTATCTTGAATAGAAATAATATGTGAATATTTTTTCAGCTGATCAACAATAACCCAAATCACATTGTTACCTTGAGAATTATTTGATAGTCCCACCACAAAGTCCATGGATACATTATCGCATTTCCACTATAGAATTGGAAAAGGCTAAAGCATCCTCTTTAGTAACTTCCACTCTTATTTAACCTATTGACGTTTCAAAAATTTCATGGTAAAATCAACAATATGCCTTTTCATTCCATCCCACTAGTAATACTCCCAATGTTCTCTCTATATCTTAGTACTACCAGGATGAACTGAAAATGGAGAACTATGATCTTCACACAAAAATTCATTCTTCAACCAGGAATCACAAGGAACACACAACCTTTTACCAAATCTTAAAGCACAATATTTATCAAGGTTAAATTTTGGAAACTTACCCATTTTAACCAACTCTAACTTTTTCTGTAGCTCACGGTCTTCCTTATACGCTTTGTTAATTCTGTCTGATGACGATTGCTGCACTAAAACCTGAAACAAAATAGAGGTATTTACTACACCAAAAAATTCTAAGCCAAAATTCATCAAATCATTAATCAATAGATCAGGTTCCAAACATAACATGGTTAATGATGCATGATGTTTTTTACTCAAGGCATCCACCACTTTGTTTGATTTTACTGAATGGTAATTGATCATGAAATAATAATCCTTTATGAGTTCAAGCCATCTTATCTACCTCATATTTAATTCCGTCTGATTGAATATGTACTTCAGACTTTTATGGTCAGTATATATTTAAAATTTGGCTCTGTATAAATGATGCCTCCAAATATTCAATGAAAAAACCACAGCTGCCAATTCCAAATCATGTGTGGTATAATTTAACTCATGAGGTTTTAGTTGTTTTGAAGCATAAGGAATTACCTGATCTTTCTACATCATAACACAACCAAGTCCCTTTAATGAAGCATCAATATAGATGAAAAATTCACCATTTCAGGAAGAAAAGGCAAAAATTGTAAAATTCACAATTTTCTTCTTTAGTTCCTGAAAACAAACATCACATTCTTCTATCCAAATAAATTTAACCCCTTTTCACGTAATCTTAGTTTGCAGGATAGATAACCATGAAAAGTTTTTAACAAACTATCGGTAATAACCTACTAATCCAATAAAACTTAAAATCTCTATAACATTTGTGGGTCTTGTACATTCATCAACAACTTTTTTTGACAGGATCAACTGTTATACCATATTTATTTACAATGTTCCCAAGAAAAGAAATCTATTTCAACAAAAAATCACACTTGCTGAATTTTATTTATAGTTTTTTCCTTTATGGTTTTTAAAACAACCCTTAGATATTTTCAACGATCCTTCTTATTCTTAGAAAATATCAAAATGTCATCAATAAGCACAACCACAAACTTATCCAAGAACTCATGAAATATTATAGTCATAAGATTCATGAATAAATAAGTGAATTATTTAACCCAAATGGCATAAAAAATCATAATACCCATATCTAGTACAAAAAGCTATTTTGGGGATGTCATCCTCCTTCACCTTCAGCTGATGGTATCCGAATCTCAGGTAAATCTTGGAAAAGTGTTGAGATCCCTAGAGATGATCAAACAAGTTATTGATATGAGGAAAATGATACTTGTTTTTTTATAGTGATGTTATTCCAGGCTCTATAATCAAAGAAAAAGTCTCATGGAAGAATATTTCCTTTTAACGAAGAAAATAGAAGAACCCCATGGTGAAGTGCTAGGACTAATGAAGCCTTTATCAAGAAAATTCTACAACTAATTTTTCAATTAAATAAGTTCCACTAGAGATATTATATATGGGGGTTTTGAATCATAGGATCAGGGACCAAGTCAACTGTGAATTTGACTTCCTGATCAGGTATGAAACCATGTAACTCATCAGAAAAAATGTCAAGGTATTCATTTCCCACTAGAACATCATTAATTTGAACAGTTCCCTTTTTTCAACAATATGAGAAAGATAACTTTTATTTCTATCTTTCAACAGTTTCTCAACTTCCGGATATGTTATCAAATGTATGGGGTTATTCTTGTAAACAGAATGAAACTGTTTCTAAAAAACAACTTCTTTATATCTATAATAAATCTTAGCATGATAAATAGAAAGCCAAACAATTCACATAATGACATCAAACTCTAATAAGGAAAAAACAACAAGGTTTGCAGGTAAATTATTTCCACAAATCATAATAGAAAGATTATTATAATTACTCTTTGCTATAATATTTCCCCTGGTGTTTTAAAAAGAATCTCTTGTCTCATTTTTTGAGGTTATATTTCCAATTTACTAGAAAATTCCTCAAAATAAAGGAATGTGTAGACCCCGTATTGAAAAAAACTTTAGAAAAATCTGAGTAAACAAACAAATTACATGATACGACTTTATTTGATAGCCTAACATCTGCTGAAAAATTCTCAAAGGATCTCACTACACCTTTTTTACTTATAGTATATCTTCTTTGCATCATTCATATTTCTCTTTGGGTAGGCATTTTAATAATGACCCATATCACCACATTTGAAACACTTTACTATTTTATTATTAGGATTAGTCTTAGTATCATTTTTATTACAATCTCAGGCCATATTTCCAAACTTAACACATCAAAAACACTTCCTAGTTTTGGTAAGGAATTTCCCGAGGTGCTTTTTCCCACACTTTTCACAAAGTGGAAATTAGAATTTATTACCACAAAATTTCTTTGGTTGATTATTACCCATCACTTTCCATATAGACCACTTCATCTCCTTGTTGTAAAAGTGAACGTGATCACCAGAAAACTACATCTCTACCCTCTCAGAACATCAAAAAAGTTTCTCATAACTATTTAATTCATGGGAGGCCAACACCCTTTGATAACTTGGATTCAATCCTGAGTAAAAGTGGTTGATTTTGCTATCAAGATCTAGAATAAGATTTGGAACATACCTCAGCTATCAGGTGATGTTTTCTTCATACATGGACACTAAATCCTCCTCCTTTTGCTTCAATTCAAGGAATTGATTCTCCATCCTTAGTCGCACCACATTGGGAAAATATTTTTTAAGGAAAAGATTTTTAAATTAATCCCACTCTAAGGCATCAATATCCTCTCTATCTTTGATATTTTTTACCATTGACCACCACTGATCAGCTTTAGCTTCACCTTCAATATGATAAATGGAAAGATTTAACATTTTATTATCTGAACAACCCATTACATCAAATATATTTTCAGGGGCATTAATCCATCCTTCAACCGCTAATGGGTCATAAGATACATTGAAATCAGGAGGGTGTTGTCTAATAAAATGTTCCACTATTGTCATGTTCTGTTGTGGTACCTTTGGTTGTTATCTTTCATGTATTCCACCACCATTTATTACCAATGTCAATAGATCCATTACTATCACAAACTGCTCAGTTCCAATCCCTACAATTTCGGGTGGCAGATTCAGAAGGATATCATTCTGTCAGTGCCTCTCCTCTTTAGCTTCCCTATTTCTTCTGTGGACAACCATTCTAAACAAACACATCTTAGTCGAAGCACAAATGTAATATTTAAATTCTATGACATTTCAAATTAATCATAGAGTGAAAATCATTTATGTTATTCTATTAACATCACCCTAACCCCTAATGTTATCTAAACCATCCTTTGATACCAACTATAAGGACCTAGCCTTATTACAATACATAATCTTGAATTTAGTTAAGAAATAACTTCCTTTAACATTGATGATCTTATAAATTTTAGAGATTTTGATAATTGTGACATAACACATTCATAACATTACACATTAATACATATTGGATACCGTAAAAACAGTATTCATTTCTTCCAATATATAAATATTTTTCAATAAAACATGACTTCTTTGACAATTCTTCAAAAATTTAACTTGGATTCCTTCTTTGTCTTACACATCCTTATAATCTATGAAAATCATTCAAAAACACGGGATGAGCAAAAAATGCTCAGTAAGGGATACAAAAAGAAGGAAAGAACTCAACAGTCCATTAATACTTTTAACGTATGAAATTATTTTTAAAAAGACATACTTGTCACCCATAATTACTTACTTTGTGAAACTTGAGATTTCCACAATATTCCCAAAAAACACAAGGAACATAAATATAACCATAAATGTATCATGGGGAATTAATTACACAATCTTGTAACCCTCTCGGCTACCTTATAATTTGTAACCCTCACAGCTACATTACAATTTGTGTAACAATCACAGTTAAACTTGGAGTAACCATACGGTCAACCTCCAACTTACACATACCCAATGAATTACAGGGAGATATATATCATACCAATAATCAGAAACAATTTCCAATAACCATAACATAATCATACAATGTGAATAATTTCATAAAAGAATTGCTTCTGGATTTTGTAAAACAGAATATTAATAGAGGATTTTAAAAGAAAAGTCCCTCATAAATGTCGTATAGTTGAAGAGAGAATTAATAGAGTGGATTAAATATGTATATAAAATATAAATAAACATAATTAATCAACATATAAATAGTTTTCATCAAACAAAAAATTTTAAGACTATGTGAACAATGAAGTAGAAGGTTAACCCCGAGAATGGAAATCGGATTAAGAATTCCCTTACCTCAGGTTTTTATTCCTTAAAAATAATTTAAACACCTATATAATGGTTAAAATAGTGTTATTAATATCTTAAATAAAAAAAATCATCTTTATAATATATTATGATATCATTTCATAACATAATTTCACCCTTTAATTATTAGTATTTTCTTCCTTCCATTATTTTGGGTGCGTTCTTTACATGATTTCCATGACCAGTTCATGATGGATATTCTTGTCGTTTGAGAGTGAAACTCTAGAATTGGAATAGATTTATATTTACATGTTTCCAGATACATAAATTAAAAAATTTATCTTTTTTAATTCATACATTAGGTTGTTTCATAAGTTAAAGCATTATTGATATTTGTTTAATTCATTTTGGAGATTCTTCAATTGTAAAGAACTCGTTTTGTTTTATAAATTAGTAACATGTGTACAAAATGATTCCAGAACATTATATAAGTTATAATACATAAATTATAATCTGGTTAAACTATAAAATTGGTTTCATGACCAGTCTTGAAGGAATTAAAATAAATTGAAATCACATCGTCCACGATGTTGGTAAATCGATACATCAGAGACAGTGTTTTAATTTCTTGAATAAGTGGAAGAGGAGAAGGAATATAATGGTGATTATTACATAAAAATAACGAAATAAAAAATATGTAAGATACAAGATAATTAATACCTCTTGGATAATGGTAGGTGATGAAAGAAAAAGAAAAGAAAGGAATATCAAAATAAAAGAAAAGTTGAGAAATCCCTTACGAAAATTTAGCATCCTAACGGTGTCGCTTAAAATTTCATAAAATATTTTGATGAGATAAAAGGAGTATCTCATAATTATTACATGATATGGGAAGTAATGGGGATATGTAAATTTATAACCCAACATAATCTAATGTAAATTAAAAATAATAATATAAAATGAAAGCCTGTAAAAGAGAAGGGTGGTGGATTCCCTTACCTTGTAGAGTAACTCCTAAAACATGAAGGTTGGGAACTTGGGGGCTTGAAAAATATTGGGAGGACTAACAGGGATGTAATAATACCATAGATTCGTTTATAAGGAATTGGGAATGAATGGAATGCAGGAATGGGTTGGTATTTATAGCAAAAATGAGGGAATATTTTATTAATTTCAAGGGACACCTCACTAGTGGTATTAGAAAAACCATGGGCTTCCCCATGGTATTTTCCCATGGTATTTTCCACTTGGGACACCTAATTACAATTTTAACTGTAAAAAATTCGATAATAATTTTTACATAATTATTACATCATTAATGATGTCATTAAACACACTGAAACTCAAACTATATTTTTAATATTCACCGAAAATTTAACTATTTCAGAAAAATAAAAAAAATTTACCCTTACCAATTTTTTGGGTTGTAGAATTTAAAAATGAACTCCATTTTTTGAAAATTAATTTTCTAAATATTATTAATTTAATTTTTTAATAAAATTATAATTTATTCAAAAATAACAATTTTAAATCTATAACTCTTTTTTTAACACCTTCAAAAATTAATAGATATCTCATTATCTTATGTACTTAATAAAATAAAATAATAATATGATTTACTATTAATAAGGTTCATATTACTATTCACATTACTATTTATAAGGGTATGTTACTATTTATAAAAAAAAGTTGGTTCTTTCAGACTTGAAATAACTTACTGATCACAATTGTAGATGACCATTTCTTAAAAATAAAAACATAAAAGTGGAAAAAATATGATTAAAGTCTAGTTATAATTATCTACATAAAACATAGTTTCATTCATTTCAACTTATTTTTAGAAAACCTTGGGGTGTTACACAATCCCCACCTTCTAGAAATTGCATCCTTGAAATTTTATTTACTTACTAAAAAAGTGAGGGTACCTTTCCCTCATAGCATTTTTAGACTCCCATGTTGCTTCTTCAACCATGTGGTTTTCCACAACACCTTAAACTAGTGGATTAACTTATTCTGCAATACTTGTTCCCTTCAACAAGAACCTGATCTAGTTTCTCTTCATAAGAAAGGTTCTCTTCCAGTTGAACTACTTCTGGGTTCGATACATGAGATAAATCTGGCACATACTTCCTCAACTTCGAAACATGAAAGACATTGTGAACCTGAGATAAATTCGAATGAAAAGCTACTCAGTATGCGACTGGTCTAACTTTCTCCATAATTTTGTAAGGTTCAATTAACCATGGACTTATCTTTCATTTATTACCAAAATGAATAACACTTTTCTATGGTGAGATTCTAAGAAAAACATGATCACTAACCTCAAAAGAAATTTCTTTCCTCCTATTGTCTACATAACTTTTCTACCTGCTCTAAGCTTTCCTCACATGTTACTAGATCATATTCAATTTCTCAGCCACTTCCTCCACTAATTCTGGTCTCATCAACTTCCTTTCCCCAACTTCATCCCAAAAATCTAGAGTTCAAAAATGATTCACTTACAATGCCTCACAAGGTGTCATCTGTATACTAGAATGAAAACTATTATTATAAGAAAACTCAATTGAATAAATATATTGATCCCAACTTCCCTGGTTGTCCATTAAATAAGCTCTAAGAATATCCTCTAAAGTATGAATCGTTCTTTCTAACTGGCCATCTGATTGAGGATGAAAAGCTGTATTGAAATTTAATTCTGTTCCCAATGAATTATAAAGGCCCTTCCAAAAATTATAAGTGAACCTGAGATCCTAATCAGATATAATAGAAAGTGGAACTCCATATAACCTGAAAATATCTTTGATGTATAGTCGCGAAATCTGATCCAATGACATTGTATCTTGAATAAAAAGAAAATGTGCATATTTTTTCAGTCGATCAACAATAACCCAAATCACATTATTACCTCTAGAAGTATTTGGTAGTCCCACCACAAAGTCCATGGATACATTCTCCCATTTCCACTCTGGAACTCAAAAAGGATGAATCATCCCCTTCAGTAACCACCACTCTGCTTTTACCCGTTGACATGTCAAACATCTCATGGTAAAATCATAAATATCCATTTTCATTCTATCCCACCAGTAGTACTTCTAAATGTCTCTATACATCTTAGTAATTCCAAGATGAACTGAAAATGGAGAACTATGAGCTTCACACAATAATTAATTATTCTATTTGGAATCACAAGGAACACACAAACTTTTATAAATCATAAAACACAATTTTTATCAAGGTTAAATTTTAGAAACTTACCAATTTAAACAAACTCTACCTTTTTCTATAGCTCACGGTCTTCCTTCAGTGCTAACATAATTATGTTTAATAATGATGACTGCACTAAAACCTAAAACAAAATAGAGGTATTTCCTACACCAACAACTTATAAACAAAAATTCATCAAATCATTAATCAAGGGATAGTGTTCAAAACATAACATGGTTAATGATGCATGATTTTTTCGACTCAAGGCATCTGTCACTTTGTTTGATTTTCCCAGATGGTAATTGATCATGAAATCATAATAATTTATTAGTTCAAGCCACCTTCTCTACATCATATTTAATTCATTTTGAGTGAATATATACGTCAGACTTTTATGGTCAATATATATTTGACATTTGGCTCCGTTTAAATGATGTCTCCAAATTTTCAAATAAAAAACCACAGTTTCCAATTCCAAATAATGTGTGGGATAATTTAAATCATGAGGTTTTAGTTGTCTTGAAGCATAAGAAATTAAATGATCATTATACATCAGAACACAACCATGTCCCTTCAATTAAGCATCACTGTAGATGACAAACTCACCATTTCAGTAAGGGATTTATATTACAATCTAATTTATTTTTGGGATTACCTATAAAAAATTTATATTAAAGGAAATTATATGGTTCATAACCTTTAAAACCATATATTTTATTCTACTATGGTTATTTATAGAGTATTTATATATTAGAAGCATTTTTATTTCATTATTACTTAAAATGACTGAGAAAGCGTTTTTAAAGAAAACATGGCCTTATTTCTTATTTTGTCGATAATTTTTTCTTCCATGACCATATTCATCAAAATTATTTTATGAAAGTTATTAGATATTCCAAAGATGTTGTAAAAAGGTTCATTTTTACTACCATTGACCTTATTTATAATGGTTTAAAAATGGGATCTTTTTAAAGAAATGTTTTTCGAAACAAGTGATTTCTGATTTTTTACAAAGGTGTGAAAGGAATGTTTTCTTTTAATACATAAAACATAAATGTATTTTCCCACTATCATGACCATTCTATTATTTTAATCTTCACTTAAAATTTTCCATATTTCTTTTCAAATAATTGTTTTCCTTAATATTTTTGAAAAAAATTAGTTTTTAAATAAGATATTTCAAAATGAAAAGGGTATTTTCCTCAAGAAACATTCAATTGATCTTTTAAAATTATTTTTTATCTATTTCAACATCATTTAAGGATTTTTATTACATAATAGGGATATTATCTTATGATTCCATCCACTTTATTTATTTTTATTACTTATGATGATAATGATTAAAGTATAATTATTTGAAAATCATTTCTTTCCAATGGGATAATTAAGTTATGATGAAACCATTTTGAAACTAGTTCCTTTCCCAAGGGTCATTCTATTATAGAAAGATGAAATTTTTATAAAACCCATTTCCTTTCAATGGGTTATGATATGTAGATTTTATGAATATTTTATGATCTTGTGGCTAACATATTTATAGTTTTCATTATGTGATGGTGGTCCAAGAATAATATATCCCTCCAATTAATTGGGTAAATGTTGATAACTCATGAGATAATAAGGACTAGAATGGGGAGTGAACCCAGTATAGTAAGGTACCCAATAAAATATGATATTACTGGGAGTGAACCTTGATTATGGAAATTATGGAATGGGGAGTAAAACCAATAAACTATGTCTTATTCTTATAATATGTTATCATGGTGCATGACTAACTAATGATGATTCTACACTAATATATCTAATGTATTTTTATTGAAAAAACATTATTCCTTGATTAATTATTAAATATATTTAAATGATTGTGTATGAAATTATTATGTTATGGTCATGTTCTTTTACACTTACACTTATAATCACTCATGATCATTGGTTGATATCTGTTTTTTATCCTTATTGAGAATCTGATCTCACCCATTATTATGATTCCCTTCCATAGGTTATTATGAATGGTTTTAAGTAGGTTATGTATAATAAGTGTACTATGTGATATGATATTTGTGGGGGATATTGAATATCTTTCATGAAATAAGATTATTTATATATATAGTCTCTGAATACTCTAAACATTATAGTTCTAAAGTGTGTTTTGTTATGAGATATATTGAATTTTCATCTAAAATGATGTAATATATATATATATATATATATATATATATATATATGAAATTATTGGGTCAACTAAGTTGGTAATAGGGAATTGTTTTGTTAATATTTAGAGATTAGGTTTATTTATATTTTTTGAAACCTTATAGATAATTCTAATTGTATAATAACATCCTAAAACTTTGGTAGAGTAGATATTATATGGTTTTCCTAGAAATTACATCCCTATATTGATATTGTAAATTATATGTGCCTATGAAAAAGAAACACCAAGGGGTAATAACTCTAGAAGGGGAGGATTGGGTATTAACTCGATCATCACTAATGCATGATGAGAGGTCTTAAGACAAAACACCTGACTAGACATTATAGAGGTATATTATTTGGTTAATTCATGTTTATTTATGAACCATTACGAAGAATTTGAATAGATGATGAATATTAATATACTAGGTTAAAACTAAAGTTCCTTATATTGAAAATTAGGTGTCATAGTTTAGATATCCAATGAATGATTTTTCATGATTATGTGATTACTCACTATGATGATTTTTTTGACACTATTATTTCTAGTCTTATTCAATGCCTGAACCAACGAAGAATCATGTTAATGATGAATTTGATTAATAATGTAATGATTATCCCCATGATAAACCAAATGAAAGGGGATCTAGAATGTTAAATATTGTGTTTATTCCTAACTATCTCTCCTAATATATAATTAAAAACCTCAACATGGGTGATTTTTTGGACACAACTAATAAAATAAAAATAGAGTATCATGAAGACCATGGAGGATTGAACATTCAATTTCTTATATGTTGAGAATGTGGAAATAAGAACCCCCAAAAATGTCTCAAAGGAATGGGAATATGTTTTATGTGTGTAAAAGAAGGGTATAAAGTTACTAATTTCCAAGTAAAATTTATATTTAAATAGAGTGAAATTAATTTCATCCTGGGGAACAACTAATAGTTCAATGTATTATATGTGGGGAATATGGAATTTATATTAATTTATGCCATAATCCAAGAGAGATCACATAATAAGGATGTGAATATATTATGTTAATCACAAAAGTGGATCGTAGTAGTTACGATGCACTCTTATGTTACTCCATAGTTCAGGATATCATGTTAATGTTTGAAAAAATGTGTCTTATGAAATTATTTTTATTAATCCTTTAGTGGAATTTTATGTGATATTGATCATTGATTAAAACTCTTCACATTGATTCCATATAAATTTATATAATATTTAAATCATACTTGATATTCTCAATAATATTATGATCATATTTCAGCAGAAAGATGAATATGAACCTATAATTCATTTTAATTATGTTTTATATGTTTTAATACCTATTTGTGAGGGATATTTATCAAAAATAGTTTGGGAGAAACTCAACATTGAAGACATGCCTATTTTTAGGATTATGATGATGTATTTCTTGATGACATTCCTAGTCTTCCACTAAATAGCGAAGTTACATTTTTAATAGAACTCATACCTAGAACCACATCTATTTCAAGGGATCCATATAAAATATCCCTAATTGAGTTTCTTGAATTAATGAATAAACTCTAAGATAATATTGATAAGGGATTCATATTCCCTAGTGCACCTCCATGGGGTTCACCTATTCTTTTTGTTAAGAATAAATACTATTTAATGTGTATTTACATTAATTATATAGAATATTATGAGGTTACTATCAAGAATAAGCATATTTTACCCCAAATTTATTGCTTATTTGATCAACTGTAAAGAGATCAATACTTTTACAAGATTGAAATTCATTCTAGATATCATTGAATATGGTACTAGAAGGATAATATATCTAATAAAGCCTTCCATATGAAGTGTGTTCATTATGAATTTATAGTGATTTCATTTAAAAATACCAATACCCCCATTATCTTCACAAGTCTAATGAATATAGTCTTTATAGATTACCTTGATTAGTTCATGATAATATTCATAGATGATATTCTTATATATTTAATGAGAAACTAAGAGAATTAAGATCATTTGAGGATTTTAAATAATTAATTGATGAAGGAGGATTTGTATGATAAATATACCAAGTGTGAATTCTCTCTTGAGAAAGTTTAATTCTCGGGTCATATAATCTCAAAGGAGGCTATATAAATGGATCCTTCAAAGATGTAAGCTATTAAAAAAAATCCTAGACCAACCAAAACAACCAATATATATAGTTTTTATAGGTTTTTAAATAAACTTCCAATGATTTATGATAGATTTATCATGAATATATAATCCAATAACCATGTTAAATCGGAAGGGATCTAAGAGTCTTTGGATAAATTAATGTGAGGAAAATTTCAAGGAGCTACAAAGATGGAAAGTTAGTACACTAATACATAGAATACCCTGTAGTGGATAAATTTTTATAATCTTTATTTATGCATCAAATGAGGGACTTTAATTTTCCATTATTAAGAATTATATTTTGATATATTATACCTCACACCAATTGGAAACTCATGATAAAAATTACCTGAATCTTGATTTGGAGTTAGTAGCAATAATTGTTACTTAAAAATATGGTGGCATTATATTTATGGTAAATAGTATGATTTAGAAATCAATTATAGAATATTTAACTGTATATTCATGAATAAATTATTTAATACAAAATAAAGGATATTTTAGTAGTTGATTAAAGGTTTTGACAACTAAATACACTACTACTCTAGGAAAATGAACAAGGTGGATGATGCTCAATATCAGAAACACCATGATAGTGTGTTCATAATAAGGATTAAAATAGATATATTATTTATGTATTTACTGATTATGGAACTTTAAATCATGAGGAAATTGGAAATATCATATCTTTATTGGATGAATTTGCAACCATTCATCCATGTGAGGATTTAAGAGGCATATATGGAAGATGAGGAAATATAGAAAAAGGAGAGAAATGTTCCTAAGTTCATCCATGATTTTTATTGAATGTAAAGGTTCTAAATTTGAGTGTGTGTCATGTTAATACTAGACTTGAATAATGAGTTGTTGTATGAAGCTCATATTTCATCATTATCAATTCATCCTAGAAGTATGAAGATGTTTAAAGATCTGCAAAAGTATTTCAGGTGTAATAACATGAAAAAGGATATTAAAGAGTATATATATCTATGTATAGTATTTCATCAATTTAAGTATGATATATATAATTCTATGGTAATTTTATAACCATTTCCTATACTAGAATATAAATGGGAAAAATTATCATGAATTTCTTCATCAGACCCCGCAAAACATCTAATGGGAATAATGCTATTGTGGGTATAGTTGATCACCTTAAGAAGTCATAACAATTTATTTACATTAGGTAATATTTCTATATTGATTATATTTATATGGTATATATTAAATAAGTGGTTAGATTTCATGGAATACCACTCTCAATTATATCTGATTGGGATCTAAGGTTTGCCTTAATGTTCTAGAGAAGTCTTCATAAGTCTCTGTATACAGAGTTGAAGTTAATTAATGCATACCATCCTCAAAAATATGGTTTAATGAAATATTAAAACCATATAATACATTCTAAGATCATGTTCTATTAATTTTATATGTGTTTGGGATCAATGCATATTAATGGTTGAATTTTCTTACAATAATGGCTTTCATTCGAGCATTTAGATAGATCCTTATAAAGACCTCTATAATAAGAAATTCAGAACTATAATGTGTTGGGATGTAGTTGGATAATGAATTTTATTGGGACTTGATATAGTAATAGAAATGAGAGATAAGTTTAGATCTATTCAGCAAAATGTCATGGAAACTCAAATTTTATAGAAACATTATACTGATAATCATCCATGAGATCTGGAGTTTGAGTTTGATAAGAATATATTACTAAGAATTTATACATTGATAAAGTTTATGATATTTGGAATGAAAGGAAAATTGATCCTTATATATATCTATCATTTTAAAATTATTGACTGTATCAGGACGATTGATTACTGTTTGTAACTTCCCCTAAATCTCTCTTAAGTTCAAGATGTGTTCTTTATATCTCTCTTAATAAAGATAATACACGATCCTTAACATGTATTAAACACATAGGTCATACTGATGGAGCACTAACTCTATTATGAGGATTAATTAGTGGAGTTTCTGGACTGAAGGGAGAATGTTCTTCAGAATAATACCACTCAGTTGGTTGATTTTTTTGCAGAAAACAATAAATCTAGGGAAGCTATGTTGGAACCTGAAGAGGTGATGAGGTAGATGTATCCCTAGTTGTTTATTCCAGAGTGAAATAATTTCAAGGTAAAAATTATTATAAGTGGGGTATAATGTAAAACCCAAATATTTTAAGATATATTTCACTTTAAATATATTTAATTTCATTTATCATTTTATTTACACACAACATCAAGTTTAAATGAAATACGGTATACTGTTGAAATATTATTATTTAATATGATAGTTCTTGATGAAATGTGGGTTTGGTGGGTGTGAATAGAAAAACCTAAAATATAGAAAATTATTTTTTATGTTTTTTATAAAATCAATTAATTAGTTCTTAAATAGTTATAAATTCAAATAAAAGTAGTTGAAGGTAAAAAGATATATTTTTTCAATAAAAATGTTTTCATTTTCACAATGTTTTTTTATATTAATAAATTAAATTAATCAATATTAATGAATTATTTTAATAAAAATATTAGATAATATATTGAATAAAATATTTTAACATTAATATAATATTTTTACATAGAAATGAATGAAGGTAAATTCAGTTTTATTCTTAAAAATGCATTTTTCTTAAGATGGTTTTATTTCATTTTATACACAAATTTTAAAAATTAATTTATGAAACTTAATGAAATTGAATATTTTAAAATGTATAAAATATTTTTAATTAGTATAATTAATAAAATTTTACTACTTCAACATAATTTTTTGTCATAATGAATAGTAATAAATAGTAAAAATGTGTTACCATAGTTAAGGTTAAAACGAGGTTACCATAGAGGTTAACCTGAGAGATAATGTTTAAAATATAACAAAAAATACCCATTAAATTTATTAGTTTATGGTATTTAAAACATATCCTTTATACCTTCTAATATTTTACATTTTGGTTCTACTTGACTTTAGCGACACATTATTATAATTTAATTTTTTGAGAAGTTCCAAGTGTGTCCTCTGCCACTTATAAAATGACACCACATGTCATCACTTACTCACACTTTATTAGAGTTATATATCATAAAATACCTAACCTAATCACTTACTAACATCCCTCCCCACTCTTTATAGGCCATATTTTGATTAGAATACCATACTTTCAAGGCTTAAGGTGTATGCCAAGGGAAGTTTTTCAACAAAGAGGTATAACTCTTAACCGAGTTATTTAAATTTTATTTCTTCTTATACATCCTATAAATACATGGTATCCATTATCAAATAATTAATTTATTATATTAAATATAATTAATTGTTATTAGGATGATTTATCAACCATTTTAACCTCTTTTCCTTAAAATGGAAAATAAAAAGTTTCACTCCTGCATATGTGGGGACTACACCTCCACGTAGTGATAAGATTCATTTTTCATCATTTTAATTAATAACTTGTTATTATGTAGGATTTAAATTTTATATGTAATATTTATGAAACAATTTTTATTTAATAATTATAATATAATTTCTACCTTTTTAACTTTTCATCCACCATAAAAGGATAAACTCGCTTGTGTGTACGTGCAGACTACCACCTCCACGATGTGATATGAATCATTTTCCATTTCCTTATTACATGTCTGATAATAAGGATATATTTAATATATATATATATATATGATTTTTATGATATAATAATGTTTCTATAAAGTTGAATTATTATTTTCCTTTTATTCATTCCAACCACAAAAAAGTAGAAACATCACTAGTGCACACAAACAAACTACTGTCTCCATGGAGAAATGTAATTAATTTGTCATCACTAATTTATATGAATAATGATAGAAGTGTATATTATTAATAAATATGATAATTATTTCATGATTAAGATTATTTATATGATTATACCATGACCAAGATGAAAATATTTGAACCATTGATCCTAAACATGCATGGAAAACAGACCAATTTTCACCTAAGGGTTATATTTAATAAAGAAGTTGTTAATAAAAGGGTAATTGGAAATTATAAAGAAATAATACAAATAGATTTATTTATTAATATGGTTCTATAATATATTTATATCAAATATATATTTATTAAATAAGATATTTTAATTCATGTAAAGAAAGATGATACTTGATAAGAGATTTATTTTACAATCTCATTTATTTTCGAGATTACCTATGATAAATTTTTTGTTGAGGGAAATTATATGGATATTAAACTTTAAAACCCATATATTTTATTATCCTACAACTATTTCAAGTGTTTTTATGTATTATTACCATTTTTATCTACTTGGTACTTAAAATTATTAAGAAAATATTTTTTAAGGAAAGTCATCCTTATTTCCCCTTTGGTTGACAAAATTTTCCTTCCATATACACAAACTTTAAAATTATCTTTTGAATGTTATTATATATACTTTAAATGTTTTAAAATTTTCCATTTAAACTACCTTTGTATTTATTTAAAATATTTTAAAATAAAAATATTTTTAAGGAAAATTTTTTCTAAACAAGTTTATTTTTACAAATATGTGAAAGGGGTGGTTTCTTATAATGTGTACAACAACATTATATTTTCCTACAATCCTTATTGTTCTATTCAATGAAGATTAACTTATTAGTTTATAGGGTTATTTTTAATGAAAATGTTTCCTTAATATTTTTGAAATTTTTTAAATTTTAAATAAGTGATTTCAAAATGAAATGTTTATTTTCCTAAAGAAATATTTGAAATATATTTGAAATATATTTTTCCTCTATATAAAACTCCTTTAAGGTTTTTTATTCTTCACTAAATCCATGTTCATATAATACTATCTACTTTATTTCTCTGGATGGTTTATGTTGAAGATGATTTAAGGTTGATTCTATGAAATCCCTGTCTTTACCATGGATTAATTAATTTATGATGAATTATTTTTGAAACCTATTTCATTCTAATAGGTAAGGATATAATGATTTTTTCTGAAAAATATTTCCTTTCAATGAGTTATGATAATATTATATGATCAATTTTTTATGATCATTTGTCACACATATGTATGAAATTCTTTATTATATGGGTGGGTCTAAAATATTATATTCCTCCAATTCATTGGATAAAGATTGATATCTCATGAGATATTAAGGGTTGGAATAGGGAGTGAACCAGGTTTAGTAAAGTACTCTATCTAATAAGATAGTATTGGGAGTGAACCTTGACTAAGTTAATGGTGGAATGTAGAGTGAACCCAATCCAATATGATAGTATTTGTGATGATACTTGACTTATAAAATGATTTTCTATTCTTAAGTGTATACCAAAAACTTATGTCTAATTCTGATGATACATTCTCATGGATTGTGATGGATTATTAATGATTTTACACTCTAATATCTAATATATTTTGATTAAAATAACCTTATTTCATGATTTAGGAATAAATATCTTTTACTGATTGGGTATGACATTTTTAATTTATGATCATGTAATCACACCCTTATGATTATGATCACTTATGATCATTGATTAATATCTATTTTTATTACCCTTACTAAGAATCTGAGCTTTCCCTTTCTTATGTTTCCTTTCACTAAGCTATGAAGAAAGGTTTTATGCATGGTATGTCTAACAAGTTTGATATGTGAGAATATTTTTTTTGGAGATGTTGAATATATTTTCAGAAATAATATGATTATATTTATAATATACAAATACATTAAAAATTTATAGTCCTCATGTGTGTATTATTGTGAAATATATTGAATATTCACCTAAATTGATGAAATATTATTGTATGAAATGATTGTGTCACCTCAGTTACAAAAAAAGTGATATTATCAACATTAATGTAAAAAAAAAGATAATAATAAAACATATAACACCAAACAAAACTGGTTATTCTCCCTGATTATTTCCATTTCCTGATCTTTATTGGTTTGTATAATAATTCAATTTAAAAAAAATATTCAATAGAATTCAATCTATATACAAGTCATTCTTCAATTAAATATATATTCAATTAAATTCTCATCATTTTCTCTTCTACATTTTCTTATTTATTAGTCTTTTTCTATATCACCAATTTTTATTCAAAAAATTCACCTCTATATTTTCTATCCATCTCTCTCAATATTCAGTCAAGAATTCTAAAATTAAAATTCATGTTTCTAGAAATTAATAACATTCAACTTCCTCTACATCAAATTCATCCCTTAGATCATTTTTATGTAGATATCCAACCTTGAATTCAATTTCATCTAATGAATTTCAATCCATAGACATAATATAGTTAAAATATTTCCAAAATAATCAAACTTAGTAACAAACTATATATTTTCAAACTTCACAACATGTATTATATTTTAAATAGCAATTTCAAGCTCTACATCAGATAATCTAGGGTATTTTACTCTAATTACCACAACATAATTCTCCTATAGTAAAAAAACCCTTTAAAATGAATCAATCCATGATTACCTACTAATATTTTATTCAACTCTAGAAAACATGATACTCAAAATGTCTTCCTCCACAATATGGTTCTTCTCCAAACACCCATTTGGAATAATATTATGTCAATACTACACAATTTTAATGACTCTTATGTATGGATCTGTTAAACTCACATGAAAAATAATAATATTTAGGTGATTTCCAAAATAATTTATGTTGAGGCCATTTTTTATACGCCACATTATATAGGGTTTTTTCATTATAAATCACGATGTTCCTTAGTGTTCCAAAAATCTGATCCCTATTTAGTTAATCCTTTGACAACCATGATCACCAAAACATCCAGTAAAATGAGTTTCATAGATTTTTAACATCACCAATTCTTATTTATTTTTACAAGATACCTAAACACATTATGAAATGATTTCAACCATGAAATGGGAAGCCAGGTTATTTCCAACCAAAAGTGATCTATATAGAAATAACATCCAAAATTTCCACATATCCCACACGATTAGTTTTTTATCATCCACTCCAGTATGTCAAGTATCACCTTAGTATATTGAGATCTTGTTTCACCAGACCACTCACGAACATTAAAAAACATCAAATATCAAACTCAAATTGAAATTAAGTAATTTTTATTAATAAAAATCCAATACTAAAATATTTTTTTGCAACAACACCCTTCTCAAAACTTGTTTGGGTGTGTAATTACTAGGAACCTAATGTAAATTATCTTATCATACACCAATTTCAATGTATATATATTTATTTGGATGATCCTATAATTCTAGAAAAATATTAATATATTTATGTTCACTATGACACATATGGTTTTGTAATTTTCTAATAAGATCTTGTATATTTAGCTTAGTGAACATCTCAACAACTTAATGACTTTTCAACTTTTAAGTTATACCTTAATAAAATCACCATCCAATTCCACCACATTCCCAACCTCCATCACCATCCTAATACTTATAATATTTTTATAAAACCTAGGTTTTTAATATATTTCAAGGAGTTGTGACCAGTATTTCATAAGAATATAACAAACCCTTTAGCCATCTTCTCTATAGTGGGGCCATTTCCAAATGTCACCTTTTTAGTGATATTAAAATCAATCTCTAAAAACTTTACTCAATATCCAATCATGAGTTTATTGGTATCTTAGAATATATAGTATTAATTTTTGTGGATATCATCCCCATCAATAACAGGTAATTTGGATTCCACCTTATCATCATTAAAAAAATCATGACACCTTATTGTTTCTACCTATCTCATGTCTCCTCATCCAACACCACCAATTTTAGAAAATATTATTCATCATGAGATTGTGTGATATTAACCTCTTATTTAATCCTATTTCTCCAACAATATGATTTATAATTCTCAATGTTATCATAATCGAATCATTTTGTGTGTAACTTTTCTATATTGTTTCTTCATGTACTATAGTGTCATCTTGGCATAGAATACATGTACTTCCATGGCCTCCCCTACCATGAACGTAAATTTTTTCACACCCTATAACCCAATTAAGAAACTTAGGAATACTAATTACATACATTTAAGGATATAGAAAATTATTATTTAGGTATAAAATCAATATTATAACAGTGAGAATGAGGTTCTCTCTATGTACATTAATATTTTTTATACACTTTTCATATGATTTTAGATAGATGATTTCTTATTTAAACTTTATAGTATCCTCATTTAAGAGTTTCTTAAGTGATTCCACAACCAATATTTACTTCTTACAAACAAAATCTAAACATTTATTGATGACTATAGAATCTTCCTTGGTTGATCTGAGTTCTCTGAACTTGTTTTCCAATCCCCTAATCTTCCCAACATACTCATAAATTATTTAGTCTTACTCATCCCTAGTGCTTTAAAATATCTATTAAGTATCTATTATCTTTCATTATTAACCTAATTCATTTCAAGATACTATATTTTAATGTATTCCCATTCCTCCTTCACTATCTTTATCTTGTCATGTTTAAAAAATTAATTTGTTTTTTTATTTTGATTACACCAATTCTCATTACGATGACGATGGATAGGATAATGAAAAAAAGTATACTGAACTTGATTTAAGTTACTGTAATAGGGAAAACCTACTTATATAACTTTTAAGATGTTTAATTCATGTTTTTATTATCTTATTTTATTTTTATTAGTTTTTTATCCCTATATATAGGGTATTTTTATGTATGTTTTATATTATCTTAGAAAAGAATAAAATCTAATTTTTTTGTTCCTTCACTATGGTTGTTGTATTTTTTATTTTATAACTTCAACAGATTGGAAATTTTTTCCCTAAAAATACACCATCAATTTTATTAGATAATTGAATGTTATTTTTGGTGTTATGAGATCTGTGATATCTTCAAAGGAAATATTAATTACAGTATTGGATAGAAGAAGATGAATAGTTTATTCCATTTCTATGTTCCTTTGACTTAATTTTACCAGATTTTTTTATCCCACATTATTAAAAGGTTTTAATTATTCACCAACCCAAAAATTTCATCTTTAAATTTATTTAAATAAATGTTAAAAATAATATTGGTTACTTCCTCTCACCACCATTAATCATATTTAAAAAATAAATGAAAACTGTAATTTCAAGAAATATTCTCCCCTATTATTTTTTAGAAAGGTAATTTTATTTTCCTTATATAGAATAAAAAATTACCTATGGTATAAAAAATTATATATTACATTCTTTTCTTTCTATATCCTTATCACTACTCCTCACACAAAACACCACTCTTTACTCAAGTTATAAAAAATCCCAGTAACCTGAAATATTTTTTAATCAATCTATAATGTTTCCTAAAATTCCCACTCAACTAGATTTTTTTAAACTTCAAGGGAGAATCGGAATGAACAAGACTTGATAACTTATTTTAAAATGTTTAAAAATTTCCATTGGGTTTTATTAATCAATGAACTTCTTTATGATCAAGATTTCATTCATATTATGGAATATGGATACACCATTCTAGAGTCCATGTAAGTAGAATCTAATCTCTAGGATGGCCAAAAGATTACTATTTGTTGTGAATAAAATATATACTTCCTAAAAAAATCTACCATTTCTCTAGGCATTGATGAATCCACCTTTTAGATAATAACTTCATGAAAAAAATCTAATATATGGAAAACACCTAGAAAATGATTTAAATGTGTTGGAAATGTAAAGAGGATAAGGCTTCAATCTCATCAAAATGAGTTTGAATATATATAAATTTTGTTGAATCCATTATCGAACATCATACCCATGTAATGGTGGTTGTGACACTACTATGAATAAATAGAGAAATGTTTTAAGGAATATGAGTTTGTGAGAAACTTTTACGATCAGTAGAACCAAAATATGACCACATAGCCTTTGAACTAGAGGAAATAAAATAATTAAAGAATATTTCTATAGAAGAACCCATGGGATCTACATAATTCGAAGAACTAAAATTGAATCTACAGATTGATACCGAATGAATAAAAAATTCTATATAATCAAAGTGATATCTCAAAAAATCATGGAAGGATTAAGGATGAAAATTTATAAGTTTTTGAGGATCAGGATTCTATATAGAATAATATGATCCATAAAGAGGAGAGATAGGTGAAAGAATACCAAATTGAGGATGTTATGGATATAAAAATTATACAACATGAGGATAAGGAAATAGAAAAAGGGAGGATTCAACAATGACTATCCGATGAAAAATGGAAATGTTCAATTTTATAAATTTTACAAATATAAACATTATATTGGTTAATGTTATAGTAAAAAATCATCGATAATTTCTCTAAGGAAGCGAATATCACTTCACCAAGAGACATTATTAGGGAATTATCATTGTTAATAGAAAAAATATAAACACAAAATAAATGTGTATGGTATCTTGAATCCAGAGATAGAAACCACATGAAGAGCCAAAATCTCAATTTTTAGACCTTAATGAGAATTTCTTATGAGAGATTTCATTTAGGGATCATACAATGATATCAGTCCAAAAAATAGAAGATATTATGTTGAGGAAAATCAATTTAAATCATGCATTCAATTTCAATGTCTAATACATACATAACATTAAGTCCAACATCTAGAGTCTTGGGTAGTTAGTGTAGAAATGATTCCACATAATCCTATAAAATAAAAAAATGGTGATTTTTTATAGTGAAGGAAGAATGGTCATAGAGTATCCCATGAAAAAGAGAAATATGATTCTTCTTGTGGTCCACTCTTATGTACTATGATGTTTAACGATGGTACTTAATGATAAAGAGTAGCTATGGAATCACATATTTGTAGACATAAACATTGAAATCCTCAGATTATTATGAATTAATAATATGGTGAATTATAGTACTAATATTGAAAAACTAAATTTGATATTAAAAATATATGTTCTAAGAAAGGAAAACTAAAAATTATACTGTATTAAACTGGAAATGATAAATCTATTTTTAACACATACCCTAAACCATAGAGCCACTAAAATACCTTGATCTATTTTAAATGGGTTTGATAGAGATTGTTAGTGAGGCAGAAGAAATCCTCCCACTTCTAGAGGTATCCATGGGATGACTTAATCTCTCGATGTTTCAAAAGGATACAATGAATCTCCATGGAATGCTAGTACCTTTGGCCCAAAAGAGAAAAATGAGGAGGGATTCTCGACTTGGGATCCTTTACCAAGCATATTTAAAATATACACACTGAATTCTATCACATGGAAATGGTTTATATAGGATTGAGAATTCTCCTTGGTGATTAATTAATTAATTCATGTGTTTATAATGCACGAGTTAATGTTGAGACCAATTCATGCATCATATGAATGAATTAAATAAACTCCCATATGTTTTATTTTATGAAACATGGCATTCAATGATATCAAATTCATGTGTGAAGTTCAGGTACCATAACCATGAATCTCATACAAGTCATACACCCATTGTATATAGAGGCAAAAAAAATTTAATGCACTATATATAGAAATAGGTAAAAAAATGCATCAAATGCATTGTTATATTTAGGGAATATATACTCTTTAAATCTACCAATTTTATTGATTCCTAATATAATTTTTAAAATTTAACCTTATATTGAATCATATACAATAAATCATGATATCATATCCAAAAATCCTTCTTGATATCATCTAAAAAATGTTTGGAAAGATATCATTAACTTCATATTGTATTACATCATATGAAATACCTTATGAATACATATCCAAATCACTTTTAGATTAACTATAAGACACTTTTAGATTATCTCTCTAATTTAAACTCAATATCCATTTAGTTATACATAAAGTGTGACATAATGTTCATTTGAAAATAAATACAAATAACTTGATCAATAATTATAAGGAAAGGTTGACTTCTAGAAGAGTACCAATGTTATTCAACTATAAATGGATCTAACATGATCTCTATTAATAAAATGTACTTATATACCTATGTCCATTAGTTTGAATCATATGAAAACATGAATTCTAATATTTTTCCTTTTTTACAATACATTGAGTAATTGTGGGACACATAGTATGCCAATTCCATATATCCAACTCATACATACTATATTCTCTATGTATAGACTATCTTGATCGATGAATACATCACATGAAATTTATCAACATGGATGATAACATCAGATGTTACTCATCCAAATAGATATTCTCATTATAAGTACTTTTTATGTGAATTCACACACTTGGGAGTCTATATTAATCAAGATAAAATATTCCATACTCCTCATATAGTATTAAAATACCATATATAGTTGAGCTCCAACTGACTAAATGATCAACAACATACTCAACCAACCTTTTTTTTAAATAACATATATACTTGAATAAGTATGGTATAAAAATATGAATATTCTCATGCTCAGTATCTCTCCAACATTGGTAGTGGGGACCCAAATATGAACCATTGACCCCTATTATATCATATACATTGTCTATGAAACATACAATGGTATAATTAGTAGGTCATCTAGTAAAAAACGTTTTTTATGCCCTATGAGTATATTCTATATCTCAATACTCGAATCCTACTCATGTAAACCTTAACCTTTTTTCAAAACCAATAATAATTATGAAAGAAGATCAATTTAGAATAAATCAAATTCATACTTTGAGAGGTCAATTATCATTAAACATCATGAAATGTATATCTATATATACATTTATGATTCCAATGTGAAATAATAATAATGTAGATATTTCCTATAATATGATACATATTATATCCTTAAAAAACTTTTAATAATATTTGACAAACCCAATATAAGTACCCACCTATCATATCATATATTTTAAACTTCCAGATCATCCTTATTTATGACACACATTTTGGGGTTTTGTTAATTCAATACATTATATATAATTCATATCGCATCTCTTTGTGATCTTATGATAAAACCCTCCCAATAACTCCTTAGTGAGTAACATATAAAAAGTAATATAATTTGAATAATAGTAAAATTTAGAAATCATATTCCTAACATTTGGATCTTTGAACATATTCAAACTCCATAACTTCATAACATTAAATATTATGATGTTAAATTCTATTTTATACTTGGAACTCCTTCTAATTTCATCATCATCATCCTTGAAACCTACTCCATCAAAAATGTATTTGAAATATTTTCACATATAAATTACCAATTTAAATTATTTATTTACCATCACATCTTAAAATATTTTATGATAAAGTAATATCCACTTTATTAGAATAACTAATGTAACTTATTTATATTTCTATTTACCTCAATACCCTAAAATATTTTAGAATATCAGAATTAATTCACTTTTTAGTTTTACTTGTTCAATCCTTCAATAAATATTGATATTAAATTATTTACAATAACTATATGTGGCTACTTATATTTTTTCTTTATCACCAAATTTCCTAAATTATTCAGAATATTGATTGAAAAATAATTTAGTCTTATACATGTATAATCCTTTAGAAAATAGTGATATTCACTTTCTAAATGGTAACTAAATATAATACTTTAAATTTTTCTTTACCATAATATATCCTTAACACTTTAGGATATTAAGTGAAAATCACTTTAACATAATATTGGGTTAATACATTATTTGTTAACTTTGAACTTCTCTAAATCCAAACATACTCCCACTAATATCTTAATTGATATATTATTTTGAAAAAATCCTTTTAAAATATTATAAATTCTATTTTTTTATAAAAAAAAACTTATTTCCCTTTAATTGGAATATTAAAAAATAATATATTGTTTTAATATAAAATATGGTATTCTATGTGTATGGAGTATTTTCATTTGGAAACAATAATTTGTTAAAATATACCATTGATGGGTGGTAGAAAAAAATTCCCAAAATTTTTAACAAATATTTGGATAAATACTTTTTCCTAAAAAAATTTTTTATGCTTGTCTCCTTTCCAAAATATGTAATAAAATTTATAAATATAAAAACCATTTGTATAAAATTAATCAACTAATAAAAACTCTTTTTAGCTAACAAATTATACTATAATATAAGAAAAACAAGATAACTATACACATCATTTATTATAATTAATATGTTATTGACAAATTCCTTTACATTTAAATATTTTTTTTAAAAATAGGTAATATATAATTTGAATTTAAACTATAAAATCAATCAATTCAACCTTTATTTTTACCAAGGTGTATTTAAAACACTTTTAACATATAAATTTGGCATCACATACCCTTCAAAGTTAAATTATTGATTTCTAAAAAATCTATACATGACATTAACATTCTAGGGAGTTTCCCAAACTGATTCAAATATTTAGGATAATCTCATCATATGGAATTATTAATCCTCCTTCCTAATAAAACATTTGGGTTTCAATGAATTGGGCATGCTACTTGAAGATACTTTGTTGAACTTTTATAATTAAATTTTCTTTTTATGGTTTAAACATCTTCCTTGTTATATTTTCCATGAAGTACTATAACCTAGACATCATATTCCAAGTTGAAATACTCTCAATACATTGAGAATATCTAGTAAATGTTTCTTTAACTCATTCATGTTGTCATAAAATTTAAATATATAACAAAAGAATGAATTATATAACCATAATAAGCCTTAAGGAAACATTTAGACCCAGTAAATCATAAAAAATATTAAATAATATTGAATATCATTTGGAATACCCCATTAAATTGAGTATATGAAATTAAAATTCCTTAGATAATTTAGCATTCATAGCCTTTGAAACCTTTAGTGAACAATTTATGCTTATATAAGCATGTAGATTCATATGATTAAAAAGTTTAACACTTGATTACTTAGTAATATGTATCTATCTAAAACATAGAATATTTATTTAATTTAACCTATTATTATGTTATTGATAATAGGAATATATTACAATGAGATTCTCCTTTCAAGGATTAATTTAAAATTAAATTTTAACGAAGATGATGATGTTATTATCTACAATAAAATCTTTTATGAGATGAGTATCATGCTTTATATCCATTTAATAGGTGTTTTAATTAAATTTCATGACACTAAAATAATGATCCATTTTATTTATATCATATATATTATTATGACATGATTCATATTTCACTATGACTTATACTGGCTTGTTTATGTAAATAGTCCATGATTTTCTGGTATGGCATAAAAACAAGCACAAAGAAAGTGACTATTATATAGTTCAGTAGATAATGTTTTATTTAATACACAATATATATAAAATAAACTCCATTACTCTAATATCCAAAATGTTAGGGTTTCCCATCTAGTGTAACCGAAATTTTTCCAAAAATATAATAACAAATAATAATCAATGCGTATTCATGTTTTTTCTAACAATACCAATAAGATAATCCATAGAAAATTATATATTTCTTTCCTTATTAAAGATAATTTGGGGGTACTCATTTTGATCTTTCCAATACCCAATTTCATGATTGAGGTCTTGACAAGTGAGGATTTGGAAGGAATCTGACACATAGTATTCTAAAGGGTATTTAATCTCACCATATTATCTAATGTTATCCCCATTATGTATTAATACTTCTAGTGATTTAGTTTCGAATCCTATTCAACCACCTAATCAGTATTTTCAAACAATATTGATGTGTAACTCTTTGCAAAACCCACAAGTTTATTTTAATCACCTAAAATAGCAGTCAAGTATATTCATACATATATAAATGAATTATAAGCATAAGGTATATAAAATTTTCATGAAAATGAACAGAGTTATATGATATTGATGATCTACAAATGAGTATGTATGGAATGATAAATATCTAACCTAATTCATCTTTCTAGACATGTCACAAGCCTCCAGGATGGAAGGTAGCCTGACTCTATGTCCTGCACATCATAGAAACTTTACTTGAGATATAATTCAATTAATGATATCTCTAAATCATAATATTAAAAAATATTCCCAAAAACTAAATTCAATATCATATTTCCAATTACAAACCTAGGTTAGTTAGATGAAAAACTAAATTTTATGGAGTCATACCAAACTTGTAATGCCTGGATCTATATCCTGGAATCAGTTTAATAATTAAACCAAAGAATAAACAATCATAAGAAAATTAGATTATAATTATGATTATAGTAGGTAATATCCATTAAATAAATGAACATTTCAAATAATTAAATATTATATAATTTTTTTAAATAATTCATTAAAAAATAATTATAAACATTTTAAAAATTAAATAACAAATTATAGATATTCCTTAATTTTTAATATAAATATTTAATATTAATTTCAATATAAATTATAACATATTAATTATTATATATAATTTCCATTTAAATATATGATATTTTCCTAATTTTAAAAAATTTATTATCCATTTTCTATAATATAAACACTTTTACATAATTTAAGTATCACATAATTAGTGTAATTTAATACACTGATCACATTATTTCAGTAAAACCATTTTGATATGGTTAAAATAATATCCAAAATATGGATTTTTTAATTTTTACTATTTCAAATTTTTTAATTATGAAAAATTAATAATTCAAAATATTTTTATATATTTTAACTATATTTTATAATTTTTAAACTCATTATAAGTTACTATTATAGTTTTTCCAATACAAATTTTATATTAAAACTATAAGCCTTTCCATATAATTTTAAAAAAGGTATTAAAAATATTAAAACATAATATTAATGTAATATTTATAATAAATGTTTCTCAAAAACATTTAATTAATTAATATTAAACACTCTATAATTAATTAGTTTATAAAACACTTCTATAAATAAATAAATATCCCAAATTTTATTTCTCCATTATTTATAAACTTTTTATAAATAATTATATGTTAAAATTACAAAAAGTATATTTTAGAACTTTAAGGTGCCCCAGAGGTTATTTTTTGTCATGGTGTAAATACAGAATCCATTTTGACATAAAACAAGATGCATTATGGTGTAGAGGAAGTCATAATGCAAGAATAAATCATGATACAATAGTTTAGTATAAAAAATGATCTACTTCAACCACATATTTTCCATGATTGTCCCTTTCACATGTGTCAACTCTTAAAAACGAATGAGTCTAAAATGGCTATTACCATAATATAATGAAAAATTGGTTTGTATTTTTCATGGGTAATAAACCATCTATGGTATAATGTCTCAAGGTAATCAGTGTGGTGATGGATAAAATGATGAAATTTTATTTGTGTGTTCATGTTTTCTAACATATTATTTCATAAAACTAAACACATAGGATGATATGATATCAATATTAGGTTTCTAAGATGTTTTTTAACACTTAATCATAGCAGAAAAATCATTGAGTAACCATAAATTTAGGATTTTAATGATACAAAATAGAAATATTTTAAAACTAGAAATGAAAATCTTGTTGTAAACACCGACTGTGCACTATAGAGTAATCATAACATCCTAATCACCATATAATGTTTTTGATAGAGATAATTTTTCTGCCAAATGAAATACCCCCACCTCCAAAGGTATCCAAGTTATAAATTAATCGCCTGACATTTGAGTGAGGACCATCCAATCTCAATGGAATTCTAGTTCCCTAAGGCATAGAGGAGAAAAATAACATGTGATTCTAGAATTGGGAACATTAGTTGAGAATCATGAAAACATCCACACCCAAATACATCCCATATCAATGGTTTATATAGGCATAAGTATTCTCTTTAGTGATGCATTCATTCATAATTCATGATTTAATACATGTTGCAATTCATTCCACATATTCATGACTGTAATAAACTCCCATATGTTTCATTTTATGAAATATATGAATTAATGATATCCAAGTCATGTAGGAATATTGTGTTTCATAACCATGCATCTCATATTGGTCATACACACATTGTATATAGATCCAAAACATTGTTAAGATCTACTTGAGGTTATAGACACCAAAATGGATCAAATACACTATCGACGTTAGGGTATATATACTCCTTCATTACACACCCTAGATTAATGGAGTAGCTAAAAGAAAAAATCAAACCATCCTTGATATGGAAAGAAGAAAATTGAAAGGAAAATAAGTTTCCAAGAGTTTATAGGCTGAATGACCATTTTGTTTAATTTTAGTACTCAATTCCAAATGAAAAACTTTGAAGTAAAAAAACATAACATGAATTATAAAGTACTCACAAGCCCAATATAATTCATCTATGAGTTTCTGGATCAATTTGTTATTTCAGTATCTTGATAAAAACGAACAAATCTCACTAACACTGGAGTGTAATGTGTCCTTATGGGATAGAGAGATCTAGAAATGGGATGTCGCTTGAAAAATCTCACCATAATGAATATTATTTTCAATATAGATTTCAAATTTGATGAAAATAATTCTTATAAATAGAATAAAAAACAATATTAAAGATAAGTAAAACTAAATTTAATAAAGAATAAAATATTGATAAAATTTTAATAGAGAAACTTTTTTTAAAGAACCCATGATTCTATCACAAAAAAATTGATATTAGAAAACATTGAACAAGATTTTTCTTACATACAACCAAAAAATATTTGATTTCATATAGAAATATATGATAACATAGAACAAAAAGAGTAGTTTGAAAATTTTTATTGTCTCTTTGAAAAATTTTATCATGTTAACTTTGAGGAATATAATTCTGATGATAAAAAAAGTAAGGAAATGGATGAAGATATTCATTCCATCAAGAATAAAAAAACATTGTATTTAATACATCTCCTAGAATGGAGGGAAATGATTGGAGTGAATTGGGTGTTCAAACCCAATAACACTAAAGGATAAGTATAAATATAAAAATTTAGACTCTTCACTAAAGGATATAAGCAAAGGGAAGCCATTGAATATGGTGAAATCATTTCACTTTTTGCAGGGATGAAGATGAATTATTGAACATGATAAATTCCAAAAAAAATTATGTTCCATCATCTGAAAGTAAAATCAATATTCCAAAATAGTTTTTTAGAAGAGAAAATATATACTGAAAACCCACTTAAATACACCAATAAAGGTAGAGGTGGAAAGTGTAAGGGATGAAGAAGGTTTACTGTATAAGCATAAACAAAACTGTGTGTATGGAATATAAGAATAAATGATTACTTTTAATCCAGTATATTTTAGAAGTATCCATTGAAAGATCACTCTATATAATTAAGAAGTGTTATGGAATAATATTATTGAATTTATTATACATTAGGGTATAATTTTTATTAGAAATAAGACAATTTGTTTCGTCCTTTAAGGAGAGAGTGGGAAAAAAATTAAAATATAAAATATAAAATATAATGATAATTTACTTATCATAGATATTATTTAAAGTCATGGTGAAATATTTATTTCCAAGGGAAATTATGGGTCAAAGATACTGAATAAGTTAATCATTCTAAATTGCAATGTTTTTACCACCCCAGTTAAAGAGGGATTAAAATTATGGAAAAATGATATTAGGGATATTGGTCTGACCTATTTAAAAATTATTATCAAAATATTGATTTATATGAGATTAAATAGAACTAATATTATCTATAGAGTATGACTTATCAAAATACATATAGAGAATCATGGTCAAGTTCTTCTAAATTCTATAAAAAATAATAATTTTGAGATACATTAAATGTACTATCACAGAAGGATGTTCTTTAATCCGAGTAAATATTTCAAGAATGTGGGATATTTGGATAGTTACTAGGGAAGAGATCATTAAGAAAGGAAAATAATAACTAGATTTATATTTTTTAAATGGGACATGACATTCACATAGTCCTCTAAGAAATAATATATTGTTACATTATCATCATGTTTAGTTGAGTATATTATTTCCAAATCTGTTGTCTGTCATACCATATAGCTCAAAATTGCAATAAATGTTTTGTCTTACAAACCATAAGTACCTATAGATATATTCAATGAAATTATATTTTGATTTTATTAGTGAAAAATCCATTTTTCCATGAATGAAGAAATCAAATTTATATGAGGCATAATTTTATTAGAAAGCATGTGAAAACTAATGCAATTTAATATAATGCCTACATAAAAAATGAACAAGATATTGATATCTTCATGAAACTATTGAAGAATGGTTTGTTTGTTAATGAATAAAATGATTGGTATGGAAGAAAAACCTATTTTTGGGTGAATATTAAAAAAATATGTTTTCTATTGATAACCACAATTGTCACTACTATGATGGTGGATGATATGCTTCAAAACTAAAAGCTTAATGTCCACTGACACCACTGTCCGCATCGTCATCACCACTCAATGCTGACGTCCACTAACACCGTCATCCCAAAACACCAAAAAAGAATACCAACATTGACCATTAGAAAAATGGACATTGACTACATCAACTAAGAAGACTCCATCAGTCACCACAAGGGAAACCATGAACCAAGGGTAAACGATAACCAGAAAAGAAATCAGAACAAATCGAACCTCAGATCAAGCCTATGAGAGCAGCACACGCTGATGTGACCACCACCATCAGCCTTGAGTAAAAAACATCAGCAACCGTTTGATTAATTTGGACAACCACTAGAACCCTCCAACACACCCTAAGACGAAACTACGAAAACTAGTAAGGTTTCCCCGAAAACCAGTGAGCTGTCGAAGAACATGATTGAGGAAGATAAGACCAGAATCCATCCTGTCATCACTATACCATCGCCGCTTCCATCAACATCTCTACACTGATACTACCATTTTTTATTACGAAAATTCCCAATGAAACACAATAGCCTCGCCTAAGAACAAGTACCATCACCTGGAGCCCCCTCCACATTGCAACACACTCCTAAAACCTCCTAAGAGTCAGTGCACCTGACCGACCTGGAAGGAAGCAGAGATAGTGGAGCCCAGAGAAAGTGCGAGCAGAAGGGCCTTACCAGCAAACCACCATGCACAACGACAAACTCTACAAAAAATCAACATGTCAAACTGAAAAAGTAGAAAATTACTACCTGAAAGGAATATCGTGAGGGGTTAAAACCTGAGAGAGGAACCAGGGATTGAAACCCTAAACTAGGGAAGAAGGGAGTCGCCGATAAACACACCACCGCCTAACTGCTTAACCCAAATACTCAAAGTTTAAATCACTCTATATCAAACCTAGAGAGGAATGATGGGGTGTGAGGACATAGAGGATAATAGTTTTCAAAGGATAAATCAAATAACCCTCACAGAAAAAGCGATAGAGAAGGAAGAACAAATGGGATCAGAGCATCAGAACTACCGTCGTCGGGGAGAGATTGAAACCTTAGGAGGGTGAATGCGATATGAGATCCCAAGAGCATCCCCAGATAATGAGGTTCCATTTTAGTAAACCCTCATTTAACTTGAATTATCATGATACTAATCTTTACCCAATGTATTGGAGCGCTATCTGGGTGCACCCTTCTGAATCATTTCATTTCATGCATAAGTGTGCCACTTGGATCATACAACATGGATTCATTCAACATCATCATTTATTCCATGATAAAGGAATGTGGAATAAATTTATGAATATTTATAATCAATAAGTAAATGTGAATAAAGGCGAGTACCCTTGATAGAGAATTGGGCATGGTATTCTCTACACAATGACTTTGGCTTGGAAAATCATGGTGCAATTTCGGCAGCATAACGACATGACATAAAAATTCATAAAAAATGGATTATGGGAGATAAAGGGATGTCTCATCATATTTACATGAAATGGACAGTAAGGGGGTCATATAGATACATGTACCAACATATGTAATGGAATTTTAGATTCATAATACAATAGAATTGATTGAATGTAAACGAGGAGAGAGAAATTCCTTTCAGAATTTCATCATGGTAATAGGTGTACATGGGAGGCATTAATGAGAGATAAAGGGTTCTATCATCATTCAAACATAAATAGGAAAATATGGGGTAGGTGATAAAACATACCCCAACATTTACAATTGAAAACAAAATAGTATAATAACATAATGAAACTTAGACAAAATGAGAAAGGAAGAAATACCTTACTTTGATGTGTGATATGAAAGGATTAAGAGATTATTAAAAGAGGATTCTTGGGAGATTAGGGAACCTTAGAAGGATTATAGAGAGAGAAGGGTAGAGGTTGGTTAATATCCAAAGGGTCTGAGTGAAGAGAATGTGGTAGATTTGCTGTGTTTACATAGAGAAAGGGAGGGAATTATTTATTATTTAGGTTTTGGACACCACACATTAAACTAATCAAAACTACAAACCAAACCATGCTTTTTTTCCATTGATTTTATCCAAGGTGTAGTAGAAAATATTATTTTATAAGGCCAATATCTTAACTTCTTAAAATATTAGGCTTTCTTATATAGAGGTAAGTCACACTCTCAAGGAAATTAATTTAAAAAGCTAAAATGTATTATAAGTCTTGGAGGGTCCACTAAATCCTTGTAAAATAAATCAAACAGAAGAAAAAATCACATTATTTTAATGGAAAAACATATATTGGCCTAAAATTCCATTTATATTATTTGTTTACAACACTATTGGTTCATTATCATATCATAAAACACATTATATGTTTAAACGATATTTAATTTTTACCCAAAAATTCGACTGTCTTAGAAAATTATGAAAAATTAACCATTGGATTATTTTTATGTACTGATTCCAAAAATAATATTCATTTTATATAAAATAATATTCTAAATAGGCCTCATACGGAGAAATTCTACTATATGAGGCCATTGCTTCCATTGTCTGAGTAAATTCAATTTGTTAAAGCCCTATATTTATAATAATCATGTGATCACTGTTCAACAACTATATTAGCAATGGTAACAATTTTTAATAGTATTTTTATATCCAAAAACATAAAAATAAGGAATTTCATATATTTTAGATGATCATTCCACATAATAAGACATTTAATTAGATCAAGGGGAATTTTCATTAATGAAAGTTTGGGTCGTTACAATCTTCCCCCCTTAAGAATTTTCACACTCGAAATTTCCTTTTCCCACACTAAAACATATGTGGGTAACTTTTCCCCATTACTTCCTATGGTTCCCACGTTTCTTCTTCAAACTTTTGGTTTCACCACAACACCTTGACGAGGGGAATTGTCTTATTTCATAGAAATTTTTTCCTACGATCAAACATCTTCATCATCTTCTCTTCATAGGAGAGGTCATTCTAAAATGTTACCACTTATGGATTGAGTACATGCGATGGGTTGGGTATGTACTTCCTCAAGAGTGATACATGGAATACATCATGTACTTGAGATATGTTCGGTGGGAGTGATAGTCAATAGGTCACTGCTCTGATGTGATCAAGGAACTCAAAAGGGCCAATGTACCTTAGACTAAGCTTTTCCTTCTTCCAAAATCTCACAACTCTCATCCACGGTGATATACAGAGGAATACCATGTCTCTGAAATCAAACTCTAGGTCTTGTCAAAGATTATCAGCATAGCTCTTTTGTCGAATCTGAGCAGCTTTAATGTGCTACTAGATGTTATTAACCTTATCCACAATTTCATCAACCATCTTTAGACCTAGTAGTTTTCATTCCCCAACTTCATCCCAACATGCAGGTGTTCTGCACCTCTTCCCATATAGGGCTTCATAAGGAGCTATTTGGATGCTTGAGTAGAAACTATTGTTATAAGAGAAATGAACCAGAAGAATATGTTGATACCATCCTCCTTTGAAGTCCATTAATCATGCTCTCAACATGTCCCCAAGTGTTTGGATAGTCCTCCCATATTGGCCATCAGTTTGAGGATGATAAGCCGTACTGAAGTTTAGCTCAGTATCCAGAGCATATTGAAGACTCTTCCAAAACATAGAGGTGAATCTTGGATCTTGGTCAGATACAATAGATAGTGGTACTCCATGACTCCTTACAAATTCTATGATGTATATCCATGCCAGTTTATCTAATGATAAATACTCCCGAATTGAAATGGAGTGTATAGTCTTTGTAAGACTATCCATAATGACCCAGATAGAATTGTTTCCTTTGGATATATTTAGTAGTCTGGTAAAAATGACCATGGTGATGTTCTCCCATTTCCATGCTGGTATGGGAAATGGTTTCATCATCCCCTTAGACTTCTACCTCTCATCCTTCACTTGCTGGCATACACTTTGATGTATACTCAGCGATCTCCTTCATCATGTTATCCCACCAATAATGCTCTCAGAGATCTCGATACATCTTTGTGATTCCTGGGTGAATAGATAAATTCAAACTATGTGCATCATCCAAAAGTTATTTCTTTAACTTTGGGTTTTATGGAACACATAGTCCTGACCCAAATATCACAATTCCTTCTTCATTGACATTCAAATCTATGGATTTCCATTTTACGATAGTTTCCACCTTCTTCTGAATTCCCACATCATTCTTTTGATAATCCTTTAACCTTTCCAAAAGAGACAATTGAGAAATAATTTATGAAATAATTTATGAGGTTCCCTTCTTTATGATTCTAATCTCCATCTTCATCAAATCCAAGAAGATTAGATCCTTTTCAATTCTCATCAATGATATAATTGTTGGGTCCTTTTTATATAGAGCATCCATGACCTTTTTCTCTTTCATAGGGTGGTAATGGATTGAGCAGCCATAGTATTTGATCAGCTATAACCATATTTATTAGAGCATATTCAACTCTTTCTATGTGAATATATACTTGATGCTTTTGTGGTTTGTATATATTTCACACTTCTCCCCAAAGAAATAATATCGCCAAATTTTAAAAGTGAAGATCACTGTAGCCAACTCCCGATCATGTGTTGGATACTTCTACTCATAAAATTTTAATTTCCTTGAAGCATAGACAATTACTTTTTCATTTTACATCAACACACAACTCAGGCCCTTCTTTGAAGAATCACTAAATACCACAAAATGTTATCCACTTGTGGGTAATTTGATCAATGGCATAGTGATAGGCCTCCTTTTCAACTCCTTTAAGCTCTCTTTTCATTCATCACTCTAAGAAAACTTTAATCCATTCCTAGTTAGCTTTTTAAGAGGGTTTGAAAATCATGAGAAATTTCTCACAAATCGGCAATAATATCTAGATAACCCCAAGAAGGTACAGATATCCGTCACCGATGTTGACCTCGACCATACCTCTATTGCATCCGTCTTGGAGGGATACATAGATATCTCATTGCTTGTGATGATATGACCAATAAACAAGACCTCCTTACACCATAACTCAATGTTTCTCTACTTTTCATAGAGATTATCCTTTCACAAGGTCTCTAGTACTGTGCTTAGATTCTCCTCATGATCCTCCTTGGTTCTGGAGTATATTAGAATATCATTTATAAAGACTACCACAAATTTTTCATGGTAATCTCTAAAGACTCTATTCATCAAGTCCATGATGATTTATAAAGAATTAGTGAGTCTGAAAGGCATTACTATGAATTCATAGTGTCTGTACCTTGTACGAAAAGTAGTTTTGGGGATATCATCCTTCTTCACCCTTACTTGGTAATATCCTGACCACAAATCCACCTTGGAGAATTATATTGCTCCATGTATCTTATCAAACAAGTCATAGTTTTGGGGAAGAGGATACTTGTTCTTTATCATGATTTTGTTGAGATCACGATAATCAATGAGAAGGCGCATTTACCCATCCTTCTTCTCTACTAAGAGGACTGGTGCACCCCATGGTGAAGAACTTGGTCATATAAACCCTTTATCCAGATTCTCCTGTAGTTGTTTCTTCAGCTCATCAAGATCTAAAACAGCCATTCTATATGGTTTATTGGATATTGGAAATTGTTGAGGTATAAGATCAATTGAGAATTAAACATATTTTCTAGGAGGAAGACCAGGAAATTCATCAGGAAACGCATAAGGGAATTCCCTCACAATAGGCATGTCTTGAAGGGTGGTTACATCCTTAGAATAAATCATCTGAGACATATATGTGTAGTCATAAGACAGTAATATCAACAATTGATATGATGGTGCTAAATAGGATTCATCCTACTCCTTACACTTGTACATAATTGGAGGTCGATTATCTGTATGGAGAGTGATTTCCCTCTCATTGAAATTTATGTTGTCTCTATATAAGAAAAAACAATCCATTCCAAGAATTGAATCAAATTATTCTAGAGGGAGTATGACGAGTTTCACTGGGAATTTCAATCCAAAAATTATGATAAGGGGAGTTATATTCATGGGATGCAATGATTTCCCAATTTTTCAAACTCACCGACATCTTTACTTCCATGATTTTTGGTGGTGTTGGGATTGTTCTACTAAACTTTCAGGATAAATAAGAATGCATAGAACCATGGAAAATAACCCTACCTTTCACTTTTTGATTCTAGTTCTACTTATTTACTTTATCCAAAACAAATTAAGGAAGATAACTATTAAAAACATAAAGGGTAATCCAAATACAAAAACATATTACTTATAAATTACTTTTATTTCATTAACTTATGAATTTACAGGATTCAATCTATGTTATCCATGACCTAGTTACCAACTTATATTCTTAGTGGAATTTTGTTTAATTCCCTTAATAATGGATCATACTAAGCTTATGAATTTACCAAATCATATCCTTCAGGAGTGTCATAACCAAGAGTGAAATAAGGCCCATTATCATGTACCAGGATTGTAACATCCCCAAATGATAAAGGGTTAAATGACTAAATGATATGACTCATGTCAAAAAGGTGCACCTTCCTTTTCGGGAGCCTCTCTGATTAGAACTTCACAGTTAAGCATGCTTGGCCTGGAGTAGTGATCAGGATGTGTGTGAGTGAGGACAAAGCACACTGGAAAGGACATGTTTTGGCATGTGGGAACTTTCATTAGTTAGATGACCCGTTCAGGTACGTGGGTGGACCCTAGGGTGGGCCCCACGTGTCTGCGAGGTAACTGGGGGTACCTGGTGGGCAAGGACCCGACGACCATGTTAAGGCGGGGTGTCTGTGCTGTCACTGGGACCCAGTTGTTATAGTTGGTATCAGAGGTGGTACCCAGCCTTAAGTGTGGTGCACTGCCTGGGTTGAGATGTAGGGCCCACAACAAGGGCGTTGTACTCTAAAGGGGGGGGGGGTGATTGTAACATCCCCAAATGATAAAGGGTTAAATGACTAAATGATATGACTCATGTCAACAAGGTGCATCTTTCTTTTCGGGAGCCTCTCTGATTAGAACTCCACAGTTAAGCGTTCTTGGCCTGGAGTAGTGATCAGGATGGGTGACCTTCTGGGAAGTTACCCAGGATGTGTGTGAGTGAGGATAAAGCACACTGGAAAGGACATGTATTGGCCTGTGGGAACTTTCATTAGTCAGATGACCCGTTCAGGTACGTGGGTGGACCCTAGGGTGGGCCCCACGTGTCTGCGGGGCAACTGGGGGTACCTGGTGGGCAAGGACCCGACGACCATGTTAAGGCGGGGTGTCTGTGCTGTCACTGGGACTCAGTTGTTATAAGGACACCCTAGGTCAAGCCCAAAACTCCTTGTTGGAGTTTTCAGTCCTAGGTACATCTGTGCCAGAACCGCCTCTACCTGCTCGTACCCAAACATGGATTTATTTTCTTTATAAACCACTAAATCAATACTCACAAAATTTAGGGATGATTTTGTTATACTTAGTCTTATCCCTAAGGGTTTCACTAAAGTTTTCTAATACTAATCCCAAAAATAATAAAACCTATCTGCTGATACCAACTATAACAACCCTTCTATTTATTACACACTTAAACATAATTTATTACATAAAAAATTCAATTGATAAAACATATAATATCAATTGGTATAGTGTATTTTGGGTTTAGGAACATTACATAAAAACTTCAAACAAAAAACACAACATCTTATTGAAAACTTCTTTTACATGACCACATCATTTCTTCGTAATTAGCATTGTATGAGATTAACTGAGGACATTCATAATAAAAAGGGTGATATATAAATCCCATTGAGGGATTAAACATGGAATAACATGAAGAATAAAATAAATTTTAGTCAATGGCCATATCAATAGAGCCTAAGATAAACATTAAAAAAAGGCATGATATAACATGATTATCATAACATGGAAATGTGGAAACAACATTTAACATTATATTAGCATGATCCAAGGATAATTTTACATGGAGCATGAGCGAACCCTCATTTAACATGAATTATAATGAGTAAACCCTCATTTCACTTGACGTATTATGCTATTAATCTTTACCCAATGCATTGGAGTGCTATCAGGGTGCACCCCTCTTAATCATTTCATTTCATGCATAAGTGTGCCACTTGGATCATACAACATGGAATCATTAAACATCATAATTTATTCCATGATTAAGGAATTCAGAAAAAATTTATGAAACTTTATAATAAATAAGTAAATTTGTATAAATATGAATACCCTTAATAGAGAAATGGGCATGGTATTCACTACACAATGACTTTGACTTGGAAAATTGCGGTGGAATTTCAGCAGCAGAATGGCATGACATAAAAATTCATTAAAAAATGGATGATGAAAGTGAAATGGATGTATAATGATATTTAAATTAAATGGATAGTAATGGGGTCATATAAATACATGTTCCAAAATAATTAATGGAATTTTAGATTCATAATACAAAATAATTTCTTGAATGTAAATGAGGAGAGAAAAATTCCTTACAGAATTTTGGCATGGTAATGAGTGTACATGGGAGGAATTAATGAGGGATAAAGGGGTATATAATCATTAAAACATAAATATGGAAGTATGAGTGAGGTACTAAAACATAACCCAACATTTCTAATTGAAACAAATGGTATAATAACATAATGAAACTTGGGAAAAAATGAGAAAGGAAGAAATCCCTTACTTGGAACTGTGATCTCAAAGGCTTGGGAGAGGCTTGAGAGAGGATTCTTGGGAGCTTAGGGCACATTGGGAGGAATTATAGAGAGAGGAGGGTAGAGTTTGATCAAGATCTAAACCCTTTTAGTTTAGTGGAAGTGGGATCTTGGGTGGGTTTATATAGGAAAAGGGAGGGAATTCTTTATTATTTAGGTTTTCGACACCGCACATAAAACTAATCATAACCACAAACTGACCCATGGTTTTTGAAAATGTTTTTTTCAAAAGGGGAGTAGAAAAAAATATTTTATAAGGACAATGTCCAAACTTCTTAAAATATTAGGCTTGCGAATGTGGAGGTGAGTCACACTCTCAAGAAAATAAATTTAAAAAGCTAAAATGTTTTATAAGTCTTGGAGGGTCCACTAAAGCTTTGTAAAATAAATCAAACAAACCAAAAATCAAATTATTTTAATGGAAAAAAAAATATTGGACGAAAATTCCATTTATAGTATTTTTTTAAATAACTATTGGGTCATTATGATGTCATAAAACACATTATATATTTAAACGGTATTTAATTTTTACCCAAAAATTCAACTTTTCTGGAAAATTATGAAAAATTCACCATTGGATAATTTTGATTTCTTGATTCCAAATATAATATTAATTTAATATAAAAGAATTTTTTAAATATTTTAACTTTTAATTTTAAAATAAAATGAATATTTATCGAAAATTCAAGGGTTTTTTCTAAAACAGCTTTTAAACCATAATAAAAATTACAATTGTATTCATAAAAATTATAAAAACATCTATATTTAATAAAAATTAATTTATTAATATGATTTTATTAAAATATTATTTAATTCATAAAAATACATTAATTCATCAAAATAGATTTCTTAATTTAATTTTAAGTAAAAATACTATTTTTTCATTAAAAACTATTCACAAAGTAATAATAATAAAATGAATTTATATTCTCTATACAAAATAAGGTACATAATCATAGTGATAGGTTCTAGTTACATAACTATTTATAACACCTGCATAAGACCGATGGGTAAGGTGTGCGATGGTGATAGACTCTTTGGGTGGGTCAGATAACATCGCTCGAGTTGTAATCTCTATTAGCTTCAACTTATCTCATAGGCGGTTCCTATCAATCTTAACGTGTTCAAAATCGGCTTGGGCTTGGTCAAGAGAAAATTTCAATGACACCACCTCCTTTATAAGCTCTGACAAATGGGCCTCGTACAGAGCAATTCTACTGGTGAGGCCATCGCTTCTATTATCTGAGTAAATTGGATTTGTTAAATCCCTATATTTATACTAATCATGTGATCACTATTCAACGACTATATTAGCAACAATAACAATTTTTAATGGTATTTTGAAATCCAAAAACATACAACCAAGTAAGTGCATACATTTTATATTATCATTATACATAAGAATACATTTAATTAGATCAAGAGGAATTTTCATAAATGAAAATTTGGGTCATTACAGCTTCAAATAATTAAGGCGTCATGATGGTGGGAAAATCCTCTCTTACCGTATAAGTTAAAAAACATTTGTTTTTGACTTTTATAAACAAATATGAAAGTGGAACCTTAAAATAGGATTTTAAAATTAACATACCTTACCACTTTTGAAACATCTTATTTATAATCCCCATGAATGAATACAATTAAATAAACATTAAATATCATGATCAAAGCTAAATTCAAGATATAAAATGTCAATGGGTCTGTATATACACCTCATAAAAGAATATAGGTTCCTAATATCAAAATACAGATCAACAAAAGGAGATTGAGACAAAGTCCCTTACCTTGAGATTGACTTGTCACGTATGTTATTTATCTTCTTTAATAATAAATATAGATCAATTTATACTTCTCTTAAGAACCTTTTTCAAGTTTATTACTCTTTTTATATCACTTATTATCATGTTATATAAAATTACTTAATCATTTAAGTTCACATCAGATGGTTTGATGATATTAATGAAAAAGTATCACTAAAATAATATTCATGACATAATTATCACTTTTTATACATAAACTATACTTTTAAATCTCACCATTGAATATAGTTATGAAAAATCAACTACGTTACAATCATGGAGACGTCAGGTCGTACGTACGCTTGAGTAACGTTTACATTATTCAACGATCCTTGTGGAAAGAAGGTATATATTATTTAATATTTATATAATTATAAAAATATCATATATATATATATCATATTATTTATTTAAATATACTTATATATAGCATTCATGGGATGTTGTGATGAAAAAAGAATCACATTGATTCGTGGAGTTGGTAGTCCACACGTTCACACGAATGACATTATAATTTTTCTATGTATGGAATGGTTTGAAAAAAAAGAAATATTATATTTTCAGAATGATAAAAATTTCATTTATATCATTTAAAAACATTAATTAAGCATTATAAACATTCTTGGGAGATGTTTATGGAAAATAAATTACCTCTGTTCGTGGGGCGATAGTCTACTATACACATAGATAATTAATTATTTTTCTATTTGATGGAATAGGACATGGATATTGGTCATGAAATATACATAATAAAATCTAAGTATATTTAAGATTATATATTTATTATTTTATCATGGTTTAATATTATTTGAAGGAAGTTGAGGAAAAAACAAAACTAAAACAAGCAGTTGAAAACAATTCCTCTTATAAGGAAAGCCACTTTTTCTTAAAACCTTAAGCACTAAAAATTTTGTATTATGACTCCAAAAATACCTCTATAATGTAGGGAGGGATTATAAGAAGTTATTTTGGTAGTTCTTTGTAAAAAATGTGTTTTAAGTGTGTATAAATGAGAATAAGATGTACCCTTTTATAAGAGAGGGGAGGGACACTCTTGGCATTTCTCAAAATAGTAAATTAATATATATTTATTTTCACTTAAAAATGGCTCAAAAATTGATTTGTTTATAATTTAAATGATTACAAGTCTCAATACTCTAATAAAATAAAAAATTGGCAAGTTTTGACTATATTTCAACCCTTGCCTTTTGGTTTTAACCCTTATTTAACCTCTTTTAACTCTTATAGTAACAACATCGATTTTTACTATTTGAGGGTTATTATAGTTTCTGTAAAACGAAAAACGATCCATAAATGGACCATGTATGATATTTTAAACCTTATATTTATCAGTTGTTAGAATTTTAAATTTTTCGTAATTTTATATCCTTAAAAAACAATATTTATTATAAATATTAATAATTTCAATTTTTAGAACTATTAATTACTTTCACATAACAGTATCAAGATAACACTTATAATTGGAACCAACTACTTTATTATATACATTAAATATCAATTTAATATATAAAATTCTTTTATCACATTAATTATCTCTAATTATATTTATTTTGTATTTTTTATTTTATTTTTACATTAATTAAATATTTACGACATCAGTGTTGTGAATGAATTTAAGATAATTGTTTCATCACTAAAAATTAAAAATAAATTAAAATAATTAAGATAAATATATTATATTTCAAATTTTATAGTCAAACATATCCTCTTGGTAATGCAATTTTAAAAATATTACACATATTCAAAAAAACAGTGTGATATGTTTGACATTTTTTTGAATAAAATACTATAAAGGACATAAGCTTATCCAAGTGGAAAAAAAGGTCATAAATTAGACCCTTGGATGATTAAGTTATAGATATACTCATATAATAATATTTAGGTAAGTTTTTGGGTCATTTAATAGTTCTTATCATTTTGTTAACCTAAATTATCTAATTTACACTTTATCATGGTGAAAAAAATTACTAGTTACTATTTATATTATCAAACAATAAAGAGAAACTATTTGTTAAATTTGGACCCCCAAGATTTCAAATATGGAATCCAATTTTAAAATTTAAAATAAATAATTTTGACAATTTAATTTAAAACTAAATTGGTAAAACGCAATGAGAAATAGTTTTTATGAAAAATTCCCATATAAATATAAAATGGTTTTATACTAAATTATATTATAAAATAAATTTTAAAAAACTTTATTGGGCTATTTTAAACCATAATGAACTAAATAAACATTTAAAACTAATGAAAACATAAATTTTCCTTCTAAAAACTTTAAAATAAATTATAGTTTTCAATAAAAATATGTATTTTCACTATTCCTTAAAAATTTATTATTTTTATAAAATTATAAAAAAATTAAGAGAATATTGGCATAAAGAATTAAAATAATAATAATTTTTTCAAATAAATTTTTTAAAACATCCACCAATTAATTATATTATTCCCTAATATAATGAAATAAAACCCATTTTTTAAGAAAACATATTTTTTGAAGAATAAAATTAATTTATTTAAAAATCGTGTGGCTATCCAAGAACTTACCAATACATTCATATCGAGTTTTACCATTAAATTTATTTTTTAAATTAGTTTTTCATATTCATAAACACCAACATAATACTTAGGTTATAATTGTTACATTTAAATATCAGTATTTCTTTATTCGTTTAATCTTGATATGGCTTATCTTGTACATTATCAAACATTGTGCTTCCTTATGAAAATTATAATGAACCAAAATTTGATAAATGTACATTTCCTTCTTATAGTTATTTAATATAGTATAATGGAATAAAATCACATTAAGAACATAATAAAAATATTATAAATGAATATTTAATGGAATAATAAGCTTTTCTAGAAGTTAAGGAACCTATACCAATTCAATAGTAACTTGACCTCCAAAATAGTAATGTGACTCTTATGAATAGTAAACAAGACAATAAAATAGTAAAATCACCCAGAAAAATATAAATAAATTATAACCATATTATAAATGAAATTATGACATAATTATAGAAAATTATAAGTAAATACGGGTTTTAGAAATTACTAATTAGTTGTTGATATTTTTAAAAGTCATAAGTGATTATTTTAAATTTTATAATTAATATATTGTTTTTAAATAAAACTTATTTCAATAAAATATATTTATAAATTAATATTTTGTTTTCTTATGATTATAAGATAATTTTATGAGACCTTATTTAATTTGTCAAAGTGTTATAAAATCTTCTATAATTTTAAAATCTGTATTTCTCAAGTAAATTAGGATTTTAATTAAAAATTAAAATTTTCATATTTAGATAATTATTTTCGTAAAATTGAGTTAATTTTTATATTATACATGACTAAAAACGGTTATGATAATTCATTATATTTTTCTGAAATAGTTGAATTTTTTGGTGAATAGTTTAATGCAGTAATTTACAGTATATATACAATTTCTGTTATATACACCATTCTTTGAGACCTAGTGGATTTAAGAGCCATAATATTTAATTTAAATTCTTTATTTTATTATATTTTGTGATAATTATCAAACTATTCATCATCTTTAGCCAAAATAATAAACTAATTATTAAAATAATGAGAAAACACCCCTCTCCTCCACTATAAATACAACCCCTCACAACCACTTCTCCTCACACATTGCATGTTTTTATCCTTCTAAAAATTATTACCAATACACTTCCCAAGACCCTAACCCATTTCCATGATCTCTTGGTCCCATCAAAAGACCAATATCATTTCCCTAAGGAGGTTCTCAAGGAGGAGAAATTCAAGAGGTAAATTCCTCTTTCTTTTCTTTTAGTTTCTTTTCTTTTAGTTATTTTCAAGTTATTTTATTTTCTTATTCTCTCCTCAAATACCATAATAAAAATGGAATTATGAATCCATTAACTTAACTATAATGGATTATTATTATGCTAATGGAATAATCCATCATTAAACATGTTCTCCTCTCCCTTTTCATCTAAAAATGAAAACGTCATTCGTGAGGTGTTAATTTATCGTCTTCAAGGATGACAAATTTTGATTTCACACTAACACCTTCAAGGATGGTAATAAAACCTTTTTTAGGGTTAAAAAAATAAAAATAACTGTATTATATCCTATTTAATGTTCTGGAATCATTATATATACATGAAGTTAAATAATAAATAAAAACATGTCTGTTGTGAGGGAAAACAACCTAAAATAATCATAATAATTATCGTTACTATTTATATAATAATTTATCCTCATAACATATAACCAAATTATTTATAAGATAATTTATCCTTATGTATGTTCATTAATAACATATAACTTCAATACTGTAAAAACCTTATCTTTTTACAAGATTTTCCATACACGTATATAAGGTTAATGATCATGAAAACCAAGGAAAACAACATTCCCAAATGATAAAATTGTATCTTATAACTCATAAAAAATGGACACAAAAATAAAATAAAAAATTAATAATAAATAAAATACATGTATAAAATGTTCTAAATTAATTAATTAATGTATTTAATTTTATTATACAAGATGTCAAGATCAAGTGTAGAACTATTTCAGACATATGGTAAGTGATTCTTTCTAAACCTCTATTTTACCTTCGAGTTATGATTTCTCTCTATTTAACCCAATGTAATTATTAATTATTATTATTTAATCCTCTTAATTTTTTTTTCAATTATATTTTCTTATCTCAAATATTATTTCTTTGATGGGGAAATACATGTTTTTATAAGGATCCCTTCTCAACTCTTCCTGATAAGAAATATCTATCAAAGGGAACATCCTGACTTCTTACCCCTTTGAAGTACTAGCCGTAATTTTTTTAAGAAATTTTTTTCTTCCAAAATTGATCATTTTATCATGAAAAACCATCTTGGTTCATTTTTATTTTTATACAAAAATATTATACCATCTCTGCTTTAAGTAATCTTTAATATTTTCCTTAAACCCCACTAAAATGTATTATTTCTAAAGTTTCTTAAACACACTTTTTACATTTTTAAACTTTGGTTTAAAATAAATTATCATTATCTATGCCTATTTTTCCTTATTAATTTCCATGTATTATTTAAATCCATTCGTTCATGGAAAATATTCTGATATTCTTCTTTGTTATGCCTTAAGACATGATTATGATACCCAATTATTTCCATGGGTAACCCTTATGTTTATGTTTGATTCCTTATGTATGATTACTCATGTGTCATATATATTCATGAACATGTTATCATGGGTGAACCCAGATATCACTCCAATGCATATGGTAATATTTAGTCTAATGAGACGTCATGTTGGGACTGGGAGTGAACCTGATTTCTTTATGGAACTTTTTCCACTACGTTATATAGTCTTGGAATTTATCTTTGACTCATGTTTATGTCATGTTATATGTTGTTTCCGCATTCCTATGATTCTATGATTATATTTTCCCATGCTATACATGTTGTTCTTCCTTATGTTTATTCATGTTCTATGCCTTTTATGCCATCATGTTATGCCTTCTAACCCATGTGTTGTGTTTTATTCCTATGATTACTTATTTACTAGAATTTCTAGATCATCCCTTTTGGTCTTGTATTCCCAAGGTTATCCTATACTGATATAAGGTATAAATAGAGTTATAATATCATTACAATGATTAAATAAAAGATTATTTTTATTTTTATTTCATGATGTTTAATTATGTACCCAATCTCAAAGACACTAGACTTTATTCTCCTTGGATTGTAATTTGATGTTTAATTATGCTTAAAATCATGTAATAATATGTGTAAAATGATAAGGTCTCTATAATCATTATTAGAGGAAATTTTTTTCATATTTGGGATTAGGACTAGAAAACTCAAGCTAAAGCCTTAGGGATAAGGATAAGTATGAGAAAAAAATCCCAAAATTTTCGTTAGTGTAGATTAAGTGGTTTATCAAGAAAATACAAACATGTCTGGATATTACCAGTGGATGTAGTTCTGGAATAAATGTACCTAGGAGTAACAAATTTAGAAAGGTTTTCCGGGCTTGAATAAGGGTAACATGGTACCTGAAAATGGGCCTTACTACACAGCTGTTTTGACACTCCTAGGGGACATTCTTTGGTAAATTCATAAGCTCATTATAAACCATTATTAAGGGAAAAAAAGAATTCCCATAATAATATATGTTAGGAAACAGATCATGGATAACCATGATTGAAACCCTGGGAATCAAAAGTTAGGATATAATCGTCATTTACAAGTTTATAATTTTATGTTTAAAGTTTAATTTTATCATTTTTATTAGTTAAGTATTCAAGCACCTTAATTTCACTTTCTTTTTCCTAGTTAATAGAGAGAAATAGAATAACATGTGCCAACAATCAATGTGATAGGAAATGTGATGACTGAACTAATGAAATTCAAAATATTATGGGAATGAGTACTCAAATATTTATGATATTACTTGTTCAGTTGTCTCAAGTTAGGAATAATAAATTCAATCATGTAGAACACCCTACATATCCTAATAAAGAGAAAGTAGTCATTGAATCCTTCATGAGGAAAAGGACTCCCATGTTTAGTGAATCTTTCAATCCCATCCTTATAGATAAATGGATTAACTCTATTGATAATATATTCTCTATATTGTAGAGCTCAGAATAAGAAAAAGTTATACTAATAGTTTATCGTTTTGATTGGGAAGTTGATCGATGGTGGAAACTGATCAAGAATAAAAAATCCAATAAGGAAATTAATTCCATGGAATGGGAATATTTTAAGAAAATATTTTTCAATAAATATTTTCCCTCAACCCTCCTTCTCAAGGTGGAAAGGTAATTCCTCAGACTAAAGAAAATGGAAGACGAGTCAATTGGGTAGTATTAAGAAAAATTTTCAAGTCCAAAAATATAAACCTCCATCATTTTCATGAACACCAAAAGAAATGTAGATCACTTTTTAATAAACTAAAGTAGTGTCTATGAAAAGCGTTGGCGATTCGATACTTTAATAAGTAAAAATGAATTTTCCTTTGTTCCCTTAATGTTTAAATGGAGATAGGGGCTGGAGAAAAAAAATCAAAAAATAGAGTTTAATATGGGTGATAAATCCTATTATGGAAAGAATACCCTGCATCCCATATGTCAAAAGTATATGAAGAAGCATCCTGGAAACTGATTAAAGGGAACCAAGAGATGTTTCAAATGTGGAAGAGTGGGAAATATGGCTAATAAATTCTGATAGGATATGAAAAATCACACTAATTCGGAAGAATATATGAATTTTCAGATCAATAATCATCCTGTAGTGTAGTGTTTCAATTACAGGAAGCATGGGAATTATGCAATCCATTTCCCTAAGCCAGTGGTTGTTAGAGGCAATCAACACCAACCTCCAAGGAAGCATGGAAGGGCATACATTATCAATACTATTTAGGTGGAGACTGAAAATGATTTAGTGATAGGTACATTGGTTATTCATTCCATAATAATAAATATACTATTTGATTTAGGTTCTATGCATTCTTTCATATCTTGAAAGTTATAAAAACAATTCAATAACCACCTCATAATATAGAGGTTAATTTATCTGTGAGAACAGTAAATGGGGAAATTATTTCATCCGAATTATATAACTCTTTCTTAGTTAATGTTTGTGGACTGAAACTCCCAAAAACTATTTTCATACTCCCTTTGGTAGAGTTTGATGCTATTTTGGTCATGGATTGACTATCATTATTTAAATACAATATAAACTAACGAGAAATGGAGATCACTCTTCACATCCTGAATCATCCTTTAATTCTGTAAAATTGTAAAGAGGATAATGAATCTAATTTATAATAATCCTATGAATTTTGGGTATTTTTTCCTTATAAGAAAACATATCTAGCTCAAATGACTAAGAAAAAGGAGATAATCAAGCTCGAGGACATGCCCATTATGATGTAATACAAATATGTGTTTCTCGAATATTTTTTTGTCCTAATTTTTATTAAGATGTGTATTTATCAATTGAAATTATTCTTGTATATATTCCTATATTAATGACACCTTATATAATGGCCACTGTTGATCTAGGATAATTAAATAAGAAGTTATAGGTGAATATGGACAAGAATTTTATATGCTCGAGTGCTTCACCATGGGTTAAACCAATCCACTTTTTCAAGAAGAAGAATGGATCAATGTGAATCTGAATTTATTATCACAATATCAATAAAATAATGATAAAGAAAAAGTATCCCCTTCCATGGATAGATAACTTATTCTATCATCTCAATGGGGCCAGTTATTTCTCTAAGGTGGACTATCACACCCATGTCCTTAATTTAAGATACTTTTTCATATTTTATTATTTTCCTAACATTCCCCCTAACAACCCCTTAGGCATCACTTGAAATTTAATGAGTTTGGACACTTTTTGAGTGGACAGAAGGGGTCACATGGTTTGGGTGCACAGTTTGTTAAACCGTGCAAGAAAACTGTATGGCCTTGTCCAGCTCATTAAAAATGTTTTCAATTTCCAATTTTCCCTCCTAGTATTTATAAATACTCTCCCCTTTCTTCCCCAATTTTACCATTACATCCATTTCATCCTCCCAAGCTCTTCAAACCCTCCTTGTAACTCTATTTGTAAGGAGGATTTGGTGGAGGAACTTCACACAATCCCAAGTAAGTGTTTTTACCTCTTAATTCCTCCCCTTTTCATGATGTTTCATACAATATACTTGAATTACAAAATTAAAAAAGGTTATGTTTTCAAACCTAGGGTTTGAATTTGGGTTTTCATGGTCCAATATTTTAATTTTAGGCTCGATCTACCTTCCTTAAGGTGCAGCAGTGGTGCGATTGAATTTTCGCACAAAGGATTCAAAGTTTTAACAATTTTGGTAGATGATTCTATTTGTATGAAATAATTGTGACTTATCTTAGTATTTTTATAATATTTTCATGTTTATATAATTTTATTATTGGTGAAAAAATTGGTTTTAGGGGTATATGTAAAGAAAATGAAGTTTAAGTGCCATTTTTATGTGAAATTGGGGTTTTTCAAAGAAATCTTTTATTGGTTCATTTGGGGCTCCCCTATAACTAATTTTTTTATTTTATTGAAATTTATTAGGGCTGAGAATAATTTTTTTAATGTTTATATCCTTTTTTGTTGCTGAAAATATTTGTTTTACTGGTGTTTGTGAAGCATATGAACTTTAAGTGCTGTGTTTGTGTGAAAATGGGGGTTTTACAAAGATATCACTTCTTGGTTCATATAAGGCTGCCCTATAACTGATTTTTTGGTTTTTTTGAAAGTTATTGGACTGAAATTTTCGTTTTGGTGACTTATAAATGTGCATATAGAGTAAAAAGTGGGGATTTCAAGGAGTTTTGGATGCAAAACAATGTGAGATTTTGAGAATTTGTTTTATTGGAAATAAAAATGTTTTGTTGTGAGTTTTAAGTGGTATAAAGTGTGTATAGATACTATATTGTTTTTATGTGACCATAATTGGTGTTTTTATATTCAAATGGATGTATTTATCATGTAAAAATTGTTTTATCACTAAAGGGGAAGCCCGAGTACCAAGGTGGGAAGATATTACTAGTACGCTATTGATCCGGATGGGTATTGTCCTCGTTTCCCTGAGCACAATGGATAAATAAAACCCTAAAAAAACTATATTTATGATGTTTGGGGACCAATGGGTTATGTATATGTTCTCTAATAGTGTATCGTGCATGAGAACCGATTTCTCTATGGTAACATTACATCGAGGAATGAGGTACATAGGGCCCGAGACTATCTAGTTCCTATGGGTGTTCCTGGTTTTGGTGATCATTGTATTTAAGGTATTTACCCTTGTATTAGGGTGTGTTTGGATAAAAATTACATTATATAACATGTCTTATTCAAATGTGATAACATTCTGAAAGTTTTATTTTGAAAACTGTTTACAATCGAAAGTTTCATTTCTTGGAATTTATCATCGCTTTTCTTTACATACTAAAAATGAGTGCTTTTTCAACTTGTATTGCATAATATTTGGAATCTTTGGGTGGTATCCTATTGGGAATAGTATCACACACTACATAAACCCCTTGTTTGTAAGTATACTTTATTATTTTTGACTTAGGTAAAGGAAAAGCCTCGGGTGATGGTTGTTCGGGTTGTTAGTCACCTCTTATGGTGCGGTGTTGTGGAGACAGCTCGGGGGTGATGACCCCTTGTCATGTGGAGTACTTGTGGATAATGTTTTACTATTTTTATTTTTTTTGTACCTCTATTAATTTATTTAAAACCATTTATTCATATCTGGTTTCGATTAAGGATTTTTTGGCATGAAAATTTCAGATTCTTATTATTGATTGTTTTTAATGTTTTATGCATTCATACTCAGGTAAATCATTCCCAAACCAAATTTATTAACACTTGGGAACTTGTGCCAGCCTGTGGGGATAGGGAATGCCCTCTGTACCTTGTTATGGGCTGGATTTGGTGCTAGTATTAGTGGTGACCATATTTGGTTCGTGATAAAATGGTATCGTGGGAGGTTAATGTTTTGGGTTATATTACTATTTTGGGATGAGTCAGGATAGATATGAGCTAGGACTATCAGGGATCAGGGTTTTGGTCATGAGTAGGGTGCCTGGCCTGCACCTCTTGTCGTAGACCTTTAGTCACCAGGGGACGTTGGAACTGTATGATTGACTTCACTTCCAGGTGAGACGTGTGGGCTGCAGGACACACATTGGCATCGGGTGGGGGTAGAGTAGTTGTTTCTTTCATTACTATAATGTGTTTAGTTTATTTATATTTGATTTATTTGATTAAATTTTTTATAACTGTGGTATTGAATATTATTTTTGTGACAATTTCATTTTGTAGTAACATGCCTCCCTAGAAAGCTCCCATGTACCCATGGGAGGAAGCAAGAGAGAGTTATCCCACACCGATTGATCAGAGGCTATTTGAGGCTGTGGTACGGGCTGTCTAATCTCTGGGATAGAAACTTTCTCCTATTCCCATTCCTATTTGGGCAGAAGATATGGTTCCTAGAAAAGATAAATCTCATGAGTTTCTGAAAAACAAGCCTCCTACTTTTCGAGGGAGCATAGAACCCCATAAAGCAGAGGAATGACTCGAAAAGATCGAGCACATGTTCCAGTTCCTAGATACACCTGAGGATCTCAGGGTGAAGTGTGCATCTTTTCTATTGGAGGTTCCCACCCATAGGTGATGGGAATTGGTACTTCAAACTAGAAAGAATGAACAGATGGGTTGGGGAGATTTCAAGGTCGTCTTCAATGAACAGTACTTCCTAGAGGTCTTAGCATATGCGATGTCCCAAGAGTTCATGGATATTATTCATGGAGATCTATCTGTGATGGATTATGCCAACCATTTCATTGATCTGGTTCAATATTCTCTTGAAATCGTTTCTAATGATTAAGCCAAGGTCAAGAGGTTTGAGAAAGGCTTATGACCAGAGATATACTCTCAGGTTCTCTTGTTTAAGCTAAGGACCTATGCTGAGGTCATTGACCGAGAATGTATGGTGGATATTGATTGTAAAGGTAGGGATGGTTTTTATGGGTTAGTATTATTAGTGGGAAATAGAAGCTCTTCAGAGAAGAAAAGTAAGTTGGAGGATCAGATGAATAAGGGAGGTGTTAGTTCAGGCCACTCTTCCAGGTAGTTTTCATATGTGGCTTCTGATGTGAGATCTGTTGTGTTCCACCATTGTGAGAGTCCAGGGAACTTCCGAATAGAATTCCCACTTACTCCAAATCTCTTTTACCAATGTGGAGGTATGGGTCACTTACAACGCTTTTTCAAGGTGGCACGTCCACTTCATAGTGGGGCTAGGTCAATGGCTTCAAGAGGAGGGTCAGATTAGTTAGATCCATCAAGGATGGGGGATCTAATTTTAGTGGTTGTGGTGGTAGATATGGTTCATCTTCTGGGAAGATCTAGTTTAAGACATAACCATAGACTAGCGGTCATCCTTAGGTAGAGACCAAGCATCTCCATGCGGTGGATTAGGAACTAGTAGGATCATAGGTCGGACCATCGACAGTTTGAGGTAATGTTTTGAATGCATCTTCTATAGATTCTACTATTTTTGATACTGTTTCATTTGTTTCCTTCATTTATTCCCATTTTTTGGACATGTGTAATTTACAAACTAAGTTTTTGTCTTTTTCGATGGAGTTGGATATGCTGCTGGGAAAGAAGAAGGAGCAGGGTCTCAGGTGCCCATCATGTGCACTCTCTATGTCAGGGTTTGAGAAAGAGTGGGACCTCTTGGTCTTATATACATATCTTTTTTGATGTGATACTTGGCATGGATTGTCTAGTACACTTCTAGAAACACATCGATTTCTATAGGTTCATGAGTGATTTTCACAGCACCTGATGGGAGTCGTCAGGTTTTTTGTGGAGAATGGGATCCTCGGTCAGGTAGCGCAGGACCTCCACTCCTTGAGTTGGGAAGTATTATCATCTATTTATCACACTTTCACTATAGGATGATGGTATTTCCCCTGAAGGTTCACTACCTAATGTATTGAATGAGTTTCCATAGGTATTTCCAAATGATTTTTCAGGTTTCCCCCCAGAGCGAGATGTGGAGTTCTCGATTGATCAAGCACTGGGAACATAGCCAATATCTATTTTCCCATATCATATAGACCCCACCGAGATGGGGGAATTAAAGATATAGCTTGATGACTTAGAATCCAAATGATTCATTCACCGGATCATCTCTCCTTGGGCTTCTCCTGTGTTTTTCATGAAAAAGGCTGATGGATCCCTTCAATTGTGCATTGACTACCGAAAGATGAATAAGGTAACAATTAAGAAAAAAAACCCTTTACCTAGAATAGATGATTAGTTAAATCATTTTAAGGTGAAAATTGGTTCTCAAAAATGAAATTTCATTCGGGATATCATCAACATAGGGTGAAAGAGGCAGATATCCCAAAGACAGCCTTCCAAAGAATGTACGAAAACTTCAAGTACATGGTCATGCCATCAGATTAACCAATGCTCCAGTGGTATTTATGTCACTCATGAATAGGTTGTTACATCAGTATCTCAATTCTTTTTTCATGGTATTTTTAGATGAAATCCTAGTTTATTCAGGATCTGATGAGGAACACTAGAATTATTTGCGGATCATTCTGGGCACCTTGCAAGATCATCGCCTTTATGAGAAGTTGTCTATATGAATTTGCTGTATTTGGGAGGTGAAATTTATAGGGCATGTGATCTCAGAGTAGGGGGTTTCAGTGGACCCTGAGAAGATCAGTTCAATCATGTCATGGGAGCAGCTGAAGAACATTTTTGAGATCAAGAGATTCATTAGCCTGGTTGGTTATTACAGGAAGTTTGTTTGGGATTTCTCTCAGCTTGCTTCACTGATGACCGTGCTCACCCAGAATGGGGTAATGTTTTCATGGGGCCCAGAATGTTAGGAATCATTCAATGATCTGAAGAGGCGGTTGAATACCACCCCCGTTCTGATTTTTCTAGAGGCTAGAAATGGGTATGTGGTTTATTATGATGCTTTAGGTATGGGTCTTCGGTGCGTGCTTATACAAGATGATCACATGATGGAAAATGGATCTATCCAACTCTAAACACATAAAAATAATTACCCAAACCATGACTTGGAGTTAGAGGTTGTGATTCATGCTTTGAAGACTTGGTGTCACTACCTATTTGGGGAGAATTTTGTGGTCTACTCTGATCACAAAAGCTTGACCTATATCTTATCACAGAAAAACCTCAACTTGAGGAAGCATCATTGGATCGAGTACTTGAAGGGGTTAGAATTTGAAATTTTCTATACCCCAGGAAAGGTTAACGTTGTGGCTGATGACTTGAGTAGAAGATTTATAGTGTATGCTTTGAGGAATTCCAGTGATCAGAGGACTTTGATGGGGCTATTTTCTTAGATGAATGTGGAGACAAAGAACCAAAATGGGGATTCATTCTTGGTGAGAATTCAGTTGAATCCTTATATCTTTGAGTTTATTCAGAGATAAAATCCTAGTGATGTTCTTTCTCAATAGTCAAGGTAGATTCTTCATAGCAGGGAGACGTATTCTAATTGGTCATCTTCTCTCCAGGGTATCTTGTGCTTCAAGGTCCGTTTAGTAGTTCCATTACCTATGTGGAAGGTGGTGAAGCAATATATCAACTATTCTCAGTGTTTTGTCCATCAGGGTGATACCAAGATGTATTATGATGTCTTTTGGCTATTCTGGTGGCCTGGTATGCGACGAGACATAGTGTAAATTGTGTCGAGATGCTACACATGTTAGCAGGTGAAGGTGGAGCATCAAAGGCCCTCTAGTTTACTCCAACCATTACCCATTCCTACATTGAAGTGGGATGAGGATGTAGTGGAAATAATTTTTGAATTTCCTCATAAACCTTGGGGTAAGAATGCCATTTGGATGGTGATTGATCATCTGACCAAATCATCCCACTTCATTCTGACTAGAGATACATCTAAACTGGATGAGTTGGGCCGTTTGTATCTTCAATAGGTTATGAGACTCCATGTAATTCCATCAGTATTTGTCTTAGATAGAGACCCATGTTTCACTTCTTAGTTTTGGGAAGGCCTTCAAAAGGGCTTGGGTTATCAGATTAAGATGAGCATGGCATACCATCCTCAAAGGGATGGTCAGACAGAGCGGGCGAATCAAATTTTGGAGGACATGCTCCGTGTGTGTGTTCTGGACTTTGGAGGTTCCTAGGATAGCCATTTGGGATTGGTTGAGTTTTATTATAATAATAGTTACCAATACTCAATTTGAATGGATCCTTTTGAGGTTCTCTATGGTCGGCCTTGTCGGTACCCCCTATGTTGAGCTGAGGTAGGTGAGACTTCACTGTTGGGGCTGAGCCTTGTGTAGGAGACATCTGAGAAGGTCAAATTGATTAGGTAGTTCTTTTTGATAGCTCAGAGTCATCATAAATATGATGCTAATTGGAGTAATCGAGACCTATATTTTTCTATGGGTGACTGAGTATTCTGGAAAGTGGCCCCTCGTCTAAGCCACTATCGATTGGGGAAGCAAGGGAAGCTGGCACCGCGATATGTAATCCCTTTTGAGATCAGTGAGCATATTGGCAAGGTGGATTATAGGTTGGCATAACCTTCTCGGTTAACATCCATCCATGAAATCTTCCATGTCTCCCAATTGAATAAATACAACCCGGATCCATCCCATGTGCTGAATTGGGAGGAGTTGGATATAGAGCCTGATTTATCTGTTTTTGAGCGGCCAATGTGAATAGTAGACTTCGAAGAAAAGGTGCTTCGGGGGAAATATATTCCATTGGTCTAGGTTCATTGGAATCATTTGAATGATAAACATGAGACATGGGAGTGGAAGTCATGGGTTAAGGAAGAGTACCCATTCATGTTTTCTGATCAAGCTTCAGGTTGACTTTCTAGGACAGAAAGTTTTCATAGTGGGGAGAATTATCACACCCATGTACTTCATTTAAGGAAATAGTTCCTATTTTATTCTTTTACTAACTTTCCCCCTAATATTCCACTAGTCACCCCTTGAAATTGAATGAGGTTGGACACTTTTTGAGTTGACATATTTGGTCACACGGTTTGGGCACATGGTTTACTAAACCGTGCAAGAAAACTGTGCGGCCTTGTCTTGATCATTAAAAATGTTTTTAATTTCCAATTTTACCCTCCCAATATTTATCCAAACTCACCCCTTTCTTCCCCCATTTTACCATTATAGCCATTGAATCCTCCCAAGCTCTTAAAACCCTCCTTGGAACTCTATTTTAAAGGGGGATTTGGTGGAGGAACTTCACACAATGTCAAGTAAATGTTTCTCCCTCTTAGTTCCTCCCCTTTTCATGAAGTTTCATCCAATATACTTGAAGTCCCAAATGACCAGATGGTAGGGTTTATAACCTAGGGTTTAAATTTGGGTTTTATTGGTCCAATATTTTTATTTAAGGCTCGATCTACCTTCCTTGAGGTGCAGTGGTGGTGCGCTTGAATTTTCGCACAAAGGATTAAAAGTTTTAACAATTTTTGTAGGTGATTACATGTGTATGAAATACTTGTGACTTATATTGCAGTGTTTATAATATTTTCATGTTTATATCATTATATTAGTGGTGAAAAAATTGGTATTAGTGGTATTTGTAAAGAAAATGTAGTTTAGGATCAATTTTTATGTGAAATTGGGGGGTTTAAAATGAAATATTTTATTGGTTCATTTGAGAATTCCCTATTACCACTTAGTTGATTTTATTGAAATTTATTATGGCTGAAAATAATGTTAATAATGTTTATCTCGTTTTTTTGTTGCTACGAAAATTTGTTTTAATTGTGTTTGTGAAGCATATGAACTTTAAGTGCCATGTTTGTCTGAAAATGGATGTTTTACAAAGATATAACTTCTTGGTTCATATAGAGATTCTATATAAATGATTTTTTGGTTTAATTTAAATTTATTGGACTGAAAATTTTTAGGGACTTATAGGAGTTCACATAGTGTGAAAATTGAGGATTCAAATGAGCTTTGGATGTAAAACAATGTGAGATTTTGACAAGTTGTTTTATTGAAAATTAAAATGTTTTGTTGTGTGTTTTAAGTGGTATAAAGTGTGTATAGATATTTTATTGTCTATATGTGTCCTTTAGTTGTTTTTTATATTCAAAGGGATGTATTTATCATGCTTAAATTGTTTGATCACAAAGGGGGAATCTCATGTACCTAGGTGGGTGGATATGTACTAGTACGCTAGTGATCCAGATGGGTTTTGTCCCTATTTCACTGAGAAAAATGAATAATGAAAACACTAAAAAAACAATATTGATGATGATTTGGGACCACTAGGTTATGGGTATGTTCACTTCTAGTGGATCGTTCATTATAACTGATTTTTCTATGGTTACTTTACACCGAGGTACGAGGTACATAGGGCCTGAGACTATCTAGTGCCTAGGGGTGTTCCCAGTTTTTGTGGTCATTGTATTTGTGGTATTTATCCTTATATTAGGGTTTGTTTGGATTTAAATTATAGTATCTAAAATGTCTTATTAAAATGTGTTAACATTATGAAAGTTTTATTTTGAAAACTGTTTACAATTGAAGGTTGCATTTCTTGGAATTTATCACTAATTTTCCTTACATATTAAAACTGTGTGATTTTTCACATTATACTGCATAATATTTGGAATATTTGGGTGGTAACCTATTATTATTAGGGTCAAACCCTACTTACTCCCCTTGGGTGTAAGTATAATTGATTGTGTTTGGAACAGGTAAAGGCAAAGCCTCAGGTGAAGGCGGTTTGGGTTGTTAGTCCCCTCCTATGGTACAGTGTTGTGGAGATAGCTCGGGGGTGATGACCCCTTGTCGTGTGGAGTCTTTATGGATGATTTGATGATGTTTTTATTTATTTATGTACCTCTTGTACTTTATTTAGAACCATGTATTTAGATCTGGTTTTTGTTAAGGCTTGTTTGGCGTGAAAATTTCATATTCATACTATAGATTGTTTTTAATGTTTTATACTTTCATACTTAGGTAAATCATTCCCAAAATAAATGTATTGACACCCGAGAACTTGTGCCAGCCCATGGGAATAGGGAACACCCTTAGGGACTTGTCATGAGCTATATATGGTGCCAATATTAGTGGCGACCAGATTTAGTTTGTGACATGGACCTTTGGTCGGGATATCACCTATTAAATGTGAAGAAGGAAGATATTCCCAAGACTGGATTTTGAATAAGGTATGGGAAATATGAGGACATAGTGATTCCCTTCGTACTCACGAATTTTCCACAATTTTTCAAGGATTTAATGAATAAAGTTATTAGAGATTATCTCAAAAAAATTGTGGTATTATTTATTAATGATATTATGATATAATACAAGAGAAAGGTGGAACATGAGATGAATTTGAATACTATGATAATGACTTTGTGAAGGGAGAAAATTTATGAAAAGTACAGTTAATGTGATTTTTGGATGAAGGAAGTATCATTATTAGGGAATGTTATCACCAACAAAAGGATATATATGGACCCTTCCAAGAAAAAGGCAATTGAACAGTGGCCCATGACAACATCTATCATAGAGATCCATAGTTTCATTGCTCTATCTGGGTATTAACAATGATTTTTGAAGGACTTATCATGATTTCCAAACCTACTAACCAATATGACTCAGAAAGTAGTAAATTTATTCTGGACCAGTGAATGTGAAGACAGTTTCAAATAATTGAAGAAGATGCTTATCACTGCACCAGTACAACCAGTTACAAAAAATTGGGGAACTCATTGTGTTGTAAAAAGATGATTCAAAGAAGGTTTTAAGATATTTACTAATTAAAAATGATAAATTTATAGAATATAAATCAATGAAATTGAAAATTCATGAGAAAACCTATCCTAAACGTGATTTTGAGTATTCACTTGTGATATTTTCATTTAAAATCTTGTAACATTATCCTTATGGGGAGAAGTGTGAAATATATATTGATCATAAGAGCCTCAAATATATATTCACACAAAAGTATATTAATATGTGAAAATGAATATTGTTAGATAAAATTATGTATTATAACTGCTCAATCCACTACCATCCTGGTAATGAAAATAAGGTATCATATTATCTATGTAAAAAGGATCTTGTATCTTTATCAGTGATGAGAATTGAGAAGGATATAATATTCTTAGAGCTACAAAGGATGGATATGGGGATCGTTAAGGAAGGAACATCATAAATACTTTCTCAAATGATTTTCCAACCATCCCTTATGTAAAAAATAAAGGGTTCTCAAAGGAATGATGTGTAAATTATAAAAAGTATGGAAGCTATCAAAAAAGGGAAATCCCCTCATTTAAAGATCAATGGGGATGGAGTTGTAAGATTTGGGTCACGACTATGTGTACCATCAAATCTATAGATAAATAAATAGCTTCTGAATGACATACATAGCTCAACCATCACTATTCACCGAGGGAGCACAAATATTTATAGAGATCTCTGAGAGAACTATTGGTGGGAGAATATGAAGAAGGAGTTTGTTGAATATGCATCAAAGTGCCTGTTATGTCAGAAAGTGAATGATGAAAAAAATTATAAGTGGATGATGAAACTATTACCAATAAAAACATTGAAACGGAAAAACATCACCATGTATTTTTTTCACTGGACTTGTGAAGACATCCAGAGGAAACAATTCTATATGGGTTGTTGTAGATCGTCTTACAAAGACAACTCCCTTTATTTCATTTTGAGAGGAATTTTAATTGGATCAACTTGGATGGTTATACATCATATAAGTGGTAAGGATACATGTGGTACCACTATCGGTTATATCCAACCGAGATTCAAGATTCAACTCCAAGTTCTAGAAAATTATCCAATATGCTCTAAACATTGAGCTGAACTTTTGTATAGATTATTATCCTCAAAGTTATGGCCAATCTGAGTGGACTATTCAGAAACTAGAAGACATGCTGGTAGCATGTTATATAGACTTCAATGAAGGATGGTACCAACATATTACAATGTTTTAATTTTCCTATAATAACAATTTCAACTCAAGCATCCAAAAGGATCTATATGAATACCTTTATGGGAAAAGAGTTATAACACTAAAATGCTAGGATGAAGTTGGTGAACATAAGCTATTAAGACAAAAAAATGGTTGAATAATGGGTAGAAAATGTGAAAAACATTCAGAAACACATCAATGCATCCCAAAGATGAAAAAAGATCTATAAAAAACAATTGTTGATGGTACATTGAGTTTAAGGTTGGAGACATGGTATTCCACTGTATATCTCCATGGAAAAGGATCATGAGATTTGTTAAGAAAGTAAAGGTAATTCCTAGGTACATCATCCCCTTCAAGATCCTTGATTGTGTCAGAGCTATGGCCAATCCATTAGAAATTCCACCTACCATGTCTTATTACACAAAGTATTACACATATCCCTCTAGAGTAATTACATATCAGACCCCTCACATGTACTAAATTTAGAGTTGGTATAGTTGGATAATGATCAATCCTATGAGGAGCAGGCAGTGAAGATCTTGGACCATAGAAAAAATATTCTACACAATAATACTACTCACCTGGTCAAAGTACTATGGTGTAACCATATGTATATAGAGGAATTATGGGAACCATATAAAGCAATAAAAGATAAGTACCGTCACCTGTTTTCCACATAGTATGTAAAATAAAATTTCGAGGGAGAGATTTCATAAGTAGGGAAGAACGCAACGACCCAAAATTTTATCAATGGAAATTATCTTATTATAATTATTTCATACAGTATAATCATAGAAAATCACATTAATAACACAATACAAACATTATAAATGAAGATTTAATGAAATAAGAGGTATTTCTAAAAGTCAAGGAACCTATACCAATGTAATAGTAACTTGACCTTTGGAATAGTAATATGAATCTTATGAATAGTAAATGAGCCAATATAATAGTAACCTACAAAGAATGTATAAATAAAATTTATCCATATTATAAATAAAAATATGATATTATTATATCATAGTATATGTAAATAAATGTTTTAGAAATTATTAATTAAGTTTTGATATTTTTATAAAACACAAGTGTTTATTTTCAATTTTGTAATTAATATAATGTTTTAAAATAAAATTTATTTCCATAAAATGCAATTATAAATTAATATTTTGTTTTCTTATGATTATAATATAATTTTATGAGACCTTACTTAATTTTTCAAAGTGTTATAAAATCAGCTATAATTTTAAAATCTGTATTTCTCAAGTAAATGATAATTTTAATTAAAAATTAAATTTTTCTTATTTAGAAGACAATTTTCATAAAATGGATTTCATTTTTTTATTCTGCACATTTAAAATTGTTAGGGTGAATTTTCGGGATTTTTCTAAAATAGTTGAATTTTATTAGTGAATAGTAAAATATGGTAACTTATGGTATATATACATTAATGTAAGAATCATAATAAAAAACTTACCTTCATTATTTTATTATATTTCATGATAATTATCAAACTATTCATATTTTTGATCAAAAATAATAAACTAATGATTAAAATAATGAGAAAACACCCCTCTCCTCCACTATAAATACCACCCCTCACCAACTCTTCTCCTTACACATTAAAATCTTTGATACTTGACCAAATTATGAACAATATTCTTCACAAGACCCTACTCCACATCCATGAGTTCTTTATCTCATCAAAAGAAAAAAACATATTCCCTAAGCAGGGTATCAAAGAAGATAAATTCAAGAGGTAAATTCCTATTTCTTTTCTTTTAATTTTTTTCAAGTTATTTTATTTTATTATTATCTCATAACCTCCCTTCATCCAAATGGAATTATAAATATATTATCTTAACTATATTATAATATTATTTTTATAATGGAATAATTCATCATCAAAACCCTTCTCCACTCCCATTTAATCTAAAAATGAAAACGTTGTCCGTGAGCTGTTAATATATCGCCTTTATGGACGAAAAATTTTCATTTTCCACTAACACCTTAAATAATAGTCATAAAACCATTTTTAGAGTTAAAAAATTATAATATATTTATTATATCATATTTAATGTTATTTAATAATTATATACACATGATTCAAAATAATAAAACCAAACATGTTCGTTGTGAGCAAAAACCGCCCAAAATAATCCAATCAATTATTATTAACTATTTATCTAATAATTCGTACTCATACCATATAAAAATGATTTATAAGATAATTTAACCTTATATATGTTAATTAATAACATATAAATTAAATACTAGGAAACCATTCTCATTTTACATGATTTTCCATACACATATATATGTAAACCAACCATGAAAACCATGGAAAACAACGTCCCTGAATGATAAAATTGTATATTATAACTCATCAAAATGGCCATAAATGAAATTAATAAAATAATAATAAATAAAATAAATGTATAAAATTATATAAATTAATTAATTTATGGATTTAATTTTATTATACAAGATGTTAATATCAAGTATAGAACTGTTTTGGACATAAGGTATGAGATTATTTCTAAACCTCCATTTTTTCCTATGGGTTATGATTTCTCTCTCTTTAACCCAATTTAATTCTTAATTATTCTTATTTAATCCTCCTAAATTATGTATGTATGATAAAATTATACTTTAATATCTCAATTAATCTTTATTTGATGTGGAAATACAGGTTTTTATAAATTTCTGTTCTCAATTATTCTTGATAAGCAAATTAGATTGAAAGGAACTTCCCACCATCTTACCCATTTTCAAGTACCATACATAATATTGTGTAAGCCACAATTATTTTTCTAAAATCAATAATTTTATCATGAAAAACTATCTTGGTTCATTTCTTATTTTATACAAAAATTTATGCCTTTTCTTCTTTAAGGATTCATTAATATTTTCCTTAAACCGCACTAAAATGTTTTATTTATAAAGTTTCTTAAACACTATTTTTTAATTTTTTCACTTCAGTTTGACATAAATTATTATGATATATACCTATTTTAACTTATTAATGTCTATGTATAATTTAAATCCATTCTTTTATGGAAACCATTATGATATTACCTTTTACTATTTACTTATGACATGGTTATGATACCAAATTATTTCCATGGGTAACCCTTATATTTATGTTTGAATCCTTATGTATAATTTTTCATACGGAAAACATATTCATGAACATGTTATGATGGGTGACCCTAGATAATTCTCCAATTCATTGGGTAATTTTTAGTCTCGTGAGATGTCATGTTGGGATAGGGAGTGAACCTGATTCCTATATGGGACTTTTTACACCATGTTATATAGTCTTGGAAGTTATCCTTGACTCATGTTTATATCATGTTATATGTTGTTTCCACATTCATATGATTCCATGATTATATGTTTCTATGTTATTCATGTTATTCATCCTTATGTATTTTCATTTTACATTCCTTTTATTCCACCATGTTATTTCTTCTAACCCATCAGTTATATTTTATTCCTATTCTTACTTTAATACTGGGATTTTTAGCTCATCCATTTTGTTCATATATTCCTCATGTTATCCTATGATGATATAAGTGATAAATGTAATTATGATATCATTACAAATATTGAATAAACGATGTTTTTATTTTGGTTTCATTATGTTTAATTATGTACCTAATCTCCAAGACACTAGATTTTAAGATCCTTGGATTGTAATATGATGTTTAATTATGCTAAAAAACATTTAATGTTATTTTTAAAAGTCTATTGTTACTAATAATCTTGTGAATTTATAGTTTTTATAATAATAGTTACTGTATGTTTTTTATATAATCTAATTAATAAAAAAAAATCTAGTATTGGATTTGGTTTTTGCACTATTGTTGTTGTATTTTCACTTATGATCACCTCCAATGATTGATGTTTTTGTTATTGCAAAAGAACCTTAAATTTTTAGTAGCACATACTTCAGTACATAGTAAAAAAATAAATAATCATGAAATATTTTCTTTAATTTCATCCATCACCACTCTAGCAACAGGTTCAATGGCTTCCCAAACACATTAGGACTCTATGATTTCTCCTATCATGACCATCCCAGTGTAATAATTTATAAACATATACAATGGAGAATACAATATCACTACACCTTTCTTCACATGATATTAATTGATCTCTATATCCTTGAATTGTATGTATTTAGTCACACAACATGACTCTGATACCATAATTTGGATTCATCTTACCTAGGATCTAAGGTTCTATAGGTCGTATAAGATTTTTTTTAAAAAAAATAGAGAAGATTGATATGAGAAAATTTGATATAAATTATTTAATTTCAATATATCAAAATAATTACACACTAATATACCATTTATCAAAAAAAACCCATTAAACAATAAATAGAAAATATTATAGTAGAAAAAAATATAACCACCCAACATTAAAAATTAAAATTAAAGAAAATGTTAAAATCATCAAAATTTTCAATAGAAATACTCTCTTTTGTTCTCTAAAAAGTAATATTTAATTAATTTAAAAAATAATAACGTAGTAAAACAAAATTGAAACTAAAAAAATAGATATGGTGGAATTGAAAATGTTCAGATATGGGAGAGAAAAACCCTGCAACGGTTTTCGATTATTTTATTTGATTTATAAAAATTTTAAAAAAATAGTCATGTTAACATACCAACTAGAAAAAATGGATAAAAATCCATGATGGTGATTAAAACATAAATATTTCCCATGATTGATTACTGATAGTGGCCATGTCTGGTTAACCACAAAAAAAAATGATTTTATAATTGATATTAGAGAAAATAAATTCATTTTCATAGGATTTTTTTTAGTGAAATATAATTTCCATGAAAAAATCAGAGGTATAATGTAGAAAAAACCCCAGTTAAGCCATCATAAGGTAGAAAATTGAAAGAAAACCGACCATTAAGAAAACATATTGGGGGGAAAATGCACATGGAACATGATTATTACCTTAATAGAGGTGAGACAAGTTAGAGTTTATTAATTTTGATAAAATAAATAAAAAAATAAAAAAAAAATAAAAACCAAATAATGAAGGTAAAAGAGGGAATATGCATGAAATGGAAATAAAAAATCCATAAATTAAAGAACATAATTATTTTATGTGATTTGGATTACATTGGTCCTACATGCATGGAAAGAACAAAGTCCTTGATACTTCAGGATCTCCTATTCAACCCATTTTCAAGGATGGTAACATTCACTCTTGAACTGGATAGACTCATACACACACACACATGGTATTAAAATAGGTAGAATATTTCAAAAAATTCTGATACAAGATAAACAATAAAGATTTAAATTTTAGGACTACACTGAGAACTATGAAATTAATATTCAGAAGGTGAAATGAAAATTTTGAGGTTTCATGATACTCTGAATACTATACTCCGCCTTCGAACTCTTTATATGTAGATTTACTACCAAAAAAATCTTCAAAGGATTATGATCTATTGAATCCATCAAGTATCATTCCATATATACTTTATCTATCAATATATCTTATAGAATTTCTCTAAAAAACCCAAAATCTAAATTCCAATTTGAATTGATAATGTGTGTCCTGGGGATGAAGTAGTCCCAACATTGATGGTATGATGAGAAAAGTGATACATGTGCTCAAAGGATAGTATGTGGAAGATTCACAATGTAGGGTTACTGTAATAAATAAAAATAGCTTTAAGGATACAGAAAAATGGACCAATGGATTCAATGCAATGATAATGATCATGGTCCTAAATGATATTGAGAAAGAACATAGAGAATTAATATTGAACTACTCTCAACACCATCAAATCATTATTTTCAATATTAGATATCCTTATACACACAATTACATTGTGAGGAATAATCCCAACAACATAGACTAATACAAAGGGGACCAAAATAGAAATAAGGGTTTATAGTGCACGTGACATCAAATTCCCACATGAGGCCCACATGGGCATGTCCACTGAGAAAAATCAAGAACATGAAAATACTAATATTATTCATAATAAAACTAAAAAAATTAATTTAATTTTACTTGTAAAGAAAAATCAAGAAACATGGAATCAGTAAATCAAAATAATTATCAATTTATTTTTTAATATTTAACCATGATAAATTTCAAAAAATCCAATATTTAAAAAAATAATAAATAAAAATAAGAAATTTTTATGAGAACTACTATAAACTATAAATAGGTTCTGATTTTTCTGGAACTAATAGAATTCTCTATGATAGACCATAATCACTCTATTTTTGTTATATCCTTAGTATGTACCATAGTGGCTTATGTATTCCCATACCAACTAATCTACTTATATTTACTATTGAAAACATGATCAAAGTAACATCATATTCTAAAAAAATTACTTAGATCATATACCTTTTTTCCACCCAATCCGTGGTATGAGGTATAAATATCCACTCACCAACAGCTTTGTACTAGCTAAATATTCTACAAAAACCTATAGTTTAACTAAACAAAAAGTAGTATAAAATTTATCAATAGGTAATAAATCCAATAAAGTAAAAAATATAAAAAATAATGAATTGTGTGAATTAATATAATATAAAAACATAAAAATTAATCTTAAAAAGATGAGAGGATATTAAACCCTTCAATTAAACCTAAAAATATTTAGAAAACTCATATTAACACACACTTTCTACCAACATATATCCTCTATAAATATCATGTAGTTCTAGTGTTAGAAACCAAAGAATAATATAAAATAGTGCTACAACTAACTCTTATTTATTCCACTAGGATTGGTAAGACCACACTGACAGGTGGTGAATCAGTGAAGATTAATTTTAATTAGTTAATAATTTCATTTTTTCCTTTGAGCCTTTTCAAGGAATGGATCTCACTCCCAAATAACTCACCCTCCAGTTTTATAAACAAAATATAATTATGAAATCAAAAAAATAAGGAACAATTGAGTTTCTCAATGAGATTCACCATCAATATACATGAGTATACACCTAACGTATGGTGGTTGTTATCCCACTCGTATGTTTCTTTTATTAAATTATCAAGATGAATCACAAGAAGGGGTATATCCATGAACTTATTATCCCAGAACCAACTAGGTTCAATGCAAGCACCAACTTGTAGTTTCATATTCTAACACCAACTAGGAATTCTTCTAAAATGCCATATTTATCTGGATCATCATTGATGTTTGATCAATAATTTATTCTCATATTTCTCTTGGATAACATGTTTCTAGTCTCTTTCCTCAATATAAAACAATAAACCATCAACTTTCTCTTAAAAAAAATCATAATGAAGTATCCCAACTCTATTACTTATGATATATAGATATTGTAGGCTGATCTTCCAGATTATTGATATTAGTCCTGTAAGATCTCCAATAGATGAAAGATGATCTCTCTCTCATCCTATAATCCTTTAATACATAGTAATTATCCTTATCTTAATAAATATGGATCAATCATTTCTTTAACATGTTGAATGTTTGGGATAATTATAACATATGATGTATTCATTAATACTTAAGATATTCCTCAATGTTGTAGTATTAGTTCTCAATATTCACAAACCTAAATTATCTTCTTTTTTACTCATCATTTATACTAAAAAATATATAGTATTAGTATTTACACCAACACTAGATATCATAAAATTTTCATTTTCATTATTTTATTCACAGAATAACATGAGTATTACTCCCATAATATGAAAATGGAAAAAATCTCTCTAATTTTTTCATCAATATTATATATTTAAAACTAGTCAAATGATTTACCAAAAAACCCTCAAGTCTTGTTCTTCAAATGCAGTTTCAAAATATTCTATTTATTTCCTAGAATTTTTATGTGAAGATATTTTCATCACTCACCATTTATTTCTACAATAATCTCAATTTGAATCATGGTATAGTAAAAAATCATGATATTTAATCCATAAAGATTAGATTAATATAATTGGATTCATTTCTTGATATGTGCCTTCAAATATCCAATTATGTTCATGTTATACTAGTCATTGAATTCTAAAAAATTTATCATTTTTTAAAATTGAAAAACCTTTACATATCATGTTTAATCTACCATCAACCCTTATGAATTTCCTTCACCATGTAATTTATACTTATGAATTTCCTTTTCCTTAATGGAAACTATAATGTGTGTTAAGGTGGACCATCTGTTCTCTTCATAAATCTAATAATAGTGTTACATATAAGAAAATAACTCTTACATGTTTGATGTTCACCTTTACATATTCTATGTAAAATATTTTTTATCCTTTAAAACATCTAAGGGGACCTTAGCTATTTTATCGTGAACATGATCAACCCTTACATATATATTGTTTACCCTTATATACGATTTGTATATCTTTATTATGTATTGGAGAACCCTTACTTAATAAATTTACATCCAATACATTGTCAAATTCTTAGTATATAACTCTAATAAAATCTTATGTGTGAGTAAATGAATTTTACACATTGAGAAATTCATCATATTTATAATAACCTACAACCCATAATTTAACTAACCATCCCAAAACATCTTCAAAATATCTAAATCATTTTCAGGGAATCACGAGCTACTTTAACTCATTCCAAATCACCTTAAGATATCTTTAAATTTTATTAATCTATATTAGAATTATCCCAATGTATTTTTAGAATATAATATCACATTACTTAGAGTTATTCCATAGTATTCAAATACCACAACTATATTCATCACTTCATTCAACATCAATCAAGTATGTTATCTAAGTATCATCAACACTCACCATATGATAATACTTTGAATGGAACATCATTCCTAGATTTCCCAAATTATTCTCATAGATATAATATCAAATAATCACCATACTATAGGGAATTATTCTCAACTAATCAATTTCCTTAAACTAATATGATGTAACAACTTGATAAATTATTATTTAAATAAAATTTCAAGTAGCTGTAACCTTAAAACTTCGACCAACTTTTTTAAACATGGAAGAATCTCAAAAAAATAATTTTCTCCATGTGAATGGATATCTAATAATATATCAAATGAAAAAATCTCATATATCTTCCATTATTATATGAATAATTGTGGTATCTCACTTATAAGATCTAAGGTGTTTCTTTAATCCTCATTTTTTTCACAACTCAGTATGTAATCACACCATTCTTGGGTACTTAACTCAATATATTACCATCACATGATTTATTTTCCTCACACCATTCAAATATCCTATTCTCTAAACATATTAACACAATTCATAATTACTTCATGATTTTTGACAAAAAATGAAACTCAAGATAATGTGGGTTCACTAATATCCACCTTTTTATTTATTTTCAATACACACATTAATAATGAATACCACTATTTTTTATTTTATTTTATTCTCTATCCCCCTTATTTATAATTAATAAAATCAATTTTAGTGAGGTTAGAATAAGTACACTTAAAATAATCCTAAATCAATTATTTCAATCTAAATATACATTATAAATTCTTAGTGTAAAAAACAAGATGGTTTAATTTAGATGAAAATGATTTCATTAACAAAATATAAATATAATATTAACTCAGAATTCTATTCTAAAGGGTTGTTTAAATAAAAAATGGCTGATAATTTTTTTTTCAACATATTCTCATCATATTTTAAATTTAAATTCATGAAAATATCTCAAAAAAATTTAAAAACATGCAACAAAATTTTGTAGGTTTAATTTTGAAAATAATCCATTGAATTTATCAAATTTTATTTTCATATCTCATGTAATTGGTTAATCTGGCTTCACTCCCATAACAATAGAATTTAATATTTGAAAAAATGAGGGAATATACAAACATACCTCTTCAATGACACTTTCCAATCACTTTTTCCAAAATTATAGACATGTGTAAAATAATATATTTTGTAAAATTTCTTAAACTTCTCCCCATAAAGGGATACACCCCTCTTCTCTAATTCAAGGTTTATCTCTTCATAAAATTTTCTTTAATACAACTAAGTTTGGTTCTCTTCTAAGATACTGACTTCTAATCATCCATCTAGATTTGAAAGCCTACTCATTTCCTTAATTATCCCCATAAACATATGAATCCCCATTAATTACCTGTATAGAATGAAAAAACACATTATATATGGAAATAAGTTGGTTGTCATACACTTATCAGAGACGGATTCAAGGTTGAGAGTTTTTACTCAACCATGAAACTCTACACTTTTCAGACCCATTTTTGGGAGAACACTTTATTCTTACCACCTTAGTCTTATAACTAGTAATATTGGGAAATGTGGTCTTTATACACCATTAAAAAATCTCCTTATATAGGATTTTTACTTTATATTAGCCATCAAAGAACATATATCTCCCTGTGATTATTCATCTTCCTTAGCATATACACTTGGTCTAGTAGTAGGATTAAATAAGTATTTTAAAATTGTCCATCTTGCATAGCTATTCAAGAACTCTTGGTTTATCCTTTTTGGATAGCCACTCGTGAAATTTGGGTTCTTCTTTAGGTATATTTTATTACTTCACTATAGAATTTTTATTCCCTTCTAACTTTTCCAACATTATTTATATTTAAAATTAATATAGAAAAATGATACTAAATTATTTAAGACTATATTTATCCTTATTTGATCTTCCACATGGTTTACAGTTAATATTTAGGTTACCAAACTTTGGGTAAATTTTTTGAGAATTAAATTATTCTTTAGGTATTCTTTAAACTAATACAATAATCATATTTATTTGATGGATTGATTTTATTCTTTCTTGTTTTAGGTTTCCTCCTTCAATAATTACTTCCATGGCCTATTTGTAATGGTCCAAAGTGTGTGATCTTTTTTCAAAATAGAAAAAAAGTTCCTTCTAGATTTAACACCCTTCCCAGTATTCATGGGAATTATATGATTAACATGTTTATGTTTCTCATAATCTAAGGACTTATCATCATTTTTCTTCTATTGTTTCTTTCTCAGTTTGCTAGTCCTCTCTTAACTATTTCTTTTGTCTCATTTTTCGTATATTTGGAGAAGAATTCATCTTCAATATAATCTATTTGATTAAAAATACCATAGATATTTACAAGACCTTTAAATATGTTTGAGATAGATAGATTCTTATATTTATTTTATGTAATTTACATCAACTTATCTTTTCTTCCAATTTGATATAAGATTTATTTTATTTCCATATTTTGACATATTATGCCAATAGTGTAGATCATTTAGTTCAAATATTTCTCCTCGCCAGTAATTACCAATGGAAATTTATTTTTGTTTTTAAATTGCAAGCTGGACACATTTTATTTCTTGTAGTTTTTTTAATATTTAAATATCCATCTGAGATTTTTTTGGGTAATAGTTATCTTAACTATTCTTATATCCACAAAAGATATAGTGGTGGGTCTCTTATCAGTTTTCTTCATCCATATTTAATGATATTTCATTTTTAAACCCTCACTATGCATGAAAACTAGTTTAATAAAGATAATAATATATAAAATGGATAGTAACACTTTTTTATTCATACATTGGGTTCATCAGATAATTTTTTATGGTTTTTTATAATAAATAGTGCTCTTTTGAAATAAAGACCAACCTTAGAACATCTTATTTTATCTTTATTTTTTCTTAGTATCTTATGAGGAATCAAATCATGTAACTTCCAAATTTGTTAATTTTAATTCAAAATATGGACACTTAATGTAGATGATATCTTTCTCATCCATGAATGATATTACCCTGTATCTATGATCAATTATTGTTTTCTCAAAAATAACTTCATGCATCTAGTTCATTTTTTTCATTGAAAAATCATGATAATATTTTCTTATTATCTTTGATCATCAATTGATTATCCTTGAATAAAATTACTTATTATAGTGCAGGAATATTTTATTCAATCCATTTATTATATTCCTCCTTTTATTTAAATTCATTAAGACACACGTTCTAGAATCTGATGCTCCTTTCTTTAATATTCACAACTAAGGTGATTTTGGATCCTACTAGTTTTGTGAGTTTTACACATGTTAACACAAATTGTTCAAAATCCATATCCATAATTTATGATTTTTCCTAAATATGGGATATATCTTCATGTATTCTTCTAAATGAGCCAAAAATAATGCTAAGTATTTCTTTAGGATAATTTGTGGGATTTCCTCAAAATAGTAATTGATTAATCTTATAAATATCTGTATATGTTATGTTCCCAAATTGTTCTTATTAAATAAAAGGATAATTTTTATAAGAATACTCATTTACCAATTCTTCATGTAGAGATTTGAAGTATTCTGAGTTAAAATTATTTTCAATCATCTCATAAGTGTATTTTCACACCATGTCCTCTCTATTCATGCTGGTTTATATTTATTCAAGATCAATGCATGTGGAATTATTGTTTTATCCCTATTTTTGAAAGACATACCTATCTTAATAAAAATTTTATTCTAGAGAAATATTTACAATATATATAATATAATGAAATCTAGTTTCATTTATTTAAATTAGTAAAGAGTCATTGTTCCCTTATTTATTTGATGTGGCCTTTCATAATTTCCTTGCATTTCTTTTAATATTGTTCTCGAAAGTCGTAGTGGATATATTTTATATGTTTTATTTGACTGAGAACACATAGGATTCTTGAAATCTAAACATAATAAATAATTTTATATAGAATCCCATTACTTCAAATATCTAAATATTTATGTTGTTGAAAATCTAATCATAAGTGAAATCGTAACTCTGGTACCAATTTTTCTTTTATTCGGACCAATGCAACCACTCTAAGAGGGTGGGTGAATATGTATAGATTAATTTTCTCTAATTAAAACATTCCTTTTAACTTTAAACCTATTTGGTGAATGGATATCACTCACTCACAAGTCACCTTTAATTTATACACACATAACATAAGAATAAAAGTAAATTAATAAGGAACTCAGGAGTATATTATTAAGATTTACCTCTAAGATAGATGATTACGTCCCTAGTGTATAGTGGTTGTTTTCTCACTCACAAAATTCTTCTATTTTATTATCAAGATGAATCAAAAATAATGTTATATTCTTGAATATGTTTTACCAACACCAACTAAGTATAATTAAATCACCAATTTTATTTTCGAACCCCCTCTAAAAAATAAAGTATTTAGATTTCTCCTATTTAAAATGTGATCATTAATGTAGGATCATGACTCTCATAGAAATCATGTATGAGGTCTACTTAGTCAATATGAAAGAATCCATAATTGTCTTCTTTTCGAATAATAATCACTATGCTATCTCACATGAACTATCTTTATGATATAGAGATATCATCATATATTCTTATTGATTCCACATTTTATCCTAAAATTTAATCCATAAAAGTAAGTTTGTATATTTCTCTCTCTCTATCTTCTATTTCAACACACTAGAGTGATCACTTCCTAAACAATGTTGTAGTATCAATACTCTAAATTCCATCACCTCAATTATCTTCTTTATTTTACTCATTTTATACTCACATAATACGGTTTCAGTTTTTTCATCCCCTCAAAACAATAGTTATTATTCTATTACATTATATTATTTATAGAATCATGTGAATATTTTTTCCACAATTAGAATATGTAAAAACACCCTCAAATTGAAAAAACATTATTACATTTTAAATTAGTTGAAATATCTCTTGAAAAAATCATTCATATTTATCTTCTATAATGATTCCTAATAATTTATTTTAAATCAAAAAATTATTGTGCAAAGATATTTTCATCACTTAAAATTTTTCTATCCACTAATATTATCTTGAATCATAGATTAATCCCAAACATTGTGATATTTATTCCATGATAAATATCTCAACATCATAAAATTTATTTCTTGATATTTTCCTTTTAATATCTATTTAAGTCCCCATAATATTGGCCTTTGAATTCTCAAAATTCTCATCATTTAAAGTGAAGAAAACTTATGTATCATGTTGAATCTATCATCAACCCTTATATATGCACTTCACCATGTAATTAACTCTTATATATTTCTTTTTTCCATGATTTAAACTATTTTATATGAAGCTATGAAGCTTAAGTATTATTTAAAAATCTAGTGACACACTTGTATGTATGTATAAAATTGTTAGGTATTGAATGTTGACTGTAACACCCCAGGTAAATAAAGAATATGACATTTTTATATTTATCCATATTTTTGAATAAAATATTATTATTACTTTAAAGTGGATGCTATGCTCGATGGCGTACCCAACACGCAACAACGAGTTTCTTGGGAATCTTACATTACACTCTAATAATAAAATAATATTATTTCAAATGGTAGTTAACATGTAGCCATTGTATTGGTGGGAATGGATAGAAATAACTAAAATATGATTATATATTTTTTTTAATGTTTTTACATTTATCCAATAAAAGTAAAAGGCTTAAAATATGGAGAGAATTCAGTTTTAGGCGTATATGCCCTAGTTTTCACTAAAGGTTCACTTATCGCCTTTTGATGGCAAACCGTCATTAAATATAGTTTTGTTCACTCTTTTAAATTCTTTTGGACCAAATAAAACTCTTATTAAGAATCGGGACATCAAAATTTACTTTGTGTAAATTTTTGGTATCTTTCCGATAAAGTTCATTTTTTTAATGAATAGTGTAAAATGTTGTATTTTAATTCAAAACCTCTTTTTAATCTAATTTATTTATATGATTAGATTATCTTTTTAATTGGTTTTAAAGTGAAATTAGAATATATTTTTACCATTAAGTCCAAGAGTAGTCGTTGGAATTAATTTCACTTTGAAATCAGACTTAAACCAGTGTCAATCTTTTGATACTTATTGTTTCATAAAAACACGTTATTTGCTCTGACAGCGGGAATTAATTATTAAATTAATTAATGTGACTTATATGTTTTGAATTTTATAAAATAGACTTAATTTTTGAATTCTGAATATTAAATATAGATTAGGGTGATTTTTTTGGGATTTTTCTGAAAAACATCAATTTTTGATGAATAGTGACACCACTAAGTGGTACTTATAAAAACTGATTTTTCCGTTTAAATGAAAATTTTCCAACTTTGTGTTTTGAATTTCAAAAATCCAACATACATGGTTTTCATTAAGAAGTAAAATGTGGTTCAATGGGATAAAAATAATTTTTTGGTGAATAGTAACTTATTAAGTTTTTAATCGCGATTAGAGGTAATTAGTGTAGTTTAATGTAAAAATAATGTTTTAATAATATGAAATGAACTTTACACATGTCCTAACCTCATTGGATGTGTAATGTCCGACCAATACAAGCCATGGGTCAACTTGGGGACCCCATGGAGCCACTTTGTTTGGGAAATGACATAAATAACTTTTTATTTAATGTAAAAGTAAAAATGACACAAACATGATATGTGTTACTAAAACAATTTTTAAGTGGGTTTATACAAGTAAGATATTTTATTATCAATATTAATTGGAAAGCTTTAATGATTTCCTACATCATATTAATTTTTTTATAATTTTTATACATTAAATAAATTAAATTATTTATGACATCATAATGATGCAGCGATGACATCATTATCTGACGATTTAAATAAAATGAGAAGATAATGTAAACTCTATGACCTACACATGTCCAAAACTTATTGTATGGGTGGATTTAGAACCCTTATCACCTTATCCACGAATTATATCAATGTGGGTCCTTTTAAAACCGAAACACATTTTCAAATAAAGTAATATTCCTTACTTTCCAAAAGTGCCCCTCCTCTCCTCTTATAAAAGGCCCCCACCTCTACCTCATTTCACACACTCCTCAAGCCTTTGGCTCGGCCAAACCCTGCCCATTTACTCTCTCCACATACCTCTCCTCATCCTAGAGGATTCCCTTTGGGCAGAATCCTTTCAAAGGAAGCCTTTAGGCTCAAATCAAAAAGAGTTAAACTTTTAAAGGTAATTTTTTCTCTCTTGTTCATTTGTGTCATTTTGCTTCTCCAACCCCATAAACTCTTTTTATTTTCTTCTTTTGTAACAAAACCAGTATCTTAAATATACTAGGATGTTGTTATATGATTTATTCGAGCTACACTCTCACACAACTACATCAAATGGTTAAAGAACATACGGTTTCCGTGGATGGCGAAATTCTGCCTCCTGAAACGATGATTGTTCAATACTCATTTAACACCTTCAAAGGTGGCCATTATGGTGTCACTATTTTTATATATGATATATGATATGTTTCTTTTTTCCTTAATCTTTTGTTTTTTTTAATTTTGGGCATACCTTTATGGTTTCCATTATGGGTATACGCGATATCTTCATTTAAGGAAGTGCGGACTACCGCCCCCTCAAAGTGATTTGATTCGTTGTTACCATATGTGGTACGTATAAAGGGTATATTTAATGATATTATATATGATACCATACTGGAATTAAAATACTCTTATGTATCATTATGTTTTAATTCCATTAAATATGAAATAGAAATGGAAGTAGCGTTCATGCGTATGTACGGATTACCGTCTCCATGAACGGTACATTTCATTTCTTATCTCAAAATATCATGTACTATTATAAGTACATATATATAATGGATATATATGATGTATGATACATCTAAAGGATTAATATAATTCTGGAATTAAAATATACATACCTCTCATATAGTTTTAATTCCATTAATACGACATAGAAATGAAAGTAGCGTTCATGCGTACGTACGGCTTACCGTCTCCATGAACGGTGCATTTCATTTCTTTACTCAAAATGATTATGTGATATTATAAATACATGTATATGCTGGATATATATGATATATATGATATCCAAATCAGGAATTTCATTCTGGATATAATGAACCTTTGACCAAATTAACAACATGTAGGTGTAAGAAGTCTATTTTTGACTTAAGAACCAAATACCGACAAAATGAACATTATTAACTTAAATGATTACATGATGTTCATAACATGGTATAAAAGGAATAATGAACTTTAAAAAGGTTCTTAAGAAAGTAGAGATTAACTCAAGTTTATTATTCAGGATGTTAAGGAACGGTCGGGTCAAGTCGGATACGAGGTAAGGGATCCTACTCCTCTCTTTCTTTTTAAGTACACACTTTTATGTCATTCCTTTTAAAGCTCATATTTATTATTATTGGGATGATCTTTAATATTAAAAATACTGTAATTTTTATGTTCATGTGATGAGAGACCCTATTCTCTCTCATCAATCCATTTTGGAAGTTTTGAGTGGCGCCGTTAGGCTGCCGAACTTTCTTAAGAGATCTAACCTCTCTCTTTCTTTTTAAGTACTCTCCTTTATGTCACATATTTTAAGCTCCTCTTTGTAATGTTTGGGGATGTTCTTTTATATTCCTATTGCTGTAAATTTTATTGTAATGTGATGAGATACCCTATTTGATCTCATCAATCCATATTCGGAAGTTTTATGTGGCGCCGTTAGGCTGCCGAGTTATCGTAAGGGATTTTTCATCTCACTTTTATTCTCGTGAGATTTATGCTAAATTTTCCACAAATTCCATTTAGTGGTGTATGTACTGTCCATTATTCTACTATTTTTATAATATACATTCGTTTATGAGTATTTACATCAATGATCTATTGTCCTTCTTTCATGGGGTGTATGTTTTGAAAGATACCCAAGTCGGTAAGGGAACCTTTCACCCTCCTCTTTTTTTAAAAGACTTATTTTGTTGGGTCTTTTAATTTACATATTGTTATGTTGGGATATGTTCTCATATATCCTTATTGATGTAAATTTTATTTCCAAGTGATGAGATACACTTTTTATCTCTCATCAACTCATTTTGATGTGATGCTGTTAGGCTGTCAAGGGAACTTTTAACCCAATTTTGATTTCTTTGGGTTCAACATGTAGTCATTGAATATGTCATCCATTGAATACATGTGAATGACATTTTATTGTTTTACACTTAATATTCACTTATATTGGGTGTATTTATATTTTTCACACATATTTTTGAGATTTATTTGTCCTTAATTTAAGGATACCTTATTTATAAGGGATTTCATCACATTTGACATTTCTATTGAGGGTTCATTGTTGTTATGCACCAATTAACTCTTATATGGTGTATATACTGTCCTTTAGAGTATTATATCATGAATCCATTTATTCTGATGATATTATAAAGTTCTGACTAAATGTTATTCCTCAATTATTGTATTCAAGTGTCTCTAATTTTGGTAAAACCCCTTTAACCAAAATATCATTTTAAATGTTTTAATTATCTGTTCTTATTAATATCCATGTTTTCAAAATGGTTTTAAGTATTTATTTATATGGATATTAATGGTTTAAAATATTGAGCTTCAAGGTGGTATGGGACACTTGGATTCAAAAATCTCTTTATTAAATGTTTTAAATGGTTTTGGAAATGGTTTCTTTTTGAATGGATTCATTATTTCAATATACTAAAATGTTATATTGTGATTGAAATGTGGAAATGTTATGTTTCCTTTATGCATGTTTTATGTGATACATTTATGTTATGGTTCTTGGGAATTGTTATGAAAAAGGGGGGTTCCGTGATAAACTAAGGGCGGGTGAGCCCGATATAGCTCTCCAATGCATTGGGTAACGTGAAGGAGTGAAACGTTAAGGTTTCTCCGAAGAGATTTAGGGAATATACTGTGATGGGTATTCCAAACGTAACCAAGAGGGTTACTCCCTACGTAAGAATGTTATGAATGCCTCAAGTTACCTTTATGTCTTATGTTTTCTATGACTTATTCATGGTTTGATGAGGTATGTTAAAGTGCCTTTGTTTTATGGGTAAAGTATGATTTCATTCTTATGTATATATGAACTCATGTTTCCTTTCCATATTTTTATAACCCTTACTGAGCTTTTTATGCTCATCCCAAGTTTTTGAAATGTTTTTCACAGGTCAAGGGATAGGTACATGATGTGATGATACTGTCAAGGATGTGTCAAGAAAGAATCCGTGTTTTATTTTAAATATGTTTCCGTTGATGGGAAGAATGAATATTGTCTTTTATGTAACCACTTTGTTTAAATGTGGAATGTAATGCAAGATTCATGATCTAATTCTCTAAAACACTAAACCTGAAAAGATCCTCAATGTGTAATCTTGTAATAACTCAATATTAAGTAAGGTTTAAGGCTGGGGCCCTATAGTTGGTATCAAAGGTCGGTTTAGATAACTTTAGAGGTTAGGGTATTCTCTAAGCATAAGTGACATTACCATAATGGTTAGGATTTCAAAAAGAGTCCTAGTTTTAGATAAAGTGGATGAGTAAGTATATCTTAGTGTTTACCTTCCTCATTAGTACATGATGGTTTTGTTGATATACTCACATTGACATTTCTGTTTTTAGTGAATGGATGGATCTAGCAGACACCAAAGAGACAACAGGTTTGAAGGAAACTGTGGTGGTTCTCTGATTAAGATACTAGATAAAATGGGGGATTCAATGAGGAAACTCGTGGTTGTTCTAAACCAACTATCAAGGAGTCACGATCGACCACTTGATCCTTGGTATGTTCTGTAATGAATCATGTACAATATGACCAATCGATATGGAAGTTCAGGTAATAATTATAAAGGTAACCATTAGAGTTTATATGATCCTTAATTTTTAGGTAATTATGGGTTACTCTATGATATGATGGAAAATGAAAGGAATGAGATAAACTTGAGGTTAAAATATGTTATGATTATTCTTGAAGATTTTATCTCATTTTGGGGAATGTTTTAAAAATTATATGGTTTTGGAAAAAGGACAACACGCAGACCGTGTGACAACCCGTCGCGTCGGACAAAGCCACGGGAATCGAACCCACAACCAAAGTGCGACTGGTATTTATCGCCAACCACTGGACTACGTGAAGTCCCTGGTTAGTTTGACTGATTCATTCTATTTATATGATTTTATGAATTAAGAGTATGTTGATTTTGGGTTATTTATGAAAATGATTAATCTATCATGGAGGATATGTGATTAGGTTAATTACTTTTCAATACGAGACTTTAGGAGCAACTGATGTTGTTTGGAGATAAATGTTACGATTTAACTTGGAAGACTATGTGACTAAATCCTTCAAATATTTGGGTTTCAATCTTATATTGGTTTACTTTTAGGAATTTTATGGACAAATTGTTTATCGGATGATCCTCGTTGAACTTTGGGTTTTGTTGGACAAATTTTGGAGATTAAGCATAGATTTTCTTTTTAAAGGGTTATCCTTTTCTGGATTATCTGACCATGTACTAACATTTTTTTTGGTTTTGGTTAAGGTCTAAATATATGGGATGTATATAGTTATCTTTGGTGGATTAGGTGATTCTCTATAAGTTGATTATAGTACTCTTAATGCGAACAAGTCTCCCTAAATACTCGTCTTTTGAAAAAATATGAGTTTGATTAAGGAATCTAGTAAAAGTTGAAAGTCAACATGATAAGTGATTATGTTTCCTTATGAATAAATTCCTCAATAAAAAGTAACTTAAAGAAAAAATTTTGTCTATTAATTTTTCTTACTGGGGAACCCAACACCGTTTAACCCATCACAAGTTTTTGATTTTCTTATTGTTAACTTTCTCCTAAACATGTTTTCTATCACTCTCCATCAGAACATGACCCTATGTTTTCTCCTCCATGTCCATATTTTTCTACATGGAATCCTAGTATGGGTTAACTCGGGTGACCTTTGTACTTATCTTTCTTTATTTTAAAGTGATTGTTTTACCGACTCTTGTTCCGATGTGGGACTTTCAAGGATGTTTCCATGCACAATTTTAAAATTGCGAGGACGCAATTCTCAAAAGGGGGGAAGGATGTAACACCCCAGGTAAATAAAGAATATGACATTTTTATATTTATCCATATTTGTGAATAAAATATTATTATTACTTTAAAGGGGATGCTATGCTCGATGGCGTACCCAACACGCAACAACGAGTTTCTTGGGAATCTTACATTGCACTCTAATAATAAAATAATATTATTTCAAATGGTAGTTAACATGTAGCCGTTGTATTGGTGTGAATGGATAGAAATAACTAAAATATGATTATATATGTTTTTTTAATGTTTTTACATTTATCCAATAAAAGCAAAAGGCTTAAAATACGGAGAGAATTCAATTTTAGGCGTATATGCCCTAGTTTTCACTAAAGGTTCACTTATCGCCTTTTGATGGAAAACCGTCATTAAATATAGTTTTGTTCACTCTTTTAAATTTTTTTGGACCAAATAAAACTCTTATTAAGAATCGGGACATCAAAATTTACTTTGTGTAAATTTTTGGTATCTTTCCGATAAAGTTCATTTTTTTAATTAATAGTGTAAAATGTTGTATTTTAATTCAAAACCTCTTTTTAATCTAATTTATTTATATGATTAGATTATCTTTTTAATAGGTTTTAAAGTGAAATTAGAATATATTTTTACCATTAAGTCCAAGAGTAGTCGTTGGAATTAATTTCACCTTGAAATCAGACTTAAACCAGTGTCAATCTTTTGATACTTATTATTTCATAAAAACACCCTATTTGCTCTGACAGCGGGAATTAATTATTAAATTAATTAATGTGACTTATATGTTTTGAATTTTGTAAAATAGACTTCATTTTTGAATTCGGAATATTAAATATAGCTTAGGGTGATTTTTTGGGATTTTTCTGAAAAACATCAATTTTTGATGAATAGTGACACCACTAAGTGGTACTTATAAAAACTGATTTTTCCGTTTAAATGAAATTTTGCCAACTTTGTGTTTTGAATTTCAAAAATCCAACATACATGGTTTTCATTATGAAGTAAAATGTGGTTCAATGGGAAAAATTTTTTTTTTGGTGAATAGTAACTTATTAAGTTTTTAATCGTGATTAGAGGTAATTAGTGTAGTTTAAGGTAAAAATAATGTTTTAATAATATGAAATGAACTTGAAACATGTCCTAACCTCATTGGATGTGTAATGGCCGACCAAGAAAAGCCATGGGTCAACTTGGGGACCCCATGGAGCCACTTTGGTTGGGAAATGACATAAATAACTTTTTATTTAATGTAAAAGTAAAAATGACACAAACATGATATGTTTTACTAAAACAATTTTTAAGTGGGTTTATACAAGTAATATATTTTATTATCAATATTAATTGGAAATCTTTAAAGATTTCCTACATCATAGTAATTTTTTATAATTTTTTATACATTAAATAAATTAAATTATTTATGACATCATAATGATGCAGCGATGACATCATTATCTGACGATTTAAATAAAATGAGAAGATAATGTAAACTCTATGACCTACACATGTCCAAAACTTATTGTAGGGGTGGATTTAGAACCCTTATCACCTTATCAACGAATTATATCAATGTGGGACCTTTTAAAACCGAAACACATTTTCAAATAAAGTAATATTCCTTACTTTCCAAAAGTGCCCCTCCTCTCCTCTTATAAAAGGCCCCCACCTCTACCTCATTTCACACACTCCTCAAGCCTTTGGCTCGGCCAACCCCTGCCCATTTACTCTCTCCACATCCCTATCCTCATCCTAGAGGATTCTCTTTGGGCAGAATCCTTTCAAAGGAAGCCTTTAGGCTCAAATCAAAAGGAGTTAAACTTTTAAAGGTAATTTTTTCTCTCTTGTTCATTTGATTCATTTTGCTTCTCCAACCCCATAAACTCTTTTTATTTTCTTCTTTTGTAACAACAAAAGTATCTTCAATATACTAGGATGTTGTTATATGATTTATTCGAGCTACACTCTCACACAACTACATCAAATGGTTAAAGAACATACGGTTTCCGTGGATGGCGAAATTCTGCCTCCTGAAACGATGATTGTTCAATACTCATTTAACACCTTCAAAGGTGGCCATTATGATGTCACTATTTTTATATATGATATATAATATGTTTATGTTTTCCTTAAGCTTCTGTTTTTTTTCATTTTGGGCATACCTTTATGGTTTCCATTATGGGTATACGCGATATCTTCATTTAAGGAAGTGCGGACTACCGCCCCCTCAAAGTGATTTGATTCGTTGTTACCATATGTGGTACGTATAAAGGGTATATTTAATGATATTATATATGATACCATACTGGAATTAAAATACTATTATGTATCATTATGTTTTAATTCCATTAAATACGAAATAGAAATGGAAGTAGTGTTCATGCGTACGTACGGCTTACCGTCTCCATGAACGGTACATTTCATTTCTTATCTCAAAATATCATGTACTATTATAAGTACATATATATAATGGATATATATGATATATGATACATCTAATGGATTAATATAATTCTGGAATTAAAATATACATACCTATCATATAGTTTTAATTCCATTAATACGACATAGAAATGAAAGTAGTGTTCATGCGTACGTACGGCTTACCGTCTCCATGAACGGTGCCTTACATTTCTTTCCTCAAAATGATTATGTGATATTATAAATACATGTATATGCTGGATATATATTATATATATGATATCCAAATCAGGAATGTCATTCTGGATATAACGAACCTTTGACCAAATTAACAACATGTAGGTGTAAGAAGTCTATTTTTGACTTAAGAACCAAATACCGACAAAATGAACATTATTAACTTAAATGATTACATGATGTTCATAAAATGGAATAAAAGGAATAATGAACTTGAAAAAGGTTCTTAAGCAAGTAGATATTAACTCAAGTTTATTATTCAGGATGTTAAGGAACGGTCGGGTCAAGTCGGATACGAGGTAAGGGATCCTACTCCTCTATTTCTTTTTAAGTACACACTTTTATGTCATTCCTTTTAAAGCTCATATTTCTTGTTATTGGGATGATATTTAATATTACACTTACTGTAATTTTTATGTTCATGTGATGAGAGACCCTATTCTCTCTCATCAATCCATTTTGGAAGTTTTGAGTGGCGCCGTTAGGCGGCCGAACTTTCTTAAGAGATCTAACCTCTCCCTTTCTTTTTAAGTACTCTCCTTTATGTCACTTATTTTAAGATCCTCTTTGTAATGTTTGGGGATGTTATTTTATATTACTCTTGCTGTAAATTTTATTGTAATGTGATGAGATACCCTATTTGATCTCATCAATCCATATTCGGAAGTTTTATGTGGCGTCGTTAGGCTGCCTAGTTTTCGTAAGGGATTTTTCATCTCACTTTTATTCTCGTGAGATTTATGCTACATTTTCCACAAATTCCATTTAGTGGTGTATGTAATGTCCATTATTCTACTCTTTTTGTAATATAATTTAATTTATGAGTATTTACATCAATGATCTATTGTCCTTCTTTCATGGGGTGTATTTTTTGAAAGATACCCAAGTCCGTAAGGGAACCTTTCACCCTCCTCTTTTTTAAAAGACTTCTTTTGTTGGGTCTTTTAATTTACATATTGTTATGTTGGGATATGTTCTCATATATCCTTATTGATGTAAATTTTATTTCCATGTGATGAGATACACTTTTTATCTCTCATCAACTCATTTTGATGTGATGCCGTTAGGCTGTCAAGGGAACTTTTAACCCAATTTTGATTTCTTTGGGTTCAACATGTAGTCATTGAATATGTCATCCATTGAATACATGTGAATGACCTTTTATTGTTTTACACTTAATATTCACTTATATTGGGTGTATTTATATTTGTCACACATATTTTTGAGATTTATTTGTCCTTAATTTAAGGATACCTTCTTTATAAGGGATTTCATCACATTTGACATTTCTATTGAGGGTTCATTGTTGTTATGCACCAATTCACTCTTATATGGTGTATATACTGTCCTTTGGAGTATTATATCATGAATCCATTTATTCTGATGATATTATAAAGTTCTGACTAAATGTTATTCCTCAATTATTGTATTCAAGTGTCTCTAATTTTGGTAAAACCCCTTTAACCAAAATATCATTTTAAATGTTTTAATTATTTGTTCTTATTAATATCCATGTTTTCAAAATGGTTTTAATTATTTATTTATATGGATATTAATGGTTTAAAATTTTAAGCTTCAAGGTGGTATGGGACACTTGGATTCAAAAATCTCTTTATTAAATGTTTTAAATGGTTTTGGAAATGGTTTCTTATTGAATGGATTCATTATTTCAATATACTAAAATGTTATATTGTGATTGAAATGTGGAAATGTTATGTTTCCTTTATGCATGTTTTATGTGATACATTTATGTTATGGTTCTTGGGCATTGTTATGAAAACGGGGGGTTCCGTGATAAACTAAGGGCGGGTGAGCCCGATATAGCTCTCCAATGCATTGGGTAACATGAATGAGTGAAACGTTAAGGTTTCTCTGAAGAGAATTAGGGAATATACTGTGATGGGTATTCCAAACGTAACCAAGAGGGTTACTCCCTACGTAAGAATGTTATGAATGCCTCAAGTTACCTTTATGTCTTATGTTTTCTATGATTTATTCATGGTTTGATGAGGTATGTTAAAGTGCCTTTGTTTTATGGGTAAAGTATGATTTCATTCTTATGTATATATGAACTCATGTTTCCTTTCCATATTTTTATAACCCTTAATGAGCTTTTTATTCTCATCCCATGTTTTTGAAATGTTTTTCACAGGTCAAGGGAAAGTTACATGATGTGATGATAGTGTCAAGGATGTGTCAAGAAAGAATCTGTGTTTTCTTTTAAATATGTTTCCGTTGATGGGAAGAATGAATATTGTCTTTTATGTAACCACTTTGTTTAAATGTAGAATGTAATGCAAGTTTCATGATCTAATTCTCTAAAACACTAAACCTGAAAAGATCCTCAATGTGTAATCTTGTAATAACTCAATATTAAGTAAGGTTTAAGGCTGAGGTCTTATAGTTGGTATCAAAGGTCGGTTTAGTTAACTTTAGAGGTTAGGGTATTCTCTAAGCATAAGTGACATTACCATAATGGTTAGTATTTCAAAAAGAGTCCTAGTTTTAGATAAAGTGAATGAGTAAGTATATATTAGTGTTTACCTTCCTCATTAGTACATGATGGTTTTGTTGATATACTCACATTGACATTTCTGTTTTTAGTGAATGGATGGATCTAGCAGACACCAAAGAGACAAAAGGTTTGAAGGAAACTGTGGTGGTTCTCTGATTAAGATACTAGATAAAATGGGGGATTCAATGAGGAAACTCGTGTTTGTTCTAAACCAACTATCAAGGAGTCATGATCGACCACTTGAACCTTGGTATGTTCTGTAATGCATCATGTACAAGATGACCAATCGATATGGAAGTTCAGGTAATAATTATAAAGGTAACCATTAGAGTTTATATGATCCTTAATTTTTAGGTAATTATGGGTTACTCTATGATATGATGGAAAATGAAAGGAATGAGATAAACTTGAGGTTAAAATATGTTATGATTATTCTTGAAGATTTTATCTCATTTTGGGGAATGTTTTAAGAATTATATGGTTTTGGAAAAAGGACAACACGCAGACCGTGTGACAACCCGTCGCGTCGGACAAAGCCACGGGAATCGAACCCACAACCAAAGTGCGACTGGTATTTATCGCCAACCACTGGACTACGTGAAGTCCCTGGTTAGTTTGACTGATTCATTCTATTTATATGATTTTATGAATTAAGAGTAAGTTGATTTTGGGTCATTTATGAAAATGATTAACCTATCATGGAGGATATGTGATTAGGTTGATTACTTTTCAATACGAGACTTTAGGAGCAACTGATGTTGTTTGGAGATAAATGTTACGATTTAACTTGGAAGACTATGTGACTAAATCCTTCAAATATTTGGGTTTCAATCTTATATTTGTTTACTTTGAGTAATTTTATGGACAAATTGTTTATCGGATGATCCTAGTTGAACTCTGTGTTTTGTTGGAAAAATTTTGGAGATTAAGCATAGATTTTCTTTTTAAAGGGTTATCCTTTTCTGGATTATCTGACCATGTACTAACATTTTTGTTGGTTTTGGTTAAGTTCTAAAGATATGGGATGTATATATTTATCTTTGGTTGATTAGGTGATTCTCTAGAAGTTGATTATAGTACTCTTAATGCGAACAAGTCTCCCTAAATACTCGTCTTTTGGAAAAAATATGAGTTTGATTAAGGAATATAGTAAAAGTTGAAAGTCAAAATGATAAGTGATTATGTTTCCTTATGAATAAATTCCTCAATAAAAAGTAACTTAAAGAAAAAATTTTGTCTATTAATTTTTATTACTGGGGAACCCAACACCGTTTAACCCATCACAAGTTTGTGATTTTCTTATTGTTAAATTTCTCCTAAACATGTTTTCTATAACTCTCCATCAGAACATGAAACTATGTTTTCTCCTCCATGTCCATATTTTTCTACATGGAATCCTAGTATGGGTTAACTCGGGTGACCTTTGTACTTATCTTTCTTTATTTTAAAGTGATTGTTTTACCGACTCTTGTTCCGATGTGGGACTTTCAAGGATGTTTCCATGCGCAATTTTAAAATTGCGAGGACGCAATTCTCAAAAGGGGGGAAGGATGTAACACCCCAGGTAAATAAAGAATATGACATTTTTATATTTATCCATATTTGTGAATAAAATATTATTATTACTTTAAAGGGTATGCTATGCTCGATGGCGTACCCAACACGCAACAACGAGTTTCTTGGGAATCTTACATTGCACTCTAATAATAAAATAATATTATTTCAAATGGTAGTTAACATGTAGCCGTTGTATTGGTGGGAATGGATAGAAATAACTAAAATATGATTATATATGTTTTTTAATGTTTTTACATTTATCCAATAAAAGCAAAAGGCTTAAAATACGGAGAGAATTCAATTTTAGGCGTATATGCCCTAGTTTTCACTAAAGGTTCACTTATCGCCTTTTGATGGCAAACCGTCATTAAATATAGTTTTGTTCACTCTTTTAAATTATTTTGGACCAAATAAAACTCTTATTAAGAATCGGGACATCAAAATTTACTTTGTGTAAATTTTTGGTATCTTTCCGATAAAGTTCATTTTTTTAATGAATAGTGTAAAATGTTGTATTTTAATTCAAAACCTCTTTTTAATATAATTTATTTATATGATTAGATTATATTTTTAATTGGTTTTAAAGTGAAATTATAATATATTTTTACCATTAAGTCTAAGAGTAGCCGTTGGAAATAATTTCACCTTGAAATCAGACTTAAACCAGTGTCAATCTTTTGATACTTATTGTTTCATAAAAACACGCTATTTGCTCTGACAGCGGGAATTAATTATTAAATTAATTAATGTGACTTATATGTTTTGAATTTTGTAAAATAGACTTCATTTTTGAATTCGGAATATTAAATATAGCTTAGGGTGATTTTTTGGGATATTTCTGAAAAACGTCAATTTTTGATGAATAGTGACACCACTAAGTGGTACTTATAAAAACTGATTTTTCCGTTTAAATGAAATTTTTCCAACTTTGTGTTTTGAATTTCAAAAATCCAACATACATGGTTTTCATTAAGAAGTAAAATGTGGTTCAATGGGATAAAAATAATTTTTTGGTGAATAGTAACTTATTAAGTTTTTAATCGTGATTAGAGGTAATTAGTGTAGTTTAAGGTAAAAATAATGTTTTAATAATATGAAATGAACTTGACACATGTCCTAACCTCATTGGATGTGTAATGGCCGACCAAGACAAGCCATGGGTCAACTTTGGGACCCCATGGAGCCACTTTGGTTGGGAAATGACATAAATAACTTTTTATTTAATGTAAAAGTAAAAATGACACAAACATGATATGTTTTACTAAAACAATTTTTAAGTGGGTTTATACAAGTAAGATATTTTATTATCAATATTAATTGGAAATCTTTAAAGATTTCCTACATCATAGTAATTTTTTATAATTTTTATACATCAAATAAATTAAATTATTTATGACATCATAATGATGCAGCGATGACATCATTATCTGACGATTTAAATAAAATGAGAAGATAATGTAAACTCTATGACCTAAACATGTCCAAAACTTATTGGATGTGTGGATTTAGAACCCTTATCACCTTATCAACGAATTATATCAATGTGGGACCTTTTAAAACCGAAACACATTTTCAAATAAAGTAATATTCCTTACTTTCCAAAAGTGCCCCTCCTCTCCTCTTATAAAAGGCCCCCACCTCTACCTCATTTCACACACTCCTCAAGCCTTTGGCTCGGCCAACCCCTGCCCATTTACTCTCTCCACATCCCTCTCCTCATCCTAGAGGATTCCTTTTGGGCATAATCCTTTCAAAGGAAGCCTTTAGGCTCAAATCAAAAGGAGTTACACTTTTAAAGGTAATTTTTTCTCTCTTGTTCATTTGATTCATTTTGCTTCTCCAACCCCATAAACTCTTTTTATTTTCTTCTTTTGTAACAAAACCAGTATCTTCAATATACTAGGATGTTGTTATATGATTTATTCGAGCTACACTCTCACACAACTACATCAAATGGTTAAAGAACATACGGTTTCCGTGGATGGCAAAATTCTGCCTCCTGAAACGATGATTGTTCAATACTCATTTAACACCTTCAAAGGTGGCCATTATGATGTCACTATTTTTATATATGATATATAATATGTTTATTTTTTCCTTAAGCTTCTGTTTTTTTTTCATTTTGGGCATACCTTTTTGGTTTCCATTATGGGTATACGCGATATCTTCATTTAAGGAAGTGCGGACTACCGCCCCCTCAAAGTGATTTGATTCGTTGTTACCATATGTGGTACGTATAAAGGGTATATTTAATGATATTATATATGATACCATACTGGAATTAAAATACTATTATGTATCATTATGTTTTAATTCCATTAAATATGAAATATAAATGGAAGTAGTGTTCATGCGTACGTACGACTTACCGTCTCCATGAACGGTACATTTCATTTCTTATCTCAAAATATCATGTACTATTATAAGTACATATATATAATGGATATATATGATGTATGATACATATAATGGATTAATATAATTCTGGAATTAAAATATACATACCTCTCATATAGTTTTAATTCCATTAATACGACATAGAAATGAAAGTAGTGTTCATGCGTACGTACGGCTTACCGTCTCCATGAACGGTGCATTTCATTTCTTTCCTCAAAATGATTATGTGATATTATAAATAAATTTATATGCTGGTTATATATGATATATATGATATCCAAATCAGGAATTTCATTCTGGATATAACGAACCTTTCACCAAATTAACAACATGTAGGTGTAAGAAGTCTATTTTTGACTTAAGAACCAAATACCGACAAAATGAACTTTATTAACTTAAATGATTACATGATGTTCATAACATGGTATAAAAGGAATAATGAACTTGAAAAAAGTTCTTAAGCAAGTAGATATTAATTCAAGTTTATTATTCAGGATGTTAAGGAACGGTCGGGTCAAGTCGGATACGAGGTAAGGGATCCTACTCCTCTCTTTCTTTTTAAGTACACACTTTTATGTCATTCCTTTTAAAGCTCATCTTTCTTGTTATTGGGATAATCTTTAATATTACACTTACTGTAATTTTTATGTTCATGTGATGAGAGACCCTATTCTCTCTCATCAATCCATTTTGGAAGTTTTGAGTGGCGCCGTTAGGCTGCCGAACTTTCTTAAGAGATCTAACCTCTCTCTTTCTTTTTAAGTACTCTCCTTTATGTCACTTATTTTAAGATCCTCTTTGTAATGTTTGGGGATGTTCTTTTATATTACTCTTGCTGTAAATTTTATTGTAATGTGATGAGATACCCTATTTGATCTCATCAATCCATATTCGGAAGTTTTATGTGGCGCCGTTAGGCTGCCGAGTTTTCGTAAGGGATTTTTCATCTCACTTTTATTCTCGTGAGATTTATGCTACATTTTCCACAAATTCCATTTAGTGGTGTATGTACTGTCCATTATTCTACTCTTTTTGTAATATAATTTCGTTTATGAGTATTTACATCAATGATATATTGTCCTTCTTTCATGGGGTGTATGTTTTGAAAGATACCCAAGTCCGTAAGGGAACCTTTCACCCTCCTCTTTTTTTAAAAGACTTCTTTTGTTGGGTCTTTTAATTTACATATTGTTATGTTGGGATATGTTCTCATATATCCTTATTGATTTAAATTTTATATCCAAGTGATGAGATACACTTTTTATCTCTCATCAACTCATTTTGATGTGATGCCGTTAGGCTGTCAAGGGAACTTTTAACCCAATTTTGATTTCTTTGGGTTCAACATGTAGTCATTGAATATGTCATCCATTGAATACATGTGAATGACCTTTTATTGTTTTACACTTAATATTCACTTATATTGGGTGTATTTATATTTGTCACACATATTTTTGAGATTTATTTTTCCTTAATTTAAGGATACCTTCTTTATAAGGGATTTCATCACATTTGACATTTCTATTGAGGGTTCATTGTTGTTATGAACCAATTCACTCTTATATGGTGTATATACTGTCCTTTGGAGTATTATATCATGAATCCATTTATTCTGATGATATTATAAAGTTCTGACTAAATGTTATTCCTCAATTATTGTATTCAAGTGTCTCTAATTTTGGTAAAACCCCTTTAACCAAAATATCATTTTAAATGTTTTAATTATTTGTTCTTATTAATATCCATGTTTTCATAATGGTTTTAAGTATTTATTTATATGGATATTAATGGTTTAAAATTTTAAGCTTCAAGGTGGTATGGGACACTTGGATTCAAAAATCTCTTTATTAAATGTTTTAAATGGTTTTGGAAATGGTTTCTTTTTGAATGGATTCATTATTTCAATATAATAAAATGTTATATTGTGATTGAAATGTGGAAATGTTATGTTTCCTTTATGCATGTTTTATGTGATACATTTATGTTATGGTTCTTGGGCATTGTTATGAAAACGGGGGGTTCCGTGATAAACTAAGGGCGGGTGAGCCCGATATAGCTCTCCAATGCATTGGGTAACATGAAGGAGTGAAACGTTAAGGTTTCTCTGAAGAGATTTAGGGAATATACTGTGATGGGTATTCCAAACGTAACCAAGAGGGTTACTCCCTACGTAAGAATGTTATGAATGCCTCAAGTTACCCTTATGTCTTATGTTTTCTATGATTTATTCATGGTTTGATGAGGTATGTTAAAGTGCCTTTGTTTTATGGGTAAAGTATGATTTCATTCTTATGTATATATGAACTCATGTTTCCTTTCCATATTTTTATAACCCTTACTGAGATTTTTATGCTCATCCCAAGTTTTTGAAATGTTTTTCACAGGTCAAGGGAAAGGTACATGATGTGATGATAGTGTCAAGGATGTGTCAAGAAAGAATCCGTGTTTTATTTTAAATATGTTTCCGTTGATGGGAAGAATGAATATTGTCTTTTATGTAACCACTTTGTTTAAATGTGGAATGTAATGCAAGTTTCATGATCTAATTCTCTAAAACACTAAACCTGAAAAGATCCTCAATGTGTAATCTTGTAATAACTCAATATTAAGTAAGGTTTAAGGCTGAGGCCTTATAGTTGGTATCAAAGGTCGGTTTAGATAACTTTAGAGGTTAGGGTATTCTCTAAGCATAAGTGACATTACCATAATGGTTAGTATTTCAAAAAGAGTCCTAGTTTTAGATAAAGTGAATGAGTAAGTATATCTTAGTGTTTACCTTCCTCATTAGTACATGATGGTTTTGTTGATATACTCACATTGACATTTCTTTTTTTAGTGAATGGATGGATCTAGCAGACACCAAAGAGACAACAGGTTTGAAGGAAACTGTGGTGGTTCTCTGATTAAGATACTAGATAAAATGGGGGATTCAATGAGGAAACTCGTGGTTGTTCTAAACCAACTATCAAGGAGTCATGATCGACCACTTGAACCTTGGTATGTTCTGTAATGCATCATGTACAAGATGACCAATCGATATGGAAGTTCAGGTAATAATTATAAAGGTAACCATTAGAGTTTATATGATCCTTAATTTTTAGGTAATTATGGGTTACTCTATGATATGATGGAAAATGAAAGGAATTAGATAAACATGAGGTTAAAATATGTTATGATTATTATTGAAGATTTTATCTCATTTTGGGGAATGTTTTAAGAATTATATGGTTTTGGAAAAAGGACAACACACAGACCGTGTGACAACCCGTCGCGTCGGACAAAACCACGGGAATCGAACCCACAACCAAAGTGCGACTGGTATTTATCGCCAACCACTGGACTACGTGAAGTCCCTGGTTAGTTTGACTGATTCATTCTATTTATATGATTTTATGAATTAAGAGTAAGTTGATTTTGGGTCATTTATGAAAATGATTAACCTATCATGGAGGATATGTGATTAGGTTAATTACTTTTCAATACAAGACTTTAGGAGCAACTGATGTTGTTTGGAGATAAATGTTACGATTTAGCTTGGAAGACTATGTGACTAAATCCTTCAAATATTTGGGTTTCAATGTTATATTTTTTTACTTTGAGGAATTTTATGGACAAATTGTTTATCGGATGATCCTAGTTGAACTTTGTGTTTTGTTGGAAAAATTTTGGAGATTAAGCATAGATTTTCTTTTTAAAGGGCTATCCTTTTCTGGATTATCTGACCATGTACTAACATTTTTGTTGGTTTTGGTTAAGGTCTAAAGATATGGGATGTATATAGTTATCTTTGGTGGATTAGGTGATTCTCTAGAAGTTGATTATAGTACTCTTAATGCGAACAAGTCTCCCTAAATACTCGTCTTTTGGAAAAAATATGAGTTTGATTAAGGAATCTAGTAAAAGTTGAAAGTCAAAATGATAAGTGATTATGTTTCCTTATGAATAAATTCCTCAATAAAAAGTAACTTAAAGAAAAAATGTTGTCTATTAATTTTTCTTACTGGGGAACCCAACACCGTTTAACCCATCACAAGTTTGTGATTTTCTTATTGTTAACTTTCTCCTAAACATGTTTTCTATAACTCTCCATCAGAACATGACCCTATGTTTTCTCCTCCATGTCCATATTTTTCTACATGGAATCCTAGTATGGGTTAACTCGGGTGACCTTTGTACTTATCTTTCTTTATTTTAAAGTGATTGTTTTACCGACTCTTGTTCCGATGTGGGACTTTCAAGGATGTTTCCATGCGCAATTTTAAAATTGCGAGGACGCAATTCTCAAAAGGGGGGAAGGATGTAACACCCCAGGTAAATAAAGAATATGACATTTTTATATTTATCCATATTTGTGAATAAAATATTATTATTACTTTAAAGGGGATGCTATGCTCGATGGCGTACCCAACACGCAACAACGAGTTTCTTGGGAATCTTACATTGCACTCTAATAATAAAATAATATTATTTCAAATGGTAGTTAACATGTAGCCGTTGTATTGGTGGGAATGGATAGAAATAACTAAAATATGATTATATATGTTTTTTAATGTTTTTACATTTATCCAATAAAAGCAAAAGGCTTAAAATACGGAGAGAATTCAATTTTAGGCGTATATGCCCTAGTTTTCACTAAAGGTTCACTTATCGCCTTTTGATGGAAAACCGTCATTAAATATAGTTTTGTTCACTCTTTTAAATTTTTTTGGACCAAATAAAACTCTTATTAAGAATCGGGACATCAAAATTTACTTTGTGTATATTTTTGGTATCTTTCCGATAAAGTTCATTTTTTTAATGAATAGTGTAAAATGTTGTATTTTAATTCAAAACCTCTTTTTAATCTAATTTATTTATATGATTAGATTATCTTTTGAATTGGTTTTTAGTTAAATTAGAATATATTTTTACCATTAAGTCCAAGAGTAGCCGTTGGAATTAATTTCACCTTGAAATCAGACTTAAACCAGTGTCAATCTTTTGATACTTATTGTTTCATAAAAACACGCTATTTGCTCTGACAGCGGGAATTAATTATTAAATTAATTAATGTGACTTATATGTTTTGAATTTTGTAAAATAGACTTCATTTTTGAATTCGGAATATTAACTATAGCTTAGGGTGATTTTTTGGGATATTTCTGAAAAACATCAATTTTTGATGAATAGTGACACCACTAAGTGGTACTTATAAAAATTGATTTTTCCGTTTAAATGAAATTTTTCCAACTTTGTGTTTTGAATTTCAAAAATCCAACATACATGGTTTTCATTAAGAAGTAAAATGTGGTTCAATGGGATAAAAATAATTTTTTGGTGAATAGTAACTTATTAAGTTTTTAATCGTGATTAGAGGTAATTAGTGTAGTTTAAGGTAAAAATAATGTTTTAATAATATGAAATGAACTTGACACATGTCCTAACCTCATTGGATGTGTAATGGCCGACCAAGACAATCCATGGGTCAACTTTGGGACCCCATGGAGCCACTTTGGTTGGGAAATGACATAAATAACTTTTTATTTAATGTAAAAGTAAAAATGACACAAACATGATATGTTTTACTAAAACAATTTTTAAGTGGGTTTATACAAGTAAGATATTTTATTATCAATATTAATTGGAAAGCTTTAAAGATTTCCTACATCATAGTAATTTTTTATAATTTTTATACATTAAATAAATTAAATTATTTTTGACATCATAATGATGCAGCGATGACATCATTATCTGACGATTTAAATAAAATGAGAAGATAATGTAAACTATATGACCTAAACATGTCCAAAACTTATTGGATGTGTGGATTTAGAACCCTTATCACCTTATCAACGAATTATATCAATGTGGGACCTTTTAAAACCGAAACACATTTTCAAATAAAGTAATATTCCTTACTTTCCAAAAGTGCCCCTCCTCTCCTCTTATAAAAGGCCCCCACCTCTACCTCATTTCACACACTCCTCAAGCCTTTGGCTCGGCCAACCCCTGCCCATTTACTCTCTCCACATCCCTCTCCTAATCCTAGAGGATTCCTTTTGGGCATAATCCTTTCAAAGGAAGCCTTTAGGCTCAAATCAAAAGGAGTTACACTTTTAAAGGTAATTTTTTCTCTCTTGTTCATTTTGCTTCTCCAACCCCATAAACTCTTTTTATTTTCTTCTTTTGTAACAAAACCAGTATCTTCAATATACTAGGATGTTGTTATATGATTTATTTGAGCTAAACTCTCACACAACTACATCAAATGGTTAAAGAACATACGGTTTCCGTGGATGGTAAAATTCTGCCTCCTGAAACGATGATTGTTCAATACTCATTTAACACCTTCAAATGTGGCCATTATGATGTCACTATTTTTATATATGATATATAATATGTTTATTTTTTCCTTAAGATTCTGTTTTTTTTCATTTTGGGCATACCGTTATGGTTTCCATTATGGGTATACGCGATATCTTCATTTAAGGAAGTGCGGACTACCGCCCCCTCAAAGTGATTTGATTCGTTGTTACCATATGTGGTACGTATAAAGGGTATATTTAATGATATTATATATGATACCATACTGGAATTAAAATAATATTATGTATCATTATGTTTTAATTCCATTAAATATGAAATAGAAATGGAAGTAGTGTTCATGCGTACGTACGACTTACCGTCTCCATGAACGGTACATTTCATTTCTTATCTCAAAATATCATGTACTATTATAAGTACATATATATAATGGATATATATGATGTATGATACATCTAATGGATTAATATAATTCTGGAATTAAAATATACATACCTCTCATATAGTTTTAATTCCATTAATACGACAAAGAAGTGAAAGTAGTGTTCATGCGTACGTACGGCTTACCGTCTCCATGAACGGTGCATTTCATTTCTTTCCTCAAAATGATAATGTGATATTATAAATACATTTATATGCTGGATATATATGATATATATGATATCCAAATCAGGAATGTCATTCTGGATATAATGAACCTTTGACCAAATTAACAACATGTAGGTGTAAGAAGTCTATTTTTGACTTAAGAACCAAATAACGACAAAATGAACATTATTAACTTAAATGATTACATGATGTTCATAACATGGTATAAAAAGAATAATGAACTTGAAAAAGGTTCTTAAGAAAGTAGATATTAACTCAAGTTTATTATTCAGGATGTTAAGGAACGGTCGGGTCAAGTCGGATACGAGGTAAGGGATCCTACTCCTCTCTTTCTTTTTAAGTACACACTTTTATGTCATTCCTTTTAAAGCTCATCTTTCTTGTTATTGGGATGATCTTTAATATTACACTTACTTTAATTTTTATGTTCATGTGATGAGAGACCCTATTCTCTCTCATCAATCCATTTTGGAAGTTTTGAGTGGCGCCGTTAGGCTGCCGAACTTTCTTAAGAGATCTAACCTCTCTCTTTCTTTTTATGTACTCTCCTTTATGTCACTTATTTTAAGCTCCTCTTTGTAATGTTTGGGGATGTTCTTTTATATTCATCTTGCTGTAAATTTTATTGTAATGTGATGAGATACCCTATTTGATCTCATCAATCCATATTCGGAAGTTTTATGTGGCGCCGTTAGGCTGCCGAGTTTTCGTAAGGGATTTTTCATCTCACTTTTATTTTCGTGAGATTTATGCTACATTTTCCACAAATTCCATTTAGTGGTGTATGTACTGTCCATTATTCTACTCTTTTTGTAATATACTTTCGTTTATGAGTATTTACATCAATGATCTATTGTCCTTCTTTCATGGGGTGTATGTTTTGAAAGATACCCAAGTCGGTAAGGGAACCTTTCACCCTTCTCTTTTTTTAAAAGACTTCTTTTGTTGGGTCTTTTAATTTACATATTGTTATGTTGGGATATGTTATCATATATCCTTATTGATGTAAATTTTATTTCCAAGTGATGAGATACACTTTTTATCTCTCATCAACTCATTTTGATGTGATGCCGTTAGGCTGTCAAGGGAACTTTTAACCCAATTTTGATTTCTTTGGGTTCAACATGTAGTCATTGAATATGTCATCAATTGAACATGTGTGAATGACCATTTATTGTTTTACACTTAATATTCACTTATATTGGGTGTATTTATATTTGTCACACATATTTTTGAGATTGATTTGTCCTTAATTTAAGGATACATTCTTTATAAGGGATTTCATCACATTTGACATTTCTATTGAGGGTTCATTGTTGTTATGCACAAATTCACTCTTATATGGTGTATATACTGTCCTTTGGAGTATTATATCATGAATCCATTTATTCTGATGATATTATAAAGTTCTGACTAAATGTTATTCCTCAATTATTGTATTCAAGTGTCTCTAATTTTGGTAAAACCCCTTTAACCAAAATATCATTTTAAATGTTTTAATTATTTGTTCTTATTAATATCCATGTTTTCAAAATGGTTTTAAGTATTTATTTATATGGATATTAATGGTTTAAAATTTTAAGCTTCAAGGTGGTATGGGACACTTGGATTAAAAAATCTCTTTATTAAATGTCTTAAATGGTTTTGGAAATGGTTTCTTTTTGAATGGATTCATTATTTCAATATACTAAAATGTTATATTGTGATTGAAATGTGGAAATGTTATGTTTCCTTTATGCATGTTTTATGTGATACATTTATGTTATGGTTCTTGGGCATTGTTATGAAAACGGGGGGTTACGTGATAAACTAAGGGCGGGTGAGCCCGATATAGCTTTCCAATGCATTGGGTAACGCGAAGGAGTGAAACGTTAAGGTTTCTCCGAAGATATTTAGGGAATATACTGTGATGGGTATTCCAAACGTAACCAAGAGGGTTACTCCCTACGTAAGAATGTTATGAATGCCTCAAGTTACCTTTATGTCTTATGTTTTCTATGATTTATTCATGGTTTGATGAGGTATGTTAAAGTGCCTTTGTTTTATGGGAAAAGTATGATTTCATTATTATGTATATATGAACTCATGTTTCCTTTCCATATTTTGATAACCCTTACTGAGCTTTTTATGCTCATACCAAGTTTTTGAAATGATTTTCACAGGTCAAGGGAAAGGCACATGATGTGATGATAGTGTCAAGGATGTGTCAAGAAAGAATCCGTGTTTTATTTTAAATATGTTTCCGTTGATGGGAAGAATGAATACTGTCTTTTATGTAACCACTTTGTTTAAATGTGGAATGTAATGCAAGTTTCATGATCTAATTCTCTAAAACTCTAAACCTGAAAAGATCCTCAATGTGTAATCTTGTAATAACTCAAGATTAAGTAAGGTTTAAGGCTGGGGCCTTATATTGACCATGATGTATGACCTAGAAACTCTTTTGTATCCTTTCTTAGAAACCCATACATATTTTTTAGAGAACCAAGTCAACCCTTTAGTATATTTTGTTTACCATTATATATGTATTTCATACCATTACCTTGTATTGGGGAACCCTTAAATATTCATTATAGATTCAATAATTTGTCAAAATATCAATCTATAACATGGATAAAATATTATGTATGAGTAAATTATACTTCTGCATTGAGTAATTTTTTAGATTTCCAACAACATGTAACATATAATTTCACCATCCATCTCCAATCTTCTTCACAATATATCAATTCTTATAAAGGCATATCTATCTACTTTAACTCATTACAAATCACCTTAGGTTGTCTTTAAATCTTCTTCAGCCATATCATAATTTTCCTAAGGCAGTTTAAGTATAAAATAACTCCACATTACTTCAATTATAATCTACTACCTCATCCGGATTCATCATTTAGACATTATCCAAGTATCTTATTCATATAACATTAATCCCCACCATATAATAATACTAAGGATAAAACATAAAAAGTGAATTTACCATCTTATACACTAATTTATAATATCCAAATATCATCATGCTCTTTTGAAATATTCTCATATTATTAAATTACTCAAACTTAACGGTTTCTAAAAAAAGATAAATGATTATTCATATAAAATTTCAAATAGTAGCAACCTAAAACCTTTAAATAAATTTTCAAACCATTTCACCAACTCAATAAAGTAGAAAAATCTATGTGAATGGATTTATAACAATATATCTCTTATTATTGTACCTTATATGTTTCTTTGTTATATGAATAATTATGGTAGCTCAATTCCAAGATTCAAGTTGTTTCTTTAGTACATATTCGTTTTTCACAACTCATTATATAATGACACCTTGATTGGGTACTTAACACAATATCTTCTCATTACATGTTTAGGTTCTCCAGACTCATTCCAAGATCATCTTATTAATAAATTTTCACATTATACATAATGAATTAATTATTATTCAAATAAATAAAAAAACAACAGTAAGTGGTTTTAAAAATTATACACTATGGGATTCTAAAAAACTCACAAAACATCAGCACTATTATATCTTGGGTTTTCCATATTGGTATGGGCCATACTATCCCTATTTTTCAATGATAAGTGTCTATTAAGGGGGGTAATTTTACAACACTTATAGAACCTAAAATTCATAAATTGACTTATAGTTTTATTTCCTATACTATTATATTTTGATTGAACTGTGATATTCATCAACTCATACTTGCTCCTCACCCTAGCACTCTGCACATTTTGACAATGGGTCTGAAGACCAAAGATTCCAAACTGCCTTCACTTTATCTAAGGTAATTGAAACCCTATCACACTTAATTTAAAATTTTAATTAATTATATGAATTATTCTAGGAGGTCAAACGGATTGATATAGATAATATAGAAATATACACATAGAACATTATAAAATATATTTATTCCACCTTCTTCAAAACTAGAAAAACGATAGATAATTCTATAAACTACTGACTAGGTTTCTCCTACTGCTTCCTCTTATCCAATATGTACTATTGGGTCTATAAATCTTTTAAAAATCTAGATAAAGACCTGTTAAGTATGTAATTTTTTTTCATGAGGGAAGAACGAGTATCAAGTGGGAGGGTGTGGAAGATCGGTGATGACCCCTCATCTTTGGGAATTGGCATGTGGTGATTTCTTGGTGATATGGTAATGAAGAGAAAGATGGGGGTGATGTGCAACGTGGGTTGGGATCCCATGTCTTGTTGAATATATAAGTGTCACCTTAACATATGTAATAGTTCACATCATGTTGAACATAACATTCACCCATATATTTCTCCTTAACCATGACATTCACTCTTACATATTTATATTTCCATTGTGGAAATGATTATGTAGGATAAGGTGGACCTTTCATAAGAGAAAATGACTCTAACATATTGGATTTTTATCATTAAATATGTTATATAAGCTCTTAGATTCCATTTAAAACTTTTAAGGGACCCTTATATATTGATTAGTGAACCCAAAAAACCCTTATGTATATGTTTTATACCCTTAATTATGAGTTTTTTAGCTTTATTTTGTATGAGATAACCCTTTCATATTCAGTATAGATTCAATATTTTTCAAATTTTAAATCTATACCTCTTATAAAATCTTATATATGAGTAAGTTTCTCATACACATTGAGTGATTTTTTATATTTACAACAACCTTCAATCTATAATTTAAGCAACCTTCCCAAAACATCTTCACATTATATCAATACTTATCAGGGAATCTCGATCCACTTTAACTAATTGCAAATCACCATAGGATATTTCAAAAAAATAGCTATATTATAATTATCCCAATGTATTTGTATAATATAATAACTCCTTAGAGTAATTCAATAATATTCAACTAACTCAAACATATTAAGTGATTCTCCTATCATCATTCATGTATCTTCTTCAGGTGTCATCAGCACTTACCTTATGATAATAATTAGGATAGAACTTTATAAATAGATTTCTTGATTTCTTCACATAGATATAAAATATATAAATCACCCTAATCAATGGAAATATTATCTTCTTATCAATTTCCTAAATCTCAGATGATGATACAAATTTATAAATCATTCTTTAAATAAACTTTCTATTACTAGTAACCCTAAAACTTCAACCAGCTTTTTCAACCATGGAAGGAACTAAATCTAAACATTTTTTTTCATGTAAATGGATCTCCAATAAAATATCCAATGGAAACATCTCATACATATTCCTTTATCATATTAATAATGGCATCAACTCACTTCTAAGATCCAAGGTGTTTATTTGATCATTATTTATTGTTCATAACTCGACATATAATGACACATTGATTGGGTACTTAACTCAATATCTTTTTATAACATGAATTAGTTCTCTAAACTCTAAAAAATCTTCTCTTATCTAAATATATTGACACCATGCTTAATAAATTCATGATTTTTTATAATAAATTAAACCCAACATCCAGTAGTTTTAATAATACGCCCATTTTATTGTTTATCAATACACATACAAAAAAATGTATAAAAATATTTTTTATTTAATTTTATTCTCTCTATCCCCCTTATTAATAATAAATACAGAGAATGGTGAGAGATTTTGGTATCAATTCACTTAAAATATTCTTCCATCAATTATTCCACTCTGAGTTTACATGATAAATTTTTATTGCAAAAAATAATTGAGAATAATTTAGAAAAAAAGATGCCCAACACAAAATCTAGATATGATATCAACTCAAAATTTTCTCATCATAGTTTGTACAAATTTATTTTGTCTAATACTAATTTTTGACCATATTATCATGGTATTTTGAAGTTGAATTTATGCACTTGTCCAAACAAAAAATCAAAAAAAATTAAATCAATTGGTAGACTTAATTTAAAAAATAATCACTTAAAATTTTCAAATTTTTTTAGTCTCTCATTCTATTGACTGATCTTACTTCACTTCCATTATATCCAAATTTTTTATTTTAAAATATGGATGATATAATATTTAAACATAAATATTCAATTACACTTTTAAATAAATTTTTCTACAATTATAGATATATATAAAATTATATATTCTGAATGTTTCTAAAAATCCTCCCCCTCATGGGATACACTCCAAATTCCCTCTATCAAGGTCCATCTCTTCATTAAATAGCTTCTAGATCACTTCCAAGATACTGATGTCAAATATTCCATCTATATTTAACAGCATACTGATTTCATCAATTATCCCCTAGAACACATGCATCACCTTTAATTACTATCATAAAATAAAAACAACATAGTATATATGGGAATAAGTTGGTACTATTTTTCTTATCCTAGATAAAAACAAGGATTAAATTATTTCATCAACCAAGAAACTCTACAGTCTCCAACTCTATTTTTAGGATAACTCTTCATGCCTAATACCTTATTCTTCCAATTATAAATCTTAGGCATCATGATCTTCTTGTACACTTCAAAAATATCTTTATTTATAATATTATTCTTTCCATTATCTATAAAGGCATATGTATCTCCTGGTGAATGGTATTATTTTTTAACATCTCCACTTGGTCTTGTAGTTGGATTAAATAATTATTTGAAATGTGTCTAGCCTATACTAATCCTCAAGAACTCTTGGGTAATCCTTTTTTGATATCCTATAATGAAATTTGATTTCTTATTCATGTATAATATCTTACTTCACTATATAATTTTCATATTTTTGTGGCTCTTATATATTTATTTTTATTGAAAATTGAGATAGAAAAATGATACTTCATTATTTTAGGACCATAGTTCTCTTTTTTCAATATTCTGTATATTTTACCATTAATATTCAAGTTAAACAATTTGGGTAATTTTTTATGAAAATTAAATTAATCTTTAGGGACTAATTACACCGATCCAACCCTTTTATTTGTTATATGGATTGATTTTATTCTTTATTGTGTTAGCTTTCCTCCATCAATAATAACTTCCATGGAAAATTTACAATGGTCCCTGATGTGTCCTATTTTTCTATAAAAAGAAACATTTTATTACTAGGGTAACAACCTTCTCATACGTATTGGGATTTATGTTCTTAACATGTTTATGCTTACCATAACCAAAGGTATTATCACTATCCTTATTCTCTTATTTCGTTCTCAATTTTGTGGTCCTCTCTTCTCAATTTCTTTTTTTTCATGCGTGTGGTGTTATTTTTAGTAATTTCCATTTATTTTCATTCTTACTCTTTTTCTATTGAGTTACATAGTGTTTTAAAAAAAATCATGTTTTTGGGATGTATAGGGGGTGGCACATAGTTGTCACATGGTTAGTGTAAATCGTGTGCCATCCTCTATAAAACGTGTGCACCTTGGTGGTTGGTATATCATGGTCATGTGGCTAGGTGCATTGTAGTGAAATAGTTGGATCAAACCATGTATCCTCCCCTCCCCTTTGGATAGATGTGTCACATGGTGGACTCATGGATTGGCTAATCACATAGCCAAACTGTGTGTCCCTTTGAGTTTTTTTTTGAAATTCTAACTTTTCCCATTCCCATTTTTAACCCTTATTTACCACTCATTTCTCTCATTTAACACCCAAATCCTTATTTGTACCTCCCCCACTTATCCTTTCCCTTATGGAACTAATTACTTGATGATTGGATCTTGGTTATTCTATATTTATCTAATTAATTCCCTCATCTCTTTATCCTTTGGTATCCTCTTCCTTTCTCTTAGCCACTTCTCTCTTCTTTCTTCAGTTTTCTTTTCTTCATTGATTGGTTTGACCTAAAGTGGGTTCAATATCAAATTTTTGAATTTAACTTGATATTTGTGGTGTATTTTATATTTCATAGGATACCTTATTTCTTTTTGTTATGGTTTCTAACAATATTGTGGTGGTCTCAAAGGAAGAGGTAGGTATTTCACTGTTCAACTATTATTTGATGATTTAAATTTTCTTTCCCTAATTTAAAATGGATTCATAAATTGTGGTGGGTTTACAAATGTATGTTTCCAAGTGGGTAGTGCACTTAAATCATTAAAAATAGTTAATCCCATTTTTAAATTCTCAAATATGGTATGTTTGGATAGTGATGAAAATAGTTTTTAATGATAAGGAATTGGTTTGTCTTATGAAATAAAATAGGTCACTTGGGATAACTGGTTACTTAGGTGGTTGGCTATGAATAGTATCTAGGTGAGTTGGTGGGTCCCTGGATTGGGTCTCCCTAGAATGATTATGATGTAACACTAACTAAATAATGTGATGTGGTTGATTACCATTGGACCATGGGTGAGTCCACTCTAAGAGCTCATGTACATGAAGAAATGTGTTCAATAACTGAGATATGATGTACCTAATTAACAATAAACTAGTTTCTTAGAGGTTTCCCATAGTTCTTATCTCATTTTTTATTTGTTTTTCCAATTTTCAACTTTGTGAATTTCCTCACTTTTTTAAAGCTAAAACAATTTTTCAAAATATTTGTTTAACTTCCTATTGAAAACAAGCACTTTTATTTGTCTTATAATTTCTATGCACGGATCATCTGGTTGAATCCTACTTGGAATGACATCTCACACCCAATATACACCCTCAAGTATATAATAACCTTATTTTTTATGAAATTGTTATAGGTAAGACCCTCAATAGAGGTGTTTATGGTGACTCTTTTTAGAAGCCTTACTTTTTGGTAGTTTTTGATGGTGGTGGAATGTTGGGGTGTTAAACCTCATGTAATAATGATGTTATTATTTATATAGATGGGTTTTTATCCACTTTTTTGGATTAATGTAGTTTTTTTATCATTAATGTAAATGTCTTATAAATTTGAATCTTTTATTTTCATTAGTTTATACCATTATGGTAATTGATATATTTTAATGTGTATATTTTATTAATGTTAAGGATATATTTTTCATTATAAAATAATTCTCAAATGATTTCTTCAATGTCTAGAGACTAATATCTACCCTGAAAGGATTGAGAAAATGCTTTGGGACATTCCATGGGTCGGGCTAGTTGTTGGGTTGGATGGAAGCCTGGGTTTTTTCATGAAAAAAATGTATTCATATAATGTTTTACTTTATTTTGGGTCATGTTGTTTTGAATTTTTGGATAGATAGGAGCTAGGGATGTTAGTTCTTGAGGTTCTGGTTGCGAGCAGGGTGTTTATCCAACACACCTCATGACCAGATTCGGGTTACCATGAGATGTTGGGATTTAGTTGAATCCTCCTTCATGTGTAATTTATAGGATTTAGAATGGGAATAAGAAATTAGGTAGGGTGGAGTGGTCTAAATTGTTGATTGAGCTGCTGGGATTTTATTATGGTTTATTTATTCTTATTGGTTTGATTTATTGATGGTTTCTCTTTTTGGTGTTTTGGTTTTCATAACATCATGCCTCCCCAAAGACCTCCCATGTAGCCATGGGAGGTGTTTAGAGAAAATTATCCCTCACTAGATGTTCAATTATTAGTTGAGGCAATGGTTCAAGATATCCATGCCTTGGATCAAGGAGTGTTCTCTGCTCTAGATCAGGCTAAGGAAGCCAAACTAGGTATAGAAAAGGATCGATATTAAGAGTTTCTTAAGAATAATAACCTTTCATTTGGGGAATCACGGGTCCCAAAGAATTATAATTTTGGGTTGATAGTATTGATAGGATATTTGAGTTCCTCATAAATCTAGAAGATGTTAATGTTAAGTGCGATGTGTTTATGTTGGAAGGTTGTAGTCATAGATAGTGGGAGTTGATGGTCCAAGCAGGGAAGAATGAGTGGATGAGATGGAAGGAATTAAATTTTTCATCCATGAGTAGTTTTGTATTGATAATTTGTCACTTTATATGACCTTAGAGTTTATATAACTCTATAAAGGAGAGTTTTCATTGTATGAGTATGCCAACCATTTTGTAGAGCTATACTGTTTTTCTCCAGATGTAGTTTCTAATGAAAAACTGAATACTTAGAATTTTGAAATGGGGTTATAGCTAGAAATTATATCCTAGGACTTCTTATTTAAACTGAATATGTATGATGAGTTGTTTGATCAAAACTTGATGATGGATATTTACCAGACAGTTAAGTTTGGATTCTCTAGGAAACTTCCAACTTTAGTCCAGGGTGGAAGTATCACATCTGAAAATAAAAGAAAATGTGATGATCATGGAATGAAGAGTGGTGGAATATCTTGTTATACACATAAATGTACTTAATTTGAGGTAGAAGGTAGTGGTTCTCTTGTGTGACACCCTAATATTCTAAAAGAACACTATTTTTGATAGTGTATTCAATATGAAACACTAAGTTTTAACGAACTACGATATATTATTAAAATATTATTATATGGCCATCCTAAAATATCCCAAAAATTGACATATTTTAATAGGATTAATTAATTTTTTAAATTTATATAAATTTTCTACTCAATATAAAATTATTTATAAATTCTTGTAAACCAGTCACTCAATTTCAAGCAAAGTTGTTTTATTCAGTGAAAATATGTTTTCTTTAAAAAAAATTATTTCTCTAATAAAATAATATAATTTTTTTCCCACATTTAGAATATTTATATGATAAATTTTACATAATTTTTGAAATCATTATATCTATATTAACTTAAGGTTAAATTTCTTTATTCTTCAGAAAATATTAATTTTTAGTGAGTGGTGAAAAATACATATTTTTATAAAATCGTCCTTTATTTTTAAAAACTTATGAAAATTAAAAGTGCCATTGTTATTTTAATTTGAATTAAAATTAAAATATGTATTATATAGTTATATTTAATACAATTAATTATATTTAAGTAATCTTTATTTTTGAATTTAGTATATGATTAATCTTAGGCTTAAAATACATTTTTATGAAAACTATTTTAAAGTACGTAATGTTTCTCAATTTTAATTAATTAAAATTACATATAATGATGAATGATTTTAATAAAATTTATAGATTACGCGTATATAAAATTTATTTTAAATTTATTTAATTATGATTACTTTTCATATTGTTATTATAATATAATATTATTCTTGAAAAATTCATTTCTTGAAAAACTATTTTTTAACACGTTTGTGGGTTTAATTTAAAATTAAATTATTCTACTTAATTGAGCTGAATTTTGAAAAATGGATTCCATATTTTGAATCATAATAATTTATATTATTTAATAAGGTCAATTTAATTTTTTACTATAATGAATAGTAAAAATAGAAAAAAAAATAAAGCAGCTAAGGTAAAAAAGGGTCTATCATGGGTTAAAATAAAAATTTATATTTTAAAAATTACATAAACTTGTATAGTTCCTATTTTATGGTCATATTTTGACCTTATCACTTATAATTCTTTAAAATGGTTTATTTTTGATCCTGGTTTCATGTGAAAAACAAGGTAGAAATTCTTTCTTTTCAAAAATTCCAAGTGTATCCTTTCCCCCACTTTTAAGAGGTCACCATTTATCCTCTCCTCTTTACACTTAAAAAATACCATTTGTTAAAGAAATAATAGTCCAAATAACTTCCTTAATTACCTAACCTAATTTAAAAATCCTTTTTTTATTATAATTTTAATATAGGAATGATTTATATATAATCATAAAGAGGTGGTCTGAAGAAGAGGTAACGTTCTTAATCAATCATTTTATTTAATTTATCCTTCCATATATTTAAAATATTAGTACAAAATTATGATATAATAACCTCAGTATATTAAATATAATTTTATTTTGTTATGTTAAGTTCGTTATCTACAACCATCTCCTCCTCCCTCAAATGGGAAAGTAAACTGTTGATCATGTTTTCGGCGGAATACCACCTCGCGAACTGATATAATTCATTTTTTATCAAAACTTATCAAAATGGGATAAAATTATATATTTAATAAATATAATATAACTATGATATAATTATACTTTTGGAATTATAATATAACATACACCATCTTACTTTCCATTCTGTAGGGAATATGATAACATCACTCGTCAGTACGGCGAATTACAACCTCACAAAGCGATGTGATTAATTTTTCACTTACACATTACATGGAATTTAATAATGATTAGTTATATGTTTTATATGATATAAATAAAATATTAATCATTATGGAAAACAAATATATCATATACTTTCTTACCTTACCATCCATTGAATAAATGATAATAACATTTGTGTGTACGACAGACTATCGCCTCATGGAGTGATGTGATTGATTTTATTAATGTAACACATGGATGGTATATGAATGATTATTTAATGAAAAAATATGTTATTTATGATATAATTATCATCAAGTAAATTTAAAATAACACTTACCTTTTTTCCATCATTATCTTTGAAAAATGGAAATGTTACTCATGCATGTGTAAGACCTACTGTATCCATGATTGTAACACAGAACATTTTTCAAAAACATATTTCTCGATGGGTTTTAAATGTATAATTTATTTATAAAAATGATAATTATTTCATGATTAAAATTATATATATTATTAAAAATAATAATCTCTTTGACCTTAGTCTACTTACCAAAGTGATTTTGGATATATGAGTTGTTTATTGTTAAAATGTATTATGTGAAATTAATTGGTAAGTAATTGAATATAACATAGTAATAAATAAAATAAAAGGAATAATAGAATTTAAAAAAGGATATTTATAAATTAATTAATTAAAAAAAATTATTATTCATTATAATAAGGAACACATGTGATGATTTGGGCCTGAGGTAAGGGTTTCATCACAAAACTTTCCCTCTTTGAGAAACATGTTGTTTTATGCACCAAATTTATTTTAAATGGTGTATATACATCCCATTTAAATTTTATTTAATGATTTTTTAATAATTCATGGTATTTTATGTCATAATTATTCTACTTCATTCATGGGATGTTATGGTTCAAATTTTTCAGAAGTGGTAAGGGTTTACGTTTCAATATCATTTTAATCAGGATTGTTTTTTCTTGAATTTACACTGTATTAAATTATTTTATCATTTTCTAATAAAAACCATTAATTTTATTATAATTTGGTTATTCATGAAATTTTTAATTAATTGCACCATTTTTCTCTATTTGATAATAAATGTGATTGGGAAAATGTTTTTGAGAAAAACTTACTTTATTTCTCTCTTCGGTCGAAAATAATTTCCTTCTAAATACACATTTTATAAAAATATTTTATAAGACATTTAATATTATAGTATACTTTTTAAAGTCAACTCTATCCTTTTTTTATTTTTAATACATTTTTTAAAATCAATATTCCTTCTTTTTTCCAAACAAGGTACTTTTTACTTTTCTTGTAAAAATTTGAATAGAATATTTGTTTTAACATACAAGAGATGTGCGAAATAACCCACCATCATGACCACTCAACTCTTTGAAGCCTCATTTATAATTTTACATAATTATTTTTAAAGAATTTTTTATATAATATTTTTGATATTTTTTATTTTCCAAAATTTATTTTAATTGTAGATATTTTATTTTTCTCAATAATATTTTTGATATTTTTTTAGTCATAAACATTAACAACCATTTATGTTATGGATTAATTCTAAATTCTATATATATGTATCTCACATATATACCTAACTTATTATATCTTCCTTTTATGGGGTAATACATGCCTTGGTTTCTTCTCTCAAATTCCTTCATCATGAATTTACATCTGATTTTGATATGAAAAAAAATTATGCAAACCAATTTCTTTCCATGGGTTATTTTTATATTTATGCATTATGATTGATTTCATTTACGTGGAACACATAAATTATGGTCATTTTATTATTGGTTCACCCAGATAGCACTCCAATGCATTGGGTAATGTTTTTAGTCCCATGAGACACCATGTATGGTATCAGGGAGTAGACCTAATCCATTATGGGACTTTATGAAAATGTGATATTGTCTAGGAAGTTAGCATTGACTCATGTTTAGGGCATGTTATATGTTTCCACCACTTTCAAATAATGATTTTATCTTATGATAAAGTGTTACTTATGTTATGATTCCTTATGATCACTCATGTGCCTATAATTTTAGGATATCATGTTATACCTTTGAATCATGTGTTAAGATTCCTTATCATGTTTATTTCCTTACTGGGCTTGTAACTCACCCATTTATTTCACATATTCCATATGTTATTCTATGCGGTTTTGAGAGCTCTAATAGATTTTTGAGAAAATTATAGAGATTAAAAAAAAGATGTTTTATTTTATTTTATATTTGGTACCTAATCTTCCAACTATACTAGTCCATTTTGATCCTTAGTTTGTATTTAACAGATTTGTATGTTAAAAAATATGTAATAATATGTGTAAAAGGCTTGTGTTTTTATATTTTGTATCAGAGCAAAGGTTTATATAAATTTGTAACTAGGATGAGAAAAATTTATTGAGTACCCTAGGGATAAGTCTATATATAAGACTAAGTATATAAAAATATCCTTTAATCTTGATGAAGTATAGAGAGAGTAGTTTTCATGAAATTGAATACCTGTCTGGATACTAAAGGTGGATGTGGGTGTAGAACAGATATACCTAGGGGTAATAACTCCAAAATAATTGGGCTTTACTCAAGCTTTACCTGGTACATAATAATGGGTCTTAATGTGCACATGTTTTGATACTCCAAAGGAATATGTTTTGGAAATTCACAAACTCCTCAAAAACAATTATGAAGGACATGAAAAAATTATTAGGTTGGAAAAACTAATTGGATAAATTACCATAGATAACCTAGATTGAAACCTAGAGACTCATAATTTAGGATATACTTATCATTTTTATGTTATTTCTATTGTTTTTTTAACTTTCCCTTTTCTATTTTTATGTATTATCTTCTTGTTTTTTAGTTAATGGTTTGAAATATAAGAACGCATGCCAACAACCAATGTGATGGGAAAAGTAGTGATTTTAATAAAAAAATTCCTAAACTAATGGGAATAGAAGATACAAATCTTGTGATCATACCAAATGATATTTCTCAAATTATGATTATCAAATTGAACATAATGGAATTTTAAAAAACATCAAAGAAGAGAAGGATGGTTTCTTATGGATGTTCAAGTGATAAAGATGAAAAATTAAAGAATATTAATTTTCCTACATGCCAAAAATGTGTGTAGAAGAACCATGGAAAATGAACTAAAGTAATTGTTAGATACTTTATGTGTGGAAAATGAGGAAATAAATTTGCTAATTTCTGAAGAAAAAAAAGAGTATGGTTAAAAATATAAATGGAAATAGTGTTCAACCTAAGGCCCCACTAGTAGTTAAATGTTGTAAATGTGTGGAAATTGTTCATTATCAGATTCAATTCCCTAACCCAAATAATAATTCCTATGGAATTTTATTATTAAAATCATTTAAGTCGGATGATTGAAGTGTTTAGATGTTTGAACTTGAGAATCATGTTGTTAGAGTAATTTTATCATTGGTATTCTTGTTACAAGAATCGTGTAAACTCTAAGGATTATTATGCATTATTTTTTCTTTATGGATTTTAAAGAATATGTTGACTGGTACTAATGATGTATAATTGTTATTTAGTGGTAAGTTTTTAATCTATGTAAAAACACATAATTAAGGAAAATATAATCTTGTATATGTTTGTGATATTGAAGTAATTATAGTTAATTTAAAAAAGGTGATTTCATGGAAAATAATAAGCTGTATAGAAAACCTTCGTCATTAAAAATAATTTATTTGATGAATAATGTAATTCTGAATATGTTCATCATATTATTGAGAATATTATAGGATCAAGTAAAATTATGAATATGATTATCACATATGTTTTTCCATAGTTATAGATAAATGACAACTCACGTATCAGGAAACAACCCATCATATCCTCCAAGGTCATGGGGCATGAACCCACAACTGAAGGGCAATAAGGGTACAAAATATACCACTAGCCTACGTGAAGTGTTAGTTAGTATAACATTTTTTCCTTAAAATATTTGTTAGATAAATATTAAGTTTGTTTTGGAAAAAATATTAGAGGATCAAATATTTTTGAATTTTTTGGATTTTAATATGATTAATGAAATTTTGGGAAATTTTTATTGCATTTAGATAGATACATATATATATATATATATAACCTCTAGGTTTAACATAAAGGATTACTTGGGAATAATGTTATCATTTTTTTATACATGTAAGTTAAATGGTATTATATAACCTTTTATAGTAAAACCTCATTTCTTGTTGAATTTATTTTGTTTATTTGGGATATAGGGTTATTTAATTATGGAACAATACATGCTAAACCTTTGGTTCCATTATATAATTATAGAGATTCATAAATTATTATTCATTTTGGGTATTATCTTATTTTTTTAACCATTTTGGTTTAAATAAAGATTGGAGGAATAGTTTTTTACTCTTTTATGGATCTTATTATCTGCCAAAAGTTAATGATAGTGCTTCAAGTATAAATTTTTTTATTGGATGTTCATTCCTTAGAGTAATATGTGATGTTGAAAGTGATCAAATCATAACCAAAGTATGAAATTATGTTTATGAAATAAAAAGATATTTAGTAAGTATAGGTTTTATATGTACTATATCTTAATAGTAAAAGAATATCTCAACTCTATAAGAAGTATATTTAAAAAAATTTATTTATTATTACCTTTATATCAAATTAATCAATGGTATTTTTATTCTTTGTAGATTTATGGTTTTGTAGATGTTGACATTATCATGATAATACGACTTCTTATAATCAATGATATTGACCACAATTCCTAATTTTTTACCCTTTTCTTCCATTTACATATCTTGACTTTCAACCAATGTTATTATATGTGGAAAACTAATTATTTTATGACCTTATTATTTCCCTTTCCCTCTATTTATGAGAATATTGTTAACCCTTTTTACGATGTGGGTTGTTTTACATAATGAAATTTTCAAATCTAAAACACATGATTACTGATCATAAGTTCAAATTGTAAGGAAACAATTTATTTAAGGTTGATAGAATATAACACACTGAGATTAAAAAAGAACATTATGTTCGATAGCACATTTAACAAGTAATAATTAGTTTAAAAAAACTATGATATATTATTAAAATATTATTATATGATCATTTTAACATAGAACTTACATTATAAAGAATGAATATGATTAAATTATTTATGAAATATATGTAAAGGTTCTAATAAATATAAATTAATTTATAAATTCTAATTTACTAGTCACTTAATTGTAAGAAAAGTCATTTTATTCATAAAAAACATGTCTTCTTTAAAAAAATTATTTTTACTACTTTCTATGAGAAAATAATATAATTAATATTTTAAACTTTTATAAAATTTAGTTTATAAAATGTATTTAATTTCTAAAATAAAAATAAAAATATTATCTTAGGTTAAAATAATTTTATTTTTTGGAAAATATTAATTTTTTAGTGAATAGTGAAAAATACCGATTTTTATAAAATTGTCTTTAATTTTAATAAATTAAGTAATTTAAAAGTTATATTATGACATAAGAATTATTTATTTATATTTAATTCAATTAATTATATTTAATTTCTCTTTATACTAGATTTTAGTATAACTTTTTTCTTAGGATTAAAAACACATTTTTTCTAAAAACTATTTTAAAGTACATAATGTTTCTTAAATTTGATTAATTAAAACAACCCCTAATGAGGAATTATTTAAATGAAATAAATAGATTATAAATATATATATATATTATTTAAAATTAATTTAATTATTAATCTATTTCAGGTAATTATTATAAGATCATCTTATGCTTGAAAATGCATTTCTTGAAAACCCATTTTTTCAACAGATTTGTGGGTTTAATATTTTATTAAATTCATCCAATTATTTGAGTTTAATTTAGAAAAAATTATTCAATATTTTCAATCATAAAAACGTATTTCATCTGATATTTTCAACTTAATTTTTTACCATAATAAATAGTGAAAATAGTAAAAACTAATTATCGTGGCTAAGGTAAAAACAGATTTACGAGGGGGGGTAAAATAAAATGATATTGGTTAAAAATGACCAAAAACATGTTTAATTACTATTTTATAGTAATATTTAGACCTTATGACTTATAATTTTTTAAAATGGCCCATTTTTTATCTTGGTGGCAAGTGATAAATGTGAGTGTGGTCCTTTTTTAAAAAAAATTCAAAGTGTGTCCTCTCCCCCACTTATAAAAGGTAATCTCATCTCCTCTCCTCTTCACACATCCAAACCCCATTGTAGAAAAAAATACCAACCCTAATAACTTCCTTACTTACCTCCCTCATCTTTGCATCCTCGATTTGATTATAAATCCAATATAGGATGGCTTAAGGTATAATCATAAAGATGTGGTTCAAAGTAGAGGGAATATTCTTAACCGAATGTTTTATTTTATTTATTATTACAACTCATTAATATATTATTAAATCATGATGTTAAAATGACCTCAGTATATTCCTTATATTGATATGTTTTTATGTCAAGGTAATTACCTATAACCATCACCTCCTCTCTTAAATGGGATATGAAACTATTGATCGTATGCATGGCAGACTATCACCTCACAAACCTACATAATTATTTTTCCATCACCGCTTCTCAAAAATGGATATAATGATTTATTTAATGTTTATATATTATATTTTTGAAATAATTAAACTTCTTTAAATAAAATATCAAATAAAACCTTCTTACATTCTACTATGTAGGGAATGTGATAACGTCGCTCGTGTATAAGGAGGATTATCGAATCGAGAAGCGATGGGATCCATTTTTCACATAAACATTACATTGAAGGTAATAAGGATTAATTTTATATTTTTATATTATATTAATGAAATATTAATAATTATTTAAAATAAATATATCATATAATTTCTTATCATACAATCTATTGGATAAATGATAATCTCTTTCGTGTGTACAGTGGACTACCGCCTCGTGATGTGATGTGAATGATTTTTCTTAATGCATCACATTGATCGTATATATAAGGTAATTTAAAGAAATAAAATGATATTTATGATAAAATTTTCATGCTTTAATGATAAAATAACACTTACATTCTTTACAATCATGATCATTAAAAAATGGAAATGTTACTCATGCGTGCGTTCAACATATCATCTCTATGACTGTAACATAGTTCATTTTCCATAACCATATTTCATAGTTAGTTTTAAAATTATAATTTATATATAAAAATAATAATTATTTAATTATTAGCATTCTATATCTGATTAGACTATAATAACTTTGACCTTAGTCAACTTACTATAGTGGTTTTTTATATATGAGTCATTTATCATTGAAACATCCGATGTGAAATTAATTGGTTAAGAAATTGAATTTGACATAATAAAAAATAAAATAAAAGGGAAAATAAAAATAAAAAAAATTATTAATAAATTAAATAACTAACATAATTTTATTATTCTGAAATATAAGGAATTCACGTGTTGATTCGGTCTCGAGGAAAGTGTTTCGTCTCAGGACATCCTTCTTTGAGACACATGTTCTTTTATGCACCAAATTTATTTTATATGTTATATATATTGCACATTTAAATTGTATATCATGAATCATTCATAATCTATGTTATTTTAAGTTATGATTCATCTAAATTATTTATGGGAAGTTAGGATTAAAAATCTACCAAATATGTAATAGTTCATGTTTCAATCTCATTTCAATTGGGATTGTTTTTTCACGAATTAATGTTATATATAATTATTTGATCATTTTATAATAAAACCCTTTCATTAAATTATCCAATATTCATTCATGAAATTTTAGATTAATATTAATATTTTCATCTCTTTGGTACTTAAAGTGATTGACATTTTTTTTGAGAAAAGCTAAGTTCATTTCTCTCTTCAATAGAAAATCCTTTTCTTTCAAATCCGTGTTTTCTAAAAATGCATTCAAAAATGTTTTCATATTATCCTATGATTGTTTAAATTTATTTTTAAACATGATTTTATTTTTAGAAAATGTTTTAAAAGGAATATTCCCTTAATTTTATAAACAAGGTACAATCAACTTTTCTTACAAAAAATGTGAAATAAATATTTGTTATAACATACTCAGTATGTATAGAATTTCCCAGCATCATGACCACTAAAAACATTTATGATTAATTTATATGTTCCAATAGATATATTTAAAGTAAAAAAATTCTATAATATTTTGGAGATTTTTATTTTTTCAAAATTGATTTTCAAAGTGGAAATAACATTTTCCCAAAGAATGTTTTTAATCATTTTATATTCATCAATGAAAAAAATATTTAATATTATGGATTTCTTTTAAATTCGATATATGTCTATCACATATATACCAAGATTATTCCCTATTTCTATGATGGGGTAAATTTCTTAATCTCATATCTTTAATTCCATCATCATGAAATTTCCTTTGACTATGATATGAGACAAGATTATGAAACCTATTTTCATTCCATGGGTTATTCTTATGTTTATGCCTTATGATTGATTTCCTTTTAAATGGAAAACATAAATCATGAAAATGTTATGATGGGTGCACCCAAATATCTCTCCAATGAATTTGTTAATGTTTTAGTCTCATGAGGCATCATGTATGTGATTTGGGAGTAAACCTAATCTATTATGGGACTTTTTCCACTTTGATTTTGTCTAGGCAGTTAGCCTTGACTCGTGTTTATGCCATTTTATATGTTTCCACCACTTTACTAAGATGTTATGATCTTATGATACCATGTTATTTATGTTATACTTCCTTTTTATTACTCATGTGCCTCCTCTTTTATGATTTCATGTTATACCCACGACTCACATGTTATGCTTCATAATCATGTTTATTTCAATACTGGGATTCTCAGATCTCCCTTATCTTTCATGTATTCCCCTAGTTATCCTATGCAGTTTTAGGAGATCAAATGCAATTAGGATTTAATTATGGATATAATAAATAAGTTTTTTCTTAGTTTTTTTGTACCAACTCTTCCAACGACACTAGATATTTTTGATCCTCGGTTTGTAATTAATATATTTTTATGTTAAAAATTATGTAATAATATGTGTAAAGGATTAGGTTCCAATATGTTGTGCACCATAATTTTGGTAAGTTATGACACATGAAATCCATCTTTCCAGTCCCACCCAGGTAATGTTTTCCTTGAAGATATATTGGTCATCTATAGAAGTTCATCAAAGAATCCCCTCCTTCCCAAAGTAGTGTAGGCTCTATAGCACCTTAGGGATCAGTAACCCGGTCTGATGCATCCAAGGACTTAGGGTCTCATTCTAGTTGGAATGGTGAAAATTATAGATCATCATATGGTAATATTCATCTTAAGGTAGAGAAGCAAGTTAATAATAAACCATAGGCATAGACAAGGATGAATAACCTTCACGTTATGGACCAGGCAACAGTGGAATTAGATGTAATACCTGAAATATTTTTCAGTATTTTTCTTATTGTTTCATCTATATCTATTACTTTGTTCAATATGGGTTATTATAATTCATTAATTTCTACTCATCTTTTGTATTTTTTGAAAATTATGATTGAGATTATGTCTTATAACAAGGAGTTGGTTATGCTTCTTAGAAAAAATAAGAACCAAGGATTCAGGTGTCCATCTTGTATGGTCACCCTATCCGAGGTAGGGTTGAAGTGGGATTTCATTATCCTATAAATGGACTGCATTGACATGATCTTAGGAATTTATTAGATGAACCTCTTCAAGGCCCATATCAATTTCTATCATCGGTGGGTAACCTTCATAGATTTTGATGGGAGAACTTGAGTTTTACTAGGTGAATGGGACTCATGGTTAGGACAAGCTGGACCTCCATTCCCAAATTTTGGAAGTCTTACTTATTAGGAGTTTTTTATCATATTGTAAAATTATATGAGGGTTTCTATGAGTGGGATTCCTCCCATGGTAGATGAGTTTATTAATGTGTTCTCAAGTAATTTATCAAGCCTTCCACTAGGATAGTATGTGGAGATCAATATCGATTTTGTTCTAGGGACACAACCAATATCTATTCTCACATATCATATGGACCCAAAAAACTTTAGATAATTAAATATAAATCTGGATGATTTAGAATCCAAAGGGTTCATTCACCTAATCATATATCAATAGTCATCTCCAATGCCTTTTTCGAAGAAGGATGATGGATCACTCAAGTTGTGTATTGATTACTGGATTTCGAATCAGGTAACTACCAAAATAAATACCACTTTCTCCATATCGATGATATATTTGAACATATTAAGGGTGAAACGTGGTTATATAAAATTTACCACCATTCTAGGTATCACTAGGTCAGGATAAGAGAATCATATTTTCCCAAGATAGATTTTGGTTATAGGTCAGACCATTTTGGGTATCTGATTATGCCATTTTGGGTTGACGAATTTCCTTATGTTCCTCATGTATCTTATGAATCAAGTTCTCCATAAATAAATTAATTCCTTCATCATGGTGTTTGGGTATGAAATCCTAGTCTTATTATGGTAGGAAGAGGAGCACATGAATCATATTTAAAGTTTTCTAGGCACATTATGATATCCTGATCTTTATGAAAAAATCTCAAAGTGGGTTTTCTAGATCTAGGAATTTATTTTTCTTTCCTATGTAATTTTATAACATGAGTTTTATATTGATACAGAGAAAATAAAGATAGTGATTTCATGTGAGGATATGAGGAATGTATTTGAGATCAGGAGATTCTTTGCCCTGGATAGATATTATGGGTAGTTTTTAGAGAATTTCTCCTGGTTTGCTTCATTGATGACAGATCTCACCCAGAACGGGGTAAATTGTGTTTGGTGTATAGAATGCCTGACATATTTTTAGGATATTAAGTGATGGTAGAATAATACCCCTATTATGATTTTAATTGAATATGGAAAGGGGTAAGATGTTTATTGTTATGCTTCAAGTACATCTCACAGTTTCATGATAATGAAGGATTACCATGTAGTAGTGTATAGATCTTTCCAACTCTGACCATAAGAAAATAATTACCTAAATCATGTCCTTGATATTAAAGTATTTATGTATGCCTTCAAATATTAGAATCACTGTATTTTCTGGGAAAAAATTATAGTCCATTCAAACCCTAAGAGTTTGAGAAAAAATTTCTATTATAAGGATTTGAACCTTAGGTAGTGGTGATGGATTGAGTACCTTCCACAATTTTAATTTATTATCATCTGTAAAAACCAAAAGATTATAAATGATATTTGTATCATGAAGTAAATGTGTTTTATAATGTACTATATAATATTATACATATATCTGATAATGAATCTGGAAAAAATAGTTCATTAATAAATACTATTACATTAGTCAGTTATGAAACCAATTAAAATTCCAAAAATTATAACAAGACAAAAAATATAAAATATAAAAACTGAAATGGGACAATATAGATCACCCCAATTTTATATAATCATCACCCCCACTGCCAAAAATATATAATAGAAAAAAAATATTAGTAAAGTAATCAACATCTTATAAAATTAAAATATAACCTTAGGAGGAATTTTATGGAATGTTGAGTGAAATAATAAAAGTATTTATAGGAGGTAATGTGACTGTTGGAATAGTAACCTGACTATTAGAATAGTAATTCTACCTAAAAATAATAAATTGTGATATAAATAATATCTGTCATGATTAATTTAAGTAAATATAAATATTATAATACCAAAAACTATCATTATTAAAATACTCAAAGAAAATATAAGCACATTTTTAATAAACTATATTTTAAAGGATACCATAAAAATCATAATTTTTATATTAAAATTTAAAAATACCTATGTTAGTAATTTATTTTGATAAAATTAATATAATATTTGAAATCATTACATCTAAATTTTTCAAGGGTTATTTTTTGATAATTTTTTGAAAGACTTCAATTTTCAGGTGAATACTAAAAATACAATTTTCACATAACTGGTGTGTCTTAAATTACATTATTCATGATGTAATATTGATCTAATCATTTATAAAACTTTAGGTTAAGCCGTGATATTTTTAATTTCATAAATTAATCATTAAAATAAGATAAAATTAATTTCTAAACCTAATAATAACTTTCCAAAACCTAAATTTAAATGTGATTCCTTAAAATAACAATTTCTCTTATTTTCCACTTTCCATTTCATTAAAACAATGAATTCTAATTATAAAATGTATTTAAAGTTTTAAACTAATTATATTATATTTACATATGATTTATATTTTCAAAAATTCACTATTACATGTATTGAATTTGATATAATATTTTATTCAATATTTTATTTTAAAAATACCCATCACCTTAGGTATAAATAACTCATCTCCCTCCCCTTGGAAAATTACACATCCCCAAATTTGAAAAATCCTAAACTCTAAAAATATGATTCCTATAAAGACCATTGGAATACCAAGGTACTTTATGGATCAAAAAAATTGTATTCATGAAGGGAGTTTTATTTTTGTACAAGATAAGTTACAAAGAGGATTAAGTAAGTTTCAATCAACTCTTCTCTTTTTCTTCTCTTCTTCTTATTCTATTTATTTTTTCACCACCCATTTCAAAACCAACCCTTATAATATTAATTAGTAAATAATTTAACATTATATTAATTGGTTTAATCTACTTTAAGTATCATATTTAAGATATATATAAATTTTAAACCTCATTTTCCCACTCTCTAGACAATGTCCCACCAAAGGTCGGTTAACCACATACGAAGACATTTCCTTGTAAACACTTATAAAAAATCATGGGTGGATATTATTTATTTATATATATTGTATAAAACATGTAATTACATATATTATAATATACTAGAATTAATCCACCTATTGTATAAATACTTTGAAAAAAAATTGCAGAATCGAAACAATATGGTATATTTTTAAGGAAAACATGATATCAAAATGCTTCAAAATAAACAAATTAAATTAATAAATATAATCCAAGGGATATTATTAAAAAATATTATAACAAATTAAAATAATTTACTTCTTCAACTATGTTTTATTAATCCTATTTTTATTATTCAGGAGGCTGAAAAGCGACAAAATAAGCTGGGAATTAAGGTAAGGAGATTCTCGAACCTAACTCCCTTTCTTTGGGTTATAACTATTTCATGAAATAATTTTTTTGTATATACCTATAATTTTCCATAAATATCATTTCATTATTCTTACCTTTTATTAAGGATATGAATGCTTCCACCATTATTTTTAATCAAAAAACAAATGTTTTCCAAAAAAATATTTTTCATTACAAAACAAGTATTTAACTCCTAATTATTTTTTTACCCTAATAAAAATGACCTTTTATTACAAATTATGATCTTACTTTTTAATTTTGGAACCCAAAATTTTATTCATTAATGTATTCTTGATTAAATAATTATGAAACCCATTATTTCAATGGGTTATTTTATGACTATGACTCTTATACATTATATGTGGAATGCATGATTTTTTAAATATTATGATGTGATGGGAGGGATCAGAATTATAAATCCCTTCAATTCACTGGGTAATATTGTTTATCATATAAGACAATGTTTATTATAAATTAAAAATATTATATATTTTTCACAATTATGATGTTATGATTATGCACATATGTTATGCGTAAACATGATGCTATCTTTGTTCATAATTATGTGTGGTATTTTGACATTAAGAAATAATGTTTCGTTTTTGTGAATTGCCACATTCCATGCCTTTATCAAAATTTTCCTTCATGATGTTGATGATGATTCTATAATTATTTTACTATTATGATGATTGTGTTCACTCATGTTATATTGATTCATGTCCCTGGTTCATCCTTTTACTAGGATTTTAGCTCACCCTATTTATTTGATGTATATTCTCAGGTGACTGCATATATTAAGAAGACCATAAGCTTTAGAAGGATAAAGAATATGATTTTAAATAAATTTTTATGTTTTATTATTTATAATTGATGTATGATCCTAAATTACCCAATATATTAAACTATTGTGTCCTGGATTGTAATGATATTATGTTTTTTATCTTTAAAATGATGTAATAGTGTTTAATGAAAACGTAGGGTCACTATAGTTGGTATCAGAGCATAGTTTAGTTAATTTGGGAATTTGAATTAGATAATTTTAGTGAAAATCCCTAATATAAGTCTGATTATATGAAAATATCCAATAAAATTTGTTTTAAAAAAAAGGCTAAACATAGAGATCCCTAAGATATTCCATTAGTTTTAGTTGTGTAAAGGAATAAATTATTTATTCATGATTTGTTGGCCTACATCTTGTTCGAAAATTTTCTATTTTAGAAAATGGTGGGAACCAGGATAAACTAGGACAACAACCTATGTGACGTAATATTCAATGATTGTCCAAATGATATCCCTAATTCCATTGTAGGTGGAGTTGAAAACATTGTTTCTATGCATATCCAGTTGTCTTAGGATATGTATAAGAACCTAAACAATGTGAAGTGTTTTCCTTTACCTAAGAAGGATAAATTGACCATTGATTCCATTATATAGAAATGAAAACCTAAATTTATTTGATCTTTTGATTCACTTTTTGTGGGGAATATGATTAACTCATAGAGAAGATCTTTTATGTGCTCTATTGTTCTGAGAACGAGAATGAGACTATGAACATCTATTGTTTTGATAGAGAATCCAATAAATGGTGGGTGTTAATAAATAACACCAAGTCAAAGGATGAAATGGAGGATATGTAATGGAAATTATTTAATAAAATATATTTTATCATTATTTCCCTCAAAATATTCAAAAAACACAGATAAAGAATTCATATATCTGAAGAAAAAGGAAGGTGAATCGGTCACGAAATATAAGGTAAACTTCAAAAGGATTTCAAGATAAGCATCAATTTTTCTTATCAACAATGATAGAAAAATAAATATATTATTTAGTGGTCTAAAACTGTAACACTCAAAGTTTCCACGATACACTTCTCTTTGAATAATTCAATAGCTTGCAATGTACGCATCTCCAAGTTCTAGCACCCCACGACCAATCAAACTAACCATTTAAAAAGAATTTGTGAATAGTAATACCCACTTTTTGAAATTATATAAATTATATTTTTTAAAATGGACTTAATTTTTGGATTTGTAATATCAAAATTAGCTTATGGTGAATTTTTGGTTTTTTCTGAAAACTTTCAATTTTTGAGGAATAGTGAAAAACACTGCGTTATTGTTTAAAAACGGACTTTTTATTTAAATAATTATTTTTAAATTGAAATTTATTTTAAATTAAAAATAGATACATAATACCTATATTAATCCATGGTAATTTATTGGAGTCATATTATAATAATATTAGATATAGAAAATATTATTAAACTTTTTAACGTCTTTTACACACCTTCTAGGCACATTTGTAAATTTGCATAAAACATAATTTTATCACTACTGTGAATTGAATTTAAGAAATTTGAGACACACAGTTGACATCAATAAGTAAAATGTTGTTCAATAGGATGAAAATACGTTTTAGTGAATAGTAACTTTTGAATTTTATTTACCACAATTAAAAGTAAATAGGGTTATTAAATGTAAAATTAATGTTATAATTACCCAAAAACATGTCCTAATTCAGTTGGATAATTTGTTTTCGACCAAAATCAACCTTATGAAAAAATAGGACCTTTTTATCCATTTAGGTAAGATTAGGACATTTATTATATTTTATTTAAAGAAGAGTTGAAAGTGTTAAATTCAAAATTCAATAACTAAAACATTTTTAATATAAGTTTATACTTAAGATAAATTTAACTACAAATATTCATTATAAATATAAGAATATTTTCTATTTCATAGTATTTTATTTCTAATTTTTATACATTAAATAATTAAATTTATTTATGACAAAATAATGAAGCAGTAATTACCTTATTAATGAAAGATTAAAATAATTTATATTATAAATATTAAAATAAATGTAAATTGAAAATTTTGATGTCATCCACGAATTTTCTAGGTTAATATCACATTTTAGGGTTGATTCAATGTATTTGGTTTTCAGGAATCAAGTTTTTATGACTAACAAAAAACAAAAACTAAATAGTGTCAAAATTGACATAAATAAGTTTTTAAAACAAATACTATTTTATTAAATGATATAATATCCTAAAAATATAAGATTCATCCAAATGACTTAAATAAGGTTATATATGTCATTAATGAACCAATTTCGGTTCTCTTGTCATTTTATAGTAAGTTTATTGACTATGTAATATAAAAATACAAGAAGACATGGTAAATGTTAAACTATTTAAATAAGAGTTAAATATAAAAGATAAGGTTAATATGGTGACCTAAACATGTCTAAAACCTATTGGTTGAGAATATTTCAACCCATCCCCATCTTATACTCTAAATAAATCTGTTTCTACAATTAGAAACCGAAAATGATTTTATAATAAATTAATATTTCAAGCTCTTTTTAAAGTGCCCCTCACCTCTCTTATAAAAGGGTACTACCCTTTATCTCAAATTCACACCACCAAATCCATTTGTCTCAGAAAAAACCTACTCAAATCTCCTCCCAACTACCCACACTTAAACCTAGAGTCCTTAGTTTGATCAGAAATCCAACCTAAGGATCCCCTTTGTTCAAATCAAAAGGAAGAACCCAAAGAAGAGGTAATTATTTCATCACCTCTTTCAAAGTTCTTTTCTTATTCCCCTTCCACTTTATTTGTTGTTTCGATAATAAAATAATAACTCTCATACCTTATACATAATGATATTTTATTATAAATATGTTACAAACTTATTCATTATTATATCCATCTTATGAATGACAAAGTCACCATACGTTCATACGTACGGCTTACCATCTCCACGTCATCGTGTAGTTTGTTATTCAACAATTCATTATTTGGATGGGTATAATAATGATGTATAATTGATGTAAATAATAAATATAACATGTTATGGATTATTTATATATAATATACCATCCAATCACATACGATTTCACCATCAATAGAATGATATTGTTGCTCGTGCGTACATATGGCTTACCGTAATCCACGACACGATAAGATTTCATTCCCCATCGTAACCATTAAAGAATAATTTTAATTTAATGATTAAAAAAATAATTTTTAGGAACTTAATAGCATTCAATATATGAATAAAATATATCCTATCCATAATGAAAATCACTTACGTAACAAAGCATATGAAGGAAAATGTATCAGTTAACACCCGAAACAATGATACTACTGAAATATTATTAAAATATCAGTATTAGAGGATCATATATGATATAATATTTATATATGTGGTTCTTTTATAATTTAATAACAATTATTTAACTATTATACATGATTTTAATATACCCTCGACTAAGGAAAAGTAGAAGGTAAGGGGTTTTCATCTCACTTTTTATTCCTGTGAGATTCATGCTATATTTTCTATTATTTCCATTTGTATGGTGTATGTACTACCCGTGATTGTTTTCCTGGTCTAATATACTTTAATTTATGGTTATTTACATCTTCATATTATGATCCTTCTTTCATGAGGTGTATGTTTGGTAAGTTACCAAATCTTTAAGGGAATTTCTAATTTCAATTTCTACTCATTGCGTATTACGCATACTTCATTGATTATTTTACTCCAAGATTATGTTTGGAATCACTATTTATTTATTTATGTAGTAATTTCCACTCCCCTTTGTGTAGATATACTTTTGAAACACATAATCATTCTATTTATAAATTCTCAAGTCATTGATATGAACTTGATAAGGGTAATCTTAACTCAATTTCCATTCATTGAGTTAAACATCCTAGTCATTGTTTTTTTACAAGAACATGTGTGAATGTCCTCTCATCTATTTATAATGAATATCCAATAATATTTAGTGTATTTATATTTGACATACATAATGATGTCATTGATTTTTTCCTTAATCTAAGGATACAATCTTTATAAGGGATTTCAACTCAATTTACATTCCATTGAGAATTATTTGTTGTTATTCGCCAATTCACTTTTATATGGTGTATATAATGTCCTTTGAAAAATTATATCATTAATCCCATTATTCTCATGGTATTATAATATTTTGATTAATTTTATTCCTTAATTATTTATATTCAAGTGTCTCTAATTTGGTTAGGAACTCTTTAACTAAAATATAATTTTAATGATTTATTCTTCTTAATCTTTCTCATTAATGTCCATGTTTTAAAAAAATGGTTTTAAGGATTTATTTATATGGACATGAACATTTTGAAATTAAAATTCCTTTAAAAAGTTTTAAATTGGTATGGGACACTTTGATTTAAAAATGTCTTTTAAATGAATTCTTTGATAAATAGTGCAACTTTAAAATGTTTTCAAGAAAAAGGTTATATTTCTCTTAAATAGTTTTACTGATTATTTTCATATATGGCAATATACTTCATTGTATTTTATTCTTGATTGGTGTTGATTTACTATAATAAAATCTTCCATATTTTATTGAATGAGTTATGTTTGACTGTGGATGTGCTATTTTTATACCATTCATGGTTTTTGGTTAAAATATTAACATTCTGTATGCTAGTTTTAATACGAATGTTTAGTTTATGTTTCACCCTGTTCATATGAGGAATGAATTGGACTTAGTAAGTGACGGGCGGGGCCTGCTATATCCCCTCGATGCATCAGTAGGTCTCATGAGACAAATTAGTGTCTTGGCACAAGGCCTTGATAAAAATTTTATTTTTAGTCTTGGCACGAGGCCTTGAATATGCGTTTATGATGTTCGGAATTATGCTTCTATCATTATGAAATTAGTTATTGACATAACATGTGATTATTCCACTAGTAAAATATCTATGTGAATAATTAAATGGAATTATTTGATTTATCTTTTCCATATTATGCTGAAGTTTAATTTTAAAAGGCATGTGTTTTAGTCTTATACATTGGCTTAAATTTTTATTCTTATTTATGATAGTTTCCTCTATATTATTATCCATACTGAGCATCTTAGATCACCCCTTTCTTATGTTTTATTCTTCCCTGGATGCAAAGAATAATATTATGACTGGCCTGCAGTAATAGGCTAAGGGACATGAGTGAGTTAAAAGGAGACACAATGTTACTTTTTCATTTCAGAATGTAATGTAAAACTTATATATGTATCTAGTACTTCAAAGGATACTAAAATGATCATTATTTTGGGACTTGATCTCTTGTGATCATTCCAATGTTATGTAATAATGCACCGACTTTGGGTAACTCAGGTCAGGGCATTACAGAAACTACACCTTAAAAATTTTATAGCTATCTAATATTTTCAAAGTTATGAAGAAGTACTTTGATGTGATATCAAAGTATAGATAGAGTGCAGAGAATGGTCCCATGGTTATGGAGGTAAGAAGAGAATAATGGAGTTTAAAGCTAGTCGGTAAAATAAAAATGGAGGAAAGAGGATCCAACTACCCACATGTGAAAAATGTGGGAAAAAATAGTGGTAATTTTCTCAAAGGGATAGGGAAATGCTTTATCTTTTGGAGAGAATTCCACCAAGCTCATGAATTTTAAAGAGAAATAAATATGTTGACCAACATGATAGAATAAAATAAGTCACCTCCTATTTCACCTCCCATTGTTCAATGCTTAAACTGAAGGGAAAAAGAGAATTATCAAATCCAGTGCACTAAACCATGATTCCTTGAGGGTAATTAATGTCAGTAACTACCAATGAAAAAGGATAAAGGGGATGTTTATGTGATCACTGGTGTTAAAGTGTAGTGTGAAAATGATGTTGTACAAGGTACACTCCCTATTCACTCAATAATGGAAACAAATTTATTTTATTCTCATTCTATGCATTCCTTTATATCCTCCATGTTTTCTAGAGCTGTTGAATCGAATCCATGATACCTTGAAGTAGATATATCTATAAAAAACTTATGGGGAAATCATTACAACACATGTGTTGGATTATTCTCATGTTAGAATATGGGGGAATATTCATCAATCAAATATCATAATCCTACCCTTGGTGAAATTCAATACTATATTAGGAATGGATTATCTCTCATTATATAGATAATACAACAACTAATAGGAAAATGAAACCTATTTCCATATTTTGATCTATCCCACACTCTTTTAAAAATGAGAGGAAGATCATGAATCTCCTTTGGAAAATCCCTCAATGGTGTAGGTGTTAATACCCTGTGAAGAAGCACACCACACTAAAATGGTAAAGTTAGAGGAAGGTATTAACCTAAAGTAAATTCCCATTATTAGGGAATACAATGATCTATTTCTTAAAGATTTATGCAAACTTCCTCTGAAGTTTTAGGTAGATTTATCAAATGAACTTATACCCAGTGCCACTCCTATCTCCAAATTCCCCTATAGGATAGCTCTAATAGAACTAGGGGAGTTAAATAATAAGCTATAAGAGAACTTGTACAAAGGTTCCATACACCCAAGTGTATCACCATAGGGATTGCCATTTCTCTTCATAAATAAGAAGGATGGATCAATGTGGCTATGTGTTTATTTTCAAGAGTTCAACAAGATCCTCATAAAGAAAAAGTATCTTCTTCTAAGGATTTATGACTTGTTTGATCAACTATGAGGAGATCAGTACTTCTCAAAGTTGGATATTTATTCTGGATATCATCACCTAAAGGTGAAGAATAAATATTTTCAAAATACTATTTTCTGTAAAATTTATTGTAACTTTGAGTTCATAGTGATGCCCTTAAAACTTAGAAATTACCCAATATTATTCATAGATTTGATTAATATATTATTTAGATACTATCTTTAAAATATTATGGTAGTCTTTATCGATGATATTATCATCTACTCCAAGAGTTAATAGGAACATGAATAGAATCTAAGTATTATTATAGAAACATTAAGAAAGGTGAAGATGTATGCTAAGATTGGTAAGTGAGACTTTTAGATGAGACAAGTCACATTCTTGGATGAATTTCAATCTATTTTTACACTAAATTCTTAATAAACCAATATAATGTAAAATTGTATTAAAAAAAGAGGGTGAAAGTTATTTATTATTAACATATACAAGATATTTATTGGAGTGGGTTAAATTTAAGGTTAATTTACTATGTTTGTGGTTGAAATCTAGTTTACTGTGAAAATATACAATTTGAATTTAAATATATTTTAATATTGTAAATTTAAAATGAACAACTTAAAACTCATATAAATATAACATATGGGATAAAAATTTGGAAGGATTTTAAATGTTCAAGTAAATTTATTTTATAAATTTATTATATTTTATTTCAATAATATTAGTGTTGTTTTGTATGATTTTATTTTGATTTAAAAATGAACTAATTTCTTATTATTTTACAATTTTTAGTTTCATTTTTTTCTGTTTAGTTAATCTGCCTCATTATTTTGTTTGTTATAATCAACCTTTACTAGTTATAACATCACTAGTTTAAACCTATGTGAGTTTTTTAACTCCTACATATAGCCTTTACCATTTTTTTAATTGTAACTTAAGTGTTAATTATTTTTGAGTTTAGGTATTCATATTGTTTTCATATTTAATTGCCTTGTATTATTATTTTCCAATTTTAATTATTCAGCATGAATTCATGAAAAGTTATCTTTAATTATGTTTTATTAAAAATATTCTCAATTTAATATTTTGGATCACTTTTATCCTACTAGGTTATGTCCTTTCACATGGATCTATTGTTTGGGCTCCTATATTCATCCCAAGGTTATTTTCCACACATATAAGAAATTTATTGAATTGACTTAAATTTAATGTTAATTTACTATGGATAGATGAAATATGGTTTATTTTATAAATATACCATGTTGATTGAAATATAGTTTATTGGTTTATATTTAAGATGCATGATAAAAATATCATGTAAATATAACATGCATGATGAAATGTTGGAAGGATTTTCAATGTTCAAGTAAATTTATTATGTAAATATATTATCTTTGATGTCCATAATGTTAATATTTTTTGCATGAATTAATTATTATTTAAAAATTAAACTAATTTAATATTAGTTTAAAATTTATATTTACATGATTTCATATTTCATTAATTTGACTCATTATGTTGTTTTTCATGGTCAATATTGACAGGTTATGTGATCATTGGTTTAGTCCAACATGAGTTGTTTTTTATTTATATGTGGAGACTTTATGATTTGGTTTATTCTAACATAAGTTTAACTTATTCATATGTGGGGAAATTATTTTATATTTTCATTACACATGTTAATTACTTCACCTGACATGTGGGAAAAAAATCTATAAGTCATTTTTGACATGTAGGAATCAAGATCACCTCAGTCGGACACACGGTGTGACCAATATGACTCCATGTGTGTCTATTTATTTAAAATTATTATTAATTTTAGTAAAAAGAACAAGTGACATACTCAAAATTGAGAAAATGAATTCATATTATTTCAATACCTTAGAAAAACGATTCATAAGTCATTTTTGATGTGTTGGAATCAACCACAATTCAATCTTACACATGGTGTGACTAGTATGACTCCAAGTGCATCTTTTTTATTTAAAATTGACATTAACTTTAGTAAAAAGAACAATTGCACACTGAAAACTAAGAAAATTATTTCTTCTTGTTTTGATACTTTAGAAAAACAATCTTTAATCCATTTTTGAGGAGTATGAATCATCTGCACCTCAATATAATGCATGGTGAAACACATATGTATCAAAGTGTTTGTTATCAGTTTAAAATTTTCAGTTTACTTCAAAACATGTGTTACTCAATAAATCAAACCAAACATGATCTGATTGTCTTGATAATTAAATAAAAAAATTCATAAGTTAGTTGTGAAATTTAGCAAGAAGTCTCATATCAAACTGACACATGATGTGACTGGTATGACTCAAAGTGTGTGTTTCAGTTTCAAATGACATTATAGTAATAAGAATAAGTGACATAGTTAAAACCAATAAAACAAATTTGGATTGTTTATATACATTAGGAAAACAATACATATTTCAATTATGAAATGTAAGAATCAATCCCACATCAATTCGACACACGATGTGACCAGTATAACTCAAATTGTGTCTTTTTATTTAAATTTGACATTATTTTTAGTAAAAAGAACAAGTGACATACTTAAAAATTATAAAATGCATTCATATTGTTTTTATACTTTATTAAAATGATACATAGTTTTTTTATAGGAATAAAAAATGGGCCTTCGGGCTTTGTAATGCGTCTCCCTCTACCCAGACTTAAAGAGGACTTTGCTTTAATAATAAATTGAGACTTTGGCCCCAACATTTAACATAAAAAAACACACCTCAATATGGTGTATGGTGTGACCAATATGACTCAAAATGTTCATTATCAGTTTAAAATTTACATTTTAGTTTAAAACATTCCACTCAATAAAAACCAAGAAAACATTTTATGATAGTCTTAAAATTTTAAGGAAATAATTCATAAGTTATTTTTTATGTGTAGGAATCATTCTCGCATCAAACTGACACACTATGTAATTGATATAAATCAAAGTGTTTGTTTCCAGTTTCAAATGACATTTTAATAAAAAACACAAGTGATATACTCAAAATAGAACAAACACATTTGGATTGTTTTCGTACTTTAGTAAAATTATCCATAAGTCATTTTTGATGTATAAGAATTAGTCTCACCTCAATACGACATACATGGTCATAGGTATAATTCAAAGTGTGTCTATTTATTTAAAATTGATATTAATTTTAGTAATAATAACAACTGACATACTAAAATATAATAAAATTAATTCTTATTATTTTGATACTTTAGTAAAATGATTCATAAGTCATATTTGACATATATGAATCAACCGAACCTCAATATGGTGTATGATGAAACCATTATAACTCCAAGTGCACGTTTTTATTTAAAATTGACATTAATTTTAATAAAAAGAAAAAGTGACATACTAAAAAACAAGAAAACATATTTAGATTTTTTGATACTTTGGGACAACAATACGTTAGTCATTTTTATGTGTAAAAATCAACCACACATAAATACAATTTATAGTGTGACTGGTATGACGCAAAGTGTGTCCTTTTATCTAAAATTGACATTAATTTTACTAAAAAGAATAAGTGACATATTGAAAACTGATAAAACACATTTGGATTGTTCTAATAATTTAGGAAAATGATACATTTTTCATTTGTGACATTTAGGAATCAATCGCAGCTTAATCTGACACATGATGTGACTGATATGACTAAAGTTCCCATTATTAGTTTTAAATTGATCTTTTAGTTCAAAACATGTGTCACTCACTGAAAACCAAGAAAACATGCTCTTATTGTATTGATAATTTATGAAAAATATTTATAAGTCATGATTGATTTTTAAGAAGTATTCACACATCAAACTGATACATGATGTGACCAGAATGACTCAAAGTGTATGTTTCCTATTTCAAATGACATTTTAATAAAAAAACCCAAGTGACATACTCAAAAAAATGAGCAATAACATTTAGATTGTTTTGATACTTTATGAAAATGATCTATAAGTCATTAATTATGTGTAGATATAATAATCAACTTAACATGATGCATGGTGTGACTGGTATGATTCTAAGTGTGGAAATTTATTTAAAACTGACATTAATTTTAATAAAAATAACATGTGACATACTAATAATCTAGAAACTTCATTTCAGTTGTTTTGATACTTTAGGAGAACAATATTTTAAGTCATTTATGACATGTAGGAATCAACCAAAACAAAATATGATGCATGGTGTAACTGGTATAACTCAAAGTGTGTCTTTTTATTTAAAATTGACAATAATTTTATTAAAAAGAATAAGTGGCATACTGAACACTGATCAAACATATTCAGATTGTTTTGATACATTAAGACAACAATACATAAGTCATTTTTTATGTGAAAAAATCAATCTCACCATAATCTGACACATATTATGGCTAATATGACTCCAAGTGTATCTTTATTTAAAATTAACACCAATTTTAGTAAAAATGAACAAGTGACATACTGAAAAATAATAAAATGAATTCATATTGTTTTAATAATTTAGGAAAATTATACATAAGTAATTTGTGATGTGTAGGAATCAACCACACATTAATCAGATGCATGGTGTGACTGATATGACTCAAAGTATTTTTTATTAGTTTAAAATTGATATTTTAGTTCAAAAAATTTATCACTTACTAAAAACCAAGAAAACACGCTCTGATTGTCTTGATAATTTAGAAAAATTATTCATAAGTCGTTTTTGATGTGTAAGAAGTAATTTTACATTAAAATGACACACGATGTGACCGGTATGACTCAAAGTGTGTGATTCTATTTTGAAATGAAATTTTGGTAAAGACACACAAGTGATATACTCAAAACTGAGGAAAATCATTCAGATTGTTTTGATACTTTTTGACAATGATACCTAAGTAATTTCTGATGTGTAGGAATCAGACACACCTCAATATTATGCACAATGTGAATGGTATTACTCCATGTGTGTCTTTTTATTTAAAATTGACATAAATTTTAGTAAAAAGAACATTTTACATACTAAAAACTAATAAAACACATTTATATTGTTTTAATAGTTTAGGAAAACAATTCATAAATCATTTTTGGACATGTAAGAATCAATTTATCCTTAATATGATGCATGGTGTGACTGATATAACTCCAAGTGTGTTTTTTATTTAAAATTGAAATTTTATTAATTTATTCTTTCATATTACTATTTAATTTATTACTATATAGTATTACTAACTTAATATTTTTTTTCTTATATAAGTGGGTTCTTTTTCTTGAGTCGAGGTGATTTGTTCAATAACTTCCACCATGGTTAGAATTTTTTGAGAGAGGCTCACGGGTGCCAAAGATGATGAAACATTAATGTTTGTAAATGTTTGTGGATAGTAATTGTAAACCTAATTATGAAAAAAAATTGTTTGAAATGTATACAATAGTTTTTTTTATATTTATGATATAAAATTTATTTCAATTAAATTATATATTTTCATATAAGTTACAGGTATTTGTTGCAGTGTGCAGTTATTCAAACAACATATTAGGTTGGGCCTTTATCAGCACTATTTTTTTTATTGAAAAATCCCCCCTTTTATTAGCATTTTTAGAAATGATAAAGGGGCCCTATATTTAATTTCACTGAGGATAACATCATTTTTTAGTGGTGTTAAATTCTTTTTTCCATGTTGTTAGAGGGCCTATATGTAGTGGTGATCATTATAAAATCTGAAAAATTATGCAAGTATGTTTAAAAATATTATTTTTTATGAATTTAAAATTTGTTATTTATCACTTTTAGAAGTGAAATTTTTTTGGATGTTGCATGCATATACGTTCAGGATTCTCCCCATCCCTAAGTCTATCTCTATTATTCTTCCTATTCTCAGTGTCCTCTATTGCACTTGAAGAAGATGCCTCCTCTGGTCATGGTTAGGTCGGTGTGGGTGTATAATGTTTCATTTTAGTTTGCTCGGATATGAATTCTCATTTCTCGTTGTTGTTTCCTATCCATGGACATGGAGTTCCCGGGCATGGTCTTCCAGCCTCATCCCGATGAAGCCCCCTTCTTTTTGAAAAAGTGCAGGACCGTCGAGAAGTATGGGGTACTCAAATCCAATGTTGACCACCTGAATCTCATCCAATTGGGTCCCACCCCCTTTGATGCCGAAGGCAGTCTCCATGATATCATAATTTTCGGCGCTTACATCTATGTGTTCAAATTCGGTGAATTCAACATATGAAGGGACTTATAGAACCCAAAATAGATCTGGCTGCTGGGGAGGAATGGGAATTGATTTCAAGATGAACAACCAGTTGGGTATATACTCCTCCTACTTCGCTAGCCTGATGATTTATTTAGGCCTCATCTATTCTAACGTGATGTGTTGGGTGACCTTCCACGACACATACAACTTTAGGTGCATGGTGAAGATCTTGAACCGGGTGTCGTAGCTGGTGCTGGTGGAGAAGTTTCTGTGTGTGATTGGGCTTCAGTTCAGGGATGTAGTGAATAACGTGAAGAGCATGATGATATCATTCAAGGGGATGTATGGGGGATTAGATCGGGTGACTAGGGATACAGGACTATATCACATCACCAGAAAGTCCCATCAGGTGGGATCTAACAGCTTTCTCACACTCAACTTATTCCAGAAGCTCTGAAAACTATACATTAGCTAGAACAGTGTCTGTGACCACATCAAGGTTCTGTATGGGTTGGAGGGTCCCTAAAATTTATCGTATTTCATCTAAATTCCTCCAACCCTTCCCATGTCTCCTTGTTTTTATGCTTTCTCCTCACTAAAGAAGGAAACCTTCAATGTGAGAATTGTTCATATTTGAAAATTTTATTTTTTTCAATCAGGAATTAAATTAATACATTAAATCCCAAAATTCATTGAATGTCATTAAATATTCACTTAAAAAACATGATAAAAGTATTTTATATGATTGAAAAATAATTACATTTGAATACATTTTATATTTCATTTTAGGTTATCACGCAAAATGTGGATGTTTTAATTGGGTTTTTTTGAAATTAAAAAAATATAGGTCTCAATTAATGTATTAAACCCCCAACTCATTTACCATCTTTAAAATGCATGATAGGGTTACACACATTCATCTAAAAGTTTATAATGATTGAGTGAAATACAATCACTTGTTAACATATTTGTGTGTATATGTATATATCATCACAAATAATAAGTTATAATTAATTGATAATAATAATTAATATTAATTTATAAATAATTAATACGTTATTTGTTTTATTTGATTATTAATTAGTAAAAATTAAAAGTAAGTAACAATAATGAGTAATAAATAACAATGTAATTAGTATTACCCATAAACTATTTTATTAATAATAATCATTGATAATTAATATCATAATTAACTATATTATCAATTATTAACTATTTTTCCTAATCAATAATTGTTACTAATTATTATTAAAAAAAATATTAACTATTAATGAGTATTTTTAACAACCTTTTTCAGTTTTTAATATATTTGTATATATACATCATGAAAAATAATAAGTTGTATTAAATTGATAATTATTTTAAAACATATCGAAAACTTATAGAAACTGTAAATAATTTTGAAACATGAAATGTATGAATGATCATGGGTGAAGTACATTATTGGTTGGTATATGCTTTTATTCCATTTTTTATATGTCTATCAATATGGTGATGTTTCAATACTAGTGGTTTTATCTCTTTTAGTGATTTATTATTTATTATATATATGTATATATATATATGGTTGATTACATCCTCCACCGCGAAACATAACACAAGGAAATAAAACTACAGTAAACACGCAAGTTTAGAGACTTGGGTAGATTTATAAATATATATATATTTATTTATATATATATAGTTATATATATTATGTGGGTATATATATAGATATTTATATATTTTTGTGTTTATATATATATATATATATTTAAATATATTTATGTATATTTATATGTGTTTATATATAAATATATATTTATATTTATATAAAATTATATTTAATTATATATATGTGTGTGTTTATACATATTTATGTAAATTTAGTTATATGCATATATATTTACAGATTTTTTTAATATTGTAAAGGATATTACAAGCCACAAACAACTCTCAAACCTAGACATCCAGTATATTTTTATAGATATTTATATCTATTTATGTATATTTATATAAATTTATGTAAATTTATATATATTATATTATTTTATATATATTTACATTTTTATTATACCTCTCTGTATATTTTTATACATTTATGTAAATTTATTTATATTTATATATATTTATAAGATATTTATATATATATATTCATATATTAATAAAATTATATATCATAATATTTAAATAAATTTATATGTAGTTATATTTTTTATATGTGTATATGTATTTATAAATTATGAATAACTATATGTAAGCATATGTAGTTACATATATTTATCTTTCTATATATAATTATATAATATTATATGTTTATATTTTTATTTTTTTATTTATTGGCTATTAATTATTATTATTATTACTAATCTATTTATTATTTATTATTATGTATTTATTTATAATTATTATTTATTATTTATTATTCATTAGTTATTATTTATTATTAGTTATTAGTTATTTTTTATTTATTGTTTTTATTTTTTATTTTTTATTTTTTTTATTTTTTATTTTTTATTATTTGTTTTTTATTCTTTTTTACTATTATAATTTATTTTTTTGTTTTTTATTTATCATTAATTTATTATTTATTTATTTATTTATTATTTATTTATTTATTTATTATTTATTTATTATTTACAATTTATTTATTGTATATTATATATATGTACACATATATATAATAAATAATAATATTAATTAATTAATTAATAATTAATTAATAAATTTAAAATAATACTAATAATAAATAATAAAATATAGATAATAAATAACTATATGTATTAATATACCTTTATATATATATATGTGTATATATATAAATATATTGAATTTTGTTTAGTCATCACAAAAAGATCTTGGAGGAATTATAATGTCTTTATAGAATAATCAAGAGGCAATAGGTTCAAATCTCACCAAATACATATATATGCTTAAATAAAAATAAATAAATAAATAAATAATATTTAAAAATAATATTAAAAAACCCAAAAACACATGTTAAGTGTTTAGCGGTATTTCAAACCACTACTGAACAATGAAAACACTGCTACAAAATAGTTCCACGACACATTTGAAAAAGCACTGTGAAATGTTTCCTAAAACCAAATCTCACGGAGGATTCAGAAAAGTATTGTGAAACCATCTAGCGACAGTTTAAACCGCCGTAGAACACTGAAAATATCACCAAATAGATTTTTTGTTGAAATGTGAATAATCGATCTCAACAAAACATATTATTGACATAACTTATAAATCATAATAACGTTTATTGGATATTCACTAGAATATGAATTAAATTTAGGTGCATGCATCTTCCCATAAGGTTTCGACATATGCAGTGAGGTGTTGGCAAGGTAATATGGGGGCGCATATTTGGTGAGGTGCTGGAGAGGCTCTGAACACATAAAGGTTTTGACACATAGGCGTGTACACAGGTGCACACAAGCTCACTCATGGTCTCCTTATGTGTGTGTGTGTGAGAGAGAGAGGGTCCCCCCCACAACCCACTTAAAAAGGGGGGAATAGATAAAAATTGAATTTGAAGGAAAGGTAAGATTAAATTGGTCGTAACAACTCTCACCCAATGGTTGCATCGAAGGGGACAAAGGTCCTCAAAAAATTAAAAGGGAAAAAATCATAAATTCCATATAGTGTGATGTTCAAGGCCTATGTCAGAATAACTCATCCAGTGGAATAAGCGGTGCGAGGTGAACTCAAACCTTGGTTTCAGATTAAACCAAAAATTAAACAAGCCATGTAAGAATAACCTCAAAACAAAACAGCTCGCATCATGTGAAACCATGTTTGTTGAAGCAAGTCACATGTAAGGTGAGAACACAACATATGAATAAGAAGCACTTATATTATAATAAAAGAAATTATAAAGGCTCAAAGTAAGAATAAAAAAACTCATGTAGACTTAAACAAGTGATGCCATAACTAGCAAAAGATGAGCATAACAAACAACAAAATGAGTCTCATTAATTAGACATGAAAACATATAAATACAAAGAGTAAACTACTATGAAATTAGTTATATTTGAAAATAAAAATTAAACCATGAAAAACAATAATAACATTATTGACATCATATATAATAAATTTACATAATAAATTTGTATAAACATTACAAATCCTTCAAATTTTTATTATCCGTGTTAGATATTCGTCATTACATTTTCTTATAAAAATTAATAAATATTAAATAACAAAAACATTATTTTTTTTAATTTAGTTACTATATTGCAATTTTTTTTACCAAAATAAATAAAATATTAAAAAAAATTGAATAACTCATTAAAATAAAACCGATTAAAATTAATAAAAAATAACAAAATTCAAGCGATCAACTTTTACATTTGGTAAACATACAATAACATTCACCAAATGGTTCTATGATGAAAATAATTATTTTTATAAAAAAAATACATAACAACATTATTCCTTTTAGTCATTTAAGAAACATAGAATGAATAAATAGTTTAATATAAATAATAAATCATGCCCTAATGGACTAGCCTAGTAGAGGACCCTATGGGGTGTTGGTGAGGTCTCAGGTTTGAGTCTTCTCGGCATATTTCATGTGTGTGTTTTAATGTTTCTTTGTAACTTAGTAGTTACACTTCCCCAAATGTTTGTAATATAAATAAGAAATCAAAAAATTGATCTAAAATAACTAATTTCTTTAAAAAAATTAAAATTAACAATATATATATATATATAAATGTTTCATTATTCTGTTCATTCATTTTTATAACCAAAACTATTTATTTAGTATTAAATGCAATGACATAACGATTGAATATTTCTATTATAATAAAATAATTCATATTATAATGGCTCCTTTGTATAGGATAATATCCTCAATGTCAAAATGTGTTGTATTTTTTATTATTAGAATGATAGATTCATGGTTTAGAGTATTTTTTATATTTTCTATAGAAAAAAATTAAGTTAAAGATCTCAAACTTATTCTCATTCATTAAAAACATTTACATGGTTTTTTGTTTAAATATTTTAACACATATAAATGTTTTTGTCTTTCATATTATTCAATATTGTTAAATTTTAATCAAAATAATTATTATTTTTATATTTTAGTATAAAATATTAACCCATTGTTAACCACAAAACAAGGTAGTTAAACCCACAACATTTATAATAAATATGTAATGTACAAGATTAGATGAGAGAATTATTTTTCAATTTCCAATTCATATTATTACTTTTTTATGAATCCCATAAATTTCGTATGAAATTTAAAAATGAAATATTTTTTAAAATCATCACTAGGCCATAAAAAAGTTTCCATTTAGACATGATTTTAGATATTGTTGAATGTGTATAAATTGGACTCCCACCTTCCCCCAACTGTATTACTCTGTCTTCATCTCTTCATTGTATGTCTATTGGAGAAAAAGATGCCACCAAGGGAAAGATTTGTCAGACTCTTCTGCCATCAGGATTAGGTCGGTGTGGGTGTACAATTTTGCATCTATGTTTTCCCTCATCTAATTCCTCATCCCCCATTACCATTTCCTATCCATCGATATTGATTTCCTAATATGGTGCTCTACCCTCATCCTGACGCCACCCCCTACTCAATGAAAAAGTGATGCCCTGTCGAGTAGTACAAGGTCTTCATGGCCAATGTTGACTATCTTAATCTTATCCAACTGGTTATCACCCTCTCTGACATCACCAGCAGTCTCTCTGATCTCGGCTATGGCTGATCCTACATCCAAGAGTTCATCTTCTGTGACTTTGACATATGGTGGGACCTACATAACATGAAATATATCATAATGTAGGGGTAGTAGGGTATTAATTGTGAGATGAATAAGCAGTTGGGCATCCAGTCAAATCTCTTTTTCCTCCTAACGATCTCCTCAGCCTCTTCTATTCTAATTCTGTGTGTTGGGTGATGTTCCATGGGGCATACTTATTCAGGTACCTTGTGAAGATCTTGAACTGAGTGCTACTGCTGACACGGGTGGAGAGGCTAATTTTATAAACATGGTTTTTGATTTTTTTTAACAAAATGGGATAAGGTTAAGGGTATTTTTAAAAATGTGTCTCGCGATGCGTGAACCCCGTTCACGCATCATCCCTCACTAGGAAGCGTGAACGGGGTTCACTCATCCTACAAGAATTCTAAATAAAAAAATCATTAATACTAATTTAATATATATAAATTCTAATTAAAAATCATGAAGATATCAACATATATTAATAAATATTAATAAATATTAATTAAATAATCATTAATATAAATAAAATAGTAATAATTATGAAAAAAATATTTCTTTATATTTATAAATATTAATTAGAAAATTATAATAATTAAGTAAAAATTAACAAATATTAAAAAATATTAATAAATATCAATTAAATAATAGTAAATATTTAATTAATATTGATAAAATTTTAAAAAAAATTAACAGTTTGAGGGTGAAAACCTCTTATTAAGAATATAAATATTAATTAAATAGTAATGCATATAAATAAATATTTATTAATTATTAATAAATATTAAATAAATATTAATTAATGTTAATAATTATTATTAAATATCCATGAATAATAGATATATATTAAATAATTATTAATAAATATTCACGCTTCCTACATAATTTTTAATTAAAATAAAAATCATCAATATTTGTAAATACCAATTAAATATAACTACATATTAATTAAAAAATCATAAATATGTATTAAATATCAATAAATATAAAAAAAATTAATATATATTAATTAAATAGTCGAAAATATTAATAATAATCATATTTGTGATAATTTTGATCAACTGGTCTGATTCTTGGTGCACCACTCAATCTCCAGTATCAGTTCATACTTAAGAATGTGTCATCCATTATTTCACTCTAAGTCAACATGATTCATACTCTGTTTTGAAAACAATAGAATTTTATTTAGGAAATAATGTTGTCCTCTACCGACTGATCATGATACCACATGAAATGAGAACTCATGCACTTATCATCAAAGGGTAATCCAATTTTATTTCATGATGACGATATTAAATGAGAAATAAATATTTTATTAGAACAATCAACCTAAAACTCATGAACTCACTTTATCAAATAGATCAAAAACATTCAACTGTAATAAGAAGGATAAACGACCTTTAAACACATCCATACTTGAACTTTTATTATGTCCTTGATTAATTCAAATACAACCCATTTCTATTCAGTTTATTTTTTTTACAAAGGAAGAGAGATTTAGAAAATCATCCCCCTTTCAATAAACATTATCTTCCTGAACATTCTATAGAAATTAGGTTCGATTCTAATTGATATACTAATTCTGGTAGTAATTTCATATTTCTTCATTTACCTCCCCCTCAAGGTAAACACTCATAAACATCTTTATAATAGTGGATCTTTTCAATAATGGTTTTCAAGATGTTCTAATATAAAGAATACACTAGAATTTATCTTCATCTTATGACTATCCGTATTTGAAAACTTTTATAACTTCCCCAAGGATTATATTTTTCAATACATATTCATTAGGATACCAAAAACATGATCAAACCATGATGATATCTTCTTTATACTTAGTTTATTGGATATTCTAACACATTATTAAAAATCATCAATGATGACCCTCTTCCTTACATCATAAAAATAGATAAATTAAATAATGATTAAGGAAATATGGTGGATCTTTTTTACTTATTAATGTTATTAGGAAGGTTGAGTTTTTTTCTCAATAAAGTTGGTCCAGTTCCTCCAGAATTCTTGATTGTACTTTTGAACTTCTGTTCTAATTTATATTGCATAGCGGTGATCTCTTCACATTACATTCTGATTTTTGTGGAGATTTTTTCCTTATTATCCTTCATGGATGGTGCAATATTAACCCTATTAAGGATTTTTTTTCTTATTATGGAATAATATTAAATAAATATTTTTCATAATGTACATAATTTTATCACAAGATAGAAGAATTTTAACAGTAAAATCCTCCAGTCAAGATTGTGTACCAGTAGAAACTATGTCCCTTTATAATGTCTGAATATTTATCTTCTCAAAATTGGACAAATGAACTTCTAATTCCATATATCTCATATTGTGGTTTTCTTGATCTTTAATCATAATCATCTACTCTTCACAAATATCTATTATTCATTAAAATTATTATTCATGCAATTTAATTTTTTTAAAAAATAATCGTGTTCCGTGATCTTCTAGGATTTTACATCAAATGTCCAATCATTGAGATCAATAATATTTTTCAATATTTCTTGAAGTTCATATATATTTTCATCCAGATTCTATTTGAATCCAAAATATTTAATATTATTAATATTTATTTATATATTTAATCATCTTATTTATTATACATATATAGATAATAATACTAAGTAATAATATGAATAAAAAATATAAATTATTGATTTTGGTAGATAATTTGATAACAATAAGACACTTATTAAAAAAATAATAGAACTATATAAATGATAATAGTAAGGCACATAAAAAATTTATCATAAATCAAAAATCAACCTAATATGCACCTTTAGCGTAGATGTTCCTATGTCCCACATCCAAGTGTATATTGGATGTGTCTACATTGTGTCTATCTATGTCTGTACCCTAGAATACACTATACACTATCATCAACAGCCACCTCCACATCCACATGTGTGACAGACAGTGGGTGTATAGTATCACCATTTGTACCCTATCATACATCTAAGGATAGTGGATGCTGGTTTGTACTCTCACTAATATGGGAATAAGATGGTTGTTGTGCTACATATGTCTGCAATAGATCAACCATATCAATTCATTCAATATATATATCTACATATGGTTGTGCCTGAGAAGTTGGAGGAGCATCTGACTAATCATGTTAAACACCCTCATCCTATGGAACATCAACATTTGGCTGATCAAGATGAACACCCTCCTCCTGTGGAACAACAACATCCCTAACAGGGTCGTCCCTCCTGGTACATCTATATGAGGCTCATCAAGCTCTGTATCCTCCTCATCATGTGGTGTATCAAAGAAAATTCTATGATAAATCTTGTCAATCTAAGGAAGAAACTTTTTCACAAGGCTATGAAAATATGTCGGGTCAAATGTGTCTCTCTCTACTAGATCAAACATGTGAAGTAGATGATAGATATGAGAATCCTGTGAAAAAAAATTCCATTGTTAAGTAATATGGATAAAAAATATGTTAAACAGTGGAAGGAAGTGTAGGTTCCAGGCACAGCAGAAGCACGTTGGTGGGTTTTCCCAACATTAATTTTAATGTTTAAACATCGTTCAATATGAGATCCATCACGATGTAAAATTCCGAATCTTGAGAATGGAACGAAGAATGAAAAAAACTTAAGAAGGAATCCCAGAACCACAGAGATAGGATCATCATATGTTGGTTATAATTAATTTAATTAATTCACAAGAATTACCTTGGTGGAATTCTTTCTTCATTGATGTCTCCGGTCACAATCTTGTGATCCTTTGTTGCATCATAGAATACAAGTGTAGGATTCCTCTAGCGGTGTTCCACACGTGTGTCATTTATCTTTAGACATCACCGAAAGAATCTTCAGTTGCTAACACGGAAGAACCTTTGCTTGTGATTTCCGCCTTCGATCGCCTTGGTCTCTCGGTCATGAAAGAGTTCTTGGAGGAAGGAGTTCTTTCGGCCTTGAAAGAATTCTCCATAATTTTTGTGCACAACGATTCATGAAAAATTGTTGGGGTTGTAAGGCTATTTATAATCATGTTTGAGGTTATAGAGTTATGACAATAAATAAATGCATTAAACGTTTTATTTATTTCATTAACTCTTATTGTAAACCCCCCATGTCAGATGATTAATTTCTTGACATGTGCCAACACTGATTTTAATAAATATCACAATAATGATATTATATCCTCAAAATCCTGACTAGAAAAACTAAACGTCGTGTAATTATTAATACACGGCGTGTACTTGTTTTTCCATAAAAATACACGGCATGTATATTAAATATACACAGCGTGTACTTTTATTTTCCACTTTTCTTTATTTCCTCCACCACATTTATTAGACCTTGAGTAATGGCTATTTATTTCTTGCATCAATATAACTGTATCACTCACTAATAAATATTATTTTTTCCACAATATATTCTCTCAAATAACTAGTGTCGAAATAAATGTGATCAGGAATCCTTAAATAATTATTAAACCACAGTCAAGAATATTATTTATTTAACTTGTTAAATTAATATTTAACTGAGATACATGGACACACTTAGTGTGTGACCCTCTAGGCCTCTTTCTCAGTGGCATTAGGTGGAGCCTGCCTAAAGTCCAAGGTTAGTGTCTAGCTACATGCCAAGGAACCCATAGATAAATAAGTTAACGCCTCAATGATGTGTCACCTCATACGAACGTTTTCCATGTAATATAATCCCTTTGCCTCGATATCTCTAATCAAGCAGGTTGCATGCTAGTGCCATCAACCCATGTGCTCGATTATTCTTTCTTTGACTTTTTGGAATTGAACTCACCCATACTTTACCATGGGCATAGATTTATTTAGGCTATATCAATTCCATCAAAGGGCCTATGATATCTGCTTCCATTATGGAACAGAAGTGACAAGTCCTTTCTTGCATTATCTATTAATATAGTATTACTTGTGACGCACCCAACGTATCCTACCTCGATGCGAGAAGTGTGTTGTCATAGTTTTCGGCAATACATCTATGTGCACGAGTTGTAATACCCATTAATAATAATATTAAAGTCTAAGGACCAATACACACGTCCGCAGATAGGAACATTCAATGACACTATGAAATGTGTATTTCCTACTGGAGGGTCTCATTCTCATAATATCCTCCTGGATATTACCAAGGGAGCACACCATGAGAAGGTGCCTCAATGTTTTATGAGTCCTCACCCCTAATGGCCTGTATTATTTGTGTCCCTCAAATAACATCATCCGGCCATAGAATATATATTCAAGAACAGTGTTATGGCACTTACGGATTCTCATCATAGCAGGGATCCTCTATGACCCTTTAATGGAACAACTATCCTTAGGACATTATCTCATTCATTGTCACGCAGAAGAATAATAAATATGTGATAAGGCTTTTATTAATGAATAAAGTACAAAGTAGTTGGTTCTAGGCCACCAACTCCAACAGGAAGAATGTATACCAACTCAGGAAAGCACCATCCATGTCATGTTAGAAATCCGACTGGGGACCTACAGTACCCAGATACAAAATCCATCGGATCCACCAAATGAAAATGTATTGTCCCCACCCCTCGCAACTGGGAATCCTATCATATGTCCCATAAATCAATATATCTAGCATGGTATATCCTCCAATAAAAATCTAGCTTACCTAAAATCTTCAGGGAATGCAGTGAAGCTAACTAATTAGCCGGGTCAGGAACCTGCTGAAATAATCTAAACTACCTCACAGCTATATTGATCTAATGCCACTCGACTATATGAAAATGAATCAATGGAACCCTGCAGGAGCCAGTAGCAAGCATTGGCTTACAGTACGGTGGAAGACTCTGGATTATATCATCTGTATATGGCATCCATGTATTCTAAAAGAAAATAATAATAAATTAATAAATGAATAGATGTACAGTAATGAATAAAGATTTAACAATATAAATAATACTCACTTACATCGTGTGGTTGAATGTTGTCAAACATGAGTCTGTAGGCGTGGATGTCATGTCTAGGTGAATCTGAATATCAATGTGCCTGACTCCACATGTAGATAATGTTGTTATATTTACATTTCATAATAGAAATTTATACAATTATGTTAGACATTAGAGGGAAAGAATAACATATAAACGTCCACGCGGAGCCTCTGCTACAATAGCTGCTGATAATGGTGCACGAGCATGTGGAGCTAATCAAGGGATGTTCTTCCATACCCACATCTGTAGAAGAACCATACATCCTATGATCTATATCTTGTAGATGCGATATGAACTACATAGAACCCTATATGTATATTCTAGACAAGCAGACCCACAGCTTTATCGGCCAGCCTTGTCCAAATCCACCAAAAAAGGTAAATACATCAGATGTAAAAAAGTAGTGAAGTGATTAACAAAAAGTGTTCCATCGATCATCCTAAAAATATATGCACATTCAAATCACATCACGATGATATCATCAGCATCCTATTCTAAATGTGTGAAGTGCTAGTCTAACCAGGGAATGCATAATCTACCACTGACGACAATCCTGCCCTTGTCGTGGACCTCTATGCCCAGTAGTCTATGAACAGTCTCGATCAAATCTGCTCCAACTCAGCCTGTTGGAGTTGCAATGTCTATAGGGAGACCCAACAAAATGACCACATCCTGTAGGGTAATAGTCATCTCCCCCTATTTAAAATGGAATGTATGTGACTTTGGACAACATCTTTCTACAAGTACAGTAATGAGCTGATGATTGAGAAAGGTGAAGTCGCACATCACTATGCCATAGAATCCAACTCGATGAAGATAGAAGATTATAGCAGGAGGTGGTGTGGTATGATGTAACTGGTGAGATCTTTATATACTCAATAGAGGCACATTACATCCCTCTAAAATAATCCATTATACATGAGTAGCCTGGGATGTGAGTAATGGAAAACCTATCATCTGTACAAATGATATCATCGTTACTTTTTTATAGTGAATTAAAAAAATAATCTTTTATTTTAAAAAATTTACAACAAGAAAATGAAAAATTATTGTGTTAATATTTTCAATTTATTCTTGATTTGTTGTGTGTGGATTAGTGTCTTTGTTACATTGTGGATTTGTGTCCTCAGTTGTTTTCGGCTTGGTTTCCATGGTAGTTTGTAGCATAGTGGTGAGGATTGAATGGATTAGTAAGAAAAATGAGTAATATGGACATAATATGTGATAGAATAGGTATTTCATCTTGGATATAGTAATTTATCCCCACCCCCTATGATCAAACCCAAGGTCTGTAAGATCTCTTAATTTATATGGTAATGTTATGCTTCTTGCCAGGTAGAGACCTAATAGGTAAAGTTTAATTTATTTTGATATTTTTAATATAAAGTAGTAGTGATGGAAAACCCTCATTGAACATGTGGAATCATGATATATTCATTTTCATTCTATGTTTATTTTTTAATTTTTATAGTATCACAAAATTATTTATGATAGAATACAAAAATGAGACAAACCAAAATTGAAACATGTCAGAAATGGAGCAAGTCAGAAAAAAAGGATTAAAAACTAAAACGTACATATACAAAACAAAATATACATATTCATGATGCAATACAAATACTCGATCATGGATGATGGGATGTTGAGCTCTATCCTGTCACTTGGGGACATCTCTTATGAGTATGTCCTTTTGTGTGATGAATACTGCATCATATTCTCCCTCCTCATTGCCAAGGCCAATCCATCAAATTTTTTATTTGAGTTCACCCTGGTCTTCCTTGAGGCTACAACCTATTAATATGAATACAATAATTTAAAAAATGACAGACATTTAAAAAATCATAAATGAAAACAAAACCAACTTATGAAACCTGGAAATATCAAGGACGATGGTCGGCTGATCAGAAGGCAATGATATTGAATCAAAGTCACCAACAGACATCCTAGCTGCACTATAACAGTTAACCAAAGTGCTAATGTAATACACCGGGTCAATTCAATAACTTGTGGAAACATTTCATAAGATTCATCCCAATCACCATACACTTTTAAAATTGCCTTCTGTTTTGTATTCCAATATTTGTTGCATGTTATCTTATAGTTATATAATTATTGAATCCTTTCCTGAACAAGGGTAGTGGGAACATCCTGAAATCTCACAAATAATACTTTATATAAACTCTGAATCAAGGGAAGAGTGATCTTGTGACAATATTGGATACACACAAGTGTGTGGGCCTTCTAATTGTCTTATCTTCCAATATGAAAAAAATTTATCAAATATTTCTCTTAATCAAAATTTACATTCTAAACCATATTTTTCACAATTAATGGGATATTTTATCTTCTTTGACTCATCAACCACAAATATAAAATATCACTCAATATGGTATTTCTTTATCACATTTTTATGGACAATTTACTTTCAAACTCCTACCCGACATAGATGACATTCTCGTTTGATGCAGACCTATTCCCTATAATTCCAAGGAATTCAGAAGCTGGTGTAATGACATCCCAATCAAAATGTTGTTCATGAGACATTCCTTCAACTATGGAACTCAATATTGAAGGATGATTACCACTAACTGGTGGATGTTGTGGATGCATGTCTCTCAAAGGAACCTCATAAGGTCCATTCCCCACATCACCCTCACCCACATCATCTCCTGATGGATCCCCATATTCTTCTTCCTCAAATAAAATTTCACTCACTATATCAGCACACAAAGGAATGTTATCTACATTTCCTTACAAATTTTTATCATCTTCTTCATAATTTGCTTCTATCATAGGACTCATATGAGTAGGATGAAATGAATAAAACTATTGTGAAGGACTAACTTCTATATAGATCACAAAACATGGATCTATAGTAATTTGTTACACCACATCAATATCAAAAATCACCACATAAAATTCCATCAAACTATTAGTTCATTGTTGCATGAATAATAGAGAAGAATCCATCCAATCCTCTTCATCGACCAGAGGGTACTCGGTGTGCCACAAACGTTCAGGATATTGAACATGTTGATATGTTTTTGAAGTAATTGATTTATCAGCACTCAGTTTTAACTGACTATGAGTCTTATTGATAAATTCATCCATTTTCATTCAACCATGAATATTTACCACTCTAGAAGTGTCACACTATAACTAAAACCCTGTTCGGTATAAATTACCTTACAGTTGAAATATATTTGTGCAGACATGATTACCTATAAAAAAATAATGAATAAAATATTATATACTACATGAAAGTTTTACATTATTTAAATCGGTTTTGAATAGTTGAATTTATCTTGAGACGTTTTTTATGTATTGGTTTATAACTATTGAGTTATAGTGATGGTGATATTATTACAAAAGAAATTTTAATATAACGTTATATATTTTAATTACTTATGAATAAATAATAATGACTTGATCTTGAGACTTACAAATAGTATATCATTATATGATAAACTATCCAAAACTTATGGGTGGACTCCTAGAGTCTCTATTATCAAATATTTCAGCAAACTTCCAGTCTCCTTTCAAACAGAAATGTCTCTTATCGATCACCTGTTCTCAAATGCCTCTTTAGGGACGTCTCTTTGGGGACAACTCTTTGGGAAAACCTCTTGTTGATTTCCTTTTAATTACAAATTTAATCACATGCATGTGAGGGGGTATAAGGTTATGAAATACATAAAATTTTTAGTGTAAATGCAGATCCTTAAATACTTAGTAAGAGATGACTCGCAGTTCGTCAATGTCGAAAAAAAATGCAATTATTACCAATTAAATAACCAAATACACAAAATAAGACATGCAATTTCAATTATACATTGGTCGATCATCTCTAGATCATTCATCACGCAACTTACCATGTTTTGGGTATATTTATAATATTCTACATATTGTATAACTTTATCTATTACTAGATTGAATATATATTTAATATCTACACCACTTTTCCAAAAATCCAACTTTTCAATTTGTATGTGTATATATATATTTATTAATAAAATTTAATAAATTTAATTATAACTAATATAATTTAAATTTACATGACAAAAATTTACAATAATGAACACTTATGTTATTTTCAATTTTTGAAAATTGCATATATATATATATATATAATATTTTTTGGCAATTCTACTTATTTTCAAAATATAAGTAAATATATTTTATACTTGATTGATTAAATTTATTATTAGTAGTAAATAAAAGTAATATAATTTACACTTACATAAAACCTATTCATTAAAATAACGAAAACTTATGTTATTTTCAATTTAATAAAATTAAATATATATTTTTTTCATTTTTATACTTTAAAATATTTAATTAATTATGTTTCATACTTTATTACTTCAAATAATAATAATTTAAAATTCATATATAATTTCATATTATTATTTATACAAAACTGTTTTTATACCATTAATAAAAATATTTTTCTATATATTTTTAATAAATTTAAATATGATACATAATATTACTAAATTATATAGCTACTGTATAAAATATCATAATCTAAATTAATGTTACATTACAATTTATTCCATCAAGTAATAATTATTTACTCCTAATATAAATTCATATTGTTATTTATACAAAAATATTTTTATACCATTAACAAAATTAATTTTCTATATATTTTTAAAAAAAATTAAATATTATACATATAAATAATATATTATTCATAAATTACATAACTAGTGTATAAAATATTATAATTTAAATTAATATTACATTAAAATTTACATATTTATAACATATTTAATTTTACTAAACATTCAATATGAATTCATACAATATTTTAGACATAACGTAATTAATTTTCCTAAACATTCAAGATGAATTCATACAATATACACCAATTCAAAAATTAAATCATACAAAAGACACTAATTTACTCATCATGCATCAATATGTATGAAATAAATAAACCATACACACAAACACTAATTTCTACATATCAAAAATTAAATAAATAAATAATAAAATTGAAATAAATAAACACAATTAAACAATTAAAATTTTAAATATAAATTTTACCTTCCTAAAAGAAGAAAATATTTGTTGATAAAGAAATTATACAGGGCTTCGCAGTAAAATCCATAGGAGATGAATAAATTTTGAGGGGGGGGTCTCTCTTTTATATATTTTTCTCGGTAAGTTGTCTGAACCCCATTCACGCATCCTTCATCTCATCTGCAAAGGAAATGTGAACAAGGTTCACACATCTTCCACTACGCCTAAGATACGTGAACCCCATTTAGGATTCTTTGGTGTGGAGAGATGTACGAATGGGGTTCACGCATCTTTCATCACATTTGTGAAGGATTAGTGAATGAGGTTCACGTATCTTAGGCACTTTGGAAGATGTGTGAATGGGGTTCACACATCTTAGGCACTTTGGAAGATGCGTGAACCCAATTTATGCTTCTCTGGTGGAGGAAAGATACGTGTACGAGGTTTACGCATCTCTAGATCCATTTTTGAAAATATCAGGAACCTCATCCCCTTTAACCATTTTTTTCAAAAACCCGCTAAAAAAACACCAAGTGGATATGTTCATGGGTGTGGTAGGGGTTTTGTTTCGGGATGTTCTGTATGACATGAAGAGCATGATGAAGTCGTGCGAGGGGTTGTATGGTGGGATAGATTGGGTAGCCAAGAAGTTTTGACTGGATCAAATCACTAGAAATTCTAATCAAGAGGGATCTAATAGATTTCTCACACTCAACATATTCTAGATGCTCAAATAGCTGTACATCATCAAAGATAGTGTCCCTGACCACACTAAGGTTCTGTATGGGTGGGAAGTTTTATGAAATATGGCATCCGACATATAAATTCCTCTCAACCATCCTATGTATCCTTTTTTTATTATTTATTCTTATCCAAAGTGAGAAAATTGTTTCATAAGGTTTTAAAAAAAGTATATCCCCCTGTGATTCATTTTGAGTGATAAAAAACTCTACATCATTGTAGGTGGAAAAAACCCTTAAATTTATTACCATGGAGTAGGTTGATAAAGAGGATATGGATGTGTTATACTTAGCTAGGAAGATAGGTTTCTTCAACCGCAGGGGGTATCAATATCTTTTCCTTTAACCAAAAAAGGAATCTAGATGAACCTGGTCAGAGTGGTGGTAGAGGTTCTCAACAATCATCCGGTTCAGTGGAAATGGATTCTTTGGGGTATAATCCCCAACCCTTGCTCTTATTTCTAAATATTCTTCTTACTATACTTATTATCGACGTTTTCTATTACAAAAGATCCCACCTGGAAAAGAATTATCCTCTCCCACCATCTCAATTAGGTTGGTATAGGGCGTATATGTTTCCTGGTGCTGGTGAGGCTCAAGATGCACAAAGTTCAAAACATGGAGGCATGTACATATCCACGCACAGTATCACTCACAATCTCATTGATAGGAATTCACTGTATGTATGTGAGGGTTCCCACATCAACCCACTAAAAATTGTGGAAGTTCATAAATTTTATGTAAGGTGAAGTTCAAGGCCCATGTCAGAATAACTCAACTAGTGGCATAGTTTGTGTGAGGTGAACTCAAACAATGGTTTTATATTAAACCAAAAAATATAAAATCCAGGTAGGAATAACCCGAAAGAAAAAAATCCCACTTCATGTTAAACCATGTTAGGTGAAACAACTCACAAGTATGGTGAAAACATAAAATAAATTCCTCACATTTTAATAGGTAAGAGTTATTAGAATAAACCAAACATCAAAGGCTCCATATAAGAATAAAAAACAACTCATGTAGGGTTAAACAAGTGATATCATAACTAGTAAAGGATGAGCATAACAAAGAACATAATGAGGCATATTAATTGAACATGAAAACATGAAAATAAAGATTAAAAAATATAATAAGCAATTTTTTTAAATCGAGACTAAATCTGAAAAAATAGTAAAATTATTAACATCATATATAATAAATTTACTTAATAAATTTACTTGAAATTTTCAAATCCTTCCAAATTTTCATCATGTATGTTAGATTTACATAAAATTTACATCATGAATTTTAAAGAAACACTAATAATATAAATTTTAGTATTCATAGTATATTCACATAGTAAACCAGATTTCAATAATACATAGTAAATTAATATTAAATTTAGGTTTATTCAATAAATTTCTTGTATATTTTTATAACAAATAACTTTCACCCATTTTTAGTAAAAATTTTCATTATATTGATATAGTCAAAATTTAGAGTAAAATTTGATTGAAATTCACATAGTATTTCAATAATATTATTATAGAAACTAAAATAAAGCGTGTTTCATTATGTTTCTGATAAAAATCCCTGAATTATTATTTTTTATTTTCCATTATCCATAATAATAAGTATAATAATTTTCTACTTCTATAAAATTGATTAATTAAAACTAAATTTTTGAAAAGGAATTACTATGTTATTTTTTTATAAAAAAATGTTTTAGTTAAGTTCATTAAAAAAATATTTCCTATGAAGAATAAATTATTGAAAATTTAGATTTAATCAAATGATAAAATGAATGGGTAAATATGGTGGAAAAGCGATGAAACGATCCCATTTTAGACCTGTAGTGAGGAACCCACACACAGGTATTGGTTTCTATAATTTTGAAGCCTTGAAATGGATGTAAATAAGTGGGAAGCTTTTGTCCACCATTCCCAAACCCTCTCTCCCCTTCCTCTATCATCTTTTTATTTTCCATAATCTCGATGTCGTCTTTTGTAAAAGATTCCACCTATTGAAGAATCAAACTCTCCTACTATCAATATTAGGTTAGTGTGGTGTGCATATGTGGCATAGTGCTAGAGAGTATTTGGACCCACAAAGGTCATAACAGACATTCCTATACATAAGCACACACAGGCTCACTCATGGTCTCCTTAGAAGGTGGTGAGGCTCTTTCCTTTATAGTTGCATGGAGTTAAGGCATGTTGTATGTGCATGTAGGTGTTGTGTGTGTGTGTGAGGGTTCCCCCCTCAGCCAACTTAAAAGGAGGAAAAAAGGAATAAGATTTTAATTTGAAGTAATGTTAATATTAAATTAGTTGTGACAACTCTGATTCATTAGTGGCGATGAAGGGGGAACACATCATCACCAAATGAAATAGGAGACAAATCATAAAATCTATGTAAGGTGAAGTTCAAGTCCCGTGTCAAAATAACTTAGCCAGTGGCATAGGATGTGTGAGGTGAAGTCAAATAGTGGTTTTAGATTAAACCAAAAAATAAAGGAGATACTTAAGAATAACTTAAAAGAAAAATAAAATGAATCAGGTGAAACCATGTTAGCTAAAGCAATTCACGTGTATGGTGAGAACGTAAAATAAATTACTTGTATATGAATAAGCGAAAATTATGATACAATAAACAAAATGGTAAAGGCTCCATGTAAAAATAAAAAAACAACTCATGTGGGACTAAACCAAGGATAACATAACCAGTAATGAATGAGCATAACAAACAACATAATGAGGAAAATTTATTGAGCATGAAAACATGAAAATACAAATTGTAAAATAATATGAAATTAGTTTCATTTTTAAATCATAACTAAATCATGAAAAACAAAAATAACATTATTAACATCAAATATAATAAATTTACATAATAAACTTACTTGAGAATTGAAAATACTTCCAAATTTGCATCATGCATGTTAAATTTACATGATATTTTCTTCATACATTATAAATCTACACTAATAGAATATATTTTAATCAAAAAATTATATTTACATAGTAAAGAATATTTAGCTAGGTTCAGCAAATTAACATTAAATTTAAGTTAGTTCCATAAATTTCTTATAAGCGCGGAAAAGAACCTCGGGCTGAATGCAGTGGCCCAACCAACAGGCCCATGCACAAGGTAGTGACTCAGTAGTAATAAATGGATCCAGAATGTTAAACTGAGTATAATTTTAATAAAAAAAATTAAACATAATTTTTCATGAATGCATATTGAATAATTAAAATGGAAAAATAATAATACAAGGATAAGAAATATAAAAACAATATGAATACCTAACTTCAAAAATAAGTAACACTTATGTTACAATAAAAAACAGTAAAGGCTACATGTATGAATAAAAAACAAATCACGTAGGATTAAACCATGATTTCATAACCAGTAAATGATAATCATAAAACAAAACATAACGAGGAAGACTAACTGAACATGAAAAGATAAAAAAAGGTAAACTAATAAGAAATTAGTTTCATTCGTAAATAAAAATTAAAGCATCCAAAACAACACTGAAATAATTTAAATATTATATAATAAATTTACATAATACATTTGCTTGACCATTGAAAATACTTCCACATTTTTATCATGATTGTTAGATTTACATAATATTTTCAGTGTGCATTTTAAATCTACACTAATAATCTATATTTCAATTAGCATATTATATTTTCACAGTAAACTAGATTTCAACCGCATACATAGTAATTTAACAGAAAATTTAAGACACTCTGATAAATTTATTGTATATATTAATAACAAATAACTTTCACCCTCTTTTTTTAATACAATGTTCCATTATATTGGTTTAGTCAAAATTCAGTGTAAATATAGATTGGAATTCATGAAGTATTTCAATAATATTATTATAGGAACTAAAATAATGTGTTTCACATTGTATATCATATAAAAACAATTTGAGTTATTATTTTTTATTTTCAATAATCCATAATAAAAGTGTAATAATGTTTTACTTATATAAAAAAATTTATTAGAAATATATTTTAGAAAAGGTATTACCGTGTTAATTTTTTTATAAAAACAATATATGTAGGTATGTTCATTAAAAAAAATAGTTCATGTGAAGAATAAATTATTACAATTTTTAATTCATTAAAATGATAAATAAATGGGAAAAATATGGATGGAAATCATTGAAAGGATTATATTTTTGACATATTAACATAATAGTACAATTTTTTTGAAAAATTTTTATGGGTTTTTGTCACAACCCTCCTGGATTGATTTTCCAATTGTCTATTGGAATTTTGTAGCATCAATTTGATGATTTCTTTCTTTATATGAAAATATCATATGATCATTCTTCATTATGAATTTCTATGAAATTTTGGAGTATCTATGCACCATACAGTTTTTATCCTTTTTTTGGAGTTTCTCTTAATAATCATAACAATATTTTATGATGAGAAAACTTTAAAATTTTATAAAATATTATATATATTTTTATGTATTTCATAAAATATAATAATTTTGTTTTTAAAAAATACTTTTTCAAAGGGTATGAATAAAATTTTTAATTTCAAATTTTTAGGCTTCATATGAATAGTAATTTCATATAAATAAAAAAATATGATTTTATCCATCTTTAAAAAAATATAAAAAAGAACACCATCATGAAGAAATTTATTTTTATCTTTAAAAATATTATATTATATGAATTTGAAATTTATTAAATGGATATTTTTGAACCCATACCCAGGTTTCCATATTTTTGAAGGGTATAAATGGTCGGGATGATTCTCTCCACCTTTCACCTAGAACTTTTTTTCTTTTTCCCTATTCTCTATATTGTACATCTGATGGAGAATAAGATTCCATCAGGTGAAGAATTAGTAGAGTTTCCCCAGCCCTAGATCTATGTCTTTCATTTTACTTATTCTTCATGCCCTCTGTTTTAGTCTCATAAAATTCCTCCTTCAGTCAGGGTAAGGTCAGTGTGGGTGCACAATGTTGCATAAGAGTTTTCTATCATTTGATCCCTCATCTATTGTTACCCTTTCCTGTCAAAGGACATGGTTTTTGGGCATTGTCTTACATGCTTATCCTGAAATTGTCCCCTATTGGCTAAACAGGCACAGCCTCTCTGAGCTATACAAGGTTCTCGATAGAAGACTCCTTGATCTTAGCCATGGATACACCTATATGTTGGAGTTCAACTTTGGCAGCTTCAGCAAATGGAGAGACTTGTAGAACTTGGAATAGATCTAGCTACTAGGGAGGTATGGCATATATTTTAAGATGAATTGGTTGTTGGGAATCCGGTCCGCCCTCTTCAACCACCTCATGATCTCCTCATGCCTCCTCTATTTTTACTCCTTGTTTCAAGAGATGTTCCATGGTGAATATGAATTTTGATACCTAGTGAAGTTCTTGACTCGATTAATGATTCTGATAGGGTGGATATGTTTGTTGGTGTGTTAGTGCTTCTATTTAGGGATGCGGTGTATGATGTGAATAGAATGTGTAGTAGTGTGATGGGATGTTTGCGGGGAAGGATAGGGTGGACAAGAAGCTTGGAGTGGATCACATCCCCAAAACGTACCATTAGGTGGGGTTTGATATATTTCTCACACTCAATGTATTCTAGAAGCAATAGAAGCTTTATATCACTTGGGATGGTGTTTTTGGACACACTGGGGTTATGTATGGGTTAGGAGTTCCTTGAAATAGAGTCCCATATCTAAAGTCTTCCCACCCTTCCTATATCCATTCTTTCGTACATTCTTCTCCACCAAAGAGTGAAAATTGATTCATATGTTTGAAAAATAAATTAGATTCCATGCTGAGACATTTTTGGTGAAAAAACATCCTATGAAATTTTGAGTGACATTGTAGGTGAAAAAAACCCTTAAATTTGTGACCATGGAGCAAGGAGAATATTCAATGATAGAATATAATAATCATTTTACTGAGTTATATCACTTGTCCCTCGAGCTCATCATGAATGACTATCTCAAGGTGTGATGTTTTGAAGTGGGTTTGAAGTCCAAGAGTAGGATGAAACTTATTTCCATTTATATGTCAACCTATGCTGAAGTGGTTGATAAAGCGTTTATGGATAAGGTAGACTTATCTTGAAAGATAGGACTCGATGGGGTTTCTTCAACCATATGGGGTAGGAAAATATTTTACTCTATCTAGAAAATGAATCTGGATGATCCTCATTAGAGTAGTGGAAGAGGCACTCCAAAATCATCTTGTACAGCCGCAATGGATTCTTTAGGGTATAATCTTGTGACCTATTTTTAGTGTGAAAATTATAGCCATACTATTCCTATCTTCTCAAAGGATCTGAGTATGTGCCTATGATGTGGGCATCTTGGTCACCTTCAGTGCTTCTATGAGAATCTCCCATAAAGGAGTGGAGTTGGTTGTTCATTTAATAAGGGTTCAAAGGTGTGATCTAATGATTTTAAGGGTGTAGGATCTCATCTATAGTCTAAAGGTTATTCTCATCTAACTAAGAGGACTCAGGGTGGGCCTGAGTCAGGGCAGCTTTATGTAGTAGAGATGGCCCCTCAGGACTTTGATTATATGTCACCCACTGTGTGAGGTAAAGTATTTATTATTTCTTCCATGGCCTTGTATTTTTTTTAATACTAGTGATTCCAATTCATTTATCACAATAAAGTTTCTTGATTCTTTGGGTGTGCAAGAGGAGTTGATTCCATTTATGATAAAACTATCCTCTTCATTGGGAAGGAAGAAGAAGTAGGGTTTTAAGTGCCCAGGGTGTTGTTTTTTAATTAATGATATGGATCTCGTGTGGGACTTCCTAGTGTTGGACCTGGATGTTTTTGATCTCTTCATCAATATCGATTGGGTTATTAGTTTTAAATCTTAATTTTATTGCTATCACCATAGGGTCCTGTTTCTATCTCTTGATAGAAACATTCACATTTTTCAGGGTGAGTGGTATCCCAGATAATGGAGGGAAATACCCATTGCATCAGATGAAGGATTAGTTTCATTCAAATTATCCATATATTTATTTGATACTTTAGAGTCGGGAGAAGATGGTTGTCTTCCAATGCTGATGGTGGACAGGTTCCCTGAGGCATATCTTGCTGATTTCTCTTGGTTCTCACCCCAATGAGAGACCAAGTTCACTATTGACATATTCCTTAGGACGATCCCCATTTATTTACAATCATATTGGATGGATCCTACCAAGCTAAAAGAGTTAAAAGTTTAGTTAGGGGATCTTAAAAACAATTGATTTATTTGACTAAATGTGTCATCATGGTCATTGTAACTTTTTTTACAAATAAGTAATTCAAGAGCCACTGACTTTACACACATTATTACAAGCTTAATTAGGTGAATGTCATGAATAAATACATGTTGCTGAAAATTGATGATCTGATTGACCAGATTAGGGGATCTTGGTGGTTTTTTAAAACTGATTTGAGGTCAGGATATCACTTGTTGAGGGTCCATGAGGAGGATGTTTTGAAGACCACCTTCAAGATCATGTATGATAATTTTGAGTATATTGTAATTTTCACCATTTGGAATAGGTACATACTCAAGGAAATTTTGGAGAGTGTGGTGGTAGGTGGGTATGGTTGGCGACACATGTTGTTAGAAATATGTGGGGTGCATACATAAGGAGGTGCTGGAAAGGATTATGATGCATGATGGGGGCAACACATATGTGCATAGGAAAGCATGTATGGGCAACCTCACAATATCCTTAGCAAGAAGTGAGTCACTTTCTCTCAAATTGTCACATGGTTGAGCCATATTGTTGGTGTAGGTAGGTGCTACACAAGTTTCTATGTGTGTGTTTCCATGAATCATATTCCATCCTCATCCTGATGCCTCCCACTACCAATGGAATAAGCACATCCCCACCTAAAAGTTTGGTATACTCAAATACAATGTCGACTGCTTGAATCCCATCCAACCTAGTATTACCCTCTTTAATGATGCTGAAAATCTCCCTAATCATGACACTAGATATGTCTATATATGAGAGTTAAACTTCTATGACTTTAATATATGGTGGGACTTGATGAACTCAGAATCAAACTGACTACTATCCTAATAGGGCATTGATTTTGAGATGAATGGGAGATTGGGTATCAAATTTTCCCACTTCTCCCACCTGAAAATCTCCTCGAGCATTCTATATTCCAAGTTTTTGTGTTGGGTGACATTGCATAGTGTGTATAACTTATGGTACCTGGTGAATATCCTGAATCAAGTGTCATTGTCGGTGTGGCTTGAGATGTTCATGGGTGTGGTGGGGCTTCTATTCAGGGATACAGTGTATTACATGAAGAGCATGATGAAGTCATGTGATGGGTTTTATGGGGTCTAGATCAGGTGGTGAAGTAGCTATGACTAGATCTCATTTCCAAAAAGACCCATTAGGCTGGTTCCGACAACTTACTCACACTCAACATATTCTATATGCTCTGGTAGTTGTACATCAGCTAGGATGGTGTCTGTGGCCATGTTAGGGTTCTATATGGGTTGGAATTTCAGTGACGTACGACCTACCACATCTAAATTCCTCTCGCGCTATGTCTCTAGGTTTTTTTTATTTCAGACCAGCAAAAGTGAGAAAAATGTTTCATATTGTGTAAAAATAAACTACATCATATAACTTTTATATTTCATTTTGGGTTATCACACAAAATGGGGGTTTTTTATTGGGTTTTTAGAAATAAAAAAATTTTAAATGGGTCTATAAAAAATGAGTAGAGAAATCCACTCACTTGTTATTTAATTTATTTTTTTCAATTTGTAATAAATTGGTTATAACAACATTGATCCAATGGTGTCAGTAAAGAAGGGATGCATCAACACAAGATGAATTGATTGAAAACTCATAAAATCCACATAAGGTGAAGTTTGAGAACTGTGTCAAAATAACTCAGTAAATGGAACAGGCTGTGTAAGGTGAACTCAAATATTGGTTTCAAATTAAACCACAAAATTAATGAGGCACAATAAGAATAACCTCAAAGCAAAACAGCCCGCATCAAGTGAACTATGTCAGGTGAATCAATTCACATGTATGGTGAGAACATAAAATAAATTCCTCACATATGAATAAGATACACTTATATTAGAATAAAAAAATGCTAAATGTTCCACATAGAAATAATAAACAAGTCATATGTTTCTAAACCAGTGATGACCTAACCAGTAAAGAATGAGCATAACAAATAAACAATGAGGAAAATTAATTGAAAAAGAAAATTTTAAAACAAAAATTGTAAGCAAATATGAAATTAGATTCATTTTTAAATCATAACTAAATCATAGAAAACAACAATAATATTATTTACATAAAATATAATAAATTTACCAAATAAATTTACTTGAACATTGCAAATCCTTCCAAATTCTCATCATCAATGTTAGATTTACATGAGATTTTCATCATGAATTTTAAATCTACACTAATAAACTATATTTCAATTAGCATAGTATATTTACACAGAAAACCATATTTCATTCAAGTATAGTAAATTAACATTAAATTTAATTCAATTTAATAAATTTCTTATAGGTGTTGTAATACACCCCGAGCAAAACTCAGTGGCCCAAACAATAAGCTCATGTGCAAAGAAGTGACCCAATAACATAAAAGGGATCCAGAATATTAAATTGAGCATAATTTTAATAAAAAAATTAAAGCTTATTTTTCATGTAATAATATTGAATAATTAAAATGGAAAAATAATAATATAAGGCAATTCAATATGAAAATAATATGAATAACTAACTTAACAAATAAGATGCACTTATTTTACAATAAACAAAACATTAAAGGCTACATGTAGGAATAAAAAAACTCATGTGGGGTTAAACCATTGATGTCATAACAAGTAATGGATGAGCATAAAACACAACATAATGAGGCAGATTAACTAAACATGAAAACATGAAAAAAATAGTAAACTAATAAACAATTAGTTTCATTTGTAAATCAAAATTAAATCATGAAAAACAACAATAACATTATTAACATCTTGTATAATAAATTTACATAATAAATTTACTTGAACATTACAAATCATTACAAATTTCTATCATGCATGTTATATTTACATGAGATTTACATTTTTCATTATAAATTTACACTAATAAACTATATTTCAATTAACAAAGTATATTTTCACAATAAACTAGATTTTAACCACATACATAGAAAATTATATTTTAATTTAATCCACTCTAATAAATTTCTTTTATATTTTAATAATAAATAACTTTATCCCTCTTTTTTTAATATAATTTTTAATTATATTGGTTTAGTAAAAATTCAGTGTAAAAATAGATTGAAATTCATGTAGTATTACATCACCCATGGTTCAATGCTTCAACTGAAGGGATCAAGGGCACTATCCAAACTAGTTAACTAAAACATGATCCATTAAGGTTAATCACTGTCAGCAACCACCAAATCTAAAGGGGGGGAGAAAGCTTATTCATTCACTACTACTGAAGTGGAGTGTGGACATGATGTTGTATAGGGTACACATCCTATACAATAAATAATGGATAAATTTTTATTTTATTATTGTTCTATGTATTGATTTATATCCATAAAGTTTGATATAGTAGTTGAATAAAAGACTTGATACCTTGTAGTAGTGATATCTATAAAAATACCCAGTGGTGAAATCATTGAAACCCAAGTGTTGAAATATTCTCATGTTAGAATATGTGGGAAGATTCTTCCATGAAATCACATAATCCTTCCCTTGGTGGAATTTGACTCTATACTAGGCATGTATTATCTCTTTTTATATAGAGCACACATCAACTAACAGGAAAAGGAAATCCTTTTTCATATTCAAAAACATCCCATGCTCCTTTACAAATTCAAGGAAGATCATGAATCTCCTTTTTAAAATCCTTCAACGGTGTGGTTGTTGATTCCCTGTAAAGAAGCATACCTCATTAAAATGGTTGATTCAAAGGAAGGTGTCAACCTTGGGGGAATGCCTACTTTTATGGAATATAGTGATTTTTTCATGAATAGTTTCCCAAACTTCACCAGATCATTAGTTAGAGTTATCAATTGAACATATATCTGGTTCCACTCCTATCTCCAAATTCCCCTATAGGATGGACCCAATCGAACTAGATGAGATAAAGAAGAAGCTGCTAAAGCACTTGGAAAAAGGGTTCAAACACCCTATAGCATCACCTTGGGGTGCACCAATGCTCTTCTTGAAGAAAAAAGATGGATCAATGTGGTTGTGTATTTATTACCAATAGATCGGGAAGATCACCATAAAGAACAAGTATCTTATACTAAGGATTGATGACTTGTTAAATCAACCATAAGGATATCAATACTTCACAAAGATTGATCTTCATTCTGGATATCATCAACTCAAGGTGAATAAGGAAGATATTCAAAAGTCTGATTTCCATACAATGTATAGGCACAATGAGTTCATAGTTATTCCCTTCGGAGTTAATAATTACCCTACAATATTCATAGATTTTATGAATAGAGTATTTAGATACAATCTTGAAAAAAGTGTGGAAGTCTTTATTGATGATATTCACATATACTCCTAGAGTAAGGAGGAATATGAAGAGCATATAAGGTTTTTTCTAGCAACATTAAGGAAGATGAAAATGCATGCTATGTTCAACAAGTGTGAGTCACTTTATAGGGGAATGTGATCACAAGGGAGGGAATATCAGTGGACCCTTCCAAGAAAAAGGCAATCGAGGATTGGACCATAACCACTAGTGTCACTGAAATCTATAGTTTTCAATATTTAACATGGTACTGCTGAAATTTTTTAAGAAATTAATCATGATTTTCTAGCCTACTAACTAAGTTAAAATAGAAAGGGGTAAAGTATGTATGAATATAATAATGAGAGGATAGCTTTAAATAGATCAAGAATTGTCTATTCATTTCTCTTTTACTCACACTACCAACAAGTGGAGAAGGTTTTGTGATATATAGTGATGCTTCAAAGAAAGGATTGAGTTGTGTAATCATAAAAAAATGATAATGTGATAGTCTATACCTCATGACAGTTTAATATCCATGAGCAGAATTACCTGGCACATGATGTGGATTTATAAACTATGGTCTTTCCTCTGAATATTTGGTGGCACTACCTCTATGGTGAAAAGTATGATATATAAACTGATCACAAGAGTATAAAATATATAGTCATGTAGAAGGATATCAACATGAATCAAAGAAGATGATTAGATCTATTCAATAACTATGATTACTCTATTCACTACCATTTTAGAAAGGTGGACAAGGTGGATGATTATCATAGAAGAAAAGAACCTGCTACTCTATCCTTGATGCAGATTGAGAAAGATTAAATCTTCATGGAAATGAAAAGTATGAATTTGGAAATAAAACTAGTAGAAAGTAAATCCTACCATGACCAAATTACTTCCCAACCATCCATACAAGAGAAGATAAAGGAGGCATGAATGGATGATATGGAGATACAAAAGAAAGTGAAAACAGTAAAGGATGGTAAGCTATATGTGATCCAAATCAATGATGATGGTGTGATTAAGTTTTCACTGAGGATTTGTGTTCCTTTATCACCTGAGATAAGTAAGGAGATATTGGATAATGTAAATAGATCACTATTCTTGATCCATCCTGGAAGTCCAAAGATGTACCGTGATCTTAGAGAGAACATCTAGTGGTACAACATGAAGAAGGGCACTATGGAGTATATCTCAAGGTTCTTGGTATATCAGCAAGTTAAATAAGAGCGATAGAAGTCCAAAGGGATGATGTAACTATTGCCTATACCCACATGTAAATGGGAGAATTTCACCATGGAATTTTTCACCAGTCTCCTGAATATATCCAAAGGAAACAATGTGAAATGGGTTGTAGTGGATAGACTCACCAAGAATGCAAACATTATCACCATTCAATAAGATTTTTCACTTGAAAAACTTACTAATATATATGTAAAGGTAGTGGTGAGGTTACATGGGGTTCCACATTTCATCATCCCTGATTATCATACAAGGCTCACCTTTAAAATATAGAGAAGTCTCCAATATGCTTTGAGTAATGAACTGAATTTCAGTAAGGCCTATCACCCCTAAACTGATGTCCAGTCTCAAAGGATTGTTTATAAAGTCAAGGACATGCTAAGAGCCTACCCAATAGAATTTAAAAGAGAATGGGATCATCATATCACATTGGTTAATTTATAATAAAATAATATCTTCCACTCGAGTATTCAGATGTTTTAATTTGAATCTCTATATAGGAAGTGATGTATAACTCAAACTTAGTCAGATCAGTTTAGGGAAAGAAATATGCTTGGACCTAACCTTATATAAGAGATCACAGAAAATATTCAAGACATCCAAAAACATATAATAGCTACTCAGATTCAGAAAAAGATTTATGTTTTCAATCAATGAAGGGACTTTGTGTTTGAAGTAAGAGACAAATCTTTCCTTCGAATATCACCAAAGAAGAGATTTATATAGTTTGAGAAGAAAGGGAACCTTAGCCCAAGGTATATTGGCCCCTTTAAAATCCTTGATCGCATAGGAATAGTGTCTTGTTGGATTGAACTTTCACCAAGTATGGATTAAGTTCATGATGTGCTCTATGTATCACTACTAAGGAAGTACATACTCAATCCCTCACATGTACTGAATCCAAATGTGGTACAACTGGGGAATGACCTCTCAAATGAAGAGCATATGGTGAAGATCTTAGTCCATAGAGATAATGTTCTATGCAACAAGATAACTCACCTTGTCATAGTATTATTGAGGAACCATAATTATGAAGATGCAACATTGAAACTAGAGGAAACAATGAAACAAAAGTACCCTCACCTATCCTCAACCAAAAATATGGGTTAAAATTTCGAGGATGAAATTTATAAATGGGGGAATAATGTAGCAACCCATAGTTTATAAAAGATCTTTGCCTCTTAAAGTAAATTTAATTTATAAAATAATATATATTATTATACATACATTAGATAAAGAAACAGAAAAAAAATAATATTTCATTAATTAATATCATTACATTAGTTAACTATGAAACCAATTAAATTTCCAAACATTACAACATGATAAAAAATAATAAATAGAAAAGATTAATGGGGAAATATGGATCGCCAAAATATTCTAGAATCATCACCCCCACTTATAACACTATAGAAAATAAAAAAATATTAGCAAACCAATCAAATTCTTATAAAATTAAATTATAACCTTAAGAGTAATTTTAGTGAATATAGAGTGAAATAATGAAGTAGTATTTATAGGATGTAATGTGACCATGGAATAATAGCATGGCCATTGGAATAGTAATTCTACTTAAAAATTATAAATTTTGATATAAATAATATTTATCATGATTAATTTAATTAAATATAAATATTATAACGCTATCAAAAATAAATATCATGATTACAAAACTCAATGAAAATATAATTACATTTTTAATAAACTGTATTTTAAAGTATTTCGTAAAAATCATAATTTTTATATTAAAAAATAAAATTACCATTGATAGATATTTATTTTGAAAAATTGAATATTATTTTATAAATAATTACATCTAAATTTTCCAAAGGAATTTTTTTGATAATTTTCTGAAGTACTTTAATTTTTAGGTGAATTGTAAAAATACAGTTTTTCACATAATCGATGTATCTTAAATTACATCATTCATGATGTAAAAATAAACCAATAATTTATATAAATTGAGGTTTGGACATGATATATTTTATTTCATAAATTATTCATTAAAATATCATAAACTTAATTCCCAAACCTAAAAATAACTTTCCAAACCATAAAGTTAAAAGTGACTCCCTATAATAACAATTTCTTTTATTTTTCACTTTTCATTTCAATAAACTAATGAATTTGAATTATAAATGGTATTTAAAGTCTTAAATACATTATATTATATTTATATATGATTTATATTTTAAAAAATCACTATTACATGTTTTACCATTGATATAATATTTTATTCAATATTTTATTCTAAAAATACACATCTCTTCAATTATAAATAACCCCTCTCCCTCCCGTTGGAAAATAAATCATCTCGTACTTTAAAAAGACTAAACTCTACAAAAATACTTTATCTAAATTCCCTTATAATAAAAAGGGACATTATAGGGAAAGCATACCCCATTTATCAAGGGAGTCTTAGTGACGTACAAGAGGAGCAACACTAAGGATTAAGTAAGTTTCAGTCAACTCTTCTTTTTTTCTTCTCTTATTGTTCTTATTCTTTTTATTTTTTCATCAAAACTTTAAAAAAACATAGAATATTAACTAATAAATAATTTAGCATTATATTAATGATTTTAACCAACTGGAAGTTTCATATTTATGAAACATATAAATTTCAAACTTCCCTTTCCCGCTCTCCCGACAATATCCCGTCAAAGATCGGTTAACCACCTACGGAGACATTTCCATGTCAACACATATAAAAATGATCATTTTTGGATATTATATATTATATATAATGTATAAGACATGTAATTACATGTATTATAAGTTAATGTAATTAATCTTACACATGTATAATGAGTTTGAACAAAATTAGTGAAATCAAAATACACCAGTATATTTTTTTTAAGGAAAACATGATATCAAAATGATTAAAAATCATAAAGGGAAATTATGAAATACAATAAAATGACTATTATTAATAAATAGTGGAATAAATTTACATAATTCACATTTTTAATGTCACCACCCCCTCCCACAAAAGATGCCCCTCCTAAGATGGCAATGGCGAAAGGGAGATAATGACCACCGAGTCCCACATTCAGTAGGCTCTGGGGTGGTGACTAGAACCAAGGGTATGAGTTTTTAAAAATATGGGAGGCATTACCCTTTTTATTATTTAATATCGGTAAATAGAATGAGTCAAACACCAAAATAAAAAAAGAACAAGTAAATGGAAATAAACCTAAACCAATCCCACGTGCATGTTTAAACAATTCTGAATCAAAGTACAAGTACAAGAAAGCTCAAAAGTACAATACCAAAAGAAACAAGAGTACAACAACTGCAACAACTCCAAATTTCCTAACTAGTAGGGTCTCGCACGGCCCTGTTAGTCCTCCTGGAAACCTGAAAGTAAAAGTAGGGTTAGCAAACAAGTATACTGAGTAGGGAAACCTAAAGCTCTCGTGCATAAGTGGGGAGACATCCTAATGTCCCGTGAGAACAACAGAAGAAACCAAAACCTAACAAATAATTCTATCCACCCAACCTCACTAGCCACGCTCACCAAAAACACAAAAAACAGTTAGTAGTAGTATATAAGAACAAAAGTATTGGGTAACCCACACCATTTCCCACTAGTTAGCTACTCTTCCTAACGGTGAACATCCTGAAGCTACCACACTCTTACTGCCCGCACACACATGGTCCTCACAACCACGTATGCCACCCGCCCACACCTGGGCCTCACAACCGCATATCCCGCCCGCACACACCTGGGTCTCACAACCACATATCCTACCTGCACACACCTGGGCCTCACAACCATACATCCCGCCCGCACACACCTGGGCCTCATCCCGAAGGTTCTTGGGAAATAGTAAAACCTTCCTGAAGAGTCTTGGGATAAAACCACCCCAATCGAAGCCTACCTGAAGAGTCTTGGGTGTAATTTCGCCTCAAGCCATCACAGCCTATAGAAGAAGGAGCAGGAACGAGCTAGTAACTAAGGGGAAAAACACTCTCCCAAGAAATGGGAGTGTTCGGCACTAAGTGCTCAACATGGGTGGGGTGTGACAAAACACAAAGATACAGATATATATATATATATATACCAAACACTCAGCCCAACCTATGGCTTCTAAACAGAGAACTGAGCACGTGCCTCGACACTGCTACTACAAAGCATGCATACAAAAAACAACCCCAACCCCATTTAGGTTTCCATGTTTCAACACAATCAGTTTATTTGTTCCTTAACTACTGGGCAACTATCCACAACCAACCAAATCGATCATTCGTAAAACATATCCCTGCTATCCACAAATAAAGTTAGGAAAACAGAAGCAACACAACCAAGTCCCTTATTATTAACAAAACAACCCCATTGATTATTACTCCCATTCTATTACCATGCCCCACCATTCATTTTCTCTCCCACTTTTATTTATTATTCACAACCCGTAGTTCGTTCACATTCAAACCCATCCCTGCAGCCCCGTTGCCAACCACCATAACCACAACCACAGCGTACATCATTATCCCTTGATACAATTTATCGCAGCCCCACTGCCCACCACCAACATAGCATTCACACTAACCCACAAACAAGCCAACCGCAGCCCCGCTACTCACTCTGTCCACGACAACCCACAAAACAACCCCTTCACATAAATTAACCCCAAATAGCACCCACATGTTTATTATTTCAGTTTTTTTCAACCGGGGTGATCACACAAGGGTTCCATATTTTCATTTAATCATCCAAATTTTTGTGATTAACCAATTTCCACATTCCACAAAGTTTCCATTCATAAACGGTCTAGAAAGATAGGGAAGCATTTAATTTTGCAAGCAAAGTCCCCCAACGACTGTGATTTTTAGTAGGAATAAGCCTATTCAATTCACAACATAATATCACAGGATATAAAAAAATGTAACTGCATTCACAAACTTCCGATCCCCGTTATAATCCAATTATTATATTTATTAAACTGGTTGAAATGTGTTTCACGTTAACAAGAGGAAACCCACCCCGCATGATACACAATTTAGAGAGACGAAGGTAGGATCCCTACCTAAACAGGTTCTGGTCACAACGATCCCCCAGATCAACTTTAGAAGACGTCCATCGGCGTCCGTTACTTCTGGAAAACCCCAGAAAAACCTCCTCGGGTGGAATCTGGGAAGGAAAGGCTAAAGGTAAATCAATAGATCCAAGCTCAAAAGTTCTGCCTCATCGTTACGATCTCGTGGCTACTGACTGATCATAAATCGGAGCTCGGAGGAAGAAGTTATGGAGGAAAAGAGCCTTCGAGTCTCTTGGGAGAGCTCTGCTTGAGGGAAAGGGGAGGAGAGGAGTGAGTTGAAAAGGAGGAGGTGACCCCTCCTTTTATAGGCAAGAAAAACTAAATTACACGGCGTGTACTTTATGGTACACAACGTGTACTCGGCTATTTCACATGGTCACCACGCGGCTTCCAACACGACCTTCAACGCGGCACGCGGCTGTTGACTGGTCAACACACGGTTTGAGGGTAACGAATACGCGGGGAGGAACTACATGGCGTGTACTCATTTATTTCACATGACAAGGACATGAGTTCCACATGGAACACGACCGTTGACTGGTCAACACACGGTTTGAGGGTAAAAAATACGCGGGGAGGAACTACACGACATGTAGTATGGGATACACGGTGTGTACTCATTTATTTCACATGGCAAGGACACAGCTTCAACACGAGGTATACCCGGAAAGGTGGTTCATGGTGTGTACTCACACTACACAGCGTGTAGTTTAAAAATTCTAAAAAGTGTGGGAAAAGTCCCTTCTACCCTCCAGAACACTTCATGACCTTCTTTTCGACAAAGGAATGGGTCGGAGAGGTCCGGGCCATTACATTAGATACCTCGTAAAACATTCTCATCCCTGAGAATTCAAAACCTACCCAGAGGAACCCAACAAGATACCTCTTAGGGATCTCATTATAACAGGAACCCAACCAACAACCCTAATCATAGGTGTTAGTAATTCCTTCTCCTATATCGAGATATTATCCGCTTTAGGCAGCACTGACTCACCTGCACGGATTTAATCGCATCCGCATTAATGCGTCTTGATTAAGGACTGGGTCTTCCCACTACCATATAGTAGGATTTTCCAAATTACACTGCCCCCAACACCGTATAACCAACACACTTCCCGAACACATGGTTTGGGGAAATTCCTTCTCCTATGTTGAGATATTATCCGCTTTAGGTGGCACTAACTCGCCCTCACGAGTTAAATCGCATCCACATTAATGCGACTCGATTAAGGATCAGGTTTTTTCCCTTCCCCACACATCCGGACATGTTACACACTTCCAGAGAACAAGGAAAACAAAATTCTCACAACCTAAAAGACAATCATTACATATCTCAAAGGTACAAAGTATAACATCAAAACAAAGATCAGAAGAACAAGGAAAAACACAGGTCAAAACAACTCTGGATACTGAGCGTGCATCTGAGCCTCCCACTCCCAAGAGCTCTCCTCGAGGTCGTCATGCCTCCACAACACACGAACCAAGGCGATGGTTCATCCACGGAGCACCTTCTCTTTACGATCCTCAATTATGACTAGTCGTTCCTTGAAGGTCGCGCCATCTCCCATATCTAACTCTCCCCAGTCGATAACGTGAGAGTCGTCATGTAAGTACCAACGAAGCTGGGAGACGTGGAAGACGTCATGAACCTTCTCCAACTAAGGTGGCAGGGCTAGCTGATATGCCACCTCGCCAACTCACCTCATCACCTCGAAAGGTCTAATGAACCTAGGGGAGAGCTTACTACCTTTCCCAAACCTCCGCTCCCCCGTCGAGGGGAAACCTTCAAGAACACATGATCTCCCACCTCGAACTCCAAGGGCCTCCTCCGACGATATGCATAAGACTTTTGTCGGTCCTGAGCCGCTTTCATCCTCTCACGTACAAGATGGACTTTCTCTATGGTGCTCTGTACTACCTCTGGCCCAAGAGCACCTGTCTCACAAACCTCTTCCCAACAAACGGGTGAACGACATGGTCTTCCATACAAAGCCTCAAATGGTGCCATTCCAATAGTAGAGTGGAAGCTGTTGTTGTAGGAAAGCTCTACTAAAGGAAAGTGCCGCACCCATGATCCTCTGAAATCCAGAACGCATGCCCACAGCATGTCCTCCAACGTATGTATAGTCCGCTCTGTCTTCCCATCAGTCTAAGGGTGGAAAGCAGTGCTAAGGTGTAGCTGGGTGCCAAAATCATGTTGCAACCCCCTCCAAACTCGTCAGGTAAACTAGGTATCCCGATCTGAGATGATACTCTTCATAACTCCATGCAAACACACCACCTCGTCTATATAACTCTGTGTTAAGGTACTCACTGGGCCCGACTCCTTAATTGCTAAGAAGTGATCTGATTTTGTCAGTCGATTCACCACTACCTAGATAACATCCTAACCACCCTGAGCTCTGGGTAGTCCTATGACGAAGTCCATTGAGATGTCATCCCACTTCCACTCAGGGACATCTAAAGGTTGCAACAAACCACTAGGAACACGGTGTTCATCCTTTATTTGCTGACACACTAGGAACTTAGCCACAAACTCTGCCATTGACCATTTCACCCCGGGCCACCAAAACTGTTTCCTCATGCCTCAATAAATTTTTGAAACTCCCAGATGTACCGCCAAGGCTGAGCTATGGAACTCACAGAGAACTCCCTCACGCATCGCCTCTGGAACAAAAAAACTTCCGTGGAAAAGCATCTGATGTCAGCTATCCTCTGACCATCCTTCTGGAGCATTTCCCTGATCGACATGATCCCACATTACTTCCTCCTCGGAGTCCCCCCACTGAGACTCTTCTACCTATTGCAACAAGGAGGATTGTACTGTCATCTGAAACAAACATCCTCTAGAACCCTCTACACTTGCATCCAAGTGCAAGGCAGCTAACTCTCCCATCACTCTCCAAGAAACAGCGGATTCCCGAACCACTTCCTTATGTGACTTCCTACTCAGGGAATCAGCCACAACGTTGCCCTTACCTTCAGTGTAAGAGATCTTGAATTCATAGTCTTGGAAGAACTCGACCCATCTCCACTACTGCAAGTTCAGGTCACGCTGGGAGAAGATATAACGTAAGCTCTTGTGATCTGAGAAGACCATAAAGCACTCCCCAAAGAGGTAATGTTGCCACAACTTCAGTGTGAACACTACTGCTGCAAGCTCCAGGTCATGGGTGGCATAGTTACGCGCGTGAGGGTGCAACTGCCTAGACCGATAACAGATCACACCCTTCTTTTGCATCAGTACACACCCCAAACCAAGGCCAGCAACATCACAAAACACCTCATACAACAACCCTTCCTCTAGAAACCTGAGTACTGGAGCATTGACCAGCTTCTCTTTCAGGTAGTCGAAATCTTTATGGCACTTCTCGCTCCATAGGAAGACCTAGTTCTCCCTAGTCAAAGCTGTCAATGGAGCATCAAATCGAGAGAAGTCCTAAATGAACCTCTGATAGTAACCTGCTAACCCCAGTAAACTATGAACTTCTGCCACACTCTTGAGTGCTGCCCAAGAAACAACTGCCTCCACCTTCGACGGGTTCACGGACACTCCATGTTGAGACACTACATGCCCAAGGAAGTGTACTTCTTGTGTCAAGAATTTACACTTCGACAATTTCCCATAAATCTAGTGGTGTTGAAGGACTTCCAAGACTTCCCTGAGATGCTCAACATGCTCCTCCTCTGATCTTGAGTAGATCAGGATTTCATTGATAAACACAACGATGAACCGGTCCAGAAACGCTTGGAAGACAATGTTTATAAGTCCCATGAACACAACTGGTGCATTAGTAACTCCAAACGGAATCACTACAAACTCTAAGTGCCCATACCTGCACCTGAAAGTCGTCTTCGAGATGTCACTGTCCTTTACCCTCAGCTGATGATATCCCGATCGTAGATCAATCTTCGGAAAACAACCTGCTCCCCTCAGTTGTTCGAAGAGATCATCTATCCTTGGAAGGGGGTAACGGTTCTTGACCGTTACCTGATTCAACCATCGATATTCTATGCATAACCTGACACCACCATCTGCCTTTTTCACGAACAAAACTGTAGCACCCCATGGTGACACGCTGGGTTGAACAAAACCCTTCTCCATCAGATTGTCAACCTGAATCCACAACTCCCACAACTCCAAAGGTTCCATCCGATAAGGGGCCATCGAAATCGGATGGGCACTGGGCTGTAAGTCTATCCTGAACTCAACGTCACGTCGGGGGGGGGGGGGGGTAGAGTCACAACCTCCTCCAGAAAAACATCGAGGAACTCCCCAACAACCTCTGGGACATCTGTCATCTCTGTATCAGCTGAAATCACTGATAACCCGCCTAACAAGGAAAGGAGAGGCTTCACATGCTGGATTCCTACCTGATAGCTCCTCTCACCAACAAAACATACACGCTGCCCATCCACGTCAGAGAACATGACTCTTCTTCAGAAGCAGTCGATAACGGAACTAACAGAAAACAACCATTCGATGGCTAGGATGACATCGTACAGCTGCATCTGTAGCAAAAGAAGATCCCCAGTAGATTGATGTGGTCCCAACGTCAGCCCACATCCCCAGCAAACATAAGATACACTGGTCTGGCCTCCAACTGGTGTACTCAGCACCAGTGGTATAGAAATTCTATCTATATCTAGTCCCAAAGCATGGGCTAGACCAGGTGAAACAAAGGAGTGTGAAGCTCCCGAATCAAACAAGGCAGAAATGAGAGTACTGAACAAAAAAATCGTACCTCACACCACCTCTGGTCCTGTCGGAGCTGCCAACTATGCTTCGTGAAACTTTCCACACCCAGCTCCTTTTCCTCTCTGATGTTGACCACCTCCCCAACCAAGCCCTGGTCGAGGTCCCTGGGGAGCACCCTGAGGTCGGCCTCCTCCTGCAAAGTCTGCCCTCGGAGGAGCATGGTCCTGCTGCTACTGGAAGGGCCTCGCTGGAAACTGGTGCTACTGAGGTGGGCGCTGAACCTTCCCACCTCCACCGTACTAAGCTCAGGTCGGGCACCGACTCTGAATGTGAACAAAACCTCCACAAGAGAAACACTTCGGCCCTGTGCTCATGAAAAAGGGACGAGGACCTGAAGATCTGAATAGGGACTACTGGGTCCTACTCCCTACTGGCCTGAACCTGGAAGATCCCATCGTAGGAGACATGCTGTTGACTGCCTTCCCCTTCGATGAGCCTGGATGGATCTCCTCACATGGTGCACTTCCCTACGAGTGCATCCTCTCCACAACCTCTACCTTCTTCTGTACTACCAAGTACGTCGGAAGGGTGAAAGGGGTTACAGCATACTGGAGCGAAGGACGAAGCACCTCCTCCAAACATCTCTCCCGAGACTCCTCATCTAGAAAGAGGTCTGGAGCAAAGCGCAGGTGATACTTGAACTTGATCCCCAACTCTCGTACTGACATACTCCCTTGATGTAGGGAGAGTAACTCTTTCCACTTCTCTGCCTTGATCATGGAAGAAATGAATTCCTTTCGGAATTCCTTCTCAAAGTCAACCCACAGAACCTCTGCCTCTATCCTCTCTCCGAGGTAGAGCATCCACCATTGTCACGCCGTACCTCTCAGCTGAAGAACTGCTAGGGGAACCCAGTACTCCCTCAGAGCACGGATCAAAGTAAAATTGATCCCTAGCTCCTCAATCCAACCCTCTGTCTCCATATCTGAAGTACTACCAGGGTACATCTTGAGGGTTTTCCGCTGGAAAGAACAAAGAGTCTTCTACCACTGGCTATCTTCCTCCTCTCGGTCAATCCTCAACTGATCAACCGCCTGAATCTGAAAGGCCTCGGCCATTTGAGTCACCCAGGGACGACATCCAGGTGCCATAGCTATATGATAAACAAGGATCGCCTAAGCCCAAGTAGTAAAGAAATTTATCAATTTTTATTTTATCACATTATTTAAATTTCTTTCCCAGAACACCCAAATCAAGTAAAACAAAATCATGATGATGCATGTACCTTCCCTAGGGTCTCTACCCTACAATCAATGCAGTCTCACTTGGTCGTTCGGTAGGTTTAGAGTCCTTGCATTAGATCATGGGTGTCCCTAAAATCTTGTATCCTAGCCGGTCTTCCCTGGCCAATGTCACGCACCAAGATCAGCCAACATTGTTGCCCTACCATCCCATGCAATCCTCAATGTGCCTAACTCCAAACTCCATCCTATCTCTCAACCGTCACCTCTGATACCATTCTGTCATGGCCCCCTCCCACCAAAGATGCCCCTCCTGAGCTGGCAATGGCGAAAGGGAGATAATGACCCCTGAGTCCCGCCTCCAGTAGGCCCCGGGTTGGCGACTAGCACCAAGGGTATGATTTTTTACAAATATGAGATGCATTACCCTTGTTATTATTTATGATCGAGAAATAGGACGAGTCAAACACCAAAATAAAAAGATAACAAGTAAATGGAAATAAACCAAAACCAATCCCACATGCATGTTTAAACAATTCTGAATCAAAGTACAAGTACAAGAAAGCTCAAAATTACAATACCAAAAGAAACAAAAGTACAGAAACTACAAAAACTCCAACTGTCCTGACTAGTAGGGTCCCGCACGGCCCTTGTAGTCCTCCTGGAAACCTGAATGTAAATGTAGGGTGATCATAAAAGTATACTCAGTAGGGAAACCTAAAGCTATCGTACACATGTGGGGAGACATCCTAATGTCCCGTGAGAACAACAGAAGAAACCAAAACCTAACAAGGAATTCTATCCACCCAACCTCACCAACCAATCTCACCAAAAACAAAAACAACAGGTAGTGGTAGTATATAAGAACAAGAGTATTGGGTACCCCACACCATTTCCCACTAGTTAGCTGCTCTTCCTAACGGCGAACGTCCTGACGCTACCACACTCTTCCCGCCCGCACACACCTGGGCCTCAAAACCACATATCCCGCCTGGACACACCTAGGACTCCCAACTGCATATCTTGCACGCACACACCTGGGCCTCAAAACCGCATATCCCACCCGCACACACCTTAGCCTTACAACCACGCATCCCGCCCACACACACCTGGGCCTCATCCCGAAGGTTCTTGGTAAATAGTAAAACTTGCGTGAAGAGTCTTGGGATAAAACCACCCCAATAAAAACCTACCCAAAGAGTCTTGGGTGTAAGGTCACCTCAAGCCATAACAGCCTATGGAAGAAGGAGCAGGAAGTATATAGTAACTAAGTGGAAAACACCCTCTCCCAAGAAATGGGAGTGTTCGGCACTAAGTGCTCAACATGGGTGGGGTGCGAAAAAACACAAAGATACAGATATATATATATATATATATATATATCAAACACTCAGCCCAACCTATGGCTTCTAAATAGAGAACTGAGCATGTTCCTCGGCACTGCTACTACGATTCATGCATACAACAAACAACCCCAACCCCATTTAGGTTTTCATGTTTCAACAGAATCTATTTATTTGTTCCTTAACTACTGGGAAACTATCCACCACCAACCACATCAATCGTTCATAAAACATATCCCTACCATCCATAAATCAAGTTAGTAAAACATAAGCAACACAACCAAGTCCCTTCTTATTAACCAACCAACCCCATTATTATTCTCATTCCATTACCATGCCCCACCATTCATTAGATCTCCCACTTTTATTTATTATTCACAACCCATAGTTCGTTCACATTCAAACCCATCCCTGCAGCCCTACTTCCAACCACTATAACCACAACCACATCGTAGATCATCATCCCTTGATACAATTTATCATAGCCCCACTGCCCATCACCATCATAGCATTCACACTAACCCACAAACAAGCCAACTGCATCCCCGCTGCTCACCCGGTCCACGACAACCCACAAAACTCCCCATTCACATAAATTAACCCCAAACATCACCCACATGTTTATTATTTTAGCTTTTTTCAACCGGGGTGATCACACAGGGGTTCCATATTTTCATTTAATCAGCCAACTTTACGTGATTAACTAATTTCCACATTCGACAAAGTTTCCATCTATAAACGGTCTCGAAAGATAGGGAAGCATTTAATTGTGCAAGGAAAGGCCCCCAATGACCATGATTTTTAGTAGGCATAAGCCTATTCAATTCAAAACATAATATCACAGGATATAAAAAAATATAACTGCATTGAAAAACTTTCCATCCCCGTTATAATCCAGTTATTATCTTTATTAAACCGGTTCAAATGTGTTTCACGTAAACAAGAGGACACCCACCCCACGTGATGCACAATTTAGAGAGATGAACGTAAGATCCCTACCTCAATAGGTTTTGGTCACAAAGCTCCCCCGGATGAACTTTAGAAGACATCCGTCGGCGTTCGTTGCTTCTAAAAAAACCCGGAAAAACCTCCTCGGGTGAAATCTGGGAAGGAAAGGCTGAAGGGAAAGCAACATATCCAAGCTCAAAAGTTCTGCCTCGTCGTTACGATCCTGTGGCCGCTAACGGATCGTAAATCAGAGCTCGGATGAAGAAGTTATGGAGGAAAAGAGCCTTTGAGTCTCTTGGGAGAGCTCAGCTCGAGGGAAAGGGGAGGAGAGGAGTGAGTTGAAAAGGAGGAGGGGACCCCTCCTTTTATAGGCAAGAAAAACTAAATTACACGGCGTGTACTTTATGGTACACGGTGTGTACTCGGCCACTTCACACGGTCACCACGCAGCTTCCAACACGGCCTTCAATGTGGCACTTGGCCGTTGACTGGTCAACACATGGTTTAAGGGTAACACATACGTGGGGAGGAACTACACGGTGTGTAGTATGGGATACACGGCGTGTACTCATTTATTTCACACGGCAAGGACACGGCTTCCACACGGCACACGACCGTTGACTTGTCAACACACGGTTTGAGGGTAACACATACGTGGGGAGGAACTACACGGCGTGCAGTATGGGCTACACGGTGTGTACTGATTTATTTCACACGGCAAAAACACGACTTCAACATGGGGTACACCCAAAAAGGTGAAAAGTGTGAGAAAAGTCCATTCCACCCTCCAGAACACTTCATGACCTTCTTTTCGACAAAGGAATGGGCTGGAGAGGTCTGGGCCATTACATGTAACTATGTTTAATAATAATAATTTTATTATTTAAGAGGCGGAAAAGTGATGAAATAAGGCGGGAATTAAGGTAGGGGGTTCTCAAACCCAACTCTCTTTATTTAGGTTATCCCTTGTTGGGCAAAAATCCCTCAAGGTAACATTGCAGTATTTTTGGGTTGATTGTGTTTGTTGACAAAGCAGGTTTCCATGGAGAATTGTCGAGTTCTCAAGATGTTGTTCACAATCCAAGTTGACAAAGAACGATGAAAAAGGAAAGGATGATCTGGAGGCGGTTCAAAAAGAGCAGTACAAGGTGGCGCCGTTTCCCAGTGTTTGCCAAATTTTTGGGGTCCAAAATTTGGAATTTAGTGAGCATCGCGAAAATTGGATTTCCATGAAGATCATAATTTAATATGGAAAAGGCATGAATTTCGTGAAGATAGGATGCATGGTTTGGATTTCTCGAAGACCAGAAGAATGGAGGCGGTGACTCTTCGCGATTACGTCAAGCTTCGCGAACGGCAGAGGATGAAGCGCATCGCGGTGAAGGCGCGAAGTAATGTTGGGATTCACGAGGGAGCTTCGTGGAGAAGTCGCGAAGGTATGTTGATGGTGATTCTTCGCAATTACGTCAAGCTCCTTGAATGGATAATTGCCGTGGTGCTTCGCGATTTGGACAGAATTCTGGCAGAAACTTTGGAGCTTCGCAATTTGAGATGACGTGGCGTTGACTTCGCGCGGAAGGGACGAGGGTCGGTGGAATCGCTTATAAATAGAGGCTGACCCCCTCGAGAGAAGTAGAGAGAATTTTCAGAGAAGATCATTCACTCTCGATTTGCGAAGGTGGTTCGCGGAGCCAGTGTGCTTCGCGAAAGAGGTGCTTCGCGGTGGCTATTGTAGCTCTGCGACACCTGCGAGCTCCGCGTTGGCTTACTAAGCTTCACGAGGGCCGTTGCTTTGCGACGGCTTGAGCATCACAAGAGTGCTTCGCGAGAGAGCTTCGCGAAAAGGCAAGAGCTTCGCGAAGGCTTGTTTGAGCTTCGCAAAATTGGGAGCTTCGCGAAGTAGGGTGCTTTGAGAAGGTACTTTCCAAAGGTAGTTGCCCAGTGGTCAGAGGCAAAGTTCTATTCATCAGTAAATGAAAGTTGAACTTCAACAGAGCATCTATCAACAGTTGAAGATGCATTATTTCATGCAAATGAAGAGACCTACAGGTCTATAAACTGTGATTGGATTCCCTTCACAGAGCAGTGAGCTTAGGAAGAGGAAGAAGGTGATCCTCTCCACCGGCAGTGATCAAGAGAGAGAGAAATAGGGATTGACCCTTGGGAAAGCAGTGAACTGACCCTAAACCTTGTATAGGCAGTGAGCTTGGGTATAGAAGTGATCTAGCCCAAACTTTGTATCCACATCTAGTGAAGAATAGTGGAATTTGGTACGACCGGCAACTTGTCGGCGTATGTTCCTTGGACGTAGCCCAGTGAGGGTGAACCAAGTAAAAATCACTGCGTCTGCCTGCTAATTTGCCTGTATTAAATTTAAAGCATCATCATCGGATAAAGAATCAAGTAAGTGATCATAACATACACACAAGTGCAAACAATTTGACCCTTGTAACAAAGAGGTCAAGATCTAGTGGGGCAGGAATAACTTTGAAAAAGAATTTCCATACCCTGATTCACCCCCCTCTCAGGGTATATAGGCCCCTATTGCCCTTAACATCCCTCCTTCATGACATATATTTTATGGATATTAATTTAATGTACCATAAATATAATTTCATTATCATTAAATTTTATTTTCTTGGATACGCATTCTTCCACCTTGTTTCTTAATCCAAATACAGATATTTTCCAAAAAAAGACTTTTATTTCCAAAACAAGCCATTAGCTCCTCATTGTTTCTTACCTAAATAAAAATGATATTTTATACCAATTATGATCTTTATTTTTCATTTGGTAACCCCAAATATTATTCATGAATTTATTCTTGATGAAATACTTATGATACCCATTCTTTCCATGGGTTATTTGATGATTATGACTATTATATGTTTTTTGTGGCATGCATGATTATGTAAATATTATGATGTGATGGGTGGACCCAAAACTATATATCCCTAAAATTAATTGGGTAATGTGATGTATCTCATTAGATAATGTGTATTATGCATGAACATGATGTTATCTTTGTTCACAATGGTGATGTTATGATTATTCACATATATTATGCATGAAAATGATGCTAGCTTTGGTCACAACTATGTGCATTATTTGACCACTAAGACATGATGTTTCAATTTTATTCATTTACACATTCCATTACCTTATAAAATGTTTCCATCATGATTTTGATGATGATATTATTCTTATGTTATAATGATTAGAATTATTCACACTTGTGTTATATTGATTCATGTCCGATGTTCATCATCTTACTAGGATTTTAACTTGCCCCTTTTATTTGATGTATATCCTCAGGTGACTATAATTAATAAAGAGAAAATGAGCTTTAGAATGATAAAAAAGAATATTTTAAATAAATTTTTATGTTTTATTATGTATAAGTGATGTATGGTCCTAATTTTCCCAAGACACTAAACCTTTGGATCCAAGATTGTAATGGTATTTTATTATTTATCTTAAAAATGATATAATAGTCATGTAAAAAAATTAGAGTCACTATATCATATGTACCCAAGAAAAGGGAAATGTGGTTGATTATTCCTTAAGAAAAAAAATTCTAACTTAGAATTTAATGGAGTATAGTGATGAGTGGGCTTGGATGGGGATTTTTACTTGAATGCACATGTAATCCAAGGAGAAGTATAGTGGTATGTTCTTGGAAAACATGAAAGACACACCCTCCCTTCATAAGCAAATTTAGAATGATAATTCTAGTGATGATTTATGTTTTCAGTTTACCCAATTTCTAATAAGGCGGGGAGGTACTTAGTGTGTGGATGTGGTATTATGAGGGTGTTCTCTACTTAAAGGGTTGTTCAATTATGCCAACATCTTGGAGAAAAAATTTTATGTAAGAAAGCCACCAATCATAGTGGATCATATATCTTGGTTCCACCAAGATGTATTATGATATGTGTTACTAGTTTTGGTGGCCATGTATAAGGTTTGAGATAGTTGACTTTGTATCCTGCTACTATATTTTTCAATAGAATAAAGTTGAACACCAGAATCTGTCTAGATTTCTTCAACAACTTCCCATTCATACCGAGGAGTGGGATGAGGTATCCATGGATTTCATTATTGGGATACCCTATAAACCTCATTAAAGGAATGAAATTTGGGTGGTTATTGGTTTCCTGACTAAGTCTATCCATTTTATTGTGATTAAGGACATAACTAAAGTGGAAGAATTAGGTAGATCATACATTTTTGATGTAGTATTATTTCATGGTGTTCCATATACTATCACCTCTAACAGGGACCCCTATTTCCATCATTGTTCTAGTAAAGACTCTTGGAGGAAATGGAGTCATGAGTTTGTCTTAACATGACATAACATACTAAAATGGATGGTCAAATATATTGAGTGAACCAAATTTTTGAATACATGGTCCATCATGTGTGTTAGACTTTAGGGTCTCATGGGAAAATCATCTTGGATTGGTGGAATTTCCTTATAATACCAGTTACCCATCCTTGAAATTTTTTTTTCCTTTGATGTGATTTGTGTTCAGCCATATTGGTTCACTATATGCTGGAGGGAAGTGGGCGAGAATTCTTAGATAGGGAAGAACCTTGTTCATGAGACAACTAGTAAAGTTAAAATGATTGCGTAGCATTGGATGAAATATCAAAGGCATCACAAATAATATTCTAATCAATAACATCAGGCATTAGAGTTCTTAGTGGATGAAAAGGTGTTTCTTAAGGTAACACCTCATATAGGTCACCATCGTCTTGGTAAGTGAGGGAAATTTACACCAAGGTATGTCAGAACATTTGAGATTATCGAGAGGATCGATAAGATGGAATATTTCTTGGAATTTATTTCCCATTTGATATTGATTCATGATTTTTCCATGTCTCTCAATTTAAAAACAATAATCTGGATCCTTATCATGTGCTGAGTTGGGAATGGCTTGAGTTGGGACCCAATCTCTCAGTGATTGAGAAACTTGTACAGATTGTGGATTCCTAAGTGAAACTGTTTTAGAGGAAATGTATTTCATTAGTTCATGTCCTATGGAAACATGAAAATTGTGAACAAGATACATGGGAGTGGAAGTCTTTGGTATAGTAGGAGTACCATCACTTATTCTCTAATGATACTACAGTTTGACTTTATGATGATGGAAGGTTTTCATGGTTGGTATAATTGTGATACCTGTGGTATTATTTTCATTTATATTTTTTATTAATATTATTCTATATATTTATTGGGTATTTTTCAATAAAATGTGGTTTTAGGATGAATAAGGGGTGGTGAATGGTTGGTGCATAGTTAGTATAAATCATGCACTGGACTTTGAAAACAATGCACCCCTTGATATTGGGTAATTCAAGGTTCCACAATGCGGCGTGCAACCATGCACCAAGCCCATTAAATCATGAAATCTCCCCTACCCATTATACAAATTTATTATACATTTGGTGTGGTTTCTGGAAGATTATATAGCCAAACTGTGTGGTATTCTAGGTTTTTAAATTATTTTAAATTAAAAAATTTCCCCTCTATGTTTTCAACCCTCAATCACCACTCATTTCTCCCATTCAACACCGACATCCATAGGCACACCTCCCCCACTTCTCTTCTCCCCTATGGATTCAATTCCTTGGTTATTTGATCTTGTTTCTTTAAGATTTCTCCAAGTAAGTCCATCATCTCTTCCTCTTTTGGTCTCATCTTAATTTTTATTGGCCTATTCTATCTTCTTTATTGGGTAATATTTTCTTCAGTGGTTCTTGTGACCTAAAGTGGGTTCAATATCAAAATTTGTCTTGGATCTTGACATTCATGGTGTATTTTATCTTATGTAGTATCCATTATTTCTTGGGTTTTTTGATTACAATAAAATTATGGTGGTCTAGAAAAAAAGGTAGGTGATTCCTTATTCATCTGTTTTTTGATGATTTAAATGTTATTGAACTAATTTATAATGGTTTTATAAATTTCGTTGGGTCTAAAAATGGATTTTTTTCAAGGTGGTAGTGTGTGTTATTCTTTGTAAATGGTTAATCCCATTTTGAAATTCTTGGATATGGTATGTTTGGGTAATGATTAAAATTGTTTGTGTTAAGAGGGAATTTTTTTGTCTTATAAAATAAAACAATGCACTTGGGTACCAAAGAAAATAGGCAAGGAGTAGTAGCTAGAAGAGCTAGTAGGTCCTTGGCCTAGGTCTCCCTTATAGGATTAAAATTCAACAGTAATTGAATGATGTGATATGGGTGATTACTGTTAAACATTGGGTGTGTCCCCTCCAACGGCTCATGCACATGAATGAATGTGCTTGATCACTGAGATATGATATACTTAATTCCCACTAAGATATTTACATTTAGGTTTCCCATAGTTCATTTATAATGTTTCATTTTGTTTTCAAGTTTTCTACAATGTATATTTCCTCTCTTTTCATTTTAAATCTAAAACATGTTTTCAAAATATTTGATTATCTTCCTATGGAAAACATAAACATTTATTTTTCTTATAATATAAATTCATGGAGAATATGGCGGTATACTACTGGGAATATAAGTTCACACACTATATACACCCTTGGGTGTATACAGACATTTTTTTATCTAACACGTGAATGGGTAAGGCCCTCTATAGAGGTGGTGGTGGTTTCTCTTTCTAGATTCCTTCCCTTTTTGTAGGTGTAGATTTAGGTGGAATGTTGGGTGTTGTTTCTCATCTCATGAGGATGTTCTTATTTATGTAGTTGGTTTCCCCTTCCCTTTTTGGTTTACTTTGGTTTTTCATCATAAATATAATAGTATTCTAAAATTAAATCTTGTATTTGCCTTTGTTTAGACCATTATGGATTTTTGATATGTTTTCATGCGAATATTGTAATGAAATTGGTTATCTTTTTCATGGGAAAATCATTTCTAAAGGTGTTCTTAGATACCCAGACACTAGTTGTGATCCCATGGGGATCGGGAACGCCCTTCTGGATATGCCATGGGTTAGACTAAGTGTTGGGTTGGATGGAATCTTGGGCTAGTTTGGGACATTTTTGGCTCATATTTGGATGATTTTTACAAGCATTTATCTTCACTATAACCGATTTTATTTATAATACCCTATATATTTTTAATACATTCAAATCTTTTTGAGATAGAAAGATTATAACATTTATTTTATGGAATTTACATCAACTCACCTTTCCTCCCCTTTGATGTTGGAATTATTTTATTTATATTGGTTGAAATATTTTTCACAATAGTATAGATTATTAGGCTCAAATATTTCACTTCACCAGCAAAAACCAATGGACCTTTGTTTTGTTCGATAAGTTGATAGCTGGAAAAATTTTATTTCATGTTGTTTTTGTTTCATTTAAACCTCATATAGGATTATTTTGGGGAAATTTTCAATTTCTCATGCTTACAACCACCATAGATGTTGTGGTCGGTCTCTTATCAATTTCCTTCTTCTATATTTAGCCATATTTTATTTTGAAACCTTCACTATCCATGCAAAAATAATTAATGAAAATAATAATTTATTGAATAGACGGTACATCATTTGTGTGCCTATAGTGGATTTATCATAGGATTATTTTACACTTAATTTTTAATATATAAGGGTATTTTGAAATAAATATCCTCCTTAGAACATCTTATTTTAGAAATTTTTTATTCTTCACCTTGTGAGGGGTTATCTCATATCACTTCCAGATTTTTTAATTTCATTTATAAATCTAGAAATATAATGTGGATGATATATTTCTCATATACGATTGATCTCACTCTTTCTTCAAAATTTATTATTTTTTTCTCAAAATTATTTTATCATGCATCTAAAACTTTTTTTGTAAGGAAAAATCCTAATCCTTTATCCTGTAATCTATGATCACCAATGAGTATCCTTGAATACAATTACTTCTTATACTACATGAATATTTTATTAAATCCCTTTCTTGGATTCCAGATTTTCTTGTATTTTATTAAGCCACTCATTCTCAAATATTGATATCTTCTATTCAAAATTCACAACTAAGGTGCTTTTGGATCCTACTTATTTCAGGAGTTTTCACATGTTAACAAACTTTTTTCAAAATCCCCCTAAATTATATGATTTTTTTCAATTTGGGTGATATCCTTATATATTCTTGTAAATGAGAAACAAATAAGGGTGAATATTTCTTTGGTAAAATTATATTGGATTTCATTAAAAAATTAATTGATTTATTTTTTGAATAATTAGATATGTGATGTTACCTACTTTTTTTTGTTTTATCAAAAGGATAATTTTTATAGGAATACCCAGTTACCACTTTTTCATGTAAATATTGTAAGTATTCTATGGTAAAATTAGTTTTTATCATCCCAATAGTGTATTTTCCCATTAGGTACCATCCATTCATGTTGGGTATGACTTCTTCAAGATCAATGCATGTATAATTATTTTTCCCCTTGTTTGCAAAAGAGGTTCATCTCATCATGAAAAGTTTATTTAAGATAAATATTTTCAATAGATATAACATAATGAACTCTTTTTTATTACATTCAATTAGTAGATATTTAATGTTTTCTTCTTTCTTTGATGAATTCCTTCTCAATTTCTTTATATCTCTTTCATTATTATTCTTTATATTCCTGGAGGACGTCTATTATATGGTTCCTTTGATAGAGGAATCATAAGATTCTTCAAAACTGTAGGTTCTAGGTATAGCAGAAACACCAAGTTGGACATAAAATAAATAATTTTTTTCTATCAGATAGATCATCCAAAATATTTATATGACGTGAACTCCATGAGCAAAAAAATTTCCATAGGATATTAACATAGAGGAAAACTCATAACCGAGAGAATATATTTTCACAATAAATTTATAATAAAATAATTTAAGATGAGGATAAACAATTACCTTTCCTTAAGAACATTATCATATGTTGACGTTTGTCTTCTAAAAAACTCTTCTAATATTACCTTCATTATGTTAGGAGGTTCTGAGTTTATAATCCATCTATCAGATATTCACATGTTCTCCTTTCATCTCTGAGTAACGCCAAATGATTTTTGGGTGCTAGCACGATGAATCAATTTTATTACATTATTCAGGTTAATCGCTTTTAGTTCATTCGATATTGAAGGAATCTCTCTAGTGATTCTCATTCTTGAGAGGAATAGAGGAAGATGAATGGAGAGAGAATTTAATTGTGCCCAAAAATTCTCAAATCTCAATTAACCCAACACAATAAACATAACCATTTATTTATAGAGCTAGGTTTTATTCTAAAATATAATTTAATTGTGTATAGACCATTAAATAATATAATAAAAAAAATTAAACCTCATTCCATATAATAATAATAATAATAATAATAATATTATTATTATTATTATTTTACGGTGTATGCTAACTCATGCAACAAGAAATATTATTTATAAGCTTACAAAAAAAATTCATCACCAGATGCGATCTTTGTCCACTCTAACTCCTCAACATTTATTGAATATCCAAATAAATATCCAATTACATATTTTAGTTGATAATAAATAAAATAAATATTTTATTCAAAACACAGTGAATATATATTAATTAAATATTAAAGTAATCAAATAAATTATTTATTAATGAATAAATAATTATTTATTACCATATGAGTATTAGTGATCAATAAAACATGAATACAACTATTCCTCGGTCTTAAGAATAATATCTATTCAAATAATTAAATAAAAATAAAATTTAATCAAGATCAATGGAAACACTTAGTGTGTGACCCTCTAGGATTCATTTTTTTGGCATTATTCATACTTTCCTAAAGTCCATGATTACTATCTAGAAATGGGTTAAGGTGACCAAGATAAAGAACATAATGTCAAAACATTGACAATCACATTCGAATGCTCATTGTGTAATATAATCCCTTCATCACAATATCTCATCAATCGGGTTTAACATATGTGTCATCAACCTATATGTTTGATACATTTTTCTTTGACAATCTAAAATAAACACATCATACACCATGGTCATGGAATTTAGTGCAACGGTTCTATTCCAATTAAAGGGTCAAGATATCAACTTATATAAATATGGAAGGTGTGAACCCTTCCTCAACATATTCATTAATAACATGTCACTCGTGAGACACCCAACATATCCAAATTCACCATGAAATATATCAACAAGGTTTATGAAGTGAATCTAAGTGTGTGAGTTGTAAAATGTATTAATAATAATCTTAATGTGTAAGGACCATTACACATGCTCATAGATAGGAATATATGATAACTCCAAAACATGTGGAATTACTAATTGATGGTCTATTCTCATAATCTCCCTTCTTGAAGATTACCAAGTGAGAATTTCATGATAATAAGTCTCATCCACTTACGAGTACCTACACCTAATAGTAATGTTCTATGTGTCCCATAATATAATGTTATATTATCGTATGACTATATTTAAGAATACCGTTATGGACTTTCAGGGTTATCATCATAGTGGGGAACTTCTACAACCTTTTCAATGTTATGAATACACTAGGTCATTATTACATTAAATCCATGTTTAATAATGAATGATAAGAAATAAGATGTTTTTTTTAATATTTAAACATTTGAATATACATATAATCAAAGTAAAATCAATTAGTTCTAGAATACCAACTCTAGCATAAACTTCATACATCATTTTGGGTAGAAACACATAACTTCAAATCATCAAATATTTATATTTTTGAAAATTAAATCATAGATGAAATCTTAACTCTAATACCAATTGTTATTCCATTGAGATCAGTGCAACCAAAATGAGATGGTGGATGAATAAATATAGATGATTTTTAACCAATTAAAACATTCCTTTTTCATTTACACCTATTTTTTGAATGGATCTCACTCTCTCACAACTCACCCTTAATTAACACACACATAAAATAAGTAGAAAATTAATGTAATGGGGTTATCAAGAGTTTGTTAAATAGATTCACCTCCAAGATAGATGAATATATCCCTACTGTATGGTTATTGTTATCCAACTCACATAGTTATTCTCTTTTATTATCAAGATGAATCACAAGTAAGGTTCTATTCTTGACCATGTTTTCCTAACACCAACCATGTACAATGAAAGAAAAAAAATCCGACTGTCTCTATAAAATAAAATATTTATCTTTCTCCTCTTTAAAATGTGATTAGTAATGTAAGATCATGGATCTCCTAGAAATCATGTATCTGGTCTCCTTCCTTAATATGAAACAATCCTTAATTGGGTGCTTCTTGCACAATAATCACTATAATATATCAGAGAAAGTAATTTTTTTCTTCAATACTCTACATATTCACCAATATTGTAGTATCAGTTCTCAGAATTCTCTCACTTCAATTATGTTCTTCCATTTACTCCTCTTTTATACTCATAGAATTCAATATCTATTTGTTCACCCACTCTCAACAATGGTTCTTTTTATTTTACTGTGTAATATTTATAGAATCATGTGAATAATATTTCTATAATTAGAATATATAAAACCACTATCAAATGGAAAAATATTTATTCTCTATTTAAAACTTTCCAAAATACCTCGTGATAAAATCTTTGATATAGATCTTTTATAATGATTGCAAATATTCTATTTGGAATAACATAATTATCTTGCAAAGATCTTCTCATCACTCACCATTTTACCATCCATTAATATTATCTTTAATCATGGATTAATTATCGTAATTGTGATATTTAATCCATGATTAATAGCTCGACATTTTCAAATTTATTTCTTGATATATGCATTAAACTCTCTATTTACATCCCTGCAATATTATCCTTTGAATTATAAATAATCTCCAAATTTTTAATAATTAAGAACATTTATGTATCATGTTGAATCTTTCATCAACTCTTAGATATCCACTTTACTATGTAATTCACTCTTACATATTATCATTTCCTTGATGGAATCTATTACATATGTAGAGATGACCCTTAAGTATTCTTCAAAAATCAAGTGACACCCTTGTATATGGGCATATAACTATTTTTTATTGGAGGATGGCCATGATGTATTCTCTAGAAACTCTTATGTATCCTTTAAAACTTCTGATTGATCCACACATATTTTTTAGAGGACCAGATCAACCCATATGTAAAGGTAGTTTACCCTTATGTATGAGTTTTCCACCTTTACCTTGTATTGGAAAACCCTTACATATTTAGTATAGATTCATTACTTTTTCAAATTATCAATCTATAACTCTGATAAAATCTTATGTATGAGTAAATTACTCTTATACATTGAGTACTTCCTTAGATTTCCACAACCTACAACCCACAATTTCAAAAGCCTTCCCCAAACTTGTTCACAACATCTCAATCCTTCTCAAGGCATCTTGAGCCACTTCAACTCATTCTAAATCATGTTTCCATATCTTCAAATCTTCTTCAACTATATGAAAATTTACCCAATACACTTCAAGTAAATAATAAACCACTATTACTTCAATAATAATCTACTACCTCTCCCACCTTCAACACTTCCTTAGACATCATGCAAGTACTTCTTCATGTAACATAAATCGTAAGCATATGATAATACTATGGATAGAATGTCACTACTAGATTTATCAGCTTTTACATAGTTTTATAATATTCAGCTATCACTTTACTTATTTGAACTCCTCTAATCTCATTAACTTCCTGAAGAAAAGAGGTTCTACAACCAACTAAATGATTCTTCACATAAAATATCAAGCATTGACAACCTTAAATGTTCATCTAGATTTTCCAACCATGTCGGCAAGTCAATCTAATAATATTTTCCATGTGAATTGATTTTCAATAATATATCCAATGATAGTATCTCATAAATTTTTTATCATCATAAGAATAATGAAAGTAGCTCACTTCCAAGATACAAGGCGGTTCTTCAGTCCAAATTCATTTTCACAACTCAATATATAACGATATATTGCTTGGGTACTTCACTTAATCTCCACTCATCACATGCTTGGGATCTCCAAACTCAATCCAATCTCCTCTTCTCAACACATATTAACATGCTTATTGAAAACAGATGCAAATCAACGCCAAGTGGGTCCAGTAAGTCAACACTAGGGCTTTTAATAAACTCACAAAACATGAGTACAATCACAACTAGGCTTTACCGTATTGGTATGAGCCATACTATCCTTATTATTCTTCAGGAAGTATCTCTTAATGTGGTTGGTTTAGAACACTGATAGCAAATAAAATTCAAAAATCGACTTATAGTTTTATTTCCTTTACTATTATATTTAGACCAACTCTTTATATTCATCAACTCGGGATAAGCCCACCCCAACACCCTCCACATTTAGACCACAGGTCTGAAGATCCCAAGATAAAAAGACCACCTTCACTTTAAAGTAATAGACACCCTACCACATACCACTGAATCTTTCAATGAATTATATGAATCATCCAGTGAGGTCAAAAAAAATGATGGTCTGAACTTCGTCTCCTATTTTAACATATATTTTAGCTAAATCAATCAAGTGATTACTAAATTTTTCTAAATCAACAATATGAATTTTGCAATGGTCTAATAGGCTATCTCACTCTTAGGGTCATGAACCATATGTAGTGGGCTTTTTTTTATTAAAGTTAGTGTCAATATCAACATAAGTGGTGGTGGTCCGTCTTTTGGTGGACACGGTGATAATGAGTTTCTTAGCACTATATAGAGCATTTGTTGGTCCTTTCGTGATCTGAGCTGGTATCTATGAGACAAGGTTTTTAATATGCATATGAGAAGATCAGTATTTTGAATACCGGTGTTCGGGGCATGGTACTCAAAAACACGAGTACAACCTATGAGTCGGGTGAGTTTACACCGAGTCTATACATTTACACACAAGTTTACCACGAGTTTGATACTGAGCATGAATAGTAAACTCACAGAGTTTGACTACCTTGGTTCGGGGACGACCATGATGACATCAACAAATTAAAAGAAATAACAATTTAGTTTGTAATTTTTAAACATGTAAGATTTATGAAAAGCCTATAATACATGAGAGCCCAAGGATGAAACATCTAAATGTCTGGTTCGTGAGAAGTAAGCTTGATGAACCCTACTCCTCCTCTTCACCTTTTTTAATTTCACAAGAAGGGTTGAAAAGCTGTACGAAGGTGCTTGGCCACTTCCTTGGCTGCCATGCTGAATTCCCCGTCCATCTGTAAATGGAACATCCGTATCAGCCATTATAATACAGTAAAATGGGAACCCACATCGGATCACACCTTGGCGATGATGGTAACATCCAGCGCCGAGCTCCCAAACCCCATGACGCTGCTATTCACGACGCTCAAACGAAGCTTCTCCACCTCACCGAGTATCCCCGCCGTGATCCCGCTCGCCTTCTCGCAGTGCACCCTTATGAGGACGTCTCTGTTGGCGAATCTCACTTCGATCTCCGGCAGCGGGTCGCCGGCGCCGCCCCAGACATTCTCGTCGGAGGAGGACTCGTCGCCGTCCGCCACCCCCACTCGAGTCCTCCTCACCAGCACCACCGACTCCATGGTCCTGTTGGCGCTCTCCTCCTCCACCGCCTTCAGCTTCGCCTGCAGATGCTTCACGTACTTAATCGCGTCTCCGAGGACCGACGCTTTGTCCATCTGTAAACGCAACAACATACAAAATATATATAATGGAACAATACTTTTCAAAGATACAGATGCCAATGCCATTGCCACCTTCTTCAGATCAGGAACAATGGCGGATAAAGCTATAAACCGCTGACTGAGCTTCTCCCGCCGCTTCCGCTCGGCCAAGATGTGGTCTTGGGTCTGCGAAGCCTTTATATGGGCTGGCTTTTGGGGTTGGTTCACGAGGGGAGGGTGGGAGTCGGGAGGGAAGGTGAGGCTGGTCGGCGAGGGCGCCTCGTCCTTGGGCCTGGACGAGCCGGCGAAGGAGAGAAAGCTGGGGGGCGAGGCGCAGCGTGGGTTGGGATCCCAGACAGTGTGTGTTTTCAGGTGCTTCAGGGGCCGGTCCGCGAAGCACGGGTCGAAGATTGGGTGGGAGAAGGAGTAGTGCGCGTTTTCCATGAATGCGGCGTCTGCTGGGGGCAGCGTGCACATCTCCTCCAGAGGGTTTGTCTGCCATGGATGCACGAAGCTCGGTTCCCCCATTCCCTGCACCTCAATACAACGAAAAGTAAAAAAGATCCCTCCTTTACAGTGAAATCAGCCAGACCCACAAAAACCCATGAATGAACTTGAAAAACTAACAGCACAGACACCCCGAAAGCCACTGGGTTTTCTTATATACAGCCATCATAGATCGATCCACCCTGTCAAACACGCGTTGTGTGAAAAGAAAACACAGACAGCCATTCGCTTTCAGATAAATAAAGGAATCCGGCTCGTTTACTTATTCTAGGAGTTGTGGATTTTGGACTTGCATGGGGGAGGAGCTTTTCCATCGGTGGGTGGGATCCGGGGGTTCCAAGCTTTGCCTTTTATCGTTTGCTTCTGGTCCTTTTGATGGGTGGCTGGACGACTGAGTGGTCATTGGATTGCTATAACTGAGAGGTTTGGCTGGGGGCACAATCTTCAAGAGCGACGGTAGCTGCGGGGTGGCTGTCAAACAGGGATCCCACGGATGGGGAGTGTACGGTCGGAACACCCTTTCCATTTTAGGTGTCCCAACGTGCCACTGTTTTGCCTCAAAGAAACATATAATGTTTTCACTTTACCCATCTATTTTTAAACTATTGTGTCCATCGTTCATCCATCCCAATGGAGTAAATTCTCATAGAAACCATGTCACTAACAATGTTTGGCATGCCTTCCCAAACCTGTATCTAATGCGGCAAGGATTGATGACTACCACCGAGAGCCACGCACGCAAAGTGGGGGGAATTTATAAATGAAACCTACATTGGCGGGAAAACTATATATACAAGATCAATTACATCCACCACTGCGGGACACAACACAAAGAAGAAAATTGCAATAAACCGCAAACCCGATGACTTGACCCCGCGACCTACCCCTCACCCCCTCGGGGACTATATATAAAATGAACATACCATTGGTCAATACATAATAAATAATATAGGACAATGTATACAATGCAATACCTCGAACATGACGTTAACTCCTTTGTAAATACAACCCCAATGTCAAATAGATGCAAACTTCTCCACTTAGACACCTCTGATCATTACCACCTAGTCAACTTCTACAATCTCACACAACTGGAAAACAATATATACAATGAACACCAACGAGTAAGCCAAAATTCACATACCAATAGTCAAACATACGACAACATCTAATCAATGAAATAAAATGATGTATACAGTGCAATGGTGTAAACTCGTTTGTAAATACAAATCCAACATAAAACCCTTGTCTAAAAGATGCAAACTTATCCGCTAACACATATCTGATCATCATCACCTGGTCAACCTCTACAATCCAACCCGACTAAATTCACAACCTCCACAACAAGTGTAAGATGCAAAGCGTTCACACACCCATGTGTATGTGACCTCACACGTTCCTTTTGCAGGGGCGTATACAATAACCCAATTGGACATCCCTGACATTGAGCAATACCAAAGTTGAGTTCATGCATTCATAATAATCGATGTATATAAAACCAAAATACATAGGCATTGCATCAATGCTTAATACAACACAAGGTATTCTGAGTCAAGATTCATCAAGGGGACATTTTTTTAAATGGAGTCCTCTGAATTTTTTTTTATAATAAGGGGTCCAATGACTAGGATACAGTGATTCATGGGGCAAATAGAGACCCCAAAAAACAAACATGCACATGGAGACCCCAAGTGTTGAGTATAATGGACGTTACGAGGTGGGATGTTGATAGAAAAATACCCAACAACCACGTTTCTATAGCCACGATCGACATGACCATGGCCATTGGTCAGTCTATGGCCATAGATCACAAGCCCCATGGTTATTGGTAGGGCTAATGCTATATATATATGACCACATGCCACATGGACCATGGTTATATACCACAGCTATATCCATGGGCAACATGGACCGTGGCAATAGTGTTGGGTTTCAAAGGGATCTAACAACACTTGTTAAACTAGAATATGCTATATGAAACTCAACCCAAGATCAAACCTTGCTGAAATGATGAAATCATTCATACCTGAAATGATGAAACTATAAATATGTGCACCATACACCATTCCTATCATTGCATCATTTTTTTTATCCATTCTTGGTGAAGAACACATAAGTGGAAACCCAAAGTCATCCCACCTTTGAAGGTTTTCATGGGCTACTGAATAGCTTGATTCTCAAGTGGGATCCTCTACCATCTCCGATGAGTTAGTACCTAGTGGTGTAAAGGAAGTAGGAGCAAAGAGTTACATGCAAGGCAGATTCAACCAAGGTCGGGGCAATCTCGCTTACACCATCACATGACAGTAGACTCCTTTAAACAACACTCAAGGATCACTACTGGAAATCTATATATTTGCGATGGGGCAATTACGATGGGGCCCCTTTGCAAATGTCGCGTTGTAGAAAAGGGCTTCACAAAAACTTTTTTTTGCAATGACCCATCACAAAAAAGAATCTATTTACGACAGATCAACTACCTATCGCAAATATTTTTTTCAATATTTTAAAAAAACCTATTGCGACGAGTGGTTGACCTGTTGAAAATAATATTCTTGAGTTTTTTAAAACTCTTTTGCGATGAGGCCCGTTGCAAATAATGTAAAAAATGAATAATAATAATAATAATAATAATAATAATATAATATTATTATTATTAATGGAATAATAATATTAATATTAGTAATATAATAAAAAATTATAAAATAATAAAACCTCAATATCCGCAAAAATATAAAAAAGAATAAAAAATTATTATTATTAAAATAACAAAAATAATAAAAAATTTAATAAAGTAATAAAATAATAAAAAAGGTAATATTTGCAACAATATAAAAAACGCGCTGTACAGAAATGTAAATAGTAAACATTACAAAAAAATTGCATTCCAATATTTTATCATAAAAAATAAATAGATCGTGGAGGGGAAGAGTCATTTAGAGGAGCTGGAAGAGATGATGGAGATAACTTCATCCCTAAACCATGACTCAGACGTCACATGTACTCCATCTACTCTTGCTCCTACTCCTACGGATGTCGCCATCGATGCATCTCCTCCTGCATCTCTTGTTGTTGTTGCTTCTACTGTCGTAAGAGCTCTTCCTGCAGCTGGTGTAGTTAGAGATCTTCCTGTTGCTACTGCTGCTGCTACTGTCATTGACTCATCTCCTCCTGCTCCCTACGCAAATTCTCTATAAGCAGTCTATGAGCTCGCATATGTTCTTGATACTATGGAGTAGATGATGATTACTCTCCATGATCTCCTCTTGAGCTGGATACCGACATCGCAGCGGTGCCATAGTAACTCACAGGCATCAATCGGGAGTCGATACCAACAACTCTACCTTTTTTTAAGAAAAACTCAGTCACCTGAATCTATGCTGCCTCATTGAATCGGTGGGCACTAGTCTGATCATCGGTCTCAGTCTGACCCTCAGTCTGTGTCTGAGACGTCATGACTTTATATGAATCTTTCAATTGAAATTTAAAATTAAAATATTTAAAATATTATTTGCAGTAAAATTTAAAACTCAAAAAGAAATTATACTGAGCACAATTGGACGTTGGCGAGAACTTTTAATCTCTATTGTGGCCAGATCACTATACATCCTCCTATAAACGTCAAACTCCATAACATAGGGCTGTTCGGCTGCCTATATGAGTATAAAATAAACCATTTACATTTAATGTTATATAAAATATTCAAAAATTATTTACCATATGCTCCCTATGGGTACTAAATTTACGACTACCAGCTCGATGTGTCACCTTTTGTCCCTCCCGATTGTGTCAACCTATCGATGATCTACTCTGAAAGAAACCAACCCATGAGTATGAACACAATCCATCCCAAACCTTAGATGAAATGTAATTATGTTAGTGGATGCGAGAAGACTCATCAAACTCTATCACTCTTTCTTTCATCATTGTTTTCCTTCTCAAATTGTGCAAAAAATGACTTCAATGATGACACATAACTCTCTTCTTTTGGAACCAATTCTTTTCAATTTGTGCAAGATTCTCTCAGTGCACACAAAACCCCTTTTGACATCGCATTGGGCGCGTAAGGCTCTTCCGCGCAACCTCATCTTTCGTGCACATTCTTCAATCTTTCATGCACTTTTTTCTTTTTCCATATGTTGATGCAATGATCCCTAAACATGACTTGTGTGCAAGATTCCAAACCACCTTTAATCTTGTACATAACTCCCTTTTCTAAATTCACTTTTCTCCAATTTTTGGACCCAAAAATTTGGCAAACACTAGGAAATGACACCACATTCAATAATTTTTCCTGCTTGAACTATATGATCCATTTCCTTGAAAACACCCTGATCATTGATATAAGAATTGAAATAAAAATGATGGTTTGGAATCTTGCACACAATTCATGTTTAGGGATCATTGCATCAACATATGGAAAAAGAAAAAAGTGCATGAAAGATTGAAGAATGTGCATGAAAGACGAGGTTGCGCGGATGAGCCTTATGTGCCCAATGCGTCGTCAATAGGGGTTTTGCGTGCACTAAGAGAATCTTGCACACATTGATGAAGACATGTAAAAATATTATGTGCAGGGTCTATAAATATGTGGCTACCCCCACTCAAGACTTAGATTTTTTCAAGGAAGATCGGGTTCCTGTACCGCGCGAAAGACTTGCATGCGGAAGAGAAGTAGTGATCAAATATTGCGTATAAAACATTACTTTAATCATTAAAGACTAAGTAAATCTTTTGGTGTAGTTGCACGAAATATTATAAGTGTGTGGAAAATAAAGGTTGCATGAAATACATATTTGTCAACAACCGCAAATCTTGCATGCAAGAACAGGTGTTGCACGCAAGTGCAGTATATAGCTTCTAACAGTTTCTGGATATCCGATTTGTTTGATCAGTGATTACAAGTGCATCAATTTTGGACTTCGATGCAAGTGGTGTATCATCCTAGATAGAGACAAATACTTCAATGCAAATTTGTTGAAGAGACCATCAAGTCGATAAACTGAGTAAGACTTCTTTAAAGGCAGTGAGCTAAAGAGAGTTGATGGAGGTGTTCTGAGGGATGCTGTGAGATATCCCTGAACATTTTTAGAGGCAGTGTGTCTAGAACCGAGTGACTGTGTCTGAACTCTTGTACTCCACAACTAGTGAAGATTAGTGGATTTTGGTATGATTGACACACTATCAGCATATGCTCCTTGGACATACCCTTAGTGGCGAACTAAGTAAAATTCCTGTGTGTCGTTTATTTTCTTGTGAATGTTTGATTATTGATAATATCCATAATATTGGTTTAACGAGTTCCTACCAAAGTGGGAAAAAGATGCATTGATTTAAAAGAAAAAGTTGGCACCCCTATTCACCCCTCCCCTCTCATGGTGCCCCGTGGTCCTACATCTGCCATGCCTTCCAGATAGCGTCACACATGATCTCATCGATGTGATACCATAAACCCTATAAATAATTTATAATATCAAGTTATTAATTAAATTAATTTAAAAATAAATATTGTTTATCTATGTACCAGCCAATGATCAAACATGCAGTGCTGCACATCAACAGGAATCTGATCCCATGAGACCCATGCTTCAGAAATATAATTACGCAATATAGTGCCCCTATCAAATAGCTATATACATAAAGCTGTGAAAAAGAACCAATAATAAAAAAATTAGTATATAAATAAATTATTAAAAACTAACTAAAATACATAGTTAAACATACCTATACATGCCTGGATCGAATCCAAGACGTAGACATCGCTTAGTAATAGGGCCAGGAATAATCAATTACGCAACACCATGCCCCATATGAGTCCCCCCCTGAACCGCCAGTAGTCTAATGGTAAGAGGATACACCATCCCACTCATCCAAAGGTAGATAATCATCCTGCAAAATATGAAACTGATCCTCATCCATCTGAAACAATAAATGACTATTGTTAGAAAATAGTTGAAAATAACTATTATATATAGATATATATTATATATGATTATAACCAGCATTTAAATGTGTCAATTTTCATCTCCATCCTCATCTTCATATCTGATGTATTTAAAGTAGTCTCTTGAAAAATTTCAATTCGTTCCACTTCAGTGGAACCACATTTATTTTAAGTAAACTAATTTTTCTGAGATTTAATTTTTATTATGCTCCACCAATCACCCAATTATCTTGAACTAGAACAATATTATTAATAGTAAATTCAGTGTTCTTGATGAGATGATAAAATGGTTTCATTTACTAAAAGAAGACTTTTTTCTTTAATACCAATGATTCCATGGGTCAGATGAACATGCAAGCCTCCCTCATTATCCAACCACTAAGATTTAAACATCGTTGTGTAATTTTGTCCCTGATAACACAATTCAATAATTTCTTCCAACATGCCATAAAATTCAACTTCAGTTTCTCTATGATGAGATCCTCTCAAGAAAACACCATTATTAATTGTTTTTCTGATTCCCCATATGAATGTGTATGAAATCAAAAACCATTCACCACATATACATTATAAGATTTAACCATTTTGGATGGTAGGTTACTCAATACACAAAATTGATTATCAATTTTATCAGCATGTTGAGATACCTAAAAATTTGCAAAACAATTATCAATATAATAGGTAATAAATTTATTTTATATGTTAAACCAAAAATAATTTCCGTTACCAGTTTTTAAAACCAGTAGAAAATTTTTTTTCCTGATAATATTCAAGAGGAGCTGTTGTAATTTGTTGAAGTTATTTCTTAATATGACTATCATATAACCTACAAATAAAATAAGATTAATTTACTATAAAAAAGATTATTTAATAGTTTATAGGAGCACTCACTATATAAATGGTGTCATTTCTTCACATTTGAGCAGAACAAATGTATGAGCTCTGTGATTTTCATCATCTGAAATCTATCATTCATGAACTCCATCGAAGCTAAGTTCAGGCTGATTGAAAACTGATAGCTGATTAATCATTTCATCATCAACATTTCCCTCGTTACGACCCATACAGTTGTGTTTTAAGGGATATTCAGATTGAAAGTAATGAGATCAGAAAAAAGAAATGTCCTCTTGCAAAAAAGCTTTTGAAATTGAACCTTCAATTGATACTTTGTTATGTACTTTTTTCATCAATTTCTGCATTCATGTCTTGAATGGGTACATCCATCAGAACTGTACCAGACATCCAAATTTTTCTTCATATGACATATGTAATATCAAATGTTTCATTGAGTCAAACATAGCTGATGGGAATATTTTTTTCCTGTTTACATAAAATTAAAACAATATATTCTTGTAGTTTTCTTAATGCATTGTAGTCACTTGTTGCCGCAAAAATGTCTCAGAAAAAATATGATATTATGTTAGTTCATCCCAAATCATAGAATTAAATAAACCTATTAATTAAATTGGAATAAGTCTTTCCATTATAACATGACAATCATGACTTTTTAATCCGATAATATGATCATTTCTGACACATCTTCCCGAATTGGAAGCATAACCATATGGAAGTCTCAAATCTACAATCCAATGAAAAAATAATAATCGATTCTCTTTAGATAGTTTATAAGCTACTTTTAGCTTCATTAACTTCTGTGATCTGACATTTTCAAATAGTTCAAGTTATGGACGCCTGCAAATTTGGGCAAGATCTAATCATGCCTTTACATTGTCTTTGGTCTTACCAAGTGTATCCAAAACTATATGAAATAAATTATCCAAATATTTCTTATCAATATTCCTGAAATCTAACATGTGAAAAACTAACAAAACAGACCAATATGGAAGATCCAAAAAAATGCTCTATTTTAAATACAAATCCAACATAAAACCCTTGTCTAAAAGATGAAAACTTATCCACTAACACATATCTAATCATCATCACTTGGTCAACCACTAAAATCCAACCCAACTAAATTCACAACCTCCACAACAAGTGTAAGATGCAAAGAATTCACAAACCCATGTGTATGTGACCACACAAGTTCCTTTTGCAGGGGCGTATACAATTACCCAATTGGACATCCCTGACATTGAGCAATAACAAAGTTGAGTTCATGCATTCATAGTAATCGATGTATATAAAACCATAATACATAGGCGTTGCGTCAATTCTTAATACAAAACAAGTTATTCTAAGTCAAGATTCATCAAGGGGACAATTTTTTAAATGGGATCCTATGAACTTTTTGTTATAATAAGGGGTCCAAAGATTAGGATACAGTGATTCATGGGGCAAATAGAGACCCCAAAAAACAAACATGCACATGGGGACCCCAAGTGTTGAGTATAATGGACGTTACGAGGCGGGATGTTGATAGAAAAATACCCAACAACCACATTTCTATAGCCACGATCGACATGACCATGGCCATTGGTCAGTCTATGGACACAGATCACAAGGCCAATGATTATTGGTAGGAATAATGGTATATATATAGCGACATGAAACATGGACCATGGGTATATATGACAACTATATCCATGGTCCACATGGACCGTGGCAATAGTGTTGGGTTTCAAAGGGATCTAACAACACTTGTTATACTAGCATATGCTATATGAAACTCAATCCAAGATCAAAACATTCAAAAAATGATGAAATCATGCATACTTGAAATGATGAAACTATAAATATGTGCACCATACACCACTGTTGTCATTGCATCATTTTTTATGCATTATTGATGAATATCGCAGAAAGGGAAACCCAAATTCATCCCACCTTTGAATGTTTTCATGGGCTACTGAATTTCTTGATTCTCAAGTGGGATCCTCTACCCTCCCCAGTGAGTTAGTACCTAGTGATGTAAAGAAGGTAAGAAAAAAGAGTTACATGCAAGGCATATTCAACCAAGGCTTGGGCAGTCTCGCTTACACCATCACATGGTAGTAAACTCTTTTAAATAACCCTCAAGGATCACTACTGGAAATCTGTATATTTACGATGGGGCAGTTACGATGGGGCCCCATCGCAAATCCCCCGTTGCAGAAAAGGGCTTCGCAAAAACTTTTTTTTGCAATGACCCATCGCAAAAAGAATCTATTTGCGATGGATCAAAAACCCGTCGTAAATAATTTTCTCAAGATTTTTAAAAAACCTATTGCGACGGGTGATTGAACCGTTGTAAATAATATTCTTGAGTTTTTAAAAACCCTTTTATGATGGGCCCTATTGCAAATAATGTAAAAAACTGAATAACAACAACAACAATAATAATAATAATACAATATTAATATTAATGAAATAATAATAATAATAATAGTATAATAAAATAAATTATAAAATAATAATGATAATATTATTATTATTAATATAATAATAGTAAAATAATAATAATAATATAATAATAATATAATTATTAATATTAATGAAATAATAATATTAATATTAGTAATATAATAAAAAATTATAAAATAATAAAACCACAATATCTGCAAAAATATAAAAAATAGTAAAAAATAATTATTATTAAAATTACAAAAATAATAAAAAATTAAATAATGTAATAAAATAATAAAAAAGTTAATATTTTCAACAATATAAAAAATGCACTATATAGAAATGTAAATAGTTAACATTACAAAAAAAATCATTCAAATATTTTATCGTAAAAAATAAATAGATCACTGAGGGGAAGATTCGTTTAGAGGAGTTGGAGGAGATGGTGGAGATAACTCAGTCCCTAAACCATGAGTAAGACGTCACATGTACTTCATCTGCTCCTGCTCCTGCTCCTACGGATGCAGCCATTGACGCATCTCCTCCTGCATCTCCTGTTGTTGCTGCTATTGCTGTCGTCGGAGCTTTTCATGTAGCTGGTGTCGTTGGAGCTCTTCCTGCTACTACTGCTACTATCATTGACGCATCTCCTTCTATTCCCTACCACAACTTCAAAAACTGGCTTTATCAGTGCTCAAAACGGGATTTATCAGAGCTATAAAAGCGCTGTAATGCTCAGTGCTGATAAATATGGATTTTATTAGCGCTTTTTTAGTGATGATAATGGCTTCTTTTATCAGTGCTAAAAAAGCACTGATAAATTCCGTGTCTGCTGCAAAAAGAAATTTTTGCAGCAGCACACCCAAACAACACCTGCAAAAAATTCAGCATCTCAATAAGTATACCCATACAAAAATAACACATAAATCATAAGCTAATTACACCATGTATACCCATACACCATTAACACATAATTCACAAGTTAATTAAATACATAAAGAATTATTTTCAGAATTCAAGGGGGTTGGGGGGGCTGTTCAGGTGTTTGGGGTGGCTGTCCAGGGGGGTAGGGGGTGTCCAGGGGGAAAGGGGTGTCTGGGGGGGGGGGTGTCCAGGCGGTTGGGGGTCGTCCAAGGAGGTTGGTGGCGTCCAGGGGGTGTGGGGGTGTCTAGGTGGTGGGGTGGGGTTTAAGAGTGGGTGTCCAGGTGAGGGTGGGGGGGGGGGGGGCTGTCCATGGGGGTGTCCAGGGGGGTGGGCTGGTGTCCAGGGTTTCGGGGGGTGTGGGGGGGGGGCTTTCCAGGAGTGGAGGGGTGTCCGTGGAGTGGGGGCGATCCGTGGGGTAGGTGGGGATGTCCAAGTGGGGTGGGGTGGTGTCGAGGAGGGTGGGATGCGGGTGTACGGGGGGATAGGGGTGTCCAGGGGGTGGGGGTGTCTAGGGGGTTCATGGGGCTATCCAAGGGGGGGGGGGGTGGTGTCCAAGGAGGTGGGTGTCTAGGTGGGGGGGGGGGGGGCTGTCTATGGGGTGTCCTTGTGGGGGGGGGGGGCTGGTGTCTAGGGTGTCGGGGGGGGGGGGGGGGTTTAGGGGGTGGGGTGTCCGGGGGGGGGGGGGGGGGTCCAGGGGGTTGGTGGGGCTGTCCAAGGGGGGTGGGACGGTGTTTGGGAGGGTGGGGGTGGCCGTCCATGGGTGGGGGTTGTCCAGGGGGTGGGGGTATCCCGGTGGTGGGGTGGTGTCAAGGAGGGGTGGGGGTGTCGTCCAGGGGGTGGTGGTTGTCGGGGTGTCCGGGGGGCTATTCGAGGTGGGGGCGGGAGGGGGAGGGGGCTGCCCATGGGTGTGTCTAGGGGGTGGGGGTGTCCAGGGGGTTGAGGGGGATTTCCAGGGGTGGGGGTTGTCCAGAGGGGTGGGGGTGTCCAGGGGGTGGGTTGGTGTCCAGGGGGGTGGGGGCAGTCTAGGGATTTGTGGGGTTGAATCATACATGTCACAAAGGACCCATGGATCATTCTCATAAAGGATCAGGACAATCTAAATGAGTTTTGTAGGATATCTGTAGGTCAGTTGTTGTTTTCACTTAAAATTGTGTCCATTTTAAACAAAAGAGAGACCCTTTGAGTGATACTGGCCACACCATGCCTCAGATTGAGGCGGGGATGACTCGTACAAGTCAAAAAGGACCCCTGGATCATTCTCCTAAAGTATCAATACAATCCTAATGTGTTTTGTTGGATTTCCGTAGGTCATTTGTTGTTTTCACTTAATATTGTGTCCATTTTAAACAAAAGAGATACCCTTTGAGTGATACCGGCCACACAATGCCTCAAATTGAGGCAGGGTTGAATCTTAAACATCACAAAGGACCCTTGGATAGTTCTCCTAAAGGATAAATACAATCTGAATTCGTTTGGTTGGATTTCTATAGGTCAGTTGTTGTTTTCACTTAAAAATCTGACCATTTTAAACAAAAGAGAGACCTTTTGAGTGATACCGGCCACACCGTGCCTCATATTTCAGCGGGGATGAATATTACACATCACAAAGGACCCTTGGATATTTCTCCTAAAGTATCAACACAATCCGAATGCGTTTGTTTGGATTTCCGTAGGTCATTTTTTGTTTTCACTTAAAATTGTGTCCATTTTAAACAAAAGAGAGACCCTTTGAGTGATACCGGCCACACAGTGACTCGGATTGAGGAGGGGATGAATCTTACACATCAAAAATGATCCTTGGATCATTATCCTAATGTATCAATACAATCATAATGCGTTTGGTTGGATTTTCGTAGGTCAGTTATTGTTTTCACTTAAAATTGTGCCCATTTTAAACAAAAGAGAGACCCTTTGAGTGGTACCGGACACACCGTGCCTCATATTTAGGTGGGGATGACTCATACACGTCCCCAAATCACCCGTGGATTGTTATACTAAAGGATCAATACAATCCAAATTCATTTGGACATATTTTCGTACATTAGTTGTTGTTTTCACTTAAAATTGTGTCCATTTTAAACAAAAGAGAGACCCTTTGAGTGGTACCGGCCACACCGTGCCTTGGATTGAGGTGCAGATGACTATTAAATGTCCCAACACACCCATGAATCGTTATCTTAAAAGATAAACACAATCCAAATGTGTTTGGTCAGATTTCCGTAGGTCAGTTGCTGTTTTCACTTAAAAAACTGTCCATTTTAAACAAAAGAGAGACCCTTTGAGTGGTACCAGCCACACCATGCCTCGAATTGAAGCAGGGATGAATCTAACACATCAAAAAGGACATGTGGATCGTTCTCCTAAAGGATAAATTCAATATGAATGAGTTTGCTCAGATTTCTCTAGGTCAGTTGTTGTTTTCACTTAAAAATCTGTCCATTTTAAACAAAAGAGAGATCCTTTGAGTGGTATCAGGAACACTATGCCTCATATTGAGTCTAGGATGACTCTTAAACGTCCCAAATGACCCGTGTATCATTATACTAAAGGATCAATACAATACGAATTCATTTTTTCGGATTTACATAGGTCAGTTGTGGTTTTCACTTAAAATTGTGTTCATTTTAAACAAAAGAGAGACCCTTTGAGTAGTACCAGCCACACCGTGCCTCAGATTGAGGTAGGATTAACTATTACATGTCCCCAACACACTCATGGATCATTCTTCTAAAGTATCAATACAATCATAATTCATTTTTATGGATTTACATAGGTCATTTGTTTTTTTCCCTTAAAAAATTAGTCTATTTTAAACAAAAGAGAGACCCTTTGAGTGGTACCAGCCACACCGTGCCTCAAATTGAGAAAGGGATGACTCATAAACATCACAAAGTACCCTTGTATTGTTATCCTAAATGATCAATTCAATCCTAATGCGTTTGGTTAGAATTATGTACATCAGTTGTTGTTTTCACTTAAAAACCTGTCCATTTTAAACAAAAGAGAGTCACTTTGAGTGGTGCCGACCACATCGTGCCTCAGATTGATGTGTAATTTACTCATACACATATCCAACGCACATGTGGATCATTTTAATAAAGTATCAATACAATAATAATGCGTTTTGTCAGACTTATGTAGGCCAGTTGTTGTTTTCACTTAAAAATCTGTCCATTTTAAACAAAAGAAAGACCCTTTGAGTGGTACCGGCCACAACGTGTCTCGGATTGAGGCCATTATGACTCATACATGTCAAAAGGACCCTTGTATCATTATATTAAAGGATCAATACAATATGAATGTTTTTGGTCTGATTTCCGTATGTTAGTTGTTGTTTTCACATAAAAATCTATCCATTTTAAACAATAGAGAGACCATTTGAGTGGTTCCAGCCACACCATGCCTCGGATTGAGGTGATGATGACTCGTACACATCCCCAACACACTTGTGGATTGTTCTCTTAAATAATCAATACAATCTTAATGCATTTGGTTGGATTTCCGTTGGTCAGTTATTGTTTTGCTTAAAATTGTGTCCATTTTAAACAAAAGAGAGACCCTTTGAGTGGTACCAGCCACACCGTGCCTCAGATTGAGGTGGGGATTACTCTTACACATCACAAAGGACCCTTGGATAGTTATAATAAAGTATAAATACAATACTAATGCGTTTGGTCAGATTTCCGTATGTCGGTTGTTGTTTTCATTTTAAAATATGTCCATTTTAAAAAATAGAGAGACCCTTTGTGTGGTGTCGGCCACACCGTGCCTAGGATTGAGGAAGAGATGACTCATACACGTCCCCAACACACCCTTGGATAGTTATCTTAAGGTATCAACACAATCCTAATGTTTTTGGTCATATTTCCATACGTCAGTTGTTGTTTTCACTTAAAAATCTATCCATTTTAAACAAAAGAGAGACCCTTTGAGTGGTACTGGCCACACCGTGCCTCGGATTGAGGCGGGGATGAGTCATACATGTCAAAAAGGACCCTTGGATCGATATCCTAAAGGATCAATAAAATCCAAATGCATTTGGTCAGATTTCCGTACGTTAGTTGTTGTTTTCACTAAAAAATATGTCCATTTTAAACAAAAGAGAGACCCTTTGAGTGGTTTCGGCCACAACGTGCCTCATATTGAAGGGGGTATGACTCCTACACATCCCAAATTCACCCTTGTATCATTATCTTAAAGGATTAATACAACCTGAATCCATTCGGTCAGATTTCTGTAGGTCAATTGTTGTTTTCACTTAAAATTGTGTCCATTTTAAAGAAAAGAGAGACCCTTTGAGTGATATTGACCACACCGTGCCTCATATTGAGGTGGGGATGACTCGTACACATCAAAAAGGACCTTTGGATCGTTCTCCTAAAGGATCAATACAATTGGAAGGCATTTGGTCAGATTTTTGTAGGTCAGTTGTTGTTTTCACTTAAAATTGTGTCCATTTTAAACAAATGAGAGACCCTTTGAGTGGTACCAGCCACACCGTGCCTCTTATTGAGGTAGGGATGACTCATACACATAATAAATTACCTGTGGATTGTTCTCATAAAGGATAAATATAATCATAATGTGTTTGGTCAGATTTTCTTACATCAGTTGTTGTTTTCACTTAAAAATATGTCCATTTTAAACAAAAGAGAGACCCTTTGAGTGGTGGTGGCCACTCCGTGCCTCAGATTGAGGTAGTTATGACTCTTACACATCACCAATGCACCCTTGGATCATTATCTTAAATGATCAACACATTCCTAATGACTTTGGTTGGATTTTCGTAGGTCAGTTGTTGTTTTCACTTAAAATTGTACCCATTTAAAAAAAAGAGACCCTTTGAGTGATACCAGTCACACTGTGCCTCAGATTGAGGCGGAGATGACTCTTACACATCAAAAAGGATTCTTGGATAATTATCCTAAAGTATCAATACAATCCGAATTCATTTGGTCAGATTTTTGTAGGTTAGTTGTTGTTTTCACTTAAAATTGTGTCCATTTTAGACAAAAGGGAGACCCTTTGAGTGGTACCGGCCACACCATGTCTCATATTGAGGAGGGGATGACTCGTACACATCCCCAACACACCCATGGATCATTATATTAAAGGTTCAACACAATACGAATGCGTTTGGTCAGATTTATGTACGTCAGTTGTTGTTTTCACTTAAAAATCTCTACATTTTAAACAAAAGAGAGACCCTTTGAGAGGTACCGGCCACACCATGCCTTGGATTGAGGCGGGGATGACTCGTACACATCATGAAGGACTCAAGGATTTTCACCTAATGGATCAATACAATCCAAATGTGTTTGGTTGGATTTCCGTACGTCAGTTGTTGTTTTCATTTAAAATTTTGTCCATTTTAAACAAAAGAGAGACTCTTTGAGTGGTACCAGCCACACCGTGCCTCGAATTGAGGTGGCGATGACTCGTACACGTCCCAACGCACCCATGGATCATTATCTTAATGTATCAACACAATCCGAATGTTTTTGGTCGTATTTACGTACATCAGTTGTTGTTTTCACTTAAAAATATTTCAATTTTAAACAAAAGAGAGACCCTTTGAGTGGTTCATCATTCTTGCATGTTGTTGGTGCATATCATTTGTTAAAATGGGAAATAGACTCATTGGATAAAGGATGTTTTATTTAATAAAAACTACAAATTTCCTATGAACATTTACATACAACAATGTGTCATCTTTTGATCCCCTTAACCCCTCTCAAAAATGACTTCCAATTGTACACATCCCCAAGTCCGATCTTCATGCTATTTGTGAAAAATCTGCCATCAAGTATGTGTCCCACTCGTTTCTGAACACATCAATATCATCTTGTGAGTATGTGGCTTTTCGACAGTCAAAGTAGTATTTCAAAATATAAAAATAAATAAATAATAAATAAATTAAATGAACTAGTAGTTTTTTTTAAAATACCTCTTTAGGTATTCTAGTTTGTTTATGAAAAATGATCTATTTTATAAATTTACAAACACAATAACCACAATCATTATCGTTTGTTTGTTTTGGACACTGCAAAAAATTGATCATTAGGAGAATAAGTAGCTTGTGTTGAGATGTGTTTGGATAGTGAAATTTTATTATATATACCTTGATATTTGTCCAGACGTAGAACTTACTCGCCTCATTATGAATTGCCCCTGTCCTCATTCCTCTTCTAGACAATAATGATACACCGCCCTATCATAACAGAATCCTCAGTAAAAGATAATATAAATTATATTACTTGATGTTTAGACCTAAAACATAGGATGTAGTGTCATACATATTCACAAACTCCATCATGTATAGTCGTTTTGATGTATATCCTTGCTTTGAATCCAGAAAATAAATCTATGGAGTATCCAATTTCACCGCAATAAGCATCCAATGTTGCCTAAAAACAAAAACTGGAACATGTAATAAAAGAAGTGAAAATATAATTGATATGCTTTAATCTTAGAGTTTTACCCCTGTATGGTTGGTATTAATAAGAGTTTGTCATCGGTAATCATGATTTCAAATGTTTTCAGGAATCCGTTCACTATTTCATTCTTTTTTGATGCCTCTAATTTCGTTAGATGTGATGATGTGGTATGAGGACTAACGAGTCCAAATTTTGGATCATGGGGAAATTCCTTCAACTGTTTTTCATATATACGTCTGTCAACAATATAAAATGCATTTAGTCATAATTTTCACATTAGATCAGCTTTTAGAAAATCAATTCACAAAAACATACCTCATATATATATTTACAGCTGTGATGCCTAGCCAACCATTTTCAAGGATCTCATTTACATTTTCAGCAGCAAAAAAAATCTTAACTTTCCTCTCCGTATATATTCTTTTCGAAAACTACTATATGACTACTACCACCTCTTAGCTTCATATGCACATGAGTATTCAATGCTAGTAAATGTGGATAGAGAACAAGTGGTGTTATTGAGATTTTAATAGCTCCTTGGGATCAGATAGTTGATCTTTTAGATGTTTTTGAGCCGTTGTTTGTCACCCCCTTCCCTTCCTCCTTCTATAATTACATTCATTGGTTCATACCCTTTTTTCATTAATTGTTAAAGGTTTTTCATGAAAAAAAAAGAAATAAATACCTCTTTGGCCTTATGTACTTTTACAAGTTGTGACAACCATGAAATGAATGTCCCAATAGCCTTTTCGACTATATGAATATCATCTTCATCAAGTGGAATAGGTAGCTCTACATTTGGCTCATGAGCTACAGTAATTGTCACTTTTAGAAGATCTTTTGGAAGTGGTCTATTATGCAATGTGTCATCTGGGATGTTGAACATTGTAGCCCTCGCTACAAGGTGATAGGTGGGTTTTGACAGATATAAATTACAATCATTATCACCCTGTATAAGATCAGTACAGAAAAAGTATCAGTGTTTTTCTGATTAACATTTCATTGGAACAATTATTAGAATATTGATTACCACAGCTAAGACAACTCTTTGAGGGGAATGTCTCACCTCAAAGCTGGTGGGGGGTGGGGCAGGATCTTCATGCGCTGGTTGTTCCTGAGTTGTGTCTTCTCCTTGCTTCCCACCCATAAAAGTTGCTAGAAAATCTCCCGACCATTGCAATCGTTCTTCAAGGGATGCTAGTTTTTCGCTCATTTGTTTTAATGTTTCATCTCTATCATCCATTTTTTTCCTTCTCAAAATATACTCGAGGTGTCACCCCAAACCCCGCACCTCTGACACAACCATATTTTTCTGCCTTCTTCAAAGATGTCGATAATACGTCTGCATCCGCTACAGGAGTAGCTAAGTCCTGTGACTTCCAGATATAAGAAAATAACTAATTATTTTTATGTAATAGCAATTTAAAACAAATATTTTTATCATCGTGTCATACTTACACAAATTTCCCACATTTTTTGTGTGCCCTCATCTACTAGCTTCCCTTCTTTATTCACACGTGCATCCTTTCAAAGAACGTGATGTGGGATGGAAGTGTCTTTTGTTTTAGACTCATCAATCTAGATATAAACATAGAAAGATAATTATGATGTTGTTTATTGGAACCTAAAAATATTACTATAAATTTAAATTACGTACCATTTTCTTTTCTAGTGAAGTGTACTCCATCCTTTCTTTATGATAGGGGTATGTTGGTTTTGATGCACGTTCCTTATTTTCATTACAGAGTTACTATTTCATAAATGAAATATTGATAATCAAAGTGATGAATACACGTATCCTCAAACAACATATTATCACCCACAATGTACCTGAAACTTCTCATCCCCACGGTGGACAATACATGCATCCCATGCTTCTTGGGATATCAGGTGAGTGTAGACAATGGGTGGGTACGGGTTTATTTCACCTTTGGAATCATTCATGTGACATATTTTTAAAATAGTGCGAAAAACTTGATGAATCCTTCCTGCAAGCCTTAGTACATAATCCTTGTGTGAATCGTCTACTATAAATGTACTCTGCAAGAGATTGAGAAGAGTAAGACATTGTTTCATTATTTTATTTGCTAGTAAATTGAAGAAATAAATTCATAATGTTCCCATAATTTCTTCCCTTATCACAGCCTTCAGCCCAGACACAACATGGTTCCATGAATCTATGCCATTCGGCACATGTTGCCGAGTGAAAACTCCAATGTAACTACTAAACATAGCCTTGTTGGGATTCAGATGTTGGCCTCGTGCATTCCATCTGACATCAAATTTTATTCCTTTGCCTTTCACCTTAAGAACTTTGGCTAATACCATCAAACTACAATTCATCTGTGTTTTCTGTGATGTTGGTCCTTCATTCCAGACCATTTCATCGATATCGACATAATCTATATGTTCATCTGAAATGGTAGCAACGACATGTGCTAATGGTTGTTGGACCTCAACACTAGGAGTAGTAGGAGCTGCAACAGTAGGAGCAGCAGCAGTAGCAGGAGCCGCAGTAGGAGCAGCAGCAGGAGCAACAACAGCCGCAACAGAAGCAGTAGTAGGAGCAGCAGCAGGAGCAGCAGGAGTAGCAGCAGCCGCAACAACAGTAGCTTGAGAGACTTGTTCAGCCTCAAGGATAGGAGCACCAATATGTGCAAAAGTCATTATTTGGAAAAGTGTTTGAACATTTAATTTATATTACATAAATTCAGTAATGATAATATAATAACATGAGATAACAAGATCTATATTACATGCAAAATATAACCTGTTTATTGAACTCTCTTTCTTTTTTTCAAAGGATGAAGGGATTTGAAACCTGTATCCATTATCCAAATCCCTTCATTTTGGTCTCCTTTAACATATAAAACATCATATATATTGGGACCACTCTGAAATGATTGCGACGTACCACTGAAAGGATCGTCCTCAACTGAATTTTCATCAGAACCTTCAGTAGTTTTGGACGATAACAGAACAATTGACCACATTCAGTTTGCGGGATCTGGAACATAAAAAACTTGTACCACTTGTGATGCCATTATAAACTATTCATCTTTGTACCCTTCTTTACTAAAATCAACATTCACAAATCCCCATTCATCTATTTTATCACCACTGTTGTTATCAACCCATTTGGATTGAAAAATAGGCAATTGGAATGTCGTATAATCCAACTCCCATATTAGTTTGATAATGCCAAAGTATGACATATTTGCATAAATTGGATTTCTGTACTTACTACTAGAAACATTCATCCCTTCATCCACTAGTGTAACTCCACTATTTTTCATGGTACTATCTTCATAATGTCCATCTGTATAGAATGTATAACCATTAATTACATAACCACTATAAGATAATACATACACACTTGGTCCAGTGACTAGCCATCGAAGTCGTTCTAAAATTTAATTTAGAATTTCATCTAACTGCTTAAAAATATGGTCCTGAAACCATCCTATAAACTGGTGATTATGTGTATTTGATAACCATTTTTAGCCCTTAATGGATTCAACTACCTAAGAATTTCTTTGTGAGTTTCAATATATGGAGAAACCTCCCAACTATTATGAAAAACATAAAGGTGGGCCTGATCCCAATCTGTAATACCGATTGTCACAACATCTCTTCTCGAAATTCCCTCACCCTCAATACATCCAGTGTGACGATATTTCGGGAGACCAATGCTTTTCACATCAGATAGGTATTCAGTACAAAATTCAATGGATTCCTCAACAATATATCACTCCACTATAAAACCCTCTGTCCGACTTTGATTTTTGACATACCATTTCAAAAATATTCATAAACTGTTCAATAGGATACATCCATCTATAGTGCACAGGACCACAAAGTCGAATCTCTCTCACCAAGTGAATCATCAAATGAACCATCATATTAAAGAATGTTGGTGGGAAGAATATTTCTAATTCACATAATATGATGACAATTTCTTTTTCCATAGCTGGAAATTTCACCGGGTCTAAAACCTTGATACAGATAGCATTGAAAAAGAAACAATGTTTGGTTAACATATGACGAACATTCTTGGAAAAAATGCAACGTAAATCTATAGGAATTAGATCTTGCATGAAAACATGACTGTCATGTGATTTCAAAAATTTTAACTTCAAATCATTCATTGACACAATGTTCTTGATATTGATGAATACCCCTATGGAACCTTTACATCATTGAAGAAGTTGTAAAACTGATATCTCTCCTCCCTAGAAAGACTATAAGTAGATAGAGGAAGAAACATTCGATTTTCACCATTCACGGGAGCCAAATCTTCTCGTATTCCCATTTCAACCATGTCCAACCTTGCCTTAATTCCATCCTTTGTTTTTCTAGGGGCATTTAGCAACGTTCCGATACCAATTTTACATACATTTTCTTCCACATGCATCACATCAAGAAAATATTTTACTTACAAACAATTCCAGTATGGTAATTCAAAGAAAACTGATCTCTTTTTCCAACCAATTTTCGTATGTTTTTTCGAAAATGGTTTACCAACAACAGTGTTCACATCTTTTACTTTCTCAAACAGCTAATCACCTGTTAGTGGAGACAGTGCTGCACATTGTTATGAACTTCCATTGAATGATGTTGTCCAAGATCGGTACTTATGCCGACGAGGTATAAATCTACGATGTCTTAGAAACACGGATTTCGATGAATTTTTAAACCTAATTGATTCTGTATCTTCTTCGCACACGGGACACCCTTGAGTTACTTAAATTCTATACCCTAAAAAATTTCCATAAGAAGGGAAATCATTTATTATCCCATAAAAAATCACTCTCAACATGAAGTATTCACTTTTATAAGTATCATACAACATAACACCTGAATCCCACAATAACTTCAAATCCTCAGTCAAAGGATCTAGATAAACATCAATATCGTTACCTGGTTGTTTTGGTCCTGATATAAGCATATATAACATGATGAATTTCTGCTTCATGCATAACCAGGGTGGAAAGTTATAATTTACCAATATAAAAGGCCATGTACTATGAGTGCTGGTTTGAAAACCAAAAGGATTAACTCCATCTGTAGATAATGAAAGATGAAGGTTTCTCGGCTCTTTTTGAAATTCAAGATACTCATGGTCAATTTTCTTCCATTGAGTAGAGTCGGCCGAATGACGTAATTTCCTATCTTTATTTCTTTTATCTGCATGCCATGACAATTGTCTTGTAGTTTCTTCACTTCCATATAGACACCTAAACCTTGTAATGATTGGAAAGTATCATACAACTTTCGTAGGATTGGAATCATCTTTCTTGTATGAAGAAGCACCACACTTTGGGCATTATGTAAGTGATTTTTTCTCCTGGAGAAAAAATATACAGTCTTTCGAGAAATCATGTATTCTTTTAGAAATCATACCCATCAAGAGTATCATTCGTTTAGCTTCATATGTCCGGATTAGGATCTCATTATCTTCCGGGATCATGTCATTCAAGAGAGCAAGTAGTTCCATAAAACTGAAATCACTCCATCCGTTCCCTACTTTCAATTTATACAACTTCGGTATAGCTGAAAATGTTGTACACTAAGTGCAACAAGAATACAATGGAATCTTTACACAACTCTTTAACTTCTCAAATAATTTTGGGAAATCACGGAGTTTATCTTCAATTGTCTTTGTCATTTACTCAATATGATATTCATCATCATTGAAATCTGTAATTACATCCTCCATACGGTCTTCTTCATTATCCATATTTGTATTCATATATGATGACCCATAAAATGCATTTTTATCCCAGCCAGTAGCTACATTCTCTTTTTCTACATGTTTATTCCAACATTTATAACTCTGATCTATTCCGTGACATATCAAATGTTCTTCCAACTCCTCTGGAGTAAGTAGTCTAGAATAACAACAATGTAAACATGGAAAAAGGATTTGAGAAGGATCCTTTACGTGATCCTTTTCAAACATGATGAACTCTTTCACTCCGTTCTCGTACTCTTTTGTCAAACAATTAGCATCCATCCAATCTTTATTCATCTTTATCCTATTTTAATCTCAAATATTATTATTTATGGTTCAAGTACACAAAAAAAGACTTTCAAATATAGTAGAATAGAACCACTTCCTTATGAAAATAGAGATTAATAGAGCCTAATCATTTCAAATGAATATTTGTAAATCAACAGAACCAGGATAGACCCCCCATCAAAATCAACACAGTTTCCAAACATAAAGGGGTTCGTGAGGATAATCACTTGTGTCGTAGATGGTAAAAACCACACGGAATCATCCTCTATAGATCATCCTCCTCTATCAGGTCAGCCCTTATATGGTTAACTAGTCCATCCTTTTATAACTCACAAACCTAAAATACATATGGATGAAAACCAATAGCCAACTCTATAATTAAATAAAGGATTCTCATAATCTCTATAATATGGAATTCATTAAATATAATTACTTTAGATTCATTATAGTTTCCTCAAATCACCCTAGTCCAAACACAAGAATAATCAAGAATGATACATCTACCACTCCTACGTCTCTTCCCTACATTCAATATCATCATGAATAAATACGCATATATCCAAACATACACATGTCACAAACACATAAAAAACCATATCCACATCAGAACCAAAGTATCCATATGGATTTAAATCAGGTTACTCGACTCAAGTGGTGGTGTGTAAGAAATAATAAGAAAATATAATAAGTATATAGTCACACATAAATCTCAAACTGGTGTTAATAATTCAATAAACCCAATGTATCATTCCATCTATCAAAATACTCTGAAGGAGCCCATATGCGACAGTAGTCCCAGGTGGTGAAGGTTCCTGAGGAGGAAGGGGAAAAAATGCACCTATCAGGGTTCGAGGTCATGTAACTGAGGTTGAAGGTGGCCTGATACTCCTATAAGAGTTCATTATATATTTCACAAACCATGTCCTGGTGCCCTAGGATGTTAACCCACTGTTGGTGGAAGTGAAACTTATCCTGATGATCATGGCAAGAAGAAATGGAAACCAAGAGGGGGGGGGGGGGTGGTTCTAAATACCTCAAGAAAGATGAAAAAACATGGTATTTTAGAATAGGTTAGTGGCTTTCATGTTGTCTAGACACCTATCCAATAGAATCCACAAGAGATGATGGACCTTTCAGTTGTTGCACCAGGTGAAACTATCACCTATGAAGCTGAGATCAATGAGGACCTTCCCATCCATGAACTGAACAAACTCCATGATGGCCTTCCTCTGAAATTGGCTTCTACCTTTCCTTTACTTTGGGTTGGAAACGAAATTAAATTCACCCCCAACAAATAATGGATAGTGGCTGGGATCGAAGTTATTTTGTTCACTCCATAGAGATTCCCTTTGAAGAGGGTCATAGCTTCCAAAAACAAAAGTCATAATGAAGGAGGTGTCACCGTTGGACACCTTGGTAGTGATAAATTGATTGAAATCTTGAACAGTCTCAACAACAGATTTTTTGTGCCAAAATAAACATTTGTGTCTATTGGAGGGGTCAGAGTGTAGAAATCCATGCAACTTAATCTTCCAGAAGAATTCTATGATTATTATAAGGTTTTTTGTGTCATTTGACAACAACAACAATGAAATTATGTCTTTTTATTTCTATGGTGAGGAAGTCTAATTTAACATGGGAACTTAGACCATGAGCATTACATATGAAGATAATAATGATGGGTAGGACAGGGATCTGGCATTAGATATAGAGCTAGTATCCTTATTGAAGTGGGAAGATGATCTCTCATTGAGGCCCCTTGATTTTGAACATGTTCATAATCCCTTCTGGCTGGTAAGCTTCATATGACTGGGAGATGATAATCCAAAGTGTTATGGGAAGGATGGGTAATGAAACTTAGCGGTAGGTGAGGGAGTTCTCTCTAGATCCATAAGTATTTGGAGATGGATGACAGGCTCAGATCCAAGGGAGACAGAACACACACTGCTAAGAAGGGGCCTGGCCACTTCAGAGAAGCAGTCAGTAACCTCACCGAGGGAAAAGGATAGAGATGGAGGTAGGGGTGTCAAGGATATAAATCTTGGTGGTCTGGGCATAATTCCATAGAAGTGAACTTCTAGACAAAGTCACTTTGATAGCATGAAGTAAAGAAGGGGGGAACCCCTTGAAGAACATAGGGTTCAAGCATTGGATGACCTAGAAATGCATCATAAATGGGTGGTGTTGTCCTTAAAGAAAAAGGTTATCCTTCATTCCTTACATTACGATGACATGGTGTTGGATCTAAGGGAATCGATGATACCTAGGAGGAATATTGTGAAACTAGAATCTAAGTGGAATGGACCTTAATTTTTTCATAAACTTCACTCTGATAGTGTAAACTCATTGATCGCCATTAATGATGAGCATATCAATATTTCCACCAATACTAGGTTTATCAAGGGATATTTAACATGAATAAACCATACCTTTAGTCTGAGATATATATATTTGAACTAAAAATCCAACATCCTAGTTATATGTTGTTAAATTATATGGTAACGTCCACAGTGCATGATGTGAAACTATAGGCTTACCCTCTGTGATAAACACGAGATGCCTCATATGATAAATATAGGATGATTTATGTTAGAACTATGTGTGTATTTATTCAAAACCACAATAAGATATTTAATGATGTGTTGATTATTTGTCTTTATCCCGCGTAACAAATCCACCCCCTATGTTACAAGCATATGATGCCTCCTGTGAAAAATAAGAAACACCCTATGAATTAATAATATTATTCATCATGAGAAAATTGTGTGATGATTCCAAAAAAACCCTATTGGCCTCCTCATTTGGTGTAATCCCCAATTGTATTGTTCCCACTATTGGGTTAAAAATATAATATATATATATATCTACCAATTCCAATCACACTCAAAGGGGGTGTAAATTCTAAAATAATTCCCATAGACTATTCATAGGTTGTGATTCCCACAGGTCCTGATACGAGGAAGATAGAATGTGAAGATCAGTGGACTGGTTTCATGTTTGCAATCCTCAAAAAATGATGTTAAAATACAGCCTTATCTAGTGTCATGTACATTATATGCCTCAGATGATAAATATGATATGACATTTAGTCCAAGCTATATGAATTTAAACTATGAGGCTTGACATCTTAGTTTCTTGATGTGAAATTGTGTGAAATATTTGTCAAATCTATTTGATCGTAGACTACAAAAACTACATCATAATCATAAGACATTCAAATGCATGTCCAAATTCCTTTCCACGTGATGTTAACATACATGGTTCATTTCCCCATTGCATGATGTAAAACTATGTAATTCCTTTATCCCCCACTCGAGAGAGAACCCCCTCTTGGTGTTGGTCTCCAACCACACTTATTTTTATAACTACATATGAATTTATTCCCAATCATATGAGATATGAATGGATTCCTTAATGTAATATCTCAAGCCCAACCAGTCCATTGATCATTTTTAGGGTTGTTCTCCTTGGGTATCATGTCCAACACCTTCTAAATGGTGCCCCTATTCAGTGAATTCAAACACATGATGGGATAAATATATATTGTTCCAATCAACCATGAAAATATACTCATCACCTCATTAAATATTTGAGTTTCCCTATATTTGGATCCTCATCATCCTATTGAATTTGAATGGGATCCCTATGGTAATGGTGTATGGCCTAAATAGGCTCACATCCCACCTAAGTGAAATCCCTGATGGACCCCCGACAATAGATGGTGGTTCCCCTGTTTCAAACATAATGATGGAACATGGAAAAAATAGGATCTCCTACTACCTAGGCACACATATTGGAATGGACATATTTGGCAGAACGGTTTTGGAACCAGTTTTTCGAACATTTTCAATGTTCATCCTCAATCCATCTACCTATACTCTTCAATCCAGATCATCAAGGACATGATTTTCTTCTGTACATTCTTTACCGACACAAGTGTAACTATAACACCATTGGTATTACACTTTAATGACTCATACACATCGATGAGATATATCAAATACTTGTGATTAAATTACCATAGTTTCTAGAAGATTATGTGTAATAGGGGACCAAAAAAACTTTGCACACCTAGTCTGACAATGCGAAGATCGAGGGCAGCGGAGGTCCGACCATGTGAAGATCGAGGGAGTCGGAGGTCCGACAACGCAAAGAATGAGGGAAGAAGAGGTATAGAAATGCGAAGATCGAGGGTGGAGGAGGTCCGATAATGTGAAGCTCGGGGGGAAAAGAGGGGAGTCTTAGAATTTTAGTACCGCGATAGCTTCAGGTCGCGATAAAACGAGGACACTATTCGACTAATTTTATAAAACATGGGACAACGGTTTTATCAGCGCTAAAAAAGAACTGATAAATCCTTCCTATATGAGAGCTACCGTTTTAGCGCTGATACATGCCTTCTTTATCAGTGCTTTTCTATCACTAATAAAGGGTCTCTTTATCAGTGCTTTTCTATCACTGATAAAGGTTACCCTGTATCAGCACTTTTCTAGTGCTGATATAGATTTCCTGTATCAGCGCTAAAAGTTTATCACTGATACAGGTTTTCTTTATCAGCGGTTTTTTCTTAGCGCTGATATAAGGTGGCGCTTCCCTTTCCTATTTTTTTAGTAGCGTACGAATACTCTCTATAATCTCACTATGAGCTCGCAGCTGCTCTTGATACTATGAAGTAGATGATGACGACTCTCCACAAGCTCCACTTGAGCTGGATACTGACATTGCAATGGTGACATAGTAACTCACATGCATCAATCGAGAGTCGATACCAACAAATCGGCCTTTTTTGAAGACAAACTCGGTCGACTGCATCTATGTTGCCTCATCTAATCAGTGGGAACTATTATGATCATCAGTCTCGGTCTGACCATAAGTCTGTTTCTAAGACATCATGACCTCATATGACTCCTTTAATTGAAAATTAAAATTAAAATAGTTAAAATACTATTTTCAGTTAAATTTAAAACTCAAAAAGAAATTATACTGAGCACAATTGGATGTTAGAGAGCACCTCTAATATCTATAGTAGCCGGATCACTGTAAATACTCCTATAAATGTCTAAATCTGTAACATCAGTCTGTTCGGCTGACTATATGAGTATAAAATAAACCATTTACATTTAATGTTATATAAAACATCCAAAAAATTACTTACCATATGCTCCCTATGGGTACTAAATTCACGACTACCGGCTCGATGTGCAACCTTCTGTCCCTCCTAATTTTGTCGACCTATCAATGATCTACTCTAAAAACTACCACCCAATGAGTACAAACATAATCCATCATAAACCTTTGATGAAATGTAATTAGGTCAGTGGATGTGACAAAACTAATCATACTTTATCACTCCTACTTCCATAATTGTTTTCCTTCTCAAATTGTGCACAAACCGATTGCAACGATGGCACATAGACACCTGCTATTGGAACCAAGGGTGTTCATTGCTGAAAATAGAGTTCGGTTTGTGTTTGTTGTCAATCTGCACTGTGTTGATCAAGTCTTGAGTTTTTTGTTTGGAATCATTATATGGAAGATCAATGAGTTTTCAAGGAAATGGATCATACAATTCATGTAGGCAAAACTATTGAAGGTGGTGTCATTTCCCAGTGTTTTCCAAATTTTTGGGTCCACCAATTAGAGAAAAGTGAATTTAGAAAAAGGGAGTTACATACAAGATTAAAGGTGGTTTTTAATCTTTCACGCAAGGCATTTTTATGGATCATTGAATCAATATATGGAAAAGGAAAAAAGTGCGTGAAAGATCGAAGAATGCGCACGAAAGACGAGGTTGCGCGGAAGAGCCTTACGCGCCTAATGTGATGTCAAAAGGGGTTTTGGGGGCACTAAGAGAATCTTGAACACATTTATGAAGACGTGTCAGAATCTTGTGATCAGGGTCATCGAGGCCTATAAATATGTGGCTACCCCCACTCATGTCTTAGAATTTTTCAAGGAAGACTTGGTTTCTCTACCGCGTGAAAGACTTGCATGCGGAAGAGAAGTAGCGATCAAATGTTGTGCGTAAAAAATTACTTTAGTATTTAAAGACTAATTAAATCTTTTGGTGCATTTGAATGAAATATTAAAAGTTTTTGGAAAATAAGGGTTGCATAAAATACATATTGAACAACAACCACAAATCTTGCACGTAAGAACAGGTGTTGCACAAAAGTGCAGTATATAGATTCTAATAGTTTTTGTATATCTGTTTTGTTCAATCAGTGATTCCAAGTGCATCAATTCAAGACTTCGATGCAATTGGTGTCTCATCCTAGATAGAGACAAAGAATTCAATGCAAATTTGTTGAAGTTACCTTCAAGTTGATAAACTGGATAAGACTTCTTCAAAGGCAGTGAGCAAAAGAGAGTTGACAAAGGTGTTCTGAGGGATGTTGTGAGATATACCTGAAATTTTGTAGAGGTAGTGTGTTTGGAATAGAGTTACTGTGTCTGGACTCTTGTACTACACAACTAGCGAAGATTAGTGGATTTTGGTATGATTGACACACTGTCAACGTATGGTCCTTGGACGTAGCCTTAGTGGTGAACCAAGTAAAATCCCTGTGTACCGTTTATTTTCTTGTGAATGTTTGATTATTGATCATATACATCATATTGATTTAACAAGTTCCTACCAACGTGGGAAAAAGATCCAATTATTTAAAAGAAAAAGTTGAGACCATGATTCACCCATCCCCTCTCAGGGTGCCCTAGGGTCCTACATCTGTCATGCCTTCTAGATAGCGTCATGCATGCTCTCATCAATGTGATACCATAAACCCTATAAACAATTTATAATATAAAGTTATTAATTAAATTAATTTCAAAATAAATATTATTTAATTATATACCCGCTAATGATCAAACATGCGGTGCTGCACATCAACAGTAATCTGATCCCATAAGACTCGTGCTTTAGAAATATAATTACGCAATATAGAACCCCTATCCAATAGCTATATACATAAATCTATAAAAAAAGAACCAATAATCAAACAATTAGTATAAAAATAAATTATTGAAAACTAACTGAAATAAACTGGTAAACATACCTATACATGTGTGGATTGAAGACAAGACATAGAAATCACTCAAGAATAGGGCCATGAATAATCAATTGCGCAAGACCACACCCCATCTGAGTCCCCCCTGAACCGCCAGTAGTATGATGGTAAGATGATCCAACATCCTGCTCGTCCGAAGGTAGATCAGCTTCCTACAAAATACGATACTGATCCTCATCCATCTGAAACATGAAATGACTATTGTTAGAAATCAGTTGAAAACAACTATTATATATAGATATATATTATATATGATTATAACCAGTATTTAACTTTGTTAATGTTCATCTTCATCCTCATCTTCATATCTGATGATGTCAATATCTTTATATTCCGCCTCAACAACTTCAATTTCCATATGATTTTCAGTTTCATCATCTCTTGTTATTTCAGATTCATTTGTAATATCATTAACATCATCATCACCACCAACCCTTAATTATGGGGTTTCAACACCGATATTTGTTTTTCTTCATAAAAAATATGTATTTGAAGAAGTCTCTTGAAAAATTTCAATTCCTTCCACTTCAGTGGAACCACATTTACTTTGAGTAAACTAATTTTCCTAAGATTTAATTTTTATTATACTCCACCAATCACCCAACTATCTTGAACTAGAACAATATTTTTCATAGTAAACTTGATGTTCCTAATGAGACGATAAAAGTGGTTCATTTATTATAAGAAGAATTTTATATTTACTATCAATGATTCCATGGGCCATATGAACATGAAATAATATCTCAGTATCCAACCAAAAATATTTATACATTGTTATGTAATTTTTTCCCAGATAACACAATTCAATAATTTCTTCCAACATACTGTAAAATTTAACTTCAGTTTCTCTATGATGAGATCCTATTAAGAAAACACCACTATTAATTGTTTTTATGATTCCCCATATTCATGCGTATGAAATCGAAAACCATTTACCACATATACATTATAAGATTTAACAATTTTGGATGGTGGGTTACTCAATATACATAATCAATTATCAATTTTATCAGCATGTTGTGATACCTAAAAATTTGTAAAGAAATTATCAATATAAAAGGTAATAAATTTATTTTATATGTTAAACCAAAAATAATTTATTTTAACAGTTTTTAAAACAAGTAGGAAAAGTTTTTTTCTGACTATATTTAAGAGAAGTTGTTGTACTTTGTTAAAGTTATTTCATAACATGAATATCATATAACCTATATATATAATATGATTAATTTACTATAACAAAGATTATTTAATAAGTGATAGGATCACTCACTGTATAAATGGTGTCATTTCTTCACAGTTGTGCATAATATATTCTTGTAGTTTTCTTAATGCATCGTAATCACTTGTTTTATCACAAATGTCTCAGAAAAAATATGATATGTACGTTAACGCTTCCCAAATAATATAATTAAACAAACCTGTTAATCCAATTGAAATAATTCTTTCCATTATAACAAGAAAATCATGACTTTTTAATCTGATAATATGACCATTTCTGACACATCTTCCAAAATTGGAAGCATAACCATCTGGAAGTCTCAAATCTGTAATCCAATGAAAAAATAATAATTGACTCTCTTTGGAAAATTTATAAGATACTTTTAGCTTCATTAACTTCTGTGATATGACATTTTCAAACAGTTCAAGTTATGGTCGCCTGCAAATTTGGGAAAGATCTAATCGTTCATTTACATTATCTTTGGTCTTACCTAGGGTATCCTAAAATATTTGAAATAAATTATCAAAATATTTCTTCTCAATATTAATGAAATCTAACATGTGACAAACTAACAAATCATACCAATATGGAAGATCCAAAAAATGATCTGTTTTATCCAGTTGCGTTCTTTCCCAAATCCATCAATTTTCTATTGGTTTATTATTGGTAAAAATGTGATGGAAGGTGATAAAGAGACAATTGATTTTAACTCTGTAATAGAGAACATTGTTGTAGGTCCATCTCTTTCAATTATTCCTTTTCTGAAATGATATTTGTTCCTCTAAAAAGGATGATCAGTTGGAAGGAATTTGCGATGACAGTCGAAAAAAAGTTTTTTCCATTGTCGAGCATAAATTCTTAGATGTTTCTCATACAATACAGACTTGATTTTGGACAATGTGTACTCCATCCATATAACATGCCATATGCTAGGAAGCCACTAATTGTCCATATCAATGTAGCTTTCAGCAAGAAATTTTATTTCATAATAACATAAAATGTACTGACACCATTACTCCATAATATATTTAATTCATCAGTCAATGGTTTCAAATAAACATAAATATCCTTTTTTGTATGTCTTGACATTAATAAGGTCGAAAATATATATGACTCCTTCAACAAAATCCAAGGAGGTAAATTGTACAGAGTTAAAAAGACATGACAACATGAGTACTGACTACCATAAGAACCAAATGGACAAAAACTACCATTTGAAAGACCTAATCAAATGTTTTGAGCTTCTAAAAAAAATATGGACTTGCTTGGTCAAAATATTTCCATTAATCATCATCATAGGGATAATTTAAGATTTTACCAGTTGGAATATTGGTTTTTTTCAATGGTATCAATGTTGTTATGTTATGAGACATAAATAAATACTGCAATCTAGGTGTAATAGAAAAATATCTCAATTGTTTTATAAGAATCAATCCAGACTTTCCTAGTTGATTCTCTTTATACCTCGATTGTACACTTGTGGGACAACTATCCAATGACTCATTTTCACTATAATATAAGATGCACTCATTGAACATGCATGAATCTTTTAATAACCAAGACCTAGATTTCAAACTAGCAACTTTCTCTCATAGAAATTTGTAGGAAACCCATTTCTTTCAAGAATAAGTGTTTTAATCGAAAATAATATTTGATCAAAACAACTCTTTGACATTCCATTATCTAATTTAATAGCCATAAATTTAGTAATTGCTTCAAATATGCTAATCTTTCAACCAGGATATAAGGCATCCTTAGTGGATCTCAACAACTCATAAAAACAAGATGGTTCCAACACAAGAGTTAAATCAATAATATAATGAGTTTCAATTTATTGAAAATATGGACCTTCCACAACATGCACTTAATTTCAAAATCGTACTAGATCTAAAACTAAATTATTAGTATCTTCTCTAGAAACATGTTCATCATGTTGATACCAAAAAACATAATTTGGTTGAAATCCAAAATGCAATAAATGACCCCCAACGTTGTCAAATGTGTCAAACGTCCTTAGAACACATTTTTTACAAGGACACTTAATTGTACGTCCTGAAACAAATTATAGTTTGGATGAAGTAAATGATAAGAAATATTCAACACTCTCAATATATACAGGATTTAAACCATAATTTTTTGGATTTTTTCATTGATTTATCCAAGAGAGATCAACTAATAATGACTATTGTCAACTTCCTTGTTCCATATTTTTCTAAAAAAATATAAAATAATCAGCTTTTTTGTATAATTTAATATAAGAAAAAAACTATCCTAAAAATAAAAGATAATTAAATTCTATTTTCTATCAATTTATATTAATTTATATTATTTCATACTTATTTATAGTATTATTTAAACTTTTATTATTATCTACACTAATTTATGTTAATTTATACTAATCACCACTATTTATTACTAATTATTAAAATTTATTCCTAAATATTGATAATTATTAATAAATACTGCTAATTATTACTAATTATTGCAAATTATTACTAATTATTTCTAATTATTTCTATTTATCTCTATTTATTCATATTTACCACTAATTATTACATTTTGTTACCAATTTTTACAATTTATTAATAATTGTTACAATTTATTACTAATAATTACAATTTATTACTAATTATTACTAATTATTACGATTTATAACTAATTATAACAATTTATAACAATTTTTAACTAATTGTAACAATTTATAATTAATTATTACAATTAATTATTAATTATTACATTTTATTACTAATTATTACAATTTATAACTAATTATTCCTAATTATTTCTAATTATTGCTAATTATTACTAATTATTGCTAATTATTTCTAATTATTAGTAATTATTAGTAATTATTAGTAATTATTAGTAATCATTGCTAATTATTACTAACTATTACTATTAATTAGTAATTATTCCCAATTTTTCTTATTATTGCTAATTATTGCAAATTATTAAAATTTATTAATAATTATTACAATTTGTTACTAATTATTAATAATTATTACAATTTGTTACTAATTATTAATAATTATTACAATTTATTACTAATTATTACTAATTATTACTAATTATTACAATTTGTTACTAATTATTACTATTTATTACTAATTATTAGAATTTATTACTAATTATTACTAATTATTGCTAATTATTACCAATTGTTAAAATTTATCACTAATTATTTCTAATAATTACTAATTATTACAATTTATTATTAATTATTACTAATTATTAATAATTGTTAAAATTTATTCATAAATATTACAAATTATTAATAATTATAAGAATTTATAAAGAATTATAACAATTTATAACTAATTATTACAATTTATTACTAATTATTACAATTTATTACTAACTGTTACAATTTATTAATAAATATTAAAATTTATTGCTAATTATTACAATTTATTACTAATTATTACAATTTAATATTAATTATTACAATTTATTACTAATTATTAAAATTTATTACTAATTATTACAATTTATTACTAATTATCGCTAATTATAACTACTTATTAATAATTATTCTAACTAATACTAATTAATACTAATTAATAATAATTAATATAATAACTATTAATTACTACTAATTCATACTAATGAATACTAATTACACGTAATTATTTGTAAAAATAAACAATGATAAATAAAACTATCTAATTCTAATTTAATTTAACTACAGTTAATTAACAATAATTAGAACTAAAATAAAAAAAAAAAAAAAGAAATAGATAAATACCTTAAAACTGAAGTTTTCAGAGAATATAAGTCATGAATAATGCTTCGATTTAAAATTTTAAATTATGAAAAATTTTGATTGAAAATTTTTCAATAGAGAGAGAGAGGAGTAGAGATATTAGTGAAATGAGAAGAAAAATGAATGAAGGTATATATAGGTTAACTTAGTTGTGGCAGGATTATTTGTTACGAGACTCCTGACATAAATAGTGTTTTTTGCGACGGGGCCCGTCACAAATGTCCACCACCCCTAATTAATAGGGGCGGTGGTTAAAAAGTCATTTACGACAGGCCTCGTCATAAAAACCAACGTGCTGACATAGTATTTGCGACAAGAGATAAATCCCATCGAAATCACTAAAAACTGCAATTTGGCTTTTGCAACAGTTATAAGAGCTCATCGCAAATACCTTTTCCCGCGATTTGGTGCACAGTCCGCGTCAAACCTTTTATGACAGAAATTATCTCCTCTTCACAAAAAAGTAATTATTTGTGATGAGGTGATGTTCCCGTCGCAAAGAAGCCCTTATGATAGAATATTTGTGAGGGAACCCTACCCCGTCGTAAATGCCCCGTCGCAAATGCCCCTTTGCAAATGTCCATTTTTCCTGTAGTGGATGTTCCTCTAGTGAGCTTGCTTTTACAATTGCATTATAAAACATAAATAAATGCCTCGACCAATCCATGTAATACTTACATAAATGAATAATAATCTTGTACATTTCATCTAATGAAACTATTATGAAATTATAGATTATGTAAAAAGTTTCACAGACGTTAACACTTGATGTTTCACCTCTATAGTCAATCGATGAAAATGGAATTTTCCCCAAATTTAAGATGTATGATACATCAATTTGTACATTACGACATGAACAAATCATAGCAACAACCATGCATTACGATATAGTTGTATAATAAAAGACAATATAAACAAACAATGTAATATCAAATACCTTTGGTTTCTACATGTCGAACCATATGACTTGTTTATATCATAACCTGAAATATAGTCCAAAACACATCACATGTGTAAAGGATTTATGGTATATCTCCTTTAATCACTCTTTTGTACTAAATCCAAATAGACTTGTGTGTAATTTTACATTATATCATATTACATGTGATAACTTATGAAAGCATATCCCAAACTATTTTGGATATCTTCCAAAAAAATTGGAAATCAATCATCAATTTTACCAATTATAACATCATATGCAATACCTTAAGAAATATCTATCCAAAACTAATTTGGATTAACTCTAAAACACTTTTAGAGATACTCTCTGAGTCAAAATCAATCCCCAATCACTAAAACACTAAGTGTGACCCCATGGGAATTTGTAGCACAGAGAAAAAATTTGAATAACAGATCCATAAATGTAAGAAAAGAGTGGTATCTAGAAAATCATCAATTCTACTCAAGCTATAAAGGGATTGAGTGTGATCACCATGAAACACATGTGTATTTATACCAAAGTCCACAAGACACATCTTTTTCTAGCACGCATTATCATATGTTCCCTTTGTCCAAGACATCAAGTGATAAGGGGACACAAAGTTTTTCAATCCTATATAGTCAAGTAATACGTTCTCATGTCTATGAGTATCGAATGGGCATGTCGATGAATACATCACATGTTATTTACCTTTATGGATGAGCATATTTTAAGTCCCTCACTCAAAATGATAAGTGCATCATATGTTCTATCTAGGAATAGTCACACACTCATAAGTCAATCTAAATTGAGGGGTCTTATTTCAAAAACATTTTACAATAGGATAAATCCGATATTGGTCAGGCTAGAACCGACAACAAGATCAGAAACATACCCAACCACACCTTTATTAGTTAATCCTCAAGGTTTTCATAAGAAAAGTATCAATGTATGAAGGTTCTCATGCTAGGTATATCACCAACCTTAGGTAGTGGGGACTCTAAATATTATCCAAGAAACCCTAGTATATCATATAAACAGTGTATGACACTCCATGTGATATACTTCATGGGTCATCTAGTGCACACAAACATTTTTGTACACCCTGAACAAATTTCATTTCTCTATATGTTAATAGTACTCTTGTTATCCTTAACCTTCTTTTTTTAACCTATAATACTCCATGATGCACATTTATTTGGAATTAATCAAAGTCATACTTTGAGACTCAATTATCATTACACATCATGAAATGTATATCAATATATACATATTTGTATCCAATGTGAAAGAAGGATATATATATATATATATATATATATATATATATATATGCAACCAATTTGAATGAATGATAAAGTGAAGATTTCCTTTTATAAAATATATTTTGTATTCTAAAACACTTTTAATAATTTTTTACAAAAAACTATATAAGGATATGTTATAATATTCTATATGATAGACTTCAATATAATCCTTATTATGGCTTCGCTTTTAGTGATTTCATTAACTTGTTACAGCTATATGTAGTTCATAACCCATAAAAATGTGACCATATAAAAAAACCATACCACTAAACACATTATTTAATAAAATCTATGAAGAAATAAATTTTGAATAATGGAGAGATTATGATATCATATTCTTAATTTTAAACTCCTTGAACATATTCAAAATCCTAAACTTCAGAACAACAAATGTTGCAATCTTAATAACTTAATTACTTTATCATCATTATAAAAACCCATTCCATAAAACGTTTTCCTTGAAATATTTGGTTAATGAATGTAAATATTTTCATTAATAATCACTAGTACATCCTAAAATCTTTTAAGAACAAAGATAATTTTATTTTATTATTGTACGTAAATGTAACTCTTTAAATTTAAATTTACTTCTATATCATAAAAAACATTTAAGATATGATGATAAATTTATTTTTTATTTTGAATAGAATAATCCCTTCAGATATAATGATGTTTAATTTCTTATGAAAACTAAATGTAACATTTTACATTTCTCTTTACCATCTAATATCCTAAACTGGTTATAAAATTATGTTAAACCAACATTTTAATTTTGACTAGTATAATATTTTATTTGTTAACATGGAAATTATCCAAGTTCAAACAAACACCCACTAGACTCTTAGACAATATATTCTCTTCAGAATATCCTTTTCAGAAACAAAAAATCCTTTGTTCTTAAGAATTAACTCCTATTTCATTTTATTAGGAATAATTAAAAAATAAACTATTGTTTCATTTTATATACATAATTATATGTGTTTGGAGATTTTTATAAAAAAATAGAATTCATTTTTTAAAATATTCCACTGATGTGTGGTGGGAACACATTCCCTCATATTTTAACAAATATATGGGTTAACCTTTTATCCTAGATATTTTTTATCCATTTCTAATTTAAAACATGTTATAAAATTTAATGAATCATAAACCATGTATATCATCAAACATTGTTTTGAAAAAACATTGTTAACAAAAAAATGTCTCTTATCAAATAAGATAAATGAGATAATTGTACACATCTTTACCTAGATCCATCTGATCTTGATTTATTCTTTTTTTAATCAAATGTTTGATGTAACAACTTTGTTCTCCATCACTTGAATGAAAATTATAATCTCTTTTAATTCTTCCCTTGATATTTAATGTAGTGAACCTGACCTCAGTAACCCGGAACTAGTGTCTAATTTATTAGATTGGCATAAGATACAAGGAAATCACTTCATGAATGACCATATAGTTTATAAATCTTAGTAAACTAGATACATATTTAAGTCTTACATCACATTTTAATACACAAATTGCAAAATAATTTTTTTTCTTTCAATAATAACATTATTACCTTTATCATATCCTTACATATCAAACATAGCACACTTCATGGATTCATATGAAAGGAAAAAAATAAGGGTGATCTCAAACGACTAGTAAGGTTTATATAAAATGGAATCTATCATGAATTGATAAGCATAATCAACATGGAAAGGTAAATAAATGATCACAAATTCCATTTAAATAAATTTATAAGGTATAATCAACATGGAAATGTAAATAAATGAGCATGCATTCTATTGAAATAACATGATAAGGAATAATCAATATAGTAAGGTAAATAACTAAAAAAAACATGTCATTTAATCAATAAACTCAAAATGAATTGCATCCATAGATAATATCATAGAGAAAATATTATGTATAATAATAACTGAATTATAGTGAAGGAAATGCTTAATTATTGGACGTCATGTCTCAGGCATATGATACCTCTACCATCAATACCTTTCATAAGACTGTTTAAGATAAAGGTAAAAACCCATTTAGTGCTATCATAACTTGATTATCTCATGAGACCTATCGATGCATTGAGGGGATATATAATACCAGACTCCACCCTTCACTACTATAGATATTCCCTTTAACTACGTGCAAAAGGATTTTAATAGTGCTAGGTTAACTTGGTTATCCTCAGCGCTGTTAAAGGGGGGTCCACTTCATCAACTCTAGTTTAGTGCTGATAAAGGCCCAACCTACTATATTGTGTTATTTGTATAACATCACACTATAGCAAGACATACCTGAAACCTGTATTCAAAATATATAATTTAATTGAAATAAATTTTACATAATAAATAAAAAACACATCTATGTACATTTCAAACAATGTTTGTATTATTAAATTTACAATTATTATCCACCAACATTTTAAAACCTTAATGTTTCATCGTCTTGGGAACCCCTGATCATTTCTCAAAAAAGTATTCTCATGGTATCAGTTGCTGAAAAAATCAACTCAACCAAAGTAAAATAATCCACCTAGATAAGAAAATAAATATTCTTTTAGTAATACTATAACGAAAAAATTTAAACATTAATATGGAAGAATACATTAATCAAATGTCAATTTTCAATAAAAAGACAGACATGGTGTTATACCAGTCACACCATGCATCATATTGAGGTGTGGTTGATTCCTACACAGCAAAAATAAGTTATAAATAGATTTTCTAAAGTATGAAGACAATCCAAAAACGTTTGCATTGATTTTAGTATGACACTTGTTATTTTTAATAAAATTAATGTTAATTTTAAATAATGATACACTTGGAGTTATACCGGTCACATCATGTATGAGATTAAGGTGAATCTGATTCCTATCCATCATAAATTATTCTTGTATTGTTTTAATAAAATAAAAAAAAATCCAAATGTGTTTTCTTGGTTTTTAGTATGTCACTTGGGTTTTTAGAAAAATATAATTTCAAATTGGAAACATTTACTTTGAGTCATACCAGTCGCATCGTGTGTTAGGTTTATGTGAGACTGCTTCCTACATATCAAAAATAACTTATAAATTTTCTTCCTAAATTATCAAGACAATTAAATTTCTTTTCTTTATTTTCAGTGATTGACACACATTTTGAACTAAAATATCAATTTTAAACTGATAACGTACACTTTGAGTCATATCGATCACACAATGTGTTAGATTGGGGTGAGGTTAATTATTACACATCAAAAATGACTCATGAATCACTTTATTAAAGTAAGAAATTGTAACGCCCCGACCCCAGTTACCCAGAGTCGGTGCATTATTACATAACATTGGCATGATCACAGAAGATCAAGTCTAGAAAGACCGATTAGTTTAGTAGCCTTGGAAACACTAGATATATTCATAAGTATTATATTACATCATAATGTAAAAAAACTATAACAAAATCTTGTCTTCATATCCCCTCATACATTCCCTACAGGTCATTCATAAAATACTTCTTCACATCCTGGGAAAAATTAAAACATTGAAAGGGGTGAGCTCAGATGCTCAGTAAGGATAACAATATAGCGGAAACTTTCATAAATAAACATAAACATTTATGGCAATGTATAACTAAAACAAAATCCTCTTAAACTTAAACTTAGGAAAAATATGTCAAAGATAAAATGAAATAATTCCATTTAATTATTCACATGGATATTCTACTAGTCGAATAATCACATGAAATATCAATAAACACTTTCATAATGATAGAATACATAATGCTAGACTATCATAACCACATAGTCAAGGCCTTGTGCTAAGAATACAAATAATATTTTTTCAAGGCCTTGTGCCAAGACACTAGTTTGTCTCATGAGACCTACCGATGCATCGATGAGCTATAGAGGGCTCCACCCGTCACTTATTAATTCTAATGCATACCTCATATGAATAGGTTTAAATATAACATAAACATTCATATTAAAACTAGCATACAAAATGTCAATAATTTCTCCATAAACCATGAATGATATAAAAATAACACATCCATAGTCAAACATATCACAAAACATTCAATACAATATGGAAGTTTTTTATCATAATAAATAAACATCAAATAATCTTAAAATCCATAAAAGGATGTTGACATAGATGAAATCAAAACTATTTGAGAGAAATATCTCTTTTTGGAAATCATTTAAAAGTCACATAATTATAAAAGAAAATATTTACTTTGAAAATATTCTTATAATCTTATAAGGGAAGCTTCGACTATTTATAATGGTGTAAAAATAGCCTCACCCACCGTATAAGTTAAAAAAGAACATTCCTACCTTAATTTTGTCGAAAAGGTTAAAAAGGAACTTGTTTGGAAAACGACAGAAATATTCCTTTATAAAAATCTTATAAAAGGTAAAGAAAGGGTATAAATTGCTTTAACCCATAGTCTTTAAAATAGTAATAATGATTTGAAATACATTTTTAAGAAACATGGATGTGGATGATAAAGAGGTACCAGTAGATAATTACGTATAAACAACCTCAGATAATGAAGAGATTGTGAAATAAACCCTTACCTTGTAATTTTACTTGGTTTAGGGTAGGTTAACCACCTGTATAATGGTGAAATAATTGTTATTAAATTATTCAAGAATCATATACATTAATATGATATCATATATGATCTTTTAACATTGCTTTGTTAGTAATATCTTTGTATTATCATTGTTTCGGGTGTTAACTGATTCATTTTCCTTTATATAATTTGTTATGTAAGTCGTGTTTTTTATGGATAGGTTGTATCTTATTCATATCCAGAATTATATTAAGTCTTTAAAAATTATTTTTGACCATCAAATGAAAATTATTCTTGAATGGATACGATGGGGAATGAATCTCATCGCATTCGTGTAGACGGTAGTCCGTACGTACACACGGACGACAATATCATTCTTTTGATATTAAAATAATATATAATTGGGTTGTGTATAATATATAAAGGATAATTATCATGTTATTTTTGTTATTTACATGAATTACATATCATTATTATACCCATCCAAATAATAATGTATTGAATAACAATTACACCACGACGTGGAGACGGTAAGCCGTGCGTATGCACGTATGGTGACATGTCTTTCAAGGGATGGATAGAATACTGAATATGGTTGTAAAATATTCATAATAAAATCATATTATATAGGATATAGTGGATTTATTATTTTAGAATGGAAATAAAAAAGAAAGAAGAAGTTGAAGAAGAAAGGAATTTGAAAGAGGGTGGTGAAAACATTACCTCTTCTTTGGGTTCTTGATTTTGATTTGATCAAAAGAGATCTTTAGGATGGATTTATGATCAAAATAAGGCCTCTAGGTTGAATTGAGGGATGAATAGAGAAAATTTAGTCATGGGTTGGCCCAGCCAAAATGCTTTGAAGGTGGGAATTAGAGAGAATGGGGAGTTCCCTTTTATAAGAGGGGCGAGGGGCACCTTAGGAAAAACTTAAAATATTATTTTATAATAAATTCATATTCGGTTTCTAATGGATACAAAGTGACTTAGTTCGAGGATAAGGTGGTGATGGGTTGAAAACCACCCAACCAATAGGTTTTAGACAGGTTTGGGTCACTATATTAACCTTATCTTTTAGTTTTAACTCTTAGTTAATTAGTTTCACATTTACCATGTCTCTTTGTATTTTTATATTTTATGGTTAATAAACATACTATATACATAAAGGAGAACCCCAAGTGGTTCATTAATGATAAAAATATAATTATATAAGTCTTTGGGCTGAACCTTAGATTTTTAGGAATTTAATATCAATTAATAATATAATATTTGTTTTAAAAACCCTTTTATGTCAATTTTGATACTATTTGGTATTTTATTTTTGTGAAACTTATAACAACATTATTACTTAGAGAAAACATAATTAAATCAATAATAGCATGTCATATTAACCTATAAAATTAGTTAAATTCATAAAAATTCTCAAATTACATTTATTTTGATATCTATAATATCAATTATTTTATTATTTCATTAATTAAATAATTAATGCATGCCCATTGTGTCATATATAAATTAAATTATTTAATTTATAAAAATTTTAAATAAAATACCATTATGTAGGAAATCTTCTTATAGTTATAATTAATATTTATAATCTAATTTATCTTATGTATAACCCTATATTAAAATTGTTTTAGTAATTAAACTTTGATTTTAACTCTTTCAACTCTTATTTGAATTAAATAATAATAAATGTCTTAATATAATCCAAGTTGACATAAATGATAATATTTTATTAATAAGTTTGTTTTTGGTCGAGATACACTTGTACAATAGAATTAGGACATGTGTTAGTGTAATATTAATATCATTTTTACCCTTAATTACCCTATTTACTTTTAACCGTGGTAAATAAAAGTAAAAAGTTACAATTCACCAAAAATTATTTTTATCTTATTGAACCAAATTTTACTCCTTGATATTAACCGTGTCTCTCGAATTTTCTAAATTCCACTCACAGAAGCGGTAAAATTAAGTTTTATGTGAAAAGTTCCATAAAATTTTTATATATCTAAAATTATTCTAAATTAATTTCAATGAATTGCATTGAACTTATATAGGTATTATGTATCCATTTTGAGCTTAATTAAATTTAAATAAAATAAATAATTATTAAAAAAAAATCGGTTTTAAACTATAATTCAGTGTTTTTTCACTATTCATCAAAAATTGAATGTTTTCAGAAAAATAACAAAAATTCACCATAAGCTAATTTCAATATTCTTAATCTAAAAATGAAGTCCATTTTGAGAGATAAAATTTATAAAATTCCAAAAAGTGGGAATTACTATTCATAACGGCTAGTTTGATTGGTTGTGGTGTGTGTTAGAACAAGAAGTTGCGTACAACACACACTACTGTATTTTTTTAAAGAGAAGCATACCGTGGAAGCTTGGGGTGTTACATTCTCCCCTCCTTCAATTAATTTTGTCCTCTAAATTTCTATAATACTACCGCATGAAAAGACTTGGGTGATTCTTCAACATAAGTTCCTCGGGTTCCCACGTTGCCTCTTCCATTTTTTGGTTTCTCTATAGTACTTTTACCAGACGAGTCATCCAGTTTCTTAGCACATGTTCTCTGGTATCAAGAATCCTGACAGGCTCTTCGCATTAAGATAGATCAGGTTCCAGTTCTAATTCCTCGTAAGTGAGTACATGCGTTGGGTCAGGCATGTATTTTCTCAATAGTGATACGTGGAACACATCGTGAACTTTGGAGAGACTTGGCGGCATTTCCAAATGGTAAGCTACAACCCCAATTCGTTCTAGAATTTCAAAACGTCTAATGTACCTAGGACTCAATTTTCCCTTCTTACCAAAACGTATAACACTCTTCCATGGAGATACCTTCAAGAAAACATGATCTCTTACCTGAAATTCCAAATCCTTCCTTCAGTTGTTAGCATAGCTATTTTTCCTAATTTGAGCTGCTTTGATGTGGTTTTGGATTACCTTCACCTTTTCCATCATTTCCTCCACCAGTTCTGGGCCTATGAGTTTTCATTCACCAACGTCATCCCAACAGGTTGGTGTGTGACATATCTTTCCGTATAACGCTTCATATGGTGCCATCCAAATACTTGAATTGAAGCTATTGTTATTGGAAAATTACACCAGAGGTAAATATTGATCCCACATACCCTGAAATTCAAGTGAGCATGATCTCAACATGTCTTCTAAGGTTTGAATAGTCTTTTCTGATTGTCCATCTGTTTGAGGGTGGTAGGTAGTTCTCAAACGAAGTTCAGTATCTAGGGCTTTCTAAAGACTTTTCCAGAATCATGAAGTAAAACAGGGATCACAATCAGAAAAAATCGATAGGGGTACTCCATGAAGTCTCAAAACTTCATTAATATATAATATTTCTAGACGTTCCAGTGGTATATCTTCTCTTATAGCAAGAAAATGTGATGACTTGGTAAGACGATAAAAAATAACCCATATTGCATCGTTCCTTCTAGGATTTTTTGTTAGTCCCATGAAAAAGTCCATCGTGATATTATCCCATTTCCACTCAGGTATGCGAAGAGGTTGCATGACTCCTCTAGGCTGTTGCCTTCCAGCATTCACTTTTTGACAAACCGTACATCATGACACAAAATCAGCAATCTCCCTCTTCATGTTGTCCAACCAAAAATGTTCCTTCAAATCTCTATACATTTTGGTGGTCCTAAGGTGTATAGAAAAATTGAAAATATGAGCATCGTCCAACAATTCCCTTCTTAGATCAGGTATATCAGGAACACAAAGTCTCCTCCCAAATTTCAAAATTCCATCTTCATACACAATTTCACTCAGTCTCCCATCATTCACAGCATTAATCTTCTTTTTAAACTCTTCATCATCGGCCTGAGAACTCTTTATCTTTTCTAGTAAATATGGTTCGACAACCATTTGAAAAATTATTGATGTTTCACCTTCCATGGTGATTCTCATATCCATCTTTACTAAATCCATGAAAATAGGATCCCTTTCTGCTCTCATATTGTTCAAAACTCCATGATCCTTTCTACTCAAAGCATCTTCCACCTTATTTGCCTTCCCTAGGTGGTAGTTTATCGTGAAATAATAATCCTTGATTAGTTCAAGCCCTCACCTTTGCCTCATGTTGAGTTCTTTCTGTGAGAAAATATACTTCAAACTCTTGTGATCAGTATAAATCTCACATTTTTCACCATAGAGATAATTTCTCCATATCTTTAAAGAAAACATCACAATAACTAACTCAAGATCATGAGTAAGATAGTTTTACTCATTAATTTTCAGCAGTTGTGATGGATATGCAATAACTCTATCATTTTGCATAAGGATACAACCAAGTCCTTTCTTAGATAATCACTATAAATAACAAACCCATAATTCCCCGATGATAGAATCAACATAGGAATATTGACTAATCTTATCTTGAGTTTTTCAAAACATTATTCACACCCTTTTGTCCAAACAAATTTAACCCCTTTACATGTGAGATTTTTAATGGGTTAGGCAATCGGGCAATATTCTGGACGAAACACCGATAATAACCTGCTAAGACAATAAAACTGCGTACCTCGGTTATAATTGTTGGTTCTGGCCATTCTTGGATTGCTCTTGTCTTATAAGGATCAATAGGGATCCATCCTTAGAGACAATATGGCCATGAAAAGAGATTTCCTGAAGCTAGAATTCACACCTGCTAAACATCCCATATAATTCATGTCTTCTAAGAGTCTTCAGGATAATGCGCAAGTGATTTTCATGATCTTCATATATTTTGGAGTATACCAAGATATCATTAATAAATACCACCACAAAATCATTGAGATATTCCTTGAAAACTCTATTCATTAGATCCATGAATACAGAGGGTGCATTAGTCAATCCAAAAGGCATTACTGTAAACTCGTAATGCCCGTACCTGGTTCAAAATGCTGACTTCAGAATGTCTTCCTTATTCACACACAACTAATGGTATCCATATCAAAGGTCAATCTTTGAAAAGTATTGAGTTCCATGCAGTTGGTCGAATAAATCATCAATGCGAGGTAGGGGATACTTGTTCTTTATTGTTATATCATTGATCTCCCTGTAGTCGATACATAACCTCATAGATCCATCTTTATTTTTAACAAAAAGAACAGGGGCTCCCCATAGAGAAACACTAGGGAGAATAAATCCCTTATTACTCAATTACTCTAGTTGTTTCTTTAGTTCATCTAATTCTATAGTGTCCATTCTATAAGGGGTCTTCGATATAGGCCTTGAACCAGAAATTAAATCAATGGAAAACTCAATTTCTCGTTCTGGAGGATGTCAAGGTAAATCTTCTGGAAACACATCAATATATTCTCTCACAATTGGTATGTCCTATATTTGAACATTACTTTCCTCACCCACAATCATTTCATTCTCTTCCTCCCCAATAATTGAATTTAGATGAGCTACTGGGGGTGGATCTAGGTATGAGTTGGGTGGTGATGATTCCGATCTAAATATAAGGTGTTCCTTATCATCATCATCAAAAATAGTAACCTCCTTCTTATTACAATAATATTTTGCATCATGGTCCTAAATCCAATCCATACCGAGGATTATATCAAATTCAATCATAGGTATGACGATGAGATCCAAAGATAAAGAACATTTTTGTGCTCTAATGGGGACTAATTCACAAAACATTGTTGCAATGATACTTCCCTTAAGAGTTTTAACTGACAACTCCCTTGTTAAATCAAATTGGAACTATCTAATTTTCTTAGAAAACTGGGAAGATATGAAACAATGCGATGATCCAAAATCAAATAAGTCATTTTCTAAACTTGAGGGAACCATTAAATTACCTGCCACCATGTCTTTCAGAGCTTCTACCTCAGCAGTAGTGATATCATAAGATTGGCCTTGATCCCTTGGCCTTTTCTGAGTTAAGTTTCCCTAACGCTTAGGAAATTCATTTTCATAATGTCCCATATCCCTGCAATTGTAGCACTGAACATCAGTAGCTTCTTTCTTCCCTTTATAATCACGATCTTGGTGAACTTTTTCACCACACTTTTAACAGACACCCATTCCCTTCAATCAAGTACCGGGGTGTTTCTTCCCACATTTACTGAAGGATGGATATTCAACTTTTCCCTTCTTCCCATTATTTCCATTTCCAGAGTGATCAGCAGATCTCTTCTTCTCTTGCTTTGATTTAAAGTCGTAAGACTTAGAGAATTCTTTTTCTGTCTTGATATCACATGATACAATATCTTCGTATGACGAGAAGGATTGTGACACTAATGCTCTATTAAGAAATGGTTTTAACCCATCAAAGAAATGATCAATCTTACTTCTTGGGTTACGTATATAATCTCCAGCATACCTTGCTAACCTTGTAAAGTTATCCTCATACTTTGCGACATTCTCATCCTCCTTTTGTCTCAGACTCAGAAATTGCCTTTCCATATTTGCTTGATGGTCACGAGGAAAGTATTTTTCTAAGAAAATCTCTTTGAACTCCCTCCATTCCATATTTTATACTTCATCATATTCCTTCGTGTCTAGAATCAATGACCACCATTGATTAGCATCTTTAGTGAGGCGATAAACTGCCAAGATAACTTTCTCCCTTTCACTACTCCCCAAAGCCTAAAATATTTTCTCTAGGGAACTTATCCATTTCTCAGCTACCAATGGATTTGTACTCCCATTGAATATTGGTGGCTGTTGCCTCATGAAGCAATCTAAAATTGATCCTCTACGCTGTGGATCAGGGTGCTCCATACGGGTAAGGTTATTATTCATAACCTGAGTGAGTTGTCTCGGTATGGTGATCAGTTGATCAGCACCAGTTGCATCCCCAGCTCCACTATAATTATCTTGAACATGACGACAATCCCTACATGGAGTGTGTGCATTGATACAGTTTCCATTTCTTCCACTAGGCGCCATTTCTAAACATGGCATAAACTAGATCAGTTTATGAAACAAAATACATAATTCTATACTTTTAAAACACTTAACACAAATTGAACTATTTATGGATATAATACATAATCATAAAAATGTTTTCTTTGAGGATGTATATACTCATAAACCCTTCATAATGTTTTGTAAAGAAAATGAGAATTATCCTAAGCATATCCCTCGTGAGTGTTGTAACCAAGAGTGCAGAAAGGCCCGTTGTTGTGCACCAGTTCCCATTCGAGTCTAACTCAAAGCGGTGTTTTTGGGTTTTACCCCTAGGTACATCTGTGCCAGAGCTGACTCTGCCTTCTCGTAACCAGACAAGGGATATATTTCTTGGAAAACTCACAAAATCTATACAATACCAAAATTCTAGGAAGTTCTTATATACTAGTCCTCAAAGTCCATCTTAGGTTTATGCGCTCTAATCAGAGTTTATCTAAATCTAGCTTCCAAGGTTAGTACTAAAATTCCTCTGATACCAACTGTAACGCCCCAACCCCATTTACCCAGAGTCAATGCATTATTACATAACGTTAACATGATCACAAAAGATCAAGTCTCAAAAGAACAATTAGTTTAGTAGCCTTGGAAACACTATATATATTCATAAGTCTTACATTACATCATAATGTAAAAAAAAACTATAACAAAATCTTGTCTTCATATCCCCTTATACATTCCCTGCAGGTCATTCATAAAATACTTCTTCACATCCTGGGAAAAATTAAAACATTGAAAGGGGTGAGCTTAGATGCTCAGTAAGGATAACAATATAGCGGAAACTTTCATAAATAAACATAAACATTTAAGGCAATGTATATCTAAAACAAAAGCCTTTTAAACTTGAACTTTGACATAATATGTAAAAGATAAAATGAAATAATGTAATTTAATTATTCACATGGATATTCTACTAGTCGAATAATCACATGAAATATCAATAACCACTTTCATAATGATGTAATGCATAATGTCAGACTATCATAACCACATAGTCAAGGTATTGTGCCAAGACTACGAATAAGATTTTGTCAAGGACTTGTTCCAAGATACTAGTTTGTCTCAAGAGACATACCAATGCATCGATTTGCTATAGCGGGATCCACTCGTCACTTATTAAGTCCAATGCATTCCTCATATGAACAAGTTTAAACATAACATAATCATTCGTATTAAAACTAGTATACGAAATGTCAATACTTTCTCCATAAACCATGAATGGTATAAAAATAACACATCCACTGTCAAACATATCACAAAACCTTAAATACAATATAGAATTTTTGTATCATAACAAATAAACTTCAAATAAGCTTAAAATCCATCAAAGGATGTTGACATAGATGAAATCAAAACTATTTGAGAGAAATATATCTTTTTTAAAATAATTTAAAAGTCACATAATTATAAAAGAAAACATTTAATTTGAAAATATTCTTATAATCTTGTAAGGGAAGCTTCGGTGATTTATAACGGCGTAAAATAGCCGCACCCACCATATAAGTTAAAAAAGGACATTCTTACCTTAATTTTGTCAAAAAGGTTAAAAATGACCTTATTTGGAAAATGACGGAAAGATTCCTTTATAAAAATCTTATAAAAAGTCCAACAAGGGTATAATTTAATTTAACCCATAGTATGTAAAATAGTAAGAATTATTTTAATTACATTTTTAAGAAACATGGACGGTGATGATAAAGAGGTCACAGTAGATAATTACGTATAAACAACCTCGGATAATGAAGAGATTGTGAAATAAACCCTTACCTTGTACTTTTCCTTGGTTGAGGGTAGGTTAACCTACTGTATAATGGTGAAATAAATGTTATTAAATTATTCAATAATCATATACATTAATATGATATCATATATGATCTTTTAACATTGCTTTGTAAGTAATATCTTTGTATTATAGTTGTTTCGGGTGTTAACTGATTCATTTTCCTTTATATACTTTGTTATGTAAGCCATGTTTGTTATGGATAGGTTTTATCTTATTCATACCTAGAATGATATTAAGTATTTAAACATTATTTTTAACCATCAAATGAAAATTATTCTTGAATGGATATGATGGGGAATGTATCTCATCGCGTTCGTGGAGACGGTAGTCCGTACGTACGCACGAGCGAAAATATCATTCTTTTGATATTAAAATAATATATAATTGGGTGGTGTATCATATATAAAGAATAATTATCATGTTATTTTATTATTTACATGAATTACACATCATTATTATACCCATCCAAATAATAATGTATTGAATAACAATTACACCACGACGTGGAGACGGTAAGCTGTACGTACACACCTATGGTGACATGTCATTAAAGGGATGGATAGAATACTGAATATGGTTATACCATATTTATAATAACATCAAAGTATATAGGAGATAATGTATTTAGTATTTTATAATGGAAATAACAAAGAAAGAAGAATTTGAAGAAGAAAGGAATTTGAAAGAGGGTGGTGAAAACATTACCTCTTCTTCGGGTTCTTCCTTTTGATTTGATCAAAATGGCTCCTTAGGTTGGGTTTCCGATCAAACTAAGGCCTCTATATTGATGTGAGGGAATTTGGGAGAATATTTGGGTAGGGTTTGGCCGATCCAAAAGGCTTTTAAGGTGTGAATTAGAGAGAAGGGGGAGTGCCCTTTTATAAGAGGGTGAGGGGCACCTTAGGAAAAACATAAAATATTATTTTAAAATAAATTCATATTCTGTTTCTAATGGCTCCAAAGTGACTTATTTCTAGTCTAAGGTGGGTATGGGTCCAAAACCACCCAACCAATAGGTTTTAGACAGGTTTTGGTCACCACATTAACCTTATATTTTAGTTTTAACTCTTAGTTAATTAGTTTCACATTTACCATGTCTCTTTGTATTTTTGTATTATATGGTTAATAAACATACTATGTATATCCAAGAAAACTCCAAGTGGTTCATTAATGCTACACCTATCATTATACAAGTCTTTTGGCCTATAATTAGATTTATAGGAATTGAATATCAATTAATAATATAATATATTTTTTAAAAACTTTTTTATGTCAATTTTGACACTATTTGGTATTTTATTTTTGTGAAACTTATAACATCATGATAACTTCGAACAAAAATAATTAAATCAATACTAACATGTTATATTAACCTATAAAATTAGTATAATTTATAGAAAGTCTAAAATTACATTTATTTTTATATTTATAATATCAATTATTTTAATATTTCATTAATTAAATAATTACTGCATCACCATTGTGTCATATATAAATTAAATTATTGAATGTCTAAAAATTATAAACAAAATACCATTGTGTAGGAAATATTCGGATATTTATAATGAATATTTATAATAGAATTTATCTTATGTATAACTCTATATTAAATTTTTTTTAGTAATTAAACTTTGATTTTAACTCTTTTAACTCTTCTTTGAATTAAATAATAATAAATGTCCTAATCTAATCCAAGTGGATATAAATGATAATATTTTATTCTTAAGGTTGTTTTTGGTCGATATAAACTTGTCCAATAGAATTAGGACATGTGTTAGGGTAATATTAATATCATTGTTACCCTTAATTACCCTATTTACTTTTAACCGTGGTAAATAAAGGTAAAAATTTACTATTCACCAAAAATAAATTTTATCTTATTGAACAACATTTTACTCCTTGATATTAACCATGTCTCTTGGATTTTCAAAATTCTACTCACAGAAGCGGTAAAATTATGTTTTATGTAAATTTGAAAATTCTCCTAGGAGGTGGCTAAAAGACGGTGAAAAATTCCATAAAATTTTTATATATCAAAAATTATTCTAAAATAACTTCAATGAATTAAATTGAACTTATATAGGTATTATGTATCCATTTTTACCTTAATTAAATTTAAATAAAATAAATAATTATTTAAATAAAAATTCGGTTTTAAACTATAACTCGGTGTTTTTTTCACTATTCGTCAAAAATTGAATGTTTTTAGAAAAATACCAAAAATTCACCCTAAGATAATTTCGATATTCCGAATCCAAAAATGAATTCCATTTTGAGAGATAAAATTTATACTGACTGAAAATTACTTTTTTATCATAAAAAACTTTTAAAGGGAAAAGTGATAACCACATACAACCAGAGAAAAACGAGCGGACCACCCCATCCCAGCAAGTAAACCAAAAAACAAGCCTTCATCAAAACAGGCTCCCTCGGCTAGTAGTCCCGTGTAGAAGCATGAGCACGGAACCGATGGCAATGCCATACCCTCTCAAGCATCCAATTCCAAGAGACCTGCATTAATGAAGACTTGATGCTCAAAACCCCTTATAGGGATGGTCCAAGAAGCGTGCTAAAACAAGCAAAAACAGAACTTCAAAGATAAGTGACCTGAAACAACACTAGCTCACACAACCCAAGCACTCACACCAGCCAACCACGACCACCAGCTTAAACTAAGTCGTTAACTAGAAACTTAATTTTACCCAAGTCTTCTTCCCTAAATAATTTCCATGTTAGGGAAGATAAGTTTAAGCTTGCGTCTTCCAAAATCCACTTCTCAAAAACAAACACAAGTTGATCCCATGTCTAAATGTACTCCTCAACACTAATCTTCCAGTGATTGAAACCCCCTACCAAAATAGAGTCTTGTTTATCGATCCATGAATATTTTTCCTCATTAAGGGACACCTCTATAGGCCTTCCCATCATTCTAGAAGCCTCCTCCTCGTTAGCATTGAGCAATATGACCTGTTCTATCACCTCTTCATCAGATCTTAAAAGGAGAACCAAGGACTGTCAATTCTTCTCCCCAGTCCTCAGGTAGTTCAGAGACTTCGTAGCCGTTCTCATGTCACTCATCCTCTTTGCCGATCGAGTCTTTAGAGGAGGAGGTAGAGAGGAGTAGTCCTTCCTCCCCTTCCTCCTCCTGGTCTTCTGGTTCACTGTTTCATCTACCGAATGGCAGTGCTCATCTTCCTTGCACTCTTTCTCACATCCCCGAATTGCCTCCAGTGAGTTTCTAAGGGAAGAACTCAATTCTGTTTCAGCAAGCCTCTCAAATTTTTTGTTTAGGGGAATTAAGAGTTGAGGACTGGGAGTAGGCCCCCTATCTTCCCCTTCCCCGATTTCCAGTCCTCCTCTGAAGAAGGACCCTACAACCCCTGCTGTAGAAAACCACTAACTGACCCCATTGGTATGGCCATATCATCCTCCCCCCTGTCCACCATCTGCACCACATCCTCTTGGATTCCAGACTCCTAAACATCCACACTAACCAAGTCTTGCTGCACCGGACAACACTTCTCCACACCAAGTTCAATTGAAGAGTGATCCAGGTCCTGCCTCAATTTGTTGAACACCTCAGCGACTGATGGATTGGTATGAGGTACCAATGTATTCTTCATAGGATACCCTGCATGATAAGGTCGACTGGACCCTTCCAAAAATGCCCCCTCGCACATATCTGCACTGATAAGCGCAACCTCCTCCAATTGAAAACATCCATCAGGATCTCCCCCACCCATACTTCCTTCCTCCATGGTAGACTTCTGTTTGAAGGTCTCTCCCATTCCCTGTCCCCCATATTCCTTCCCACGGTAGATGCCCCTCCTTCGAATGCGCTGAGACCTCCTATGACAAACGTCCAGCGAGTGACCCAAACGATTGCATTCAGAATAGAAATCAGTCCGGTTTTCGTATACCACCCTTTTTTTGTAGTGGTATTCCTCACCCACAGTGATCCAGACATATTCAAATGGTACCCCTACAAAATAAACTTTGACGTAGACTCGGGGATTTATCGGATGACAGAGAGCATCTGTTCTGCAATCCGAGCACATATACCTACCGAGAAAATTTCCTATCATGCGCATAACCGAAGGATTTTGAAATGGCAGGGGATGATTTGGGAAACTTACCCAAGTCGCTATATTTGAAGGATCACACTTCATATGCCAATCAAAGGTCTATCGGAAAAAAAATTAGAATCCATTGAAGTTACAAGAAGCACTTGACCACGCCTTAAAGAGGTCATCCTCCGAGGAGAAGCGTATCATAATGTGTCGATTATCCAACAGACCCACTGTCGCCCTGTCCTACAAATCCCAGGCGTTGAAGACATGCCGATCGAACACATCCATCTGAATTCATTTACTTAGAATTCAGTATGTAACTTTTCCTTTTTTCTAAAAATAATTTCTATTTTAAATAAAAAGAAACACTTGGAGTCATATCAGTCACACCATGTGTCGTATTGAGGTGAAGTTAATTCTTACACATCACAAATGACATATGGATCGTTTTACTAAATTATCCAAATAATCTGAATTTTTTTTCACGGTGTCCAGTTTTTCAATTTTTCATTTTATTAAAATTATTGTCAATTTAAACTAAAAAGAAATTTTTTGAGTTATAATGGTCACACCATGCATGATATTGAGGTATAGTTTATTACTAATAATAAAAAATGACTTATGGATTGTTTTACTAAAGTATCAAAACAATCAAAATGCGTTTTCTCAATTTTTAGTACACCACTTATTCTTTTTACTAAAATCACTGTCAATTTTAAATATAAAGATGAAATTAGAGTCATACTAATCACACTATGATTTGGATTGAGGTGAGGTTGATTACTACCCATTATAAATGACTTATGAATCGTTTTACTGAAGTATCAAATCAATTTTAATGCATTTTCTTGGTTTTCGGTACGCCACAAGATCTTTTAACTAAAATTAATAATAATTTCAAATAAGTAGACATATTTGGAATTATACCAGTCACACTATGAATAATATTAAGGTGAAGATTGAATCAAATTGAGGTTTAAATGATTCCTACATGTCAAAAATGAGTTATGGATCATTTTCATAAAGTATCAAAACCACCCAAATGTGTTTTATTTGTTTTGAGTATGTCACCTGTGTTTATTATTAAAATGTAATTAGAAACAAGAAACCCACACTTTAAGTCATGTAAATCAAATCATGTGTTGGTTTGATGTGATACTGATTCCTACACATCAAAAAACGACTTATGAATATTTTTCCTAAATTATAAAGGCAATTTGAGCATGTTTTCTCAGTTTTCAATGGCTAAAACCTTTTGAACTAAAATGTCAATTTTAAACATATAATAGACACATTGAGACATACTGGGACCATCATGTATCGTATTAAGGTCTGTTTGATTCCTACATATCAAAATTGATTTATGTATCATTTTCCAAAAGTATCAAGATAATCTGAATGCATTTCTAGATTTTGAGTATGTCAGTTGTGTTTTTTACTGAAATTAATGTCAATTTTAAATAAGATGACACACTTGGAGTCATATCAGTCACACCGTGAATCGTATTGAGGTGATATGGATTCCTAAATTTTTCCAATTACTTATTGACCATTTTACTATAGTATAAAAACAATATGAATTCATTTTCTTGGTTTTGAGTATTTCACTTGTCTTCTTTACTAAAATGTCATTTTAAACTGGAAACACACACTTTAAGTCACACCGATCAAACTATGTGTCAGTTTTATGTGACATTGATTCCTACATTTCAAAAATGAATTATGGATCATTTTCCTAAATTATCTGGACAATCCAATCATGTTTTCTTGGTTTTTTGTGAGTGAAACGTTTTGAACTAAAATGTCAAATTTTAAAATGACAATGGAAACTTTGATTAATATGAGGAACATCGTGTATCATATTGAGGTTTGGATGAGTCATAAACATCATAAATGAACTATATATAATTTTCCTAAACTAGAAAAACAATCTGAACACCTTTTCTTAGTTTTGAGTATGCTAGTTTTCTTTTTTTAATAAAATAAATGTCAACTTTAAATAAAAAGATGCAGTTGGTGTCATATTGGTCACATCGTGTGTCAGATTGATGTGAGGTTGATTCCTATATATCTCAAATGACTTTTGGATAATTTTATTAAAGTATAAAAACAATCCAAATGTGTTTTCTTGGTTTTGAGTATGTCACTTTTCTTTTTTATTGAAATGTCATTTTAAATTAGAAACACACACTTTTAGTCATACCGGTCACATCATCTGATGATTTAACTTAAAACTGAGTCCTACACATAAAAAATGACTTAAAAATCATTTTAATAAATTATCAAGATAATATGAGTATGTTTTCATAGTTTATAGTGAGTGACACTTTTTAAACTAGAATATCAATTTTAAACTGATAACAAACAATTTGAGTCATAACAGGAACATTGTGTATCAAATTGAGGTTCGAATAATTCTTACATATCAAAAATGACTTATGGATATTTTTATTAATGTTTAAAAACAACCAAAATTTATTTTCTCAACATTGAGTATGTCAATTATCTTTTCTACAAAAATTAATGTCAACTTTAAATAAAAAAGTGCACATGGAGTCATAACAGTCACACTGTGCATCGATTGAGGTGAGGTTGATTCATAAACATCCCAAATGACATATAAATCATTTTCCTAAAGTATAAAAACAATATAAATATGTTTCATTATTTTTGAGTATGTCACATTTCTTTTTTACTAAAATCATATTTTAAACTGGAAACATGAACTACGAGTCATACCAGCCATATCATGTATTGGGTTGATGAGAGAATGATTCATGCATGCCACAAATTATTTATGAACTTTTTTCCTAAATTATCAGAAAAATATGGTTGTGTTTTATTGGTTTTAAATGGGTGGATCTTTTTGAATTAAAATTTCAATTTTAAAATGATGACAAACACTTTGAGTCACACCGGTCTCATCGAGTATCCTATTGATGTGAGGACGATCCCTACATGTCACAAATGACTTATTGATCATTTTTTAAAGTATCAAAACAATCCAAATATGTTTGCTCTATTTTGAGTATTTCAGTTGTCTTTTATACTAAAATTAATGTCAATTTTAAATAAAAAATAATCACTTAGAGTCATATTGGTCACACCATGTGTTATATTGAGGTGTTATTTATTTATAAACATCCCAAAGTCTCAAAAAATCTTAACTAAAAATGTTACTATGATTTCCATTGTGCTTATTTTTCAATTTTATAACACTACATACTGAGTCAATATTTTTAGATGAAAAACGTTTTTCATATAAGAACATCAACTTGATATATAGTGTTGCAGTTCAATAAATAAATACAATAAAAATAATATTAAAATTGGCATAATTTTCTCTTTTGTGTCTTATTACAGATAATTGAAATAAAAATACGACTTCCCAAAAGATCTATGAAAAAACTAAATAAGTATTAGATAAAAATGATAATGAAATTAACTTACAAATAGTATATAAAATGATGAAAAAATTAATTAAATAAGTAGTAGGAACTCACCTTTTCATGATAGGTGTTTACATTCTTAGTCAATTTACTTATTTTTTTTATCTCAGATGCGGTCTCAAATGAGCATGAGCAACTTCGAACAAACCACACCAACTCAAACAAAAAAATACACATATATAAGAAGACAATTCTTATGTGAGTAATACTAAAACTAAATAAATTAAACATAAATATAAAATAATACATTAATTCTATAGAGATAGGCATCAAAGGGAACTTGAAGGATGGTGATAAATGCCAACACTCCAAGGATGAAAATGTTTTGATGGAGAAGAAGTCTCTGTATGTTTTGGATAAGAAAGGCATGAGAAATGGATATAAATATTCCAAACTAAAGAAATTCTATAAGTAATAAAGAAAATTAAATAAACATTTCATCATATATTTTTTAGTAAAATATAGAAAGTATATCATAACATTACTATTACATATTCTCAAAGGGTTTCCTTCATTATAGTCCATTATTTTGTGAGATTGGTAAAATAATCATGAGAAGAAGTCATTGTATGCATGATTAGTAAAACATTAAATTTATATTATATTAACATAGTAGAGTATATATAATATTTTGAGAAAAAACACAGTATATTTATAAACATTTTTACATTCTCATTGAGCTCTCAATTGTAGCCTTGAAGTCCAACCTCTCATGAGCATGAGAACCTTCAAACAAACCACCCCAACTCAAAAAATGGAATCCATCTATATGAGAAAAAAATTATTATGTGATTAATAACAAAAATAAATAAATTAAGCATAAATATGAAACATTCCATTACTTCTATGGAAGTGAAATCTTCTTTCTATTTGTTTACATTATTTCATCAGGTATGATACTCATTCATTTCTTAGTAAATCAATATCATATTGTGAATATAAGTTTTTTGGATAGTCATAGTAGTATAGAAAAATATAAATACACAACGGAGTAATAAATATTTTAAATAAAATAGTAATTATATTCGAAAATACCTCTTCAAGGATTCTGGTTTTTTGATGGAATATGATCTCTCTCATGAATTTAAAAACATAATAACAATAATATTTTCCATTTATTTTTTTAGACTACAGAAACATTGATAAAAATAATAAATTTGTTTTGATATGTATTTTGATTGTGAATTATTATTATATATACCCTGATACTTTTCCACTTGTAAAACTTTTCAGGCTCCTTGTGCACATGGAATATCCTCATTCCATGAATTTCATGATATTTGAACAATTCCCTATCATAATATAATTATCATTAACAAATAATATAAAATATATAACATTAAGTCTAGTCCTAAATCAGTAATTATAGTTTCTTAAAAATTGATAAACACCATCATGTGTGGTTGGTTTATAGGGCATGCATGTTGTGAATCTAGAAAATAAATCTATGAAATATTCAAATTGACCACAATGATCATACAATGTTTCCTAAACACACAAAAATTAATAAATAATTAAATAAATTAAAATATATTTGAAATGATTAAATTGTATATTTTTACCCTTGTATCATTGGTATTAAGAGGATACTGTCATTCGTAAGTTTTCTTTCAAACGATTTGGCCTATTTTTTAACTATTTCATCCATTTTTTTCATTTTTTTAGAAGTGATTTAAGGGCTATCAAGTCAAAATTTATAGTCATGGGGTAGTCCCTTCAATTGGGATTAAAATATACACCATCAAAAAATATTAAATACATTTAGTCATAATTAACATAATATATCAACTATTGGAAAAACAAATCATGAAAACACAACTCATGTATTCATTTACAACTTAGACTACTAGCCATTAATAGTTTATTATTTCATTTAAATTATCAAGATCAATGTAGTATTTAATGCCTTCTCCATATATTTATTATTCAAAATCGACTATGTGATTACTACCATTTTAAAAATTTGTATCCACATGAATCTTCAATATTAGTAAATGTATATATTGAATGGGAAGAGAAAAGGTTATTTTAGAAGATATTTTAAATCATTTGGTTGATCCATTAGATAGTTTTTATTTGATCTTTCTTTTCACCCCTTTCATTTTTTTCATGTCTAATAACATTCATCAGTTCTGACCTTGTTTTTCAGTAATTGTTAAATGTTTAACATGAAAAAATGGAAATGAATACCTCCTTGCCGATATGTTTTTTTATAATATCTGATGTCCATGATACGAATGTTTCAATATATTGGTCGATAGTATGAATATATGCATCATCAAGTGGAACAGGTACCTCGACTATTGGCTAATGAGATATGGTAATCCCTAATCTCACATGAACTATTGGAAGTGGTTTGTTGTGTAGATTATCATTTTGGATATTGAACATGGTAGCCCTCTCAACAAGGTGATTGATGGGTGTTGACACATATAAATCACAGTCATTTTTACCCTATATAATATTAATACAAGAAAGATAACATTTTCTATCTGAATCAAATTTCATAGAAATAATTATTAAAATATTTATTAAATCAACTACGACAACTCTTTGAGGGGAATAACTCACCTTAAAGTAGGTGGGGTGGGGAGGGATCATCATGCAGTAGTTGTTCTTGAGTAGGTTCATCTCTTTGCTTCCCCCCATAACATTTTATAGAAACTCATTCTACTAATGAAATTTTTCTTCAAGGGAATCCATTATTTCTTTCATCTCTTCTAGTTCGTTATCTTTATCCTCCAATTGTTTTTCACTCAAAATATTATTGGGGTGTCACCCCAAATCCCACACATTTGACATGGTTAGACTGTTCTGGCCATGTCAAAGTCCACAAATAGTAGATGTTTATCAAGTATAAGTGTTAATGATTGTTGTGCCTAAGTTGGATAGATAATATAGAAAAATATGTAATCATTGTTATGTAATAGAAATATAAAGTTATTTTTTATTTCATAATCACACATGTTTCCCAATATTTTTATGTGTTTTCATCTATTATTATCCTATATTTATTTTCATGTGCCTCCTTCTATAGCACATTACATGGGATGGAAGTGGATTTGGATTTAGATTCATCAATTTTCATATAAATATATGAACATAATAATATTTTTGATTCATGTTACATAAAAGTTTTGTGATAGATTTAAGATATGTTCCAATTTTTTGTTTCAAGTGAATCGTACCCCATCCTTACGTTATAGTAGATGTATGTTGTTTTTTTTCTCATTATTTATTTTTAGAACTCAGTTTTTATTTTATAAATAAAAAATTTTCAAATAAAGTGATGAATACACATATTATCAAACAATATATTACTAGCCATAATGTAACTGAAAAGACATCTATGCCTGATGACTAGTAAACACTTCCCATCCTTCTTGGCTTATCATTTAAGAATACATAAGTGGTGGGTGTAGGTTTATTTTCCCTTAAGCATATTTAAGATGAAATCTCATTAGAATTGTGTGAAAATCTATACAAAGCCTTCCAAAATGAATTAATAGATATTTGTTGTGGGAGTCATCTACTATAAATGAACTCTACAGGGGATAATGAAGAGAAAGTCAATGTTTAATTATATTATTTTTTAAGTAAAATAAAGAAATAATATCATAATGTTCTTGTAATCTCTTCCCAAATAAGTACCTTTAGAATAGGAACAACATGGTGCCATGAATCTACAACCATAAGAATGTGTTGCTGAGTGATGAGCCTAATGTAAATATTGATCATATCCTTGTTGGGGTTAACAGGTCAGCCACACACATTCCATTTGACCTTGAATTTGATGCTTTTGGTTTTATCCATAATAATTTTTGCTAACACCATCATGCTATAATGCTCCTGTTTTTTCTACAACATCAGTTCTTAGTATTCTAGAATTTACTTAGATTGAACATCATCATTATGTTGTTCCATTGTATTGGTAGCATCATAATGTATAGAAGGTAATTTTACCCCTATATTGGGAGCAGAAACAGGTTGAGAAACTTTTTGTTCCTTAGGATTGAGAGCATCAACATGTGCATAAGTCATTATCTACAGAACTGGTTTAACATTTGATTTAAATTACAAAAATTCAACTGTGAACAAATAATAACATAAGGTAACACAATGTATATTAAAAAAAATCACCTAATTATTGAACTCTCTTTTTTAAAAAAAGTATCGGGGGATTTGAACCCTCTATCGAGTATCCAAATCCCTTAATTACGGTATCCTAGGACATAAAACCCCCCTTCTACATTGGGACCAATGTGAAATGATTGCAGTGTCCCAATGAAAGGGTCATCCTTAGTTGAATTTTCTTCCGACCCTTTAGTGGTTTTGTTCAATAATAGAACAATTAACCACTTTCAGTTTGTCGGATCTGGAACATAAAATACTTACACTACTTTTTATTCCATTATAAACGGTTCATCTTTGTACCGTTCCTTACTGAAATCCACTTTCATAAATCCCAATTCATCTATTTTAACAAAACTCTTATTATCAACCCAATTTCATTGAAAAACTGACACATGTAATGTTGTATAATTCAAATCTCATATTTTTTTGATGATTCCAAAGTATGAAATTTTCATATAAATTGGATTTATTTTCTTAGAACCAGAAACATGCATCGCTTCATAAACAAGTGTAACTCCGCTATTTTTCATAATACTACCTTCATAGTGCTAATTTATATAGAACATATAACCATTAATTACATATCCATTGTTAGATAAAACATAAAAACTTTTTCCTCTGGCTATCCATCGAAGTGATTCTAAAATTGAATCTATATTTTCATTTTAATCCTTAAAAATATGGCCTCTAAACCATCCTATAAATTATTGATTATGTGTATTTGAAATCTTTATTTCATCCCTTTATGGATTCAAATTCCTAAGAATATATTTATGGGTTTAAACATATGGGGAAACCTCTAAAATGTAATGAAAAATGTAAACGTGGGCCTTCTCTAAATCTATAATATTCATTATGACTACATCTCTTCCAAAAATTCATTCACCCACAAGCAGCCCAAGGTGATGAGATTTTGATAGACCAATGATTTCCACAAAAGATAGGTAGTTAGTACAGAATTAAACAACATTCTAAATAATATATTGCTCCATAAAACAACCCTCTTAATGAATTCAATTTTTGACACACCCCTTCAAAATATTCATATACCATTCAACGGGGTACATCCGTCTATAATGTATAGGACCACATAGTCGAATCTATCTCACCAATTGAACCATGAAGTGAACCATCATATAAAAGAATTACATCAGGAAGAACACATCCAATATAAATAATATGATGGTAATTTCCTTTTCCATAGTTGGTAATTTCACCAAATCTATAATTTTGCTGCTTATAGCTTTAAAAAAGGAACTAATATTGGTTAATTTATGATGGAAATTCTTTAAAAAAATGAAATATAAAGATAAAAGAATTATATCTTGAATCAAAACGTGACATTCATGTGATTTTAAACCATTTATATTTAAATCAGTCATTAACATGGTATTCTTGATATTCAATTAATACCCCTCTGGAACCTTTAAATCACTCAAGAAGTTGTAACAATGATATCTCTCCTTCCTGGAAAAAGTATAAGCTGCTGGAGGAAGAAAGGATTATTTTTCACTTATCACTGGTTAAAAATATTCCTTTATTCCCATGTTAACCATGTCCAACCTATCCTTAATTTCATCTATTTTTTCAGGTGTATTTAGTAACATTCCAATTACACTATCACGTGCATTTTTTTTCAACATGAATAACATCAAGAAAATTTCTGACTTATAGAAAATTCCAGTATGGTAATTAAAATAAAACTGGTATCTTTTTCCAACTGTTTTTCATATGTTTTTTTAAAAATTATTTACCAAAATTTGTGTCCACATATTTTACTTTTTCAAACAGCTGATCACCTGTTATTGGATATGGTGTTTTACGTTATTATTAACTTCCATCTAATTATGTTTTCCAAGATTTTTAGTTATGTTGTTGGGGTAGAAATATGTCATGTTCTAGAAAAATAGTCTTTGCTGAATGTTTAAACCTAATTAACTATATACTTTGTTTGAAAATGGGATAACCTTGAGTTCCATTAATGATACATCCTAAAAAATTTCTATAAGATATAAATTCATTTATTATCCCATAAAATATATCTCTTAATGTGAAATATTCATTTATGTAAGTATCATACAATGTAACACCTGAATCCCATAATAATTTCCAATATTCGATCAACAGATCCAAATAAACATCAATATTATTACATAGTTGTTTTTGATCTAATATAAGTATAAATAACATAATGTATTTTTGTTTCATGAATAACCATGGTGGAAAGCTATAATTTACCAACATAACTAGACATGTACTGTGAGTGTTGTTTTGAAAACTAAAAGGATTCACTGCATTTGTAGATCATGTAAGGAGAATGTTTCTTAGCTCATTTGCAAATTTAGGACACTCATTATCAATTCTCTTCCACTAATGAGATTATTTCTAGTGACAAAGTTATCCATATTTATTTATTTTATCTACATGCCATGCTAATTTCTTTACAGTCTCCTCAATTCCATATAAGTTCTTAAACCATAGAATGATTAGAAAGTAATATAAAACTTTTGTAGGACCAAATTCATCTTTATTTTATTGAGAATCACCATACATGGAATTCTTAAGTGATTTTTGGTCCTTGCGAAATAGTATTCAGTTATTTGGGCATGCATGTCTTCTTTCATAGATCATAAGAATCAAACATAAATTTTGTTTAGCATAATATGTTTGGATAGGGATATCATTATCTTTTGGGAGCATATAATTCAAGAGAGAAGGTAGTTCAGTAAAACTGGAATCACTCCACCCATTTCCACCTTTTAAATAACACAGATTTAGTATGGATGAAAATGCTATATATTTAGTGTAACCTGCATATAATGGAATCATTACATATCACTTTAACTTATCAATCAATTTTGGATAATCATGAAGTTCATCTTCAACTGTCATTTTCATTTCTCAATACAATTTTCAACATCATTCAAACCTATAATACGATCCTCAATATGAACTTCTTCATTGTCTATACTTTTAATCATATTAGATAGTCCATAAAACATAGTGTTATCCTATTCACTCTCTATATTGTCTTTTCCCCACGTTTATCCTAATATTTATAACTTTGATCAATTATGTGATAGATCAAGTGTTATTACAACTCCTCTAGAATAATTAGTCTTGAATAATGTTTTTAAACATTTAAAAAGGATTTTAGAAAGGTTACATGCATGATATTTTTCGAACTTGATAAACTTTTTCACCCCATCATCATACTATTTTGTTATATGATTAACATTCATCCATTCTCTATTCATATCCATCCCATTTGATTTGGTAATATTAATATTTAACAAAATAAAAAAAATAAAAATGGGCCTTTAAAATAAGGGGAACCCAACATTTTAATGTTTCAAAAAAAACATCAAGATTTAAAGGAAATGGGTAATTTAATTTAAGAAAATAATTACTCCACTAGTGGTAGGTGTTATCCTATAAATTCATCCACAATGTTCCCCAATACCTGGTATGAGATTATTAATACTTTGAGTAGTTCAAGAAACATAGGTACATGCCTAGAAGAGATGGGGGATGAGTCTCAGGAAAAAAATGTAATGATAACTATTTGGAAGATTAAGATGATGAGGATGATAGTTATTATTGAATTTTCTTACCCACAAATCATCCCCTTAGAATATGACACCAAATTAGATTGAATATATAGTTGTGGTGGACTCACCTAATTTAAACCCTGCAGGTGATGTTGGATGAAAAGTAGGTTTAAGAGTTTCAATGGGTTTAAAAATTAATTCACCTTTTGTGGGAGTGAGGTCATGATGGATATCCTATGGGTTGGATAGAGTTAGTGACCCTCCCTTGTCATGGTGTTATTATCAATAAATATTATGTAGGAGGAGAGATCTTGTGTATCTATGATTTCTATAAAAGTTAATCTAATCATATAAATATAGATAACACCCTTTTTGAGTAAATCATTGAAAATCGATGAAATTATAAAAAGGAATCAAATATGTCCCCCCTTAGATACATTCTTGAACATGAAATCAAAAAAAAAACAAAGATAATTTTGAAACTCATTCAACACATAATTAAAAGCATACATTCAACTTCTATCCATTATGATTTAAAATATAAAATATTGCATATAATAAAATAAATATTAATTATCCAAATTAATATTTTGATAAATAATAATAATATTACAAAATTATAAAAATATAAAAGTATAATTTATAGAAATAAAATTTATAAAATTATAAAAGTATTAAACTATTTATAAATTAAAAAAAGTACAGAGGTATAAAAGTATAAATTCAATATATATATATATTTATTTATATCAATATATATAATTATAGACATATATATAAGTATAAAATTATATATAATTTATAAAATAATATATATTTTAATAAAATATACATAATTTATAAATGTATATATAATTATAAAACTATCTAGAAGTATATATATGTTATAAAAGTATACATAAGTTATAGAATTATATATATTTACAAAGTTATAAAAGTATAAAATTATAATATATAACACTAAAATTTATGAATGTATTAATGTGTAATAATTTATAATGAATAAAACTATAATTTTTTAATATTTTATAAATATAAAAAATTATAAAACTATAAATAATGAATAAAATTTTATATTTAAACTATATATGTAAATATGATACAGTACAAAATTTATTAAAATATATAAATTTATAAATGAATAAAACTATAAAAGTAAAAATATTTAACAAAAAATATTCTTAAATTATATAAGTATAATATGATATACTATAAAATTTATAAAAGTATATAAATTTAAAAATGTATAAAACTATAAAATTATAAAGGTTTAAAAAATGATATATATAAATTTTATAAATATAATGAAATTGATTCTTCTAGAAAATTCGAATCTTAAATAAAGTCACCACCATGAAGGATGCACCCTTAGAAGTCCCCATTTTTTTTTTAAAAAAATGCACAAAATTTCCAGGAAAATCCACAAATAATTTCAAAAAATGTTAGTCATAAAAAAGATATATTCATAACCACTCTAAATCCATTTAAAAATCAATTTAAAATCGTTAAACTTATTTTTTTTATAAAATTCAACATCTAAGCCTTCACAATTTCTCACTAATTTGCATATAAAAGAATCCATCCACCTAAACTACTATACCATGAAAAATATCACATCTACAATTAATATATTAACCCTAATAATCCTCCTTTGATATCTAGGAAATAAATCTCCAATCCATATTAACCCATAACATTTGATTACACTAACATCTATTATACAAGTCACCTATGAACCTGAAAGTGTTTTAAAAATAAGTGATCTATGTCTATAAACAATCTCAAACCAGGAAAATATACTTCAAAATAGATTTTTCATAAAAACATTGATGGTAGACCTGAGGCACAACCCAATTCAATTTGAGAATTGTGTTCAGTTCCCCTAAAAATGCACAATTTTTCTACTCCTTCCTCACAGATTCATTCGTAGTAAAGAAGTGCAAAATTATAATATCAAAAACCATAAAAATCATGAAAATAAAGACAAGGAAGGGGGGGGGGGAGGAAATGATGTCGTGGAATGCTCAGCACTCAAACCTTGAATAATATCTGAAGATGAGGTGCAACATACCTAAGATATGGAAATGGTTCGACGATGGTGGTAGGGTTCGGTGGCAGTGATCAGCAGTGGTGGTGGCGGTAATGGCAACATGGTAGGGTTTGACAGTAGCAATGGTAGGGTTCGAAGGTGGATTATGTAAGGTTTGGTGGTGGAAGAGGTAGGGTTCGACAACAGAAAAAGTCAGGTTCCGTGAAAGCTTAAAGGCACGAGAGGAGACCTTGTAAGATTTATTTTTATAACATCGGGGAATAATTTTATCAGTGCTTTCAAAAAAGAACTGATAGAGAGTAGTTTTATCAGTGCTAAAATAGAAAAGGTTGATAGAGCAGCTCTTGATCAACACTAAAAAAGATCTAATCTTAATAATTTATTTATATTATTATATATATTTATAAAATTATATATATATAATGAATATAAATTTATTTGTTTATAATAATAATTATAAATAAATATATATTTAATTATAATTATATATATAATAAATATATTTGTAAATATTTGTAAATATTTATTTTAATTTTATAATTATTTAAATAAATAAATAAATATTTATTTATAATTATAATTATAAATAAATATATTTATTATATTTAAATATTTGTAAAATTATAATAAATAATTTTATTATATTTATAATTTTATAATTATTTATAATTAATATATTCATTTTAATTTTAATTTATATATATATAGTTATAATTATAATTATAAACATGTGTATATATTTATAAATATTTCTATATATTTAAAAATATTTGTATATATTTATAAATATATTTATATAATTATATATATTTGTAAAATTATAAATATAATAAATTTATTTATTATAATTTTATAATTATTTAAATATTTAAATATATATAATTATAATTATAAAAAATTTATATATTTTTTATTATAATTATAAAAAAATATATTTATAAATATTTGTGTATATATATATATAATATATATATAATTATAAAAAATGTAATTATTGTAAATTTTATATTTAATTATATATATATATATATATATTTCTAATTATATTTATATATATATTTAAAAATATTTCTATACAATGATAAATATATTTATATAATTATAAATAAATATATTTAAAAACATTTCTACATAATTATAAATATATTTATATAATTGTACATCATGGTCTGCACCGCTTTTAGCATATTTATATAATTATATGTATTTATATCAATATATAAATATATATAATTATAAATATAATAACTATATATTATTTAAATATATTTATTATATTTTTATAATTTTTTAAATATATGTATATATATATATATATATTTATAATTATAATTATAAATGAATATATTTAAAAATTATTTATATATAATTATAAATTTATAATTATAAATATAATTATATATTTATTATTTAAATATATTTATTGTAATTTTATAAGTATTTATGATAACATAATATGTTCATGGATATAACATGAATGAATAATACCTACTAAGGTATAGATCCAAAAAATGAGTCATCACATATATGGAAAACACGAATAATAAAAGTGTCAAAGTATAAACAAACATTCATGAGTCATGAGTACATAACATATTCATGCGTCGTCATAATATAGGTAATCTTAACATTTGGAACAGAATAACCCAAAATCATGTCCACAATTAAACTTATGATCATATAACATCAATCATACTCACACATCAATATTTGAACATAAACGACAATAAACATGTCTTTGAATATCATCATTATCTCATGATATATATATATTAACCCAATTCATTGGAGGCATATATTTTTTAAATATAAATTTATTTATTTATAAGCATAATTATAAATAAATATATTCAAAAAGTATTTGTATAAAACTATATAAATCATATTTATATTAATTATAAACATGTTTTTTTTATTTAATGTATATAAATAAACATTATTTTTGAATATAAATATATTAATTTTTTATATATTAATAATATTTTTTCAAAATTTTATCAGTGCTAAGAATAGAGCTAATAAAGTTCAAACTTTATCAGTACTAAAAAAGCACTGATAAAGGGTACACCTTTATTAGTACATTTTTTAGCACTGATAAAGGTGGCCATTATGAGTGCTTTTACCTAGAACTGATAAATGTGATACTATTATCATCGCTTTCTATTTAGCGCTGATATAATCAACCACTTCCCTTGTACCAATCTATGGTAGTGTGTCAATGTAAGTCCAAAGCATTCCTCATATATCAAATAATCAATTTAATCCACCAACAATGTGCCTTATCATCCAATATTCACATAGAGTAAGGAATATAGATTTGTCAACATTTCCATAGTTAAAAAAATAACTTTCAACGTAAAATGCATTATGTATAATTGGGATATTTTTTATGAAAGAATAATATTGATGATAGATAATATGGATATTTAGGGGAAATTTATTGTCAAACAATCATAGAAAAGAGGATATTTCAAAATGAAACAATGAAGTGAATGTCAACATTATACTAGTTTAAAATAATCATAAACCATCGAGAGGAAGAATAAGGATGGTATCAACATATACCCATTAATGTAGGAATAAAAGTTTTATTATCATTTATGATTATAAATATCATAAAATATCTTTAAAAATATTAATGAGGAAAATAGCCTTTTTATTTTGATTTTTTTTTGAAAATACATTTTTTGGAAAATAACATTAAAAAATTTAGTTGAAAAACACTTATAAATTTGGGAAGGAAGATTAAAAAAAAGGATGGTTATTAGGTAATTAAATATATGTCGTACAAGTTAAATAATAACATTCCATTTCCATTGTTAAATGTTTAGAAAAGTTCCTTGTTCGGAAAATGACTAGAATATTCCTTTCACATTTTTAGTAAAATACAAAAGTCTATTGTTTTGAAAATGTCATAAGCTTCCTCTTAAAATATTTTTAATGAGTAAAAATGGGTAAAAATTACTGTAATAAATAATTTTTAAAAGGATAAAAACACTTTTGAAAACATTTTTAGAAAACATGGTTTTGAAAGAAAACAGATTTCCAACTGAATAGAGAAATAAAGTTAGATTTTCATACAAAATTTTTCTCAATTAATTTAAGAAACAAAGAGTGAAAAAATAGAACTTTTGCTTCAAAATTTATTGAATAAATTGAGGATAATAAAATGAAATGGGTTTATTTGAAAATGGTCATATAACTTCATTCAATATAAATTCAAGAGTAAACAATCTTCATTAAAATGAGAATGTAAAATAAACCATTAAAATCATTATAATGTTGAATAGATAATTAACCAATGAATCAATTATGTGTTTCAACTATATATCCACATAAAACTATTGGATATACAACATAAGTTAATCCAAATTTATAATACACATAATTTTAGAATGACATAATCAATTAATTGGATGTTTAACCCAATAAACATGAATTGAGTTTAGATACCCCTTACCTCATGCTTCCTTTTTATTAAACGTTATTTAACCTAATTTATAATTGTTTGAAACTTGATATTAACTTACAACATAACCATATTAATATTTACAACATCATATATGATGTTTTTATAATATATTTTCACCCATTCATTAATAATATTTCATTATCTTCATTGTTTGGGGTGTTAATTACCTTGTTTTCTCATGTCTATTTTGTTACAAATACAAACTAGCCACTTAGAAACTATATTATCTTCAGAATATCATGGTAAGAAACAAAAACTAATTTTTATTATGAATTAACTCATATTTACTTTTATATGGAAGAGTTAACAAATACATTATTTTCTCATCTTATATATTTAATTATATATTTTTGGAAAATTTTTCTTTGAAAATAGAATTTATGTTTTAAAATATTACACTGATGGGTGGTGAGCACACCTTTAATCATATTTTAACAAATATTCAGGATAACCTTTTATCCTAGATAAAAAAATTATCATTCTCTCATTTTAAAACATGATATAGAATTCAATGAATTATAAACCATGCATATCATCTCCCATTGTTTTGAAAAACACTTTGTTAAAAAAATTCTCTTATAAAATAACAAAAACGAGATAATTGTATAAATATTTACCTAGATCCATCTAAACTTGAATTATTATTTTTCATTCAAATATTCTATGTAATAACTCTTTTATTCATCACTTGAATGAAGATTATACACTATATTAATTATTCCCCTAATATTAAAATTCTATATGTTTAAAACGTTTGTAAATTATATATCTGGTATCATATACCATTAAAAACCGAGGAATAAATTTCTATAGCATTGATACATGACACATACATTCCATGGAATATAATAAACTCATTTAGTTATACCAAACAAATTCCATCATATTAAATAATTAATCCTCCTTGATAATATTATGTTTTAATTAACTCAACTAGATACTGGACAAAGCATTCTTAGAATCTCCAACCAACTTTTATTCTTCTATTTTGAACTTTTACTAAATTTTACTATCTATTCCTCACCAAAACCTATAAATTATATTCCCATAACATCTATTCTCAATACTTTGAGAATATTAGTTAAAATTTTCTTGAAATCATTCACATTTTCAAAAAAAAAATCCATCAATGAAAACATAATTAATTTCTTAACCATAGTAATCCTTATGGAAAACATTAGCCTCTCTAAGTTATTTTCATTCTCAATCATATTGACTACCATTAACATAACCAATCATATTGAGTATGTGATACTAATATTTTTTTGGTCATTTTTCAGATAATTCCATTGAAACCATAAGTGAATCATTCTTTGCTTATCATAGGAATCTTGATTCACCTATCTAATAGCTTCAACACTTGGATACTCATGAATGTATTGCTCTAACTCATAGAATTTATCTCACATAAGAATTTTTCTTAAGATACCTATCTCAATAGTTTCTTATATTAATCTTATCCCTTCTATATGATTGATCTCAAAACTAATTTTGATGATAATTTTATTACTTATCTTTTGTAACATCCCGGTTCCAAAATCTGCTTAGAGAAGCCCTGTACCCAGTTGGTCACATGGATTCAAGCTCATTTCCACAAACGCTACAGGCTGCTGACTAGCAGTGAGGGCCTTGGGTGTGATAGTAGGGAAACTATGTCCACATTGGCAGAGTAACACAGTGGAAGTATAAAAATATACAATAATTAATGCAGTAAACATAATAAACAAAAGTAACAATGGAAGACTGATGAATGAGACAAATGGAACACACACATATATATGATGCGTGATATATATGTCCAGGAAAGCAGCCAAACAAATCACAATGCTAGAATACAGTACAAAACCCAAGTACAAAGAAAAGCAGTAACAACTCTACAGAATCACAAGCCTAAGATTAGTCCCAGGCTCTCCAGCTTGAAAGCAGTCAAAATCCTGAAGTAGAAGGGAGCTTTCCCTTATCTATACCTGCAGCAATATAATCTGTTTGGGCCCAAAAGCATTACCCAAACAGGGTGTGAGACTAATCCTAGTAGGCAACCACCAAAAGATATGTTCCTAGTGGTCAGTGAATATATATGGCAGGTAATAAGTAAAATATAAGTAAACCAATAAGTACTCAGTAGTAAACAATTCCACAGTTTCAAAGCATTCAACTCCACATATCAAGTAAGCAGTTAAATAAAATAGGTAACCCTCTGGGAAGTACACAAAACCTATCCCCTCTGGTTCAGTTATAAGGATACTACAAAGACTCTCTGAGGAAACTCACACGGTCAATTCCCCTTATAGTCAAAAGTGATAAAGACTCTCTAAGGAAGCTCACATGGTCAATTCCCCATATAGTCAAAGTGGTCAAAGACTCTCTGAGGAAGCTCACATAGTTAATTATCCATATAGTAAAAAGTGATAAAGACTCTTTGAGGAAGCTCACATGGTCAATTCCACTTACAGTCTACTACACCATGTTCTCATGGCCCTGTGTAAGTCAAACGAGCATAGCAATGCAATACAACCAAAGTAAACCTCAAGAACTACTTGGATAAACAGTCTACAACATATCAAACATGTTAGAATACAAACAACCCACCCTACAACACAAGGCATGGGAAAACAGGCAAGGCGGCCAAATGGGCTAAGTAGGAGAAAACAGTCATAAATAGAACATGCATGGGAAAACACTTACAAATCATATAAATCAACCCTATTCACATACAATTAAACTAAACTCAAACATACAAGCATAGAAGGAAATTAATAGGGGTAAAACGGTAAACACACAATACCCTGTTCAAGGGTATTGGACAAAATTGCACATATTACTCAAAGACATTCAACGGAAAGGCACAAACCACCTACCTCGATGTTGGGAGATCTCTATACATGAACCTCAAGACTTGAATTTCCCAAGAAAATTGTAGATCTACAAAAACGCTCAAAATTTTCAACAGAGGATAACTTGAGAAAGGGGAGGAATCAGGAAATGAGGCTCAAGTATAAGGAAGAGCTTACCGAGTTTATACCAACATAATAGACGAAAGTCGAATCAGATATCAGATGCTTAGTCGGGGTCTCAGAGGAAGATCATGGATGTAAGGAAGCTCTAAGATGAACTAGGTCAAGAATAGGGCATTTATGGCAATCAGACGTGACCCCAGTACGTTTAATGAAAAAAAAAAGAAAATACACGGTGTGTACTTTTGAAGTACATGGCATGTACTTTCTATTTCTGTACTCCACTTTAGGCGGCCTCCAGGTCACCCCCACATGGTTGTGTGTGTGGTCATTACATGGCCAGCACACAGCCTCTTACGGCAACCCAGAACATGGCGTGTACTCATAAAGTACACAGCGTGTACTTTATAAATTCCCAGAAATTCCCCTTTTCCTCAAAAATGACCAAAAGAAAGAAACATACCTGAAAAGAAGATCCAGGTTCTTACAAACTTCCCCCCTTAACAAATTTCATCCCCGAATTTCCTTAACAAGGCGGCGTAGAAGAAGAAACCCCAAACAGCTCCGACCACTGTGGTCGTACATCGGCCTCTCTCTCCCAAGTCTCATCCTATACTTGCCCGTGCTACCATCATACTCTTATCAGAGGAACATACCGGTCACGGAGAACCTTTTTACTGCGATCAAAAATCTGGATAGGGTGCCTCTCAAATGATGCATCAACTTTGAGCTCAACCTCCTTGGGTTGGAAAACCTGAGACATGTCTAAGAATTAATGTCGAAGATGAGAAATGTGGAAGACATCATGCATAGCCCTGTACCTCTAAGGTAACTGCAACCGATAGGCAACTAGCCCAACACTCTCCAAAACCTCAAACAACCCGATGTACCTTAGAGAAAGCTTATCCTATCTCCTAATCCTATTGTGTCCCAACCTTAGTGTGACACGCAGGAAAACCTGATCCCCAACCTTGAACTCTAGAGGTTGTCTCTACTGATCAGCATAAGACTTCTGTTGAGACTGTACAGTAGCCATCCTCTTCTTAATCAACTATATTTGCTCTGTGGTCTCCTGAACAAGACGAGGCCCCAGCAAAGCTGCCTCTCCTGCCTCCAGCCAACATAAGGGTGATCGGCATGGCCTGCCGTACAAAGCCTCATAAGATACCATATGAATAGTTTCTTGAAAACTATTATTTTAGGAAAACTCCACAAGAGGTATGTGCTTCTCCCAAGAACCTCTAAAATCCAGAATGCATACTCGGAGCATGTCCTTAAGCACCTGAATCCTATACTCGGACATGCCATCTCTATGGGGATGGTAAGCTATACTCAAAAGTACATGTGTACCCAAAGCCTTCGGAAGCCCCTACCAGACCCGAGAAGTAAAACATGTATCCATGTCTAAACCAATAGAGTGTGGAACTCCATGGAGACGTACAATCTATCGAATGTAAAATTGTCCCTGCTCATCAACATTGAAGGTCTCTTTGATTGGTAAAAAGTGAGCATCCATCATAAGTATGTCAAAGACAACCCATACAACATCATTCCCTCGAGGAGAACTTGAAAAGCCTGTCATGAAATTCATTGTGACATCATTCCTATTCCACTCAAGAATGGGTAACTACTGTAAATGTCCTACTGGTCACTGATGCTCTGCCTTCACCTGATAACAAGTGGAACACCTCTTGATGAAACCATCAACATCCATCTTTATACCTGGACACCAATACTGATGGTGTAGGTCATGATACATCTTGGTGACACCAGGATGAACTTACCAAATTGAGGAATGAAAATCCCACATCAGCTCCTCGCCTATGTCTGCTGGCACCCAAATGCATCCCTGAAAATGCAAGATCTCATCCTCACGTATGGTTTATCCAGGAATAGGGTCCTCTCATTTCATTATTTCCTGTAGGACTAGGCCTTCTAAATCTGATAACTGCCTCACTCGCACTCGATCAAGAAGATTAGAGGTAACAACTATAGAAGAAAGAACCATCTTCCCCTGTCTATCGTGCACCTCCATATGCATCTTAGAGAGAAAATCCATAAGTTTTCACTCACTTATGGCCTCCTGAAATGCCTATATCTGAGTCCTCATGCTCAGCGCATCAACCATTGTGTTTCCTTTCCCAGGCATATAGGCAAGTTCGAAATCAAAACACCGAAGATACTTGACCCACCTTCTTTGTCTCAAATTTAGATCATGCTGACTGAAGATGTACTTGAGACTCTTGTGGTTGGTGAAAACCACAAAATTCTCTCCTATAAAATAATGTCTCCAACATTGTAGGTAATGAAAAACTTCTGTCAACAAGATACCGTGCGTCAGGTAATTCCTACCATGTGGTCTCAACTGCTGAGACACGTACGCAAAAACTCCTTCTCCATATATAAGCACTGCTCCCAGCACGATACCTAATGCATCACATTACAAAGTATAGCTCTTTCTTGGCTCTAGAAATTCTAGTATTGGTGCTGAAGTCAACCTCCCTTTCAAATCATCAAAGTATGACTCACAAGAATCTGTCTATAAGAAATTTTCACCCTTTTTAGTCAAACCCTTCAGTGGGGATGCTAAGTGTGAAAAGTCCTATACGGAACATCTGTAGTATCTAACCATCCCTAGAAAATTTCTCACCTCAAATATGTTCTTTAGATCTTTCCAAGAAACTACTGTTCTCACTTTCTCTGGGTCCACTGACACTCCTATCTCCGAGATAACATGACCCATGAATTCAATTTGATCCATCCATAAGTGGAATTTGGAGAGCTTAGCATATAAATGATGATCTCTCAGTGTACTAAAAATGATCTCAAGATGTGTGTCATGGTCGTGTCAAGTGTGAGAGTACACCCAGATATCATTCATGAAGACAACCACAAAATAATCCAAGTATGGATGGAACACTCGGTTCATCAGTTCCATGAAAACTACAGTCATGTTCATGAGACCGAACGACATAACCACATACTCTTATAGACCATATCTACTCCAGAAGGTTGTAAGAGGTATATCAGATGGTGTAACATGCAACTGATGGTCACCATACCTCTATTCAAACTTCGAGAACACCTGGGCTCCTCGAAGCTGATCAAAGAGATCATAAATCCTAGGAAAGGTATATCAGTTATTGACTATCAACTGGTTCAACTTCTGATAATCCACAAAAATTCAGAGGGTATCATTCGCCTTCTTCACATACAGGACAGACAAACCCCAAGGAGAAGTACTGCGTTGAATGTAACCCTTAGCCTGCAACTCCTCCAACTGCTTCTTGAGCTCCTGCAACTCTGGTGTATGCATCCTATAATTAGGAATAGACACCATTGCCGCCCCTGAAACAAGATCAATAGAAAAGTCTACCTCACGCTCTAGATCAAAACCTAAAAAGTCCATTGGAAAGACATATCTAAAACGATCCACCATTGGAGGAAAGTGCATCTGTGAAGTCCCCTAGTCATCCAGATATAGACTAGAAATCTGGGCTATAATTCCGCCCAACCCATGATGCTCAGGTCCCACTCTGCTCACCTGGACATCCCATTCACCCTATTGGAGAAAATATCCACCCTCTGGTGATGTGAAACTCACCCTACAACAATAGAAATCGGCAACTACCTAGAAGGGAACTAGCCAGTCCATTCCAAGAATGATGTCATACCCTATCATCTCTAGGAAATATAGGTCCCATAAGAAGTGACACCCACCACCCTCTAGAGGGCACTACTTGCATTGACATACACTATCCATCGTAGTCCCCAATGGAGTGTCTAGCATCAAGATATCTCTAGAAGAAAAGATACAGAGCCCAAGGATCTCCACAACAACGACATATATAAATCAATGGGAAGCCCCTATGTTGAAAAGAGAAGAAGCTAAAACTGAGGCTACTAAGATCGTACCTCGAATTGTAGAGGGTATGGGATCCTACTATAAGAACTCGAGCCTTCTATTTAGGTATGTTTCTTTCTTCTGGTATTTTTTGAGAGAAAGGGTAATTTCTAGAAATTTTTGAAGTACACCCCATGTACTTTCTGAGTACATGCTGTGTACTCGATTACCACGGGTTGCTGTGTGCTGGCCGTGTAGCAGCCATGCACATGACCATGTGGTGGTGACCTAGATCCCGCCTAATCTGGGGTACAAAAATGGGAAGTACACTCACTATACTTCAAAATTACATGCTGTGTACTTTCTTTTTTTATTAAACACACCGGGGTCGCATCTGACAGATAGAACACCCTTCTTCTAGGTCTCGCTCATTCAAGAGAACCTGTACGATCATGATCCTTTTCTAAGCACCCGATCCTCCATTCGATCTCGGATTTGACTACCTTTAATTGCGTTGGTATCAACATGGTAATCTCTCTCTTCTTCTTGAGTCTTGTTTCATGATTCCACTTCCTTCTCAAGTTATCCTTTGATGAACGTTTTAGATGTTTTTGTAGATCATCGGTGTTCTAAGGTGATTCAAGCCTTGAGGTTGACATATAGAGACCTAATAACAATGAGGTAGGTGGTTTGTGCCTTTATGTAGAAATTATTTGAGTTATATGTGCAAAATTTCCCAATACCCTTGAAAGGGGTATTGCGTGTTTATCGTTTTAGCACTATTTTTTGCATGCTATTCTTGTATGCTTGAGTAGATTATAATTGATTGTGAATATGGTGAATTGATTTGCTTTGGCTATATTTCCCATGCATGTTTTGCCTATTTTGACCTTTGTGTCTATTTTTCCTGTTAGGATGTTGTTTACTTTCCCATGCCTAGTATTGTAGGATGGTGTGACTATTGTTCTATTATGCTGTTATGCTATAGAATTCTAGCCAAGTAGTTCCTGAGGTTTACCTTGGCCGATACGTGCTGATACACTTTCTTGAATTACACTGGGCTGTGAGAACATGGTGTATAGACCATAGGAAGAATGTGCGTTGAGGGCTTCTCTAGAGTGTCTGTTTTACTTACGATGCGAGACCACATGGGGAATTGAAATTGAGTGATTCCTTAGAGTTTCTTTAGTTCCTTGACGTGGGCCACATAGGGAATGTGATGTAAGTGCTTCCCTATAGTGCCTTTAGATACTGATATAAGACTATAGGAGGGATTGACGGTGAGTGCTTCTTTAGAGAGTCTATTATTAAGCTGAACCAAAGGGGTTAGACTGAGTGTACTACGTAGAGGGTTGCTTGTAATTATTAGGTAGGACCAGAGAAGATAGGCTGTGATTACTTCCCAGAGGGTTACATTGTGTTTAGCTTCATGCTTGTGTTGCTAGGTAGGACCAGAGGATATAGGTTGTGGTTACTTCCCAGAGGGTTACCTATTGTGTTTATCTGTTTTGATTAGCTGTTGCATGTTATGTGGTGATTTGAATTCTTTGAAACTGTGGATTCTTTACTGCTGAGTGATTAATTGTTTACTACCTTCCGTACTTTACCTGCCATATATTCACTGACTATTTGGAACATATCTCGCGGTGGTTTCCTACTGGGATTTAGTCTCATACCCTGCTTGAGCCATGATTTTGGGCCCAAACAGACTATATTGTTGCAGGTATAGATAAGGTCAAGTTCCCTTCTACTTTAGGTACTTGATTGCTTTGGAGCTGGAGAGCATGTGACCAAGCTATGGCTTGCGATACTGAGGAGTTGTTTACTAGATTCTCTTGTACTTTGGTTTTGTACTTTTGTATTCCACCATTGTGATTTGTTTGATTGTTTTCCTAGACATATGTATCATGAATAATTCATATATATATGTGTGTGTGTGTGTGATTCAGTTTATTATTTCCTGTCTTCCGCTGTTTACTTTTGTATGGTTTGTCATTGTTTCCGCTACTGCTATTATTTTCTTCCGCTGTGTTACTCTACCAATGAGGGCATAGTGTTCCCACTATCACACCCAAGGCCCTCACTAGTAGTTGGCAGCCTCTGGAGTTCATAGAAATGCGCTTGAGGCCATGTGACCAATCGATTACGGGGCGCCTCTGGGTGGCTTCCGGAACCAGGACGTTACAAAGTGGTATCAGAGGAGATTTTTTTCTTTTAACTTACTGTTTGGAGCCTTTATCCTAGGATATGAAGGAATAGGTACTTGGTAATAGCTGTGCCTAGGAGTAGCTAAACTTTGTACAGGGAAAATCCAATCTACCTCATTTATTGCAATTTTTCTGGTTTTTCATGTTTATAGTTGATTTGATCTTCACCGTTGGGTGACCCAGATGCTTTGTGTTATTACTGTTAACATCATTAAGGTTTTATTTCTATCGCAACCTGATTAGATAAGGGTATTCCATCTCATGAATCATATATTCACTTGCTAGAAATCACATGTCATGCATTGTTTTCATGCCATTTAGGGCGCATTAGCGATTGCTTGTTGTTGTGATAGATGTGGTGCTAGATATGCATGTTGTTGTGATAGTTTCCTTGATAAAGTACCTACTGATTGATAGGGTATTGTTTGTATATGGTTTTGTTGAATGGATGCCAAACTCTGGTTCTTGAGATGTTATGGGCCCTCATGAACTGAAAATTGGTGGATCATTTCCTGGTTTACCATGTTTATAACATGTATAGATTCCACGCATTGATTCGCGAGGAGGATGGGCCCTCACGGATTGAAATTTGGAACTTCAATGTTCATTTAAGTGTTTTTCTGGGCACTGGAGTAGTTTCTGAGGCTTACAACCCGGAAAAACCCAAAATAAATTCCATGTAGTTTTGACTACATGCCATGCGTTCTTCTATTAGGGAAAGAAGTATTTTTCTCAAGTACACTCCATGTACCGTATATACATATCGTGTAGTCTCTTGTTGTGTCTTAGGACGTGTGGGAAGAGACACGGGATATGGAAGACCTGGAGTGAAAATGCCATGTACCATCCATACATACGGTGTTGTGTCAACCCTGTTCCCACCCAACAACACAGGTTGGATGAGTATTATCTAATACACACCGTGTCCCATCTCAAAATGCCATGTAGTCTAAACCAGGTACCCAGCCGTGTCACAAACAACATGGATCATTGTTATCCTTTCTATTACACATCGTGTCCATCTGGAACATGCCTTGGAGTGTGAGCTGTGTGTTAGGACGTGTCACTAACAACACGGGCCAGGAGAAGCTTGTCTAGTAAACATCGTGTCTATCTTGAACATGCCATATAGTCTTTTATTAGGAGAGTCGTGTGGCTTAGCCATGTAGAAGGACTCGAGAAGGGTAAGAGGATTCCAGAACATCCTATGTGTTTGGACAACACACCGTGTGATTTGGGTGTTACACGACCAGTTTTGGAAGAAGTACACACCCATGTGAATGGCTTAAGGGAACACGCTATGTAGGATTTATACACGTCGTGTATTCATGTTTTGTAAAACTTGAATGATTTCTTCCTCCTTTTTTCCTTCTTTCACTTTTAGTTTTCAGGCCTTGATAATATTGACCTAAGGTGTGCGCTTGACCTTGTAGAGTCACGCCAACGAGACGTACTCTGGTTGTATGCCAGTTTCCAGGCGGTGATCAAACACTGGATATGGCTGATCAGGGACTTCTAGCAGATCCTCCTGTTGTGCTAGTCTTGGAACCGACTGTTACACTAGACACAAGTGCTGATGCACAATTCATGGAAGGATTTATGAGAATGATGCAGAATTTTCAGGGAGCACCACCTTCTTCCTGCCCCGTCAATGGCTGATTTGATGTGGGTCTTCTAGCAACATCATCCTCCCACTTTCTCTGGCGATGGGGGACCCCAAGCTACAGATTCATGCCTAGAATCCATGCTTATAATCTTCGAGCATTTGGATATGCCTCCAGAAAGGAGGGTTAAGCTCGCTACCTATATGCTTCGGGATTCCTCCAAGAGGTGGTGGGATGTGATCTCACAGGCGTGATGCCGGAAGATCATCGCTTGGGATGAGTTTCAGCGCATTTTCTTTGACTACTTCTATCCAGAGACCCTGAGGGCTGATTGAACCTGAGAGTTTATGAGTATGGAGTAGGGAACTATTTCTATCATGGATTATTCCTCCAACATTACCGAGCTACAGTGCTTCACACCTATTCCAGGGGGTGATCAGTTATTCATGGTAAGGAAGTTCGAGGATGGTCTGAGACACGACATCCGATCGCAAGTGAACATCTTCTAGTTGACTTCTATCACTTATATAGTCAACCAAGAACTGATCACAAAGCGCAATTTGAGGGATTATTGAGTTGTGAGCTAGGGCAACTCAATATCTCGGGTTAGTATTCCTTCTATTGATAGTAGGAAGTGTCGTAGGGAGTCCTCGCACAGTGATCCAAGTAGGCGAGACACTTCTTCTAGTAGCCAGGTGGTGTGCTACCAGTGTGGGAAGAGCAGGCATACGAGGCCAAATTTCCCAAGAGACCCAATGGATTGACGATCTTGTAGAAATATGGGTCACCTTCATCATTTTTGTCTAATATTCTCACTAGAAATTGGTGACAGGGGTTCTTCCATGACTCCTCGTTTAGGAGCAGCACCACTAGTTTCTCACCGGTTGAGGAATTGGAGTTTTTCTAGCCGTTCAGGCTGAGGTGGAGTTCATGGCCATGGTAACCAGTCACCTGGCTTTCAGCGACAATAGGGTGGATCAGCTCTAGGTGGTCATCCTTTTGTAGTGGAGTTTACCCAGTAGGAGCAGGATTCTGGACCCTCTACAGTTCAAGGTACGATCTTAGTTTCCTCAGTTCTATCTTTTGTTCTTTTCAATATAGGGGCTTCCCATAGCTTTATATCTATTTCTATTGTGGAGAGCCTTGGGGTTTTTATCTTTTCTTCGACTGATACCTTAACACTAGACACTCTTTTGGGGACTAGAATGGCTAGTGTACATCAGAGTAAGGGGTTCCCTCTAGAGGTTGGTGGGTGTCACTTTTTTTGGGACCTCTCTGTCCTAGAGAGGACAGGCTATGATTTCATTCTCGGAATGGACTAGCTAGTTACCTTCCAGGTACTCATCAATTGTTACCGCTTTAGGGTGAGTTTCCCATCATCAGAGGGTGTATTGTTTCTTCATAAGGGCGAGTGGGATGTCCAGGTGACCCGAGAAGGACCCGAGCATCAAGGGTTGGGATGGGTTACAACCCAGATTGCTAGTTTATATCTGGATGATTAGGGGACATCACGGTTAGACTTTCCTCAGTGGTGGATCTTTTCAGGTATGTCTTTCCAAAGGAATTTTCTGGTTTTCCTCCAAAGTGAGAGGTGGAATTTTCTATTGAGTTCCTGCTAGGATCAACAGTGGTGTCCATTTCTCCTTATAGGATAGATACACTGGAGTTACAGGAGCTCAAAAAGCAGTTGGAGGAGTTGCAGGAAAAGGGTTTCATCCGATCCAGTACTCCTTGGGGTTCACCTATCTTGTTTGTGAAGAAGGAAAATGGTACCCTCAGACTTTGTGTGGATTATTGGAAGTTGAACCAGTTGACGATCAAGAACCGATATCCTTTACCAAGGATTGATGATCTCTTTGATCAGATTCGGGGATCCTGGGTGTTCTCGAAGATTGAATTGAGGTCCTCTTATCATAATTTGTGCTTTAGACTATCTGATATACCTCTCACATCCTTTTGGAGTAGGTATGGTCTATAAAAGTACATGGTTATGCTGTTCAGTCTCACGAACGCGCCTGCAGTTTTCATGGAACTGATGAACGGAGTGTTCCATTCATACTTGGATTCTTTCTTGGTGGTCTTCGTGGATGATATCTTGGTGTAATCTCACACTCAAAATGACCATGCTACACATCTATAGATTGTTTTGAATACATTGAGAGAGAATCATTTGTACGCTAAGCTCTCAAAATGCCACTGTTGGATGGATCAGATTCACTTCTTGGGTCATGTTATCTCAGAGATAGGAGTATCAGTCGACCCAAAGAAAGTGAGAGTAGTAGTTTCCTAGGAGCATCCGAAGAACTTATTTGAGGTGTGAAGTTTTCTAGGGCTGGCTGGATACTAAAAATGCTTCATAAAAGACTTTTCATGCTTAGCAGCACCACTGATGGGTCTAACTAAGAAGGGTGAAAAGTTCGTGGGGTTAGATTCTTGCGAGTCAGCCTTTAATGAGCTGAATGGGAGGTTGACTTCAGCACCGATACTAGTATTTCCAGAGCCACACTACCACAAAACAGTTTTTCGCAGCGCCCCCCTTTATCAGCGCTAACGAAAAAGCGCTGATAAAGGGGGGTCCCTTTATCAGCGCTCAAAAAAGCACTGATAAAGGGCCCCCTTTATCAGCGCTTTCTTAGTAGCGCTGATAAAGGGGGGCCTTTATCAGTGCTTTTTTTAGCGCTGATAAGGGGTCGGCTTCAAAAAAATATATTAAAATATTAATATATAAATATAGTTATATTGTTATATAAATATAATATATAATTTTTAAATATATTTTAGATAAGTATAAATGTACATTTACACTTATTATACTTAATATATAAGATATTTAGTGAAAATGACTTCTTAAAAAATTAAAAAAATATTTTAAAAAAATATTTTGATAATAATTATGGAGTAATAGTCATTTAATAACAATTTGAGGACTAAAAAAATTAAAAAAATTAAAAAAAGATCCAAAATATATTGAAAACGCAACTCAAACTTCAAACGACCATAACTTTTGATCCGGGTGTCCGTTTGAGCTCTACCACATATCAAATCGAAGCCTGCGACGAGCACTACGTCGCTTTGATTTGGAGGAGCCCTGATCAAGCATTTTGCAAGGCCAAAAGAGGCCCAGAAGGCCTCCAAAACTGAGTTTTTTGTCGGGGTACCCAGATTTTTTAACATTTTGTGGAATTTCAAACTCATTTAAGGGGGTATTATTGGCTTTTCTTGGCGGGGACTGAATTTATTCCAAGGAATTACATTCATATTGATATTATGTCTTTGAAATTTTATCTTTTTTTATAATGAACTGCTATTTATAATCAAATATATAACTATATGTACATATTTTTTATATATTCGCACCTAAAAATTAAAATTTTTAAATAAATAATTAAACATATTTACGTATAAAATATATTATCTTTATCTAAATAATAACTAATATCCATTTTATTTTAAATACCAATATATGAATATTTATATACCTATATATTAATCTAACTATATATATATATTAATCTAACTATATATATATATTAATCTAATAACTATATATATTAATATAACTACATATATATATATATTAGTATTACTATAAATATATATATTAATATCACCATAAATATATATATTAATATCACTATATATATATTAATATAACTATATAAATATATATTCATATAACTATATATATGTTAATATAACTATATATATGTTAATATAACTATATATATGTTAATATAACTATATATATGTTAATATAACTATATATATGTTAATATAACTATATATATGTTAATATAACTATATATATATATATTAATATAAATATATATTACTATACGAATAAATATAACTATATATATATATATAGATATAGATATATATTAATACCACTATATATTTATTAATATTACTATATATATTATAATACAACTATATATATATATTAATATAAATATATATTAATATACGAATAAATATAACTGAATATATAAATATATATATATATATAGATATCATGAGTTGGAAAGCAAATCAAAATAGAGCAGTGGTAAGGGCTTTGGCGCGCAGGGGGGAGGTCTCGAGTTCAAATCCTGGTGGAGGCAGGGGTGCGCGTGCATGGGGAATATTAGAGAAAGCACTGTTAAAGGGTGGAGGGGGGTGCGTGGGGTGTTGTATAGGGGCCGAAAAGCGCTGTAAAGGGGGGGGGGGGGTCAAGCGCCATAAAATCCCCCCCGATTGGCAGTATTTTTTATTTTTTTTTAAATTTTTTTAAATTTTATCAGCGCTTTTTTAAAAGCTCTGATAAAAGGGTCCTTTATCAGCGCTAAAATGAAAGCGCTGATAAAGGAAGCGCTGATATAGGACCCCTTTATCAGTGCTAAAAAAATCACTGATAAAGGGGTACTTTTATCAGCGCTTTTTTTAGCGCTGATAAAGGGGTCCTATATCAGCGCTTTTCGGAGCGCTGATAAAGGGGACCCCCCCTTTATCTACGCTGGCTTTATCAGCTCTTTTATAGAGCTGATAAAGGCCATTTTTAGCGCTGATAAAGGCCGTGTTTGTAGTAGTTCCAGGAAGAGCTATACTCTGTATTGTGATGCTTTAGTTATCAGTCTGGGAGCTGTGCTTATGCAGGGGGAAGGAGATTTTGCATACAAGTCTCAGTAGTTGCAACCACATGAGAGGAATTACACGACGCATGATATTGAGTTGGCTGCTGTTTTTCATGACTTATGCTATTGGAGACATTATCTACTAGGTGAGAATTTTGTGGTTTTCACCGACCACTAAAGTCTCTAGTATATCTTCACTCATCATGATCTGAATTTGAGACAACGAAGGTGGGTCGAGTACCTTCAGTGTTTTGACTTCGAGATTGCCTATATGCCTAGGAAAGGCAACACAGTGGCATGTGCACTAAGAAAGAGGAATCTGATATAGGCAGTTTAGGAGGCCAACAGTGAGTGAAATCTTATGGATCTGTTCTCTGAGATACATTTGGAGGTGCACGAAAGACAGAGGCAGATGTTTCTATCTTCTGTAGCTATTACCTCTACTCTTCTTGATCGACTGCGATTGAGGTAGCTATCAGATTCAGAAGACCTAGTCCTATGGGAGAATGTGTTAGGAGAGGAACCTATTTCTAGATGGACCATAGGCAGGGTTGAGATCTTTCATTTCCAGGGGCACGTATGGGTGCCAGCAGATATACTTGAGGAGTTGATGCATGAATTTCATTCTTCAGTTTGGGAATTCATCCTAAAGTCACCAAGATGTATCATGATCTACACCATTAGTATTGGAGGCCAACTATGAAGAGAGATTTTGATGGTTTTTTCATGAAGTGTTCCACCTATCAGTAGGTAAATGTGGAGCATCAGTGACCAGAATGGCTTTTGAAGCAGTTACCCATTCCCGAGTGTAAGTGGAATGATGTCATGATGGATTTCGTGACCGGGTTTCTGAGGTCACCTCGAGGGAATGATGCAGTTTGGTTGTCATTGACAGAATTACGAAGGTTTCTCACTTATTGTCGATCAAGGATACCTTCAATTTTGATGATCTAGGAGGGTTGTACATCAGTGAAATTGTGCACTTACATGGAGTTCCACACTCTATTGTTTCAGATAGAGATGCTCATTTTACTTCTCAGGTTTGGCTGGGGATTCATAAGGAATTGGGTACACAGGTACTTTTGAGTACAACTTACCATCCCCAGATATATAGCCAGTCCGAGTGAATGATTTAGGTGCATGAGAACATGCTCCGAGCATGCATTCTAGATTTGGGAGGTTCTTGAGAGAATCATATACCTCTTGTAGATTTTACCTACAAAAATAGTTTTCAAGAAACTATTTAGATGGAAACTTAGGAGGCTTTGTATGGTAGGCCATTCCGTTCACCCTTATGTTGGCTGGAGGCAGGAGAGGCAGCCTTGCTGGGACCTCGTCTTGTTCAGGAGACCACAAAGCAGATATAGTTGATTCAGAAGAGGATGGCTACTATGAAGTCTTGACATAAGTCTTATGCTGATCAGCAGAGATGGCCTATGGAGTTCGAGGTCAGGGATCAGGTTTTCTTGTGTGTCATATCGAGGTTGGAACACAAGAGGATTAGAAGACAGGGTAATATTTCACCAAGGTACTTCGTGCCTTTTGAGGTGTTGGAAAGAGTTAGGCTGGTTTCCTATCAGTTGCAGTTACCTCAGAGGCACCATGATATGTACAACGTCTTCCACATTTCTCAGCTTCAACTTTAATTCTTAGTCCCATCTCACATCTTCCAACCTGAGGAGGTTGAGTTGGAAGTGGATGCATCCTTTGAGGAGCATCATATCTGGATTGTGGATTGAAGTATGAAGGTTCTCCATGGCCGGTCTGTTCCTATAGTATAGGTTCTTTGGTAGTACATGTGATTACAGGACGAGAATTGGGAGAGGGATGCAGACATATGATCGCAGTGGCTAGAGTTGTTCAGGGTTTCTTCTTCTACATCACCTTTCTAGGAAAATTCGGGGAAAAATTTCTTTAAGGGGGGAAGTTTGTAAGAATCCGGACCTTCTTTTCAGGTTTGTTTCTTTCTTCTGGTCATTTTTGAGAGAAAGTGGAATATATGGAAATTTTCAAAGTACACGTCATGTACTTTATGAGTACACACCATGTACTCGGTTACCACAGGTAACTGTGTGTTGGTCGTGTAGTAGCCATCCACATGACCACATGGGGGTGACCTGGAGGCCGCCTAATGTGGGTTACAGAAATGGAAAGTACACGCAATATACTTTCTTTTTATCATTAAATGAATCGAGTCCATTTCTGACAGACAGAACACCCTTCTTCTAGGTCTCGTTCGTCCAAGATAACCCGTACAACCACAATCCTTCTTTGAGACCCCAATCCTCCGTTTGATCTCTGATTCGACCTCCGTCAATTGCATTGGGACCGCCTCAGTAAGCTCTCTCTTCTCCTTGATCCTCATTTCATGATTATTTTTCCTTTTTAAGTTATCCTCTGTTGAACATTTTAAATGTTTTTATAGATCTTTGGCGTTCTAAGTTGATTCAAGCCTCAAGGTTGACATATAGAGATCTCCTAACGTCGAGGTAGGTGGTTTGTGCCTTTTTATAGAAAGTATTTGAGTTATATGTTAAAAATTTCCCAATAACCTTGAATGGGGTATTGCGTGTTTACCTTTTTAGCCCTATTTTTTTCCTTCTATGATTGTATGATTGATTAGATGATAATTGATTGTGAATAGGGTGAATTGTTGTGCTTTGGTTGTGTTTCGCATGTATTTTTTTTACTATTTTGACCTTTAGGTCTAGTTTTCCTATTAGGCTTCTGTTTAATTTCCCATGCCTAGTATTGTATGATAGTGTGACTGTTGTTCTGTTATGTTGTTATGCTGTAGAATGCTAGCCAAGTAGTTATTGAGGTTTACCTTGGCCGATACGCGCTGCTACACTTTCTTGACTTACACAGATCTGTGAGAACCTGGTTTATAGACCATAGGGAGAATGGACATTTAGGGATTCTTCAGAGTGTCTGTTTTACTCACAATGCAAGACCATAGAGGGAATTGACGTTGAGTTCTTCCTCATAATGTCTGTAGTTCCTCAACGTAGGCTACATAGGGAATGTGACGTTAGTGCTTCCCTAGATAGCCTTTAGATACCGATATGAGACTATAGGAGGAATTTATGGAGAGTGCTTCCTTAGAGAGTCTATTCTTAAGCTAAACTAGAGGTTTTAGACTGAGTGTACTTACCAGAGGGTTGCTCGTACTTGTTAGGTAGGACCAGAGGGGATAGGATATGAGTACTTCCCATAAGGTTACCTTGTGTTTAGCTACTTGCTTGTGTTTCTAGGTAGGACTAGAGTGGATAGGCTGTGGGTAATTCCCAGAGGGTTACCTATTGTGTTTATCTATTTTTATTAGCTATTGCATGTCATTTGGTGATTTGAATGCTTTGGAAATGTGGATTGTTTACAGCTGAGTACTTCCTTGTTTACTACTTTCCGTACTTTACCTGCCATATATTCACTGACTATTAGGCATAGATCTCATGGTGGTTTCCTACTGGGATTTAGTCTCACACCATGTTTGGTCCATTCTTTTGGGCCCAAACAGACTATATTGTTGCAGGTATAGATAAGGGAAAGTGACCTTCTACTTCAGGTACTTTATTGTTGTGGAGCTAGAGAGCATGAGACAAACCCATGGCTTGCGATGCTGAGGAGTTTTTTACTTTCTTCTTTTATACTTTGGTTTAGTACTGTTGTATTCCATCATTGTAATTTGTTTGGAGGTTTTCCTAGACATATTTATCATGCCTCATTCATATATATATATATGTTAGTGCTCCAGTTTATTTTTTCCTATCTTTCGCTGTTTACTTTTGTATGGTTTTTCACCGTTTCCACTACTTCTATTGTTTTCTTCTACTGTGTTACTGTGCCAATGAGGGCACAGTTTCCCCACTATCACACCCAAGGCCATCACTGCTAGTCAGCAACCTCTAGCATTTGGGGAAATGTGCTTGATTCTATGTGACCAACCGGTTACAGGGCGCCTCAGGGTGGCTTTCGGAACCGGGACGTTACACCTGATCATGCGGTGTCTGCTCCACTTCAAAATTCTAGCCTACACCACGACCCTGTGACCCTGTCGAACCACTCTGAGATGATACAACCTATTTTCGCTGAAAGAATAGCGACTGACTACCACAACCCCAACATCTACCTCATCCTGAATGGTCAGAAGAACTCCAGTTCCCCGACTGAGTAGAAACTGGTGGTGATTCTCCTGAATGAGGAGTCATAGAAGAACCCATGTCACCAACTACTGGTGAGAAGATCTGATAGAAATGCTGAAGGTGACCCATCTTTCCGCATGATGGGAAATCCACTGGGTCTATCAGGCAATGTGTCCTCGTATGCCCGCTCTTCTCACACTGGAAGCACACCACATGGCTACCAGAAGATGTCTCCTACATCCTCAAATCTCCTCGTGTAGTCTCCCTGTGGTGCTTCCTGCTATCGGCCGATAAAGCACTAACCTTGGGTGCTGAACCGCCCAGGCCAACTCATCCAAAATATCTTATATTTCACTCTATGATCAGCGCCAGGTTGACTATAGAATATATCTAAGTCAACATGAAGATGTTCACCTGGGATTCAGTATCCTGCCTGAGACCATCCTCAAACTTCTGTGTAAGGAACAACTCATCTCCCCCTAGAAAGGGTGTAAATCTCTGTATCTCGGTGAAGCGAGAAGAATACTCCATAACAGAAAGAGTACCCTGCCCTAGACTCATGAAATCTCTAGCTCGATCGGCCCTCAAGGTCTCTGGAGAGAAGTAATCATAGAAGGTGCGCTAAAACTCATCCCAATCCATATTTTGCTGGCTTCCCACCTGTGAGATCACATCCCACCACCTCTTGGAGGATTATCGAAGTATGTAGGTAGCGATCTTGACCCTCTTCTCTGGAGGCGTCTCTAGATTCTCAAAGATCGTCAACGTGGCTTCTATCCATGGCTCTATAGTCTGAGGTCCTCCTTCCCCTCTGAAGGTGGGAGGAAGCTATTGCTGAATGTCCCGTGTCAATTCTATCATCGACAGGGCAGGAGGCAGTGCTCCCTGAAAGGTATACATCATCCTCATAAAGCCTTCCCTGAACTATGCATCCGCACCTGCGTTTGTTATAAAGGCTGGTTCCAAGACTGGCACAATAGGAGGATCTATAGTTAGTCCCTGATCAGCCACCTCCGGTGTCTGATCACTACCCTGCAACTGGCGTACAACCGGAGGACATCTCGGCGGCATGAATATGCAAGGTTAGCTGCAGACCATAGATCAAGATTATAAATGACTAAAAACTGAAAGTGTAATAGGGGAACATGGAGAAGAAATCATTCTAGTTTTCAAAAAAATTACTACAAAACATGTATAACCCCTAAACAGTGTGTTCCCTTCAGCCATTCACATGGGTGTGTACTTATTCCAAAATTGGTCATGTAACACTCCAAATACACGGTGTGTTCACCTAATAGAGGGCGTGTACTTGAATCCTCTTCCCCTTCCTGAGTCCTTTTATACGGCTAAGCCACACGGTTCTCCTAACCCAGGACTACACGACATGTTATTTCTAGACACGGCGTGTTCCAAGTGGACACGACGTGTATGCGAAATGATAACATCGACCCATGTTGTTAGTGACACGACTGGGTAACTGGGTAATAGTACACTGAATTTTCAAGCCTGACATGACGTGTATATCTTAAGTTATTATCCCTCCAGGTCGTTAGTCACACGGGTGGACACATGGTCAACACAACACAGTGTGTAAAACCAGTACATAACGTGTTCCCCTAAATATTTCCCTATCCCATGTCTCTTCCCACACGACCTATAACATGGTTAGAGACTACACGGCGTGTACATACAATACATGGAGTTTACTTAAGAAAAACATTTTCTTCCTTAATAGAAGAACACATGGCGTGTATTCAAAACTACACGGCATGTATTCTAGGGTTTTATGGACAGTAAGCCTCTAAAACTATTCTGGAGCCCAGAAAAACACTAAAACAAAACTCAAAGTGCCAAATTCCGATTCGTGAGGGCCCATACTCCCTAAAAATCTAATATTGGCATCTAATACATGTTATAAACAAGGTAAAATAGTCAATGATCCACCAAATTTCAGTCCATGAGGGCCCATAACACCTCAAGAAGTTTGGTGTTAATTAAAACAAAACCTCACAAAAACAATACCCTATCAAATATAAGGTATTTTATCAAGGAATCTATCACAAAAACATGAATATTCTACACAATATCTGTTATAACAACATGCAATCGCTATTGAACCCTAAATGGCATGACAAGAATGCATAACATGTGATTTCTAGCAAGTGCCTATATGATGCCTGAGATGGCATACCCTCATCTCATTAGGTTGAAATAGAAATAGAACCTGAATATCATTAACAATAATAGAACAATACATGTGAGTCACCCAATAGTGAAAATCAGATCAACCACAAACTTTCAAAACAAAAGAAAAATTGAAATAAACGAGTTAGATTGGCTTTTTCCCTGTACACGAGTTAGCTAGTCCTGGGCACAACTTATTACAAAGTACCTATTCCGCCATATCCCTAACAATAGCCTCCAAAGAGTAAGTCAAGAAGAAAAGAATTCCTTTGATACCACTTTGTAACGTCCCAGTTCCGAAAGACGCGCAGAGATGCCCCATACCCAGTTGGTCACATGGCTTCAAGCTCATTTCCCCAAACACCAGAGGCTGCTGACTAGCAGCGAGGGCCTTGGGTATGATAGTGGGGAAGCTATGCCCTCATTGGTAGAGTAGCACAGTGAAAGTAAACAAATATACAATAGCAGAAGTAGTTAACACACTAAACAACAATACCAATGGAATACTGATGAAAGAAACAACTGGAGCACACATATATATATATGATGCATGATACATATGTCTAGGAAATCAGCCAAACAAATCACAATGTTGGAATACAGTACAAAACCAAAGTACAAAGAAATGCAGTAACAACTCCACAACATCACAAGCCTAAGCTTGGTCCCATGCTCTCCAGCTCCAAATTAGTCAAAATACTTAAGTAGAAGGGAGCATGCCCTTATCTATACCTGCAACAATATAATCTGTTTTGGCCCAAAATCATGAACTAAATAGGGTGTGAAAATAATCTCAGTAGGTAACCACAAAAATATCTGTTCCTAACAGTCAATGAATATATATGGCAGGGAATAAGTAAAAGATCAGTAAACAAGGAAGTACTCAGCAGTAAACAATTCGACAGTTTCAGAGTATTCAATTTCACATATCAAGTAAGTAGCTAAATAAAACAGGTAACCCTCTAGGAATTACACACAACTTATCCCCTATGGTTTGGTTATAAGGATACTACAAAGACTCTCTGAGGAAGCTCACATAGTCAATTCCCCTTATTGTAAAAAGTGACAAGGACTCTATGAGGAATCTCACACTGTCAATTACCCATATAGTAAAAATGGCCAAAGACTCTCTGAGGAATCTCACACGGTCAATTCCCCATATAGTCAAAAGTGATAAAGACTCTCTGAGGAAGCTCACATGGTCAATTAACCTTATAGTCTACTACACCAGGTTCTCACGGCCCTGTGTAAGTCAAACGAGCATAGAAATTTAATACGGCCAAAGTAAATCTCAATAACTACTTGGATAAATAGTCTACAACATATCAAGCACATAAGAATACAAACACTCCAACCTACGACATTAGGCATGGGAAAATAGGAAAGGTGGCCAAATAGGCTAAGCAGGACCAAACAGTCGTAAACAGAACATGCATGGGAAAAAAATTCTAAAGCATATAAATCAACCCTATTCACATCCAATTAACCTCTACTCAAGTATACAAGCATGGAAGGCAATTAACAGGGGGTAAAATGGTAAACACACAATACCCCATTCAAGTGTATTGGAAAAAATTGCACATATTACTCAAATACTTTCAACAGAAAGACACAAACCACCTACCTTAGTGTTGGGAGATTTCTATACGTGAACCTCAAGCCTTGAATCACCCAAGAACACTGTAGATCTAAAAAAACACTAAAAACTTTAAAAAAAGGATAACTTGAGAAAGAGGTGGAATTAGGAAACATGGCTAAAAAAATGAATATCTTACCGAGGCGATCCCAACGAAATCGATAGCAGTCTAATTGGAGATCGGATGCTCGGTCGGGGGCTTGGAGGATGATCGCGGCTGTATGGGAGCTCTCGGATGAACTAGGTTGAGAAAAAGGCCTTTCTGGAAATCAGACGCGACCCCGGTACGTTTAATGAAAAAAAGAAAATACACGGTGTGTACTTTTGAAGTACACAGCGTGTACTTTCAGTTTCTATACTCCACTTTAGGAGGCCTCTAGGTCACCCCCACATGGCCGTGTGTGTGTCCATTACATGACCAGCACACGACCTCCTACGACAACCCAGTACAAGGTGTTTACTCCAAAAGTACGTGGCATGTACTTCAAAAATTTCCAAAAATTCACCTTTTTCTCAAAAAGGACCAGAAGAAAGAAACATACCTGAAAAGAAGATCCGGGTTCTTACATCTATAATATAATATTTTACCAAAAGAGTATCACATTTTACAACTATTTAATATGAATATTTTTAAATGGACTCCCACTAAAATGATGACCCCTTTGGAATTAATCATACACATTAGTTTTCCAAGATCCATATTTCACTATGAAATTAAATTTAACTACCACTAAATATAAATAAAATGAGACTAACTGTCACTGGACATATTAGAAATGATTTTTTTAAAATTACATAATAAATAACTAAAATTCAATAAGCTAAAAAATGAATATATAATAAACCCATGATATATGCATCATACATCCATAGTCACATATACAAACATCCACAATAATCATAACCTCAATCTCAATCAACCAATACATATGTCAACCAATACCCTAGTCATCAATATATATATATATATATATAATATGTCCAACAAAAACTGATTCCCAATATACATCCATTTCATGACCTCAAATGCCTTTTTCTACTACCACATCATCCCATCAACTAAAACCGACCATGTTATTTCATCAAATGTAAAAAAAACTAAAAAATTAAAACTAAACATAAAAAATCTGAATTATAGTAGAAAACTAGAAGAATTTCATGGATCAAAATGATCAACCTCGTACCTCCTTCCGACTTCTTCTACTTATAATAAAAACCAGAACATTTAAGAAAATAGATATGAAAGAAAAAATACTCAAATTATATTCAGAATACTGCACAATTTTTTTAATCAAATAGAATAAATTTTAAAAATAATAATATATAATTAAAAACAATTTGAAAATATAAACTTACTTATTTAAGATAAGATTCAACAATTGAAACTAAAAAGGGATAAGTAAATATTCTAATTTAATTTTAAAGCGACGTCTAGTATGATCGAACATGAATTAATATAAAAATTTGAAATACTATTATATAATAACATGTCCTATATTTCAAAAACATATCAATAGTGGTTGTCCAATTTTTTAAATCAATTTTAGGTCATTATCTATAGTTTTTACCATTACATGCATGTTTTAGTGTTTTAAAACACTAAAAAAGTATTTAAATTCATCATAGGAAAAATGTAATTTGAAATTAAATTTCATAAGTTCCTATAAATTTAAATTAGATCTATTGTAATTTTCCCAATATTTTTAGGGAAATCTGACACTGTTTTCTTAGTTTTGACCCCGTTCCACTTGTTTTTACAACATTTTATACATTTAAGTAGTTTTTATTGAGTAATTCCAACCACACCACACATTAGATTGACATGTTTAATGTGCATACATGTAAAAAATCTCATAAGTGGTTTTATAAATATTTCAAATCAATATGATGTCATTTTTTATGGTTTTGACCATTCCACACATTTTTCAGTGTTTAAAAACACTAAAAACACATTTACAACCATCCTAGGAAAACTATAAGTCAGAATGATGTGCCGTCAGTTATAATATTTAAAAATTAAATATATGGTCAATTTACCATGATTTATGGTCAATACGATGTCAATTTCTAGGTTTTGACCCCCCATCACTTGTTTTTAACAGCTTTTGTACATTTAAGAAGTGTATACTGAGTAATTATGACTATACTGCATGTCAAATTGATATGTTGTCTTTGTGTACATATCAAAAAAATTACTCGGTGGTTTCCTCATGATTTGATATTAATATGAGGTTTCTTTCTAGGGTTTTTATAATTTCATGCACATTTTAGTGTTTTAAAACACTAAAAACCCATTTACGATCATCTAGGGAAAACTGTAATTCAGAATGACATGTGGTTGATTTCTTCAAGTCATAAATGACTTATGGATTGTTGTGATAAAGTATCAATACAATACAAATGTGTTTTAACAGGTTTGAGTAGGTCAGTTTCCATTTTACTAAAATGAATGTCAATTTTAAATAAAAATACACACTTAGAGCCATAACATGAACACCGTATATTGGATTGAGGGGAGTTTGATTCATATATGTCACAAATGACTTATGAATAATTTTCCTAAAGTATCAAAACAATATAAATGTGTTTTCTTGTTTTTGAGTAGGTCATTTTTCTTTTTTAATAAAATTGATTTAAATTTTAAATAAAAAACACACATAGAGTCATATTGGTCACAACATGTGTTGTATTGAGGTGAAGCTAATTCATAAAATTATGAAATAACTCATAGACCATTTTCCTAAATTATTGAAAAAATATTAATGTGTTTTCCTAGTTTTGAGTATTTCACATATCTTTTTAACAAATTTTCATTTTAAATAGGAAGCATACAATATGACTCATACCGATCATATCATGCATCAATTTTATGTGATAGAGATTCCTACACATCAAAAATGACTTATGAATTGATGCCATAAATTATCATGAAAAATTGAGTTTTTTTATCTATTTTCTATGAGTGACACTTTTTGAACTAAAATTTCAATTTTAAACTCAAAATAGACACATTGAGTCATTTTGAGAACATCATGTTTTAGATTGAGATTTAGATGGTTTTTACTTATTGTTTCGACCCGATTCGCATCGTACTGGGGGTCGACAAAGTGGCCAGATGGATAGTGACCAATTTTTCATTATTATGAAGGGTTTCATGTCCAGTAGGATGTCCTCATATAGTCTTCAAAAGGTTTATTCATGTAGCTAGAGACACCCAATAACCCTTTTATCCATGATTCATGGACAATCGTTTCAAAGGTAGGTGCTTGTTGGATAAAAATTTGGCCAACGACACTTAAGGACTCTATTGGTCAATATGATGAGAGTTCAGGCTCATCAAACCCTTTTTGGGGGAATTATTTCCTAATCCAAGACTCTCTAATAGATTTATTCATTGTTCACATATTTTTGAATCCTTGGTTCTTTCCCAAGCATGTGTCCGCGAATGACCCCTAGGTTGCAAGATCATCAAAAGGTATGCACATATTTAAAATCCTATATAAGTATCATAGGCTATACATTGATGAATAAACCTGTATGAATTTTAGGTTCTTCATAGATGTTACACTTTTATGGACATATTAATAGTTCTTCATTATTTTATCTAGATGATGATGATTTAAGATGTACGATGAGATGCTCTAGAGTTTATTATCATCTAGTGGAGGAATACCGATTATTCTAATGTCCATATCAAACACCTAGTAAGGAATTCATATGTATCATTGTGATAGGAATCATATTCCACATAGTACAATGTTTCTTTACAATACATCTCACCTTTTAAGGTTGTGTGACGATTACCCACCCATTCAGTTTAACGTTACGTGGTGAGGACATCCAGGTAGAAGATGCCTAGTTAAGATTTCATGTGGGACTTATGCTGAAGCAGCTAGAGATATGGTCTTCTATGTAGATATGAACCTACTAGGGATATGGACCAAAGAATATTAGGGGGGTTTGGGTGTTGGGATAGGACCTAAGGGAGGCTTCATATGTATCCCAATTGGTTGGGAATCAAATCCCTCGTAGTTTGGTTGGGTGGGGATTATGTGTTAAAGCTTCCAACTTGAGGGGATATGGTTGGTACATACACCATAGAGGAGGACTATTTGATCTCAAGCTTCAAAAGTGCATCCTACATATCCTGGTTGGAGTATGAATTAGAGTTCTAATAGTTCATTTGGGTTTGACACTTATACTTTGGAGGAGGCCGGTGTTTCTAGAATCATGAGGAGGATCTAGACTCATGATGATTTGGAGGTTTGGTTGGGGCTTACACTTAGAAGGATGCCCATGTTTTGGGGTTATGTGGGAGTCATGATCACCATCGACCTCTATGCCCATGTGAGATATACTCAGTGTGAGAAACAAGAGGATTCAGTAGATCTGGAGATCTCAAGCCCCACATCATCTTCTAATATATGGTACTAGAGACCAAAGAGAGGGGGGGGGGGGGGTCTTTGAATGTGCCAATTTTCTCTCTTGTGTTGATATCTAGGATATTCACATCTATAAATATATCTGGATATGTCTTGGGTTGATCCTAAGAGGATCCATAGCACCACCTCCCATGGAAAGGTTAGGGGCTTACCTTAGGGATAGTTCCTTGAAATGACTTCTGGGAAAGAGGAGTAACATTTATCCTCGTCAAAGCGAAATAGATCATGATCCCTTTGTATTTTCACTATCTCTCATTGAATTAAATATTCATTTATTACCCTTGATCCCTCAAATAAGGAGGTTCACATGAGTATTCCAAGGTTGGGCCCCGAGTATTCATGGGAATGTAAGCTTAATAACATTCCGGGGGTCCACACCCTTCTGAGGGTTACCCACATGAATCTTCTTACCATGGGTATGTAAACTCAAAAGGATTCACTAATGCACACAATGATTTTATCATACGGGTCTGGTGGCTTTGAAAGGGGCTTTGGCTATATGCCGATATACTAGTTTGCGGAGAGGATTCGAAGGATGTGATGGAAATGGAAGGGCATGATCCGGAATAGAATTTAGAAAACCTGAAGGTACCTGAAATTGTGTAACATTTTCTTTTGTGGGGTGGGGTACCCTCCACATAGTGCATTGCTAAGCGGGTGGAGGGGTCGTTCGCGTATTGAGGTGGTACGTAGACTTGGATTCCTTCCACATACCAAGGTGTTATGTGGACATGGATGTGGTCCGCATACCGAAGTTTTACGCGGACTCGGGTTCCATCTTTATACTGTGGTGGAATATGGTGATGGAGTCCAACAATGTAGTGAAACACTACGTGGGGTAGGGTTTTGTCTATACAACAATGTGATATGATGTACGTCATATTGGAGTGGGGCATTGGTCCTGCAGTTCAAGGGAAGTTCATTCGTGAAAGGAGTATGGTTTGTGGTTCTCCAATTAGGATTGCGGTTTTCCAATAATATTATAATTTATTATTTTTATGGTGTCTTATGGGTTTATACCTGCTAGAAATCATTCGCAATTCCATACTTCATTGATCATTTTCCTTCAAAATCTTCTATCTGTAAAATCCAAGCTCTCTGAACTGAATCCTCTCTCATTTTTTCTTAAACCCCTCGAGGTCATTTTATAGAGTCCTGAGGAGGATGTATATATGGTTCATGTGACATCATTTGTGGAATCCCATGAAGAAATAACTCATCCCATGGAAGAATCGGTCAATAAATATTTGAGTGGCTATGGTTTGTGTTGGTGGAAATCACTACCTCAATCCCAAGAACAACATACTTCACAGGATGCCACCGGCCTCACCTCATCTGCAAACTAAGTTTGCAGGGAATGTGTACTGGGGTTCACCTCTTCATAAAATTTTTCACAATGACACAGTTCATGGGGTCATGGATCCATTCTTCATTTATCCCGTAAATTAGCCTGGTTCTCTGTCCAATGCCTCACGAGCTAGCATTTCATGGGCTATTTGCATACTATTTATTTCACAGGAAATACCATTCGTATAAAATTTCTAGAAATCAGTATGCTGATTAGTTTGGTCCTTTTCAAAATTCTATTTTTTAAATATTCTTCTCAGATTTTTCATTTAATCTACATTGTATTCCTTTATCAAATTTATGGGAGAATTTTTCTTCCCTTTGTAGAGTTTTTAGGACCCTATGAATTCCCCCCCTCGAAATAGGTTCTGATCAGGATGAAGAAGAGTATATTCTAATGTAGAAAGAAGTCCTGAACTAAACTAGTTTCTAGTAGAAATGTGGACCCGATGGTAGACCACACCTATATATAGGATGGGGACCATTTCATTTGATATTTATTGTAATTGTTAGGGAAAATTTCTCCACAAAGTGCTCTCGGCTTTCCCTAATTCTATGTACCAATTCCTTTATGAAATATGTATCCATGAACTATGTTTCACATTCCATGAATTAGAAAATCATATCTGTCACTCTCATCTATGAACCAACCTTTGAAAATTTAAAATGTAAGTTTGAACTACAGTGTAGTAAGACAACATGTGGTGTTCCTACTCTTCAAACTAAACCTCAATTTGGAAAACAAAACTTTAACTTTCCAAATCAAACTTTAAATCTTCGAGTTGTAAATTTTTGGACAACTGCATAGCGACGATCGATGCATGAATCACCCATTTAATGAACTAGGCTTGGTTTTCTAACCAATGCTTCACGGGCCAACATATTACGGGGAATTCCATGTACTGTCATTTTTAAGGGAATGCATTTTGAGAATATTTTCTAGGTTTCAATATGTGGATCCTATGTATGCAGACTTCTTGTAGTACCTTTTCAATTTTGGTCTTTTCCCAAGAATTATGTTGGGATGACCCTTTTGTATGGTATTTTTAATATAAGATAATGGTTCTTCCTCTTATCTCAATATGAGTATCTATGAGGATAGAATTTATGGTTGAGAATTATAAAGACAACCTTTGTTCCTACATCATTCCTCAAGAGGGTATTCTTATATACATTCTTTTTCTAGAGCTCATGGATTATCCGATATCTTTTTAGTTTCCTCTATACAATTTATTCCTCCAAGATGATGTTCCCCTACCATTTTCCATTAAAAGTAATCTTATTATTCTCCTCGAGGAATCCTGAGGGCATGATCAGGCCAATATTTCTTCAATAGGAGAACTTGTAACTTCTTTTACTAAATAGAACATGTTCAAAATGAAAGGCCCTACATGAAATCAATGTAATAATTTTCATTGTAACACATCTTTTAGGTTGTTCATCTAGGAGTACCCATCACTTTTCAATCTTTCTCGAGGGAATCACAATGGGGGTGGAGTGCCAAATAGGACTTTCGATCTGGAGGATGCTTCCCTGATCAGTGGGCATGGGAATTCTGAGTGCATCAAATTTGTTTGGAGTCCCCTTTCCAGTTGGAAGAAATAAACTTGTACCAAGAAGCATGGGTTTCCAAATTTTCAATCTATTCACTTGTTCAGATATCGATCTAACTACTTATCCATTTTTTTTCAAGAACCAATACATTCCACTTATTGAATGGGGAGGTGGGGATTAGATTATGGGACATCAATCAACTCGGAGGGCTTCCCATTCTAGGAAACATGTATGTTGAGTCTCTTCTAGAAGCCAATTACTGGAGGAATGTCGAACAAGTATCTCCTTTGGAAAGAAATGTTTTGGTCATGGTTGAGGGATTACTCAATCAATCCCTCCATTCTCATTATTTTATTTCATTAGAATATTGGATCAGGCTGTTCTTGCAGGCAAATGGTCCTAGGATGAGGGTTCTTTACAACCAGACTCACCCGACTCAACAATCATGGAAAATCATGGGCTCATACTATGCCACCCTCGAGGAAGGTAGATACGTCACCCGGGGGTATAAAATTTGGTCAGATGTACCTCCCGATCTTATATTGGCAGGTTTCATTAATATGTTTTTGAGTGGATGTATTTTCCCCTATCTTACTAGTGTTAGGGATTGTACTCTGATGATGGTAGCCACATTGGCAGAGTGAAAACCCATTAATATGGTCATTCCTACCCTTTCCCAAATATATGAACTGTTAGAGAAGATACATGAAGGGAAACCCCCACATTGTCTTAGCAGGCCATTTCAATTTTTGTATGGTTGGATGACATATCATTTCCACTGCTATGAGTATCGGCATACTAAGATGGTTCCTCATTCTGAATTTCACCATGAACTTCTCAACATTGCCATAATTTTTCCCAAATCGTTGAGTATTTCTGATGAAATTAAACTACTGAGTGAGGTTTCTTAGTTTTCTTTCACACCTTAAGTTGAGCCCCATGGATCCATGATGGATAAATAAAGGGTATCTTCGAAAGAGCATTATTATATCATTGCACATAGGGAAGGAGTTTTATTTTATCACATAGATAGGGTAACAATCTGCGAACCCTATGCTCCTCATAGGTTTTACAAGAAATTTTGATTCCTTCAATAGGTCACACCTATCCCTGTTATTCTATTTAAGGGGGAGTCACATCTCGTGATTCTTCTCCAATGGTGGATGGAAGTGATGAAGAAGGATACTAATGTGGAAGTTATCATTACTATCACATTATCCTCATCTTACATGTAATTAGAGTATACCCAATTGTGGGTAGCTTGCTACCCTGATAGGGCATTGGTAAGTCCAGTTCGATAGGTTCAAAGTCCGTTGGTTGTTTCCAATCCATTCCCAACCCTACCAGTTGCGCTATCTGTTTCCCTCCCTATAGTGAGAAGTCATTATACCCACCGTCACATGTGTTTGGAAGGGGCTTCACCCACACAACCCATCTCTATATAATGCACATTAGATCCCGTAACTTTGACTGATGTTGTTCATGGTCCTACCGAAGATGGTTCGAGTGGTAAATCACCAGGTGTTCTTGAAGTTGATGCCAGCCCCCTCATTTACTCTTGGAGACTAAACCATCTATTGGTAGGGAAATTCCCCCTACTTGGGTGACTCATATCAGAGCTCTTCTATCTAATATAATGATGCTTCTTGATTTCATACTTATTGTGGTGGAGTAAGACCAAGATTCTGATGCCATTAGAAGGTATTAAGCTGAGTGAAAATAGGAATGGTGTAAAATCTATATGATCACCATGGAAACTCCCCAAACAAACTTTTTTAATGAGAAGGATAACTTTCAATGGCTATTTTTTAATCTGGGATCAGAAGACTTTGATTACTGATGCCTGCATCTCTTTATGTACAAAATTATTATAGCTCGAGAGGATCTCACTACTTGTGAAGATGACCTCACTCAGTTCAATTATTATAACCACAAATCTCATACTTGTGGGGATATTACTAATGAGTTGCATCATATGGAGGTTGAGGAAGCTAGTTTAGATGACCAAGTGATTTCCTAGATGAAGGAACTACGCAAGTGCAAGGATCAGATGGACCTACTAAAAGCGCAAATGGCATCATCAAGGGATGATTATGAGTCCATTAAACAAAAATGGTGAGACCTCTGGAATGTTATGAAGTGAGTATTCCAAATGGTTGAAGATGAAGCTGAACGAAAGGATTCATTAGAATAGTCCCTTGACAGCCCTCATAGGGAAGTTATCGACATGATAGAAATATTATGTTAGACCTCATTGTAATCCATTAGGCTTCCCTACATCACCTTTATTTTGACATTGGAGAGAGACTCTGGATTGTGGACCCCCCCACTCTCACTTATTTAGATAAAATGGAATTTTTTTGATTTCTAGTGTTCCCCATTTACCTTTTCCTACAATATCAACCATTTAAGATCAACTACATTTTAAACCAAAATCTCAACAATATATTGATTTGAATCGTAATCCGGGATAAGTAAAATAATCAAATAATGGTTTAATTTTTTCCTAAGTGGAGGGACTCAGTAATCACTGTTTGAATCATGCTAGGGTAACATGGAAACCCCTATAAACTTTGTTTATTTTTTTTCATTACATAATTTTTTCCTAAGCCTATTATGGTGTGGGATTAGTGGGTATAACTTGACATTTTCTTAGTCCACCCTTTTTTGGGTTTTGACCTAACATGATTTTCATATCTTGATGATTTTTTGATTGCTCGATGTTTTTCCTAAACCGTATGTAGTATAGGTTTAGCGAGATGATACTCAACTTTTGTCCAGGGTTCCCTTTGCGGGTTTTCACCCTAGTGAGTTTTGTGTCTTTTTCATTAGAAGGTTAAAGTATTTTAAACTGAACTATAATTATTGATGTTTTAGGTCAAACAAATTTAACCATGACTTGCATGGAAAGGGCCCTGATTTAGGATTTATTAACTGAGAATATCCTGAAAACTTTCTAGTAGGGATGGGGGATTTTTCATGACCTTGATTTTTAATTTCTAGATATGGGACATGATATGGGGCATGAAATCCATATGGCATATGAAAGTAGGAAAGCCTCTACTGAGTACTAATTTTACCTTGGTTGATAGGCCATTGTTGAGGGAAACATATATAGAACCGTTAAAGAATTGTGCTCATAGTCAAAGAAAGGTGTCCACATGACACCAGCCATCCATTTCCGATGGATAGGAAATTTGTATAGAATTTTGGATATGTTTCATTGTGGAGTGCCAAAGTGGGTGGACTGTTAAGGGAACCATTTCTGAATTTAATAAGGATATTTTTATTTTATTTGGATGAGAAAACACCCCCACACAAATTTGAGTTGTGAAATGTAGGTTTAGTGCATTTTATTTACATCTTACAACAAGTAAATTTGAGATTTGTTTTGAAAAATAATTTCACTATGACTAGAGGAGGGTAAATGATTCATATTTTCTACATTTTTTTGACTAGAAATGTCCTTTATCTCCAGGTATTGAAATTGGGAAATATGTAAATCGTAATCCAGGGTGTTTTGAAACCAAGAAATGAGGTGAGAAAAAGATTTCATAGGTGAGTATGGAGATAGGAAAAGAATCTCTTGAGGATGAATTTACCTTTGGTTGACTGGACATTTTTGTGGGAAACATATGCAGATTCGCTGGGGCATTATGTGCATAGTAGAAATAAGGTGTTTGTAAGACACTTTTCATCTATTTCCAATGTCCAGGGATGTTTATGGGGACTTATACATTTCTGTATATAAATTATATTGTGTTAATAGGGGTTATTGATCATGAAAAGGGTGAATTTTATGTTTAACTTTACCGGGAAAACTAGGAATAAGTGGTGGCATTTTTATCCTATACATACGAGTTGTTTCCTTATATAGGTATGATCATTGAACAGAAACGGATGGGACACTTCTGTTTCATGGCTGGATCCAACATATGATATTTGGATTTCACTAAATATCCTACGATTATAGGAATAAATCTATACATACTTATTTAAAGGATCATTCCTATGTGAATCTGATTCACACATATGGATGGGGCATTTTTGTTTTTGATATGGATTCTCTAATGAGGAAGGGAATGTGTCGAAAGTTTCTATGTAGATTAATTTCTTATACATGTTCATGAGGATAAATACCCTTTGATGTGACCTAGTCTAAGGATGAGTACTGGGTATCCAGTATCATGCAGTTTAAAGGCCATGAGATTAATACATTCATATAGAATCCCTGAGTATCTGGAGGGTAATCGAGCTAGAAGTTTCTAACATGTCTAGGATGTGGGTAGGTAGGAGAGTGTAAAACATTGTTTCAAGGGCTCTTGGATCAAGATAAATGACATGGGGCATGAAATCCATTAGGTATACAAAAGTGGGAAAATCCGCTTATTATGACTAATTTTCCCTTGGTTGACATGTCATTGTTGTGGGCAACATATGTAGAGCCACGAGGGAATTGTATTCATAGTCAAACAAAGATCTCCATAAGTCACTAACATTATATTCCCAATGGACATAAAGGATTATGAAGATCCAAGATCACTCAAAGAATTAAGTTTGATGAATGGAGAGAGTTGGTTTGGATATATCAAAAACACTAAGGCTATGTTTTTTCGAAGAATTGGGAGTCTCTCTACACAAATTTGACCTGTATGTGAGGTGGGAAATTTTGACTCCCTTTTCAGATTGAGGCCCTGTTTTGAAGATCCAGGTTTCCCAAGATCAAATTCCCTACACACGATTGGTCTGTTTGTAAGGATTGGATGCACTTTAGCTATATTTGGGGTACCTTTAAGTTTAATGTTATACGGTTAGGACTTTAGGTTTCACAATTTGGAGGGGAAAACACTAATATTCCTTTTAAATTCATTCCATTAGGGTTGGTCATTTTAGATTTATTCTCCTTGGCTCTGTGGGGATTCCCCTACTAAAATTTCAAATCCCCCATGAGCTATGATCAGTTTGAGAAATAAGGGGCAACATGGGTTTCACTCAACCACCTTGGGATGGAAGGATCAAGGAAAATAGAATTATTGTTCCATGTAGTTTAACATCATGTGGTGAGGACGTTGGTGACTCAATGTGAATGATCTAGATATTGTGGGTCCATGTAGTTTTAAGTCTTGCAGAAATGACATTGATAGAATAGTTTAACGTCATGTTGAAGGGACGAAATATAAAAGGGATCATGCGTAAATATGAGATAATTAGGATGAGATATTCCTGGTATGCCCTAGAAATGAGAGGGGAAAGAAGGTTTAAACCATGATTCTATGATCCCTTGAGTTAGGAAGGATGAGGCGAGGATTATGAGTCAATAGACATATGAAATTAGGAAAAACCTATTTTGAGGATGAATTTTCCCTTAGTTGACATGAAAATTGTGTGGGAAATATATATAGAGTCACCAGGTAATTGCATGAATAGTCAAACAAAGGTGTATACAAGACACTATCCATCCATTTTCGATATCCATGGGTTATTATGGGGATCAGAAATTTCCTGGGGCATGGAGTTTCATGGATGAAAAGCAGATGTTTTGGAACATTAGAAATATCTAGACCATGATTAGTTTTATGGTACAAGATCTCATACATTGATCAAATTAATATGTAAAGGGAAGCATGGTATTTTGACACTTTATGGATGTAAGAGACCTGATTTGAAATCCCCTAAATCTATTTTCATTTCACATGTAGGGGGTTTAGGGGATTTATTTAATTTCTTATTCTACGTGGCTGGATCTGGGATTTCAAGCTCGAGTTTCGCTACATATCTCATTATAATGAGAATCAAGCCACAAATAGTTCTTGATATAACTTACAGTTTAATTTCATGTGGTTAGGACATATTTGGGCATGTAGTTTAACATTATGCAGTTAAGACTCATGTATTTCCCTATGAAAGTCTAGAATATATGTAGGTGAGGAATTTGTTTCATGGTGGCTAGACCTGGGAAGGCACAAGTGTCACTACATGTCCCATTGATGGATAGGAATCAAGGCACATGTAGTTATTATAGCCCATATAGTTTAACATCATAAGGCAATGACAAAATTGAACCAATGCGAAAAGGATGAGGTGAGAAAAGTTTCAGGTTTGAACCATGTGGAGGTTTCCCACATATCCATCTTAGTTGAGAATCAATGTCCGTATAGTTTTGAAGACATGTTCCCTGTGCTGGTCTGACCATGCACATGAAAGTAAATGTTTTTGTTGATTGGTGGATGAAAAATGATGAAGGATCTAGGCATCGCTTTGTATTCTGCAAGGGTAGGAATCTAGCCATATGTAGTTCTTGAAAAAATCCCCATGCCCGTCTAACATGTTCATAGAGAGAGGGGAATTTTTTACCATTTTTTAATGGGCCTATAGTGTACTTGTATCTTCTTTTCGTCTGGGGAGAAACCTCTACCACTATTCATAATCTCATGTGAGCTATTCTTGGCGTGATAAACAATAAATATATAGGGTATCCTATCATGATGTAGAGGTAGTTTTGAGTACGATATATGAATTTTGTTACCATGTACTGGTTGGACGATGACTTAGGGTCAAGGTGTCTCTACGTATCCTTTGAGGGAAGGAATCAAGCCATATGTACCCTGTAATGATCTAACCTATCCACATGGAGTGGGGGGGGGGGTCATTAATTTTTTTATGGAAACTAGATCTGGAAGAAAGATCATAGTGTCACTACGTATCCGATCGACCGATGGGAATCAAGTCATACATAGTTATGTAGCATGGCATATTAGGTGATCGATGCCGAAGGCAATGTCCCCTCAGGTGTGAAAATTTTTGGGGACATGCAGTTTAACATCATGTGGTAAGGACGTAGATGTTAAAAATTTTACCATCATGCATCATGGAAAAAGATGTTGGGCAGTTTAACGTCATACAACATGGACGACTTCTTCATGCAGTTTATTGTCATGTGATCAGGATGCCTTTCATATAGTTTAACATCATGTGGAATGGATGTTCCATCATCTAGCTTAATTCCATGTGATTAGGAAAAATTCCATATAGTTTAACATCATGTTTAATTAATGTCTTTCGCCATGAAGTTTAACATCATACAGTTAGGAATCATGAATTTCTCTCTACAAGTTTGACATGTATGCAGGGAGAGGGGCATTGTTGATTTTGACTGGTGGCTAGACAAGGATGTAGAATCTAGGAATCACTATGTATCCCATTGATGAATGGTAATCACACCATATGTTTTTCTAAGATACACTCTCTATGCCGGTCTAACCTATACATAGAAAGTCGGAGACGTTTTACCTTTCCCTTGCATGAATCTGATTTATGTGCGATAAGTCATTATACTAGAAAAAATGGTCACCATGCAGTTTAACATCTTTAGGTAAGGATGTGGATTCTAAGAAGTTTAATATTATACATCACGAACACATATATCATTATTCAATTTAACATCTTACAACTATGATGGGGATGTTAAGCATTTTAATGTTGTGCAGGATGGATGAATTCATTGTGTAATTTATTGTCAAGTGATTAGAAAGTAATGTCATTATTTTTGATACATGAAGTATTTATTTAGAAACCTAGAATTGGTGGGATTTTTGGTGAGTTTTCCATCCATTGAAATCGAGTAATATGATCTATTGGAGTAAAATTTGTGTATTTCATATGGTCCTTCCCATTTCAGCTCCAATATTAGAGGCTTCTTCCTGTGTATCATCAATGTTCCGAGGACCAACACCATTTCTCATTTGAGTAAATATTAGAGGTGAACATTCTTATTAAAGGCTCATGAAATCCAATTTTGGTAGACTTTCAAATGGTGAAAATTGTGAAATATTTTCTCATCCAACTAATCCCTCTTAGCAAACCATTTTCGGGATATATCATCTATAGATAGTTGATCACAGACAGTGATGCAGAGAAATGGAAGTTGAACTTCAATGGGTAGAACTACATTCATCTTGTATACTAACGAGTATGGGGTTACTTGAGTGGTTGTGCGGGTTGTGGTCTTGTAAGCCCAAAGAGCATGGAGGATCATGTCCGGTCATGATTTCTTATACTTTTCGACCATCTTCTAAAGTATATTGGATAGAGACTTGTTGAATGCCTCTATCTTCCTTTTGGCCACTACATGTTTGCAGTATGAATAATTGGATTTGATGAAATACTCCTGGTATAGTTTGTCCAACTTAATAGAGTAGAAATCGGTGCCATTGTCTGTTAGTCTTGTATGAGGGACACCACACATCGGGATGATGTTACATTTCACAAATCTAACATTGCTTCTATTCCAAACCTTTTTGAGATGTATAGCCTCTTCCCATTAGAAAAATAAGACATTTTATGTGTGAATGTATTTGAATTATCTGGCCGTGGTAGGAAGGTATGGTCCCATGACATCCATTCCTTATATGGAAAATGGTTAGGAGAACTTAACTATGTGAAGCAACTTTGGGGGTTCATAAATGAAATTGGCATGGACTTGATAAGAATGGAACATTTTGTTGAAATTGGAATAATCCTGCATCATGGTGGGACAATAGTACCCAAGACATCAAATTTGATGAGAGAATTTGGATGCTAATTGGTGTGACCTACAAGTTCCGACATACACTTCTTTCATGATGGTTATGGTATCTTCTCCATCAATTCACCTGAGAAGGACTCTATCAAGCCCTAACTTGTAGACAACCTTTTGTTGATATGTACTATCGTGCAATATGAAATTGACTGCTCATATTTGGATTTGTTTCCTTTTATCCCTATCTAATTGGAGTTATCCCTTTTGGAGATGGTCTAAAATGGGAGACATTCAGACAGCGGTATGACCATACAATTCAGATATGGGACTGATCTTGTTGATTTCTTACATATTATTCTGAACATATGGTAAAACCATTTGGAGGTGGGAAATTCGGATGACCGATTCATTCAGATCTGGATCATCCAGATATAGGGATGCATTTGATAATGCATTGTCATGCACATTCTGTGACCGAGGGAGATAAGATAGTTTCAACACCAATGAGAATTCTTCTATCAATTCTCAGACATGGTTCATCAAAAGGATCATCTACTATTTTTTGATATTATAATAACCATTGACTTTCTGGGTGACCAATTCTGAATCACCTTTTATCTTCAAGTGTTCAGCTTTCACATAGAGTTCTATTTCAAGGCCTATGATGTAACACCCCAAGCTTCCACGATACGTTTCCCTTTGAATAACGTAATAGCTTGCATTGTACGCAACTTGGAGTTTTAACACACCACGACCAATCAAACTATGCGATATGAATAATAATACCAACTTTTTGAAATTTTATAAATTTTATTTTTCAAAATGGACTTCATTTTTTAATTCAGAATATTGAAATTATCTTAGGGTGATATTTTGGTATTTTTCTAAAAATTATCAATTTTTTGATGAATAGTGAAAAACACTGCGTTATTGTTTAAAACTGACATTGCATTTAAATAATTAGTAATTTTATTTAAATTTATATTAGGTAAAAAGAGATACATAATACCTATATATGTTCATTGTAATTCATTAGAGTCATTTTATAATAATATTAGATATATAAATTTTTATTGAACATTTTATCGTATTTTACCCACCTTCTAGGCGCATTTGAAAATTTTTATAAACGTAATTTTACCACTTCCATGAATTGAATATAAAAAATCATAGAGACACAGTTGACATCAGGATGTAAAATGTGGTTCAATAAGTTGAAAATAATATTTGGTGAATAGTAACTTTTGTCTTTTATTTACCATGGTTAAAAGTAAATAGGGTAATTAAAGGTAAAAATGATATTATTATTACCCTAACACAAGTCCTAATTCTTTTGGATAAGTTTATTTAGACCAAAATCAACTTTAAGAATAAAATATGATCCTTTTGGTCCACTTGGATTAGATTAGGACATTTATTATTATTTTATTTAAGGAAGAGTTAAAAGTGTTAAATTCAAATTTTCATAACTAAAACATTTTTAATATAGGGTTACTCATAAGATAAATTAGACTATAAATATTAATTATAAATATAAATATATTTCCTACATAATGGTATTTTATTTATAATTTTTAGACATTAAATAATTAAATTTATTTATGACACAATGATGATGCAGTAATTACCTTATTAATGAAATATTAAAATAATTGATATTATAAATATCCAAATAAATATAAATTGAGTCTTTTTATGAATTTAAAGAATTTTATAGGGTAATATGACATGTTAGGGTTGATTAAATTATTTTTTTAAGTAATCAAGTTGTTAGGACTTTAACAAAAATCAAATACCAAATAGTGTCAAAATTAACATAAATGAGTTTTTAAAACAAATACTATATTATTAATTGATATAATATTCCTAAAACTACATGGTTTTGAAAAAGTAATTAAATAATAATATATATGTTAATAATGAACCACTTGAGGTTCCCTTGGTTTTTTATAGTAGATATTAACCATTTATTATAATAAATGGTAAAAGTTAAACTATTTAACTAATAGTTAGATCTAAAATTTATGGTTAATATGGTGACATAAACCATTCTAAAACCTATTGGTTGAGAGTTTTTCGACCCATCCCCTCCTTATACTAGAAATAAATCATTTTTGAGCCATTATAAACCTAATATGATTTTATAATAAAATAATGTTTCAAGATTTTTCTAAAGTGACCCCCACCTCTCTTATAAAAGGGTACTTCTCCTCTCAAAATAACACCTCCAAATCCATTTGGCTCAGCCAAAACCTAAACAAATATCCTCCCAAATACCCTCAAATTTTTCCTAGAGGTCTTACATTGATTACAAAGCCAACCTAAGGATCCCTTTTGATCAACTCAAAAGAAAAAACCCGAAGAAGAGGTAATAATTTCACCATCCTTTTTCAATGTTCTTTTCTTCTTCCACTTCCTCTTTATTTGTTTTTTACATACCAAAATAGTAACTCTAGTAACTTTTACATACTGTGATGTTATTATAAATATGATACAACCAAATTCATTATTCTATCCATCCTATGAATGAAAAGTCACCATACGTGCGTACGTATGGATTACCGTCTCCACATTGTGGCGTAGTTTATTTTTCAAACACTTCATTATTTGGATGGGTATAATAATGATTAAAACTGATTTAAATAATAAATATAACATGTTAAGTATTTTATATATATGATATAACATCCAATTATATATGATTTCACCTTCAATTGAATGATATTGTCGCTCGTGCGTATGTACGGATTACCGTCTCCACGAAGGCGATGAAATTCATTCCCCATCATAACCATTAAAGAATAATTTTCATTTTATAGTTAAAAATAATATGTTAGAACATAATATAATTATTTATATGAATCAAATACATATTATCCATAACAAAAATTACTTACGTAACAAAACATATAAAGGAAAATGAATCAGTTAACATCCAAAACAGTGATAATACTGAAATATTATTAACAAAGAAATATTAACAGATCATATATGATATCATATTTATGTATTTGGTTCTTTTATAATTTATTAAAAATTATTTAACTATTATAAAAGAGGTTAACATTCCCTCAATCAAGGAAAAGTACAAGGTAAGGGTTAATTCTACAATCTATTTATTATTCGAGGTTGTTTATACATGAGTATCTACTAGGACCTCTTTATCATCAACATCTGTGTTTCATAAAAATATATTTTAATTTTTTTTATTATTTTCTAGACTACATGTTAAATTCATTTATACCTTTATTTGAATTTTATAATATGTTTATAAATAAATCTTTTTGTTGAAGTTCCCAGTCAGGATCGAAGTATCACTGAGAGGGGAAGGGGTGAATTAGTGATATCTTTTTCTTTTTTATGTTTCCTTATTTTTGAAACAACCTTCGCCTCCTGTTTAAGAGTTTCTTCCTTTCTGAGCACACACAAGCACAGGAACAAAAGATTTACATGGTCCACTACTCAACAAGAGTAGCTACGTCCTTGGTATAGTACAGAAACAATCAAGTACCACACAATCCACTAGAAAAAAATCCTTTGATGTGGAATACAATGAGTAAGATATGCCCTTACACTCGTGTAGTACTTTGAAAACAATACAATAGTGCGTGTGCTCTATCTTAGCACAAATAAGGTAAAGTAATACTTCTGTTCTTCTTAATGAACTTTCAAAAATCAAATCTTTCAAAACAATTCTTCACTTTCCTACCCAAACGCTGGTAAGAACCTCCTGGTTCAAACTGCTGGCGCACCTCCCTACTTGTGTGCCACCTACTTGCACGCCACTCAGCTTGCATGCCACCTGCTTGCATGCCACTCATCTTGCATGCCTACCTACTTGTGCACCACTAACTACTTGCACGCCACTGTTGTGAACAAATCACAACTTGCACGCCACCATTTGATTATACACAACACACTTCTTCAAAAAAACCTCCCTGCTTGTGTGCCACCTGCTTGCGCGCCACTCAGCTTGCGTGCCACCTCCTTGCACACCACTCAGCTTGCGTGCCTACCTACTTGTGCACCAATAACTACTTGCATGCCAATATTGTGAACAACTAACAACTTGCATGCCACCTTTTGATTATACACAACACACTTCTTGAACACACCTCCCTTCTTGCACGCCTCTGACCACTTGCGTGCCACTTCTACTTGCACGCCACTCTGCTTGCGCGCGACCCTTCTTGCACGCCTTATAAATAAACCTCAACTTGTGCACCACTTTATCTTGTGCACCACTTTCTACTACTTTCATGATTAGAGCTCAAATTTTCTCTTAAGTTTTGATCATTGAAAACGAGGAGGCTAGTCGTCTATTTATAGGCATTTTGGTGACTTGCGCACCACATACACTTGAGAACCGTTCCTACTTGTGCACCACTCCATCACTTGTGTGCTGATCTATCACTTGCACGCCATTCCATCACTAGCGAGAAACTTTCTTTCCTTTTTCATATTTTGATATGATGATGTTGAAATATGACTTGCACGCAATATACACTTGCACACCTCTTATACTTGCGTGCCACACTTACGTGCCCCTTATACTTGTGTTCCAATTTTTGACTTGCACGCCAATATTTAACTTGCGCACCACTTTGTTTCCTTTGAAATATTTTGATGGGATGATCTTGAAATATTACTTGTGTGCAACATACACTTGCACACCACATATACTTGCATGTCACACTTGCGCAACACTTTTGACTTGCGCGCCACTTTCTTTCCATTGCAAAAAACACTTTTTTACTTTCCTTATCCTTCATAAGGCTTGCATCAAAATTTCTCTAAACTTATGATATTTGTGAAATAAAAATCAGCAAAGAATCATTATAGTTTTCATGGATTTTACAATGTGAATTCATTTATACTATTTTGACTAAAAAATACAACACTCTACAAAAAAACTCTTCAAACTTCCTTCTACATCCAACTTGGTCCCAACAATCACCCCCTTTGGATTTTTTTGTCAACCAAGATTCATAAATCACTGAAATTTGTAACCTGATGCAATGGATTACTTATCAAAAATTATAAGCCTAGGTGAGATAACTCATTGTAGGAAACAAGAATTATTGAAAGCCAAAACTGTGCTTCCTAAAAACATTAACTATGAAATTTCATTATCATATCTCCTCAACCTTCTTCAGAACATCTTCCAAGATTCTACCTCAACATTCTTCACTTCTTCAATTTTCCTGGAAGACAAAAACACTATTTCCTACCACCACTCCAACAAACAGTTAGAATAGTTCACACACATACATGCTGGATTCACAGCTTACCCACAACTCCCCCTTTATGCATGCTTCCATAAGGATAGATTTATGAAGCAATTATCCCTCTTGAAAACACTATCCAAAGGTAAGATGAGAGAGGGGATGGACACACATACCTCTCTGTTGATGAGAAGGAGGTTGGACACCCATGTTCAACCTCAATTTAGAAAATGGTTCCTTTGGCAATGGTTTTGTAAATATGTTAGCAACTTGTTCCGATGTAGGAACATACTCAAGCTTCAATTAATTCTTCTCTACTTGCTATTTGATGAAGTGGTACTTTAAGTCAATATGTTTTGAACGAGAATGTTGTACCAAGTTCCTTGTAAGATTGATTGCACTCTGATTATCACATCCCAAGAGTAAGGGTAGCTTCACTTCAACAAGTAGATCTTCCAACTGAGTCTTCATCCACAGAAGTTGGGTAGAAGATTGAGTAGCGGCAACATACGCAGCTTCATCCATGCTAAGAGTCACTGAATTCTATTTCTTTTTTATGCCAACTAATACAACTTTTCCCCAGAAAGAAAACTCCACCAGATCTGGATCTTCTATCATCAATATTTACTGCCCAATCATCATTTGAATACCCAAACAAATCAATATTTTCTACACCATCATACCTGATTCCATAATTTGTTGTGCCATTGATATATCTGAGAATCCTCTTTCCAGCAATTAAATGTGATTCATTGAGAGAACTTTGAACCTTGCACACAAGGTAATAGCACATACAATGTCGGGTCTTGAGGTAGTCAAATATAATAAACTTCCAATCAGCATTCGAAACTCTTTCTAATAAACTTTCTTGCCTTCTATATCTTTAGAGAACTTGGTTCCCACTGAAATTTGTGTGGAAACTGGTTTTGAATTTTCCGTGCTAAACTTTTTCATAAGTTCCTTAGCATACATATCTTGAGAAAGAAAAATGTGGTTCCACTTCTGTAAGATTTGAAGCCCAAGAAAGTATTTCATTTCTCCCTGCATAGACATATCAAACAACTTCTTTATCTCTTCAACAAATCTTTCACATGATCTTTCATCATTTCCATCAAAGATAATGTCATCAACATAGACAATTATAATGAGAGAAGACTCCTAACATTCCTTGATGTAAAGATTGCTATAAACCCTTCCTTTCTTGAAACTCATCTTCCTAAAGCAAGTATCCAGTTTGGAATACCATGCCCTTGGAGCTTGTTTTAGCCCATACAAGTATTTCTTCAGCTTACACACATAACTTTAATTTTTTCCAAAAATAAAGCCACAAGGTTGTTCAATGTAAACTTCATCATCAATATTTCTATTTAGAAATGTAGACTTCACATCCATTTGAAGAATTTTATAGCCTCTTTGTGCAGTAATAGAAAGAAATATTTTGATTGTTTCCAATATAGCCACTGGAGAAAAGGTTTCATCAAAATCAATGCCTTCAATTTGTGAATACTCTTTTCAAAACAATATTGCTTTATTTATTATTACTTTACCCTATTCATTTATCTTGTTCCAGAAAACCCACTTTGTACCAATAATGCCTTTGTTGTTTGGATTGGGAACAAGTTCCCAAGTATCATTTTTCCTTATCTGATCAAGATCTTAATTCATACCATGAACCCATTTTGGATTCTCAAATTCTTCATTTATATCATTCTGTTCAACTTTATAATAAAGAGAAGTACGTGTTATAGAATTTTTTGTTCTTCTTGTTTGAACCCTATGATGTTGATCTCCAATAATGTTCTGACCCTACACTTGTTTCCTCAACCTAGGATGATTTGTTTGAACTTAATCCTCATCACTTGAGATTTGTAAGTTAGATTCATATTCTTGAGTAAGATTAGTACAGTCCTTAACATTATTAGAATCGTTAACAAAATCTGCTATATTTTGCTCAACTTCTACACCAACATAAGACTATTTTTATTTATCAACATTTTCAACAACTTTTACATCTGAAGAATCAATAATTCTTCATATTTCTTTGTTGATACATCTATATCCTCTTCCTTATGGAGCATATCCAAGAAAAATTACATCATTCCCTCTTTTCCTAAACTTTCCAAGGTTTCCACATTTCTTCTTTATAACGCATGGACTCCCAAAAACTCTTATGTGTTACAAACTTTGAGTTTTTCCATAGAACATTTCGTATGGAGTCATATATGAGTTTTTCCTATAGAAACATTGGTTCTGAATATACATAGAAGTGATCATGGATTTATTCCAATAATAATGAGAAATACTATATTCTAGTAACATAGTTCTCCACATTTACACCAGACATCGATTCTATCTTTCAGCAACACCATTTTGTTGAGGTGTGTATGGTGGGTGAACTGAACTCATGTCAAATTCAATTCTTCTCAAGATTACTTTCAAACTCTTAATTATTATACTCACCACCATTATCAGTTCTCAACTTCTTTACTGAATACTCACATTCCTTCTCTGATTTCCTCCTAAAACTCTTAAAAACTTTCAGAGCATCGAACTTATGCCTCATGTACATAAAGAAAGTAATACGAGTGAAGTCATCAATGAAATTAATGATGTACTTATCTCTATTTGTTGATTTCTTGCTCATTGGTACACAAATATCATAATGTATAAGTTCCAAGGGTTGTTTTGAATGAATGTCAACTCTATTATACATAGAATTTGTAATATTCCCCTGTTCACAAATAGTGCAACACCAATCTCTTCTTCTTGATAAAGCAGGCATATCTTGATAACTTGCACATGTTTCTCTGACACATATATCCCATCCTTTTATGCCATAATTGATTTTCATCCACCGTTCCCATGTAACAAGACTTATGTACTTTACCAACTTGGAATAAGTTCCCTTTTTTATGTTGGCCTCTTATAACAACATCTCCATCATTTTAAATTTTCACAAAAAACTCATCTTTTATGAAGATAACATTGTTTCCCTCATCACATAGTTGTGAAACACTCATCAGATTATGTTTCAACCCATCAACATATAATGTTTTCCTAGATTTCATTTTTTCTTTCCCGATGATGGTTGATCCAACACCGTTGATCCTCAAAGACTCATCATTTCCAAATGTAACTATTCCTTCTTTAAAGTATTTCAAATTCTTCAACAAATTTAATTCTCTTGTCATATGATAAGAACACCCATTATCAAGAATCTATGGATGTTCTACTTTTTTAGCTTTCAAGACAGTTTAAACAACAAGAGCTTTTGTTTCTTCCTTTTCATTCTTCACCTACAGCTTCTGAGCTTTGTTAAGAAAATTTTGTTATGCTGGAAACAAAACAACACATCCCTTAACAAGATGTCCAGAATGTTCAAATATTGCACCAATATTTTCCAATAGTTGGAACTTATTTTCAACTTTCACACCATCGTTCTCAGATTTCTTCTGAACTTCCCTCTCATACTTACCTTTTTGAGAGGATTTACTCCCCCTCAAAACATATATTTCATAACTTGTGGAATAGTAGTAATGTTGTTGATTGAACCATAACATTTTTTCAGTGTATCTGAATCCACCAAAATACAACCAGTAACCATAGAATGAATATTTCCCTCTGAAACATTGATACTAACCGGAGTTGTGAACATGCTTCTCAACAACCTTCTTAATAGAACTCTGGTGACCGTTAACCTTCCTGTTTTCAGTCATAACTTTATTCTTCAGCTCATATTTTTGTTCAGACTTATTAGTACCAGAAGTATTATACATATTTCTGGACTACATATTTTTATGTACTTCATACTTTTCAGCATTTATGACTTTGGCCACATATATAGTCTTTCCATAATTTTTCTTATCAGAACTAGTTATGTCTTTCCTCTCAAACTTTGAAGGTAACTTTTGTAGATCCTTATTTGACTCATTTTTACTAGAACATTCACCAACTTCAGAGACAGATTGTTTGAAACTGATATTTATTTCTTTATATTTATAAATTTTCTGTTGGACATGTTCTAACTCTACTTCTTTTGCCTTCAGCTTTACTTCAAGATTATCGTTATAATTCTTTGCATTCTCAAGATAATTCTTTAGATCATAAATCTCCTTTTCAATCTTGATTTTATCATCAAGAAAACCTTATTGATTGTTTAATGTTGAATTTTCATCTATCAGATTCTTGTTTTCCTTCTCAAGCCTTCTGATATTCCTCAAACATTCTTTCAACTCTTCTTTAAGATGATATTCAAGTTGAGTTTCTTCTTCTTCAAAACTATGGCTCCTGTAATATTCATTATTCACTGCTGTAATAAAGGTATTCTAACAAGTTTTTTTAGTAAATGATTCCTCAGATTCGTCTTCACTATCTTCTTTATCTTAATCTTTAGATAAAAAGCTTCTTTGTTTTGATTTGAAGAACTTTTTATCCTTCCTCTTGGAAAAATATTTATCTTTGTTAGCGTGTTTCTTCCACGACATTCTTGTCGTTATGCCATCATCATCACTGTCTTCTTCTTTATTATTTTGAGGGAAGTTAGCCTCAAAGTGACCAACAGATCCATGCTCAAAACATTTCAAGAGAAGTTTACCATTGTATTTCCCCATACCTCTTTTCACATTCTTAGAAAACAAGGATAAAATTTCATGAAATTTTTTACATACCTCATCTTCAGAATCAGATTCACTGGCATCATTTTCAATGAGAGTCTTCTTTGACTTCTCTCTCTTTGCAGCCTTGAATGAAATTTCTCTATCAGATTTTGTTTTTCTCTTCATAGTCTTCTCCCTACTCATTTCATAAGTAATGAGAGTGATATATAAATCATCCAGAGAAAATGTTTCAAGTTATCTATCTTCTAATGAAGACACTTTGGAATCAAACTTGTCAGGAAGAATTCTCAAGAGCTTTTCAATAACTATAGAATCCTATAATGTTTCACCAAGAAATCTGATTGTACTAACAATGTCATTTATCCTGGTAAAGAAGTCCCCAACAGATTCAGATTCTCCCATTTTTAAGTCTTCATACTTTAACCTCCAGATTTTTAGTTTTTCCTTCTTCACTTTTGTATTTCTTTCATATATGTTCTTCAACGTATCCCAGATGACTTTAGCTGTAGGGACACCTTTCACTCTTAAAAACTCACTCTCAGAAAGAGATGAGAGTAAAGCATTTTTATCTCTTCCATCATTCTCAAGATTCTTCTTATCAGTAGGTGTAAGAGGAATCTGGTCATCAATAGGAGGAAATACATCAGTTTTAGTTTCAAGAACTTCATACCCAAGAGACATAAGATAAGGCATCATTCCATATTTACATATATGATAATTCTTTCCATAAAATATCAGAATCCCCTTACTGTTCATGCAATTCAGATTTTCTATCATAACTTCTCTTCAAAACTTCAGCAAAGAAAAAATGAAGGGAACCTTCCTCTGATACCAATTGAAGTTTCTAGTCAGGATCCAAGTATCACTAAGAGGGGGAGGCATGAATCAGTGATATCTTTTTCTTTTTATGTTTCCTTCTTTTTGAAACAACCTTCGCCTCCTGTTGAAATAGTTTCTTCCCTGCTGAACACACATAACCACAAGAACACAAGATTTACAATGTTCACTACTCAACATGAGTAGCTACATCCTTGGTATGGTTTGGAATCCATCAATTACAAAACAATCCACTAGAAAAAAATATTTTGATGTGGAATAAGATGAGTAGGATATGACATTACACTTGTGTTTCACTTTAAAAACAATCCAATAGTGTGTGTGCTCCCTCTTAGCACAAATAGGGTAAAGTAATCATTCTGTTCTTCTTAATGAACTTTCAAAAATAAAATCTTTCAAAAAAATCTTTAATTTCCTACCCAGAAGTTGGTAAGAACCTCATGGTGCAAAAATCTTGCACGCCACTCCCTACTTGCATGCCTCCCTGCTTGCGTGCCACCTGCTTGCGCACCAATCAGCTTGCACGCTACCTGCTTTCCCACCACTCAGCTTGCACGTCTACCTGATTACACACCACTAACTACATGCACGCCACTGTTGTGCACATATCACAACTTGTGTGCCACCTTTGGCTTATACACAACACACCTCATGAACACACCTCCCTACATGTGTGACTCTAACAACTTGTGCGCCACTTCTGCTTGTGTGACACTCTGCTTGCAGGCCACCATACTTGCATGCCTTATAAATAAACCTCAACTTGCGCACCACTTCATCTTGCGTTCCACTTGATACTACTTGCGCGATAAGAGCTCAAATTTTCTCTTAAGTGTTGAGAATTGAAAAATGAGGAGGATAGTCATCTATTTATAGGAATTTTGGTGACCTGCGTGCCACATACACTTGAGCACCATTCCTAATTGTGCACCACTCTATCACTTGCACGCTGCTCCATCACTTTCATGCCATTACATCACTAGTGAGACACTTTATTTCCTTTGTCATATTTTTATATGATGATGTTGAAATATGAATTGCGTGCAACATACACTTGTTCACCTCTTATACTTGCGCGCCACACTTGCACGCCCCTTATACTTGCACACCACGTTTTGACATGTGCGCCAATCTTTAACTTCTGTTCCAATATTTAACTTGTGTGCCACTTTATTTCCTTTGTCATATTTTGATGGGATGATCTTTAAATATGACTTGTGCACAACATACACTTGTGCGCCACATATAGTTGCACGTCACACTTGCATAACACATTTGAATTTCACACCACTTTCTCTTCATTTCCAAAAACACTTCTTTACTCTCCATATCCTTCATAAGGATTGCATCACAAGTTCTCAAATGTTATGATATTTTTGAAATACAATTCATCAAATCATTGTCATTGTTTTCATGGATTTTACAAAGTGAATTGATTTATACACTTTTTGACAACAAAATACAACACTCTACAAAAATAAAACTCTTCAAACTTCCTTTCCCATCCAACATGGTCCCAACATCCATCGTTTTCCAAACAAGGTCCTTTACGACCTTTTCAACTAAACTAAGGAAAGAATGTTTTTTTAACTTATAAGATGTGTGCAACTATTTTATGCCATTATAACACCTTCAAAGCTTCCCTTACAAGATTATAATAATATTTCCAAAATAAATGTCTTCTTTTATAATTATGTGACTTTTAAATGGGTTTGAAATAGAAAGAGGTATTTCTTTCAAATAGTTTTCATTTCATCTATGTCAACATCCTTTGATGAATTTTAAACTTCTTGGAAGTTGATTTATTATAATAATAATCTTCCATATTATATTGAAGGTTTTGTGATATGTTTGACTGTGGATGTGTTATTTTTATACTATTCATGATTTATGGATAAATTATTGACATTTTGTATGCTAGTTTTATATACAAATGTTTATGTTATGTTTAAAACTTTTCATATGAGGAATGCATTGGACTTGGTAAGTGACGGGTGGAGCCCGCTATAGCTCCTCGATGCATCGGTAGGTATCATGAGACAAACTAGTGTCTTGGTACAATTCCTTGACAAAATTTTAGTTGTAGTCTTGGCACGAGGTTTTGAATATGTGGTTATGAAGTATGGAAAAATGGATTACATCATTATGAAATTGGCTATTGATATTACATGTGATTATTAGACTAGTAGAATATCCATGTGAATAAGTAAATGGAATTATTTGTTTTATCTTTTCCATGTTATGCTGAAGTTTAAGTTTAAAAGGATTGTGTTTTAGACTTATATATTGCCTTAAATGTTTATACTTATTTATTAAAGTTTCTTCTATATTGTTATCCTTACTAGGAACTTGAGTTCACGCCTTTCTATGTTTTATTTTTCCCAGGATGTGAAGAAGTATTTTATGATTGACCTACAGGGATAGTCTAAGGGATATGAATGTGTTAAAAGGAGACAGTGTGGTTGTTTTTTTCATTTTAAAATGTAATGTAAAACATATGTATGTATCTAGTACTTCTAAGGATATTAAACCGATCAGTCTTTCAGGATTTAATCCCTTGTGATCATGCTAATGTTATGTCATAATGCATTGACTCTGGGTAACTGGGGTTAGAGAATTATATTTGGTATTATAGGAAGTTTAGTACAAACCTTGGAAACTAGATTTTGAAAAACTCTGATTAGAGAATGTTACCCTAAGATTAAATTTGAGGATTAGTATAGAAGAAATTCTATGAATTTTGGTAATGTAGAGATTTTGTGAGATTTAAAAGAAATAAATCCCTATCTAGATATGAGAAGTTAGTGGTAGCTCTGGAATAGATGTACCTAGGAGTGAAAACTCTGACAAGTAGTTTCGGGCTTGACCTAGGGTATCCTGGTACACGACAACAGGCCTTGCTGCACTCTTGGTTATGACACTCCCGGGGGATATGCTTAGGATAGTTCACTTTTTCTTTACAAACCATTATGAAGGATTTATGTGTATATACCTCCTCAAAGAAAACATTTTTATGATTATGTATTATATCCATAAACTGTTCAATTTATGTTATGTGTTTTACTAGTTTGGAATTATGTATTGCAATTCATAAACTAATCTAGTGTATTCCATTGTTTAGAAATGACGCCTAGTGGAAGGAATGGAAATAGTATCAATGCATGTAATACATGTAGGGATTTCCCTCATACTCAAGATAATTATAGTGGAGCTGGTGATTCAACTGGTGCTGATCAGCTTATCACCATACTGGGAAAACTCACTCAGGTTATGAATAATAACCTTACCCGTATGGATCACCCTGATCAACAACATGGAGGATCAATGTTAGACTGATTCATGAGGCAAAAACCACAAAAATTCAATGGTACTACCAATCCATTTGTAGTTGAGCAATGGATAAGTTCCTTATATAAAACATTTCATGCTTTGGGGAGTAGCGAAAGGGAAAAAGTGGTCATGGCAGTTTATCGCCTCACAGGAGATGCAGATCAATGGTGGTCATTAATTAAAAACACAAAGAAAGATGAAAAAGTGTCAAATATGGATTGGAGGGAGTTTTAAGATATTTTCCTAGAAAAATACTTTCCTCATGACTATCGAGCAGACATGGAAAGGCAATTTCTGAGTTTGAGGAAAAAGGAGGGTGATAATGCCGCAAAGTATGAGGCTAACTCTATAAGGTTAGAAAGGCATGTAGTAGAGAAAGGCCACCAAGCTCGTGATTGAAATGGAAATAAAGAGTCTTTCAATGTTGAATGCTAAAATTGTATAGAAATGGGTCATTATGCAAATGAATGTCCTAAGCGCCAAGGAAACTTACCTCAAAAAGGCCAAGCGAGCAAGGCCAAGCTTATGCAATCACTACTACTAAGGTTGAATCTCCAAAGGATAGGGTGGCAGGTAATTTAATGGTTTCCTCAAATTTATCCAATTCTTTATTTGATTATGGATCATTTTATTGTTTCATATCTTCCCAGTTTTCTAATAAAATTAGATATTTTCAATTTTATTTAACAAGGGAGTTGTCGGTCGAAACTCCTAAGGGAAGTATCATTGCAACAAAGTTTTATGTATCCGTCCCCATTAGGAATTATAAATGTTATTTATCCATTGATCTCATTGTCATACCCATGATTTAATTTGATATAATCCTCGGAATGGATTGGCTTTCGAAGCATGAAGTGAAAATTTATTGTAAAAAGAAGGAGGTTAAAATTTTCAATGATGATAAGGAGTACCTTATCTTTAGAGCAGAAACATTAACACCCTATTCTTATCTAGATCCACCCTTAGTACCTCTACTAAATTCAATTATTGTGGAGGAAGAGAATGAAATAACTATAGGTGAGTAAAATAATGTTTAAATAAAGGATGTACCTATTGTGCAAGAATATGCTGATGTGTTTGTAGAGGATTTATCTAGACAACCTCCAGGAAGATAAATTGAGTTTTCCATTGATTTAATTCATGGTTCAAGGCCCATATAGAAGACCCCTTATAGAATGGAAACTATGGAATTAGTATAACTAAAGAAACAACTAGAGGAATGGAGTAATAAAGGATTTATTCGCCCTAGTGTTTCTCTTTGGGGATCCCCTATTCTTTTTGTTAAGAAGAAAGATGGATCTATGAGGTTGTGCATTGACTATAGGTAGATCAATGCTATAAAAATAAATAATAATTATCCCCTACCTCACATTGATGATTTATTTTATCAACTTTATGGAGCTCAATATTGTTCAAATATTGAACTTCGATTTGGATATCATCAGTTGTGTGTGAAGAAGGAAGACATTTCAAAAACATCATTTCGAACCAGGTATGAGCATTACGAGTTAACAGTAATGCCTTTTGGGTTAGTTAATGTACCCTCTGTCTTCATAGATCTAATTAATAGAGTTTTCAAGGAATATCTTGATGACTTTATAGTGGTATTTGTTGATGATATATTGGTATAATCCAAAAGCTACGAAGATCATGAAAATCACTTTGACATTATTCTGAAAACTTTTAGAAGAAATAAATTAGATGGGAAGTTTAGAAAGTGTGACTTCTGGCTTCAAGATATATCTTTTCTTGTCTATATTGCCTCTAAGTATGGAATCTTTATCTATCCATCAAATACCAAGGCAATACACGAATGAACAAAATCGACGAGTATAAATGAGGTATGCAGTTTTATTGGGTTGGTTGGTTATTACCAGTGATTCGTCGAGAATTTTTTCCGATTGGCTAACCCATTAACCAAGATCACACTTAAAGGGGTTAAATTTGTTTGAAAAAAATAGTGTGAAGAATTTGTTGAATAATTGATGAAAATATTAGTCAATTATACTATATTGAATATACCATCGAGGAATGATGGGTTTGTTATTTATAGTGAAGATTCAAAGAAAGGACTTGGTTGTGTCCTTATGCAGAATGATAGAGTTATTTCCTACACATCACGATAGCTAAAAATTCATGAACAAAACTATCCCACTCATGATATTGAGTTAGAATCTGTAATATATACTTTGAAGATATGGAGACAGTATCTATATGGTGAAAAATGTGAGATTTATACTGATCACAAGAGTTTGAAATATATTTTCTAAAAAACAGAACTAAATATGAGGCAAAGGTGATGGCTCTAACTACTCAATTATTATGATTTTACTATACATTACCACTTAGGGAAGGAGAATAAGATGGAATATTCTTTGAGCAGAAAGGATCATGGAGTTTTGAACAATATGAGAGTTGAAAGGGATCTTATGTTCATAGATTTTGTAAAGATGAATATGGGAATAATCATGGAAGGTGAAACATCAATAATTTTTCAAATGGTAGCTAAACCATCTTTACTAAAAAGGATAAAAATTTCTCATACTGATGATGAGGAGTTTCAAAAGAAAATTAAAGCTATGAATGATGGGATATTGATCGAATTAATATATGAAGATAGGATTTTGAAATTTGGGAAGAGACTTTGTGTTCCTGACATACCTGATCTAAAAAGGGAATTGTTGGACGATTCTCATAGATCCAATTTCTTTATACACCTTGGTATCACTAAGATGCATAAATATTTGAAGGAAAATTTTTGGTGGGACAACATGTAGAGGGAGATTGCTGATTATGTGTCAAGATGTATGGTTTGTCAATAGGTGAAGGTTAGAAGACAACACCTTAGATGATTCATGGATCCTCTTCCCATACCTGAGTGGAAATGAGATGATATTAAGATGGACTTTGTCATGGGACTACCAAAGACTCCCAGAAGGAATGATGAAATATGGGTCTTTGTTGATTGTCTTACCAAGTCATCATATTTTCTTACTATAAGAGAAGATTTAACACTTGAACGTCTAGAAATACTATATATTAATTAAGTTGTAAGACTTCATAGAGTAACACTATCAATTGTTTCTGATCATGATCCCTATTTTACATCAAGATTCTGGAAAAGTATTCATAAGGCCTTGGATACTAAACTTTGTTTGAGAACTGCCTACCACCCTCAAACTGATGGACAATTAGAATAGACTATTAAAAACGTAGAAGACATGTTGAGATCTTTATCTCTTCACTTTCAAGGCATGTGGGATCAATATTTACCTTTGGTATATTTTTTCTATAACAATAGCTTCCATTCAAGTATTCAGATGGCACCATATGAAGCGTTATATAGAAAGGGATGTCGCACACCAACTTATTGGGATGATGTTGGTGAAAGAACACTCGTATGCCCAGAACTTGTAGAGGAAATAATAGAAAAGGTGATTTTTATCTAAACCCACATAAAAGTAGCTCAAAGTAAGCAAAAACGTTATTTGGATAACCAAAGGAAAGATTTGTAATTTCAAGTAGGAGATCATGTTTTCTTGATGGTATCTCAATGAAAGGGTGTTATACGATTCAGTAAGTAGGTAAAATTAAGTCCCATATGCATTAGACCTTTCAAAATTCTAGAATTAATTGGAGTGGTAACTTATTGTTTGGCAATGCCTCCAAGTCTCTCCAAAGTTCATGATGTGTGCCAAGTATCACTATTGAGAAAATACATGCCTGAACCTTCACATGTACTCACCCATGTGGAAATTGAAATAGAACCTGATATTTCTTATTGTGAAGAGCTTTTTAAAATTCTTGATACCAGAGAACAAGTGTTGAGAAACCAGACAACTCATTTGGTAAAAGTTATTTGGAGAAACCATAAGATGGAAGAGGCAATGTGGGAACCTGAGGAACTCATGATGAAGAACCACTCGAATATTTTTGTACAATAGTATTCTAGAAATTTCAAGGAAAATATTATTTGTAGGAGGGAATAATGTAACACCCCAAGACTCCACGATACGTTTCCCTTTGAATAACGCAATAGCTTGCATTGTACCCAACATGGAGTTTTAACACACCACAACCAATCAAACTATGCGATGTGAATAGTAATACCCACTTTTTGAAATTTTATAAATTTTATTTTTCAAAACAGACATTATTTTTTAATTCAGAATATTGAAATTAGCTTAGGGTGATTTTTTGGTATTTTTATAAAAACTATCAATTTTTGATGAATAGTGAAAAACACTGCGTTATTGTTTAAAACCGACATTTTATTTAAATAATTAGTAATTTTATTTAAATTTATATCAGGTAAAAAGATATACATAATACCTATATATGTTCAATTTAATTCATTAGAGTCATTTTATAATAATATGAGATATATAAATTTTTATTGAACTTTTTACCATCTTTTACCCACATTCTAGGACCATTTGTAAATTTGCATAAAACGTAATTTTAGAGCTTCTGTGAATTGAATTTCAAAAATCTTAGAGAAATGGTTGACAACAGTAAGTAAAATGTGGTTCAATAAGATGAAAATATTTTTTGGTGAATAGTAACTTTTTTACTTTTATTTACCGTGGTTAAAAGTAAATATGGTAATTAAAAGTAAAAATGATATTATTATTACCCTAACACATGTAATAATTCTATTGAATAAGTGTATTTTGGCCAAAATCAACCTTAGGAATAAAATATGATCCTTTTGGTCTACTTGGATTGGATCAGGACATTTATTATTATTTTATTTAAAGAAGAGTTAAAAGTATTAAATTCAAATTTTCCTAACTAAAACATTTTTAATATAGGGTTACACATAAGATAAATTTTACAATAAATATTCGTTATAAATATAAATAGTTTTCCAACTTAATGGTATTTTATTTATAATTTTTAGACATTAAATAATTAAATTTATCTATGACACAATGATGATATAATAATTACATTATTAATGAAAGATTAAAATAATTGTTATTAAAAATATCTAAATAAATGTAAATTTAGACTTTTGATGAATTAAAATATTTTTATAGGTTAATATGACATGTTAGGGTTGATTAAATAATTTTTTTAAAGTAATGAAGTTGTTAGGACTTTAACAAAAATCAAATACTAAATAGTGTCAAAATTGACATAAATGAGTTTTTAAAACAAATACTATATTATTAATTGATATAATATTCATAAAACTCTATAATTAAGAAAAATGACTTATATAATAATATATATGTTAATAAAGAACCACTTGGGGTTCTCCTGTCTTTTTATAGTATGTTTATTAACAATTTATTATAATACATAGTAAAAGTTAAACTATTTAACTAAGAGTTAAATCTAAAAGATAATGTTAATATGGTGACCTAAACCTATCTAAAACCTATTTTTTGAAAGGTTTTAGACCCATACCCACCCTATTCTAGAAATAAATCATTTTCGAGCCATTATAAACTGAATATGATTGTATAATAAAATAATATTTCAAGATTTTCCTAAAGTGACCCTCACCTCTCTTATAAAAGGGTACCTCCCCTTCTCTCAAAATCACACCACCAAAGCCATTTGTCTCGGCCAACCCTCCCCAAATATCCTCCCAAATACTCCCACGTTTACCTAGAGACCTTACTTTGATCAGAAAACCAACCTAATGATCCCTTTTGATCAACTCAAAATGAAACACATGAAGAAGAGGTAATAATTTCCCCACCCCTTTTCAAAGTTCTTTTCTTCTTCCACTTCCTCTTTATTTGTTGTTTTCATAACAAAATAGTAACTCCAGTACCTTATAAATACTGTGATGTTATTATAAATATGGTATAATTATATTCATTATTCCATCCATTCAATTAATGACAAGTCACCATACATGCATACGTACAACTTACCGTCTCCACGTTGTGGTGTAGATTGTTATTCAAACACATAATTCTTTGGATGGATATAATAATGAGTATAACTTATGTAAATAATAAATATAAAATTTTAAGTACTATTTATATATGATATACCATCCAATTACATATGATTTCACCTTCAATTTAATGATATTGTCGCTCATGCGTACGTACGGATTATCGTCTCCATGAGCGCGATGAAATTCATTCCCCATCATAACCATTCAAGAATAATATTAATTTTATGGTTAAAAATAATTTTTAATAACATAATAACATTTTAGATATGAAAAAATAGATCCTATCCATAACAAATATTACTTACGTATCAAAACATTTAAATTAAAATGAATCAGTTAACATTCAAAACAATGATAAATATAAAATATTATTAACAAAGAAATATTAGAAGATCATATATGATATCATATTTATGTATTTGGTTCTTGTATAATTTAATAACAATGATTTAACTATTATAAAAGAGGTTATCATACCTTTTATCAAGTAAAATTACAAGGTAAGGGTTAATTCTACAATTTCTTTATTATCTGAGGTTGTTTAAACGTGTGTATCTACTGGGACCTCTTTATCATCCACATACATGTTTCTTAAAAATGTATTTGAATTTTTTTTTTCTATTTCCTAGACTATGGGTTAAAGTTATTTATACCCTTGTTTTAATTTTATAAGATGTTTATAAAGGAATCCTTATGTTGTTCTCTAAACAAGATCCTTTACGACCTTTTCGACAAAATTAAGGAATGAATGTTTTTTTAATTTAAACGACAGATGAAGATATTTTCCTTCATAATAACACCTTCAAAGCTTCCAATAAATTCTTATAATAATATTTACAAAATAAATGTTTTCTTTTATAATTATGTGACTTTTAAATGGTTTCGAAATAGAAAGAGTTATTTCTTTCAAATTGTTTTCATTTAATCTATGTCAACATCCTTTGATGTATTTTAAACTTTTTTGAAGTTGACTTACTATGATACAAATATTTCATATTTTATTGAATGTTTTGTGATATTTTTGAATGTGGTTTTTTTTATTTTTATACCATTCCTGGTTTATGGATAAATTATTGACATTTTGTATGCTAGTTTCAATACTAATTTTTTATGTTATGTTTAAACCTTTTAATATGAGGAATGAATTAGAATTAGTATGTGATGGGTGGTGCCCACTATAGATCCTCGAGGCACAGGTAGGTCTCATGTGACAAACTAGTGTCTTGTCACAAGCCCTTGACAAAATCTTATTTTTAGTCTTGGCACGAGGCCTTGACTATGTGGTTATGAAGTTTGGCATTATGCATTCCGTCATTATAAAATTGGATATTGATATTACATGTTATTATTCCACTAGTAGAATATCCATGTTAATAAGTAAATGGAATTATTTGTTTTATATTTTCCAGGTTATTCTGAAGTTTATATTTAAAAGGCTTTCATTTTAGTCTTATACATTTCCTTAAATGTTTATGCTTATTTATGAAAGTTTCCACTATATTGTTATCCTTACTAACCACCTGATCTCACCCCTTTCTATGTTTTATTTTTCCAAGGATGAAAAAAATCATATTATGACTCACCTATAGGGATAGTCTAAGGGATATAAATGTGTTCAAAGGAGACAATGTTGTTTTTGTTTTCATTTTATAATGTAATATAAAACTTATGTATGTATCTAGTACTTCCAAGGATACTAAACTAATCGGTCTTTTGGGATTTGATCCCTCGTGATCATGCCAATGTTTTGTAATAATTTACCTACTCTAGGTAATTGGGGTTGGGGAATTACATACGATAAGGCCATGGTACTCTGATTCATTCTTTGTGAACCCATCTAACAGTAAGAGGGAATAAGGAATGGATACCTTTTCTGGGGATATAAGTATGAATCACAGCCCCAATTTTTTTAGTATGGGGTCATCCATTATTTTTCCTATCAGGATTCTGGATGCACCGTTGATATGAATTTTCAAAATATGGGAGTTCTCTTGAATAAAATACACTTATTCATTAGGTAGCTCAACATTCAATGGGTCCAAATCTATTTAGGGATACTCTTATAGTAAATATAGTAATTCCTGGACTTTGATGGCTTTATATAGTATGGACCATATGTTAAATAGTGGTAGGATGACTACCCTCTATGATGGGAATTCATTCAACATTGGATGGATAATAATGTACTTGAGTGGGTTGTTATGAGAGACCAGGTGGACCTTTTGGTGTCACAGATAATGCATCTTCTTCTGAACCACAAATATTAAGGCTATACTACTATTCTCAATATTTCAATACCGAGTCTCAATATCAATCTTGGTTTGGTTGAGATAATAGAGACTATTCTCACTGCCAACAACATTCCTCTATACAAGGAAGTCACCTATGGATTACTCTAATGGGGTTACATATAGAATGAGTGTTCTTCCTTCGATAGGATGCATTAGAACTTATGGACTTAAGAGATATTTCTTGAGATTATTGAATGCTTACTTACAATCATTAGTCCATTGATAATATTCCCCTTTCTTCATCAACCCAGTGAAGGGAAAACACTTGCCTAAGAGGTTGGATATGAAGCATCGAATGTAGGACAGATGTATTTGGAGTCCTCTTTACCCAGTGAGGTTGTGATGTGGTGACATTCCAAGGAAAGCCTTTGTATTATTGGGGTTGACTTCGATGCCACGATGACATACAACAAAGACTAGGAATTTCTTGGAGGTGAAACCGAAGGCACATTTTAGGGGGTTCATTTTGAAACTGTATTATCGTAATTTTCTGAAAATAGTTTCAAGATTTGATAGGTATTTTGAGCACTATTTTTACTTAACCACAAAATCATCCACATAGAATTCAAATAATTTTCTTAGGAAGGGTTTGAATATGCTATTCATGGCGTGTTGGTATGTGGCACTAACATTCTTCAAACCAAAGGGAATTACCTTGTAGAAAAATACCCCTAGGGGGCTCTAAAGGTGGTGAATTATTCATCTTCTTAGTCCATTTGGATATGATTATTCCCTAAATAAACATCCATCAATAATAGATCCTCATATCTGGAAGTTTCATCAATAAAAAATTCTTCGATTGGGAATTGTAAATCATCTTTCAGGAAGTGTTAGTTGAGGTCCCTAAAATTGATACAGATCCCAATATACCTGTTCTTTTTTTAACAGGGAATATATTTTCCATCTACATGGGATACTAGACCTCTTTAATGAATTAATCTCTAATGATATTTTCTACATCAGCCTTTATTTTGTCATTATGTGTTGGGTTCATCCTTCTAGCTACTTTTTTGTATCCACAGTGATCTTCCGGTAAGCCCAGGTGGTGAGTGGCCACCTCAAGATCGAGGTCTAGAATTTATGTATAGTAATAAGTGAAACGATATAGATTATTATTTAATAATAAGGTGTATATATCTTTCTCTTAAGAATACATGGCCACACTAATCAAAGTTGTCCATGGGTCCTCTTTAGTACCAAATTTTATTTCCTTGAGTTCATCAATGGTAGAAAAGAAACCTTCATCAAAAGAGGGAGGGACATCCATAATATATTATTCTTATTATCCTTATCCTTCCAAATCCCCTAATCTACCTCTTCCTCTTTTGTAGGGGAGATAATTATTGAGATGATCACTTATGAACTAGGAAAGGAATCACAATTCTAGCATTTGAAGGCTGAAATAGCTTCTTCTGTCGCAGCTAACTATGAAGAATTTTCTAGAGGGGATGGAGTGAAGTGAGTAGGAGAATCATAAATTTCTTTTAGTAGTGTTATTTCTTCTTATGCCTTAGAGGGAAAGGCCATAATTTTTTCAGGCCCTGAGAATGGGGTGCGTTCATTTTTTTTGAGCAGTCACTGTCATCCCGAGGGCTAATGCACTTTTCAACACTATCAGTCTCAATAGCCGTGACTAAGATCATGAAGATAGCTGAATTCATGTCTAAGTTTTGACTCATGTACTCCACCTTATTAATGGGGAGTATGTATTCTTCTTCATGCTTCCTGAGAGGTTTGGTTAGAGCTTTTTCCAGTCTGTTTGGGGTAGCGACCCAATCGATTCCATCAGCTGAAGACTTATTCCCTTCCTGATCATATAATTATAAATTTATGTAGTATTATTTTCAAGATTAAAATGGGTATTTATTGGCATAAAATTTCCCATTTTTACCATTGATTCTATATTTGATGCATTGATGGTATGACGAGGGAATTTCCATGTGCTAATGTAGTCAGGGCCTTCCTAGTAAGACATTTAAGGCTGTATTTTTCTGGACCACCAGAAATTCTGTGTCAGGCACTAGGTCGACCATCCAGGTTTTAAGCTTGATTTTTTCCAATAGCTTCTGCCCTCTTTTATCATACCCAAAAAAGTTGTGGTTCAGAGTGTTAGATAGTCTTCATCACAGCCCACCTGATGAAGTGTTTGGAGTGGGATGAGATTAACTCCAGAGCCATTATCGATGAATATTTTTCAAATATCGATTCCATTTATCTTTCTAGACACATAGAGGGGCTTGATGTGACCTTTCATAATGGTGTATTCATCTTTATTCATAAAGTAAATGACTACATGGAATGTGGTGGGACCATTTTCTTCCCAATAGACTTAAGAAACAGCCAGTTCGACTTCAAATTCATGAGGACATAGAAAATATTCGATGAGAGATTTTCTAAGATCTACTGATAGATTTAATGCATTGAGGATAGATATATTGGAAGGAACTGAGGCTAATTGATTCAGAATGTCATATTTCTAGTCTAAAGGACAACAATTTTCTGCGTGGGTGTTCACTTTCACAGGTACTTTAGGGACTTGATCCTTGGATGTAGACAGTCTGTCCCTTGAAACAAGAGAGGGTGGTGCTTCCCTTATTTGTGGACTTGGACGAGTGTGTCTATCAACATGCCAAAGGAGGTTAGAAATCTATTCCTCTTCTGATGGGTACTCCAGGATGATTAGGCTAGAGTTTTTTCTGACAGGGGTAGGGAAGATTTCATGTTCCCATTTGTTTCACTAAAGGTCTTTTCCATGAGTCTTTGCAACATTGATGATTTGAGTGGGAGTGAGGCCAGAGAATTGGTTTCTGTCACGACTGCATCTTCCTGGGTAACCTCAGATTCTACGACCTCTTCCTATGGTTCTCTGATTGGGTGGTGGGAACTCAGGTTCATGACCATAATCATCATCAGAGAAGGGATCCACTAAATAGATGACATTGATAGAGTTAAAAATTTATTCCTCATTTGATAACGACTCTTCCTGATTGAATTCAAATGATGGTTCCATTTGGCAGGGCGGTTACCATTGGTCCATTTGGTGGGGTGTTTCCCGTATATTCAGTTCTGTTGGCATAAAATCATAGAGAGTCAAAGTCAACTTTGGTCTTGGTACAGTCTTGTCTTCTTGTACTTGTTCCCTACCTTCCCATCCCTTAGAGGATTGTAGGGTCAAGGATGTTGGTCACGTTTCATCAGGTTCTATTGGAGGAATAATCATTTTCATCAAATTCTCTTGGAGTATTCCATGGAATCGATTGACTATCTTCTAAATTATCCAAATATCGAACTTCTATTCCTTTTTTCTAATGAACTTTTTCCACTCCCCTCCTTCGTCTAAGTCAGTGGTAGAAACATATTCCACTTTCGCTGGTGGTGATCCCAGCTTGAAATGTCCAGAATCCATCATTTTTTGTAGGATATATTTGAAGAAGAAACACTCCTGGATGTTGTGTCCCAATATCTAGTTGAAGGGATAGTAGTCCGGTCGGTCATCAAGACCAACTTCATCATCCGAATTTGGCTCTGGTAGCAAAAGCAAGGTTCAATTCATGGATGATATAAAGTGTCCACAAACTTGATCATCTCAGAATGAGTAAAATATATTTTTTTCTTCCCCAATTTGATTTTTATTGGCTCCCCGGTACTCATCATACCAAGGTGGGATGGATGTTGGCATCCAGGAGGTCATGCACAGTGCTGTAGAGGCCTTACAGTTGGAGCTGGTGTCAGGGGCGGCTTAAGCATAACAGAGGCTACTTCACATATTCCCATTATTTTCCATGGGGCCGATGGTGCTGCTCAAGATTTCAGATTAGTCTTCAATAAAGAATATTATATCCTTTGGAAAATGAAGGATAAATCATGAAACCCATTGGTATATTTTATAGGAATTATTGGCATTCACAACTCATCTCGGAGATTATCGATGCACATGGAAAACGTCACATCTTGGTGGAGTGGTCGATTCAAGGAGTAAGTCAGACCTTTCCATCTGGTGATGGAGTCTGAGACTCTCTCATTCTATCATTTTTTGTAGTTCATGAGGTCACTGACTATTGTTTTTGGAAATTTTGAACTAAACTAGAAGAGAAACTATTTTCAGAGGTCTTCTTAGCCTATGATTGAAATTTATGGTAGACTAGTATACCATAACAAGGTTGAGCCTTATAGAGTCTTCATGAAGCATCTAAGTTTCACTTCTTCTTATTACTTTGAGGTTCCCATCATGGGGTCACAATAAGAAGAGTAGTGCATTAGATGCTACTTTGGGTCCCCTGATCCATTGAACACTAGGAATATGGGATTCTTGAATTTTATTTGAGGCAGGATGTTGCTTACCCAATCGGGTTAAGGTTTTCATTATAGTTGTATTAGAGTGAACCTACCCTCAGTTGATTCCATTATATTTTTCAATGAATCCATGGTATTTAAGATCACTTGAAGCATGTACTGTTGGAAAAAAATCATGATCAGGTGTAGTAGGGGTAAAGGTTGGATGTGACGAAACTACTGGAACTTGTGGTTGATACATTGTTGGGGGAATCCTCTATGGATTCACTTGAATCATTTTTGGTTTATTCCTAAATTGAGTGAAATATTGAAATCCTTTTGAGATTATGTTAGGTATACTAATGGCCCTGCCGTAGCATTAAATGAGCATTCCAGCCTTGCTTTGTTCATTGGAATGAGGCTGTGAGGCTGAGGTACATCTGACGGAAGTGTGTGTTAACGCTCCACATAAGGAACATACCTAGTAGGACGACTTTCTCATAGAATATCAATGTTGATTTGGATTATCTCTTTCATTTATTCCTCCCATCGAGCGAATCTATCCTCAAGCATGGGATAATCATCTTCGCGAGGAGTTGGTGGTGGTTCATAGAACTTTCTCCTATTCTTTTCCTTTTGGGGGATTATCATGGGTGGTAATGGCAAATTGAATGATGTGGAGCCAAAATTTATTACAAATCTTTTCTTTTGTGTGTGAACACCTCCATTCTCAGTGTGGACCATCTCCAAGAGAGAACCCTATTCTCTTGTTAACACATTATTTGTATTACATTCAGTGAGGTATGTGTGGCTTATGTCCATGATGTTTACCAATGTATACTGCAATGGGGGTGGCGTACTAGGTGATAAATGGTAGGAGAGCTTCTTACATCCTTGTTTGGATCTTTTTCATCAATAATGTGATAATCTTTAGGTTTCTTGGTAAAGATTGAATCGAAGGGAGACCTGATATGACCTTAAAATACACCTCCATTTTAAGGTATATGAGTCCTGTGATGGGATGGAACAAGTGACCCTTCTATCTATTGTTCTACCCATATGGGAGAAGACATGCGTCCACTGGGTAGGAATTCAAGGTAAAAATTCCCTCAGCCCTATGGAATAGGGTTGCTCCCATTTCTCTATTGATGTGCCTTGGCCCAATTTTCTAGTCTTATAGGGGAATTTTGTGTAGAAAATTCTCCCAAACCTACAGGTTAGGGATAGTCCAATATTGGGGTGGTTTTTGCAGCTATTTCCACCTTCTTGATCCCACACATTCCCATATGGGTGTGGGCCGGATATGGTACCAGGTCTGCACATGGATTAATTGATTCTGAGGAAATGATCAGTGCTCATTGATTGGATTACCTAAGATGAGAGGAATTCTATATTTTCTTGGTGTTATGGTTTAGGAACTTCTTGATTTATTTCTATAATCAGGTATGACGCTTCTGAGACTTACTTTAGGCTAGTTCTTGTTGATCATTCCACCTTTCAGGATCCTGGAATTCATTTAAATACCTCTTGAGGATGATGACATTGTAGGATGTCACTTCCAGTGGGTTCTGTTTGATTGGAAGTGTTGTGAACTATAGATCTCTATGTTCTCCCCATATCTGGATATGAACACCAGATGGGGCATTTCCAATAAGGCATCACAACTTGTGAAGTGCATAGAGGAAGGCCAATTTAAGGTCTTTATTTCTCATTTTTAATTGTGGCCTAGGTGAAGACAGAAGGGATTCTAGTTTTATTTTATGGAGAAGTTCCCCTAATAAATTGATGTGGTCCACATACCCTTTATAGGGGAAAAAATTTCTTTTAACTAGAGGAGAGTTTCTCAGATATTGAGGTGAATGTTAAGTATAAATTATTATAAAAAATCTCTTGGTATGTTTAAATTAGAATTGTACATGGTCCAATACATCACTGGTATGTCATCCTTATCTAGTTTTCTTGTCATAATCAACATCTATTTTTTTTACACCAGTGACTGTTTTTCTTAGTCCGCCTGGTTTGAATACTCCTTAATGATTTCAGTCCTAATTGGAGGGTTAATGGGAGTCTCGTTGACATTTGAATGGTACAAGGGTGGATCAAAATATCAGAATGGTCTTGAGCCATCCTCTGATTGATAAAGGATATCACTTTTTATAGAGAGAGTATCTAGCGTGTCACACTCCATTTTCCAAGCGTCTCATCATATGAGGGTTTTCTCGCATTTGACCAGATGAGGATAAGACTTTCTCATCAGTATAAATTTTTAATGTGGAGAGGACCTTTGTAATAAGTACCGTGATAGAGAGTACTACCATCATAGATTAATGTCTGGCCTTAGAGAGAATTTTTATGATGTATAATCTACGGAGGACCTTCAGGGTAGACCGTATTAAGGGGGGACCTTCTTGCTTGTTGGAATCATTGAGGGGATGTACTTCACAATGACTGTTATCACAACGTGAACTACCATCATCGATTTGGATTTAGGGAGAGTGTATGGAGTGCACATTTTGGGTAGGGCCTTTAGGATGTACTATAATGAGCGGAGGACCTTATCGTTGCTTTATTTCACTATGGGGAGGGCCTTCATAGTGACTGCTATCATGGAGAGGAATACCATCACAGCTTGATGTCTGACTATAGGGAGAAACATATCTGTAGTGTATACCCTATGAAGGACCATAATATCAGATGATATCAAGTGAATGAACTTTTTTCTATTCGATATTCTAGTTAAGGGGATGGCTACCCTAACACACATCAGGATATAGGCTCTCGTGATTGATCATTTCTAGCCCACAGAGTAAGCCCCTATGGGTGCTCTGAGGAGGACCTTCAGAGCTACTGATAGAGACATTACAGGGAGGACCATTACAACTACTACTGTAAATTCCATAATTTGGTAATGAACTAATATTATATTGAGCCTCTATTGATAGAATTTTTACGGCATCAACAATTCCAACATATAGTAGAGTTGAATCATGGGTGTTCTCTTCATTTTTTAGTTACCTTTGGAACCTCTCATGTTTGGGTGATCTCTTGTAGGTAACTGGTGCTGCCTACTATTGGTAATGAACTTCATATATGTGTCTTTATTTAATTGGTTACTATGATTTCACCAAGATACGCTGACGAACATATTGTCTTCTTGAAGGGATATATGCCTTCCCTAGAGTGGCCACTATGTTGGACAAGTGTCATCCAGTTGGAACGATTATTTTTTCTCAATCTGATTTTCCCTATGTCGTGGAATATTGTCATTTACTCTCCTAGACTGAAATAGGGATTCAAGTCTACTCCGGGAAGATTATATGATTTTTTGGACGAATCACCCCGCCTGAGAAGATTAGATAATGGGAACAACTCCTCACTTTTTCCACTAACACAATGATTTGTTGAAACGTCTAGAGGATATAGTCTAATATTGACATCTAATCCTCCATCATGTCCAAGATGTGTTGAGATACATATTTTGATGGAATGAGAATGAATTCTCATTATGATGTTAGAGCAAGAATTTATGCCTGCTCTGGTCGTCTATGAGTTTCAAGTGGGTACTGACAGTTCTCCAGTGCCGAGACAGAGGAACGAGTCTGCCACTGGTTGTCTTCTCTAGTTTCAACATATTTATCTTTTGGAATTTTTATGCGTCCATAAGAATTTTACACTATTTATATTTTCTTTCCACCGTATTTTACTGGTGGTCTTCATATGCATTGAAAGTGTTATATGACGGCCCATGGTTTGCCTCCATATTGGAATGGTCAAATTGGCGTGCATAAGTGCAGATTTGTTTCTACTTATAGTCTAGTGTCATCCTATTTGGATGATAGGATTCTTGAATATTGGAAGATATTTGTAACTACCAATAATTTTTTGTTTTTCATTGTGGTGGGATCGGCGAGCACCGATAGGAATGTGCATTTTCTCGTATTGTTCCACCTGATTTCTATGGTAGGGCTTCATAGGAGTGAGAAGAAATATGAATCCACTCATAAATTTCTGCCATATTTTTTTGGTAGGCTTTAGTTATAGGGATATAATTGTTTGAATTCCTCTTATACACCACCAGATTTGTGCAAAAGATCTACACCTCATGAAACATGGTGATAAATTTCTCTCAATTGTGTGTTTTCTGTCCCTAGAGGGAAGCCCTAGGGACCCATGTATATTGGAATTTATTGGGTGACCTTAGCATGATGTCCTCTTTATAGCAAGGATATTGGGTTGTATGTCCCTGGGGGAAGCGTCCTCTGGTAGGATCCCTTGAGCGAGGTTCCTATGTGGCTGGGATGAAGTCATCAACGTTGAATTCATCTTCCTCCTTGAGTTAAGAGAGATACTCATTTTCATGCATTGGGTATAAGTTCTTGAAGCATTTGGAGACAACCAGTGGAGCTGTCCTATATTGGGATACTGGTCATGGATAAAGAGGAGGCATTCGATCTTTCACTGATTGGAGGGCATACCTTGTAGCCTCCACCATGGGGAGCAGACCATTTTGGTGGTACTCTTTGATCAACATGTTTGAAACCTAGTGTTGAGGAAACTAGGTAAGTGATATATTCCTTTTCATTGGGGATCCATTCACATTTTCGGATGCTAATTCACGTGTCTGAGCAATTTTTCAAGATTCCATTTTGATCAAAGAGAGCTCTGTGAAACCTGCAACACATGTAACAATCACAGATAATGAAACCTCGTTAAGCTGTCATCTCATGATCACATGCATGATTGGTAATCTTGCTCGACCCTATTCCTTTTTAATGTGAAAGGGGATTGAGGTGGGGTGACCTTCCATCATAGTTAAGGATTCAAAATGGGTTCAACATTTTTGTTTTAACCCGATTCGCATCGTACCAGGGGCTGACGAAGTGGCCCGATGGATAGTTACCCATTGTCCATTATTATGAAGGGTTTCATGTCAGGTACAATGACTTCAGATGGTCTCCAAATGGTTTATTTTTGGATCTAGAAATGCCTAACTACCCTTCTTTCCATGATTCATAGACCTACTTTCTAATGTTAAGTGGTCCTGGGATGAATATTTTTCCAATGACACTTAAGGACTCCATTGGCGGAGAGGATGAGAGGTCATGCTCATCACACACTTTTTGGGGGAATTATTTTCTACTCCAGGACTCTCTTATAGATTTAAGAATTGTTCATATGTTTGTGAATCCTTGGTTCTTTCCCATGAATGTGTCCGTGAATTACCCCTTGGTCACAATATCATCAAAATGTATGCACAGATCTAGAATCCTTTGTATGTATCCTAGGTTCTCCATTGATGAATTCACCTAAATGTATTCGAGGTTCATCATCGATGTTACCATTTTATGGACATTTTAGGAATTCCTCTTCCTTTTTTTGAGGCGATGATGATTTAATTCATATGATGATATTCTCTAGAGTTTATTATCATCTTTGGGAGGAACAAAGACTGTTCAGATGTCCGAATCGAACCCATAAGATGGGATTCCTACACATCCTTATGAGATGAATTAGATTCCACGTAGTTTGGTGTCACTCTATAGGATACATCACCTTTTAAGATATTGTTATGAGGACACACCCATTTAGTTTAAGGTTATGTGGTGAGGATGTCCAGACAGAATATTCCTAGTCAAGATTCCATGAGGGACTTATGCCGATGCGGCCAGAGATACAATCTCTTGAGTATATATGACCCCACTAGGGATATGGCTTGGATAATATTAGGGTGGTTTGGATGTTGGGTTCAGACCTCATTGAGGCTTCCTACATATCCAAAATGGTTAGGAATGAAAGTCCTTATAGTTTTTTTGGGTGGGGATTACGTGTGGAAGCTGCCCACTTGAGGGGATATGGTTGGGAAATACACCATATAGGATGCCTATTTGAGCTTGGGCCTTCAGATATGAATCCTATGTATCCTAGTTAGATAAGTAATTAGAGTTCTTGTAGTTTGTTTGGGTTGTGTATTTATACTTGTGAGGAGGCTCGTGTTTCTAGAATCATAAGGAGGATCTAGACTCATCATGATTTGGAGGTTTAGTTGGGCTTACACCTAGAAGTACTCCCATGTTTTGGGGTTATGTGGGTGTCATGATCACTACCGACCTCTAAGATCACATGAGTCATACTCGATGTGAGAAACAAGAGGAAATGGATTTGAAGATCTCACATCCCACATCATATGCTGATAGATGGTACTAAATCCCAAAGGGAGAGAGAGATGGGGGATTTAAATGATAAAAGTTTCTCTCCCATATTGATATCTAGGATAGTCATGTCTAGAAATATATCCATAAATGTCTCAAACTGAGACTAAGAGGATCCATAGTGCCACCTCCTATGGAAAGGATAGGGCCTTACCTCAGGGATAGTGGCCTAAAATGAGTTTTGGGAAAGAGAAAAAACCTTGATCCTCATCAAAGGGAAATCAAGCATGATCCATTTTTCTTATAACTATATCTCATTGAATGGAAAATCTAATGATTACCCATGATCCCTAATATAAATATGTTCACATGAGTATTTCAAGGTTGGGTCCCAAGTTACCATGGGAATGTAAACTTAATATCATTCTAGGGGTCCACACCCTTGAGAGGATTACCCACACGACTCTGCTTACCCCGAGTATATAAACTCAAAAGGATGCATTGATGCCCCTAATAGTTTTATCATACGAGTCTGGTGGATTTGGAAGAGGATTTGGACGAATGGTGATGGGATAGTTAGTAGAGGGGATTTGGAAGATGGGATGGAAATGGAAGGGCATGATCAGGACTAGAATGTGGAATGCTAGAAGGTACCCCACTCTGCGTACCCTTTGTTAATGTGGGTTCATGTACCCTTTGTAAAGCACATTGCTATGCGGGTGGAGGGGTCGTCCATGTATTGAGGTGGTACATGGACCTATATTCCATCTACATACTGAGGTGGTATGAAGATATAGATGTGTTCTATGTAATGTAGTAGTACACAACCTCGAGTTCCATTTTCATACCATGGTGGTATGTGGCGATGGAGTTAGTCTGTGTAGCCAAACACTATGTGGGGTAGGGTTTCATCCACATAGCGATGTGATATGCAATGCGTTGGATGGGAGAAGGGGTATTGGTCCTGTAATTCCTGGGAAGTTCGTATGTGAAGGGAGTAAGGTTCATGGTTCGCCAATTAGGTTCTCAGTTTTCCCATATTATTATGATTCTTTATTTTTATGGTTGGTGGTGGTTATATACCTACTATAAATCGTTTATGATTTTGTACTTCGTCGATCAGTTGCCTTTGAAATCTCCAATCCATAAACCCTAAGATCTCCAAACTAAATCCTATATCATTTTTTGTTTCTACCATTAGGGTCGTCATATAGATTGTTGAGTAGGTTGTATCTATTTTTCACATGGCACCATTTTTGGAATCCCGTGAAGAAATATCACAGCCCGTAGACAACTTGATCAACATTGATTTGTGGGGCTGTAGTTTTAGATGGTAGAAATCACGGCCTCAATCCTCCAAACAATATATTTTGCGGTATGCTACCATCCTTGCTTCATTTGTGAACTGAGTTTGTGGGGATGGTGTGTGGGGGAACACCTCTCCGTCGTGTTTTAACTAATGATAAGGTTCGCAGGGTCACAATTTTGTTCTTCATTTATTCTGTGAATCGGCTTGGTTCACTAGCCAATGCCTTGTAGGACAATGTTTCATAGGCTGTCCACATACTATTTGATTCACGGGAAATACCATCCATGTAACATTCCCCAAAATTAGCACATGGACCACTTTGGTCCTTTTCCAAAATTGATATCCTAAATATGAATTCTTTTTCATAGTTCTGAGTATGTCACTTATCTTTTTTACTAAATCGCCATTTTAAACTAAAAGAACACACTAAGACACATACCAATCACATCGTTTATCAGTTTGATGTGATACCAATTCTTACATAACAAAAAATGACTTATGAATCAATGTCCTAAATTATCATGAAAATCTGATCACTTTTTCTTAGTTTTCATTTAGTGACGCTTTTTGAACTAAAATGTCAATTTTAAACTCATAACAGATACATTGAGTCATTTTGGGAACATCATGTATCAAATTGAGATGCAAATGATTTTTATTTTTCATAAAGGACTTATGGATCATTTTTCTAAAGTATCAAAATAATCCAAATATGTTTTCACAGTTTGGAGTAGGTCAATTTTCCTTTTTACTAAAATGTACGTAAATTTTAAATAAAAAGACACACACGAAGCCATACTAGGCACATCGTTTATCATATTGAGCTGTGGTCAATTCCTACACATCCAAAGTTACTTATGTATTGTTTTCGTAAAGTAACAAAACAATCTGAATGTGTTTTATCAGTGTTGAGTATGTCATTTTTACTTTTTAATAAAATTGATGTCAATTTTAAATAAAAATATTCACTTGGAGTCATACCGGCTACACTGTGCATTAGATTGTGGTTTGGGTGATTATTAAACGTCTCAAATTACTTATGGATAATTTTTCTAATTTATGAAAATAATCTGAATGTGTTTTCTTGGTTTTGAGTATGTCACTTGTGTTTTTTACTAAATTGACATTTTTAACTAGAAACACACACTATGAATCATACCAATCACATAATGTATCTATTTGACATGAGGCTGATTCCTATACATAAAAAATGACTTAAAAATAAATTTCATAAATGATAAAGGAAATCTAAGCATGTTTTCTCAGTTTTCAGTAAGTGAAACTCCTTGAAATATAATGTCAATTTTAAACTGATAACGGATACATTGATTTATATCAGGCACATCATATATCAGATTGATGTGCAGATGATTCTTAAATGTCAAAAATTACTTATGGATCATTTTACCAATGTATAAAAACAATCCAAATGTGTTTTCTTAGTTTTGAGTAGGTTAGTTGTCCTTTTTACTAAAATGAATGTCAATTTTAAATAAAAAGATGCACTTAGAGTCATATTGGGAACACTGTGTATCAGATTGATGTGGGGTTGATTCCTAAGCATAAAAAATTTTGTATTGATCATTTCACTAAGGTATAAAAATAATAAAAATTTATTTTTATTGGTTTTGAGTAGGTAAGTTTTCATTTTTACTAAAATTGATGTAAATTTTAAATAAAATACACACTTGGAGTCATACTGGTCACACCGTGTGTCAGACTGTGGTACAACTAATTCCTACATGTCTAAAATCAATTATGGATCGTTTTACTAAAGTATAAAACAATCCAAATGTGTTTTATTGATTTTGAGTGCTTTAATTGTATTTTTTACTAAATTATCATTTTAAATTGGAAACACACACTTTGACTCCCAAAGATCACATCGTGTATCAGTTTGATGTGAGATCAATTCCAACATGTCAATAATGAATTAAAAATTAATGTACTAAATTATCAAGAAAATATTAGTGAGTTTTCTTGGTTTTCAGTGAGTGAAACTTTATTAAATAAAATTTTGATTTTAAGCTGATATCATATACATGGACTCATACTAGGAACATAATGTATCAGATTGAGGTGTGGATAATTCCTACATGTAAAAAATGACTTATGAATCATTATCATAGAGTATAAAAATGATCATAGGATTTATTCTCAGTTTTGACTATATTAATTTTCTTTTTTACTAAAATTTGTGTCAATTTTAAATAAAAAGAAGCACTTGGAGTCATATTGGTCACACCATGTGTCAGATTAAGGTGCAGTTGATTCCTACACATCTCAAAGTCTAAAAAAAACTCTAACATCCAATGGTACCATGATTTCCATTATCTTTATTTATTTAATTTCCAAAAATTCATATTGACTTGATGTTATTAGCTAAAAAACCTTTCTTATTGTTGAAATCGAGAAGAGTAGAGGAATCTCATGTGCCCATTATATCATGAGAAGTCGCCACAATAGGCACATGAACTTCCTATACTATTCTAGATATTCAAAATGAGAATTAGTTTTTTGGATAATAACATATACTCAATATGCAGTGTTGGTAATTAGAAAAATAAAGGAAATTAAAATAAAAATCATGGTGACATTGGAAGGAAGAAAAATTTAGATCATTTGTTCCTTTTTGTAGATAGTTGAAACCAAAATATGACTTACCAAAAGATCAGTGAAAAAAAACTAAATAATATTTTGAAAAAAAATATAAGGAAATTAACTTACAAATAGTAGATAAAATGATGAAAAAATTATTTAAATTAGTAGTAGGAAGCCAACTTTTTACGATGGTTGTATGCATTCTTGATGAATTTACTTATTGCCATTATCTCAGTTGTAGTATTGAAGTACAATCTCTCACAAGCATGAGTAGCTTCAAACAAACCTCCCTAACTCAAACAAAATAATCCACCTATATAAGAAAACAATTATTATATGATTAATACTAAAAACAAATGAATTAAAAAAGAAATATGAAATGATACATTTTAGAACAGATGAAACACATGAATATTCTAAAATATATCAAATATGTATTCCTAAATTGAGAGTTGGAAGATGAATTTTGTTTCTTAATAAATATAAAATTATTTTTTCTTATATATTTAATTATTTTATTTATTTTTAATGTGGAAATTTTTTTTTACCTATATAAATTATGTTTTACTAAACATATAAAATAACCCATCTAACTATATTTTTATGTGTTCATCCGTATGTTTTATGAATTTATTATAATTAAATTTATAATCATGACAAATCAAGAATTTAAAATATATATTTTATATATTTTAAAAATATTTTCTAGAGAGAAATTATATTTTTACTATTATGTTGTCTTAATACTATAATACATTGATTACCGATAAAATATCTATTAATATAATCATATATGTTTTCAAACATAATTATAGTGTCATTATTTTAAATAGATCAATCTAATTTATTAGTTAATTGTAAAAAAACTAATAAAACAATTCTTTGAAAATAATATTTTTATCATTATCACGATCATCAAATTAATCATTATAATTATAAATTTATTCCCAAAAAAGACACTAGAATTATTATATAATAGGATTATATAGATATAAAATAAAATTTACAATTTATGGCTATAATTTGAAAAGTTGAAAAAAATTATTTTTTAAATTTATCGACTAAATCAATATTTTGATTAAAATATTACATATGTTTGAAAAAGTATATACAAGTTTTTTATAAATTAACAAACATATATTTTTTTGATTTAATATGTATATATATATATATAATATAATAAGGATTCAAAAAAATTTAATATATTTTTCCATTATAGTAATGTAATGAAAGTAAATGTTTTAGAAAAATTATTATTTTTTCACAATTTAGCTATAAAATAAATTATTTATGAAAATTGTGAAAAAATTATTTGTAAAATAATATCTAAATTTTATAATAAAAAATGATGTTTATTTTATAAAATTAAAGATAATAATATTTTTAATAATATATATATATATAATGAAATGTGTTTTCATAGGAAAATTACTGTTACATAAATATTCAACTCTATATCAGCTCACAATATGTCATGCATACCCAAAACATTCAACTTTTTATGTCTTCCATGGTTATAAAAGATAACACTCCCCTTCTACCACTATATAGGATGCACCCTGAAGAACACAGTCTATTTAGGATATACGTAGTGTTTCTATTTCTAATTTTAAAACTTCTTTATATTTTACCAAATTAAATTTATATTTCATTTTTCAAGAAATCCCACTTTAGTGAAAAGTATAGAACCATACAAAACTAAAACAACACTCCAGCAATAGACAACACGAAAAAAATAAAACCATACATCACTGGATAGTTTTCCCTGCCAGATCATCCCATTACTTTCATGCAAAGTCTTTGATATCAGTATCCGGGTGTGAGGGGGTGAAACCCTCTAACTTGATTTTTATATAATCTGTCCACTATAGAATAATTATGATTAAATAATGATGAATTATAATTTAAGGAAAAGGGGTAAATTGTATTGACCCTCAAATGTTCCCAATTTATTAATACTATAGTTATATAAAAAAACTTTTTCTGTTTATATGGAAGTATATATGTAATGATATCTATCCAATTAATCTGAAGAATGAATATACTATAAGTGTTATAAAAAATACATACCCATAACTCCTATACCCCCTACCATATTCAATAGATAAATAAACTATTTATGATGGAGTTTTCTTCTTGAAACTATAAAAGAAATAATTACAATTACCTATTCCACAACCAATAAAGTGTAATCTCATACCATGTATACATAAAATCAGAATTATAGAGAGAAATTATAATAAAACAACCCCATTGAGGAATAATAGATTTAGAGTGATTATGTGGGGGATGATGAAACCCTTAAGGGGTTATACGTTTCTATCGTGGAAGAGATTCGAGCCAGGGAGAGGGAGGTCTCGGGGGGGGGGGGGGTACACGGGTTGGGGTTAGAGGGGGGTGTTACTGGGGTTAGGGTCTCTGCCGAGAAGGGTGGAGACAGATCAGAGGGGTTTTGGGAATAGAGATCATGGAGTTGGGGTCACCACCATGGATTGAAGAGGAGGAGGTTGGGGGAGGAAGGGAATGGAAAAGGGGTCCAGGTGACACATAGGGATTAGGGGAGGGGGATGAATTAGGGTTTTTAAACATTTAGTGGTTATTTCATTAAAACCAATGATAATTGTTAAAATAATAAAATTATAGTGGCAGTTCTATAAAATCACCCCTATATTATATTTTTTAAAATTTATTTAATTCATAGGGGTTATTAGAACCACCACTAAGAAACCACCGCTAAGCAGTGATTTTTTGGAGTCTAAGTTACCCTTATGATTTATAAATAAAAAAAATTATTTCTAAGTCATAGGGAATAAAATATAATTTTTTAAAAGGTATATTAATTTTAAAATTCAATATTGTGGAATATTTATTCATAAATGTTTCATAAAAAATTAATTAATTAATTAATTAATTATAAACTCTTTATAATTAATAAATTAATATACACTTTATAAATTAATAAATGTCCCAGAAATTTCCTTATCATCATTTAAAATCAATTTATAAATAATATATTTCAATTCTTGAATGAATTTATAGAACTATAAACTATTCATCATCTACTTTATTGTAAAATATAATACATGTCATATATTACCATTCATAATCATATTTAACGATCTAGGAAAATCATAAGTTATGATTTATAGACAAATGACACTAAAATGTTTTGGACTATCAGTCGTATTTTAAGATTGATATCCATATCACATTTATTGATATCCCTATCCTATTTAATGATACACGTAGATATCATAAAGTTTATTCAATGCTATATTTTGTAAACATGTAATGACACTATCATTAAACACGATTGATGGGAGTCATATGATATGACTAATTCCATTAGATTCCTATTGAATCACAGTTTATGATATCCCTATTTCATAATTCATGACTCACTCATTTAAAAAAACCCTAAATCATATTTTAAGGCATGGAATATGATTTCAAATTTTTTTTATATCAATACTTGATTTCACAAATCCAATGACATGGTAAGCTTTGATACCACTATGAGGTTTTGAAGGGATATAACAACACTTATTAAACTAGTCAAAAAGACCAATCCATGTTGAAATAAAGCTAGAATGATGAAACCATACATATTGGAATTGGAAAAACTATAAATATGTGTACCTGACACCATTGTTATGGTTTTATCATTCTTCGTGCATGATTTATAATGATCATAAAAGTGGTTTCAAAATTACCACCCACCTCTAATGGTATTGATAGGTTTCTAACTCTCATGTGCTAATGGGATACTCCATTCTCCATTGTGTGCTGGAACCATCTGATGTAAAGGTGATAGGTGAAGAAATCAACGAGTAGAAGAGTTTCAGTAAAGGATATGGAAGTCTAGCTTACACCATCACATGGAAGTAGAACCATTTAAATATCCCTCAAGGACACTCCCTAGGTGGTCATTCATTTACTCATGCATAATAAAACATGATTAAATGCCTCATATAATTAATGCTATGCTTGCATGGATGCATTATAAATCAATACTTTTCATCTTATTAAATAGTTTTAAAATGATACCTTATATCAAATACTACTCAAATTTTAATACCTAACATTCGACCACTATAATCATTCAGAGATAGTTCTATTGTCTCTAAATCCATGCCATATGAAACAGAAAGTCATACATTATGACTTTCATGGATAGTGGAAGTAATCGTGAATTATGATATAGTTGTATTATAAAAGGAAATATTCCTAAACTAGGAAATATAAAATACCCTTGGTTTCTATTTTTCATACCATGTGACTTGTTTAAATTATATCCTACAATATAGTCCAAAAACATCATATGTGTAAAGGTTTTATGGTGTAAATCCTTTATATAGGTTCCATGGGTTTCATTTTTTAAATTTATCAAAATTATAATTATAAATATGTAATAACTAATATATATATATATGTGTGTGTGTGTGTTTTTGTGTGTGTGTGTGTGTGTATATAATACATTTTGTGTAAGTGGTATAAGGAAAAAAAATAAATAGGAGGTTGAGGGAGGAAACCTCCCAAGAGTTTTTTAATTTGAATTTATATTGCTATGAGTATTGCTTATGGAAATAGACCACCTATGACTATAGTCAAAGCCTAACCATGGACATAGTATAGAGCCTTGGTAATATCATTGATGGTCTAAATGACCATGTACATAGGATATGGACATGTCAATTAGACCGACAACCATGTTTTTCACCATGGACATGAAACACTTTTCTAGTAATGAGACATGGTAAATGAATCTAGATGTGATTAGAGGGTTTAAGCCTAGGAGTATAGATACTAATAGTGAAGGGACTCCAAATATAGGGACACATTCAGTGTGAAGGGTGACAAAAAAATGGGAAGAATGAAATGAATAAAGAATCAATTAATCATGATTGCGGGCATAAAGGGCCCAAGAGTGATGAAGGGAATGCGTGGAGACACCATAAAAATAGAGATCATCGAGAGTTCATGTGTGGGACCTGAAAAATAATATCACTCATTAAAATGGGAAGAAAAAATAGGCACAACAGGGTTTTAAAACAACCATCTAAGAGACTATATCATACACATTTTCATAAGGTATACTAAACAAATATAACTCATTCATGTGATTAAAATTCATCATTCATAAATATAATCCTATGTAGAATCATATTTCCAAAGTTAACTAAAATCATTTCTCCTCAAATAAAAAATCTCACATGGATACACACAAATATATATGGCCTCAAAATAGACCATACCCATAGCCATGAATAATAACCATTCATCATGAATTGAAAAAACACCCCTCTTGGATCTAAGAAAAAATAGATAAACCATACCACATCATGGGTACTTATTATTCAGGGGAGTACCTAGACCCATATATACTATACCCACACCCTATCATGAAGGAAAAGATTTATATGGGGTGTACATAATCCCATATCTCTTACTGGGGATATGCTCCCCAATGGTGACATTTTCAATCAAGATACCTTACCTAATACCTAATATAGAGGACCCATATCCAGTCATGAAAATTATAATTTGGGGGGATATTTTATTTGATATTACCACCCAAGTCCTCAATCATGGAAAATAAACCCACTATATTGATGTTAGGGATAATTTGAGAAGAATATCTATGTAGTGGTCCATTATGGCGTTATTATCCCAACCCGACACAACCAATAATTTCACTATTAGGATTTGGTCCTTTAGAAATTGACAGTAGTGGTTTCTAATTCCTTTTAGTATCTATTTAGAAACCAAAACATAATGGTCACTTTATCTTTATTTCTAAAGGGTCTTTATAAATAAATATGGTAACAATTGATTGATCATAATTTTGTAATGATTTTTAAAAAATGTATTTACCCTGTTTATAGAAATAAAAAAAATGAAAGTATTTATGCAATGGTTATAGAACATCAATAGATTTATATATTATAAATAATTATATATATAATAATAATTTTAGAAATAAAAAAATTCTCAAAAAATACATCAGTCTAACTATATTCATCGTCCTGTATTATAAAATACCCTTGAATTTAAAATTGATCCTAATACAATAAAAAGTATGTAAAAATTAAAATTGATAACCTATTAGATTTATTAATTATGAAAATTTATGTTACACATCAATAATGATAATTTTTCAGGACTTAATCGACTAGGGTCCACCTAGTCAGTGGTAATCCAAGTGTGACACCCCAAACCCACCTCCAATAGGCTAGGGGCTAGTGACCCATGCCTAGTGGGCATATGATACACATTGGAGTTATTAACCTAAGGTACTTGTATGCACACAAACATATATAAATACCCATACAATGGTGAAAGGTAAACACAATTGATATTATAATGCATGCATCAATCTATATCCCACATCAGAGTATGACACAAGTACTAGAACTCATAAGGGGACAAATACAAGCCCAACAAGCTATAAAATTATTCTAACCTAGTATGAGGGAGGGGACTAATTTTAAATGAAACACCCTGTATAGACCATGTTCAATCAGGATCAATTATTATCTAGATACTCCTGATCGAACTAGGATGCTGTCAAAAGTCATTTTATCTACATAAAAAATGATATGTGTGGGCGATGACCATGTAAGAGTGAGTATAACAGTACCTAGTAGGACACACCAAAATACTCAAACCTATTGAATAAAGAGAGTAGTCAAGTCATCAACACAAAGGCATGGTAATTATAATTTGAGATATAATGATACTAACCCAGATATACTCAAAATAGACACTATGTCTTGAGGTAAATACACAACCATACATCCATCCTAGGATCCTAGTTAAGGCTCCATAGTGATACTTTTTAGGGGTGAAATCACTCCACAAGTATGATAAAACTGATGGTGCTCATTCAAGTGGTTGTATATTTTGGGTCTCTTCATGATGATGTACACATTGAAACTCATAAGACCTCAATACAAACATAGGGGATTTTACACATAGCAAGTGGGGTATACCTGACCTAATTTGGAATAACCCACTATTTTAGGGATCTTACGATCATGTATGTTAGTCATGGAAATAATTAAAACCCTACCAAGGGAAGAATATAATGATATAGAAACACAATTCAGGCATCATAAAGGGATTTAATAACTCTATCTGAGACTAATATCATATAAGTTATCATATCCTATGGTTAGGAAGTGATTCCTCATAGTACATTCATGGGGATGGATCTGGAGAACATAACCTAAAGAAACTAGTCTATATTGAAGAGAATTAGGGCCTCAAAATACCCTAGAAAAGTACATTATGTGTATAGGGTATACACATTGTGTCTTGGAAACCATGAGCATTCCTTTGTACTCTTGACTATACTGGTGTACTTTAGGTCATGCTCAAGCACTCTGGCCATGCCTGTGTTCCTAGCCATGTTCGGTTACCCATCCATGTCTGAGTAATAGGTCATGCTAATGTACTCTATTCATGATCATGTACATATCCATGTTTGTGCTAGTGTAGCCCATAGATACAAGATATGTCACCAGTCATGGGTCACAAAGCATGTGGTATAACCAAAATGATGAGTTATATTTTTTTTGAAACCCTAGACACAACATCTAGGGCCCCACATAGTGTGTGTTATTCTAAAAACACACCATTTATATTGATACTTTATATAACTAAATGTTTCCCATACATTTCAAATTGCACTGCCTCCGCATTTGATCCAACATCCAATCTCACCTAGAAAACAAGGATATGATTTGACTAAAGTCTGATCTTTACTGGTAGCTAAATTATAGTCACCCATTCTCTTGAGAATGATCCTCTATTGCAACAAATCATAAAAATTTCCAAAATCAATGAATATAAATCTCCTAATATGATCCCAAATCTCCACCGTCGTCACACACTGAAACCATGATATTGATTTAGAACCCAAACACACAGTATTGATCTATTCTACTAAATAATATTTGTGCAATAACCATTTATCATGTATTTTACAATATACCATCTAAAGGAAATGCTGATTATGAACATGTAATGGATGGTGAAAAAATGGACAAAAAATGTATGGAACTAAACTTTTCCATTATTCAGGTCAGCCTTAATCCATTATTTTGATGAAAATTAATGAAGAATAAAAATTAAAAAACATTCAAAATATCCATTCATAATTTTTAGAAGATAAATCAATACCTGTAAATCAACTATTAACCCTAGAATAAATTTCTATAAGTATTTATTCACTTTTGATAAAGGATAAACAATACAAGGCTTAAATACACTAAAAAAACACCCTACCTAGATTTGGGATAAATCACTATAAAAGAATAGTCACATTTCTATGTTTTTGGAGTGATATGTAAACTCCCTTAGAAAACTGATTTCTAAAGCATGATCTATTGTTGATTATCCATGAACCCTCATCCATCAAATCCTCTCTCAATCCCTAGGATTACGGGTCTAACCTTAGGTATTTTCCATAAGTGTGATTAAATATATTATATTATGTTTTCTCGTCCCTTTAATAAATTAAAAACAAAAAAAATAAATTTATTTCTTTATTAATCTTCCCATGATTACATTTAAGCCAAAAACCCCACGACCACAAAGATTAGGTATCACCTATGGTAAAACCAGAATTTTGGATTTAATGGAGGTATTAGATATTCCATATGAGACTCTATTCAGGATTTATTCCATTATTTAATAAGAAACATGAATGCATGATATAATATATTTAATATTTTTATTATATCAATACTGATCCTCTCAAAATCCATGAATCTCATGCGAACTCATTTTCTAGGTTCAAAAAAATTATTAAAATTATTCCAATGTTTTTTAAGGAAAAATAGTTTCATTAAATTCTCCCATCCTCAAATAATTTCATCTAAAAAATAAAAAACTACCCAAAATGATTAGGGTATTGAGCTGGAATCTGGTTCTCTCACACGTAGGTTCTCTCCTAAATATTCCCATATTTCCCCCAAACACACACCTAGAGAATCACTCACCCATAGAATATATTATCTGACCAATAATTGATCTCTAATAGGAACTTTGTGAAGGTATCTCCAACCTTTATGTCTAGCTCACCCTAGTCGATAACATGTGATAGGTCATGCACATACCTCCTCTGATGTGACACATGGAAGACAACATGTACTCAATTTAATTGTGATGGTTGGTCCTAGTGGTAGGCCACCTCACCAACCCTATATAGTACCTGCATAGATCCAATGAACCTTGGAGATAACTTTACACCCATTATAATTATTTTTAATCCTCATTAAGGAGATACCTTTAGAAACACATAGTCTCCCTCACTGAACTCTATTGGCCTCCATCATCAATCTGTATAAAACATTTTATGGATATAAGAAGTCCTTATTTTCTACTGTATGATCTACACCTTCTCTATTGTCTCTCAAAACAGATCTTGACCCATGGGTGCTGACTCTATAGTATCATTCCCATATAGTGGTGGCCTTAAGGGCATCCCGTAAAAGGCATTGAATGGTTCCATACCAATAGTGGAGTGGTAATTTTTGTTATATGAATGCTATACCAAGAGTAGGTGGTCCTCCCAACTATGGAAAAAGTCTAATATATAATACCAAATCATATCCTCCAGAACCAGAATGGTACACTCTATCATGTCTTATCTCTGGGTGTGGAATATAATGATCAAACACAACTGAGTCCTAAAATCCTCTTTCAAAACTCTACATAATCATTAAGTGAAGTGAGCATCATGGTCTGAAACAATCTTCTAGTGAACTCTGTGAAGTTGGAAAACATTCTAAACTTAAAAGCATCCCAATCTACCTACTAAACACTACTCTAAAATGGATAGGAAGTAAGCTATCTTGGTGTTCTAATCTATGATCACCCATATATATTTTCTCTAGATGATTTTGGAATCCCCATCATGAAGTCCATAGAGATACCATATGACTCCCCTTCTGGAACCTCATTAGGTTGAGAAAAAACCATTGAAACTTGGTTCTTAGTCTTCAACTACTGAAAAGTGAGTCATCAAGGGAAAAACTATGCTATGCACTTCATTATTCATTGACACCATAACTAAAATAGATTTTCCTAGTAAATATTCTCCAATATTGGTTGTACCATTAATGTGTATGTATGAAACTCCCTAAAAAACTCCTCTCACCACATCACTAGTACCATGGTCCATCCTATGAAAAAGATGATGTGCTCCCCACCTAAAAAAATCAACTGGACAAAAATAATCAACTAGAGGTAAGATGAACCATCCTCTTCCACTAATGAAAACTATAACAAGGCCAAATGAATTGATGCCTCACTCAATAACTATAGAAAAGATCTCATACTGAGATTATATGACACCATGTTCCCCTTCCCAGGTGTATAAACTATCTCAATGTCATGATACTAGAAGAAATATATCCACTTCCTCTATCTCAAGTTAATATCCTTATAAAAAAATATATAATTGAGACTCTTTTGTTTAGAATATATGCTAAAATTCTCCCTCATTAAGTAAAGATTCAAAATATTTAGAAAAAAATCTATAGTTTCTAGATCAATATCATGGGTTGTGTGTCCTACTCATGGGGTTTAACTTCAAGGAACCATATTTTTTCACTAATTCTATCTAGATAAGTAAAATTCAATGTCCATTTATTTATTCATCATAGAACACTACATTATCAATACCCTCCTTTGGCATTCTCAAGATAGGGGTGCTTGTCAACCTCTATGGAAACTCCTAAAAATATTTCTGGCACTTCTCCATCCCTATGACCCTTTTGAGTCAAAAAATTCAAGGGTTATATAATCATAGATAAATAAACCATGGATATTTGATAGTTATCTTCTATCCCAAGTAAGATCTATGCCTCAATCACACTCTTGGGTGGATCCCAATCTTGCAATACCTCAACCTTAATTGGTCCACTGCAACTCCCTCTTCTAAGATGCCATTTCCCTGGAAGTAGGCCTCTTGAATCTAGAATTTACACATAGAGATCTTTCAATAAAGTTGGTTCTCTTATATTTTATACAGGACCATCTGAAAGTGTCTCATTTACTACTCATACACCATGTACACTAAGATGTCATCGATGAAGACTACCATGATCTTATATTAGAGGGGATTAAAGATATAGTTTGTGAGTCCCATGAACACTTATGGGGTATTATTCATGGAAAAGGGTGTCAACAAGTACACATTGAGACCATAGAAATAATGAAATGTTGTATTCAATATATCCTCAACTCGAACTTAATGATAGTGATAACCTGACCTGAGGTCAATCTTGAAGAACCATCTCACCACTATCAAATGGTTGAAGAGGAAATTTATCTATAATAGTGGGTACTTATTATTTATGATCAAATATCTTAGTTGATGGTAATCCAAAAATAACCTTAATATCTTATCCTCTTAATTTGTGATTAACCCTGGGTCTACCCAGGGTAACACACTAGGTCCAACAAATCCCTTCATTTGAAATTCCTCCAATTGAAACTTCAACTCATGAATATCTGCAAGATTCATCTGATATGTTGGAATAGATATTGGGGAATTCCATAGGTGTAAGTATTTGAAAAAGCATCTCTCTCTATTGGGAGGTATGCTTAGAATATCCCTAGGGAGAATGTCATCATACTCCACCACCGGTATAGGATGTTGAAATCCCATAACATCCGCTTCTCCAAGTGTAATACTAGAAAACTAATTTGTAATTGGTTATATCCTCTTATGTATGTTCCCATACTACACTTCCCAGTTTTCTTTCTCACTATTAAGGGAAAATTTCATCCCATCAATGTGGAAACATGACATCCTACACCTAAATAATTCAATTTATGCATGAACTGTGGATATCCATTCAATAACTTACCTCATTTTTATTATAAAATGATCCAAAAGGAAGATATATACTCTAAGAGTCTGGCCACATAGTCCTTATAAGTGCACGATCAATAAATCCTATCCAGTAAGAGTCTCTAGTGCAAGGGTTGATCCAAAGGCTAACAGGAATATCAAGGTCTTGAACATGGTATGTGGCATGAAAAGAGTAGATTTCTTCTATGTATATCGACACTACAACTAAAGTAGAGAAGACACAGATCATACCTCTAATTATATTTAGAGCCTCTGGGTTGTAAGAATCTACTTCCTGCCGCTATCCTTATCCTCGACCACCGGCTCCCTGATCCAGGTGAAAAAATATGGGGGTAGTGGTGGAAATTGATCAAATTACCTGCCACATCATGATACTATCCAAGATCATATACCATATTCCAACCCTAAAAATCGACCTACTCCAGCCGCTATCTTTTCATGGATGATACATCAATTATCTCTCTATCAGTTGTATGGATAGTCATACAGTCTCACATTAGATGTCCTTAACTATCGTGAGAGTAACACTGCCTCTCCATTGGTTTGTTAAAAGTGTCTTGAGATCCATACATTGTAGAACTTATATCCTAGGACTTTATCTAGAAATTTCTAACTCACCTCGATCCCTGATTCTGATTTGAACTAAAATATTATGATGTGTCAGCTCTCGGGTTTCCACTTCTAGCACCAACTTTTGAAAATTGATCAACCAATAATATATATACTACCAAATCTCACCCAAGCACTCCATTATAAGTAGGATTGCAATGAGATATCACCTCATCTAGTATTTTTCATCCAAAGACCTGATCAATAGTTTTTTATTATAAGAACACATATCAAACCATATCCATGGAGTATAAGGAGTGGTTTTTGATCCAAAATTAATACTCTTCCACAGTAATTCTACCCTGTTGAAGCTACATAAGATCTTAGATATGAAATGATCAAAACATATCTGGGTATAAATCCTATATGAAAAGATTCTCAAACTCTACCAATAAAGAGTTTCCTTGTTGTACATTAGAGTCACGAGACTCCACCATTTCCTTGCGAATCCATGATGATGGCTCATCTCTATGATTGTTATTTGATATTGAGGTGTCCTAATAAGTCATAAAACTCACGTAACTACCTAAATCTAGAACTTTTATACCTATGGGTATATCTCACACTAAAACCTGAATGGTATCTACCAAAAATACCCATCAACTTCACTCATCTGACAAGCCTCATCCATCGGTACTCCAAGTGAAAACTGCAACTCAATGGGTGGTTGAAAGACTAGAAGCCCACCTATAGGTACCACCTCATGAACATGTCCCCATATAAAAGTATTATCACTAGGTGGATCATCCTATCAATCCTATTGTGGGATCTTAAATGGTATTCATCATTGGGAAATATTAAAATAGACAATACATACCAAGATCAAAGAGTATATATGGAGAGATGACTCAAGAAGGAAATATAACCTACAACCCACTCATATATGATTCAAGTACCAATGTTTTCCTTAAAAATAGTACCTATATATACTGAGTCAACAAGTAGGTTATCAGATTCCTACTGAATGGATACGTCAATAGCTGCATTGAAACTGGATTCACTATCCTGAGAGTCAAACTTGAAAATATTTAACATTGTTTCCTTAGATCCCAAACCAAGCCTCACAACTAGACAATCTCTAAACTATGACCCTAAGGGGAAACACCTTTGATACCACTATATCATTACCTACCCTACCAAGTTCTTCCAGGATGGTGATAAGATAAGTGTGATATGTCAAGTCCTCCCCTAACAGGCCAAGGGTTTTTGACCATTGCCAAGTAGGCATATTACACACATACTAAGCCGTATCCTAAGGTTCATGTATAGATAATAATATATCCAAATACCCATAAAATAATGAAAGGTAAACACAAATGAAATCATAATTCATTTATATATTTGTATACCACATTAGATTACATTAAAAGTACTGGAAAGCATAAAGGAAAAAATACAAGTCCAATAAAGATATAAAAACAGTCCAACCAACTTAGAAGGAGGAGACTATTGTAAAATGTAAAACACAGTATAAACCAAAGTCTGTCTTTCTCAACAATGCTCTTCCAAATCCTGGTCCACCTAAGACACTATCAAAAGTACTATTATCTACATAAGACATTACATTTTCAGGTATAGCCCATACATGGGAGAGTATAACATTACGCTATATGAAACCCCGAAATCACCAAACACAATGTATCAAGAGATTATTCAACTCATTATCACAAATTCATTTCAATCAAAACATGATACATAAAAACATTTTCCCTTGTATACTTAAGATAGAAATTAAGTATCAAGGTGAATCCACAACCATACTACTAACCTTGGATCCTTGTTGATGCTTCATGGTAACACTCATCTGGGAGAGCCCATTCTATGAGTATGATAAAACAGATGTTTCTCATCCAAGATTTTGTTCTTGTTAGGTATCAGCATAAAGAAGTATCCAATAGAACTTAAAATATCTTGACACGTAGATAGTACTGTATCAGTACTGTAGCAGTACTATAGCGGGAACTGTGCAGTACTGTATCAGGCACTGTTTGGCATTGTAGCAGCTAGGAATATGCCCCCGTTTGGTCCTTCGGACCACCGATTTGGTCCCTGAGTCCTTTAAGGCCTTTGGGTTAGTTAGGACTTTGGGCCACCTCAAGGAATTCAGGCCACCTTAAGTGCAGATGCAAACCAGAAAACCTACAAGGAACTAGCTATACAAAGATGATGAACAAGGAGCTTCCACCAAAATAGAAGTTAAACGGATTACAAGAATTAGAGGGTATGACACCTTCCATCGAGATAAGCCTGTTCATGCATGGGAATGCCTATCCAAACAGCCATGCGAAGGTGGAGAGCTGATTTCACGATGAAGATGCTAGGGAGGAGCAGTTCCAAGTAGTTAGTCTGGGTTGTATGTAATGTTGGAAGCCTACGGGCAATGAATTCATCTATGGCCTAAGGGGCATGTAATACTTACACCTACGGGGATTTTAAAGGTTCCACCTCACCCCTTGAAAGGTGGATTATCAAAATCAATAAAAAATGAAGGCTTCGGGCCATTGGAGGATTCCTAAAACACCGCCTAGGGAAGAAGATAATTATAGAGGATTACACTTCAAGACTCATGGATGGATTTTATAACTCTATCTGAGACTAATACTATATATCAGATCACATCTAATGCACAAGATGTCATGTCTCACAATACCCTCATGGGGATAGATCAATAGAATGTACCCTAAAAAAACAATCATACCCTGAAGAGAATAAGGGATTCAAACTTCCATGTAAAAAGTAAACAATGTGTATAGGGTAAAGATGGTGTGTCTTGGCTACCATATGACAACCCTTATTCTCATATCATGCCTATGTACTTTAGTTTATGCCCCTATACTCTTCTTATCTTATGTACCTAGTCGTGTATGGGTACCTATCCATGCTTGATTACCAGTCCATGCCCATGTAATCTAGCCATGCCTAAGTACCTGGTCGCATTTGTACCCATGAAAACTAGGGTTACACACCATGTCTCTATTAATGAGTCACATGTATTTGGTAGGACCCACATCACATGTGATATTTGATTTTTTTAAATCTATAGCAACTGAATCTATGGTCCCACATGGTGTGTGTTCATTGGACTACACACCATGTATATCATGATTTTACAAAACAACTAGTTTTCTATATAGTTATTCTCCCACCACATCCTCTTTCGATCCAACCATAAATCTATATTGAGAAATGTGGACATGAATTGAGAAACTTCAATCATCACTAGTGGTTTAATTTTATAATCCCTTTCACCCATGAACCATCTATCATTGCACCACATCACTAATATTACCAAAACCCATGAAGGAGAATCTTCCATTCTGATCCCAAATATCCACCATCATTATGAATGGAAACCTTTTTGTTGATTTTCAACCCTAACCCATAGTATAAATTAATTATTCTAAATAATAGTTTCACAATTGTAACACCCCGACCTTCCATGATATGCTTCTCATTCAATAATGCAATAGCTTGGATTGTACGCAACTTCGAGTTCTAACACACCGTGACTAATCAAAGTAGCCGTTATGAATAGTAATACCCACTTTTTAAAATTATAGAAATGTTATATTTCAAAATGGACTTCATTTTTGTATTCGTAATATCGAAATTATCCTAAGTTAAATTTTTTGTAATTTTCTGAGAACTTCCATTTTTTATGAATAGTGAAAAATACTCAAAACAACTTTTTTGATCAAAATATTTTTTAGTGATAAATTATACTATTGAGTGGTTTTAAATTATAATTATAATATATTTTTACCATTTTATCCAATGGTGTTCATTAGAATTAATTTCACTTTGAAATTAGACATAAACAATTGTCAATCTTTTGATATATATTGTTTCTTAAAAACACGCTATTTGTTGTGACAGCGGGAATTAATTATAAAATTAATTAATGCAAATTATATTATTGGAATTTTGTAAAATAAACATCATTTTTGAATTCGGAATATCAATTATATCTTAGGGTGAAATTTTGGCATTGTTCTGAAAAACTTCAATTTTTGATGAATAGTGAAACCACTAAGTGGTAGTTAAAAAATTGATTTTTCGTTTAAATAAAACATTACCACTTCTGTGATTTGATTTTCAAAAATCTGACATACATGGTTGTCATTAGGAAGTAAAATTTGGTTCAATGGGATTAAAATAATTTTTTGGTGAATAGTAACTTTTATGTTTAATTAATCGCGATTAAAGGTAATTATTGTAATTTAAGGTAAAGATAATGTTATAATAATATTAAATGACCTTTAAACTTGTCCTACCACTATTGGATGAGTCATGGCCAACCACGAAAATCCATGGGTCTACTTGGGGACCCCATGGAGCCACTTTGGTAGGAAAATGACATTAAAAACTTTTTATTTAATGTTAAAATAAAAATGTCACAAACATGAGTCTTTTTACTAAAACAATTTTTAAATGGGGTTATACAAGTCATAGTTTTGACTATAAATATTCATTAGAAAGCTAAAACGATTTCCTACATCATGATAATTGTTTTATAATTTTTAAACATTAAATAAATTAAATTATATTTGACACCATGATGATGCAGCGATTACCTCATTAATTAATGATTTAAATAAAATGAAAAGATAATGTAAAATCTAAGACATACACTTGTCAAAAACCTATTTTATGAGTATATTTCGAACCCTTATCACCCTAACTTCTAAATATATAAGTGTGGGACCTTTAGAATCCGAAAAATCCTTTCATAATAAAGTAACATTTCAATCTTTCCAAGAGTGCCCCTCCTCTCCTCTTATAAAAGGACCCCACCACTCCCACCTTATTCACACCTTAAATCCATTTGGCTCAGCCAACCTCTGCCCAAATACTCTCCCAAATTCCCTATCTTACTCCTAGAATCCTCACTTTGGGCTGAAGTCTTCCCAAGGAAGTCTTTGGCTCAAATCAAAAAGAGTTACCCAATTTTAAGGTAATGTCTTCTCTAATGTTGTTTTGTTTTATTTTGCTTCTCCAACCCCTTAAACTCTTTTTATTCCTTTATTTTGTAACAACAACAGTATATTAAATATACTAGGATGTTGTTATGATAAGTATTTGGTTTACACATACACACACCTTCGTCTAATGGTTAAAGAACATAATGTTTCTGTGGGTGGCGAAATACTGCCTCACGAAACGATGATTGTTCAATATTTTTTTAACACCTCTAATGGTGGCCATTTTTATGACACTATTTTCATATATGATATATTTATTATGTTTAAGTTTTCCTTATGCTTCTGTATTTCTCATTTATGGCATAATTTATGATTTCCATTATGGGTAAACGCGCTAATTTCATTTTAGGAAGTGCGGACTACCGCCCCCTCAAAGTGATTTGAATCGTTAATGCCATATGTGGGATGTATAAAGGATGGATTAAATGATATTATATATGATATTATACTAGAATTATAATATACCTTTATATCATTATGATTTCATTAAATACTAAATAGAAATGAAAGTAGCGTTCATGCGTACGTACGACATACCATCTCCATGAACGGTGCATTTCATTTCTTATCTCTAAACGTTATAGAATATTATAAATGAATGTATATAATGGATATATATGAGATATATGATATCTATATCATGAATATAATTCTGGATATAATGGATATTTCACCACATGAACAACTTGTAATTATAAGAAGTTTATTTTTGACACAAGTACCAAAGATCGACAAAACTACCGTTATTAACTTAAATAATTACATAATGTTCATAACATGGTAATAAGTGATATAAAAGGAATAAAAACATGAAAAATGTTCTTAAGAAATTATAAATTAACTCTAGTTTATTATTCAAGAGGTTAAAGAACGGTCGAGTCAAGACAGGACACAAGGTAATGGAATTTCTTAACCCAATTTCCATTCTTTGGGTTAATCTCCTACTTTCAAAATATGTCATGATATTATTAAGTCATATATTGTATTTGTACTTATTTATGTGTACTTATAGTGAATACACATAATAGATCTATTTTATTTTAAAAATTATCTTTGTAAGGGACTTCGTCTCAATCTCCTTTCATTGAGGCATATTTGGTTTTATACACAACATTCCTTTATACAGTGTATAAAACCCATTGACTTTTACTTTTATTCAAAAGGAATCTTTTTATACAAATCATTTTTACTAAACTAAAAAAGGAATGTTTTTTCTTATGTATGCAGCAACAACTACCTCTCTGCCGCTGTGACTATTATTTGAGTTTCGGCTTCCTCTATAAGCCATAACTTTTTTTAAATGAAAAATAAATACCATGTTTTACTTTCCTTTTATTTTGGTATTGAAAATGCTTTTGATAATGTTTTTATTATATCAATGTGTTGTATTGATATATTGTGATTGAAATGTGGAAATGTTATGTTTTCTTTATGCATGTTTTATGTGATATGATTATGTTATGGTTTATGATATGTTTAAACCTGTTCATATGAAGAATGCATTGGACTTAATAAGTGACGGGTGGAGCCCGCTATAGCTCCTCAATGCATTGGCAGGTCTGATGAGACAAACTAGTGTCTTGGCACGAGGCCTTGACAAAATCTTATTTTTGGTCTTGGCACGAGGCCTTGGCTACGTGGTTATGATAGTCTGGCATTATGCATTCCATTATTATGAAATTGGTTATTAATATTTCATGTGATTATTTGACCAGTAGAATATCCATGTGAATAAGTAAATGACATTATCTCATTTTACTTTTTCCATATTATGTTGACGTTAAAGTTTAAAAGGATTTTGTTTTAGTTATACATTGCCTTAAATGTTTATGTTTATTTATGAAAGCTTCCGCAATATTGTTATCCTTATTGAGCATCTGAGCTCACCCCTTTCAATGTTTTAATTTTTCCAGGATGTGACGAAGTATTATAGGAATGACCTGCAGGGATAGTATGAAGGGGATATGAGTGTGGAAAATGTAGACTATGTTATTGTAGTTTTTCACTTTGTGATGTAATGTAACATTTATGAGAGTATCTAGTGTTTCCAAGGATACTAAACTAATCAGTCTTTCGAGACTTGATCTTTTGTGATCATGCCAATGCTACGAAGTAATGCACCGACTCTGGGCAACTGGGGTCGGGGCATTACAGTTGGTATCAGAGGCAGTTTAGTACTAACCTTGGAAGCTAGATTTAGATAAACTCTGATTAGAGCACATAGCCCAAAGATAGACTTTGAGGATTAGTATAGAAGAACTTCCTAGAATTTTGGTACTATAGAGATTTTGTGAGTTTTCTGAGAAATACATCCATGCCTGGATACGAGCAGGTAGAGGCGGCTCTGGCACAGATGTACCTAGGGGTAAAACCCGAAAACACCGCTTTGAGCTAGACTCGAACGGGAACTAGTGCACGACAATGGGCCTCGCTGCACTCTTGGTTACGACACTCCCAGGGGATATGCTTAGGATAATTCTCATTTTCTTTACAAACCATTATGAAGGGTTTAGGAGTATATACATCCTAAAAGAAAACATTTCTTTTTATGATTATGGATTATATCCATAAATAGTTCAATTTATGTTAAGTGTTTTATAAGTATGGAATTATGTATTTTAATTCATAAACTAATCTAGTTTATGCCATTGTTTAGAAATGTCGCCTAGTAGTAGGAATGGAAACCGTATCAATGCACACACTTTGTGTAGGGATTTCCCTCCTGCCCAAGATAATTATTGTGGATCTAGAGATACAACTCGTGCTGATCAACTTATTACCATACTGGGACAACTCACTCAGGTTATGAATAATAACCTTACTCGTATGGAGCACCCTGATCCGCAAAGTGGAGGATCAATGTTAGACCGCTTCATGAGGCAACAACCACCAAATTTTAATGGGGTTACAAATCCATTAGTAGCTGAGAAATGGATAAACTCCTTAGAGAAAATATTCCACACCTTGGGGAGTAGTGAAAGGGAGAAGGTTATCATGGCAGTTTACCTCTTCACTGGAGATGCCGATCAATGGTGGTAATTGATTAAAAATACAAAGGAAGATGAAGAAGTATCAAGTATGTAATGGAGAGAGTTCAAAGATATTTTATTAGAAAAATAATTTCCTCGTGACCATCGAGCAGATATGGAAAGGCAATTTCTACGTATGAGACAAATGGAGGATGAGAATGTCGCAAAGTATGAGGCCAACTTTATAAGGTTAGAGAGGTATGTTGCATATTATATACCTAACCCAATAAGTAATATTGATCATTTATTTGATGGGTTAAAACCATTTCTCCGTCGAGATTTAGTATCACAATCCTTCTCGTCGTATAAAGATATTGTCTCATGTGCTATCAAGACAGAAACGGAATTCTCTAAATCTTATGACAATAAAGTAAAGCAAGTGAAGAAGAGAACGGTGGAACAAGAGACAGATAAAGGGAAAAAGGGGAAGAAGGATTTTTCATTATGTGATAATTGTGGGAAGAATCACCCTAGTACTTGCCTAAAAGGAATGAGAGTTTGTTATAAATGTGGAGAAAAAGGTCACCGGGCTCGTGATTGCAAGGGAAAGAAAGAGGCTATCAATGTTGAATGCTACAATTATAGAGAAATGGGGCATTATTCAAATGAATGTCCTAAGCTTCAGGGAAAATTACCTCAGAAAAGGCCAAGGGATCAAGGACAATCTTATGCTGTTACTACAGTTGAAGTGGAATAACTAATGTATTGGTGCTTTTGGAAGCAAGGATTATATTCTGGTTATAAGAATAATGTGATATATATAAGGGTTGTACTCCAGTAATTGTTGTTTTCATTAAGGTTATAATATGATGAAGGTAATCATATTTTTAGTATGTGAAAATAAGTGAAACTTTTCTTTGTTTGGGGAATCTAATGTTACAATTGATTTTGGAATTTAAGGACCTTTTAGAGAAAGTCTGGACGGAGGTATTTTGGATAACTATAAAGGTTGGAATGGATTAAGTTGAACTTTGGATAGTATTGTTTAAGGTCAAAACATTTATGAAGATTATATTTGGAATATTATAATACTATGGTTTTAGGAAAAGGACAACCTGTAGGTTGGGGGATAACCCGTTGAGTTGGACAAAGCTGTAGGAATCGAACCCACAACCATAGTGTGACATGCCTTTATTACCTACCACTAGCCTACAAGAAATCCTTGGTTATTAAAAAATTGTTTTCCTAATCTAAATGGTATGTGGTAATATTTAAAACCTTATACAATTAGGATAAATAGAATATTTTTGAGTTCTGTTACCATTTGGAGTGAAAGATGGGTTTGTGGTAAACATTTATTAAAGAATTAAAGTCTAGATGACAAGTAAGTATATTTACTCACATTCTTAGTAAATCTATTAAATAAATTACTGAACTTTATAAAAGGTAACTTAAAAGAAAAACGTTGCCAGTTAACTTTTCCAACTGGGGATTCAATGACCGTTTAACCAATCACAAGTTTGTGATTTTCTTATGGTTAACTTTCTCCTAATCCAGTTTTCTACAACTCTCCATAAAACCTTGATGGTTTATTTTTCATCCATATCAATATTTTCATATAATCCTAGTATGGGCTATCTCGGGTGACCTTTGTACTTATCTTTCTTTCTTTTAAAGTTATATTTTTATTAACCTCATTTCCGATGCGGGTTTTCCACAAAGGTATTTTCTATTTTCAACATTTTATTTTCAAAGAAAAATTTCAAATTGCGAGGACGCAATTTATTGAAGGAGGGGAGAATGTAACAACCCGAGCTTCCATGATATGCTTCTCATTCAATAATGCAATTGCTTGCATTGTATGCAACTTCGAGTTCTAACACACTGCAACTAATCAAAGTAGCCATTATGAATAGTAATACCCACTTTTTAAAATTATAGAAATGTTATATTTCAAAATGGATATCATTTTTGTATTCATAATATCAAAATTATCCTAAGTTAAATTTTGTGTAATTTTCTGAGAACTTCCATTTTTTTATGAATAGTGAAAAATACTTAAAACAAATTTTTTGATAAAAATAATTTATAGTGATGAATTATACTATTGAGTGGTTTTAAAGTATAATTAGAATATATTTTTACCATTTTATCCAATGGTGTTCATTAGAATTAATTTCACTTTGAAATTAGACATAAACAATTGTCAATCTTTTGATATATATTGTTTCTTAAAAACACGCTATTTGTTGTGACAGCGGGAATTAATTATAAAATTAATTAATGAAAATTATATGATTGGAATTTTGTAAAATAGACATCATTTTTGAATTCGGAATATCAATTATAGCTTTGGGTGAAATTTTGGCATTGTTCTGAAAAACTTCAATTTTTGATGAATAGTGAAACCACTAAGTGGTAGTTAAAAAACTGATTTTTCGTTTAAATAAAACCTTACCAATTCTTTGATTTGATTTTCAAAAATCTGACATACATGGTTGTCATTAGGAAGTAAAATGTGGTTCAATGGGATTAAAATAATTTTTTGTTGAATAGTAACTTTTAAGTTTAATTAATCGCGATTAAAGGTAATTAGTGTAATTTAAGGTAAAGATAATGTTATAATAATATGAAATGACCTTTACACTTGTCCTACCCCTATTGGATGAGTCATGGATGACCAAGAAAATCCACGGGTCAACTTGGGGACCCCATGGAGCCACTTTGGTATGAAAATGACATTAAAAACTTTTTATTTAATGTTAAAATAAAAATGTCACAAACATGAGTCGTTTTACTAAAACAATTTTTAAATGCGGTTATACAAGTCATATTTTTAACTATAAATACTCATTAGAAAGATACAAATATTTCCTACATCATGATAATTTGTTTATAATTTTTAAACATTAAATAAATTAAATTATGTATGACACCATGATGATGCAGCGATTACCTCATTAATTAGCGATTTAAATAAAATGAAAAGATAATGTAAAATATAAGACATAAACTTGTAAAAAACCTATTGGATGAGTATATTTCTAACCCTTATCACCTTAACCTAGAAATATATTAGTGTGGGACCTTTAGAATCCGAAAAAGCATTTCATAATAAAGTAACATTTCAATCTTTCAAAGAGTGCCCCTCCTCTCCTCTTATAAAAGGCCCCCACCACTCCCACCTTATTCACACCTTCAAGCCATTTGTCTCGGCCAAACTCTGCCCAAATACTCTCCAAACTTCTATATATTACTCCTAGAATCCTCACTTTGGGCACAAGTCTTCCCAAGGAAGTCTTTGGCTCAAATAAAAAAGAGTTACCCGATTTTAAGGTAATGTCTTCTCTAATATTGTTTTGTTTTATTTTGCTTCTCCAACCCCATAAACTCTTTTTATTCCTTTATTTTGTAACAAAACCAGTATCAAAAATATACTAGGATGTTTTTATGATAAGGATTTGGTTTACACTTACACACACCTTCGTCTAATGGTTAATGAACATACTGTTTCTGTGGGTGGCGAAATACTCCCTCACGAAACGATTATTGTTCAATATTCTTTTAACACTTCTAATGGTGGCCATTTTGATGACAAAATTTTCATATATGACATATATATTATGTTTATGTTTCCCTTATGATTCTGTATTTCTCATTTATGTCATACTTTATGATTTCCATTATGGGTAAACGTGATAATTTCATTTTAGGAAGTGCGGACTACCGCCCCCTCAAAGTGATTTGAATCGTTAATGCCATATGTGGGATGTATAAAGGATAGAGTAAATGATATTATATATGATATTATACTGGAATTATAATATACCTTTATATCATTATGATTTTATTAAATACGAAATAGAAATGAATGTAGTGTTCATGCGTACGTACGACATACCGTCTCCATGAACGGTGCATTTCATTTCTTACCTCTAAACATTATGGAATATTATAAATGCATGTATATAATGGATATATATGAGATATATGATATCTATATCATGAATATAATTCTGGATATAATGGATATTTCACCACATGAACAACTTGTAATTATAAGAAGTTTATGTTTTACTGAAGTACCAAAGATCGACAAAACTACCGTTATTAACATAAATAATTACATAATGTTCATAACATGGTAATAAGAGATATAAAAGGAATAAAAACATGAAAAAATTTCTTATGAAATTATAAATTAACTCTAGTTTATTATTCAGGAGGTTAAAGAACGGTCGAGTCAAGACAGGACGCAAGGTAAGGGAATTTCTTAACCCAATTTCCATTCTTTGGGTTAATCTCCTACTTTCAAAATATGTCATGATATTATTATGTCATATCTTGTATTTGTCCTTATTTATGTGTACTTATAGTGAATACACATAATAGATCTATTTTATTTTAAAAATGATCTTTGTAAGGGACTTCGTCTCAATCTCCTTTCATTGAGGCATATCTGGTTTTATACACAACTTTCCTTTATACAGTGTATAAACCCCATTGACTTTTACTTTTATTCAAAAGGAATCTTTTTATACTAAGCATTTTTACTAAACGACAAAATGAATGTTTTTTCTTATGTATGCGGTGACAACGACTTCTCCACCGCCGTGACTATTATTTGAGTTTCGGCTTCCTCTATAAGCCATAACTTTTTTTAAATGAAAAATAAATACCATGTTTTACTTTCCTTTTATTTTGGTATTGAATATGCTTTTGATAATGTTTTTATTATATCAATGTGTTGTATTGATATATTGTGATTGAAATGTGGAAATGTTATGTTTCCTTTATGCTTTTTTTATGTGATACGATTATGTTATGTTTTATGATATGTTTAAACATGTTCATATGAAGAATGCATTGGACTTAATAAGTGACGGGTGGAACCCGCTATAGATCCTCGATGCATCGGCAGGTCTCATGAGAAAAACTAGTGTCTTGGTACGAGGCCTTGACAAAATCTTATTTGTGGTCTTGGCACGAGGCCTTGGCTACGTGGTTATGATAGTCTGACATTATGCATTCCATCATTATGAAAGTGGTTATTGATATTTCATGTGATTATTCGACGAGTAAAATATCTGTGTGAATAAGTAAATGGCATTATCTCATTTTACTTTTGCCATATTATGTTGAAGTTCAAGTTTAAAAGGCTTTTGTTTTAGTTATACGTTGCCTTAAATGTTTATGTTTATTTATGAAAGCTTCTGCTATATTGTTATCCTTACCGGGCATCTGAGCTCACCCCTTTCAATGTTTTAATTTTTCCAGGATGTCACGAAGTATTATAGGAATGACCTGCAGGGATAGTCTGAAGGGGATATGAGTGTGGAAAATGGAGACTATGTTATTGTAGTTTTTCACTTTGTGATGTAATGTAACATTTATGAAAGTATCTAGTGTTTCCAATGCTACTAAACTAATTAGTCTTTTGAGAATTGATCTTTTGTGATCATGCCAATGCTACAAAGTAATGCACCGACTCTGGGAAACTGGGGTTGGGGCGTTACAACAATGATCATTTACTTGGTATTTGTTAAACATCAAATAAATGGAAATATCATAGATGAACGTGAAAAGAATGATGCAAGAAATGAACAACACACATAGTTAAAGAATAATCCTCAACCATTGTTTGGGATGGACTTAATCCATTACCATTAGAATAGTGAATTACATATTAAAAGACAAGAAACATAAAAAAACATCCATATTTAATTATAGGAAGATAAATCAATATTCGTAAATTAATGTCCAACCTGTGAATCAGTTGTTAGAAAGATTGATTTTTGTTCGATAAAGGATAAAATATATAGAGATTAAATCCAAAAAAACAACCTACCTCAACTTTGTATCAATCCCTGATGAATAATGATCACACATAAATATTTTTGGAGAGATACATGAACTCATTTGGAACACTGATCTCCAAAGTACAATCTATTGTTAATTGTCCGAGAACTCTGCTCCAAAAGATCCTCTCTCAATCTAAAGGGTTATGTGGATAACCATAATATTTTTTATAAATGGTTTAAATAATGTATATTATATTTTCTAGGTCATTTAAAAAAAACTAAATTTATTTATTTATTTATCCTCCCATAATCACATTTAAGACAAATAGTAGATGCGCACAAAGGTTATGAATGACCTAGGAAAAAAATGTGCATTCTAGTTTTAATGGAGGCCTTATATTTCCCATCTATGATTTCATTTGGTAGTTATTACATTATTTCAAAAAACATGCATGGATGATATAATATATTAAATATTTTTATTATATCAATAACAAGCCTCCCTGAGCTTCATAATCCCATACTAACTCAGTGCATAACGTTGAAAATATTATTAAAAATATTTCAAAGTTTTATAAGGAAAAATAAAGTTGTTACAAATTTTTTATAATAAAAATAAATTTTCATATATCTGCCACATGAATATAATATTGATTTGATAATAATTTATACATGTAAAAAATTAATTATCAATCTTTTTCCTTATATTTCATTACAATCTCAGGTTATTTTATTGCACTTGGAAATTTCACTAATTTTTAATCACTTTTTAATCTAAACATGATTTCGGGTCTATCCTATAACAAAAAACATTGAATGGATGTGTTCATCATTCCTAAATAACAAAAATTAATTAAATATTATTTTCTTAAGATCTCATGATAATATGAGTCCATTTTCACATTTTTAACCATATCACATATTTTAATGAATTTTTAATACAAAACTATTTTTTCATTCATAATATTTCATGAAAATATGATATACTTAGCTCATTTTTGACTATATAACTTTTTTGTAGTCACATTTTAAATTTTAAACAGTTTTTTTATATAAATTACCACTGCACCACATTATGGATTAAATTTACATTAATTACAGCATGTAAAAAATTAATAAAATATTATTTTCCAAAAAATTAATAATTATATAAGTTTTTGATTTTTTTTAAATTGTATTACTTTTTTTAATCTAAAAATTGTTTTTTGGATATCTTGACCATACTATACATTATATTTTTGTGTTAATGATTCCTATATATCAAAATTAAATTGAAAATATTTTTTCTGTGATTTGAATATGATATGAGGTCATTTGATTTATTTTAATCATTTAATGATTATTTATAAACACATTAAAATAATTAAAAATTCACATATGGTCATTATGTCTACACTGCATGTCAGATTGACATTTCACTCGCACTTATATGTTAATTATTAATTGATGATTCTTTTTAGGATTTAAAGGACATATAATGTTTTTTATCATTTTTATTACACCACTTGTTTTTAATCGCATTTAAATATAAAATTTACTTATCATTCATTTTTATTTAAAAACATTTGAGACTGACATGAGGTTATCCATTAATTTTTTATTACATAACTTGTTTTTAATAAATTTTTAATATAAAAATTTATTTTTTCCCATTCAAGCCACCCACCGTTAAAATTGATGTTTCTTTCACTCATACATATTAGAAATTAATTAATTAATATTATATTAGTATTTTATAGTGACATGTTGTTGTTTTTTTGTTGTTTTATTGGTTTTTAAACTATAAATCACACTTTACATCATTCCAACCAGTCAATAAATCAAATTTATGTGTTATTATTTAATACATGTCATTAATTAACCAATAATAAATTTTAATGACTATAGAACACTCAAATTTAATTTAATTGTTTTTGACTATCTCACTTATTTTTAATTACATTTTAATTTAAAACTATCTCTTCACTCATTCTGAACACATCACATCTAAAAATAATGTGACATTTATTATTAAATGTTAATAAATAATTAAATATCATTGTTTCAAGATTTCATGAAAATTTAAGGTCTCTTTCTTAGTTTTAACCATATTAATTATTTTTAATATAAATTTTATTTTTCAATAATTATTAGAATATTGTGAATTAGAAAGATGAGTAATTTATTCTTACATGTTTCAATTTAATAAACAATAATTTTGTATGAGTTCATGATTTTCTAAGGTCGTTTGATTGGTTTTGACCATTTGACACGTGTTTTTAAACACTAAAAAATATATTAAAATTAAATTTTGTTCATTCCAACCACACTACTTATGTGATTAGAATTTCATTTATTTCTATAGGTCATAAAGTAATCAAATATCATTATTATATATTTTCATGATAATACGGTCTCTTTTTCTTGGTTTTCATTGCCTAAAATGTGTTTTAATTTTGATCATTTCATTTTGGTCATTCTGATTGATCTTGGAAATTTATTGATGTTTTGTTCATTTTTAAAGGTAAAAAAATAATTTAAGATCATTTTTATACATTTTTTTTAATAATCAGAGTTTGTTTGATTCATTTTCACATTGTGATGTATATAATTAATTTTAAAATATTTTTAACATAAAAACAATATTTTTCTTATTTTGAATGGATCAAATATTATATTTAATTATTGTTTATTTCTAAAGATCACTAATTAATCTCCAATGATTTTTATAGAGCATCATTCTTATTTGATATCATTTTCTAAATTTTTATGATGTCGCATATATATTAAAATTAAAATCACCTACAGAACTAAAAACCAACAATAAAAATAATTATAAATTTTGACATTAAATATGAATATAGAAATGAAACTTACCTCGTGATTTTTTGAAATCTTATGAAAGCTTAACTATAGACTCACGAGAATGACCACTAGTTGTATTTGAATCCAAAAACAAATAAATATTATACATAATACTAATATTAAATAAAATAACTATAAATATATTTTATTTTTACATGTTGCGTCAGTACTTTTATATCATCTAAATGTACATGTCCAAGTCTAGAACACTACATCATCTTCTATAGAAGTTTAACAAGTCACAAATATCTCTCTTTATACACCATTTATTTCTATATAAAATGAGAATACATCTCAGGGAGCATGGAATACATTATAATATCTACCTTGAGGGGATTGGTTTGGGATGAACTTAACACTAAGAGGGGGTGAATCAGTTTTAATGAACTTTAAACCAATTTTTAATATTTATTCCTTTCCTTACTCTACCCATGTCAGCAGTTAAAGTGAATGAATCACTCTTATTATCTCTCTATTTCTTTCTCACAGGAATCTTATTCATTTCTTATACCACAATTGAACACAAAAACAAACACAAAAGGAAACAATGATATACAAGGTTCACCTATCAATATGAGAATCCCAGTCCTTGGTGTGACAAGGATTCCTCCATGATCACACGACTCATTAGATTCATCATGTTCACTATACACTATAGTCACCTGAAAATTTAAGAGTGTGCATCCCGCACAATGAGATTTAGTACATCCCACACATAGGTTCATCTAATAACTTTAAAATAATAGTGTAACAATACGAAAAAAGATACAATCACAAATTTTTACTCAACAAGTTGTTGATGTTCTGCTCGGGTCTTCTTCCTCGTCTATTACTTTCAAAACAACATGAAAGTAACATCATTTTTGTATTTAAATTTTCATACAAAACTTATCATTATTCACAAAAGAATATTTGATATGATACTTATTATTCCTCTTTTGTATTAGTTGTAAGATAAATATTCCATCTGTGCAAATTTAGAATGGATAGACTCTGTTTCTTCTTCCCTCTTCTTCTCTTCTTCTTCTTATTTAGAGTATAGAAATACTACATTAGTTTTTTTTTATTTTCTATTTAACACATAATTATTCTTCTAGTTTGATGTTTTTTTAATTTCTTCTTCTTTTCCTTCAATAAACAATAGTTTCCATGATTTAATTTAGTATCAGGTTTCTCTTTTATATTAGTACACAAAATTATTCCCTTTGGTATAGTAGTTTAAAATACCAATGTTCTCTTATTAAAAATGAATTAATTATATACATATATAGAATAATATATAACAGTTTTAGTTTCTCTTTTACCCCTTCCCTTTTTAATGTCTATATTCAATATTTTTTCTTCGATTAAATAATGAAGGTCTCTATATATTTTTAAATTTCAAAAAAAATCCTGAATATATTATCAGAATTACCTGTTGTATCTCCTCCCTTACTAATTATAACTGCATAAAATATATTATTAATATTTCAGAACTTCTACTTTCATAATCTTGGAATTAATCATTTTCTCTCTCTATGATGATTTAGATTAATTTGCAGAGCATATTCATTGATACACCGATCATGGTCATGGAATAATTTATTTATATTATAAAATCTCCCCATAAATAATTCTTTCTCCATCATAGTGACCATTAATTTTCAAATACTAACATTACATAAAGTTTTTGGAATACGAAAAACATTAAACAAACAGACATAAGAAGACCATACTAGTTTAGTGCCTTTGAAAACATGGAAACATAAACAGTGATACATAAATGAGTTAAATTATCTCATACTAGGTTCTTCATATAAAGACCCAGAATATCTATGTACTTTTTTAATTATATAGGAATTTTAAGAGTTTGAAAAAATTGACGGCACATGATTCTGAGGCCCAGAGTGCCCAAATTGAATTTATGAACTTTTTTTTTCAGGTACATTCAATAAACGTGCGAGCAGGTTTTTCTAACTTTTGAACCGGTTCTTGAAATTGAAATCTAAGGGCACCATTGAACTCACAGTGCCGATATTCACTTAAGGAGACATTCACCTCGATAGAAGATGGTCGAGGGTGAATGTTAGTTTTTGGGTTTTTCATGTAAGAATAAAATAAAAATAAAAATGTGTGACATTTTATTTTTATTTGCAACACCCATGTGGGTGTTGGGAGGTGAGGTCCACCGGAACTAAACCTCTATGTAGAAGTTGAGAAGTGGGGACCACCAGACCTTAACCTCCCATGAGTGGTTATGGTGGTGGGGACCACCCACACCTAACCTCCCATGAGAGGTAATGGTGGTGGGGACCACCTAAGGCCTAAACCTCTTGAACTCCCCTCATTATGGAGAAAAACCTCTCAATGACCCTCATTAATGTGGAGGAGCCTCTTGACTTCTTCCACATTAATTGTGCCAATACACATACCTTTAATATGCCAACCTAGTTAATTTATTTGGTTATTTTGAATTTGTGCCAACGAACTAAATAGAGAACTTAATCTATTATCCTTGGCATATTTTGGGGAATTGGGAGGAAGGAGCTCTTGGGAGAAATCTCTTCAACGAAGAACGCTCCACCGATGAAGAACACTCCAACACTGAAGAACACGGACCCCCTTCGACCTTCTTCCCTGGGACTTCTTCTGATGTGGGACATCCTCATCTATGGAGAATCGATGACCGTATTATCTTCTTGCGCCAACGTCATCGAGTGAATGAGGTAGGAGTTTATTTATACTTGATTAACGATTTCCATGTTCTCCCCTTCTAACTATTTTGTTGGATTTGGAATAGGTATTGAAATGGGTTGTGGGAAATTATGTTTTAAAATATCTTATATACACGTTCATGATTCGTTCTTTGTGAACCGCTTGCTACCACTCTAAACGCGGAGGGAGCGGGAAAAACGAACATGGACTGACCCCTCCGCCATTCTTCCTTGACGTGTTCTTCGAAATGGAGGATGGCGACGAAGGAGATAAAGGAAACGGAGCCGCCACCCATGGCATCCACGACCCGCACTGCCCCGTGGCGCTTCTCCCTCCCGGCCAAACCGACCTCGTGCCCGGCTGAGCCACCCGCGGCTGGACCGAGACACTGCACCGCCTCAGCCCGAAACCCCTTTCCGCACCACCGCCATGCCGAGCCACCGCGCCACCCCAGACCGAACCCCATCACCGCTTCACCGCCGTGCCGAGCCGTTGAGCCACCACCATCTGCCATCTGCCGAGCCGCGCCACTGTCTGGGCCAAGCTGAGATACCACCACTACCGTGCCCTCATCTCGGCCCTTTGAGACACCCTCTATGGACTCTCCGCGGTATTACGAGCTACCATAAGCCAAGAAAACCCATGACCAAGCCATTCCACAGTAGAGCCGCCCTCGCGGAACCCTCTGAGTCTGAGCCACCTCCGCAGCCCCTCATGGCCATCGGTCTAGGTCGATCCGACGGGGTCGGACCGAACTCGGGCCCAATACGACCCATTTACATTTTTTGGCCATAATTTTGGCACTGGATGTATGTTTGATGAACCCTCAGTGGCACTGGAAATCTTGGAGCGAGAAGTTCCCTTTGATTATACCCCACTAGAGTTTTGGATTATGATGGGGAATGACTAGGTTGGATCGAGCACGAATCCAACTGGGCCCCCAGGACTAAAAGGATAATAAATCACAGACTGGGTGTCTGATTTACACACCATCTATTATGTTGAGACCCCTATGGCGTGAAAGACCTTTGAGAAACTTCTTTGTGGGACTTCGTGGTAGTTGGAGTATTTGACATGTGGCTTGGGAAGTAGTTTCCCCAAGTGCGATACTTAAGAAACCGTGCGACTGGCTGAGACTTGACAAATTCTGATCATTTTGACTCGGAGTGACTCAACTAGCCCAGTGGGGAGAACCTTGGTGATGTGGTAGACCCATGGTGGGGAGCATTTTGGTGATGCCGCAGACCCATGATACTCGACAGAAGTAGTACCTCCGCAGACTACGAGGGGGAGTGCCTCTATGTGACGTGGTAGACCCATGGTGGGGAGCGCCTCTGTGTGATGCTCTAGACCCATGGTACGTGACAGGAAGAGTACCTCAGTAGTCCAAGGTTAATGGGAAGCTCCTATATGTGACGCGGCAGGCCCACTGTACTTGATAGAGGAGGATTTCTCCAGCAGCCGAGGTGTTCGACGTCGTGACTGAGAATATTACTTGATACTACCCTAGAATAAATCCTAGCGTAATCGGAGTCAAAACCCTTATGTTTTCCTTATTAATGATATCGATTACTTTATAACATAGGTATATGTATGGTCATATACCTATGTAAGGTTATCTATTGATTTCATACTTTGTGTTTTATCCTTGTTGAATTTTGTGAGACCTAGAGGGTCTCGGGGTCCCTACTGAGTATCATTATACTCCCCCCTGTATAGGCTATGCCCGCACTTATTGCATTGGATGCATATGACAGACACCGCTGACTGAGTCTGAGAGTACCAGGACTATATGGTACCTGGAGGTGGACCTTACGACGAGTCGGTACATGGAGGAGACAGACAGACGAGGAGTGCTGAGGAGGTGATCTGTACATACCCTTTAGGTAGGAACATCAGAGGATGCCCCAACAGTTGACTTTCCCCTATTTGTTAGTTTTAATGTATCACAGTTGTACTTGTACTTTCTAGTTGAGATTATATTCTGGCCCCTTTTACTTTCATCACACTTTTTTTATACAATTTACTTGGTGTTTTGTCCAGCTGTGTGCTTGCTTGTGCATGTGTTTACAGGTTATAAAGGCAATGCCTTACCAGTTTTAGGGAATTACGCCTTTGGTGCTAGTCGCTATCCCCTGGCCTATGGAAAGCGGGCTTGGGGTAGTCACAACATGGGCCTCGAGGGATGGGTCGTGGCAAATTGGTATCATAGGAGTCGGTTCTACCATAGAACATATGACTCTGATCTTTTTTTCTATGAAGTAATAATGTTAAGGGTAATGATTGTGGTTTCCAGTTTAGGGAGTCCAGTTTTGGTGTGGCGGACGACGTATCCATACACCTGGACCTTGACTTATGATTTCTAACTTAGTGCATGAAAAAACTGATTGCGTGTGTGTTTGAAAAGTTTTCTCTGTGATATTTTGAGTCATCTTACTAGGTAGAACTTTCAGGTCCCCAGGTATAACTTTTGACTGTGGCATACCTATTTATTTTCAAGGTGCCTCCACGAGGATAGCCAACTAGAGTTCTGAGTGTTTTACACACTAATAGTCCACTGAGCAATGAGGCCTCGGGGTAGGGACCTCTTCCAATAGAGGCACCAGCGGTGGCACCAGTGGTACTATTCCCCATTAGGCCACCGATGCCACTAGCCCCAATAGCCGATTGTGCAGGCCGCTTGAGCGCGTTACATGAGTTCCAACGCTAGAGGCCACTCAGGTTCAAGGGAGAGATGGACCCACAGCCAGTTGAGGAATGGATGGAGGCCATGGTGAGAGTTTTCCGATTGGTAGGGACACCAGCTGATATAATGTTGATTCTTGCCGCCATCCTTCTACAGGAAGTAGCAGGCAGATGGTGGAGATTGATGCTTTAGGTTCACGATGAGGTGATGCTTCTCTAGGAAGACTTTGAGAGCCTGTTTTGTGTAGAGTTTGTCCCATCGACTCTTCTCACAATGCACATACAATAGCTTCTTCATCTACAACAGGGCATCATGATTATGGATCAGTACTCAATGAGGTTAACTGACGTCTCACGTTACTCCACCGATATGGTGCAGGACCCATTCTTCAGGGCCCGGACCTTCGAGGAGGGGCTCAGGCGGGATATCAGAGCTTCGATGGTCTCACTCAGCATCCCGATGTAGGTGGGGGTGTTAGAGAGAGCCCTCTTGGGGGAGAGTTTCCTTGCTAAGCAGTCATGAGCAGTGAGACCCACTACCAGTCATCACGTAGCATATTATTATATAGCAGGCATAAGACAGATGTCGCAGAGGTCCAAGAGGTACAAAACTATTGGTAGACGACCACATGACTTGGGATCGATTGTGAAGGGCACCCGAAGAGGATCCAGTCATGCTAGGAGTGGGTAGTGTTACTCATGCGGTGGGCAGGGTCACATGGCTCATGACTGTCCAACCCGCTCTTTGGATGATCAAAAGATAGTCGAAGGACCGCCCAGGTAGAGATAGAGGTTTGATCGAGGAGGTCCATAAGGAGCAGGTATACATGGTAGAGGAGATGGTTGTGCAGCTGGCAGTGGTCGATGATTCGAGATGTTGCCGCCACCACCACCAGGAGGCCCACCCCGACCATAGGGAGCAGATAGACAAGGGAGACCTTAGCTCTAGGTAGCTCAGGCTTACGATCATGGTGATCTAGAGATGATATGATGTATGATATGTGTCTACTGCACCTTAGATGAAATAATTATAGACATAGGTGCCAGATATTATTTTATTTCAACTACCCTCATTCAGAGGTCTGATATTCTGACGGAGCCGTTGGCTCGATCCTTATGGCTAGAGACTCCGACAAGAGTAGATTCGATGATTACGCACTGGTTCCAGTAGTGTGATCTTACTCTAGGAGGTGAGAGCTTCAGCTGGGATCTCCTAGTAGAGGTGTTGAGGCCTTATGACATCGTCTTGGGTATGGACTGGTTATCTACAGTCCATGCCCAGATTGACTGTATTAGGTGCAATGTGCGGTGTGTCCTTATGGATGGGACTAGGTTTACCTTAACCGATGAGAAGGGAGCCTTTGTAGCATAGGATGGACTTACCCGGAGGAGAGTGTAGCCAATCCCTCATCAGTTGGCTAGCCTTACCTTCAGATCTGTTGATGTGCAGAGTCTGAGCTATCCTGTAGTGGTGGACCGGTACACGGATGTCTTCGCTGATGATGTTTCGGGTCTACCTCCTCATAGATAGGTGGACTTTTACATTTAATTTTACCCCGGTATGACACCGATATCTACACCAGCATATTAGATGGCTCCCACAGAGCTTCTTGAGCTGTGGGTACAGTTAGAGTACTTGCTGGGAAAGGGATTCATTCAGACTAGTGTTTTTCCTTGGGTAGCCCTGATTCTATTTTCCATGAAGGAAGATGGGAGTTTGAGGCTTTGTGTTGACTATCGGTGCCTAAACTAGGTGACCATGAAGAACAAGTACCCACTCCAAAGGATTGACGACCTCTTTGACCAGCTGAAGGGAGCCCAGTGGTTCTCAAAGATAGACCTCAGATCAGGCTATCACCAGCTCAGAGTGCGAGATGAGGATGTGAAGAAGATGATCTTTAGGTGTCGGTACGACCATTATGAGTTTTGTTTATGCCATTCGGCATGAATAATGGTCCAACAGTGTTCATGGGACTCATGAATAAGATCTTTCAGCCATACCTTGATCGCTTTGTAGTGGTCTTCATCGACAACATTATGATCTACTCGACTACCAAGGAGGAGCATGCCTATCATTTGCAGGTAGTACTGGACACACTCAGAGAGCACCAGCTTTATGGTATGCTCTCTAAGTGTCGGTTCTGGATCTAAGAGGTTCACTTCCTGGGACATGTCATATCCGAGGATGGAGTTTCATTGGATCCAGCTAATATTGAGGCAGTACTTACTTGGGAGCCAACCAGGAGTATGAATAAGGTATAGAGTTTTTTGGGTTTGGATGGATATTACCAGAGGATTGTGCCAGAATTCTCTAGAATTGTTGTACCACTATCATCCCTGATGAAGAATGGGAAACCCTTTGTTTGGTCAAAGAGATGCCAACAGAGTTTTCATGAGATGAAGCAGAGGCTAACTAGTGCCCCCATATTGAGGATTCCAGAGGAGGGCGTAGAGTATGTAGTCTTCTGCGACACATCAGGGACTAGACATGGATGTGTGCTGATGCAGGAGTGAACAGTGATTTCATATGGTTCTCGACAGTTGAGACAACATGAGCAGAACTTTACTACCCATGACCTGGAGTTAGCAGCAGTGGTCTTCGCCTTTAAGATGTGGTGACACTATTTGATGGGCGAGATTTTTACCATTTACTCTAATCACAAGAGTCTTAGGTATATCTTATCTCAGAAGAACCTAAACCTAAGATAGAAACGTTGTCTTAAGTTCCTCCAAGACTATGACTTCGAGATAGTCTATACTCCAAGGAAGGGGAACGTTGTTGCAGATACACTCAGAAGGAGATCTGGTATACAACAGCTAGGAAAGGTGACAAAGTAGCTGGCTGCTTTGCAGATATCCTTTGTGGATAGAGATAGAGAATCTTTTCTTCAGTCTCTTACAGTCACTCCCCCACTTATTCAGTGATTCAGGGAGGCGCAACATGGGGATGTATACTTCAACGCACAACGTGTTTAGATATCCACAGGGCAGGCACCTGATGAATTTTTTCAAGGTGGGGAGCACTTCATCCTCTTCAGAGGACGTACCATGGTACCAGTGTCACTTCAGGAGGAAGTGTTGAGGGAGTTACACACATCCACTCTAGCTTTACATATAGGAGTGACAATGATGTATCAGGACCTCCGACGACATCACTGGTGGCCGAGAATGAATAAAGAAGTTGTAGATTTTGTCTCTCGATGCCCCACTTGTCAGCAAGTGAAGTTGGAGAATCAGGTACCAGTAGGATTGGTTCATCCTTTAGAGGTCCCAAAGTTGAAGTGGGATGTGATATCCATGGACTTAGTGATAAGACTTCCACGTACATCCAGGGGACAAGACTCGATTTGGGTGATCATCGAGCGACTCACCAAGTCAACCCACTTCCTACCGATCAGAGAGGAGGGTTCAGTAGAGAGCTTGGGATGCCTCTATGTGCAGAAGATTGTGCATCTATTCGGAGTACCTTCTATGATTGTCTCCGATCATGACACATGTTTTACTTCCTGACAATGGAAGGGGTTGTAGGAGGCTTTTGGGACACAACTTCATTTGAGCACCGCCTTCCATCCTCAGACGGATATCCAGACTGAGCGGACCTTTCAGACCCTCGAGAACATGTTGCATGCTTCTGTCCTTGACTTCGGTCATAGCTGGGAGGATCAATTACCTTTTTTGGAGTTTACATACAATGAGAGCCATCACTCTACCATAGGGATGGCACCTTTTGAGGTGTTGTACGGGCGACCTTGCAGATCACCTTTGTGCTGGACAGACCAAGGGGAGTCAGCACTAGTGGGACCAGAGATGGTACGAACTACCATAGGGAAGGTGCAGATCATCAAGGAGAGGATGAAGACTACACAGAGCAGGCAGAATTCATATGCCGATAGGAGACGTAGACCTCTGGAGTTTGATGATGGAGACCACATCTTTCTATGGGTCTCACCCTGATGAGGTCTACAGAGATTTGGACGAGGAGGCAAGTTATCTCCGAGATTTATCGGACCTTTTCAGGTCCTCAGCAGAGTTGGTGAGGTGTTATACCGCTTATCTCTTCCACCTCAGTTGTACCAGGTTCACGACATCTTCCACGTATCCCAACTGAGGAGATACGTGCACAACCCTTCTCACATAATTGACCGGCGAGCTGGACGTCAATGAAGGGGGGACATTTATGGAGGTTCTAGTAGAGATTGAGGATCGACAAGAGCGAGTCCTTTGTGGACAGTTGATACCTTTGTAGTGCATTCACTGGAAGCACGGGAACCTCCAAGAGAGAACATGGGAGCGGGAGGCTTAGATGCATGCTCCGTACCCCTACTTGTTCCCTTAGTTTGAGTTATGGATTATGGAGACGTAAATCCCGAGGTAGGGATACTATAAAGACCTAGAATTTACAGGTATTGTTTTATTATATGGGAATTTTACGAGTCGGCGAAATTGATGGCATGTTATTCCGAGGCCCAGAGTTCCCAGAATAAATTTATGAACTTTTTTGGGTATGTTCAGTAAATCTGCGAGAGGGTTTTCTAACTTTTGAACCAGTTCTTGGAATTGAAATCCGAGGGCATTGTTGAACTCACAATGTCAATATTCTCTTAAGGAGACTTTCACCTTGACGGCAGATGGTCAAGGTTGAAAGTTAGTTTTTGGGTTTTTCATGTAAGAATAAAATAAAAATAAAATGTGTGACATTTTATTTTTATTTGCAACACACATGTGGGTGTTGGGAGGTGGGGTCCACCGAAACTAAACCTCCATGTCGAAGTTGAAAAGTGGGGACTGCCAGACCTTAACCTTCCATGAGTGGTTATGGTGGTGGGGACCACCCAAACCTAACCTCTCATGAGAGGTTATGGTGATGGTGACCACCCGAGGCCTAAACCTCTTGAACTCCCCTCATTATAAAGAAAAAACTCTCAACCCCCTCATTAATGTCAATGACCCTCTTGACTTCATCCACATGAATTGTGCCACTTTACATACCTTTAATATTCCAACCTAGTTAATTGATTAGGCAATTTTGAATTTGTGCCAACAAACTAAATATAGAACATAATCTATTATCCTTGGCATCTTTGGTGGAATTGAGAGGAAAGAGATCCTAGGAGAAAGCTGTTCAATAAAGAATGCGTTCTTCCACAAAGAACGCTTCACCGACGAAGAACGCTCCACCAATGAAGAACGCCGACCCACTTCAACCTTCTTCCTCGGGATTTCTTCCGACATGGGACATCCTCATATACAGTGAATCGATGACCATACTATCTTCTTGCGCAAATGTCATCAAGCGAACGAGTTAGGAATTTATTTCTATTTGATTGACTCTTTCCATGTTCTCCCCTTCTATTTCATTTGCGGGATTGTAGATAGATATTGACGTGGGTTGTGGGAAATGATGTTTTAAAATATCTTCCATACACGTTCATGCTTTTTTAATTGCGAACCACTTTCTAACAATCTAAACGCGGAGGGTGCACACCAAACGAACATGGTCCAACCCCTCCGTCATTCTACTTTGATGTGTTCTTCGAAATGGAGGAAGGAAACAAAGGCCAAGAAGGAAACAGTGCTGCCACCTGCGGCCTCTGCGACCTGCGCCACCCTGTGGCGCTTTGCCCTCCAGGCCGAACAGGCCCTGTGCTCGGCCGCGCCAGCCGTAGCCAAACCGAGTTGTCGCGCTGCCCCAGGCCAAACCTACTTGTCGTGACACCTCCGTGTCGAGTCGACGCGCCACCTCAATGCCGAGCCACTGTGTTGAGCTGCCGCGTAGCCCCAGGCTGAACCCCCTCGCCACGTCGCTGCTATGCTGAGCCGCCATGTCTCCGTCATCTGTTGTGTCGAGTCGTCATGTCGCCACCATCCGCCGAGCCGCGCTGCCGTCCGTTGAGCTGCACCGCTGTCCGGGCCAAGCTGAGCCACTGCCGCCATCATTCCCTCTCTGCGGCCCTCCGAGTCGCCCGAGCCTCCCTCGCCATGGCCTTGCGAGCCACCCCTAGCTGAGTCAGCCCATAACTGAGCTGTTCCATAGCCGAGCTACCCACACGAGACCCTCCGAGGCCGACCCATCTCTGCGGCCCCTCAAGGACGTCGGGTTGAACACAATGGGCTAGGACACCCAGCGGGCGATGTCGACCCGGGTCGGTCCGACCGGGTCGAACCGGACCCGGGCCACTATGACCCATTTACTTTTTTGGCCATAATTTTGGCACCAAATGTCCATTTGAGGAACCGGCAGGGGTGCTAGAAATCTTGGAGTGGGATGGTCCCTCTGAGAATACCCCACTTGAGTTTTGGATTATGATGGGGAATGGTTAGGTTGGATCAAGCAGAAATCTAACCGGGCCCCTAGGAAAAAAAGGCTAATAACTCATATACCGGACGTCCGATTGACGTGCCGTCTGTTAAGTTGATACCCCTTTGATGTGACGGAACTTTGAGACACTTCTTTGTGGGACATCATGGTGGTTGGAGTATTTGACCTATGGATTGAGAAGCGGTTTCCTCAAGCGCAATACGTACAGAACCCTACGATTGGATGAGACTTGACGACTGTTGATCGTTTCGACTCGAAGTGACTCGACTGGCCTAGTGTGGATCACCTTGGTGACACGACAGAACCAGGGTGGGGAGCACCTTGGTGACGTGGAAAACCCAAGGTACTCGACAGGAGGAGTACCTCAGCAGGCTATGAGGGGGAGCGCCTCTGTGTGACGCGACATACCCACGGTGGGGAGTGCCTCTGTGTGACATGGCAGACCCATGGTACTCGACAGTAGGAGTACCTTAGCAGCCCAAGGTTTGTGGGAAACACCTATGTGTGACATGGCAGGCCCAATGTACTCGATAGAGAAGGAGTTCTCCCACAGCCGAGGTGTTCGATGTTGTGACTGTGAATGTTACTTGATACTACCCCTAGAATAAATCCTGGTGTGAGTTGAGTTAGAACATTTGTGTTTTCCTCATGAATGAGATGGATTACTTGATAACTTAGGTATATGTATGGGAATGTACCTTAGTAAGGCTATCTATTGATTTAATACTTTGTGTTTTATCCTTGTTGGATTTTGTGAGACCTAGAGGGTATTGGGGTCCCTACAGAGTATCGTTATACTTACCCCTGCACGAGCTATGCCCGAACCTTATTGTGCTAGATGTAGATGACGTACAATGCTGATTGAGGCCGAGAGTACCAGGACTGGACGATACTTGGAGGTGGAACTTACGACGAGTCGGTAAATGGAGTAGACAGACTAACGAGGAGTGCTGAGGAGGAGATTTGTACCTACCCTTCAGGTAGGAACCTCAGAGGATGACCCAACAACTGACTTTCCCCTTTTCTTCAGTTGTATTGTATCACAGTTGTACTTGTACTTTCTAGTTGGGTTTGTATTCTGGCCCCTTTTACATTCAGCACTCTTTTGTTATACAGTTTACTTGGTGTTTCATCCAGCTGTGTGCTTGATTGTGTGTGTATTTATAGGTTATAAAGGCAATGCCTTCCCAGTTTTAGGGAATTATGCCTTTGGTGCTAGTTGCCAGCCCCTGGCCTATGGAAGGCGGTCTTGGGGTAGTCACAACACGTGCCCTAGGGGACGGGTCGTGACACTTTTTAACTACAAACCATCTTAGACACATAAAAAAAATACATATCTTCATCACATGGGGAAGAAAACATAAAAAAGTGTGAGATCAAATGCTCAATAAGGGTAAACAAGGGAGACATGTAAGCATAATAATGAGCATAAGGGTATGAGAACATGATATTTAAGATAGAAGATCATACCCTATATATCAAAGATCATAATAGAAAACATGGCATAAATATTGGAAGTTTATAAGACATGAATCATAATGAAATAAAAATCATAAGCCATGAAAGCATAACATAGGAATAAGACATGGAATTTTGGCAGACACAGAAGCATATAATATGATTTCCATAGTAGCCAAGGAATCACTTCCAAGAACATCTTAGTGGATAAAGTCATTTAATAAACTAGGTGAAACCCTGTTCCAGCCTTTTATTACAGAATCGTGTGAACCCTCATTCTATTCCAATACTACTGAACTGAGTAATCCCTCATTCCATCCCTATATATCTCATGAGATATAAATCCTTACCCATTGCATTGGAGGGAGATATAGGTCCCACCCATCACATAATAAAATCATACATACATGTTCCAATAGATCATAAATAAACATATCATAACCCATGAAATGAAATGGGTATCATAAAAATGTAAACATATCCTATCTTATGTAAAGAGAAAGGTTTCATAATCATTTCATTATAAATATAACCCATGAAAAGAAGCGGGTTTCAAAATCACATAACCCATGAAAGAGAAATGTGTTTCATAACATCATGCCATCAAAAATTAATCCATTAAGAGAATTAATATGAATGGATACATTGAATAATTTCCCTTACAGGAATTATTTACACCAATTGATGTTATATTCGATGAGGAATAATACTGAATGATCTTTTAAAAACAATTCATCAGGAAAATATCCTTTATTATTTGAAAAATGTTTTTTTATTACATAAAAAGTTTTGAAAAAAAATTTCTTTGAAAATAGATTTGAAGACATATAAAGGAATATTTAAAACTATAAAATTTTTTTTTAAAAAAATTTACTTAATAATTATCTTCGAGGGTATTTTGAAAACATTTTTGAAAACATCGTTTTTGAATAAAATAGATTTAAAACTGAAGAGAGAGGTGGTTAAATTTTACTAAAAACATTATCTTAAGTAACAAAGATTGAAAAGATATTACTAAAAACGAGGATTTATTTAATATACTTAGTATGAGGAAACTCATTAATATTCTTGAATTATGGATCATAATATTTCATCAATCAAATCATAAACATAAAAAATATTGAAAAAACGAGGAGATTATCTTAATAAACTCTTATAACATGGTGACTTGGGATCATACTATCCATTTAAGAAAATGAAATTATATGAATCTTAAGATATAATGTAAATAAGTATATTCATGATATACCATTTAAAATGTAATTATATACACCTAAAAAATATGCATAACAAAACATGAGTTTCAAAGAAGGCCAAATAAGACAAAATTGTTTTACTGATTTGGTATCTTTTGAAAGTTAAGCCCCATAAAATAAGGATCATAGAATGGATATGTGAATGAAAATAAATTTATGTATAAGATATATATAATTAAATCACAGGTGGTACATAAACCACACAAAAGGAAATAGTGGTTAACATAACATGTATCTCACTGAAATTTAAAGTGAGATAAAATACCCTTACCTTGTTCCTTGATTCTCTCTATACCCATACAATCTTCATGTTTAATAAATATATATTTATTATAAATATTTTAAATAATAATATTCTTATATATATTTCTATATATTCTTTGATTATGACCTTATATTACCTTCTTGTTAAAGATCCTATGTTAAGGTTTCACTTTGGGTAATATTTGTTTTGTTCTTCACATGCGTCTTAATTTGTTATATCATTAATAATTATACTTATATCATGATTCCAGAATTTAGAACATGATATAAATATAATTTATATCCATTATATTTATATTATAATAATTTATATCATAATGAATTATGTAATGTAATAAACCATTCAAGGAGATGGCAAGTTATACATATGCATGAACGTTGTTTTCAATTTTTATTGTTGTATTGAATGAAAGTATGTAAATTAAAGACACAACCACACACATTTTCTAGTAGAATTAATATATTATAAATAACATATAATTTCACTAAACCCATCCTTAATACATTCCATGTGGTGTGTGAATGAATCACATCACTTTGAGGGGGCGGTAGTTCACACTTCCTTAAACAAGATTATCATATTAAAACCAAATGAAAGGTAAAAATATGTGTGTTGTAATAAGAATAAATAAGATTAAAGACATATTAAATATAATATATTAAATATATATATAGAGTGTCCACCATAATAGCCACCATGATAGGTGGTAAATGAAAAACGAACAACCATTGTTTCCTGAGGAAGTAATTCTCCATACACAGGAACATTGTGTTTGATATCCATTAGATGGTGGTGTGTATTGGTGTAGGTAATAAAATTTGCATTAAAACATCATAATATACGTTTGAATAGTGGTTTTACACAATAATTTAACAAACAGAGTGGAGGGGGTGGAGAAGGAAAATAAATGAAAGAAGTTTAAGAGAATATGTAACATCTAAATCGGGTAACTGCTTTTGGTTTGTGCCGAAAGGATTACTTGAGAATATTTCTGACCAAAGTAAGGATTCAAGGAAGAAGGTATTATTTTTTGGGAATTTACTTAGGCATATATTTGATGAACATAAAATGTTTTATAGGTGTGAGGAATGGGTAGAGGTGGGGGTGTTTTATAGGGAAGGAAAACAACTCACTTGGATTTTTTAGAAACAAGTTAGGAGTGCATATGTTATTACCTAAAAAAGGTGTAAAAAACAAAATAAATAAATTATGGAAGTTTTATGGACGAAATATGGATATAAAATGGGTTTTTTAAATGTTTATAGGTCATTTGGGCCCTTAATTTTAAGGTTTAGTCCCTAATTAAGCTTAATTTGGCCTTAACAGTTATGATTAATTTTAATCACTTTTACTAATAATTTTGGTAAAAAATTAACATTATATTATTATAATATAAATATTATAATAAATAAAATTGATTATGAAAAAAAAATGAATTCAATTCATATAAGTATAAAAATTAAGATTTGGGATAATCCCATAGGCATGATGAAATAACGGGGTTTTAAAATAGGGAAAATTTCAAAAGTTTGTTATGATTTTATATTCAGTTTCATATTAAAATTGTTCATAATGAATTTAATTGTATTATTAGATGTAATATTAATCTAATTTTACCTTAAAAATAATTTATAATGTCATTTATTATTAATAATTAATTATAAAAAAGGCTAATTTTAAACTAAAATGTAGTATTTTTCACTATTAATAAAAAAACGGAGTTTCTCAAAAAAATACCAAAAAAACCCTAATATAATTTTTAAATTATAAATTAAAAAATTAATTTTAATTTATCAAATTCAATTTCTAAATTTATCTAAAATTACATTCATTATTAAAAGCGTTTCATTCGAGAACACAATGTTTTTAAACATAAAAAGAACTTTACCAAAAATCACATCTTTCATTAGAAATATGTTGTATTTATATAAAACAATTATATAAAGTATTTGAAAATTATTTATTAATATTTATATAACTATGTTTAACGATTAAGTTGTAATTATCTAATTTAAATAATTATATTACGAAAAGGATGTTGCGTAGAAACTCAGTGTTTCATGTATCATATTACATCCTAACATTGCGTGTATCCTACTCCAACGCAATGTTGTGTGTATCGTAAACCAAATTAGTGTTGTTTATAACATATGATAAGTTTATTTAGTGTAAAATGAATCTTTAACTTAGTGAATTTGAAGATATAAATTAAAATTAAAATTTATTAAAAAAACAAGTCTATAAAAACTCATGGTGTTACATCCATCTTCTTAAATATGTATGAATCATAATATAAATGATCATGAATATTGTTTTCATTAAAGAAATGATATCATGGTATCATATGGATGGATAATATTTATAATAAAATAATTCTTAAAATATGGATTTTTCAAATATTAGTAACTTTCAAAAATATTTCAATCTAAAAGACTTTCATATCTCAAAAAGCTTACACTATTAAACCAAAAGAATTGTGATCAGAAATCATACTCTAGTATTCCAAAGGCTTACACTTATAAGGATTTCAATAAAGTTAAAACATTCCCAAGTTTTTCAATTGTAATTTCCTTCTTGTTCATCCAATAGACTCTTTTATTATGTGGTGTTTAATAACAAAACATTTTTCCTTCCACTTTGAATCTCCCACAATTCAACCTGCTTCAAGAATTCACTAGGGTAACCACTATGGCATATCCTCATTCCATTTACCATTTTATATGAATTATGTGATCTACTATATTATGGTATCCCCTAACTCACTATTTTAAACTACATACCTAACTTGATGGATTTACCATTTGAATTGGACACATCAAATAGATCAACCGTATGGATCGACCATATGACGTGATTACATGAAATGGATAAAACACATAGATTGATCATGAGGATAAACTATGTGAAGTGAACATAAGTATAAAAATACTTTCATAGGATTGAAATTATAGACTTGCTTCAAAATAATCCATAACTTCTTGAGCTGATCTGAAGACTTTATCAACACCTTAAATCACTCTTATTAACAAATTCTCTCTTTTCTTAAAAACATTCTATAATAATTAATAAATTTATTTTGTTTCTCTTATAAATCCAATATGAAATATAAAACGAAATCATTACTTAAATACTCATTCTATAGAGAAATAATACTTGAATAAAATTATCTCATCTTGTATTTGTGATGTGTGATGGAGAAAAAAACCATAGACTAATCATGTTTGAGTCTGACACCCCGTGGAATTAAATAATTAATCATGAAATTTTAAATGATATCCTAGACCAGAACACAAATAATTATATTACATATTAAAAATAAAATCAAGCTCATAAACATATCAGTGAAATTCCACTAGAGGTGATACCATCTAGTGGTGTGTCATGCTGACCCACATGGCATGGGATAAGAACATATTGCCTTATTAGAATCAAACTATGATATCCTCTTGTAATGTAAACCAATATAGATATTTATATTTCTTAATTCCATCCTCAATGGTTTTCTATTAATCTTGGAATTTTTTCTATGATATATGGTTTCATTAGTAATCTAGCATGAGGATTGACAATATTTTTTGGCTAAGTCCTCCTTCACTCCTTTGCAAAACTAATACAGTACATAGTAAAATGTAATATCAAAAAATAGAATTATTTTTTAATTATTATATTATTCTATTTTTAATCATTAATTTACCATCACTCTCAAATAAATAAAGTATTTTTCTTGATAAATTATCCATTAGAATTCAAATAACTTCAAAACAAAACATCCAATATATGTCATCCTTTCTTTAAAAACATCAAAAAATTCATGGGATATTATTCTAAAATCCAAGCTCTCCTACTTCACAGCCTCTAAGATATTCTTCTTCTCTTCAATTATTCTTCTCCAAAATATTAACACCAAACTTTACCATCACTATTAATATTGAAAAAAATACACCATGCACAAATTGGGATCAATAATCTCTGTAACATTCCAAGTATTTATAGAATTATACACTTTCATATCTCTTAATATTTATGAATAAGATATTAATTTTATTTTAAATTGGAATCTTTGTATGAATGTGTACTCAACATGCAGCAACGAGTTTTTTTTTGAAATCTTTCATTGCACACAACATTGTGTTATACCAAAAAATAATTCAACAAATAATATTGTTATTTTAAATGGTAGTTAAGGCCTAGTCGTTGTATTAGAAGAAATGAAATAAACTAAAAATATAATAATTTTACTTATTTATTAAATGTTTTTACAATTATCCAATGAATTTTAGAGACTTCAAATGAGAATGAATCAAATTTTAAGCATAAAATACTATAAAGTTTTAAAAGGTTTTTTTACCGTCTTTTGATGGAGAACACTTTTTAAATCTAGTTTTTTTTCACTTTTATATGTTATATTTGAAAAAATAAACTTCTTATTTATAATAGGGACATAAAAATTTAATTTTGCTGAAATTTTGGTATTTTTCTGATAAAATCCATATTTTAATAAATCGTCAAAAATACTCCATTTTAATACAAAACTACATGTTCATTTAATTTATTTATATGGATAGATTTTTCTTTTAATTTGTTTTAAAGTGTAATTGAATTATTTTTTTATAATTGAATCCAATTTTTTTCATTACATGGAATTTCACATTGAAATTGGACATAAACACATGTCAATCTTTTGATAGTTTTTAATTCTTAAAAACCCGTTTTCTGGTTCTGACAACGAGAATTAATTTTAAATTAATTTCTGACAATTTGGGGTTTCGAATTTGGGAAAAAAGATTCCATATTTGGAATCAGAAGGCCCAAATTTTTTAAATATGTACCCTTTATTTTTGGACACTATAAATTTTAACTTTAGTAATTATTTTTTTATTTACCATGGTCAAAGGAAAAATCAAGTAAATATGGTTAAAAAATAATATTATAATAATATAAAAGTTCCTTAACATGTGTCATAATCCTATTTTATGAGATATTTTCGACCATTATCATCCTTGGGTCAATTTTAGGACCCCATTGAGCCACTTGGGTGTGATAATGACCTTTTATAATATTTAATTTAAAGAAAATGGAAATATAACATAAACATTTATCTCCAAACTAAAACAATTTTAATTTTAGTTATATAAATGATTGTCTTGACTATTAATAGTTATTATAAAGATAAAAATATTTCCTACATCATGGTATTTTATTTATAATTTTTATACATTAAAGAAATAAATTTATTTATGACACAATGATGATGTAGTGATTACCTTATTAATGAAATATTCAAATAAATGATGTTATAAATATTACAATAAATATAATTTGATAATTTTGATGTCATCCATGGATTTATTGGATGTTTATGACATGTTATATTCGATTTAATTCTTTTGGTTTGAATAAATCTAGTTTTTATGAATTAAAAAAAATTACTTAATAGTGTGAAAATTGACATAAATGAGTATTAAAAACAAATACTATTTTATTAGATGATATAATAATACTAAAAAACAATATTCGGACAACTAACTTATATAATGTTACAAATGTCATTAATTATCCACTTATGGTTATCTTGGAATTTTATAGTACCTATAGTAATCATATATTATGAAAATACAAGAAGACATGGTAAGAGTTAATCTTTTTAACTAATGATTAAAACTAAAATATAAGGTTAGTTTTGTGACCTAAACTTGTCGAAAAATTATTGGTTGAAGTGATTTATACCCATCATCATTTTATCCTCAAAATATATCACTTTGGAACTATTATAAATCAAAAATAAATTTATAATAGAATAAAATTTCAAGTCTTTCCTAAAGTGCCCCTCCTCCCTCTTATGAAAGGCCACCACCTCTACCCACTTACACAAACCTCCATCTAATGGATTTAGAACACACTATTTTTTGTGTATGGTGAACTACTGCCTCAAGAAACGATGATGTTAAATTTTCTCCTACCACCTTTTATAGCGGCCATTATGATGGAACTGTATTAATGTATGATATATATTATATTTATATTATCTCTAGGTTTTTGTAATTTTCATTTAGAATATACCTTTAGGCTTTTCATGTTGTATAAATATGATAATTTATTTGAGGAAGTGTGGACTCCCACCCCCTCAAAGTGATATGACTCATTCATACTATACATGTGATGTATAAAGTATAGATTTAATGAACCTATGTAACATAAAAAACTTATATATTATATTTTAATTATAATATATATACTTATCAATTAGTTTTCATTTTTATAATATCACAAAGAAAGGAAAGTAGAATTCATGCATACGTATGACCTACCATCTCCATGAACGGTTCATTTCATTTTTTATTTCCAAATATTATGGATTATTATATATATATATATATTTACATGTTATTTAAATCATGAATAACATTATTGATATTATGGAATTATGAGTATATGGACAATTTGTAATCATAACAAGTTCATTTTGACTTTAGTACCGACTATCGACAAAATGTCCGATATGAACTTAAATCATTATGTAATTGTTATAATATGGTAATAAGTGATATAAAAGGAATAAAAACATGAAATATTTTCTCAAAAAAGTATAAATAAACTTAAGTTTATTATTCCATAAGATAAATAATGAATGAGATAAGTTGGACTCAAAGTAAGGGACTTCGTCTCAATATCCTTTCTTTGGGGAATATCTTGTTGTTATGCACCTTTATTTTCCTATAAGGTGTATATAAAACCATTTTAATCTTTATATAATGAATTATTATATTCTCATGATATTTAAAGTTTTTTATAATTTAATTCCTTAATAATACGTATTCAAGTGTTTATTGTGTGGTATGGGAATTCTCAACTTCTCTTTTTTCCATTCAAGTTCTATTTTATGTGGTATGTCTTTCAAGTTTCAATAACATGTTATTATTTCTATTTTATTTTTTACGTCTACTATATTATGAGTCTTTTATGAATGGTTTAACCCTTTCCCTTCTCTTTTTAATGTTTTCTAAAACCATGTTGCATAACTGTTATGATGCAGAATTTTCATCTCCAAATCTCTCTCCTTTTCTCAAGAAATTATCCTATTTTATTTATGTGAATAACCAAAAATATTTCATTTTCATGGGTATTCATCCAGACATAAAAATTATATATTTGATTATGTAATTGACATACATACAGCCATCATTCCCTTCTAACGAGTTATAAATGACATAATGATCATGTTTTTATGCACTTTTTATAACGTCTTGATTTTGATATGAAAACCATTTCTTTTATTATATTTGTGTAATTTATGAAATTTATGATTATGATATATGTGGATCACATGAAAATAAATACAAATTAAGGGTGTACCCTGATAGTGCTTTAATGCATTGGGTAATGAAAATAATCTCTAGAGATGACTTGGTTTACGATACCTTGGTAAATAACCTTGGCAATATTTATGACACCTTGGGAATGGACCTTCGTGATATGAAACCTTAGGGATGGAATTTGGTGATATGATTATGAATTTATAAATTAAATATTTTAGCCACATTTTCTAGTTATGAGCCAAGTTTTTATTGTTATGATATTCCTCTTTCTCATTCCTTTATGAAAGTACTCATGTTCTTATTTATATATCTAAAGATAACATGCAAACTATTTCCCTTATTTTAAGTTACTGATATTTTTATGAACATACCAAGTTTTGAAATGTTTTACATAGGTCTTAATATTAGTAATGACAAATAAGATGATATGATAAAAGTCTTTGAAGATATGTCTGAAAAAAACATGTTTCATTTTAATAGTTTTTTAATGAAAAAATGGATTGAATATAGACTTATATACTTTGTAATATTGAATGTTTATATAATATTTTCCCTATTTCTCTAAAACTCCAGACCTAAAATATCATTGGGAATGAATGAAAATAAATTTTAGTCAAAAGTCACTAGAATTAGTTATAATTAATGTCAAGTCCTTATAATCTCCCATTTTTTTATATTTTTTCAATACCCATATAAAATAATTACTCAATATATACTTAATTTTCATTATCACCATTCATAACCAAAAATTATATTTACTTTCTTTTCCAATTACTGACAAGAAATAAAAATTACGTGGGAAAGTGGTATGAAATCATTTTTACGAAATGTGTCGTCATCTATTGTACTCTAATCCCAAATGATCCATGCTCGGTGTAAAATTTTTTTTAGATAACAAAGACCACCATTATTAAATAATATGATACCAACTACAGTTCAAAAAGTAAAAAATTATTCTTTAAGGGGTTTCAAACTATTTTCAATCCTCGACTAAAATGAAGTCAATTAAGATAAAAATTTCTCAAAATATACATCAATATTAATTTTCTCCCCCCACTTTAACACACAATATAATAGATTTCAAATAAAAATGGAATTATTTAATATAACTATAAACCATATTCAAAATACCTATTTTATTTCATTGATTTAAATTAAAATTTCCCCCTAAATATTAGATGTTTATTTCAGCTTCCAAAGATAATATAATTTTTGTTCTTATCACCATATTTAGTTTTAATGATAATAAATATAGTAAAAATTTTAAATGATTTCATTCAAGTTTTGGGTTGTAAGAATATCAATGACATCATGTTGGATTTTTGAAAGAACCTTAAAGAATCCAGCATGAAATTTTGATGGAATTATTGAACTCTTGGTTTGAAGATAATTTGATTTTCATAGGTGATGAAGAATGATTGGAGGCCATATAGGTGTTTGGACACAAACAATCAACACTGGCTAGCTGGTTCATAGCCACAATATATTTTGTGGTGAAGGTAGTAGTCTCACATTATAGAAGAATCCCATTAGCAAGCTAGTGTATATAGACATAATCAACCCTTGTTATATTTTCTCACCAGCCATATGGTTAGTTTTTGAGGTTCATTAACATCAGTAACATCCACACCGAATAGCCAATGGAGGCTACCATGTGTTCTAATGAATCAAGACAATAGGTCTAAGTTATCATTTAATGTTGGTCAAAATTAAATTAATATGATTTTCTTATAATTTATTACCCTAAATAATTATATAATGTTACTTAATATTTTATAGGATTTAAATAGATCTTTTTGTGGGCTTATAAACTTACCTCCTCCAACATTATTCAATGACAACATTATACAGTTTCAAAATTATGGTTTTTAGAATACACACATGTCTATATTTGTTTAAATAGTTTTTTAATAAATATTATTTTTTAAAACAGATTTTTCAAACACCCATGGTGCTACCAAAGGACACTATATGGGTGGTTTTCTCTTTTTTTATGGTTCAAATTATTGTTATTGGAAGATTAACATATATGCATTTTTTAGATTGATTGGTTATCCCATGTGGGATACAACTATTCATAGTTATACACTAGATACTGAAAAAATTGACTCTCAATTATAATTCTTCTTTTTAATTAGATAATAAAGAAATGAATTCTATTATTTATGGTTTGGAATAAAAAAATAGAATTGAATTTCAACATGAAAAAAATAATGATATATAGAAACTCTTCTAAGTAACATATGAAACAACTAACAAAGTTAAAGATATTGGATTAGATATGCTTAGAAAAGACTTTGAATGTTTCTCTATGCACCCTACAGAATATATTACTAAAATATTTACTCTATTAACTAACATATTCAATGGTTTAAAGTAACTTAGTGATTATATTTCTATATATTAATTATTAAATAAAATATTTTGGGGTTTATCAAGGAATTGGGAGCCCAAAGTCACAAAAATCCAAGAATATAAAGTCATAAATAACATGGAAATTGAGGACCTTATCAGATATTTCATGATATATGAGATATCTATGAGAGGAAAAGAAAAAATAAGGCAAAGGAGGTCAAAAAACTAGAAAGAAAATTTCTTTCATGGTAATAATTGAAAACACATCCAAAAGAAAAATGTATATTTTTTATCATTATAATAAGATGAAAAAGTACATGGAGAAGAAATGATATTCCCAAATTTTTAAAAAAGAAAATCAAGAAATGAAAATTACTTACATTGATTGATAAAATAAGTGTCACATAAAGTAAGATTGTACCTTGAACAAAAGTCTTAAAGATAAGAAAAAAATTAAGATGGAATAAAAAGTTTCAAATTTGACTGAAAGTGAAGAAACACTTTCAATATATAAATCAAGAAATGAAAGTCCTAATTGCATCATGTATGATATACAGGAAAAGGTTATTTTGGGAAAAACCCAATAATCTAATTGGTATATGGATAATGGGTCCGTAAGGAACATGTTGGGTAATCCTTCTAAATTCAATCATCTTGATGACATAATAAAAGGATATTTCACATTTTGAGATGATTAAAAACGAAAAATCATTGGTATAAGTATGATTGGTTTCTCCGACAATAATTTAATTAAAGATGTTTTGTTTATTAATGTATTAAATCATAATTTACTAAGTATTAGTCAATTATGTAATAATGAATTTAAAATTAATTTTAAAAATAAAATTTCTTTATTTTTAATTATATATAAAATTTTTTATTTACCACATATCATTTTAAAAAAAATTATATTATATATTTAAAATATTATGTAATTCAAGATGTTAAGAAATTATATGAACAATATAATGAATATTGGATTTGGAATTGGCACCTTGTTCATGGTAACATTCAAACTCTTTTTAAAATCAACTATAACTGACTATTATGATATTTTGATAAATTGTCTTTCTAAGATAACATAGTTTGAACCCTTCCAACTTCTCAAGAAACAAAAATATTCCTTTAAATAAAAAGAGAAATTTTTTTCCTATAAAGCCTTATAAAATTTCACCTTGGCCTTTTTGGAACAACTCAAGTATCTATTAGCATAGGTAAATATTACACCTTTTTAATTATCAATGATTATAATATATTTACATGGGTTTTATTCTTTACTCATAAAAACGAGTCTTGAAATTAATTTATAAATTTTCAAGGGATGTTAAAAATGAGAAAGAAAAAAAATCCTTTTTTATTAGAGTCGCCATGGTAAAAAATTTGATAAAAAAGTATTTAATGATTTTCTTATTCTCATGGTTATCATCAATCCTTCTCCGCTCCTAGAACAACTCAACATAATACAGTTGTCGAAAGAAGTAATAAGACTCTATAAGAAAATTCTAGGGCTAGGTCGATTGATATTAAGATTTAGTAATTATTTTAGGCCATAGTAGTAAATATAGCTTAATTTATCCTTTACTATATTATAGAAATACCTATCTTTGGAAAAAACCTTATGAAATTTGGAAAGGAAAAAGTCATAATGTTATATTCTTTATGTATTTTGATTATAAATTCTTTATCCTTAATTCCAAATATAATCTATGAAAGTTTGACCAAAAAACTGATGAAGGTATATTTATTTGGTAATCAAACTAAATTAAATCCTAATGAGTGTTTAGAAAGGGGATCAAGAATGTAGAATAGTCAATTCACATCAAATTTTATTAGAATCTTCCTCAACTTCATCAAAAAAATGTTTATGATGTTGGCCAAGATAGTTTGACCTTACTAAAAAATTAATATTATAAAATAATTAAATATGTTATAAAAACCCCATCTACTCTTTTACCCAAGGTAGTAGTTAAATCTAAATTACATCACATTGAGAATGTATTTGATAAATTATAAATTATAACTCATACTAAAATGTAATTTATAAATGAGTTTGAAAATCATTATTTTCTCACTCACTAGGAACCTAAATCCATTTATGCTTCTATTAATCATGATAATTGGACACTTTCTATGAAATAGAAGTTTAACCAACTTCAAAGGAACAATGATTGGACTCTAGTGGAATGACACAATGATCATCTTATTATTCTCACTAAGTGGGTTCTTCAAAACAAACAATATGTAATAAAAAATAAGTTATGGATTATGTTGAAAACTTTCCACCCATTGCATGATTAGAATTCATTAGAATATTTTTGACATTCACTAATCATTTTAATTTTAAATTTTTTCAAATGTATGTCAAAACTGATTTTTAAATTGTTTTTTAAAAATGTTTTTGTAGATCAACCACTGAGTTTTGAAAATCCAAAATTTCTAATTCATTTTTCTTAAATTTAACCAATGATATTTATTATTTAAATAGAGCTCCTTGATATTGGTATAAAAGGTTAAAAAAATTAAATTTATAAAATTATTTCAAAATGGGAATATCTGATTCAACCATTTTCTCAAAACTTTTTAAAATGATTTATCAATAATTCATATCTATATTTATGATTCTATTTATAGATAAAATAATGAATCTATATATAATTAAATTTATGATTTAATGATTAATGAGTTTGAAATGTGTTTGATGGGAGAAATAAAATACTTCATTGGTTTTCAAATTTCCTAAAATTGTAATGAATTTTTTTAAACAAAAGTAAATACAGTAATGAAATTTTAAAGAGGTTTGTCATGTATCATTCTAAAGACATTAAAACACACATGAGTGTATCTTGTAAGACAACGGTCGATGAATCTGGTAAAATAGTTAAACAAATATTTATATAAATATGATTAGAATTTAATTCTACCTTACTATGACCCATAAAAAAATCTCGTTTAGTGTATTAATTGTTTTTTAATTTTCAATAACATCCAAAATAATATCATTTTAATATCTCAAATTAATGTTTCATTATTTTAAAGGAAATAAAAACCTTGTATTATTTTATCCAAAGGAAACTTCTTTTGAACCTAAATGATTTTCTAATGATGATTTATGAGTAATATAAATAGATAAGAAATTTACTAGTTGTACTTTTCACTTATTAAGGAAATACCTTATCTCATGGAGTAATTAGAATAAAAATTATTTTTGTCTTTCTACAGGAAAAGAATAACATATAGATTTTGGGAGTTGTTATACCCAAATTATATGGGTGAAACATACTCTTTTAGATTTTTTGAGGAATAAACTGATGTCCCTATTAAGTATGACAACATTGATGTCATCACTATCTCTAAAAATACTATCCAACACTCTCAAACTAAACACATTGATCTCAGAAACCAATTTATTTGATATCAACTTAAAAATGATATATTTCTTGATTTTTTTTAAAAAACATTCAAATTATTGATATATTCACTAAAACCATTCATATTGATCCCTATAAATTCATTAAAGTTTGTTTGGGTATGATTAGCTAATGATAATTATTTCTGAAAAATAGAAATAATGAGAATATTTCAACTCTTTTAATTTTTTTAAAATAAACTATTTTCTTTATTAAAAATATGTTTTAAGCATATAATAATTTTGGTATTGTTAAGTGAGTGAGATACTTCAAGAAAAAACACTCTTATCTAGATCAAAACAAGTGGATGTGGTTTTGGAATAGATGCACCGAGAAGTTATTACCTTTAAAAGTGAAAGTTGTATTTTTAATTCGATATTATCTCTAGGATTGAGTAGTGGGCCTTTACTACAACCCTAGTTTTACACTTCTAATGAATTTACTATGATTTATTTAAAAACGCTATGTTAAAACATATTTATGGAATGAATTTTTCATTTTATGTCTTATAATGTTTTATTTTTAGTGGTTATTCATATTTATAATGCATTATTTGAGAGGGAAGATAATATTTTAATAATAAAATGATACTAAAAGAGACATCATATTACTATTTTCTTTTTCAAAACATTATTTAACATTTTATTTTTTATGAATACATATTCAAAGATAAATTTTTCTCATGATCTTTATTTTCAAAGGAAAATGTTTTTTCTTTCATATTTATATTTATTGAAACTATATCTTTCTAATTCTTAGTGTTCAATATTTTCAAAAAATTGTTTTAATATCTCTCAAAATAACATTACTGATGATAAAAATAGTTTTAAATTTGTTTTTCTTATTTAATCTAACCCCATCTATAAATCCTTTTTGATAATTTAAATTGGGCTAAATATTGAAAATATCTTGGTATTTAGAGAAATTTCATGTAAATATAATTAAATAAATATCTTGAATTATGTTTTTCTTTATAGATTTATGTTATTTTTATGGAAGGTTAAATGAATGAAATTATTGGGGAGAAACATTGTTTTTATGTGGATGAAATGATATTGTTTTTCTTTGTAAAAATATTATATTTCTTAAAAATATTTTTATCTTATCTTGATATATTATTGTTTTATTGACTTCCTTTTCAGGATTTTATGATCTTAAAAAATGGGGATGTTGTTTTTATTCTCAAATTTTTTATCTTTAATGATCATAAACACCCTTTAGGGTTTTTAATTATTTATTTTAAGTGGTTGGTAGTTATAATATTGATGAAATAATGTTATATTATTATAATAAAAATTAAGAATACTTAAAAATTCCTTGAAAGACTTATTTAACTCTTGGAGTGATGTTATTATGCATTTTGTAGGAAAAGAAGGAAGTTTAAAGGGAAAATAGGTGTTTTAACCCTAGAAGGTAGAACCAGCATGCCGACACATAGCTACTGGCCAACCAGTTGTGATTAAATTTACCTCCCATTACAGTATGATTCCACTAAAAAATAGATTAAGGAGTAAAAACTAGCTAGTGTAGATAGATAGAATCACCCATTGAGGTATTTTCTCAATGACCATTCATTGTGCTTTGTATGTTCCAGGATAGTAGCAAAAGCCACATCAGCTACCCTATAGAGGCTACATGTTATCTGATGGAGTTGAGATAACAGATCTGATGTAACATTTAATGTTGGTCAAAATTCTATTAATTTTTTTATTCAACTTTATTATCCTAAGTGAAATCAATAATGTTCAAGAATCTTTTTAGGATATAAATAGACTTCTTGGTGGCCTTGGAAACTAAGCCTCTCAATAATTATTCAATTCTAGTATTCTAAGATCACTTAATTTCTCTCAGGTGATCTCATTTTCTATGTGACCACTTATCCAATCATGAGTGTGGTATTATTATAAAATTATTCTCTCTCCAACATCTTTCTGATTCTCTCATAGTGTTTTTTCTTATTATTTTGAGAGATCAAGAACATTATTAAATTTTATTTACTCTAGAAGTCATATCCTTATTCCATTTTAGTTCTCACTGCCTATTAAAGTTTCAAACTTGTATTTCCTTACATAATCACTAAAATTAAATGGGATCTTTGTCTTTGAGGTTTATAGTTAAAACCATTAAAAAGATAGGGTTTATTATATTTCTATTTCTTTATAAAACCTTCAAAAATAAAAGGAGTTTTTGTGTCTTTTCAACCATTAAATACAAGGGACTAATATATTAATTCATCAATCCTTTGATGTGGGATATTTAGGGGCTTTTATTAAGATATTCATGAACTTCAATAACTAATTGAGTGCCTTATTTACATTTCACATCTTTATTTGTTAATCAATTTCATTCAATTTATTAATCAATCATTTAATCCATCGATATGATTAATAATTTATACTATGAATCATTTTCTTTTATACTTACACTTTTATAAACATTATATTGGTGACTTTGTTATTTGAAATTTTTTTACTTATTATTTTTAAAGTCTTCAGAACTTTTCAATTATATTCATACATTAAAAATTGGACATTACGATTTTTTTTAGTTTTTAAAAGTAAATTTACCCATATCCACTTTCAATTTTACCATGATTTAACTAAAAATAATACTATAATACATCCCTTTCAAGAACATTATAAATGATCATATTTGAATTAGATTGAAAATTTGATAGTTTTTTATTAAATCATCACCTACCTCCCCTTAAGGGAATAACCCATAAACCCATCATTAAGGTGAATCTCTTCAGAATAAAAATTTCACAATGAACCATATCTAAAATGTACCAAATTGGTTCTTCTTTATGTGGTCTTTTAGATTTGAAAAATTTTCACATCTTTACCAAGGAATATTTTCATTCATAAGAATTTATTTTGTATATAAACTAAGAAATCAATCCAATATGGTCACTTTATCACTTTTTGTCTAATATTAATAGAAAATAGTTTATCATAGGTTATCCTGCAAATTAAATGCTTCACCCTCAAATATTTCCTATGAAATTATAAATAAAACATACAAAGGTTAAGTGAATAAGGTGTGTACTCCTTTCTCCTCACTATGAATAGTAATCTCGAGAGGATTTTCTCAAACAAGTTGCTCCATTCATAATGTCACCACATCTAAATTTCGTACATATTTTAGCATTAGGAAATATGATACTCCTAAAATATTTTTTTGTGGATAATCTACTTTCTTATCATCCTTGATAGATAATTCTATACTATTTTTCCTTAAGTATTCTTCTTATACCAACATTAAGATTAAATAACCTTTAGTATTGTGCCTAGTTTTCTTGTATCTACCATAAAAATATTCCTTTATAGAAGGGTTTCTATTTTATAAAAACCTATTATTAAATTTAGGATCTTCATGTAGAATCCCTTATTCTCCTTTCAAACTATATTTTTCTTCTTCCTCTTCTATTTTCTTTTCTCTCTCTAAATCTACCGAACAAATGACTAAAATATCTATATGTATATTAGAATTTTATTTTGAGTTACAAATGAATTTTTAAAATTTATTTTCATCACATGAGTTATTGTATATACATATATCCTTACTAAAATAATATATATTCTTCCAACCTGATTTTCATTCTTATTATTGTCTAAGGAACACTCATTTTTTATTGAAAAATTCTTGAGACAATTCTTATTTGTAAATAATTTATTCTAAAGTAAATATCTTCTTTCTTTACCATATTATTTGGTCTTAATTTATAATTTACATTTAATACATGTTGAAATGTTCATGAACCATTTCTATGACCCCAAAAAATGAAAATATCGAATTTTTCCTTATGTTTTTAAAATTTGTTTAAGGTAAATTAATTCTTCTTCATTAGTGAATCTTGTATAATCTTTGGATTTCTACAATTTAATATAGGATTTATTTATACTTTATAATTAAATTTATTATTTAAATAATCCATTTCACATTTCCCAAAATTATTTTAATTTTTTTCCTAATTAAAATTGTTCTTTTTTTAAAATTATATACTGCATAGAATTTCAAGATTAGGAAGTGTGCTTATTTTGAGCCTTCTTCATCATTGGTTAAAATATTATTTTGGAACTATATTCTTAACATAATAATATTATCAAATATTAACATAGAATTTAGATTCTTAATTAATTTTCTCATATATTTATAAAAGTATTTAAATGTTCGATTTTTAAAGAAACATATTTAGTAAAAGAATTAGAATTTATATCGGATGATACCACATGATTCAAGGATTATTTAGAATGATAATTAGATGATCTTAAGATATGTTTTCTAAAATATGGAAGTCTTATAGCATATAAATATTCCTTTGATACATGTGTGTCATCATTTTTCTCACATCAATTTCTTGTAAAGACATTTCTTAACCAAATTTAATATTTCTTATTTTGATCTCAAGTTCAATGAATCTCATATTGAGAACGTGTTACTCATTATCCAAATATTTTATTTTTTCTTCACACTCTTTTTTTATTTTTCAACATTTTCAGTAGGGATTCTTAATCAATATTAAAATATTGTGTCAAGTTCTATAATATTATTTTCATTTAAATTTATCATAGCATTATTTATAGCAGCATATTCTTCAAATGCATCGTTTTTCTCTACAAGAATTTCCATGTCTTCATCATTATTTAGGATTGATTCAAACAAATATTTTCCAAAATTTACTTGAATCTTAGTGATCCTTTTCTAATATATTTCAAAAATTTCATAAATTCAAGAAACATTTTCTTTGGGAAATCAATGTTGAATGTATTTTAATCCATTGATATATATTTCTTGTGAATAATTTAAATTGGGGGACTAGACCTAATTTTTTAATGCTCTTATGGATAGTTTAAAAAGAACATACATTTACTAATTGACCATTTGAATCCCATGATCCTTTCGAGATAGAGTTGATATATATATCATTGATTGTGGACTAAAAAATATGTTCTTATTTATTTAGAATATATTTATCTTCAAAAACATTATTTCATACATATATTAACCTTAATTATTATATTGATAAGATGGACATATTAATCAATAAATCATTCTATTTATTTTTCCTATTAAACATTATCTTGGTAGAGACCTACATAATTGTCAAAAAAGGATTTTATTTTGATTCTTTAATCTAAATCATAATAGAATCATATTATTGAAATATCTCAAATATAAATTGAATTTTAAATTAGAAAATAAATAAACATATTAATCAAAGTTGAACGATTCTCTAAAATAAATTTACGGTACTGATTAGGGATGAAATTAATACCGATAGTAACTAAATCAGTGTTAATGACTTTTAAATGAATTTATTATTTTTATTATTTTCATTATTTTACCACTGTTACTGGTTAAAGTGAATAAATAACTCTTATTTTCTCTCTCTCCCCCACCTTCATTCTTTTATTACAAAAATATTGAACACACACACACACAGCAGACACAATGATATGCATGGTTCACCTCCTGATGTGAGAATGTTAATCCTTAGTGTGATATGGATTACTAAATGATCACACAACTCCCTAGATTCATCATGTTATCTTTACACTATAGTCTCCGGATAGTATATGAGTGCACATTTCATACAACCTTGATTGGTGTATCCCTCACACATGCACATCCTGTACCTTTAAAATAATTGTATGGAGTAAAAAAATGATGGTTCTCTCCATAATTCAAAATTAACAAATTATTTATTTTTATGGTTTATTTCTCTTTTATTACTTGCATATAAAAATGAAATAAACACCTCATTGTGTTTTATTCATAGTTTCACATAAAAATCCTCATTCTTGTTAACAATAGTATATCTTATATAATGAACCTTCTTCCTCTATCACACTTGTTGAAAGATACTTCTTATATCTATGAAAATAAGGAACACACAAGATCTCTTTATTCTTCCCTCTTCTTCTCTTCTTCTTTCACATCATTACACAAAAACAACTACATTAGTTCTTCTTTTATGGTTTTGACGTAGAATAATTTTTCTAATTTTGATGGTGTATTGGATTTCCCCTTCATTTACTTCAATAAAATAGAGTTTCTCAGGTGTAGTTCAGTATTATGTCACTCTTTTATCTTGGAACAAATAATTATTCACTATATAATAATAATTCCAAACACAAATGTTCACTTCTTTGATGTTCAAATATATATATATATATACATATACTGAATAATATAAAAAATGTTAGTTTATTCCTTATCCATTATTTTTTAATCTATTTATTCACAACACTACATGAATAAATTAATTCAAATATCTATATATTTCATCATTTCATAAACACCTAGAATATAGAATATCAATTTTCTGACTATAAATCCTTTATAACTTCTTTTAACTACATAAAATATATAGAAACAATTGTGAGTCTTCTTGTTATACAGTCTTTCAATTATTCAAATTTTCTCTCCTTGATAATTTTAATGAATTTATATTGAATATTCATTATTGTACCATTTTTTATTTTGGAATCCATTATTTATTATATAGAATCTCTCTTAAAATAATTCTTTTTAAATATTCTTAAATATTATGAAATCATGATATAAATAATTATGAATATTTTTTTCTTTTATGAATAGATTAATGAGAATCATATGGATTGATACTCTTCAGAATAAAATAATTATTGAAAAACTAATTTTTTAAAAAATAGTAACTTTGAAAAATAGATTATCCAAAAATACTTACACATCTCAGAAAGATTACACTATTAATCCAAAATATTTATAAGTAGAAATATTAAATCAGTCTTCCAAAGTCTTATGCTTGGAAGTCCAATGATCAATGTTGAAAATTAAAAAGTCACATGGAACTAATTAAATTTTCAACTTTATCCCATAGAATCATTTATAGTTGAGATTTTAGCATCATTTCATCTTTTCTTCTTTTTCGAACCTCTCATAATTCATGTTACATCATGAATTCACCATGATGACCAATATGGAATAGAATATAAATATTATACATTTCTCATGAATTACATGCTCTTATATGATGTGATCTCTTCCAAATAACCATTTCAAACACCAATCACGACTAACTGGATTAACTATGTGAATCAATTATATTAAATAAATAGACTGTGTAGATTGATTATAAGGATTAACCATATGGAACGACTATATGAAATTGACCAACCAAATGGATTGGCTGTGAGGATCAGCTGTGTGAAATAACCATCTGTACAAACTTCCTCTATCAGTCTGAAAATTTTATAAATGATTTAAATAGATCTCGAGCTTATTAAGATTATCTGAAGACCTTCTTAATACTTCAAGTAACTATTATGAACTCCATCTTCCTATTATTTGAAAACATATATAAGCATGTATGGATTTCCTATATTTTTATGAGAACTGCCTTGTGAAATATGGAAGTTAACCTCAAGTTAACTCCTATTTCTATAGACAAATATAGAATGAATAAAATTAACCTAGCATGTTTCAGTTATGTATAAATAATATGAAAATCATACACAACTCAAGTTGAATCATGATAAATTAAGAATTAAAATAATAAATAGTGGAATTTTAAATACTATCATAAATTCGAACTCAACTATATATTCTAATAGTCAATAATACAATCTGACTCATAAGGTGGCTAGTGATATCCCAATATATAAAGTTATATCTAGGTTTGTGTAATGTTGATCCTCATGGTGAAAGCTAAGAACTTTTCACTTTATTAGCACCGAGCCATGCTCTCCCCTTGTTTTGTAACCAATGAAACCATTAAGATTACTTAATTACAACCTCACTATATTGACTATGTATTTTTCTTATAGACAATAATGGTTATCTTCCTAAGTGGTTTGGATTGATGATTTTCCATATTCTTTGGCTAATCCCTCCTATACTCTTTATAAAAAATAATTTTGTATGTAGTAGTATGTAATGTCAAAAAATAATATCCTTTAATTAAATTATTTTTTTATTGTTATATATTTAATATTTTATTAATTATTAAAATCATGGAAATAAAGGATTTTCTTTGATAAATTTTCCATGGGACTTCAAATAACTTATAGAAACATCCATGATATGTATTCCTTAATTTATACCCCTGATATAAACTTACACGGTATCCTATTTCACAACCTCCATGATCTTCTAATTCACCTAAATTATTCTTCAGTAATGAATTTATTTTATCCTTTAACATTACCATAAAAAATGAAGATAAATACAACACACACAAAGTGGGATCAACATATCTTAGTAGGTGTGTGAATTCCTATATCTGGGTTTGAACCCATTATATCTACTCTCAAAAATTTATGACATGGGACACATGTTATATATGTCAATGAATACACATATCCATCACCACTTACAACTCATTAGAATATCTCATAAATATAAGTAGTAATATTTCATTTCTCATCTGGAAGGTGTGACTACTAAGCAACTTAATGTGCATATTAAATATATATAAAGAATTAATTAATAGATATGAATAATATCTATATTAAAAATAATGTTTTTTTGAAATAAATAAGTTAATTACTATAAAACTAGATTAGTGGGAAAACAATTACTTATCCACACTAACACCTGATTGGTCATTCTACCTCACTAGAATAACTACATATATAGAACATTAATTTTATATTTATATTCATTTTATACTAGAAAATTTAAAATAATTGAATGAAAAATAAACTCTAAACATATATTATTTTAAATATGTGACACACGATGAGTACCAAGATTGTACTTTATCCCTTTTAGTGACCGATTAACTAAATAATAACCAGATTTAGACTATATTCAATAGATTAAGTTATAAGACATGAGAAATATTAAACTATATCAAATATTCAATGTAATCTATCTCACCATCATAACCTCACATAAATATTATGAAATAAAATCATACCATTAGTGTAATAATTCCAACTCCAGTAACCTAGACATGGCATATAATTTATTAAACTAGCATATATCTCACCATGAATGATCAGTTAGTTTATAGGTCTTAGTAAAATAGGTATATAAATGTTCCACATAATATATTGGAATTATAAAATATAAACATAATATAACTAAAGGATCTACATCCTTAAAACTCATTAAATTATTTATTTTTTATAACTTGGGGAAAGTAAATAAAATAAGGGTTTGATAAAAGGCTCACTAAGGGTTGCATACAATGGAATATGTCATTAATAACTAATTCATAATCAATATGACAATATAAATAATTGTAAACACATTCCATTTAATCATCAACAAGGTCATGAAATGAGTCCATGAATAATATCAGTGCAACAATAACATGGATAATAATAACTGAATTCTCAATAAAGGAAATGAATACTATTGGATGTCATGATCTCACACATAATTATATCTCTGTAGTCAAGACCTTTTTCTAAGATTGTTTTTCTCTATAGGTAATGATCAATTTAATTTGGCCAACCGATTTATCTCATGATACATGTAAATGCATTAAGGGGATATATAATTCTAGTACCCACCCATCAAAACATGTATAAATAATTCATCATATATCAAATATTCAATTTAATTCATCAAAAAATGAATTATCAAAAAAATATCCATTATGTAAATAATACAAATTAATCACTAATTCCCTACTCAATTAAATAATTTTTAAAGTAAAACATTGCATGTAGAAATGGTGTATGGTTTAGGTAATAATCATATCCATGACACAAATATCATAGATATTTAATAAAAATGTAATTTCAAATAATAATTATAATTATAACATCAAAGGAGATGTATAAATTCCATAGGAAATAAATTAGGTTCATAATATTAAAATATGACTCAATGAAATGAACTTGAAACGGAATCCCCTTAAGTCACGTTCAAATTGTCTTGTAGGTTATTTAAACTCTTTTATAATAAATTTAAAATAATTATACATATATTATAGGACCATATTAATATATATAATATCACATATGAAATATTTATAACATCTTATCATCTATTTTTTAACAATCTATAATTATTATCATCATTTCAGGTGTTAATTTATTTGTTTTTCATATATGTTTTGATTTAGTAGTTTCTGTCCAAGTAATTTGATTATAGTTCCATAATTTCAAAATATTTATCCATGATATAAATATTTTATATAATAAATATATATTTATTTATAATCATCATAATAGATTCATATACAAAAATGAATTACACAGTTCATGGATATAGTAGGTTGTACGTACGCATAAACATTATTTTTACTTTTTGATGAATGGGACGAAAGAAAGGTAAAAAATTATTAATCATTAATGAATATTTATTATATCATATATATCACATATATTCATTAAATATATCTTTATTATATTCCATGTAAAGATTAAATGAATAACATATCACATCGCTTCATGGAGGTGGCAGTTCACACGTACGAACGAGCGACATTATATTTTTTTTCAACGTATTGGAATTTAAGAAGGTATTTATGATATTATATTTTTAGAGTAATATTTATGTCCTAAATATAATATATAATTATTATTTAAATATTTATAAACATTCGAGTAATGGGGCAATGAAAAAAATTTACACCGCTACATTAAGATGGTAAGCCGTACGTACGCACAAGTGATGTTTTCACTTTTTATATGATGGAAAAGAGATGGAATAAGAATGTAACATAAAAATAATAACAAATAATTATATTTATTATCTTTTATTTATTATATTAGTATGGGTAAAACACTTTAATAATATGTATAAGAATAAATAAACTTGAATGAGTCAGTAAAGGCGATTACCTATTCTTCAAAAGACTTCCTTTAGATATATTTTTAAGGTACATAGGACAAGTATTTTGGAAGGAAACTAACATCTATAAATAGGATACGTGTGTTTATAATAGGTATGGTCAGGTTTTATACAAGATAAATTGCTCAAATTTGTGTGAATAATTGAGAGAAGGGGTGTCCTTTTATAAGAGAGGGGAGGGATATTCTTGAAATATCTTATAGTATTAAATTAATATAAATTATATTTCATTTCCAAATGGATCAAAATTTAAATAACTATAATATAGGATAATTATTAGTATAAATAATCTCATATAATAATTTTTTTTTCATGTTTGGATCACATTTTACCGTTATCTTTTTATTTTAACCCTTCACCATCGCTTTTGGAAATTATCACAATATTAATATTTTTACCATTTATGGATTAATAATGTTGATATAAATAAAAAAAATACCCCTAAATGAATTTTTTTTGTTTTCTAAAAACATATACCATTTATTTGGATGAATATAAGTTTTTTATTAAGTTTAAATCATTTAATAAAATATTAATTATTATAAAATTTCATTAATACTAATTTTAGAGTTGTTCATTTACTTTAAATTTTAAAACTACAATACAACAATATAATTAAAATAAAATGAATCAATACAATTATAATATTTTACTTTTATCTAAAAAATCATTTAACACAAAAAACACTCAAATAATATTATTTTTAGAGTTTTTAATATCATTTTATTGATTTTATTTACTCCCTTCCCTAGTAGTGTGTCAGTATTTCATAATCATTTAAGGAAATATCTTCATTATTAAAAATTTAAAGTAAATTATCATGATGAAACAAAACATATAGAGTTCATATTAATATTTATAAACAAACATATACTCATTTTATTTCCATGTAATTTTTTTAAGATAATAAAACAAAGAGAATGACATTTTTGAATTTTCTTTATATAAAATAATATAAAGGGCCAAATCATGAAAAATGGAAAAAAGACCGTATATTAGAGATTTTAATTATTTTATGAGATATATTTATGAATTAAAATTAATTAAAGTTTTAGGGTCATTATTTAGTCCTTATAATTTTATTTCTTACCTTAATTACTTGATTTACCCTTAACCGTGGTAACAAAATTACTAAAGTTACTATTCATAATATAAAAAAAAAGACATATTTACCATATTTGGAAACATGGATTAAAAATATGGAATCAATATTTTTATATTAAATTAATATAATTTTCATAAATTATTTTTAATATAAACGTGTAAAATATAACGAGAGACATTTTAAAAAATGATTTTAAGCCTAAAAATGTATTGATACCAAAATCAAGTGTAATGATGATTAAAATGAATTTAATTATATTTTAAATAATTAAATAATATTCATGTTACTGTTAAATCAAATTTAAGTCATAATTATACTTTTTAATGAAAATAAAATGACAGTTTTATAAAAATCGATATGTTCTGTTATTCATCAAAAAATCAATCTTTTTAAAAAAATAAAAATAATCAAAACAATATAATTCTAATATGATTATATCAAAAATAGTATATTTTTTATCAAATAAAATTGCAAAAAATTTTAAGAAATTAATTATTATTATTTTCTCACCAAATGTAATAAAAACCATTTTTGAAAAAAATGTTGTTCTGAAGATTAAAATAGATTTAATAAAAATAGAGTACTTATTTCCTAATAATTAATTTATAAATTTGTATTGATTATTATTTTTATATATATTATATTATATAGTTAATCCTATCAATACCCACAAATTTAATTTCTAAGTAATAACAGTCATATTTAAATAATAATATTTTTTAGTTGGTTTCATCTTGGTATTTTTTATTGTATTTTTCGTCAATAATAGTTCCTTTTAAAACATCAAGATATTAGAATTAGACATGAAAACAAACTATTAGTACTCATAGTATGATGTCTAGAAAACCGGTATATTGTTCCCATTGATCACTCTTCACCCTTCCCTTGTGATATAAAAATAGTATTTAGTATGTGATGATACACTATTGTTGAAAATCATCAGGTAGATATATCAAAATATATTATTAAAAAAATATTAACTAAAATAATTATATATTGTAGCATGAAATTTTAAATTTTCATCTTACATAGATCTTTATTCATTTTCTACCAATAACATACAAAGGGAATAAATTTAAAACATGAGTATTTATATGGAATTGAGGGTATCGTAAGATGCCCCCTATGAAAAATCTATATTTATAAAATTAAATTAACTTATATACATGTAATGGTTTTAGAAATAATTTATAAACATTTAAATATATATGAAATAATTAAAAATATAATTGATAAAAAAACTATAGAAAACCATTAATTTATCATTCATATCAAACATATCTCCTCAAAGAGTCTCCTTGACCCATAAAATATTTTATTAATATATAGTTTTAGTGTTTTGTTCAATAATTTTCCTGGGGAAGGTTGTAATATTAGGAATAAATCTTTCAATTAAAAAACTCTATATTTTGGAATTTTTACGAAAACATTCCTATTTGAATTAGTGTTAAACAATTGAACTCATTTATCTTACAATGCTAATATTAATGGGTTTCTATTTTGTGAATCATATTTATATTATATATTATCTATTTTTTTCAATCTAAATTATCAATTTTCAGCTTTCATTTGACAAACAAAATCAACCTATTTACACTTTAACAATGTAAATTTTAATTCTTGACCATTGTTAACTTTAACGATGTCCTTTAACAGACAATAGTAATAATTTTCATCAATGGATAGACAAATGATATCAATATTTTTTATTTCATAACTCACATTAAATTCACTAATTAATGTTAAAATCCTTTAGCATATGGAGACTTATAATGTCAATATGTAAGAAATAGACCAATAACTTATTAATATAATTATTTGGCCACTGTATGAGTACCTAATTCCTTTTAGTTGTAGACCCTTTAAATTACATATAGTTGAAATTATTAGGAAATAATTTGAATTGAAATTTTGAAGATCTAAAAATAAGTGAAACAAATATATTTTCTATTTAAAATTAGTAATAAGTGTTATACTTTGTACAGAAATATGTAGTAAATAAAAAATTAAATTTTCAAATGAAAGTAATAATTAATAATATGTATAACTTACTATATCTATGGAATAAAAAATGGAATGTTTAATAATATATATTATTCATCTTGATTCGGCTTTAAATTTTCCATATAAAAAATTTACCCTTATCTAATTGTTCATTTATTAATCATGGTGGGATTATATAATTTCATTTCGAAACTATATTTTTTATACCATAGATATATTAGTGTATTTATCTATTAAAAAACATTTAAATTTTTATTATTTTGGATGAGATATTTCATGGAATTATTTTTCAATATATTTATGTTATTACCAATTATATAAATCAATATAAATTAGAAATGACTGCAAAAAATTAATTCACTAGATAAGTATATGGTTAAGTGGACTATGGCATAAATAAATGAAAGAGGAAGGAGTTTCTAAAAATGGTATAAAATGAGAACAATATTTTCTTCATTATTTTTTGAGACAATCATGAAATGATTTATTGAATATATTTTTATAAAAAAATAAGAACCACAGGTAACAAATAAACAACCATGGTTGAAAAACTGAAACATCCCTTTACTATATTTCTTATCATTCTAGACTCTTGTTCTGATTCCATTTTTATTTGGGTTAATTTAAATCCCTTTAGGGAAGGATATCATTTTTAGGGAAAATGACATAATGATCATGGATGTATGTTTTTTTAATTAACGGAGTCTATGTAAATTTTTTTAAAGGATATAGAGGGATAACATTAGGGTCCATGTTGAATTTGAGTCCTTATGGGATGTTGTGTAAGGGGATGCAACTGGGCACTGGGTATATAATGAATTTAACACATAGATAATTATCTTATGATGCAAATGGATTAATGGAAACAAGAAATGAGAATGTATTATAGTGAAAAATCCTTTATTCCATAAATGATGAACTCACAATGTAAATTCTTATATCAGTGCATTTTTAACTCAAGGAAATGCATTTTTAGAGTATATACAATGCGATGAGTTTACACCATAAACCCATGTTCTAAAATGTAAATTTCCCATTCCAAGTGATTTTACTTACACTTAATGCTTGTTCCCTTTCTCATTAAATGTTTATGCCTTCCTCTCAAATCCTAGGGTTTTTGTGGGTGATTATTTAATCTAACTCATTCTAGATCAGTCTATTTGGAAATAAATACCTATATTAGTTGTGTCTCTTCTCCTTGCTAAGTGGTCTTTATACTTCTTTATTTCCATTGATTTTGGTAGTGGCATTGGTTGTGTTTATGAATCATATTATGATTGTTTGGTGTTATATATTTATCCTTTTAAGTTTTCCCTTATTCCTTGTCTTTTAGAGACCAATATTCAAGTTTATAATCCCCATTATCAAAGGTGAATAAGTTTCTTATAATTTTGTGTAGGTGTCTCTAAATAATGGTTTAATTCTTGAATTTCTATATATTATTTTAAAATAATTTTGGTTATTAAATGGAAATTTTTGATTTAACATTTGAATGGTTTTGTTGATTGATATTTAGGGTTTTAAAGGGGTATTCTTTAAAAATGGGTTTGTTTACACCAAGTGTTTGAATAAATGATTTGAATGGTTGTTTTGTTTTTGAAATGGGTCCTTAAGCATATAAGAAGAAAGGTATTGATTTTATTTGATTTTTATTAAATCTGATCATGGTTTTTAAATGTATTTTGAAAAACCTAGTACATTGTGTAACCTTGGGTGAGTTGAGAATAAACTTTTCATTCTTTATGTGTGTAATTACACAATGAGTTTTATATCACTTTAGTGTGTGCAATTGTAATGACCCAATGTTATTTAATGGAAATTAGATTCTTATAAATATTTAATAAAATCACATGAAAACACAACATAATGAACCAGTATGTTCTATGTAACCTTTAAACCTAAGTTTTCCACTTATATGTTTGGAATTTCAAAAATCTAACATACACGGTGGCAATCAGTAAGTTATTTGGAGTCCAATATGAAAAATATTTTTTGGTGAATAATAAACTACCCTTATGAATAATAACATACCCTTATGAATATTAATATACCCTAATAAATAGTAAAATTACCTATGATAATATATAAATAATATTCAAGTTGAAAGTTTGATATACCTATAATTTAGAATTAGTAAATGGCTGTTTTAAAAATGATTTCTGATACTAAAATATGATTTTAATTAAATATTAAAATAATAATATTTAGAATATTATTTTTGAAAAATGGACATCATTTTTGGATTCTAAACGTCGAAAGAAATTTGGGGGGAAGTTTTGGGATTTTTCTGAAATACTAGAATTTTTATGAATAGTGAAATACCATTATTTACAAAATAAACTAAATAAGCTAATTATAGATTCATGCATGATTTTCTTCTAATGTAAGCCTAATTGGTTTGGTATCACAAGATAAAATTACTATTCATGGTAAAGTAAGACTCACTATTCCTTGTCTTGTGGGTAAATAATAAACTAATTAATTTTATATTGAGAAAACCCCTATACCCTCCAATATACAAACTACTTTTCACACCCTCATTTAGTAACACCTATCAAGATTCAAGCCTTATCTAAACTCTACCCAATAATTTTCCCTATCCCCTACCCCACTTATAAGATCTTTTGGTCTCATCAAAAGATCAAGCCTAGGTCTCCTAAGGAGGATCTCAAGGGGAGGATTCAAGAGGCAATTTCCCTTCCTCTTTCCTTTAATTTCATTTCAATTTCAAGTTCTTTTCTAATTCAATACCCACCTATATTAATACATATGTTATGTTAAATCCTTTATCATACATATAATGTAATTGCATGATACTAATTGGATATTATACCACCCAACACCATTCCCCACATCCTTTTATTTTATAAAATAAAACGTTGTTCATGAGGTGTTAATCTATCACCTTCAAGAATGACATGTTTTATTTTTCCACTTCAACATTCCGATCTGGTCATAAAACCATTTTTATGGTTGAAAAAAATATTTTATATGTATTATGTCCTATTTAAAGTTCTATAACTAACTTATGTACATATTACTAAATGATTAATCAAAACAAGTTCGTTGTGGTCGAAAAACCGCCCAAATTAACTCAAACAATCATCATTTAATACTTATATAATGATTAATCCATATGAAATATAATATAATAAATTATAAGATAATTTAAAATAATGTATGATAATTAATAATATCTAATATCATTTTTGGATTTTTACCCATGTTTTACCCGAACTATAATTTATGAATACAAGTGAACCGCTCAAGAAAAACCATAAAAACAGACATTCTCAAACAATGTTTTTAAACTATATTACTCATCAAAAGGAACATAAAATAACTTAATTAAACCATAATAAACCATATTCATGTAAAAAAGGTTTTTTAATTGTTAATTAATGAATCTAATGTGGTTATAAAGGACATTAAAGTGAAAGAATCATTCAGATATAAGGTAAGGGGAAATTCTCGAACCCAACTTTCATCCTTCGGGTTCTCCCTCTTTCATTCCTTTTTTGATATGTTTATCCATTAAAAATGATTTGTTAATAATTTTCTCTAATTTATAGGATATAAATATTTTTCACTTGTGTTTATGTTAAATTTTTTTTTTCTAAAAGAACTTTTCTTTTATGAACACACCATTTAGTTCTCATTCAAGGTTGATGGTTCTTGTAAAATGTATTCTATTCCCTCTTTATTTTGGGAAACCAATGTTTATGAATGTGTTATTATTAGATAAAAAACATTCAGTTTCATGGGTTAGTTATGTTCATTTTTGATATATGTTTACTGTGGCATGCATGATAAATGATAGTGTTATGATGTGTCGGGTGCACCCAGAATTATATAGCACAATATGAGTGTTTCAATGTGATGGGTATGCCTGGAATTATACAGCGCCCCAATGCATTGGGTAAAGTGATTAATCTCATGTGTTAATGTGAAATGATATGTGAGAAAGATTATATCTTTTTTCACAAGTATGTGTGGTAGTTAACCATTAAGACATAATGTTTCATTTTTATGCATTGCCACATTTCAAGTCTCTTATTAATGCTTCCTCTCATGTTCATGATCCTTTGCCTATTTTATGTTTATGCTCACCCACTATGATATTGTTATTATATAAAATCTTATTGGGCTTTTACATCACCCCTTTTGTTTTATATCCTCAGGTGACTACATGTACTAATGAGAGGCTAGGTTCCAATAAGAATCTAGAGACGAAGGAATTAAATAAATGATTATGCTTGATGTTGTAATTTTTATGTATTGTACTAGTTTTCCCAAGACAATAAACCATTGGACCCTCTATGTGCATTACTTTTTTTTATCTTTAAAATGATATAATATTAATATAAGAAAAGGTTGGGTCTCAATTGTTAGTATCAGAGGCATGGTTTATATAATTTAGGAATTAAGATTAACGAACCCTAGAGAAAACCTCTAGCATGAGAATAAGTACAAATATGCACAAAAGAATATTTACATAAGGATCCCATTTGTTAGGTTTTTATTATAAATTTATCAAATGAATAAGTTATTCCTGAATTTTTGACTTATGTTTTTTTCTATCCTTTTCTATTTTAGATAATGGTGGGAACCAGGAGAAACCAAGCCAAAAACGCATGTGAGGGAAAATGAAACAATTTCCCCAAAGACATCCCCAATGATTTAGGAGGTAGAGTTCAGAGCTTCATGGGGATGATTACCCAACTATCTTAGGTTAAGAAAAATAAAAATAATATTGGGGAACATCCTCCTTCACCAAAGAGGGATCAATAGGAAAACAAATGTTTTATGAGCAAATGAACACATACATTTAGTAGATCTTCTAATACTCTAGTTACAGAGTAGTGGGTCAACTAATGGAGACTATTTTTTCTGCACTTCACTATTATGAGATGGAGAAGCTGACTTTATCCATTTATTATCTATATAGAGATGTTAATCATTGGTGGGATTTTATTAAGAACACCAACTTTAAGATAATGTTTCTTAACAGTTATTTCCCAAAAACTCTTCGCATGAAGATGGGGAGAGAATTCATAGAGATCAAGAAAAATGTAGAATAATATATCACTACCTATGAAGTGAATTTTACAAGTATTTTAAGGTACGCTTCAGGTTTTGTTATTAAAAATGATAGTAAAATTGATAGATTCTTTATTAGATTAAAACCACACCTTTGAAGGGCTCTTGCAATTAAAGACATTGGTAGTTATGAAGAAGTTGTCCTATGTTCTATCAAAGTGGATATGGAGTTTTGATAATGGTCCCATGGATATGGTGATAAGAAATAAAAGACGGAGTTCCAATCCAGAATATATAATGACAAAGGTGGGAAGAAAACTCAATGACCCACATGCCAAAAAATGTGGGAAGTTTCACCATGTGAACTTCCTCAAAAAGACAGGGAAGTGATTAAAGTGAGGGAAAGAAGGACACCATGATCAAGAGTGTCAAAAAGAAATAAAAAGGAAGGATAATATAGCCGAAAAAATATAGAACCACCCATGGTACAATGCTACAACTGTACGGAGCTATGGCACTATGCAAGATAGTGCACTAAACTTCGAGTTCTCGATGGTAATCAGCGTAAGAATCCACCAATATCAAAGAAACAAGGGAAGGCTTATGCCATCACTACTACATAAATGAAGCAAGATAATGAAGTTGTACATGGTAAATTTCCTATTAACTCAAGAATAGAAAAAGTATTATTTGATTTTGGTTCTATGCATTCCTTTATATCTTGAAAGTTTGCAAGAACTATAGAATCGAAGCCTTGAAACCATTAAGTAGAGATATCTGTAAAAAAATCAAGTGGTGAAATCATTGTAGCCCAAGTATTTGACTCTTCTCTTATTGGCGTATGTGTGAAGATTCTTCCAGTGAATCTTGTAATACTTCCCTTGGTGGAATTCAATGCTATAATGGGAGTGAATTTTCTCTAATTATATAGAGAATGTCCAACTGTTGGTAAAAGGAAATATATTTTCATATTCCAAACCATCCCATGCTCCTCTAAAAATGCAAGGAAGATCATGAATCCCCATTGAAAAATCCTTCAACTATGTGGGTGTTTATTTCATATGAAGAAGAAAACCTTTCACAAATGGTTGGGTCGAAGGAAAGTGTCAACATTGTGAAAATTCTCATTATAAGGGAATACAATGATGTATTTCCCAAAGAGTTACCTAGAAATCCCCCAGATCCTGAGGTATAGTTCTCAATATAACTCATACCTAGATATACCCATATATCAAAGTGCCCCTATAGGATGGCTCCTATCATATTAGAGGAGTTAAAGAAGAAGCCTCAAGAGAATCTGGACAAAAGGTTTCATATTCCCTAGTGCATCACCTTGGGGTTCACCAATGCTTTTTTTGAAGAATAAAGATGGAAAAATGCAGGTGTGTATCAATTATCAGGAACTCTAAAATATCACCATAAAGAACAAGTATCCTATTCGAAGGATTGAATAATTGTTCAATCAGTTAGGAGGAGCTCAATACGTCTCAAAGGTGGATCTTCATTTGGGATATTATCAGTTAAAGGTGAAGAAGAAAGACATTTAGAAGACTGCCTTCCATACAAGGTATGGTCCAACAAACTTTTTTTTTGGTATTTTATAAAAGCCACTTTTGGAAATTGGTAACCATACAAAGATCCAAAACATCACCCATACAAAATCCACAGCATCTGAATTTAAAAATTCAAACCTTCAAAAACAAATCAACCGCGCACCTTGAGCCACGGACCGACGACCTCGAAGCACAGGTCCTCTCGATTTCTATGCCGCCTTGAGCCATGAACTACCTCAAAACAAGCACCACGTGGTTCCTGACTTATCCTCATCAGCCGGATCACCGACGATCTTTATCTACACCGTCGCCGTCGAAGGATACAACGAACTACAACATGAGTATTACAAACTCAAACACAAAAACAACACACCAGTGACCATCAAATACCGGCGTTCACACCATTGTTGCCCGACCCGCAATCCACACAGCACCACACCAACAACAACGAATCCAAAAATCATCACCGAATCAACAGAAACTCAAAAATCATCAACAAGAAACCATCACGATTTCGCCCCGACCGGTCGCGGGAACTAGAACCATACCTCTACCGCAATTCCACTGCACACCATCAAGAACATCACAAAAACGTTTCCGAAAACTGAAATCAAACCAAAAGATGAAAACTAAACCAGATCTGAGGGCCACCGGAACAAACCGCCACCACACAAGCTAGAGGGAGAGCCCATCGCCACCTTCATCACCGAACCCAAAAGACAGATCCTCCCAGCACCTGCAGACAACACGACCCACAATGACATCCCCAGGTCCCAGCTGAACCCACCTCTTGGACCAACACCGCGACGCCGAGAGAAACCCTAACCAGACAGCAGGTTAGGTAGAGGAGACAGCTAGGTCATGAAGAGGTTCGCCGAAGAGGACGAGCCCGCATTACGCTGCCAAAGGACGAATCGACACCACGAACGCATCGGGAAAGAAGCTGAGAAGAGATCCAGACGACCCGGGGCGGAGCGGAGGAAGGCGGAGGTGGGAGAAGACCTAGAGACACGAAGCCTCTTATGGGCTCATCCCCCATATGAGTTTCACAATGGCGATGGGGGACCTAGTTCCCTGATACCAAGTTCATCATTTCGAGATTATTCAACTATGGGCACTATGAGTTTCTAGTGATGCCCTTTAGACTTACTAATGCCCCTAAAATCTTCACGTATTTGATGAATAGAGTCTTTCGAAATTACTTAAACAAATATTTGGTAGTGTTTTTTGATGATATTCTCATCTACTACAAGAGCAAGGAGGAGCATGAAGAACGTCAAAGACTTATGTAGGCGACATTGAGAAAGGAGAAGTTTTACACTACGTTCATCAAGTGTGAATTTTGGATGAAGTAAGTCACTTTCTTGGGATATATGATCACACGTGAGGGAATTTTTGTGGACCCTTCAAAAAAAAGGTGATTGAGGAATGGGCCAAGCCCTCCACTATCACAAAAATCCGTAGTTTTCTTGGATTAGCTGGGTACTACAGATATTTTGTGAGAAATTTCTCAAGATTTTCAAGCCTACTAACTAAGTTAACAAGGAAAGGGGTAAAGTATGTCTGAATGGAAGAATGTGAGGGAAGCATCATGGAGTTAAAGAGAAGGCTGATCAAAACACCTATACTCACACTACCAAAAATTTGAGAAATTTTTGTGATATACAGTGATGCTTCAGAGAAAGTCTTGGGTTGCGTACTCATGCAAAATGATAATGTGATAGCCTATGCCTCACAAGAGTTGAATATTCATGAGCAGAACTACCCGACACATGGTCTTGAGTAAGCAGCCATGATATTTGTGTTGAAAATATGGCAGCGCTACCTTTATGACTAGAAGTGTGACATATACACTAACCACAAGAGCATAAAGTATATATTCATACAAAAGAAGTTCAACATGCATTATATGAGATGGTTAGAGCTAATCAAGGTTTACGATTTCTCTATTCACTGTCATCCTGGAAAGATGAACAAGGTAGCTAACACTCTAAGCAGAAAAGAACTTGCTACTCTATCTATGTTATGGATTGAGAAAGACCCTATCCTCTTGGATATGCAAAGAATGTATTTATAAATCATAAGGGTAGGGGATACATCCTACCTTTCCCAAATGATTGCACAACCATTTATCAAAGAGAAGATTAAGGAAGCACAAATGGATAATGTGGAGATACAAAAGAGGGTGAATGCAGTAATGGAAGATAATCTGCAAGAGTTCCATATTGATGATGATGGTGTAATTGAGTTTGGAATGTGTCTTTGTGTGCATTCATCACCCAGGATAAAGAAGGATCTATTGGAAAATGCACATAGCTCAAAATTCTTTATCCATCATGGGACCACCAAGATGTACCATGATCTCCAAGAACAGTTCTAATGGGATAACATGAAAATGGCGATCACAGAATATATCTCAAGGTGCTTGGTATGTCAGCAAGTTAAAGCAGGGCGACAAAAGTCCAAAGGGTTGATGCAGCCATTGCCTATACCCATGTGGAAATGAGAGAATGATACTATAGACTTTGTCACGAGTCTCCCAAATACATTGAAGGGAAATAATGAGATATGGTTTGTGTTTGACCAACTCACCAAGACTACCGATTTTATCGTTATTCAGGAAGACCTCTCAGTTGAACAACTTGCAAAGATATATGTGAAGGAAGTGGTGAGATTTCATGAAATTCCACTCTCGATTGTCTCTGATCATTATCCAAGGTTCACATCTAAATTCTGAGGGGGACTTCAATATACTTTGAGTACTGAATTAAATTTTATCTTGGCTTGTCACCCCAAAACTAAGGTCCAATCTGAAAGGACTATTAATATGCTTGAAGATATACTAGGAGCATGCTCTCTAGAATTCAAAGGTGGATGGGATCAACATATTCCATTGGTTGAGTTCTCATACAACAATATCTTCCACTCAAGTATTAAGATTGCTTCATATGAAGCTCTGTATTGAAAACGATGCAGAACTCCAACCTATTGGGATGAAGTTAGATAAAGAAAGCTACATGGACCCAATGTTGTGCAAGAGAAGACAAAGAGGGTTCAAGTCATCCAAAAAAACATCAATGCTGCTCAGAGTTGGAAAAAGAACTACGATGACAATCGTCGAAGGGACTTGGATTTTGACGTTGGAGATAAAGTCTTCCTTTGAATATCACCATGGAAGAGAGTCATGGGTTTGGAAAGAAAGGGAAGATAAGCCCAATGTACATTGGACCCTTTGAGATCCTTGATCGCATAAAATATGTGGCCTATCAGCTTGTACTTACACCAAATATGGATTAATTTCAGGATGTGTTTCACATATCACTCCTTAGGAAGTACATACCTGATCCATCACATGTACTGAACTAAGAGGTGGTACAGCTAGAAAATGATCTCTCCTATAAGGAGTAGCCAGTAGAGATTCAGGACCAAAGAGATAAGGTTCTATGAAACAAGACAGCCCACCTTTTCAAAGTTTTTTCTGGGAACCATAAGTTTGATGAATCTACATGGGAACCGGAGGAGACAATGAAAGATAAGTACCCTCACCTATTTGCATAAAGTGAAATTTTGAGGGAGAAATTTCATAAGGGGGGAAGAATGTAACGACCCAATGTTTTCTCAATGGAAATTCCCTTCTTATAAACATGTCATAAAATCACATGAAAACACACCATAATGAACTAATAAGTTCTAAGTGACCTTTAAACATAATTTTTTCACTTCTGTGTTTGGGATTTCGAAAACCTGACATACATTGTTGCAATCAGTATGTTATTTGGATTCTAATAAGAAAAACTTATTTTGTGGTGAATAGTAACCTACCATTTTGAATAGTAACACACCCTTATGAATAGTGATGTACCATAATGAATAGTAACCTTACCTATGATAATATATAAATAATATTCAAGTTTAAAGTATGATATAATTATATTTTAGAATAAGTAAATGATTGTTTTAAAACTGGTTTTTGATACTAAATTATGATTTTAATTAAATATTAAAATAATAATATTTAGCAAATTATTTTTGAAAAATGGACTTAATTTTTGGATTCTACATGTTGAAAAATGGATGGGATGATTTTTTGGGATTTTTTTGAAATACTTAAATTTTTTATGAATAGTGAAATACCATAATTTACAAAATAAGCTAAATAAGCTAATTATAGAGTCATGCATGATGTTCTACTGATGTAAACTCAATTGGTTCGGGATATAATGATAACATTACCATTATTGGTCATGGAAGACTCATTATTCATTGTCTTTTGGGGAAATAATAAACTAATGAATTTTATATTGAGAAAACCCCTCTCCCCTCCACTATAAAAACCACCCTTCACACCCTCATTTACTCACAACTATGAAGCTTCAATACTTGTCTAAAATCTTCCCAATCATCTTCCCTAGCCCCATCCCCATGTCCAAGAGCTTCTGGTCTCATCAAAAGACTAAGCCTAGGTCTCCAAAGGAGGTCCTCAAGAGAAGTATTCAAGAGGTAATTTCCCTTCCTCTTTCCTTTAATTTCCTTTCAATTTCAATTTATTTTCTTATTCTATCACCACCTATATTCATTCACATGGTATGGTAACTCTAGTAACATAAATATATTTTAATTTTATGATAATAATATGAAATCATATCATCCAACCACTTTCCCCATATCCTTTTATTTTATAAAAGAAAACATAGTTCGCGAGGTGTTAATTTATCACATTCAAGAACGACATGTTTTATTTTTCCATTTCTACATTCATATCTGGTCTTAACACCACTTTGATGGTTAAACCAGAATATTTTATATTTATTATATACTATTTAATTTTATGGAACTAACTTATACACATATTACTAAATGATTAATCAAAACAAGTTCATTGTGGTCGAAAAACCGCCCAAATTAACTCAAACTATCATCATTTAATTCATATCTAATGATTCATCCACATGGTATATAATATAATGAATTATAAGATCTTTTAAACTCCTGAAATATAATTAATAATATGTAATATCAGTTCTGTATGTTTACCCATGTTCTACCCGAACTTCAATTTAAGAATACAAGTGAATCGCTCAAGAAAAACCATAAAAACAAACATTCCCAAACAATGTTTTTAAAATCTATAAGTCATCCAAAGGAACATAAAATAACTTAATTAAACCATAATAAAACATATATATGTACCCAAATCTCTTTAATTTTTAATTAATTAATCTAATTCCGTTATAGAAGACATTAAAGCGAAGGAAGTGTTCATATATAAGGTAAGGGGAAATTCTCGAACCCAACTTTCGTCCTTCAGGTTCTCCCTCTTTCAATCCTTTTTTTGATATGGTTACTCCTTAAAAATATGTTTTTCATCATTGTATTGTTTTTGGGATATACATGTTTTTCACTGTTGTTTATTTTAAACAATTTTTTTTCCCAAAAGAACTCTTCTTTTAAGAACACACCTTTTACTTATCATTCAAGATTGATGGATCTTGTAACATGTATGTTATTCCCTATTTCTTTTGGGAAACCAATGTTTATGAATGTGTTCTTATGAGATGAATCCCATTTCTTTTTCATGGGTTAGATATGTTCCTTGTTGATATATGTTCATTATGGAATGCATGATAAATGATAATGTTATGATGTGACGGGTGTGACCGGAATTATATAGCGCAATATGAATGTTTGAATATGATTGGTGCGACCAAAATTATACAGTTCTCCAATTCATTTGGTTAGGTGAAAAATCTCATGAGTTAATTTCAAATGATGTGTGAACAAGATTTTAGCATTGTTCACATGTATGTGTGGTATTTAACCACTAAGACATGATGTTTTATTTTTATGCATTGCCACATTTCAAGTCTCTTATTAATACTTCCTCTCAGGTTCATGATCCTTTACCTATATTATAGTTATGCTCACCCATTTTTATATTTTTCTTATATATCCTTTTACTGGGCTTTTAGATCACCTCTTTTGATGTATATTCCTAGGTGACTACATGTACTAAGGAGAGTTCAAGTAAAAATAAGAAACTAGAGAAGAAGAAATTAAATAAATGTTTATACTAGATATTGTTATTATTATGAATGGTCCCCAAGACACTAACAATTTGGATCCTCTATGTGTAATACTATTATGTTTTTTATATTTAAAATGATGTAATAGTAATATATGAAAAGTCTGGGTCTCTAGACTAATTCCACAAGATTTTATATTGGTTGGATCCACCTTAGGCCTAGATTGGGGATTTTATTTCATGTCTAGCAGGTATACCCATAGGTTTGTGCCCAAATTGTGGGATTTTTTATTAATGATTGGTTCATCCCATGATGTTACATTTCATATTTCATTTCCCACATTCTTATCATATGGTGTATCCATAGTTTCTTACATATTTTATTTCATAGCTAATATATTCATGAATTTGGTGAATATGATATGATTTTATTAATACGAAAGGACATTTTTACAAAATGGTTTCATTTTAGGAAAATAATTTTTAAGATGGATTTTTTTAATGTTAGATCTAATTCATTCTTGATATTAGAACTTGTATATATTACTTGTTGGTATCTTATTGGGATTTTTATCCCACCCTAATTTTTCATTTTGGTTGTTGTGGATGTTGTTTTTTAAGACTCAATTTAAGGGAATGGAGTTATCTATCATTCTAACTTCTATTATTGTCTTCATCTTCATAGCGGGATGTTTTGGTTGTTAAATATGGTCACATATGGACATGTTTGTTCTTATCATGTATTATATTTTTTTTGTCCTAGTTAGATTGAAATTATATGTCACATTAATATGTTATATTATTTTTTCATTGTACCATGTTTGTTTTCCTTATTCATGTTTATCATGAGACATGTTTCTTTTTCTTTTTTATACTTCCCCATGTGGTGGACCATGTTGGGTGAAATTTCTAGATTGGTTCATTAAAAATTAGTACTATATCCAATTCTTAGCCTAAAGTTTTGTTACACTTCCAATCCTTGGTTCAGTTTCCTAGTAGACCATATTTAGGAACGTCAGAATTTAGATAGTAAGTGTAGAAAAGAGGCATGTCCAGCTCACTTCTAGGACTGAATCCAAGTAACCATGGGTGGATAGGGATTTCCTCTAAGATTTAGACTTATTGGTTGAGGTTATTTGAATGAATAAGATATAGAGTTTATTTAAATAGTCATTTTTCTTCCTTTTCTTATATTTTTTTTCATAAAATTCATAACTACTTTAAATTATTTCATTTAAAAATATTTATTTGGATAAATGAATTTGGTCTAATGATTTTGAAATTTTATCTTAATCTGATTGGTCATTTTATTGTGTTTTATATAAAATACTACCAAGAAGATCTCTTTTGAATCTGAGAGAGGGAACTACAAGTAATGTTCTATAGGTGAATCTTATAGAGGAAAATTCATTAGCAGAAGATGTAACATGAACTATTCAGACTCTTGGTCAAGAATGAACCTAGGATTAGTAGTGGAACATGGGTCAAAATTTACTAATAAGAATCCACCCATATTCTATGGTGACAAAGGAACCCCAGATGTAAGGAATGTATTGAGTGGATTGAGTGTATCTTCAACTTTATAAAGACTCATGATGATAATAAGGTGGTGTTTTCACATATATGCTTGAGGTATTAAGAAAGAGATGGTGGGACTCTATTGTTCATGATAATTTTCATGAGGATCTTACTTGGGATTGTTTCATAAACATATTTAACCAATAATCTTATCCTGAGATGTTTTATGTGGAAAACACCCATTAGTTTCTATCCTTAGAGAAAGGTAAGAATACCATTCTAAAGTATTCCAATTTCATTGCTGATTTGGTGTACTTGGAACTAGAACTTATTACCAATGATTACCTAAAATATTGGAGGTTAGGGATGGGTATGAGGGATTATATTCATCTAATGTTGTTTCTCATGCATCTTCTCACTTTTGTGGAGATGGTTGATAAAATTGATAAGGTAGAGGAAAATATATCTAGGTGAACTGGTTTGGGTGGAGCTTCAGTTGGTGTAGTTATTAGCCAGTCTATGTCTTTTAGTCAGAAAAAGAAACACAAATGTAGCATGTTTTCTTCTTCACCATTTTTGGGGGCTTCTTCCAATAATAGAAAGTTGTTTTACATTAGTGTGGAAGGCCTATTCATACAAAGACTAGCTATATAGAGTCTCCTAAGAACTTTTATTATTGTAGACAATCTGGTCATATAAGTTGTTTTTGTTTAACTATGTACCAAGGCGGTAATGATGGATCCAATCTCAACAAGGTTTTTCCAATTTGTATTGATTCTTACAAGGGCAATGGGTCTTATCTTCAGGTAAAGGGATTTTTTCATGTGGATAATAAATCTCAAGGATGATATGATACTGGAAGTATTTATGTAGTGGAGAATGTAGTAGAGGAATCATAATCTAGTCTAGATATTATTTGACATATGGTGTTTATTTCATCTTCTACGGTGCAATATTTGTTTGATAAAGATGATACTAATTATTTTATATCATAAAAGTTAGTTTTTTTTGTTATTTATTTCAAATATTATTTTATTCCTGGTGGATCATTCCACACCTTTGAGAAAGAAGTATGAATAAGGTTTCAAGTGTTAAATATTTCCATTCATGATAGTTTCCCTTAAGAAGGTATTTCACTTATGGGTTCTTAATATTGATATCTTCAACCTTATTTTTGGAATGTGTAGGATGATCATCATTAAGGTACATATTGACTTTTATCATCATCAAATTAATTTTTTATCTCCTGATGGAGTTACTCATTCCTTTTAGGGTTAGTGGTATTTTAGATATGGGAGAGAGGGTCATATTGTTCCATATTATGGGGTGATCTTAGGTCATTTATCAGATATATTTCTAGATTTTTTTATCCTTGTTTTATTATTCCACTTTTGACGGTGTTTTATGCATACCCTAAGGTTGTTCCATAAAAGAATTCTAGTCTACCTCCAATAAGAGATGTCGAGTTTACCTACATAGTATCATGCCCATTTCTATCCCATAATATCTTAAGGTAACCTGCTAAGTTGGTGAAACCTAAGGTATTGCTTGTGAACCTCAGGTATAAAATATTTATTCATCCTAGAATTTCACCATGGGCTTCACCTATCCTATTTATAAAATGATATATGGGATCTTTAGACTTTTCATGGATTATCAAACATTAAATTAGGTGACCATTGAGAATAAATATCCCTTTCCTAGGTTTTATGATCTATTTTATTAGCTTAGAGAGGCTCATTGGTTTTTAAAGATTGATCTTCAGTCAATGTACCAATTGGTTAGATTATGAGAGGACATATAACTAATATATCATTTAAGGTTTATTATGGGAATTTTTAGTTTCGGTTTATGACATTTGGTCTCACTAATGCTCATGTTGAATTTATGGATTTGATGAATTGGATCTTTTATTGGTTCATAGACTCAATTGTTTTTGTATTAGTGGATGATATTTTGGTGTAATCTAAGTCATAGGAGTAGCACATTAACTCTTTTAATATCATTCTTAGAACCCTAAGAGAACATCACTTTTATGGTAAGATTTACAAATGTGAGTTATAGATTCAAGAAGTAAATTTTTGGGGTATGTTATATTTGAGAGGGTAATATTAGTGGATCCTAAAAAGATAAAAAATTTATGTCCTAGGAGTATCCTAGAAATAATATTGATATTTTAAGTTTCTTGGGGTTGGATGGTTATTATAGGAAATTCATTTAGGACTTCTACAAGCTTTCATATATGATGATTTATTTAACTCGTAGGGGCGTAATGTTTGAGTGGAATGAAAAATGTCAGATATATTTTGATGAATTGATGTTGGGGTTTACTTTAGTTCCATTTTTTATTCTTCTATAACAATTATTGGGTTATGATGTTTTCTATAATTATTATAGTACGATTTTGGGGTGTATCTTGATATAGGGGAAATAGGTGGTGGTCTACATCTCTTAATAGTTATCCCTTAATGAGATAAACTAACCTAACCATGATATTGAGTTGGTGGAAGTTATGAATGCACTCAAAACGTGGAATCACTACCTCTTTGGTAAGTGCTTTACGGTATATTTTTATCACAAAAGATTAATGTATATTTTCACTTAGAGGTATTTGAACTTGTAAGGGATGCCCTTGGTTGTGTATATATAGAAATTTTATTTTGATATTTATTATTCTTATGGGAAATGGAATGTGGTAGATGACGCACTGAGTAAGAAATTACAAACATAAGTCTTGAAGGAATCAATATAAGAGTGGTATATGATGAGAATATTTTTTGAGATGGGGTTGGGAGTGTAAGAATCTCATGATAAGTTATACATGGATTAGATAAAGGATAACTCATTTTTGATTAGTGGTTTAAACTTGAGAAAGTACATGACACATATTGTCAGTGATTTAGTGAAATCCTAAATGGTGGGAAACCTTAGGTGAGCAGTCATAGTCTCTCAGTGGTGATTTGTGTTTCCAAAGAATGTTTTTCATTCCTATTTTTGTAAAATAGAGTTGTTATACATTTGAAACTGTTATTTTTTGTTTTTTCACCCTAGGAATACCTAGATGTTTCATGACCCGATATATCGGTATTGGTGGTCAAGGTTGAGTTGGTCGATTATAGATTTTATACCACAATGTCTTCAATGTCCTAGAATTAAGTCTGATCACCAAAGATCTTCAACTTTGTTACAACCCACTCTCATTCCAGTATTGATGTAGGATGATATTTCCATGGAATTATTCATTACTTTTCCATGGACTCCCAGTGGGAAAGAAAAAAATTGGGTGATCATTGATTAAATCATTAAATATGATCATTTAATCCGTATGAAAGTGATTATGAAAGTGGAATAACTCGTGGACTTGTATCTCTGATAGGTGGTGTAACTCAATGGGGTTCCCTATACTATTATTTTTGATACAGACCATAGGTTCACATCCTTTTTTGGAAATGTTTTCACAAGGAAATGGATTCCTAGTTAAAATTGAGCATGGTTCATCATCAAAAAATGAATGGATAGATAGAGAGGCTTATCTTGGTTCTTAAGGATACACTTTGGAAATGTGTTCTTGATTTCAATTGTTTATGGGAAAATCATTACTATATGGTATATTTTTCCTATAATAATATTTATTAGGACTCTATTGGGATGGACCCTTTTTATGTGTTTTATAGGTTTCCATTTAGATATCCCTTTTTATAGTTGGAGTTGGGAGATATTTACAAGGTTTGGATGTGTCTTTTTAAGGAAAAAGCTAAAAAAGTGATATTGACCCAAAAAGTATTGGTCATGGAATAGACTCATTAGAAATCCTATGTGGAATGTGGATGCTGGCATATAGAGTTTGAAGTTGGTGATTTGGTTTTTCTCAGAGTTTCACCTCACATGGGAAATCATCTATTTGGTAGAGATAGAAATTTGGATCCACGATTTTTTATCCCCTTGAGATTGTGGAGCATCTTGGAAAGGTGGTGTATTGGTTAGAATTTATATCTTTTTTGACTTCCACCCATGACATGCTTCATGTTTCCTATTTAAGGAGGAATCAACTTAATATTTCCCATTTGATTGAATTAAAGGATATTGATATTGATCACAAGGCCACTATGGTTGAGAAACTAGTATAGATTATGGATCACCAAGAGATGGTTCTGTGCTATAAGAAATTCCCTTTATCTGTGTATTATGGAAGTGCATATGGAGTAACCATGGGAACTAGGAGTGATAATTATTATAAAGGTAGTAATGGATTTACATTTTTGCAAGTACAATATCTTATTGAATTTGTATAGATATAAAGTGTTTATGGTGGGGAGATTTTAACATTCTATTTCTATATTTCAGGTACTTATTGACTCTTGTTTTGATTCCCTTTTTGTTTGGGTTCCTTTTGGTCCCTTTTGGGATGAAAATAACTTATCTAAAAAAATTTACTAAATTTTAGGGATATAATTGTTTTTGAATTAATGAATTCATGGTATAAATGCATCAAATTATTTAGAGGGTATACTATGCGGTTAAGGTTAAATTATAATCCTTATAATCAGTTCTATAGGGAGATGCTGTTGAGCACTATATATAGGAGAAATTTTCTCCATAAATAGTTTTTATGATATAAATGATTCACTATACACAAATAGTGATAATGGTTTATAGAAAAAAAGTGATTTATCCATAAAACATGAACTTACACTGTAAATTCATCGATTGTTGATTTTTTAATATGAGGAGATGCCTTTTGGTGTATGTGAAAAGTGATGAATTTATGTCATAAGCCCATAATTTATGACATAAATGACTCTTTAATAGGTGTTTTATTTATGTTTCATTCTTAAACCCTTCCCAATTCATTGTTAATTCCTTTGTTTCAAACCCTAGTGTAAAGACCCGTAAATTTCAAGGAAATTTTTTTCTTAATTTTCTTTGGAATTTTACAAGAGCGCTGCTTCTGACGGCACCTGATTCCGAGGCCCTGTGTGCCTGGAATCATTTTCCGAAGTTTGGCTTAGGTACGTTCAGTGAACAGAAGAGCGGGTTTTTCAGACTTTTGAACTGGTGCCCGGAATCGAATTCTGAGGGCACCGATGAAATCGCAGCACCGGTATTCGCTTAGAAACGCCTCTTCTGGAGTTGCGTTTGCTCGGGTGTGGTTTTTAATTTTCAGGCTTAAAGTTAAGAAATAAAATAAATTTCGACAAACTTTATTTTATTTCACTTAAGCTGCTTGAAGCCACATGAAAGCCACTTAAACTGAGTTGAAACGGATAGGCTGTTATCCAGAAATATCATACCCTCTTGGTAGGATATTTGAGAGGTGGGGCCCGCACGAGCCCCACCGTTTCTTTCCGCTAAGTAACGCACCCGCGAAAACCCGTCATTATGAAAGTCAACTGACGCGTTTTCTTAAATCCTTAACAGACCATTTATTTGGGCGGTTTATTTCGTAAATTAAATGAGCTGTTTCTTTCGTTGAATTAATACAACGAATTGATGGATCGTTACTTACCCTTTTTCGTTTGTTGGCATAATAATAAAATAAGACCAACCAGTATTTTTGGAGGATTACTGGTTGAGAGGTTTTGTAAGAATTCTTGAGCCTACATCCTCCTTCGTGAAGAACGCGAAGAACGCGAAGAACGCGAAGAACACCGTCACCCTCGGAGTTTGACGACGCTTCATCCGAGACGTCCTTCCCCGCCCCGATCTTCGATCAACTGTTTGAGGTAAGAGTCTCGGATTTTCTTTTAATCTCCTTTGTGGTTTTACCAAAACACAGATTTAATGTTTTAATTAAATTAAATCTGTTGTTTCATGGTCCGTTGAGTTCGCCGACTCAACGCCGTGTTCCGCGACGACGCGACGCCCTTCTGCGACGACGTGACGATCTCCTCCTTCCGCGACGAGCAATTCCACGAAGGACGTACGTACGTACGACGACCAACGAGGTAGGGATTTTATTTTTGGAAATGCGTCTTTTTTTCCCATGTTGTTTCCGTTCAAAAAGAGGAACCTGATTTATAAAACAATTTTATTTCATTAAAAATTGTTTTCGGATATGCGTTCATGTGTTGAACTTTATTCCTCCCGTTTTTTATCTCTAACGCGGAGGGTGCGGGCCAAACGAACACGGCCCGACGACCCTCCGTCGTTCTTCGTTTTGTGCAGATTTGATGGGCGACGACAGAACATGCCGCAACAGAAGTTTGATGGTTCCGCAGTGAAGGACGAATCCCGGGAGGAGCAGCGGCGCAGACGGGAACAGAATCGGACCACCGGAGCGACTCTGGTGGCCCGTAGAAGCCGTCGGCGGCGCGGGTCACCGGCGCGGCGGCGCCGTCAGCTGGGAGTGGCGTCGCCCTGGTGCGCCGCCGGACAAGGCCGCCGCGGAAGAAGGCGCGACGGCGGCGCTCGCGGACCCGCGGCCGCGCGGGTCCAGTGCGCGCGGGACGCCGCTGATGCCGCGTCCGGTTGTCCGAGCGACACCCTGCGGGTGCCGCGGGGTTGTCACGCGGGGGAGGCGGCTCCCCCCCGCGTCGCTCGGTTGTCTTGGGCGACACCCTAGGGTGCCGCGGGGGTGTCACGCGGGGGTGGCGGCTCCCCCCCGCGCTGCTCGGCCAAGCCGGCCCGGGCTGGCCGAGCCAGAGCGGTCCGATCGGGTCAGACTGGGTCGGACCGGATTCGGCCAACCCAGGGGGGGTCGGGCCGGGTCGGCCCGGGCCCGGACCCCCCGTCTTCGGACGGTTTTCGTTCAAATCCCCGTAACTTGAGCTACGGGCCTCCAAACGACTCGCCGTCAGCAGCAACGTGATCCTTGGATCGAGACGATTGTTTCGGTATATCGCACTGAAGGTTTCGGAATACTTTGAGTTCGGTCGGGTTGGTTCGTACACGAAACCAACCGGGCCCTTGGAGCGGAAACACTCATATCTTGAGCTACGGACGTCCGATTAACGCGCCGTCAGCTTTGTTGAGTTCCTCTAAGTGAGACAGATCTTTTGGGTCACTCCGCCCGAGGTTTGGACGCAGGTGGAGTACGGTCGGGTTGGTTTTGCCTTAAAAACCAATAGGGCCCCTAGGACGAAAAAGCCAATAACTCTCAGACCGGGCGTCCGATTGACGCGCCGTCTGCGACGTTGAGTTCCTGTTGACGATACGAAACTTTTGGATACATCAACTTAGGACTTTGTGACAGTTGATGTATCGGCCTCTTGGCTCGTGGAGCGGACCCTCTTAGATGAGCTTGCTGTGTGCGGGAACCCTAGTGCTGGCTGCGACCGCGACGACGATTGTGCAGAGATCCTCAGTGGACTGCGACGGTGAAGACAGCTAGTCTTGTATCCTATGTGGGTCCCAGCTGTGCTAGTCTTGTATCCTATGTGGGTCCCAGCATAGATGATTCAATACTGGTCTTGTATCCTATGTGGGTCCCAGTATATTTGAATCAATGAAGACAGCTGGTCTTGTATCCTATGTGGGTCCTAGCTGTGCTGGTCTTGTATCCTATGTGGGTCCCAGCTTAGATGATTCAATACTGGTCTTGTATCCTATGTGGGTCCCAGTATAGTTGAATCAATGAAGACAGCTGGTCTTGTATCCTATGTGGGTCCCAGCTGTGCTGGTCTTGTATCCTACGTGGGTCCCAGCTTAGATGACTCAGTGCTGGTCTTGTATCCTATGTGGGTCCCAGTCGTGCTGGTCTTGTATCCTATGTGGGTCCTAGCATAAACGAAACAATGAGGATGGCTGGTCTTGTATCCTATGTGGGTCCCAGCTTAGATGATTCAGTATCTATGTCTGGTCATCTCTTTCACCTTTTCGATGATGTATACCTGCGTGAGATGAATCTTGTGTTACTCTCCTTTGTGGATTGTGTTGAGCTATCCTGTGTGGATTTACTGTTTACTATCCTTTGTGGATTGTGTTGTGCTATCTTGTGTGGGTATACGTTTTCTTTCCTGTGTGGACTCGGTTGTGCTTGGGCTCGGACGTTGGAGCCGAACGGGAATTGATGACTTAGGTATATGTATGGGCATATACCTAAGCAGTGTCGGTTGTTACTTCGTGATTGTATCTTCCCTTTGTGGTTTATCCTTTGTGGATTTCGGGAGACCTTCAGGGGTCTCGGGGACCTACTGAGTAGCTTATACTCACCCCTACACGGGCTATGCCCGCACTACGTTGTGTTGGTTGTAGACGACGGACAGTGCTGTTCGTGGTGGAGGCGTGCGGAGCAGGACGGTACCTGGAGGTGGACCACTAGGCGGGGCATACTCCGAGCGGTCAGGTGGACCCGAGGAGCAGTGGAGGCTATCTGTACCCACCCTTCAGGTGGGACTTCCAGAGGACTGCTCGACGCTGCGGCTTTTCCTTTCAGTTGCTGTTTTTTCCTTTCAGTTGTACTTTACAGTTGGGCTTGTATTTCCGTTCCCTTTTACTTTCAGCACAACTTGTACAGTTTTTACTCAGTGTTTACTTTTCCTCTTGCTTACTCTGTGGTGCTTGTTTACTTTTCAAAGTAATTGCCTTCCCTTTTGTTGGGATTTACGCCTTGGTGCTAGTTGCCAGCCCCTGGCCTATGGAAGGCGGGCTTGGGGTAGTCACGGCACGGGCCCCGAGGATGGGTCGTGACAAATTGGTATCAGAGGTGGTCGGTTCTACCGCAGACTCTGATCTTTCTTCTATGTGAACCTATAGTGTTTAGCGTATTGGGTGTGGTTATCAGTCCAGGGAGTCCAGTTTTGGTGCGGCGGCCGACGTATCCGTACACCAGGACCCTGACTTTTGATTTCCGACTTAATTCACGAAAACATTGATTGCATGTGTGTTTCAAGTTTTCTTTGTGATTACTTGTGTCAGCTCACCAGGTATACTGTTCTGACCATGGCACACTTGTTTCCTTTTCAGGATGGCCCCACGACGGCAGCCAACTAGGGTTCCGAGAGTGGAGCGTGATGACAGCCCACTGAGCGACGAGGCCTCGGTGTAGGGCTCCTTGTCAGCAGAGGCACCAGCGGTACCTTTACCCACCGAGCCACCGATGCTTCCCGCCACGACCGCTGACGATGCACGTCGCCTTGGAGCTCTGCATGAGTTCCAGCGCCAATGACCACCTAGGTTTTGTGGGGAGACGGACCCCCAGGCAGCCGAGGACTGGTTGGAGGTGGTCGTGCGAGTTTTCAGGTTAGTGAGGACACCGGTAGACCTCATGGTGATCCTCGCAGCGAGCCTCCTGCACGCGACAGCAGGCAGATGGTGGAGCTTGATGCTCCAGGTGCACGACGAGACATCTCTTCTCTAGACGGACTTTGAGATCATCTTCCGCTCCGAGTTCGTCGTAGCCACCCTCCGTGCGGTGCGCATCCAAGAGCTGCTAGAGCTACGGCAGGGCAGTATGACAGTGGCCCAGTACTCGGCGAGATTTACTGATCTCTCGCGCTACTCCACAGATATGGTACGAGACCCATTCTTCCGGGACCGGACCTTCGAGCAGGGACTGAGGCACGAGATCAGGGCTTCAATGATCTCCCTTAACATTCCGACACAAGCAGAGGTGTTGGAGAGAGCCCTTCTAGTAGAGAGTTTTCTCAATGAGAAGGCTCCAGTGACAGGGCCCTCCACAGGATGGCCCGTAGCAGGGTCTTCTGCAGCTGACAGTAGACAGGTGACGCAGAGGTCCAAGTGGGCCAGACCATCAGATGAGTAGTCTCAGGATAAAGATTCGGTTGTGCGGGGCACCCGAAGGAGAGCCAGCTACACGAGGGGCAAGCATTGCTACGCATGCAGTGGGCGAGGTCACATGGCTCGAGACTGCCCAAATCGTCTTGCAGATGAGCAACAGGTGGTAGAGGGACCTCCCAGACAGAGGTTCAGCCACAGTGGTCCGCAGGGTGTAGGCGGACGAGGCAGAGGAGCTGGCCGAGTAGCCGATGGTGGGAGACACTTCGAGGTGTTTCCACCACCACCACCAGGAGGTCCACCCCGACCGCAGGGAGTTGGTGGACATGGGAGAGCTCAGCTTCAGATAGCTGAGGCCTTCGATTAAGGAGCTCGGGGAGCAGATGGACAGGAGCGGGACTAGTGGATACGTCTTTTGTACTTCTAGTTTCTTGTTGCTATGGTGTAGTGTCTTTGTATTATGAGCTACAATAATAAAAGACGCATACCTCTGTGATGTTTTCATTCTTGTCCTCTTTTGTGTTGTTACTAAGAGGTTCCAGTTTTGACTGATGACTTGACCCTCACTTGTGAGACATCTACTGGAGGAGACCCAGTTACCACACATTCATGCCGACAGTGTGACTCAACCCTTGGAGGCGACAGTAATGGTTGGATATCTTGGTAGTAGCGTCGAGGCCTTACTACGTCATCCTTGGTATGGATTAGTAACATCCATGTCAGAATTGACTGTATTAGGTAAAGGAAGTGGTTCATCCACGGGATGAGACCAGATTTCTCTTATCGGCAAAGAAGAAATCTTGCAGCTCTTGTGGGACCTGAGATGGTCCAGGTCATCCAGGGGCGGATGAGTACAGCTCAGAGCCGGCAGAAGTCTTATGCTGACAGGAGGCGGAGACAACTAGAGTTCGAGGATGGCGACCACGTCTTCTTGCGGGTCTCACCTCGACGTGGTTTGCGGAGATTTGGCCGAGGCGGCAAGTTGTCTCCACGCTTCATCGGGCCTTTCCAGGTCCTCAGCAGGATTGGCGAGGGGGCTTATCACCGGGCTCTGCCACCTTAGTTGCACTGGGTGCACGACGTCTTCCACGTATCTCAGCTGCGGAGATATGTGCACGACCCGACGCACATAATTGACTATGGGGAGCTAGACGTGGATGATGGGGCGACTTTTGCGGAGTTCCCGGTGGTGATAGAGGATCGACAGGAGCGGGTCCTGCATGGGAGATCGATTCCTCTTGTGCGCATCAGATGGAAGCACGGGAACCTCCAGGAGAGCACATGGGAGTGGGAGGCTCAGATTCATGCTCAGTACCCACATTTGTTTCCCTATTTTATGATGTATCTTTACAGGGACGTAAATCCCTGAGGTGGAAGTAATGTAAAGACCCTTAAATTTCAAGGAATTTGTTTTCTTAATTTTCTTTGGAATTTTACAAGAGCACAGTTTCTGACGGAAACTGATTCCGAGGGCCGGTGTGCCCGAAATCATTTTCCGAAGTTTGGCTCGGGTACGTTCAGTGAACGGACGAGCGGGTTTTTCTAACTTTTGAACCGGTGCCTAGAATCGAATTCTGAGGGAACCGATGAAATCACAGCGCCGGTATTCGCTTAGAAACGCCTCTTCCGGAGTTGCGTTTACTCGGGTGTGGTTTTTAATTTTCGGGCTTAAAGTTAAGAAATAAAATAAATTTCTACAAACTTTATTTTAGTTCACTTAAGCCGCTTGAAGCCACTTGAAAGCCACTTAAATTGAGTTGAAACGGATAGGATGCTATCCAGAAATATCCTACCCTCTTGGTAGGATATTTGCGAGGTGGGGCCCGCACGAGCCCCGCCGTTTCTTTCCACTAAGTAACGCACCCGCAAAAACCCGTCATTATGAATGTCAACTGATGCATTTTCTTAAATCCTTAAAAGACCATTTAATTGGGCGGTTTATTTCGTAAATTAAATGAGCTGTTTCTTTTGTTGAATTAATACAACGAATTGATGGGTCGTTACTTACCCTTTTTCGTTGGTTGGCATAATAATAAAATAAGACCAACTAGTCCTTTTGGAGGATTACTGGTTGAGAGGTTTTGTAAGAATTCTTGAGCCTACATCCTCCTTCGCGAGGAACGCAAAGAACGCGAAGAACGCGAAGAACACCATCACCCTCGGAGTTTGACAACGCTTCATCCGAGCCGTCCTTCCCCACCCCGATCTTCGATCAACTGCTTGAGGTAAGAGTCTCGGATTTTCTTTTAATCTCCTTTGTGGTTTTACCAAAACACAGATTTAATGTTTTAATTAAATTAAATATGTTGTTTCATGGTCCGTTGAGTTCGTCGACTCAACACCGTGTTCCGCGACGACGCAACGCCCATCTGCGACGACGCGACGATCTCCTCTTTCCGCGACGAGCAATTCCGCGAAGGACGTGCGTATGACGACGACCAACGAGGTAGGAATTTTATTTTTGGAAATGCCTCTTTTTTTCCCATGTTGTTTCCGTTCAAAAAGAGGAACCCGATTTATAAAACAATTTTATTTCATTAAAAATTGTTTTCGGATATGCGTTCATGTGTTGAACTTTATTCCTCCCGTTGTTTATCTCTAACGCGGAGGGTGCGGGTCAAACGAACACGGCCCGATGAACCTCCGTCGTTCTTCGTTTTGTGCGGATTTGACAGGCGACGACAGAATATGCCGCAAAGGAATTTTGATGGTTCTGCAGTGAAGGACGAATCCTGGGAGGAGTAGCGGCGCAGACGGAAACATAATCGGACCACCGGAGCGACTCCGGTGTCCCGCGGAAGCCGCCGGTGGCGCGGGTCGCCGGCGCGGCGGCGACGCTCGCGGACCCGCGGCCGCGCGGGTCCGGCGCGCGCGGGACGCGGCTGATGCCGCGTCCGGTTGTCCGAGCGAAACCCCGCGGGTGCCGCGGGGTTGTCACGCGGGGGCGGCGACTCCCCCCCGCGTCGCTCGGTTGTCTTGGGCGACACCCTGCGGGTGCCGCGGGGGTGTCACGCGGGGGTGGCGGCTCCCCCCCGCGCCGCTCGGCCAAGACGGGCCGGGCTGGCCGAGCCATACCGGTCCGACCGGGTCGGACCGGATTCGGCCGACCCAGGGGGGGTCGGGCCGGGTCGGCCCGGGCCCGGACCCCACGTCTTCGGACGGTTTTCGTTCAAATGCCCGTAACCTGAGCTACGTGCCTCCAAACGACTCGTCGTCAGCGGCAACACGATCCTTGGATCGAGACGGTCATTTTGGTATATCGCATTCAAGGTTTCGGAATACATTGAGTTCGTTCGGGTTGGTTCTTACATGAAACCAACCGGGCCCTCGGAGCGGAAATGCTCATATCTTGAGCTACGGACGTCCGATTAACGCACCGTCAGCTTTTTTGAGTTCCTCTAAGTGAGACGGATCTTTTGGCTCACTCCACCCGAGGTTTGGACGCAGGTGGAGTACGATCGGGTTGGTTTTGCCTTAAAAACCAACCGGGCCCCTGGGACGAAAAACCCAATAACTCTCAGACCGGGCGTCCGATTGACGCGCCGTCTGCGACGTTGAGTTCCTGTTGATGATACGGAACTTTTGGATACATAATCTTCGGACTTTGTGACAGTTGATGTATCGGCCTCTCGGCTCGTGGACCGGACCCTCCCGGACGAGCTTGCTGTGTGCGGGAACCCTAGTGCTGGCTGCGACCGCGACGGCGATTGTGCAGAGATCCTCAGTGGACTGCGACGATGAAGACAACTGGTCTTGTATCCTATGTGGGTCCCAGCTGTGCTGGTCTTGTATCCTATGTGGGTCCCATCTTAGATGATTCAATACTGGTCTTGTATCCTATGTGGGTCCCAGTATAGTTGAATCAATGAAGACAGCTGGTCTTGTATCCTATGTGGGTCCCAGCTGTGCTGGTCTTGTATCCTATGTGGGTCCCATCTTAGATGATTCAATACTGGTCTTGTATCCTATGTGGGTCCCAGTATAGTTGAATCAATGAAGACAGCTGGTCTTGTATCCTATGTGGGTCCCAGCTGTGCTGGTCTTGTATCCTATGTGGGTCCCAGCTTAGATGACTCAGTGCTGGTCTTGTATCCTATGTGGGTCCCAGCCGTGCTGGTCTTGTATCCTATGTGGGTCCCAGCATAAACGAAACAATTAGAACGGCTGGTCTTGTATCCTATGTGGGTCCCAGCTTAGATGATTCAATATCTTTGTCTGATCATCTCTTTCACCTTTTCGATGATGTATACCTGCGTGAGCTGAATCTTGTGTTACTCTCCTTTGTGGATTGTGTTGAGCTATCCTGTGTGGATTTACTGTTTACTCTCCTTTGTGGATTGTGTTGTGCTATCCTGTGTGGGTATACTTTTTCTTTCCTGTGTGGACTGGGTTGTGCTTGGGCTCGGACGTTGGAGCCGAACGAGAATTGATGACTTAGGTATATGTATGGGCATATGCCTAAGCAGTGTCGGTTGTTACTTCGTGATTGTATCTTCCCTTTGTGGTTTATCCTTTGTGGATTTCGGGAGACCTTCGGGGGTCTCGGGCACCTACTGAGTAGCTTATACTCACCCCTGCACGGGCTTTGCCCGCACTATGTTGTGTTGGTTGCAGACGACAGCCAACGCTGTTCGTGGTGGACGCATGCGGAGCAGGACGGTACCTGGAGGTGGACCACTGGGCGGGACGTACTCGGAGCGGTCAGGTGGACCCGAGGAGAAGTGGAGGCTATCTGTACCCACCCTTCAGGTCGGACTTCCAGAGGACTGCTCGACGCTGCGGCTTTTCCTTTCAGTTGCTGTTTTTCCTTTCAGTTGTACTTTACAGGTGGGCTTGTATTTCCGGCCCATTTTACTTTCAGCACAGCTTGTACAGTTTTTACTCAGTGTTTAATTTTCCGCCTGCTTACTCTGTGGTGCTTGTTTACTTTTCAAAGTCAATGCCTTCCCTTTTGTTGGTATTTACACCTTGGTGCTAGTCGCCAGCCCCTGGCCTATGGAAGGCGAGCTTGGGGTAGTCACAACACGGGCCCCGAGGACGGGTCATGACACCTAGGGATTTTTTGAGCAATTATGGGTGATCTCTATACTTCCAAATCACTTTATTTGGTATTTGATCCCTGTGGTGGTTATGTCACTTCTCCATGGTAAGAGGACTTTCAAATTCATCATTTTCATTGATTTTGGTAGTGTTTTTTTCTATGTTTTTGGATAATATTATCATTTATTGGTGTTTTATATCGATCCTTAGCAGTTTTCCTTCTTGCCTTGCCTTTTGGAGACCAATATTCTAGTTTCTAATCCCAATTGTTGAAGGAAAATAAGTTTCCACTGTTTTTGAGATAGGTGTCTCTATATATGGGGTTAATTATTGAATTAATATATGTTCTTTATAATTCAACTTATTTCAATATAAATGATTTATTGGACCTTGTAATGGTTTTTTTGAATTAGATTGATGTTTTTAAATGGTTTTTTTATTGAAAATTAGTTTATACACACCAATGTTTTGATTAAATAATTTGAATGGTGGTTTTGGTTTTGAAATAGGTTCTTAAGACTATAAGTAGAAGTTTTTTTATATTAAAATGTTTTATTAAATTTTGTCTTAGTTTTTAATGGATTTTTAAAAACATAGAACATTAGGAAACCTTGAGTGCATCGGGAATATAATTTTCACTCTTTGTGTGTGTAATGGCACATGAAATTTTATATCACTTCAGTGTGTGTGATGAAACTATAGGTTATATTGGTAAGATCCACATTATCCCTAGATTAGGGATTCTCTTTTATGCTTATCGAATATACCCATCTATTAGTGCCTAAATGGTGTGTTTTTTATTTATGAGTGGTTAATCACATAATGGTATATTTCATTATTATTTTCTCACATGATTATCAAATGGTGTATCCATAGTTTCTTACATATTTTCTTTCATACATGAAATATTCATTGATTTGGTGAATTTGGAATGATTTTATTAAATCCAAATGAATGTTTTAAAAAATGTTTTTTTGTATGAATATTTTTCATAAACAAGATTTTTAAGCTATATCTAATGAATTCTTGATAGTAGAACTTGTATAGAATATTTGGTGTTATTCTATTGAGATTTGTGATCATGACCTACTTTTTTACCTTTTTAGGGATTTAGATGTTGTTTTTTAAGACTCGGGTAAAGGGAAGGTCATTATGTAGCATGCCAGATTATCTTGTTGACGCCGTATTTGAAGCGGGATGGTTTAGTGGTGATTGATGGCCACACGAGGACTTGTTTAGTCCTGTCATGTTTTATATTTCTTGTTTTCCCTTTTTTATTGACTTTTTATGTCTCATGGATATGTTCTATTGATTCAATGTTGTACCCTATTGGTTTTCCATGTTTAGGTTTTTCTTGAGACATTTTTCTTCCAATTGTTTTATACTTCACTATGAGAAAGACCTAGGGTGAATTATCAAGCTATTGAAGGTTGGTTCACTTAAAAAAACCATGAATTTATATTGAAATATTATTTCCATAACTTTTTATCCTCTATAATATTATACTCATCACATTAACTTTATTATAAATCTTATAAATTTAATCATCAAACACCTTTAACATATTTAAAATATAAAGAAATGAATATTTATCTTCTTCACTAATTGAGTATTGTGAAGCTGGAATTTATTCCTTGTTACCCTCACTCAAATATAAATTTAACATTTTTCTCATTCCCATTTCTTATAGGGACATCATACATTAATTCTATTTTTTTCTACATAATTACCAATATGGTCTGTAAATATTGTCACATATTTTTTTCTCAAAGGTTATAATATAAAAATTATGCCTCAATATTTTATCTTTATAATAAGGAAATTTGAATAAAATACTTCTATTCTTTCAATTATCACTATGTTTCTATTTATATATGAAATATAAGGAAGTATAAGTAACAAAAAATCATGAATACCATATAGCATGTGAATGTTTTCTTCATCAAACTCTTCAGAAATTTGAAACCTTATTAAGATTTATGGTGTTTGGTTGTGCTCCCAACCCAAATTAAACAACACTTTATCTCTTTTGAAGTTGTTTACTGGAGAAATAAAGTGTCTTTGGATGAAGTATGAATAAAATTTATAGATCTTAAGTCTTATTAATTTATCAATTTCATTGTAATAAGAACAAGTGAAATTTCTATTTTTACTATAGCTAGAAAAAATCATATGAACTGGGAAGTCACTAAATTATAATAACAAATAATATCATGGTCTAAATATTTCATTACCTATTGATTCAAAATTCATCACACATTCATCCCAAAATTACTATAACACATCAATCAATGATTTCCAATTAAAAAAACATAGATTCATCTTTGTATGTCAATAAGAGTTTGAAGCACCAAAAATTATTATTTCATACATAAATACTAAGGAAGGTTGTATGATATGAAATCATGGCCCACATGTTAGGGGTTTCACCAATCAAAGACCCGAATAAGTTTAAAATACAAGATTCTAAATAGAGTAAGAAATAATGAATATGTTGAGAAAATTACGAGCATCCCTAATCAAACTCTTTCCATGTCGAAGATTCTGTTAGGTTGTTAACTTATATGTTTCTTTTTTTATGCATTACATATTATTAATTTAGTTATTTAAAATGACAAGAATAATTTATTCAACCTTGGATTTGGTGGAAAGTAAAACATTTTTTTCATGGTAGTATATTTCCTATAATTTAAGAGACTAATATGAAGAATATGAGGACTTAGATTTACATCATTATACTTCAATGTGATTGAGTTATATAAAATGAACAGAGGAAGGTATGTATTCTCATTTTAAATAATATTCACTTTTTGAGATATGAATTAATGATATATAATGTGAAACATATGTTCTTAATTAACTAGTGGGTGTGGTAATAAAAATAATGAATGTTCACTCTTTTAGGGTGTACCATCTATAGGAAATCCAAGGACATATCAAATGAGATATTTTCTAGTAATTCAAGGCATTAAAATTTAATAGATATACTAAAAATACTGAATCTTTTTCATTCAGGATAAAATTCAGAATAAGTATCATCAATACTTTCAGAAAATTTTAATAATTATCCATCTAAATTAAAATGTGGATATCCACCCCTAACATCATCCCTCTCTATGTTGATACATTTTTAAGAAATTATATCTTTTGAGTCAGTATGAAATATGCTTCCCCATAATATTCCAAATTATTATAATTTTTCAAAAACACATTCATAACAAAATATCCCCATACAATATACCATTTAAAAATATATATCTTTAGAAATTATCTTAATGTAAAACTAATAGGATCACTTTAAAATAATTTTATAAAATGAATAAAATTTTTAAGTCCCTTAATAATCTTTAAAATTCTATCTTGTATATTAGTAAAAAATTTATCTGTATTTTTATTTCAAGAATAAGAATTAATTGATATAAAAAAATAATTAAGTTTTGTATAAAATTAACCAATAAAATATCAATATAGAGGGTATTACTTATAAAATATAAATAATATAAACTAAAAAATAAATATTATAAAAATAAAATAATCTAAATAATCACAACAAGTGAAGGTGTTATTATATAAATTTAATGACACATTTTATATTTCATACTTCTAATGACATAATTATTATTCTATACATTAAATTATAAGATTATAATTTTTTTAATAAAAAGTATAATATTATAATTATTATAATATATTTGTTAATACATTAAATTAATCAATAAAAACATCCTACAAAGTCATTTATTTTATTTCAAAATGGATTTAAAAATTAATAAACCTATTTATTTCATATTTAAAATCAATATATATACACATCTAATTAATTAATAATTTATTTCATGTATAACCCAAGAAATAACAAAATTCTTAGAACTAAAAAACATGTATTATATATGAATATATAAAATTAATGAAAAATAAAATAAACTAGAAAATAAAAAAAAATAGTTAAGTTACTTAATTTTTTCATATTTAGTTTTATTTTTTGATTCCAATCCCAATTAGTTATTAATGTTTCACCTTTTAAAATATTTAAAAAATATCATATTTAATAATAAAAATTAAAAACTATCTTAGACTTTTATATCATACTTTTAAAAATAAAATCCTCAAAAATATATTAACCTATACTAGGAAAATGAAATAAACAATATTTATTAATATTCATTCTTTTGTATGTTATTATTGATGGTAACCAAAAATATTATTATATAACACTTTAATCTAATTGAACAAAAAGTATTACATCCATGAAAGTGTAAATTATCATTCACTATTTTATTTTCTTTTATTGTGTTTAAATTATAGTGTTATTTGAGTTTTTGGGATGTAAATAATTTTACACAAAAAATATATGGTTGGAAAGAACAATAAATATGATGTGAAAAATATTATCTTGAAAATAACATGAGAAAACCACTTATAAAAGATTAGTTTTTCTTGATGGTACAATCCATTTCATATTCAGTTCGAATAACTTTTTCTATCTTAGTAAATGCACTATATGGCCCGAGGAAGGTTTTAGGATCATCCAAGGCTTGTTCAAAGCCCAAAGATCTAGAAATTGGACAACTAGAGTGGTCCTCACTGTTAGCACAAGGTTAGTATTAACCATGCGAATTAATCGTGTGGGGAAATTCTATATAGTAAGAGACTGCATGGTTTGTTTGAAACCATGTGAGAAGAGTTGTGTGCCCATGTGGGATTATAGAGATTTGTGGTAGAGTTTTTTCACACGACATGTGCAAGGTTAGCCATACCATGAACCTAGCCCATGCGAGTTGGGTTCAAGGGTAGTGGGTGGAGCATGGTTAGTGTACATTTTAGAAAATATTTAGTCAAACCATACCACCTAGTTATTAGGGGTGATTTTATAGTTTTTGCCATAATGATATTTTAACCTCACCCCTATTTTCTCCCTTCTCCTACCCCAGATAGAAAACCTAAATTATCCTCCCAAAGTAATTCCCTCCTCCTATTCTATGTTAATTTGTAACTCCTTGATATAAACTCTGAATCAAACATTTTTATAAGCATTAGGTCCACATTGGTAATCTCCCTAATACAATTGATTCTTATATTAGTTCATATTACAATCTATTGTGCTGTTTTGGTGTGGTCTCATTTGCCATATTTTTAGGGAATTTTTCTATTTTGGGAATTTCATTCATTCTTCTACAAATATATGGCTGGGGATAAATGGGTTGGCATCTATAGACCTGAGGTGGATCATCTAGTAATTTCCTCTCTATGTTTAATAGTTTTCATATCTTTTGATGTTGTGTTTCACACCATACATTTTGGTGTATTTCCATAAAATGTGTTAGGCCTATTTTATTAATTATTCCATGTCAAATTACTCCCATGTACCATTTTAAATTAATATCGGTTTATGACCTCATTTATCTCCACTCCCTTGAATATTCCAAATGTGATTCCCACCTTCACATAATTTCTTACATGACGAAACTCCTTCTATGTGTTCATTTTGACATGGAAAATTGAATTCCCTTCTTTTATACAATTATTTAGTTGACCAAAAACTGTCTAAGTGTTAATGTTCACATGGAAATGGATTTTACTTACATTATAAATGAGTGGATTAAATTAATTAAACGATAATTGGTGGAAATTTAATTCTAAGGGTTTTAGGATTACCTTTATGTGTATTATATGTTTATGATGACCTTCGTTGTATGGGGATTGATGATTATAATTCTTAAGAGGTAATACAGAGTTATTATTATTATTATTATTAATCCATGGATATTGGTCATTAAACGATGGTTAACGGACATGTTGTGCATGATGTTTCACACTCCCTTACATCGAGTGTTAGGCATGACATCTCACACCGTTAAAATTTTATCTGGATGATAGACATGATGCTACAAGTTCCCTTATTTCGAGTGTTGACCATGATGACTCACCCAACCATATTGAGTGAAATAAAATATGTCTCATATTCAGGTTATATTTTGGGATTGTGCTTTTGGTGGATTTATTTACTCATTACACTAGTTATGGATGCTTGATTTATGCCCAGAGTCTAACTAGTACCTAGTATCCATGTATATAGATCGAAACATCCTCATGTATAGTGTGAATATAATTTAATAATTATATATATGTATATGATTACTATATATATGGTTACTTATCAGACTCATTACAGCCTATGCTAAAGTAGTTAGATCCATCCAAGTATCCTATAGGAACCGAATTTGGCTAGTATTTATTTTCTAGCATTGTTTATTATTCTTATTACATGCAAACTTTTATGCTATGTACACTGGCTAGAATTATTATAGATATTATTGGTGGTGTCCTACTGATTTTATCTCACACACTAATTAGTCCTCCTTTGGTACCCAAATAGACAACTTGTCTGTAGGTGAAGATAGGGGAAAGATCCCTACTATATATTCTTGATATTGTCTACTTATAACATGGATGCTATGAGTAGAGGACCAAGCATATGCTCATGATACTAGTGGGTATGCATTTTGTAAATTTTTGTATTTTTTTATAGAATTATGTATATTCATGTGTCCTATTTCTCTTTTTGTATATAAACATTCTATGAATTCATTTTTATATGATTTGTCCTTTGGTTTATGATTACTATTTCAGTTGTTTAGTTGTTACACTTCTGCATTTGAGTATTTTATTTTTTTTCCACGGTGCCATAAATTATATCATGATTATGATACTTTTTTATATATATTATATCCGTTGTTCCACTCTAATATTAGGGTATAGCCTCCCTACCATACCACCTTTTTCCCTCACTACTAGTCAGTAGCTTCTTGGTGTACGAGGAGGTGCACATGAGGCCATGTGACCCAGCAGGTCAGGGCTCTGGTTAAGTGGATCCCGGGTTAGGATGTTACAAAGTAGTATTAGAGTATTATTTTACCTTTTTATTATTGTTTGGGTGTTAGATAAGAGACTATGAGGTAATGTAATTTAGTCATGATCTTATGACTGGGAGTAGTAAACCAATGTATAGGGAAAACCCAAATTACTTGGGATGGGTTTTTGCGGTATGGATTTTCACCTATTATAGATGATCTAATTTCACCATTTAGTGACACACATGTTTTTTGAAATTAATAATATTGTATTATTATTGTTATAGACTTCATTACTTATCCTAGTATGACAAGAAATTAGCATCTCATTCATCATTACTGATAAATCAAGACTAATATTCCAGGAATTTTTTGATTCCACATCTACGTTTTGTGTTCATTTTCCTGCTACATACAATTAGTAAAATGATTCTTATATATTTAAATTTGGAAATTATTCATGTAGGGATAAAAATAATGGATTAATTAAAGTATCTACATCAATATAAATGGGGTTTTCATGTATATATCTGTTTTGACACCTTAATTAGCCAATTATGCCATGTTGTGGATTCTAGACTGAATGATTATGGACTATGATATAAATATATATATTAATTTATATAAATACTATGAACTCAAATGAATTTCAATATTTAAAATTAAAATGGTTACCGCTAAATGGGATGATAATTGTAAAGGGTGTTTTCCTCTATATCATGCAACTGACACTCCATATATTAGAACGTTTATTATGTGATATGAGACCTAGAACAAAAAATGATCTTAGTAGTGAGTATATGGGGGAAAATATTACATCTTTATGGCATGTTATGATTTTCCATTATCACCTAAAAAAAGATTTTGGAGCAGGTACAGAGTTGCGACCTTTTCAGTAGGAAGGTTGGTATTATCCTATTATCTATTTGTGATATTTTCAAATACTTAATTATTTTATGAGACATGTGTTTTTCATTGAAGAACCATGAAACAATGAATGAATCGAGTTTTACACCAGGAAGGCGGTGACGACCATGCACCAGATGTGGTGGGAACTGAGTCTCTAGTGATGACTCCTGCAGTGCCACCTATGGATCCTCATGGTATTCCGAATATGGGCACTGATACTTAGTTTTGAGAGGTTTTCATTCGCATGATGTAGTCTATGAAAGGTGTTTCTTTACCTTCCCCTAATATGGTAGAGTTTACTCTGGAGTTCCAACAGTAGCCTCTTACCACCTTTTTAGGGGATACATGACCAAATGCTGTTGAGTCATGTATAGAGGTCATGCTTTCCATATTAGAGCATCTAGAGATTTCTTCAACGTGGAGGATCAATCTAAATTTCTATATACTACATGGTTCTTCCATGTGATGGTGGGAGGTTATTACCCATGGTAACTAACATCGAGATATGATTTGGGAAGACTTCTAGACAATATTTTACAACTAGTTATTTTTATATAAATTTAGAGTTGATTAGGCTAGATAATTCATGAACATACAACATGGATCTATTTCTATAATGGAATATTATGCCCATTTCACTGAGCTGTAGTAATTCACCCTGACTCTTGAGGGTAAAGAGATATTGAATGAAAGTATATTTGAGGATGGGTTGGTGTATGACATCCTAATGTTGGTTAACATCTTCTAGTTGACTATTGTTTTTAAGATAGTCAACTAGGCCCTCATTAATTATCAGAATTTGAATGAAATCGATGTTGGGAACCAGGGTAGTTCAACACCTAGACATGCAAGTGGTTCTTATAGTGGAAGGAAGTTCCATTTTAGGGTTTTTTTTCTGGGGTGGTAGTAGTCAAGAAACTCATACTAGCCACTTACTTATATGTCACCTATGTGGGAAGCTAGGACACATGAAGCCCTAGTGTATGTGAGATATAGTTGAGTGTAGAAGATGATGAAGGATGGGGCACATCTAGATCTTCTCCAGTATTTTTACATTGTTTTGTATAAAGAGTGGATCTAAACTTACCCCATGTTCCAAAGTGAGGTGAGTAGTATCTCACTAGGAAGGTAGCTAGAATACCACTATCTACTCAGGCCAAGGTGGTGGTTGAGGTAGATGTAATGTGACTCAAGATTTTCAGCACCATCACATAAGGCCTTGATAGGGTAATCATGTTGTGACTTAGGTTTGTGGTATAGGCCAGTGACATATAGTGTATCCTATTCCATAGAAGAAAAGTGTCATGAATTATACTATTTGAGGTACTATTCTAGAAGCCTCTACTTTAGTTTCTCCGTTATTTGACATGGGAATGCCACATTATTTTATATTTACAGAAATTATGGAGAGTTCGGGCCTTGAAATTTATTATGTTTCTAGCATGATGAAACTTGGTAACCCGTTGGGTATCCTATCAGAGAGTGTGAATCAATGTAATGATTTCCCCTTGAGATAGGTAGATATATCTTCATGTGGAATCATTTAATCCTTTACATTACAAGATTTGATGTAATTATCAAGATGGAATAGTTAGTTCTCTATCAATCCCATATCGATTGTTATCCCCAGGGGTGATTTTTACATCACCAGAGGGTGGTAGACATATCTACATGGGAGAATGGGGTGTCTATGTGTCTTGATTTTTACCTAAATATAAGGGTATGTGAAAAGTGATAGCCCATATTTCATGTTTTTTCTTGGATGATCAAGGGTTATGACCTACTATTTTACCTTAAATGGTGGATCATTTTTTGGATTTATTCCCTGATGAATATTTTGGATACTTTTAGTGAGATAGGTAGAATTTACCATTGACCTAGCTTTTGGAGAAGCATTGGATTCCATTCCTCCTAATAGTATGGAACCTATTGAGTTTCTGGAGATCCAGAAATAGTTAGAAGACCTGAAGGTTAAGGGATTTATACACCCCATCACTTCTCAATAGTGTTTACTAGTTATTTTTTCAAATAAGGAGTATTCTACCCTCAGTATCTACATGTATTACAAATTCTTGAACCATATTATGGTTATGAACCATTATTAAATGCCTTAGATAGACATCCACTTTAATTATCTCCAAGGAGAGATATTATTTTTAAATATTGATTAGGTGTGTGCCCGGTCATTCGAACATACCTTTCACAGTGTTTCAGAGTAGGTATGGTCACTATAAGTACCTGTTAATGTTTTTTGGGCTCATGAACACAAATGTTGCTTTCATAGATTTTAGGAATTGGGGTTTCCACCCATACTTATATTCCTTCATTGTAGTCTATGTGGATGGAATCTTAATGCATTCTCATTCTTTTCATGACCATTCCCTACATTTTGAGATCATACTGAATGCACTAAGAGAGAACCATCTTTAAGAAAATATCATTGAATTCCATTTTTTGATGGGAAAATTTCACTTCATTGGTCATATCATCATAGAGTTAATAATACTAGTAGAACCAGAGAATGTGAGAGTTGCAGTTTCCTGCGAGCATCCCAAGATATTGTTTGATATATATATTTTATTGGGGTTAGTTGGGTTTTAATGTTTCTTAATCCATGATTTTGCACACCAATCAGTCCTTCTTATGGGCTTGACTAAGAAGGGTGTGAAATTCATATATTCAGATCCTTGTGACATATCCTTTCATGATTTAAAGGGAATATTGACTTGAGTGATAATCCTAATTATTTCAGATATAGGAAGGGGCTATACTATCTATTGTGACACATCAAGTATAGTCATGGGTGCAATTTTGAGGCAGGAAGAGAAAGTCTTAGTATACATGTCTTGTTAGTTGAGCCCTTTCAAGCAGAATTAATTAACAAAAAACCTCTATATAGTTACGGTTTTTATGTATTATTCTATTATAGGAACTATTTTCTTTGGGATTATTTTCTGGTATTCATATATTAAAAAAGGATCAAGTGAATTTTCATGCAGCGTGATCTGAATCTCAGGCAGCACAGGTGGGTAGAGTACCTACAATACTTTGATTTTGAGTTTTATTACACACCTGGAAAAGGCAATGATATAGTTGATGCTTTGAGTTGGATGACTCAGAAATAAGTAGTTCAAGAGTCTAGTGGTGAGTGGAATGTTATAGAATTGTTTTCTAATATACATTTTGAGGTTCAATAGGATCATGGTCAGAAATTAATCTCAGCCTTAGTAGTGACCTCTACTATTCTATAATGGGTGATAATGGGGAAAATATCATATACTGATAGCTTATTACTAAGGCAGATATTCTCTGCTGATGACTCATCTTCTAGTTGGATCATGGATGAGGATAAGACCTTACACATTCTTTTAATTTTTTGGTTCCCATCAGACATTAGAGAAGAGCTGATGTGAGAATTTCATGCCTCAGTATAGGTGTTAAATATTAGTGTAACACCCCAAGATTAAATGGTACATTTCCCTTTGAATAATGCAATATCTTGCCCTATACACATCTTCGAGATTATAACACACCACCACCAATCAAAATAGCCGTTATGAATAGTAATACCCACTTTTTAAAATTTTATAAATTTTATTTATCAAAATGGAATTCATTTTTGGATTTGGAATATCAAAATTAGCTTAGGGTGAATTTTTGGTACTTTTCTAAAAACTTTCAATTTTTGATGAATAGTGAAAAATACTAAATTTTAATTAAAAAAAACTTTTTTAATAGAAATAATTTATTGTGTTAAATTATAAATTTTAGTGATTTTAAAGTATTTTTAGATTATAGTTTTTCATTTTATATAATTTAGGTCATTGGATGTAATTTCACATTTAAACTAGACATAAACAAGTGTCAATTTTTTGTAGTTATTATTTCTTAAAAACACGCTTTTTTGTTTTGACAATGGGAACTAATTTTAAATTAATTTGTTCCAATTTTTTATTTTGGATTTGGAAAAATGGATTCCATATTTGTAATCATAAGGTCCAAATTGGGTAAATAGGTAACTTTTATTTTTAGACATTATGAATATTTACTTCAGTAAATATTTTATTTACCATGGTTAAAGGGGAAATCTTGTAAATAAGGGTAAACAAATATTATTATAATAATATTAAATTACCATAACATGTTTATTATTCATGTTTGTTGATATATTTCTGACAATGGTAATCCTTGGATCGATTTTTGTACCCCAGGGTGCCACTTGAGAGTGATAATGACACTTTATATTAATTAATTTAAAGTAACAAAAAAATGACAAAAACATATATATTTTAGAAAAATAATTTTTATAAGGGGTTATATAAATTATATTTTAGACTATAATTATTCATTTTATGTATGAAACTATTTAATACATCATGGTATTTTTTTTATAATTTCTAGACATCAAATAAATAAAATTATTTATGACACAATAATGATGCAGTGTTTACCTAATTAAAGAATGATTTAAATAAATAAGATTATAAAAATTAAAAAATATCAAAAACCATTCTAATTATTATTATATGATTTTATTTAAAACATGAATCATCTTATAATCGACATTAAGTATTTTTGGACTTTTAGAAATAGAAAATTATTATATAATAAAATAACATTTTCAAACATTCCTAAAGAGCCCCTCCTCCCCCTTATAAACATCCCTCACGTCTAACCCATTTCCCACACCTCTCAAGACCCTTGCATCAATGAAACTCTACCCAATTAATCTCCCTACATCTCTATCTGCATATTATAATCCTTACCTTAGGAAGAAGGCACTTCAAGGATGCCTTTTGGTTCAAGCCAAAGGGAGTTACCCGATTTAAAATTAACATCTCCTCTTAAATTATTTTCTTTTATTTTACATATGAAACCCCATAAAATCTATTTCTTCCTTTATTTTATAACAAAAACAGTATACTATATATAGTAGGTTGTTTTTATGATAATTATTTTAAATAAACTTACACACACCTCCATCTAATGGGTATAAAACATAATGTTTCTGTGGACGATGAACTACTTCCTCACGATACGATGATTGTTCAATCTTCTACTCCCACCTCTTATGGTGGAAATTATGATGGAACTATAATTATATATGATATTTAAGATCTTTATTTTATATATAATCTTATTTAATTTTCTTTTATAGCAATCCTTTATTTTTTTCATGTTGTATATATACAAAAATTTCATTTGAGGTAGTGCAGACTACCGCCCCCTCAAAGTGACATGACTCGTTCATACCATACATGGAACGTATAAAGGATGGTGTTAATGAAATTTAATAACATATATAAAATATTATATTATACTTAATAAAAATATAACTATATATTATTTGGTTATATTTCCTTGTAGAAAAATTAAACGGATGTAGCGTTCGTGGGTACGTACAGATTACAGTCTCCACGAACGCGATGATATTAATTCCCCATCGTAACCATTCAAGAATAATTTATTTTGATTATTAAAAATAATATTAAAGAACATTATATCATTATGGATATGAATCAAATACATTCTACCCATAACAAACATGACTTACGTAACAAAACATATAAAGTAAAATGAATCAGTTAACACCCAAATCAATGATACTGCTAAAATATTATTAACAAAAAAATATTGGAATATCATATATGATATCATATTTGTGCATGTGGTTCTTTTGTAATTTAATAAAAATTATTTAAATATTATAAAGGAGGTTAACATACCCTCGACCAAGGAAAAGTACAAGGTAAGGGTTAATTTCACAATCTCTTTATTATCCGAGGTTATTTTTACGCAAGTATCTACTAGGACTTCTTTATCATCCACATCTATGTTTCATAAAGCTGTATTTAAAAACATTTTTACTATTTATTATAATAATTTTTAAAGTCATTTATACATTTGTTTTACATTTTATGAAATGTTTTGAAAGGAAACTTTCCCTCATTTTCTAAACAAGGTACTTTATGAACTTTTCGACAAATTAATGTAAGAATGTTTTTTTAACTTATACGGTGGGTGAAGATATTTTCCACCATTATAACACATTCGAAGATTCCCTTAAAAATTTACAAGTATATTTTGAAAATAAATGTTTTTTTATAATTAGGTGACTTTTAAATGATTTCAAAATAGAAAGAGATATTTCTATTAAATAGTTTTTTTTTCATCTGTGTCAACATCCTCTGATGGATTTTACACTTATTTGAAGTTGATTTATTATGATACAATCTTACATATTGTATTTATGGTTTTTTGATATATTTGAATGTGGATGTGTTATTTTAATTCCATTCATTTTTTATAGTTAAAGTATTAACATTTCGTATGCTAGTTTTAATATAAATGTTTATGTTATGTTTCAATATTTTCATATGATGAATACATTGGACTTAGTAAGTGATGGGTGGAGCCCCTTATAGATCCTCGATGCACCAGTAGGTCTCATGAGACAAACTAGTGTCTTTTCAAAAGGCCTTGATAAAATATTATTTGTAGTCTTGGCATGATGCCTTGACTATGGGGTTATTATGTCTAACAGTATGCATTCCATCATTATGAAATTAGCTATTGATATTACATGTGATTATTTGACTAGTATAATATCCATGTGTATAAGTAAATGGAATTATTTGATTTCTATTTTCCATATTATGATGAATTTTAAGTTTAAAAAGCTTTTGTTTTTGGTTTTATACATTGCCTTAAATGTTTATGCTTATTTATGAAGTTTCCTCTATATTGTTATCCTTACTAAGCATCTTAGATCACCCTTTTCAATGTTTTATTTTTCAAAGGATGTGAAGAAGTATATTATGGTTGACCTGTAGGGATAAGCTAAGGGATATTAGTGTGTTCAAAGGGGAAAAAAGATGTTGTTGTTTTTATATCATGATATAATGTATAACTTATGTATGTATCTAGTACTTTAAAGGCTACTAAACTATTCAGTCTTTCGGGACATGATTCATTGTATAATGAAAATGTTATGTAATAATTCACCAAATCTAGGTAACTAGGTTCTAATCATTACAATTGGTATTAGAGAAGTTTAGTACAAACCTTGTATACTAGATTTAGAAAAACTCTGATTAGAGGACATTACCCTAAGATAGACTTTTAGAATTAGTATAGAAGAACTTCCTAGAATTTTGGTAATGTAGAAATTTTGTGAGTTTTATAAGAAATACATCCCTGTCTGGATACGAGCTGGTAGAGGCAGCTATGGATCATATGTAACTAGGAGATAAAACTCCGACAAGGAGTTTTGGGCTTGACCTGGGGTATCCTAGTACACAAAAATGGGCCTTGCTGCACTCTTGGTTAGGAAACTCCTGGGGGTTATGCTTAGGATAATTCATATTTTATTTATAATTAATTATGAATTATATATGAGTATATATCTCCTCAAAGAAAACATATTTATAATTATGGATTATATCCACAAACTGTTCAATTTATGTTAGCGGTTTTACAAGTTTGGAATTATGTATTGCGATTCATAAACTAATCTAGTGTATGCCATTGTTTAGAAATGGAGCCTAGTATAAGTAATGGGAATCTTATCAACACACGTAATCCATGTAGGGATTTTTCTCCTTCTTAAGATAATTATAGTGGAGCTGGTGATGCAACTGGTGCTGATCATATTATCACCATATTGGGACAAATCACTCAGTTTATGAATAATAACCATACCCGTATGAAGCACCTTGATCCACAATGCAGAGGATCAATGTTAGAAAAATTCACGAGGAAACAACCACCAACATTCAATGAGACTACAAATACATTTTTAAATGGGAAATGGATATGTTCATTAAAGAAAATATTTCATGCTTTAGGGAGAAATGAAAGGGAAAAAGTTGTCATAGAAGTTTATCGCCTCACGAGAGATGTAGATCAATGGTAATCATTACTTCAAAACACAATGGAAGATGAAGAAGTATAAAATATGGAATGGAGGTAGATTAAAGATATTTTCTTAGAAAAATACCTTCCTTGTGACCATCGAGTGGATAAGGAAAGATAATTTCTGATTCTGAGGAAAAAATAGGATGACAATGTCGCAAAGTATAAGTCTAACTTTACATGGTTATAAAGGCATACAAAAAATTATATATGTAACCCAAGGAGTAAGATTTATTGATTCTTTGATGGGTTTTTTATTTATAGTGAATCAACAAATAAAGTACTTGTTTGTGTCCTTATGCGGAATGATAATGTTATTGTATATGCATCCCAAAAGGTAAAAGTTCATGAGAAAAACTATCCCACTCATGATCTTGAGTTAGAAGATGTAATATTTTCTCTGAAGATATGGGGACACTATCTCTATGGTGAATAATGTGAGATTTATACTGATCCCAAGAGTTTGAAGTATATTGTATCACAAAAAGAACACAACATGAGGCAAAAGAGATGGATCAAACTACTCAAGGATTATGATTGCACCATACACTACCACCCGGGGAAGGAAAATAATGTGGCATATTCTTTAAGCAGAAAGGATCATGGAGTTTTGAACAAAATGAGAGTTTAAAAAGATCTTATGTTCATGGATCTAGTAAATATGGATATGGTAATAATCATAGAAAGTGAAACATCAATACGTTGTCAAATGGTTGCTAAACCATCTTTACTAGAAAGGATAAAAAGTTCTCAAATTGATGATGAGGAGTTTCAAAAGAAAATTAAAGCTGTGAATGATAGGAGATTAATCAACTTCATATATGAATATGGGATTTTGAAATTTGGGAAGAGAATTTGTGTTCCTGATAAACCTAATCTAGAAAGAGAATTGTTGGATGATGTTCATAACTCTAATTTATCAATACACCCTGGTAGTACAAAGATTTATAGAGATTTGATGGAAATTTTTTGGTGGGACAACATGAAGAGAGATATTTATAATTATGTGTCAAGATGTATGGTTTTTTAACAAGTTAAAGTTGGAAGACAACATCCTAGATGAGTCAAGAAACCCCTTCCCATACCTAAGTGGAAATGGTATGATATTACGATGGAATTTGTCATGGGGATACCAAATACTCCTAGAAGGATTGATTCAATATGGTTTATTGTTGATCATCTTACCAAGTCTATTAATTTTATTTCTATAAGAGAATATTTGCCACTTGAACGTCTAGAAATAATATATATTAATGAATTTTTAAGTCTTTATGGAGTAACCGTATCAATTATTTTTGATCATGATCCACTTTTTACTTCAAGATTCTGGAAAAGTCATCAAAAGGCATTGGATACTGAACTTCATTTGAGAACTGCCTACCACCCCAAACTGATGGACAATCAGAATAGACTATTCAAACATTAAAAGACATGTTGAGATCTTTCTCACATGACTTTCATGGTATGTGGGATCAATATTTACCTCTGGTATAATTTTACTATAATTATAGTTTCCATTCAAGTATTCAGATGGCACCATTTGAAGTGTTATATGGAACAAGATGTGTCACACCAACTTGTTGAGATTTTGTTGGTGAAAGAAAACTCCTAGGCCCAGAACTTGTTGAGGAAACAATGTAAAAGGTGAAGGTTATACAAACGCACATCAAAGAAGCTCAACGTAGGACAAAGACCTATGCCGATAACTGAAGGAAAGCTTTGGAATTTCATGTAGGAGATCATATTTTAGCGAAGGTATATCAATGGAAGGGTGTTATAAGATTCAATAAGAAATGAAAATTAAGCCCCAGGTACATCAGACCTTTCAAAATTCTAGAACAAATTGGAGTAGTAGATTATCGTTTGGAAATTTCGCCAAGTCTATCCAAAGTTCATGATGTGTTCCACATATCATTGTTGAGAAAATACATGCCAGACCAAATGCATGTACTAACCTTTGAAGAAATAGAATTGGAACCTGATTTGACTTATTCCAAAGAGCCTATCAGAGTTTTTGATACCAGAGAACAATTGTTGAGAATCCGGACAAACCGTCTGGTGAACGTTCTATGAAGAAATCAAAATATAGAAGAGGAAATGTGGGAACCCAATGAACTTATAATGAAGAACCACCCGAATCATTTTATGTCGTAGTATTATTGAAATTTTGAGGTCAAAATTATTTTAATGGTGGAAGAATGTAACACACCAAGCTTCCATGGTACATTTCCCTATGAATAATGCAATAGATTGTGATATACATAACTTCAAGATTCTAACACACCACAACCAATCAAAATAGCCATTATGAATAGTAATAAACACTTTTTTAAATTTTATAAATTTTATTTTTCAAAATGGACTTTACTTTTGTATTTTGAATATCAAAATTACCTTAGGGTAAATTTTTGGCACTTTTCTGAAAACTTTCAATTTTTGATGAATAGTAACAAATACTAAATTTTAAATAAAAACAACTTTTTTAATTGAAATAATTTATAGTTTAAAATTAATCATTTTAGTGGTTTTAAAGTACCATTAGATTATATTTTTATCATTTAACATAATTTAGGTCATTGGATGTAATTTTACATTTAAATTGGACATAAACAAGTGCCAATCTTTTGATAGTTACTATTTCGTAAAAACACTCTTTTTGTTTTGACAATGGGAATTAATTTTCATTTAATTTCTTCCACATTTGTGTTTTGAATTTTGAAAAAAATTATTCCATATTTGGAATCAGGAGGTCCAAATTTTGTAAATGGGTAAATTTTATTTTTAGACATTATGAATATTTACTTCAGTAAATATTTTATTTACCATGGTTAAAGGGTAAATCTGGTAAATAATGGTAAACAAATATTATTATTATTATATTAAATTACCCTTACATGTTTCCTATTCCTATTGGTTGATACATTTCTGAACATGGGACTCCTTGGGTCAATTTTGGGACCCCATGGATCCACTGAAGAGTGATAATGACACTTTATATTAATTAATTTATGTAAAGAAAAAGATGAAATAAAAATATATCTTTTAGTAAAATAATTTTTAAAAGAGTTTATATAAATTATCCATTGGACTATAAGAAATTAATTTGAAATCTAAAACAATTTCCAACATCATGGTATTTTTTTTAATAATTTTTAGGCATAAAATAAATAAAATTATTTATGTCACAATAATGATGCAATGTTTACCTCCTTAAAGAATGATTTAAATAAATGGGATTATAAAACTTAAAACAATATCCAAAACCTGTCTAATTTGTATTGAATGATTTTATTTTTAGCACGAGTCATCTTATATTCTACTTTAAGTAGTTTTTGACCTTTAGAAACCGAAAATCAATATATAATAAAATAATACTTTTAAACATTCCTAAAGAGCCCCTCCTCCCCCTTATAAACGACCTCACCTATAACCCATTTCTAACACCTCTCAAGCCCCTTTGATCTTCCAACCTATGCCCAATTAAAATTCCTACATCCCTCTCTTCCTCTTAGATGTCATACCTTAGGCAGAAGTCACTTCAAGGAAGCCATTTGTTTCAAAACAAAGGGAGTTACCCGATTTAAAAGTAACATCTCCTCTTAAGTTCTTCTCTTTTATTTTACTTCTCCAACCCCCTAAGATCTCTTTATTACATTATTTTATAACAACACCAGTATCATAAATATACTATGTTGTTTTTATGAAAATTATTTTAAATACACTTACACACACCTCCATCTAATGGGTATAGAACATAATGTTTATATGGACGACAAACTACTACCTCACGATACGATGATTGTTCAATCTTCTACTACCACCCCTTATGGTGGCCATTATGATGGAACTGTAATTATATATAATATTTATGATATTTATTTTATCTATAATATTCTTTAATTATCTTTTCTTGCACACCTTTATTCTTTTCATGTGGTATATATATGATAATTTCATTTGAGGAAGTGTGGACTACCACCCCCTCAAAGTTATATGACTCGTTCATACAATACATGGAACATATAAAGGATTTTGTTAATAAAATTGAGTAACATATATCTAATATTATATTATACTGAATAATAATATACGTATGTATAATTTGTTTTTATTTCCTTTTAAAATAATAAAATTAAATGGATGTAGTGTTTGTGCGTACGTATGGATTACCGTCTCCACAAACATGATGAGATTCTTTCCCCATCACAACCATTCAACAATAATTTTAATTTTACTATTAAAAATAATATTTAAGAAAATTATATCATTCTAGATATAAATCAAATATATTCTATCCATAACAAACATGACTTACATAACAAAAAATATAAAGGAAAATAAATAAGTTAACACCCCAAACAATGATACTACTAAAATATTATTAACAAAGAAATATTAGAAGATCATATATTATATCATATTTAGGTATGTGGTTCTTTTATAATTTAATAACAATTATTTAAATATTATAAATAATGTTAATGTACCCTCAACCAAGTAAAAGTACAAGGTAAGGGTTAATTTCACAATCTCTTTATTATCTAAGGTTGTTTTTACGTAAGTATCTACTGGGACTTCTTTATCATCTACATTCATTTTTTGTAAAAATGTTTATCAATTTTTTTTTAATATTTCTTATAATATGGTTTGAAGTCATTTATACCCTTGTTTTACTTCTTATAAATTTTTTTGAAAGGAATCATTCCATCGTTTTCCGAACAAGGTACTTTATGTCCTTTTTAAAGAATTAAAGTTAGAATGTTTTTTTACTTATATGGTGGGTGTGGCTATTTTCCACTGATATAAAGCCTTCAAAGATTTCTTTAAAATATAACAAGAATATTTTAAAAATAAATATTTTCATTTATAATTATGTGACTTTTAAATGATTTCAAAATAGAAAGCAATATTTCTCTCAAATAGTTTTGATTTTATCTATGTCAATATCCTTTGATGGATTTTACACTCATTTGAAGTTGATTTATTATGATAAAATATTTCATATTGTATTGAAGGATTTTTGATATTATTGACAGTGGATCTGTTATTTTTATACCATTCATAGTTTATAGTTAAAGTATTAACATTTTGTATGCTAGTTTTAATACGAATGTTTATGTTTTGTTTCAATATTCTCATATAATGAATGAATTGGACACTGTAAGTGATGGGTGGAGCCCATTATATCTCTTCAATGCATCGGTAGGTCTAATGAGACAAATAGTGTCTTGGAACAAGGCCTTGAAAAAATCTTATTTGTAGTCTTGGAATGAGGCCTTGACTATGTGGTTATGATGTCTGGCATTATGCATTCCATCATTACGAAATTAGCTATTGATATTACATGTGATTATTAAACCAGTAGAATATCCTTGTGAATAATTAAATGACATTATTTGATTTATCTTTTCCATGTTATGATAAAGTTTATGTTTAAAAGGATTTTGTTTTAGTTTTATACATTTCCTTAAATGTTTATGCTTGTTTATGAAGTTTCTGCTATATTGTTATCCTTACTGAGCATCCGAGCTCATCCCTTTCTACGTTTTATTTTCCATAGGATTTGAAGAAGTATTTTATGGTTGACCAATAAGGATAGGCTATGGGATATAAGTGTGTTCAAAGGGTAGAAAATTATGTTGTTATTTTTATCTCATGATGTAATGTAAAACTTATGTTTGTATCTAGTACTTCTAAGGATACTAAACTAATCGTTCATTCAAGACAAGATTTCTTATATCATGACAATGTTATGTAATAATGCACTGAATCTGGGTAATTAGGGTTGGATCATTACAATCAGTGTCAGAAAAATATACTAAGAAGTATATCAACATTATTGGTGGCTAGGTATGAAATGGGAGATAACTGGGTTTATCATGAGGCATTGCACCAATTAGTTGGAGAAGGTGGAACATTAGTGACCAGAAGGAATTTTATAGTTAATATCCATTCCCAAGAGGAAATGGAACGATGTTTCTATGGGATTTTTGAATGGTTTTCCTAGATCTACTCATGAAAAAGATACATTTTGGGTAGTCATTGATCAGTTGAAGAAGGTCTCACACTTCTTACATATTCAAGAAACCCTCTTGGTAGACGATATAAATAGGCTATATTTTAGGGAGTTCATTCACCTTCCTGGAGCTCCTCAGTCTATCATATTAGATTGGGATGCATTCTTCACATCTCAGCTCTAGCATGGGTTTCATCAGGCCTTCGGTACATAGGTACTTCTAAGCACAATCTATCACCCATAGATCGATAGAAATATAGAGCGTACATTACAAATATTATAGAATATTTTATTTACGTGTTTCCTTGACTTCAGGGGTTCTTGGGATATACACATGCCCCTAGTTGAGTAAACTTACAATAATAGCATTCAGGATACCATTTAAATGGATCATTATAAAGCCTTATATGGTAGGCCTTTCCAATCACCTATATGATTGTAAGTGGTAGGAGAAGAAGATTTACTTGGACCACAACTCATCCAGGATACTTCAGAACATGTCTAGCTGATCAGAAAGCACATGTTGAAAGCTTATTACAGACAATAGTAATATTCTAATCGAAACTAATGACCTCTTGAGTTTAAGGTAAAAGATTGGGTTTTCTTGTGAGTTTCACCTAGGTAGGGACATCGATGAATTCAGAGGCAGGGTAAGGTTTTTTACTTGATTAGTTGGACCCTTTGAGGTTTTAAAGAGAATAGAACTAGAGGATTACCAGATAACACTTCTTAAGAGATACCAGTATATGCATGATGTATTTAACATATCTCAACTCTATCGATATTATCCAAACTCATCACACGTTTTACCACCTAATGAGGTTGAATTAGATATGGATGATTATTTTGTGGAGTACACAATATATATTTTATATTAGAGCATTGAAACACTCAAAGATAAGACATTACCCTTAGATTGAGTTCTATGGAAGAATGGTCGAGTACAGGATGAGTCCAGTGAGTAGGAAGCAGATACATGAGCCCAAAGGAAGGATATTTTCTTAGATGATCCCTCTTACTCTCAGATATCCAACTCGAGGATGAGTTACTTTAAGGAGGAGAGTTTGTAATGAACTGACTTTTTCAAAAGGTAGAAATCATTTTATTTTCAGTTAAAATACTTTTTTATATCTTGGTAAACATTTTTTGTGGCTTGAGGAGGGTTTCAAGAGAATCTGAGCCTTGTTCAAAACCCGGAGATCCGGAAAATTGACAAAAAGTGGGCCACAGTATTACCACACAATTAGTATTAATTGTGAGACGTAACCGTGTAAGGATATTGTGTAAAAAAGGAGGCCGCACAATTTTTTTAAAACCATATGTGGTAGGGAAAAAATCCATGTAGGATTGAAAATGTTTTTGGAAGATGATTTTCATACATCTTGTGCATTTTTATCCAAGGTACGTTCCTATATTGTGTGATTGGGGTTCAATTACATTGGTTAGGAAAGTTTGGAATGACCAACCATTAAGAAAAACCATGTGAACTAGTTTTAAGGGTGATTTTATGGTTTCTCCCTTAATGATTTTTAAACCTCACCCCTCTTTTCTCCCTTCTCCTCCAGTGGGCATAACACCCAAATTATCCTCCCTAAGGTTCTCCCTCCTCTTCTTCTAGGTTTTTTGATAAATCCTTGATCCGAACTCAAAAAAACATGCCTTTAGAAGCATTGTATTTCAATCGGTAATCTCTTTAATCATCTTTCATCCTATCATAGTTTATCTTCTCAACTCTTATGCTATTTTGGTGGGAGTTCATTTCTCTATTTTCAGGGAATTTGTCTTTTTGGGTATTTCTTTCATTATTCTTCAAATAAATCGACAAGGTTGGAAGATTGGTCATCTACAAACCTAATATATCTGTTCTAATTGTTTCCCCTCAATGTTTTGGTGTTTTTATTTCTTTTTTCATTATTGTGTAAGCTGTGCATTTCCACGTGTTTTCATAAAATGTGTTAGACCAGTTTCATTAATTATATCACATCTAATTACTCTCATGGAATGTATTAAATGATTTGAGGTTTTTGACTTCATTTATTGAAACCCCCTTGGGTGTGCCAAATGTTATACCCTCCTATATATACATTCTTACATAACCAACCACCATCTAAGTTTTCATCTTGACATGGAAAATTGAAATTATCTATTTTATATAATTGTTTAGTTGATCAAACACCATATAATTGTTTGGATTGAAAAGAAAATGGTTTTTAATTTCCCTATAAATTAGTGGATAAAATTAATTAAATGTTAATGGGTGGAAATGTCACACCAACAGTTTTATGTTTACATTTATGCGGATTAGATGATTATAACACCCTTGGTTTTATTAGGTTTGATGACTATAATACTTAAGAGGTAATATATTATTATTATTATTACTATTATTAGACCATGAATATTTGTAGTTGAAAATGATTAAGGGACTTGTTAAGAATAATGTTTTATGCACCCTTGCATTGGGTGTTGGGATTAATGTCTCACACTGTTATACTTTTATCTAGATGATGGGAATGGCACTCTATGTTCCCTTACTTCGGGTGTTGGGCATGATGAATCACCCCACCATATCGAGTAACATTAAATATGTCTCACATTAATATGAGATTATGGGTTTTTACCCTTACTGGACTCATCGTCTTGTTAGAATAGTTATGGATGCATGAGTTACGTCTTGAGTCTAGGTGGCACCTGGTATCCATGTATACTGCTCTAAATATCGTCATGTATAGTGCTCATATACTTGTATGCATTATATATAAATATATATGATTACTATATATATGGTTAGTGGTCATACTAATTTTGTATTACATCGAATTAGGTAAAACCATCTAGGTGTCCTATAGGAACATGAACTTACATGTATTTGTTTTCCAATATTTATTATTATTATTATTACATGCACACTGCTATGTTATGTACACTATCAGGAATATTTCTAGACACTGTTGGTGGTGAACTATTGACATTATCTAATACCCGACACAAGATACCTTTGGTAGTTGAGTAGACCTCATTTGTGTAGGTGTAGATAGGGGAAAACACCCAACTACAAAGGCCTAATCTATTTTACTTAAATCTTTGAGAATTGAAGCAGAGGACCGAGCATATGCTCATAATTATAGTGGAGAAATATTTTGGACTTTTTTTCTTTTTGTATAGCATGATATATATGTTTTCCTCTACTATACTTTTTATATATCATTATGTCATGACATCATTTTGTATATGATCCATCCTTTGGTTTTTTATTATTATTTTAGTTGTTTAGTTGTTATGCTTTTGTGGTTGAGTATTATATTTGATTTATGATTTTTTGTCTTTTATATAAATCTTTTATTGTTTTTTTATTTATTATATATGTTGAGCCACTCTAATATGGGGGTATAATCTATCCACCATACCACCTTAGACCCTACCTACTATTTGGCAGCCTCTGACTTATGGGGAGGTTCACTTGAGGTCATGTGACCCACCATCTTTGGAATCCGGTTAAGTGTCTCTTGAGTCAGGATGTTTCAACCCGTATACCATAGGACACATTACTCTAAGAATGAATAAAGTGACACATAATATAAAATTTTAATTCTAAATATAAAATTTGTAATTCAGAATTACTCAACTCTAGAGATGTTAGTGTTTGAACATGGAAAATTAATACTTAATTAATTCTTTGCGTTTTGTTAAATTATAAATACCTCACATTTATTTAAATTTAATTACCTTACATTTTATTGTTACTATTTTTAGTGTTCTAAAACATTAGTTTTATTGTTTTTATAAATTGAAAATCAATTTATTTAAAAATATCTATTGAAAATAATTTAATTTTTTTGTTTGAATATTTTTAAATGTGGAGATTTTGTTTAATTTTTTAAAAAATTTGGATTAATGTTTTAATTTTTTTATTTAAAATTCTTGATTTTATAAATTTATTTTTATTATAATTTAAATTTTATTTTTATTATTAGAATTTTTTTGGAATTGAATATGTACATATATCTTCTTTGTCTTCTTTATACCTCCTCATCCATCCAGATTATTGTACAACATAAGCTCTATTTGGATGTTACCAAGATCAATAATCCATGATAGAATAAGTATCATCTCCCTCGACCAACTTCATCACTTGGAAGATCTGCAATCATCTCCTTTAGCATGTCATTGTTCTCATTCCCTCACTCAGATTGACTTCCTTGCACAGAAGCATCTAAGAATCCACTATATTGATATCAATTATTATTGATTTTGATCATTTGGAAAATCAATAATAACGTACCAAAATATCTTCTATATTGTTCGATTTTACCAATGATATTAAAAAAAATATAAACATAGCTAAATACCTGTAGAACTGATTTTTTATTATATGGATGATGGTTTCCCTATTACAAACTACCAAATTTCTCTCACGTTTACTCTAGAGATGGTGAATAAAAATTGGCGACTCATATCCAACTCATTTCCACAACACATTCACTTATATTTATATGATAGATTAAATTAGAACCTTTATAATACCTAATTAACTTATTACTTTTCTTCAACACGTTAAAAAGAAATATTTCAAACCCATAAATGTAAATCCTTTATTATATTTAACAAAATTTTAACCTACAATATATTTTATTTAATAAATATGCCTATAATAATAAATATTAGACAAAAAATATAACAGTAATAAAAATGTATAATGAAATAATGGGAGGATGCTGATTTTGTTGTTAGAGGGAGTACCAAGAAGTGACTTATTAAAGAGTTCTATTGTCTGGGTGAGGAGTTTTATGGATGGTGGTGGAGATCAATCCTTCATCCGTCCTTTAATTTATATAGATTGATAGCGATACTAGATTTGGTTGCCTTTGGTGACCGAGATCACTCTGTCTCTCTATAATGCATACCTAAGTGTTTGTATTATCTCTACGCCATTACATTTTCCAACCTAATCTATAATTCAATAGGTTTCACCTCTATGGTGCTGTCATCAGTCCCTAATGGATATTGTAGAATCTGGTCACTTGGTTATTGTGTATTTGTTGTCCACACTATTTCTATTATAAGGTTTATATATAATCATCAGTGGTTTATTTAGTTTATTCACTTTTATTCAACATCATTATTTAGGACTAAGTATATTTAGTCAACTCCCCCCTATGTTCTAATTATTGTTTTTATATTACATGCATCTAAAGTCATCAATTATTTCTACTTTCTTGCTGATATTTTCACATAATTTGATTTCAACTTCTTTTTTATTTATATTTTTTTTCTTATGATTCGGTGACACTTATTTTGGGTCATCATTGTTATTTTTTATTACTATGTTTCAAAGTATTTTACATGATTTATACATTATTTAACTAACCTTCTCTATCAATGACAACTCTAATTCATGTATAAATAGTTAGTTTAGTGATATTCTTCCAAGAACCTAGTATCCAAGTCTTAAAATCATGTGCCTATATGTATTTTTTTCTCAAGAATTTTTAGTTTCATTTCATACATTTATTTTCTTACCATTAATATTATGTTATCCCCAAACATCATCCTCACTTTTCCTTTTCGTAAATGTATTTTTTCCTTACATCACTGGTTATTTTAAGGGACTCCCCCACCATTTTGGTTACTCTTATGTCTTTAATAAATTCCTTATCATATAATTATATGACATGGTTCATTTAACTAATTGAGGGATGCCTCCTGTAGTGTTCACAATTCTATTACCTAGGATTTCAATGATATTTCTATTGTAACCCAATAACTATATCTTCACCATGTGTGCATATCCATTTTTTGGTTAATATTTAGTTTCATTTAATAAATTATTTTTCTTAAACATAACATTATTTCAAGCCTTAACATGATCCCTTATTAGATTTTTTCTCAAATTTGATTTTCAATATATCAATGGTTAGTTGAAGGCCCCCCACCATCTTTATTGCACTTGTATATTTGATATAAATTCTTTACCATGATTCTTTGTGAAATTATTTTTCTATCCCATGTGATGCCTATATAATAAAGTGTACCTCATTACATTCCCCAAAAGTTCAATGATATTCCCTCATAGAACATGGTTTACTTGTCTTCACCTCATGATCCTATCAATATTTTTTCTGATGAATCTTTAGATTCATTAAATACCATTATTTATTTACCCCCAACATTATTCCACCCAAAATATCATCCCATATCAGTATTTTCTCAAATATTAATTTCCCTACATCCCGAGCTATTTGAAGGGGTTTGGACCTCCCTCACAATGAAAAATTCTCTTATCTCTTTGATAGATGCCTTTCTTAACTACTCTTGGAGGGTTCATTATCCCACGTGATGGCTATGCCTTCTGGTGTTACCTATTCCATAACATTGGAGTTCAATGATATTCCACTATGAACTTGGTTTCCTTTCCTTCAACATGTGTGCCTAACTATATTTTTTAATGAATAATACTTAGTTTCATTTCATACCATTATTTTTTTACCCTTAAAATTATTATATCCCTTAACATCATCTCCTATTGGACTTTGATAAAATGTGATAATCCATACATCCACCATGAGGTATTTTCATTCAATTATTCAAAGTTGGTTGCAGTTACTCCTTTATGAAGGGCATAAACCCAAACAATCCATTCATATAATCAATGAATGTTACTCCACACCTGTGTAATCAATGATAATTTTCTACTATATTATGATATTTTGGTAAGGATTCATAGAAATTTGATATTTGTTAAGAATTTATTTGTTTATCATTACTCACTAGATCTTGTTTCCGTATATTAATGGTTCTTCCATGAATACTATGAATGTTTCCACTGTGAAAATTTATTACTTTTAAATATTATTGATTTTTCTAGTCCCATATATGTTGTATTTCCTGTTTACACTTTGATAACCATAAACCCTTAATTTTTTCTAGTTTTTAATTCACATGAAATTTTAATGTTGATGTTTTGTATAGAATTATCATAAGAATTTATTGAATGGTTTTTAATTTAAGATAACCATATGAATTTATTCATAACATGATTCTATCAAATCATAACATAAATAAGAAATTTCTAACGTTTCATCATATATAGTGTTTTTGCCACAATTTCCTTGTATTATTAACTATATTATTATATTATTAGTTATATTACATAAATAACTATACAAGTTTATGTACCATGTTTTTTTGTATGAATTGATGATACAAACAGTGTATTTATTTCAATTAAGAAGGATTTGAAGGATAAAAAAGGATTTGATACCATATTGAGTACCCTATCATCTATATAAATTTTATAAAGTGGGTAGTGTTACTTTTACCAATAACTACATTTTATACTTTCATGCATTTAGGATAAATTGTTTGATTTGTTTTCTTAATTCAAAAGAAATGTGATGGGGGGGGGGGTTGTATGGTCACTATGAGATAACCATCAATGGACTAATATATACACCTCCAAGTTTGATTGATATCGATTCATGATAGTTTTTATGTGAAAAACTTTTATAGTTTTATATTGTTTCCTTTAATTGTTATTGAAAGACATAAAATCCAGGGTGCGTTGGTTACTCTATAATGTAGGGATCAACAGCAGGATGGCTAGTACAATTTCACTCTTCCTTAGGCCTGCATGTTTGATTTCACTCTTCCATCTTTTCCCTTTTACTTCACATATTCACATTCACTTCATATATTCCCCCTTCTATCATTCCCTTTTAACTTCATAGCTTTTCCATTCCCTTTTTAGGCTTCCAATTTGCATCAAATATTCTTAAAAAGGTATATATTATTTCTAATCACCAAATAGATATTAATATATATAGGGATTTTTATGATTCTTGGCCAGGTAATGTTATTAAATATATGCAACTGATTCATGCCCTCTAACCGTAATTTCTACTAGTTTCCAATCTAAGGAAAATGCGATTATCTCTATTTTGGATAACATTCGCATATTCTTTTATCGATTTTTTTTCATTTAAAATTGAACTGTAAGCATTTTTTTAGAACTTGACCGTACCAAATCATAATTTTCATAAGTATTTTTTAATGTGTAATAAAATAGAGTATAAAACCAAAATTTACCCAATTTCCTTACATTATTAACTATATTATTTATTAGTTATATTATATAAATCACTATAAAAGTTCATGTTCCATGATTTTTTCCAGTATTGATGATTTAAAAAATGTATTAATTTCAATTAAGAATGCTTTGATGGATTAAGAATGGATATGATACCATATTGAGTACCTTACCAACTTGATGAATTTTTTCAAGTTGGTATTATTCATTTTAAATGTTACTATATAAGATAATTGATTTTATTTTTAACTTTATATTGATGCACTATGAAGGGGGTATTCTATAGGGTAACTGTGGTATAACCTTAAGTGGGAAGCAATATACACATCCATTTTTTGATAATACAAATTCATGATTGTTTATATGTTAAAACATTTTACATTACTATATTTTTTTTACATAATTGTTATTGATAGATAGAAAATCCAAGGTTATTTTATTATTCTCTATTGTGGTGATTACCAACAGGCACACAACAATTATTTTCCTCTTCCTCGGGCTTACATGATCAATTTCCCTCTTCCCTCTCCCTTTAAAAATGTGCACATGAGGGGTCAAAACCAACGAAATGGCATCTAAATCCTTTAAAATTTGATGAGAATAACCATAGAGTGAATTAGGAAATATATGAATGAATGGAATGTCAATATGAGGATTCATTTTCCTGATAGGACTAAAAACACACTTTTAGTGTCACAAAATACAAAAATGTATATTTAACATCAAATTCCATAAAAATAACATCTAAATGACATAACAGAATAGGAAAATCATCATGTTATTATTTGAGATGTGTACGAGGAGAAATCATGTCAATCAAACTTGGGATATGCCCGAAATGAAAAAATATTTTATTTTTAAAGGTTTGACACCCATTAAAAAATGTGGGGGGTCAAAACCAAATGAATGACATCTGAATTCCATGAAATCAGAAAAAAATCATAGAGTGGACTATGAAATGGAAAGTAGGTGGTATGTTAATCATAGGTTTATTTTTCAGAGATTATGGAAAATGAACTTATAGTATCATAAAAAACCAAAATGTGCATTTAATGGACAAATATATAGAATTTTGTTTTTAATGACTCAAAATCATAGGAAAACTATATTATTATTATTTTTGATGTGTATGAGGTGATGAAACATTATTCTAAAGAGAGTTCTACCCAAAATGACTAAATATATTGTTTTTAAAGGTTTGAAACCATTTAAAAAGGTGTGTTTGGAGGTCTAATCAACCAAACAACATCTGAATGCTGTGAAATCAGACAACAAAAACCATTGACTGAATTTTGAAATTTTCAAGTATACATAACATCAATCTGAGATGGAATTTTCCTATGAGGTTTGAAAATAAACTTTTAGTGTCATCAAACAACAAAACACACATTTAATGGTAAGATTTATAGAAAAAGACCTCGGAATGACCACTACTAAAAATTGAGGATATAGCCACACTTATATAGTCATGGTTTAAAATATTGTGGATATAGGATAAGATATATCCACTGGTCATAATATAAATGTGGAATTACCCACTTTCTCTTAATTTTCTAGTGATCCCTACCTCATTTCTGCCCTACCACTCTTAATCCCCACCTCCCTCTCTTACTCCCCATGACCCTCCTTGCCCGATGTTTCCACCCAAACTCACTCTATTATACTCCTCCGACATGGCCAACCACCTTGGGACGATTCACCTCTGATGATGAGGTCACCCCACCTCCCCATAGATGCTACTCTAAGGAAGAATCCCCACCTCCTCATTCAGAACACCTCTTATATGGCCACCCTGCCTCCCCACCTCCCCGTGTTCCTCTTCCTCTTTGACCTCTCATTTGTTGAGGTATTTTTAATTGCATTCTTCAGCGATTTGGGGCAGGAATATTCATCTATTACCTTCGTTATTACCCTTATTTTTATCCTTTTTAATTTTAATGATTCCCATTAAGGTGTTTAGTGCTGATTCTACTATAACATGATAGAATTGATTAGGGATCTTGGCTCTTTACTTTGTATTGAAGATCAGATCTCTCGTGATGTAGAATGCATGCCATCACACAACATTTTGCAGATGGTATGAGTCCTAATACATTTGTTTTGAATTTTTAGTTAAATTGATTATAATTTCTTTGTAATCAAGTGTTTCTTGTTATGTATTTTTCACATATTAATTTCATGGATATAATTTAGTTCTCTTTTAGGTAGTTGGTTTTGGTTTTAGAATGTGGAAGCACCTCAATAATCTTTTAATAATTTATTCCTATTTGGTTTTTTTAAAATAATTAATTATAAATTTTTATTAATAATTTTTTATATTTCATGGAATGGGATAGGTTACTGGAACACTGTTCGATCATAGGTTTAGGTTTTCATCTTTATCATTTTCATCATAAGGTAGGTTGGGTGTTAAATATTTGTTATATTTCCCTAATAGATAGTTTTTTTATTAATTTTTTAAGTTATTAAATGAAAATTTGTTTTTTGGGAGACCCTTGAGAACCTTTGTGGGTCATCTTTGAGAATTTAGGGTCTCAGGTGTCTCATAGAGGGGTTTTATTGATAAACTGTTTATATTGGTTTTTTTATTCAAGATAAAACCTCACGTGCTCTTAGGTGATGCATAAGGATAAGAAATGGGAGAAACCTAGATATACTTATTTTATTGGGATTTGAGTTTGGACCTGTGAGTGGTCTATCTGTGGTGCTTCTATGTGGGGTGTGGTCTTAGAACCCCCAATTAGTTAGAGGCCTTTTGTGAGATGATTTGTTTTATTCTAGTTTATATGGGAGGTTCCCCTTAGGTTTTTTGATATATAACCCTCAAAGTGAGTAGTGTATAGAGAGGTTTTCCCAGAAGGTTTTTGTTTGAGAGTTCTTTATATGGAGGTGTGGTGTGATACCCAAGTGGGGGTTGTACATTTTTTGGACAAATTTCTATAGGTTATGTTATTATGATTATTTTTATGTTCATAGAATGTTTTATTAGGTAGTCCAAGGGGTATATATTTAGGTGTTTTAACATCTCTCAAATGTTAGGATTTTTTTGGTCGTTTCTTGGATGTTTAAACCAATTTCTTGGGGTTTAAGTTATCAAATTTTTTGAACTTTTTATTGGTGGTTTAATCCAATTTTAACCTTTAGGTTGGGCCGACACCACAGGGTGTTGGTTAGGGATATGTGTCACTGAGATTAGGTTTGAGATGGGTCTGAAGAACCCTTGAGGACTTTCTTATGGGTTTGGTGTTTCTTGATGATCCCCTTGTGGGTGAGGTGATGACTATGGATGGGTTAGTTTTCAAAGTCTACAGATGAGGTTTCCCTATCTATATTGGATAATGACCTGATAGTTGTGATCTAGGGTACCATGGGTGCCCCGTGTTTTATTAAACCTGAGAGGGTTAGTGCTGATTTAATCTTTGGTGTCTTTGGGTGGTACATTAAAACCTAGAGTTTGGAAATGTGATCCTATTATTGATATTTTTTTAATGTTTTGTTCATCAATTTGATTGAATAGTGTTTTATAGATTATACCCAAGATGTTTGAGGAAGATCCTTTCTCAAGTACTAGAAATAGGATGATAACTTTGGGACATTACTGGATCTGGATTTGGACTTGAGATTGATATGATGTTTTCTTTCATTGGCATACTAGTTGTGTTAGATTGGTCCTAGGGAGCTAATGGGTGATCTTAATTAGTGTACCCTTTGGTTTTGAGTAACAAAATGGTTATAGGGTCAGTGGGAATGGATTCTTAAAACTCACAGATAGTGGTTCTGGATGTCGAGCACTCCTATCATGAAATATTCTTAACCTCCATATATTATAATTGTCAAGCTTATCCACTTGTGAGAGAAGGATATAATCATATAATATTCTTGGAAAATAGACTTGATATATTTAACTATATGTATATGAGGCAAAAATATTTATAGAAAAAAGAGTTTATAAATAAAATGATTAACGCAGTATATAAATCATTGAGAATGTGATGCCAATATAGAAATTAATAATGGGGTTGTTCAACATAACCTTAATGAAAAATTAGAATTATGTTGTCTATATTTTGAGATTCCATACACTTTTCCATTATTGAAAACGTTAATTTATGTTTTTCAACCCTTGAGGGATGGTATCACTTTCTTCATTATAGAAAATATGACAACAATGGTATTCTAAAAAGGATAATTTATTCTTGTTATACCCAAGTAATAAAATAGTCATCCATATCCCCAATTATTCTATTTAATTTCCTATAAGAAATTATAAATAAAATTAATGGGATTAAATAGGTTATACCTTTTTCTTTTAGTGAGAGAGGGAATGTTGAGAGATATCTCTCAACTCTGAACATTCATTCTCACAAAATGTTTCATTGTGGATTCTATTCAAGATTATTTCCCCAATTTTCTTATTATTTACATTTATAAACATTTTGGAGGTCTTATTCATCTCCATAAGAATCTTGTGTGGGACCTCATTGATTGAATGGGTAATAAATTAACTTGCATCCTCATACTCTATCTGCTAATTTATATTTTATTTTTCTCTTGCTATGAATTTCATGCAGTCCTTTACAACATGACTAGTGAACCTTCATCTCCCACACAACTCCCCTTAAATGGCAGGGTTTTGCTATTTTAATTCCTTAGAATAATTATATTTTATGTTCATAAGTTGTCCACTTTTTATGGCACTATATTGAACAGATTTTGTAATTCTTCTTAGATTATTCTCAAATTTATAAGTCTGATATTTTTCAAGTAGTTTTTCCATGAAGTAATTTTTTTCTTAGAGTATTCCTACTTTTAATACAACTAATTCTATTCTTTTTAGGCATGCTCTCCCTTTTCATCCTAGTTACAGTGAAATGACATGTTGTACCAGCACTCAAAAAAATTTATACCCAAAAATTATACAATAATATTAATATCCCTTAAAAATAGATCTTACTTTATATTGATGATTTTTTTATAAAATTCTTCTTATTTTCCAGGTATCCTCTAGCCTTTATTTTTCTATTTCTTTGGGGGTTTTCCATTCTCATGTAATCCATAAGAGGAAATTTTTTAGACCATTAATCATCCTAGAAATATTCAAATTATGTTTCATAATATTTATAATGAATGGAAACAGATTTAGTATCACATGAGAATTTAGAAAAATGTTGTACCTTTTTCATGGGGCTGGTTTTCTCATCATCCTTGGACAGTTCATCTTGAATATCCACTACATTTTCATAGACTTATATAATATTCTTTAAGTTGTTTCCAGATTTAAGATACCTATATTTAGCCTCATAAAGTTCTTTTTATTTAGAAACCAATTTTGAATTAAATTATTCTAGTATTCTATATTATTATACACATTTCAACATGATCATTTTTATCTCTTCTATGAGATCATTCTACTTCATATTTACATTTATTTTATTCTTTTCCAATAGTTTTACTTTCTTCTAATATATGGAATTATGGTAAAAGTATAAAATAAAATCATCTCTTAAATATATTTTGTATAAACATCCCCTTCGTATTTTTCTTAACTACTTGTAATATCTATTCATGTCACAAAATTATATGTATATATGTATATTAATGTAAATATCTACTTTCATAGTTGTTCCTGAATGTGTTTATGTTCATTGATTTTTCTTATTGTTATTAGAGAAACATGAGGTTGATAAACCATTAGCCAATTTTTCACCATCCGTAGAGATATATATTTTAAGTTTGAGATATAAGGCACCTTCAATGATTGAACCACACCTTCTTGATTTGAAGCATCTCTTCCAGGAATCTAATGATCCCATAAAGGTAAAGATAAACAAATTATATGGTAGTTTGGTTCTCATTTTTTATATTCTTTAAGAGTAGTTCAGGTTTATTTTATTTCATTGTAAGGATTTCGATGTACTTAGAGGAATAAAGAAAAAGCGACACTGTGACAAGTAATCTCCCACCATGTAAAAATTTCATAGGTATTTAAATTTCATATGCCCTAGGTTTATCATTGTTTATGTATCTTATTTTATATAATCAAACAAGTATTTAAATTTTTAGAAAATTATATTTTTGTACAATCTTTATTTGGTTGGAGTTTTACTAAATTTAGGTTCGTTTGTCTTGGGAAACCACTACTTAATTACCTAAACCACTCTAATGAGGCTCAATGAACTCCCATGTAGTCTCCTTGCTATACATCCATTACCACCACATCACCCTATAAATTAGATCTCATCACTTTCACCTCCCTAAACTCATCATTCTTTATATTGCAAACCATGGGTAGATTTAAAGTCTTAAAATTCAATTCTTTACAAAATATACCTATAGGTAATAACCATGAAGGTTTTTAAATTGTTTTCAAATGGTTTTTATACTTGGCAGGGAGTAATTTCATGCCAATGGATTGTGAAAATCCCAAAGTGGATCTTTCAATGGAATTTAATTATTTTAAAATGGTGTTTTACACCTAATATGTTTCTAAAAGGGATGATTTGAATGATTTAATGGATTTATTTATAAAAATAAGTGTTTTCCCTTGTTTTTATTTATTTTAATTATTTCATGGTCTTTGTAGCTGTTTTTAATGCTTTATGGAATTTTCCTGGTAAAATATCATTTTCAAATGGTTAATAAATAATTTCTCCTAAAATGAGATATTATATGGGAATGAAATCTCTTTCATTCCTAGGAATATTTTTGTAAATACTATTGGGTACTTTATAAATCAATTTTCTTAATGTTATGGCTACCCCCTGTGTTGAGCCCCTTGGTTTATATTATTCTCCTTATGGATTATGGATCCACTTAGGATATTTATTATTGTTAATTATTATGCATGGATATTAGAGGGGAATTTTCATCACAGGGTGTTGGAGGTGAGATGAGTTTAATTTATTTTTCTCAAAATGTTGATTTATCTGATGATCTTGTGATTCATTCATTCTTCTCACCTTTATTTATTGATATCATACGAACCCTGAGTAACTAAGTAAACAAATTTTATGTGTGTTATAGTAAATTATTATGCATAGGCTAGATATTTCCATAGGAAAGTTATATTATTCTAGGGTTTTATATTGTACTCGAAAGGAACCTCATGGGAATAGGTCATATGGGATGTTTTAGTTTCACATAAGGCTCCCTAAAGTTATTGACCCAGTGAAATAGGTCCAATATCATTCACGTTGGATCCTAATGAGTTTTCCATGGCGCTTAGATCCCATTAAAGATGATTTAGAGGAACCTGATACTTATACCTTGTTTTTATCCCATGGATTTGATTTGGTTTCATGACACCATGACTAGATTGTGGGTTATTTTATTTTTCACCATTCATATCTTGTTTCTTATTGTGTTTATTCCTTTCTTTAGTTTGTAGTGTTGGTTTTATTTTAAACTAATTTATAAAAGGCTTGGGAAGTGTGTTTTATTTAAAGGATAATTTATTTTTTTAAAAGGATATTGAGAAATTATTTTGATAAAAAAAAAGAATAAATAGTTGGGTTTCCTATTATTTTAAAATTCTTCTTTTAATTATTTTAATGATATTTTGAAATAAATATTTGATTTATCAATTGGGTTAGAAATTATGGTATGTAGTCTAGAAGATCCTTGATTGTTTTAAAAAGGGCTATATTATTTGTTTTGAAAGAAGATGGCGTGTGTGGGGGGTGATGTAGGGGGATGGTGGATGGTGCATGGGGTGGGGGTGTTGGTGTAAGGGGAGGGGGGAGATGGTGTAGGGGGTGTGTGTCTTGAGGGGCCTAGTGGTTGGGGGAGTGGGGGGTTTCCATTCATATACAATATTATTTTTGTCACTTGATGCTACTCATGTCCTAGAGTGATATTGATTCAATTTGATGGGGGTGTTGGTGGGGTTATATTGATTGGATGGATCATGTAGAGTGAAATTCTATATATATGAGGCCTATTTTTATCTTTGGTGTAATCACATTGATGGGTTGTAGGTAGAAAATATCAATAATTTATTCTTTTATATGAGTATAATTTATTCTAAGAGTTCATGAATTTTATAATAGGAGAATTATTTTCTCTGGTTGTGGTGGAAGATAGATTATAAGAGCATTATAATAGTTTATCCAAACATATAATTTTTATAGTACTGCATCTTGATTAATGTATAATGCACCCAATTTGTGCATGAAATTTTACTTATATATTTTCAGAGATCTATCCATACTAATTATTTTTATGGTATCATTTAATTCTTTCCAGGTAAATGTTAGTATTGGAACATCACGTCACAAAAGTGGAGTTCTAGAATTCATGAGTTCAGTTATCTAGACTAGATAAAATTTATATGGTATACAATTGGGATTTATAGTTCATTTGTTTACTTAAAAAACTGTTCATCATCACATGTTCAATTATTTTATTTCTCATTAATATTTTTATTCACACTTTAATTTTTTGGTTAAATTAATGACGATTCATAATATCACTAGAATTTTTTTTGAAGTCTCATGAGACTCATTCGTGTGTGTTGCAGCATCTACCGTCGAAGGTGAAGCGATTCAAGCTGATTTGGTTCACCTCCAATGGTTTAAGGTGAGTTTTTTTCTTCATTCTTCGATGTCGCTTACTTTATAATTGGGGGTTTTGTAATTTTAGAGCCCTTGGTAATGTTATTATAGTGTGTTTATTATCCTTGAGGTGGTTTCGAGTCACTGGGGTCAAAGGCGTCTCACCACGTATGCATAGGTAAGCATATATATAATAAGTTCTCATGTTATATGTATATCTTCCCCTGGAAGCATGATAGCATATAAGGGGATAGGCGTGCTTATGTATATATATATATTTATGGGAAATGTATACGTGTGTGGGTGATAATAGGCTTATGTATGTGAGAATATATATAAGGATCCTCTTATGCCTGTTCAAGGACATGCAGACAGGTACATAGTGGTTAGGGCATCCTTATGTATATGCAAAGGTGCATATTCCCAAAGGATGGATGGAGAAGCTTAGAGTTTTAGCTGATAAAAGTGTCAACCACCGAGTGTGGATTTACTCTTTTGAGGTAGGGTCCCTCCCTAGCAACTTTAATTCAATAATGTTTGATATTTCATTTACCTTCCTTCTTAATTATTCTTTTTTATATTAAATTGAAATTATTGATCAAGTTTTTGTTAAAATAATTGTTTCATTTGAGAAAAAAGTCATGTTTTTGTAATAAAATACCCTCAATGGAGGTGCCCTATCTACAAAAACTCAGAATCTTAGTTTATGCTTATACAGTTTTCTTGACATTATTGCATTGATGTTTTCCTTATACAATATGTCATTTTTAGTTGTAAAGAACACATCATAATTTAAATTTTTTATACCCTTGAAGCGGGTATCCATCTTTTTATTAAAATGGTTGTTTGAACCAAAACACCCATTAAGTGTCTTCAGAAATTTTAGATGGACTGTCAAAGTAGGCAAGTGATGTAATGACCAATTCACCACTAACCCCTCTTTGATCTTATAAATGAAATTTTCATGTTTGAAGGAATTTAATGAGTTAAATGGAACCAAACCTTGTTAACATGGAACAAAAGGGTTAATTCTTCATGTAGTGAATTATTTAATGGTTATGCCTCATTTATAATATTTAATTGGATGGAATGAAATAAATAGGGTGACGTATTCATGGTGACTTACAATCCACTTTTGAAATGTCTAAAGGGAAAATGGTAAATCTCCAATTATAACCAAACACCTCTTAATTATTTTACTTTCTTTTTATAAGGGATTACCCAAGTAGTTAATTTCCTTATTGACCATTGCACATTCTAAGTGTTTTATTTAAAATTGTAATCCAATTAACTTGTTTTGATATAGTAAATAACTTGTTTTAGATGTAATGGATTGTCATGGCGAAAGAATTTCCTTGAGTATTTAAATTGAGAGGACCTTGTTAGCAAGGATACCACGATACCTGATCATTTCCGCTTTAGTTCCATTCCAAAATTGCACCTTGTTTCCTCATCTTGTTCCATTTCACTTATGCCCATCTCATTCCAAAAGACACAGGGTAGAGTGGCATCCAAACCTTGACCCATTACCCAAAGGAACCGATAATGGTCATGCATCCAAATCATGACCCACTACCTCATGTCTCAGGATGGGGTCCATTGGTCTCATCTAACATTATACCAAGACTCATCCCCTTGGGCAATCCTTTACCCAATCCTATATAAGGAAATTTCAACCAATATCACTAAAAAATCATTGTAACTCAAGGGAGACTAGCCCATCCCTATAGAATCTCGTAAGGTCGCTAACACACCAAACAATCTCCACAGACTCCAGGGAGGTCACCAGTACACCAATTCATCCTTGTAGGCTCTGGGGAATTCACATTAATAAGACAGGTCTCTAACCTGTCACACATCTCTCAAAATTACCCCACAGTACTAGTCACTCAAGACCTACAACTATTTACAATTTGTCTCATATTACCAATGAATGTGTCCACAAGGGATTCCAAACCCATCCAAGTCACTTCCTAGTAATACCATCCTCTACTCATCACTCATTAGTAGAGTCACTACCCAAAGTATCATATGACCTAGACCATATGGCATGATTCATGTCCCAATCAGGATGTCTCAACACTACTGTTCCCATGGACGAGGAAAAAATTAACGTAAATAAACATTATCACTAGATCATAATTCTTTAGCCCAATAATCACAACATTCGACATGTTTCATGTACTAGTTGAATGTCAATTTGATACCTAGAAAACCATTATGTATGACCATACCCACATTAGTTCCATTATAGTATCTTATCCCCATGTTACATATACACCATATAATTAACAAAAATGTTATTATTATTTTTGAATACATGAAAAATACAAAATGTTTCCTGGTAGAACATTTTCTCTTGGATCTGGTCTCATCTCAACACTTAAGGATATACCGCATCACTCAAGGAGGGGGGTGTCCCGGAGGGAGTGTGTGTCCTGGAGGAAGGGGGTTGTCTATTAGGGAGGAGTTGTACAGGAGGGGGTGTCTAGGATGGGGTGGGGGAGGGGTTCCATGGGGTGTACAGGTGGAGTGTTAATGGGTGAGGGGGGGTTGTCTTGGAGGGGGGGTGTCCAGGTGGGAGGGGGTGCCCAGGAGGTATGGGTTGTTTATAAGGGGGAGTCGGTCTAAGAAGGAGGGGGGGGGGTTTGTTCAGGAAGGACGGGATGGGGGGTCATGGGGGTCTATAGGGGGAGGGGTGTGAAGGGGGGTTTGTAGGGGGAGGAGGTGGGAAGGAGTGGTGGTGGGGGTGCAAGGGGGTGTGTAGGGGGGAGGGAGGTGTGCATGGGGTCTATCTGGGGGGGGGGTTGTCTAGAAGGCGGGGGGGGGGGGGGGGGGGGTCTATCCAAGAGCGGGGGTGGGGGGGGGGTATCCAGGGGCCATGTAGGGGGGAAGGGGAGATATATGGGAAGTAGTGGTGGAGGGGGGAATGCTTTACAGGGGGTGGGATATTGCAAGGGGTGGGGGTGGGTCTGTCCAGGAACAAGGTGGGTCATCCGAGAGGGGCTGTCTAGGGGGATTTGCAAGGGGAGGGAAGATGTATGGGGAGTGGATGGGGGGGTTGCATTGGGTGGGCTTTTATAAGGGTAGTTGCGGGGGGGTAGGGGGAGAGGGTGTTTATTTATGAAATGGGAAGGCCTATAACCATGAATTCAACATATGGATATAGGTATTTATCCATGATTTGAAACAGTGGCTATATGACTTTCCCTATAGCCATGCCAATACCATCCATAGTTCATTAAACCGTGGCTATAACCTATAGCCACGATTCCATACCATGGATATAGCCTATATTTCTAGTAGTAGACATGAAATCACATGAAATCCATATTATTAATATTTTTCATGTATATGAGGAGGCAAAACATCAATTGAATGAACGGTCTTGCTGAAATGACTGAATATGTGGTTTTTAAAGGTTTAATGCCCTTTAACAATAATTGAGGGTCAAAACCTTTCATATGAACTCTGAATGATGTGAAATAAAAAATAAAATAGTCATAGAGTGTATTGTGAAATGGTCTAGTATATGATACATCAATCATAGGTTTTATATTCCTAGGATGATGGAAAAACATACATTTAGTGCCATAAATCACAAAAACATGCATTTAATAGTCATATATATAGGAAATGACCTCATAAAAAATAAAATAATAGAAAATAGTATTATTATTATTATTATTATTGACATTTAAGGGTAGATGAAACACTAATATAATGATGAGTCTTCCTGAAACGACCGAATATTCATTTTGTTAAGGTTTGGTGCTCTTTAAAAATGTGTGTTTGAGGGTAAAAACCAATAGAACGCCACCCGAATTCCAAGAAATAATAAGAGGGAAATTATAGGGTGAAGTTTTAAATGTTCAAGTATATATAATTTCAATATGAGATTACGTTTTCCCAAGAAGACTTAAAATGCACTTTTAGTGTCATAAAACCCACTAAACTCGCGTTTAACAGTCATATTCATAGAAAATGACCTCATAATGACTTGAAATCATAGTAAAACTATATTATTATTTTTTATGATGTGTATGAGTAGAAAACATTTCAATCAAATGTACAGTCTTTCCAAAATGACTGAATATTCAGTTTTTAAAGGATTGGTGCCCTTTAAAAACCCTAAGATATCAAAATTAACTGAACAACCTTTGAATGACATGATATATGATGGTAATAACCATAGAGTTTATTTTTAAATTTTTGAGTAGATGATACATCAATAAAATGTGTTGTTTTTTGCGGATAATGGAAAACACATTTTCTGTGTCATAAAACACCAAAATGTGCATTTAATAGCCATATATATAGAAAATGAACTTGGAATGAATTTAAATAATTGGAAAATAATCTTATTATTATTCATGGAATGTACGAGTTGATGAAACATCAATAAGATGTGCAATCGTCCCAGAATGACCGAATATGCATTTTTTAAAGGTTTCACGCCCTTTAAAAAGATGTTTCTCGGGGTAAAATCCATCCAAATGGCGTTTGAATGCTATGAAATCATAATATAAAAACCGTGGAGTAATTGTTTAAATTTTTGAGTAGAAGAAACATTAATTTGAGCTAATGTTTTCTCAGGGAGACATAAAAAACACTTTTAGTGTCATAAAACACAAAAAATGTGTGTTTAATGGTACAATATATAGAAAAAGACTTCATAATGACTTGGAATCAAATTAAAACTGTGTTATTATTAATATTTACCTGAACAAGGAGAAAAAACATCAATCGAACATGCGGTATGCCCAGAATTAAGGAATATGTGGTTTTTAAAGGTTTGACGACCTTGAAAAATAAAAAGGTGTCAAAACCAACCAAATGACCTATGAATGCTATGAAATCATAAAAAATAACAACTTTAGATTGAATTTTAAAATGGTAAATTAGACGATACCTTAATTGAAGGTTATGTTTGTTTGGGATGACAGAAAACATGATTTTAGTATCACAAAACCCCAAAACATGCATTTAATAGTTATATATATATATAAAATAACCTTTTAATGACATCAAATCATATGAAAAATATATTATTATTATTATTAATTATTTTTAATAGTAAATAATACATCAATAAAATTAGTGTTATGCATGGAATGACTGAATATGCAGTTTTTAAAGGTTAGATACTCTTTAAAAAGGTGCGTTTGGGGGTCAAAAGTAACTGAACAATGTATGAATTCTACCAAATTAAAAGACAATATATATAGAGTTAATTGTGAAATTTTTGAGTAGAAATAATTTCAATATAATTTGGTGTTTTTTAGGACGATTGAAAATGCACTATTAGTGTCATAAAACACCAAAACATGCTTTTAACAGTCATATCTATATAAAATTACCTCATAATGACTTAAAATCATAGAAAAACTATCTTATTTATATATTTGGGATGTATGAGGATATGGAACATCAATCAGACATGGAGTCTTCCTGAAATGACCAAATATACAGGTTTTAACGGTTTGAATCTCTTTAGAAACATGTGGGAGGTCAAAAATAATTGAACGACATACGAATGTTGTCAAATCTAGAAAAAATAACTATAGAGTGAATTTACAAATAGTATAGAAGAAATTACATTAATAGAAGGTGTATTTGTCTCAGGATGACGAAAACACACATTTATTGTCATAAAACACCAAAACATTTTTTTAATTGTTATATATACTGAAAATTCTATCAGAATCAATTGAAATCATAGGAAAATTATCTTATTATTATTCGTGACATGTACGATCATATAACATGTCAATCAGATGTGCGATATTTTTATAATGAAAAAATTATGATATTTTAATGGTTTTCTGCCCTTAATAAAGGTGCATCTAGAGGTAAAAACTAACTGAACACCATCTTAATTCCATAAAATCATATGAAAATAACAATGGTGTGAATTATGAAATTTTAAGGTAGACCGAATGTCAATATGAATTGGTGTTTTCTTAGAATAACCGAAAATGCACTATTAGTGTCAAAAATCACCAAAACACACCTCTAACAGTCAAATATATGGAAAATGATCTCAGAATAACTAGAAATATCAGAAATACCATATTTTTATTAGTTTGTAGGTGTACTAAGAGACATCACATCAATCGGATAAGCGGTCTGCCAAAATGACCGAATGTGCTATTTTTTTATGGTTTGACACCCTAGAAAGACATGTGTATGGTCAAAAACAACCTAGAAACCTCATAATTCTATAAAATCAAACAATAACAACCATAGAGTGAATTTTGAAATGGTCTAGTAGATGATACATTAATCAATCGTTTCATTTGTCCAGGATGATAGAAAAATCACTTTTAGTGTCTTGAAACACAAAACGTGCGTATAATGGTTAGATATATCGAAAAAGTTATTAGAAAGAATTGAAATTATAGTAAAATAATTTTATTAGTAATCATGATGTGTATGAGTAGACAAAATGTCAATTAGATGCACATTTTGTTTGTAACGACATAATAAGCAGATGAAATATTAAAAAAATGATGAGAAATTATTATTATATTTTGAAAATCAAATTACTTTGGTTTTTTTGTACTAAGTTTCAATTGAAATAATTTATTTCATTTCATTTAGTTATGATATTTTGTATTACACTAATTATTTTATGAAATTTTTTCATGCAGTTTTATTTGATGATGAGTTTGGAGCTTGGAAGATGATTTGGAAAAGAGATTTATGGGATTATAGTTTTACAAATTTTGTAAAAAATTATCGTATTCTTTAAATAAGGTAGTTTTTGTAATTATTGTTCTATTTTTTTAAAATAAAATTTAATATTGGAATATGTCATATGGAGGTCTAAATAGTCCAACTAAGCCTGCCTATAGCAACCGCTAAATGGCAGTCGCAATAGGTCTACTTTGTCTAGCTTATAAAGACTACTAATTAGTGGTCTCTACAGGCGATATTGATGGTATATAGTGACTTCCAATGGGAGGTTGCTCAATGTGATCCCAATGGTCTATAGTGACCACCAAAGAGAGGCCACTAAAGGAAATCCCAAGGGCCTATAATAACAGCCACATGGTGATCGCCATAGATGATCCAAAGGTGGTCTCTAACGACTTTCAAATGGAGGTCACTATAGGTGACCCCAACTTGGTCTATAGAATTTTCCAAATGGAAGATGCTATAGGAAAAAACGAAATGTGTAAAGTGTATGCCATTTGATGGACACTAGATGACCATTAAAGTCATTTCATGATTACTTTTGGCAATCACTATAAGCCTTTTTTTGACTAGTGATTCTGTATTTGAGTCTCCTTGATTGTCTACCCCACAACATGATTTCTATCCTTCACTAAGGGATTTTTTTCAGGGGTGGTTTTTAATTAACTTTCAAGGGCCATAAATTTTATAGAAATAACCCTCAGTATCCCATTATAATATAATTAAACATAAAATCCATGAGTTATTCCCACATTCTTTCACTTAACTCATGTGATATTACTTTATAATTTTTAATAAATTCAATCGGTTATTATGTGAATTCATATCCATTCTATCATGTATAAAACATTCATCATAATTAGGGATAATTACCACTTGATTCATGGTAGTCGTACAACCTCTATTAATATAGTCCATTCCATGTACTACAACATTTACATTTTCCTTATCATAATAAAAATGGGATATATATATATATATAAAATTTTCTCATTGATAATTTATCTATTTAAGACTATAACCATTATAATTATTTAATTCAATCATGTATACATATTAAAAAAACATGCAATGTGATCAAATCATTTATAATCCCAAGTGTCAACTGCAATAATCATAATTAATATCCATTAAATACAATGAAACCAACTTAGTAACATTTATAATACTTTCAATATGTCTAATAAATGTCTTCGGTGGAACTCGTTTCATCAAAGGGTTGACAATCATAATATTTGTGAGAATATGTACAATTGAAACCTTATGTTTTTTAAATCCCTCCTTAAATACAATGTACTTTAATCTCATGTTTTTTAAAACATTTTAATATCAGCCATTATTTGAAAAGAAAACTACTACGACATTACCAATAAATATTCAAGGGCTTGGTGATACTATTGACAATACCACATCTTGAAATAATGTTATGAAACTACATACTAGAAATTATTGCTTCAAATCATGAAACAAATTCATATTCCAAAGTTGAAGCAGCTATAATAAATTTCTTTTCACCTTTTCATTATATTACTCCTTCGGCTAGAAGATACACATAACCAAAAGTTGAGTTTCTTATATCAACACAGATGAAAAAATATGAATCAGAGTATCCTATAACATTAAGATCATTGGATATTTTATAAGAAATAATGTTATCCTTTGTTCATTGAAAATATTTAAAAACATTATTTTCACCTCTCCAATGATCTAGTCCAGGATTAATTTGGTATCTTCCAAACATACCAACTGCAAAGCTAATATTTGGCCTTATTCATGTTTGATCATATATCAAGATTCTAACAACATATTCATAAATAATTACTTACATCTATTTTTGTTCTAAATATTTTTTTAGACAATGATTGAGATTAAATTTATGTCTTTTCTAAATTGAATCTGGTGAAGCTAAAAAAATTTCCATCCTAAACCTCTAAATTGTTTTATTAATGTAGGTTTTTTTAGATTATCTTAAAAAACCTTGTCTTCTATTAAAAAAATTTTATATTTAAATCACATAAATAGAGTCTCCCATGTTTAAAATTCCAAAATTATTAGAAAGGAATTTATTAATCTCACATAATAGATCAAGATCATTTGTACCCAGAAATATGTCATCAACATATAGAATTAAGAATATAAATTTACACCCACTGAGATTTAATTATATACACTGATCTTTTTTTAAATCCAAAATATACAATGGTATCATTTAACCTAATATACCACTGTCAAGAAGATTTCACTACAATAAAAAAGGGGATCCATAGTGTTTTTCAAAACCATAGTTAAATATTTGAAGAAAAAAATCATGGAGATTCTTAAAACCACCACTAAATTTGATTTTTTTTTTTAATTTTTTTTTTATTTTTTTATGGTTTTAAAACTCCCTGCTAATTTATATTTTTTATTTTTTTTTAAAAATTATATTTAATTTTATGGACGTTTTATTAAAACCCCTACTTAGTTAATAGGGAATATATTAAATATTAAATATTTAATTATGATTTATTTTAAACAATTATGATTTATTATTTATATTCATTTATTATTTATTATTTATATTTTTAATTGATTATAACGTATTAATTATATATTATATTTAGTTAAATGTTATCCAAAACATAAATTAATTCTTGATAAGTTAAAAACTAGAATTCATGATCAAATTACTAGACCTTTCGATCTGGAATGCTTGTTTTATGCATGTGATGTCTTTTACCCCTGAAGAATACTGAAGTTACTATGAAATGTGTGAAATAATATTTGGTTGAAGCGACCCTCATTTTTTGGACAAGAGGGTCATGATGCATTTGATGGATTGATGAAGGAAATTGTCGATTTGAAGGTCAATCAACCTTCCCCAACTGAGAATCAATGATTATTATCTAACTCATGTTTGGATTTGGAACCCTAATACATGATTACGAAGAATTTCTCTTTGGAATTTGTTGAAATAAAACCTACATTTTTAGGGATCGATTAGAAGGCTGTAAGCAATCCATTTTTTCACTGTTGTCTACTCAATGAAACTCCAACATGTGGAGACATGAAGATCAAAAGAGACGAATTCTTATTGTATGGATCTTTTATGGTTTTCACATCATCTTAATTAGTATGGGGTTTTTCCATATTATTTTCCCTTTACAGAAGATGAAACTGAAATTATGGATCTTTAGTTTTATATCCTTTAATATGGGAACCTTGTGATTTCAAGACTCAGATCCATGGTTTGATCCAATAATGGTGAGGAATTTAAAAACTCAGCCATGTATTAGGGTTATAGGAATGAATTTATTTTTGGCACCCCAATATTCTATTGGATTTTTCCTATATTGTAGGTACTCCCATTAAGTTTAAAAAAGAGACTGAATTTTCCAGATTTGGGAATTTTCCTCAAATTCTTGTTGAATTTGATCTTTTTTCTTACTTTATTGAAATTGTTTTTCTACTAGCTTATGAATTCAGGTTTGAACTATCAATTAAATATAATCATGAGCATTATTTTTTTCATAAACTTCTACTTTATTGGGAATATAAATGAGAAATTCCTCAAGGGTATGAAATTTTCCAATTGTAATAAATATATTGATATTGTGGAAGATTGTAAGTTCATGTTACCTTTGGTGAATAATGATAATGGGATACAGGGGAATGGAAAAAGGAAAGAGTGTATTGGACTAGTTGGATAGGGCCAAAGGAATTCATTTTTTGGGGCTATGGACTGAGGTGTCCCCATGAATAAGGAAAAAAGTGATGGGAAGAAGTTATAGGATGATAGTGTAGCATGAAACCCCTTTTAGTATAACCTTCTTATGAATTTATCACCATGGTTTCTTAGTAGTGGAGTATTTCAAATGATGGGTTTTCCTAAAGTTTCTCAAAATGTTATAGAGTATAGGGCTCCCATCGAAGGCATTGAAACTCTTCAAGAGACACATGTTATGGATGAAATAAATGTTAATGCGAGGTCTTTGGGGAGTGATTCTAAAGTCGAACAAGATGAGATACATGATAATATTTTCTTGTCAATAAGTGACCAGAAAGAGAAGAAGAAAATTGACCATGTTGGGTCTAGGAAATTTTAGGGTAGGAAGACCCAACCTTCATACAAGGCTATGCTTAAGGATCCACTTGGGACTTCATCAAAAAGACCTAATGGCTTGGGATTGAAGTCCTATAGTATGATTACTACCACACATATCAATCTAGACAGAGGAACACATGAAAGGAGACCAACTCCATAGATTATTTATAGATAGTAAATCAGATGGGGAATAATTTGGATGTCATTAATGAGGCCCCTAATGGGCTTATTTATCCTGTTCTTGTCCTATATTATGACTGGGGACATATAAAATCCTCTACACTGGTTGAAAATCAGGGAGAGTGGGGTATGGATGGGGATGCTGATGACATAAAAAATTCAATTGGGAATGATGCGGTTATAGAGATTCTTAGGGATGATGCCTCAAAGGATGTCCGTAGAAAAGAAAATTTGTTGAGGGATTGAGAATGTCGGATGGAAAACTGGAAGAAATATACTCTAATGAATATATCAATACATATGTTCACATAGGAAAGGACATATGATCCTAGTAATCTAGATGTTTTTCCTCCGATAACCACATCTTTAACGGCTGGAGGAGCATTTAATTAAACAAAGGGTACAACCCTAGGATCCACTAACTAATAAACCACTACATGAGGAAGTCATTATAACTATAACTAAGGATACCATAGAGGCTGAAGAACCCATCCCATAGAAAATTCCATAATAGAGGAGAGAGAATCACCCAACTAATCAGGGGGATCTCAAAGTTATTAATCGCCATAAAAAGAGGTTAATACTGCTTTAATTTGTTCCTAATGGGGAATATTTCCCAACGATGTTTTCTTGGTGGGTTTTTGTCACACATGATCCTATAACTCCATATACTTTTACATTTTTTATATAAATTTTGGATCCATTGGATTGGGTTTCCAAATCCATGGCTAATCCATATTGATAGAATAAAATTTATTATAGTTTTAGGAAAAGTTTAAAACCAAAGTTCAACTTTAAACAGTCATAAATTTTTATCTAAGTGTCCTTTTTGTGTCTACCTCATGTCAAATTGAAGAAGACAACAATATCTACACTATTTTTACTAATAGGACCCGATAAATATTTTTTATAGGTCAAAAGAGTCCTTAAAGGCCTCTAAAACTGAGGTTTTTCTTCGGATATCATATAAAAATATTTTTTTGTTATTTTCATTGAATCAAATATTTTTCTAGGAAGATTTGGTTTTGGATACCTTAATAAAATTCTTAAGGAGAATGTTTTTATTTTACCTAAATAGAATGTACAAAAACAAATCCACCTAATATCTAACATAAAAATCTAAAAAGAAAATTCAAGGAGGTATCTAAAAGTGAAGACCAAGAGTGTCCACAATATGAATGTCCACACCACATAGAGGAAGGGATCCAAGGGATTTGAACATGAAAAAAGGAGGGTCAGGGGTCACCCTAGAGGACAAGAATTAAACAAGCTGATTATCCTCGTTCCATGCATGTAGAATCTCAATGTCATGGGAAAGAAGAGCCTTGCATTGTCAAATAAGATATGTAATTTTACAAGGAGGAGAACTGTCGAACTTAAGGGAGATCTAGATGAATTCAGAGACTGTCTCCACCATAGACAAGGGGAGAGCCCTTAAGAATAAAATATATAATCTTTTGTGCATGGACATGGCCTCTGTCATAAGAGATTCACCAACCCCATAGTAATAATTGAAATAAAGGACAACTGAACCAGAAGTATCCCAAATAGACCATCTCCCCTTACTCCCTCTAGCCACAAACCATATCGGTGGTGAGTCTGATACCCTAAAAGGGAGGGTGAAATCTTACAAAAGAGTTGGAAAACATAGGGGGTGAAGGGCATGAAGAATTAAAATTTATGGATTAACCACTAAGGGAAGGAACCGCCTCGTGATGCATACGGAGAAAATACAACTTAGAGATAAAAAGTCATGTCCTAAGAATAAAACCATTGAGAGAGGGGAGAGACCCTTTATACCTTGAATGGTTGTGTTCCTACCAAATTCACCAAAAAATGGTAGCAAGGATAATCTACCAGCCATCCTCCTCATTCTTGGGGGAGGCTCCACTTTACCATTGCTGAAAGAACTCCACATGAGAAGAAATCGTCCCTCAAATAGCCATAAAATACCCCAAATAATTCTAGAACTGGTTATCCTAGTCACTTTGGAGAAAAATGTTGATTGAGGTCTCCTCTTTGGGATCTGAACAATAGTATAATCTTAAGGAAAGAAGAATGCCTTTGGCCTTGATGGACATCTCTGTTAAGATATCATTGGATCGTGTTGGAGTTTTGGACACGAACTGACTAATTTGTACTTTGTGAAAAACTTGTATTCATATATTTGTATATTAATAAATACCTTATCACATCTTGATTTTTCATATACATGAAAATGTATGTGATAATTTCCTAAATATTGTTGTTGCACTAATGGTTCATAGCGGATCACTACAATTATGTGATCCTAGAAGTGTCGTAACACTATTCTTGAATATATGTTGTATAACAGGATGATTTTATTTGAGGGAAAAAAATAATACATGCCATTAGGGGTGAGGACTCATAAAACATTGAGGCCCCTTTTCATGGTGTGCGCCCTTGGTAATATATAAGAGTATATTCTTAGAGTGATACCCAATGGAAGAAAATACACATTTCATAGTGTAATTAGATGATCCTATTTGTGGTTTTGTGTATTGGTCCTTAGACTTTAAGATTATTATTAATGTGTATTAAAACTATCTCACTTATATGTATTGATGAAAACTGTGATGATACATTATTCATAGTGAGGTAGGATATGTTGGGTGTGTCAAGAGTAATACTGCATTAATAGATAATGCAAGAAAGGATTGGTCCCTTCTATTAAAAAAAAGTAGATATCTCATGCCCTTTGATATAATTGATATAGCCTAAATAGATCCATGACTATTGTGAGTAATGGAAAAGTTCAATTCTGGGAGGTTAAAGAGAGAGTAATCGAGTGCATGGGTTGATGAAACTAGTGTGCAACCCACTTGATTCAAGATATCAAGAAAAGGGATTACATTACATAATAGGTGTTTGTAGAAGGTGACACGTCACTACAGCATTAACTTCTTTCTCTATGGGTGACTGGCCGTGTTTCTAGACACCACCCTTGGACTTTATGAAGTCTCCCCCTAAATTCAACTTATAAATAAGCCTAGATGGTCACATACTAAGTGTATCCAAGTATCTTAGTTAAATATTCATATAACAAGTTGAATAAATATTATTCTCAGTTTTGGTTTAATAATTATTCAAGGATTCTTGATCACATTTATTTCGACACTAGTTATTCAGAAGAATATATTGAGGAAGAAATAACATATTTATTAGTGAATAATTTAGTGATATTTATTTAAGAACTAAATAGTCATTATCGAAGGTATAATAAATTTGGTAATGGAAATAAAGAAAATGGAAAAACAAAATTACACATTGTGTATATTAATATACATTCAATGTAGTTTATTCTAGGTATTTTTTTGATATAATTTTATTTTTTTAATTAAATAATTATAGGTTTGATTCTCTGGGTGCATGTCAAGTGAAAATAATAGCCAAATTTTATCATTAGACATTGGGTCTTACAAATAATTAAATGAAATGAATAAATTATTTTGGGTTAATAATTCATTTTATTATTCAAATGAATATAAATCCCAATAACATTATTCTCATAAGATCTTTCCATTATTTGTGGTTATGCACAAAGGATCTGGAGAAATCTCTCAATCCAAGAGATAATTTATTTCCTCTAAGAACACTATCAAGTTACGTGAGAGATCCTCCTCCATCGGATCAAGGAGAGTGCTTTGGAAGCGACTCTCAAGGAAATTGAAGGCAGACATCACAAGAAAAGGCTCTTACAAGATAGAACCTGTAGATCCTTTCAGAAACCTCTAAATATTTGTGGAACACATGTGGATCACCACTAGAGGAAGCCTACACTTGGATTCAAAGACGTAATGACGAGTCATATTGGATTATGACTGGAAGCACCAATGGAGAAATAATTCTTGAAGGCAATTATTGTCTTTTAATTAAATTCATTATAACCAACATATGATGATCCTATCTATGGTTTCAGGACTCTTTATTTCCTTTTTGTTCTTCATTATATTCCAAAGATCTAACATTTTATCATACTGACGGATCTCAGATTGATTGTTGTTAAAATAAAAATAATGTTGGGTACACCCATCCGTGCACTTCCGCTATGCCCATAACCTACAGATCAGACTCTATAGATAAGGAAATTGAACTTGGATGGGATATACTTACACCATAGAACCCTACACCATGGGTTTCTAGTTGGCTGCCTAAGCATGGACTTACTATAGTCCATTTCCGAGATCCTAACTGAAGGAGAACCCTTGAAGATACACCTATCTATAAACTCATCCAGGCAGATGTTGTGGAACCGAACCTCCTGGGAGGGGATGATGATGAACTTGAGGAAATATGGATGATGGAAGGTCTCTTTAATTGAGAGGTGGGAGTCGGCCAACCAGGGAAGCCGAGGAATCCACTGCACTAGTTTCACTCCAAGAAGTTAGAATCACCCTACCCGATGATCTATTGGGAGTGCTCCCTGAGAGAAGACACATGTATGCGGTAAGAACTCCAGAAGGGGGACGGATACCTACCATTCTACCTGAAGATGAAACCATAATTTCCCCTAATTAATTGGATCCACAATGTCTGGCCCTACAAAACTTCCAAGGTCATCTTACCTTGTAAGAAGAACATGGACTCACTCTGGCTTCTCACATTAATGTCTCCAAGTTCTAAAGGGTTCCCCAGTCTGTTCAAAGAGGCCCTTATGCATATACCTTCACCATGAGAGTCCCAAAAGAAATAATTTAAGATGAACTATAACCAATTTAGGATTGACCTAGGAAACTTAATAATAGATAGTATGTTCATGGGGATTGAAGATGAAACACCATTAATGAGAGTAATCCTCCCCCCAAATAAGAGGAGTCGATTCTTCTAGTTGTTGATGTGGTTGAAGACCCTGCTAGAGAAATCCCCAAATAAGTGAACCTAGATTCTCCCACGAGCATTAGGATCCCCAAATAGGTCATGGGAAAAAGATTTTTGTGAATTCGGAGAACGATTCCAATAGTGGCCATGCTCATTCTCAGGCATTTTGAAGGAAGAAAAAAATCCACTCTTCTCCTGGTAGATAAGTTGTCCACTCCATTTAGCATATTCATCCATAATCCTAAAAAAGATCCTAATAGAGGGAGTATTTCCATTGATAAATAACATCAAATCATCTACAAATAAAAGGTGGAAAACAGTTGGGGCCTGGGAGCCGCAATGGAAAGGGCGAACAGTGCCACGTTTCATGGCCGAGGACAAGTATATGCTAAGAGTGTCTTGGGATAGAATAAACAAGTTTGGGGAGAGGGGGTTGTGATGACGCAAGCCTATAATAGACTTTATAAGCCCACTTTATTTCCCTATAAAAAATTATGTTAAACCAAGGGGAGTAGTAGCATCGTAAAGGGATGTCAATGATAGCTTCTAAGTAACCCATGCATCTCAGGGTGCGAATGGTGAAATTCCACTCCAGGCTGTCATATGATTTATCCATTTCTAGTTAAATAACCACATGTGATCCCATGACATTCTTATAGATATCCCAAACAATGTTCTGGGTGACCCCAACATCCCCTTGAATATATCTCCCTCGAATGAAGGCTTTGGATGTCATGATTTTTGAACATTCAATGATATTTCATCTTCATTTAAAAGTTTCTTAATTTTCTTTTTAGGCCATCAATGATTTTATTCCATGATTTATGTTCCTATTGATTTTATGGTTTTTCTGTTATAGTGGTTTTCTCTATTTTTTGTGATTTATTATTTATTTATTTCTTTAAAATTATATATAATTGTATCTATGCATGAATATTTATATGCATTTATGAATACTTTTTAGTATTTATACACATTTGAAAATAGTTATACATATTTATGTATATATATATTTATATATTATATGTCTATTTATATAGATATTTATATATATTTATGTTTATATATATATATATATATTAATATACAATTATATGTGCGTGTGTGTGTTTATATATATTTACGTAATACATATATATTTATGTAAAATTCGTTATATGTATATTAATTAATAGACATTTATTATTTATTATTAAATATTTATTATTTATCCATTTATTAGTTATTCATTTATTAGTTACTTATTATATATTAAATTATTATATATTATATAGTATTCAATTATTGTTAAATTATTATTTAATATTTATTTTCTATATATTATATATTATTATTACATAATATTTGTTATTACTTATAACTTATATAATATTTAATATTTAATATTTAATTATTTTTATTATCAATTTAGTATTAATGTATTGTTTATTTATTATCTATTTATCTATTTGTTATTTTTCTATTTTCTACTTATTTATTATTTATTATATTGATTTTTAATATATTTACTACTTATTTATTTTATATAGATTTATTTCCCATTATTAATTTATTATTTTTCATTATTTATTTATTATTTTTCATTTTTTATATATTTATTATTATTTTATTAATAACTTACTAATAATTTATTATTTACATATTATTTTTATTTCTTTATTTCTTATTTATTTTATAGAAATTATTTATTTATAATTTATTAATTCATCATCAATTTATTATTATTTTTTATTTCATTCAAATTTACTACTATTTATTTTTAATTTAGCATTTATGTATTTATTCTTTGGTTATTATTTATTATTTATTATAATTTATTATTATTCATCATTTATTTATTTTTATTATTTATTGATTATTTATTGATTATTTATTTATCTACAATTTATTTAATATTTATTTAAGTATCATTTATTTATTATTTATTATTTATTTAGTATTTCTTTCTTTCTTTTTTACATATTATTTATTTTCATTTATTATTATTAATTTTTCATTTCTATATTTAGTATTTAAAATTTATTTATTTATAATGTATTTATTATTTATTTAATATTTATGTATTTATGTATTTATGTATTATTTATATTTTATCAATTATTTATTATTTATTAATTATTATTATTTTTTATTATATTTTATTATATATTTATTATTTATTGATTATTTATTATTTAATTATTATTTATTAATTACTTATTATTTATTTAATATTTAATTATTATTTATTAGGTATTTATCACTTCTTTATTATTTATTTATTTATTATTTATTTATTAGTTGTTATGAGTTATTATTGATTTATTTTAATTATTAATTGATTATTTGTTATTGATTATTTATTTTTTTAATTAATATTTAATATTTATTTATATATTACATATTACATATTTATTTCATTTATATTTATTTATGATTTACGATTTATAAAATATTTACTAATTTATTATTAATTTATTACTTATTTATTATATATTTATTTTTTATTGTTCTTTAATATCGTTATTTGTTTTTTATCTGCATTTATATTTATATATCTTTATATTACATACTTTTTACTCACCATGTGAAGAGTTTGTTGGTGTTGTAAAGTCTTTGTAGAATTGCCAAGAGGTAAGAGATTCAAATCTCTCACAGCACATATATATGCTAGATGTATGCATGACATATGCATGCATGGTGGGATAAATAAGTAATAAGTAACAAATAATAATAATAGAAATAATAAATAAATAAATAAGTAAATAAATAATAATTAATTAATTACATAAATAAATAAAAAAACGCCGCTAAACAAAACACAACTACAATAAAAACCGCCGCAAAAAAACCCTGTGAAATGATCCATGACACCCAAATATGCTGTGATTTTAGAAAGCACCGTGTATCATCTAGCAATGGTTTAAACAAAAACTACATCTAAAAAAACCATCATGGAACACCATTTTCTCTGTAGTTTTTTTAAGTCCATACATTGACTTCTTTAATTTACATACCATGTATTGCTTTCCTTCAATGAAAAAACTCGTTGGTTGATCCATGTATACATCATCCTCTAAGTTTCCATTTAGAAAGGTTGTTTTAACATCTTTTTTATTTAACTTTAAATCATATTGAGCTACCTATGCCACACTACTGCTGAAAGAATATTTATAATGAATTAGTGAGAATGTTTCCTTATATTCTATAGCATCATGCTAAGTGAAACATTTAGAAACCAGTCTATCCTTGTAACATTCCGGGTTACCAAGAGAGTCACTTTTTCTTTTGAAGACCCATTTACATATAACTCTCCTTAATTATTCATTCAATTTCACAAGGTCCCATACTTTATTTTTTTCCATGGAATTCAAATTACATTCCATGGAATCTTACGATTTATCAGAATTATCATAATTTATGTCTTGAGAATATGATACTAGATCTTTATCAATTTCAAAATCACTTTTTATTTCATGCTGATAGACCACATAGTCATTATAAGTAGCTGGCCTTTTTTTATTTGGGATCTTAATTAAACTATTTCAAATTTTTTTTAACCATTTATTCATTTCGAATTGAGAAAAAATTCTGTTGTTGTTCAACATGATTATTTTGCTATGCAATAATTTTAGGAACAACAACATTTGATGTTTCAGTACAAGAAAATGAAACATGAATTATAAATTCTTTATTTTCCACATTTTGTGGAACTTCACTCCCACTAGATCCACCATTCTCAATTAATGTAGCATTTATAGTTTCAAGAATTCTCATACTGTGGTATGAGAAATAAAATATATACCCCTTTAATATCTCTGGATAACCACTGAAATATCCACTGATTTTTCTTGCATCTAATTTTTGTTATTTTGGATAATATGTTCTTATTTCTGCTTGAAAATTGCATGCGTGATGGTGTCTCGGACTAGGTTTCCTACCCGTCCAAAGTTTAAAAGGAGTCTTTGGAATAGCTTTATTAGGAACCCTATTCAATAAATACAAAACAATTTTTAAAGCATAATTTGACTATGATAAGTGTAAATAAGAATTACTTAACTTACTTCTAACCATGTTCATTAATGTTCTATTATGCATTTCTACTACACCATTTTGTTGTGGTGTACCTCACATATTTTATTTTTCACATATACCAAGAATTTCTAGAAACATTTCAAATAGACCTGGGTTTTACACTTCCATCAAAACTTCCATGATATTCACCACCCTTATTAGAACTTATTACCTTCATCTTTTTACCTAATTTCTAGTCAAATTCATTTACCCAAATTTCCAAGGCATTAAGTGATTAAAATTTCTCATGTAATAAATATAAATATCCCTAATGTGAAAATTCATCAATAATGATGATAAAATATTTTTCTTTACTGAAATATTTGATATCAAAAGGTCCACATATATCAGTATGTATGATATTAAGGAGTTGAGAACTTTTGGTGGAAAATTTCTTTGTGTGTTATATTTTTTTCCATTAATACAATCTATAAAAAAATTTAGGTATTTAAATTTCAAATTTGGAAGGATTTTAATTCAAATCAATTTCTCCGATCTTTCTTTGGAAATTTTACCATGAAATTTATTCCATAAATTACCAGACTTTTCATTTACTAAACCATGATTATCACTAAAATTATGTTGTAAGGTCATAAGTATTTCAACATACAAATTATAAATTATAGTTTATATAAACCACCATAAAATAAACAATATCCAATCATGAGTGTATGGTTAGAAAAACTAAAATATGAATTACCAAAATTAAAAGTGTATATATTATAATCATGTTTTGATAATGAAATAAAATTCCTAGATATACTAGCTACATAAGAGGTTTCACATAAATCCAAACTATATCAATTGTCAATTATCATATGGTAAGTCCCAAATGCTTCCACTATAACCTTCAGTCTAATCACCATGAAAATATACTTTTCATTTGGACTTGTGATTTGTGTTGAAAGGAATCCCTATATTGTATTGGAAACAAGATTCATGAAACTATAATTAGTCCACCAATTATTATTATAACTTCAGCTAAGTTTTATTCATAACATGTATATGAATTTTTCTTAACTTTCCTTTCAAACCAAACCATTTGTTTAAGGAAATTATTTTGGAAATGTCCAACATTCCCATAGAAATAGAATTTATATCTATTTAAATTTTTCTAGTTCTTTCAGAGGACTCATTAACTTTTAGTGGCCCAATTCCCTTTCCATACTTTTTTATACCATACTTCATTCCTCCTAAATGATTCACATAATGGACAGAGTGGATTCTTTGACTCTTTAAACAAGTTTCCTATTGAATTAGCTTACTGTGCAGTTCACACACATTCTATTTATCTTTAATGGTGTTTTAGTTCATTTGAAATGGTCCATACTAAGATGGTAATGAGTTTAGGACAAATTGTTCACAGAAAATTTCATCTAATTTCATTCCAAAAGATTTAACTCTTGTTGCAATATATTTCATTTCAATGACATGCTCATGCATTGCATGAGAACCATCAAAATTCATGGAATTAAATACAATAATTAATGTACTGGTAATAAGTTTTTTAGATGTTTGAGAATGGTCTCCCGCATATTTCATATATTTTTAGCACATTCAGTTTTTTTAGTAACCAGACTTGATGTTACTTTCTATGCTCATTCAAAATAACATCAAACTTAACCGGTTCAATCTTTCCCATGTTTCATAATATTTTTTATCATCATCTATATTAGCATCTATAATTTTAGTAGTATTCTCTAAAAGGAGTGATAAATCAAGATCCAATACACCATGGTGAAATAGGATTTTCTCACTCCAATCAGAGAAATTTAGTTCAGTAAAGATCAGAACAGTTGTTGCATGTGAGTGAAATGATGATGGAGAGCTAACTGCAATAAATACATTCTTAAAATTAATTCTATGAATAATAATAATAATAATATATATATTTATACAAATTATTTAACTTAAAATTTTTATTATCATTCTCCTTCGGGTGATACAATAATACACAATCATAATTGATACTAATTAAATAAAATTTATTTGGGAATAAATATATTCCTAAATTATATTTATTTATTAACTTTAGATATAAAAAAATAAATCTCATATATATATATATATTCAACAATTATATTTATAAATTATAAGAATATGAACATTTTCTTGGGGAAATTAATAAATATCTCATAATAATGAATTTTATTTACACATAAAATATCACAATAGTGTCAAATTTATGAGTAATCAATATATTTTATTTTCAAAATAATTTTTTAAAAGTTTTAACATTATTATTTGACCACTTTTGTGATTAAAAAATCTCAAATGATACTATTCCAAATATAAAACATCATAACATGACATAATTATAAATAATTTTAGTAAAAAAATCTAATTTTTTTTGTTAATTATTTCATTAATTGGGTTGGGATAAAATTTATAACTCCAATAATTATTTCAAATAATGGATATCATTTTTTTAATTAATTGTAAATTTATCTGATTTAATATGTACTAATAACAATAAAAAATTCAAATTCTAAAATCATATGGAGAGAGTTATCCCATTGGGATTAAAATAAAATTATAGAACATATAAAATAAATATTCACAACATACTCATTATTCAAAAAAAGCATAGTGTCTTCGAATTTATAAAAAGAAACTGTATAGTGGATTATCAAAATATTATTATTAAAATATATTTCATCAAAAATAAAACCATTTTAAATATAATAATAAAACTCTCCATTTAAGAAATGCATTACTTTCTTTATAATTGATTATGAATAAAATAACATGATTACTTGATCCATTATTATAAAAATTCATTGAAAGTAACAAAAAATCCATAAAATCCATTATGTTAACCTTCATGAATGAAATATTTATTCTAAATTCTAAATTTAATGAAACATATAATAAAATTAATGTAACATACCAGGTATTTAGAGCGTGTCAAAATCCTCGAATGTTTTGATATTTTAGAGTTTGGTGGGTGTGCCAACTTCCTTCTTGATCATCTAAACATAGTTTTGAGTTTTTATTTAATCCAAAACCTTATTGTTTGTTGGGTTTAGAGGGTTAAAAAATTCCTAGGTTGTTTGGATGGGTTTCTTATGCGTCAGTGGCCCGAAGGCCCATTTTTGGGGAAGTGTAGGCTGAGGAGTATGATCAGATTTAACCGTACAACCTCCTAGTGCAAACAATTTGCCCTCATTTTTCACTGAGCATGGTTTGGAAAACTATGTTAGATGAGTTTTAGTACCATATCTCACCCTCTTCATTATTTTCAAAGGTAATTCACAAGACATGCACATTATTAGAGAAAATCAAGTACAATGATCATGGGTAGTTAGATTTGGGCCGTATCCTCAGACTATAGCATTCACGATTTGCACACAGTTAGGGAAAACCACGTGGGATAATAATTCAGGGCTTTGATCCAAAGTAGCAAGAGGAGTGTGGTTTCTGAATTGTTTGAAAAACCATGCGAGCTAACCATACAACTCATTAAAGGGGTAAAATTTTCCTTTTACCTTACTCCTATAAACCTATAATTCTTCTTTATTCATCCTCTATGGGTCACACAATACAAGTATAAACCCTCTTTCTCCAACTCCACTTAGATTTCAGCTACCTACTTCATCTATCCTCTGTTCGACGATCCATTGGTTGTGTTGGATCCATATCGTTAAGTCTCTCCATCATCTTGTGACATTTATTATTTGATCTCACCTCATGAACCACTAAATATGTTAGATTCGTTTCCCCCTATTTTTAGGGCATTCATTGGAAATGTAGATTTCTTCCAAATTATGAAGAGTTAGAGGATAATATAAATTGTGACTATGTTTATGACTCCAAGGTAGGTGATGTGAACTTTTCATTGTGATTTCATAAGTGTTTTTGGGGTATGGATTTTAGCACATCAATTTGCTGACTAATTTATACATATTCAATTTAATGGTTACATTTAATTAATTAAATTGTTCCATTTGAGATGCCTATGGGAATGCTTTCACCAGGCTACAAGTGGGTTGATTCGTACAAGAGGCTTTGGACCTTGGGCATTTAGGTTGTGGTGTGTTCTATATATTTTCCAAACAGAACTGTTTTATTGAATTTGATATATCCAATTAAATTATGATGGATTGTTATATAAATGTGAGTTTCTTGTAATATTCTACTAATATCCATGGTATCATAATGGGCTCGTCCTGAGGATTGAGATACTGATGTCTATATGTATGAGGTAATATGATCATCATTCAAGGAAAGGTCCAGGATATATACTTTATGAGTGATATTTATCACTGGTTGGATGAAACAGTCATAGTTGAGGTGAAAATGTTACGAGGGAAGGGAAAGGATCATGGAATGATGGATGGAATGACCATTGGATTGAGTGATGAAGTCAAAGGGGTATGAGGTGTCGAAGTTGGTGTGACTTAGGTTTTATTTGGAAATTTTTTCTCACCTATGTTGGCCAAAGCATGGTTTTAGTGATGTACACACATGTTGACTCAGTGATAAGGTGGTTTTGACCACTCGTGTGGGTAGAGGCCTCTGGTAGCTGTGACATAGGTAAACAGATGGGGTTACTTACCATAGAAAGCCACCAGGATGGTGAGAAGCCATCATAGTATAGCATTGAGGCTGTTGATTGGGCATTGGGTCTTTCAATACTTGAGGACATTGGGATAAGATCAATTTGAATGATGGGAATTAATGTTTTATGGGACATTGGTTGTTAATCTGACATTGGTTACTTTTAAGGATATATATCATTGCACCTCTCAATGTAGTTCTTAGAGCTAACAAGTTCTTTTGAACAAGGGTTGAAGAGACTATGTCCTTTTATTGGGTATTCCATTGGGACGTTGCTTAATTGGTTGATGTAATGAGTTGTTGATTGATAATTATAGGTGGAGCCTAAGGGTCCACCTGGGAATATTTGACATCAGAGGATTCCTTGATCCATGCGATAAGGATCCCCTCCTCTTCAACTATTCTAGCAATGGCTAAAGCAGGTGATAGGTTCCTGGTGGCTGTCGAGCACCAGGGAAGCTTGTATTTATTTTAATTATGTGAGTTTCATTTCCTTATTTTTATTTCAAACTTAATAGATAAAAAACATAATGTATTCACACATGGGTGGAAGCCTACAGAGACTAGTTATCACACCATATAAGGGTTATTCAGGACGCATGTAGACTTTATATTTTTGCATTCAGGTAAAGGATTGGGTTCAGGAGCTAGATCCTAGTGGTTGTTTAGCATGGGATACTAGGAAAGAGAATATTAGTTATTACCTTACCCAGATTTTCAATTTTTTGTTTTCCATTCTGTTTCAGCAAGCTTATATGTATGTATGTACAATGGTCAGCCATTGGTGACCCCTTTTGCATATTTTATTTTATGACCTATATCAGACGCATGTTTTGTTTTAAATTATAAAAATGTAATGTTTACTTTCTTATTTATTTCCACTTTTGTTGTTGTTTAGTTTCCACTATTGTCTATGATTTCTTATGATTATTAAATTGGTAGTTTGCTGGTTCGAGTCTTCATAGTCTTTTCTTCTGATGCGTATTATATATTTACTTGAAAAATTATATCAACATTACCAGACAGTACATTCTCCCTACTATCACTTCTTTCACACCATTGTAGCTAGTTGAAACCCTTTGGAATATGAGTAAGTGCACATAAGGCCAGTGGGACTCAGCTTGGAAGCACTGTTTGGGTGGCTAAGTAGGTCAAGGCACAAAAAATGGTATTAGAGTAGTTCTTGACTAGGAACTAGTTACAGTGTTCAGTTGGATACTAATGATATCAAAAGATTTTATTTTATTTTTTGTCTTACTGTTTGGGATATTGTATACTGGACATAAGTATGTTGTCGGAATTAGGTTTAGAAATTGTGTTTGGTTTCTTACATCCCCATTCACGGGAGATAGACGAAGTTTCTAGTTGAGGGAATTTTTGTTATGTTGTTACATGTTTTATAGTTTACATGATTTCCACCTTGAGTAGTGCACTTGGAATGTAGTTGTTAATTGTGATGAAATGTGATCCTTAGAATGGTATGACAAGGAAGGAGATAATAGACCCTTGGCCCGGTATGGAAAGGGGGTGTGGGCTACGCATGTTTATTCTTTTAATTAGGCATGTAGTAGGATGTGATATATGAGTGTGTGTGTGTGCATTTCCTATGATAATATTCTGGTAATATATGATGTGAAATATATGTAGATATGGGCTTGGATATTATAGGAGCAATATGGTGTGATGAAATGTGGTGATATTGATCACCAGGTTTGGCGATGTCATTTTCAGTTTGAGATGACACATTTCGTCAGGACGGGCATGGCCTGAGGCATGTTTTATACTTGGATCCGGTATGGGTGGGTAAGAAAGCCATGCGGTCGGGATGCCATGTAGCATGGTTAATATGGGTAAGGGTAAGGGTAGAGATATCATTCTTCATGTTACTATTTTACCTAGTTATATATATATATATATATATATATATCTGTGTGTGTGTTATCTGGGTTATCTGTGAAAGTAATGATATTCAGTGGGCTTCCACCTAGACGAGATCCAATGGAGCATTAATTGGATGGTGAAGGTGTTCTAGAGGAAAACACGTAGGTTTAGACCCCTCAGGTTCAAGAAGATCATGAGTCATTGGTACATGCTCAGGTTCATGTGGGGATGCCACCAGATTTAAAAACTTCTAGGTCATCTCTTGAGGAGAAGATCAGAGCGATTAGGGTATGATTTATCCATTGGATTGACATGGGAGTTTAGGGATTATAGACTTCAAAGGTGTATCTAATGTGAGAGTTATAGTCTCAGCACTATCCACTATTTTAAGTTGAGGTTGGACCACTGGTAGCTGAGAACTTGATATAATTGATGAAGATGATATTTGAGTAGCTTGAGATGACTCTTGGGAAAATGGTGAAGATGGAAACCTACATGCTTAGAGGAACAGCTAAGCACTGGTGGGACATACATGTTCAATCTATCCAGATATGAGGGACTATCCTGAAAGGTCTTTGAGGCTAGTTTTTTTGAGCAGTTCTTCCATGAGATGCTAAGGGTATAGAGAGCATGGGAGTTCTTGAGCCTTCAGTAGGGTGAAATGTCCTTCATGGTCTATGTAGAGACATTCACTGAGTTGTCATGCTTCACACCCGGTATGGTGAGCAACAAAACCTTAGTGGGGAGTCATTTTGAAGATTTTTTATGAAATTACATTTGGGTGTAGGTGAACATTGTAAGGTTGCAGTGATTCTCATAGGTGGTGAATCTTGCACTCATAACTGAGGGAAAAATGATAGACCATTCGTATCCCAGTCGGAGGATAACTTCTGGTGACATTAGTGGTAATGCATTATATGGAAGGAATCAAGAATGAGATGAGTTCTAGTAAAAATGTTAGGCCAATGACTCAGATAGACCACCTAGGAGTGGGTGTTCGATGGTGTGATTCTAGTGCGGGTAGCCAATACATGATCAAACTTAGTGTGAGAGGCCTCCAAAGTGAAGTTCCCAATAAGGATCTAAGTATCACTAAGAGGGGGAGGGGGAATCATTGATGTATTTTTATTTTTATGTTTCCTTTTCTTGAACAACCTTTGCCTCCTGTTAAAGAGTTTCCTCTCTGTTGGACACACACCACCACATGAACTCATAATTTACATGGTTCACTACTCAACAAGAGTAGCTACGTCCTTGGTATGGTATAAAAATAATCTAGTACCACACAATCCACTAGAAAACAATCCTTTTATGTGGAATACAACGATTATGATATACCCTTACACTCGTGTAGCACTTGGAAAAAAATCCAAAAGTGTGTGTTCACCCTCTTAGCACAAATAAAGAATTATAGTATTTTAGTGCTTCTTTATAATTGAACATGTGTATTCTCTGAAAAACAAATATTCAATTTCTTACCCATAAGATGATAAGAACTATATTTTTCTCAAATGAATACATGTGAAGACCATTAATATTTTTTTCACCCTTTTAGGTGTCTTGTACGCAACGTTTATTCCACGCACGCAGGATTTGACTTTTTTTGTGAAACACCTCTTACAAGAAACTTCAATCTTGCATACAACTTCTTCTTCTTGTGTGAAATTCTATTTATTTCATGCACTATCCTTTTCTTAATATTTTTCTACACCTCAAAGTTCAGTATTTCTCTATGTGTCAAGAAAACACAATGTGAGGGAGTCAACTATTATTTATAGACCTCTTCGACCCCTGCGTGCAAAAATCCCAATGTGTTGCGCAAGATCCTGACATGTTGCGCAAAACCGCATTTGACGTTGCATTAGGTGCGTAAGCCCCTTTCGTGCCAACCTCATATTTCACACACATCATGCCTTTTTCATTTTGAGAATTTTGGACCTCAAATCATGCATTGTGTGCAAAACCTCATTTGACATCGCATTGGGAGTGTAAGTCTCTTTCGCACCGACCTCATCTTTCGTGAACTTCTTGCATCTTTCGTGCACTTCATGCCTTTTCAATTTTTTTAATGTTCGGATAATGGAACTCTACTTGTGCGGAATATACCAAGACATCTTCAAACTTGTGTGCAACATCCTTTTCCAAAAATACATTTCTTCATCTCCCAATTTTCAGGCCCTAAATTTTGGCCAACACTGGAAAACGACGCCACCTTAAAACGTTCTTTTGTGCTGGCTCCAATTTGTATGTTCCTTTTTCATTTCTCTCTTAACTGCATTCCATAACCATTATTCATCTTTAATCATGAAATCCACTATTGTGATATATATCATTTGATATAACAACTTTTTCATCATCATATTTCCTATATAAAGTACTATAACTTCCCATTCTTCCACTATCATCTTTCCTTCCAATAAAAACTATATATGAATGGAAGTAACTTTACTCCCCCATTCCTTCATAAGGCTTACATCATAAGTTCTCTTAACTTATGATATTTTTGAAATAAAAATCAGCAAAACATCTTCTAATATTCAACTCCATTACAAAGTGAATTGATTTATCTTCTTTCACAACAAAATACAGCACTCTGTAATATCAAACTCTTCTTGCTTCCTTATCCATCCAACTTGGTCCCAAAAAAAGAGTGTCATGCATGTGGACATGTCAGTAATCTTAAGAGTTTCTCCATTAATTCATCTTGGATTTCCAATAGTTAGGGACCAGGGCAGACTCAGGGTTCTAAGGTCAGAATGGGAGTTGTACTAGGTCAGGGTAACCATGTTTTAGCTATTTGTAATGGTCATGGTAGATGAAATTGAACCAAGAAGTGGCTTCAGTAGCCGGTGGTTGGTGTAGCACTTCAGGGAGTATAAGCTTCAGGAAATTTAGAATCAAACTAGTTTCATTGCATGGAGCTGTTAGGTGCTGAACAAGATGGTGAGTCAGTGATGGTCAAAGGTACTCCATGGGCATGGCCAGGGTTCTCCTATTCCTTAATAAGACAATTACTTTTTTAGGTATATCCATTTTAGGTACATGAGTTCCATGGGGTGTGTTTATTGACTAACCAAATGCTGGTTAGTAGGTTGGACCTAGTTTGAGTTATATATATATATATATATATATATATATGCACGAGGTTCATGGAACCAGGAATTCTGTGTGAGAATTGTTGGATGCGTGATGATTAAGGTGTGTTGGTATTAGGGAATCGAGGAAGTGTAAGTTACATGAGGTGTGTTGGATTATGGGAATCATTATTATTTAGTACTTATTATGGTGTGAAGCAACGACACTGATTTGAGATTTTGGTGAGATGTGAAACATCATTAGTTTTATGTGTAACAAGGGAATGAGGCGGGCACTGATGTGGTTTGGGGTTCAAACTGGTATCGGGTATGAAATGGGAGAGCCTAATGAGGTGAAGGAGTGATGATGCATGATGGGAGGATGTTTGAGTCTTGGTATGGTCAATGGAACATTATTTTGTTTATGTTTTGGGTCAGGATGTGACCGGGGTAGGTAACTCCTATGGAGGGGAGACCCTTTAGGTAGTTTACATATTCCCTTGTTATCTAGGTAGTCAAGGATAGTTTGAATGAGATGGGTATGTTTGGTACCATCTCATCATTATATTTGATAGCTTTAGGTTGATCTATGTTAATGTGGGAGGATTGTAACTTCCCAGGTTTTTAGAGCGGGTCAAAATCCTCACCCATTTTGATGTTTTAGAGTTTGGTGGGCGTGACAACTTATATATTTATCATCAAAACCTAATTTCAAGTTTTTATTTAATTTAAATCCATATTTTGGATGGGTTTGGTGGATTGGAAAATGAAACGGGTCTTTGAGTGGGTTTAAGGTGCATTGGAGGACCAAAGGACCAGTTTTAGGGAAGTGCAGGCTGAGGCCCACAGTTATATTTAACCATGCGGCATCCAAGTGTAAATTGTGCACCCACATTTTTCACTAACAATGGTTTGGAAAATCATGCAAGATGGGGCACATGGCCTGGTGTAAACCTATACAATTTTTGTAGAGGGAATTCGCATGGATTGCACTTGATTTAAGGAATACTGTGATAAAACCTCATGGGTAGTTCCATTTGGAAAGTATCCTCACATTGTAGAATGAATGGTATGAACAATGTTAGGGAAAACCATGTGAGGATTGGCTCTTAAGGAGAAAGACCTGCACAGTTGCTGCACCATTTAGAAAACTGTGTGACCTAACTGTGTAGATTATTAAAGGAATGAAATGAACTTTTCACTTCCTCATATAATACTAAAATTATACTTTCGTCTTCCTCTATAGGTTTCACACAGTAAGGAGGAAACCTCTTACTCTTCCCCTTGGATTTGAGCAACCTCATTCATACGACATCTGTTAGTCAATCTTTGGGTTGCGTTGGATAGGTATTAGTAAGGCTCTCCTTCCTCTTTAGTCTTTTCTTCTTTGATCTCACCCATGGGCCACTAAATTCATTCAAGACATTTGTTCATATTTTCAGGTAATTAATCAGAAGAATCAATTTATTTCAAATAAGTTAGAGTTAGAGGTTAATATCAAACGTTCATATATTTTCGAATCCATGAAAAAATGTGTATACATTTATTTGTGATTTTTCAGAGTGTTTTGGTGACGTGGATTTTAGCATGAAGATTTGTCGACAGAGTAAGGAAAAATCAATTTCAGGGTTTCTTTTAATTATTTAAATTGAACCATGTGATATGCCTATGGGTATTCTTGCATGAGACTACAAGTGGTCTGTGCTGTGAGAGAGGTGTAATTTAGGAATTTAGGATTGTTCTTTTTCTTTATTTTTTTAAACTAAAATATTTTATTTAATATGAACTATTAAACTCAATTATAATGATTTTTTATATGAATTTTAATTTCTTGTAATATTCTACTGAGATCCATGGTATCATGATAAGATCATCTCAAGGATTGAGATAGCGATGGATAAATATTTGAGACGATATGATTTTCATGTTGGGAACGTACAATGTTATATACTTTCTGAGTCCTGATGATCACTAGTTGGATGAATCAGTCATCATTGAGGTGAAATGATCATCAGGGAAGGTAAAGGATCATGGAATATTGGATGGCATGGCCATTGGATTGAGTGATTTGGTCATAGGGGCACGAGGTTCCAAATATGGTGTGGCTTAGGTTCTATTTGGTGGTTGTCTCTTGTCCATGTTGTCCAAAGCAATGTTTGGAGTCGTGTGAACATAGGTTGACTCAATTATGAGTTTTTTTGAAAACTCATATGGGTAGAGGTCTCTAATATTTGCGGCTTTGGTAAACTAATGGGGGTGAATGTTGTATAATTCTACAGGTATGGTGAAGAGCCATCAGAGGATAGCATTGAAGTAATTGGTTGGGGGATGGGGCTCACAATTTTTTAGGCCATTAAGCTAGGATCATTATGGAATTTGAGAATCATCATTCCTCAAGATGAATGTTGTTGAGACAACAATGGTTACTTTTGAGGACAGAAATCACAATACCTCTAGATGTTGGTCTTAGAGCTAACGAGTGCTTTTGAGCAAGGGTCCAAGGGACCATATCCTTTGTTTCAGTGTGCCTTCAGGACACTAGTTACTTAGTTGATGGCATGAGGTATTGAGTGAAATTTGGTGGTGGAACCTAAGGGTCCACCTGGGGATATTTGACACCATATGATGCCTTGATCCATGATTTAAGGATCCTATCCTCCTCAGTTATTCTAGTGGTGGACAACGCTGGTGATAGCTTCCGTGATGCTTTCTAGCACCAGTGAAGTTTGTGTTTGTTTTAATTTTATGTGTTTCCTTTCTTTATTTTTATTTCACACCTAACTGGTCATAAAATGTAAGGTACACACACATGGGTAGATTCCTAATAAGAATCGTTCTTACAACCTACACGGGCCCTTCAGGTTGCGTCTATTCTTTATGGTTTTTCAATTAGGTTAAGGTATGTGTTTAAGAGATACATCTTAGGGGTTGTTTAGAATGGGATAAAAGGTAAGGGACCATTTTTTCTTTCCATAGAAGGAGTTTACCTTTCTAGTTTTTCTTTCTGTTTTATCATGCTTATATGTATATATGTACCGTGGTAAGCCATTAGAAAACCCATTAGGATATTGTATTTGCATTACCTATATTGGATTAATGTTTTTTTAGATTCTATAAATGAAATTTTGACTGGTTTATTTATTTCTATTTCTATTTTTGTTTAGTTTAAACTATTTATTGTGATTGTTTTTGCTTCCACCATTTTGGGTAACAGGTTAGATTCTTCTTAGTCTTTTCTTCTTCTTATTATTATATATATACTTGGACCGTCATATTAAAATCAATATAGGGTATATTCTCACCAATATCACTCCTTTCACACCCTCACTACTAGTTGAAAAAATTTATCATATGGGGAGGCATACCTAAAGCTAGTGGAACTTGGCCCCGACGCACTGTTCGGGTGGCTAATTAGGTTGAGGCACTCTATTTATATATGAAAAAACTCATATTTTCTAAACAATATTTGATAACACATGTAAATTAATTTCATTTATTTTCGGATCTTTAAAATATTTATTTATCACATATCTAGATAAATAAAATTCAAAATAAAAAAATACCTTGATCCATTCAACCTTATGGATTTGTGCCTTGATGAATTTTTACCACTTAAAAGGATTTCTATCATTTTCTAATTCTCTCTTCTATAGTGGTTTTGATTGTGTTTACCAAAATCACGGTTGATACTTAATTGTCAAGTAAAAGACTGTTTAAATAGGCATAAAATAGTTTTTCATTAGTGATTTTTACTTAACTTTCAAATTCCATTAATTTGATAGAAATATAGCTCAATATCCCATTATAATATTATTAAACATAATATCCATGAGTTATTCCAACACAGTGATGGTGGCATCATACATGGAACTAATAGTACTACAAAAATGTTCTAATGGTACCATATGTAGTAGCTATAGAAAAATACTTCGAATAATGATATCAATCATTTGCTACCATCAGTTAAAAAAATGTCTGCTTCCATTAGTTATAAAATACATAACCATTACAAATCAGAACAACATTAAAGGTATTTATTTTTTAATTTTCGAAAATTATTGAAATATTTAATTATTTTTTTAATTTATAAAATAATTATATTTGTTAAAAAAATATTATTATACAATTTATTTATTATTTTGTGCATAAATTATTTATTCAAAAACACATGTGTAGTATATGTGTAATGATGATCTCTTTTAGTGATTTTTTGATATTTTAATAAATTGAAAGTTCATTTAATTTATACTTTTATATTTTTATATCATTAGAAAGTATATATATATTTTATCAACTATATTAGAAGTTTTTTAATAGGAAAATATCATAGAAATATTTATAGAATTAATAAGTTATATATTATTCATTCAATATTCAGTTTTGATCTATTTTTTATTGGTAATTTGGTGTAAATTTGTGTGAGTGGTTTTTATTGTTTTCCTTATTTGAAACAAAGTCATATGTACTGATGAAAACATTGTATTATTTATTATTTAGATCAATCCAGTAATTAGAGTGCACCAAAATTATTCATTGATTATTCAAAAAAATTAAATAGGTAAAAAAATATGTCCATATATTTTTTTTATTTCTAACCATTGAATGGTGGTGATGAGTATAGGAAACTACCACATAATGATAATCAAAGGATCTTGATTGCTGTTAGTGATTTTGAAATAATAAGACAACTACATGTAATGAGAGACTGACTGAACAGAAGACTAAGATCTTTTACAACTAATGATTCATTGTTGCTATCAAAACGTTTCTTCAATATTTGAATCTGTACTACTGAAGTGGTTTGATATCATCATCAGAATCAACATCAACATAATTTTCTCATATATTTTAACAACTATTTGGGTTTTATTTGTTAATTATTTTATTCTTACATTTGTTTTAAAGACTCTATTTATACTTTTCCCATTGAAAAGAATGTCTGGTATTGGTTATTCTACAAACTAAAGAATATTTCTTGGGTTCTGACTCTAAAAAAAGTTAGGTAATATTAATTTGTGACTCCAATAAAAATTATGGTTTTTTGTGCATCTTAGTATTGTAAAAGTTTGGATATGTAAATATATTATCACACCTTTAAAAGCGAGTTTTTCATATTTAGTACTAATATTCTCACCAAGTAGATATTATTGAATAATAGATTAGAATCTTGGTGATTTGAGCTACTATAAAAAAATGTGTTCTTATTTTATTTCTCCTACATTATATTATGAACACTGCACTACATTATTACTTTATTAAATATTAAAACTCATATTTATTATTTAAGTTAAAATTTTTAAAGGACTATTCACACTGATCTAGTCTATTATTCCCATCTACCTGGTACAAAAAATTAGTATTAGAATAAATCCATTATAATATAGGTTTTGTTTTTTTTTCATTTAAATTTTAACTATCATGGTAAACTGAATACCCTAGAACCAACTATCTAAGGAATAAGGTTCTTGAATATTGAAGGTATTAATGAAAATGATGGGCAGATACCATAAAAGCCCTAATTTTTTATGGAATTTGTTATATGTATTGGAAAAACAGAATGGAAGCATACCTGAATTAGTTAAGTGGGGATCATTGGAAAATACTACAGAAACTATATAACTTACTTGAAGCTGATCCATAGACACTTGAAAGTAACGATATGGAAAAGATTTTTTTTAACTATAAAGTAAAGAATATTTCATACCATGTTATATGTAGTAGAATGTATAGCTATATTTCAGACAATAAGACAAGTCACAACATTTATAAAATTCTATAAGTTACTCATTATGGGATAGAGAAGCTTAGAATAATCAACCTATGAATGCTTTGAGTATAATGGAAAGATTTCAATAAGTGAGAAGATGAGTCAGTGAAATAGATGTTTCACTAGATTAAAAGTATTACAAATTTAATGAGTGCATTTGGTGAAACATTGGGGAATATTTCTATATCTGAAATAGTATTGAGATAATTACCAAAAAATGTCATGAATATAAATTGGTGATCGATGAAATTATAATTTTTAAATAGTATTATTTATATTAACTAATCGGTTCTTTAATGTAGTATGAAGTTGAATTGAAAAATACTTCCAATGAAGAGTATATAAAGAATAAAATTATTCATTTTAAATCTAATGTTAATGAATCCTATAATTATTATGAATTTGTGTTCCATGAATTTTATATAAATAAGGGAAATTATAGAAAGAATCTCTACAAGTTTATAAAAAATAATGGTGGTAAGAGATTGTTATAAGGAAAGAAAAAAAAGAAGTATAAAAAAGTTAATAGTAGAAATAATGATGATGTTTTAGAACTAAAAATTTACAAGTGCTATAAAAAAGGACACAACAAGACTGATTGTCCCAAACTCAAACAATCAGAGAAAGATAAAAACCAAAAGATAAAGAAGAGTCAAGTATTATTTAGAGGAAGATATTATTCAGATTGTTTTGATTCAAGAAGTGATATAGGAAGTGAATAAGAGAAAGGGAACCTTTCTTTGATGGATGAACACTATGAGATACCAGAATCATTATTTAATCAATTAATAACACTTATTAATTTTTATTAAAATGAAATCACTAAAGATGAAAAATAAACTGATCTTTGTTATAGTTCTGATTTTGATTCTATGAATTCAAATGAAAAACAAATGTATAAAAAGAACAAGTAATTAAGGAATGATAATTTTCTGGTTATTAAAAAATATATTAACATAAAAATTTTAAAAAATATGTTTTTTTAAAAATTAACAACATAAAAGTAAATGTGGAAATATAAATATCATTATTTTTTTGAAAGACGAATATAAAAATAGTTGTGAGAATGGGATATTGAAACTAAAATAATAAAACAACCAAATTAAATTATTTTTAGTTGTACATATTATTGATCTTAAAAGAAATTTTAATTTAATCTTATATGGAATGACTAAAGTTGATAATGAGTGTGTTATTCTCAAGAAAGAAAATAAAAAATTGAGAAATATAACTTCCATTTCAAATGCGAAAGTATATACTGATTTAAAATCTAATAAAAAAGAGAACATTGATTTGAAAATGGAATTTTATAATATTAAAGAAACTTTAACTATATTAGTTCAACGCAAAGATAAATATGATAAAATGATGCATACGATGGAAATAAATTATAATAGGAAATTTTTTGATTTTAAAATCATTTCAACCATGATGAATAAGACCAATTTTTCTAAAATCTCAAAAGAAAGTATTTTGAGAATAATATATTTTAAATGTATAATGTAAGAGAATTATGCCAATGAATTATCTATGATATTTAAATTATAATTTTGTCATAATAAAACAATTATAGTTAATTTCTTTTAGATAACCCACAAATGAATGTTTTAAATATATTTGAGTAAAAAATGTTCTACTACTAATATAATTGGACCCAAATTAGAATGGGTACCAAAACATTCTACGTGACTGATTAATTTTATGAAATATTCCATATATGTCTTAGAGATTAAAGGCACCTCAATAAAGGGTATTTTAGACACATGACATGTTCCATTTCAAATTTTCTATATTTTAATTCACGTGATGGAGGCCTAATCACATTTGAAGAAAATTCTAAAGAAAATAATTAAAGGTATCAGAGGGGTTGGATTTTATAAAATTATTATTACTTCAAAGGTATTATTTGTAGATGGTTTACAACACAATCTAATTAGTATATCATAGCTCCATGATGATAGATTAAATGTAATATTGGAAAATGATAAATGTATTGTTTTGAAAACTAAATTAGTTTTATTTAAAGAAAATAGAAAAAATAAAATTTATACAATTGATTTTTATGATCTAGCCAAATAGAAAGTTATGTGTTTGAATGTTTTAGAATTAGATAAATTCTTTTTGGAATAGTAATATAAGATATAAAATTTTCAGATTGTTGCACATGTTATGAAATTGTGAATTGGTACTAAAATTTTTAAAGTTAAATACAAGTTAGTATTTTGGGTCTGATTCATGTTAAAAAGGTAAGAAATATAATGAAAGATTTAAATATGTGAATAATGTTGGTACAATTAGATGTCTTGAATTACTACATATAGACTTATTTGGTCCCATAAAACATACTGGTTTAAATGGAAGGAAGTATTTATTTTTCATAGTTGATGATTATCGTTGATTATTCTAGATTTATTTTTTATCTTATTAAAGTGAAACACTATCCAAATATTTAGTTTTCTACAAAAATATGAACAATTTAAAAAATATTTCAATCATATCTATCAGAAGTGATAGAGTTATTGAATTATTTAATATATAATTTGATAATTTTTTTTGAAGACAATGGATACAACCATTGTTTTTATGCCTCTTTAAGAGCGCAAAAAAATAGCGCGATTGAAAGAAATAATATGTTAATTCAAAAAATGTATAGGGTATGAAAATGTTGATACAACTTCTCAGGTTTTAGATCGAGTTTCAATTAGTCTGTTTTTTGAGTTTTAAATCCCCAAAAAATAGCTTAATGAGTTTAAACCTAAAATTGGATATTTTAGACTATTTAGTTTCACATTTTATATTTTAAACACAAATATAATTTACCAACTTTTGAATCTAAATGTGATGAAATAATATTTTCATGTTATTCTAATAATTGAAATTAATATATATCTTTCAATTAGAGAAATTTAGTTATTAAAGAGTTTGTGCATGTTAAATCTGAAAAAATAATTATTAAAAGATGAATTTTAATTTTAAAAACACATGATAAAGAAATTAAGGAATTTTATTTTAGTGATGGTAATATTCAATTAAATGATAATAAATATGTTGTGGGGGATAAAATATTTTCTAAAAATTATTCCAAAGAGTGTAAAACTCATAAATATCATCCTCATGAAAAAATAATTCTAAATGTTTAACATGGAATACAAACTAGAAATTTTATTTTAAATTACCATGATAATTATACATTTGTTACCGACTTTGTGCCCATTAATATTGAAAATTCCTTAAATTATTTAAAATAGATTAATTATATACATGAATAATTAAATCAATTTGAGAAAATAAAGTGTGAGATTTTGTTGAATAACCAAATGATAAAAAAATAGGGACAAAGTGGATTTTCTTTGGTAATAAAAATGATGAAGCTGGAAACATGGTTAAAAATATGGTAATAATACTAACTCAATGTTATGATTAAAAATAGGGAATTGAAATTGGAGATTCTTTTCCCCTATTTCTAGGATAGAGTCTAGTATCATTTTTTAATCATTTTCTTGTTTTCACAATATAAAATTATTTCAAAAGGATTTTGAGTGTGGATTTTTAAATAGAATAATTTTTAAGGAATTTTTTTTTGAGAAACCCTATAGATGTTAAGATTAAAAATGTAAATATCTTGTTTTTAAACAGAATAAAGATTAATATGGTCTTAATAAATCTTTTAGTGTTTGAATGGAGAGATTGGATTAATTTTTATTGCAAAATGAATTTTCTAAAGGAAAGCTTTATCCTATATTGTTTATAAAAAATGTTCCAAATAATATTTTGATTTTAAAAATATTTTTTGATGATATAATATTTTTTTCATCAAATTATTCAATTTATAATTTTTTTTAAAATTATTGACTATTGATTTTGATATGATCTTAATGGTAGAGTTGATATTTTTTTGGGAGTTAAATTAATCAAAGAATAGATGGTATTTCCTTATATCAATGTATGTATGCAAAAGAAATTTTTAAAAGATTTTTCCTTGATTCAGGAATGTTTATTAAAACACCTATGAGTACAAAGTCAAAGTTGGATTTGGATGAATCTGGAAAGTTTATTGATGTTAAATTCTATAGAAGCATGATAGACAACCTACATTATTTAATGACATCAAGACCAAATATAATATTTTTAGTTTTCTTATGTGATAGATTTCAATCAAATCCAAAGGAAATTCATCCTAAAGTTGTTAATAATGCTATTAAATATACCAATGAAACTGCTAGTACAGGTTTCTTTTATTCAAATATGAATTATTTCAATTTATTATTATATCCTGACTTTGACTCTGGAGGTTGTAGGCCTGACCGAAAAAACACAATAGTTATTTGTCACTTTCTTGATAATAATTTAATTTAATAGAGTTATAAAAAATAACCATAAGTTGAATTATATACAACTGAGGTTGAGTATGTTGATGATTTTAGCTGTTATTGTAAAGTATTTGGATTAAGCAGACATTATTTGATTTTAATATTAGATTAGATAAAATTAAAATTTTCTATGATAATTATAGTGATATATATTTCAATTTCTTAAAATACTTTTCAACACTATTGAACAAATAATATAGATGTAAGATTTAATTTTTTATAGGATTATGTAAATAAATGAGCTATTAGTATAGAGTTTTTTCAAACTAATTTTTTTGTGGCATATTCACTAAACCATTAGATTATTTAAATTTTGAGAAAATGAACTTCGAACATTGTATGTTAGAAGCCTGTTTTTTAAATTTTCATAGATTGTTAAAATTAGATTTGAAAATCTAAACTATATTAATATTATATTTTCATTTATAAGGGGGGGGGGGATTTATGAATTTAAATATTATTTACTGATAATTTGTTTTTAAGACTGCTCAATTTGTCCAAAACTTGGCATTTGTAACTATTTATTATTTAAGGGGGAGAATGTTGTCGAGAAATAATATTTTTTTTACTTTTTGATAATTTTCAAAAAGGGGTATAATATTATGTGGATTGTATCAAATTTAAATAAATGTTTTGTTTTATAATTTACAAAAGAGGGAGATTGTTCGTATTTTAACATGAATAATTAATATTTAATTTATTCTTTGTGTTTTGTTAAATTATAATTACCCCACATTTATTTAAATATAAATACCTAATTTAAATTTAATTCTGTTGTGTGATATATGAATTTTGTTTTATTTTTTTGTAAAATTGAAAATTTATTTATTTTAAAATCTTTATTGAAAATCAATTAATTGTTTTATTTGAATTTTTTTTTTTAATTTTGGAATTCTGATTATTTTTTATTAATTTGATTTAAAGTGTTAATTTTAGTATTTCAAATTTTTGGTTTATAAATTTATTTTTATTGGAAATGAAAGTTTATTATAATTATTATAATTTTTTATTGGAATTTAATATATATAAAACTAAATATTGATTTTTGTGTTAATATTTTTTACATATATAAATAACATGTTATATATTTATTTGTTTAAATATTATATATATATGCTTCATTCTTCACACTACAGGGCCTAACCAGCTTCTTGCTTAGTATAAGCTCTACTTCGATGGCAGCAGGCTCATGCGTCCAAAATATCACTGGTATTGTCTCCCTCAACCAGCTTCAACACTTTGCTTGTGTGTGATCGCCTCCTTCGGTATGCCCTATTCTCACTCCCTTACTATGTTTGGTTTCTCACACGGAATCATATGAAGAGCGACTCATCTCATCCATAATAAAATAATTATATTTTTTAAACAAAATTATTATATGTTTGGTTAATTAATTTTTGGAAAAATTATTTATACAAAAAATCACATGCAGTATATGTGTAACGATGATATGTTTTAGTGTTTTTTTTGATATTTTAATAAATTGAATATTTTTTTAATTAATATTTACATATTTTTATTTATTTTTAAAATAAATATATATTCTAAAAAATATATTTTTTGATAGAAAAATATGGTGGAAGTATTTTTGAACTAATAAGTTATATATTTTTTATTCTATGTTATGTATTAATTTATTTTTATTAGTAATTTGGTGTAAGTTTATGGGAGTAGTTTTTGTTATTTCGTTTATTTTAAAAGCACTCATATGTACTAGTGATAATATTGAATGTTTTATTAATTATATTAATATAGGAATTAGGACACGTCAAAGTTATTCATTGATCATGCATGACATTTAAACCGGTACCAACATGTTTCCATATTTTTTATTCGTGATAGTTGAATGGTGATGATGAGTTTTGGAAATGAGAATCAAAGTATATTGATGATTATTGGTGATTTTTCAATAAATAAATACCACAACATGTAGTAAGATACTGAATTGACACACAACTAATATCTTATGTCACCACTGTTTCATTGGTGTGATCACAATATAGCTTAAAAATTAGAATTTATACCACTGAAGTGCTTGGAGATCATTGAGCTACATCAACTTTCACATCTTTTGTTCATATATTTTACCTTTTTTCTTGTTTTTATTTTTAAAATCATCGGCCTCTTCTATTTGTTCTAAAGATTCTGTTTATGCTTTTCCCAATCGAAAGAATGTTTGGTATTGGTTATTTTACTAACAAAAAAATGGTTCTTGGGTTACGATTCCTAAAAAAATTCTGGTCATATTAGATTGTGAATCCTCCAAAAATTCAAGTTGTCAGTGCCTCCAGTTATTATAAAAGGCAAGGTCTGTAAATAGGATATCAAACCTCTAAAAGTGAGGGTTTTATAACAGATACCAATATTTTCACTTATTAGATAAGATTGAAGAGTAGAGTAGGATCATGGTGATATTAACTAATATAAAAAAACTATGTTCATTTTTTTCCTCTATATTAAATTATGAACAATATACCACACTGTTTCTTTATTCAATATTTAATCTCCAAATGATTATTTGTGTTAAAATTTTTAAAGGAATATTCACCCCTTCTATTCCATTACTTCGATATACCTAGGACCAAAAAATTAATATAATATATCACCAATATAGATAGGAGGTAAGTAATAACAACATGGTGTAAGGTGGTGGGAAATGGGTGCTAGTGATATCGCAATAGGGGGTATGTAATGACATTCATTTGTCAGCTAAAGAGGGGTAAGGGAAAAAGTGGTAGGGTTTCATGGTTTTAGAGTGTAGATGGAAGAAGAAGTCAGGTGATGTCACATCCATTAATTATTATAAAGGTATTTTTTATTTAATTTCCATTCTTTCTTTGTTTTTGGGGTTTCCGATTCATTTTGGTGGAAATGGTGGGTTTTCAAAATTTGGGCCAAACCGTGAGCTCATTTCCATATTTAAAAATAAATTTTGTTTCTTTTATAAATCCTTCATTTTTTAACATTTTACACCCATTCCACTTCCAAAATTGAATAAACTGGTATATTAAAAGCACTATATCAATTTTCACTCCATAATAATCCATAATAATGACATATTTGCATTTTTATTAAGGTGTTGGGCCATCCTGAAATCCCATTTCCTATATTAATGTTTTTTAATTCTTTAATATCTCTTTCAGTTTTTATGCTAATTCAATGATTCCGACTCTCACCTGATCCCACTTACCCAAGGCGATCTCCTATTCTCTGCTTCCCCTCTTTGGAGCACATCTCTATTACAAATCAAGGTGATCTTTCTTAATCATTATCAAATCACCTAGATTTGAAGAGGTAAAAGTTTTCTTTCATAACTCCTTAAAATTTCACTGTTTTCCCCAAATTCAGTCCCCACTTGACCTACTATGACTCCTTCAAACCTCGATACTAGTTTTTATTACTTCAAGATTCAACTATTGGTGTATTTGGGAATATTTCTTCAAAATTGCATCAAGCAAGTGTTTCTATCTTCATTTACATCCTTCTCCTTAGGGTTTCTTCCCTCTTTCATGATGTTATAAAATTTACATAAGTTAGGGTTTGAACCTAGGGTTTTATTTGGTGTCTTTTTGGTTAAATATTTGGTTTTTAGGTTAGATTTCACTTCCTTGAGGTGTCGTGACAGTGCGGTTGATGTTCCACACCAATATTTGGGTTTCATGATTCAAAAGGTTGGTGATTCCATGTGTAATCGTTTTTTATGTGTTATCATGATTTATTTAATTATTTTTAATGTTCATAATATATTTTTCATTGTGGAAAACCCATTTTTGATGTAGTTTCTTAATCGGTTAATTCTATAGTTTCACTTTTTTTCAAATCGGGTGTTTTCCATTTGTAAACCTTGTGGTAATCTTTAGGTTGATTTTATAAAATATTAAAGTGGTTTGTTGAATATTTATTTGGTTTAAATTCTCATTTTTTAGGGTATTGGTGTGATTTTGGGTTCAAAAGAGTGTTTTGGAAAAGGTTTTTTGTGTAAAACCTTGTTTCACTCCATGAAAGTGACTTATGAAAATATGTATTTTTCATGTGTATATTTTGTGGTATAATTTGAGGTGATTTTAAAGTAATTTATAATGGTTTAATAAATGTTTAAAGGGATACCAATTCTGATTTGTAAGGGTCTTGGTGTGATTTTGGCATTGAATGGGGGTTTTGAAATGGGTTTTGTGTCCAAGACATAGTTATACCCTTTGGGATTGTTTTGTTAAATTTTTAAATGTTTTATTTGGATAAAAAAGTGGGAAAAGGGTGTATATATATTGTTTGGGTGAGTGTGTAAACCTAATATGGGTTTTTGAAATGTAATGTGGTGATTTATGATGTCAAACATTTTTATAATGTTTTATAAATTGTTGAAATGTTTTATCAAATGGAAAGAGAGGGTCGAAACTCGTTTGTGGGTTTTTTTGTGTGATTGTGATGTGGAAAATGAATTTTTTTGATGAAATAAGTATTAAGTGATGTATGTGTGGGATTTTATGTGAGTTTTAATATCATAGAAAGTTTTTATAAAAAATTTTAAAGTATTTTTCGTTGTTTTAAAGAAATGTGGAATGTGTTGTGGGCTATTTTGGTGTGAGTATGATTTCAAAAGGCATTTGAATGAAAATTGGATTGTGTAAATTATGTTATATACATGTGGGACTATTGGTGAATATGTGATGTGGAATTGGTATTTTCATGTGAAAATTATATTTCTTTACTTTTTTAAATTGTTTGATAACAAGAGGGAAACCCGGGTATCTCGGTGGGTGGACGTGTACTAGTATGTTTGTGATCCCATGGGGTTTGGCATCATTTTCATGTAGAAAGATTTATTCTTACAACACTAACTAAAATATGATGATTATGATGATTATGGACCACTAGGTTATGGGTATTTTTCGTACTAGTGGCTTTTGTGCATGAGAACAGATATTGTGATGGTTACTCTCACTGAGATACAAGGTACATGGGACCCACAATGAGCTAGTGCCTAGGGGTTACTTTTCCATTGCTTGTGAAAAATAGTTTATTTTTGATTACTGTCAGAATATGGTATGGTTGGCTTGAAAATTCATTATCATTGACATTATTTTTAAAAGTGTTGATTCCTTAAAATATCCCACTTGAAACCTGCTTTTATTTAACTTGCATCTTTTAGAAAATGTCACTAGCATTTTAAGTATTGAAAACATGCATGATTTTTATCTTTTAATGTTTCTCACATGAAATATCTTAGTGGTGGTATCCTATTGGTATTTTTCTCACACCCTACTTTCTACTTTGGGTGTAAGTAGACTTGATTTGTTTTGTCACAGGTATGGGTACAACTTTTGTGCCAATGGTTCTTGTTTTTAGCGGTCCATCATGATGTGGGTTTTTTTGGATGGATTTTGGGCGATTCCTCTCACCATGTGGAGGTTCTTAGGATGTACCTTTTGGTTTTATTCATTTGTTATAGTCTTTGAGAGTTGTCTAAAACCATGAAATTTAGTTATGAAATTTTGTAAAAGATGGTTTTGTTTGAAAAATCCAGATTGTTTTTATTGGACGTATTTGTCGTTGTATGTTTATCAACTCAAGTAAAGTGTTCCCAATTTTTGTTTTATGATACCCGAGAACCTTTTCCAGCCCATGGGGATAAGAAAAGACCTTCAGGCCTTGTCCCGAGTTGGGTTTGGTGCCGATTTTTATGGAGACCAGATTCAGTTCATGACCAAAATGGTATCAGAGGAGGTTTGATCTATTTGGGTCATGTTATTTGGTAAATAGTCGGGATAGTCTAGAGTTAGGATTTTCAGGACTTGTAATTCTGGTTATGGTTAGTTTTCCTGATCACCACACCTCGTGATGGGATTCGAGTCCCCAGGGGAAGCCGGGATTTAACTAAGTCCCTTGGTTTTCTTGGTTTGACGTTGATTAGGGGAAATGAAAAGAGAGTTGGGTTAATGGTCTCAGTGAGCTTGCAGGTCCTGGAAAGCCTTTTGGAGGTGGGGATATTCCCTAAGAACACTCTCTAATGGTGAATTTATTGGATTATGTCTTCCAACCATACGTCCAAGTAACCCACCGAAACTATTTTCTTCTTGCATTGTATTGTGTTCTTTAGTTTTAAAATTTATGAAGTATGGTTTTAAAGAAAAAATGGCATGGTTTAAAAAAAATAATGTTTTTGTGAACTTATTTTATAATAAATAGGGAATGGATTGATTTGTGAGATGGTGGAAGTAAATTTTCATAATTGTTTTGAAATGGAAAATGGTTTGTTTACACCTCTTTTGAAAGCAAAGAATTATGTTAAAGTGGTTTTGAAAATGTGTTTCAAATATAGTTTTCTAAACTGTTGAAAGGTGTTTTAATGGGATAAGTTGTTTTAAAATTAATTTTTATGACTTGAATATGAGTTTTAAATTTAATCATTGTTCCTATATTAAAATTTTTATAAGCTATAATTTGGGTGTGATTTCATTGTTAGGGGTTTTGAGAAAAAGGGGGTATTGGTTGACAGTTTTGGTTTTGAAAAGTGGAAGGATTTTTTGTTTTAAACTTCAGTATTTCTATGAGTGACCAAATGTATGAGGTTGTATGGGATGATGTATGGTTTATGGAATGACTGGGTGAGTGATGGGATGGATATGACGATGTTTCCTGATGTGGCATAGAAAAATGCATGTGTGAGGCCCATGGGGTACCATTAGTGTATACGCTAACTACTGAACCTTTTTTTCAAAGAAATTTTTTTAAAAGAAAACATGATGTCTTGATGGATAGTTTGGGATGGTGTGTATAACGTTTTTTTGAAAAAATTTTGATGTTGGGGGATGTTTAGATTCTAAGAACCCCTCTTGTTTGAATGGTGTTTTTGGTTTACGTTTTTTCATTAAAATGGGTGGAAGGGCCGATTAGTGGTCTCTCCTGAGAAATGTTCTGGGAAGCCTTTATGGTGGTTCCCCTCATATGTTTGGATCTGGTTGCAATATTTCTTGACCAATGGACCAGGTTGGTTAGGTCCTTGGGTTCTCTTGTTTGATAAGGTACTCCCCCATTAAGGGTTAGTGCACAACTGAAGTAAAATCCAGATTGTTTATCCCTTGGAAGACCCTCCCATTGATCAACGTAAGGAATATTTTTATTGAGATTTAATGATTGATTCTACACCATTTACTTTGTTTTTTATATCCTCTTGTAGTGGGAGAGTGATTGTGGAATGAAAAAAGAGACCTTACTTTCTTAAGTTACCTGATTCGTTGAATGTGGAAGTAGTTCGGGGTTGATCACGGGGATGAGTATCTGGATGGTGTCTGAGAGGGCCTCTGGGTCCTTCGTAGTATCTTCAAATCAAGGGTTTATGTTAAACCACCAGTGTGGAAAATATGTTCATGAGAGGCTATTATGGAAACTTTCTTGAATAGTGGGTTGTTTAGGTATGTTTCATGAGGTCCCTCTCTATTTATTGTTTCTATCAGACACACTGGTCATGTTCGGTGATGTCTTATGATGTCATGTGCTCGTTTTATTGTAAAGGTGAAGGTCCTAAAATCCACTAAGAGTCTTTGTTATATTATGAGTATCTCTCCCTTGTAAAAATATGAAAATCCATTATTTTAGAGGAAGTCATTTATATGCATCCTTACCTTCTGTTATTTCTCACATGAAGAAACAAGGTGTGATGTGAGTGCATATTATAATCCCTTATTTAAGTGAAATGTCGGGTTAGGGTAAAGTGAGTTTGGAATGTGTTATGTCATGGTAAATATATCAGAGATTATTGTGTAGTTGTATGTAGGACCGAAGGAAGAAGTTTCGTTTAGGGGGTTTCCAAATCCTAACTATGAGGCCGAAGATTCTTCAATCATTTGAGCTGCAGCCATAGGTCCTAGAGAGAAGCTGATGCATAGTCAGAGGAAATCCCAGGGTCGATCATACCCTTTTACAAATTCTATCCTTTGTATGAAATATTGGGATAGTTTGAACCTCTACTGTCGTCATCTTTCTTCGGTTGTTCCTATTCGTTGGAAAGAGGTGGAGGGCCTCGTGCCAATGTTACCACCCAATGTTATTATTTTCCTATTTGGTTTCCATTGAGTTTTTGGAGTATGGTTGGGAATTTGGCTATTTAGGTTAAGCACAAATTTATTTCATGGTTAGTAGTATCCATGAATTATAAAACCATTCAAGTAGAAGGATCCACATGGTTAGAGCATGGTTTCTCAAACTCTGTGGATTAACTGTGCGGTCGTCCCAACTCTTTAAATTTTTTTCTTCCAGTGACGGCCCATGCTAGTCGGTTAAGATGGTTAGTTGTTATGGTGGGGAGAAACAATATTATTCTCATTTATTTTTCTTTAGAAATTTTAAATGGAGGTCTACCCCTTGTACTAGGGAGTCTTTTAGGTCCTCCCCTATTTGTGTCCCGATCCTGTCTTTAGAAAATTTGACTTATCTCTTTTGGTGGGGAGCCCATTTTTGTCTCCCCATACTAGTAACTTAGATTGTTCCATAGTCCTGGCTTCACAATAGGTAGTCTTGTTTGGAGATATCTAACAACCTATATCTACCTTGGGTAAACTCTGGGAGTGGAGAATGCCCAATGGTCTAGTTAAAGCATGTTAAGTTCAACCTTTTTTTTGGTCAAAGGACCAAAGCAAATTTATTAGCAAAATGAAAACAAGGATTACAAGAGTCTAAAAGACGGGATCAAATTACAATATTTAAATTGAAAAGGCATCAGATTATCTGGGAGCTCCTCCAGCCATGTTAAAGTCTGATCAATGCCTTTATTAGCGAGAGCATCCGCAACCACATTAGCTTCGCGGTAAGTATGTGTTACAATGAAACTGACGTCATGGAGAGATTGAAGACAATTCATCCAGCGCGTAGTAATTGGCCAAGCAAGATGAATATCTCCCTTCCAAATGGCTTGAACAACAGTAGTAGAATCACTTTCAATCCATAATTTGTTCCACCCATGTTGAAGAGAAAAAGCAGTGGCATGAATAACACTTAGAATATCCGCTTCCAGAGAGGTTGCAGTACCTCAGCCTCCAAAAAAGCACCCCATAATATTACCATGATGATTTCTGAAGACGGCTCCACAACCCGCAGAACCTGGATTTCCTTGTTCGTTGTAGTTGTATGTTTGTGTAAATTGTTGGAATCATGTTCGGATAGTGTTTGAGGGGTTTTTTAGGGATAAAATATGAATATAATCGGTCATTTTAGGAAGTGGTGTATTTTTTGGTTGGTGAGAGTATTTTTTAATTTATTGATCAATTGGAGGTTTTATGGCCTTTTGTGGGTAGGCAAAACATGGAAAAAGAGTCCATTTTGGCCTTTTGGTTTGGTTGGGTTTTTCCTTTAGCCTTGTTGTGGCTTTCCAAGGGCAGAATGTTTTATGGTGGGGATAATTGTCACATCCATGACTTCTTCTAATGTTTTTTTTCATTTAATTTCCATTATTGATTTGTTTTGGTGGTTTCAAATTCATTTTGGTGGAAATGGTGGGTTTTCAAAATTTGGGCCATACTGTGAGCCCATTTCCAGATTTAATTTTTTTTTCTTTTATAACTCCTTCATTTTTCAACATTTTATACTCATTACACTTCCCAACTGGAATAAACTGGTATATTAAAACAACCATATCAATTTTGGCTACATAAAAATCCATAATTATAATGGATTTGGGTTTTTTATTAAGGTGTTGGGCCAACCTGAAAGCCCATTTCCTACATTAATATTTTTAATTATTTAATATCTCATTAAATGTTTATGTTTTTTTGGTTATTACGACTCTCACATGATCCAAATTACCCAAGGAATTCTCTCATGCTCTCCTACCCCTCTTTGGAGGTCATATCCCCCGGATATTAGGGTGATCTTTCATAATCATTCTCAAATTTCCCAGATTTGAAGAGGTAAAATGTTTCTTTCATAAATTCTTCAATTTTTACTATTTTTTCCACAAATTTAGTACCCAATTTACGTACTAAGACTCCTTCAAGTCTCACTACCAGTTTTCGTTACATCAAGATTCAACTATTGGTAGATTTTAGCTTATTTATTCAAGATTTCTTCAAGTAAGTATTCCTCTCTTCATTTCTTTCCTTCTCCTCAGGGTTTCCTCCCTCTTTCATAAAGTTATAAAATTTTCAAAAGTTAGGTTTAGAACCTAGGGTTTTATTTGGTGTCTTTTTGGTCAAATATTCAGGGTTTAGGTTGGATTTCACTTTCTCGAGGTGCGACGGTAGTGCACTTGATATTTCACACCAAGATTTGGGGTCTTGATTCAAAAGGTAGGTGATCCCATGTGTAATCAATTTTTGATGAGTTATAATTCTTGATTTATTTATTTATAATGTTTATAATATGTTTTTCATTGTACAAAAACCATTTTTTTATGGATTTTGTTAAGCGGTTAATTTTATAGTTTCCCTTTGTTTCAAATTACGTGTTTTCCATGTGTAAACCTTGAGGTAATCTTTGGGTTGATGTTATAACATATTCAAGTGGTTGGGTAAATACTTCTTGGGGTGAGAAATCTCCTTTGGTAGGATATTGGTATGCTTTTAGGTTTAAAAGAGGGTTTTTGAAAATATTTTTTTTTGTGTAACACCTTGTTTCACTCCATGAAAGTGTTTTATGAAAATGTGTATTTTTATGTGTATCATTTATGGTATAATTTGAGGTAATTATATAGTACTTGATAATGGTTTAATAAATGTTCTAGGGGCTGCTAATTCTGCATTGTTAGGTTCTTAGTGTGATTTTGGCCTTGAAAGGGGGTTTTGATATGGGTTTTGTGTGCAAGACATAGTTATACCCTTTGGGATTGTTTTGTGAAAATTATAAATGTTTTATTTGGTTAAAAAAGTGAGAAAAGGGTGTATATGTACTGTTTGGGTGAGTGGGTTCACCTAATATGGGTTTTTAAAAGGTAAATTGGTGATTTAAGATGTCAATCATTTTTAGAATGTTTTATAAATTTCTGAAATGTTTTATCAAATGGAAAGAGAGGGGAAAACACATTTGTGGGCTGTTTTGTGTGGGTGTGATGTGAAAAATAAATTCTGTTGATGAAAGAAGTATTATGTGATGTGTGTGTGGGTTTTTATGTGAGTTTTAATATCTTGTAAAGGTTTTATAAAAAAATTTAAAGGATTTGTTGAAGTGTTAAAGAAATGTGAAAAGTGTTGTGGGCTATTTTAGTGTGAGTATGATTTTAAAATGAATTTGGATGTAAAAGTGGATTATATAACATAAGTGATATACATTTGGAATGTTTGGTTAATGTGTGATGTGGAAGTGGTATTTTCATGTTCAAATTATATTTCTAGACTTTTTGAACTTGTTTGAGCACAAAAGGGAAACCCAAGTATCTAGGTGGGTGGATGTGTACTAGTATGCTAGTGATCCCGTGGGGTTTCTCCTCATTTTCACGTAGCATGTTTGAAGCTTAAAACACTAATTAAAATATGATGATCATGATGATGGGGGACCAATACGTTATGGTTATGACCCCTAATAGTGGCTCATGTGCATGATAATGGATATTGTGATGATTACTCTCACCGAAATATGAGGTACCTAGGACCCACAGTGAGCTAGTTACTAGGGGTTACACTCTCATTGCCTGAGATCATTAGTTACTTTGTGATTATCATCGGAATATATTATGGTTGGCTTGAAAATTTAGTAGTGTTGAAATTATTTTTTAAAGTGTAGATTCTTTAAAATATCCCACTTTAAAATTTCTTTTATTTAAGTTTTATCTTTTATAAATTGTCACTAGCATTTCATGTCTTGAAAACTTGCTTGATTTTCATCTTTGAATGTTTATCACATGGAGTCTGTTACTGGGGGTATCGTACTAGGATTTGACTCACACCCTACTTAAACCATTGGGTGTAAGTAGACTTGGTTATTTTTCCATAGGGTTGGGAATAATTTTTTGCCAATGGTTTGGGTTTTTAGTGGTCCACCATGATTCAGTGTTGTGGTAATGACATGAGGGCGGTGCCTCTCCCCATGTGGAGGTTCTTTAGCAGTCCTTTTTGGTTTTGTACATTTTTTATTGTCTTTGTGAGTTGTTTAAAACCACGTAATTCTGTTTTTAAATTTATTAAAATATGGTTTTGTTTGAAAAATAAAGATTGGTTTTATCAGACTTGTTTGTCATTGTATATTTATAAACCCATGTAAACCATTCAAAATTTTAGTTTTATGATACCCACAAACTTTTTCCATCCATTGGGGATCGAAAACACCCTTTAGGACTTTTCATGGGCTAGGTTTGGTGTAGGTTTTGATGGAAACCATATCTAGTTTATGATACGTGAGATAAAAGATAAAGTGAATAGAGAATGGGTTGAAGGGTCACAAACATAGTGAGATAATAAAATATTAGGGAGGGGATTTCATAGTGCCATTATGAGAGAGATGGTTATGGAATATGGGAAAAGAAAAATTAGGGTTTTTGAAGACCAGAAGTTTATCTTTTATAGATTGAAAATATATGTATTAGTTACCTAAATATGGTGGTCTCTCACTTTTGTATTATCAAAAACCAATTTCTCATATAGTGTCTTGAATTAGTTATGACACTACAAATAAACTTGAATTATAAACAATAAGTGAAAAATAGTTTTTGACTAACCAGAAGGGTATATAAACCACATTATGGTTGGTAATTCCCTTTTATTTGATAATTCATGCATGAAAAATCATTAATAATTATTAACATAATAAGATAACAACATAATGACACCATTTGACAAACACATGCATGATACTTCACATTTAAAAAAATAAAACATCATTGGGTTTTAAAACAACCACGTGAAAAGAAATCCCAACATAATTAATATGGAAAATAAATAAAAATATTGAATCCCTCAACATTTCCAACCCATCACTTACTCCAAACCATTAATTCACAATACTACCACAAATATGTATTTTTAAATATAAAAAATGATAGATAAATGTAAGAATTTTTATACACTGTTTTTAGTAGGATCCTCCCCTAGGACTCTCATGTATCAATATTGATCAAGTACACTAATTGAATTTTTAAATAAATAGAAAAAAAATTATAATTCATCTCATCCCAACAAAAAGACCACATATTTTCATGTCATACTATACTCAGAAACCTATAAAATAGACACAAACACACTCTTAATGTAATTGAAATCACTAATAAAATAATATATTATAAAATTGTTTTTAAAGACAATGTCTCATCAGGTTTTATAGATTTTGAATTATAATATTGAAGGATTTTTTTCAATTAATTTTATATTGGATTAGATAAATTGTTTTTGATTATGTTTTATATTGTTTACTATTAAAAAACTGTTCAATGTAATCTAAATTTATTGATAATCACTTAATAGAGGTCTTATAGGAGTTTGGGATAGATTTGAAGTGTTAATGATATGTTTTGTTATGTTTGGGAGTTATAAAAGAAATCATATCATGAATATATATATACATAAAACAATAATATTTAAGAAGTTTTTTTTGAATAAAATTTTATGTTAAATATCATTGTGAAATAATTATTTTCTACACCTTGATTTATATATATAGATAAATATTCTCTAGATCGTACAAATCTATCACAAACCAGCATGGTTTATCCCCAACCTTGGTACTCGATCCGATCCACAGAAAGCCCCAAAGGGAGTTCCCTATACCCATGGGTTAGAAAATAGTTCCCAAGAATCAAATATAAACCATTGTGAGTTATTTAACCTGATAACATAAACGAAGAAGAATGATAATTCCACCCTGAAGTCCCTTGATTAATCATTTAATTTATGTGGAGAAATATTTTCTGATGGATTATATTTGATACTCTCGAACTAGTTTCCATCCCATGGGGAAAATGAACACCCTTTTTCCTTGTTTACAAACTAGATTGGGTACCCAAGAGAGTAGAAAGTTGGGCTAGATTGTGAAAAAAGGCATTAGAGCCCATTTATTATTTAGGGAGTTATGGTTGATAGGAGATAGGATTTTTAGAACTTTAGAGGTATATTTTTATTGGGTTCTTGAAAACCATATTCTCGCGAAAAAAATCAACTTCTCAAGAATATTTAGGATGTTTCAGTCTCAAATTTGATCATTAACATCAGTTTTCTTATAGATTTTCAGCCTTCATTTGAGTGTTTTTATTTTTTATTGTCGATTTTTGGGATATTTTTAAATGTTCCATCATTGAAGTAAACTTTAGAAGGTATCTATGATCATAAAATTACTATGAACGGTTTTTAAAACAACGTGGAACAATATAAGTAGCCTTTTATGAACTTCACACATTTAGCATGTGGTTTTCCCAACCATGCGTCAAAATATTTCATAATGGTCAATTTTATAGTTTTTTGAAATTTTTATTCCTTGATATTTATTAGTTATTTTAATCTTAATTAAAATTGATATCATATGGTTTAATGTGTTTTTTATTCGTTATCAATGTTATTTGGGGTTAAAATAATATAGGATTTATAATAAAATATTTGGAATTATTTTTAAACAAGAAGAAATTTAATAAATTAAGGACGTTTTTTCAGGAAACAAGTGTTGAATTTACTATTGGAATTGGATTTTGAAAACATTAGTTATGTATTAAAAGGTAGATTTCACTATATGATTGTTTCTATTTCAGGATTGAAACATGTTGTTCTGAGTTGGTATGGACCTACTTTCATAAGGAAGCTGAAAGTTGGGGCCTTTACTAGTGATTCTTTAAGTATGCATGGGTTGAGAGGATGGGAGTTAAATATCATCTCACTCTTTTGAGGAAAATAATTTCCTACTCTAAGACTCTCTTATATATTTGATACATGTTCATGAATCCCTCCCAAAATCTTTAGTAACTATATCTGTTACCCTTAAGAAATTCATTGACTATCAAATTTAATTTAATAGGACACAATATGTGGGGATTATACTATCTATAATTTTATCCTAGTATTTTAGTAATATATAGTATAAATCCCTATATGGGGGCACTATATAAATTATATTCATCAGGGTGACATTAGACACTTTCAAAAAAGAGGTAGGACATTTTATGGTGTTGGGATTATGACCATTATAGTGAATTTATACATATCCCTATGAATGGAATCAAAACCTTTATAGTACAGAGCCAATTAACGCAACATGTCGTACATTTTAAAGTCATGTGACATGGAATGATACAATGAATCTTAATTCCATACAACTAGGTTTGTGTGAAGTTCCTTTTAAGTTAATATGTATAACACTAAGTTATTTTCCTTTTATTGGTGTATATCTAGAACCACTTTTATGAAGTTTGAAGTCCAGAAAATTGGACTATAAGGAAAAAGGTTCCAAAAAATGGTTGGTGTGGGACTTAGGCCTGAGTATCCCTATATACAGTCTCTGTCAATTAGAAATTAAATGAGTAAGGGAGATAATATTTTAGGGGATTACAATTAGTTGGAGGCCCATATATGGATATCAACCATCTTTTATATTGTTAACTATATAATAAAGGATGATAGTATAGTTGGGGCTTACACCTAGTAGGAGGCCTAAGATTTTTATTCAGGCATGGGGTATTAATCTCAACGATATGTCTAATATATCATGGTCAATTGGAACAAAATCCCTCATTTTTTGAGTTTCATAGTTTAAGGTTGTGTTTGAGGACCTTTCAATGAAATTTTGTATCATTTAGTTAAGATATTTTCACTGTTAAAGAAGTGGAAACAAGGTATTATGTGATAATTATGCATTGGTATTCCCATTTAAGTATTGTTTATAAAATGATCCTAGTGAAGCAATTTTCAGAAACCAAGATTATTATCTCTACTCAAGGTGTTTCAATGAAACCAAGAGAAGTATCTCAATTCAAGGAACTTAAGGAAACCATGACGGGTCTTTTAACTCTATGAATCAATGTGGGGATTATTCATGATAATATCATTCTAGTTTATCCTTTTAGTTAGTAACTAAATTGGAGAAAGTGTGATTAGATTTTATACATGGTTGGATTCCAATAATATTTATCATTCATTGATGGGGGACCAAGAATTAAATTATTAATGAGAATATGGTAGGTACTTATACCTAATATGAGACCCAAATAGAATGATATTCTCAAATATTTGAACTTAGTGAAAGGAATTGAAAAAGGTCATTTGTGATTATTCCAACCTATGTAGATGACATAAATTGATGAATGAATTCAAAGGAATTATGATTACCCATTATTGTATTAATTCACAATGTACCTATCCCTGGGTTAAACTCTTCATGTTAAAAGACCATTTAGAGGATGAAAAAAATCTAATTTTGGACGCCTCGATTTTTCATAGAATTTTTTGTGTTATGTGAATGGGAATGGAATGATATTTAAGGATGTTAATTCACAAATTATGATTTTCAAATAGCCCTCAGTGAATGGTTTTTGTGGGATGGTTCCATGAAGAAACCACATGAGATTTCCTCTATGAATTAAGTTGATCGGTGGCTCCATATAGGTACATAAGGAACTTCCCCCGACTAACTATGTTCATAAGGTAGAACCACATAATAGATTCATAAAAGGTGTTCCTTATAAAGGGGAGTCACAATAATTTTACTTAATCTTTTTTTGGAATAGGATAGAAAATTAATTGTGGGATTTCATCATATGAATTTCAATTTATGAGAGTCAAACGGTATCATCATAAATTTAGGGTTTTATTGTTCTATAATAAATTCCTTGAATCCTCTTTTATTCCTTTTTTTGAGCTAAATAATGTTTTGGTGAAGTATCATAAGTCTTTTGAACCTTCAGGAGTTCTATGTGTGTTAAAGTTATAACAGAAGTGGAGGGTGACTCAAGAAATGTTTAAACTATAACACTTCCATTGACAACATAAAAGTCGTTAACCTATCTTTATGTCGTAATCCATAATTTTATGCCGTAATACATTTGGGCTACGTCAGTTTTAGGCAGCTGGTGGAGCTATGTGTAGAGCGTTGGTTTTTAAGAGTTAATTTGTTTAATGTGTTGAATTTAAATTTCCTTGTACCTTGAATGAGATAGATCGATTTTTTATTGATTAGGATTAAATCATGGTATCCCTCACAAGGGGTCTGACCTTTAAAATCCCATATAAATACCTCAACTTTTTCTCTTGGTTCAGTAAAATCTATGGCAGCTAGGAAGTTCCACCTAGAAGACAGATGCACTAGCCCTCACCCTGCACAACAATTCCAACCTACTAAATGATGTAATACATGTACCTACACTATAAAGTCACACTATAAACCATTTTTAAAATTAAATCCTTGATTTCACACCATAATAAGAGTGAGGCTAGTCATACTTTACAAGATAGACATTTATTCTATAAGCAGAGTGCTCCTCCAGTTTTCCAGAGGCTTTACAGATGACCTTGGGTAAGTTGGATTTTCCTTTAGACTGGATTATCTTAAAATTATTCTAGAACCTTCAACATGATGGTTTAGAATATTTTCTAGTAGTCATTAGTGTATGAGAATGTTCTAGTTGTGTGTGGATGTGGTGTAGTAATGGCACCCCCAACTATCCTTAATGTTTATATCGACAACCATGAGGTAGGAAGTTCCTTAAATTATTGGGATCTCATTACACAAGTTTCCATGATATGATGATTGTGTTAGAATATTTATTTTCATTCTTAACATGTGATTGTATGTGTTTGTGTGTATTGTTGTGATACTATATGACTTTCTTACATGAGATTGTTGTGATTTGTAGATTCCAAGATGATGTTTGATTTACATGTTCGATGTATGATGATGCTATATTTATGATGATGTATCCTATGGTTATTACTATGAATTTTCATATAATCATTTAGAAGATTAGTATTTTTTATTCTTTACAGGTTTTTATCATGGTATGATTACTCCTTGAGGGGTGTGCCCATGTTGTGCACCGATAGAGATGGTGGAGCTTGATATCTTTATAACCTAACCTTTAATTGATGCCTTTTAGATTTTTTATTAGGTTGTAAATAATTAGTGCCTTGTGAATTCTGAGTATTACCATATGACTTGTTAATCATAGGTAGGTTACATTTACTATATGACTTATGGATTCAAAGTATTACCAGATTCCTTTTTGATTATAGGTAGGTTACTCACTCGATGCCCTGTGGATTTTGAGTGACTTCCTTATAGCCTTGTGGATGGTTTTGGACTCTTATCAATAAACTATAATTTTTCTAGCATGGAGCCAAAGTAGGTATGAATGGGGGTAATTAGAGTATTTTTTATCACATAATCCATGAGTTTTGGTTGTATGTTTATTCTTGTCACACATTTACTATTGTTATGGAATACCTAGTTATACCTGAGCACATCAGATTAAGGATACATTGGTGGTGTCCTATTGAGTCTTTACTCAAACCCTAATAAATAATTTTAGTGTGCAATATATTTCATGAGGGATACATATAATGGAAAGGTCCCTATAGTGGATGGTTGATCAAAGGATCATGGAGCAACTGGTGGACTGATAAAGAATCTGGATGAACCCTGTGTTGTTGTTTATTAATTTATTTATTACCTATTACTTATTTCACTTGATAATCTTTCCACTTTGTGGAGATGTTTTATTTTTTGATACGTATTAAATTTATTTAGATCCCAAATGTTTACTATGATCATTTATTACATTGTTTAATTTTTATTATTCATCATGTGACATGTTACTGAGGTTATAGTATCGCCACTAATGGAATTAGATCCTCACTACTAGTCAACAACCTCTTTTATGGGGAGGCATGCATGAGGTTATGTGGAATTCATTCTAAGACCTGGTGGTTTGGGTCGAGATGTAACAAAGTGGTATCATATGACCAAGAATTAATATATTTTCTTCTCTCTTTCCTTTATTTGGGATAAGGTAGAAATGAGATCAGATGGATGGGACTTGTCCAGGAGAACTATGATGGTGCCTGTACAACATTGTATAGTAGACATCTGTGTTTCCATAAAATTTAGGATTTATGTTTTTCAATTACAATTGGTTAAATTCACCTCGAGTGATGTACAAGATAATTTATGAGATTTCACATATGTTCATTCATCATGAGTAGGACTGTAGTTTTAAATTCAATATAAATATACCTATTGTTGTGATGCATAATTGTTCATTAATTCAACATATTGATTTGTACTATCTGTTTGGGATAGTTTCTCATTGTGTGATATATCTATGTTGTTATGTTATGTGATATATAATAATAGGAATTAATGAGTTGAACTGAGCATGATTTTTTGTTAGTATATATATAAGATTATTGTGGCTAACATGCATGGATATAGACTATGGTTAGTGATTGTGGGGTTATACCTTGGGTTGAGGGTAGAATCCTAAGAAAACCTTGAAAGATCCCATAGAATGTCTTGGACTTGATCTATTTATAATTGAGCCTATAGAACTTGTTAGACTAGGTATCATTCAAATTGAGCCTATCCAAGGGGGAGAAGTCATGAGTACTATGGGTCAATATGATTATGACTTCAAAATCTATAATCATTTTTCTTTCTAAGAAAATATAGGTATTTATAATTTTGAGTATTGAATTTTGGTTATCAAGAAGATATTCACCATAGTTGAGACTATGGAGGATCGAAAGGTGAATTCAATGAAATCTATACTAAAAGGTGCTACTAGACATTGGCGGTATGTTATGGTCCTTATTTAAAATTATGATAAAGCTAGACCGAACACCTGAATTCATGAAGCTTTAACATAGAGTGATGAAAGTGTCTACCTACTTAGAACAATTCTCAGAGTTTCTTCATTTTACACCTCTTCTAGTTCGATATGATTCATAGGAAGATAGAATGTTTGAGATTGGGATTCGGCTAGAGATGAGAATTAAGGTCATAAACATTGATCTAATGACTTATAATAAGGTGATATGAAAGGCCATTACAGTAGATAAGGGTCTAGAAGAGGATTGAGTCGATGGTTTCCCCACACATACTGAGACTAGTGGACCCCCTATATCCATCATGAGTCTCTTTTATAGTGTGTAGAAAATAAATACAAGGGACTTATATTAGGGCACATTCTTATCAATTGATCATAGTTATTCTTCATTTTCATTTTCAGGAAGAGTTCCAAAACGATTCAACTAATGTAATGTGGTAGATTCCGATAAATTCAACACCACACCTCATATTACATATTGGTACTGTAGCGATATAGGGAACCTTCAATAGTATTGATTTAAGAATACGAGTTCAAGGATCGGCATATGAGGAGGTCGAGCTAGATATTTTACATAGGGATCTGGTCGGGGTTCTCAACAATATATTTATAATAGAAATGCACCACATGAATATAAACACAGAGCTGATGTAGTTCATATTTATGTACTGGACAAGGTTTTAGTAGATGATGTAGTGGGTCTATCTACAGACCACGGTACTATCTTGAAAAAATCCACTCTGTATACTACTTTGTTTGATACTAATTCATCCCATTCCTTTAGAGCTACAGAATTAGATGTTGGACTTAACCAATAGATCATGTGGTCCTCTGAGTCAGTCTCCCTTGATACACTATTGGTAAGGGAAGTGGACCATCTCTAGCGATGCTTAGAATTCCCCATATTTTTCCCAAGATGAGGGAATAATTGGGAGTTTATGATATTAGAGATGATGGCCTTTGATGTGATTCTTAGAATAAAATGATTACTATATTATGAGATCACATCGACTACTATAGGAGGCATGTGTCATTTATTTATCTAAAAGGGGAGAAGTTCTTGATGATCAGAGAGTGGGAACTTGGAATTGGAAGAGTTGTATTGAACATGAGTCATCTTGGGATGATAACAACATAGGCAGAGGGTTTTATTCTTTCAACATGATCAATGAAAGTCCCATTATCTTTTCCTCTATCCATGGAACGCTATTAGGAAATATTTCTAGATATCTTCTCTAGAATAACTCATGATAAATGAGTTGACTTTTATTTAGATCTCAAACTGTGGGCACAACTAATTTCAATACTCCCATATCATAAGGTCATGACCAAACTAATGGTTCTCAATGTACAACTGGAAAACATGAAGCAGAAAATATTTATCTGGGTTATCACTTCACGATGGGGTGCACTAATATTATTCTCTTAGAAGAAGGAGTTTATTATTTGACTCTATGTTGATTAATGGAAGCTGAACCAGGTGACTATTAATAACAGATATAATTTGCAAAAGATTGATGATCATTTCAATCAATTAAAAGTATCTCATTGGTTCTAAAAGATTTATCTCTTACAGGGATACCATTAATTGTGAGTTAGGGAGGATTAATTTACTAAGATGAAGTTTTAGAGTAGGTATGTACTGTATGAGTACTTGGTGATGTTGTTTAGGCTCACAAACACATCGACAGTTTTCACGGACCCCTTAATAAGATTTTACCCCATACATGGACTCATTTGTTATAGTTTTCCTTGATGACATCCTCATATACTCACAAACACTAGATAATCATACTAGAAACCTTGAGATAGTCTTGAGTACGCTTCAAGCATATAGGCTTTATGGAAAATTGTCAAAGTGTGAATTCTAAATTCACGAGGTGATGTTCTTGGTACATGTTTTGTTTGAGACTGATATATCCATGGACATAGAAAAAGTTTAGGTTGTCATTCCCTTGATATATCCTCAGAACATGTATGATATTATCTGTTTTATAGGTTTAGTTGGATCTTATGGATGGTTTATCCAATATTTTTTCCCAAATATCATCACCCATGAAATCTATGAAAAACAGGGGAGTTAAGTTCTAGTAGTCATATCCATGTGAATAGACATTCCATGAGTTTAAGATAAGGTTAAAAAGAATTTTATTACTGATACTCCCTAAGCCTGGGATTGGATATGAAATTTACTATGATGCATCAGGTATTATCCTTGGGGGCTATACTGATGCATAAATAGTAGTTAATAACCTATGGGTCTCATCTTATATGAAACCGTGAGTAGAACTACCCTATATATTATCTTGATTTTGGAAATTTTGGTCCATTTAATGTTTTGGAAAATCTATTTGCTTATTGAGAGATATTTTTTCAATATAAACCACAACATCCTCCGCTACATCTTCAAATAGAGGGACCTGAACCTGAGAAAAAGGTCCTAAGTTGAGTATCTATTGAAATTAAACTTTTATATGGAATATTCATCTTTAAATATTAATATCATGGATGATTATCTTAGCCATAAGATGCAGACTAATCATGAACTTGTTGATTGACCCCCAAAGGAGCAGTGGCACTTTATGAGCCTACTAGCTAATTAGAGGATGTATGTTTCTGAGGAATGGGGTTCTATGAATTATACTAATTTAGGGATTAGATCCTCACTTCTTGAGTGGTTGAATACTCAACATGAGTCATACACATATTGTGATGTGATGGGAGAACACTAGTTGGTGGTGATCTGATGCCAGAATGGTCGACAAATAACTAAGATATAATCATGGTACATAAAAGAGTATTAGTACATGTTTCCACCATAGAGGATATGAAGAGAGATTAAAATTACTCTATATGGTTAGTACATCATTGGGTAATGAAAATGTTCCATTATTTTAGGTGATGGTTTTTCTTTCTTGGGATGAGAAGATACATTATAGGATTTATCTCTTGACCCCTTGCATGTTAGAGGGTGAAGGATGCACACTAATGTCTTGGTGGGTATCTCAAGACAATTTCAATACCTATGTGGAAGTGTGATGACATTATGATGGGATTTGTTATGGGGTTACCCATAACCCCAATGAATCATGATTTAGTTTGGGTGGTTTTCAATCAGTTGATTATTTTTTCAAACTTTTTGCGGATATGGAGACATAATCAGTGGAGGAGATGGGAAATATATATATATTTGAGATTGTATGCCTTCATAGAGTTCCCTTGAGCATTATATCAAAAAATAAACATGTTTTAAAACATGGGTTTGAAAGGCATTGAAGAAATACCTATGTAAAAAAGATATTATTGAGCAAGATGTACCATCCCTATATTGATGGACAGTCAATGCATACAATACACATAGTTGAAAATATGATTTAATCTTGTATATTGGAATTCGGTGGGGCCTGGGATGGTCACCTAGCATTGTTATAGTTTTAATACAACAAAATTTTATAATATTATATTTATATGGAACCTTAAAAAGTTATTTATGGGAGGCCATGTCTCTCATGAAACTGTTGGCATAAGGTGGGTGAGGTAGCAGTTGTTTACCCTTGTATGGTTTTGGAGACATTTTAGGGAGTGAAATTGAATCAAAAGACGTTGATCAACACTTAGAAAATAATGAAATATTATGCTAACTATAGGAGGATACCCTTGGAGGTTTCTTTTGGGAGATTGGGTTTTCTTGAGAGTGAATCCACAATTTGGGAAAAGATGTATGTGGAATCAGGGAAAGCTAGAACTACAATTCATGGAATTCGTTATGATCATCGAGCAGTTATGGGTAGTCATGTATGTTTTGTATCCTTCTTCTTTCTATTGAGTAATGTACGACATGTTTCCTGTGTCATAGATCTATAGATACATGGTAGATAATACACAAGTCATTGATTGCAGGGATGTTGATTTGGAGCCTAATGCATCATACAAGGAGTGTCTAATGAGGATTGTATATTAGAGAAAGAAATTTTTAAGGGGGAATACAATATTAATTTTTTCAATGATAGAATGGGTAGATCTAAGAAGAGACTTGGGAGTGGGAAGCTAACATTTTTTCTCAGTGTCCTAAACAATTTGACCCGGAAACCTAAAGATGCTTCTCAAGGATGAGAAGTCTTTAGAGGGGTGGAATTGTAAAGCTTGTGTTTTCTTATTCTGTCAAAAAATACATGGTTCCCTTATTTTTTTTTTCATTTTTTGAGTTAAACTAGGTTTGGGTGATGTATCATAGGTCTTGGGGACCTTGACGAGGTTTTGGGTGCGTTTAGGGCACAACAGAAGTACAGGGTAACTCAGAAAACTTTTATTCCGTAGGAATCCAATTTACATAATAAAATTCAAGACCTTTTATTTACAGTATAAAACATAATTTTTCACTGTAATACATTTATAGCACACCATTTTTCAGGAAGCTGGTGTATCTGTGCATAGAGTGTTGGTATTTGGGTGTTAATGTATTCAATGCATTGAATTATAATTCTCCCCATACCATGAATTAAATATATACATTTTATATTGACGAGTATTAAATGAGGGGATACCTCATACATGGTTGGGACTCTACAATACCCTATAAATACCTACCCTACCTCTCTCAATTTGGAAAAATCTTTGGTAGCTCGAAAGTGCCAAGGAGAAGACCTATGCCCTGTGTAATAGTTTTGAACTACTATACTAAAGAAATTATGAACATAAAATTTGAAGGTATATGAAGAACCATTTTTTCACTTCAATCCACTCTTTTACACCATAAGAATCAAGAGGGTAGTATTAAGATTCAAGACGGATGTTCACGCCATAAGCATAGAACTCATCCAGTTTTCAGAGGCTTTTTAGCCATCCTCAGGTAAGTTGGATTTTTATTTGGTATTGATTATCCTTACCATATTATATAACCTTTGATAGGATGGTTTGGAAGTAGTTCTAGGAGCCATTGGTGTGCGAATGTATTCCAATTGTGTGTGGACATGGTAGGGTGAAAACACCTCTGACAAGCCTTGAAGTTTACATTGAAAACCATGAGGTAAAAAGTTATTCACTTTATTGGGATCTCATTACACATGTTTCCATGGTATGATGATTGTGTTTTATTGTTAATATTAATTCATGACTTTTTATCACATGTGGGTTTGTGTGTAGTTTTGATACTATATGACTTGCCTCCGTGAGATTGTTATGATAAATAGATTATTTGATGATGTTTTATTCACATGTTGGATGCATGATGATTCTATATTTATCATGATGTGTTATATGGTTATTATCATGATCTAACCTATCATTTCATCCTTTGGAGTATTGATAAGTTTTATAGTTGATAGGTGGACATCGTGGTATTATTACTCCTTGAGGAGTGCAATCATGGTGTGCACCGAAGATGAAAGTGGAGAGTGAAAACCTTATAACCTATCCATTACTCAATGACGTGTGTATTTTTGAGAGTATAGTCTATACTAAATGCATTTTTGGATTCTGAGTATTAATCGATGCCTTGTGGATTCTAGTTAGGTTACAGATACTCGATTCCTTATGGATTTTGACTATTAACTGATTAATTGTAGATTCTAATTAGTTTACTCACTTGATTCCTTATAGATACCGAGTGACTCCCCAATATCTTTTGGCAGCTTTTATTCTCTTAAAAACATAATATTCTTCTTTTCTTGAAGCTGATGTAGGTACAACTAGGAGTTTTTAATGGCTTAGTTAGTGCATTACCACTCAGTTTTGGTTGTATGTTTATTCTCGTGATGGATTTAATATTATTATAGCATAAATTTTGATACTTGAGGACATTAGGTTAAGGAGACATTGGTGGTATCACACCATGTCTTATAATCACACATTAATTGGGAATATTGGTGTGATTGTAGATTTCATGATAAAGTCTGGTAAGGGACAGTACCCTATCATGGACAGTTTTTAGGAGGATCATAGATCCAGTAGCAGACCAGGACAGTCTCTAGAGGACATCCACAATACTACATATTTTTTTATTTATTACTTTTTACTTATTACATTGTAAAAGATTTCCATATTGGGGATATATTTTATTAATATGATAAAAATTCCATTTAATTAGTTTCCACATGTTTACTTGGATCATTTTTTATATTTATTATCATTTTTTGTTGAACCTATAACATGATACAGAGGTTAAAGTCTCCCCATTAATGTACTCAGACCGTAATTTCTATTCGATGGCCTCTTGCATATGAGGATGTGCACATGAGGTCATGTGGAATTACAACATAGAATTGGTGGTTCATATAGTGACCCATTATTGACATACAATAACATTACAATTTTTTTTAGAATACTTAAAAAAATTATAAATGAATTCCCAAAGACCATATTTATTTAGTGTATTGAGAAACATATAAACATAAAAAATCATACTTAAGAGAGTTAAATTTTTTTTCACTAGGTTCTCCAAGACTATAAACCCTCTAAGACATATCATACATGAATTATATCTTCATAACCAAAGGATGTAAGCATAAAAAGGGGTGACCTCAGATGCTCAATAAGGGTAAATAAGGGAGACATATAAGCATAAACAAGAAATCAGGGGTATGAGAATATGATCCTAACATTAGAAGATAAAACCCTTCATATCAAAGATTATAAAAACGAGTAATGGAATAAATCTTGGTCATTCATTAGACATGAATCATAAGAAATAAACATAATGAGACATGATATCACAACTAAGGTATAAGACATAGAATTTTTGGCATGCATATAAAAATATAAAATCATATGTCAATTCTACCTACCAAGACCTTTATAACATGTTAGGCCTAGGATACGACTTATGTACCTACTTTGGGGTTTGGATAACAACCCATGTACCATCTTACTTTTAGGGATGGGATGCAAACCATGTACCTTCTTGTTTTCGGGCTTGGGCTATAACCCATGTACCTTCTTGTTTTCAAGATTGGGCTACAACCTATGTACCCTCTTATATTTAGGATTGGGATACAACCCATGTACCTTATTTTTTTTGGGATTGGGATACAACCCATGTACCTTCTTGGTTTTAGGCATGGGTTATAACCAGTGAACCCTCTTACATTTAGGATTGTGCTACAACCCATGTACCTTATTTTTTTTTGGCTTGGGATAAAACCTATTTAGTCTTTGAGCTCATATACTAATTATCATTACCTAATACATTGCAGAGATATGTAGGTCTCACCTATATCATAATAAAATCATTCATTCATGTTCCATAAGATGATAAAAATTTCATCATATCATGGCCCATAAAAGGGATAGGTTTAATAAACATAAAATAATAACCCATGAAATGAGATGGGTATCATTAAAATTTCACCACATAATAACCTATGAAAAGATATAGGTTTCATAATCACTTTATGAAATCATAACCCATTAAAATAAGAAGGTTTGAAAAGCATAAATCCCATGGAAATGAAACGAGCATCTTAAGCATCATTCTATAAAATCAAAAACCATTCAAGAAAAAATATGAATGGATCCTTTCGATCATTTACTACAAGGGAATGAGTAACATAAATAGATGTTATATTAGATGTAAAATAAATTAGAAGGATATTTTGAAACAATTTCTTGAGGTAAATATCATTTCTTATTTAAAATAGTATCTTTAAAACATAAAAACTTTTGAAAACCATTTTTCTTAAAAACCTATAAAATAAGCACTATTTTTAACACCATTTCCTTGAAAATATAATTTTAAAATATTTTCATACAAATTATCAATTTAAACCTGAAAATAAACCATAAAATAATTAACGATGTGTAAATCCATACATGCCATACAAGGTAAAAATAACATTTCCTTTTCATGGTAAAAACATTAGAAAAAGCCTCATTTAGAAAGTGACTAGAAGGTTAATTTTAAGGAATTGGTAAAATAAAAAAGGTAAAAATTTATTTTAAATATTTTAATAGAATCATATAATATTCTTAGAAACACTTTTTAGAAAAATTAATTTTTAAGGAACACATATTTTTGACCGAAGAGAGGGTAAAGACAGGCTGTCTTGAAAACCCTTTCTTAACTATATTATGTACCAAAGAGTGGGAAAATGATACCAATACATGAAAATATAATGAATATTCATAGTATAAGAACATTAAAAGTGTTTTTATGATATGTATCATAATATTTCATCAAGGGAAGCATAAAAATAAACAATCACGAAAAGTGACGAGATTATTTGAATAAACTCTTACCACTTGGTAACTTTGGATCATGATCCCTATTTAAGAAAATTAAATTTCATGAATCATAAAATATCATGTAAATAATAATATTCATGATATACCATTTCAAAGGTAGTATGTACACCTCATGAAAAAATATAGGTGCATAACATGGCATGTGACTGAAGGAAGGAAAATTATGACAAAATTACATAATCGATTTGGTAACTTTTGAAATATAAACACCATGAGAGAAAGATCATAAAATGGGTATGTAAATACCATAAATTTAATTATAATTATTATATAATTCATACCTGGTCAGTATACACACCACAAAAAATAAATGGGAGGTGAGTAAAGCATGTATCTCATGGAAATAAAAAGTGAGATGAAATTCCCCTACCATATGTCTTGACACTCATCATACTCATTAAAAACACCTATATAATAAGTATAAATTTATTATACAGATTTTATAGAACAATATTTTTTATCTAATACTATATATAGTTTCATTATGACCTTATATTACCCACTTGTTAACCATCCTATGTTAAGGATTCACTTCAGGTAATATTCTCTTTTTTCTTCGCATGTGTATTAATTTGTTATATATCAAGTCATTATACATATATAATTATTTAAAGAATGTAAAACATGATATAATTATAATTTATATTCATTTTATGTGTATTATACTAATCTATATAATATAGAATTATGAAATGGAATACATCAATAATGGAGATGGTAAGTCATACGTACGAATGCACGTTTCATCCATTTTTATTATTGTATTGAAAGAAATAAAGAAAATAAAATATTTGTATACATGTATATAATATATTTATATTATAATTATAATATATATATATATGTTATATAAGTTCACTAAACCCTTCCTTAATACGTTCCATGTAGTGTATTAACGAATCATATCGCTTTGAGGGGACTGTAGTCCACACTTCCTCAAACAAAATTATCTTATTAAATCAAATGTAAAGTAAACATATATCTATTTAAAATGGAATAAATAAGATTAAACATATAATAAATATAATATTTTAAATATATAAATATATTTTTCATCATAATGTTCACATTGAGAGGAAATAAAGAAAAAAATGAATAATCATTGTTTAGTGAGGTTGTAGTTCATCGTACACATAAAGTGTATGTTCATTGCCCAGTAGATGGATGTGTGTGTAAGTGTAGGTAGAACCATTAGAATATAAAAATACAAGTATATTTAGTTTATTGTATTTGTTATTAAATCATTGAATAAGAAGTGTGGAGGTGGTGGAGAAAGAAAATAAAATAAAAGAGTTTAAAAGAAGATGCTACCTCTTAATCATGTAACACATTTTGGTTTTTCACAAAATGATTCATTAGATTGATTAATGACCAATGGGAGGCTTCTAGTAGAAATTCAGGGTTGTTGGAAAGTGTATTGGTAAGATATTTTATGAACCTAAGTTGTTTTATAGGTTTAAAGATGAGGGATATGAGGTGGCCTTTTATATGGAAGGGAAATTACAAACATGACATTTTTTGAAACAAGTTAGGAGTACCCACGTTTTTACCTAGAAAATGTAATAATAAACAACCAAACACAAAAATGTATTATTAATGGATGAATAATTTCCATAAAATGGGTGTTTTACAAGTGTATTGGTCATTTTGGGTCTTAATGATAAGGCTAACCTAATTTTTTTATTTATCGCTGTAGTTGATTTTAATCACTTTCACAAATAATTTTTTTGTCAAAACGTATGTAGAACTTATTAGAAATAATAATTTATTATTATTAAAAGATTTAATCAATTTTTACAAATTATACTTACATAAGTGGTAGAAATTTCTTTTAAATGTATCCCATAGTCAGGTCAACAATGTGGGTTTTTCGAGTAAACAAATTCAAAAGTTTTCTAAGTTTTTATACCCAAGTTTAAATAGAAATAGATCTCAATGACATAAATTGTATTAATTTATAATAATATTACCTAATTTAACTTTTAAACCAATTTAGAATATAGTTTAACCATATAAATAAAGTATATGAAAAATATTGTTTTAAATTAAAATCCAGTATTTCTCACTATTTATCGAAAAAAGAAGTTTCTCAAAAAAATTACAAAAATTCACCCTAAGATAATTTTGAAATTATAAATTCAAAAATTAAGTTTATTAAATAATATTAAATTTATATATGTTTGATACATTCATTTTATTGTTTTTCATAGAAGAACATTAAAATAGTATTTTTAAACATATTAGGAGTTTACAAAAAAAGTATATCTTTAATTATCAATTTGTTTTATTTACATAAAACTATTATAAAAAATATTTTAAAAGTAGTTATTATAATTATTATTACTATTTTTAATTTCCTGGTTAAATTATCACATTTAAATAATTATAATAATAAAATGATGCTTCATAGAAACTCGATGTTGCATGTAACATACGCCAAGTCGGTGTTGTGTGTAGCACAAGCCATGTTGGTTCAACGGGAAAGGAATGTTTGAGTTAGTGATTTAATAATAATAAAACTATTTCAGTTTTGTGTGTAATGAAAATATCAAATTATTAAAATAATTCAAATAAAAAAAATTCACAAAATCTCAGGGTGTTATATTCTACCCCCTTAAAATGATTTTTCCCTCAAAATTTATATCGGTTATCAAAGGTTTAATAATTTGAACATTCATTCATAGAAACCAACATTGTAAAAATCAATAGTAAAACATACCATAAAAAAATAATTTTGGAACCATAATTATTACCCAATGTAATATATAATTAGGTTTCCACATAGGAGAAAATAGGTTGGGAGTAAAGATTATATATGGTAGAAAAGAACAAATATTTATAGGGAGTGATTGAGGTTATCAATTACAAACTAGTGAATGATAAAATAAAAGTTATGGGCCTAAAAGTCATTAATATATTATGATTTAAAAGTCTATGAATCCCAAAAATTAAGGTATTAGGCCAACACATTTTTCTTATATCATTATCCCAACATCGAGTAATTATTTTATTGACCAAGAATATAATGAATTATACTTGATATATTTCTATAGAAAACATTTTCATTCTTTAGTTTTAATTTCACAAATTGATAATTCTTCCATTTATTTCTGTAATGGATGTATAAGAATTAAATTTTATGTGTAAAGTGATAAAATACACTTTTAGTAGATCTTAAGGCCCATAAAAGAATGAAAAGTATAACTATTTATCTATAAATATTATTAAAAATCAATATGGTCAACACATTAATCTCTAAAAATAAAAAGTAAAACTACTATTTCATCATAAATAATTATTCATCAAAAATAATTATACATTAACTAGGACATAACGTAGGATAGTGGTAGATGTTAAAACCTTATCGTCCTTCGTTCATGGGTCAAGAACCACAACCTTACTGGACTTGATTGGTTGTTACATGACATACATGACGTCTTTTCCTAAAACCACAATAATATAATTTTCAAAATATTATGGAAATACTTGAAATAAGGTTATTAAACAAATATACTTTTAATTAAGGATTTCAGTACAACCTTAATACATAAATACTTCACCCGAAGTTTAACTTAAACGTTTCTTGAATGATTAACCTTATAACCCATATAAAATATGAAAATCCAAAATAGTAAAATAAAGGTCATGAAATAATCTTAACATTGACCCTCTGAGTGTCATCACCTAATAAACATGTGAATACCATCATCATATATTTTCTTGAAAAAATGGTAGTAATATAAATTTACATAAATAAATTTTAAAAACATACATGCTTCCAAAAGATAATACACCATTTATTCCTTAAATAAGGTCTTATATAAAGAAAATTATATTGCAAGATTAGGTTCATCCTTGTAAATCAATAAAATCATCATTATTTTTTTAATCAAAAATTCATATAGATAATTATAATAAATTCTTAGGCTCATAAAATGTTCCACTAAATGATCAACATGATTTTCATAGATCTTATTTTTACAAAAAACCTATAGGAAATTCCCCACTATGGAGTTACCCAATTATCATGGTTTACTTCATCTATTTTGATTTCATATTATTTCAATTTTTACTTTATCTTTATAAGTGGTTGGTGGTTATCACCATTATTAACCATTGGATTTGGGAAATGTTTTGTGAAATTCCCAAAATCCATACAATTGAAACACCGAACTGTGGGAGGTTCATCCTGTGGAGTTTTATCATTATTTGAATCATTATATAAATTTTTACATTAACTTTGGAAATAATCCATTCAATGTCCTTCCAAAACACACTTAAAACATTTAATAGTCCCATGAAGACAATTCCCACCATGCTTATTTCCTCAGATAAAGAAAAAAAGGAAATATCATCTTCTTATCTCCATTGTTTATTGATTGTACTTTTAACTCTATCTTACTCTTATTATTAAAACCATGATATTGATGCATAAATCCAAATGCCATTTAAAATGTGATTGTAGAATTCACAATATATTCGTAGATACCAATGTATCTTATGGACAACACCCTTTAGATACTTTTCATTAAGCGACTGAAGATCCTCTCAACCTTAATTTCTGGTTGGATGATAATTCCATAAGTGTACCTCACTAGTCTTTTGAAATTAGCCTCATAGGCACTGAAAGATTTATCATCTTTCTGTTTCAACTCATGTAACTCATTTTATATCTTAGTATGAAGAACCTGAGTAAAGCACTTATTGAAGAACAAGTTCATGAACTCAATCCAAACCACAGATTCAATTTCATCTTGATTCCTCGTATTCTTGATTAGAGTCTACCACTGGTCTACTTCACCTTATAACCGATAAACAACTCGAATTAATTTTTCATTATCCTAGCACAGGATAATATAGAATATCTTTTCAGTGGTACTGTTCTAGTGCTTAGTAATATGTGGATAAGAAGACCTGCTTAAAGAAAACGGGAGTTTCCTCATGAAGGAATCAATAGAACATTATTCCCTCCTTTGATCATTTCAATGTTCATAAAGATTCATATATTGAGAAAGCTATGTGAGCATAGACACTAGGTATTTTGTTCCAGCTCCTAAATAATTTATATCCTAATGGGAACAATTATTTCATTTTCCATCATAATCACCATTAATTGGTTATTTCATGTTCCAGCCGCTAACTAAATAAAAAAATCATAGAGTAAGAAACAATTACCATAGATATGAAACAAATAATCATGAAAAGTCACTAATATGATGTCTAAATTATGAAACCTTCCTTAATATATGAATCCTTAGGCTAATCCTAGGTTATTCATAACCAAATTCTGTTTAAATCCTTCATGATAATATTTGAAGAGTTTGTGAATTCCCAATACATATCCCCCTAGAGTGTCAAACCCCGTGTGTAGAATGGCCCATTGTCATATACCAGATTACCTTGAGTCAGGATTGAAACATCTTGTTAGATTTGTTACCCCTAGGTATATCTATTACAGAACCATATCAACTTGTATTATCCAGATAGGGATGTATTTCTAGGAAACCACTAACTTTATCCTTTACCAAATTTCAGGGCATTTTCCTATACTTATCCTTATCCTTAGACTTATCCTTATTTATATCCTTTGGGTTCTCACTATGGTTTTCTCATGAAAGATTCCAAGGGTTAACTAAAATTTTGTTATGTTACCAACTATAGTGACCCAATATTTAGTTCTCACTATGGTTTTCTAATAATTATTTTTTTTACAAACGGATGCCCAAAGACCATATTAGTTTAGTGCCTTTGGAAACATGGAAATGTAAAAACTAGTATATTAGTGATCTACATTTTCTCTCACTAGGTTCTACAATACTAGAACCCCTATTGGACATATCATACATGAAATATATATTCATTACCTAGTTAAGTAAACATAAAAAGGGGTGATCTCAAATGACCAGTAAGGGTTAACAATGGAGACATGTAAATGTAAACATGAACTTAAGGGTATGAGAACATGATCATAACATTACAAGTTGAAATCTTGCATATCAAAGGTCATAACCATGAGTTATGGGATAAAGCGTGGAAATTTATAAGACATAAATCATAAGGAAGTAAACATATTGAGCCATGAAATCATAACTGAGTAACAAGACATAGAATTTGTGGCATGAATACAAGAATAGAAAATATTATGTCATGGATATATACTAAGAATAATATAATATGTTAGGCTTGGGATACAACCCATGTACCTGCTTCGGGAATGGATTAACGACTTTTGTACCCTCTTACATTTATGATTGGACTACAAACCATGTACCATATTGTTTTCAGGATTGGTCTACAAGTCATATACCTTCTTATTTTCAGGGATTAGATACAACCGGTTTATCCTATTACTTTTAAGCATGGGCTATAACCCATGTAACTTCTTGTTTTTAGGCTTGGGCTATAACCCGTGTACCTTCTTGTTTTTGGTCTTGGGCTACAACCCATGTACCCTCTTACTTTTAGGCTTGGGATACAACCTATGTAGATTTTTGTTTTTAGGCTTGTCCTACAACCCATGTACCCTTTGACATCATATAAAAATTATCATTACCCAATGAATTGGAGGGAGCAATAGGTCACACCCATCTTATAATAAAATCCTTCATACATGTGCCTTAATATGATAAAACTTTCATCTAATCACAACCCATAAAAGTGATAGATTTTATAAACATCAAATCATAACCCATTAATGAAATAGGTATAACTAAAAGAATTTCACATCGTAACCTTTTAAAATTGATAGGTTTCATAATCACTTCATGAAATCATAAACCATTAAAAGAATTGGGTTTCAAAAGCATAAAACCCATGGAAATGAAACTGATGTCTTAAGCATCATTCTATCAAAAGATAAATCTTCAAGAAAGAATATGAATGGAACTCTGGAATCATTTACTATTAGTGAATGAGTAACCAAAATGTATGTAATATTATATTGAAAATAACTTGTAATTATAGTTTGAAAATATATCTTGAGGTAAATATCCTTTCTTATTTAAAATATTCTCTTTTAAACAGAAAACCCTTTGAAATAAAATTTCCTTAAAAAGTTATAAAAGAAGCTTGAAAACCATATGAAAAAAATTTCCTTGAACATATATTTTAAAAAAATTATTAAAAATAATCCTTTTAAATATTAAAATAAATATTCAAATAATTTCTGGTGGGTAAATAAGTACATGTCGTATGAGGTAAAAGGAATATTCCTTTTTCACAGGGAAACCATTGAAAATTCCTTGTTCTGAAATTGAAAAGAATATTACATTGAAAACATTGGTAAAATAAAAGAAATGGTAAAAATTACCTTTAAATATTTTAGGAGAAAAGTACAATATTCTTTGAAATACTTTTTATAAAACATTTTTTTTAAGAAACACATATTTCTGACTGAAGAGAAGGTAAAGTCATGATTTATTAAATACACCTTCTTAACTATATTATGTACCAAAGAGTGAAAAAATGGTACCAATACATTATTATATCATGAATAAACTGAGGATAAGAAAATTCATGGGTTTTCATAAGATATGGATTATAATATTTCATCAAAGGGAGCATAAATATAAACAATCTCGAAAAATGATGAGATTGTTTCAATAAACTCTTACAAATTTGTAAATTTGTACCGTGATACCTATCTAAGAAAATAAAATTTAATGAATCTTAAAATATCATGAAAATCTTAATATTCAGGATATTACATTTCAAAGGAAGTGTATACAACTCATGAAAAAATAGAGGTGCATAACATGGCATGTAACTGAAGGAAGGAAAATTGTAACAAAACTACTTTACCGATTTGGTAACTTTGGAAACATAAATGGATATGTAAATACCCATAAATATTTTTATAAGAATAATATAATACATCCATGGTAATTATACACACCACACAAAATGAAGGGGTGGTGAGTAAATTATGTATCTCATGAAAATAAAAAGTGAGTTGAAATTCCCTTACATTGTGTCTTGACTCTCTCCGTACTCATTAAAAGTAAATGTTTAATAAAAATAAATTTATTATACATATTTTACGGAACCATATTCCTATATACAATTCCATATATATTTTTATTATGACATTATAGTAACCACTTTTTTACAATCCTATGTTATGGTTTCATTTCGAGTAATATTCACTTTATTCTTCACATGTGTGTTAATTTGTTATATATTTGGAACATAAACTTATATGATGATTTAAAGAATGTAAAACATGATATAAATATAATTTATATTCATTAAAGTTTTATTATAATAATATATATTGTATATAAGTATGAAATGGAATAAATTATTCATACAGATAGTAATCCATACATATGAATGAATGATGTTTCCATTTATCTTTTTGTATTGAAAGAAATATTTAAAATGACATATATATGTATACAATATCATCAAATTAGAATTATATTGTTATATATATCATATAATTTCTACAAACCCATCCTTAATTCATTCTACATAGCGTGTGAATGAATCACATCACTTTAAGGGGGTGGTAGACCATACTTCCTCAAATGAAATTATCATATTTACACCAAATAAAAAGTAAAAAGATACGTGTTTTAAATAAAATAAATAATCTAAAAGACATAAAAAATTTAATAAATTTAATATATTACATATAAAAATATATTTTTTCATAACTTTCACCTTGAGATGCGGTAATGTAAAAAATGAACAATCATCATTTAGTGAGGTGGTAGTCCACCATACACATAAATAGTATGTTCATTACCCATTAGACGGTTGTGTGTGTAAGTGTATATCAAACCATTAGAATAAAAAAATACTAGTATATTTAATTTACTTGTTTTATTATTCAATCATGGAATAAAGATAGTGGAGGGGTGGAGAAATAACAAAAAGATTGAATCTTGACAGAAGACATTACCTCTTAATCAGGTAACTCCTTTTGGATTGTTCTAAAAAGCTTCCTTGGATTTTTTTTCTTACCAATGGGAGGATTATTGGAGGAAGGGATGGATTTGGGGAATTTTATTTAGAAGATATTGTTGGAACCTAAGTGGTTTGAGAGGTTTGAAGAAGAGGGATATGTGGTGGCCTTTTATAGGGAACAGAAATGACAAACTTGACATTTTTAAAAACAAGGTAGGTGTACCAATGTTTTTACTTAACAAAAGTCATAAAAACTAAAAAAAGTCAATAATGGAATGTTAATGTACGAATCATGGCCATAAAACGTGTTTTTAACAAGTATATAGTTCATTTAGGAGTCTTAAATTTAAGGTTAACCAAATTTTTCTCTTAATCATTGTAATTAATTTTAATCACTTTCACTAATCTTTTTGGTCCAAAACTAGGTTTTCATTATTATAAATTATAAATTATTATAATTAAAAATATATAATATATTTTTATAAATTCTAATCACATAAGTGACATAAATTAATTTAAAATTAATCTTGCTGTTGAGTCAATAATGCATATTTTTAAAGTAAAAACATTCAAAAGATTGCTGAGTATTTATACCCAATTTTAAAGAAAATTTGATCTAAATGGGAAAAAATTATTAATTAATTAAAATAATATTTAATTAATATTTTAAACTGATTTAAAATATAATATTAACTTATAAATAAATTAGATGAAAAATTAGTTTTGAATTAAAATCTGGTATTTTTCACTATTCATCCAAAAAAATGAAGTTTCTCAGAAAAATCCCAAAACATCGCCCTAATGTAATTTTGAAATTATAAAATCAAAAATTAATATTTTTTAATAAAATAAAATTTCTAAATGTCTCTAAAATTAATTTTATTTTTTTTCAGAGAGGGACATTAAGATAATATTTTTTAACATATAAGGACTTTTCCAAAAATGATATCATTTATTAACAATCTGTTTTATTTATATTAAACAATTATAAAATATATTTTAAAATAATTTATTAATATTAATTTTACTATGTTTAATGGCTATGTTACAATTATCTCTTTTAAATAAATATAATAAAGAAATTATACTTCGTAGAAACTCGGTGTTGCGTGTAACGTACACTAAGTCGATGTTGTGTGTAGCACAAGCCAAGTCCGTTCCATATGAAAGAGATGTTAGAATCAGTGATTTAATAATAATAAAAACTATTTTTAGTGTTTTTTTAAATAAAAAATTTCAAAATATTAAAATAATTCGAAAAAAATAATTCACAAAATCTCCGGGTGTTACAGTTCGGGTTGAGATGTTATGTAAAGATTTGACTCTCTTAAGTGAAATACCAGTTATTTATAGACCACATCAAATAAATACATCTTTTAAGTATATGTTTGTGTAGGAAGCATGATATTGTGTATGAATCCGATATTTCAACAAAAAAGATAATTATTCTATGAAGACATTATGTCAGTGTGAAGGGACCATTCATGCATGTAGGAGTGGGCCGTAAAACTATAAAAGAATGCTTATCTATAATCCTGATACATTATCACAATGTAGTATCATCATAGTTTCCTAAATGAATCATGGTTTAAATGTTTCTACTCAACCAAAAATGATATATAACTATGAACAATGACTATTCGTGAAGAAACCATGGGAGAATGAAGGACTTCTAGTATAGTTTAACAAATGGATTATAGGTTATGAACGCGACATAAATAAACGAAGGGTGTTCATGGGGTTTCTTCATAAATTATTTTAATTCATTTTAAAGGATAAACATATTTTATGGTAAATTCTCAATTTCAAAATTCCTAAAATGAAAATATCTTACAATTATTGTCATATTTTATCTTTAAATCTGTTTTAGCACCATGAGTGGTCAAATTGAAGCGTAAAAAACAAGTTATTAATTTATATAATGTCTTTATATTATATAAAGTGTTTATAAGTCCATAAGGTTTCCATAAACCCTAAAAATGGGTTTTATATCTTTGAAAACATTTTTTTGTCAATAATGGATGAAATCAAGTCTCTACTCCCAATGGGAGATTCTCACCAACACATCACCATCCTAGGAATAAATTTTAAGGAATAACCATCCCTTAGTGTCTGACAAATAATGTGGTATATATAGATCTTTTTATATTCTTTATTTGTTTAGATATCCTTTCAACTCAATTTTTTATTTTCATTACCTAGATGAGTACCACATCATACATTCCATGGTAAAGTGAATAGCATGGATTTTCCTTATGTAAGTCATATTTTGAAATATTTCATTATTTTTTTTATGGGGAATTAATTCGGGATCTTAAGAATGGTTTTGGATCATAATTTTTACAAATGGGAATATTAGATGTTTAAATATAAAAAATAAAATGATTTCTCTTATGTGTTATGAAATGTGGTAAGAGGTAACTAAGACAATAAAGCATATTTTAAGAGGTAATTTTTTTGTTGGATACTTTTGCTTGTTGTGTGATTTATTTCTGTCATAATAATAATGGTATATTGGTTATGTTTGATTATATGGGGTTCTATATTTTTTAATCTTGTTTTGATTTTGTGTTGATTTCATACTTTTTAGAGTGAACCCTAATAATTATTACATATCCTTGTGGGGGATTTTTGGGTGTCTTTCCACTAGCACACCCTTTGGAATATCAATTATCATCTAAATCAGTTTTCTCATGTCCTATAATCATAGTGAATAATGTTTTTCTCTTTTATTTCATCAAAGGTACCTTATTCAGGAATTATATAATCTAAACACTTATTATTTCCTTATGAAGTAGGATTCTTAGGAAGAATACGAATGATTATGGAATGTTTAAATTATTTTCATATATCTTGAGCTCCCATATTCCCTTAAAGTAATTTTTGAAACCTTTATGATATAAGGACTATGATAAAAGTGGTGTAAGTCCATTATCTGGACGAATATATAGAAGAAACCATCATTATAAGGTTTTAAATAACTATTTATTTAGAATTACTTCCTTGAATATGTGAAGATAACTATGGAAATGTAATTGTATTTCTTTATTGAAGGTGATTTATGGGTATTGCAATATTTCTATTGATTCATTTGGTGGGTTTGATATTTTCCTAAATTATTTGTAGATGATTTCAAGAAATATTAATATTTCGAAAGAGAACATCAATTAGATTTTTTATTGGTTGTCATTTTTCTTAGCTTCAACACCTCTGAGGATATGGTGATGTAAGCTATTAATATTTTAAATGGCTTGGATGTAGTTCTACAAATGGTTGAGGATTCCTATGTTCTCAAGGATGGTGAAGTATTCTATAGTAAATGAATGGGGAATTCAACAAAGTAATGCAAAAAGGGTGGTGATATCAATAGGTTATATTAGTTTTTCAAATTGAATGATTTTAAGAGTATGTCCCTAGCATGCCATTAGTTTGGAATGTTAGATCATAGTATGCCTTCATATATAAAAAATACAAATACCTACTATACATATGACTATTTGGATCACTATAAGATGTTTTATAAAGAATTTTACTTGAAAATATATGGATCTATATCTATCCATTCATAGAATCTTAAAGATCAACTTATTTATTTTAATTTTTTATTGGTGACTATTTTAGATTATCCTTGATGAATTTATTTTTTTGTTTAATATTATATATTTGTGTGTTTTTACATGTGTGTTCTTTCATGGTAAGGGATAATTTTGGCGTATTGAATCAGAATCTCAATAATGATGTCCGGAAATTTCAATGTCCATTTGTATCTAACTCATCTTTTATTTTAGATATCGATATTTGATGAGAATTATTAATATATTTGGGATTCCACCATAGAATAACCTACTATTATGAAATGATTTTTCCCTTAAAGATTGGTGAATTTGATTAGGTGGGATTCATGTATGTTTTTCTATCTCTTGAGAAAATTATATAGTTTTATTGTGGGGCTAGTGTTTTGAATTTTCTCAACCCCACTCTATCTATAGTAACGTCATTCATCTATGATCATAGGTTGTACCCTAAATGATTTATAAGTATTTTAAGCAAGATTTTTATTATTTAATTTATTTTATTGATTATTGGTTTCTTGTGTTCCTTGATTTTTTCAATAATATATTATCAAATTAGTCCTATAATTTGTAAATTATTATTTTTTAGTCTTGTAATTATTTTATTACCTAATTTTGGATCTTTATTAGTTTATTATGTATCAGAATATTGGTCGATAATGTCATTAATAATTTTCATATTGATAATGAAATTCAATTTCACTTATAATGATCCTGGTTAGTCATTTCACTACATGGTCTCTTGAATTTATTTTTAATGAAGAAGATGAAGATTATTATATTTTGATTAACCCTTCTTCTTAAGACTTTCTTGGGTAAGAAAGTGGTATGGTGGGGTTACTTTTCATAGTCTGAGATCAATTCAATTGTATTATTATATTTATTTATCTATTTTGTCATTGTATCCTTAATTTCATGGATTCAGAAGAGTTTTTATTATTTTGAGGCAAACTGTTGTTTTATACTATAATAGTTCATGTCGTGACCATGGGAGGTCATTACTAGACTAGAAGATCTGGTATTTTATGAGTTTTTGAGATTGATGTGTGTTTATTTGTGATATTAAGGATGAACCATGAACATAATATTAAAAAGGTCTCTAGTTGTGGACTAAAAAAAAGTTTCTCAATGATTGGGTGGTCACGTCACAAATGGGGATCTCCCCTGAAGCACTCACACTTTGAATCATAGGGTCATACTATAACATAACCATGGGTTGTGAACCAAGTATCTTCTTGTTTTTAAGGGGAAGGTGAGTCATACTTGAATAATATAGCCACATTATTGAATTATTACGTCCACATTCTAATTTTATAAAATTATAAAGTTACTGTTTATTGAATTTAACCTCTTTGGGGTCTCTTCCCTCCCCTCAGTTGACTCACTCAACTCCTAGGTGATTATCTATGATTTTTCTATCCTCAATATAAATTTCCATGCATTTCATAAAATTTGAAGTTCTATTTTCAAGGTAATATAATTTGGATATCCTCCTCTATTTATTTTCATCCTACACCTCCTTATTCTTAGGATAATATAGTCACACTGACCCAAGGTTTCTTGTAACTTGATTTTTTGTGAGATTTAATTGGTTTTAGGATTTCTCATGGATTCCTATTTATTCATTGACCATTTTAAAGTGGATTTACACCATGATCAGTGAGAGTAGAAGTGTTAATGTTGGAATCTCCATCTGGTAATCTTTAATATTAGAAACACGATTTCTTGTTGGTTTTTTACCCATGTTTTAGTAGTTTTATAAATCAATCTATGTATATTTTTTTTTTAAATTTATCCAATTTCCCTATGAAAAACATAATGTTTTTTTCTATATCAATTTTAAACTTTAATCATTATTTAAATACCAAGAAAAACTAATATTTTTTAAAAAAAAATGGAATCGATATTCTTAGTGATTTTCATGATAAAAGTGATGATTCTAAAATTACCAAGTTTATTATTAGGGGTTTTTGCTCAAATTTATGGGTTTATTGTATTCATTAGTTTATTTATACTAATTAATTATTCAATTATCCTAATGGTACTTATGTGACTTATTTTCAAAGGTATTTTGTATAACTTATCTTTTTAAATAATGTTTCAAGGCATGGTTGACACCCTCTATAAATGGTTTTATTTAAAATTGTTTACCTCTTAAGAATGCCAGTTTGTGTGTTATGAAAAGTTTAATATGTATTGATTTTTTATGATTATGGACATTGTACAAGGATGTGTATATCATATTATTATTATAATGACCCGGACTATTATAAATAAAATTTCTTTTTTGATTTCATTAAATGTATTATTATGTAATATGGTTATAAAAAAACATGAAATTATTTTGTTTTATTATGTAAAATTTTATTTAAAAGACCATTAAGTATCATTACTATTGATAATATAGCCATTGAATAATGATTACATGAATAGAATAAATATAGGGTTTTAACAAATCTAATTGACCTATAAAAAGTTAGTGATGACCTCAACCAATAGGATCATACCTTATAATGCCCATTTATTGGAGCTTTTGAGGGAGATAGAATCTCTATGATTTTCCCTATACCAAGCCCAAGTGGATATCTAACAACTTAAGCATGATTGAAACTATTTACGGGTGAAGTTCAAGATCATTGAGATCATGACCCAAACCATGTATGTCGAACCACCCCATGAAAGTCTCACCACCACAAACCTTACTCTTAGGGTGTGTTTGGGTATACTAAAGGGATATTTATCAATAACCCAATGATATAATTATGTACATTATATTTTATAGAATAATGGAAATATTTTCATCCTATTGTTGTTACACCATAAATGGATTTTATTTTCATACAATAAAACAAAAGAATTATTTTTGGATCATATTCAAATTCAATTAAAGAATTTATTTGGATGAATTAATGTATTTTTCAAATAAATAATATTTTAATAACATATTATTATTAAATAATTTATATTAATTATAAATTATTATATAATTTTTTTAAAGTCAAATGTAGTTTTTAAAAATTGTTTGATAATTGTTATTACCAAAAAACCTAACATTTTTTTAATAAATGTTGATTTTATTTTAAAAAATGATAATTCACATTTTTATAAAATTATTTAGATAAAATTAATATTATTTTTGTAATAATAATGTCAAAATTATCCAACAGTGAAATTTCTATTATTTTCTGAGACATTATGAATCCTCCAAAAACCATTAATATATTTTTTGGTTTTGAAATCATTTATTTAATAGTATGACTCAACTAAAAATAATAAAGGGAATTATTTTATTAATTTAATCCCTTTAAATTATTAAATAATAAAAACCACTCAATTTTTTTGAAACCAAAGTCAAAAACCATGGGAAGGCTTGTGGTTTGGGATATTTTGTTATATAGAGTGCGAAACCTAAATAATATAGAATTCCCCCTTTTGCTATATAAACCCACAAAAGAACCAATTTTTATTAACTCAAACTATATGGAACACATTAATACTCTTTAATACACTATATAGTGTCCTCCCAAGGATCCCTACACTCTCAAGAATCCCATCCCAAGCATTTGGGGTCACACACTCAAGTAAGGAATTTATCTTTTCTCATTTCCATTCAAGCACCTCTTTTATATTATGATTCATAGTTTCAATTTATGATTGTTGGGGTATGTTTTCATATAACCCATTACTATCTATTTTATGTCTAAATAATTATATACAGCTTTATATCTCATTAAACCCTCCCAAGAAATTTTACGTACACTCGTCACCATGAAAAAAATTAGTAAGGGATTTTTTCCTTTGTCATCTTTATCCTAGCATCTTATTTACTTTATATATTTTATCTTTATTTAATTATGATAGGATATTTTATTACATATACCAATTACATTAAAATTTATTTACAAATGATGATACACCCATTTACCACTTCTCAACCCATTTTATGAATTTTTATGTGATGTTTTTATGCTGCCAACATTTCACAGTGATTTTCTATGCCATAAAAATTGTATAGTGAATACCATACCCATTTTATATCAAAGGTATTCAACATTATATAGATACTACCCATTTACATCAGAATTTGATTTATTAATTATACACTTATAATTCATGGAATGAATTATAATGATGAATGGATCCATTTTGTGTGATCTATATAGCACACTTAACTATGAGAATGAAATGAATGTGATTGGTGCGCCTAAAATTATATAGAGCTTTAATGCATTGGGTAATGTTTATAATCATGATACATCATGTTGGGATAGGTATTGAACCATATTAATTTATAATAATTTTTCCACCATGATGTATTGCATGTTTATCCTTGACCTATGTTTATGATGTAGTGTTTTAAGTTATTTACACATTTTCCATGTTATTATTATCCTGCTATATCAAGACATATTATTCAAATTCCATTTATTCCCATTTTTTATGACTATTATATAACATGTTTTAACTTATTCCATGATTATTACATTCATAAAATTTATATCTCACCCATTTATTATGTTTTCCCCAGGTTATCCTGTACAGTTTTTAAAGCCATGGAATTTTAAAAGCATGTTAAGGAAGTTCTCAATATTGCTGTCGTATGACATGTTCAAGATGTTATGCTATGTATATAATTCCAAAATACGATATTATTATCTATATTATGGGTTTTATTATGTGTAAATTAATGTAATAAATCATGTACTAATGTGTAATAAATAACATGGTTTTTATAGTTGGTATGAAAGGAAAGGTTTAGTTATTTTTGGGATTAAGATTATAAAACTATAGAAAAATCCTTAGGTATAAGATTAAGTATAATAAAACATCCATAAATTTTGTTAAGTATAGAGTATGTGATTTATCAAGTAAATACATCCCTTTCTAGATAATACATGAAGATATGGTTCTGGAATAGATGTACCTAGGGGTAAAAACTCTGACAAGGTGTGTTGGGCATGGCTCAATGTGACCAGGTACACAACAACAATCCTTACAATACACCTGATTCAAAAATCCTAGGGAATATTCTTTAGTAAATTTAAAATCTCACTACAAACCATTATTAAGGGAAAGAACCCCATAAGAGTATATGTTAGGAAATGTTTCATGGATGCCATAGATTGAAAAATATAAATTCATAAGTTAAAGGAATACATGAAATTTATAAATTATAACTTTAATTTTATTGAATTCCTATTTTGTGTTTAATTTTTTTAAAATAATCATCCTTAATTTTCCATTTATTCCAGTTGATGGATAGAAATATGTTGAATTGGGTAAATAATAAATGTAATGGAAAATGTGAGGACTTACCCATTGATATTCCCAATTTCAATGGAGATCAAGTTGAACATATTTGGATTATTCTAAACCAGCTGTCAAAAATCAAAATTAACAATTGTCACTTTGATGAATTCCCAAATATTCCAAGTAAGAGGAAGACACTCTCTCAAGAAAGTTCATCAGATAAAGGTGATTAGGGAAATAATACCCAATTAACATTGTTCAAAATGTGTGGTAAGAGGAACCAAAGGGGAATGTCACAAAAGGACTAAGTGATGTTTTAGGAGTGGAAAGATAGGGCATGAAGTGTCAAATCTCTATGGAAAGGTGGAGAACATGATAGATGGAAATAATGTTCAATATAATGTACCTTATACAGTTCTATTTCGTAAGTGTGGATAATTTGGGCATTATCCATACCAATGCTCTATTCTAAGGGTTGAGAAGTATGATGAGAATAAAAAATATCCAAGAACATGGAAACAAGGAAAGTATTATGCCAAAATGGATCATGATGATTGATTTATATGTAACCTCTACTCAATAATTGTGCATGTCATGTTGTATTTCAATTCATTTCCCTATTCAAATATCTTGAATGTTTTATAAGAACATATAGTCACCACTTGAAATTATTTATATCGTTAGGGAAAACATCTACGATTTTTTATCACATGTTGAAATTTTGAAAATGTTCTTCTTAAAAATAATATTAGTCTCCCTGTAGTGTAATTTCATGAAATTATAGGTGTGTATTTTCAATACCTATATATATCCAACATAAATTGTTATGAGAAGGAAATCACTCTTTGTATTATGAATCATCCCCCAATTCTGTACAAGTATAAGGAGGGGGATGAATCTTATTTGGAATTGATATCTAAAGAATGGATATTATTTCCCTAAAAAATATTATCTGGATCAAATGATTTAGTCTAAGGAAGAAATCCTCCTCTAAGTGATTCCTATTGTAATGGAATATGCTGATGTGTTTCCTATGGAAATACACAGTCTTCCTCTTATCTGAGAAGTTTAATTTCCAATTGATATTATTCCAAGGTTGTTTCCATTATCTAAGAATCGGTATAGAATGGATATTTTTGAACTTGAGGATAAAAATAAAAATAAAAGATAATATGTATAAAGGGTTTATACAACCAAGTGCTTCATCATAGGGTGCACCAATCATATTTTTTAAGAAGAATGATGGGTTATTGTGCCTTTTTATTGATTATCGTGAGCTCAATAAAATGACAATAAAGAACACATATCCTCTCCCACAGATTGATGACTTATTCAATCAGATATGTGGAGAAAAATACTTCTCTATAGAGGATTTTCTGTTGAGATATTACCATGTTAGGTTGAAGAAAGAGGATATCCCCTAGATTTAAATTCGTACAAGGTATGAGTACTATAAGTTCATAGTGATGACTTTAGGTCTCACTATTTCTCTATAAATATTCTTGGACATGATAAATAGAATATTTGGATATTACCTTGAATTTTTTTAGTAGAATTTAGAAATGATATTTTAATATAATCCAAAACTAAGGAGGGGCATGAGGAGAATCTAAGAACTATTCTAAAGACATTTCAAAAGGAAACACATTATTCCATGTACAAAAAATATGAGTTCCAGTTTAAGGAATTCTAATTATTTGGAAATATCATAACAAAAAATGGGATATATGTGGACCCTTAAAATAAAGAAGCAATTCAAGGATTGCCAAGGCCAATATCTATGATAGATATCCATGGTTTCCTTGGATTATCTAGGTACAATAATCGATTTGTGTGAAATTTATCATGATTATCAAACCCTATAACCATGTTAACTCAGAAGGGAGTCAAGTTTTCTTAAAAAGATGAATGTGAGGAGATATTCAAGGAACTAAAAAGGTGTCTTATCACTGCACTTATTCTCACACTACCGACAAGTGGAGATATTTTCATGGTATTCAAAGATGCTTCAAAGAATGGATTGTGTTGTATGTTAATAGAAAAAAGAAAAAATTATAGCCTATGCTTCAAGAAAATTAAAATTTCATGAATATAACTACCAAAACATGATTTGGAGCTGGATAAAGTGATATTATCTTAACAAATATGAGGGAATTATCTCTTTAGAGAGTAGTTTGAAATATATACAGATCACAAAAGCCTCAAGTATTCGCATAGAAAGAGATGAATATGCACCAATGAAGATGGTTATAGATAATCAAGGACTGTGACTACTCAATCCACTATCATCTTGGTATAGAAAATCAAGTGGAAGATGTTATAAGTAAAAAAGATATATAAATTATATCATTAATGAGAATTCATAAGGATCAGATCTTCATAGATTTTGAATGGATGGACATGTAAATCATTATGGAAGGAACATCATCAATCCTTTCACAAATGATATTCAACCATCTCTTATAGAGAGGTTAAAGGATACTGAAAAATATGATGTTGTAATTTATAATAAGGTGGAAACAATAAGAAAAGTGAAATCATCAGAGTTTAATGTTAATTAAGAAGAATTTTTGAGATTTGGGTCACAAATATGAGTACTGTCAAATCCCATGTTAAAGAAATTCTATTCGATAATGAAGATAGATCTAAATTATTTATCCTTCATAGAAGCATGAATATGTATTGAGATATCTGATAACAATTATTTTGGGACAACATAAATAAGGATATCACATAATATACATAAAGTTGTCTTGTATGTTATCTAGTGAAGGAGGAAATTCACAAATCCTAGGGTATGACGCAACCATTACCAATAACTACATAGAAATGTGAAAACATAACCATGGAATTTTTCACTGGTATTTAGAAGGCATCAAGATGGAATAATTATATATGGGTTATGTTGGATCATCCTATAATGTCTAAAAACATCACTATGATTCGAGAGGACTTCCCAGTAGATCAAATTTCACGAATATAGATCAGAGAATTGGTGAGTCTGAATGGAGTACCACTATCAATTATATCGGATTAAGACCTAAGATTAACCTATATGTTCTGTAAGAGTATCCAACATTCTCTAAACACTATTCTAAACTTCAACAAGACTTATCACCCCCAAAATAATGGCCAATATGATTGGACTATTTGGAAATTTGAGGACATATTGAGATAATTCTAAATTTATATCAAAGGATGTTGGGACCAACATATTAATCTAGTCGAGTACTCAAATAACAACATTTTCCAATCAAGCATATAAATCCCCCTATTAATCCATTTGTGGGAAAATATTCTCAACACCAACATACTAGGATGAATTCGGTGAACTTATGCTGCTAGGACTTGAAATGGTCTAAGAAATGGTGGATAAGGTGAAAACTATTCAACACCACATCCAAGTAGCCTAAATTTGACAAAAATAACTATGAAAAAAATCTTCAATGAGACCTTAATTTTAAGGTAGAGACATGGTATTCATTTTCATATCTCTATAGAATAAAGTGATGCGATTTGGGAAGAATAGAAATGTTTTTCAAAGATACATCAGCCCCTTTGAGATGATTGATTGCATTAGAATGATGGCCTATCATCCAACACTCCCATCGAACCTATATCAAGTATATGATGTATTACATGTATTATTATTAATAAAGAGCATACCAAACCCCTCACATGTACTCAATCTAGAAGAGTACGTTGGATAACGATATTTCCTCTGAAGAGTATCTGTTTATGATCTTAGATCATAGAGAAAAATTTATAAAAAATAAGACAATGCTTCTTGTCAACGTATTGTAGAGAAATCAAAAGTTTAAAGAAGCAGTGTGGGAACTGAAGGAAGTGATGAAATAGTGTCATCCTTTTCTATTTTAGTGTGGTTAATAAAAATTTAAAGGGTGTAATTTCTTACGGGGGGAATATTGTAACAACTCAAACTGTTATAAATAAATTTACCTTTTGATTCAATAAAATGTATTGGTATGTAATATGGTAATAGAAAAAACATGAATTAGTTTTTTATTATTACATAAAATTGGATTTAAAAGACCATTATGTTTCATTTCCATTAATAATATATCCATTTAATAGTGATAAAATTATTAGTATAAATATAGTGTTTTAACAAATCCAATTGACACAGACAAACAATGTGATAGCCTCAACTATTATGATCATACCCCATGAATCCCATTTATCAGAGATTCCAAGGGTGGTTGACTCTCAAAGATTTTACCTTAACCAATCCCTAGTTTAGATCCAACAACTTAATCATGAGTGAATATGTTTATGGTAGAAGTTCAATCTCATTGAGATCACAACCCAAAACCATGTACGCCGAATGACCCTGAAAAAGTCTCACAATTTAGTACATTACTCTTAATGTATTTGTAGGTGTATTTAAGGGATATGTATTAATAACCTAGTTATAAAATTATGTACATTATTTCTTATATAACAATGTATATGTTTTCATCCTATTACTGTTACTTCATAAATGATTTTTTGATACAATAAAACAGAAATAATATTTTTTGGATAAAAATTAAATTCATTTAAGGAATTTATTTTTATGAATTAATGATTTTTTAAAATAAATAATTTTTTAATAAAATATTATTATTAAATAATTTTTATTAAATATAAATGATTATATAATTTTTATGATGTCAAGTGTAATTTTTAAGTGTTTAAAAACTGTTATTGTCAAAGAACCCATCATTCCTTAATAAATGTAAATTTTATTTTAAAAAGATAAATTCATATATTTATAACATTATTTATATAAAATGAATATTATTTTTGGAATCAAGACATTAAAATTATCCAATGTTGATTTTTTCATAATTTTATGAGATAGTCGAATTTTCTTGTAAAAATTAAAGACCGTTTAAATATACTTTGTGTATTATGACACTATGATGACCCAAAATTGTTGTTATAGATACTATAAATGGTATAAATGACAAAATATATTCCTTACCTTTAAAATAATATTATTTTAATTTTATTTGATAAATTTTATAAATCCATTATGAGTCCTCCAAAACCATTAATATATTTTAAGGTTTTAACATCATTTCTTTAAGAGTAGGACTCACATACACATAAGTAAGGGAATTATTTTTTTAATTTCGGACCTTTTCCATATAAAAAAATGGAAACCACTCCCATTTTTTATAAACCATGTACAAAAACCATGTTATGTTTTGTGGTTTTGGTTATTTTATTATGTAGAGTCCAAAAACTAAATAATAAAGAAATCCCACTAAATTCCTATATAAAACCACCAAATATCCCATTTAACTTCACTAAAATTATCTTGATAATTTCTAAACTCGTCCCTAAACTATATATATTCCTCCCAAGGTGCCCTAATCTCTCCAGAAGCCCCTCCCATGCATTTGTAGTCACATAATCAAGTAAAAGATTTCTCTCTTCTCATTTCCATTCAAGAACCTCTTTTATGTTATGATTTTTAGTTTTGATTTGCGGTTGTTTGGGAATATTTTTACAAAAACCCATACTATCAATTTGATTTCAAAATAATTAGATACCCATTTATTTCTCATTAAATCCTCCCATGAGCCTTTAAGTACACCCATTACCATACTAAAATTTAGTAAGGGATATTTTCTTTTCTCCTCTTTATTCAAGTATCTTATTTACTATATGTACTTTATCTTCATTTTCTTATGGTGGAATATGTTATTATATATACCAATTACTTTAAAATGTATCCCAAATTAATATATACCTATTTCATTCTCATCAACCAATTTTATTAATTTTTATGTAATGTCGTTATGCTGCAGAAATTTCACCACAATCTTCCATGAAAAACAATTGTGTAGTGAATACCAAACCCATTTACTATCAATGTTATTCCAATTTATACACTTATATCCATTTTAATTGAGAATTACATGTATTTATTCCACACTCCTTAATCATATAATAAATTAGAATGATGAATGAATCCATATTGTATGATATATGTGGCATACTAAATCATAAAAATGAAATGAATGTGATGGGTGTGCTCAAAATTATATAGTTCTCCAATTAATTGTGTAATGTTTAGTATCATGATACATAATGTTAAGAAAATGAGTGAACCTAATTATTTTATTGGAATTTTTTCACCATGATGTCTTGGTTTTTTATCCTTAACATATTTTTATGATACATTTATTTATATTGTTTCCACATTTACCATATTATGATAATCATGTTATATCATGCCTTATTATTCATGTTCATTTCATTACCCTTTTTTATTTATATTGTCTAAAATGATTTACCTTATTCAATTCTTATTAACTTATTGAGGTTTATATCTCACCCCTTTCTTATGCTTGTACCCAGGTTAACACGTGTAGTTTTAAGAGATATGAAATTTTAGAAGCACATTAAAGATCTTTTTAATAATATTGTTTTATCCCATGTTCAAGATTTTATGCTATGTAACTAATTACCAAATACTCTATAATTATTGATCTTTTTAGTTGTATTATGTGTACTTTAATGTTATAAATCATGTATTATTTTTTTATAAATGTCATGGTTGTTATAATTTTTCTTCTTGAAAGGGGTTATGTATATAATGTATTTTTATAGGAAAGGGTGAGTTTTGATTGTTTATTGACATAATTTTAATATATATAATAGTTTTCATGGATCACCTTCATTTTTATGGAATTCAAAGCAATGGGTAGCTAGCTGAGAAATCCATAGACATATAATGTATTATTGTGTGATAATAACTCTATATAATGACTCTATGTTAGGAAAATTATCTACATAGGGAGATTTCCTTATGGTTAATCCATGTAGAGTAAAACCAATTATTAGGGTAGGTTATAAAATATACATCACATTTCAATAATAGTTCTATGGTATCCTTATTCTAGACTTTCCCCAAGGTTATAGGGTTCCCACTATGTTTACAATTGTGTTTTATTTATTCCTACTACATTATGATATTATATTTGAGATTTAATTTATCTTTTTTAGTATAAAAAGAGAATAATTACATTTTTATTTCTTTTCATGAATATTTTTAATATTAGTTTAAACCAATTTTATCATATTTTAAATTGTTCTACCATTTTCTATTAAAATTAAAAAATTGTTTATCTATATGAAAGTGGTATATTATTTTATATGAAAAGGAATAATTTAAAACTAAATTACCTATTTTATGATAAAGAAAAATGTAAAAGCTTTTTTTACTTTTATTTTCAACTAGAGTGAAATGGTTTTATTTTAAAAGTTTATACATGGGGTGTGGAGAGGATACATACTGGTCATATTTTTCTGAGGCCTATCACATTCAAGTTTATTACTAGTTCACCATTGAAGTGGAAGTTGAATATTGTAATATGTTTTGGGTTTTTAGTGATAGATAATGAATAATCTTCTCATTCATAGGTAGATAGGTTATTGTGGGTTATTTTATTTTATTTATTTTGGGTATATTCGATTTATCGCCCACTTTTTGTTTCATCCTCTCTGTATTTATTAATTATTAGTATAATACTTTTGATATTTAATTGTATAATATTGATATTTTTTAGATAAAGTTATTGGTTTTTGGTTTATATTTATGCATTTAGATTATTTAATTAATACATTGTTTGATATTTTTTATTTTGAAACTCATAATCTCTATTGTGCATGGCCTTAAAATATATAGAATTATTATTCCAAATAATTAAGTGGAATTACCTTTTTAATCCTTTATTTTATTAGGATAAATAATTCCTAATAAAGTATATTTGATTCCATGAAACTATTTTCTATCACATAGGTATTGGTGACACCCTTTGGGGCTTTTAGTAGAGAGAATTAGGTACCTGGGTTAGGGGTTTTCCAGACAGGATCATGAAAAAAGACCCCATAATTACTTCCTGATAATATGTCTTAATTTTTAATAATTTACACTATATTTTATCATAGGGTGATTATGAATTGGTTAAAATGTCATGAATTAGAATTGGAATTTTTGGGTTATTATCTCTTGTAATTACACCGTAATTATTTATCGTAATAAAAAATTGATCCATACTACTTGATATATGGAATTAGTCCGACTATGGTTTATAAGACATAATAGATGATAAATATCAAATATTTCATAATTATATAGACTATGATGTAATTAAATTCAATGTAACATTAATTGTTTGGGTAGTTATGAGAAAAGTGTCTTAGTGGTTGTTTATGCCTGAGAGAAAAGTGAACCAACACTAAGAAGGGTATAAGAAAGAGATGAAAATAATTTAAAATTTAAACATTATTTCATTGATTATTAAAGGTTGTTAAATTTACGTTTATTTTGGAGACTCTAATTTAAAAATTAAATGTGTCTAATTTGGGTACATAGAAATAATATGATAATATTATAGGTGTTTTATGTCAAAAATATAATAATCTCAAAGTCAGAAGTGAGAACTTATTGAATAGAATTAGTTTCACTAAGAAGAAAAATTAATCAAAGTATATGATCTATGATTATTGGATTTATATTATATATATATATAACAGAACTTGAAAAAAATGGATTTTTTAATGAGTGTAATATCAAAATACAATAATTTTTAGCGAACACATTTTCTAACTTAAGATTTTTACTGTAATGACCTTGAATTTTTTCATTACATTTACTAAAAAATATAGTTCTGTAATTTTGGGAGAATTTCAATTTATATCTCCAAATAGGGATTTGTTTATGATTTTTGGATTATGGATCTACGACTTATGTTTTAGGATAATATTTTTGATTTTTTTGGATGTGGTTTAAGATTTCAAATTCGGTTTATAGGGTTTGGTATGGATCCCTATAGTAAAATATTTCTCCATAAGAAAATAGGTGCCACTGGGTTCCTAGTTGTGGTACATCATGTACATAGTGTGGAGGGAAGAGGCCTTGGGCACTTGGGGGTTCCACCAGGTACTTGACAACCTCAGATAAATTACTTGGTGATCTGGACCTATTTTTTCCAAAATAAGGGAACTATTTTAATTTTTTTCTGATCTTATTAACCCCCTTTTAAGGTCCTTAATAATTATTCTATGACCCTAATGTTATCTATTTTTTAGGCTCTCTTTGATCCCTTTAATCATCTCTTTCTTCTTCCATGACTAATGCATTGATCAACGGATGATCTTTCTAGCTTAATTTTAAGGTAATAACTCTATCACTTTTCATCTCTCATTATATTAATATTTATTATTCTCTATCCATATAAATAGGATCTTTATTTTTCTATATCACCAAATCCATGTAATAATCAATTATTATGCCATGGTTTCTTCCTATTTTGGTTAGAGATGTACTTAGTGAGTGTTTTCTTTGTGATTGTTTCCTATTTTGGGGTAATATCATTATTAAATTAGTTATTTGATATTTTATTGATTTCAAGAATTTATTAAGGTTATCCTATTGTATAATTAAATTGGGGGTTTTTATTAGCGAGTAACATAAATATTTATTTTATTCTCTACATGTTTTGGAAATGTTTTGATTTATTTTTCAATATGGTAATTTTTTAGAATGGATAATTAATTTTAATTGTCCATGGAATGTGTTTTCATGATTTTAAGTGATACTATGATGATATTGAAGTCTAAATTAATACTCATCATTGATATTTCATTTATTGGTGGTTCAGAGCCATATGAAACACCTTAGAACATGTTTCAAATTATTCTACCTTTGTTCTTTAAAGTAATAAATTACAACCCTCTTGTTTGCTTAACATATTATTCAATTATTTTTTGTGAATACTTTTTTACATAAATATGTTCAAATAATATTTCTATTATAATATCTAGGGATACTTGTAAAAAATTATGAAATCACTTTTGTTTTTTTAATTATCATTTAATTACTTTGAGATAATTTGAATAATTCAAAAATATAATTTAAATTTATTTGGATCATTTTTATGTTCATATCAATAGTAATATGTTGATCCCAATAAATTATTTTATTCCTATAATTAATTCCCTTTGACTTTTATTGATAAATCATAAAAAATAGGGTAGTGTACATGTCACATGATTTCACTATTTTATAATGGACGATGGCGAGTTTTTTTTATTTCTAAATGAAAGTAGGGAATTTATTAATTGTACTTAATTTCTATGTATATTTTTAAGGAATTAGGACCTTGATAAAATCCTTATTTTCTTTATAATTATCACTTATATAAATTATAAGTTTAGTTAATTTATTTATTCTAGGTATGTAATTTTTTTATAATAATTAACACATTCATATAATTTCTGAACTATCATTTTGATCCCTATATACTAATAATGAGTATGAAATGACCCATTTTTGTGAGATAAGTTGAGAATATGGGTAGTGTGACTTCAATTAAAATATTATAATTCTATATTTTTTCCTTAAATTGTGTTTTGGTGGAATAATTATTTCCCAATTAAACCTGAATTAGTTATATGTCAATGATATATTCTTAACTTAGATTAAGAGATGGAATTGAGGTGAGGTAATGGTTTTTTTGATAGAATGTATAATGAAATTAAACATAGATTAATTTAACGAGTTTTATAAATTGGGTCTCACCAAAACTAGATACCTTGATTTCAAAACCACCACTCCTCTCTCTTTATATAGACTTCCATCTATTCTTTATTTTTTAAAAACCCATTTTATGATACTTTTGTTTATAAAATCAAATAATTTCTATAAAAATTTTTACACAATTTTTTCAATGTATAATTTTAGAATTGATAATGTTTTAACAATAAGAACCCAATAATATGTTTTCAATAAATTAAATAGAATGTACAAAAAATATAATCTGAATATAACTCTATTTTAAAATATATATTTTTAAAATTCATCTTCTATACATTATTTTATTATTTATTGGATGCACTTCGGTAATATAATTTTTATGTCTAATATTATACTTGGTTAACAACCTAGTAATCTATTAATGTGTATTTTTTACTACCCATTCTAGAGTTATATACATGTTTGGATTGGTTTTAAATAACCATAGTGAGTTCTTATATGAATTTTTTAAATAGATGGATTTCCTCTAAATTATTCTAAATTGAATGATATTCCATAAGTTATTTTATGATCTGATTTATTCTTGTATACTTTCTTGGGATTTTGAATGTCCTATAAAAGGACTGTAAATGTCTATTTTATAACCTGTGAATGGAAAAATGAATTTATATTAGGATAAATAATGAGAAATATGAAAGTATGCTTATTTTTTATTAATTGTATTAATTATAATGATAAAAGTTTTACTAAGGCATGATTATTTTTCATTAGGATGATTAACATTACCATGGTTTTAATTAAATTGATTTTCAGTTCTTCTACCACATTGATAAATGGTAAAATATATAAAAGGGGTATGTGTATATTTGTTTATCATATAAATTATTAAGTAGGTATAACATGATTGGAGGATAGTGTTGGGGTTGGAATATAATTATTTGACTATGTAAACCCATTAACTTACTCTCTAGGATTAGATTAGGCCCTGACTTGGTATACCCTTTCCCTTTACCTTAGATGGGAAGCATCATGACTGCCTTTGGAATAGGTTTGAAAGGGACGGGTGAATTGGTTTCCATGCATAGCATGTCACAAATTCTGAGCCAAATATCAGTGTAGGTATTGAATTTTTAGATTCTCATAATATAATGAAAATTTATTCCTAACCTTATATTCATCTATCAATTAATTTGATATATCTATCCTTGTTTGATTAATGATTATTTGAAAAATAATTACCTATATATACTTTTTTAAATGAGTATATTGATGTAAAAAACACACATAAGGGTATTCAATATATGTTATTATCTTGGTGGTTTCCTATTGAGTATATTATGCTCACACCAGGCATGTGAACTTTGGTTGACATATAGTTTCATGATATTTTTTTACAAGTACCTATAAGTGCCTATAAATATATTGATTATAAATTATAACTATTCTCAAAAAATGTTGATACGAGTTGTGTTACACTTTATATTAGAGATATATATTGGAGATCATGTATACCATATGGAATAGTGTATTATATATCAACTTTAAGTTTACTTTTGACTTTTACCAGGGATGTGTATTATCAGTGTATGAAATGTATTCAAGTTATGTAGTTTTGGTCTTATATACAAATACTTATATGAACCTACTGGGTAAATAAAACCCCAATCTTACTCTAAGACTTTAAATACTAGTTGTTAGACCATGGGAATTGAGGATTAATCATCAGGTCATATGATAGCATGATTTGATTACCATTTGGGTGATTTATGTCAGAGTAAATACACTGGCCAGAAGTGGTTAAAGTTTATTCCATGTCTGATTCTATTCATAATTCATCTATTAACCTTGTAAATGATTATTTATTTTTAAATAATTTTATTTACTTATATTTTTAAACTAGTTAATAGTGGTGAAAATATAATCTAATAAAATAATAATGTTTCAATATATGATTATAAAATAATAAAATCAAAAATATAATCCCAACTTCATCCCATATTAGTAAATAAGGATGAGATATCATTCACTAGGTAATGTTCAATTGGATTTAAGAAAATCATGATTTCCTTTTTAATATTTTGTTTTTATTACTATGGTCTGTTTTTGGAGGTTGAAGAAAAGATGATTTATGAATTTTTTGGTATTAGGGATCATATTTATTTATTATAATTATAATGGTGTAACCATATTTTATTGAAAAAAAAAATTTTTAAAGAGGAGGGAATGATTTAAAACTTACTATCATTGGGGATTAATATGGTAGGTATTGTAACTGAAGGTTTCACTCCTCTTACAAAAGGCAATGCGATGGAAACTGTTCATAAGAATAAAACAGACAAGAATGATCATGGAATAAATACTCTCTTAGACTCACTTTAATAAAATAAATTTATAATATTTATTGTATTAAATATAGTGGAAGGTATTTGGGAATAACTATAGAATATTTATTAAGTCAATGTTAGATTAAAGAAATCAAATCTTTAAACCTGGAATTCCTAATCTAAATAAATTTATCTTCTTAAAGGAGAGACAATATATGAATTATTTTCTTAAGTAAACGAAATTTTATGATCAATATAATTTTTTAGAGAAACTCAAGAAGACCCCAAGGTTGTTAAGAATATTTTTAAATCTTACAATATTGAGTTGATGTGAATGTTTCCCCAATTGAATATTATTATTTAAATCTATTTCTATAGGATTAATTTCAAAGTGTTTTACTCATGCGTAAGATATATAATTTTTATAATATTAATATGATATTTAAATTACAGAATAAATTTTCTTTTAAATTATAGAAAAATTATAATACTCTAAATGATGTTTAGGAAAATGATACAATTTCTTCTTGTGATAAAGAGATTTAGGTAAATCGTACAAAACCATGTCACTTATCTCAATGAATATTCACAAATATAGGGGACATTATCATGGTATAATCTTTATGAAATGTTTCAATTATGTATCAATCAATTACTTTGTTGCTAAATTTCTTAACATGAAATTGTTTGGTGATTTTGATGATTATTAGTCACTGAGAATGTTTCCATGGAATGAAATATTGAAGTATAAAAATTTGATAATTCAATCTATAGTAAAATAAAATTGATTAGAATAATAAAAATTTGAAATTTTTTACCCAATATATATGAATAAGATAGTAATGATTGTGATAGTGAATAAGGTTTATCTCTTTGCGATCATGGTGAAAATTTCTTAATTTCTTAACCGTATAAAGAAGAGTTCTCTAATGAATATGTGAAAGGAGAAACATAAATTGAATTCATACTGATTTAGGAGTTGAGGGACTATTTATTAAAGATATAAAAATTAGTGAAAGATAATAAACATTTGTTGAATGTGGCTAAATCGTCAAATGAGTTTGAGAAAGCCCAAGGTGAATGGATATTGTCATTAGTGAATGATGTTTCTTGTTTGAACATATCGCTTTGTCAAGGAGAAATATTTAACTCAATAAATAGGCGTAAAAGTCACTAAAAAATATAAAGAACATATAAATTATCAAAGGAGAAGGGTAATCTTTCAAATCCTGATGGAATCTCGGTTAGTTTGGAGGAGGGGGGCTGTCGGGCAGGCATTATTAGGGAAAATCAGGTGGTGGGTCCTTTGGAGATGATTCTGCATTCTGGAGAGGATATGGAAGAAGAATCTCTTGTGATAGATTCCTCTGCAGAGGATGCTGAGAAGATGATGGGAATGCCAGTTCGGGTGCATACTAACAATGAACAGGGCAAGTGGATTGACAAGAAGAATCATATTTTAGTAAGAGGTTTTAATGACAATAAGATCATGTATGAGGAGTACATGAAAGTGTGGGATCAGATGGTGTCTCACTTTGAAGGCCAGCTTGATGCTGCTCTAGAAACACCGGTAACTTCCCTATTTTGGAAAATATTTAGGGATAAGGATGCTGTTAGGGTCAAGTTTCATTTCAATAGCTATGTTTTTTCATTCATTGCATGTCCTGGATAAACATGGGGTTTCTCACTTTTTCCATATAAGTGTTCTGATAATAAAAAATTAAATTTTCAGTCAGTCAACAAAAGTTGTTGGAGGTTTGAGATTTATTAAATAATTCCATGTTTTAATTTGAAAAATCTATGTCAGATATTGGTGAATTTTTAAAGCATTATGATAATAATTGTGAAACATATATGAATATTGGTGAGAATTATAGTCATGAAGATCCTCATTACTTAGATTTAAATGTTCAATGAGTTGAGAATAATAATTCTAAAGATATATTCCACAGAAAGAGTTGAATTTTGTATCATCAAAATTAAAATTAGTGAAATCCAATTCAACATGAAAATTCAACTTCAATTTAAAAACAACATTTAATTATGAAGTTAATGATGTAAAAAAATATCTATATATAATTTTGATATTTTTATATCATATCATAATTTTAATTCTATAAATGTGTTAGAAATTAATGTTCAAACAAGTGAAAAATATTAGAGGATATAAAGTGTTTGTTTTAGAAGTAAATCCTATTTTATGAAAATTATTATTTTTTTGGATGTTTTGGCCATATAGAGAATTTTTAGGTTAATGTAATAATTTTATATGATATTATATGATATTAAATATTAACATTTATGGGGAGATATCCCACTCAAAGAAAAAAGTGTTGCAGTAGGATAAAAATACACATGTAAATGTGGAGAATCAATTTCAATTATTTAGTGAAATTTATGGAAGGTGATACCAATTGGAACATTGTATATATTATTTACCTACAATACTAATTTTATTGTTGAATTTGAATAAATAATCCAAAGTGTTTCAAAAGAAAAATAATTATAATGTTTTTTCATATGATGTTAAATTATCTATAAAGGAATCACTAAAACAATAACCTTGATTGTAGGAAGATAGTTTTTCATCTCACATGAAAGGTGATATAAATATTTTAATGAGATTAAATACGTGAGAAGTTTTTTAATTGAAAATAATGTATATTTACAAATAAAAAATTTAGATTCAAAATATATTTGGGAATGAAGGCTAAAATAAAATAATGATTTGTTTTTTGATAATTATATACAAAAATTACAAAGTTTCTATAGGATTTATAATGAAATAAATGATGTAATATTCAGTAAGGATGAATGATTAGTAAATAATTTTAAATGTACTTAGACTCATGTAACCCTCACCGGTTATAGTATTATAGCCTCATAGTAGTAGACTCCTGTAACCCTCACTGATAGTATAGGAAAGACATGAAAAATAACACTATTCAGAGCTCCTAAGAAGTAGAGAAGGCATGCATGATCATACAATGGTAGCATATACTTCACCTATTAAAGGTAAAACCTCTTCTGAAGTAGAAAATTCTCTATTTTGAACAGTGATGATATCATCTACTTTTTCCTAGCTATAGAAGTACTACAAATCAGCGGTTGTAGTACCATATATAGTAATAGTAAAAGAATACATCCTTGAATTCCATTAGTATATGATCCTATATTTTGACATTAGAAAAAGTAGGACCTCAGTGGTTATGAAATCAAGACCTATACGGTTGTAGTAGTAAGCACCTGTAACCATCAGTTAAATAAAATACATATATATCTATTAGTTATAAAATGTGAAACCTTTTCAAATAAGTAAAACAAAAACTAATATTTACTTTTTAATTGGTTCAAATTATAGAAATTTTTGTATTTGTTATTTTAATTTAAAAAATAATTATATTTTAAAAAAAATTATTTGATTTTTGGAGAATTATTTTGTAAAAAATTTATCTCTTTAAAAACACTCATGTAGTATATGTGGAACGATGCTCTATTTTAGTGATTTCTTGATATTTAAATAAATTACAAGTTTGTTTAATTAATATTTTAATATTTTTATTTCTTTTTTAAAATACATATATATATTAAAAATTATATTAGATGTTTCCTGAGAGAAAAATACCATTGATTTTTTGGGATTAATAAGTTATATATTATTTATTCTATTCTATGTTTTTTTCTATTTTTTATTAGTAATTTTGTGCATGTTTTTGAGTATGGGTTTTATTATTTTTATTATTTGAAAATCACTAATTTTTATTAATTAGAATATTGTAAGTAGAATGAATTAATTCTATATAGAAATTTGTACAGGCCAAAGTTATCCATTGATTATGCATGATATTTAAACACGAAACAAGATGTTTTGATATTTTTTATTTCTAATCATTCAATAACGGTGATGAGTTTTGGAGACTTTTACACAGTGATAATCAAAGGATATTGGCAACTATTAGTGATTTATCTATAAATAAAGACCACAACATTTAATAAGATACTAAATTTACACACGACTTGTAACGACTTTTTTATTGGTGCGATCACAATGTAGCTTCAATGTTTGACTCTGAAATACTAAAATGGGTTGTGATCATTGAGCTACATCACCTTCCTAGTCCTTTTATCATATGTTTTAACATTTTTAATATTTTTCTTTGTTAAATATTATCTTATTTTGTTTGTTATAAAGTATTTGTTTATGTTTTTTCCAATCATTAGCGTGTATATTATTGGTTATTATTATATCCAAAAGGATGGTTCTTAGGTTATGAACCCCAAAAAAAAGTCAAGTCATATTAGTTTGTGACTCATTTAAAAAGTCAGGCTAGTTGTTCTTCAGGTATTGTAAAAGTTAGGTTTAGTAAATAGGTTATAAAACCAATAAATGTGTAGTTTTATAGTGGATACCAATATCCTCATCGAGTAGAGAATATTAAAGAGTATATTAGGATCTTGCTGATCCGAACTATTATAAAAGTATTGTGGTCATTTTGTGTCTGTTGTATTAAAGTATAAACATGTCACTACACGATTTATTTATTCAATATTATAACTCTAAATGATTATTTGTGTTAAAAATTTTAAGGGACTATTCACCTCAACTATACCAATATTTTCATATACCTGGTTTCAGTAGTATAAAACAAGTGATCATCAACATAGAGAGGTGGTAGGAAAAAAACCATGGTGGAAGGTGGTGGGAATTGGGGTGTAGTGATACTGCAATATGATGTATGTAATGGAATTCAGTTATTATTTAATTAGGGGTACGTAAAAAGGTGGTAGGGTTTCATGGTGTTAGATTTTTTAAGGAAGAAGGTGTCTGGTGAGATAAACAAAAAATAGGAGAGGGCATGGGTTGAAGGGTCATAACCATAACAATATAAGAATAGATTGGGGAGAGGTGTTTATAGTGGCATTATAAGAGAGATAATAATGGAATATTGATAATGAAATATTTATAGTTTTTTAAAACTAGAAGTTAAACTTTTAGAGATTGAAAATAAAAGTATTTTTTACCTAAAAGTAGTCATTTCCAGCTTCTGTATTATTAGAAAAAAAATTCAAGTAGTGTACTGAATCTATGGTGAGATAGTAAATAATCTTCACTTCTGAAATATAAGTGGAAAATATTTGTTGAATAACACTAAGGGAATATAAATTTTATTATGGTAGGTATTTAAGTTTTTATTTTACAATTCACACAACGAAAATAAACAATAATTCTTAACATAATAGTATAACAACATAAATACACAGTGGGACAAACACATTCTTGATACTTAAAATTAAAAAAACAAAATAAAAATCCTTATTTATTAAAATAAATACAAGAAAATAAATCCTAACATACATGATATTAATATAAATAGAAATATAGAATCTATAAACTTTTCCTACCCACCACATACTTCAAATTAGTATTGCACAATACTACATCAAATAAATACTTTTAAATATAAAAAAATGAGAGATATATGTAGGGATTTATATTCAATATACTTATTTTGTTCCTCCTCTATAAGTCACATATATCAATATTGGTCAAGTATACTAATCCATTATGCATGAAATATAAAAAATTTATAATGAATATCATCCCAATGAAAAGACCACATCTTTTTATGCCATTCTATAATAACACTCCAATAAAACACAAAAAAGAACTCACATACTAGAAATAAAGTAAATAATAAAAGAATATATTATACAATTGTTTTTGAATACCGTGTATCATGAGGTTTGATAGATTTTTAATTGAAATATAGAAGGAATTTTTTATGTATGTTTCAATTGGTATAGTTAAATTGTTTCTGATTATGTTTTATTTTGTTTCCAATTCAAAAATTAATAAATATGATAAAAAAAATTCAATAATCATTTTAGATAGGTCTTATAGGATTTTGGGAATAATTATAATTTTTAATGATATGTTTGGTAATGTTTTGGGAGTTATAAAATAAATTGTATCATGATTATATATATATATCAAATGATAATATTTAAGAATTGTTTTTAAATAAACTGGTATGTTAACTATTTTTTTTGAAATATTTATTTTCTACAACATGATTTATAGATGAAGATAAATATTCTTTAGATAGTACTAATTTGTCACATACCATCCATGTTTATCCTTAACCTAGGTACTCGATCCAATCCACAAGAATTCTTTAATGGATTTACCTATCCCCACGAGTAGGAAAAAAGTGATAAATAATAAAATATACAACATTGGGAGTGGTTTCACCTAATATAATAAATTAATAATAAAGGAACATCCAACTTAATTTCCCTTGATTATTCATTTAATTTATGTGGTTTAATATTTCTTGATGATTTATATTTGATACTCTTGAACTAGTTTCCATCCAATGGGGATAAAGAACAACCTTTTATGTTATCACAAACTAGATTGGGCACCAGAGAGAAAAGAAGGCTGGGATGGTTAATGAAAAAATGGTATTAGAACCCAGTTATTATTTAGGGAGTTAAGGTATAAATGAAATAGGATTTTTAGAATTTAAGTTTTGGATTATTGGTGAGTTCTTGATCACCACCTTATCATGAAAAAAAAAACTAATTTACCAAGACTATTCAGGATGATGAAGTCTCAAATTTGGTCATTATTATCAGTTTTCTTCTAGATTTTTAGTCTTAATTTGAGTGTTTTTATTTTTATTATGGATTTATGGGTTATTTTTGAAAAGCTCCATAATTGAATTGAAATTCAGAAGGGATCCATGGTTATTGGTTTACTATGAATGGTTTAGAAAACTGTGTGGACCAATATAGGTATCCTTCTATGAACTTCACATGCTCAGAACATGGTTTCCTAGACCATGTGGCCAAACTTTTCCTAGTGGGAAAATTCATAGTTTTTTGAAATTTTGATTCCATGAGGATTATGAGTTTTTTTAATCTTTATTAAAACTGATTTCAAGTTGTTCAAGATGTTTTTTTGGTCATTGATGTCATTTGGAGTTAAAATAATTCAGAATTTGAAATAAAATATTCTGAATTATTTTTAAACAATGTGGAATTTCTGAAATTAAGGTCATTTTTTGAAGAAACATATTTTGAATTACCTATTGTAATTGGATTTGTAAAAAATTATCTATTTATTAAAATTTAGGTTTTCATATATGTTTTTTTCATTTAATGATTGAAACATATTGTTCTGAGTTAGGATAGTCCTAATTTCCTAACTAATTTGAATGTTGGGGCATTAACTAGTGATTCTTTGGGTATGCATGGGTTGAGAGGATGGCAGGTCATGCTCATCTTACACTTTAGAAGGGAATAATTTCATACTCTAAGAATATATTATTGATTTTATATGTGTTCATGAATCCCTCCATAAATAATTAGTAATTATATTATTTGACATTAAGAAATTGGTTGAATACCAACATGAAGTTAAGAGGACACATAATGTGGGGATTATAAAATCTCTTATTTAATCATAGCATTTGAGTACTCTATAGTATAAATCCATATATAGAGGAACTTTATAAGATATATTCATATATGGTGTCATTAGACACCTACCAAAACGAGGTAAAAAGTTTTATAGAGTTGGGATTAGGTACATTATAGTGACTTTCTACATTTCCTTATGAAGGGAATTTGAAACCATGTAGTTTGGAGCCACTTAACATGACATGTCATACCTTTAAAATCCAGGTGATAAGGAATGATGCACAACCTCTTAAGGTTGTATAACCAGGTCTATGTGAAGTTGCTTTTAAGGTTATGAAGCTAACACTATGTGAGGAGAAGTTTATGGTTGTATGTCTAGAAACACTTTTAAGTAGCTTAATATCCTAAAAAGTTCTCTATTAGGAAAAATGTTCCCAATAATGGTTGTTGTGGGACTTACGCATGAGAATCCCCATCTGTAATCCCTTTCTATTAGAAATTAAATGAGGAAGAGAGATTATCTTTTAGGGGATTGCACTTAATAAGAGACCCATATATGACTATCTACTAACTTTTACGTTCGTAACTAGATGAGGATGGATGATGATATAGTTGAGGATTACACCTAGTAGGAGGATCAAGATTTTTATTAGGGTGTGGGTATGAATTTCAAAGATGTGTCTTATATATATTGGTTAATAAGAATCAAATCCCACATAGTTTTAGTTCCACAATTTAAGGTTGTGTGTTAGGAACTTAGAACACTGTTTTTTGTTGTTTGGGTAAGATATTTTCATCTTTAAAGGAGATCCAATAATGGATTATGTGATGATTATTTATTGGGATTCCTTTTTATGTATACTTTATCAAATGAATCCAATGAAGTTATTTTGAAAAACCTAGATTATTATCTATAATCAAGGTGTTACAATGAAACCAAGGGAAGTATATTAATTTAATTAACTTATAGAAACCAATATGGGAATCTTTTCTCAATGAAGTGATGTGGGGATTACACATGATAAACCATTCCTAGTTTATCATGTTCATTGGTACCTAAATTATATAAGTTATGATTAGATCTTACACCTAAAAGGAGTCCAATAATATTTCTCATTAATTTATGGGAGAATAAGAATTATCAATAAGATAATGAAAGGATATTATACCTTATAGGATACCCTAATAGAAAGGGCTTCTTAGATATATGAACTTGGAGAAAGGAATCCAAAAAGGTCATTTATGATTATTCCAACCTATGTAGATGACTTAAATTTATGATGAAATGGAAAAGAAGCCTGATTACCCATGATTGGATTACTTCATAAATTATCCCCAACAATGTTAGATTATTTATGGTAATATTCCATTTATAGGATGATAAAATACAATTTCTGATGTTTAATTTTTTATATAAATTTTTATGTTATGAGAATGAGCATGACATGGGATTTAATGAAGTTAGTTTACAAATAATGATTCGTGAATAGACCTTAGTGAATGGTCTTATTGGGATGGATCTGTGAAGGTGCCACATGATATTTCCACTATTATCTATGTTCATGGGTGGCTCCATATAAGATCCCCCTAAATGGAACTCCACAAACTGTGATCATCGAGTAGATCCATATAAAATATTTATAAAAAGTATTCCTTGTGATTAGGATTTATGTTAATTTTTATCACTCCATTTTTGATGTTTTATTGATTATTACTGGTGGGATTTCTTTATATGAATTTAATTTATGAGAATCAAATGGACTCATTGTAAAGTAAAATTTTTATTATTCAATAATAAATTAATTTTATCCTTTTTCCATTTTTTGAGTTAAAACTTGTTTGGTTGAAGTCTCATAGGTATTGGGAACCTTGAGGAGGTTTTGTGTGTGTTGACTAGTGGAGTAGTGCATAGAAAATTGGTCTTCATGAGTTAATGTTTTTAATGCACTGAATTAGAAATTTCCTCAGACCTTGAATAAGGAATATCCATTTTTAGTTGATGCGAATTAAAATATGGGATCCCTCACATGGGGTTAGGCCTTGAAAATAATTTATAGATACATGGTTTCTATCTCATGGTTTAGTGAAATATTGGGTATCTTAGAAACACCATCAAGAAGGACTATGCCCTATCCCTCACCCTATAAAATAGTTCCTACCAATTAAACCAAGTAATATCTAACCTTGAACTATGAAGGAACAATTTGAATCATTTTTAAAAAGAAATATTTTATTTTCACCATAAGAAGTGTGGGACTAGTCATACTCCTCAAGCATTATGTTAATGCCATAAACGGAGTGCTCCTTCAGTTTTATAGAGTATTTATAGTCGAATTGGGTATTTTGGATTTTATTTTAATCTTGATTATCCTCTTCTTATTATAAAACCTTCTACATGATGGTTTGGAATCGGTTATAGGAGTCATTAGTGTATGAGCGTGCTTCATTTGTGTGTGGATATCGTATTGATATGAAACCTCCAAAAATCCTCGATGTTACAATAACAAATCATGAGGTAGGAATTTATTTTCCTTATTGGGGTCTCATTACACATGTTTCTATTCTATGATTATTTTTATATAATATTGATATTAATTTTTTATATTTGATCACATTTTGGTGCATGTTTATCCAAGTTACGATATAAATTTATTACATGAGATTGTTGTGATAGCTAGATTCAAAGATGATGTTAGATTCACATGTTGGATGTATGATGATGCTATATTTATAATTATGTGTTCTATAGTTATTATCATTAAATTACATGTCATGTTATCCTTTATATAATTAGAATGTTGTATAATTTATAGGTGGATGTCATTGTGTGATTACTCCTTGAGGGATGGACGCATGGTGTGCATCGATGACGACAGTGGAGTACGATATCCTTATATCCTTACCTGTACTCGATGCCCTATGAATTTTTGAGTAGGTAGTCGATAATTTGTGAATTATGGATTCAGAGTATTACCCAATGTCTTTTGTATCCCAGGTAGAATACATATACTCGATGCATTATGGATTATGAGTATTATCAAATTCATTTTGGATTCCAGGTAGGTTTCTCACTCGATGCCTTGTGGATTTTGAGTGACTCGCTTATATCCTTATTGATGGTTTTGGCCTCTGACGAATATACTATAATTTTTTCTATCATGGAGCCAAAGTAGTTATTTCCTGGGTTTTTTGGATTCTTGGTTAGCACACAACTAATACGTTTTGGTTGTATTTTTTTTCTTGTTACACATTTAATATTATTATGGAATACCCAGTTATAATCAAGAACGTCATGTTAAGGACACATTTATGGCGTTCTACTAATTCTTATACTCAAACCAACATAGTAATTTGGATGTGTTATAGAAATCATTATGGTTCTTGCTATGGGAAAGGTCCATTTGGTGGATAGTTGAATAAAAGATCATAGATAAATTGGTGTACCATGATGGACTCCATAAGACACTCGTGATGCTGTTTGTTTATTTATTTAATTACGTTTTCATATTACAGAATACATTTTTTTGTATTTTCAAATCACACTTTTAAATGAAAAGTGTGAACCCTAACAACTTCAACCAATTAAAAATATTAAAATAAAGTCAACATATATACACTTTTAAAAGTGTTTTATTTGTTTGATATGTATTCTATTTATTTAGTTTATATATGTTTACTATGAAAATTTATTATATTGTTTATTTTTATTATTATCCTATGACATGATACAGAGGGTATAATAACCCAACTAATGGACTCAGTCCCTCACTACTAGTCATCACTCTATTATATATGGGGAGGCATGCATGAGGTCATGTGGTGTTCATGATCAAACCTGGTGGTTTCGGTCGGGATGTAACAAATTGGTATTAGAGTAAGAAGAATTAATAATTTTTCTTTTTCACTTTCCTTTATTTGGGATAGGTTACACAAGATATAGGATGGTTGGGACTCAACCAGGGGAACTTTTATAGTGCATGGCCATAACATTATAATTGACCTTCAATTTTTCATAAAACTGGGTATTTATGTATTTATATTACTATTTTGTTAAATTCACCTCAAGTGATATACATGATGATTTTTGATATTTCATGTATGTTCATGCATCATGAGTAGGAATGTAGGTTCACATTACATAAACATATACCTATTGTTGTCATTCATAATAGTTCATTAATTTAATGCGTTAATTTGTTCTATCTATTTAGGATAGTTTCTTCCTGTATGACATATCTATGTTTTCATGTTGTGTGATATATCTTTTTTGGAATTAATTAGTTGAAATGAGCATGAAATTGTGTTATATATATATATGATGACTTTAATTAACATTAAGGGATAGAGACTAGGGTTAGTGATTGGAGGGTTATACCTTGGGTTGAGAGTAGAATCCTAATAAAACCTTGTGTGATCTCATATAATGTCTAGGAATTTATATATTCTTAATGTTCCTTATGTTGTAGAGATTCTATATTAAAGATGATTGATGGGACCACTAGCTATGGAAACCCAAGAGGTTCTCAAGCTACCACCTGTACAAGCAAGAATATTTAATTAAGACAACATAACTTGTTAAGTCGGGAATATTTTTCATTTTTCTTGTCCATGTTTTAGGAATCATGAAGACTATGGATGAATGTGATTTGGAATTATAACTCTAAAATAATTTATCTTTCCATGAAACTATAGTTCCTTAAGATGTCAAGGACTGAATTGGAGTTATCTAGAAATCTTCACCTCAATTGAGAATCCATAGGATTGAAAAGTGAAGACTAAGAAATTTATAATTAAAGGAACTACTGGATATTGGAGGGATGTTATGATCCAATATTTTAGTCTAGAGGGTCTCACATGGGTGACATTCATGGACCTCTTTTTTTGGAGTTCATTCCAAGTATGATCATGCTAGACTAAGTATATGAGTTCATGGAGCTTTGATTGGGTGTGATAAAAGTGTCTACCTACTAAATAAACTTCACATAACTTATTTATTTTACACCTATATTAGTTGGATACTATTCATAGATATCTATAAATTTTGATATTGTTTTCTAATTGAAGTTCAGACTTCAGGTTAGAGACTTCGATATGATGACTTATACATAGATACTTGGTAAGGCCCTAAAAACAGAGGAGGGTCAGGAAGAGGGTATCAATTCTAGTTTCTTCACACATACACAGACTAGTGGAACCTATACATCAATAATGAGTAACTTTTTATAGTTAGAGTAAAATAAATATAAGATACCTCTAGTTCGGTACATGCTTATCAGCTGATCAAAGTTCTTTTTCATCAGTTTCTTCAAGAAGAGTTCAAAAATGCTTCAATTTCTAGAAGGTGGGACATTTTTTTATGTTTTATACTATACCTCATATTACATGTTAGTAGTGTTTAAATATAAGGCACCTTTAACAGTTTTTAATTTGGAATCCGATTATGGGGACTATCATAGGTGAAGAGGGTCCATCTAATGATTGAGGTATGGTCTTGACATAATCCACCATATCTACTTCTTTGATTAATATTAGTGCATCACATTCCATTATAGCTACAATATTAGTTTTTGGACTTGACCGTTCAGTCATGGTGTTCTCTGAGTTCTTATCCCCTGATACACCATTGGGAAGGATAGTGGACAATCTCCAGTGATTCAAATAATTCCCCTTGTTTTTCGCTAGCAAAGGGAATATTATGGAGGTTATGATATTATAGATGATGATCTGTGATGTGATTCTTGGCATGGACATGATGACTAGATTCTGAGAAGACATAGAATGATATAGGAGGCCTATGTCACTCACTTCTCCAAAAGTAGAGAATTTCGTGATTATTAGAGACTGGTCACTCGAAGTAGGAATAGTTGGACCAAACATGAGTCATCACAGGATGATCATTGAAAATATGGTGGTTATAAAACTTTCAAAAGGATCAACTATAGTCGCTTAATCTTTTCCTATATTCATGAATCTCTATCAGTATATATTTCTTGACGAATTCTATAGACTCCCTTCAGATATAGGAGTTGACAAAGATTTGGATCCCAAACTGGGTGCAAACACCATTTCAATACCCCCATATCATATGGGGTTGATTAAGATAATGGAGCGCAAGGTACAACTAGACAACTTGGAGAAGACCAGCCTTATCTAGTAGAGTACTTAACTATGTGGTGCACTTATATTATTTTACAATAAATATAATAATATTCCTCGACTCTATATTTATTACCGAAATCTGGACCAAGTGATGGTGAAAAATATATATCCTTTAACTATGATCAATGATCTTTTTGATCAATTACTGGGATCCCATTGGTTCTCCAAGATATATCCTCGATAGGGATATCATTAGTTGTGAGTTATAGAGGAAGAAATTTCAAAGATGACATTCTAGAGTAGGTAAGGACTGTATAATTACCCAGTGATATCATTTAGGCTAAAGAACACACCATAAGTTTTCATGGCACTCATGAACAAGATTTTCCACCCATACATGGACTCATTTTTTATATTGTTCATCAATTATATCATCATATCCTCACTTACATTGGAGAAGCATACTATGAACCTTGATATGGTCTTGAGTATTCTTTGATCGTATAAGATTTATGCCAAATTATCGATGGATGAGTTATAAATTCAAGAGGGGAAATTCCTGGGGCATGTGGTGTTGTAAACTAATACATCCATGGACCCAGAAAAGGTTGAGGTCTTTATGTCCTGGACAAGTCCTCATAACATGTTTTATATGAGTATCTTTCTAGTTTTAGCTGGATATTACAGATGGTTTATCTACAACTTCTCCCGAATTTTATCACCCCTAAAATCTATGAAAAATTGGGCAGTGGAGTTCCAATAGTTAGATGGGTGTGAAGAGGCATTCCTTTAGTTTAAGATAATTTTAAAAATAACTCAATTACTGATACTCCCTGACATTGGTATTGGATATGAAATGTACTGTGATGCATTTGGTATTAGACTGGGGTTGTGATGATAGAGATAGAGAGTTGGTAGTATTTTATGGGTCTCATTTTCTATTACCCCGTGAGTGTAAATACCCTAAAAAATATTTTGAGTTGGAAAATTTGGTCCATGATCTAATGTGTTGGTGAAACAATCTCTTCGCTGAGATATGTTTTTTCCATACATACCACAAGAGCCTCCACTACATCTTCACATAAAGAGACCTGATCTTGAGATGGAGGCACTAAGTTGAGTATCTACAAACATTCAACTTTGTGATGGAATATTAATATAGAAAGGGTTCCATTAGTGAAGATTCACTTAGAGATACGATGTAGCCTGAGTATGAACTTTGTGATCAACCCTCAGAGGAGTAGTGACACTTGATGAGCCTATCAACTGATTAGAGGATGGGTGCTTATGAGGAATAGGGTTCTATTAATATTATTCTATTAGTGATCACATCCTCAATCATGGACTAGGTTAATACAAGACAAAAGTTATACCTATAGTGTAATGTGATGAGAGAACAACTAGTTGGTGGTGATGTAATGCCTGAATGGTCAATGGATGGTAAAGTTGTGATCTTGGTACGTGGGAGAGTATTGGTACCTTCTTCAATGAGAGAGAAGATGACGATATATTACTATTCCTAAATATGTTCATTACATTCAGTTTAAAGAAAATCTACTACGATTTTAGGCAATAATTATTATGGTTTGGGATAAATATAGACATTACAAGATTCATCTATCGATTCTTTACCTCTCAAAGGGTGAAGGCTAAGCAGTAATTCCCTAATGGGTTTTTGTAGACACTTATAGTATCTATGTGTCATTAGGAGAATACCATGATATAATTTTTTATGGGGTTACCCAGGACCCCAAGGATTCATGACGTTGTTTGGGTGGTTATCAATCAGTTGATGATAGTTTCCAACTTTTTTTGATATGAAAATATACTCATTGGAGGAGCTAGTAAATCTCTATGTCCATGAGATTGTATGACTTCATAGATTTCCCTTGATAATTTTATAAAAAAACACACATTCTTTATATCATGGTTTTGGGATGGATTTCAAAAATCCTTAGGGACAAAATTAATATTGAGCACGACATACCATTCTTAGAAAAATGGACAGTCCATGTAGAAAATATGCATATTTGAGGATATGCTTCGAGCTTGCATTTTGGACTTTGGTGGGTCTTGGGATAATCACTTATCATTGGTTGAGTTTTAAAATAACAACAATTAGTAGGCTTATATTCATTTGTAACCTTTCAAGGATTTTATAATGGACCATGTCTCTCACCACACTGTTAGCATAAGGTGGGTGAGGTAGCAGGTTTTTGGCCCTAGAATGGTTCAAAAGACCACTAAGAGTGTTCAGATGATTCAAAAGTGGTTGATCAATGCTTATAATATAAATATATCTTATGTAAACCATAAGAGGATACCCTTAGAGTTTACTGTGGTAGATCATGGTTTATTGAGAGTGACTCCTCAGTTTGGGCATATAAGTATGGGGAATTAGGGAAATCTTTCACCATGGTTTGGGGTACCCTTTATGACCATTGAATGGATATGGGTAGTGGTGTACCATCTGGATATTTTTTCTTGCTACCCAGGCTTGTAATATGTGTTCATGTATCACAACTCTAGAGATACAAGGATAATTCTACATAGTTCATTGATTGTGAGGACGTTTATTTACGGAATGATGCATCATAAAAGATGTTTCCAATGCGGATTATAGAACAAAGAAATAAAATACTACAGGAGACGATAATACCACTTATTATGATTTAGTGATAGCATGGGTGGATTTCACGCTCGCACGTCGTTGGGAACAAGTGAAAAACTAAAATTTATAACCTACTTACTACTTAGGACAGTGGAAAGACAGGGTCGAACCACAGGGAGGCCTCATATTGTGTTTGGCGATCTAAAAAAACTAAACAGAAATACACACACAAAATCAAGAAAAAACAATTGGTGGTGGTGAAGTGGAGTGAATGAGACTTAGTGTGTGAATAAGTGAGGGTAAGATGGTGAGTGAAAAGCGAGTAGATAGAGAAATAAGAGAAATTGAGGTGTAAACAACTGACAGATGAGTAAGGGAGAAATTCCACTCACCGATTCAATATTGCTCATCCTTATTCATGCACTGGAGTTTTAAAAATATGGATATGACTAGAAGTAACCAGCCAGATTTTTCATCTGGTCAGTTTGTGATGAAATAGCTCTTACAGTCTTTCGATTGTAAAATTCATTCCATCCAATGGTGAAAATAAGTCAAAATCCACCAGGCTCAACTTATAAGTTGAGTTCGGTATGTCTCTCTCATTCTAGCATAACTCACTTGTTAGTGAGTTACTCAAATTGAAATAGTTTTTATTAAGGTGCAAACAAGATCGGTTTTCACTCAATCCTGTAGTTTTGAAAATAAACATGTCTGAAAACAATTAGAGAAACAATCCAATTAAATGATGTGGTGCATGAATGAGACTAAACAAATCAAATCAACCAGCTTATTCCCCCCTAAGGAAATTATCCGGACATAATGGTTGGTTTTAATTAAAAAATAGAGTATAACTCAATGTAGTTCATATTGAAATAAGTGCAAAAAAATAGAGTACAAGCAAAACTAATCTGTTCGAACTCTCGGCTACTGCTCTCGGAAATTCCAACTCCCGCTGCTTGATGGTAAAAGCAATTCTGGAATCCACTCGATGTCCCGCCTTGGGAATCAAGTTATGAAAATTCTCTAATCTTCTACTCTCGGTGCTCCAAATTACTCATGAGGGAAGATGTTGTAAGTTCCTCTTTCACTGATTCCCCTAGTCTCAAAGAAATTTTCGCCACTTTGTCTCAAGTTCCCTATATCCCTAATGATCTTCCCTTGATGTTCCAAACTATACTCCTCTTACTATATGCTCCCCCAAGATTCATCAATGTCTCTCCTGTATCTTATGCAATCATCACCCAATCGAAGTCTCTGGAATCTCCCCTGAGGAGTTCTCGGGCCTCCACATGGAGCTTTCACTGCGCAACTCCTCCCGCGCTGGTCACCAGATCAATTTCTCTAAACTGAATGAAAAAGATGTGCGTGCGGCAAGCTACCTCCAAGTGTTAAAAATGCACATGAGTCAGATTCAATCGAAACGAAACTATCTAAATATATTCTATACATTTATAACACTAAAATAAGAATACCAAAATATAATATTATTGTTAAACTAATAACTATTAATAACAAATAAGAAATTAATATTATATATATAAACTTATATACTTTTATTAATATACCTATTATTATTATATTTTATATGATATATAACACATAATATATATATTATATTTATGAATAAAAATAATGTACATAATTATACATTATTAATGTTCTACTAATTATATTTGTAATATATGTGTCTATCAAAATTATTATCTAATATATAAATATATATATATACATGTTATTATAAATTGTAATATAATATAAAGGTAAAAAAAGAAAAATGAAAATTAAAGAAGAAGAAGAAAGGGGCATGGTTGGCTTAGGGCAAGAGAGGTGTCACAGTGGTGGCAGGGTCGCCGGCGGCAATGCGCACAGTGGGATCAGAGGTCCTCAGGCGAGCTCGGCAGTAGTGCGGGAAAGGCGGCCAAGGATTCAGTAGTGTAGGGTTGGAGGTGAAAGTGGCTCGGGGAGATTGAAAAGCTGAGGGGTGCGTGCGGGTGTGACGGTGCTGGTTCAAGGTGACCAGCGAGTAAGAGAAGGACCGAGGCTAGGGTTCAGGTGGTGTTTTGCGGTAGTGGAAGAAGGAGTGTGGCAAGACTCACTCCAAACAAGACATATAGGCAGTGGCGCACTACATGAGGTGGAAGGTAGAGTAATGAAGGAGGTGTGGCCGTCTCTCGGATGGAATGCGGGTGGTGCGATGGGTTTGGGTGGAGTACACAGAGGGAATTTAGGCTACAATGAAGGGTGATACTGGTGTGGGTTCAAGGTGGAACGGAGGAGGGAAACCATCTTCAAGCGAGCTCAGGTACCGGTGCTGGACAAGGGAAGAGGGAGAGGGGTCGAGGCGAGGCCAGGGTGCGGTTCGTTTTAGTTGAGCATCGGCGAGCAGGGACTGAAAATGGGGCGGAGGGAGCCGCGTGGAGGTGGTGGGAGTGGAAGGGAGGAAATGGTGAGCGGGCAGTGATGGAACCCTGAGAAAGAAAGATACGGTGGCACCAATTGAAGCCACCGTGAAGTGGGTGATACGGTGAGTGGAGGAACAGTGAGACGTTCCACTGTTTCCATTGGAAAAGTGGGACATGTTAGGCAGTGGCACCATGAGTGTAGGAAAATAACAATGGAACGGTTAGATGGTTGGTGTGAACACAGTGAGACCGTGAAGATATTGTGGTGGCTGGGCAGTTGAGAAATGGTGAGACATTAAGTGTGAAATGGTGGTACCATGAATGATGCTCACGGTGAGACCATAAAGAGCGGAAACAATTCCACCGTGATTACCTGCAAAATAAAAAGAACAAATTAAATAAATTAATCATTTAAATAAAACAAAAAATTGATGAAAAAATTAAATTTAATTACAAACTAAATAAATAAAGCAAAGTTAAATAAAAAAATTAATTTTTTCTTATTTAAAAGAATTAATTTATTTGAATTAAAAATTATAAACAAATTACTTAAAGAACAAATTAAAACATTTAAAGTTGCTAACTTAAATTATTTAACCAATTAATTAACCAAATAATAATGCAAATTAAAGAATAATAAATACTAATCGAATAAAATTAAAATTTTAAAAATAATTAAAATATTAAAAGACCAACAACTAAAATGAGTTATTTATTTACAATTTTATGAATAAAGAATTAATTAATTTAATTAATGGATTAATAAAATAACTAGAATAAAAATAAAATAATAAATAAATAAAAGTCTAATTCACAATACTAAATTATTATACGATTTATTTAAAAAGACAATAATGAATATTAAAAACAATTTATTTAAACTAAAATTGATTATTTTACATAGCAAAGTACAAAATCACATTAATTATAAATTATTTAATAAAAGCCACATTTTAACATAAAAAAGTCAATAAAAAATGAAAAAAGGTTATGGCAAAGAGTGCTAAAACATTGTCATATCATGGATATAAGAGTAGACTTGGGAGCATAAGGAAAATGTTTAAGCTCAGTGGCCTGATCTATTTGACTATGAACCCTGAAGACAATTCTTGAGGATGAGAAGTATTAAGAGGGGTTTAATTTTTAAGCTAGTATTTTATAAAACTTCAATAAAATAGACGGTTTCTTTTCCCCCTTTTTTAGTTAAAATAGGTTTGGGTGATGTCTCATAGGTCTTGGGATCCTTGAGAAGGTTTAATGTGTGTTTATGGCCTAACAAAAGTGGAGGGTGACATGGTAAACTTTTATTCCATAAGACTTCCATTTATATTGTAAAAGTTGAGACCCTAGATTTACATTGTAAGACATATATTTACCCAATAATACATTCATACCATGCATGTTTCAGGAATCTGGTGTATTTATGGACGAAGTGTTGTTATTTGGGTGTCAATGGATTCAATGAATTGAAGCAGTATTTTTCCCAGACATTGAATGAGGAATATCCATTTATTATTGATGAATATTAAATGAGGGGATCCCTTATGTGGGGTTGGGACTCAAAAATAACCTATAAATACCACACCTCCCTTTTTTGATTTGGTAGAAGGTCCAAAATCTTGGAAGTTCCATAGAGAATATATTTTCCCCAGGTATTGCCGTGTGTAGATGTTATAACCTAATGTAGCAAGGAAGTCTTGACCTTAAACTATTAATTCACACTATGAACCATTTCCCCAATAAGTATTTCCTTTACACCATAAGAACCTTGAGCCCAGTCTTACAATTCAAGATAGATGTTAACACTATAAGAGTTGAAATCATCTAGTTTTTCAGAGTCTTTGCGACCAACCTCATGTAAGTTGGCGTTTATTTGGTCTTGATTATCCTCATGTTACTCTAGAACCTTTGAAATGGTGGTTTGGAACTGGTTCTAGGAGTCATTGGCATTTGGGCATGTTCCAGTTTTGTGTAGACATGGTATGGTGATGAAACCTATGAAAATCCTTGATGTTGACAACGAAAACCATTATTTAAAAAGTTACACCCCTTCTTGGGATCTCATTATACATGTTTCCATGGTTTTATAATTTTTTTGGATATATTAACATTAATTAATAACATACAATCACATGTGGGTATGTGTGTTTACAGGATACTATATGAATTTATTCCATGAGACTCTGGTAATAGATAAATTCTATGATTATGTTTGATTAAGATGTTAGGTATATGATGATTCTATATTTATTATGGTGTGTTATATGGTTATTATCATGTTCTTCCTTTCCGTTTTTTTCCTTTAGAGTTTTGGCATGTTTTATACTTGATAGGTGGACATCGTGGTTTGATTAATACTTGAGGGGTGCATGCATGTTGTTCACCGATGATGACAGTGGTTCATGATAGACTTGTAACCATAACTCTACTTGATAACTTTTCGATTTATGATTAGATGGTTGATACATGATTCATTTTGGATTCTGATAAATACTTGATGACTTGTGCATTCTAGGTATGTTACAGATACTCAATGTCTTCTGGTTTCCAAGTATTAAAAGATGAATTATGGATTATAGGTAGGCTACACACTATATGAATTATAGATTCTGAGTGACTCACTAATAGCCTTGTGTATGGTTTTGGAATATTACTTACGTACTAGATTTTTGTTTCATAGAGCGAAAGAAGGTACAACTGGGGGTTTGTGATGTCCTGGTTAGTTTTTGACCACTCAGTTTTGGTTTTATGTTTATTCTTGCTACACATTTTCTATTATTATATCTTACACTATTATACTTGAGCACATATGGTTAAGTAAAAATTGGTGGTGTCATACTAAGTCTTGTATTCCCACATTACTTATACATTTTGGTGCACTTGTAGATTTCATAAGGGATTCGACTAAAGTAATGTACCCTCTAGTTGATAGTTGAGTGGAGGATCATGGAGTAAGTCGCAGACTGAGGAGGACTCCTGTGGACTTCCATAGTGATTATAGTTTATTTATTTATTATATACTACATATTACATTTGATATGCTTTCCATATTGTGGATCCATTTTATTTATATGATTTGAGTAATATTTGATTAGTTTCCTCATGTTTACATTGATAATTTTTATATTGTTTATCATTTTTTATTGATCATATAATATGAAACTGAGGGTATAGTCTCCCCACTAATTTTGGATGTCTGTTGTGTATGGGGAGGCATGCATGAGGTCATGTGGTATTTGAAATCAGACTCGGTGGTTCGTGTTGAGATTTTATGGAAAGATTCGTCTATCTTGAATGGAATACCAATTATTTATAGTGAAAATACAATAACTATATTTTATAAATATATGGCTATGTAGGAAGCATGATACTATGTAGGAATCATAATAAATACCTATGAGGAACCTATGAGGAACCTAGGAAGAACCTATGTGAGGGTTAAGGGACCATTCATGCATGTAAGAGTGGGTCAGAAAACCAAAAAGTAATGCATATCTATGAACCTAATACATTATCATAGGAGATATCATCATAGTTTACTAAATGTATCATGGTTTCAAATTTTCTACACATCCACAAGGGATATAAAACTGTAAACAATTCCTCTTCATGTAGAATCCATTTGAGCATGAATGACTTCTATTCTAGTTTCACAAATGGATTATAGGACATAAATATAGTAAAAATAAGTGAACAATGTTCATAGGGTTTATTCAAGAATTATTTTCATTCTTTTTGAAGAATCAACTTCTTTTATGGTAGATTCCCATGTTCAATATTCCCAAAATGAAGCCTAACTAATAATTATTATCATATTTGATCCTTAAATAGGATTTGTCTCCATGAGTAGTCAAATTGAAGCATATAAAACAATTTATTCATCTATATATTGTTTCTATAACATATCATGTGTTTAATAATGCCATAAATTTTCCATTAACATAGAAAATGTGTTTTATGGATTGGAAAACGTTTTTTCTAGTAATGTATGAAACCAAAGGCCTATTCTCTTTGGGAGATTTTCACCAGCACATCCCTATAATAGGAATCATTTTTAATGAAAAACCATCCCTTAGTGTATAACCAATCATGTTGTATATAAATAACTTATTATATTATTCATTAGATGTAGAAATCATTTCTACTCAATGTTGATTCGCATGATCTAGATGAGGTCCACATCATGGATTCCATGGTAAAGTACATGGAACAAATTTTCCTTGTGCTAAAAATGTTTGTAAGTATTTTATATAGATTTTTTATGTGGGTTTCATTGAGGAAATTAATAAGAGTTTTCGATCATAAATTATTACAAATTTGTATACTGGATATTTAAATATTTAAAAGGAAATTATTTTTCATTTATGTCATGAAATTTTGAATGTGGTAACTAAGAAAATGAAACCTCTTTAAAGAGGATTTTTTTGTGGGAAACTTTTGGTTATAGTGTAATTTTATTTTTTTGTAATAATATCAGTTTATTGGTTAGGTTTGTTTATATGAGGTTCTGGATTTTTAAAGCTTGTTTTGATATTTTTTTATTTCATACTTATTAGAGTGCACCCCTAATAATTATTATGTATCCTTGTTGGGGATTTCTGGGTTTCTCTCCACTATCAAACCCTTTAGCCAATCAATTTTCTTCTAAATAGATTGTATCATGTGCTCCGATGATAGAGAATAATGATTTTTTCTAGTTTTGCATAGGGACGTTGCTCAAGAATTATATAATTGAAACCATTATTATTTCATTGAGAAGTATGATTACTAGAAAAAAAAATAATGATTATAGAATATTAGAATTATTTTCATCTAGTTTGATATTGCATACTATCGTAAAGTAATGATTAAAAAATTTATTCTCTAATTCCCATGATGCAAGTCAGGTAATTCCATTATCCGTATGAATAGATATAAGAACCACTCATTATAAGGTCTTAAAGAATGATTTATATAAAATTAATTCCTTGAATTTGTAAAGATACACATGGAAATGAAGTTATATTGCCTCTGAAAAGGTGATTTATCACTATTAGAATAATCCCCCTAATTTATTGAGATGCTTCTATATTTTTTTTGATTTGGTTATGGATAATTCCTTAAAATATTAATATTTCGAAAAAGAACTTTGATCCAATTTTCATTGGTTTTGTTTTTTATTTGCATAACACCAATAAGGATGTGTTTATGTAAGTTGTTAATATTATGGACGGATTGGATGTAATTTTACAAATGGTTGATGCTTAACATGTTCTCGAGGGTAGTAGAGAATTCTATATTAAAGTAAGAGGGATGTTGAAAAATTAATTTAAAAAATGTGGTGATATAAAAAGTTAATATTAGTTTTTCACTCTTAATTATTTCAAGAGTAAGTCATTGGTTTGCCATTATCTTGGAAATTCTTGTCATAAGAATCCTTTATATCTAAATGCTCTTAAGAAATACTATACCTATGACTGTTTGGGTTACTAGAAGAAGTTTTATAATGGATTTTCCTTTAAAATGGGGATCCAGATCTACACATTTAGAGGATTCTCAAGTTGAACTTATTGATTTCAATGTTTTAGCGGTGACTATTTTAGATACATCTTGATAAATTTTTTTCTTATTTTATGATTAATTTTATATACGAATTTTTTTATAATTTTGGAGAATTTGGGAATATTTAACATGAATCTTGATGATGATTTTTGGTAATTTCAATTTATATTAGAATATATATCCTTTGATTTTTCATAGATTTAGTTTTGATAAGTGTTCTTAATATATTTGGGAGACCACCATAGAAGAACCTCATATTATGATATGATTTTTTCACTTACAAATAGTTGAATTTGATTATGTGGTACTTCTGTGTGGTTTTATGCCTCTTGAGAAAATGATAGAGTTTAATTATGGGGTTAGTATTTTTAATTTTCTAAAACCTCCTCTATATATAATAACATCATTCATCGTTGATCATAGGTTTTAACCTAAGTGTTTTATGAGGATTGAAATCAATATTTCTGTAGTTTCTTTTATTTTACTTGTTATTGGTTTATGGTGTTCCTTGATTTTCTGGATCATATATTTTGAAATTTCTATTATTATTTATAAATTATAATTTTTTTTAGTGTTTTAAATCCTTGATTACCTAATTTTAGATCTTTAACAGTTCCTTGTGTATAAGAATATCAGGTTATTATGGTATTCTTAATTTTCATATTGATAATCAAATTCACATTCATTGATACTAATCCTCATTGGTGTTTACATTACATATCTCTTGAATTATGTTTTAATGATGAATACAGAGATTACTCTAATTTTATTAACCATTAATTTTAAGAATTTCTTTGGGAAGAAAGTGGTTTTGTGGGGATAAATTTCACATTTATCCCTCCTCTTATCTATATTATTATATTTATTTATAATTTTTATCATTATTTCCTTTATTTCCTGAATTCCTAAGAGTTTCTATTATTTTGAGGTAACTTGATGTTTTAAACTATAGTAGGTCAATTTGTGACCATGGGAGGTCATTCTATGAATACTCCCATTTAATTTTCGCGATTTATGTGTAGCACATAATGATAGGAAGGTTTCACCGTAACAATAATATTCCAAAGGTATTTAGTTCTGGACTGAAAAGTAGTTTCTCAATGATTGGGAGTGTTGGAAACAAGGATGTTATTTGATAGAAATACAGTATGGTTTGTGTTTATTTTCAATCCTCATTGGGAAGATGAATGTTTTAGAATAGAAAGGGATCATACAGTTCATGCAGACAACAATATTGAAGGTGGCATTGTTTCCTAGTGATTTCCAAATTTTTGGTTTCAAAAATTGGAGAATGGAGAGAAGGGTTTTTGGAAGAGGGAGTGACATGAAATATTCAATATGGTTTGGAAACATGCATGAAATAAGTTTTTTTGGATATCTTATAAAAATATGGAAAAGGAAAAAATTGTGCGAAATATTTAAATATGCGTGAATGAAGAGGATGCATGGAGGATACTTATGTTCCCAATACAATGTCAAAAGGGTTTTTGCGTGATCAGAGAGAATCTTATGTGTAGGGTCATCAAGGCCTATAAGTTAGAGGCTACCTATTCTCATGATATAAATTTTTCCAATGACGATATGTTTCCACTATCGTGTGAAAGAGTTACATGTGAAAGAGTTGTAGGAACTAAATATTGTGTTCAAAGTGTACCTTTAGTCTGAAAAGACTAGGTAAAAATTATGATGTAGCTTCATGAAATATACGGTTTGAATAGAATGTAAGGGTTTCATGAAAGTCATCTTATGTGAAAATACCAAATATTTCATGCAAGAGAAGGTATTCCACAAAAGTTATAGTGTGTTCTTTTAGCATGTTTTGATTTTCATGTTTATTTGTTTAGTTGTTTCAAGTGCATCAATTTAGGACTTCGATTCAAGTAGTGTCTCATGATGAACATTGATAATGGCTTAAATGTGAATCTATTTAAGTGACCTTAAAGTCGATAAACTGAGTTAGAATTATCTAAACGTAGTGATGTAGGGGGATTTGATTAATGTGTTCTGAGAGACGTGGTGTGTTATCCCTAAAATCCTGTAAATGCAGAGTTCCTAGCATAGAGTGATTGTGTCTAAACATTTTAATTCCACATATAGTGAAGAATAGTGAATTTAGTTATGACTGAAACACTGTTGGAATATTCTCCTTGTACTATCCCTTAGTGGTGTACCATGTAAAATTGCTATGTTGTCGTGCAGCTTATGAATGATTTAATTACTAAAAATTACCTTCAGACAGATTTAACAGGTTCCTACCAATATGGGAACCAGATCTGTCACTTGAGGAGAAAAGGTTGCCACCCCAATTCACCGCTCCCCTCTCAGGGTGTACTAGGGATCTTCAGGGAGGTCACGTCATGATCAGGGATCTCCTATAAATTCCTCACACTGTGAAGGGTAGGGTCACACTTTAACATAAACCTAGGTTATGAACCAAGGATCATCTTGGTTTTAAGGTGGAGGTGAGTCATGCCATAATAATATCGTCACATTGAATCATTGTTATATCTATATTTTAATTTTTTAAAATTATAGAGTTAGACTTTATTGAATTTAACCTCTTTGGGGTCTCTTCCCTCCCCTAACTCGACTCACTCAACTCCCAGGTGATTCAATATGAGTTTCCCTCTCCACCATATAAATCTCCATGGATTTCAACAAATTGTGAGGTCTATATTCAAAAAAACTTTATCTATATCTCCTATTCTATTTATTTTCCTCCTTTTCCTCCTTTTTATTTGGATAATATAGTCACACTAACCCATGGTTTATTGTAACTCAATTTTTATGTTAGATTTTATTGGTTCTAGGATTCTTCCAAGATTCCTAGTGATTCTTTGACTTTTAAAGTAGATTTACACCATACTCATTGAAAAAAGAAGAATTAAATTAGGCTTCTCCATCCATGAATATTTAATCATAGAAACACGGTTTCTATCTCATGTTTTAGTTATTTTATTAATGAATCTAGGTAGATTTTTATATTTTTAAATTTATTCAATTTTTCTGAAAATATTATGAAATGCATAAAGGGGTTTGTCTCTATTTTTTAAACATTAATAATTCTTTAAATACTATAAAAACATAATATTTGATCCAAATACCTGAATGGATCTTCAATGTTATTTTCAGGATAAAAGGGGTGATTATAAAATAATCAAGTTTATTTTTTGGGGTGTTCCCTCAAATTAATGATGTTCTTGGATTTTTAGTAGTTTTATATACTCATTAATTATTTAATTTTACTAATGAGAGTAACTTGACAAAGTTTAAATTGGATTTTTTATAACATATCATTTTAAAGAATGCTTCATGGCCTGATTGACACCCTCTATAAGTGGTTTTATTTATAAATTTTCAATTTTGAAAAATTACACTGTGTGTTATGGAAAGTTTATGAAAAATTTATATTGTATGATTATTGATATGGTAGAGGGATATCTATACCATATTATTATTTATATTGAAAGGGGATATTTATATAATTGTTTTTATAGGTGAGGGTGATTTTTTATTGTTAATTTATGTCATTTTATTATGTCTGATAGTTTTCAGGGCTCACCTCCATTTGTATGGAATTAAAAGCCATGGGTAGATAGGTGAGAAATATAAGGACTTGTGATGCATTATTTTATGATAATCAGTCCATATAGGGAACCTAAGTTATTAAAATGGTATACTTATGGAGTTTTTTCCATGTTTAGGCTAGGTAGGGTAAACCAATTTATTAGGGTAGGTTATTTAGTATCCAGTACCTGTCAATATTGGTTCTATATTCTCCTTATTCCAGACTGTCCCAAAGGATCCAGGGTTTCCAGTATATATGTGATTGTGTTTTAGTTATAACTATTACTTCATGATATTATATTTGAGATATAAATTTTCTTTTTTTATTATAAAATGTAATGTGTTATATTTTTATTCATTTTCATGAATAATTATAATGTTAGTTTAAAACTATTTTATCCCATTATAAACTATTCTACCATTTTGTCTTAAAAGGATTAAATTTCCAATCTATAAGAAAGATTTCATTCATTGTATTTAAAATGGAATAATTTGAAACGAAATTAACATTTTAATTTTAAATAAAAATGGAAAATATTTATTTTTTTCTTTTATTTTAAACTAGAATTAAATGATTTTATTTTTAATGATTATGCATGGGGTGTGAAGAGGATACCTACTGGGAATAGTTTTCTCACACCTATCACGTTTCATGTTTAGAACTGATTCTTATTTGTAGTGAAAATTGAATACTATCATTTAGTTGGGTTTTATATAGATAGAAAGTTAAGATTCTTCTCATTCACAAGTAGATGGGTTGTTGTGGGTTGTTTATTGTATCTATTTTGGGTATATTAAATGTATGTGCCACTTTTTATTTATTTCTAAGTATCTTTAATTTTTCTCAGTATCTTACTTTTAATTTGTAATTATTTAATATTTTTTTTTGTGTTTATTGGTTTTTGGTTTAGATATATTCATTGATTATATTTACTTTATGAATTGTTTGGTATTTGTTTTATTTTGAAATTATTTATCTCTACTTTGTTGACTTACAATGTATGGAATCGTTTTCCCTAAATTTTAGGAAGAATTCCATTTCTTATTCATACATTTTACCAAGATTAATACATCTTAATAAGTAATATTTGATTCCATGACACTAGTTTCTATCCCATACACTAATAGAAACAACGATTTTAACATCAAAGATATGTCATTAGTTTTCTATAAATTGATGAAAAATATATCTGTGGAAAATATTTAGTATTGGTTTTAACAGTAAATGAGGGAAAAAAATTTATTTTTTCTTTTGGCATCATTTTTTTACAAAACCGATGCCAAAATCCCCATAGAACATGGTTTACGACGTTAATTTTTACAATAACTGATGACATAAAAAAATTAAAATATTTTAAGCATCAAGTTTTTTGAAAAATGATGCCATGATTCAAAAAAAAATCTATGATGGTTTTTTTTGAAAACTAATTTTGTAATTCAAAATGAAAGTTTTGACATTAGTTTTTCTCAAAACCCATACCAGAAACCTTCATTTAGCTGATAATGGATCACAAAACCCTCTATTTTTTAGAACTCTCAACCCTCTTTTCGACTCACGATGTCCTGAACGATGACTCGATGATCCAAATAGAGATAACTGTTTCTTTTCTTTGATATTTGTCATTATTTCCAAATCTGGGTCACAATCCATCATCATATGTCATTAATTCACCATCTATGGAAGTATTTGTCTATGAAAACTAATTTTCGGGTAACCATCATCAACGGTTTGATTTTCTTTCATTATTCTTGTTTATTTTTCATTTTACATACATTTTCTTATATATTTTAGTTTTTCTTTTCCCAATGAATTAGAGGGATCAAGTTGGAATTATTGACACATTTTCCTTGGGGAAACCCAAATTTTTTATGTTTTTTTTAATTTTGACGTGAAATTATCTATCATTTAGGTATATTTTTGATTAATTGTTTCAATTATTTTTTTACAGTTGATTCTTATTTATAAATGTTATTCTTAAGTTTTGTTTATTTTGATAATTTCTTATTTTGATAAAATTATCAAATATTCATGATGATATATATTGATTAATTTTTATGTGAAGCAATGATATTTAAAATATATTTATTTCATATTTTTGTTTTGACATTTTGATGTGTGTAAAATATTGAATAATTTTTTGATTAAAACTTTATGATAAAGTGGTCTAAATTGATCTATTATAAAGAGACACTAAGAGAGGTTATGAATAAATGTACTATTTAATTATATTATATAACCATGGATAATTTTCTATTAGTCATCTGATGGTGATTAAGGCAGATGAATTTATTATATTAGATAACCATGGATAATTGGCTATTAAAATATGTTTTTTTATATTTCCTTAATAATGATGACCTGAATAGTTGGAATGAAATGTTGAAATCATATTGTGGCCGCATAGATAATTTTATGATAATTATTGATGAGTGGTCAATGTGATTTTATATAATTATATGGTAATTTTTTTAGCGATGTTATTCAATCATTGATATGATATTGTGATTTGGATATAATTTGATAATGTGATCTGATAAATATCACAACATTATATATTATTGATGTAATTATTTTGGTTTATCACATTTATGTTATATATTGATATTTATGTGGTATGAAGGCATGTCGTATTCCCCAAGGTATGTTGTATTTCTTATTGATAATGTTGTGAGAACCAAGAGTTTATTATTTTTTTAGAAGTAAGATTCATGATTAAATTATTGAAACAATATTTCTATATATTAACTAGTATATTAGAAGTAATTAAATAAACATCCTAAAATATTCAGTGTGGAAAACATATATATTTTTACCAAATCATGATTTTCTACTCGTAGATTAGTTTTTATTTTATTTACAATCATCGTTGATTTTTCCGATTTGATTATAGATCATTTTTATGGAATATGTATTTTTTAAATTTATCTGTTTATATATATATATATATATTTAAATGTTTATATATTTTCATATATTCACTGATCATATTGCGATTTCAAGTATTGAATGCATCATAATTGGATAAATTTACAAAGAACCACTAGTGAATATGAAAAAGGAGTTGATGAATTCTTGGAATTTAATAAACTAAATTGTCAAAACATAGATTTGATTTTCTATCCACGTTTGAAGTGTTTGAATATGATAAAGTTAAACTCCAGAGAAATTAATGACCATCTCATTTTATATGGTTTTACAATTAATTATAGACGTTAGATTTGGCATGGTGAAAGAACTGAAGATTCAACATCTAATGTTGAAAAAATTATTCATAATGAGGCAGAGGATCATATTGAAGAATTAATTCATGGATTACATGTTGAAACCATTGAAAAACAGAAACAATGGAATGATTTTATGATGATATTGAGAAAAATTTATTCCCATTCTTCAGTAAATATACAGTGTTATAATTAGTTTTGAGATTAGTTAACCTGAAAGCAATATATGGGTGGAGTGATACAAGTTTCTCCAACCTACTTAAACTTTTAAAAGAGCTACTTCTAGAAGAAAATGAGCTTCCATATTCTAACTATGGGTGAAGAATATATTTTTCCCAATGATATTGGGGTATAAATAGATACATGATTTCCCTAATGAACGTGTGTTGTATTGTAAAGAATTTGAATATTTATCAATTTTTCTTGCATGTTGTATATCATGCTATAAGATGGATGAAAAAGTATACTATGATTTATTTTCAGGTACTGACATTTAACCATAGGAAAAATAAAATTTTTACTTTCTAATGATATCATCCAATAATTCTTTCATACAATTATGATAGTTATCTAGTGATTCATTCTTATGTACCCGAATTAAAGATCCTGCAAAATAAATTTGTTAAATTCAAATAATTCCTCAATTAAAGCATCAATTTTAAAATTCAATTGTCATAAAAAGTTTAGGATGACTTTTTGATGAGTGCATCTATGATGATAATTTATGTCACCCTACTGATTCACTAAATTGAAAGAGATTTGATAAAAAATTTCATGATTTTGGAAGTGGAGTTAAAAATATCACAATGGGATTGTTTACTAATGGAATGAATCCATATTGGAGCCTAAGTATACGACAAAGTTCATTTTCTATTTTGTTGGTAGTTTACATATTATACCCACATATATGTATTAATAAAAAACATGTTGTGATGAACATGATGATTTTTAGGTCAAATCATCTTCTAAATGATATTGATATGTATCTTTTACCATTGATTGATGATTTGAAAAATATATGAGAGACATTTGTTAATGTTTTTGATGAAGAAAAGAAAGAATATTTTATTTTGTGTGCTATGATAATGTTTACTATGAAAAACTTTCCTGCATATGGAAAATTATTTGGATTCAATGTTAATGGACATAAAACCTGTCGAATTTTTGATGAAGAGACTTCCTATTATCAATTTATAAATTGATGAAAAATAGTGTACATGGTACATTAATGATTTTTGTGAATTGATCATCCTTACCATAGATTGAAAAAACATTTAATGGTTTATAGGAATAAAATATTCCCCCATGACCATTTTCAATTTAAGGATATTATGACGAGGTGAAAATATTGATTAGACTTTTGGAAATAAAAGATGTTTTCGTCTTAAAAAAAATATGGAAGAAATAGTGTATCTTTTTAAAACTACCTTATTGGAGATTTCTAGAGATAAAACATAACATCGATGTTATGCATGTTGATAAAAACATATGTGATAAGTTGATTGGAACTCTATTAGACATTAAAGAAAATATAAAATATGGGTTTCATGCCATATTGGACTTGATATCAATAGGAATACATTTGGAGTTATCTCCCACTATGAAAGAAAACATAACATATTTACTTTCATCTTATCACATATTAAGAACGACTGAGAAGTTGAATATTTTTCACTATCATCATGGTATTAAAGTACCAAGTGGTTTTTCTTCAAATGTTAATAATTTAGTGTCATTAAAGGATTGTAAATTTATAGGTATGAAATCAATTTATTATCATATATTGATGAAACAAATTCTACCAATCGCACTGTGTGGAATATTTTCAACAACTATTATAAATACTATCATCAAGTTGTGTAATTTTTTCAAATACATTTATAGAAAAGTCGCTAATCCAAATTTTTTAGATGTGTTGGGGAATGAATTTTCTCTTATTCGTTTTGAACTAGATATATTTTTTTATACCTACATTTTTTGATATAATTGTTCAACCGGTTATTCATTTGGTGTATGTGATAAGAATATGACACCCTTTATATTTACAATGGATGTATCCTTTTTAAATATATATATAATTTTTGAAAGGATTTGTTAAAAATTATTATCAACCATAGGCCTCTATTATTCAAAAATATTTATCACAAGTGATGATTTGGTTCTGTTCTGATTATTTGTATGAATTGGAGCATGTTGGTCTCCCTATATCTCAACATATGATACTTGATAGTGAAGGTATAAGGATTATATACTTAAAGGTAAAGTTCATTTCATGTGATGAAGTGATGCAAATACATTTTACATTTTAAAAAACACAAATGTTGTTCAATCATATATATCAAAACATATTATAGAACTAAAGTTATGATATCCAAAATTAAATGAAAAGTGGCTACTGATTAGGAATAAAAATTCATTTGTTTAATGGTTTGAAGAGAAATTCAAAATAGATAAATCTGCATAAAAATTGAAATGGTTGGAATATGGACCATATCTTAATGTGATAACATGGTCTAATTTTGATATTAATGGGTACACATTTTACGTAAAGAAGTTAGAAGAAAAGTGTACCATTCAAAATACTGGTGGAATGGTCATCACTAAAGAACTACATTTTTCAAGTGAAAAAGATAAAAACCAATTTTTTTGCATCAATGCCACATTTTTGAGTTCTTGAAGACTTATGGTAAATCGATTTTATTAAATTTTTAGACAATTTGATTAGTTTGTAATTGGGCTGCAAGTAATAGAATTGTGAAACATGGTGAATATGTGTTTAAACTGGTTGATTTGAAAAGGTTTATTTACAATGAGGAACCATTTATCAAGGACACAGTTGAAAAGAAAATATTTTATGTCATTGATCCATCAAATGACCAGTGGTCCATCATTTTTCAATAGAAAAGAATCTATTTGGATGATGAGGATGATGATGATTATATTGATTTATATAAGGCTTCTTAACCTATTACATGATTTGTAGATAATAATGGCTATAATGAAGATATATTACATGCAATAAAAAATTAACATGCTGAAGGGATATAGGAAAACACTAAATTACTCTCTTCATTAATCTTGTAATTATTTACATTATATTTGTTTTTTAAATTTACGTGTGTAAAAACTATATTATTCAATAACTATTCGATATTTAATTATATATATAAGATTAATTATTTTATTTTTTATGCTAAATTTTGATATTCCATGGATATGGTTAAACATTTTTGCATTAAAATACCCAACACACATTATTATATTTTAGTTTAACTTACGTATATGAGAATACATTTTCAAACATTGATATTTAATTTTTAAATTTTTATATCTTTATATATGTAATGTTTATATTTAAGCATATATTTTTTTATTATGAATCATTAAAAGAATTATTTTTTAAAACTTACACATGTGTTCCACTTTTTTTAATTACATATTTATGTTTTCATGTTTTCCAATTAGTGAATTGTCTAATTATATTTAGGTACACATGAATTTTATTTCATTTTCTTATTACAATGATAGATACATGTATATAGACATAATAATATCTACTAAGGTATTTTTCTTTATTCATATTATTAAATATCCAATAATATAATTATTTAATTAAGGAAATGTTTTAATTTACAAAACAATATTACAATACTTCTAATGAGACTTCTGTGGGTGGGCCTTATGCTTTTAGTATTCAGATATCATATTCTCAAGTTGGTAAATGCGGCATTATATGTTTACCAAAACATTCAATTTCTCATAGAGACGAGAGATTACATATGTTTTTTATGATAATAATAAATCAACATGCCCAAATGCAATGAAGTTTATCAGCTATATTAGCAGGTATATCTGTTGTAGGACTATAAATTTTTATCATTATTAGAAGTCTATAGAAAAGGTGGTGATATATCATATTTGGGAATCTATAAAGGTAAAATATTTCAACTGATTTATTTTATCTCAGTTGTTGAATGTGATATATTTTAAATGACTAATATTTATGTTACGAAATTATATATGGAATTAAATTTTAAAGAAACAAAAGTACTTAAAAAATGATGTCTTACATTAGCAGTGGTTTTATGGAGGTATTTCATAACAAAGTTGAGAAAAAATTATTTGTTTGGATTAAGAAAAAATTAAATCTAATTCCTCAAATATCCATTTTTACATGAAGATGCATAGAAGAAATTTGTTTCCACCCTACATGGGGAAACATTTTAGATATGATAATTATTTTATATTATATTATAAAAATTATTATATATATACCTAATTAATTATTATTTTACTTATTATATAACATGACATGAGTAAAGCCCATTAAGACATCCAATTATAGAATGCATACCCTCATACTTCATCATGTGGATGTTTTCATTTATTAGAGAAAAAAATTATTGAGGAAAATATTGAAGAACTACGATCTCACTCCACCAGTGTTTATGATGAGGTAAAATTCAGTCCTCCATATCCACCCACCCGACATGAGAAATGTAAAAGAGCGAGAAGAAGAAAAAATGAAAAGCTTCTTACAAATAAAGATAAAGAAGTTTCTGAAATAATTGTAAGTAAATATTTATTATTTTTCATGATTTTTAATTAAACAATTGACAACACTAATATACCATTTTCATTTTTCATTCCAGGATAAACGTTAGGAGAAATAGACACATGTCACCTTTATGCCTGAGGTTAGGATGGACATCCTATCCACTTCTTTAGGAATTCCAGAACACCCTGGCCACATAAGAGGATATAAGGCACGTGTTATTATTCAGAAATTTTTTGGTCATCAATGTAAACAATCAAGAGTCCTAGTAATTGAATCTTTAAAATCTTGGCTAAAATATATGAAATAGTTCATTGGATATAAAATTCAAATAGTTATACAGAAGGCTATGTTATAAAAATTGGTGAGAGAGTCATAGTCTACACAGCCATCCCGACCTTCCCAGCTTTCCTACTCAGATCCTCTACCTCCTTTCTCGGACCCAACCTTATACTATTAGTTATATTGAGGATATCTTGATGTACATATTGTATCATTTAGAGCCATGTATTTTTTGGGGGATTTCATACATCACGAGCCTATTCTGATGGGTCATTTTAGAGTGTCAGTACTTGATATTATTGACCATATTTATCTACTACAATTGCCTATCATGAAGGTTACTAGAGTTGGGTATTATAAGGTTGATTTTTTTTCTTTGACTATCTAACGTTCTTCATCGTATTTTATTCGAGGTGTTAATTTATTTAAATATTAATTACATCTGATTGAAAATTACTTATATTTTTTTCTAACATTTTACTTATATATGAGTATCTAAAATCCAATGAGATGGAAGAAATTAAACAAAAGATTCAGCTAAAAAATCTATAGTTACATTTGATATTTCTGATGAGACATAAAGATTATCTCAAGTTTCTTTTTCTTTGGATAATATATATGGGTTTTAAATTTCTTTTGACCTATGTGTAAGAGACTCCCTATTGAGAATATTCATAAAATATATCATGGATATAATTATTTTTGATGAGATCAGGATGCTTGTGTTGCAATTTTGTTCCATGTAATTAAATTGATGTTTTAGTTTTTATTTTTTTAAATAAAGATTGTTTAAATTGACTAACTATATTAATTTTTTAATTAGATATCTGTAAACATTTCTTGTTAAAAATTACACCACATGTATTAATGGTTTTATAGATCCAGAATTCATTTTAACGACTATGCTATATGTATCGACTAAAAATAGAGAGGCATGTACGTGTGAGAAGAAATTAATGATGAATATTGGGTATTGGTTATTTTAATTTCCTTATGGTAAAGAACAAAAACATTATTATGCACTAATGTTAATTATAATTTCATTAAATGGGAATTTGTTTATTGTAGGAGGCATTGGATGTTAGGTGTATTATGTCCAAGTGAAAATATATTATATTGGTTTTCTCCTAATTATGTGGTGTTCGTAGAAAATTTTCTACCAAATTATACATGTAATTTTATTGGATTTTTAGAAGCTCATTATGATTAATTCTCATGGTTTAAAGATATATTATTAGTTGATATATGTATGAAAATACAGGTCATGGAAAAAATTAAACACTATCACTTATCAGTAGCGAGGCCAAATGAAATCAACTATGTGAAAGTAAATGTAATTATTTTTTATATTTGATATTATTTTTATTTCTGGATATATATATATATATATATATATATATATATATATTTGTTATCATTATTAAGTTAATTTTTTATTAAATGTTGTGTCATCGTCAACACGGATATGTCGAAGGTGGTTTTTATGTTCTACGATTCATGTATTAGATAATCACAACTAGGGTAATGACTGATTTTGATCAGGTTAGTCATATTAAATATTTTATATTTTCTATCATATTTTTCTATTTTTCAATATTATGTCATTCAACATTATTATATAAATTCAACGATATCGATTCATACACAAAATATGAACTTTCCCATCTTTGACCTTTGTTTGTAAACTTTGTTTCAAGTTTGATTATGATTTAAGGTATGTATATTCTAAAGTTTCTCATTTTAATTAAAATTTCTTAATAAAAAGCGTTCAAAGAAGAATTATTTTTTTTATAGTTGGTGTTTGATCATAATTATATCAAATAAATTCTTCAACAGTAACCAACAATGATCATGTTGTAAATTTTAGGTATGTTTTTTAATTCTACTTAATAATACAAAGACATAAATATTTTTTTGATTGTCTTATTAAAAGTATATATGTTTTTATATATTTCTAGTCATTGATAAATGTTGTTTTATGGATTTATAAATAATTTCAATTACATGGATTCTGACTTTTTATGGCGTGTAATATTTATAATTTTCTAATTTTTTTAACTTTCAGCATCTGTTTTCATAAAAACTGACGCCGAACCATTTAAAAAATCCAAACAGTTTTGGGAGTCTGTTTCTTATATAAAATAACGCCAAAATGAAGTCTAATCCAATTTTAAGAATCCATTTTTTAAAAACCAATGTCGAAAACCATATTTTTCATGTCACCATTATAGATGTTAGTTAAAACCTGACTTTAAAATTGAAAAAAAACTGACGTTAAATCACATTTTTACACTAGTGATAGGGATAGGGAACCACCCCAGGACTTTTTGCAGAGCGAATTAGGAACCTGGGTTATGGTTTTCAATGAATAGTTCATGAAAAATCACATTAGTATTACATATAGAAAATATGCCTTAGTTTTCAATAATTTACACTAGAGAATAAAATAAGATGATTATGCATCAGTTTTTTCAAAAATTAAAAATTGGATATTTGAGTCATTATCACTTGTAATTACACTATAATTCATGGTTATAATAAAAAAAGTTATCAATATCATAAGAAATTTGGAATTAGTCAGAATATGGTTTATAAGAAATAATAGTAGATAATAAGTAATTATTATATAATTATATGGAATTTGATGTTATGAATTTGAATGTAACATTAATTTTTTGGGTAGTTGTGAGAAAAGAGTCTTAGTGGTTGTTTATGATTTAGAGACAACAGAACCAACACTAGGAAGGGTATAATAATGAGAGGAAAATATTATAAAATATGGAAAATTATTTTATTCATTCTTGAAGGTTGTTAAATTTATTTTTATCTAAGAGAATCTACTTTAAAAATAAAAGATGCCTAATTTGGTTGTGTATTAATAATATGAGAACATTTTTGGTCCTTGAAGTCAGTAATATAATAATCTCACAGTAATATGTGTAGTATCATTGAATAGAATTAGTTTCAATAATAAGAAATGTTAATCAAAGTTGGTCATCCAAGATTAATTATTTTCTATTGTTTATATATATGTATATGTATGTGTGTGTGTGGGAGCACTTGAAAAGGTAGGGAAACATATTTTTAATTAGTGAAAGATAATAATACTATCATATTTATTCTATATATTTTCTTTCTGAAGCTTGTTACTATAATGAACTTGAATTTTTTCATTATATTTACAAGGAAATTTGGTTATTTAATTATGGAAAAAGTTTAATTTATATCTCCAAATAGGGATTTGCTTTTAATTTACAAATTATGTATCTAAAAATGATGTTTTTGTATGATATTATGGATGTTTTTTGATGTGGTTTAAACTTTTAATGTTGGTTTAAAGGGTTATGTATGGTTTTTGATTGTGGAACATTCCTCCCTAATATAGTAGGTGGCATTGGGTGCCCAGTCAGGGTACACTGGGTACCCTGTGTGAAGGGAAGAGGGCTTAGGCACTTGGGTGTTCAATTGAGTACTTGAAAACCTCAAATAAAGTGCATGATGATCTAGCCATATTTTTTTAAAAAAATAGGGTTACTCTTTTCATTTTTACATGATCTAATTAACCCTATTTGATAGTCATTAATAATTAATATTTTCTTAGCCGATGGGATCTCTATTTTGGTCTCTCCATACTCCCCTTAATCATCTATTACTTCTTATATAACCAATGCAGGATCCAAGGGAGATCTTACAAGATTAATTAAATGTTCATACATCCTTAACTTGTCATCCCTCCTTCAATTACTATTTATTCTTCTCTATCACTATTAATATGTTCTTTAATTATTTATCTCAAAAAAATTCATGTAAAAATAAATTCTTATGCCATAGTTTCTTCTTTTTTAATATAAATGAGTATGTAGTGAGTGTTTCCATGGTGATTTATTCTATTTTTCTATAACCTCATTATGAAATAAAGTATTCTAGATTTTATTTATTTAGATAATTTATTTAGGTTATACTATGTCTAATTAAATTGGGGTTTTGTTTTTATTCGTAAGTAACCAAAATATTTTTTTATTCTCTACATGCTTTGGAATTGTTTTCATTCGGTTTTCAATATGGTGTTTTGGAAGCATGGGTAATTAATTTTAATTGGTCATGGAATTTTTTTTGGTGATTTTAAGGGAATATATGATGATATTGGAGTGTACATGAATACTCATCATTTCTATTTAATTGGTAGGCTGTTTTGATCCATATGAAACACCTTATAACATATTTCATATTATTTTACATATGTTTTGTTAAATAAATAAAATAAATTCTAATTTTTTTATTAATAATCAAGTGTTTTTGATAACAAAATTTATTATATAAATATTTTAAAATAATTCATTATAACAAAATTAATGAATAATTTTAAAAAATTAGGAAATCACATATCTTTGTTCTAAATTATAATTTATTACTTTGAAAAAATTTGACTAATTCCAAAATATAATTATTTACTATTGTGCATAAGTCTTTTCCACTTGGTTTAATATCTATAAAATGGTTTTTGTGGATAGTGTTTCATGGATTTTACAAGTTTGATGTTCCTTAATAGGTTTTTTAGTCATTAGAGGATGAAGAAGGAAGTCTAGGAATTTTGGAGATTCAGAAGGGAATTGGAGGGTTTTGGACCCTTTTCCCCTGACATTGCGGGATTAGAGTCACCTAGACCAAGCACCGAGACATGAAAGATGGGTGATTTCATATATTACAAAGAGAAAGGCAACCTACAGAACCATCGCATGATTATCCAAACTGTGTTCAAATAGTGTAGGAGAAGATTCCATTGATAGAGAGGTCTTCACGGTTGGCGCATGGCATACCAAAACCATATGGCCCTTCAGAGAAACCACACAAGACATGAACATATGGAAAGATACATCTACACAGTTGTCACACGACTTACCCAAACCATGCATCCTATCCAAGAAAACCATGCAGCCTTAAGGACTTGAGACAGAAACTTCTAAACAGTTGGCGCACAGCCTACCAAACTGTTCTCCCAAAACCGTGCAGACCACTGCTGACTTATTACTTTAGAATTTTCACTTTTCACCAAATCCATGACCTGGGGTTTCCCTTTCTACCTGCTTTTTGGGAAACTGGAAAAAGGAACTTTCTTATTGAGAAGACCATGGCAGATGGTCTAGGATAAGGATAGGATTGGAGAGAGGAGACAAATGGGGGATAGGAACTATGTTTTTTGTGAGAGGAAGGTTTTGGAGCACTGGTTCTCTATATGTTTTGTTCTTATGATTCTTCTATTTTCTATTGTAATGAAATCTCATATGAATTTTAGTATATTTATTACCCTTTTCATCATGAGTAGCTAGACCCCCCTTGTGTTGGGGTTGGAAAAAATGTGGGTTTGTTGGAATTGGTTTCTCTATTCTTGTGTTTGTTCATCATCTCTCACCAAATTCTCCCAACTTCCGTGTCTTATTTCATTGAAAAACCCATATCTGACAAAGAATGGAGTTTCCAAGGATCTTTGGGAGAATTATGACATGGCTATCCATGACCATTGGATATAATTGTCATTTCTAGAGGGAGGTTCCTAAATTAAGAGTCAGCAGAAATCAATTTCTAGACCAAGGGATTGATTTCTACCGACTTAATCAGAACTCACCGGACCAAGGGAGTTCTGACACAAATGAAACCTAGAAATGTGGGTAATTATGAACAACATAACATATTAGGGAATAAGTTTTAATGTCCCACATAAATTTCCATCCCCAACACATTTTTATCATTATCCATTAAAATCGTGTTTTAAGTAATCTTATATTTTGAAGTTAATTCGTAGTGAGTTAGATAAGGCCAAGAAATTAGTTCTATTTCGAGATCCATCATTATGAACCAAAAAATAGAATTTAAATTCCCCATCTTCACTTGAGAAATTTCAAATCAAGAGACAAAAAGACCCACATGGTTTCCCTATGGACCAACCCCATACATGCACACTATGCTAGTTACAAATTAGGGAAATTAATTTGGTGCTTAAAATAACACTTCAGATAAAAGACACGCCATATTTTGGAACCATTGTCAGTGAAGAGGTAATTTTTGTTAATTGATTTGGATTCATTGAGTGAAAGAATAAATTAAAAAAATTTAAAAATTCTTTTCTTCATGTCATTTTTGTTTTTAATTATTTTTCCCTTTTACTTTTGGTGTGTTGTTTGTGTTGTCTAAGCCTGTAGGTATATGAGTGATCGGGTTACTCATTCCTAGATTATCGTGTCATCGGAGTTACACTCAATAGATCCAGAAATCGAACGAACGTTTTCCAGGAGATGTCATGCACTTATGGGTTATCACAACGTTAATGATCATATGGCACATCCGGAGGAAGAACTGAGGGCTGTCCAACAGGTTGGGAAGCCATTCGTTATTGAAGGAAATACACCACTCGGTGTCAATGAAGAGCAACATCGGAATCCACAAAGGGCTTACATGGAATACCTGATGAGGAACCAACAGATGCCACCACCTCAATTTGTTCCGGGGTTCAGGTAGCCATAGTCGAGGCAATATATTCTGCAGGAGTAACCTCCCTATTTTCTTCAGAATCAGCAGGCTTATTATCCTCTGGAGCAAAAACAGTTCATTCCCAAGAACCTCAGGAACAGATGCCGCCATGTCGTACTCTACTGGAATATGGATTACCCACCATTCAGGGAGCGAACACTAGAATAGTAAGACCACCAGTTCAGGACCAAAATTTTGAGATTAAGATGACGATAGTGCAGTTACTTCAAAATACAGTTTATTTCGGTGGCTTACCAAGTGAAGACCCAAATTCTTACCTATCCATATTTTTGGAGATATGTGACACTTTCTAGTACCACAGAGTGTCAACAAGATGCAATCCAACTTAGGCTGTCTCCCTTGTCATTAATGGATAAGGTGAATGACCAAATCAAGGGGTTTCCTGAGAGATATTTTCTTACCTGAGAGGCATTGGCCCAAGCCTTTTTTTCGAAATACCTCCCTCCCTCGAAGACGGCCACCTTAAGGAATGGAATACATAACTTCCACCAAAATGAATTAGAATCTTTATATGATTCATGGGAATGATTTAAGAAGATGATGAGGAAATGCCCAAACCATGGAATTCTATTTTGGATTCATGTCCAGACTTTCTACGGAGGTCTAACAACTAATTCAAAGTTTGTGGTTGATGTAGATGCTGGAGGAATAGTCATGAGGAAGTCCCTTGAAGTGATTTTTTAATTGTTGGAAGACATGTCATCCAATAGTTTTTAGTGGAATTTTTAATGGGGCACTCAGAAAAGGGTCATGCATAATATAGATTCCACCACCATGCTTTCGGCTCAACTTGATGCCTTCTCAAAGAAGATCGATGCTCTGAATCTAAAATATCCATCTCAAATTCAAGCTATTAGTCAACCAGTATGTATTTATTGCAGTGACAACCATGCTATGGACGAGTGCTTATGGGAATGTGTGGGAGCCTCTATGAGTGGGGTAAATTACATTTCACAGAACAGAGGAACCAAAAACTACCCTTAGTACCAAAAATAGGGGTGGAAAGAGACTCAAAATACAGGCTACAGGCAGCAACATCAAAATCCTCAACCCCAACCACAAAGACCACCTAGTTATGGTCAACAATAGTTTCAAAATCTGTATTTGAGGCAGAAAAAGGGTAACCAATTTCAGCAAGGAATATATCAGCATCAAGGGTATCAAAACCCTCATCCCGCTCAACCATTACGATAGACACCTCCCCAACAAGTAGACCACCAACCTCACTAAGAACCTTCCTCATGGATGGAGGAAATGATGTATAAATTTATAAGTACTTCTTAAACAAAATTTAAAAACCAGGAGGCGTGAATTAAAAGCCTGAAGAAAAAGATTGGGTAGCATTCCAATTAGCTCTCTAACAGACATCCCGGTACACTACCGGGAAATACTGAGAAAAATCCAAGGGAGGAGGATAATTTTGTTATTTTATACAGCACGAAGGATCAGAATCTGAAGGTCACTATGAGTCATGGTGATACACCATCAAAGTAGTCCACATTCTCCTCAGGTGGAGAAGACACACCTGAGGAATCTTCTATAAAATATGAGCTCGATAGAGAACCAGAAGTCCCACAAGATAAGGGAAAAGAAGTGGTTAAAGAGTATGAACCTCCCTTGACATTTTTAGCCAGGATGAAACAAAGGAAGTAGGACCATCAATTTTCCATGTACATGGAAACCTTTCAGAAGCTTCACATCAACATTCCATTTGTAGAGGGATTGATTCAAATGTCCACATATACAATGATCATGATTGATATCCTTTCAAATAAAAGGAATATGGAAGACTTGGGAACCGTTCCCCTAACCAAGGAATTCTCAATGGTATTCCAACACACTCTCCCTCCTAAACTCTAGGATCTGGGAAGCTTTACTATCCCATGAACCATCGGACCTTGTGAATTTGGAAAACCCCTTTTTGATTTGGGGGCGAGTGTTAATTTAATACCCATTGGAGTATTCAAGAATTTAGGGATGAATGATCTCAAGCCAACCCAATTGGAACTCCAACTGTATGATCATTCTATTAAATACACTAGGGGGCTATTGGAAGACGTGTTGGTCAAAGTGGGGAAATTAATTTTGCCGGAATATTTCATTATATTGGGAAAGGAAGAAGGCCAAGAGGCATCTTTGATTCTTGTAAGACACTTTCCGGCTACCAAGAAGGTTTTAATTGATGTGCACCAATGAGATATGATGTTTCATGTGGTTGATGATAATGTTTCCTACAATGTCCTCAAGGTGGTGAAACAAGTTTCACTAATGGAACAATAGGATTGGTGTGCCTTGACCACAATGAATAACTGCATATGACTAGAGAAAGATGATATGCAATATTATTCATTCAACAATGAACCCGTTCTGGAGGATGACCAGCTTGAAGAAAACCAAGAGAAAGTAAGATTTATTGTAGTCCAAGGCGACCATTACTGGAAGTGGGTAGATGTTTTAGAATTAATAGAGCGATCTGAGGTTGATCTGATCATACCTTCCATTCTCAAGGCTCCCATCTTGAGTTGAAACCACTCCCTTCCTCGTTGAAATATGGCTATTTGGGAGAGGAACGTACACTTCTGGTGATCCTAAATTATTCACTCTCAAAAGATCAAGAAGAGGATATTATGCATGTCCTCCGAAGGCAGAAACAAGCCATTGGTTGGATGGTTGATGACCTTAAGGGTATAATCCCCATAATCTACACCCACAAGGTACTTATGGAGGAAGGGGAAAAGCCTCTTGCCAACCACAAAAAAGACTGAACCTCCCCATGAAAGAAGTTTTCAAGAAGGAGGGGATCAAATTACTCGATGCTGGAATTATATTCCCCATCTCCAACAACCCATGGGTGAGTCCTCTCCATATGGTTCCTAAAAATGGATGCATCATTGTGGTGACCAATGAAAATATTGAGATCATCATGACCCGCACAGTTACGGGATGGAGGGTTTGTGTTGATTACAGGATGTTTAATTATGCAACCAGGAAAGATCATTTCCCTCTTCCATTCATGGATCAAATGCTGAAAATATTGGTGGGGCGTGAATTTTACTATTTCTTAGATTGTTATTTGGGATATAACCAAATCTCTATCGCCCTGGTGGATCATGAAAAAAGTTCCTTTACTTGTCTTTATGGAACTTTCGCCTACTTCCGAATGTCATTTGGGATGTGCAATGCTCCATCCACCTTTTAGAGGTGCATGTTATCCATATTCCATGATATGGTGGAAAATATTATAGAGGTTTTCATGGATGAATTCTTGGTATACGGAAATTCATTCAATACTTTCTTGATGAATCCAGAGGTGGTTCTTGAATGATGTGAGCATACAAATATGGTTCTAAATTGGGAGAGGTTCCGTTTTATGGTGAAACACAGAATCGTATTAGGCCATAGGATCTCGATGAAAGGAATTAAGGTGGATCTGGAAAAAATTGAAGGTATCTCGTAGCTACCCATTCCCAAATCAATCCGAGAAATTTAGAGATTTTTGAGCCATGTGGGATTTTATCAAAGATTTGTCTATGACTTCTCCAATATTGCTAATCCCTTAACCAATCTACTGTCCAAGGATGAAGATTTTGAGTTTAATGATAAATTTATCACAACCTTCCAAATTTTGAAGGAAAAACTAGTTGTCTCACCCATAATGATCGTTGTGAATTGGGAGGAGCAGTTTGAACTTATGTGTGGTGCGAGTGATTATGTCATGGGGGAAGTGCTTGGACAGCGACTAGACCATATTTTCAGACCGATCTAATATGTTATCCAAGAATTAAATGAAGCTCAGATTAATTACACCACCACATAGAAAGAAATGATAGTTGTGGTTTTTGTGTTTGACAGATTCCGCTCTTACTTAGTGCTTTCAAAATTTGTAGTCTACACGGATCATGCCGCACTTAAGTATTTGTTGAACAAGAAGGAAATAAAACCATGGCTCCTCTATTGGGTGATACTCCTCTAGATTTTTGATTTGGAGATTAAGGATTATAAGGGAAGAGAGAAAATGGTGGCTGATCATCTCTACCAAATGGAACTACCCCATTTAGAGAGAGAAGAAGACCGGAAGATCAAGGAAGAATTCCCTTATGAGAAGCTATTTTCCAATGGAGTACCACTATGGCCATGGTTCACTGACCTTGAAAATTACTTATCTATAGGATTTTTCCACCAGGACTTATAATTTCAGTAGAGGAAGCATTTTTTGTTAGATGTAAAGAGGTATTTCTGGGAAGACCTCATGCTCTTCCGCTCATGTGGCAATCGGGTAATCCACCGTTGCATCCTGGATTAAGAGATTCAAAGTATTTTAGAATTCTACCACTCTTCTCCAGTATGAGGAAATCATGGGCCAAATCGAATAGTAGAAAAGGTATTACAATCAGGATTTTTATGGCCATCTATGTATAAGGACACTTGTCATTTTGTCTCCTGTTGTGATTAGTGCCAGCGGATAGGAAATGTGGGCCATCATGCCGAGATGCCGCAACACCCGATACTTGAGGTAGAAGTTTTGGACCTATGGGGTATCAACTTCATTGGTCTGTTTCCCCCATACTTTGGGCACACATACATTATGGTTTGTGTCGATTACATTTCCAAGTGGGTAGAAGCGGCGACAATGACTCATAATATGGCTAATGTCATCATCACTTTTCTAAATAAAAATATCTTCAGTCGGTTTGGGATCCCACAGGTGTTGATTAGCGATCGCGGTACACATTTTGGCAACACTCTCATGAAAAATGTGCTCTTAAAGTATGGGGTCAAGTACAACCAATGGACACCATACCACCCTCAATCCAGTGGTCAGGTGGAGGTGTCAAACCATGAGTTAAATAAAATATTGGAGAAAACAGTAGGCACATAAAAAAAGAGTGTACCAAGAAATTATATGATGTGTTATGGGCCTACCAAACAGCCTTCAAAACAGCATTAGGCATGTCACCTTTATATTTGATCTATGGGAAACTCTGCCACTTGCCGGTGGAGATAAAGCACAATGATTATTGGGCTTTCAAGGCCCTAAATTATGATATCATGGTTGTGAAAAAAAAGATAAAATTCTAGTAAACCAAGCTTGAAGAGATATGGTGGGAGGCCTATGAGAATATGAAACTCTATAAGGAGAAGATGAAGGAGATCCAAGACCGCATGATCTCCCATAAATCCTTCGAGCTGGGTGATAAAGTCTTCATTTTTAATTCCCGTCTGAAGTTTTTTCTAGGTAAGCTAATGTCCCAGTGGTCGGGACCCTTTATGGTGATTACGGTTTTCTGACATGGTGTGGTGGAAGTGGATGGCATGGATGATTGAACATTCAAGGTCAATGGATAGTTCCTAAAGCCCTACTTTAGCATGGAAGACATGGTGGGAATATCTTCCACCAGGAAATTGGGGTATCTCAAGACCTAGGTAAGTAGAGCTCGAGACTTTAAATGTAGCACTGACCGAGAGGTAACATGGAATTATAAAAAAAATTATGTTCAAATGATACATCTATTTGAGTGTGCCTAGGACTACATGATAGTGTGATTTTCTTTCCCTGCTGCTTGTTTCTCTTTTTCTTTCTTTACTTGTCTGGTTCTTGTGTCTTGCTAGTAGGGGCTTTCATCTGTTCCACACCATCCACCTTTCTGCTTGTCGGGATCTCCCACTCCCCCTTTTCTCCACACTTGATCGAAATTTGGGGAGCTTTTCACTTTCGCACTCTTTTCTATTTTTTACTTTTTTCCCTCCCTTTTCATGCTTCCTTGCCCACCATTCTCCACTTTATTACCTTCACAGGGGACTGTGCTTGGTTTTATGAGCGGGGGAGGGTTCCCTTAATTAGTACCCCATTTTTACTGATTGCTTGCCCAAGTATATAGGGTAGCATATTTTCTTAGGTGTGTCTAAAGGGATGTTATAGATGCCATCAGTTTATATCAATTAGATAAAAATGAATTTTGGAAATTATCTCTGAAAATGGCTCATATGTCTGAATTGTCGAACCTAGTTTGTGATGTGAATAGACCTTATAATACTTGAAAAGGAACATTTACCTATTCATTTAGAAAAATTATTTTTTTAAAAATTATTTTTGTGATGGAGTAATTCAAATTGAGGAACCCATTAAAATTGAAGTCAAATTGTGCATAAGGAGAGGTGAGGTTTTGAGAATTGTTTTTGACACACCAGTGGCTATTACGCGGTCTTAATTCGATGAAATCTTGACTTGATAAAACATTATCATCTTTTGTTGACATGAGGAAATTGGGAAAAATTTTATGCCAGTATTTTACCCCACTCTAGAAAAAAATTGAGATATGCAAAGGCATGACCAATAATTTTGATGACCTTTCATCATGTTCCAAATAATGAAAGTACATGAGGGTGTGTGACCTTTAAAATTGACATCCCGGTAATTGGTAATGATGAAACATGGGCTTAACTAATCTAAGTGTATAATTTGATTAAAATGGAGGTAGGCACTTTCTTTTAATGAAGAAGGGAAAACTCAGTTTTAAGAAAAATTTATTTATGAATGAATGGATGAATGTTTTGGATTAAGACTACTTTGTTAGCTAACCTCATAGACTTGTGGAACCATGAAGTACAAATGCTGTAATTTTTAATGGTAATTAGTTCAATGTTCATATTCATCTAATTGGTATAATCTGTTATGTTTCTACATGTCTCTTTGGTAAGTCCTTGGAAATAACTATTTATGCCTTTGTTTTAGGACAAACAACCAATCAAGTGTGGGGGAGTTTTATGCACTGTTGTGCATAAGGATTTTACACTTGGTTTAATATCTATAAAATGAGTTTTTTGGATATTTTTTCATGTATTTCACAAGTTTGATGTTCCTTAATAGGGATTTCAGTCACCAGAGGATGAAGTAAGAAGTCTATGAATTTTGGAGATTCAGAAGGGAATTGAAGGATTTTGGACCCTTTTCCCCTGACTATGCCAGATTGGAGTCACTCGGATCAAGCACCGAGACATGAAGGATGAGCAATTTCATGAATTTCAAAGAGAAAGGCAACCCGCACAATCACCGCACGGTTATCCAAACCGTGTTCAAACCATGCGGGAGAAGATTCCATTGACAGAGAGGTCTGCACGATTGGCATATGGATTACCAAAACCGTGCATACCTTCAGAGAAACTGTGAGAGAGATGCACATATGGACAGAGACATCCGTATGGTTGGCACAAAACTTACCCAAATCTTGCAGCCCATCATAGAAAATCGTGCAGCCATAAGGATTTGAGACAGAGACTTCCACACAGTTGGCGCACGACCTACCAAACAGTGCCCCAAAAATCGTGCGAACCACTATAACCTTATAATTTTAGTTTTTTCACTTTTAACTTAATACTCTACCTAGGGCTCCCCTTTCTACCTGCTTTTGGAGAACTAGAAAAAGTTCATTTCTGACTGAGAAGACCCTAGGGGGTGGGATGGGATAAGGAGAGGATTGGAGAGAGGAGAAGAAGGGGGGCTTAAAACTATGTTTTTTGTAAGAGGATGGTTTTGGAGCACCGGTTCTCTGTATTTTTGTTGTGATTATGATTCTTATATTTTATATTGTAAAGAACTCCCTTATGAATTTTAGTAAGTTTCTTATCCTTTTCATCATGAGTAGCTAGACCCACCCTTGTGTTGGGTCTGGAAAAAATGTGGGTTTGTTAGAACCGATTTCTCTATTCTTGTGTTTTTTCATCATCTCTCACCTAATTCCCCCAACTTATATGTCTTATTTCGATGGAAACCCCATATCATACCAAGAATTGAGTTTCCAGGGATCTTTTGGAGAATTATGAAAATGTTATCCATGAACACTGTATATACTTGTCTTTTCTAGAGGGCGGTTCCTAAATTAAGAGTGAGTAGAAATCAATTTCCTGACCAAGGGATTGATTTCTACCATCTTAATTAGAACTCACCAGAACACAGGTGTTTCGACAAAAATGAAACCCAGAAATATGGGTTATGATGAACAAAAAAACACAATAGGGAATAAGTTTTAACGTCCCACATAAATGTCCATCCCTGGTATATTTTTATCATTATCCATTAAAATATAGTTTTATGTAATATTCGATTTTTATGTTAATTCATAGTGAGTTAGAGAAGTCCAATCGATTAGTTCTCTATTGAGATCCACCATTATGAACAAAAAAATTGTATTTAAATTCAGAATCTTCACTTGAGCAATTTCAAATTAATAGGCAAAAATTCCAACATGGGTTCCCTATGTTCCAACCCCTTACCTGCGCACTATGCTTGTTATAGGTTAGGGAAATTAATTTGGTGCTGAAAACAACACTTCAGACAAATGACACACCATATAATTTAAATAATATTTAGATCAATTTGATGTTGATGTCATGACTAATATGTATTGAATTATCATAAATTTTTAATTTCTGAAATTAATTATGTTTATCTTTTATTGTAAGTAATAAAAGGTTGGGTAGTGTACATGTCACATGGTTTCAAAACATTATAATGGATGTTGAAGAGTTTTAGTTTTTTTTAAATTAATGTAGTGAATTTATTATTTATAATAAAGTTATAAGTATGTTTTTAAGGAATTAAAACCTTGCTAATACATATTTTTTAAATATAGTATCAATTATATACATTAAAATTTTCACTATTTATTCATTTTAAGTATTTGATTAAATATTTTTGATAAGAATAAACACTTTCATATAACTTTAGATATATAATTTTGAGCCCTGTAGACCATTAATGAGTTTGGAAATAAACCTATTTGTGATATAAGTTGAGAAATATGGGTAGTGTGACTTTATTTAAGATAGTAGAGATCCTTATTTTTTGAATTATATTTTGGTGGAATCATTATTAAATACTTAATCCTAAATTATTTATATGTAAATGATATATACTAAACACAGATTAAGAGAAGAAATAGTTGCGAGGTAAGTTTTGGGTTCATAGTTGAATAAAATGATGTGTTACCAAATTTAATGAGTTTTATAAATTGGGTTCCACCAAAACTATATAATTTTATTTTAAAACATTTACTTCTATCTATTTATATATCCTTTAAGCCATTGATTATTTTTAACAAATCCCTTTCATCATAATTGTTTTTATTAAACCAATTTATTTCTATAATATGTTTTATATCATGTTTTCAACGTACAATGTTCAAATTAATAGTTTTTTAACATTAAAAACCTAGGAATATGTTTACCATAGATTTAATGTAAGGTATAAAAAAATACTTTGAAGATAACTCTATTTTAAAATATATTTTTTATATTAATATTTTATACCTTCTTTGAATATTTATGGAAGAACCTTCGGTTATATAATGTTCATGTATAATATTGTACTTGGTTAACTACCTATTAATATAATAATTTTTACTAGTTACCATCCATTCAAGAGTTATAGACTTGTTTTTATCGGTTTTAAAGAACCATAGTCACTCCATATATGAATATTTCAAATGGGTGTATTTTCATTAAATTATTCTGAAGATAATTATATTCCATAAATTATGGTATGATGTGATTTATGGTTATATATTTTCTTAGCATTTATAATGTGATGTAAATGTACTAAAAATGATTATTTTATAGCCATGTGAATTTAGAATTCACTTTATTATAGGATAAATAGTATGAAATATGAAACTATGCTTGTTTTTTTATTGATTTTATTAGTTATAATGATCATTTTTTTACAAAAGCTTGATTATTATTATTTAGGATGATTAAAATGGTCATGGTTTTAATGAAAATGAGTATTACCTCTTATATAACATTATTAATTGATAAAATATTTTAAAGAATTATGTACGTATTTTTTTCATATAAATTATTAAGTAGTTATAACATGATTGGATATTGTTATTTGGATGGTATTATAATTATTTGACAATATAAATCGTTACCTAATTCATTAGGTTGATATTAGGTCCTGAATTGGTGTACCCTTTTAATTTCAATAGAATGGATATGCACCATCATTTCCTCTCGGATAGGTTTTCATTGGAATGGGTGAAATGGATTCCATTCACATTATATCACAAATTCTGATCCAAAGATCAATGGAATGTACAAATCATCCTAGTATAAGTGTAATTTATTTATAGATTTATGTTCATCTATCTATTTATTTCTTGTATCAGTGCCTTTTTTGATTAATTATTTTTTATAAAACCTTTTTGCTATATATACTAATGTAAATGACTAGACTAATATAAAGAACAAACTTAAGGATCTTCTATGTAAGTTATTACTATGTTTGTTTCCTATTGAGTACATTATTCTCACACCATTCAAGTGACCTTTAGTGGACACATAGTTTCATGATATTTTTTAAAAGTACCAATAGGTTACCATAGGTATCGTTACAATCAATTCTAATCATGATTAAACAATATTGATATGAATCATGTTCCACTTTGTGTTGGAGTTGGATATCATAGATCATTTATATCACATAATCGAGTGTATTAGGTATGTTTTTTTAGTTTACATTTTTAATTTTATCTGGGATGTGTATTATCATTTAATGAAATGTATGCAAGTTATGTAGTTTTGGTTTTATATACTCACAATTCTATAACCTATTTAGAAAATCACTCCAAAAATATACTCTAATAGCATATATCATAGTTTTTATCCCATGGGGATTGGGGATTGATCCATGGGTCAAGTGATAGCCATATTATATTACTATTTGGGTGATTCATGTCACAACCATTACAGTGGACATGGGTGTTTATAGGTTATGAAAAGGATGTGTCTATTCACATTTGATCAATAAACATTGTAAATTATTATGTATTTATTTTTTATTTTGTTTTATTCCTTTTTTCAACAAGTTAAAATTGGTTCAATGTTAATCTTGTCAAATAATAATGGTTGAAAATTGGATAATAAAATATGTGAAGTTAAAATATAATCATTTATTCACCACATCTTAGTTAATTATGATGAGATATCTTCATCCAGGGGCATTGTAATTATATTCAAAGTAATCCGGATAACCTTATTAATTTTTTTTATTATTTTTGTAGTATGATATTAAAGGCTAAAGAGAGGTTGATTTATTAATTTTTTTTGATTATGTATCATATTGATTTAGTATAATTTTATTATTGTAACCATATTTTATTAAAAAAACAAATTTTAAAAATGAGATAATGATTCCATAATTATTATCATTGGAAATTAATATGACAGGTATTGTAACTGAAGGTTTCACTCCGCTTATAGAAGGAACTGCAATAAAAAATGTTCATATAATGAAAATTGAGAAGTATTATCATCTAATAAATACTATCTTTGACACACTTTAATAAAAAATATATAAAAGTTTTTCTATTGAATATAGAGAAAATTATTGGTGAATAACTATAGAATATTTATGAATGAAATGTTACATTAAAGGAATAAATTATTTAATCCTAGAATTTCTAATCTAAAGAAGTTTATATTTTTAAAGGAGATACAATATATGATTTATTCTCTTATCGGTGGTGTTCCCTTAGTGTGGTGTTGAGTCATCCAGTCCTAGGTGATGATGGATTGATCTCGTGGCATTTGAACTGTCTTTCAGTCCTCTAGGGCTACGGTGGTGGGAGTGTTTTGAGTAAGACAGCGAGGTTAGCCCAGGATGGTCGATGATCAGGGTTCAATAGTTTTGTCTTTTATGAATGGTGGAAGGGTTTGAGAGAACTATTTGTTTGGTGTTTCTTCCGGACTCGACCACGTGGAGCAGGCCCCAGAGGAGGTTCTAGAGATTTCTGTTCATTATTGCAGTGCTTTATGGATATGGATGTTTGAGAGGGTATGGTGCAGGCCATCAGATCGGGCCTATGATTTGACACAGTACACTTGCTTGTCGTTCATCCATGCACTAGGGGAGAGTTTTTCATGATCGTTTGCTGGGAGGGGTTGGTTCATGTAGTTAGTTTGGTTTATGTCACCTGAACTTCGGGTTGTGAATGTTTTATGTCGATGATGTCTGTTTGGGTTCCCCCCCTTTTTCCCATAAAAAGGGACTGCTTTGCTTTAAAATAAAAAATTCAAGGCCTTCGGGCCATTGGATGATAAAGGATTTTAATTAAAATGAATCAAATTCTTCTTGTGATAAATACATTAAGATGAGGTTTAAAAAACATGTCACACATCTCACTAAATATTCAAAAATTTAGGTGATATTGTCATGGTATGTTATTATTGAAATGTTTCAATTCTGTATCAGGTTGTTAATTTTTTTCTAAATTTTCTAAGATGAAAGTGGATCGAGATTATAATTATTATCAGTCCCTGAAAAAGTTTCCACAAAAGAAAACATTAAAATTGAACAATTTTATAATTCATTATATTGGAAAATAAAAGATATCAAAAAAATAAAATATTTAAAATATTTCATCCAATATACATGAATAATAAATTTTTGATTTTAATAGTGAATAATGTTTATCTCTTAGTGATCCAGGTGAAAATAATTAATTTTTAAATTGCATGAAGAAGTGTTCTCTAATAATGAAGTGGAATGGGAAAATAAATAATATTCATATTAATGTAGGAATTAATGTAGTTTTTATTGAATATATCAAAATTGGTAAAAGATAATAAAAATTTGTTGAATGTACCTAAAACATCAAATGAGTTTGAGAAATCCTTGGGTGAAAGGATATTGTCATTGGTGAAGGAATTTAATTGTTGTAAAGTCAAACATGTCAAGGATAAAAAGATAAATAAATAAATAAGGGGTAAAATAAATAAAAAATATAAAGAACATATAAATTATCAACAAAATATGTTGGAGTTGGACTACTATTTAAATAATTTCTTGTTTAATTTGGGAAAATATATGAGATATTTTAGTGAATTTTTAAAGCATTATGAGAAGAATTTTGAAATTTAAAAGTGCATTGGTGAATTTGTTTTCATCATGATAATTATTATTTTGATTTAAATGGTATATGAGTTGAGATTAAAAACTATAATGACCAATATAAGATAATGACTCTAATTTTTTAACAACAAAATTTGAAGTAGATAAGTTTTATTCAACATAAAAAATAAATTACAATTTAAAAAATAATATTGAATGATGAAGATAATGTTGTTAGAATATATATATATATATAATTGTGATATTTTTATATAATATAATAATTTTAATTCTATAAATGGGCTAAAAACAATGGTCAAACAACTGAAAACAATTTCACGATAAGTGTTGGTTCTAGAAGTAAATTATATTTTTATGGAAATAGATAGTGTTGTGGGTGTTTTGTCCATTTAGAAAATAATTTTTAGGTCAATGTATGAATTTTTTTTGATTTTATATGATATAAAATTTTAATGTTTTCTGGTTGATAACCCACTCAGAGAAAAAAAGTTCAGCAGTAAGAAAAAAATTCACATGTGAAAGTGGAGAATCAATTTAAATTATTCAATGAACTTTACAGAAGTTGATACCAATTCGTACATTGTATAGAGGATTGACATGTAATCCTAATTGTACATTTAAATGTTAATAAGGAATCAAAACGTTTTTCAAAATAAGAATAATTAGAATGATATTGCATGTGTTGTTAAAGTATATCTAGGAGAATCACTAAAAAATAACCTTGAATATTGTAAAATTAGATTTCATAACACATTAAAGGTTATATAAATATTTTAAAGAGTTTAAATAAGTGAGAATTTTTTTTATAATTGAAAATGATGAATCTCTGAAAATAAAAGAAATATATTAAATATAGATTTGGGAATAAAGGAAAAAATCAAATAATGTTTTTCTTGTTAATGGTTAGAAATTAAACATACCTAGTTTCTATATTCTATGTAATGAAATTAATGATGTGATATTCAGTAAAGATCAATTATTAATAAGTAATTTTAATGGCACTCAAATATTTAGTAAAGGAAAATGAAATAGGTGAAATATATTTTTAATTGAAGATGTTGAAAGCTCGTGATATTTATGTTTAAAGGAGAAGTATTTATAGAATTGGAGACATAGTAATATTGGAAAAACAATATCAAATAAGATCAATAATTAAAAATAAGAAAATATTATTTCAAACAGAGAATATAAAAGGAATGGATGTGTTATACATGATTGTACAGGAAAATATACAATTATTTACACTAGAATATTGATATTTAGATGACTCAACCCATAAATATTCTTCACTCTGATATATATGTACCAATACATATAGATAATTAGTTTAATTAAATAAATGATTTTTAAAACAGGATCACATGTATTATGTTTATGTTACATAAGTTTTGTGCATTAAAAATTTGAAATGCTTTCAATAGAGTAAAGAAAATTAATATGGTTATTTAGTGAAAATGTTTAGATTGAATAATTTGGATAGGTATACAAGTATAATTTTTGTAGTTCACTTAATTAAAATTGACATGTGATATGAATATAGGTATACATAAAAACTAAAAAAAACTATTACTAAAAGGAATAATAGAAGTTTTTTATAGATGGATCAAACTATGTTAATTGAAGATAATAAATCTCATAATTTTTTGTGGAAATAAATTGGGGGTTTAATTTTAATGACCCAAACTTATCATAAATAAATATTACATCTTATTAGTTGAATATTCATTACATCACATATTAATCAACAACATAATTTTTAGGACTAGTACCTTGGGAAACTTGGACACATGAACAACTGGTACATAAGTGAGCTACATTATCTACCACTATGTTTTTGATAACATGAACCCTTCTTAGACATATTAAGAATAATAACTTTCTTCCCAACTTGGGGAAAGAAACATAATAAAGGGTGATCTCAGATGCCCAGTAAGGGTAAACAAGGGAGATATCAAAATAATATGATCATATGGGTATGATAACATGAGGATTAAATTTTAATACCATACCCTACATATCAAAGAACTTAATTGAGATTCATGGTATAATTGTTTTTATTTCATGAGATGTGAGTCATAATGTAATCAAATAATATCTACCAATACATCTGTAACATGTTATGATTGGGGTGTACCTGAATTGAGATTTGGATAAACTATCGTGTGCCCTCTTTTTGGCCTTGGGATAACCTCCTATGTATCCTATGAGTTCATAGAACACTAATCATTACCCAATGTATTAGGGGTAGAAATAGGTCCCACCCATCACATAATGAAAACCATATATATATATATGTGTGTATACTATAAGATCATATAAAATTCATAATACCATAACCCTTGAAAATAAGCGGGGTTCACAAACAATTTATCCTATCATAATAACATAACCCATGGAAAAAGAGATAGGTTTCATAAAAATATATCATCTAGGGAAAGAATAATGATGGTATCCTTGATTTATATCCCCCGTAAATCATAAGTTAAATAAAAGGATTTCATCTTTTATGGTAAATGATTTTTTAAGAAAAATAAATTGTAACATTTCTTGTGGAAAATAACATTTCTTATGTAAAATAACATTTCTTTGAAAATTGATTTCTAAAACTAGAAATTCCTCAAATATTAATAAGATCATTTTATTTTAAAATAACCAAGAAAAAATATAAATGATGTTTTAAAAAATCATTAAAATTTCTACATGAAAATAATTTTTTTTGGAAATCAGATTTTTAAAACTAGAAATTCATAAAATATTGCATAAAAAATTTCTTATAAAAAAACCATGAAATATTATAATGGAATATTTAAAAAATAATTTAAAACATTTCTAAAGAAAAATATTCTTTCCACAGTGAAAAAAACTATTTTTAAAACATAAAAAATTTCAAAATCATTTTCTTTGAAAATAACAATTGAAACTTATATATGCTGATTTAAAACATTGAGTGTCCATTAAATAAATAAATTATGATGCTCCCAAACAAATCATTGAATTAATGTGGGTATTGATCATATTATAATCTATATTATCCCTAACGACACTTTCTACAATGGTGTAGTCAAGTGGTAATGCAGGGTCAACCCCACAAAAAAATAACTAACATGGAACCTAGCGATTTAAAACCCTTTATGTATGAGTCCCCATGTTTGATTTGGAATTAGGATTTAATTAAAGCAACCTAGATTTATTTTTAGATTCATAAATTAGATAGGGTTAATGGTGAATTTTAGGGTTTTAGGTAAAAATATAATTTTAGGCTTAACATTGGATAGTGTTAGCGCTTAGGCTATGAAGCGATGCATATATCACTAATTGATTATGGTCAAACCAATTAGATCTATCTAGGATGAAACTATACATTGTTCCAAATATAGATAAAAACCTAGATGCTTTGAACATAGATTCTATGGCATAAATTGTTATAGGCTAATTTTCATATTTTACTGAGCCCCATTTAGGCCAGGTTCATTCTTTTAAACATCCCATGGTTAAATATTCATAATAGAATTGAATAAAAAATTAATGTTCATCCTAATTAATAGCCTTATGGTCGCTAATTTTTATTTTATAGATTCATTACATTCAGAAAAACCCTTATTCATGAACCTTACCCTATGCAGTTTATCTTATCATGATGGTACTAATTGAAATAAGGTAAATAATCACAGAAATGTATGGCAGATTGATAAGATAGGGGAAATAGAAAAATTATGATTTAATTAGTTTTAAATAAAGAAATTCTCAATTTAAATTAGATAATAATCTACCAAAAACTCACTTGAATAAGTGAAAAAGAAAGAACATGGTATATTTTTACATCGAACGACAATAGTAATAGAAAACAATCGTCAAAATAGAAAAAAAATATAGAGTTGATGACAAATGGATGTAGAAAAATAAAAGACACTCGAATTGATTAAAATGAAGGAATTGATTACAACTGAAATGAAATAAGAATATAGGAGAAAATGAGAGATAAAACAAGAAAATAACTACTTTAGAAAAAATTTCATGGGGATGTGAATGGTCTAAATTCCTATAGTCCCCAAAATTACATGACATTTTTTTTACTCACATTATGTTATCTTGATCCGAATATTTCTCCATGTAACTTGTATATGGAGAACTATATCTTAGGGATTCAATGATATTGTGTCTTTTTTAATGTGTATGTTTCTCATGACATGTTATATCTTCATGAATTGTGATTTGAGAAGGAATTGGATTTTCAAGTTTACATTACATGTAATTGAGATTCACATCATGTCTTATATCATGAATTCTAAATTCTCATTGTTTGTCCTATCCTATTACATACATGCTGTTAATGATGAATACACATTTTGTATATGCTTCACAACATCAAAATTCTATTTTTTCCATTTTTGATAGCCCTTCCATTTGATTCTTGGACACCTATTATCAAAACAAATCTACACAAACTCAGTGAATTATCAAATAAATTGTGATAAAATAATAAAAAATATAAATCCAAATGCTATATATAATGTAATATCATCAAATTCCCCCAACCTTGAAAAATTACATGTCCTCAAGTAAAATATCTCAATATGGATTCCAAAATAATCAATTTTAAATTGGAAACATGCATTCCAACAAGGTCAAAAAAGCTACGTGTTTGTGGAAAACGGTGGTCCTCTAAAATCACTTATGTAGAGAAACGCAGTCACACCTTGTGATCAAATTCCCTAACCAAATTCATTTTTATTATAATTTAAATCATTGAAATGTTCCTTATAAAATATACCCTTGTTAAAATTTACCTCACAATTAATTTTCAACCATCACTCAAGGGAATATGTGATTATAGTTATGATCATACCGTAAATACAGGCTCATAATCATAACCTTTCCTTGGTTCTAGAATCTCCACTCATGTAAATAAAAATAAAATATTAATAATGAGTGCTTCTACAATAAGGTTAAAATGACTATGAGGCTAAGGGTAGGTAGGAAAGTGATAAAAATAAAGCTCAAAAGGAGGGTAATATCTAATGTGTATAATTCATGAAATTCATGAACAAATGCAATGAAGTGACACCTCCATGAAAATGTGTATCCATTCCCCAACCAATCAAGGTGGGTGCACAAGTATATAAATTAAGTATAAAAAATGTTCCCTATTCCTTTCTTTTTATTTATTTATTTTTTCGAAATTCATGTTCATGACAGATCTCGAATCCATCACCTAACAAAAAATGATCCATTATGGGACTCATTTACCTAGTAATAGTAATCTTTGACCTTTATAATAAAAAACCATATATATTTTTCTTTCACTCTATAATTTATATTTTTTAAATGGGACATGGTCAGCGTAAATAATGTAAAGAGTAATCATGGACTAAAAACTTGTAAAAATAACACTATACATGTCCTTAATATCAAACATCTTCCATATAATAAAGATGAAAAAAACCCACACCTGTCCATAATAAAACCATGCATATCACCAAGAGTATGGTAGGAAGGGATAATAGGCTTGAAATAGATGCATCCTAAATAGGTCATTCATGGATACTATGGGACATAGAAGGATAATTTTAAAGGTTCTTCTAAAGATAATATGTCTCAAACAAATTTCCTCAATCATTTTAACATGGTATTTTTTTGTAATATCCTCAATAAAACCGAAATGAATGTTATGATTAATTTACATGCCCTAGGTGTCTCTCAAGAAATATACTTATATATGATTATGAAATTGTAGGTCCAAAATCCTCTCTGGAATAGTGGTATAAAATAAAATAAGAAATCCCTAAGGGAATGAAATTATGTAATAAGTCAATAAAAAGTATTTGGAATAATCTAGAATAAAAATTAAATAATTAAACCTGGAAATTATGATGAATTTATAAAAAGGAATGAAAATATCATTAATACAATTTTCTAACAAAATTTTTCTTTTATTCAATATGGGTGTAATGATGTTTGATGTTTAAACATTTATCTTTAATGGAAAATGTCACATATATTAATGAGTAAAAATAATATCATGTGTAGTGGAAATTGAGGCTCAAATAAATCCCCCAACACTTAATATGAATAGTGTATATACTGTTTTGTGAAGTTTTGTGGGAGAGTAATCATGGAAATCATATAAAAATTGTAATGGCATGTATATAGTGTAAAATAAGAAAACAAGAGCTCGCAGTACCAAATATAATTCCATGGGGGAAATTTGTGGACTATAATGGTCAATATGATACCTGAAATTTATAATAAAGAAATGATCCCAACAGTAGGTAGATCATTAGAAACTAGCTGATATGAAATACAATATTTGAAAACATAGGAAGATAGACATAGTTTATAGTGAATGAGAATTTGTCTCTAATTGATGTATGGATTAGGATATAGTATTATCTTGAGGTATCTATAACAAATAATGTGCATAAACTAAATTAAAACATCCTAAATGTCACATGATGATTGAAAAAATGGGTTTCCTCCCATAAGTTTTGAAATTATCATCATCATCTAGACTGATGGACTATGGATCAATCAATGGAATAAAATGGTTCAAATCACCATGTCCTACCACTAGAAGTTTTAGGGACATACTGAGAATGAATCTCATGAGGAAAGAATATAATCCAAGCTCATCATAGTGGGGGATCCTATTGAGGAAATATCTCCAGTTGGAGCTTATGATGTTGGTCCTCTATATTTGGTAGGTGTCGACATAACTCAGGTGGGACACCATGTAGTGGATGATCAAATGCATCAAGAACCAGGGAGGGAGAAGGATAGATAAGATATCTATAACAATTCATAAATAATGATGATGAATTTAAATCATTATTGAGAGTAAAAAAGTGTACATAATCTATAAATTTGTAAATATAGTACATTGGGGGATCATGGATACAATGTAAACAAAAAACCAGACCCAAACAGAGAAAATCAGGGGAAGGGTACATGGGAAAACTAAAATTCAGGGGAAAAGTCTTTAGCCACTACATCTGAAGTACCCTCATAAACAATGGGAACTTTGTTATGTTCCACCCTATCTATGTCCTCTATAGATACAGAAATACGGTCATCGATAACCTATGAAGGTTTCACGGTACTGGAAGCGATCTTAGTGGATGGTGAAGGTGATGTGATGATCCTCATGGTATCCATCTGTCTAAAAGTTGGGTTAATGAATGATACATTGGTAGATGGCGGGATGGTTGGGCCCTTTCCCCATTAGGAATTCTCTACATGAAAATACAACTAGTTCGTAGGGTCAATGATCTCAAATAGTAGGTCAGACATGGTGTTGGAGGTATGAGGGATGGTGGAAAATAGAGTTTCTATAGTGGTTGGTGGATGGAATGCCGATGGTGGTGTTGGGGTGGTGAAAATGGAAAGGTCAGTGATAAGAATTCATAGGTGGTGGGAAACATGACATAGGTTCTTATGTGTTCACTATATAGTAGGAAAAAAGGTATATGGAATGGATGGGGTGGGTGAATCTGTTGGTAAAGGATTGGTGTATAGATAATGGATATGGGTGATTTTAAGGGTAGGATTGTGCATGATAATGGGATGGAGGTGGTGGTGGTGAAGTGACGGTATGAGATAGAGGTGGTAGGGGTAGGGGGTAAAGTTTTGGTAGAATATGGGGTGGAGGCGACTGCATGGTGGCTGGGAACGTCATTAGTTACCTCAATGTATCTCTATTCCCACTTGTAGATGTCGTTGTCCTTCCATAACAACCCCATCTTGTGGGGCAGGAGAAAGTCGATCGAATCCATCGAGCCTGTTGATGTGAGGGAATTGGAAGCATCGAAAAATGAAAATATATTTATAAATATGGGTGAAAAAGGATCCTCTAAGTAGTGTTCCTAAGGTTCTCCTCACATTTGGCTTATAATATAAGGTGAATAGAGTTTCCATGTTGATTGATGATTTTCACATGGATTAGGTGAGAATAAGAACATTGATATGGCTCAAATATCATGATCCTATATGCATGAGAGACATGAGTGAGACAAAGATCGATGAAGGATATGAAGTGAAGCACCATTAAGATGTGTGGAATTTTATTTCAAATGATTGTGTAAACTATAAGGGTCATGAGTGATCAACCTCTATAATCTTACTGCGTATGACTTGTTTAGATCAAGATGTAGAGTCAAAAATACCGGGGAGGTTATGAAGTTAGTAGAATAAAGGCTGATCATGATGCCAAATATGTTTAGGTTAACCTCATAGGGTCTAAAACCTATATGGAAGGTGACTCTTTCGACAACCATCTTGAAGGTGTCCAAGAACTCATGGAAAACCCTCTGAAGGTCTTATTGCAAATATTGATGATGTTGGATATGTGTCGTCTTTCAATGAGGTTTAAGGTGTCCTAGATGATATGACGATTTGTGATCATATCTAGGTCAAATGACTTGTTGGACTATGAAGTCTTCTTATTGATGGTGAACCAATTATACATGGTGCTTGGGGGTAGACAAGTGAAGGATGGGGTGGAGATAGGGATGTTCAGTTCCATGCGATCCACTAGAGGGTGAATGTGACTCTACAATGTATTAAGGGGGTACATAGGATGAAGTGGATATTAAATAGGATGAATTGGAGGATTATGGAGGTGGGGTGTCCCTTTAGCGCTTGGCTGGAGGAGGTTTATCATGCTCTGGTGTGTGATCATAAGGGGGAGTACGGGTAGTCTTTATGTGGGCCATTTGAGACACAATGGAAAGAGTAAGGGATATAAATCATAAAGGAGAGGATGTATGGATGATGAAGAATGAGGGGGATCAATTTGGTGAGGGTTATGTGAGGGAGAAAGAGTGGTATAAGGCTATAGGTAGTGTGGGAAAGAGTGGTGGCAGAGGACAGGTGGGGGGCTCTTACATTGTGAACCCTAGGTTCACGACATTTAAAAGATCCCTAAAATTCAACATCATATAATATTAAATGACATGAAATGAACATTTTTTATTTTTTTAGGTTGTGATAATTATAAATTGTTTTAATAATACATGACATATAGTTTGGTAATATTTCCAATTTATGATTCATGTTCTGTGTCCTTGATTATAGTGTTCCCTAGGCTATACAAAAGTCTACTATACTGCATTCTATCCTATTTTACATACCTTGGGTTTCCTCTAAGTTATCATTTCATTTAACATCAAGATCCTAAACCAGTCTCTCCAATATGAATCTTAATGTGATGATTTTCCCCTTATGGAATGGTTCTTGGTATGTTTTCAACTGTTGAACATTTACTTTTAAGGGTGGTTCCCCACCTTCTGGAATCTGGGTTGTCCCATAGGGGAATAAATTTATGGCCTCAAAGGGTTCTGACTATATGGAATTAAGATTCCTAGGGAACAATTTCAATATGTAAATGAATAATAAGACCTTATTCCATGATGTAAAGGTTCATCTCATGATTCACTGATCATGGAACTTCTTGTTTTTTTCTTTATAAATCCTATTGTTCTCATAACAATCCTTTTCTTTAATCTAGTTCATCCATTTGTACCATCCTAGGTTCCCCATATTTTTGACCAACCATAATTAACTTCTTAATATCCCAATACAAGTGATACTCTATTTTAATTGGTAAATGACATGAAATTCCATAAACCAATTCTAATGGAGTAGTACCAATGGGCGTTTTGTATACCATACAATACACCCAAAGTGAATTTTCTAATTTTATGCACCAATCCTATCGACTTGTGTACAAAATATTTTCTATGATTTGTATTATTTCCTTGTTAAAAAATCTACATTCCCACTTTTTTGTGTGTGTTAGGGAGTTCTTGTGTTATTTCAAATTTCCCATTTCTAAAATAATCCATTGAAAATATTATTAGTAAAGTGAGTGCCTCAATCACTTATGAGTAATCAAGGAATCTGAATATTGAAAAGATGTTATTCTTTAGAAAATTCATGACCACTTTTTCCTTGTCATGAGTGGTGGATTCAGCCTCTACCAATTTTAATACATATTCGATTCCAACTAGGATATAGAAATTTCCATGGGAATTAGGGAATATACCCATAAAATACTTTCCCCATAAAGAAATTATTTTGACTTCCATAATTAGTTTTAAGGAATTTCATTTCCTTTTATTATGGTTCAAGTTATTTGGAATCAATAAATTATTTAGAAAAATTTTATTTCATCTTGATAGAGTGTGGGACAAAAGTTCCAATTTTTATAATTTTTTCTCTCTGTACATTCAGGTCTGCGGTGCCTTATAGTTGGTAATATATGAAAATTGTCATGTACACATTGTATTTTGTCTTCTGGGATGTAGTGTCAAGTTAATAAAACAAAAAAATCTTAAAAAGTAATGGATCATCACAATATTACTATGAGTATTTGATAAAAAATATATTACATTGATGGAAAGAGAGATTTTGGTATAATGATCCCATAGTGGGATAGTTTTGAATATCAGAAAATGACGGGTGTGCATTCATGTTTATGTTGAAAAGAATTTCATTGGGAAGTCAAACTCTAGGTACAGATTATCGTAATCCATAATGATAGGTAGTTGGAGTCTAGATAGATGATTAGTGATGATGTTATTAGTCCCCTTAGTGTCCTTTATGATGATGTAAAAATCTTACAGCAATAGGATCCCCCGCATCAGTCGTGATTTGGAATCCTTTTTTTACTTTATAAATATTTAAGGGCCACATATCCAGTGAATAATAGCATCTTAAAAAAAGGCATGAGTGAATATTTTTGGAAGCATTGATTCATTCTAAGAGAACATTATTTATAGTAGTTTAGTTTAATTGAGCATCATTAATTGTAAAACTAGAATAGAAAACAATAAAAAAGATGTGTATAAATCACTTCCATAAGAGAACACCTACAATGAAGTCTCCGACGTCACACATTAACTCAACGTCTATGTCATAGTCTGGTGAATGATAATTTTAACGACCACCATGATGTTAATTAAAGTGTTTAATGCATGTTATCCCTCATTAGTGTAATAGATTGGGGTATCCTTTGATAACAGGTGTTTCAAAGTGTGGTATACTTTTTAAAAATCTTTTACGAAGTGGTGGTTGAATCTTTTATGGCCCCTAAAGCTCCTTATACATTTTATAGTTGAGAGATTTTGTAAGTATTGGATCGAATTGATATTTTATGGATCAAATTTGAAGCCATTTTTTTATATTTTTTGTTTGAGAACTATTCCTTCTTGGGCTATAATGTTGAATTCCTCCTAGTTTAACCCATTAATATTTATTCACAACATTGTGGGACTAATTATAGATTTCTTAATCATACCTCCAAAGATCTTCCATAAACTAAAAAAAACCCTAAATATTTCCTGGAATTCCTTCACAATATCATGGAATATATGTATCATGCACCTTTTAAGGCTCTCTATTGTGTTACATATACCAAAATACATGCTTCTATAGTTGAATGTACTGAATGGACATGTGAATGTAGTTTTGGAGTATTCAGCTAGGTCAAATTCAATTGTATTGTATCTTGAATATCAATCAAGGAAACAGTAGAATTCATGTCATTCCAGTATATATAAAATTTGATCAAAAAATTAATGTTGAAATGATCTTTTTAGGTTTTTGTATTTATATTTTTTAGTATATATATACTCTCCATCCAGGTATGGTTTGAGTAGAGATGAATTCATCTTCATCATTGTTCACAATTTTAAGGTCTCATTTCTTTTGAATTAATTGTAGTAGACTAACCCAATCAATATCATATATTTATAACATTATTTCATTGTCAAAAAACTCCATAACTTATTTTTTAACCACTTATTTCATCAGTGGGGTGAGTCACCTCTAGGGCTTGTGTTTTAGTATTTCACCTTATTTAGTTAAAATCTTATGATTGATGATTTTAGGTATTATTCATTTTATGATAGATAATCCACAATTAATAAATTTCTTGGGTCATTTTATGACTTTTATCAAATTATCCTTTTGTCTGTATGTCATTTCCATGCTAATAAATACTAGAAGTTCAACCTTCATATCTAGGAATGAGTTCTTGAGTCTAGTTTCGAGAGGTTTCAGCACTAGCATTGGTGGTTAGATGATTGTGGCTATGAATAAAGGGATAGTGTCCCTTGTTAGAGATTCTATGTAGTTAAATTACTCATATTCATAATCCCCATTTTCAGTAGGGGAAACTTTATCACTGTCATCTTTTATGGTTATGTATTCATTCTTCTCTTCAGTGAGAAAGATATCTTGATAGTTGAATGAATCGTATGCTCATTTTATGGATTTCACTAGGTCCAACCCGACTTGTTTTTCACCAAATCTATATTTAAATCTCCCTTGATTCATATTAATTAGCATCATACTAGTGGTGATGAATGGATATCCTAGGATAATTATAATGCCTCCTTATTCTTCCATGTGAAATATGAGGAAGTTCATGGGAAAATGAATTTTCAACTTTGACTAGGACATCCTCGAGATGTCTTTGAGGATACATGATAAATGAGTTATCTAGTTAATGTTCTAATATTGTTGGATTTAATTATTCAAGTCCAAAATTTTAGAATACACTCATTTACATGTGGTTAATTCTTGATCCTAAATTACATAAGGCTCTTCCGAAGTTTCATACCCCTATGGGGTAATTGATTGAAAAATTTTCAGGGTCTCACATATTAGGTGGAAGATTATTTTAAAAAACAATAAATCTTTATTAATTTAGGAATATGACTCCAAAGTATTCTAAATTCATATTTTTAGTAGATAATTTCATTTAGGAATTTTTCATAGGGAGGAATTTTGGAAATGAAATCAGTAAATGGGATGTTGATATGAAATTGTTTGAACATTTATAAAACATTATTATATTTAACATCAATTTTACCAAGAAAAATTCATTACAAGAATGGTATAGGTGGTTTGTAATTTGGTGGAGCTTTGTAGATGTACTATTAAGGCTAATATTTTCTTGAATATTTTTTAGGAGGTTTTGATTCTAGATTTTTCTCCTGATCAGTTATAGCCATGATTTTATTTTCATCATTACTAATGATTGTTTCATGTTTCATAGGTTCATCAGGCTTATTTTATTCTCATATTTAGGGTTTTTGAAAATCCATTAATTTTTCACTCATTATTACCAGTACCTTCAATTCTTCTTTTGGATATATCTCGGTATTACTAGGAAGCGTACTTGGTAATCTTTGTGATAAGGTCTTTAAGAATTAACCCATTTTATATTTAAGGTTTAAGAGGGCCAAAATTTTATTTTAAATTTTATTTTATTTGGTGGTTATCCTATGATATTCTCTCTAAACATTGTTAGTGATCATATTCTATAGGTTTTAATAATGTTTTTGTAACACCGATATGTTTTTATGTAATATTTTCTTTAAATATTTTTAATTCATTATTAAATTTCATTGAATGCAACCGTAAGCTTAAATGAATCACGAGGTGTCCTTAGTACAAAATGACCATTTAAACCTAGCTGTTAGGATACCAGGAATAAATATAACTAACTTATGAAAATTTATGGTGAAGTCATTCACTACTAATTATTTATGAAAATTATTAAAAAATTATATTTTTTTATTTTTTTTATTAATAAATTAAGTTAATTACTATTAGTTAATGAAATTAGTGAAATATATATTTTATATACTTAATAAATTATTTTTTATATTCATATAATATATTTTTTTGACATATGGTATGAATAAACCATATTTGATGTATAAAAACCTATATTTTTCAAAGGGTAATTTTTTATCTTTTAATAGAGAACCCCTCTAAAATTAAGATTTTGACACATTAATAATTACTATATAACAATATAAACATGTTATTCTGAATTAGTAGTTTCACATTATATAAATAACATTATTTTAGTTTTGAGCATTATGAATAGAAAATTTAGTAATTTTTATTAATACAGTAAAAGGATATATCAGGTAATTATGGGTAAGAATACTGTTATAAAATTAACATAACACTTGTCTTAATATCACTAGATGAGTGTTTTTTACCTAAATCATCCTTGGGACGAAATTGTGTCTTTTGGAAGCCACTTGGATGATATTAGGACATCTAATTTATTTTATTTAAATAAAAAATAAATATTGTTTACTCAAATTTTAATATGTCTATATTTCTTAAAATAAGGTTATACATAAAATAAATTCTATTATAAATACTCAATTGAAATATAAAATGTTTTTATTTATTATTTTAATTAATTTTTTATTTTTAAGAAATAAATAATTACCTTAAATACTTATACATTGATAATGTAAAAACTAAATAATCGATAAGAAATTAATAAAACAGTTTTTATTAAAATTATAATAACCATAAAAATTAAAAAACACATGAAAAAATATTATTTCCCTACTATATCATAACCATAACCATCCATGGGTCTAGTTAGTGATAATTAGGAGCCTTATAGAGGAGATTGTGACACTTATATTATTTTATTTAAAGTGGTGTTAAAGTTGTCGCATTCATAATTTAATACGTATAAAATTTTAAATTTTATATTTTCTAAAAGATAAATTCTACTAGAAGTATTCATATCAAATATAGTATATTTATATTCATCATAGTATTAAATTTTTAATTTTTATTCATAAAATAAATCTATTAAATAATTACACAAAATTGATGTAGTAATTATTATATAAATGTTATTATAAATATTAAAATAGATATAATTTTGGACAAGAAATATGTTTAATGAATTTTCAAGATTACCTTGAACTATTAGTAATATAATAAAATAGTTGGTTTTAATTTAACTTGTCATCATAATATTTTTAAAAATAAATGAATTGAATAGTGTCTAAATTGAAACTATTGATTTTTAATCAAAAAACTATTTTATTAGTATTTGTAAAAGTTTTTAAAAAAAGAAATATATATAATAATTATTATATGTTCTAAATTTTTCCATTTTATTTAGTTATGGTTTAATTTATGTCATATAAGTTAATATTACACCCCTTTTAAAATTGAAATATTTGTTATCTTAATTAAAATTAAATAGAATAATTAAGTGTTAATTAAAATGATATTGTTTAAATTGATAAGAAACCATCTCAAAATTTTATTGTTTGATTATATTACAACCTTATCTCATATCATATTTAAAATTGGGTCACTTTTGAGGTTTTTGGATGGGGTTTGATTTTATATTAAATTAATATTTTTGGGAGATCCCAAAAGTTCCCCTCACCTCAATTCTGAAATGGATCCTCCTCCCTAACCTCTTCACCACACTTTGAGCCTTCAAACTCTCTACGCATCTCTTAATTTACCTTCTCAACTTACCTAGTTACATTAATTGGGTTTTTGTATTCTTTAAAGACAAACTTTAGTGCTCTATGAGGAGATTTAGAGGAAGCACGTCGAAGAAGAGGTAATCTCCCCTACTGATTCTTTCAAAATTCTTTCTTCTTTTACTAACTCATCATGAGTTATTTCTTTATAAAGTGATAACTACAATATAACTTATATAATAAGTCATTATTATTATTATGGAAACCCAATATTCCTATTTCTATGAATCCTATAAAAAGTGAAATCACCGCGCATGCGTACGTACGACTTACCGTCTCCACGCCGTGGTGTAATATATTTTTCACCACCACCTTACATAGATGGGTATAATGTTAGAAATAATAACTATATATAATTATTATAATATTATATTTATTCTAAAATATTATACACCATTCACTTCAATATCATTCAAAAATTATGTGAATTATATCATCACTTGTACGTACATATAACCTACCGTCTCTACGATGCGATGAAATTAATTCTACATGATTTTCATTAAAGGATGATTATATAAATGTATAGAATGAATAAATATGATATATAAAATGTTAATTTTATTTAATGATATAACTATGACCTATAAAGGATAACCAAAACTTATTCTACAAAACATGCATAAGAAAATGAAGCAGCTAATACCTGAATAACAATAATGAGGTGTTATTAACAAACAGATGGTAATATGATCATATATGATATCATTAAAATTAATATGATTATTAAATAAGTTAATGAAATTATTTAAATAATTATACCATAGGTTCAGATATATATAATGGAAATGAGACCTAAGGAAAGGGATAGTTTCGAAAGCTCATTATTAACTGAGATCATTTAAATATTACTATTTACTAGAGTATATTTATTATACGCATCCATGTTTCCTAAATATTTATTTCAAAATATAATTTCTATACTTCTAAAATTTTCATTCAAATTTACCCATCAGTGAATTTTTATTAAACGGTATAAAAGGAATATTTTTTCATTTTTGTTATGAGTTACTTTTTGAATTTCTGACAGAAGTATGAGAAAAACATTCTCTTTAAAATTATAATGCATGAATATATTTTTATGCTTTGATAACACCTTATTTACATGAAGCTTCATTCACATGATTTCATTGTTATTTTCAAATAAATTATTTTCTTCTAAAATTCTGCAACATTTTGTGAAAATTAAGATGTTATAGAAGAAGAAAGAGTATTTTCCACAAAAATTAATTTCAAGTGTTTTATAAAAATTATTTTCTATATACAATGAAATTATTTAAATTGTGTTATTTTTATATCCCTATTATTATTATGATTTTATTGTATTTATGATGGAATTCTATTTATGAAATCTATTTGTTTTATATGGATTATTCTGGAATGATGTTTAAGAATCCCCTTTTATTTCTTGGGTTATGCTATAATGAATGATTTACGTTTTGTGGAACATGTAATAATGATTTAATTATGAGATGGGTGTGACATATATCTACCTCTAATGCATTATGTAAATATTTATATCTCATAATATAGACATGGATGGAATGGAAAATTATCTCGGTTTAATAATATCAGGCTTGAACGAGGAGTGAACTCAGTTCAGTAATGGACTCTGTCCACTATGATGTTCTTGGTAATAAGACTTGACTAATGTGAAATGATTTTCTATATTTATGTGTATTGGAAAAAACTTCATGTCTTATGTTATGTCTTTTGAGATTATGTTCATTGATTCTTATGAACATTTATGATTTACCCCAGGACATGATATCACGTTCTTTCATATGCAGGATAAGATTTTAAAATGTTATATTCTTATGTATTATTATTATGATATGATTGATATCTCCCCTTTTACCCTTACTGAGAATATTTTCTCACCCTATCATATGTTTATTTTCCCTATGTCAGGAATAATGGTATTGAGTAAGATATGTCAAAAGGGGTCTGTTTATGAAGAAATAAGTGGGAGACAATGAATATTTATTATGAACTAGTTATTTATGTTTCTTGGTTTTTAAATACACTATACATATGCAATACTGTCATGGATTTGTTATATATTTGAAATGAAAATTCTTTACATTTCATGTAATATCAATATATGTAAAATATGGGTCGTTATAGTTGGTATCAAAGGAAAGGTATCGTTAACTTGTTGATACTCGGATGAGAAAACCCTAGTAAAAACCCAAAGGATATGTCGAAGTATAGGTTAAAATCATAGGGTTTTATAAATGATCACGAATATCCTAGGATAAAACCTAAAGTGTCCTAAATTGAAATTTTATTCTTTATTATGTTGTTTTCCCCTTATGATTAGTGTTTCTCACACTATGCTTCTTGTTTTTAGTCAATGGATGGAACTCGAAGGAACAATGTTAATTCTAAATGCGATATGAAATTTAATGATTTTCCTCCAGAAAAACCAAATGTTATGGGAGATGTAATGTATAATATTATTTCTATGCATACAAAAGGTTCTCAACTTATGAATCATGCTAGAATTCAAAATTAACAAGGGATGTAGAATCATTAAGTTGAGTCCTTCATGAGGAAGCATCCACCTTATTTCGATGGGTCTTTTGATCCATTAGTAGTTGAACAATGGATCAATAACATTAAAAATATATTTTCAGTTCTATAATGTTCATAACATGATAAAGTAATTTTAGCGGTCTATCATTTGGAAGGTGAAGCTGATTAATGGGGAAACCTTATTACAAATAAGAGGTAAAGGGATGAAATTTAATCCACCGAATGGAATGAGTTTAAGAACTTATTTTTCAATAAGTACATTAATCGTATTCTTTCAAAAAAAGAGGCGGAGTTCCATGAACTTAAGAAAAAAGAAGATGAATCTATGGTACCCATGAAGCAAATTTTACAACAATTTCAAGTTATGATTCAATAATTATTATCCAAATTGAGAGTAAAATGATTGATTCTTTCGGGGCTTAAAAAAAGTCTTTGAAAGGCATTAGACATAAGGGACTTCAATAGTAATGAAGAAATAATTCGATGTGCTCTCAAGGTTGAGATGGAGATTGGAGTAACCCATCATTCCTATGGGTTTTATAAGAAGTGAAAAATGGAATTGAATGGAAAATCTAAAGTCCAAACTGAAAAAGATGAGTTTCCCTTATTCTTAATGTGTACAAAAAAACTGAATAAAATTATCTTAAATGGAATGATAGATGTTCTATGTGTGGAAATAATGGTCATCATGTATTTTAATTCCAAATTTATGGAAAAAAATGTTTAGTGATGGGAATAGAGAAAATGATACAAAGAATGAACCTCCTACACTTCAACATTACATGTGTAAGGAAATTGGGCATTTTTTCAATCAATTACATAATCCAAGGGTTATTGGTGATTATCGACATCAGCAAACTCTTATGCCCAAAGAAAAATACAAGTCTCATTTGATCACTATCAATAGTGTGGTGTACGATAATGAGGTTGTGAAAGGTACACTCACTATCCACTCTAATTTATAAAATGTTTTATTTGATTATGGATCCACCCACACTTTTTTTCGGAATAATTTTCTAACGTATCACGATATTAACTTAATAATTATTTGTTGAGTTAGCTCTTAAAAATCATAATAGCACAATAGTCGCATTCAAATTTTATAATTATTCTATGGTTGAAGTTTGGGGGAAAGTGATTCATGAAAATCTTGTAAACCTTCCTATAGTGGAATTTGATGTGATTATTAGCATGGATTAGATTTCTCTATATAGATCTCATATCAATATCTGAGGTAGGAAAGTCATATTTCATATTCCAGATCAATCAATGATCATCTATCGATGCAAGGATGAATATAACCTTCATGTAGAATGTTCTTCCGTCGTATGGGTCATGATCCCAATAAATTAAGGTTATTTATCTCAAATTATTGGGGAGAAACTCACAATTAAGAATAAACCCATTTTACAGGATTTTTATGATGTCCTTTAAAAATAATTACTAGGTCTTCCAAAAATTTCATAGAGATAAGTTTTCAAAAGAAATCATACCTAGTGTGATTATTATTTAAAATAAACATTATAGAATAGAACCAATTGAGTTGTAGTAATTAAAGAATAAACTCTAAGAGAATCTTGAAAAGTGATTCACACACCCTAGTGTGTCACCTTGGAGAGCACCTATTCTATTTGTTAAGAAAAAATATGGATCAATGAGACTGTGTATTGATTACTGGGAACTTAAAAAGACCACTATCAAAAACTAATATCCTCTTCCTTACATTGATGACTTATTTGACCAACTATGTGGAGTTCAATACTTTTCCTTGATTTATCTTCATTCAAGATATCATAAATTAAGGGTCAAGAAGGATTATATACCAAAAACAAAATTCCATACAAGTTATGGACACTGTTAATTTATAGTGATTCCTTTTGGTCTTACTAATTCCTCCTCTATCTTTATGGATCTAATGAATAGAGTCTTTAGAGACTATATTGATCAGTTTGTGGTAGTATTAATAGATGATATTCATATATATTCATAGAGAAAGTTAAAACATAATGATAACTTGAGAATTGTACTAAAGACCTAGAGAAACGATAAGATTTATGAAAAATTTACCAAGTGTGAAATTTGAATTCAGAAAGTATCATTTCTAGGTCACATAATCTGAAGATAGGGGATATACATAGATCAATAAAAAATATAAGTTATTAAAAGTTGACCAAGACAAACAACAGTAACTGAGATCTAATGTTTTCTGGGTTCGGATGGATATTATTGAAGTTTTTTGAATTATTTTTCATGATTATTTAATCCACTCACTAAGTTGACTCGGAAATGAGTTAATTTTGTTTGGATGGAGGAATGTGAAGAGAATTTCGAAGATCTAAAAAAATGTTAGCCAATGCACCTGTACCAACACATCCATGTAGTAGAGAAATTTTTGTGATCTATTGTGATGATTCCAAGAAGGGGATAGTTTTTTTCTCATGAAAAATGATATGGTGATAGCTTATGCCTCCCAAAAAGTAAACATACATGAGAAAAATTACCCAAATCATGATTTATAGTTAGCTGCGGTGATCATTACACTAAATATATGGATGCATTATATTTATGGTGAAAGGTGTGCTATTTATACAGATCATAAAATTCTAAAGTATATTTTCACACAAAAGGAGAAGAATATATATAAAATAAGATGATTGGATTTGATCAAAGATTTTGACTGATCAATATATTACCACCCTTGGGAAAAAAAGAATGTGGAAGATTATTTGAGTAGAAAAGACCATGCTATCATATTCATGATGAGGATAAAAATGATCCATTATTTATGGATTTGAAACGGATCGATCTTGAAATTTTTATGGGGAGAAATATTATCTTTATCAATTTAATTTCCAACCATCTATAAAAGTTAATATTAAGGATCCACAAAAGGAAGATGTAGAACTAAAAAAGAAGGTGAGAAATGTTCCTAAATTAAACGATGATTGTGATGGAAAAATAAGGTTCAAGAACCATGTTTGTATTCCTCCCATACCATAATTAAAGAAGAAGATATTAGATGAGTCTCATAGTTATTCTTTAATTATACATAATAGAGGCACAAAGATGTATAGGGACCTACAATAGTATTTCTTGAGGGATGAAATGAGAAGAAATATTTCCAAATATGTATCTCAGTGCATGGTTTGTCTGCAAGTTAAGGTATATAGGAAGAAGTCTAAGGGGATGTTACAAACATTACCCATACCAGCATGGAAATGGGAAGAAATTGCTATGTAATTTGTCGTTGGACATCCCAAAAAATCAAAAGTCTGTAATGCTATATGGGTTATAGTTGACTTCTTTAAGATGTCGACACACTTCATTTCTTTTAGAGATTATATCTCTCTTAATAAACATGTTAGGATATATGTAAAGGATGCAGTAATATTGCATTGAGTACCACATTACATTATATATGATTGGGATCTGAGGTTTACCTTGAAGTTTTGGAAAATTATTCAGTAGGATATATATACAGTGTTAAGTTTCAACACTGCTTATCATCCTCAGACATATGATCAATCTATGTGTAAAATTCAAACTCTAGAAGATTTGTTGATTTCTTACTCTATGGATTTAAAAAGTTGTTGGGATAAACACCTACCTTTTGTGGGATTTTCTTAAAAAATAGATTTCACTTCAGTATTAATATGATTCCTTTTGAATACCTCTATGAAAATAATTTCATAACTACAACTTTTTGGGATGAAGTCGGGGACCAAAAGCTATTAGGACCTTATCTTGTTCATGAATTGGTGGAAAAGGTCATATCTATTCAACAACACATAAGAAAATATTAGTGTCGAAAAAAAAAGTTATGCTAACAGCCGAAGAAAATTCCTAGATTTTATACTGTTTGGAAAGGTGATTTTATGAATCACTCCCTTGAAGAGAGTAATGATATTTGGAAAAAAGGGAAAACAGATCCCTAAGAATATCGGTTCTCTTGAAATTATTGATCGTATTGGGATAGTAGCTTACCTAATGGTGATTTCACTAAATCTCTCAAAGTTTCATGATTTTTTCCATGCATCTTTCCAAATAAAATATATACCAGATCCTTCACATGCACTAAATTTATAATTCATACTGTTGGAGAAAGATCTCTCTTATAAAGAACAACCGATAGAGATTCTAGATGGTAGTGAAAATGTTTTTCCGAACAAGACCACTCTCTTGGTTAATGTTTTGTGGAGGAACCACCAATTTTAGGAAGCTATGTGTGAACTTGAGGATATAATGAGGGATAAATTTCTTTATCTATTTATACCCAAATGACTAATTTCAATGGAGAAATTTAGTTTAAGGGGGGTAGAATGTAACACTCGAATGTTTTTATGAAATATTTTCTTTATATAATTTAAATTCATCAAAAGCATGATTTTCATGAAATCATATGTTTAAACGAATCAATAGATGCCATTAGTATAAATTGACCATTTTAACCAAGCACTTAGGTTTTTAGTAATAAATATAACTAATTAATAAAAATTTATGGTGAAAACATTCGCTACCAATTATTTATGAAAAATATAAATCAATTATATTTTTGTATTTTTGTATTAATAAATTGAGTTAATTACTATTAGTAAATTAAATTATTTAAATATATATTTTATATACTTAATAAAATATTTTTTTATGTTTATCTAATCGATATTTGTGTCATAGTGTGTGAATAAACCCTCTTCGATGTATAAAAACCAAAATTTTTTAAATGCGTAATTTTCTGACTTTTAATGGAAAAAACCTTTTAAATTAATAGTTTGAAATATTAGTAATATTTATATAAAAACATAAAAATTTTATTTGGAAGCAGGATGTAAAACATTACTTTGGATGAAATTTTAATATTTTTCTGATAACATTCAAATTTTAATGTATAGTAAAAAGACATTAAATTTTAATTAAAACCATATTTTTTTCATCAAATTAATTAATATGGGTAAATTATAATATTTAATGGTTTTAAAGTATAAGTATAATATATTTTCATAATTAAATATAAAATATTTTATAATCAATAATTATACCGTGAATTCATATGTAAAAACATTTCAATCTTTTACGATGTTTTAACTCTTAAAACGCATTCTCTCTTTCCGGCCATAGGATTAACTTTAAATTAATTACTAAAACTTATATATTTTGAATTTTGAAAAATGGTTTCCATATTTGGAATCAGTATGTTCAAATTATGTAAATATATTTATTTTATTTTTAGGCATTATTAATAGTCACTTTGGTAATTTTTATTAATACGGAAATAGCGTAAATTGGGTAATTAAGTGTACGAATACTACAATAAAATTACCCTAACACCTGTATTAATATCATTTTATAAGTGTGTTTCTACCTAAGTCATACTTAGGTTAAAATGGTATTGTTTAAGCTGCTTTCATGTGATTAGGACATTAAATTTATTTTATTTAATGAAAAATGAAATATGTCTTACTCAAATTTTAATAACTATATATTTTCTAAAATAAGGTTATACAAAAGATATATTCAATTATAAATATTAATCTTAATTCTAAAATGTTTTTATTTATCATGTAAATTTATTTTTAATTTTTAGTAAATAGATAATTACCATAATTTTTTATACTTTGATGATGTAAAAATTAATTAATTAATGAGAAATAAATAAAACAATTTTTATTAAAATTTTAGTAACCATAAAAATACCAAAAAACTTGAAAAAAACTAAATGGTACTATATATATTGACCATAACCATCCAAGTGTCGAGTTAGTGAACATTTGAAGCCTTATATAAGAGATTGTGACACTTATTTAATTTTATTTATAGTGATGTTAAAGTTTTCACATTCATAATTTAATAAGTATAACATTTTAAATGATTGTTTTTCTATAAGATAAATTTGACTAGAAGTATTCTTAAGAAATATATTAGAGTTATCTTAATCATAGTATTTTATTTTTAATTTTTATTCAACAAATATGTATATTAAATACCTACATGAAATTTATGTAGTAATTATTTTATAAATGTTATTAAAATATTCAAATAAATATAATTTGGGATAATTAATATGTATAAAGTACTTTCTAGATTACCTTGACCTATTATAAATATAATAAAATATTTGGTTCGATGTTAACATGTTATATTAATATTTTTAATAATAAATGAATTGAATAGTGTCGAAATTGACACTATGGATTATTTATCAAAATATTATTTTATTAAATTATTGAAAAATAATATTTTATTAAAAATATATAATAATTATAATAGGGTATAAGATGTTCTAAGGTATTTATTTATGGTCTAATTGACATCAAATAAGTAAATATTTCACCCCTTTAAATATTTATATATTTATTATCTTAATTAAAATTAAATAGAATAACTAAGTGTTATTTAAAATGATAAAGTATAAATTGATATAAAAACTTGTAAAAAAATTATTGGTTTATGAGATTATAACCCTATATCATCTCATCCTAGAAATTGAGACTTTTTGGAGGTTTCTATATGGGGTTTAATGTTTTATTAAATTAATATTTTTAAGAGATCCCAAAAGTGCCCCTCAGCTCAATTTTAAAAGGGCACCTCCTTCCTCACATCTTCACCTCACTTTGATCATTAAATATCGTCCATAACCCATTCATTTTTCTTATTAACTTCTCTAGTAACATTTTATAGGTTCTAGTATCCTTTAAAGATCAAATCTAGAGCTCAAAGGGGTGATTTAGAGGAAGCATGTCGAAAAAGAGGTAATCACCTCTACCGACTCATTCAAACTTCATTCTTCTTCTACTTAATCTTCGTGATTTGTTTCATTATAAAGTAAAAAACCCCATTTTCAATTATTTACTGAGATTTTAATATGATTATATAACAATAATACTCCACTTTATATCCATCCTGTGAAAAATGAAATCACCATGCGTGCGTACATACGACTTACCGTATCCACATCGTGGTGTAATATGTTTTTCACCACCACCTTACTTGGATGAGTATAATGATGGAAATAATAACTATGTATTATTAGTATAAAATACTATTGATTCTGAAATATCATACCCCATTCACTTAAATACCATTCAACAATTATGGGAATGATATCGTTTCTCGTGCATACGTACGACCTACCGTCTTCATGATGCGATGTGAGTCATTCTACATGATCTTCAATAAATCATGATTATATAAATTTATATAATTAATAAATATGGTATATATAATGTTAATATCATTTTGTAATCATATAATTATTTCTTCTGAAGGATAACCTAAACTTATTCGACAAAACATGCATAAGAAAATGAAGAAGTTAATACATGAATAACAGGTAATAATGAAATATTATCAACAAACAGATGATAATAAGATCATATATTATATCATAAAAAAGAATATGATCCTAAAATGAGTCGATGATATTATTTAAATCATTATACATGAGGTTCAGATACTTATAATGGAAATCATACCTAAGGTAAAGGATAATTTTTCAATCTCATTATTATTCAAGATTGTTTATATGTAAGTATTTATTGGGGTATATTTATCATCCACATCCATGTTTTCTAAAAATGTATTCAAAAATATTACTTCTATCATTCTATAATTTTTTAAATTAAAATTTACCCAATGGGGAATTTTTATTCAATGGTATGAAAGGAATCTTTGTAAATTTTCGATATCAGGTACATTTTATCTTTCTGAAAAAAATACAAGAAGAATGTTCAGTTTTAACTTATACGGAATTAATAGATTTTTTTGCTTCTATAATACCTTATTTACATGAAAATTCTTTTACACTATTTCAATGTTGTTTTTAAATAAATTATTTTCTATTAAAATTTCACATAATTTTGAGAAAATAAAATGTTTTGTAATAATAAAGGATATTTTTTCTCAAGAATAAAATTCCAGTGTTTTATCAAAATTATTTTCCATCTATGATGACATTATTTAAATAGTATTATGTTTCTCTCCCTATTATTACTTTCATTTGATTTTTTTATGATGGAATTATATTTATTAAATCCATTTGTTTTATATGGATTATGATGGAATGATGTTTATGAAACTCCTTTTATTCCTTGGGTTATGTTGTGATGAATGATTTATGTTTTTGGGGAACATGTAAGAATTATTTCATTATATGATGGGTGTGACCTATATATTTCTCCAATGAATTGGGTAAATATTTATATATCATGCTATATACATGGCTGGATTGGGAAATGATATTGGTTTAGTAATACAGGGATGGAACGCGGAGTAAACTCTATTCAGTAATGGACTTTTTACACTATGATGGTCTAGGAAATAATCCTTGACTAATATTAAATTATCTTCAATGCTTATGTGTATTCCAAAAAAAATCATGAATTATATTATAACTTTTGGGATTACGTTCATTGATTCTAATAAACTTTTATGATTTATCTCATTGCATGATATCAAAATCTTTAATATGAAGGATAATATTTTCAAATGTTTTGTTCTTATGTCTTATGAGTATTATATGATTTATGTTTCCCATATTTACCCTTACCTAGAATCTAATATCACCCTTTCAAATGTTTTTCCCAGGTCATAGTGAATAATACTAAGTAAAATTTGTCAAAAAGTGGTCTAGTTATGATGTAATAATTGGTAGACACTGAAGATGTATTATGAACTAGTTGTTTATTTTTTTGAGTTTCTAAATAAACTATACTTGTACAGTCCTATCATAGGTTTGTTTTATTTTTATGAATATTATTCAACTTTTAATTAATATCAATTTATGTAATGTGTGTTTTGTTGTAGTCTTGGTGTTGGTTGTTGTTGTCTTTGTGGAGATCATTATTTTTGTTGTGGGGATCTAGGTGGAAAGGGTTGTTGGGGTACCTATGGAGGTGGTTGAAGAAACAAATTAATAAGTGGGTATCCAAGTTGTCCTTTGTTCCTTGGTGGTGGTTTACCAATTCTCTATTGATATAAACATTTATTATTTTTTGGAAGCTGTTCAGATAGCCTCTATTGATAGTACTACTGTGGTTGCTGAAAATTTTTCATAGTTGATTGTAATTAACATAATTAAAATTATGGATTTTAGGTTTGTATAATCCAACCATGTAGTCTTGGTATGGTTGTGGGACACCACACATCTCTTAGTATTGAATCTCCATCGTAGGTGTAGAAGGGGGTGGTGGTGTAGTAGGTAGCTGAAAGGATTCCGACTTCTTAGTAAGGTTCTCTAATTGTGCTACTAAACAGTTGTTTTCTTCTACTTGGTAGATTCCACATTGACGTAATACATGATTACTATTACATATATTGTAATTTATATTTTTATATTTTAGAAGTGTTATACCTACTTCGTGCATTTTTATCATTATCCCGCCATCAGCAGCAACATCTACCACTATGTGAGTAGTTGGTTGGAGGGATTGGTTGTATATTTTCAACTGAATCCATACATCAAGTCCATGATGTGGGAACTATAATGTAAGCTCGTTGAAGTGATCATGATCCTCGCAGGATGACTCTCTATCTCTTTGAGAAACTTTCTAGATGTCATTCCAGAGCTTTGATGTTCATATATGTTATAGATACTTATCTAAGAACTTCTCGGCTAGGTTTTCCCATGTCGGGATTGACTCAAGAGATTGTAATTTTTTTCCAATAATTGGATCAATCATGTAAAATGAATGGGAATATTTTCAATCTGGTTGAATCATATAAAGGTACCTGGTTGTGAAAGGTATTAATTTTTTTTGGAAATGAGAGATATACTCTTTAGGATCTTCCCTGCAAAGTTCGCTAAACAGGCACATATTTTTTATCATGATGATGAGTCCATGTTTTATTTTTAATGTATACACATGGATGAGAGGGAGCATAGTGATAATTGAAGAACCATTGATAGAAGGAAATATATAATCCATGATGGTGTGATTATATAGAAATGGTCTATCTCATTATTGTTTTGGTGGCACATATTACATGTTTAGAAGGTTGGACCCACAGGATTATTGTGGTCGACCATACCTAGACGACAACATATAAAACTGTATCCCTCAATATAAAAAAGGAAAGTGAGTAGTTCTTGGGCATCGAGGCCCCTTGAAGGAGTTAGGGGTCCTTGACGCATTTAAAATTACAAAGATAAAGACAGACGTACTGGTTTCTGAATGAAATAAGGAAAATAAAATGACAAATAAAAAGGGGGAAGGGTGAGGCAGTTCCAGGTTTGCAACAAAGGTTCATGTGTGTAAGAAACAATTAAAGTCTCCATAAATGAATCCAAAGTTTGATACACCCAAATGAATCATTTAATTCAAGTAGTAATTTATCATATCATAATTTGTATTATCCCAAACTACACTTTATATAATGGAACAATAAAATGGTAGTGTAGGATCAAACCCATGGGAAAAACTAGATGACAAAGAACCTAGAAATGTTAAACCCCTTATATAGGATACTTGATGATTGTTTTGGTTCTGGGGTTTAATTAAAGTTTCATAGATTTATTTATAGATTCAATAAAGATATAAGGATAGTGTTCAAATTTAGGGAATCATGTAAAAAGATAATGTTAGGCCTAACATGGACTAATCATAGGGATTAGTCTATAAAAACGTTCATATATAAATAATTGTATATGTTAAAACCAATTAGAACTATCTAGGATACAACTATTCTTTGGTAAAAATATAGATAATAACCTAGATTCATTATTCTTAGCTTCTATGGATGAAAGTGTCACATGCTAATAATTATATCCTTCTCAACAAAAATTAAGGTAGTTTTTTAATTTAAACATACCATGGTCAATGTTTCATAAATGAATATAATAAACAATTAATGATCAACCAAATTACTTTCCAAAGGGTTATAATGTTTTAGTTTATTGACTCATTATGTTTTAAAAAAACCCTGACTCTTAAACCTTACCATAAGTAGTTTAGCCTCTCAAGAAAATACTAATAAAAGGAAGATAAATAATTACACACATGATTAGAATATTGATAAAATACTTGAAATATAGAAATTTAGAGATAAGAATATTGACGTAAATAAATTTTCAATTTAAAGTAGATAAGAATCTACCAAACACTCACCTGGATAGGATAATAAGAAATAATGAGGTATGTTTTGACATCGATCGAAATCATTAATGGAAAATGATCCAAAAAAAAGGAGATGAATTTGTTGAATAATTGATGTAGAATAATAAAAAATAATAAGATTGAATTCAAATACTAAAATAAATTGATTAAATATGAAATTTAAGTGTAATATAGGGAAAAATTAGAGAGACAATAAGAAAATAGTCACTCTAGAAAAAGTATCACATGACTTTTGATAGACTGATTTTTTCTCTTTCTAAGAGTTTTAGGACATTTAAGTTGCTCACATTATGCAATATCAATCTGAATATTTCTTTGTGTATATTTTATATGGTTTCCTATATCTTTGGGATTTGAAGATATTGCATCTTTTACAATGTGTAAGTTTTTAATGATGTGAAATATCTTCATGACAAGTTCTTTGAGTGGGAATTGGATTTAGAAGGTTACATGATGTGTATTGGAGAATCAATTTTTGTCTTATTTCACAACATTAAAATTCTCATGGGTTGTTCTATCCTCTTATAGTAATGCATTGGATGATGTATACATGTTATGTATGTGTCTCACTATGTGTAAAGTCTATTTTTTTATTTTTGATAGCTCTTCCTTTTGATTCATGGAAACCTATTCTCTATAATCATAAAAATACTACTTCATTGTCAAATAATGGGTGATAAAATCATATAAAAAAAAGAATCCAAATGATATTTATAAATTAAGCTTATCAATTTCTATACACATTAAAACAAATATTCCTTTCACATGTTTGGTAAAATCCAAACATGACTTGTTTTGATAATGACACAAAGATTTCTTCTAAAATATTCATTGAAAATAAAAAAAGGGTAAAATGAATTTAAAAATCCCATAGGAACATTAAATCATTTTTTAAATATATTTAGAAAACATGGATAGATAAGAACAAAGTATTTTTAACTGAAGAGATAAATAAAGTTGGTTTTATTTAAAACAATCATTTGGAATCATGAGTACATAACAAGAGGAAAATTAAGGGAAAACATGTATTCTCATGTAATAAAAATAGTAGAATAAAATTAATTAATTTCTTCAGTGTTGGATTATAACATTTCATCATCAAAAGTAAAATCATAAACAATCTTCACAAACAATGATATCGTAACATCAAACCCTTACCACTTTGGTAAAATTTGAATCAAAAGATAAAATAAAGCATAATATAAAATGAAACTTTAGATATCATGAATATAAGGATATCTATGATATAAAATTTTAATGTGGTTGTATATACATGCCATAAAATAAGATAGGTGCATAACATAATGTATGTCCTAAAGAAGAAAAATTGAGATTAAAACCCCTAACTTAAGTATTGAATTCCTTCATACACATTCGAACCTCATGTATAATAAATATAAGAATAGAATATATCTACTATAAAACCATACTTATATATATCATACAATATATTATTTTCTTATGGCCATTTATTACCCATTTGTTAATAATTCCTTGTTAAAATCGCATTTTGGGCAATAACTGCTTTATTTTTCATGTATGTTTTGATTTTTTATTTTCATTACAAAAAATTTGATCATATTTACAACATATTAATAATGATAACCATGATATAAATATCATACTTATTCAGTATATATTTATTTACAGTAGTCCATAAAAGTTAGATGTAGAAAATGAAATACACTTTTTATAGAGATAGTATGTCGTACATACACATGAATGTTGTTTACATTTTCTAAAAGGATAAAATGAAAAAAAAATATATTAATAATATGTAACAATTTTTATATCATATATATCATATATATTCATTAAATTTTCTATGATTACCTTTCATGTAATGAATTAGTGAAAAACGAATCACATCACTTCATGAGGCGGTAGTCCGCCGTACACACAATCGATGTTATCATATCCCACATATGAATAGAAAGTAAGAAATTATATGTGATAAAATAAATAAATAAGTATAATTATTTTACATCTATCATATATATTTATTTAATATGTCCTTATTACCATCCAAATAAAAGAATATTTAAAAACATATCACATCAGTTTATGATGGGAAACTCCCCATACTCATGAACAATGTTATTGTTTTACAGTGAGATGGAATGTAAGAATTTATGAATGATATTATAATTAAAATTTTATAGTATTATAATAAATAAATTATATAAACATTAAATCCATCATTATATCAAGCTGTGAGCGATGGTTATAGAAAATGAATAACATTGGTTCACAAGGCAGGAGTCTGCATTGCTCATGATCAACAATTTAATTTACCATTTGATGGAAGAGGATATGGATATAAGTTATTCCATTGAAATTAAAAATATTAGTAAATTATAGATACTATTATATTTTTATAATCTTAATTAAATATTATATTAAGGATTTATAATAAGTAAGATAAAAAATCATTGTTTAAAACAATACCACTTGTTGAAAAAACAGTTTTTGTTTAATCGAAAGCCTTACTATATTTACATTATGATCTCACAATGGCCTCTAGGTTGGGAGTAGGTATTTTAAGGAATATATTTGGGTATTCTTTTATGATCCAAATATTTTTTTAAGAGTGAAGAGGATAGGAGCAGGGGTGGCCTTTTATAAGCGGGGAAGAGGACACACCTAGAAATATTGTAAATAATTAAGTGTACGCACATTTTTTAAATACCAAAAAGATATAAAATGGTTTATTATTTAACTTTATAGGTTATAAGGTTGAAATATGTCCCTAAAAAGGGTTTTGGATAAGTTTATATGTAATTTTATCCCTTATATCTTTTTATCTTAACCCCGGGTAAAGCTGTTTAATCCATAACTGTGATATTTAACTTTTATATTTTTAACTATCAATTATAGAAAAAAATTAATTTGAACTTATTATATAATATAAATTATATGGATTCAAAATATTGAACCAATTTTTCCCAATTCCTTACATTTAATTAAAAAAATGTAATTTAAAGTTAACCCCAAACTCAAAGAAAACGTGGTTTTCCAAAGAGAAAAGATTAAAAGGATTTAAATGTTTTTAGACAAACATTAAATATTAAAATTATTTAAATAAAATAAATTAGATTAATATATATATATATATAATTTACCTAATTAAAATTTTAATACCATATAAAAATAAAATTTATCTTGTAAATTCTCTGAATGAAAAGTCGAGTTTTTAATAAAAACAAGTATTCTTCTCTACTAACTGAAAAATTTATTTTTTTAGAAAATTCATAAAAACAAAATCCAATATAATTTTTACATTATAATTTTAATTTTTTATAGTTTTCAAATAAAATTTATAAAAGTTTCAAAATTCAATTTCCAAAATAATTGTGTAAAAGGCGACAAAATTGTTTTTTAGAAAAATATATTTGAAGCTTAAAATTGGATTTATTCTTATCACATACTTAAAGAAAACATAATATAGATAGTAAAAATTAGAAATAATATATAAAATATAAATTTAATTTAAATAATTTAACAAAAGTAATGTCTTAATTTATTGGTATAAAAAACTTTTGCGAGTTTAAAAATATTTTTTTTGAAAAATATTTCCTTTATTTTAAAATGAGTTTTACCTTAATTTATAATTAATTGGTTAGTGAAGAATTAATTTTATATACCTATGTGAAATAAATAATTTAATTATTTAGTTAATATCATTCATACCTATCATTATAAAGGCTAGGAAATAACTATCAATTTAAATTTTAATATTTAATAGTATCTCATGTTTCATTTAAACTTGGTGTTGTATTTAACACAAGATATTGATGAAATTAAATTTTTTAGAAATAAAAATTTCATGAAATATTAGCGTGTTAAATTATAACCCCTTAAAATGAATTTTACCCACTAAATTCATCACTGTGATAAAAAAATGACAATACTTCTTCCTCATAACAACCTTAGGTTCCCACGTATCTTCTTCAATCCTATGGTTTCACCGAAAAACATTGACAAGGTGAGTGGTCTTGTTTAATTAAAAATTCTATTTATGATCCTAATTCCCAACTGATTATTCCTTATAAGAAATATCATGTTCCATTGGTATGAACTCTGGGTTTAGAAAATGTGATGGATAAGGTATGTACTTATTCAGGAGAGATACATGGAACACATCATGGACTTGAGAGAGGTTATGTTGAAGCACTGATCGATAGGCTACTATATTGATATTATAAATTATTTCAAAGGGATCTATATACCTAGGGATTATCTTTCATTTGTATCATAATAATAGTTTCATAATTTTTTATTCTTTAATCAATTTATACTTTATCTGTTACAATAAGAAATAAAGATGAAATTTTCATTATTGAAGCACTAAAGGATCAAAATATCTATAATATAATGATAAGTAATTACTTCTATCTCTTGTTATCATCATAAAAAAAATGGTTATTAAAAGTTATCTAATGGGAATAAATATTTATTGGTTAATCAATACATTAATCTAGAAAACATCGTCCGATTATAAACTTAAACCATTCCATAAATAGTTAACCTTGTGACCCTTTCAAAATTAAAAATTTATAAATAATATCAGTAAATTCCCCAAATCCAACTCAAAATTAATCCCCTAAATATTGATAAGTATCTTTGAATGGTCACATAACAAATATTGTAATACCCCGGTCATATAATCTCCCGAAGCACGGTAATAACCAGAATTAATGTAAAACGTCAATGGAAACATACAAGCTTCCTCATTCCTTAAATAAAAGCATATATTATTGAATATATTCAATAAATCGAAAAATATTGTAAACTTCATCAATGATGAAAAAAATAAATTTTTCAAAAAATGATTAATTAGTTATAGGGTCATCCATACTATTCAGTTTACATTATCCATATCAATAATCTCTTTATCCAAATAGAACACTATTTTCTCAACATCAGGAATATATTAATGATTATCTCCCCTCAATCATGTATTCTATAAAAAATATCTTGTTTTTAATAAATAATTTTTATATTTTAGTTTTACCATTAAAAATATTCTTGAAAATAATTAATAAAAAACTTTTATAGAACAATGCTTATATATTTCATGATTCATATAACATAATTCTTGAATTCCTATACAAAAATATATTAATTATTCAAATTTATTATTAAACCATTAACTAGGATTCATTATCTTATTCCTTGATAACTATTTCATACAATATTTAATAAGAATCATTTATTAAAATTAATAAACCTCAATTTAATCATTCTTCTCACGTTTAATATAAAAAAGACTATTATAATAGCAAATAACTTTCATATGTTCTTCGTGGTCTCTTCAACAACAACTGTATAACCATTAATCATACCACTTTTTAATTCTATTAATTATCACCCCCTTGGATATTAATTCATATAATTCTAATAATTTCCACATTTATAACATAAAACCATTAATGATGACAAAGGAAAACTATTATTCTCATCCATTTCATTAACCAAAAATTTTATTTTATTTTAGAAATTACTTCATTTATATTCTTAAATTCCACTCTAAAACATCTACCCATTCTATAGAGACATTCACTTTTGTACTTAATCACATATTCTTGATGTATAGAAAACTAAGTCTTCTTTCATCCATGGTATACACCGCTAGAGATATCAGAAAACTCTATCCTTATCATCTTTAGAGAGTCCAAGTGTTGGTTCAAGTGCACGTTTTTAATCATATATCATGATAACTAATTATGAAAAATCCCAATATACTTCATTCCAGTCATCAACACATTTTATTTCTCATCAAATCTTTTTCTTTAACATTCTATATTAACCAAGCTCCATCTAGTCCCAACAATGACTAAAATAAAAAATAATATAGTGAGAAACAATATTCATATTGGAAATCACATAGTCATGAAAGATAACTAATATGATTTTTGAATCATGAAACCTTATTTTCAATTTATGACAACTTCAGTTTTACCAACTTTATCCATGGTCATTATTTAAATTGTTTATTGTGATTTTTAAAGAGTTTGTGAATTTCCAAAGCATATACCCAGGGAGTGTCAAACTAGGTGTAAAACATGGATTATTATTTTGAACCATGTGATGATTCAGACCAGATAAATATTCCCCTTTCTAAGTTATTAATTATAAGTACATTTGTTCCAGATCCAACTAAAATTATAGTATCTAGAAATGGATTTAATTTCTTGGAAACAACTTGATTTATCCTTTACCAAATGTTTTGAACATATTCCTACACATTAACTCATTCGTAGACATATCTTTAGAAATGTCACTAGACATATACTTATAAATATCTCTAGGTATCTATCTAAATTTTTCTAATCCTTGTTTCCAATGGTTAACAAAAGCTTTACTACGATACCAACTCTAAATACCCTAATTTATAATAAATAAATATTACATATTAGTATATAAAGTTTCATTAAATAACGTAAAGTTCTATACTATAATCATTTATGTCTGGTGCCTTTGGAATCATGGACATATATAAAACTGGTCCATAAGTGAGTTATTCAATGCCCCCTATGTTATTTATAACTAAAACCCCTCTAAGACATGTGATACAAAAAATATTTCTTTATATCTTAGTGAAGGGAAGCATAAGAAAGAGTGAGCTCAAATTCTCAGTAAGGGAAAAAAGAGAGATATCAAAAATAACATGATCATATGGGCATGATAACATGAAAATGAAATTTTAATTCCATACCCTATATATCATAGATCATAAACGTGATACATGGAATATATCTTGTTTTTTATAAGACATGAGTCATAATGGAATCAAATAACATGATCCGTGATAGTAAAACATTGGCATAAGACATAGATTTGTGGCATAAAGATAAGAATAAAACATATTAGGTCATGTCTATCCACCAATAAATTTCCAATGTGTTAGGATTAGGATAACCACCTGTATACTTGCTTCGGGTTTGGTATAACCTCTCATGTACTCTTTTTTCTTGCTTGTGATAACATCATGTGTACCATCTGAGCTCATAAAAAATTAACAATTACCCAATGAATTTGAGGGAGATAGAGGTCCAACATTTCACAGAACTAAAATCATAAATATTTGTTCCAAAATATCATAAAACATTCATCGTATCAAAACCCATGAAAAGAAATTTATTTTATAAACATTTCATTATATCATCTAAAATAACCCGTGGAAAACTTAATAGGTTGCCTAAATATCTAATCATCATAAAAATAAACCAATCATATAATGAATAATATTGGTATACATGGATCATATCCCTAAAAATAATTAGTTAAATTAAAGGATTTCATCTTAGATTAATTTTGTTTAAATAAAAATCACATGGAACATTTCTTGAGAAAAATAGCATTTCTTTAAAACTCACCTTCTTAAAAATATAAATTGATTAAATATTTTTGAAATTATCTTTGATAATAAACATGAAAAATTAAAAAGAAATATTTAAAAAATTATTTATAAAATTTATTCAAAATTTTTGTTTTAAAAAATTACTTTTTTTAAAATAAAAATTTATAAAATATTATATAAATTATTTTTTCATGAAAATTTCATTGAAAATCTAAAATGGAGGATTTAAAAATCCTTATGAATATTTAATAAATAAAATATATTTTCCACTTTAAAAAGAATTTTTTTTTTAAAACATAAAACATTTTAAAAATAATTTTTCTTGAAAATAACCTTTGTAACATATAAATTAATATTTAAAACTTTGAGTGGTCATGAAGGTGGTAAATTATACACATGTTAATATATATATTTATTTCATATTTTCGATAAAATCTTGACATTCTTTATTTTGAAAAATACATGAAAATTCATTTTAAAACAATTTTTTAAAAATTTAAAAAAGTTAAAAATTAATCTATACTATCCTAGAGGAATATTATTATTATTTTTATTTTTTAAAAAACATGGATATGGAAGAAAAAAGGGTTTTTGACTGATGAGAATAATAAATTCAGCATTCTTTAGGAACATTCTTTTAAAATCATGAGTAAAAAAGGATAGAAGAGTGAAGGGAAACAATTATTATCATCAAATAACTATAGTATAATAAAATTTATTATCTTCATGAGGTATGGGTTATAATATTTTATCATCAAAATCATAATCATAAATAATCCCAATAAATAATGAGATTTTAACATCAAACCCTTTCTACTTTGGTAACTTTTGAATCATAAGACACATTAAATAATAAAATGATAAGAAAATTTTATTATCATGAATATAACTATATTCATTATATAACATATCAATGTAGATTTATAAACAAATTATTAAAGAAAACAGATGCATGACATAACATATGTCTCAAAGTATACAAATTGGGGAAAAATCCCCTACCTTAAGTCTCAAATTCCATTTTACACATTCAAAATTATTTTATAATAAACTAATGTTTATTATAAATCTCTTAAATAACCATTATTATATATATCATACCATATAATATTATACTATGACCTTGTATTACCCTTTTATTAAGAATTACATGTAAAAATCTTGTTTCAGGCAACAACTGCTTTGTTTTTCATGTATGTTTTGATTTTTTATCCCATTAATTTCATCATGTTTCCATAGTATTCATATTTTTAAAAATAATATAAATATCATATATATTTATTATATATTTATTAATAGTAATCCATAAAAGTTAGATATTGAAAATGAAATATGTTGTTCCTAGAGACGCTTGGTCGTATGTATGCGTGAACGTTGCTTACATTTTATCAACAGATGAAATGAAAGAAATTTAAATAATATATTAACTTTTTATAATCATTTTATTCTATATATACCACATATATTCATTAAATTTACCCAAATTACCTTCCATGAAAAATGTTAGTAAAAAAGAATCACATCGCTTTATGAGGCGGTGGTCCGTCGTACACATGAATGACGTAATCATATCCCCAATAGAATGGAAAGTAATAAGGTGTAAGTGATATCACAAATTAATATTTATAAATATTTTAAAAATATAATATGTATTTATTTAATATATCCTTATTACCATCAAATTAAAATAAAAATGAAAAACGCATCACATCGGTTCTTGAGGCGGTGGTCTGCCATACGCACGAGTAACATTTTTGTCTAAAAACGAGTTAGAAGGTTAGTATAATATTAAAATAATATAATTATAATTTTATCATAAATATATTATTTAAAAATTAAATCTATCATTATATTTCGTCGTAATAGGTGGTGATGGAAGATGAATTACATCAGTTAGTGGGGAAGTAGTCCTCCGTACACATGATAGAAAATTTTATTTTTCATTTAATAGAAGAGGTGATGTATATAAGTTATGAAAATAATATAATATATGATAAGTATATTTTATATACTTGTGTTCTTATTTCATAATAGTTTATGAATTTTTTAATGAGTTATAAGAATATGTAAAATAAAAATATATGGTTTAAAACTTCTCCTCTTCTTCAGATAACCTATTTCAGTTTAATGTAAATCCTTCCTCTATTGGATCTATGTTATAAAAATTACTCTAAGATATGTCTAGTGATTTATGGAAGATATTTTGGTAGGTATTTTTGGAACTAAAGGGTTTTGTATGCATGGATAGGTGAGTATATAGGTGTTCATTTATAGGTGGGGGAAAATACACACATGAAATGTTTGAAAATAATTAAGTGTGCCCACAAATTTAACAATATATAAAGTCATATAATTGTCCATTATAGAAAATAATAGGTTACATTTTCTATATATGGTTATAAAATTTGTTTTATACTTTACATTTTACCCTTTTTCTATTTAGTTTAACACCTGGTAAACCTGTTCTAACCTCTACTGTGGTATCAATTTTTTACTGTTTTTACTATTAATTATAGTCATAAATTAATTTGAACATATTATATAAAATCAAAATTTGAAATTAAAAATATTGAATCTATTTTTCAAAATTAAATTCATAGAATTGGAAAATTGTAATGTTAAAATAATCCTATATACGTGACAAAAAAATAGTTTTCCAAAGAGAAAAGTTTCAAATGTTTCAAATGTTTTTATATAAACATTAAAAATGAAATTCATTATAATTATGTAAATTTTATTAATAGATATATTATTTAACTAATTTTAAGTTTAAAATCATATTAAAATAAAAAATATCTTGTAAATTATTTGAATGAAAAGGGTGTTTTTTTAATAAAATCCAAAATTTAAATTTTCAGAAATTTATCAAAAATTTACTCAAAGAAAATATAGACATGAATATTTTTAAAATTATTTTTTACTTTTCCAAATATGTTATCTAAAATTAATAAAAATAATTTTAAAAATAAGTGTGCAAAATGTGAAAAAATTCATTTATAGAAAAATACAATTTTTAGAATAAATATTGATTTATTGTTATCTAATAATTAGAAAAACAAATAAGATCAATGTTAAAACATTGAATGAATATATAACACATAAACATAATTAAAATAATTTTAGAAAAATTATTTATTTAATTTATTGTGATAAATATAATTTGTGTACGTAAAAATAGTTTTTAGAAAAATATTTTCTTTATTTTCAAATAGTTTCTATTTTTGTTTATAAATAAATGGTTACTAAATAATTCATTTTAAAAAAATGTGTAAATTATTCAATTTCATAATTTAGTTAATGTTATTCATAACCAACATTATAATGGATAGGTGATAAATATCTTATTAAATAAAAATATTTTAATAGTATTCCTTTTTAAATTAAATTTGGTGTTGTGTGTGACATAAGATATCTATGAAATTAAATTGAATTGAATAAAGGATTTATTAAAATCTTGGGTTGTAAAAGGGAACTACATAAAAAATATGTATTTTTTTTGTAAATTAACAAATACCATTATATGATATGTGAAACAATAAAACCTCTATCATGAAATAATTTATGGTATTTAGATGTCCTTATGTCATAATGTTAAAATGCCTAAACTTGATTAAATTTAAATAGTGAGGAATTGATGGAAATGTTTTGGGATATTAATCAAATAGAAGAGGATTTCTCTATTAAAATAATAAATTAATAATTATTGATGATTCCACTAATGTTGAGGTGCTTGTACTCTATTTTTATTATATGGAAAGATTAAGATATAGGAAGATAATAAGGAACATTTTGTTAATTGGGTAATACAACCAGATCAAATTTTATAAAATATTGATATTTATGGGAAAATTTAGAGTGATAAATATTAATTAAATGTATTAAGTGAAGTGGAGTGATCTGATTTAGTTTTTCCCTAATTAAAAAATATTTATATAATCATAATATTATTTTTTATCAAAATTAAATAATTTATAAAAGGAGATCATTAAAGATATTTACCATAAATCCTCAGATTATAAAGTTGAACCAATAGATGATAATTATATTTTAAAAAATTATAATTAGATATAATAAATGATTGATGAGTTGGATACAAGGTTATAGTCATTGGAATTCAGGAACGATAGTATGGTTTTTGTTCCTATAGAGGAGAACATGATAAATGTTCTTATAATACCTTTTTACTAAAAAATGATTTAGAAAATAAGGTTCACGATGATATTTTAACCTCTTGAATCATAATAATTATATTAATTTAAATTAAAGAATCATTGAAAGATAATTATTTTATTAACAAATGGGGGTTTTCTATTACTTCTCAGTGCAACTGCTACTATAGCCTGAATGAGAAATCCACTGGTCTCCTTTTTTTCAAGGGTGGGTGGCCTCTATGTGGAATGGACATGATGTTTACAATTGATAGGATGGGAAGGCTTTTTCCATTCGAAACATCATCCACTCCCGGTTCCATGGGTCTAACCATAGAAATCTAAATGAAAGGTGAGATCTTTATTCATGGAAGCCAGATGTTGGAGTATATGGAATTCTCATAATAGGGTTAAAAATGATGCGAATATGAGTTCAATGATGGTCAAGTCCCACTTTTTTGTGGTCAAGATGTCCCCCCTCATCAAGTAGTGGGATCTCTCACCCTCAGTATAGATAACCATGGCTGGTAAGAATCCCACTATCATGGTTCAAAATGTTATTTGGCAAGGAAAATGGGTTTTTTTGGATCCCTCTTACTGATGGACTCATGATAAATATTCATGGGTCATGTATTAATGGAAACATATGGGGTGGATGAGTTTTTTAGAACCCAAATGGGTTTGATATTTCCGCTTTCAATGTTCTCTTCAGCCAGGGCGGTTCTCTTCTTGATGAAACAAATTCCATGCTAAAAGGGCTTTAACTATGTCTCACTCACATGATTTCACATGATGGGTGTAGAAGAAGATTAATCTATACATCATAGGTCCATTTGATAGGATATTACTTCCACATCAGTTATCGCCTATTTGGTTCACAGATGCAAACTTTTTTCACCAATCACGTGTCCATAACTAAAACATGGCGGGAAGTAAATAATATTGCATATTTACTATCCTCCTAAAACACCCCTAAAAATACTTACAAAAATCTTACTATCACGGGTTCCCTCCCCCCTAGAGTGTGTTAATCTTGTTAGATCTGATTCACTTGGGAACCATTATTTTAGACCCCCATAAATTCTTTAGGGATTTCCCCCTTATCAATAAAATTTATTAATTTTAGATGAAAGATCATCCTTTCTAATTTAATTTATATTGTTTATAGGTATGTGAAATAATAAGTGAAATTTTATGGAGATGTCATTTGTAATGAGTAATCTATTATACTTTTTTTTTCTTGTATTCACCATAATTTCCTAGTGAATCTTGTGGCCATGGGTGTTTCTAGATTGTTCCAAGGACTTATGAATTTATTTATGAATAGTAAAGATTTAGTATGATTTTGTTTCACTTATTATTTATTTATTTACATACCACATCATTATTTTATTTATTTTATTATCCACTTTTATGGTCTAGAGGGAGAAAGAGACAAAATACCTTAAAATCTATTACATCATTGGTTTAAATTCAAAAATAGAAGTTCTAATTCAAAGGAATGTAAATATTGGACCCATTATCATCTCACCTCTAATAAAACACATCATTCTTTAAGCTCTGCACCATGTTATGAAATAAATATATTTTTAAATCACTACACCTATAAGAATAAGTTGGTAGAAACCCAAAACAATTTCCTTTCCAAACCAAACCATAGTTAATCTACTATAACCCATTTTGGGTCATACTAAACCACCTTTATCCATTTCCACATAATCATTTCCTAAAAATAATTTCCTCACCATAATATATCTATCACTATCATATTAAGATGTATTAATTGACAAATATATCATAAATAACCATTCATATCTCACATCTATCATAAAAATGAAATCCAAATGAAGGGATGAAGCCATATAGGATGTACCTCATAGAGAATCACCAATCACTTTGAAATGCACATCTAAAAACCTCATATGCATAAGTTCAAAAAAACTGGGGGAAGATAAATGGAATTTTCTATCATATTAGAGTTTGGTGTAGACTAGGGACTCTACGATAATCCATGGAATTCACTAAGACCACCAAACCCTTCTTTCATAATAGTTAATTCAATCTAAAACTAATATGAGTAACCTCTACCACCAAGAAGATGAAGTTGACTAATTTCAATGTTTTGAATAATTTAACTATTATTTTTCTTCCACCCATTATTTCCCTCACTATTGGTAATTATTTCCCTAATAAATTTTGACAGAAATAATATACATTATTACTCCATTAATTAAAATAATGTAGTTTGACTGATTTGTTTGGAAAACATGTTTTTTTATATTTTTCATATATATAAAAAAATTAAACACTACCAAAAAAGTCGTAAAGTTAGTGCCGTAAATATCACTCTAGGGTTATTTATATAAACCCTTTCCTTATATAGGAATTTATATATATTCATGTATGTTTATTACACAATATTACTTTCATTTAATATTAAAGTATGGTTGTATTGATACATGATATAGAGCTCTAAGACCTTGTCTTTTTTAAAACACCCCAACAGCGTCGCCGCATCCCAGAGCTCATGTTATCAACAGTGTTGAACCATTGGTGGTACACCAAGTGGGGAAATATTTTTTGGGATAAATGGAATATTCAACCTTCACAAATAATAAATATGGATACTAGGCCCTTATGATGATGGTTATGCTTAAGGAGTGAAATCTATATGAAACCTTTGACACCGGAGGTGCTAAATTTCTATAATATAGGATGGAACTGGATGTTATACTATGAACTTACCCAACAAAGATGATATCCATACCCTATTTCCTGTAATTATCTATGGAGACATGGGAAACTATCAATACACTATTCAATAATATTGATAGACAATGAAATGGTGATTCCTAAAAGATTAGTAAGTAGTATAAATTTTTTTCTCTCTGAAATGATGAATCAGTGGATGAATTATCTATGCCACTCACCAAGACGATCAAATAATAAATAATCCTTGGTGATATAGATCCTTAAGAAAAGTTTTTTTATAATAACTTAAACACCATCCCCTCTAGGTTCTCAAAAATTTATCTTTATATTCAGAGTATTCTCTAACCATCTATGCTATTTTTAGAGGAGGTAACAAGAAGGATCAAAGTGATAGATGACCATTTTGAGCTGATTCCTATCACCAATGTTAGAGGGAAGTTTCTCCTCACCATTGAGGAGTGGTTTTCATTGATAAAGGTGTAGATATTGGAAAAGGGATAATCCAGTAAGTTCATTTATGGAAACTAGTGTGGTATAACTAGAAAAAAATACTATTGTATGCAATGATAGGAATGAAATGGATGGATTATGATATACTAAAATTAAGATTTCTCGAGGGAAAAATGTTTTTACTAGGAAAAAATGGTCCATTGGGACAATAATTATTGTATCAGGTAGAAGCATGATGATTCCCATTTAATATAGTGGGAAGAAAATTTTCCTAGACTCTATCTGGAAGGGGAATTCAATGAGACTCATGATTCCCTACATTTTTGAACTACCGCACCCAATTCCCCCTTAATAGAATATATCTCTCTCTAACTAGTCGATGTGAAGGCCTTCATACAACTAAATTTGTAAGAGGTGTGAGATGAAAACATATGATACCTTGACATCACTACCCAAAACTAAATGACTTGATCCAATGCAGTCCTCTTCGAGCATGACTTTGAGACACACATAATAGTTATGTTTAGTTTTTTATCGATTATCAACATCAAGGGGTAAATGAATATCATGTTCATCTAAAATAATGGTGAGAATGACATGTTCACATGGGTGTACTTCATCATAAGTCTCCACATAAATATAAAAAAATAATGATAATTATTTCCATGTACTAATAAATGGTGGAATTATGAGGATCTATGACCAATAGAAACACCCCAATCAACTATACAGGCTCTTACTCAACATTGTACAACTATTATTCTTATCAGAAAGATCCTTATAGGAGGAATAGTGTTTTCATGTGAGGAATGACCACCTTAATTTCTATGCTCTAATCAATCTCACTCAATATGATTTCGAAAGAAGGATCCCATGTATTCATCGGGTGGATCAAGCATGTGAAAAATTCCTCATTGAGAAGAAATTGTGAATTTCCTTCCTCGAGTATGAGAATACTCACATAGAGAATTCTATTGAACTTATCCATGATAAAATTTTAGTGCTGATCATTCCAATGAAGATGAGTGACAATCACTACTTTCAATTAATCATGGATGACATGAGCCATTACATATAGCGCCATATACTCATGAGAAATGACCTAGCTCTAATAGTGATCTATCTATCTCATGTCATAGTAGAGGTAGAGATAGGGTGCATTATGAAGGTCTTCCACATATATTACAAGGAAAATTTCACTTTGGTAGAAATCATAGAACACTACACGAGATTGGTGCATGACGAAGGTAAAGTGTTTACCAATAATTTGATAGGGTGAGGCCATATACACATCCACTTATATCCTCAACCTAGAACCCACATGGTGAATCAATGAGATGATTCCATAAGAGTCATGGAATGGAATGTGGCCAATGGTGCACTTTCTATATACATTTGACTGTATCAAACATGATAGGAATGTGAATCTTATCCTAAAGAATCCGGATGACCAAAGTTCTCAAATGATCATTATAGGGCATGAGTCTAAGTGAAATCCATACTACATTTATGAACCCATCAACAAGAGAATTCTAATAAAATTTGATTTCATCTTAAACGAGGAGACCCCATGAGATAAGGGTTCTCATGGAGAAAAAGGTATATTGAGTATTGAGGATCGGTTCATTGTTGAGTACACAATGTTATATGTACCAGTGATGGTAGAGACTAGAAACACTACCAGAGACAAGATATTATTAGTGTTGGGACCAAGGTGGTTAAATAAGGAAGTAAGAATAGTTTGATGTTACATAGTGTTTTCTTTTGTTTTCAAAGAAGATAAATCAATTCACCTTGTAAAGGACATGAAAATCAGATGATGCTTTACTAATTTTAATTTCACATGTATCATAAGTTAAGAGAACTTTTGACGCAAGCCTTATAAAGGAAAGGGGGAGTACATAGTGATTCCAGTCATATTCAGTTTTTATTGGAATGAAATATACTAGTGGAAAATAGGGAAGTTATAATACTTCTAATTGAAACTTTGATGATTCTAAAGTTGATCCATCAAAGGATATATATCATGATAGTGGAGTTCATGATGGAAGATGAAGAATGGATATGGAATTTTTTGAAGAGATCCATGAAAAATGAATGGATGATCTAGAGGAGGCACAAAATAACAATTTAAGGTGGTGTCGTTTCCCAGTGATTTCCAAATTTTAGGGCCCAAAAATCAAGAGATGAATAAATCTATTTTTGGAAAAGAATATTTCACGGAAGTTTGAAGATGGCTTGGTATGTTGCGTGCAAGTAGAGTTCCCTGATCTAAACATCAAAATATAGAAATGGATAGGATTCCGCGCATGATTTTTTTTGCACGAAATATTAAATGGAGTTTGGAATCTTGCGTGCATAGCATGATTTGAGGTACAAAATTTAAAAAATGGAAAAGGTTTGAAGTGGATGAAAATTCAAAGAAGTGCATGAAATAAGAGGTTGGAGAGAAAGATAATTACTCACCCAATGTGACGTCAAATGTGTTTTTGTGAGACTTGTGACTTACACGCCCAATGCGATGTTAAATGGGGTTTTGCTTGATGCGTCAGGATCTTGAGTGACACATTGGGTTTTTTTCATGTAGGGGTCGATGAGGTCTATAAAAAAGAGGTGACCCCCTAAAATTTGTTAAGCTCGACACCTAGGGAAATATCATGCTCTATGGTGTGGAAAAATATTAAGAAATTAAGATTCCAAGAAATAAATAGGGTTGTGTGCAAGAAAGAGAAGTTGCGCTCAAGAAGAGTGTTGCGCGCAAGATTGATGTTGCACGCAAGAGGTATTTTTTGAAAAAAGTTAAATCTAGTGCGTGAGGAATAAAAGTTACGTTCAAGACACCTAAAAGTGTGAGAGAAATATTTGGGGTCTTCGCATGTATTCAGTTGTGTTTATGATATTTCTTATCGGCTTCTGGGTAAGAAAGTGAAGATTTGTACTTCAAAGAATACAATTGTTCAATTGGAAAGAAGCATTGAAAGACTGTAATTCCCTATTTTTTCTAAGAGGGTGAACACACACTTATGGATTGTTTTCCAAGTTCTACACAGGTGTAAGGTTATATCCTACTCATTTTATTTCACATAAAAGGATTTTTTAGTGGATTGTGTGGTACTAGATTTTTTCCACATCATACCAATGATATACCTACTCTTGTTGAGTAGTGAACCCTGTAAATATTGTGTTCTTGTGGTTGTTTGTGTTTAGTAGAGAAGAAACTCTTTAACATGAGGAAAATGTTGTTTTAAAAGTAAATAAACATAAAAATAAAAAGATATCACTGATTCACCCCCTCCCCCTCTCAGTGATACATAGATCCCAATTGGGATCTTCAATCAGACACACCATCTGTCATGCACTCTAGAGACACAATAACACAGGGAAAGGATGAAGTTAATCCTTTGATATTAGACATAGTGAATTTTACTTCATCACCATCTAAATTGGTAGAAGTGCTTTATGATGATCATGAAGAAACCCCTCTTTGGTTTTACACCATCTGCAACTTCATTTGGCTAGTAATGAAACATGGGTTAGCATTGGGTGTGCTTAAATCTAGTGAGATACAGTTTACTATGGAAATTGAGACAACCAACATCAATAAATAAAAATATTACCACTATAGGTAGGATCTGATTCATCATTTGGGGTGGTACAACATGGATATAGGGATGGAATGACTGGGGATAAAAACCCAGCTACTATGCCTTTTTTCTCCATAAAATGAGGGTGATGAATTCTTTTTTACACACAGTGAATATAGGTGGATGGATAGAGGTGTACCATGTGATGATAGGATGTGAAACACTCTTAGTGATCCACAACAATGTCTTGTGTGGGGTTTTATGGGGGGGGGGGGGTGAAATGACTAGTTCAAAAAGTATTTATAATGTTTAATTTTTAACATTGGTTTTTAATAACTGTAATTAAAATTACCACATATTTATTTTTGACATAATTTATTTAAATAAATGACATGAAAAGACTTTAATATTTCTAATAACGGTTATTGAAATAAATGATGTCAAAATAATATTTTTAATGAAATTTTTTGAAATAACAAATGAGAAAAATATTCATTAAAATATTTTTAACATAGGTTATTTCAATAATCGATATATTAAATCATACCCAGATTAAGGTTTTTAAATTTTTACACATCATTCTAATTTTATTTATCCTTCTCACCTATAAATTCACCACAGTGCATATGGAGATTTCAATTTTTCACTTAAAAATGCAATTTTAATTCTAACCTACAATTATATTACTACAGAAAATCATTCATCTTCTTTGTTCTATAATATTCATTTCTACCCTCATACATTTATTCTCACTCTCAAAAATTCATTTCGTTAATGATAATTCATTAATATATTTTAAATCATGAATAAATATCCATTTGGTGATGGATACCATGGTGTTAGTGAGGGAAATGATAAAGAAATTTGTTTTGACATTTTTATTTATCAAGGAAAATTTCATTGAGGTAAAATACCCAGAATGATTTAATTAATTCTATTTAATTTTTTATGATATTGTAATATTTTTTTTATTTTTATCATTGTATCTTGGAATTTTCATTATGTTTTTCTAACCAAAATTATAAACAACATATTTTATTAAGTGAATCTATAAATGATCTTATTGATTTACCAAAATATCTATATATTATATTCTATGTGTTTATTTTTTTCAAAAAAAATACACATGTTTTTTAAAAAAAAATGTGTAAAAGGATCCTTAACATATGATTTCTAAAAACGGACATGAAAAATAGTTTTTCCCATAGGTTTTTAAGAAATTGATGTTAAAGATCATTTTTCATGTCGGTTTTTCCAAAATAGACATGAAAACTTAAAAAAATACATTATTAACATTTTTTTAATAACCAATGTTAAAAATATATTTAATATATCTCCATTAATAACTTCTCCTAAAAACCTGATGTTAAAAACATAAAAACCCAATGTAAAAAACCCATTTTTGTGATAATGCAAAACATGGATATCTTTTTTCTAGGTTATTTAAGTGGCTCAGTTGTTGGGAGAATTTATCATTTCAAAATCCAGTGTACAAGTGCTTAAGTTGGGTAACATGTTCATTATATCCTTAATAAATAACTATATATTCTTCAATTGGATGAAGTGCATTGACACCCAATTAAATTTCATTTGGGAGTGTATTGATAGAGAAAATATAATGGTTCAGCACACTCACACTAAGGAGTATCTTAAAATAATTTTGATGAAGTTACTTGGGACACCATGTTACAAGAGATTCTTGTAATGATTATTTTATTTGATATCGAGTGAACATGGTTGAAAATTAGGGGTGATTTGGTTGAATAATTTCATTTTAGTAAATAATTTGAACATAATATATTATTTCACCCCATTATGTCACTCATTATTATTCAATATTTCCCTAGTGTGGTATTAATCTATGACCCCCAAATATCCCCCGTTAATTCTTTAATGATGTTTGACTAAGCCACTTGTTGAGCGCATATTTTGTACTGTTTATTGTATATAATGAAATGAAAAACAAAAAAATCAGTAATTTTTTTCAATAATGATTTCAATAATTTTCTTTATCTTTAATTTTCCATTAAAGTTATTCATCTATGTATTGGTGTGTTGATTAGAAGATATTTTTAATTGTTTCTATCATGAAATAGTCTTTTTATATCAAACAAAACACTATAAATGTTTCTTATAACAAACCATAGTTGTGTTGTCACCAATTTAAATGACTCCAAGACAAACACACATGATGAAACCCCCATCATCTACCAGTAAAATGAAATATAAATACAAGAAACCATCATATAAATGAAAAAATCAATGTTAATGGATCCTATAACATAGAATCTTGGAGATGCCTCTAGATCTCTCTACATCAAACCACCACCTAATTCACGTAACCACCCTCAAGACACCTAAACGAGATAACCAGAAAACCTAACATCATGAAGAACAATATGTAGATGAATATTAATCTAATATAGAATTTCCAAAATAAAGAACTTGCGAAAACACTTAATATAATCTCTCATTTGATACCGAATAATAAATTCCATATGTGTCTTGGATCCCTGTAACTCTAATAATAAAAGAGAACTGGTATTGTAGCATCAAAGACTAGTATAAAGTAAGAAAAAAACATTCAATATCAAGGGTAAACAAAAAAATAGTAGATAAAGGTGAGGATAAACCATGGAAGATAGCAACTAAATAGAAGATAAAGAAATATTCATGAAAATAAAACCAAATATAAGCTCTATAGAGTAGGGATATGGTAGATATATCATTAATAGGGTCCCTTTTTTACATCATCAAGAAAACCTTATTAGAGGCAAGGGAACAATTCAGAGATAGAAACCAAATTAATGTATCAAATTAATTAATAAAAATTGAATATATATATTCTAAACAAAAAAAGTGAAACATTATTTAATTATTCACCCATCATCTAAAGGAATCCTAAGTATATCTATTCAATTAGGGCCTCTTGAGTCCCCCAACCCACTCCCAACCAATTCCATCACCGCTATTCTAAGACATATCCTAATAAGGGAATAATATGTTCATTATGTAATATAATATCTTATGTTGTGGGTGAATAAATTGGTTATAATATACTATTGATACTCAATGATAATTATATAATGAATATATATATGGATTTATATATAAAATATCCAAATTTTATATTAAAAACATATTGAATTTCTGTAAAAATATATTTTTTGATAATAATTCAAAAAATAGATAACAAAATAGGTAATAAAATTATTAAAATCCAAAAAAAACATAAAACTAAAAATAAAACCATATTACCAAATTTTATGGAAATATTATAAAAAGAAGTATATTGCTGAAATAATTATTTGAAACTAAATAAAAATTATTGACCAAAATTATAGAATTTTCAAATGACTTACTATTTTAAAATCCATATATCAAGATTAGATGAGATATAATCAATTATAACTAATGGATAATATCAAATTGAGTGTGTATAAGAATATGTAAATCATTAAATTTGACTACAAATTCTACCAATAAAATATTTAATAAAAATATAATATGTTAAACTAGTTATTATCCTAATATATGACTAAAATATAATTGGTTAACGATAAAAATAAAATAAAAATATTGTTCAACCAAAATGGTAAATTAATTTAATAAATAATACCGGATAAGAAAACATAGAATAATATGATTCTATCTAACATGGATCTATGTGCATGGGGTAGAAGCATCATGAGGTTTCACTATAATATTTTTAATGTTCCTTATCCTTGATGAAGATGGATTTTTTATTTAAAAATAATGAGTTACAAGAATCAATTGGAAAATATTTTTCAACAATATATTTCATAATGGGAGATTATGTCCGAGGGAATATCATTCAAACAATGTGCACCATGCTGATAGATTTATTATTGATACCATCCACAACATAGTTCACATCACCATAAGCATGTGTGATAATTAAATTGGGCCCTGAGAGAGAGAGAGAGAGATCATAAATTCCATCCATCAAGTGGTGAGAGTCCATGAAATATTAAAAGTAACATTTATAATGGATTGATTTATGGTTGTGGATTTACTTTCAAGACATGTGTTATTCTAGCCTTTGGAACATTAAAAAGAGACTGCATGGAAGAATACAATAATTTCAACTTCAAGGGATGAAGTTAGTCCACAAGATCCATAGAAGTGTCCTATAAGTTTTATATTATGATATTGAAAGATAGTGCCACAATTCAAAGGATTTAGATTCCTTTTCAATGAACTGTCAGAATTAATTTTGATCTAATTATTTAAATGAATTTTCCAGAAGACTTCATGAGTTCTAGATGGAAGATTAAAATTACTTGTAATTCCTAGTCTTCTCAATATAGTGAAATCATGTAAGTATTTATCATTGTTTTCACTTTGAATTACATTATATTGCTTGATAAAAACAATAATTATTCCAAGAAAAGATTGAAAATTTACAAGGTTACCATAATGGAATAGTTTTTTTCTTCAGTAGAAAATTGAATGCAGTAACTTTGCTATTACCATGTGACATAGGTTATTGAGTTGACGTGAGGGAAGAAATATAGTACCAGAGTAGAGAATAAGGCCTATCGAATCCACGAATGAAAAGAAAAATCAAAGAGGCCAAGTACCAACCTCAAAATTGTTGCATTAGTGGCCCAAATGAGTAAAATATGATCAATATATTATTGATGATAGTTGAACAACTAGAACCTAGAATATATTGACATAATTTTTTTTTCAAGAAATAATTGTAAGTAATTATATAATTTACTCACCAAATGATAAGAGTGAGTTGTGAAGGTATGATCCAAGATTTATTGAACATTTTTATCCAATCATAATAATAATTAATGATACATTTGTAAACTGATACAAAAAGTGTTTTTGAAGATTACACTCTTAAATTTTACAAAATTAGAACATGTAGGTGTAGATAAAGTATTTATTTATTGATTATTTGTTTGAATTAAATTTTATGGTGTGGAGAAGGAGTTAAAATTAAATCTATAATAGAGATATGAGAGTCCTATTTACTATCTAGATGATTAAAATTAACAATAAGTGGTGATCCAGTCTAGTTAACTATCAAAAAATTGAGAGACTTTTTTTCTTGAAATCTATCTAGAGTAGTTCATGATGTTTGAGAATGAGTTATTGATCACTGAATGATAGATGCATATATAGAGGGAGTTTTCCATGATTCATCATTTCTTGTAACTTAACTCCATGGAATTATAGTGTGGTCAAATAACTGTGTATGAGGCTCCATGTCAATAGAGCTTGAAGGTACGTAATAAAATACATAATACATTTGACACCCATGACTCCACTTGTGATTTATTGGAAACATTTTCTTTCAAGTAATAGTGATCATCTTCTATTCTAGGATACTTAAAATGTGGAATATTTATTAATAGACACATTAATATTTGTAATTGTGTCTATAGTCCATTTATAAATCATAAATGAATGAAACAGTTTGGAGATAATTATGGACTTAACAAGGAAAATACTTCCATACATTGATTGTGATTCACTTTCCTAAGAAGCGACTTGGTTTTGAATATTATTTTAAATATTGGAGAATTTGATGATTTTTGGTCTTATATAGAACATAGGAACATAAATATAAATAAAGGTAATGTTCCCCCTCTATAATTATCTTTTCCATAAAGATGCTTGTTTTTCTAGAGAGGGTGAACCTTTTCTCAAATAAAAAAAATGATTTATCCCAATTGATGATATTTACTAAGATTCTATCATAATTATGAATATTATTCAAAAAGTGATGGATGTTCCATTTCCTACCTTATAAAAAAATAATAATATCAACTGTATAAAAAAGATGGTTTGGACCTACGAGGACCCTGGATGATTGCAATGGTTTGAAATTTCCTTGAGAAACCATGTGAGTGAGGAGCCTATTAATGTAATCTTTGAAAATAGAGGAATGAGTTTTTGAGAGAGGGACACATTGACTTACCCCATGAGGGAAATTAATATATCCCTTAGGAGAGACATCAATGAGCACCAAAATATGTTTACCCCAAAGATAGATTTAACCCAACTAATGAAAGTATTATTAAAACAAAACCTCTGTAAGAATTTATAAATTAAATCCCAATCCATGGTGTCAAAGTTTTTTGATGATAATATTGAGTGAAATGATACCACATTGTCATGGTTTTCTAAGAATATTGGCACTCTATGGTCAAAAGAATCATTCTTCGATGCAACTACCTGTAATAAATCCAAATAGGTTCCAATTGATTATTTTTTTACATATAATAGAAATAATATCTTCAAAAATATTTATACTCACATTATAGACAGTGCTGAAAATAGAAATTGTTCTAAAAATATAGATCTCATAAGCATTCTCAACCTTTAAAATCAGAGTGGGAAATTGAGAATTGAGGCCTTGTGGTATGGTACCATTTAAAAAATTTAATTGACCAACTTACAAACATCAACATATATTACCTCCAAATAATTCTGGATGAAAAAGTTGGAAAAAAGAATTAGGTCAGGTTTCATTACTGATGTTAATTATGAAAATAGTATTTTTGATCTTAAATTCAAGAGGTATATTGGTGAGTAATATGTTTTATTGTAGGAAGATAAGGATGATGATAATACCATTAATCAAATCCTCTTAAATTGTATTATCATTGAAAAGGTGGGAGTAATAGGAAACAATGTGGTCAATGAGCCACTCTTTATTATGGTTAATTTCACTATCCATCTTCAAGAAGGATAGGGTCCTTCAAGATTTATGTGCCATCTAGAGGGTGTTATATAATTTTTAGTTACAACCTTTATGTTTAATTCATTTAATTTTAAAGCTTTCTTTTTGAAATCTTTCCTTCATTGAGAGATAAAAATTCATCTTGGAGGTAATTTCAATCTCCAGAGGTAAGTATAATATGAAATTTGATATTGTGGATTTTACCTGTATCTATTACAAGTATATTTCATGAAAGTAAATATGATTGTTAATGTTTTCAAATAATCCCCTACTCTAACTCTTGAAATTTTATTTTATATTTTTCAATTTCATAATGAAATCTATAACATTATTACCACAATACATCATATTCTAGAACTCTTTTATTATCCTATCTCAATCAATGCAGGGGGCCCAATAATTATTGAATATAAATGGAAGGGTTAGTATCAAATACCTAGATATGTGGATGAAAATAATTTTGTGGTGATCTAAATTATGTTTGGGGAGGGTAGTTCTAAAGATGGAGACTCATTTATCAAGATCCATAGTATTATTAAAGGCTCTAAAAAATTTTCTTATGAACATTTTATAGAAGTCTATCCTATAAATAGTAAATTTTTAACCAACTATTCTTATCTCAAATAGTTTAATTTCTTCCATGTAATATTTGAATTCCTTTAGTGAGATGGAAGAGTTCACAGCCCGTATTTTTTCAATGGAGAAGAATATGGTGCTAAAGTCCCCAAGAACAACCCAAGGATCATAAAAATGACTTTGATCCTATTAATATCCTACCATAATTCAATTTTATCATGGTAAATATATGTAATGTAAATTAAGGAAAAAAATATGAGTATCAAGATGTTGTACCTCACATTTAATCATCTTATTATCCATGTCGTAGATAGAAACATCACCCAATGAAGAGTGATAAAAAAACTAAAGGGTTTCTACATGGACTGAATTGATATTAACTCTAATAAGATGATAACCAATTTCACCCAATCTAACAATGATATGATAATATTTCTTATGTGTATTATAATTTGTAAGAATCTTGGGTTTGTGATTTTGGATATAACTATGAATAGAGTTTACTATCTCAGAATTAGCTTCTCCCAAAAAATACAAGAATAGAATATTCATTTAGAAATGATTTTTTTGGAGTTTACATTATTTTTATTTCATTTTTATATAATTTTTTATTGAGTAATTATTTTATATATCACATATTTTGTATATTATCTTGGTTATAACCTAGTTCACAAAACGTTCATCAAACTTGTCAATAGGTGTAGTAGGAGTACCCCCAGAAGGGTTAGTAACATCCATTGAGATCCCCACAATGTTAAGAGAACCTATTAGATGGTCATGAGGGCCTCAATTTCTTCATCTTATTCAACCATTTCAATTCAAATCATATTTGAATTAGTGATTACCCAAAAAAGAGTAGTGGATTCCACATAATTATAATGTACATCCCCATTCAAAGTAATGACATCTTTATAAGGGTCAACTTTAGTGTAATACAAACCCTTGAGTGGAATATGGTCTATATGGATTATATCATCATCATTTTAAGGTCCAATCATTTTATCCAGGGGTAATAGGGTAAGCTGATAAGCCTCAGTATTATCCAATAATTCAATTTCTTATTGATAATTGACCACAATCACATTAAAAATTAGTGTAATTCCATTTTTGTAGGAAATTTCAAATGGAGTTAACCTTATTCTATTTACCTATCTATATTCAAATACATAGGGATTTTTGAGATTTAACGAGAAGGAATAAGAATCTTAAACCATGTCCAATAATGAGAATATTTTCTCAGAATCAACTTGCTTTATCTTAGGTGTCAATTAAGATCCTTGGTGAAAATCGTATCATTTGAAATCACCTAGTTGATCCAGGTTCAACCATAATCACCTAACTTGTGATTGATGGAGGGGGGGAGGCCGTGTATCTTGAACAAACCCAATATCCCTAGATTCCTTGCCAGAGTGCTCCCCCTTCTTGAGATTAATTTCTATGCCTCTTTTAGTTTTCCCAATATCCTTCCCAGAATTGGCCTTATATGATTTGGTAAAATTGACATGACATTGGATGACATTGATATTAGAAATGGAGTTTCTAATAATATTTAGAACTGTAATTATGGAGGATGATATTCATACTACAATTTGACCCCATATTTTCTATCATTTCCAACCAGGGTTAACACCTATTGAAAATTTGATTCCATATTAGCTTCAAACAAATGTGAGAATAAAAACCTAGTACGTCATCAAGGGTATGATGATCAATATTAAGTGAAGTACCCACACAAGATTATAGATCCCCAAGAATCATAGGTTGAAAAAACAAATCTAGTTAAACCCATGGGGTAAGTTCCAGAACTGGGATATGGGTTGCCTCTTGGTAAAAGGGTTAAAGTTAATTTCCCAGTCTGATAATCTAGATACACCTAGTTTGAGTTATATTCTCCGAAATTCCCAAGAACTTCATAGATTGCCTTTTATCATGAAGAAAATGTGAAATTATCCTTGATATATTTGAATAAGAATCTTGATATTTAGGCCCTAATGTTGAGAAATGTTATCCTTAAGTATATTGTTACTCTTGGGCCTATCTTCCTTGGAAAGAGTAACACTACTAAAGGAAGAAAATTTAAATAGGTCCAATCATTATTGGACAGCTTCCAGATTTTCAATATCTAGATAAAACACCATCATATGATTTATTTATTGTATCTAAGTGCGAGAAATCCTATATCATAAGTTTGGGAGATCCATGAACTGCTTCTGCAAATGAAACCCCTCTTTCTCCTTGAGCATGATCTCACTCAAACTATTTTATATTTAATTCCTTCAAGGGGACCATCAAAATATCGCATTTTGGATTAAAATAATCCATTAAATAGAATGGAATCAAGTTAAATTATGGATATAGGGTTATAATGGTTCCCTGTGTTCAAATTGAGAATTATTGCCCATCCCCCAAATGTCTAGCTTCACTATAAAGTGGAATAAATTCAAAAAGGAGATAAAAGTATCAAGAAAATAAAACCATAAAATATATATAATAATAGATTTTCTATTACATTAGTAGTTCATAGCCAATAAAAACTCAAGGGTGACACATTTACTCTTGAACTACATTGACTTATATAACGCACCGAATCAAAACATAACTATAATAGATTATACAATAAGTCAAAGAATATTGTAAAAAACATTGGACATAATCCTACTTAACTTGGTTTAGACATACCATCATCAAATAATATTTATTCCTTAACATTTGGATGGTGAATTTTATCATATTATTATATCCCCCACACCATCATTCTTTTCAATGTTTTTAATATATAAACAAATTCCATCTCTATGAGTTAAATAATAAATAATCTCTATGTTTTCAAACAAATATTTTTGTATAAGATAGATTGAAAAAATCATGATCAGAATAAAAAAATAGAGTAATAAATACTCCCACCAGGAATCTTTATCATCGAGTCAATGAAAAAAATTCCAAATTAAATTATTGATACAACAAGAAGCCTCACCCATTGACAATATCTTCATGTGAAATAATGAAACATAATACTTATAATATCTATATCTCCCACTCATTAGAAAACTTATTATCCCTAGCTCAAATGAATAACTACAGGAAGCATAGAACATAGATATTATGGCCACCCATATTCAAGATTCTGTGTATAATATAATCCCTAAGAAACATGATTTTGTAAAATATTTTAACTTGAATGATTATGGTATTTAAAAGTGTCCAATTTCGAAGGAATCAAATACTTAGTATTTTAAATGTTCTTTTTAAAAAACTATCACCATTTGATCTCATGATTTACCATCTTGTATGCATTATTATATATATATATATATTTCTTTATCTTATACTTTTAATGAAATTAATATGTTAAAACAATAATGTAAAAAAACTTAAAAAATCATGATTTTATTTATTTTTAAAAATAATAGTAAACAATATTCATAGATATTTGAAATCATCTAATGTATAAGGTATATGAAACCTATTTATATAAAGTATTATAATAATATGAAATTAAAATCTATAAAATAGTGAATATAATTTGTTATGTAGTTAACCTCCACTTTTCTTAATATATCATAACCCATAACACCATTTAGATATGATACCTAATGTCCCATCATTTGTATATCAATATCTAAGAGATCCCTCAATTCCAATAACATCATAACACCATGTATGATAAATAATAATCAATATTTGATTTTCATGTTCATTTCCAACAACAAAATCATTGTTATAGAATAAAATAACAAAATATTATATCATATGTTTCATGTGTATCATCCCACCACTTATAATTGGCAGGGCATGGGATGAGGTGCCACTAACCTTCACTAGCATACCCAAGACACCAAAGGTCAAAAATAAATTCAAAGGTCTTAGGAAAATCTTGGGGTATGATTTTATCTTTTTAAAGACCAAAAACATATCAACACTAAAAAATAAACATCCAATACTCTTACATGATTTATGAATAGAAATAATAAAACCAAAAGTACAACCTATAGGACCATAAAATTACAGTGACAATGTAACAAAGAAAACAACTAACAAGGAATTAAAGATGAAAATACCCAAAAACGCCAATGTGGTGTCCTCATAATTAAATCTAAAACCATTTCCACACTCTAACTCCACCTACCATTCCCATGGTATCATGTAGAATCACTAGAAAAGTATGATACCTTTACCTTTCCTGTGTCCAGATAGATGAAATCTATAAACACATTGATGTTAACAAGTAGGGGATAAGTATAAAATAAGTAAAAATTCCTTAACTACTTCCCATCTCAATCCACGAGGATGAGAACTAGTTAAAACAGTTTACAAAAAAATTACAAGTTGTTTTAATAGTTCATATCAAAATCATAAGAAAATTCCATGTAAAACAATAATCAAATCAATTAAACTATTCTCATCATTGGAAATACCCATTACAATGTTTTCAAAAACATCCAAACCCTCATTAATTACAAATGACATTTCAATACTCATGAGTTGTTTCTCATAGATCCACTAAGTCTTAAAAAGGTGATTAATATTTAGGTGCCTCGATGGCACATGCCCCTCCCCCATGATCACATCCACATATGAACTCACACCAAACATGTATGAAAAATTAAATTTTACAAAAAACCAATTCATTCCTGAAAAAAATTCATCAAAAAAATTAATTCATCAAAAAAATAATATATATTTAAAACAATTATTTCAAAATTATAATCAATGTGGGTTTTAAAAAATCCATCCAATTTCCAAGAAGTTCAAAAGCCCTAACAAAAAATCAATTTTACTTATGAATTACACAAGGTTTTCACAAAAAAAATTAATAAAAAAATTCAATATAAACTAAGACATTAAGTTCTATAATGATGGATATGAGAGAGAAGACACCCACCTTTCAATGGATGGTGAAAACGAAGAACAACACTTGGATATTATATATCTGATCTCACAAAACCTTCCCTTAAATATATATGACAACATAGCATCAATATTCATATAGAATAAACATATCCATTAATAATGTAAAAAATATATGGATTTGAGGAGGAGGATAAGAAGAGTATATGTATGAATAATGAGTAAGAACAAGCACTTTATAATGATTCTAGATCACCAAAAAATTATGATTCATCCAAAAGTCACTCCAAAATATAAGGAAATTTTCTCTTTGGAATAGAGAGGGAGAGGAGCTCAATATCCTAGAATATTAGGGTACTAATGAGGTTTTAGGGGCGTAATCTAAATCTAAATGAATCGTTTAGGGGTTCTAATTGTACATCGTATAGTTAGGTCACACAATTTTTCAAACCATGTAACAACTATTCATGTTCTATTAGAACAAGTCTAGAGAGATTCAGGGGTAAGCCGCATGGTTTGTAAAACCATTCCACAAAAATACAATGACTCTATATTAAGACCATAATCCCATATGGTTGGATCACGTGGTTAGAAAAACCATGTAGCTATAATGTTTCCCCTATTTTCCTTTTCATGGGTTTACCTAGGAACTCAAATGATTTGGAAAAACTATACACTATCTATGTGAATTGTTAGTTACTCTTAACATAACCTGAATGGTTTCCTAGAGGTGCTAGATGGTTTATACTAACCATAATCAAACCATTCATCCTTAAAAACAATCCAAAAAACAATCAAAAACCTATTGAACCCCATTTAAACTAAACACATGTAATATATAATCTCAAATTAAAAAATTAAAGGATAAATTGAAAAAAAACTAATGTTGTTACATTCTCCCCACCATTATCCTCTCCATACTTGAAAGGTAGATAAGTAGTGGTTCTTTGGGAAAGTTCAAGCCATTTACCTAAAATTTCATTCCCACACTCTAATGTATCTTCCTAAATCTAGCCATGCTATAATAAAACCAATACCAAAAATATGATTTTATCATGAAATTTATTCTCTTTTCTATCTATAATCCCTTTGGACACATGAATCAATGTAGCATCTGGTTCAAGATCATCATGGTCCCATCATATCACATAGCCAGGATCAATTTGGTACTACTTAAATTGAGGGACCAAAAACACATTGTATATAGAACTAAAACATGGTGGTAGAGACAACTAATAAGTTACATCACCCATATGTTCAAGTATATCAAAAGGGTCGATATACTGAGGAGAAAATTTTTATTACTTACTAAAACAATGATGCCCAAGTCTTCGAATGATTCTCAAGAAAACATGATCACTAACTTAAAAGGATAATATTCTAGGATGGTGAAGCACGTATGATTTTTGACGACTCTAATCCATATTTATTCCCTTCCAGATCATTTGAAGCTCCTTTAATTTATTATGCACAAGAATTGGTTCGACAAGTGAATTCTCAAATGTTTCCACGCAAAAAAGTAAAAAACAAAAAGGATGACCATACAATGAATAAAAAGAAACCATATATATCTAGTATTTACAATTATTATTGTATGAGATCTACACAATTGGAATATGATCCTCCCCCAATCCACCAAAATCCCTCAAAAAAATATTTATATATATCTTCCAACATTTGGATCGTCCTTTTGGATTTTACATATGATTGAGGATGATAAGCTTTGATCATGGAAAACTAGGTTGTAATGGATTGCAACAAGGGATTAAAAAACTGTGATATAAATTGGGGGTCTGGATCAGATTCAATTGAAATAGGAATTCCATGCATCTTTATAATTTCTCAAATGTAGAGTTTGGAAAAATTTTCCACCATACTGGATCCATGAATATAGATGAAGTGATCAAACTTCATGAGTCGATCCATAATCACTCATTTTTTATCATGCTTCCAAACCATCTTTGGAATACCTATCACAAAATTTATAGCCATATGTTCTCATTCCCACATGAGAATCGTAAAAGAGTACAACAAACTAGAAGACTATTGATGCTCTTCCTTGACCTACTGATAGGTGATGCATATCGAGAAAAAATATACCACATATCTTTTCATTAAAGCCCACAAATACTATGTTTTATTTTATTTATACATTTTATAAATACCAAGATGATCTTACCATTACGAATGGTGGTAGGCATTAAAAATTTGTCCTTGATAATTTTCGTTTCTTATAATTTGGTCTCAAAAGCATAACATAGATTTCCCATCAAACTTCAATTCCTCAACAACCCTTTAGTTTTCACCATATGGTTATAAATTAAAAATAATATGAATGACAACATTTCACATGATTAACCAAATCAGGAATAAATGAAACTATAAATAAAGTTAAAATTTCAAAAATCCAAGCACACTATTGATGCATGTATGCTATGACATTCATTCATTCCCACTAATCCAATGATTCTTTAACCAATTAACTATATAAATTTATAATTAATTTATCTTCCATAGAGTTCCATTTACTTAGTGTATACATTATGTTGAAGCCAATATTTTGAAGATATTATATCTATCTTCATTTCCTTAGATTCAAATATATTTGTGAGAAAAAGTGTTTCAAAATATTATGATCTGTAAACACTAAAAATTTCTCACCAAAAATATAACAATTCCTTGTCTTCAATGCACAGACGATGAATAGACAATTATAATCCATTAATTTTTTTGTACTCATCCTAAATACATAAATATTAGGATCCATAAGATTTAATATGATGTCCCTGTATGACAACACAACCCAACCAAGACCCCAATGCATAAAAACAGACCATATAATATTATCCCCATTCTTAAAATATCAGGATAGATGATGCTGTAAGGAGAAATTTAATCTCGTGAAAATATTTATAACATTCACCACATGATTTAAAATGACAAATTTTCCTTTTAAATTTTATCATCAGGGAAGCAAGTCATGAAAATTCACAAACAAAGTTTCAATAATATCTCACTAATATAAGAAAGAAATGTATCTTGAAAATATATTTTGGTAGTTTCCAAGGGATAATACCCTCTATATTCTTAGGATATATGGAAAATATTTTTCTAAATATGACATGACCGAGAAAACATAACTAATATATATAGAAATATCACTTTTAAATCATATAATAATTTTGATTCTCAAACAAGATACTCAACACTATAGCCAAGTGTTACTCATGATCAGTCTTATTCCTTGAATACATTAGAATACAATTTAAAAAACATGAATAAAAGGAGTGAAGATACCTCTAAGATACCTGATTCATAAAATCCATAAAAAATATTGGTGCATTCATATGACTAAAGGGAATAAACACATAATCATAATGGATACAACTACTCATAAAAGTTTTGGTCAGAATATATTACTTCCAAAATCAATTTTGATGATTCCTTGACCATAAATCATTTTTATAGAACCACTGGGTAATGATAAATTAATCAAACATGTCATTAATTCATGGGAGATGATGTTGTATCATTTTAAAAACATAGTTATAGAAATGATAGTATACCTAAATAAGAAGAGTTTCATCAAACTTCTTTATGAAATGAATCGGTGATTCCCATAGAGACGTACTTGTTCATATGAATCCTTTATATTCCAACTCTTCCAATTGTTTTTTTCTATTCAATGAAATACATTAGGGAAATCCAATAAGATAGAAGAGAAATAATAATTATCTCTGGTATGTGATCAATTGTAAATTCCACTTCTGTATATGGTATAAACCTCGCGAAATTAATGAGAAAAAACATTATGGAATTGGTCAATGAAGGTTAGAAAATCTATTTGTTCAATAACATTAATAGATTCCAAGGTAACTATTGTAAATTGATAATAAATATTTCTAATTAATAGTATCAAATGTATTGATCATCTTCAATTCATATCCCAATATCCTTTAAAGAGAGGTTTAATGCCATCAGAAGATTTGGGACACACCTACCATGCATAATAATCCATATTGGCCTTAAGGCTCATCAAAAAAATACATTCCAATAATCAATTAATAAATTTAAATATCAATAATAGAGAAACCCTAGATCAACCTATCCCCATTGATTATTATCGAACACACTATACATTTAAAGACTCAACACTCATGTTGTCTTATAGGTGTCATACATCGCACAGTTGAAGGATTATATTGTTCATATGGGATCACCTTCTTATCCCTATATAGTTTCTTAATAAAAATATCTTAATCTTTGTTTCCCTACTAATATTACAAATCTAAGGAGTCACAATGTTTCTATAATCACCTGGGCTGACTCTATTATTAGAACTAGAGTTATTCTAGAGATATCTTCTAGAGGAAGCATTAGATTTCTATGACACATAATGTTGGAACCACTTTGTGTATAAGTTTGTATTTGTTTTCAATAGTTGTCAATGAATTTCAAAATGAAGGAGATCAATAAGTACTCCAATGAAATGGAGTATTGGAAGATCAAAATGAAGGAGATCATGAAGTACTCCGCTGAAGTAGAGGAATGGTGATTCAGAAGATTGTTGTACTGATCGTAAGTTCAACAAACATGTGTCAAAGTTGATACATTTTTTACAATAATGAAGAATGTGAGGTGTAATACATCTGATGATTATTAAAGAAGAATGGGGTTTTTGGATGAAGTCCATGCAATTCCTCATTATTGCATGAGAACCATGGGTTTTGATGAAGACCATGCAATTACTCATGATTTCATGAGAACCATGAAAGAGACTTCTTGATGAATATAATCGCATGGTTTTCATGAAGTAGATCATGATGGTTGATGAATAAGACAATGTGCCAATGATTGGAATTCTAAGAAGGTTGTGCAATGATTGAAATTATGCGATATCCATGCACATCACATTGTCATAGAAGATGATGATGTTGAAGCTATTAATTCAAAGAATACATATCACAGTAGTGGAGTTTGTGATAAAAGCAGAAGAGTTGCTGAAGGATACATATCACCAAGAAGAAGTGCTATTGAGGTGATCGTACTTGTTGACAAAGCAAACAGATGACATACAAATTTGTTGAAAAATTAGATTCTATTGTGGCATGTCGAGTTTGAGGACAGTAGATAATGATCCATGTTTTATTCTAGTGATGATCAAAAAAGGAATGGATGATCTAGAGGCAGACGAAAAGAGCAGATACAAGGTGGCACCGTCTCCCAGTGTTTGCCAAATTTTCAGGGTCCAAAATTTGGAAGTTGCTGAGCATCGCGAAAAGTGGATTTCCATGAAGATAAGAATTAAATATGGAAAATGCATGAATTTCGTGAAGAGAGGATGCATGGTTTGGAAATCGCAAAGACCAGAAGAATGGAGGCAGTGAGTCTTCACGATTACGTCAAAGCTTCACGAATGGCAAGGGATGAAGATAATCACGGCGATGAAGAGCATTGTGAGGGAACTTCACAGAAAAGGCACGAAGGAAATGACAGAACGATCCTCGATTACGACGAGCTCCATGAATGGAAAATTTCCGTAGTGATTCGCAATTTTGAGATAATTTCGGTGGGAACTTCGGAGCTTCGTGATTTGAGATGATGTGGTGCTGACTTCGTGCGGAAGGTTCGAGGGTCGGTGGAATCACCTATAAATAGAGGCCGACCCCCTCAAGAGGAGAAGAGAGCTCTCAACGAAAATCCTTTGCTCTCGGTTCGCAAAAGTCACTCGTGAAGGCAGTGTGCTTCGCAAAAGAGGAGCTTCGCGGCGGCTATTCTAGATCCGCGAAAGTCGTGTGCCTCGCATTGGCTCAGTGAGCATCGCGAAGAGGTAGGAGCTCTGCGATAACCAAGCATTGCGAAGGCTAGAGCATCGCGAGAGTGCTTCGCAATTGAGCTTCGCGAAAAGGCAGGGACTACGCGAAGCCTTGTTTGAGATTTGAAAAATTGGGAGCCTTGCATAGTAGGGTACTTTGTGAAGGCCTTTTCCAAAGGTTTTTCGCCCAGTGGATAGGGGAAAAAGGGGTATTCATTAGTGGATGAAATTTTTACTTCAATAGAGCATCACTTATTGAGCAATCACACAGGTTATTGTGATTCAGGAAAACGAAGACAAGGGGATCTAGTGCATTCAGTAATTGCACTAAAGAAGAAGGATTGAACTAAAAAGAGCATTTACTCTGAACCCTGATGCAAGCAAAGTCTCATTCTGAACAGGAGACAAAGAACGTCATGTATATATATTGAAGAGACCTTCACATCTATAAACTGAGTGTGACTTCACCAATGGCAGTGAGCCAGGGGGGAGTCAATGGGAATGACCCAAGGGATGCAGTGAGCTATCCCTGAACTTTTGTAAAGGCAGTGAGCCTGGGACAGAGTGACTATCCTTGAACCTCTATAATCCACAACTAGTGAAGATTAGTGGAATTTGGTACGACCGGAAACTTGTTGGCGTATGCTCCTTGGACGTAGCCCTTTGTGGTGAACCAAGTAAAATTGTTGTGTTATCTCTGTGCATGTGAATTTTTCATTGCTGATCATATCCATCATACAGGTTTAAGTAGTTCCTACCAAAGTGGGAACAAGATCCACAACTTTAAGATGAAAAATTTGACACCCTGATTCACCCCTCCCCTCTCAGGGTGTCCCGGGGTCCTACAAGTGGTATCAGAGCGAGGTTAACGTATGTTGGATATTCTCCAGTAATTATATAGAGAAGATGATTTGAGTTTCTTTCCTAAAGTCAACAATGAAGAGCAGTCTTGATAATGACGTAGTCATTTCTAAGAAAAAGTCTACATCTAGCAAGACCATGACAAACAGGAAAAAGAAAGAGAAGAAGCAGTTGAAGAAGTCCCTCATATCCAAAGAAGATGTTGTGTCTTGTTCTCCAAGCCATTCCAATAATTAAGAAACATCAGGCTTGGAAAGTATCGAGAAGGTGGCTCAGGATTATTCCAGAGGAAAGGATGACACCCCTAATTCAATCTTTCAAGAAAAACTCAGAACATATCTGCATGATATTCCTGAATAAAGGGTTGCGATCATTTGTAGCCTATTTCAATATATGCAGGTTGAGATCACTCGATTAGAAAGGGAAGCTGACAATATGGAAAAGGGGTCGGAAAGAAAAGTTTTGGAAAGTATGAAGCTCACCAAACAGGTGAATGTCTTTGAAGAAAAAGAGGAAGTCAATAAGACTCTAAAATAAATGATCCATTCACTTGAAGCTGATCTGAAGAAGAGAAATGGAGTCAAGAGTTTTTGTTTGGAAGAAACTTCCATGAAATTCAGGTAACTTGACTCTTTGTTAAAAAACAAAGTTAAGTTGCATGAAGATGAGGTTGAAATATTAAAGAAGACTTGTGAAGAGAAGATGATCATGATTGAAGATCAGAAGATCATCCTCAATAGTGAAAGTCAAAAATTGGAAGCCCAATTGAAAAATCTTGAGAAGACACATATTGAGACTCCACAAAAGAATAAAACAGGAGATGCTGGTACTCAATGTTCATTGGAGGCTACTAAAGCTGGAGTACCTCCAACATGTGACAAGAAGATTATGAAAACTCTTGAGTGTCCACCTCAAGAATCAGTCACTGCTGGTACTCAATGCTCACTGGAGGATTCTATTGTCAAAAGACCTCCAACATGTGATAAGAAGATCATGACTTCACTCATTGATATATTACAAGGAACTGAGAAAGTGAAGGTACCATCCAAAAAATCTTGTACTCATGTTTCTAAATACGTTCCTACAATCAGTGCAGGTTGGAAGAAAAGTTCTAAGAAAGTATGGATGAGGAAAGGTGAGTGGAATAATACTACCACCATGGATAGGGTGGATGAGAAGCAAAAGGAGGATGTTGGTTCCTCAAATAGAGCACAAAAGATTAAGAAGATGGCCCAACAACCTCATACAGAAGAAACAAAGAAGAAAAGATTTGTGGGCCAATGTTGGTGCTGCAACAGATTTGGGCACTGTGGACTAGATTGTTTTTACAATACATTACATGGAAAAGCACATGGAAAGCCTATATCAAAGGGAATAAATCTAGATAAGAAGAAGCAACATCCGCCGATCCAGAAGAATCTGTTCACCGCAAACAGATTTGGAATTCTTGATAACATATGTGATGTATGAAACAACTGTGGTCATAAGAATGGTGGATGCCTATGTCAACAGATATCCAGAGCTGATAAGAACAGAAGACCACACAAGCCATCTAAGAAGGAAGATTATTCCTTGGGAAGAAATCAGAAGAATATTGTGAACACACATATCCCCAAGAAGATCTCAAGTAGGGAAGCTGAGAAGACCCGAGATTTTAGATCCGTGAAATTAAAGGGTCATTAATCTAAAAGAAACACAAAGTGGGATGATACTCAGATGAACCCATGTGGAAGATACAAACCTTCCACAAAAGTTCCAAATGACATATTGGTCATCTGGCCATAAGATTTGAAAAGAATGAAGAAACTTGAAGATGAAAAGGCCAAGGCTGGTGACAAAGGAAAATGAAAACTTTCACATGATAAAGACACAGTGAATGAGAGATTGAAAACAAATATAAACACATATGTCAAAGAATTTCTATGTGAGGGGTGCAAGAAATATGGTCACATTGCAAAAGGTTGTCTAACCTTAATAACAAAACAAGAAGCATTCATTAAGAGGAGTAAGAATGTATCATTCATGATGGATTTCAAGAAGAACAGTTATCCACACAAAGAAGAAGAGAATGTGAAAAGAGCCATGCCACATCAACACATATCAGAACATATGTTGAAATGTTCAGGCATGAAGACTGGAGTGAATAGAGGAACTTGGTTGAGAAAAACACCTCAACCCTGCAGCTCATATTGATGAAGCAAGGAGGAACCACCTTATTCCCTTAATCATTTGTGTATTGTATTTGTGCTAATAATGCAGGGAATTAATGGAGAGGCATTCTCTCAAGGGGAAAACTTGAGAAGTAGTGAATGATGTCAACTCTTGATATCCAAGCTAAATAAGTTTCCATCCTTAGTAGATTCTTCAATTGATATTCAAGGATCATGATGATGAAGGATCACTCTTGATGAAGATGATGAGGAGTGTTTCCCTTGAGGGGGAGAAAAATGAAGAAGCTTCCATAATCACTGTGTCAATCAATATCAACTCCAGCTGGACTCAAAAGCAGTTACTCTGTGAATTTGTTGAAGAACATGTCAATGGATAAGGTATACCATTTCTCAATCTCTATCCCTTGGTTACTTAGATCAAAGGTCATTCTACAAAGGGGGAGTAACTGAATTGATCAGTGACATAAGAAGAATGGATGTGCCCCAAGGTCACTTATCCTGTAGATAGCACTTGAATGTTTTTGATCAGTTTGCTGATGTAAGTTCAGGAATTTCAGGTTGATCATTCCCTATCACATTTTATTTCTTATTCCTGAAATAAAAGTGGTAAACCCTTGAAGACAAAATACATGAGTTCTCATCTCATGTTGGTATCATGATCTGTGAATAATGGACATCCTTGTTGACTTAATCAAATCCTCTTGTTTTCTACATCGAGCATTGCCCAAGTAGAATTAAAGAGAAATGATTAATGAAACATTGCTTAAGTATGGATTTATACCCTTCCTACCATGCGTTTTGTATTTCTTGTCAATAAGGGGGAGAGAAAGTGAAATGAAAGTTTGAAAAGAAAAGTTCATTGAAGAGAAGATTCTCATTTTGATGTTGACAAATTCATTTCAGAAGATGTATATGGTATTGAAAACAAAATAAAAAGGGGGAGATTGTTGGATCCACTTTCTGTATAAGTTTGTTTTTGTTGTCAATAGTTTTCAATGAAGTTCAAAATGAAGAAGATCAATAAGTACTCCAATGAAATGGAGGATTGGAAGATCAAAATGAAGGAGATCATGAAGTACTCCGCTGAAGTAGAGGAATGGTGATACAGACGATTTTGTACTGCTCGTAAGTTCAAAGAATATGTGTCAAAAGTGATACATTTATTACAACAATGAATAATGTGAGGTGTAATCCATCTGAGGATGATTAAAGAAGAATGGGGGTTTTTGGATGAAGTCCATGCAATTCCTCATTATTGAATGAGAACCATGGGTTTTGATGAAGACCGTGCAAATACTCATGATTACATGAGAACCATGCAGGAGACTTCTTGATGAATAGAATCACATGGTTTTCATGAAGTAGATCATGACTGTTGATGAATAAGACAATGTTCCAATGATTGGAATTCTAAGAAGGTCGTGCAATGATTAGAATTCTGTGATAGCCATGCACATCACATTGTCATAGAAGATGATGATGCTGAAGCTATGCCTTCAATGAATACATATCATAGTAGTGGAGTTTGTGATAAAAGCAGAAGTGTTGCTGAAGGATACATATCACCAAGAAGAAGTGCTGTTGAGGTGATCGTACTTGTTGAAAAAGCAAACAGACGACATAAAAATTTGTTGACAAAGGAGATTCCATGGTGGCATGTCGAGTTTGAGGAAATTGGATAATTATCCATGTTTTATTCAAGTGATGATATACAAAGGAATGGATGATATGGAGGTGGAAAAAAGAGTAGATACAAGATGGAGCCGTCTCCTAGTGTTTGCCAAATTTTTGGGGTCCAAAATTCGGAAGTTTCTGAACATCGCGAAAAGTGGATTTCCATGAAGATAATAATTAAATATGGAAAAGGTATGAATTTCGAAAAGAGAGGATGCATGGTTTAGAAATCGCGAAGACCAGAAGAATGGAGGTGGTGAGTCTTCGCGATTACGTCAAAGCTTTGCGAACGGAAGAGGATGAAGAGCATTGCGGCGATGAAGAGCTTTGCGAGGGAACTTCGCGGTGAAGGCGTGAAGGAAATGACGGAACGCTCTGCGATTACGACGAGCTCCGTGAACGGAAAATTGCTGTAGTGCTTCACGATTTTGAGATAATTTCGGCGGGAACTTCGGAGCTTCGCGATTTGAGCTGACGTGGCACTGACTTCGCGTGGAAGGGTCGAGGGTCAGTGGAATTTCCTATAAATAGAGGCCAACCCTCTCAAGAGGAGAAGAGAGATCTCAATGAAAATCCTTTGCTCTCAGTTCACAAAGGTCACTCGTGAAGGCAGTGTGCTTCGCGAAAGAGGAGCTTCGCGGTGACTATTCTAGCTCCGCGAAAGTCGTGCGCCCCACGTTGGCTCAGTGAGCTTCACAAAGAGGCATGAGCTTTGCGATAGCCAAGCATTGCGAAGGCTGAAGCATCGCGAGAGTGCTTCACGACTGAGCTTCGCGAAAAGGAAGGGACTCCGCGAATCCTTGTTTGAGCTTTACAAAATTGGGAGCCTTGCGTAGTAGGGTACTTTGTGAAGGCCCTTTCCAAAGGTTTTTCGCCCAGTAGACAGGGGAAAAAGGGGTATTCATCAGTGGATGAAATTTTGACTTCCATAGAGCATAATTTATTGAGCTATCACACAGGTTATTGTGATTCAGGCAAACGAAGACAAGGGGATCTAGTGCATTCAGTCATTGCACTAAAGAAGAAGGAATGAACTAAAAAGTGCATCAACTCTGAACCCAGATACAAGAAAAGTCTCATGCTGAATAGGAGACAAAGAACTTCATGTCTATATATTGAAGAGACCTTCACGTCTATAAACTGAGTGTGACTTCACCAACGGCAGTGAGCCAGGGGGAGTCAACGGGAGTGACCCGAGGGACGTAGTGAGCTATCCCTGAACTTTTTTAAAGGCAGTGAGCCTGGGATAGAGTGACTATGCCCAAACCTCTATAATCCACAGCTAGTGAAGATTAGTGGAATTTGGTACGACCGACAACTTATCGGTGTATGCTCCTTGGACGTAGCACTTTGTGGTGAACCAAGTAAAATTGATGTGTTATCTCTGTGCATGTGAATGCTTCATTTCTAATCATGTCCATCATACTAGTTTAAGTAGTTCCTACCAACATGGGAACAAGATACACAACTTTAAGAAGAAAAAGTTGACACCCTGATTCACCCCTCCCTTCTCAGGGTGTCCCGGGGACCTACACATAAGATGTATTTCTACACTAGGCTTTGGAAAGATATGATAATAATAATAATGGATATGTCCCATAAATTCATAGTTGTGATATGTTCTAGGTGGTTTCATACAATCATAAATGATATTAGAAAAGGAACCTCATTAGAAACATCCCTAACTACTTATGAAAATGAGGTAAGTTGACTGATCCCTTGGTCTGATTCTGATATATACCACCACTTTGGAAGTAGGTGTCCCTCTTCCACTTATTCCAATTATTAGAGTTGTCACTACTTCCCATGGGGATAAACATGCTCCATCCAAACAGTATATCAAGACATATCCCTTTCTTCCATAGTCATTATATTTACCATCTATGTATAGTCCATATTACAAAGGATGAAAATATTTGATAGAATTTTCAATTATAACCCCGAATAAAAAAAGGGTATCTTCATGGGTGTATTTGCAACTTCTTCTAGTGAAAATAGAACTAATTTCCTAAATTTTTCAACATAATCTATAATTGAGAGATTATATTGCTTAAAGATTATGAAATTGGTTATTCTATCCATCTGAAAGGCTTGATGATATAATTTATTATTAAAAAATTCTAAAAATTCCTCCCAAGTAATTCCTTTTAAAAATTAAACATGAATAGAAAACCCCCACCATTAGCATTCTTGATCCTTGATTATATATGTTTCTTTCTTGAATTTCTTCATGGAGGGTGTTCTAAGAAAAATGAAAATTTTTATCAACCTATTCAACAACACCTTTGATTATTCATGTTCTGAATCCACCTAAAATATTGGTGGATATTGTTTCTAAAACTAGAAAATTTGATTCACTAGTCATTTTTCACCATTCCAGTTTCCTTTTTCAATGAATTTAAATGACTGAAAGATACTATGAACAAGTTTTTGGTTCACTTATGGATATGATGAAAACATATTTTTTGTTTCCTATTTTCATTGAATCCTATTTTTTATTCCTAGTTATATTCTCTATATAAAATTAAACAACTACATTTAGATTGATTCACTATAAACTAAAGGCTTAAAAATCCCATGTTACCATATCTATATATATCACAATAACTCCTTTTAAAATCTTACAATTGTAATAATTTTAAATATTTTCTTATAAATAACAAAAATGAAGATGATCAATGCAGTAATAACGTGATGTTTCACCCCACATGCATGATATATATTATTCCTTAGATAAACCTATGAAAATCGGATGAAAAATCACATAGTGGTTTCTTAAAAAACTTTTGTACACAAAACTCCCTTATAACTTGATGTTTAAAAGAAAAAAGCTAGTTATTTAATTTTAAGTTATACATTTATGTTCTGGCATTTCCATTTCCTTACTACCATTCCAAAAGAGAATGATGGGATGACCAGGACTAATACCATTTGTAAAATCATGTCCCTCCTTTACATGGAAATTCACAAGGTTCCACTAACCAAAGGTTCCATCCCCAAGACACTAAATTATGGAAATAAACAATAAGGGATTAGGAAAATATTGGGAGATGATTTTACCATTATAAAGATAAAAAACATGTCAAAACTGGTCCCAAAGTACAACCATTATTAACACAATATAATACTGAAAATGGAAGAAATACAATTAATAACATGGAAAAAAGATGAAAAGACCCAAATATATATATACAGCATCCTCATAGGTATATATCAAAGCAGCCCGAAGTCTAACTCGACCTGTCCTGCCCATGGTTTCAAGGTGGATCACTATATAAGTATGATACATTTCTCTTTCCTGTTTCCAAATTGGTGACATCTTCAAATAAAATGATGTTACCAAGCAATGAGTGAGTGTAATCCCCTTAGTCATTCTTCAAAGACATCCAAACTCATGCCATATGAACAAGAATTGGTTAGATCATTTAATATAAAACAATTTAGAATAATTTTATACATAACCAATTAAATCTATAAGAAAATCCCATGGAAAAATAAAAAAACCCTTTAAACCATTTCTCATTATTTATAATACCCATTCCCAAGTTTCCATGCACACACGCACACACACACCCATGAATTCCAAGTGAGAGTTCTATACTCTTGAGTGTTTTCTCATCAATCTAATAACTTGTCACAAGGTTACCAATATCAGGGTTACCTAATGAAACATGCCCCATCCTGAGGTTCTTTTCAACAAATAAACTCACACAAACCATGTATAAAAAAATATATATTATAAAAAACCAATTATTTCTTGAATAAAATTCATCAAACAACTTGCATGCTTCAATAAAATAATATGATTTTAAATATATCATATCAGAATTATAAAAAAATAATGTTTTCTGAAGGCCATCAAATTTAACAAAAGTTATAAAGTCATAAAAAATTTGTATACTTTATAAATAACACAAGTTTGTCACAAAAAATTCAAGAAAACATTTAATGAAAACTAATCCTTTATATTTTAAAATAGTGAATATGGGAAGGATGTCACTTACCTCTCAAGAGATAGTGAAAATGAAGAAAAATACTTAGATATTGTATATTTTATCTCCCAACACATTCCATTCACTAGATACAACAATATCTCATAAATATTCTTATAAAAACATAGTTCTATCCATAAAAACATTATTTATATCTCTAATAAAAAGAATAAGAGAAAATATAGGAAGAACATGGAATAAAAAGAAACTACTAACAATTATCGATCTCTAATGCACTTTAATTCAACCAAAAGTTTCCCCAAAATAAATGGAATTTTCTCTAAAGTCTATGGAAGGAGATGAGTTAAAGATCCTAGAATATTAGGGGACTCATGAGGGTTAAAGGCCTTAATCCGAATTAAAACAAAAAAAATCAGGGTTCCAACTATACATCACATAGTTAGGTCACATGGTTTTAAAAACCATGTTCCAACTATTCACATGCTACTAGATGAGGTCCAGAGTATCATATGGGTAGGCCACATAGTTTGGAAAGCTGTACACTAATAGTATGGTTATTCTATCTCAATCCCAACACCTTTCATGGTTGGTTCGTACGGTTAGACAACACATGCACCAATCGTGTATCTCCCTCTATTTTCTATGACATAGTTTACCTTGGGAACTCATATACCAACAAAACATATACCAACTGTGCACCTTCCTAGTTACTCCCAACAAAACATTCATGGTTATCTAGAGGTTCTTAATGGTTTCTAGAAACTATTTTCAAATTCTCTACCCTTAAAAACACTCCCAAAACACTCCCAAAATGATCAAAAACCTCTCAGGACCTCCTCAAACTTAACACAATTTTTATATAAGCTCAAAATATATAATTAAAGGGTAATGTACCTACAAAAATGGGAACTAAAACATTTAAATTCATATGGGAATGAATTAGATATATAAGATTATCTTTTACAGTTTAAACTGAGAAGACATCCATTTATAATGAATGTTTTTATTCATAAATTAAATTTAATAGGAAATAAACAAAATATAAAAATTATAAATTCAGACAAAAGTTTAACAATTATTGAAATTTCATAAATAAATAAATAATAAATATTTTATAATTTATGGATACTTTTATGAACATTCAATAACATGTAACTATATTCATTTTATATTTGTATAAAAAAAACACTAAATATTTTATCATTTATAAGGAATACATATGAATTGATTTAAAATTTTAATATATAATATGTATGACATAATAAACTATTAATATTTTATGAAAATTTAATATTTTATGTAAACGTTTAAAAATAAATAAATATCATGCCAAACTTCCACACTGTTGCATCTCGCCTTTAGAAGTGGAGCTCTACTAGGTTTGGTAACTTTGACCGATGTATTAAGGAGGCGGAGAATCAATTAAAGAGACTACACTCATATCCTTGTTGTGACTATATCCTTAGAAACATCTATGTGGAAGAAAAAAATCATAATGTAGCTCTGAGGGAGAAAGAGAGTTTTTGGTTTATTCAGGCATGGGAGGCCCATATCAGAGATGGTGGTCAGAACACCAACTTTTTTCACCAACGAGTGTCTATGAGGAGAAGGAAGAATCATATTGCTCATCTGGAGGACCCCACTGGAAGAGTTGTGCATGACATAAATGGCATTCACTCCATTATCCTAAACTTTTTCAGCAGCCACTATTCAGCAGAAAGTATTAGCACTCCCTCATGCCTGATTGGATGCATCCCAAAGTTGGTAACATAAGACATGAACCGGTACCTAGAAATCAATTTTTCAGAGAAGGAAGTGCTTGGGGCCCTGCATCTTATTCACTCTACCAAGGCTCCGGGGCCTGATGGGTTTCATGTTCTATTCTTTAAACGCATTTGGCATATTGTGGGGCTTGATGTGGTGGCCCTAATGAAGGAGGTGTGGGATGGCAGAGCCTATCTTGAATCCCTGAATGAAACTCTTATTACTCTTATCCCCAAATCCCAGTGCCCTCATAAAATCTCGGTGTTTCGTCCAATCAGCCTATGTAATGTGATTTACAAAATTTTCTCCAAAATCATGGTGGCTCGACTGAGGAATTTTCTCCCGCTACTTGTCTCGGATAAAAAAAGTGCTTTCATTCCAAAGATATCTATTACGGAAAATGTTTCCATTACTTTTGAATTATTCCACTCTATGAAAACTCACTCCTCATCCAAGCATGGCACCATGGCAATGAAACTAGATATGATGAAAGCTTATGACAGAGTTGAATGTCCTTTCCTCGAACTTGTTCTATCTAGGTTGGGATTTTGGACGAAATGGATCTCTAATGTTATGAATTGTGTTACATTTGTCTCCTACAGAATCCATATTAATGGGGTCCCTTCAGCGAGCATTAATCCATCAAAAGTCTTGAGACAAGGAGACCCCCTGTCACCTTACCTCTTCATTCTGGTGGAATATGTCTTTTATCATCTCATCCTGAAGGCAGCCGATCAAGGTGTTATCCATGGTGCTACGGTATATAGAAATTCCCCTACCTCTCATCTCTTATTTGAAGATGACTGCCTCCTTTTCGCGCATGCTACCCTGCAAGAATGCCATGAAGTGCTGAATATCATCAATCTGTATGAAAAGGCCTCTGGTCAATGTCTCAATGCTTCGAAATCAGAGTTATCTTTTAGTAAAGGTGTCCTACAAGCTAAGAGATTGGATTTTCAGTGATTTTGTGGGTTTTCGCTGGTTGATAAGCATCCCAAGTACCTTGGCCTCCCGACCCTGGTGGGTAGGTTGAAGGAACAAGTTTTCGGCATGATTATGGATAGGGTGAATAATCTGATTTGTCTTTGATCTAGTAGGAAGATTTCCACGGAGGGAAAGGAAGTTCTTGTGAATTAAGTGGCCCAAGCAATCCCTTCTTATGCTATGTCGCTATTTAAATTCCCAGAAACTCTCATGGATCAAATCCACTCCCGGTTGGCCAATTTTTAGTGGGGCTCCCATGAGGGAAAACATAATTCCCATTGGATGTCTTGGGAGAAGCTATGTGTTTCAAAATTCTGTGGCGGCCTCGGCTTCTAAAATCTCAAATGGTTTAATGAGGCTCTTTTGGCGAAGCAAAGATGGATCCTTCTTTCCCACCCAAATTCCATGTTCTCAAAGGTGATACGAGCTAAGTACTTCCCTCATTCTGACTTCATGCATGCCAAGTTGGGGCCATGACCAAGTTTTTTGTGGATAATCATTTGGGGAGAAAATCCCTCATTGATTTGGGATGCGTGTGGAGAATTGACGATGGGCATAATATTAACATTTGGAATGATCCATGGCTGGCAGATGGCGTTAATAATAAGGTTTCCTCACTGGTTGTTCCTGGTTCCGAATATGCAAGGGTACGTGACCTGCTCGATGACTCTCTTGAGGAGTGGGATCGGGAGAATCTTTGTTGCTGGTTTTAAGAGGTGGATATTCAGCTCATCCTGAGTATCCCTCTCACACTAGAAATGGGTATTGACCAGATTTTCTAGACTGGTGAACATCATGGTAGATATTATGTTCGTTCAGGTTACAAATTGAGGGTCCAAGGATTGGCCCAGGGCTCTATCGATAATCGGTGGAAGTGCCTCTGGTCCCTCACCGCTCCCCCTAAGGTGAAATTTTTTTGTGGCAGTTTTGTGCTGGGGTTCTTCCAATCTGTGACTTTCTGGTGCAGTGACATTTGGAGGAGGATGACACTTGTCCCTTGTACCTCTATGAAGTGGAATCCCCTTTGCATGCAATTCTTTCCTGTAAGGAGGTGGAAGGGGTTCAGAAGGTTTGGAGGCCAGATTTTGGTATTTTCTTAGATCTTTCAATTGGGTTGGTCCCAAACCTTACCAAATGGGTGTCTTCTCTGGAACCAAGAGTGGTGGGGCTAATATGCACAATTTCTTGGTTGGTTTGGACTTGAAAGAATGAATGCATTTTCCCGATGAAGGTGACCCCTAATCACCTATGGGTGGATAGAGTTTTGGAGTGGATGAATGGTTGGAATAAAAGTGATGAGGGGCATCCTTTGAGCCACACTCGATGAGAGGCTCTTGTTTGGTCTCCCCCCTGAGGTTTTCTTTATGATTAATACAGATGCTGCTGTGTTTTCTCATTCAAGGGTCGGTATTGGACTCATTGCTCATAATAGTGTTGTCCAGATTGTGAAATCTCAGTGTAGGGTGGTGCCTAACTCATGGAGCCCTGTGGTGGCTGAGGCCTCAGCCATCCTCCAGGGGATTCTTTTTTCCCGTTCAAAATGTTGGCCCAAGATTCTGGTGGAATCTGACTGCCTCGATGTGGTGAACGCGCTTTCAACAAAAGATGAGGATTCCCATCCTTATGGCCTCATCTTGAGAAAGATCTGGTCCCTGACCGATGGATTCAAGGCAGGCAAATTTTATTTTATCAAAAGATATGGTAATTCAAGAGCCCGTCATTTGGATCGTTTTGGGACATTTTGGGGTGATCATTGTTGGGTGAACTCATTCCATGATTGGATTTGTAATCCTGGTTTCTATGATCAGTAATTTATCTTTTCCTTCAAAAAAATTATTCAAAACAAAAAAAAAGTCTTTTCAGAATATGTTATATATGTTCAAAATAAATCCCTTCTATATGACCATTTCAAATCATTTTTTTTCAAACTTTTATAAAATAATATAAACTCTTTTATATTTATCCTTATTTTAGAATTTGTAAACACTTTATAAGTTAATAAACAATTTAAATTCCTTATAAACACATATTTAATCCACTAAAATAATATTCCACACACCAGTGAAGGGTTTTTAATATTTTTAAGAAAAAAAAATTCTTTATAAAATATAAAACTGAATCATGTTTTATTATAGGAAAAACATAGGTCTCTTCATGTAATGATAATTTCCGAATGAAAAATTAAGTTCTTTCCTAGGAAAATATCATTCAACTAGATTCTTTAAAAGGCATACTTTTAAAAACATGAATAAGTTTCACTTAGTTATATCATGGTTTTTTTATTAAATCTCAGTCATGTATAATGAATGAAAAATTTTAGCTAAAAAACACAATTTAAAATTCATAATTAAAGATGCTATATTTTTATGTTAAATTTTCCATTATGTTTTCTTAAACCAATGTGTAGTTTTATATTTTCAAAAACCATGACCATTTTTCTTATAGTAACATTTTGTTTATGTACATCATAAAAAAACCATGACCATTTTTTATAAAACACATATAAAAATTTATATATTATTTGTCTATTTAGAAATGAAATCAGAATATAATATAAGTGAATTTGATACAATTTTTGGGTTTTTAGTGTAAATATTTTCCCATTCAAAACCACCAAAAAACCATCAAAACACATTTTCATCATGATTTTTGATTTTATTTGAATTTAATATAGTATAAATTTTGAATATAACTCCATTTCCATATGAAGTTTATATATCAAAGATATTTTACTTAATTTTGATAAAGATAATTAAAATAGTTTCAATAAAACCCTTACTCTTGGGTATACATAAGTTTTTTTTGAATCTCCCAATGCTTAGAAGGGATCCCGCATTTAGTGCAATCAGATAAAAATAATGTTATGTTGAAATAGGGAATGCGATATTAGATTTAAAGTGTTTCATTCTTCAATTTAAAAACACTCACATACACACTCATCCATCTATTTCAAAAACCATGAACTGGTTTATATTGTCCCCTAAAGATGTTCCATAATTTCCAAATGTTTCATAAACATTTAATGTTGAATAAATTTTTTCATAATTCTAGAACTCTTGTAATTCGTGACTCTTATTTATGCTTATTTTTTTATTTTTAAATAATTATTATGGATTTATAAAACTCCATAAAAATATTTACTTGATATTTCCACCAATCATGATTGATTTTAAAAAAATACTTCATCTATTGACATGTATTTTCTTATACCAAAATATATTTAATTTAAAAATCCATATCATGGTTTACAATGAAAAAAATAAAATTTGGTTAATAAAACTATACTACGGTTTAGATTACATGTATATTTATATCAAATAACCCATAAATGATGGAAATATATATAACATATCATAGAATAAAACCAACCCAAAAAAATAATGACATTTCATAATTGTATTTGTGAAAAGTTTCTCTCCAAAAATAATTTATATATTTTCATATCTATTTTACACCCATGAAATACTTATAATGTTCTATGAAGTATATACCCCTTAAGTTTCAAAAATCAATCCAATGAAATAATTAAGAGGGTAGAAATGATGTCTATTAATATATATAACAATGTATAATAAAGTAAAATAGTCACAAATATAATCATTAGTTCCTCTATGGAGGGTTACTATATTTCATGAAGTTTCACACATCTAATTCTTCATCATCACCACTTAAATATTCCCCCACTCATAGTTTACTCTACACATGGTCCTTAGTGGTGAAAAATCTCCCACAAAAGTCTCCTCTTACACCAACCTATATCTGTGGTCCTATTTTTTTTGATCTTGATGTTTTTGTTATGGTTGATTATACAACTATAATTGTGGTGGTTTTTTAAATTAATATAGTCCAACCATTTTCACATTTCTAGGCCCTTACTAACCACCATGATAAGAGGGAAATAAAATTTCTTGATGTTTATGATTTAAAAAATGATAAAATATAGATTATGAAGTCTTATAATATGTTCAAAATTACCATCTCTGTAGAATTGGGATAAGAATGTTTGTTATCATATATTCATATGTAACAAACTAAATTTACATTAAAAGTGAGGACTTATCTTCACTTTCCCATTTCATGATTTTTTTTATTATTTATATACTAAATTTAGTCATTTTGGGATAATGTTAAATTGATCAATTATTCCATGAATATATCATTTGAATAGGAAATTAGAGTAAATGGGATATGTTAACAATGTATCTCTTGAGAAAATGACTCTCAAAAAGATATTCCATCATATCCTTGTTTAGAAATTTTCTTGCGGAAATGTAGTAGATTCATAAACCAGGGTCTAGATTATAATTCACTAAAAATTACATGCCTTATGATAAATAACTAATAATATAACATAGATTTAAGAGTTGAAGATATAAATTATTTCCTCTAATAGTATTAAATATTATTTTGTGACACTTCAAAAACATGTTCATCACCATGGTAATAAATATAATACAATCTAGATTATATATGAAGTAATATAATGACCAATAGTATTTAATGATCATCCTTTTACCAAATTAGTTATAGGAGAATCTATAAATCCCTTTATAAAAACTATATTTACTATTTGAAAATAGATATATTTTTCATTGAAAGATTTTATTACTAAAACTCCAAGAACACAATCCTTTAAATCTATGTATATTTTATATCAATTTTTTGAACAAAAAAACTTAGAATCACACTAATAATATTATAATGGAACCATGCATATAAATATTGTAAATTTATATCTATAAACATGAGTAATAAACCTAAAGATTAAGGATATAAATTGGATATGAAATAAATACTAAATATACAATTTATTATAATAAAAAACTAAACATTTGCAACCATCCTAACATAATACTAGATAATTAATTATACAATAGATAAAAATATTTATTAAAATTAAAATTATTCACCCATTAATTAATCATAGGTGGTCAAATTCCTATGTATGAATTATAATGTATCTTTACATCCTTGGTTGGTTTCCCTAAACTATTTCATCCATTTTGTTCAAATAATTATGTTGACATTCTAAATGAATGTAATACTCGCATGTTATTTCTCTAAAACAATTCTTAAACCTCACTCTGATACCATTATTTTACCACCCAACCCTCTAAGATTCTTCTAGATCCTATTAAAATATGATAGTGAACACTAAAACCTACCTATATTTGGCCAAGAGTTATTTACTGACAGATAGGGTATGATAATCACTTTGTTGGAGAAATTTATGTTTTTTAAGAATCCACACTCCATTAGTAAATAATAGTTCCCAATTTTATAATGTAACTATATCAAATCATCAATAACCAAATACATATAAGATATATCACATAACCTGAATAAAATATGACAAATCCATATAGAAAATCAACTCTATGCTATTAAATCCCAACATACATGATATAAAAATAAACAAAATATAGAGTTTCCAACTCCAACTAACCACCACATTCTCCAAAATATTAATTCCAAACACCACATCTAACATGATCCCATAAATTGGATAAATTATATTTACATGTAATGGTAATTACACACTATACCAAGTATTTTTATCCTCCAAAATATCGTATGTCAATATGGAAGAAATAGATTAATGAATCAATGACTAAAATAAAAAATAGATAATAAAATTTATCCTAAAGTTAACTCTACATCTATCTTTCTCTCAATACAATCATTCCCTCTTGAAACATACAGGTACACAAACACACATACACACATAATATAAATCACATAATTATTAAACTTATTTATTAAAAAAGGCCATCTAACCCCCACCCCATCAAATTTATTACAACTAGTCCATTGATTATAATAATTTGGTAACACAAAATCATTGAGAGGGTAAAATATTTTATGAATGATAATACAACATCTTAGAGAGGTAAAGTGGTTAATAATCCAATTCAATGTAAATGTTGTGTTACACATGGAATCCATTATAAAATAGACAAGTATTCACACTTAGTTTAACTCAACTCATCAAAAATGTGTAATATGAAACTAATTCAGTAAAGAATTTTATTTCAAATCAATTTGACTGTTACAAAATGATAGATAAAGTTAAATTATTTATGGAATTTATTATATTTTAGATAAGTAAAGAACTTTTAAATTTTATTAATTATCTTATCATCAAAAAATTCCTTATTATTCATTTTCTTTAAATTAAAAAAATATTGAACACTCTATTAAGTTACCATATTAAGTCTTTATAATAATATAACTATTTATTATCCATAGAATAAAATATTGAATCACCAAAAAAAATAAAACATATGATTTTTTAATTATAAATAATAATTACCGCATTCTAATATGATAATATAATAATATGAATAATATTAATTATTCAATAAACCATTCACAATTATATTATATAATTCTAAAACATAACCCTTTCTATAATTAAATTAATGAATATATGTTAATATTATATTCATTATTAAAAAAATATAGATCATAAAATCATGATAAATCCACTATAATAATAAATAATAAAAATTCTTTCTCACCTACATCAAATGAGTCTTAAAAATCCACAAATCTAAAGTTTTAATCCAAATTCCTAAAGATCTAGTTTCATAGATTCGATGATTAATATGGTCTATGTTTTATCAAAGACAAACATAAATCAAGATGCAAATAATAAAAAACATAATTCATTTATTGTATTACACAGGGGAGAGAAAAAAGAATATGCAGAGTAAAAACACATAAAAATAGATACTGGGATTTAATATCTTTAATCCCATGTTTGATCTACAAAATTGAAGAATAAATTCAATTTTTATGATATGAAATCATTAAAATAATCCCAAAAACATATTATAATTAATACTAATCATTTTTGGGTGTCAAGGGAGGATATTGTGGGTTTTAGATGATTTTTCTATCAAATTGTGTCACTTTATGTTATATAAAATACCAGTTTTCATAGTTTGGTCAAACTAGGTAATTAAATTTCTATTTTATATGTAAAAAAATTCTAAAAATATTGGATTAGTGAAACCATAAACATAATATTAATCACAAATATGCATTAGTTACTGCCTCTAAATGTCATGACCCATCCCAAAGGGGCATGTAATATGACTCCCCAAGCCCACCTCTAATAGGCTAGGGTATGGAGACTAGTGTCGAGTAAGCATATCACTAACATGGGAGGCATTATACAATGTACTTGTACACATGCACACATATCCAAGCTTAAAAGATTTTTAAATGTAAAAAAAACTAAAAAAACCTTCTTTCATACATCTAAAATCCACCAGATAATACAAGAACACACCTCGGTTTGTTCGGTCTCACTAAGAACCATCGGGTCCAGGTCCATCTAAGACTCTTGAAGAACCTTTATGGCTAAATTTTTATAAACAATGTTTTTTGTATTTATTGATAGCTAACCTTTTTTGAATAATGTTTTTGATATTCAAGAATTAGACCTAGTCCATCGTAATGAGGTTTTTTTTCTTGGACATATGTTTCCGGACACAGGTTTTTGGGCTGAGATGCACCAGACAAAGAATAAGTTAAGAAGATAAAGTTACTAATAATACACTTTATCGTATTCAGGTATATCAGCATGAATTTGAAAATCATCAAATTCAAAATAATCATAGGAAAAAATTATTATTTTTTAGGGGATTATTTTTTTATAATTAGGGAAAGAATGAAGTCATTGAGTAAGAATGATTGAGAACTTTGCAGTTAGAAATTTTTCATACATTCTAAAAATAAATAAAAAAATGCTTTTCAAGTTAATAAATTCTGTCAAATCATGAAAACACTTAAGATAAATTATTTTCAAGAAATGGTGGAATGTTTTGAATAATTTCATAGTTGCAAATTGAGAATTCCATTATAATGGGAATTAAATATTAATGATAGGGGGAAGGAAGAGGTGCTGCTAAGCCTAAGGAAGAAATTAATTTTACTGAGATTTTTTGTATTGAGATTTTCATACTGGGAAAATCGTACAATGATTTTTCATACTCATATTTCTGTACTGATATTTTTGTATTGGGGAAATCATATTGATATTTTCATACTCATATTTTCATACACAGATTTTTTTGCTAAGATTTTTGTATAGGGAAAATCATGTTGATATTTTCATATTCATATTTTCATGAATGGAAATTCATACTTGTAAATTTTTCATGGATTTTCATACTGATTAAATCATAAAAAAGTATTGATAAAGAAGAGTTCATACTAAATAAGAAACAAAAATCGTAATGAGATGATTGTGAATAAGTATCAAAAATAAAATTTCATATGTTTTATGAATAACTGAAGTGTTCAAAATTGAATTTCAATTCTGTGTAAATCTTAATGAAATCGAAGGAGGTTTAAAGAATTCAAAGTTGAAGTTTTAAATGTGATATATTTTCAAATATTTTTATAATTGAGGAAGTGAGGAAATTTTTTATGTTTCCCTCCATTTCTTATGAGTCACCTATAAATAATTCCATAGAAATTTTTTTCATTGTCACACATTAACACACACAAAAAAGGAGGACCACTGGAGAATTTGAAGTGAATGTCACCATCTAATTGAAGAAGGATTATATTGATAATTCTAGTAGAGTTTGAGTTTTTTTATTGAGAGTGATTTCATCATATTAAGAAAATAGGTTCCAATATTATCATATTTAAAATATTATATCTAGAATTATCTTATTCAAACAATTATATCCAACATTATCATATTCAGAAAATATGATCTAACATTATCATATTCAAAAAATTGGATCCAATATTATCATATTCAGAAAATCAGATCCAGTTTCATTATTTTGAGAAAATAAAATCTTGCATCATCATTTTGAAGGAATTAGATTCATCATCATTGTATTGAGAAAATTAGATATCGAATTACCATATTGAGAAAATCATATCCATCCAAATCAGACTGAGGATTCCAAATTAGAAATTATTAAGTAGATTCAACGATGTCTTTATTTTTTTGTTTGGATCAATTTTTTATAAGAAAACATTGTAAATTTACAAGATTCAGTAAAATAATTCCAATCGGGAGATAAAAGGTATCTAATGGGAGTTGGAACTAGTTTTATGCACTTCTTCTTAATTGTGGATTTCCATAAACGCAAGGGATTTTCTATGGAAAATATGTAGGTTCTCACACTAAGGCTGAACCTTGTAAATCTTATGTTATTTACTTTATTTCCTACTATTTCATGCCTAAGTATTTTCTAAAACTTGATAAATATATAAATCATAACAGGTTATAGGCATTATATTTTGAATTTAATTAAAACTTATAAATGTCAAAAACTAATTAAACCCTCCCCTTATTATTTTTTATTCTATCCTTTGGAACTTAAACTCTACAAAAAGGTCGATCATATTCACTAGAAACAACACGTACGGGAAACTACAGTGGAGGGCAAGTATAAAAATACATAGTAGTACAACCCAAAACCAAAAATCACACAAAAAAGAATACAATATATTATATATAGTTAAATGTATACAACACATATAACAATAATATCTAGATATATTAAACAAAGAATCACCATATAAAGGTAAGTCCCAACTATAATGCCATCCTAGAATTATATCTTGAAATTTTTACATAGCACTCATCTAGGATAACACACTCTTGAGTTTGATAATAATAACAAAGTCCATATAAGAGATTATCCCCATCAGGTCTCACTATTAGAAGTACACACTAGAAGGATGAGAAGATATGATAAATAGATGATGATCACTCCCAAGGCCATGGGGTATACCAAAAACTCAATCTATATTGACCCACTAAGTAAAGGATTGACACCCACATAGTGTTAGTCAAGATGATACAAAGAACTCCATATATGGAATGAATATGAATAGAGTATCTCACTCTGGGCCTCAAGGAAGGATTCTTATAACTCTATCTAAGAAGTCCTACTGAAAGAATCACTATCCTAGGAGTATGAGGTCATTCCATACTAACCCTCAGGGAATGGATATGGGGAATGAACCCTAACAAAACTTGTCCAAGATATGGAGTAAAAGAGATCTAAAGTAAAATTTAAGGAGTAAACAGTGTGTAGTTGGGTTACACATTGAGTCCCTTCGACCTCGGGTCCTTCCTAGGTAAAACGGACCATTTCTTTACCTGCGTATAAGTACATGGTGTGCTACTCCCCATGTAAATATTTTCAAGTACTAGTACATGACTTATCCCATGAAATCTCTATTCAGGTCATGCCCTTGTGGGAGTACATGAGGTGCCCATGAATATGTACTCTATCCCATGTGTGTGTTCCCTATGAGTTACACAACGAGCCATGAGAGAGAGGCCACACACTTGGTGATAGTGTCACATGTTTTGAGATACTTATCTCATACTTGAAATAATATTCAACACTAAGGGGGACCCACACAGTGTGTGGCTTCACAATACATGGAATGTAGTGTGAAATTTTATAAAATATCAAATCTAGATTTTGTGCATCTTCTCGGGTGGTTTATCCACCAATCCAACTATGCCTCTCCCAACCAATTGAGGAACTAATTCGTCCAAGAATTTACATTAATAAAAAACCCATTCTAGCCATCAAATATATATAGAAAATACCATCAAACTCTGTACTTAGTTGAAAAATAATGAACAAAAAGTAAAGTATCTAAAACCATCAGATAAGTCGCCACTTCTATCATTTCCCCACCTTCATGTCATGATAATCTCATATCTATAATATTGGATCATTATTCCATGAAACAAGTGAAAAATAATCCATTCATTGCATTATATCAACCAACGGGATAAATTAATGATTCCCAATTATGAATGAAGAATCAAAGGAGAAAATAAAAAAAAATAGGAAAAATAATTGGTCTATTTTTGTGTAGACATTGGTTTGTTTTCATTTGAATTATGAAGGAAGATAAAAAAATTAATCATAAATAATTTATCCGTAAATAATCCCACAATAGATCCCATATCGCAAAAGACTGATCAGTGGGTCAGTATGTCAGTTGATTTATTAGTTTTTATTCATAGAATTTAAGAACTAGGAAAGAAACCAAATCAATAATTTCCTACCTATAGATATATTTAACATTGATGAAGAACTCTACAACATCATTGTTTTTGTGTGATCCTGAATCTTGTTGAATTTGGAACACTAATCCATGATTTGGAAGAAGTTTGTTTTTAGAGAGACCCTATAAATCTATATTCAATGGCTCAAGTGTTATGAAAAAAAACCCTATAATTACATTATATTAATCTAATTAAAAACTATCGAGTCTCTGAGTCAATAAAATAAAATAAAAATTTTTAATTAATTATTTTATTCATTTTTTTTCTTACGATGACTTTCCTATAAGCCCCCCACACCGATCAAGTTTTTGTTTCACCTAGGGAAAAACCTGTTTTTAGAACTCAATGGTACCCTCATATTTCTGATATGGTCCCCTATTTAGAATTTATTCCAATTTTTCTAGAAAATAATGCACATGTGATATTTAAAATATTAAATATATTACAAACATTTATTTCGAGAACACCGGGATTTTGAGTCGCACACCGTCTTAATTCATGGTCTCAAAAATAATCTATAAAATATCCCAAAATGTTGCATGGAAAATATGATTCATTCCATTATACCCACCTTGGGACTTTACATCATGAAAATCCAAAATACTTGATACACAAAGTGATGTGCGTAAGGAGCACGAATATGAGCCTTCTGCTCCCATTCACAATCCTATAGATTCTTGTGTTGCCACTAGACATGCACTAATGGAATCACTCACCATAGAAGGATCCTATTATACCAATACTCATTCATTATAGGGTAATTATTAAAGGTATCTTCATCCTTTATGTAAAACTCTCCCTAGTTAATAATGTGTGATAGGTTATGCACGTACCTACTGATCTGGGATACGTGGAAGACATCGTGTACCTAGTCTAACTACGGTGGCAGAGCTATGTAGTACACTACCTCACCAAATCTACATAGTATCTAAAAATGTACTGTGAATCTTGGAGATAGTTTTCTGCCCCGGCCAAATCATCATAATCCAGAACGAGATGAAATCCATAGGATCACATGGTATCCCTCCTTGAAATACAAAGGCCTCCATCATCTACCCACATAAGACGTCTGATGGATATGTGTTGTTTTCATCCAGTCCTGGATAATATGCACCTTCTCGATAGTTTCTCACACCACCTCTGGCCCCATAAGCGATAACTCTCCCAAGATAGTCTAGAAAATTGGTGACCTACAGGGTATCCCATTAACAGCCTCAAATGGAATCATACCAATGGTATAATGGTACCTACTATTGTTCGTAAACTCCACCATTGGTAGGTGATTCTACCAACTATGAAAAAAATCCTAAAATGAAATCCCACTATATTTCCAACAAAACCTAAATGGTGTTCCCTATCAATCCATTAGTTTGGGGGTGAAACATTATGCCCAAGAATACCTAAGTCCTGAAAGACTCATGATATTGATTACATAACAGAGATATGAAGCAATAATCATAGTCATAAATGATATTCGATGGAAATCCATGGAGTCAGTCTATCTCTTGAATGTATAGGCATCTCAATCTCTCTAGTAAACTCTTCTCCTGAATATCATTGATGTGGGACGACTTTGTTAATCGGTCTATGATCACCCAGATGGAATCGTGGACCTTGTACATATTTGGTAAAACTATCATAAAGTCCATAGATATCATGTACCAATTCCATTCTAGCACCTTAATGGGAAGATATAAAGCCTCTGGAACTAGGTTTTCAAAATTCACATCCTGAAAAGGAAGGCATCGAAAGACAAACTTTGCAACAACCTTCGTTATCCATGGCCTCCAAAACTAATATCTTAGGTCCTTGTATATCTTTTTCACACGTAGATGGACCAACAATGGATATGTATGAAGCTCTCTAATAAGATACTCCTATAAAATAACTAGTACCATTAGGCATCCTCTGAAAAAAATGACATGCTCACCACCTTCAGAAAATCCATCAGGATAATGTTAGGTGAATATATATGTACGTTGGGTCTCACAGTTGACATCCCCAAGTTGTGCCTCTCTGAATTTCTGTAAGAGTGGAGGGAAAACAACCATCATCTAAAGGTAACAATCTTTATATCCATCCAAAAAGGATAATTGAAATGAGGATAAAGACTATGATGTCGCGGTCATTAACTAGGAATAGGATATCTTTCTTAGAGCGTATACTACCGTGTTCCCCTTCCCAGATGTATATAAAATCTTGAAGTCATAATCCTGGAAAAATTATATCCATATCCTTTATCACAAGTTAATATCCCTATGATAGAATATATATTTTAGAGTCTTGTGATCAAAATAGATTATAAACTACTCACCCATAGGTCGTTCCACCACATCTGTATGGTGAAGACTACCACTGCTAACTCTATATTGTGGGCCATGTAGTTCATCTCATGTGGTCTAAACTGATGTGAACCCTAGTTAATCACCTCTTGAATCTACATCAGAACAAAACCAAACCCATTTCCTGATTCATCACAAAACAATACATACTCTACACAATCCTATATAAATATCATGTTGTGAGTTCTCATCAATTTCAGCCTCAGGTACTAAAAATACTACTGGAAGCTCCTTATCCATACAAAAAGTTTCACCTTTTAGGTCAAATATTTCATGGGTGATGATATCATGGTGAAATAAGGTATGAACCTTTGGTAATATCCTACCAACCCAAGAATGTTTCACAAATCTTTCTCACTCTTGGGTGGATCCCAAGAAAATACTAAATCATCCTTGGTCGTGCCCACATCCACTCCATCTTCTGAGATAACATGTCCTAGAACGTGGACCTCCTCTATCAAGAATTAAAGGTACAATACATTTACAAAAAGTTGATTCTCTTAGAGTACATCTAGAACCATCCACAAGTTTCTAGCATGCTCATCCTCCGAAGATGAGTACACTAGGATATCATCAATGAAGACTACAATAAACTTGTATAATAAAGGATAAAAGATCGTATTTATAAGTCCCATGAACACAGCTAGAGAATTTTTCATGAAAAAGGGAAGTTCCAAGTACTCATAGAGACCATAGCAACATGAGAATGTTTTATATGGTATATTATCATATTTTACTCAAACTTGGTGACATATTAACCTGAGTTAAATCTTAAATAATCATCATGCCTCACCGAAATGATCATATAGAGAATAGATCCTTGATAGTGGATACTTTCTCTTCACGGTCACATGGTTAAAGTGTCATTAGTCCACACATATACCCCAAGCTCCTGTCCACCTTCTTAGTAAATGAAATTTGGGCTACCCATGGTGAAACACTGGGTCTAACAAAGTCCTTCCTCTATAAGTAATCCAAATTCAGCATTATATTGTGATTCTCGGTGGGATACATCCGATATTATGGCACAGATATTGGTTTCATATCTAGGTGTAGATCAATGCTAAAGTCTCCCTCTCAACAGGGGGAAAACCCTACAAATTATTAAGTAATAATTCAAAGAACTCTTCCACCATTGTAGTAAACTGGAATCTCATAACATCTTCTAAACCAAGATTTAATATAGCTAATTGATGAGTAATCAGATACACCATCCTACATAGGATTCCATCATGTGCCTCCTGGTTTTTCTTTTCATTGATAAAGGAGAACCTTTTTCCTTTATTGTCGACACACCACATCCTCCTCCTGAAATAGCCAAGTTTTTCATGAACTTTAGATAACAAATCCATACCTAATATTATGTTCTAATGCCTCATCACTACCAAAATGAGATCCCAATAGAAACTCTCACCTCCAAGAGTTAGGTTACACTAAATTCATAAGTGTTTTATCACTAAGTCATCTCTAGTAAGAGTCTCCATGTTCAAGGGTCAATATAAGGCCTCAATCAGAATCAATTAGCCCCCAAAAAGATATCTATAAAGAAATGAATGAAAAAAACTATTTATTTCAGTAATAAATCTATGTTAGAAAATACATTGACTATACATCGTATCATTAACAGATCCTCTAGGTTGTAAACCTTGACCACCTGTTGATATCCCTACCCCTACCCTCCACCTCCCTGAGCCTGATGTGGACCACCTATGGATGGTGGAGGTAACAAGACAAAATATCTACCACCTACAACTACCCTTCCAGATACTTCGACACATCCGCCCCCATGAAAACCTGCCTCCACCTTCCACTACCTTTGTATCCCATCCATTGTCTCCCTATTAGCTGTATGATGGGATGGACAATCTCATGAAATATGTCTCTACTAGGACATGAGTAGCACCACATCTCCCTAGGTTGAATGGAACCATATTGAGATACATAAACCAAAGAACATCTATCCATGGACCTCCTCCTAGAACATATCATATGCCAAATTCCCTAAGAATGATGTAGGATAACTGCTGCCGAGCTCTCTTGTCCTTCTTGAACACCACTGGAAACCACTGGCTGCGTCTACTAAGCCAATAAACTCTCAACCTAGAAAGATCACTTTATCACCCCAACATAGGTAGAAAGGTATAGAGGGATAACAATAGCTCATATGTCTCTTTTCAGTCCTCACTATAAGTTTTGAGATATGAAGAACTTGTCATGAACCATATCCATAGAGTACCTAGAAAGGTTGGTAAACCTCAAAGAATAATCAAATACTATCACGTTGACCAATTGGAGATAACAAATCTCCTAGATACATGCATCCCATAGCATAGATAGATAGAATTACTCTCTAAATAGATTCTTAAACTTTGACCATGATACTGTCACCTCATCATATGACCAGGTCACCAAACCACACCATCATCCTGCTGAGCCATGAAGAAGGATCATTACCAGGATCACCATATGATCTGATGGTATCTTGAATAGATTGAAAACTCAATTCACTACCTCTATCCAGTCCGCAACCACCTTTGGGTTATGATCAACTCAGAACTTGTGGGCTCTATATCACTGAAATTTGTGACGTTCACTCAGTCATCACACCATATCTGTTGGTACTACGTGTACTGTGTGATTCTCTATAGGTGGTTATATATATGGTGCATCAACTATAGGAAAAATATTTGGAACTGATCCCTATATTAAATACTCATTACTAATGGGATAATCCTCATAATCCTTATTCTAAACCCTTTCTAGTATACACTGTAGAGTTATCTTATAAGAAAAAAATATATACCACTATCAAAGAGTATATCTAGATAACTAACTCAAGAAGTAAATAGAAACCAATCACCATTCTATTATGATACATGCACCCTTTTTTCCCGTAAAACCAATGTTCTCATGTATTGAGTCAAAAATCAGGTGATTAGAGTCATGGTTTATAGATACGTTGTCCACAACACCAACACTAGAGTCAGTGGCCTAAAATCATAACTTGAACCACTTTACACTATTTCCCCAAACCATCCACATAGACTTCGATCCTAAGGTAGAACCATCTACTCTGATAAAAATTTGTCAGGAAATGGCCCAAAGGGGACCTTTCCATGAACCCCAATCCCAACTTCAACATGCCAAGGGCTAAGTACTAGTGTTGGGTAGGCATATCACTAACATGGAAGGCCTTAGCCTAAGTACCTATACACACACACTCATCTCGAAGCCCATTCAATGATGAAATGTAAAAACAACTGAACAACCATGAATGAATACATATAAATCCCATATCCAGAGTACAATAGGAAGTAAAGGAAATTAAATAGGGAAAAATATAATCCCACCATAAGGCGTCTGAAAATAAGTCCACCCTATAAATAAAGATTCGAGATAATGTCCAGATAATGTTGTAACCTACATTTTTTTGTCCAGTATCACTATGCATCATCTGGTCCTAGTCCCTATAAGACTCTGTCAAAAGGTTAATTGTCTACAAAATACATGACACGCATTGGAAAAACCTATGTTGGGCGCTTTTAACTATACCCATTAGTACACCCTAAGACCACAAAGCATACAAAAAAAGAATATAGCCATCTCCACACTGGTATATGTCTATAGAAAATATAATAAGAATGTTCAGATATTCTCAACAAAGATACACAGTATAAATGTAAGTCACAACCATAATTTAAGCCTAGGATTCTAGCTCGATGTCTCTACATAAAAATCATCCAGGATTACACATTCTTGAGTCTTATAACACTAATAAAGTCTATATGAGAGGTAATTCTCATCATGCCTCACCATTATATGTACACATTGGAAGTCTAAAGTGATAGGATACACAGATTAGGATCACTCCCAAGAAAATGGGTTATACTAACAACTTAATCTGACTTAAATCCCTAAGTAGAGGATCAACACCCTTGTGGTGTTGGCCATGGAGATACCAAGAACTCCACCTATGGAATGAATATGAATAGAGGATATCACTCTGGGCCTCACAGAATGATTCAAACAACTCTTTATAAGAAGTACTACAGAAGGGTTTACTATCTTAGAAGTAAGAGGAGATTCCATACTAAACCTTGGGGAATGGATATGGGGAATTTACCCAAATGAAACTTTTCCATGATAAAGAAGAAAAGAGATCCAATCCAACATTTATGTAATTCACGATGTATAGTAGGGTTAAGCATAGTGTCCCTTAAACCCTAGGTCATTCCCATGTAAAATTTTTGTTGTCCATGTCCTTGTAGAAGTAAAAAATGTGCTACTATTTGTTTACTTCTTCTCGTGTACTCGTACACGGATTAGCCCATGGACTTTCATATCTAGGACATGTCCGTGTGGGAGTAAATGGAGTGATTGTTCCCATGTACTCCATTCCGTGTCTATGTACCATCCCAGGTTCAAGACAAGCCATCAGGGAGAGGTTACATGTCATGTTATAGGGTCACACACCTTGGTATACTTATCTTCTTCGCAAAACCATAGTGTCTATTGAGGGGGGACACACAACCTATGGATATATGTGACATGACATGTAGTGTGGTAATTTCTAGTATCAAAAATATGGATTTTTCACATCTTATATGGTGCTCTATCCACCTATCCAGCTACACCTTACCCATCGAACTAAGGAACTAAGTCAGACGAGCCTCACTATCAATTGAAATCCCATTCTAGCCATAAAAACATTTAGAAAACACCATTGAACACTATTCATTGTTGTATTCCATATATCAAAAAATAGTGTATCCAAAAAATTCTGATATGTCACCCTTCTATCATAACACCTCCATCATATCATTCCAATCTTGGATTTATAATATCAGATCATTGTGCTATGAAATGGGTGCATAATGATCGATTCATCGGGATATGTTGAACCACATTCCAAACAACGGATACCCGGGATGAATAGAGATTTCAGGGGAGAACAATCAAGAAGAACATACCACAATCGATTCTCATGTTAAAATAAATTCATTATGGTTTGAATTCCAAATTAAGAGACATTAATTTAATCAAAAATAAATTATCACAAAATAATCCTACAATAGATCCCATCCCACAAATGACTGATCCACAGATCAATATATTAGTCTATTTATTCTTTTCCATTATAGAAAGTAAGATTTAGGAAAGAAACTAAATAAAAAACATCTAAACTAGTGATTGATAGATCTCAGATTAAGAATTATCCTATATTTTTTTGTTGGTGAGATCCAAAATCTCGTTGCATATCAATCGTTGATCCATGATCTGGAAGAAGTTCGTCTAAGAGAGATCCTCCAACACTCCATCCAATGAATCCATGATTATACAACTATTCCTGGAATTCCATCATAATAGTCTATATAAATACACACCAGTCACTACATCAATGTGATAAAATAAAATAATTCAAATAATTATTTTATTTATTTCAATACCCATGGTTTTTTTTACAAATTCCCTGTGTTGACCAGGGTTATATTGAACATAGGGTAAAACTTGTTTTTTGAAGTCAATGATGACCTTGTATTTCTAATCCAGACCCTCATTTTGATGTTATTACATTTTTTAAGAAAAAATGCTTGTGCATGCTATTTAATATATTTCAAACATTTATTCCAAGAATTCATGTCCATGTAATCACATATCGTCTTAGAACCTAGTCTAAAAAATAATTCATACAATATTAAAAAATAATACGTAGAAAATATTTGTCATTACACTAAATTTGAAAATGGGTGGTTAACGAAAAGTTTTTCCAAATAATACATCATGTTAAAATAATTATGGAATTTTTTTAACAAAAATAATAAATAATTCAATATAAATAATAAAAATAGGAGAAAAATAAATAAGAAGATGATGAAGACCCAAGTATTTACATGGTTTAGAAAACATCTGTACATAAATTTAGTGGTGTACTAATTTTTTTTTATTTTTAGAGCATAATTATAGTTCATATACATAATATATAGAAACCGTTGGTCAAAATGAGATCATCAAGAAAGACAGTGCTATAGTAACCAACATTTACATTATACCCAAATTCATATAATAGTTCACATCATTGTATTACCTATGATAGTATAGTATATATTGTTATAATACCCAATTTCAATGTCACTAATCATATTTTCAACAATTTTAAAACATTATATATTGCCTAAAATCCCATACAAGAAGATATATTTATACAATTTATTGGATTGGTGTTTTGTACGAACCTCTAACAAATGACCGAACTTCATCCAATGGATCAACATCCACCTTTCCAATAATCTTTTATATAGATATTGATCCTACAACATACCACCCCCTATACTCCCAATGTTTTATTCCTAATAATATCTCTCAAAGTTCAATAATATTTTGACTCATATAGTGGAGATGCATCATCTTCTTAATCACCATCAAATTTATTAAAAAAAAATTTGGGTTATTGGACTATAATTCAATGTCAACAACCTATAATTTAATAAGACTCTAATAAAGTGGTACTTCAACTAAATATGATTCATCCTAGTATGAAACAATAGGTTATATGTATGATGAATCACACTATTAGGGTCATAATGTAATAGATTCTGTTCTCTATTTCTTTCGAAATTATATAATAAGTTATTATATAAATTTTTATCTTTACTAGATTCTTTTTTGACAATATATTTTTATTATTTCTTAAATACTCCCACCACATTCTATAACTAAGATACATAATTTATCATATTTTCTCTATAAATAAAAAAATTACTTATGACACTCCTACTATTTTCATCACCTTATAGATTAACATAAATTTTCCCCTATAATGAATTTCCTTTCCCAAAGAACAAATATGATTCGTTTCTTCCCTTTTATTTTATTAGTATTCAATTTACATATTTCCAATTTTTTCCTAATTGGAAATTTACCTTCTAACAACTCACACTCCATGATTAATTTCTAAAAAAATTTATACCATTTAATATTTAAATATTCTTACCATTTATATATAATGATCAATTTTCATATACTCAAACACTTCTTATATTATTATTTCATAATTTTTCAATAACATGAATTAGATTTCTAGGGGAAAAGAAACTAGCATATTCTAAAATACTAACCCCACTAAAAATAATTCTAATATAGTTCTACTGTGAAAAAATCAAGGTTCTATTTTTATGGAGTCCATTAATCTTTATTCCAAATCTCTTGTTACCTTCACCAATATCTTTCATCTTGAACTCCTCCTTAAGATTCCCTTTATGTTTATCCACCCTTTTCTAATATAATCCAATATTATCATGTCATATAAATATATGAATGGTATAATATTACCATTAAAAATAATACTTTATATATCATTATTAACCCATTACACATCATTGTTTTATATTATTAGTCATAAAAAAATAAAACTTCATCTTCCACTTCATGGTTTCCTACTTCAAACAATATTTTTTAATTATATATATTAGTATTATTTATCTTGAATTAATAAATCTATTTGTATACTCTATATATATGTACTTATGTCAATATCCAAGAAGGAAATAATCCTTCACATTAAGATACATTGTACAAAAATACTCTAATAAAACAATGCTAAGAACCACTAAAATAGTTATGAGCTTCACTACAAGTCAAGAATTTTTAGTGACATCCACTCCTTCCTTCTATTGAAATCCAATCAGTAGTATTATTTCCATGTATATCCTCATACCATCATAATCTTACATGAATATATATAATGTTATTTTTTTCAATGTTTACTTTACTTATAGAAATAGAAGTATTCCCTAGGTATTATTATCATATAAAAAATGTCATCCTTTATAGAAAACTCACACTAGTTTGATTCTTCCAACTTCATTAATTATTCAAATAATTATATCTATTCATATTCAATTAAAAAAATAGTATAAGGTTGATGGATACCTCACCATTGGTCATATAACACTAGTTTATCTCCTTAACTCTACTTTATGAGTAGACCTTAATGGTTATATTTTCACATTCTTTTAAAAAATATCGAGCTAAAATTGTTCATGAAACCATAATTCGGTATTCCTACCATAAATTTCTACTACATGAAAATCCTTTTACATGGAATATCCAATAATTATCATTTCATGTCTTCTGATGATATTTTTATTCTCATCATCTAAGAAGGGATTTCCTAACACCTGATCTCTGTTCCTAATAAATAATCATGATCTGGACATACCATCAAGATTTTCCATTGCTTTGGTATATATATGTGAAAATTACAAACAATGAAAGACACATAAATGAGGCTCATACCAGCTATCCTAACTTTTTATCACCAGTGGGATGTTATTTAATTATTTTTGGAATAATAATATTGATGTGATACACTTCCATTTGTTTTTCCTCTACCCAAAAACTATTGTTTAACCCAGAGTATGAACACACACTCCTAAAATTTAAAATCAAAATCATATTCATTCACTCAGCCACAGTGACTATGGTGTACATAAAATATTATTATCCCTAAAATTAATTAGTATAACATAATTTCTTGAAAATTATACCATTATAATAACTTCTTTTGTAAGATTTGAAGTAGTTTTATGTTAATCCTGAATTATTCTCAATCAGAGTCTTCCACTTTAAAAACACATTAAAAACATAATATTTTTTCTTCAAAAGGTAAATATATACCTTCCATACTGAGGAATTGATAAATTTTGTATAATATACTGTCTATATAAGATAATGTACTACTATATTTACATATAATTAAACCCAACATTCGAGATTTTGTTATATTACCACTATTAATAAAAGAATCTTTTTTCTTCTTTCTAATGATATAATCATCACACCGAAGTTACCCCAAACTGTATAAATCTGGTAGAATTCAATATATTTCCAAGACCATTATCCCTTTCTCACTCATTTGGTTTAACCTATTATACCATATTTATAAATATTTGAAATAATATATTATTGAAATTATGTCCATGATATTATTGTTAATGTTGTTTAATGTTTCATTCTCTTCCACATGAGCTACGACCATCACCCCCTTGCTAATTTTCTAAGAAAACTTATGGAAATACATTTTTAATCTAGAATAATAAATCTTCCTAACTAAAATATAATTATTTTTCAACCTAAAAATATATCACATATAATTTAGAACAACTAAACTCCTACTATTATTTCAGATCCATGCATCTTCCTTTCCCTAAAATCTATAGTTCAATCATCAACATGATGTGCCTTGATAAAATTTCAAAACACTTCCATGAAATCCTTCTCTAATATAGAATATTAATATTTTACATAATACAAAATTTAAGTTTGTACGAGACTATCTATAATCATTACAAAAAAATTCTTCAATTCATTTAGAGAATTTATTTTTTTGAATTAGTTTAAGGTTCCATCCATTTATTCTAAACTTAACTCTTGGCATGTCCTTTATTTCAATAAATATATTAGGTTGGAACATGACACATCACCTCATACCAACTATCACAACTGAAAAAAAGACCTATTTCCAGAGTTCAAAATTGTGGCAATAGGCTCTAAAACCATGGCCATAGGATACGGCCACGGTTTTGGACAACCGTGGACACTATCACCATGGCTGTAGGTCCCATCCTATTGCCACAGTTTACACCGTGGAAATATCTACATGTGGCCATGGTTTTGAAAACTGTGGAAATAGGTCTTAAAAGATTCCACTGCGGTAGTTAACCTATGGCCACGGTTTAAACCATGGCTATATGAAGCTATTTCCACGGTTTTAACCATGGATATAAGAAGCTATTTCCAGGGTTTTAACCGTGGAAATAGCCTTGGTAAACTATGGAAATATCCTAAATGCAAAATGTCAATAGCAGGTTTTGATCCATGCACCTTTGGTCTATGAACCAGAGTACTTACCACTACACTAAGAGAAATTACCAATATATATATATATATATATATATATTAATATAAACCATGGGAATATCCTCAAAACCGTGGTGGTAGGTCTTCCCTCTTATATTTTGGATGGAAATTTTATTCCCACCAAAGCGTGGGAACCCTATTGCCACAGTTTTTCAAAACTGTGGCAATAGGCCATTGAAAAAAGTGGCATATAGCCACGGTTCTAAAACTGTGGCAATAGACATAGCCTATTTCCACAGTTCTGAAAACCATGTCCATAGGCCACAAAAAGAGTGGCTATAGTCACATATAGCCATGGTTTTAAAACCATGGCTATAGGTCCAGGATAGTAGCCTCATTTTCTATTTGTGTATTCCCCCTTGATTGAAATAATTTTATGTTATTATCCCACTGTATAAAAATTCATCTTTCTTCCATGTGCAGTGCTGAATAAGAGAATCTTCTCTCATATCCACTCCAAATTTCCTCAACATGAATAAAATAAAAAAACAATTTAACTTTGTTTTTTAATTTTATTGAGTACAACTCATTATTGTTACAACATCTTACCGATTTTCAGGTAATTAAAAAAATGTAGTGTGCATTCCTCATAAAGTAGTATAATTTCCACTAATTCAACTAACTTATGATGGTTTCCAATACCTTGATGTGGTCATGAGTAAGATTCCATAATATTATTTTCAAATTGAATAATCATAACATTAGGTAAAATTTATTGGACATAAATGCATTCTCATATATATTTTCGAGTGTTTTCAAAAACCAATCCATTATTGTAAGGCCCCAAACTTGCATTTTAGAATTTAGTACATAAAAATGATGTTTTTTTTGAAATACAATATAAACATAAAATTGAAAAATACATAGTATTTTATACATTCCAGGATATTTTATATCTACGTTTTTAGGGAATTAGGAAAAAATTACATTATTTCATAGAGGTACATAAATTATAAAATTCATTAACTATATTCACATGTGCTACCTCTTTATGTAATAAGCACCCATTTAATTTCTACAAAACCAGCGAATAATAATTCAATTTTTTTTGAGCATTAAATTAACCAATAATGGTTTTTAAAACATGTAGAAATCAAATAGAGTTTTTCAATTTAATATAATGTAAAATATGTTATAATGTTCAAAAAATATACTCCTTTATAGAAACCATGAGTACTTTTGAAAATAAACACATTAGAAAAATGGATAGAAACATAGAGAAACTTTGTAAAATTCATTTAATTCATTCATAAAATAGTAAAATTTATCATAAAAACTCATAAGCATTCATAAATAATTACCAAAGGAACCATGGATTATAAATTCATGGTTTACTCCCAATACAACATAACATGGTGGAGATGGTCCCATAATAGATTAGGTTTACTCCCTAATCCCATAGTGTGCTTAGGATAACCTCCCGCACATCATACATGATATCTTTTGAGATTTACAACATTAACCTATGCATTGGCCTGCTATCTGGGTGCATCCATCGTGTAAGATATAACGGGATAACCTGATGCTATTTGGGTGCAATCATCACATTATTGGAAAAAAATTTCATAAGGGTTTTGTTTACTACCTATACCCTACTATAATTCCTATAATATCGAGGTGTAATGATTTGGAATTAAATATATGATCCATTTTATTTTACATAACAAAAACCATGATGATTCTATAAAACATGGAGATTCAAAATTCATTTCATAAAAAATAATTACTTTTATATATATGTCAATATAAAAAAAAATTTAACATGAAATGATATATGTATTTATACAATTATATAAACATATATATAATAGTTTTATACCAAAAGATATATTGATTTATATACATTTATTTACTTATATGTTGATATTTGAATAAAAAATGATTACAAATTCATTCACAATTGTATAGATATCAAAAATTGAAATACTTTAATATTAAATGACACATGTATATAATATATATATATATATCAAAATTAAATTAGTTATACATAAATTGATATATATATATATATACACATTCATTTATATAAATTTATCTATTGAAACGAGAGTAAAAATAAGTTTTACATAAATTTATGTATATATATATATACATAGACCTATAAGTGTTGAATAAAAGTGTTTCATATGAAATGTAATATTATAAATGTATATATATATATATATACACATATACTTGTTTGAAAATAAAACCATTTTAACATAATCATAAATTTTGAAAAATCCACAACTTTTGTTGAATTTATAGAATCCTAATTAAGATTTATTTAAATATTAAAAATAATTTAATAAAAATAAATTCATACTTAGAAATAATTTTTAACATGATTTATTCATATATATATATATATATACTTGTATAAATATATTCTTAATTGAAATTTATTTATTAAAATGATAATTTTTAAAATTTAATGACATCCCCTGTATTTATAAAATCATAATTAAGATTCTCTAACTGTTCAAAATGATTTTATAAAAATAAATCTATATATTGAAATGTGTTTTACCATAAAAGGATGCATACAAACACACACAAAAACACACACAAACACAAACAAATTTGTAATACAAAAAATATTTTAAATGATACAAAATCCAGAGTTTTGAAATAAATAAATTTCAAAATTATATAGAAATTAAATTATATAAACTGTTGTAATAAAATAATCCCCATAAATAATGGAAATATGCATATAATGTTTTTTATAAAAAAACTCTTACCATTAAATACATAATCAAAATTATTTTTATCAATAAAAATAATACTGATGGAGAATTTTTAGTAAATTTTTTTAATAAAAAGGTTTAAAAAAATTACCTTATTAAGGATTTTAAAAAAATAACATAATTTTAATTTTAAATAATTAAAATTATAAACATTGAATATAAAACCGAGAAATAATGTGTAGAGTTCTTCCTATTCTTCTACATAGAATATTCTTTATCCCATAAGGTTTGGACTCTCTTCTCGTGAAACAACTCCCTCTGCACTACTCTATCTTACTCGCTTATCTTACACAATGTTAAAAAAATAGAATATTACCTAATCATATGGGAGTGATAGTTTAGGTATATTTTTTAATCACCATCTTATTTTTATAAATATATTTATATATATAATCAGATATAGTTGAAGAAATAATCTGAAGAAATGTGGTTCAGATGAATTTATTACTGAGAATATGTAAGGTCATATTGAGAATATATTTATTTATTATATAAAAATTGCTACAATTAGAAAAAATTAGATTAAATTGAAAACATAAAAAATAAAAAGGCATTATAATTAGTCAAATTCTACATTTACATTCAACTAAAATTTTCAAGCTTCTTTGTAAAGAATTAATGAAACTAGAAAAAATAAGACCAAAAAAATAAAAACAATAATTATTTGAAATTAATATAGGATATCCAAATAGATTGAGGAAGAAAAAAATTAAGAAACAAGATAAACCGGTAGACTGAAGCTGATGTTTAGATAAAGAAACACCTACCTGGATATACAGAAAATCAGAAAAACTGCATGAGGAATGGGATGAGATCTTAGTTCCTGCTTAACTTTTACCCCTTCCGCGCTCAAAACGTGCTCGGATCTGACATTTGACACTCACCGATAGCTGATCTCCTTTAACTAAGCTCAACTCCTCATTTGGTGGCTTATCCTTCTCACCTGAGTTTGAACCTCCTAAAGATGAATCCCTCCTCAGTACTCAGGCATCCAGAGCCCTCAGGTTATTGAATTCCAACTACTCTATATTTCTAACGAAGATACCTTTGTGCCTCTCGAAACCCTACTCCTCGACCTCCCCTCTTATGAAATCAAACCCCTTAGTTTAATTTCAACTTCTCGGATTTCTTTTTTTATATTTATTATTATAATAATAAAAAAAATTCTGTTATATTTCTTTTATTATGATATTCATATATCATATCACATTAATTTATAAATTAATTCAATTATAAGAAATTACCTTTAATTTAATAATTTCTTATATAAAATTTTTCAAATTATTTATTAATTTATATGAATTTAGGTTTTTAAAATTTTATATCATTTTTATTGAAAGTCCTAAATTATAAATATTATAATTTATTTATTTTTATGATGAACAAATTATTATTCCATTATTCAATAATTTAATAAAAAATTTATTATATGTTATATAATATTGATTAATGAAGAAAATGTAAGTTTTTAAAATTATTTGTTGTATTAAAACATATTTTACTTGTTTTTATTATAACATTTCATTTACTGTAATTATATATAATATATTTATAATTATTTCCCTCTCAGATAATCTAATGAAAACATATAATTTTACAATAAAATAAAACCAAAAAATTTCTATGAATGTATTCTTTAATGAAAATAACACCACATAAAAGATATTTTAAAATTAATTTAGAATTAAATATTATTTGTTGAAATTAATAATTTATTTTAAAATATTATAATATTTGAAAAAAATAAACTTTTAAAAAAAATAATTGAAATAAACTAATATTACTTATATGTTTTATTATATAAAAATAATTTTTAATCATAATAAAATTAGTTTTAATTAAAAACACATAGTTTATAAAATATCTTCAATAACTTAATTTATTTAAATTAGAAAATAATTCATTTATTAAACACTTTTTAATATTTTAAAATTTCTGGAATGTTAAATTCTCTCATCCTTAAATTAATTTCTTCCCCACAATTCATTCATCAGTCTTTAGAAAATTGGAAATTTCCATATTTATAATTATGAAAATAGAACAATTGGACAACTATATATTTAAGGGAACTTAATTAAATACAAGGTCAAAATAAAAAACTATTTCCTATATTTTCCTGAATTAAAAAAATATAATCTGCAATGTTGTCTAGACCATCGCTCTGATTCCAATTGTAAGGCCTCGAACCTGCACTTTCAGATTCAGTATATAAAAATACTGTGTGTTTTTTAAAAGGAAATAGAAAAATACATAGTATTTTTTCATTCTAATATCTTTTCTTTTCTAGGTCTTGCAGAATTAGAACAAACCATACATTATTTCAAAGCTGTACAAAATTTATTAAATTAATTAAAATTCTTCACATGTGTTACCTCCTTACGAAACAAGCACCAATTGAATTTATACTAAAACTATGAATAATATTTTAATAAATATGGTGAGCTTCAAATTTCCCAATAAGGGGTTTTAAAACATGTAGAAACCAAATAGGGTTTTTCAATTCAATATAATGTTAAATTTGTAATAAAGTTAAGAAATGTATACCATTATAGAAATCATGAGTACTTTTGATAGTAAACACCTTTTCTAAATGGAATTCAAGATATAGAATATTTGAAAAATTCATTTCATTCATTCATACAATAATAACATTTCTCTTGAAAACTCATAAGAATTCATAAATAATTACGAAATGAACCTTGGATCATAAAGAAAGCTTTTACTCTAATGGAAACATAATATGGTTTACAAAGTCCCATAATGAATTAGGTTTACTCTATAATCTCAAAGTGTGTTTAGGATAACCTCTAGCGCACCATATATAACATCTCATGAGATTTAAAACATCACCCAATTCATTAGGGTCCTATTTGTGTGTACCCATCGCGTAATTAATAACAAGATCACCTGGTGCTATCTCGGCAGACCCATCACATTGTTGGACAAAGTACCATAAGGGTTTGAGTTTACTCCCCTCCCCATTCTACATTAACGAAATATCGAGGTGCGATTCTTTGGAATTAAATAAATGGTAACTTATATTTTACATCATAAAAGCTATAAAGATCTTTAAAATAGTGATATTCAAAATCTATTTCATAAAATGGAATTACATGTATATATATTTCATGATACAAGTAGTTTTTCATGAAATGATATATATATTTATACACTTATATAAATATATATATATATATAATGATTTCACACAAAAAGATACATACATATATATATTGATATCATAATTACATCATAATTACATATTCATTCAAATTTGTATAGAAATCAAAAATAAAATAAAAATTATATAAAATGAAAAATGTATATATATAACATAAATATATATATCATAAATAAAACATTTAAAAAAATGATATATATACTTACATTTATATAATTTTGTATCTATTGAAAGAAGATAAAAAATAAGTTATTCCACAAATTATATATATATTTATAAATGCATAGATATATACATGTTTGAATAAAAGTGTTTCATATAAAATGTTATATTATATATAGATTTATACATATACTTTTATGAAAATAAAACTATTTTAACTTTAACATAATTTTTAAAATTCAATAAATTATATTGAATTTATATAAGCTAAATTAAGATTCATTAAATATTTAAAAAAACATTAAAAAAAATAAATTCATAAATATAAATGATTTTTAACAAGAATTATGCACACACACACACATACTTATAGAAATATTTTAATAATTGAAACATTTTTTATTAAAAAAATAATCTTGAAAATTTAATAACACCTATTTTATTTATAAAAGACTATTTAAGATTCTTTAAAAGGTCAAAATGATTATATAGAAAGAAATCCATAAACAAAAATGGATTTTAACAAGAAACTATGCATATATATATACACATATATACATATATTTGTAATGTAGAATATCTATTAGATGAATCACCTTACCATCAATGACATAATAAAAATTAATTTTATCAATATTAATAATACTGATAGATATTTTTTCATACAAAAATTTAATATAAATTTTAACAATATTTCCATTATTAAGGATTTTCTAAAAATATAATATCACAATTATAATTATGAAGAATTCAAATTATTAACATTGAAAATAAAACCCTTACATAATTTTCAGAAATCTTCATATTCTTCAATACAGACAAAGCTTTCTCATATAAGGTTTGGACTCTATTAACTTACAACAAATTGCTCTTTCCTACTTTATCTATCTCAATTCTCTTACACGTGGTTCGGTACTGACAATAGGTCATAATTGGAGGGATGTTCTGGTACAATTATATTTTATATTCATCATTATATATATATATATAATGGGATATAAATGAGTGAAGAATATGAAGAAATGTTTTTTAGATGAATTTCTTCCCAAGAAAGCATAATCTTAAATTAAGAATATATTTATTTTTTATTTAAATAATGATGAAACTAGTATAGTCAGAGGAACCAGAAAACTTTAAAAACACACTATATTTAATCTAATTCTATTTTTACATTCCACTAAATTTATCAATATTATTCATTAAGATTCAATGAAACTAGTGAAATTCAGACTGAAAACACTGAACAAAAGAATGATTTATAATGACCATAACCGGGATAGTTGAAAAGAATAAGAAATAAAGAAATCTAGAAACACGAAAAATAGGTTGAAAGAAAGAAAATATTATACAAACAAACACCTACATATGATATACCAAAAATCGGAAAAACATGATATAGAAGGTGTTGACGCTCCTTTCTGTCACAAAGTCTAATGACTGAAAAAGGAAAATACATTAGTCCAAAGTGATTCATCCTTTAAAGAAACATCAAAAATCGACAAAGGCATGAAGAATGATTTCTTCCCACTTGGGTCGTGCAAGTTTCATCATGGTCGCGCAAGTATACTTGTGCACCGCATAGTGGTGGTGCAATTTACTTGCGCGCCCTATTTGATTTTCGCCGAAGGTCTTCCCTGGCCTATAAATTCCCCTTGTGGGCCCCCCATTTCAGGACGGAAAAATCCAGAAACTCATATTTGAGCTCCCGGCACCCTAGTCTCTTCTCAAAGCCTTTTGAACACATATAAGGTAATTTCTTACCTAGAATGGAAGGTCTAAAGAGAGGTAACAAGCCCAAAGTGTTGAAATTCATCAACACATGCATGCCTATGTGTCTAACCCTTCAAGGAATTGAAGACACTTGTGCGCTGCCTTATCCCTCCAACAGAACTTGTGCGACACTCATTTAAAAGTCTTTAGGGATAACACTAAGGGATTGAGCCAAGCCTCACCCATGTTTTACCCTATGGGTTGACTGTCGTGCAAGTACATATCTTTTGCGCAGGTATACCTGCGCGACCAGGACCTGCGCGCTCAAACAGGACATGCGCGCCCAAACAGGACCCACGCGCCTACCTTCTTTTGGGTTACCCTTCTATCCATTCATCTCTTTTCTTCAAATCCACCTCTCCTCGTCAAGATTTAGCCTTCAGAATCCTTTTTAAATCCATTTATGGCATGATTCCTTTGTTGGCTTCTTTATCTGAAAGGAATTCTGTGGAAAACCTCTCAAAATCTAATGACATACATATCTTTATGTAATTATGGTCAAAGATTTCATTCATTAAACCTCATTCTTTAAGATAAGAAGATCTTTATCCTAGGCCTCCCTTTCAGGAGTAAGCCCCAGTCTTCAAATCCCCTATTCATGGGCCTCCTTCTCAGGAGTAAGTCCCAATCATAATTCCCTAACCCGGGCCTCCTTTTTAGGAGTAAGTCCCATTCCAAATTCCTTAATTTGGGCATCCTCCTTAGGAGTAAGCTCCAAGTTCCCAAATATGGGCATCCTCCTTAAGAGTAAGCCCCAAGTTCCCAAATATGGGCATCCTCCATAAGAGTAAGCCCCATGTTCTCAAATATGGGCATCCTCTTCAGGAGTAAGCCCCGGTCTTTAGTTTTCAAGTCCCTTTATCCTGGGCCTCTTTCTCAGTTATAAGCCCCAGTCATAATTTATCTTAACCAGTCTTATCTTCTGTTTGATTTAGGCTTCTTTCTCAATAATAAAACCCAATAATAAGTCTCCTTCTAATTTGGGCATCCTCCTCAGGAGTAAGCCCCAAGTTAGATTATCAAAATCTCCATAAAGCACATATATCTTTATGGACCTTGTTTCCAGGATTCTTCTCTAACGTAATTCGTGATCTTTATCTATTTTGGAAATCATACATACATAATCCCCACGTCATTCCTTAAGACCACATCTTTCGTGCCACAAATTGTCAGGTTTACTGATACCTCTTATTTATTACACCGAGCATGACTCACGTGAGCTTAGAGTATAAAAGTAACCACGATACATCTCTTTGGGTCGTTAATCTTACGTAAGCCCCACAATTACCAAACCAAACTATGTGGACTTTGATATCTACCTTAAAAGTAGAGTACTTAGTAAGCCTTTCTAAGGTTCAAGCCCATCACCCATTAATTCCCATCCGTCCCATATGTCGTTAAACTGTATCTTAATTCCTAAACTACGTGGGTTCTGATTCCTTTTCTTAAAAGGATACGTAGGTAGCCCATCTGTGGATACAATCCCAACTCAGAAATACCCCATGTCCTTCTGAATGATAATAAACTTCAAATTCTCCACTGAGTGGCTTTAAACCAGTATGGTTATCATAATAACCAAGAGATATTTATATAATGTGTCGAAGGATACCATTGACTAAGAATCACTAACAAATACAGATGATTCTCTATTAATGAAGAACCTCAAATAAATATAAAATATTCTCTAAATCTCATTAATATTAATCATTGATTGTCAGATATTAAGGAAAGCTCATTTTCATACATGGTAGTGTAATAAGGATTCACAAACATAACTTAAATCTATAAAGAGAGTGCCGGAGTAGACAATAATTTCCCTCAAAAAGGTGTGATGAGTCTGAACTCCCATCCTCTCAAAAAATGCAAATTCATAAGTCTCATCGGTCCATAACTAATGAGAAACTCCCTTTTGAAAGTAGGTCCAAATCGATATAGAATCTTTGGATGTTTCTGGTTCTATGAATAATCCCATTACAAACTGATTGGAATGTTTGAACCTTAAAAAACAAGGTCATCTCTAATTCTTGAGGAAACAAAAAATGGTGAACCCAACATGAATCCTTAACAAAGTTAAAATGATGGTTTACTTATTTGTTAGGCCCTTATTTAAACCCAATGAGAGGGTCAACAAAGAAATCAATAACATATGTGCTCATCTAAATGATGTAGTGGCTGAACTTATCTTGATTATGTCTGTCATATCTAAGGCAATCTTTTCCAAGATCCTCTGCATTACATAAATGGCTTCTCTTAAGTTCACACCTGTGAATGCCTCTGTTTTGAATGCCTTGGATGTGAATGCCTCTTCTGCTACTCATGTTGGATTGTCGTCTGCTCTGAGGATGACATCACCTACTCAGCGTCTTCAACGCTGGGTATCAAATGCACTGGTTAAGAAATACTATCGACACGGTACCATTCTGACTCTAGAGGATACTCGACAAGCCCTCCAAGTCAATAATTTACCCTGGTCATCCGGACAACGATGACCAGCGATCAAGAAGAAGGCGGTGTCAACCACCTTCTCCAACCATTTCAGGTCATTATCCCCGGAACGCAACAACCATTCACTCAAATATTCAAAGGAGGTGAATGATAAGGTCACTCAAGACCTCAATTCAAGGAAACATGAGTTATTCCTGAGGGCTCCCACCAACAATCGCCACCATACTCGTGCGGCAGTGCGCCCTCAACATGATGAGGGTGTCGTCTCCAGGCATTTAGCTCAGTTTCCTTGAACCCGAGCAGGCTAGACGAACCCCCTGAGGCGATGACCAGTCAACAGTGAGAAGGTTATTATCTCCACCATCTCTAGAGAAGTCCACCAACCTAACTTGGTGGCAAGAAACAAGCGGTCACACACACCCATCCATTTTAATTATGTTGTCCAGAAGACTCGTCTAGCAGCAGCACGCCATTCCCGCCAGGCAATTCCAGCGGAGTACTATAGACCGGAAAATACACCTGTTTATAAATCATCAGCTAGTCAGTATGCTCATCTGACTACATAAGATGAAGCCTGCCAAACCAATGTGCTGAAACTGGTAAATAGGCACATACACCTGATTACACTCATCAATCCTGTCAGCAGTCTCATCTGCCAGTATTAAAGGAAGTTCATCAACCACGTTCGGCGGAGTGTAATCAGCAGGCACATACACCTGCTAGTATTGATCAATCCTACCAATAGTCTCACTTGGTTGCACTTGGAGAAGTCAATTGGAAAGTCCCAATGACAAACAGGAGGCATACTCAACTCTCTGCCCCCATTCATGAGTACTGTCAGAATTCACTAGCAGGAAAAGGAGGACAGGAGCAAGAACACATGCCTACTCCAAGCCTGTAATGGAAGTATATTCCTGTTTCAGCAACTAAATTCACCACACATATTCTGTCGATGGTGAAAGAGCATAAGCAAATCCCTGCTCATATTCTAGATTCTTGCTAGGATATTATAAAAGCTTCAGCAGCATCACAGGGAATGAAATGAAAATCTATCCCTACCAGTGGAGTGACACATCAACATTTCACTCTGGAACAGACACACACCTCCGTTCTAGTCCAAGAGGGTTGTGGGGAATACTCCCCCATGTCATACGGACAACCAAGTCAGGAAAATACACCTGATTTGAGTGGAAATAATCAGCATAACTTGATCCTTTCTTCTGAGCAGGCACATACACCTGCCCATAATAACCACTTTCTTCAACAATTGGTTCCCAAAGTGAGTAAGAAGGAATCTAAGAAAAAGTCTCATCCAACACAGTCAATAAATCAAGGGTCAATCTGTAATAAGGCCTTGCTCGATGCTGGAGTTCTTGATGCACTCAGACAATTATCTGTTGCAACTCAATATTTTACTCTCTCTGTTCCCAATAGTGGGAACATTAATTCTGATGGTCTGCATCAGACACTTCGCCTTGCTTCATGACAGTTCGGTCGATCTTGAAGTATCATATTCATATGAGAGTTATGATAACCCTCTGCATGGCCATAATATCAAGGAGAAAAATTTATCATCTTTTGCTGTAACCCACCCTGGTGGTCCTCCCCATGATGTTGAATTTAGCTGCAAAATTCCTCTCTACAGTAGTAATTCACATTGCCTGGAAAATTCTCCAATGGAAAATGTAGTGATGAGAAATCCCTCTTATCTCGAGGCACTTGCAAATATGAAGACAGTCGTGTCTGATTCTTTTCCAATAGTAGTTAAAATAATTTCTCAATCAGAAGATAGCTTGGGGTGTAGTTCATTCTCCGAACCACCCCTGAGTCATGAATATTCTAGTTTGATAAGTTAATTATCTACCAATCTTATTGAATCTGATGAAGCAACAAAGAATAACCCACTTTGGTCTAAATAGGTAGAATAATCTTCATCAGACGATAAGGAGGGAGTACTGAATATGAGAAAACAAATGGAAAAAGATGAAGTGCCAGTTATGTTTTGGCCTTTGGATGACTCTCAGTATGACATTCCAGAGATGTTGATGGAAGATTGTATTAAATATATTTGTCTCAACATGTGGAAAAATCATTTTCAATTGAAAAAGAAAATATTATCTTATGATGAATAATAAAATCATGTCAAGATAATAGAAGGGTTACAACGGCAAATTGATTCGGCATCTCTCTCAGTTTCTCGATATCTGAAGGCTGAAAAGCAGCAGAGATCCCTTCAACATTCATTCCTTGGCGCATTAAGAATATTGTGCCTGTTAATTGCCAATACCCCATCCAATATTCATATCAGGGGATGGGGTTTTCATGGAGCACTACATTTCACTATACTCTCTATTCAACAAATCCCGCCGAAAGTGGTCTTATGCAATGTTATTGCCCACGACCGACCACAACCAATTTGTTTTGTTTGTAATCAAAGGCTTGATCAAGAACATGCCTCAACTAGTTCTTCTCAAAATTAGGAATACAGAAAACAAGTTATTGAATTACAATTGCATCAGGAAAATGAGAACATCGAACATGCTTCTCGTTTAGAGCGTGCACATCATCAAGTGACAGAAGTGTCAGAAATCATCCAACGGTCTTTTGAGCCGGGTGATAAGAGTGGATGTAGGTTAATGCATCCAGTAAATTTCCAGACTAAAGTCTGTAAGATCAGGAGAAATTTTAAGAAGGCCTCAGATATAGAAACTCAATAACCACCCAAGATTTCCAGACTGGGGAATCTTTTAACCCAACCCTCAAAATCAACAAATAGGATTCAAAGAGTTGAGCAGGAATAGTAGGAACAGCCCGAGTCCACCGGACTGGGGACTTTTTCGAATCCTCAATCTTTTCCTCAGAGAAAGTCAGTATTCTGTCTATTAGGGAAGAATCCCCAATAGGAACAAAGATCCAAATTATCAAGAGATTCCCTCCAAATTATGGTTCATCAAGAGTTCTTGAGGGATCAAATCAGCAAAAGGTAGTGTCTCAATAAGGACATGGAAGAAGGCAATATCGCAGAAATGCCGATAAAAGAGATGAAATGCATTATGCATCAATTAATGTCATCAATTTCATTGTTTCTAAGTCCCCAGATAAGGCTCACTTAGAGGGATCATATGAAGACATTTCTGCTCAAGAAGTTTTACACACAGACACTAATGTAGAAGGTGTGCGTACAAGAAATCAAAGGCTTACTGAGAATCTGGGTATTCTTTCAAATAACCAACTTCCCCCTCTCCGAAAGGATTCCAATATAGGAAAAGGGAAGAATCTGGTTACATAACCTTTCTCTAGAGAAGGTCAATCACTCTCACTCGAGCAAAGATTCCCACAACAAGAGGAAGAGATGAAGGAATTAAGGAGGTTGAATGCAAAACTACTTCAAAGTTGTCTTCCTCCTAAGCGTGCTGGAGTTAGTCAGACAAGGGAATTTTTTGTGGATACTGAGATGGATCAAGAGTATCCTCCTTCACCTGTTTACCCTCAGAGGTCTAATCCTATGGGTTATATGCAACAACAACCGGCAATACTACCATCAATGGTAGTCTCGGTCGCCACACCTATCTAAGCTCCAGTTATTGCACCTGCACAGGTCCAAGCTCAACATGAAGTTTCTCAAAAGTTAAGGACTACCATTGAGTCATTAACATCTCGGTTGGAATCTATGTAAGAAAAGTGTGCCCCGGTTGAACTGGATAAGAGAGCATACCCTGAATGGGTAGACACAATTCCTCCCCCATAAAATTTTACAAGTACCACATTCCCAATCTTTAATGGTTCAGGAGACCCAGAGCAACACTTAACACATTTTGTTTCTCATTGCGATCCTATGATGGGAACCCCTCAGCAACAAGAAGCAGTTAAGATCATGTGTTTTGTATAGTCATTACAAGGGCCTGCTTTTGCCTGGTATAAAAGCTTGCAATCCAGGTGAATTACCAGGCGGGAGGATCTTCGCCAACAATTCCTTCTTTAATTCAGCTCAACTTTTCCAAAGACAACAGTTGTTTATCTTACAAATTGTAAGAAAAGGGATAATGAAAGGGTTTCAGATTTCATTGCTCGCTGGAAGGGATTAACATATTTACTGAGCTTAGAACTCCCTCAAGAAGAGTTGTTTCCAATTTGTGTGGAAAATCTGCGTGATGAATTACGCACTCCATTGATCCCTATGAAATACACAGGAGGGTTTCGAGACCTTAATTCAATCTCTCAACAGATTGAAGACTCTCTTATAAAGACTATGGATAAAGATCGTGTAATTCCATCAGCTCCAGGATGGAGAATGGATAAAGCATAGACTATTACAGTTACGCTTAAACAAGAATCTGTACCTGCTTCTACTTCAAGGCCTTCATCTTCTCGAAGGGATCCTCCTCCTGAGCTTCAACAACAGAGGTTGTTTCATCAAGATGATCAAAGAAATGAAATACAAAAACAATTTTAGGATCTAAAGAGAAAAATTTACTCTTTCCAAAATGAAAAACTTTATGGTTACTTCATTTCCGCTCTGGAAAATAATTTGGTTCAATTGCCAAGGCCCAAAAGGCCGAACAAGGAAGGAGATGAAGACCGTCCCAATTATTTCCCATTTCATCAGATGTTGGGGAATCCCATTCAAGAGTGTTTTGTCTTCAAAGACCTCCTGTAAAAGATGGTGGACTCGGGACAAGTGAAATTGAAAGGTTCAGCATCTCAGGTAGCATGTGTTACTGCTACAAATCTAGAGAAAGAAGGCGAGTGGCAGGAAGTCAAAAACAAAATTGCGCAGAAATATGATGATGGGATGGTTAGGAAAATGATCAACCGAACTCATGCCATTTTGCAAATGCAATTTAAGAAACCAATTGTGTCTTCTGCTATGAATGCCACATCAAAACACTCTTTATCAGAGGGAAATACTCAAAGAAATGGCATAATTCAAAAAAAGAGGATAAATCAGAAAGAAGATGAGACCGTGTCAAAGCCCAAGTTGTCTTTGAGTATGTCAGATTTTATGCCATACACTTCGAAGAAATGGGCACCGCCCCGACAAACAGCACATCTTAAACAGGCTAATCAGGTAGAATCTTCATCAGATGAAGAATTGATCTTTGGTTCTGTTAACATGATTCATTTAATAGATCCTTATGCTAGTCACAGCTTCGATCTTGATGAGCCTAAGTTCCCTGTATCAAACAGACTAAATAGGGGGAGTTCTAGAGGTCTGGGATATAGAGAAAGACGTGGATATCCCAGAAACCACTATTCCAATTCTACCCCTTCTAGAACTGTGTATGCAATAGAAACTCATGGAAGAGCCCTTCAGCGGGCTGAACAAGAACAAGAAAATTCTTCCACCAATAGAAGATTCAGTCCAGGTATAGTTATTATAGAGGATCGGTTAGAGGTTCCACCTTCTTCCTCTCAGAAACTAAATAGACATATTCAGTCTAATATTCCAAATCCATGAGTATTTTTAACTCCTACCCCGATACATGAAGCATCAACCTCTAAGGCACCTACAAAACAACATGTTCCTGTTGGAAAACACAGACCTTTGGATAAAAAATATGATGTTTTGAAATATTTGGCCCATGTACCAGCCTAGTTATCAATTATGGATTCCCTGAATCTATCCAAGGATCATCGGGAGGCACTCATTGAGGCTTTGTCAAGTCCTCAGGAGTTTGAAACTGAAATTGTTGTGGCTGAAGTCTACAATGTAGATAATAATCCTGCATAATTCCATGCAGTGATATCTTTCACAGATGATGATGAAGATGATGTCATGAATGGAAATACCAACCTCTGTATTTATCTGTCAAGGTCAATGGTGTAGACATTTGAAAAGATTTCATTGATAACGGCTCAAGACTCAACCTTATCCCCATTCGTACACTTCGTTGATTGGGACTCACATAATTTGATTTATCTCCTTCTACTCTGATGTTGCAAGGATATGATAAAAATGAACAAGAACCACTAGGTGAGATTACACTCAGAACACAGTTTGGAGACCTTGTATCCAATTCAAATTTCATGGTTGTTGATCATGATACAGCCTTTAATGTTTTACTTGGAAGACCTTGGCTAAATCAACATGAGGCTATCCCTTCTTCATACCATTAATGCCTCAAATAAAGTTTCAATGGTCAAATTGGGACATTGTATGGTGATAAATCCCCCTTCAAAACATGTGAATCTCAATACATTGAGGCAGAATTCTATCACATGAAGGGTAAGTAGAAATCCACAACAAGGGAGGTTACCAAGGTTAATCCTCCATATGGTTTGGAAAAGATTCCAGTAAACCCATTCACACGTGTGAGTACATATTATGTGTTTCCTATCAGTCAAATTGATAGGATAGACCAGAATCCAAATACTCTTATGGAAACTTCCATAATGTCAATCACAACAATCAAGCCAGACAGCATGGGAGAAAGTGGTGATTCACAAAGTAATGATGAAAGCTCAAATTGAGATGTCTTCATTTCATACACTGAAATCTAGAAAGTATATACTTCGCCAACCAGGCTAGAAGAAGTTATAGAAATGTCAGAGGTGAACGATGATGTCGATTCTCAATCCATCATCTCCACTTTATTACCCAAGGAACACCCTTCATCATCAATCGGGTCGGAAATGGAAGCTTCTTCTACAAGATGATCAAATTTTAACATCTCTTCTGATCATGGAAATTCTACTTCACCATATAATTTGAAATTAGAAATAGAAGAAATAACACATGTTACGGAAGAAGAATAATAATATCTCAGGGATGATCCTCCAGTATTTGAAGAGGGTATCTCTACCACCGTGGAGGAACTCAGAGAAATAAATCTGGTTACAAAAGAAGATCCATGCCCCACATTAATTAGTGCAGCCATGAATCTTGAAGAGAAATAGATGTATATTTCATTTTTAGAGAAAAATCGAGATATATTTTCTTGGAACTATACAGATATGCCAGGTCTTGATCCGGATGTTGCTACTCATCGTTTGGATTTTCCAGAAGAACATCGAGGATTTAAACAAGCTGCAATAAGAACACACCCAACTTATGATTCCAAAATTGAAGCTGAAGTGGATAAACTTATCAAATCTAACTTTTTTATATATATTCAATATCCCAAGTGGTTGGCTAATATTTTCCCTGTGAAAAAGAAGAATGGTAAAATTAGAGTTTTCATTGATTTTAGAGATCTTAATCGACATTTCCCTAAGGATGATTTTTCAGTTCCGATTACAAAACTCTTAATTGGTGTAAGAGCTGGTTATGAAGAACTTTCCTTCACGGATAGATATTCAGAATATAATCAAATCTGAATGTCTCTAGAAGATGAGGAATCTACAGCTTTCAGATCCCCTCAGGGTGTGTTTTTCTATCAGGTAATGCTCTTTGGCTAGAAGAATACGGGCACATCATATCAGTTTTCCATGCACCATATCTTCAAACCATTTTTAGGGAAGTTTTTTGGATGTTATGTGGACGATTTGGTGGTTAAATCCAAACAAAGTTCTAATCATTTGGCTGATTTGGAAGTCATATTCCGCAAACTTTGAAAACATAATTTGAAGATGAACCCCTTAAAATGTGCTTTTGGGGTAACATTAGGAAAATTTCTCGGCTTTGTTGTACGCCATCGTGTTATCGAAGTCGATCCTGAGAAGACAAAGTCAATTCTTGTTATGTCACCTCCTCGAAATTTGAAAGAAGTGAGAGGATTTGAAGGCCACTTACCAGTGGACTGAATAATGTCAAGAGGCAATTGAGATTCTCAAGAAATATCTCTTGAGTCCATCGGTATTGATTCCACTTGTTGAAGGAAGGCCAATGATTCTTTATGTGACAGCTTTAGAGCGATCATTGGGTTCCTTCCTTGCCCATAAGAATGATGCTGTGAATGAAAACAATCTCTACTATCTTAGTCGGACTATTCTTGAAGAAGAAACCCGATATTCAAATACTGAGAAGTGTTGTCTCGCATTAATTTTTGTAGTTCAGAAACTGAGCCACTACATGCAACATCATGAGGTCTAATTGGTATCTCGCAATAACCCGCTCAAATTCATCCTTAGTCATCCAATGCTTACAAAACGTCTGGCAAGGTGGGTAGTTATTTTGCAGCAATTTTATATTCAGTATGTGTCTCAAAAGGAAATAAAGGGAAAAGATCTGGCTAATTTCCTTGCTGAACAACCTTCAGTAGAAGATACATCTTCAAATATTGAACTTCATGATGATGAAGTCTTTTCTATTCAAGATAGTCTTCAAATATGGGAAATGTACTTTGATGGTGCTTCCAGAAGTCCAACAGGGAAGAAAATGGAAGATCCTAAATTCAAAAAAGTTGGGTTAGTAATTGTACTCATTTCCCTGGAAAAGGCAGTTCTACCTTATTCCTTCTCATTATTGGGAGGCGGTACAAATAATGAATCAGAATACCAAGATCTTATCGCATGATTGGAGTTGGCGCTTCATGCACAAGTGAATCACATAAAGCTTAAAGGTGATTCAGACCTGGTAATCAAACAAGTCAACGAGGATTATGCAATCATAAAAAAGAACTAATCACTTTGTATGATTAATTCAGAGAGTTAATGGCGGAATTTCCTTCGGAACCGAAATTTTCTTATGTACCGAGATCACAAAATACCCAAGCTGATGCACTGGATAATATAGCCACAGCTCTGGAAGATCCAAATCTGGATGAGACAAGCATCAGTATTTCCAACCGTCACACAATTTCACCTTATATTCAAATCAGAACAGAGGAAATCAATGAAATTACTCCCATTCCTGAACCATATGGTCAAACTACGGGATGGATGACACATATTAGGTAATACCATCAAAATGGAACACTTCCACCTGATAGAGCTGGGAAAGAACAAATCTGGCAACGTGTGGTCAATTTTACTCTTTCTGATAGCCCGTATCACCTAGAGAAAATTCTCTACAAAAGGGGTTTTGATGGAGTTCTCTTCGGATGCATTGATGGTGAAGAGAGAATGGCTGTCATGAAAGAAGTGCATGTAGGAATCTGTGGTGCCCATTAGTCTGGACAGAGACTATATGATCAAATTTGAAGGCTTGGATACTTTTGACCTTCAATGATACAAGATTGTGTTGATTTCACAAAGAAGTGTCATTATTTCCAAGTACATGCCAACTTCATTCATCAACCCCTTGAATTTCTTCATACAAAAAAATACATGTGGCCATTTGCCACATGGGGAATGGATGTGGTGGGACCTTACCCTTCAGATACAACCAAGTAGTTTAAGTACATTCTTACTGCTACTGACTTCTTTTCCAAATGGGAAAAGGAAATATCCCTCAAAGAAGTCAGTACTAAAAGCATTGTTAGCTTCATCAAGTCTAACATCATTACTAGATTTGGTGTCCCTCATACCATATTGATGGACAATGGCACCAACTTCTGTTCATCTGAGGTGAGGAAGTTGTATCAAGAATACAACATCAAATCCAATCATTCATCTCAATATCATGAAGCAGGCAATGGAAAAATAGAAGCTTTAAACAAGACTCTTTCGAATATACTGCAAAATATGGTGGATAGAGATAAGAAATCATGGCCTGATAAACTCTTTCATGCTTTATGGTCTTATTGGACCACCACCCGCACTGCAATGCGGTCAACTCCATATTCATTGGTATATGGAACAGAAGTAGTCTTTCCCATTGAGGTTCAATTACCCTCACCCAGGGTATCCATTTTTGATCATTCATCTACATATGAATAATCTCAAAAGCGATTGGATGAATTGGAATTATTAGACAAAAAAAGATTGTGCACCTTGCACCACTTGGAAGTCTATCAAAATCGAATAGCACGAGGTTTCAAAAAAAATGTTCGTTTTCGTTCATTAATTCAAGGGGAAATGGTATTGGTTCTCAGAACTCCAATGATACCAGGAAAGAAACCTCCCAAGATGGAGCCAAAATGGGAAGGACCTTATTCAATACATAAGGTCTACTCTAATGAAGCTTATTCTTTAGTCTCGATGGATGGAGAACTCATCACTACTCCAACCAGTGTTAGATTATTGAAGAAGTATTTTTTATAATAAAAATACATATGGTCTATGCATATGACCTTAAACTATTGGTACTTATGTCTAACATGACGCTAAACTGTGACATCCTAACTACATGACGCTAAACTATACAGAAGTCCCTTACGTCCAACAAGACGTTAAAATGCATAATCTCTAGTTCATGCATATGACCTTAAACTGTTCTCACCATCGTACAATATGAAGTTAAACTATGCCATCATCAAACATGATGTTAAACTATGAAAAAGTCCTTAATACGTCCAACATGACATTAAATTGTGTCCTCTTTTTTCCTTATTGCGTGACATTAAACTGCACAGTCCCCCTTTCGTCCAACATGACGTTAAAATGTATTGTCTTCATCGTCTTAGCAACAGGATTCTAAACTGTACAACACCCTTACATCCAACATGACATTAAACTGTGTCCTTATATTTTTCCTACATTATGTTAAACTATATTTTGTCCCTGCTAAATGACACTAAACTATGTAGCACCAATAGTCCTCACTGCAATACTTTAAACTACATAGTCCCTTCATATGTCCTATATGACCTTAAACTATGCATTGTTAAGGTTTTTGATACCTCTTGTTTCTCACACCGAGTATGACTCATGTAAACTTAGAGTATACTCCAACCATAACACCCTCTCTAGGCCGCTAGCCATGTGTAAGTCCCGACACCATTCTTTAGGTCATTGTCCTCAAGAACAACTTGATCACCAATTCATTATTTAATTGAACTACGTGGACTTTGATCCTTGACTTCTAGGTTGGGTGTGTAGGAAACCTCCTGAGGTTCAACCCCAAAACCAATCTCTTCACATCGGTTTACCTCCATCTCTTATGATATTGATCTGTGAAGCAGCGCAGAACCAATACTTTTTACATTGGGTCACCATCGTCTATGCTATATGACGTTAAACTATTCGCACATTTTTTCCTGTATGACAGTAAACTACAACATTATTTTACACTCTCATCTGAGAGGGAATCATTATTTACCTTGATCTATGATCATGTTATATTCTAAAAACTACGTGCATACATGGAAATTCCCGAACCTTTTATCTTGGGTCAAACTATCATTGCACTAAAGTCCCGCTTCACCCTTCACTTGTACGAACGAAATCTATACAAAGGGTATTTCAAGAACTATGTGTGTCTTCATTCCCATCCTTATGGGATATGTAGGAACATTCGAGAATCCCTCGAGTCTAGCACCAAGTCTTTGGGCCTAACCCCAAATTTCACTTTCAGTCCCATGGATGAAAAGTCCCTGTTAAAACACACACTGTGTATTCATTATTACGGTCTGAGCTCTATGAACCTAAACTATGATTTCTTATACTCTTTTCCCACAAGACGTTAAACAGTATTTCAAGAACTACGTATGGCTTGATTCCCATCATTATGGGACACGTAGTGAAGTCCAACATCTTAATTCAGGACCCTGCCACAACATGATTATGGTTAGCATTGTCTTGTGTATCTTCTACATAAATTGGACAATGCCCATTTTGACGTGTCATACTCCTAACCTTAAATAATTCCAGATCACCATAACCCTTTTCTTGACTTCTGGTCACAAAAACTCTGATACCTGAGAGTTCTTTTTCTTGACCATGCAGCACGTGGCCTTAGGCGGCCTTGCATAAACAGTCTACATAACAGACTTGTCAGCCAAAAGATGGTATTATTTGACTATGCAGCCAATTCTCTTAGGTGTCCCTTCATTATTCAACCCCCAAACTGGTTTTTTAAATAGTGGTAACATCATTCTTTGAAGGAAAATCTCTTTTTTCCTTAGTTTTCTTATCTAAAATATGTTGGGATCCGCAAAAAAAAACAGTCATCCTTACCTTATTTGTCCCATACTCTTTTTCATGATCTGAAAGTATTCAAGTCTATGGTTTATATTTTCCCTCCCTACGTTTGGGTCAGACCTTTGTAGGAGTGACATTCATGCAATTATTTGATAATCTTGATTAGAAATATCATCTCCATATTCAAGTACCTCTTTCCATACAGCAGACTCTGTTCTTTGGAAAATTTGAATCTCTATAAACTTCCACTGGATTTTTAGCAGTAGAAACGTAAATTTCTGAGAGTTCTTTTGCCTAACTATGCAGCACGTGCCCTTAGGAAGCCCTTCATAAGTAGTCTACATAACCAACCTATTATCCAAAATATGCTATTATTTGACTATGCAGCCAATGCCCATAGGCAGCCATGCATAATTCAACCCCTTAACGGGTTTGTTAAATAGTGGCAACTTCATTCTTGGGAAATACTTCTTCTAATGCCTTTTAGCCCTTTTTGTATCATTCCTTAGATTCAAAGTTTCTTAAGTCATAGTTTACATGTTTTCCCTCATACTTGAATATAGTAATATGTTTTCAAATAAATTAACAAGGAATTGGTTCAATTTTAATCCATTCGGTTAACGTTATTTCGACCTTAAACATTAGCCTTTTTTATGTCTGACGTGCATGACTTTAAACCACCAACAAAAGACATGGGTACTCTGAACAAAAGTCAAGTTCCAGCTCACTAAACATAAATTTCATATGATTTAGGTAATTTTGAGCAATTAAAAGATTCAAATATTGTAGGGTTATTTTTTATAATCCTAGCAAAAATCAGACTATTACTACTAGGACCATTGGCTTAGGTAAAATTTAAAACAAGTAACTTGTGTGACGAAGGCAACTTGCGTAGTGAGAGCTCGAAAGTTTTAAATTTGGGTGATTTTCACGAGAATGAGGCACATATATATAGGCAAGGCTTCACCCCTGCGCGCTGAAGCCTGCACGGCTCACCCTTGCGCGCCGTCATTTGCACGATCAACACTTGAGCGCCACATGTTCCTTGGTTTTCTTATTTACCTCAGAGTCACATCCTCATTTCTTTCGGATCCAACTCTGAGGGGGGATTTTTGTTGACACTCTTTTCCATCACAAATTCTAACGACTGAAAAAGTGAAATACCTTAGTCCAGAGTGATTCATCCTTTGAAGAAACATCAAAAATCGACAAAGGCTTGAAGAAGGATTTCTTCCCACTTGGGTCACGCAAGTTTCATCATGGTCGCGCATGTATACTTGTGCGCCGCATAGTGGTCATGCAGGTGACATGCGCGCCCTCTTTGATTTTCTCCCAAGGTATTCCCTTGCCTATAAATACCCCTTGTGGGCCCCCCATTTCGGGATGGAAAAATCCCGAAACTCAGATTTGAGCTCCTGATGCCCTAGTCTCTTCTCAATGCCTTCCGAACACATTTAAGGTAATTTATTACCTAGAATGGATGGTCTAAAGAGAGGGAAGAAGGCCTAAGTGTTGAAATTCATCAACACCTGCACGCCTAAGTGTCTAACCCTTCAAGAAATTGGAGACACTTGCGCGCCGCCTTATCCTTTCAACATAACTTGCGTGACACTCATTTAAAGGTCTTCAGGGATAACACTAAGGGCTTGAGCCAAGCCTCGTCCAAGTTTTAACCTATTGTTTGAACTTCATGCAAGTACCTATGTGTCACGCAGGTATACCTACGCGGCCCGGAACTACACGCCCAAACCGGAACTGCGTGCCCAAACAGGACCTTCGCGCCCAAATAGGACCTGCGTACCTACCTTTTTTTGGGTTCCCCTTTTGTCCATTCATCTCTTTTCTTCAAATCCACCTCTCCTCTTCAAGATTTAGACTTAAGAATCCTCTTTAAATCCATTTATGGAATGATTTTATGGTTGTATTCTTTATCTGAAAGGAATTCTATGGAACACCTCTAAAAATATAATGACTTACATATATTTATGTCATTAAGGTCAAAGATTTCATTCATTCAAGATCATTAATTAAGATGAGAATATCTTTAACCTGGGCCTCCATTTCAGAAGTAAGCCCCAGTTTTCAAATCCCTTATTCATGGGCCTCCTTCTCAGGAGTAAGTCTCAATCATAATTCCCTAACCTGGGCCTCCAATTCAAGAGTAAGTCCCAGTTCAAATTCCTTAATTTGGGCATCCTCATTAGGAGTAAGCCCCAAGTTCCGAAATATGGGCATCCTCCTTAGGAGTAAGCCCCACGTTCCCAAATATGGGCATCCTCCTTAGGAGTAAGCCCCAAGTTCCCAAATATGGGCATCCCCTTCAAGAGTAATCCCCAGTCTTTAGTTCTCAAGTCCCTTTAACCTGGGCCTCCTTCTCAGGTATAATCCCTAGTCATAATTTATCTTAACTAGTCTTAAATTATTTTTGATTTGGTCTTCTTTTTCAAGAATAAAACCCAATCATACGTCTTCACATAATTTGGGCTTCCTCCTCAAGAGTAAGCCCTAAGTTTGAGTATCCAAATCTCCATAAAGCACATATACCTTTATAGACCCTGTTCCCAGGCTTCTTCTCTAAAGTAAGTCCTGATCTTTATCTATTTGTGTGATTATACATACATAAGCCTCACATCATTCCTTGTGACCACATCTTTCGTGGCACAAATTGTCAGGTTTACTGATACCTCTTGTTTCTCACATCGAGCATGACTCATGTAAACTTAGAGTATAAAATTAACCATGTCACATATCTTTGGGCCGTTAATCATATGTAATCCCCACAATTACCAAACTGATCTATGTGGACTTTGATCTCTGCCTTAAAAGTGGCGTACGTAGGAATCCTTCATGAGGTTCAAGCCCATCACCCATTAATTCGCATCCGTCCCATATGACATTAAACTATATCTTAATTCCTGAACTACATGGGTTCTGATTCCTTTTCTAACAAGGATACGTAGGTATCCCATCTCTGGGTACGATCCCAACTCTGAAATACACCATGTCCTTATGAACAACAATAAACTTCAAATACCCCACTGAGTGTCTTTAAAACAAGTATTGTTATCATAATGACCAAAAGATCATTATATAATGTGTTGAAGGATACCATTGACTAAGAATCTCTAACAAATACAGATGATTCTCTATCAATGAAGAACCTTAAATACATATAAAAGATTCTCTAAATCTCATACATATTAATCATTGATTGTCGGATCTTAAGGAAAGATCATTTTCATAATTGGTAGTGTAATAAGAATTCAAGAATATAACTTAAATCTATAAAGAGTGTCCTAGAGAAGACAATAATTCCCTTGAAAAAGGTGTGGTGAGTCCGACCTCCCATCCTCTTGATGAGTGAAAATTCATAAGTCTCATCGGTCCATAACTAATGAGAACCTACCTTCAAAAGTAGGTCCAAATGGATTTAGAATCATTGTATGTTTCCAGTTCTATGAATAAACCCGTTAGAAACCAAATGGAATGTTTGAACCTTAAACAAACAAGGTCATCTCTAATTCCAGAGGAAACAGAAGGTGATGAGATATCAGTTTGTGTTCGACTTTTACCCATTCCACAGTCTAAACTCACTTGGATATGACGTTCGATACTCACCAGTAGACAATCTCCTTCAACTGATCTCGACTCCTCGCTTAGTGGTCATTACCTTTCACTTGAGTTTGAACCTCCTAAATATGAGTCCCCCTTTCCCCTCTAGTTTCCTGAGCCATTGTGTGGTTGAACACCATCTACTCTCGATTTTGACCCAACAACACTATATACATATGGAATCCACACTGCTCGACTTCCCCTCTAATGATATCAAACCCCTTTGTTTGATTTCATCTTATAGAATTTCATTTTTTTACATTTATTATTATTATTATTATTATTATAAAAATAATAATTTTATATTTTTTTAATTATGATATTTATGTAACATAATTTTATTAATTTATAAATTCAAGCATTTATAATAAATTATCTTTAATTTCATAATTCCATATATAAAAATTTTAGTTTTTTTAAATTACATATTAATTTATATGAATTTATGTTTTTATAATTAAAAATATTTGTTGTTTAAAATTTTAAATTATAATTCCCATAAATTATTTATTTTCATTCAAAAAATATCATTTCATCATTCAATAATCTAATAAAAGTATTTATTATATGTTATCCAACATTGAATAATTAAAACCATTTTAGTTTTAAAAATGATTTATTATATTAAAACATATTTTTGTTTTTTTCAATATAACATGTAATTAATGTAATTATTAATAATAACATCCTTGTTATTTTAGCTCTCAAATAAACTTTTAGAATCATATGATTTTACAAAAATAATCAAATAAATATATTTTTATAAAAATATAATTTTAAACCATATAATACATAATTTTAAATAAAATATTTTAAAATTAATTTAAAATTAAATATTATTTTATAAAATTAATAATTTATATTAAAATATTATAATATTTTAAAACAATTAATTTTTTTTTAAAAGAATAATTGAAAGAAATTATTATTATTTCTAAGTTTTATTATATAAATTTATATATTATACTTAATCAAATATTATTTTTATTAAAAACATTTTTCTTATAAATGATCTTTTCTAACATTAAATTATAAAACAATTCATTTATTAGACATTTTTTAACATTTTAAAATTTCTAAGATTTTACAATTATAATCACCTCTCTATGGTTTAATACAACATTATTTTACAATATAAGACACAAAACTACAAGAACATATTATTCCAGTAACAAACATTCAGTATTTTCTATATCTATTTTCTTAAAACTAAGATGGATAAATTGATTCATTTTCTTATAAAGAGTTTAAAACCTCAACAATCCACAACCACTCAACTAGATCCTTGACAGATGATGTGCCATGTGAACTTAAGAACGCCTCCCTGTATACCAAATCCTATTGACTGGTATTGATGGTGTGTTGAGATAGATTGGGTAGAATAAAACAATTGATAATATTAATGAATATAAAAACATTGTGGAAAAAAATATAAACACAATGAGAGAAAAAAGATAAAACGTAATAAAAATAACATGCCAATATATATACATATATATGATAATATTACTAATATAAACTATTCATTTCTATTATAAAGGATTCAAAATAACTTCCCTTGGTCTGATCACATGTATACATGTACAAAATTCCCAAATGATCATTGTCCCAGCACCGAGGAATCATAGACCCATCATCCAAAAACCACATTGTCCGGTCCATGTATCATATATATGGCCCTATACATTAAGCTCTAGATATTTACCCTTTCCACCTACCTATAAAGAAATCCATAAATTCAACACGTGTTCTTGGGGACCTGTGTAGGGTGTGAATATGAACTTAGTCACACACCACCAATGATGTCCCAAATTTATATCCATACATATAAAAAAGTTTATAAAATGTAAATAAATGGAAATCAACTTTATTAATCGACGAGATATTCTTACGCTCAACAACCATATGTGATAATTACATACCTTAAACAATGCCATATTTGAATGAGACATCCATAATGTATCATACGAGAAAAGACCTAAACATTTCATAAAATTACAAACTATATGACATCACATGAAAACATAACCACATAAAAATTCCATGTTATCCTCAAACCCCAATGGTACATCCATAACCATAACACGAGTATGAAGGAATTATAAAATATTTACCACTACCGGATACATAGTTTGAAAGTCCTACAAAATGACTATACCAATACTCCCAAGTCCCAATGTAAGGACCCTAATATAACCATGAGTCTCAACCTTATTTTGTGGTTTCAACTACCACCAACCATGGGGTTATATTATGAGAACCTCCTCTATACTGAATCTCTAAAAAATTCCATATACCTCATAATATATGGAGTTCTCCACCCAAAAAATAGTCAAAACCACATTATGGAAAATTTCTTATATGTAAACGACATTAATATTACCATAAGTTATACCATGGTGAGTAAAATCAAAAACAACTTAGTAAAAACCTTTCAATAACATCCATAACCACCTATGAAAAAAATCACCCAATAATAGAAATGGATTACACCATCTTCTTTAATCTGACGAACCATGTCACCTCAATTTAGGTGATCAACATCAACCAGTCATGTAGGCCACACCCAACACATTCCCACATAACCATCTAGACCATCACATCATGAAAAAATTTTCCTCAACTAGATTAATATTTCCCAATAGAAAACTAAACCATATATCAAACATCCTATACCATATGAGTTTCATCCACAATATTTCACATATGATTCTACCATCTAATATCGATTAGGAATAATAAAGACTCTAAGCATTTTATACTCAGTCTCACCTAGACCACTATATGCACACCTACTTACCACGAGTCATATAAAATAAATATGAATTATGAATAATCTAGGAACAAACAACCTATAGTTTAATAACTCCACTAAATATAAATATATACCTAGTTTGGATATAATCTAACGATTTTTTAAAATCTTAAAAAAATCTAAAATTGTTATCTTTACAAGAGGGATATTAATATTTTTAAATATAGAAATATTAGTTTCATATTAAATGATACTCTTACTAATGAATCCCTTATATCTCAAATGTCACATGAATCAAATAAGAAACTAAGGATATCTCCCATGGAGAAATATAGAATAACACAACCCCTATCTTGATTGTTTTTGGTGAAATCTATGCAAGATGAGAAATAATTTCCCAATTAAAATATTTTTAATAATGCCCTTAATATTTTCAATGTTTTTGAAACAAAATTTATTCAAACTATAATTTGGAAATCACTATAACCCTACTTCCACAACCATACTACCCAACCTTACCAAAAAAACCTTACTAGCCAAAATTAGTAACATGGTAACCATACTTTCCAACATTACTTGCATAACCTTACAAAAAACATTACAATCCAAACATCATTGTAAAAAAACCTCACAAGACAAAATTTCTAGAAGAACATCACTAGCCAAACTTGGTAGCACAACCTTAGTTTCCAACCTTATTAAAAAATTGAGACGCCCCATACCCACAGTCTGAATTTTTGTAAAAAACATTATTTAAACACTAATATAAAGTAATACGACCCAAGATAACATTTTATATATTTAACATTAATATTAAATGTGACCATAATTTCACATAATATTTTGGACCATAAATGTTTAGTGTATTTGAAGATTAGATACACAAAAAACATATATTACAAAATATTTGAACATTCCTACGTAATCATATCCCTCTAGACCCCCATTTAGACTTCACATATATCACACTCATCCTCATTACATAAGGAATGGAAATATAAGAAATGGGTGAGCTCAGATTCTCGGTAATGGTAAATATAAGGGATAAAAATTTATTATCATAAGTGATAAAAAGATATATATTTTTGTAAGAGAGCATAATAAAGTCCATGATTATCACATTAGAAGTTCATACCCAAATAAACATGGATAATAAGACCCAAATAAAGGATATGATTATAACATATGAAATAATACAACATAACATGAGTATGATAAAAAATATATATGAATGTGGTGTATGTATCACGACCCAATTCTGATAACATATTATAGCCAACATCACTTCCAAATTCCCTTAGCATGGTGGAGTAGGCATCACATCCAAATTCCTATAACATAATGGAAAATATATCACTTATTGATTTACATAATGGATATAGAATAAATCATTTAGTAAATTATTTATATCATGTGATATAATTCATTAGGAAATTCATTGGAGGGATATATTATTCTTGACCCACCCATCAATTAATGGACATACTCCCATAAGGCTTTAGGGTTCACTCCCCATTTTCTTTCACATAATATCATCAGATATCAGTATTTTCTATAAAAAACATGGTAATGTTAATATAAATAATATTCATGTCTTATTAATATTCATTAATTATATTTTATAAAGTTATATTACTTATAATAATATTAGGTAATTTTTTAGTCAAAAGGAAAAAAGATTTATTTCTAACCAAATTGGATTTTCATGCATCATATAATTTTATTTCAAAATTTTATTATAAAATTATATATTTTCAATTTGAAAAAAATTAAATTCATTTTCAAATTATTCATTTCATAATTATCGTAGGATTAATTTTTGAGAATTTTTAGAAAATTTTGATTTTTCAATGAATAGTGAAAAACACATATTTTTATTAGAAATTGTATTTTCCTTTCAGTAATATAAAAGGTTTAGTAATGTTTATAAATGTTTTAAAATAAGAATTAGTTCAATTTTATTATTAATAATCTAATAATGGTATTTTTGATGAATCTTATTCAAAAATTTAGTATAAAAATAATTTTATACTTAGAATAACATTTTTTAAAATCGTTTCCCAACGCATTTTTTAGGTATAATTTTAAATTAAATTTGGAATATTATGTGAATTAAATTTGATAAAATTTGTTATATTTTTTAAATAATTATAATTAATATTATTTAATAACTAGAAATTAATTTTTTTCATTATTAATTTTAAAAATAGTATGAATTTCTTACCATGGATAAAGATAAAACAGGTTATCTTAACGGGTTAAACTGAAGTGATAAGGGTTAAAATGAACTATAATGTTCTATAAATTATATTTTTCTTTTATATTTAGACCTTATATCATCTAATATCCTTAAATGGTAAATTTTTGATCCATTTTTATGCAGTAATACATTAATATATTTTATTATTTTTAAAAATTTCTAGTGCATCCACCACCACTTATAAATGGACACCCCCTCTTCCCTCATCTCCAAAATTCAAGATCTATTTGGTTCACCCAATCCCAATCCAAATATAATAATTAAATCCCTAACCATATCTTATAGGCCATGGTTTTATCATAAAATCAATCTAGGGTGGTTTTAGGTATAAACCTAAAGAGGTTCTTTAGAGAATATTTATATGTATTAACCAAACATTTTCATTTTATTTCTTCTTATAAATCCTTTAAATACTCTTAATTCATGATGAAATAATTAAAAAATATTATCTATATATATATTGATATGATTTTACATTAATAGTATAATCTATATCATTTTCTGTGTTCCATGAAATTGGAAATGAAACTATCATTCATATGTATGGTAGACTATCATCTCGTGAACCAATGCGATTCATTTTCCATCACCACATATCATGGATAGTTATAATTTGGGATTATATAAATATATATTATTGGAATATTTATGACTCTAGAAATAAAATGTATCATCTTGTTTCTAACCGTTCCATCTACTGAAAAATGGTAACATCATTCATGCGTATGAGTGGACTACACCTCTAGGAAGTGATGTGATTCATTTTTCATGGCTTCATCACATGGATAATATATATAATTTTATTTAAAGAAATAACATAATATTTGTTATATATTCATCTTTATTGAAATATTAAATTATATTTACCCTCTTTCCCTCATGTTTTTTGAAAAATGAAAACATCACTCATGAGTATGTATAACCAACCATCATTTTGATTGTAATGTAATTCATTTTTCCTAACCATAATTCATGGTAGGTTTTAAAATTATAATTAATGTATAAAAATGATAAATATTTTATAATTATTATTCTTGATATGATTTAATTATGAAAACTTTGACCATATTTAACTTACCAATGTGATTTCAGATATTTGATCCCAATATCATCAAAACATTTGAAATAGACATAATCGGTTTGGAGGACCCATTGATACCCGCTCTACGCTGTCTCCATCGCTTCCTCCAGCGGTGTTTGACCCCAGGTCCTCGTCTTTTCTGGGTGGGGCTCCCTGCCGGAGATGTAGAGTTCAAAAAATGTCCTTTACCCACCTACTATCTATCATCGTCCAGCCGATGGTGGGGTTTCCTTTTGGGATTTCCTTTGCGGCGTCACTCGGACATCCCCTTTCTTTCCGGCTATCTCAGTGGCATCATTGCAGTCATTTCACAAGGGAAATCAGGTTAAGATTTCAATGAAGGCAGGAGCCTTTGATGAGGTCAAATCCTATCTAAAATGGACCATGGTGGCTTGGTTTAGGGCCGCCAAACCACCTCTCACCATCTTCCAAAACTATGTTGCGTCCTGGGGTATCCTCTAACCAGCGTAGGTTTTAGTTCTCCATAGGTGTTCGTTTTGTATTTTCCTTGCCTCGGAGGCAGACTTCCTTCATGCCTGGTGTTCAGTACCCAGATCCAGGGGTCGTTGGAGCTTCAGCTTGTCTAGGTGGTCCTTGGAAGCTCACAGAGGCAAAGAGAGTTTGGCGGCGGCGGTCTGGATCTGACTTCCTGGGTTTTCATTGCCCTTTCAGAATGAAGGATTCCTCAAGTAGATTGGGGATTACATCATGGGTTTTCTTTGCTCAAATGAAGGTACGAGGAGGTCTATTTCATCCTCTGAGGCTCGCATTTGCGTGGAACTTGACATCACCTGTACTCTGCCTGAGAGGATTGATTTGTAGGTCGAGGGAGATTTAACCCGGTCTCAAGATCTAGTATACCTAGTATATCCCAGGTACTACTCACATTGCCTCTTGCAGGTACATTCAATCCAAGTCTGTCGTCAGCATCACCTTAAATGGACCAGCAGGTCGGTAGGGGTAGTGGCTGGCACAGGTGGCAGGGATTTATCCTTCTCATTGACTAATTTTTAGGGAGTATTGGGGGTGCAAGAGGAGGACCCTATAACTACTATTAATCCATTTGAGGACACCTCAGTGGAAGTTTTTGTTTGTGATATACCGGATAGAGCAGATATAAACATGGCTATTGTTTCTTTTATCTCGGGGGGTCCCCCAACTGCCCAGGCATCGATGGAGACCCTGATATGAGGTAGCTTTGTTTAATTCTATCAGGCAACCAGTATGCCGGGATGGAAGGTATTTATGTCTCAGTACCCGGAGAAGTTGGTTTCGGTCCCCCTTGTTGAGTACATTACAGTTAGTCCAGAGAATAAAGAGTGGGCCTTGGTGGTGTTTTCTTGAAACTCAGTAGTGGTATTTGGAGGATCCTCCTCTCATGTGGTTGCTTTCCCTTTGTCTTTCGCATCCTCTTATTCTCCACATTTAGTGGGTACGAGGATGGAGGGATCTTTTTCTATGCGTAGTTACAAGAGGAAGCGTGGCTCAAGGGTGAAGGGAAATTCAGTTAATCCTAGTAGGGTGGTTCCCTAGGAGTCAGGTATGTGTACTATATCCAAGGTCAGGATGCAGCAAGGGATCCAAACATCCCATTTTGTAAAGGTTACATGCTCTGGAGCCAGTCCCAGGGCGGTCAGTTTTTAAATGATTCCACTGATCATCTGGAATATTCGTGGGATTGGTTCCTGGGTTAAATTTGACTTCCTAGCCTTGGAAATAGCCAACCAAAAAGCTGTTCTGGTGGCCATACCTGACCATAAACAGAAATACTCCAGGATATGTGAGTTCTCTAGGATGTTTAAAATTCATGGACACATGCAGGAGGACACAGTTAACAAGTATATTTGGATTTTCTGGAATAGTTGGGGCACGATGGATTTGATTAAAGCTGGGGATAAATTTATAACTATCAAAGTATCCCATGGAACCTCTTCCATTTATGATTATTTTTTGTATGGGATTTGTGACTTTAATGCTTGTTAGAACTTGTGGAAGGACCTCAGTGCCTTCGACCTATGCCCTGACACGTGGATAGTTGGGGGGGACTTTAACATAGTGGTGGATCCGGTTGAAAGGAAGGGCATGGGACATATTCCTAGGAAGTAATGTCTTGAATTTTCCCAATTCATGGATTCTTTGGGCTCTTAGATATGGGTTTTATGGGCGATAAATTTACGTTGTGTAATAATCATCGGGGCTGCAATAGGTCATGGGGGAGATTGGACCGCTGCTTGGCTAATACCCATGTCATATTGGCCCTTTTCATCACCAAGGTAGAGAATCTTGTTAGGGGAATCTCATATCACTCCCATATCCTTGTCACGCTGAAGGCCTATCAAGACCCTATTGAGTAGTACAGGTACAACCGGTACTGTGTGGATATCCTGGGGTATCATGATTTGGTTAGCTCGGAATGGGCAGCCCCCGTTCAAGGAAATAAGTGGACCCTCTTTCACTGCAAACTATAGAGGCTGAAAATTAAGCTCAATGAATGGTCTAAAGGCCTTGCTCCTCTAGAATCAGTGCATAATGAAGTCATGAATGAGGTAGAGCACCTAAATAATAGTTTAGAGGAGGCTTGGGATGATCGGGTTTATGGAGAGATTTAAGATAAAAAAGGTATTTTGGCGGAAATGATCCTAAAGAAAGAACAACTGGCAAGAGAAGGGGCTCAAATCAAATGCCTTAGAGAGGGAGATAGTAATATTGTATTCTTTAATGCATGTATTAGAGAGAGGTCGAGACCAATGAAGCCGAATATTTAGTTGTAGGATGGTTTGTACACGGATGACAAGGATATAGTGGGAGGTTTGGATAACATGTTTTTAAGGATATTTTGGCTGGTCCTTAGGAGAGTTTTCTCAATGGTTATCCTTCGATATTCCTAGACTTCTAAGAGTTGGTCCCTAAAGTAGTCTCGGAACAAACTAATACAATCCTGGGAACTGTGCCCGAATAACTTGAGATCAAGAAGAGCCTCATGTAGCTGAACCCGGATAACAGTGCAGGGCCTGATGGATTCCCTGCCTCCTTTTATAGGAACTCCTGGGAGATAGTGATGGAAGATCTCATTGAAGTCATCCAGGACTTCTTTCGGGGTTCAAACTTACCTTGGGTTGCTTCAGCCACCACCATGGTTCTACTTCCTAAGACCAAGAGCCCGACTTCAATATCGAATTACCACCTAGTGAGCATGTGTAACGTCCCATAGAAAGTCTTGACAGGTATCATTAACTCCAAGATTACAATGCATATAACCAGACATGGTTTTCATAGAAAAACATGGGTTTATTAAAGGTCGATCAATACAGGAAGAAATCACCAGAGCTTATGAGATGGTCAAAGATATTGGCTTCAAAGCACGTGGATCGAACTTAGTCATTATGTTGGATATAAACAAGGCATATGATAGGGTCGAATGGATATTCCTTATTAGAGTCTTATCAGGTATGAGATTTTCTCCCTGGAACGTTGATATCATATTTCGATGATTCAGATCTTCATGGTTGTCTGTTGCGTTCATGGGAAGATCTTATGGCTTCTTGAAGGCCACCAGAGGCCTACGGAAAGGAGATCCCATATCTCCATCTTTGTTCATTCTTATTCAGTATGTTTTAAGTAGGATAATTCAGAGGAGTATTAAAGAAGGGGGGATTCTACAGTACCGTCATCGGATGAAGGCTTCAGCCATCTCTCAACTCATATTTGCAAATGACTCTATTATGTTTCTTAATGCTGGAAGTAGATCAATACACAATCTGAATAATGTTCTGGGTTAGTATTCTCAATGGATCATCTAGATTATCAACAAGTGAAAGGCTGAATTCTTCATTTCTAATATGTGTTCAATGGTGAGGGTGGAGACTATCAGCAAGCTTCTGGGTATGCAGAGCAGTGAATTCTCAATGTCTTATTTGGGAGCTCCTATATCAGACAAGAGGCTTAGGATCAGACACTTTGAAGACCTTATTTCCAGGATCACTGATAGGGTGCTGAACTGGAAGAATAAATTTTTGTCCTTTAGTGGTAGGATCACCCTTGTCAACAACGTCCTGGAGGCCGCTTCTATTCATAGTCTTTCATCCATCAGAGTTCCTAAATGAGTGATCAAATCCATGGACATTATGCTGGAAAATTTTGTGTTGGATCCAGGTGCGGAGGGAAGGAGGCACTGGGTTTCTTGGGGTTAAATGGAGAATCCAGTGTGTGAGGGAGGCATTAATGTGAAGAACCTCAAATATTACCTTTACTACATGCACACGAGGCTGGCATGGAGTATGCTAGAACGTCGTACGTTGTGGGGTATTACGATGCATAGGTACGCATCTTGCCTTCGAGAACTTGGGCAGCGACATTGCTCACTGATATGGTCGATGGTTGTCCCCATTATTTCTGTTATTTATCTTTTTTCCCGATGGATAGTGGGGAAAGGCAAAGTCACATTCTGGAACTAGAATTGGGGTGGATCAATACTCGGGTTCCCAGAATGTCTGGTATCCAAGATCACCTTTAGAGAAGTGAGTCAACTTTCTGTATTTGTTGACACGGTGTTGGATAAGGTTCAACAAGATATTTTTCATCTCATTGAGCTGAATGAAGAGGAGGACCAGTGCGCCTTCACTGCTTCCTCATCATGTTGTTTCTCGTCCAAATTTTTTTTCCACATTGTACATGGCTAGGTGAAAAATGGCGGGTGGCACGATATCATTTTGGTGACAAATATTCCCACCAAGTATAACTTTCTAACATGGCAGATAAGGAATGACACTCTCCCGACTGATGATAATGTCTATAGGTGTGGTATTCATCTGTTGTCCAGGTGTGTGTGTTGTACCGCTCACAGTGAGGAAACCATTGCACATCTATTTTTTAATAGTGAATGGGTTAATGAGGTATGGATGGTTCTTGGGGAGTTCATGGTGATCCTTACCATGGCTGGGGATAGTCGTCCATTTGTTGACAAATGGTTCCAAGGTATAGGGGATATGGTCCATGAGCGGGCGATGCTTTTGGTGGTGATGCATGCAGGGTGTTGGTGTATTTGGTAGGCACATAACAGGTCGAAGCATAAGGGAGGGCAGGTGATAATCCAGACTATCATCACATGGGATAGGAATTTATTGATGGATATTAATAAGGTCGTTGAACCCTGGAAGAATTTGCCATCTATGAACATATTTCCGCCAGGTGGTGGAGTGGTCACTACGTCTAGTAACAGGAGGGGTGAATGGGTATGCTGGCGGATACCTGCCGCGGGTTTAAAGATGAACATGGTTGGTTCTTGTGTGTTGGGGTATGCACGAAGAGGTAGGGTGGTGCGAGATAGTAGTGGATCGGTCTACCTGGATTTCTCAACCAAATTTGGTCTGCGGTATTCTCTTCAGGTGGAGGCATTGATGATGCAGATTGGTCTTGAGTTATATTGGAAAAAAGGGTTACAAATTTCGGAAGTGAAGAAAAACTCTATGATTGTTCACAATGCCTTGAAAGGTTGTGGAGACGTGCCTTGGTCAATTTTTTATGTTATCATAAAATTCATAAAGCTGCTTAATAGTAATTTTGAGCTGGTTCATACATGGAGGGAGGGGAACAAGGTTGCTGACTACTTGGGTTCAGTGGGAATTGCTAGCACGACGGAGGTTTTTCTTCACAATGTTGTCATCATCAAGGTAGAGGGGATCGATTATATTAAGGGGCATGTTCTCAGTCTACATTATTTTAGGCCTCCTTAGATAAGTCTTGGATAATGGGGAGGAGGGGATGGGCCTACTTGCGTCTTTTGTGTTTCCTTCTTTCTTTCTGATTTCCATTAATAAATAAAACAATATGATATGATCTATAATACGATAATATTTTATTTTAAAGGAATAAAAACAATTTAAAAATTCTAATAATAAATTAAATAATTAACATGTGTTTATTATTCAATATGATAAATAATTGATGTTCTGATTCAGACTCAAGGTAAGAGAAACTTTCCCCTAAAAATCATTTTAAATGTTTTAAAGATTTATTTACTAAATTTTTTTGCATGTACATATTCAAAAAAATATGGATATATTAACTTGGACATAAATGAATTATAAAAGAAATTTTATATCTATTATTTACTTTCTTTAAAATGTTTTCAAATTTAATACTTTTTACATATTGTATAAAAAACATTTTTGACCAAAAGGAAAAAGTAATATTCTATTTTAACAGATACCAAGTCAAAAATTCTTCCTACCACTATAACAATAATCTAATGATTAGATTAATCTACAATATTTAATTTTTTTCGGCCATAAAAACCATCCATACCTTTATTCCGGGTATTTAAAAAAAAAATAAGTGGAATGGATATTTTAATATTCAGAAATGTTTCAGAATGTGTGAGAAGAATATTTGTATGAATATGATAATGTAAAAAAAAATTTATGTATTATTATTATGTTATGGTTTTTTATATTTTTCTACAATGAAGAAGGATACAAATATAGTAAATAATGATGGGTGAGCCTAATATATATCTCCAATTCATTGGGTAAAGATATGAATATAACTAGTTAGGTTTCTCTTATGTTATTATTTTAATTTTCTAGGTAGGTTCTTCAATTTATAATGGTGATTATAAGAGTGATATGAAAATGATGTAAGAATTTATCTATATGATTTATCAATTATTCCTTTGTTTTCTAAAAGAAATATTTTTATTTCATAAGGTAAGATAATGAGCTTAGGTTAAAATGGAATTTTATACTATAACTTAAGGGTGAAATATATAAATTTTCTTATGTTTTTCATGAATGTGAATAAACCTTTATGAGATTTATGTTGAATTTAATATTTACTATATACTGTTCATGAAAATATTTTAGTAGAGAAGTGGATTTAAGGAGTTAAAAAATGTTTATTTTGAGTCCATAGTCTATTTTGAATATGGAAATTTTTTAAGAGTTTTAATATACTAACAAGTTTCTTTCATTCTTTATATATGTCCCTAACTGATATTTTTTGTGATCATCCGGATTTTTTAAATATTTTATAGGGGTTTAAGGATTATTAGAGACAAGAATGAGGTAGATATTAATATTTTGAGTATATTTGATGAAAATAAATCTTATTTTATTATAAAACGTTTTCATTGTGGAAAATAATGGACACTCACTGGTAGTGTCCCATTTTTGATGTAATATTTATTTATGTAAAAATGATTACCTATTTATATAGAGAAATAATCCTACAATATCTTTGGTAATGCAATTAAATGAATTATTTTTATAAAGATTCAATTTTATTGAATGTATAATCCTAAGTAGTAAAAGTTGGTATCAAAGAAAAGTTTTAGATAATTTTAGATGCTAGGATAATGTAAGGAAATACCCTTAAGAGATTATAATATATGGTTACCATGGTATATCAGTTGAACATTACTATGTTTCTTCATCTAAACAATGTAGTTTCAGAATGGTTTTCTATAAAGAAAATAGGTAATCTGAAGTTGGAAGGAACCAAGAGGTCAATATCCATCGAAATCAGAAACCTAGAATGGTTAGAGTTGGAATTGATAAGTTTATTTTTATTAGATCTCAATTAACAATGTCTCTAAATGGTGGTGGTATCCATGATATCTAGTAACCAAATCTACAATAAAGGAACAAGTTGATGGTGGAGCATTTTATGAAAAAAACCCTCTATAATCCATTGGATATTCAAACATAGTGATAGAAATGGGATAAATTAAATATATGGAAACAATATTCAATGTCATGGGATTTTTGGACTATTAAAGGTAACTATTTATATTTCCCTTTTTGAAGGTTTAATCGATTGACAATATTCCTTTCTTTTTGATACTATAGAGAAAGAAGAGATTGATTCCATGTAATGTGATACATTTAAGGATTTTATTCCTTGGGAAATTTTTTCTTGAGGTTGTTAAATATATGATGAAAATTATATTCATGGAATTGAGGTAGAAGGAAGAAGATTCAATGGATATATATGAATAAAACCTCACTTTATTAGAAAGGTATAAACCAAATTTTATTCTAGATATTTATAGTAAAATTAAATGATTTTAATTTGGATTAAAACCATGATTCTAAAGTGATGTGGCCTAAAAATAATTTCAATGTTATTGTAAATTTTTTTTATATGCTTAAAAGTTAGAAATTGAGTTTTATTATGGCAATTTATTTCATGAAAACTAAGAGAAAAAGAGATCAACATGGAAAAAATATTGTTAATAACCCTTTGAAAAAATCTAAGCTTAATAAAATCGTGTTATTAGTATTTCATAGGTGTGTTAAATAGAACCATGGTAAATGTATTTTGAAAATAAGGAAGTTCCTAAAATGTGTTATGTTTGGGAATATGGCCCATGATTAGAAAGAAAAATATTTTGATAGTGGTAAGACATATTCTGATAAGTAATGTGTAATTTTTTCATGTCACGAACTAGATTGGGTACCTTGGTAATGCAATAAATGAGCTGACCCTAACACAACCTTAAGGGCATTCCCGATCTCCATGGGTTGGTAACTATCACCTAGCATCATACAACATGTATGTGGGAATGACTTTTCCACTAACAATGTAGATGTAAAATAAGTAAGACAATATGCATATAAAAATAAAACTCCACTGTGAGTAATGTACCAAAATAAAACAAGGCACAATAAGCCCAAAGGACTACAACCCAAGTCCCAAATTAGGGAAAACAACACAAGGTCCTGAGGGACACAAATCACCATGCCCAACTTTCAATAGCAGGATCCACTTCCATGATATCATTTTCCCTTTCTCGAACATGGAATGAGAAAGTCTATAAACACCTAAAGGCAAAAGTATGGTGTGAGATAAAAAGACCAGTAAGGTCTCACCATAGATTCCATAATAGATTCTAACAATTGATTAAAAAAGGAATGATTTCAATTTTAAAAATAAACAGGTTGGGAATTGTAAATAATATTTAAATAAATCCTTCTCTACAGTTGAAATGATGGAAAAATAATTTATGTAAATACTTTTAAAATCATAGAATATTTCTAAAACAATGGATTAAATAAAATAATTTCATGAAATAGTATATGTAAATTTTACATGCATGTAAAGTTATTAAAAATAATTGGCCTACATTTATATCTGAAATATAATTAACAATATTGAAACATGGTCATATTCCAAATGTGTACAACAATATTTCTGCCTATAGGAATCCACACTCTCTAAGTGACCATAACAATTTGTGTACTCATACGTCCTATAGTCACTAGTTAGAGAGGACTCATCACCATCACCTAAGGGATGTGACCCGCTGTATATATGTTTTATAATTCTTTAATTGCATAGAGTGTTTCCAAATAACTCACTAAATACTTAAGTCTTTCATGTGTTCTTAGACAATCAATGATTGGCAATTTATTTTAAGACTACTTATAATACAATTAAGGATAATTCTTCAATTTTGATTCCAATTTTCCATTTAAACCCAAAATGGGTTTTAATAAAAAAACATACCTCTTTAATAAGATAAAATCCCAAGGTTTCTATCAAAACATTTTAAGCCATTTTTACCATTTTGAAATACATTCAAAACTAATTCCATTATTTCACAATTCGTTTTCACAATTAAATTAAACAATTTAATTTAAAGAATTTCCATAAAATCCACAATTTAAATTAAACAATTTAAATTAAAAATATCCATAAACACCCTAATTTAGTGGAATTGGTGGTTTTCTAAATATCATTCCAAAAACATTTCAAATCTATCAATTCATTGGTATCATATTTTATTACATTAATTGAAAGGGATTTTAAGAAACTAAATTTAAATCAACTATAGAAATTAATCAATCAATTAAATGATAATACAATTGGATAATCGGGATAGAAACACCTACCTAAAGGTTGATAATGTAAACGGTAATGATAAAACACCATTTGTGGTTTAATACACCTCCTCACACCCTTATTATCGTAAGCACTAACACACTTATTCCTGATGTTCTTCAAGGGTACCTAGAACCAATATAGTTATATTATTTCAAAAGGAAATAAAATATCACATACGATGATAGTATCTCTATGAAGAATAATATTTTTATTATTGTTTTATGTTAGCACATGAAATCACAAGAAATATCCACAAGAATAATTATAAACTGTGTTTGATAATTATAACCCTAAACAAATTTGAGAACAAAGGTGGTATTCCACATAATTATTATTTTTGTTAATATATATATATATTCTTATTTATGTGTGTATATATATATATATTAAAATATCCATTGATAATTCAATTATATTTTAATAAAACTTTTCATTTATTTAGTAATTATTTCTTCAACAACTGCACTTTTGTAATTTTAAAAAAATTATCGAATGCTAATTTTTTTATAAATTGCCCAGAATAATTAAACATTTTATCCACTACTAAATATGATAAATTATCATTCAATAAATAATTGAAATTATAATTTAATAATTATAGTAATTATCGTTTGATATAACATGTAATTATTCTATGAAAATTGTACAATTATTATCTAATAATTTCTTTTACAAATTATCCATTTATAATTAATACAATTATCATTTGATATATCAAAATAATTATCTCTTGATAATTCATTACAAATATCATTGAAATTTTCACACAATTATCTTTTGATAATAAACTACCATTTGATCAATTTCATAAATTACCTATTGATAATTAAATTATATAAATTTGTTATTAATTATCATTTGATAGTTGTATTATATTATTTTTAAAAGACTCCTGCAATTATCCATTGATAATTTACGAATTATAATTTATGTTTTACCATGTATATCAAACTCCGCCATATTTTTATGTAATTTATTATAAATGAAAAGAAGTGGAAGGATTTAATAAATAAATAATGATAAGGAAACATGCCTTTTTTTCCTCCAAGTGCACCAATCATAGAAATAGACCGTGTGTGCCTGAAACATATGGAGGAGAATGTGATTAGAATAGTGAGATTTGAAAATTATTCATAGAGGGTTTCCATGATCAGCCACACATAAAAAGATCGACCAAAGGAAATATTAAGGATTTCTGAAATTTAACAACCCTAAAATCAGATCATTTAGAACCCATGTTTTAAATTTCTGATTTAATTTTTTGTTCAACCCAAAATTCATTACAGAGTCATTAATTTCACCTAATCAATGACTTTTAATAGAATCATTTTAAAAAGGTGCTGAAATAGAAGCTCTTGGAAATCAAACGGGCCATCAATGGCCACTGGGTGTGTGGATGAGAAGGTTAAAACATTTTTTTATTGAATTCAGATTATTTATTGAATTGATAAAATTCATTATTGAACTTAAAAATTAAATTACACCAAACGACATTTATTCATTAATGATATACCTTATATAGGGTAAACACCCCGTTCTTGACCCAACGGTAGTCTCAGATTTATCCAACGATGAACTGTTTGAGATATATTAATGATTTATTATTTCAAAATGGAATAAATAATTGATTAAAATACAAAGGGTTATTTTTGCAAGCAGGGCGTCCAAACGCCCAACACATACTAACATTATACCATGCCTAAGGTAAACCCCTCATTTTGGACCAATCAGTAGTCTTGGATTTACCATACGACACACCTTCTGAGAGATATTTAATTATTTTCAATAAAATAATAAATTAAATATTATTTAATAACTTTATCTCATGAGAAATGCATCCAAATGACCTGAACCATTGAATTTTATACCCCTTCTAGGGTAAACACAATATTTCGGACATAATCGTGGTCTCATATTTCTCAAATGATGCAATGTTTTGGAGTTACTAATTTTTTTGAATAAAAATCGTCTTCTTATTAAATTATATTTAATATTTTTAGTCAGTATTCACTGAGACTTTTTGGGCCTCGCAATACCACACTAATTCATTTTCGAACTCCAAAAATATTAAATTCAATATTCCAAGATGTTAAAAGAAATTTAAGGGCCTTAACACATTTATATAAATTTTTCTGATAAACCAATTTTTTCCACTTAATATATTAAAAGTTTATGACAAGAGGGTTTATCAATAATTGAAATAGTAACAGGATGTTACAACCTCCCCAGCATAGGAATTTTATGTCCTCATAAAGCCTAGGAAGATTCCTCCACATCCAAAAGATGAGACCACTTCTATCAATCCAGTGCCTCTCACCCCCATTTCTCATGAGAATCAGAACCATGCTACCGTAGCACATAGATTAAAGGTATCATCTTCCCATGAAGTAACTTAGTCTCAAAATCAATAACCATGAATGATCATTCAGTCACATATTATCTAGGTCCCACTTCAAGATCACGCCAACTCAGAAGATGATATGGGTCAGATAAAAACTCTCATGTTCAGATACATAAAACACATTATGTATTGATGTCAGTTTTGGTGGTAGTAAAAAATGATATAAAACCTTACCAACCTGATCAACAACCGCAAAAGGTCCCACAAAATGTGGTGCAAGTTTATCTTTCCTCCCAAGTCATTGATGACCCAACCAGGGTGAAACCTTCATGGATATCTAGTCACCAACTGAATATTCCAAAGGACTATGGTGACGATCAGTATAAGAATTGTATCGGTTTTGTGCTGATAAGATTCTATAAAGAATCAACTAAATCATAACTATCATCACTTGGAACAAACTCGATCCAACTAAGGAACATTCCATAATATATGACCATCACAAGAGAGATTTACATGGAATACCATAAAATGCCTCAAAAGAATCAATTCTTAATGTGTACTGGTAACTGTTACAAGAAAACTCAAGCAGACCCAAATGATCATCCCAATCCCCACCAAAGTCGAGAGCACAAGAGTGAAGCCTATCCTCTTGTTAAAAAAATATAATTATGACTTCAACTCTTTCAGTTCAGCTGGATTCATGCAGTACGATAGAATCGAAATCAGTTGAGTACCAAGTGTTATGTCAATAGAAAACTCAACCTCCCTTACCAGTAAAAAACCAGAGAAGTCAGAAGCAAACATGTCTAGAAACGCAACGATGAATGGAGGGGGATCACCACTCATTGAATTCTGCACCTAATCAAAAGAAAACACTAATATCACTTTTCCCAACTCTGGATAAAAATTTCGGGATCAGCTCGACCTTGGGTATCATTCACCTTGAAAGAGAAGAGGCACACTTAGCGTATTAAGGAAGACTTGTAGAAGAGATAAATTAATCAAATAATTATTGGAAATAACCCAATACATCCCGAATATGATTTCAAGATATTCCATGATGAGAAATATAAAACTCCATGAATGCTTGACATCTGATAGAGAGAAGAAACAAGTAGGACTACAAAGACCCTGCTCTCTCATCACACTAAGGGGAGTAATAATATCCATTGCAAAAGATAAAATCTACATAGAAATATTAAGAAGATTAACGACACGATTTGAAATAAACAAGTGAGATGCATCTATATCAAATAGATCTGTTAGTAATGATGAAGCTATAGTAATGGTACGTCTCACAGTTGCTAGACTAATATCTACTTCCTCTAGAGACTCTTCTATTTAGTGAATAAGCTTTTTAATAGATGTATATGGCTGGAACAATTTTGTACATGAATAATATTATCTTCCCGCAGTTTTTGAAGGTTATGATGATCTCGTGCTTCTACATAGAGTGGGAAATTTATGGAAGAATGGATGGGTGATACAGTGGGAAACGATGATGGGGGTAAAAATACATACGTTGAACTTATTCTCAATTCTAAGTTAGAGGTGACGGAATGGGTTTTTCAGATCAATGATTTAGAGAAGGATTTGATCAGAATTTTAGAAAGAGAGGTCTGGAAAGATTTCAATAAAGAACAAAATTCTTGGGTTCACCAACAAGATCGAATATTGGCATGTGACTTCAATTAAGGGAGGATAGACGCAGAGGAGTATATCCAGACTTGGGAAAAATGATGGACCATTTTGACGATTTAATCAAGAAGGATCTGCATGCGATGGTTAAGGCACATCAATAAGAGCTATACCAGGTAAGTGAGTCCAATAATCTTAGCTTCATTTTCAATGATTTTTTGATTTCTTACTGTGCTCATTAATTATGGATGTTGAACATGTGTGGTTTCTAACTTTTCCTTAAATGGGATTTTGAAATAAATTTTTTAATTTTCAGGCCCTAAACATCTGCAGGAGCCACAATTTTGTTGGCCTGCTCAAACTTTGAAAAATAAATTGACTTTTACAACACCAATGAATATAGATAGAATTGGTCAATGAAAATAACCTTGAATTAATTCCACAATAATAACCCATGTTTTGTTTTCATCGTTATTTTATCCCACCATCTCATGTTTAGTCCCTCCAACACAGAGGTGACACAATTAACCATGATCTCGTCTAGTGTCTCAAAGAATAGAAACAGACAGACTATCATTCCCAACCATTCCTTATTATGTTGAGGATTAGTAGAGTATTTGAAAACCAGTTATTACTAGAGAAATAACTCTTGATAATGATTTTGAAGATCATCCCCCTGATAATCCACAACTGGTGCCTGAACGGGGACTGGTGGTGGTTCTTGTCCCAATGTTAGGAGAACATCCGCGATCAGCTAAAATTTATTTGGACCCATTACAGGATTTTCTCAATGAGGTGTAGGAGAAGCCTCCCCTTGATATGATTCACATGTTTTCTTGGGGGAATAATGTTACACAATATCGGTATTCAATAGGAACACATTAGATTAACAGTCATACTGAGTAACATGAGAAATTATTCTCAATAGAAGGAATAAACAAGATTTAGACTTCAATCTATGAAAATCAAAATAGTGAAAAGATTTTAACTAAACCACAAGACATATTTCCATAACAATCCCTGGTGACTTAAGATTAATTGTAGTGAGAGCCGACCATACACACAATCACAACTACATCTTAAGTCCCGCCAAGATTTTACAAAAATATACTGACTTCAAGACCAAAGATCAACCTACCTATGATACCATTTTTCATGAACTAGACCAGGTACCCTAGGAACCCAATAACCTAGTTAGCCCTAACATAGCCCAAAGGTTGTTATTGATCCCCATGGGATGGAAACTAGCACCTGGAAACATACAACATTTAAGTGGGAATGATTTTTCCACTAATAATGGAGAAGTAAAAGAAGAAGGACAATATTAATATAAAAATAAAACTATAATGGGATTAATCTACTAGAATACCACAAGGCACAATAAGCCCAAAGTACTACAACCCAAGTACCAAAATAGGGAAAATAGCCAAAGGTCCTGAGGGACACAACTCGCCAAGACCAACATTGAATAGCTGGGTGCTCCTTAAAGAGATCATTTTCCCTTTCTCAAACCTGGAAGGAGAAAGTCTACAAACACCCAAAATAAAAAGTAGGGTGTAAAATAGAAATACTAAAAGGGTTTCACCATAGATTCCATAACTAATGCGAAAAATTGATTAACCAAAAGAATTCTTTACATTTTTAAAATTAACAGGTTTTTAATTATAAATAAAAATTTAAAAAAATCATGCTATACAGTTCAAATGATGAAAAAATAATTTAAAAAAAGAATTTAAAATTACAAAATAATTCTAAAAAAACAGCTTAAATACAATAGTTTCAGAAAATAGATTATGTATATTTATTAGGCATGTAAAGTTGTTCAAAATAATTGTCATACAATTATATCTCAAATATAAATAACAATAGAGCAACATGGTTATCTACCAAATAGGTATGATAGTATTTTTAGCTATAGGACTCCACACTCTCTAAGTGATCAAGGAAATGTGTATATACATACATTGTTTAGACAGTGGTATGATTGGACTCGTCACCATCATCTAAGGAATGTGATCTAGGACATGTATGTTTTAGAACATTGTAATTGCGTAGAGTGTATCCAAATAACTCACCAACTACATAAGTATTGCATATTCTCTTACACAATAAATAAGTGTAAATTTATTTTAAGAATACATAAAATACAATTAAGTCTCATTCTACAATTTTAGTTATAATTTTCCATTTGAAATCAAAAGGGGTTTTAATAAAAAACATGAATCTTTAACAAGAAAAAACCAATGGGTTTTTATCAAAACATTTTAATCCATTTTCACCAGTTTGAAATGCATTCAAAACTAATTCCATCATTTCACAGTTCATTTTCACAATTAAATTAAACAATTTAATTTAAACAATTTCCATCATATCCACAATTTAAATTAAAAAATTTAAATTAAAAAAATCATAACCCCCTCCACCCCAATTTAATGGAATTGGGGGATTTCCAAATATCATGCCAAACCATTTCAAACCTATTAATTCACTGGAATTATATTTTATTACATCAATTGAAAGTGAGTTTAAGTAAATAAATCTAAATAAACTATTGAACTAAATCAAGCAATTCAATGTTAATAAATTTGGCTCATCAGGACAGAACCACCTACCTCAAGGTCACAGATGTCAACAGTAATGATAAAGCACCATGTGTGGTTCAATACACCTCCTCATGTCCTTATTATCATAATCACTGACACAACTATGATCAACATTCATCAAGGTTCCCTTGAACCAATAAAGTAATTTCATTTCAAAAGGAAATAAAATATGACATCCGTTGATAGTCTATCTCTCCTAAATAATCTCTAGATTTCCATTTTATGTTAACAAATGAAGTCACAATAATAATTATATACCTTGTTTACTAATTATATCCACAAAATAATTTGAGAATAGAGGTGGTATTCCACATAATTATTTTGTTGTTAATATATTTATATATACATATTTAAGTATATGTATATATATATATATATACAAATATCCTTTGATAATGAAATAATCATTTAATAAAACTTTGCATTTATTTTTTGATTATTTCTTTTGGAACTTCTCTATTTTAATTTCAAAAAAATTATCAAATGATATATTTTTTATAAATTACCCGAAATAATTCAATGTTTTATCCATTAATAAATATGATAAATTATCCTTTGATAAATAATTTCAATTATAATTTTATAATAATAGTAATTATCCTTTTATAGAACATGTAATTATGTCATGAAAATTGTACAATTATTATCTAATGATTCCTTTTACAATTTATCCATTAATAATTAATATAATTGTACTTTTATATTTCAAAATAATTATCACTTGAAAATTCCATACAACTATCATTGATAATTTCACACAATTATCTTTTGATAATAAACTACCATTTGATCAATTTCATAAATTACCCATTAACAATCAACTTATATCAATTTCTTATTAATTATCAATTGAATATTTTATTCCATTATTTTTAACAATCTCGTGAAATTATCCATTGATAATTTTTGAATTATAATTAAGGTTTTACAATTTATATCAAACCCCACAATATTTTTTTTAAATTTATTATAAATGAAAAGAAATGGGAGAATTGAATAAATAAATTATGATAGGGAAACCCACCTTTTTTCCTCCAAGAGCACAACTCATAGAACTACACTGCGTGCTCCTACAATTGATGGAGGAGAATGTGATTATCACTTGGAGATTTAAAAATCATGCACATAGAGTTTCCAAAATTAGTCGTACTTGACATGATTGGCCAATGGAATGATGAAGGATTTTGGTGGTTTAGGAACCCTAAAATCAAATCATTTAGATCCTTTATTTCAACCATCTGATTTAATCCGATGTTCAAACCAAAATTCATTAAAGTGTAATTAATTTTACCTAATGAAATACTTGCAACAAAAATGGATTAAAACAGTGCTATAATAGATGATTTTGGAAATTGAATGGGCCATCAATGGCCATTGAGTGTGCGAAGAAGAATGTTAAAGAGTTTTCATTAATAAAATTTAGATTATTTATTGAATTAATAAAATTAAATACTTATCATAAAAATTAAATAACACAAAAAGATATTTTTGAATGGGCTTGATCATAAATAGAAAATAATAATGGTCTTCACCATACTACAAACACCCAATCTTCTGTTACATATTGATTTGTGAATGAATAATAATAGGAACATTAAGAGAGACAAGGGATAACTAGTGTTTTTATAATGATACATAATAAAAAACAAAAAATTATGTTTTATTACTATAGGAATATGGGATATTCCCAAATTTTTTGTTCCAAATCTAAGTGGAAATGAAGAGAAAGAGGGAAAAATGGAAATCTAGGAGAGTCCAATACTTCCAGGATGATTTTGATAGACCCTATTTCTAGGTTAAAGGGTTTGGATATACAGGAAGATATTTCAAATTAAAAATGAAGAATAATACTTTAATTTATAGTGAAATTGGTCATATGAAATAACTCAAGGGATCATAAAGTACTCAGAAAATGAAAAGTATATTTCCAACATTGAAAGATGAATTTGTCCCATCATACTCTGATGAAGATCAATCATTTCAATCAACACCAATCATGGATCCAATGAATTGGATCAAAAGGAAAAGAGTATAGTATATAATGGTTTTAAAATTTACCTCAAAAACATTAGATCATTTTAGTGTTTAGATCCTTGATATCATATTAACTTCATTTATTATGGGAAATAAATATCATATCACAAGAATCAAGAATGAAAAGAAAGGTGTTGTTGGATTTGGAAAAGATAAATCCTGAATGATTACAGGAATTGGGAAATCCAAATTAAGTGGTGAAGATATGAGATAAGAAGACATCTTGGTTTTTGATGATCTCATTCATAACTTTCAATGTTGTAGTAAACCATATGATTTAGTTAATGAAATATTTTTTAACAAGAATACTTATATCATCAAGGTAAAAGATAGTAAAAATTTTATTTAGGGGAATCACATGAAAGGGAATCTATACATAATCATTGGATAAGAATATCTGTATTTTTCATCAAAGGAAAAGAAAAAAAATTGTAGAAAAATAGATTATACATTTTAGTAAATCATATATAGACTTGTTTTTGAAAAGTGATGGTGGTTGAGGTATCTATAAGAAATCATGTGATCATACACACATGTGAAATTCATGTTAATAAGGAAATATTAATCAAAATACATTGAAGGAAAAAAGATAAAAGATCATTAAGAGTGATTGAAATTATGAATATTGATGTGTGCAGACCTATATAACCAAGATATATTGATATAAACAGATACTATAATATTTCATTGATGATTATAGTAGGTTGGGTTGGATTGCAGTCATTACCAACAAGTCTGAAGTGTTCAGTTTACTAAAACAATATTATATGGAATTTGAGGAAATTCATGGACTGAAATTTTAATAAATTTAAACTGATAATTAAAAATAGTATAATGATATAAAGGTGGAGGATTATCTTAAAAAAATTGGATAAGGAAACAAACATTAGCAGTGAGAAGTATTCTAAAAACTTATATGGTTGAGTGGAGAAATCCAATCATTTTCAATATTTTTAGAATTATGTTCATTGAAAAATATAAATATTTAAATTTTTGGAAGAAATTAGTCCTAACCTCTATCTACATATCTTATAGATAATTATTCCTTTTGAAAGAATAAAATATTCTAAATGATCTGTGGTATAGAAAGAATCTTACATTTAAATAATATTGAATTTTTATAAGTAAATGTTTCACTAAAAATTATAAGAAATAAAGTATGTTTGAATACCATTGAGATAATGAGATATTTCCTAGAAATTAAAGAAAATTAAAATCATATAAATACTTCCAGAAGAATCTAAGAAATTTTTTAGAGGAAAATGATATCATTAGAGTGGAAAATTAGTATATACTTTAACAACAGAATGAGAAAATTTCTAATGAGAGTGGTGAGGAGGAAAATAGATGAGGAGTATAATAAGTTAATAATTCATTATTTGAAGAAGATACTAGTGATGAGAAAGATGAAGTAATACCTAAACTTTCATAGAATCCAATGATTTGAGATAATATTGATATAAATAATATCTTGGGTGAGCATACCAAACTAATGAAAATGAGGAGAATTAAATCTATACAACAAACATCATTCCTATCATAGGTTAAGACAAATGGTTTTAATAAATATGCTAGATATGATAATTGGGCTCTGGCTATGAATGAAGAGTTTTGATAAATATAGAATAATCATACATGGAATATTTTCTCATGGATGATAGAGAATAATGTTATCCAAATCAAATGGGTCCTCTAAAACAAACTGAATGAAGATGAAAAGGTTATTTGAAATCAATAATGATTATCATGAAAGGGATACACCAAGATCAAGGTAATTGATGCAGATGATACACCTTCACCAGATGTAATTTTATAAAAAAATTAATAATTTTTATACATAATAGTGAAAATATAATTCAAATATTTCTAGATGGATATTAAGTTAGAATTTCTAAATAGAGTCTAATAAGAAGAGTTATACATCAATCATAAATATAGTTTTCCCATCCATGAATATGAGAATTTTTTTAATTGATGAAGGATTTGCGTGGATTGAAGCTATCAACAAAAAAGGGTATTAAATAATTGATTAGTATGTGAAGAATCTCAATATCTAGAATGGTGGAGTTGATTAAAATCACTATATAAACAATGAGTGTAATCAAACGATGATGTTTATTATATACATTTAGGACATAATATATGGTTGATCTAATGAATTACAATAAAAATATATTATTTAATTTATGAAATTCATCTTTAAAATGTCAATGATTGGTGATTTAGAGTTTTTTATTGATTTACAAGTAACACAAGTAAGGAGTGGATAATTTACTTCTCATTGAAAATATTCCACAAAGGTTTTTATGAGATTTTTAAAGGAGAATTCCAAGGAGATGAAAACTCTAGTTTCTACCATGATAAAAGTATCAAGGGATAATGAAGATAAATATAGTATTGGTGTTTTATATAGATAGATCATTAGGATATTATTGTACATAACAAAGACATGAACAAATATTGTATTTTACACAATCTATGTAGTATTATATTAAAGTAATCCCAAGGAAATAGAATTACATACACTGAAAATAATACTTTTGTATATCAAATTAATGGTGGAATTCATTTTTTTGTATAATGAAACTATTAGAAAGAGTTATCAGATTATATAGATACAAATAAAGTCTATTTTGTAGATTATGGAAAGTCAATATTAGGTGGTGGATTTTATCTTAGTGGGTTGTGTGTTTCTTAGATAATAACGAAAAAAGATTCAATTTCTCTAATAATCGTATATGTTGAATATATTATTTTCAATCAAGATTTCACACATTTAAAATTGATTTAATAGAAACTCAAATATATGGGAGTTGAAGTGGAACCTCTAATAAAAATCAACTGTGATAATTACTGTGGTATAAATATTATAAAAAATAATATTCATCACTCACAAATGAAGCAAATTTAAATTAAGTAACATTTTATCAAGGAGAATGTGGATCATGGTCTTTTGAATCTTGGTTATGTTCCTATATAACTACAAGTTAAAGAAATTTTGATAAATACATTACCCAAATAAGGGTTTCAACATCATCATATAGAGCATGGTGAAAATTAAACACTCCATACTTTAATAGATTTGATGTGGTACCCACTATCCCTGAGGTTCCATGTTCTTTTCCATATGTGTTGATATGTGTTCTTTACGATTATTCATACCACACAGGATTGACCATTTTGTTCATTAACAAAGGGGGTGTGGTCTTGATCATGAAAGGGGGAGAAGCTAAGAGAGGGAAAATCAAAACATAGAAAGTTTTTTAAATAGTAAGGTATTGAATATATTTGTTTAACGAAGATAAGTTTTAGAAGGTTTTCATGAATAAAGTGGTTTATGATGATTGGTTGAAGAAAGTTGTCATTTAACATGACACACACTGTTAATTATTTGAATTTATTGCCAATAATAATCAATTATTATTGTGTTTCAAGATGAGTTGGAATTGAAAATTTTTCATCAAGTGGTATCAAGAATAAAGTATTTCGTTTATGAATATTGTATGATGCTCTTGTTTATAATTCATAAATTTTCTCATTTGGGATTAGATTACATATTTAGTAAATTTATGGTAACATAATGGAGTCGTAGACTGTTCATAGTAGTTTATGAAAAAGGTTTGAATTTTTTTTCTACAATAGTTTGTAGAGTCATATATATTGATTGAGATTCCATAAGAAAGGAAATTTGGTAAAGGAATTGAAGTCACATGAGAATTTTACAAACCAAAAATCAAGTTCATCCAGGGGAATTTCCTTTTTTGGTATAAAGATGTTGAGTTTGAGGCTACATCATAGGGTGCTCTTTATTTTTAAAATATGGTTATTCTGAGGCAATAGAAAAGAAATATATTTGCTATATGGACCACATAGTAGGTTCAGTTTTTGGAATATTATTTTTCTTATAATGGATTAATTGCAATTATAATTAGTGGGGTTTTGAAGTTTCTTTTACTATATAAATAAATTATAACCACTTCATTATTTTATGATAGATTTACATTGTAGAGCATAATGTATAGATTAAATTGGTTAGGTATGAATATGGTTCATAGAGGAGTAGATTTAATGAAGGGGTCGAGTTCATAATGGAAATTGACTTTATGAATGAGTATTAGTTTTTAGTGAAATTCTGATTTTATAGTAGTGGTTGTTTGTGATGTGTAATCCATCCACGAATCAATGGTAGTTAGTGAGGTCCTCATGAAAATCAGTTCATATAGAAGTTTCACAGTGATTAAAGATGGTTTTAAGGATTTAAAAAAATCTAATAAATTAATTTTCCTAAGTAAAAAATTATGTTGTAATGTTGATTTCATATCTTGTGTGTATATAAATCATTGTTGCACACTCAAAAATATTAGAGTTAATTATGAGATAATTTAGATCATCAAATTAATATTTTATAGGATCATTGTTTTCAATTTAGTAGGGAAAGAAACAATCTTTCAATGTGTGAATGGTTGTAAACCTTGGGGGAAAATAAGCCCACTCCAAACATTGTAACATGAGTGTGGTATAGTGGATTTGGTACATTGGTACATTGTATTTTTATTCACTTTGTAAAATATAAATTAAGTTGTAACCATATAGTTTTTTTGGTCTCTTTAATTTTTTCATTTCTTTCATACATTACAGTAGGAAAAAGATATTGTAGAGTTTTTTTAACAATGAAACAAGATCCAATAGGGGAAAGTTATTTAATCTTTCATAACATGATTTAATCCACCTATATGGGTGTATAGACCATTTTTTAGAAAATATAGAAAGTAAAAATAGTATAAAATGACCTTAACATGTTATTTAAATATCTAAAAAATTATCTATAGAACATGGACATAGAGGACGAAGATTCTTGTCTGAAATAAAAAGGTGGGGTCAGTTTCACTTACAAGAGTCACAACAGGTAAATTATTTACAAAGGGAAAAGAAACTAATATAATAAATGTATAACATAAATAATAAATAATAGTTAATAAAATGTTAGGTTTCTTAGATATAATATTCACAAAATTGTTTCCCAAGAAATAAATTCATTCATAAAAATCTCGATTTGAAAATGAGATTAGAAAAAAAACCATACGAACTTAGTAATAGTTGAATCAAAATACCATAAAAATATAACATAATATGTAATTATAAATTCCATTAATAAAATTAACTTTATGATAAAAGGAATCCATTTGGTGGTATATACACTAAAAAAGAAACAAGTTTGAATTTGACATATGTCTCAAAGGAAGAAAGTTAAGACAAGAAACCCTTACCTTATTTCCCAACATCCATGAAAGTGATTTAACCTCTTATATAATAAACACATATATCTTAATAACTCATTTTGGAACCTTATTTAAATTTATAATCCTTTTTAATATTTGTCTACAATAATTTATTATATATTCATATTTTTATTTATTTCGTATATTCATTATCAGATCTATTAATTCCAATTATTTTGCCCATGTTTCATAAGGGAGAGTTCAAACCCCATTATTTGATACCAATTTCATTATTAATATACTATAAAATATATTCAATTATTTTTTTTAAATCTTTATATGTCCCAAAGTTCATTTTAAGATAAAAATGGTCTTGGTTTGAGAGAAATAGATCCATGACGACCGTGTATCAGGTAATCTACTAATATCAACAAATTGTGTGATAATGATGATCAATATTTATGTCATAACATCAGAACCATATTACTAATATGTATGAATCCTTGATATAATATATATTAAAAAAATATTTTTTAGAACCATCAATTTAATGTAAAAATGAACAGACAAGTACATCATTTTATAGATGTGGTAGTCTAAACATACACACGTATGACATTTTAATTTTAGATAGAACAGGATGAATGCATAACTTGATTCATATTTTTATTATCTTAGACATATTATAAATATAATATTTAAATATCAAATATCACCTTTGAAATAACCATTTATGTTTATAATGAGAAATGAAATACATCGATTCATAGAGGTGGTAGTTTTCATGTAAGCATGAAAAACATTATAGCTTTTATAAGGAAGCGATAACGGATAAGAATGATTTTCAAAACAATATAATAAAATTTTAGTATACTAATGACAAAGATGTTATTATTTTATGATGTTATTATAGACTTTTATGTAGTATATTATGTCTTAAATAAATATAAATTAAAAGGAGTGTCCTTGGAATTTTTACCATACTTCTTGGAATAACTCCTTTGAAAATTGGATTATAACCTTAAATAGTAGTATATTAAGGATAAAATAAACTCTATGATGTTTCTAGAAGTGTTGGGGAGGGAATTTTTTAGAGTTTATTTTAATAATGGTATTTTTGTGTGGAAAAGTTGGGTTGGGAAAGGCTATTATTATAAGTAAAATGAGTTTTTTGGTAATAATAGGTGGGAAGTAATGGCGAAGGGAAGAGTCTGGGTTTAGAAAAAAAATCAAAACACGTTTTAAGATACGTTTTGAGTATTTATTGTCCTTATATACTTATTTATCACTTTTACCTTCATTTACTTTTATCACAGTAACTCTTTTTTAAACTCGATAACTTGTTTTTAAAACTAAAAATAAAAGTACACTTATAAAATAATTTAGATATTATGATTCTATTTTTGAAAAATATTATAATATTAAATTTCTAATTGTTACATAAATTAATTTTCAAAAAAATAAGTATTTAAATCATAAGAACTTTTTTTTAGAAAAATATTACTTAGGTTGAAAAACGTTAATCATAGGTTTCTAAATTAAACATAATATTTTAAATGTATAATTATAGTTTTTAAATATAACCTCAATTTTTTAAAGTTGATTCTTACATTTTTAATTAATTATTATATTATAATAGGTTCATAAAATTCATGGTATTTATAAAAATTATATTCTTTTCTATTCACATAGAAATAAACATTCTTAGGAAAATCCCAAAAATTCATCGTCAGATAATATTATTATGATGAATCCTAAAATAGTATTCATTTTTAAAAAATTGAAACCCAAAAAATTATAATTTAACTTTTATATAGAAATATAATATATAATGACAAGTCATTTTTATAAGAAATGACTTTTTGAAAATAATATACTCTTATACACATCTCCAATAAATTATTACCTAAATTATTGTTAACATTTTTTTTCATACGAGGGATTTATTTTATAATAATTAATCCATAACATATTTAGTTTATAAAAATAAAATTACATAGTTTGTAAAAATAAAATATTTAGGAAAATAAATTTTTAATCATAAAATGATCTCATTATTTATTTTGGTATATTAATTGAATTTTATCAATGATTTTTTTAATCACCCTTTAATTATCTTATTTGATTGATTTAAAAATGTAGTTACTTATTTTTATACCCACCATTTATATGGATAAATTACAAAAGTCATATGTAATACTTATAATTTTATCTTAACAAAATGTATCATAGTATGTTTTGGTTCATTGTTGTGAGGGGATCATAATAATAATCATATTATTAATAGAAAATACATATTAAAATATCAAGGTTTTATACAAAAACATCAAATATTACTTTACTAGTAAAAAACCTTACTATATAACAAATTAATAGAAAAATATTATCATACAACCTTTCTAGAAAACCATACAGGCACAACCTTATGAGAACAACAACCTCATTATCCAACCTTTATAAGAAGAAACCATTCTAGGATCCAACCAAACAAGGAATAATTGTTCCAATAAAATTACCCACTTAAGAATAGTGGGAAAGAACCTTACCAGGAATAGTTATTCCATTAACATTACTCTCTCAACCTTATAAGGAGTCAACCTTAATAGGTTTTAACCAAACTATAAAATTCAGACATGTCTAAATTTCAATAAATTTTCTAGAGGTACAAAAATTATTTAAAAACTAAATAAATTTTTTTTCCTTCTATATATCTATATAAAATTATAGAACTATAAATTTATGCTACAACACTTATAACCACATTTACTATAAATTAACCTTTATGCCTGATCTAACTCCCAAGGTTCGTTCCTTAGCCTACGTCAAAACAACTTTCACCTATATTATCTCTCAAAAAACTTGAATGAACCAAAACCTTCCCAAATATCTATTAAAAATACCTAGTACCTTAAAACATCACCAAAATATGATCGACAATCCATGTGTTATCCCAAACACTAATAAAAAAAACTTACCAAGCCAAGAACATCACGCTTTATACATTATCACAACAATAAGATGATACCAAATGCATCCATCACCTCCCCACATACTCAGTAAACTCTATCTACCAAACATATAAATTGATGTCTTCCATGGGAACCCCCCACCATATGAAACACCTACTTGGTCTCATCTTGACCTGACTATTTGACATGATGACGGTATCACACCTGGTTTTCCTTCTCACACTAAATATCTACTTATCCACTGACCATCATCCAGAGTCACCCCACATCATTCAAATTCCAAACTCTCATGATAAATTTTATTTGATACCCACTATATCCAGTATCATAACCAATGCCAAATTTTATATCTAACACAAATAAATCCTCATTTATTATACATCATAACTATTTCTCATACATTAACTAGGAAATTCTTAATTAACTTATCATGCATGTGACTCATCCACCAATATATATCATTTAAAACCAAAAAATAGTTTCATACTCTCAAGTATTCCACTAAATATCATCAAATCTCCATAATTCCTTGAGTACAACAATATGACTTCATGGAGCTTGGCTGACACCCAAATTCCCAATTTTTGTGTTCCTTGAGGAGTTTCACTCCCTATCTGAAAATATCTCCACTGATGGGTATCTCCCACACTTCTACATACCATTAATGAAAACAAATCATACCTACTATCTTTTGGTCCTTCCCCTGGACGTACTTCGTATCCTTGAGTTGGAATAGATCCGTGAATCCCAAACATTCGTGAGGTCCTACAACAAACCTCCAATGATGCCCCATTTTTTACATGAATAGTGATACTTTGGTGTCTGATCACACTAATCACAAACATGACCTCCTAGAATAATTTTAAAATAATTAATTTTGATCCACTATAGAGTGGAATCATCTATTTTCTGTATTAGCTTCCCTACTAGAATCATAGCCTAACTTCTTGCTACCCAATGCTCCACTATGTTTCTCACCTAACTGAATTGTCTTACTCAGTATAGTCCCATATTTTTATTTCCTCATGTCTATAAGATCCCAGTTCAAAAAAATCAAGAACAATTTCATATTGAAGATGTTAACTTGTAAATTAATATCATAACATAACCCATCCTCAAATCACCGACCCTATAAACCTTATCCCTTACCAATATCATAAAACATACATAATGTATTTAAGCTTGCATCATATTCCACGGGTTAAGTCTCTCCATATACATAGTTCATAAATTTATTGGAATACTCCAACCTAAACATATCAAGAAATAATTTATAATATAATAATGCCTTAAAGTTATTCAATGCTATCCTCTCATGTATTCCGACCTACACTTACACATGACAGTAGTGTTTTATTGGTCCCCTGAACATATATATACCAAAATTCACACATCACCTAGGGGGTGTCTCAATCAAATAAAAAATAATATATAAGGAAATAATCTATCAATATTCTACCTAATTTTCACCATATACCTAAAATAATATAGGATGTTGGGACTAGAACTCCCATGTTAGAAATTCCATGGTCAGTTCATATCCCTAATATCCCAATTCAATAATATGAATAACTTGCATGAAACTTTCCTTGACCTTCTCATATAATCATAGTACTAGATCTACTACCTCTATTGCTGACCTCACTTTCTCAAAACCACCATAGTAAACTCTTACTCAATAAAGATATATCGATAAATACATAATAATTAAGGAATTTTATAGCTAGCATTGAAACCCACTCACCCATACACATCCCAACCACACCCAAGTCATGTATCATATATCATTATGATGATCTTCTAATCTGTATCAGTTCCTAGAACCACATACACTATAACCATGTTATGTGCACATAACCATCACACCATGAATCAAATGCTTCGGTTATTTAAGTATAATTCCACAAATAAGATATAAAATAAAACAACATATAGGTTTTTTAGATACTTTAAACAACCTCATCATTAATTTTTATTCTAGGTTACAAATTTTAGTCATAATCACACACTTATTTCATGTTATCCTAAAATTTCAAAGATAATATTTTAGTACCACCTCTTGGATATCAGGTCTAAGAGTATGAAAAAATAAAAATCATGAAAAATTAAATTGTTTCTATAGGAACAATTTGAAATAATCACAACCTTAACAACAAAAAACTAGAAAAGAATCCAAATTCCCTAGGTGATTCTGATTTAAACTCATGAAGGTTATATCCATACACACAAAATGCCATTTGTCCCATGTTCTAACACATCACTAGACTCGTAGTCTACAACACTCCCAAATTAAAAATAAATGTATCATAATCAAGTATTAACACTCTATGAGAATTACCGATCATTGTTAAAATTTTATAACCAAACAACTCAGGTAATATCTTGTAATATCGAAGCTTTGATACTTCTTTATAATCCCCCACCACATTAGGGACACCCGACTAGTGACTGGACTAGCAGTAAACCACATGACCATAGTCATGCCTCCCAAAATTCCAAATTCCACTTACTAATAGTGTGGGTATATTAAGTGAGAGTGATGTGGAAATATCTTCTGATAATAATAATAAATTTAACAACACATAGGAAGCAATAATATAGAAACAAAAAAAGATCCAAATAAATGGAAATAATGAGTCAAAAAATACATATGAAAATACAACTAATATCTACATTTCATTCCCATCATACATGAGTCAACATGACCACATGTGGGATAGTCACATGCATATATTTAAAAAATGAACAAAAATATCATTATACCAACACAAATGAACCATAAAAACCATATTCTAAAAACCTTTTCATCCAACCTAAAGAACATCCACAAACCCTTGTTTGTTAATATCCAAACATTGATCATTTCCCCTTACCTGTAACCAAATACATAAATAATACACACATATTGGAGGTCCCATAAAGGTTGTGGGTATGAACATAGAAGGCCGCCACTAATGGTTTCCCTAACATACATCCATACATATTCTAATTTATTTAAAAATGATAATAAATGGAAATCAACCACATAAAATGACCCACACCCCATATTCGCAACAACCATAAGTGATCATTTACCAACCTCAAACATTACCAGAGTAGAATGATACATCTATGGTATATTATAGTAGATGATATTTCAATTATTGAACCAATTTTTCATTATATTATATCACATTCCAATATATCCACAGAACCATTCCAAGTCATATTGATGATAAAATGGAAAGTCCGTAATAATAGTACAAGTCTCAAGGAACTGTATATGCATTACCATAATCTGATCAACAAACAAACAATCCAAATTAATATCTATAATCATCTCTCGAAGTCATAGCCTAATGAATGGAACTTAATGGGTCTCTTAACCCTATGTTAAATGGACTTAACTTCCACTAAATGCGGCCATATATAGTGATCTCTGACTCCATACCTATAGTCTAAACCATCCATAATATCGATAAGTCTATGGAGGCCTCCACCCATAATTAGTGGTTAAAACCACCTCATGGGACATAACTTGTGTATAGGGAATCCCAAAAGTCCTACCAACCTTCCCATGGTGAGGGACATTACTAGAAATATTGGACACACATTTAGAGAACCTACATTTCCACCTAAAAACCCTATCTCACAATAGAGGAAATGGTCAAGAGCATCCTCTTAAATATGATGAACCACAACACCACAATTATAGTGATCCACATTTCATGTAGTTTCATGGTGCATACTCAAAAAAATCTCATAATAACCTTTCTAGACAACCTTACAACCACAACAACTTTTCTAACCAACTTTACTAGAGCTACCATACAGGAAAAATCTTTCTAAACAAATTTACTAGCACAAAAACGTTAATATCCATCCTTACTATCATATCCTTACTTTCCAACCTTTTTAAAACAATCATACTATACAACCTTACCCACATAAAAAACTTACTGAAAAAATATACTAACATAAAATTACTTTACATCCTTACTAGTAAACGTTACAGGAACAAACTTACTAGAAAACCTTATCGTCACATAAAAATTACATGCCAACTTCACTAGGAATAAAACATACTATAAATAATGGTTTATCCATCCTTAATTACTCAACCTTACTAGGAATCCATCATTATATGAATAGTGATTTAAATAAACTTAATCACTTAACCTTACTAGGAATCAACCGTACTATAAATTCAATACTTTTCTAAATTTAAAAAAAAAATTCCATGATTCCCAAAATCTCTAAAAACTCTAAAAAATTCTTGGTCATTTTAAACATCATAAAATCCGTAAATAACAATAAGTACATTTTATAACACCTTTTAATTGTTTTTAATAAAAATTAACCCCCAGTCTAGATCATCTCTTAAAGATCCTTCCTCAACCGATATTGATACTTCCCACACTTGCATCAGGTCCCAAAACACATGTAAAAGACAATAACTGGCCCAAAACACTATCCCAAATACCCATTAATATAAAAATAGATTCCCTAATTTGAATAATATAGGAAATAAAGTTAGATATGTCAAATTGATCATTATTAACCTTGAATTATTTGATAAAAATCATTTAAATCATGGAATATGACATCAATCTACTAAACTCAGACATTTATTGTAGTTTTTATTGAAACACAAAGAGACAAATTGAAAAATAATTCCAGAAAAATAAAAGATAATAAAAAGATAATAAATTATAATAATAATAAAAAGGGTATATGTCATTAAAAAATGTTCCCAATATGCAATAAAGGTGCAATGATTTCATTATTTTTTGGATCATAATTATAGGGAACACACAAACTAGATAGAAACCCTGGAATTAAATATGATCATAAGAAAATACATTCCCATAGTAACCCACATTTTTATAGTTTCTAAATATGAAAAATATACCCCACGGTAAATTTCACATGTTAGAAAAGACCACACTACTATAATACATATTCTCGATGTCACCAATCAACACTTATATAGTTGGTGAAGATTATTATAGTTCATTTAACAATATCCTACATGGAGACAAATCCTTAATTTTTTTATATTAACTTTCATTATGGACCTCTAGCACTTGGTCCATTTTAACCAATATAATAGGATCTAATCTTACAATAAAAAGTCCTCCCAAATTCTATTACCAACTCCAATATCCACAGAACATGAATCCTAAGCTAAACACCACATTCATAACAAAATGGAACAGTCAAAATTAATTTTTGAGGTCTTATTTCTCACCATTTTATAATTTCATTGAACCATGTCATATAAATACACAATATAATTCACAAGGTTAAGGAATTTAATGAGAGTTATCTAGAAATTTGGATTAAATGATAAGAAACCATTAGAAACCACTAAAAATACTATTAATAAAAGTTCATAAAATCGAAAAAACTCGCGATTTCACCCCCAGAATCTTCAATGGAGTAATGGAATACCTCTTCACTAACCTCATTAACCCAAAGAATTTAGTCTATGAGAATAATAATTCTTAGTCTTTATAATGATCAATATAAAAAATATCTATTAGTAGAAATATCTCATGATATCTCATTTAATAGGTCACATCCTATTATCAATCATGTTTCTTAACAAAATAGATTATTATAATTCTTCATTAACAAGTTAATTATCACATTATGGATCATCATTTTCCTAAAGATAACTTAAAACCTTTATATACCTAACTTTTTATTATAATACCCACTTATGGTAAATAATAAGTAATGTACAAGTATATATCTAAAAAAATTATAATAAAACATATTATTATGTTTTAAATTCTATATTGATCACTTCAAATATTATAATACTTATTTCAGGTCTGTAACCGAATAAACAAACTAAAGGATCATTGCCATTCATCATTATCAAGAACATTATAAAAAATCTATATAATTTTGAATCATTGACCAAAAAAAATTATAATAGTTATACATATTCTTATGGGTCCCACTGAGAGTTCCAAATATATAATAATTTTCACAGAAACCATCCAACTATTTTTGTCTGTATTTGTTTCCAAAATAGTTTTTTTACAAAAAAAATATCATGTTATGTCCTCTAAATGACCCAAAATAAATCATTTTCATTTTTTACTCATGAACGTGAACATAATGACACTATTAAAATTTTAATGGGTTGAGTAATTATTAAATTTTATTTATAAATTTTGAAAATATCAAAATATAAATTAATAATATTCAAGGGAATTAAAAACATCATTGTCCTAATCCACTGGGATAAATTTGAAAAATTTAATATTTTGTTATTAACAATGGATTTAGGTATGAAATTATATAATTTTATCTATTTTTGGATATAAAGTATAATGTGGTGGTTTAGGGTTTCACCATGTGGTACTAACTATGTGATACATGTGAATGAAGGTGATGGTTCAAATCTTTGGGGACAATTCAACATTAGGAATTTTTAGGTTCAAATTGGATTACAAATGCATGAAATAATGGTAACACCATTTATTCTTGAGGTCACCTTATGTTATCATATGCATTTTTCTTTTTTGGTAGCCCCACCACACACACTAAACCTTCTTATCTAGGTCTATTCCACAATAATCTATCTTAAACAGAGTCAGTCTACTCTATTTTAAAATATTTTTATTCAATATCATTTTTCTTTTCATCCAATATTCTATATAGATATTTTTGACCCCTCATTCAGTTGATCTAATGTTCATAGTTAATATCCACTAAACCACTCCTCCAACAACCTATCCTACACTATTAAAATCCCATGATAATAATTTTTCCTTCCACTCAGGTGGATAAAGGGATTTAAACTAGTATTGTTTTTCTTTCATCTTCATGAGAGTTATAGACTTAGACACCCATTGATGTGATCCCATAATATCTTCATAGAAATAAATCCATGAAGAAGATTGAATATGGTCGAATTGGAGATCATTATTCATATTACACGAACAAATAAAATTTATTGATAGAATCACCAAAACCTCGAGCATAACTGATGGTGATCACAATATTTGTGGTGTGTCTAAGATGGTAGGGGGAAGATGAATTGATTAGAGTTATAAACAACACAAGATTAAATATTCTTTTTAAATAAAAATAGTTATTTAATTATAATTACTATAAAATATTTAATATAACATCATATACATTGATTCAATTTTACAAAAAAATTTCCAATGGATCTTAACCATCCTACTATAGGTGGACCACCATTATAAATTTCATAATCCATAGAATCCCATCAACTCAAATTATATTTTAAATCAAATTAATTAGGTAATTAACATAAAATTGATAGATAAAATAGTACCACTAGTAGTCATGATCTAAAAAATAAAAAATATGAAACTTAAATGAAACATAAAAACTATTGAAATATTACACTACTGGATGTTTTATCCATGGAACCATTTAATAGATATTTTAATTTTTATCTTCTGGGAGTTCACTCATGATAAATTCGGTGGTTCTTAGTTAAACCATTATAAAATATAATATGATAAATATTTTCAACAAAAAATATAATGAAATAATAATGAGTCTAAAATTAGGAGTATTGGATAAGTCATTATCCATATAAAATCCAGGACATCACATTTTATCCAACTTTATTTTTTATTTATCCAAAAAACTAAAAAAAATATTGATATATGGAGTTAATGAATCCTTTTATTTATTTATCAAAAAATAGACTTAATTATTACATATTTAAATTTTTTGTTCTAGCCCATGAAAATAATTTATATAGACATTTTATAAAAAAAATCAATTAGGCATTGAATTAGATGTTTCTATTCCCTATTACACCATGTTTATAATAAATTATAGGATCCACTCCTAAAATACTCATACATGACATTTTTCTATGTATTTAAAGAAGGATTCAGAACAATAATAAAGTTATTTTCAAACCAAGTCATATAGAGATTATAAGGTTATCCTAAAGAACAATCTAGTTTTACCAATTATGATCATATTAATCCCATGAATTCTTATGTAATCTACTATGTATGATCATCTATCTAAAGGAATAATTTTACCATAATTGTTTTGAACACTATGTAGCCTTTCCATGACTAAGATTGTAAATAAATGTATTAATTAGATAAAATTACAAATAATATTTGTATAACAACATGAGCTTAAATGTATACAATCATATTATATGATCCATGGTTCCTAACTCCAAATATTCAATGAATTATATACCTTGTTAACCTATAATTGACCATAAATATTATGTAATGTCCATTCACTTAATAACATTTAATGATTTTTAAAAGATATTACAATATCATTTAACTTCATGCTCAATATAATTCAATTTTTAAACTAATGATTTTTTTAATAGTGTTACTTTAACTATAATAGAAGTTTTGTACAGAATTAAGTTATAATTTTTTATATTCTATAAAACATTGTTCACCTATACTAATACTAAAACTCTGAACTCATCCCCACTATGTTATAATTTATTTCTACTTATTAAATGAGATATACCTCTACAATTTCATTTATTTATCAATTAATTCCACCACACTAACCCATGACATGGCATCAAAATATGAAAATTAAAAAAAAATTATCTATGGTAAAAGAACATAAATATATTTGATCTTCATAGATACCATAATTAAAATTCTCAAGTTATGTTGTGTTTTATCAATGAAAGGATGAATGTTTACTTATATGAATCTTGTATAATTAACAAAACCTCAATTTAGTGTCAAATCTCTTTGAAAAAACCCGTAACATTTGGGTTCATTCACAATAGGGAAGTGTGAAACTTTTGAGGCATTAAATTTTATAGGTTAATTATTATCAAAATATAGTTCTATGTGAGTATGTTGTGACCCTTCCCTTTAAGTAGAACCCATGATAAAAACCATGTGATAATATTTAGTAACAAATTTCATTAACAATAATATATTCTAATTAATTCCACCACAAAAAAGGATAGGTATAATGCCTAACATAATAAAAAACCATATCTTCCTCCACTTGATGCATAATTAGAAATAAATTCCCATTTCCCGCCAATTATTCAAAATTATAGTTTCAATGACAATCATTAACATTTTCTTATATATTTTTAAATAGAAAGATCAATTTTGATAATATAAAAAACTCTCCAAATGATTTGAAACATATACATGGGTTTTGAAGTTAACTATATTCATTAATCCTCTCAATATTGAAATTTTCACATCACATATAGTGAATATATTAATTACCACCTCAACATCATTTAATATAAATCAAAATGAGACCAAAATGACTAATGTAATGACCTTGATTATTTTTCATTTCATTAATAATCTATCATTGATAACAGTTTAGTTATTAAAACCTATCCAATGAAGTCTTCTATCGAGGAGGTTTTACAACTATTGGATAGACTATCCTCTATCATATCAAGTGCCTTATTTATCAAATCATATACTAAAATGATAAGAAAATATTAGAGACTCATATATCCATGTATGAAGTGGAAGATCATTTTTATAACTATATTATAAAAATTATCTATATCTATCCCTAGGATAACACCCCTCATATAAATAGACTGTATCCATGACCCAAAAAATTTTAAATTCTATATACGCTAACCAAGAATTCTATACATAGTTGTTTCATAACTATAGTAAATAGTAGTTAAGAAATTATATTAATAAATAATTAATTTCCCCTCCTAGAACCCCATCACATCAATATAGTTCCACATTAAAATGTTCTAAAATTATTAGACCATAAAATCAATCTTCAGGTGAAAAGGATTATATCTAGGAATATCTACTTATCCTATATTATAACACTCTTATTTGTTTTTTATTTGCACATGAATTTGGTGCTAACATATATGAGAATGAGAATGATAACAATAAAAAACAATATTTATATAAATGAATAGAATATATACTATAAATCATTTTGATTTTAGAAAATTGTAATCATGTATAACATATAACTAGTCTCTTTAATTCTCTCCAGCTCTAGGACATCTCGTAATGAAGCTACCTCTAGATGAAACAATATGTTCTATCCATCGAATAATATCATAATCTAAATCATATATTCAAAATATGAAGATAACTAACTTTTCCATATTTTACATGATCATATTATAATCCTCCTTCTATAAGTATGGAATCATAGCTCATCATCATCTTATTCCCCTATATCAGGACTAAAGACAAAAGTAATTTCTAGAAAATCAAGACGTATCAATCACTTCAAAACATGACCACAAATATTTTATATATCCAAGATCAATTTATATGATCTCAATATAAATCCCCTATCCTAAAACCATAATGAAATTAATGTGGTAGTATCAAAACTGTGATATCTTACAATAATACCTACTCATATCGATTATTCCCCAGAATATCATCACTCAAAATATCAGGAAAACTACATAAGGCCTCAAATTAGGAAGTGTATTATATATATACTAAGAAACATTCCAAAAATAAAAAAGATCATATAATATATTAATCATAAAATATAAAGACTGACTCCCATTTAAGAAAATATTCCACTTCCAAGCATATTTGTAACATCATGTACTAAAACACATACAAATTTCAATCCCAGAATTGATGAAATAAAATATTCCTCTTCCAAGAATATTGGTCACATCATGTGATAAAACAAAAAAAAAATCAATCAATAAAAGCTACCTTAGTCTCCATAGTTAGATCAACCCACTATATGGTAGCTAGTGTAGAACCCATATACTCAAGTTACTAGATAAATTTTTTATCTTCTTAATGAATAATTATGGTAAGAAATCTAATTGGTGAATAAATGATTACTCATGGTTAATGAATTTATATAGAATTTATCATTCAATGTGATATAATATTATAAAAATAATTCTAAAATCATGATTTATTCGTATGATATTTAAGGGGGGGGGGGTTATAAGATAGGATTAAAATTATACCATTATCTATATAAGGTAAACTCCATAATCACATGAAAGAATGAACATAAATTATGATATAGCCATCATATAATTTATATAAAAATTTAACTATAACCTTTAAATAGTAATCAATGTTTTTGAGTCTGTCTATAAAAAATTTAATCCCTTATATAAGAATGCATAGACCACTAAAATCTATAGTCAGGTTCAATGATTTGATAAGATGAACTCAAATACCAATAAAACTATAATCCTTTCATTTAAAATTATAACCTCTAAGGTGTTATCTCTTCAACTATAAGGTAAAAACACTCTTATAACACTATGTAATTACACGATCCCACTCATATTCTCCATGGTTGGATACAAGTTAAAATATGCCTCCCTAAGCCAAACTCAAATTGGTTAGGGGTTGGTGACTATCACCAAGGGAATGGATAAACATGGTGTGAGTTATTTTCCTATATAACATGCAATGAAATATTAGTAAAAATAAAATAAAAATTAATATATATATAATTAACAACCAGAAGTTATAAAAAATTAAATAAACTATATATGAATTACAAAAAGTTAAGTATATAAAAATACATAATCATTGACATTAATTAATGTATACAAAGAAATACCCAGAAAATGGTTTAAAACCATCCTTAAATACAAATAAAAAAGTAAATATTTTATCTAAAACAAGAATATGTTTCCACTATAAAACCTCTAATGATCGTCACATGATCCTCCTCTACATACAAACATCAAAAACATAACAAAATCTATTTATTCTCAAAAAATGTAAACATTTACACATCCTTTGATATATTAACATACATATTCCCATAAATGGGTGTGTACTATTACTATTAGGAAATCCCAAATTTCGAGTAATGATGAGGTATAGCTAGTGTATACAGAATAATTAAAGTATATAAAATTATACAAAGTCATATTTTAAGAACCTAATCCAACCCATGATAATAAATTCTAAATGTAATATTAGAGAATATATCATCCTCAAAATCCTTATAATATATCTTATAAGATACTAAATCATTGAAGTGTCCATATGTCACTATTTATAAATATAATAATTTTATATTATTGTTTCAAAGATTTATATAAAAACTTCTCTTAAACTAAAAAGGATCTTATAGATATACAAACCAAAATAGATCCCCAAAAATGATCACACCCTTATCCATGAGGAATAATCAATCATCATTAATTAGAAAATAAATTTCTCTAGGAACTAAGTCATGATAGAGGGCCAAAACCATTCTAATGGAATGTATTAATAAAGTGTGTAACATGCCCAACTGATAGAAGGAAAACACCCTATAATGAAAAAGAAGATGGGTTTTGGGAGTACCTAACCACATATAACTTATTGGGAACTGATGGTCCTTCAATGAAAATACCCATTTCCTAAAATAGAGAGACCATACCCGCATAAGGAAAGGATTGATAAGGGGGGTAGAAGATTCCATATATCTACACATCCTAATCTAGGTCCACAAAGAACCCCTATATCAATCTTTAGATCAATAAGCTATTAATATATATGTGGTGGACCACTATAGTTCTATCTTGGAAATAATAAGAAACCAATGAAAATATCTCATCACGTCATTTATTTAATTATACACTATGGAAATAAGATCTCAATGTCCCCCCAATATATATAACTATGTTGTGTAATATATTATAATAAATATTTTTAACCCAAAGATATTGGTCCATGAGAATCATACCCCTATGTATAACATCCCAAAAGTCATGTAAATACAATTACAACATTTTACACCTAAAGAATATATAATATTACAATCTAATAATCAAATAGTCCTAATACGTTTGAGATATTTTCTATATAATAAATCATTTTTCTAATAAAAATACATTATCATGTATTTCCATATTCATAATATAATCCTTGGAGTCATTTTACTATTATAATAACATGGATGTTAAGACCAGGTTGAATGTACACACCCTTGTGGGGGTGTAAATCAGGGTATCACTGAATAAAAAATGGTCCCATTAATCTCATTCAACCCATATTGGATATTTTTACCCAATTAAAGGAACATGTTCAATCTCTAAAACTCCTTATTAAACTCTCACCAAAATCACACCTGACTATGTAGGATACTAAATCACACAAAAAACATGGATTTTACTTGTTTATACTAAATTGGGTTATATCCAAGGAGAATAAAACAGTGATGTGTCAATGTTACAAATCCACTAGACTCACCTTTGTTTGATATAAGTTTTCACCACAATAACTTTATCATATGGGGAATTTATTTTAAATATGTTTAATGATAATAGACTACCTTCCAAGGGACACTCCCTCTTCTTTCACTCCATGAATCAATTTGTGAAAGAATAGGTAGTTTATTGACTAAAGAGTCTCATTGATAGTATATGTATAAAATAATCTCCTCTATAATTGTATAAGGTGCTAAGTCGCATTATATCATTAATTTCAAAAGATATTCCCCTTTATGATCAACTTCACAACACTTACAACACTCCAAAGATAGACGATATCTACCTCTTAATGTGAGCATAAAATATTTGACATCCAAATGAATATCTCTATAGTTTCAATCCCATAAAAATGAATATAATTATATAATTATTTTGTTATTTACTTTTCAATTCATTAATCAATTATATATGGTAACAGAACTTCAGAAACCTCTCAATGAAAAAATAACATGAAATGTTTCTCTCTCATATCCATGTATAACATAGTAAATTTAAGAATTCTCTTTAATCCTCCCACCATTGAATCTATTCTCTGAACCAATATTATTTCCCAAACTCACTGAGATTATTAATTGGGTACCACTCATTAAGAGTTGTCAAATCATGACTTTTTAAGTTAATTTAATTAAATAGGTCATGATCCAAATCTATTCCATAATAAATTAAAACTAAAACATAATTAATATATAGAAATAAGTATATCATTTTTTAATGTTTGATAGTGTATAATAATTCACATCGACATTGGAAAGATTGTGGGATGCTAAACTTATGGTTATATGGCTATAGATAAAATCGTAGATCTATAACATCCAAAAGATATCTCATTTTCAACTCAAGGAAGCTCACATCATGATCTTCAAAATCTTGTTGAAATATTTTATTTTTTTTGTTTCATGATGTTTTTACTCATGGTGAAAATCTATTCATCCTAAACCAATCAAGAACCCTTACTTATTTCCTAAAATGAATCTCACATGATGAAATCACCATGTTGTGACATGGTATATGGCTATTTGTTAATATTTATTGGTTGTTATGTGGGTTATCTTGTATGGTGTGGTTCTATTGACCTTCACATTATAGTGATACACAAAACATTTACCACAAACCATTAATGGTGAAAACCGTAATATTGTGGCATGACTTGTTAAAATTTAATCTTACTCTACAATAAATAAAAATTATGTAATATTCATATACTATTACAAATGATAAGTTATGGAATGATCCATTCCTCTATGGCACAACAATCTTCCAGATCCAGTTTTAGTTGATCAATAGTAACCATCAGTAAAACCGTGCATGTAATCTTATAGAATTTAATCTCTAGAATTAATCTTTCATAGAATAACTTTATTCTTATATGACATCTATTACAACATAAATTAAAATATTATATAATGATATGATATTCCTTTACTAAACATACACCAACCATCACCAAATAAATCTCTTCGTGTTCACACTAATTACACTACTATATTATACTAGAATTGAAAATGTTATAAATATCATTCCATCCATCAATTCTAGATTTTATATCACAGTCCCCGTCATGATTACTGCTCAAATTCATGATCTACCAAAAATCATATCCTAGATAAATTAATATATTAAAGTTTTTTTTACTATCATAGTTTCCTTCAGATAGAAACCATAGTGTCTTTAATGATTCATCACCGTATAATCCTTGATCATTATCATACTCCAATGACACATATTTCCAATTTCATGAATCCTCCACCAAATGTGGTTTCCATGTATATTAACCAACTCCATCATTATCTATGAATCTCCAAACAATACTTCTACTAATATTACCTTCATTTAGCATTATAAAATCAAAAGGTTCATGTCAAAAAAATACTAGACGCAATCTTTTGGTTATAAAATTCCCCCAATTCATTTTTATGTCATTAAAATCCATAATGTATTATATATTTTTTAATATTTTAAACCCCCCCCCCCCATTATTTTAACATAACTAATAGGGTAACCTTACATTACCCATATGCCCAAGGAAACAAGGAGAATACATGAACTGGATGTTTAACGACATTACAGACAATAAAAACCTCCAACATCTACTTACTACACATAATTCCCAAATCATCCTACCGTGAATAACTTATTGGTTAGAATTTACCTTTTCAAAACTTCCTGGTTCCTGGTACTGATGGAAAAATTTGTACCCTTTCATCTTTTACCATTAGGTTATCTCTGATAGTGGTTGATTCATGCTCTAAATTTATCCTCTTCATGGTTATGCACCATAGATATTATCAGACTGATACCTACCCGAAGGCTCTGACACAACACCATCATTGAAGAACCTACATTATGAGCCACCCTAATCCAACCATCCATGACCATGGTTTATGTGGACCACCCAACCTACATCAAAAATCCCATGAAGATGTTGTAGTTGATTCATCACCACAACCAGAAATTTCCTTTACGCTTCCTCTACTACCTCTTTGTTGTCAACCTATGCTCGCGACCTTCCACTGAGACCTATCATCTCCAAATGATACTATAATGAGGCCTCTGCCACACTTAACTTTTTAATGGTGTGCTAACACCACTGAGGATGACTTCCCTATGGTGATCACCCTATTTCATAAAGTGCCCCACCCCCTTAAAATATGCGATTTATAAGATTCAATCCTAGGTTTTTAGATGATGGATTATATGGTTTCTCTATATCTGGGATATAGACCCCAACTTCTATAGTGTATTGAACTCACTACCCCATTTTTAATAAAATGAAAAGAGAAAATTCTCTAGATATTCCTATATGATTTATTTATTTTAATAAATTAATCATGCATTATATCTATAAATTTATAAGTGGTTACCTTATTATATGTACTTTATATCTATTAATACATATCTTTTCCATATTTAGATGGACTAGCCCCCCCTAACATTTACTATGAGTTTCATCAATTTATAACTCAATCACCACTTTTTATATTTAATAGATTTTGGAATCACTCTTTGAAAAAATCTTTCTTAAATCCCATATTGAAAAAATATATTAAAATCAAAAGAATCTAGGATCTCTAAACAATTATAGTGTTACCTTCCAAAATTTTTGGGTACATTATATCGGTTATAAATAAATTTCTTCTCTAATTAAGTTATATTCATTTATTATTTTCAAAATTATAATCATATGTATTTAAAATTTTAGCTCATTATACAATTTAAAAAAATGTATTCTCTAAAAACATTGTACAATATTTATAACTTCAACTAATTCAAAGTTTTGAAGATCATTCCCTTATTACCTTTAATGTTTTTAATAATTTCACATAAACTATAATTCTAAAAGAATTTATTAAGTAAATTTATCTCATGAAAATGATTCATTAAAAACTCATCTTAGTCTTGTACGTTATAAATCATTGTAAGAAACAATATGCATACTAAAAATCATAAAATTGGTTCATTTCACACACACACTTCCATAAATTTCAAGAAACTTGACCAATTCACTTATTCCAACATTTTCCATAGTGATCTCAATCAAATTCACACAAAACCATTAGTGAATAATCATTAAAGAATATGTACTATGAGTCATTCCACATGTTATTCCAATTGGTATTACTTGTTAAGATAAACATGTGGTACTATATGATATCCATGATCATTTTTTAGTTCATGGTCCATTATCTATTCTAGATGATGCAATCATCCTTTGAAATTTAAACACCAGTCACTAACTGAATTCCTTCATCACTAGCACTACATAAAACCACTAGTACCACTTATTGATATACACCATGAGATTTAAATTTCAATAGATAAAATTGTCCTTAAACACTATCAAATGATTCCAATAGGTTAAAAATATCCTTTTTATTCCTCCAATAATTACATACCTTCTCCCTCAATATATCATTTCCTTTATTATATGTTTATATACAACTTGATTTGGATTAACATAACCTTTTATTATTATATTTTATTTGATACAATTTAAATACATAAATAGTGATTTGATATGAGTTAAATCTCTATTTTGTTATGATGAAATTATTGGTTTACCTTACACACCCATTATGGTTTCTAGAATCCACTTGTTGATTTGGATAGTTCTTTGAAATCGTTGGTTCAAAATTTGAAATGACTTGTTATTTTAAATAGCGCATTGATATATATTATTTATTATAACTATTTCACCCCATGGATTGTGTCTCCTTCTTAATCTTTCATAACTCTAATCATTATAAATAATAATAATGTACATGGGGAGAAGGGTACTTCCTAGATATATTTATGTTGAGTAATGTGTACAGTATTGATGAATTAACTGGTTGCATCCAACTCATATAAATGTATTTATAATGTTTCTCATTTTAATACCACTTATATATATTTTACATTTTATTTTTGGATTTTTGAATCTGAAATCATCTTTAGTTAGGGAAACAACTCTCTTGTCAGTCTAATCCCACTTCTTTATTGATTTTCTTTATATGAAATTTTGTTTTACCCTTCACCATTCATCCCATAACATAGGGTTTTTCTTTCAATGGTGTTATCCTGTTTCCATTTAGTGGTATTTTTTATAACACTTATCATGCATCTCTTCTTTGATATCTATAAATACTACCTCAGACTTGTTTATAATTAATAATTATTTTTTCAAGTATACATCCACAATTTTTTCAACAAGAAAAACTAGAATATTAGCCATATTAAATATTTTATATATTTTATTCTAATAAGGCCACAAGACAAACTTAGCCAATGGTTCATGATAAACCATTCGTCGCCTTCCATATTTGTTTTATTCTAACCCGTTGAACCTATTCCAAAATGTGATATATTTCAATTAATTTCATTCATGATTCCCCATTTACATGGTAGTATAGGTTATATACTTAATTCTAATATCCCCACACATATTTACCTCCACCATGATCAAATAACAGTAATATGCATATCATGAATTCCACCTCGTACCCTAGATGCTACTAAAAAGTGGTGAAGATCACCATGTAATAGGAGGGAAGAATATACCCTCAAGTAAAAATATCCATCAAAAAACAATGGAAAAAATACCAATGAAACACACATTAATTGATAAAAATAATGTAAAAGTGAAAACATAGATATTTAAAATGTATAGTAAATATCAACACATTTTATATAAGGATGTATAGTTGTTGATGTCATAGAAATCATATAAGTGTAAGTAGGACCCCCATTATTAGATCATATACAATTAGGTACAAAATAATCTAATGTAAAATAGAAATCCACAACTAGTATTCATTCATGGACCAAACCTGTCCACTAACTCCCACCAGGATCCACTAGCTTATAAATTCAATGATTTTTATCACTTTTAGTTTCATGGGCCATAAAACATAATGAATACTCAAGAACTTGTGCACCCTTGAAGGTTGTGAGTATAACTTATTAGGCCACCACCAATGATGTCACTTTGAATTATAGTAGATACAAGGGCATTTTTTATATGAATTTATCGATAATTAAATAAAATAAAATAAATTACCCCTCACCTAGAGCAGTTCTCATGTAAAACTAGATGTGACCCTAGTTACTTCATCTAGTATTAGAATGGGACAATATACTTATGGTCTAAGAACACACCATGAAAATGAATGATATATAAATAATTATATAATATTCAAGTTGAGTGATCTATCACCAAAATTATTTAGTAGGTGAATGAGTTATCACCGCCTAAATCCTTCTAGGTGAACGATCTATCATAAAACCAATACCAATGGTGAATGAGAAATAAACTAGTGAATGAATAATCATTAATCATAGGTGGATAATATAGAACCCCAATACATGAACAATTAGATTATACCCCTCTATTTCATAGAAAAAGTAGATTTTATACCATTGAAACATCACATCATTGTGGATTGCATACCACTAATATCTCTCTTGAGGTGAACAATGTACAACTATCCCAATTATCTCAATGGATGTTGTACCATTTAAATGAAATCCAATGGTTTATGATTCACCACCATTACCATCCTCTAGGAGGTTATGTACCATTGATATCACATCTAAGGAGGTTGATACACCACTTACATCAAAACCTAAGTAGAGAATATTCCACTTTAATAAGAACCCATATGTACGATGCACCATTATGATATATCTCATAAGTAGACGATGGTCCACCAATAATAAAATATTATTTGGATGATATACTAATAGTATGACATCCAAAATGGATGATCATTCACTATTATAATGTACTTGGGGTGAAGGATGGATCACTAGGTAAATAGAAGTGGATGAGATACCACCAACATGCCAAGGGTATATTAAGTACCACCACTAAACAACTCTTTGTTTTTTAGGAACTATCATGTAATAAGAACTAAAAAATGAATAAATTTTAATTTGAGTATTACCAAGAATTACATGGTAATTTACACACTAAAGGTTATTAAATAAATACACTAAGCCACAAAAAATCCCCTTCCTATGCCTACACACCCCTATATAAACATATTATCAAGTCAATCCCTGTCAAGTAACATGGTAGGACCCTGCACTGGAAACTAGGTGTCTATTTTCATTAAAGGACCCTTTCCAACACCAAACCCTCTGTTTGATAACATATCTCATATGGAAATTATTCATTACTAACAAATAGTGTCAATACACTACTCAAATAGGACACTCATGTGATTATGTTTCAATTACAAAAAAAGGAAATTATGAAAAACAATTAAATTTAGTTTCAGGGAATAATGAACAAAATAGTGTTTAAATTACTTTATATGAATCATGAAAAATGAGTAAATATTATCAATAAATAAAGGGACCACCTACCTAGGAATAATAGGGTTCTTCTCAGTGAGGATATCTAACTAATTCATCCTGAAAAGGACGAAATAAAAAAATGGAAAATACTTTAATTACGTTATAGCCACTAGTGTTCTAGAAAACAGTGAGGTATATCAGGAATATAATCAAGTGGAGTGGTAATTGTTCCCATAAAACTCCCTCGTGGAAAAAAATACTCTGATCCAGCCCCTAACAAAGAAGATCTATGATTTAAGGGGAGAATAATGAGGATGAGAGGGAAGAGTGCAGTACACTAAACCTTAGAGAAATTTAGAGGAAAATACTAATCTTAATTATAGTTAAAATCATATGTATAATTAAATTAAACTTTAAAACCATTAACAAGTTGAAAAAACTCTATTGGGATCCTGCTAGAAATCTAATTTCCCCAAAGAGGATTTAATTCCTCCCTAGTATAATCTTTATAGTATTATAACAATCTACTTACGCAGCCACAAGAACTCTAGTGGGATCTCACTGGACTTTTAATATGAATCTATTACTTGGGAAAATTCTTTTTTATTAGAATAAATCCTGGAAACAGCCACCATTAAAACCCTAGACACCAAGAAAAGTACAAAATCCACTTGTTCTATCTTAAAATTAATCAAATTCATACCTTAAAAGGGTCTTCGTGTTACAAACTCCCACCATATAATATCTATCCTTTTATATGTATTTTTGAGTACCACTAAGCCTTGATAGATGAAAAACTACCACAATTATTCTCTCTTATCATTATTCCACTCACATGCCTCCTCTTACATACAAATGTGCTACAACTTCACCTCTACCAAAGGAACTATCTTCACATACAGATTCCTCTCACCCCAATTAACTATCTAAACTTGCCACTCCCCAAATGATGTTTCTGGATCTAGTTTGAACTCAAATAAAATCCTCATATGTGATGGTTCAAGATGGTTTTGGCTATGAGGTGATATGTGAATTAAATCATACACCACACTATATCTTTGAGTAATTTCTAACCTATATAGCAAGGTACTATTTCTCCCCACAACCTCAAACTGCCCCACAAACATAGGTACTAATATCATCCAGTTTTAATATGCCTTTATCTTTATTAAGAAGAAACTCACAAAAATACATGGTCTCACAACTAAAACTATGGTGTATGAGAGTTTTGGTTAGTATATAGTCTTTTCATACTCAGAGTGTCCATTATATTCTCCCTGATCAAATTTAAATTCTTTGGAATCTCTTATATGAGACTCAGTATGAAAACAGATGACTCTCTAGCCACTAGCAACCACAAAGGTTATCAAAATTCTATTTCATATAAACACTCAAAAGTAAACATCAGATTAAATTCTTGATAACTATTGTTATAGACAGACTCTAATAGAACTAAATGGTTATCCCATGAACTAGAAAAATTATAGTCACATTCTCATATTGTGTCTTCAAACACTTGAATAGTATAATTAGACAAAACTTTGGTCTGATGATAATAGGTAGTTCTCAAGTGATTTATAATATCAATAAACATATATATAAATCACTATAAGTGCAATGTAAATTCGTAATCCTAATTAGAAATGATGCTCCTAAGAATAACATATAGACACACTATATCGTGGACATATATCTAGCTAAAAAAATATATAGAATAAGTATCTCAGATCAATATGAAATGTGAGAACTTTTTAAATCAATCTATAATAACCCTTAATGCACCACTTCCATGATATTACATAGGAAAACCAATAAAAAAATATATACTCACATAATCCAATATCCAATAAATAATAGTTAATAATTAAAGAATATCTACAGGTCATTGATGATTAGACTTTACCTACTAATATGGAAAGTATCATGAAATAAAAACTATAATTTCCTTTATCCCAAGCCATTATTACTATTTATTGATGTAATTATATATCATATTATGACTTAGGTGGAAAAACTTTCTCAAAACATGTGAATTCAGAAAAACATTCTATCATATTCTCATAGGGACTTCAAGTCAACCTCAGACATAAAGTACCTCATCAACATATAAGGACCAATCTTGGGGAAGATCCTCACCATATATATTTACCCATGTCACCAAGTAATTTGAGTATGATAATTGAATCTCTTTTACCCTCTGAATAAGTGAATAGTAAATCCTCAAGGATGTTAGGTTTTCTCTTCTCTAATACTCCTAAACATCAATCTATATCTTACATAAGAGGATCATCAACTACAAATCAATACTAGATACATAAAAAACATGTTATGATGTCTTATTAATCATTAATTCGGTAAAATCCTTCCCATACCAAGAGTATAAGAAATTTAAAAATCTAAATGTGGAAGGTACTTGACTCATATACTAGATGAATGTTTCTGCCTATATGAAATGATATACTTGAGGCTCATATTTTCATTATACCCTATGAACCTCTAACTTGGAAGGCATTGATTCCAAAATAATAGAAAATACACCACCAGTAGCAGCTCTATATCATGAACTGGGTAGTTCCCCTCATGTGACATCAACTACCTGGACCCATAAATGACCACTCATCCCACCTACATTGGAACTCGCCCAATACTGACTCCTTAATCTGCATAATAAAACAATTACTCTATAATTATATCATGTAAGTGTAGGATCTAGGTATACATTAACCACCATTTTCTTACCAAAAGTCACTCTAAAACAATTCTTCTAACACGAGGGGCACCCATTTCTCTGTTAGGTATATCATTGACCTAACAGTGAGAATATATCATAGATAAACCATTAATTGAAACCTGAAAATTACAAGATACTATTTTTCTAAAACACATTCCTAGGATACACTGAAGAAACCTTTGTTCACCAATTCACTAGGTCATCTAATATGCCTTCTTCTCATATAACATAACCCAGTAAGTATACCTCATTGAAATAGAACTAACACTTTAACAGTTTTTCATATAGTTGATGATCACTCAGTGTATCCAAAAAAATTCTATATAGAGATCATGATCCTACCTTCACCAAAAGTTGACTAAAAAATATTTAATGAATACTAACATTAATGTGTCTATATAATGATGGAATACCCCAATCATCAAGGCTATGAATGTTGTAAGAACATTCATACAACTCAATGATGTCACAAGACAAACTTATAGTTTATACATTCAACAAAAAGAATTATATAGAATATTAATATTCCCACTAATAACATGTGGAATCATAAAATCATATCGATATTAGTAAACATCCTCAATGCTCCCAAATAATTAAATAAGATATCAATACAAGGAAGGTGATACTAGTTTATAACTATCATATAATTTGCCTTTGGAAATTAATAAATAATTATAATCATACACACAACTTCTTGGATAATTGTATAGGACCACACCAAGGGGACATGATAGGGTGAAAAAATACCTTAAACTCAAAATATTTATGATGAGACTTTATTTATCAATGATATATAGTATTCATCACATAAGGTGGTTGTCAAATGGGTTTCAAACGTAGAATAAGATCGATTATAAACTAAGTATCATGCATGGATAGAAATCATGATTAATGATAAAGAAAAATGAATTTAAATCAATCATTTATATAAGAAAACAATTCTTATAACATTTCATTATCTCTCAATGAAGTTACAGGTAACTTGGATGTGATTTCTTCCATCTATAAATGTCTTGATCCTAAATTAATATTCTATAGATATCAATCACAGACATAAAAATAATAGTCACCCTATATATAAATTAATGGCACCTATTGGTGAACAAATAATTATATTCTTGATAAATATTGAACTAATAAATACTGAGGATGATAATGAAATTGTGTATCCAAAAAAAAATTTCCCAAAGAAAACTATATTCACTGATCACTACAGCACATTATAGAAATAACTAAATACCCTATAATCATGTCCCTAAGGGTGTATAAATACATAGAGGATGGAATAAAAAAATTTCCCATTAAATTTTTCATAGATCTCATGATGCAATCCTCACTTAGACAAAAAGTTTCATTTTTTAGCTGAAACGTATTCTCATTCCTAGAGATGAATTAAATTAAACATACATCTTATAAATGACTCCTCATACACTGAGGGATGGTTATCCATAATAAATGTTTCCTATTACAATGATGTGGTGGTCTGAACTTCTTTGTAGGAGTAGGAAATGGATTTCATAATTACTTATAAAAGTTTTTAAAACCCATAAAATTTAATTTGTATGGTCGTTTAAGAACATTTTTCCTTATAAAATATCATTATTTGGTGTATACACCATATATATGGGAATATATTGGTTCACTGACTTTTATTTGGTTATTAATGGATCCAAAATGAAATTATTAATAAAACTTTAAGAGTGTTCTATGTAGGTTTTCATTTATAAATAAAATAAATTTAGTATAAGAAAATTATCACATGATGTTCACGTTGAAGAAATGATGTTCATGTGAAAAAAATGATATACATTTAAATCAATTATTAGCATTAGGTAGATCAATTGAAAATGATTTTACCACAACTTACATAGATTGTAGATAAAGGAACCATGCAACAACATTAAACCCCTCCTCTTATGCAGCTTGTCATTATAACTCTTATGTGATTAGGTTATAGGGCCCTCTTTTATTCTTTAGTGGTGTAGATATACCGAATTCATTATACCCCCATTGTTTATGACTTTGTGATGAATGCATGATGTGACCACATGACATTATCTTTTCTTGCAGGACATGTGGCCTATGTTGTCTATTACCCATCCCCAAGGTTTCTTATAAATATCATTGTTTCAATTTTGGGAAAGGGGAAGGAAGAAATGATAGAAACTGGGAGACATAGTGGATAGAAAAAAGGTAAACTATGGGATAGGATTCCTTATTAGGAAACTTCAACAAGTTACAAGGTAAAACACAAGCAAAAAAATTATTCCATTGAATGAAAATTATGTGTGATATATCTTTGTGACTAAGTTCTATATGAGACATTCACATGATGAAATCATATAAAATAATTCTATATGAGATTCCTTAAATAATCATAAATCATTCAAATGATATTAGTGTAATTTTGGTTAGGGTGATTGACCTACCATGTTATATCATCATTAAAGTCTCATATGGATTAACTTTTGCAACCACGTTATAATGTATTCCCTTTTCATGTTTTCCAATATTACATGACCATAATTTTTCAAACAATCTATATTTATAATATGTCTAGGAGTATGTATAGTGACCTATAATTTTCGTATATAAATATCACTTCTTACAAGATAAATATTCAATTAATAAAATTAATATCTCCTCCATAATAGTACATGCTTAGTGTCTTTGGAAACTTATATATATAAACCAATGGGTCATAAAAGTTCTACATTGTCTCTCTCATAGTTCATTATAACTAGAAACATTCTTAAAAACATCAGACTCCAAACTTTTAATCATATCCTCGGGAAAAGGAAACATAATAAAATGTGATATTAGATTCTCAGTAAGGGAAAACAAGGGAGATATAAATGATCATTTAAACATAACATGAGCATAATGGGTAGGATAAAGTGTGATTAACCTTTAAAAATAATACCCATAAATTCTTATTTCATTGGCATGAGTCGTTACATAAATCTTGGTAGTTCATAAGACATGAATCATAAAAAAATCAAATAACATGATCTATAAAAACATAACATTTTCATAATATCATGTCATAAAAGAGTGGAAGAAAGTGTTTCATATTCACAATATTAGAAATTATTTTTCATGGATACCCACCAAGATATTTATACCATGTTTGGCTTGGGATAACCACCCATGTACCTATTTCTGGATTGGGATAACATCCTATATACCCTCTTTCAGGTTTGGGATAACATCCCTTATACCCTTTGTTTTTATGATTGGGGTAACCTCACATGTACCATTTGAGATCATAAAACCTTAATATGTTTCCAATTCATTTGAGGGAAATATAATAATTTTACAACCCATCAAAAAATCTTTATTCCATTCTTATTTATTCCACAATACTATAAAATCATTCATTATATCTTATCCCATGGAATGGAAAAAAAGTTTCTTCAACAATTATTTTTTATAATAATAATACTTCTAGAGAAATAATAAATATTGTATCATTCAATAATACACCTAATAATTCAAATTTAACATCAAAGGATGTTATTATAAATGATTATTTCCTTTTAAATATCACTATAATATTTTTGGAAGAAAATTATCTTGTCATTTTTAAATAAAATATTAAAATAGAAAAAATTTACAAATATTAAGGAAATAATTTTAATTGAGAAGAAACTTGAAAATTTTTTAATGTTATCTAAAATACAATGATCAATATTGATGGTATAAATTTTCATTCATTTATTGTATGTTAAGACAATGGTTCCTTTCACATTTTTAATAAAAATTCAAAAGTACCACATTCATAAAATGACTAGAATATTATATTTAAACCATTTATTAATAATTAAATAATGGGGAAAAATTTTCATTTTAATTTGATAATAGAAAAATCATTCTTGAAAACAGTTTTAGAAAATATTGTCAACGAACAAATATGATTTTCAACCAAAGAGAGAAATAAATTTCATTTTCCTTAAAAATATTCTTTTTCTATATTGAGTACTTAAAGAGATTAAAATGAAAGGAAAAAAGAGATATATATATAAATAAATATAGGTGAATCAAATTCATGGGATTATTGATAGTTATGTCATTATATTTAATAATCTAAAACAAGATCATAAATAATCTTGATAAATAATGTGATTGTAACATAAATACCTTACCTCAAGTTTGACTTCCTTAAAGTTATCTGACCTCCTATAAAATAAATATAAATTTATTATAAATATTAAAAAAATAATATAAATACTTATAATATCATATATTATCCATTTATAACATTTCAACACCAATATATATACAATTCAATACAAAAATCATCTAATCTAGTTGTTAACTCTTTCATTTTTCATGAGAATTTTGGTTCAGTTGTTCTGGTCCTTATACATTGATCATGGTTTCATCATATAAATATTGTTAATCACAAAATAAATATTATATATATTCATTATATATATGTTTATATTCTTCCATAAAACTCATATATAGAAAAATGAATTTCACTATCCATGGAGATGGTCGACTGTACGTATGCATGAACTTTGTTTTTCTACTTTTAAATGGATGGAAAGAAAGAAAGGAAAATAATAATTCCACTATCTATAATCATTATTATATTATATATATTCATTAAATATATTTTTATTACATTATATTTAAATAGTAAATGAAAAATTAATCACATTTATTTGTGGAGGTGGTAGTCCGCACGTACACATAAGCAACATTAACATTTTCTAAAGGATTGGATGGTAATAAGGTAGATATGATATTATAATTCCATAATCGTAATATTTTTATAAATACGAGGTAAAATTATTAAACCCATCATAATAATCATCCATAAAATATGGTAATCAAAAATTAATTTTATTACTACGTGGAGGTGGTAGTCCACATGTACGCATGAGGGATAATTTCACTTTCAATATGATGAAAAATTGGGTATATAATGGTGGTTTAATTTTCATAATAACATTTTTTATATTTATTATATTAAATTTATTACCAAATGATGATTACCATATATTTATATGAGGTGCAATAAGAAATAAATTGAAATATGTGAGGTAAGATGATAACCTATTCTTCAGGATATCGTCATTGGATATTTTCTTAAGGACCATTATAATGGTATTTTATGTAGACTATTAACTTTTATTTTTGGATATAGATGCCTAATGTATTGGTTTCCCTATTTTAATTGTTCTATATAGCTCAATGTGTTATAAATAAAAGAGTTAAGTGTTTTTCTTTTATAATGGAGACAAAGGAATAACTTGTGATTAAGAAAAAGATTAAAGTATTATTAATTAATTATCTAGAAAAAGGATTCCAAATGAATATAGATTCAGTGGAAATGATTAAAAGGTAATGAAATCATTATAAAATTAAATTAAGATTGGTTTTGGTTTCATTTTATATGTTATCATTTAATTTAACCCCTTCGTTAGCCAATTTTAATCTTTAACCGTAGTAATGACATTTTTTATATTAAAGTCTTGTAATTATAAATAAATTTTAAAATTATCTCAACAATGGATAAAGGATGAAGTTTCAGGGAATTTATTATCCTAATTGTAATCTTTAAAAAATTTGAATTTTAAAATAATTTTGTAAAATATTATTTGATATAATATATCATTAATGTCATTTATGACACTAGTCATTAAAATTGACATTAAATTCAATATATTAGAAAATGAAATATAATATAAACCTTTTACACATTCTTTATTTGTTATATTTATCAAAAAAAATTGTAACTCCAAAATTCACGAAAATATTATTTCTTATAAAATTTTAAAAATCATGTTTATGGTTTCTTGATTAATTAAATATATATTGTGTTGTAATTTCATTAAAATTAAAGTATTTATTGAATCAATATAAAATATAAATAAATTACCAATATGAAAAAACTAATTCATAATTGAACTTATCCTCCTTTCCAACCATCTTATTTGATCCATGTTGATCCCCTTCTCAGAGAAGATATACTTCAAACTCTTATAGTCTATATATATATATCACATGTTACTCCATATAGGTAGTGTCTGTATATTTTTATTATAAAGATTGCAACTGTCATCTCAAGGTCATGAGTCAGATAGTTCTTTTTTTGGATTTTCAATTTCTTTGATTCATAAGAAATCACACTATCATTATGAATTATGAAAAAACTAATTCCTCTTTGATGTATAATTATATATTAAAAAATATTTCATTACCTCATATTATATTCAATACTAGTTCATTAATCATTATAATCCTCATCACTTCAAAATATTCCTTTAATTCACTTAACTTTGTGAATTTAGCCCCTTTATATGTTAAATTTGTTAATAGGTTGTCTAAATTAGAAAAAACATGATCAAACTACCAAATAATTATATGTTAAACCCAAGAAAAATTTGATATAAATGTTTTTTTTGTGTGTAGGATATTCTATTATTGCCTTAATTCTTTAGGGGTCAACATATATCTCATCCATAAAGATAATATAGCCGAGAAGGAAACTTCATTAAGCCAAATTTCACACTTATTATACTTCCTAATTCGTTTTTTATAATGTTCTCTAGAATTATATGTAGATGACTCTCGTGATCTTCATATATATTATATTATATCACGATATCATCAATTAATACCACTATAAATTTATCGATATACTCCTTGAATAATATATCCATCATATCCATAAATTCATAATGTGCATTAGTTAATACAAGAGGAATTAATGTAAACTTCTAATATATATACCTTGTTCGAATTTTTTCTTCTATATATCATCCTTTATCACCCTTAGCTAATGATAAACATGGTGAATGTTGATATTGGAAAATTATTGGGCACCATGAAGTTGATAAAATAAGTCATAATTTCATTGAAAATTGATACTTATTCATTATATTAAATGAATTGATCTCACTATATTCTAGGCACCATCGCATAGACCCGTTATTTTTTTCATGAATAAAATAGGAGATCCACATGATGGAATTAAATGGTGTATAAATAAATTTTCACTCAACTCTTATAGTTATTTCATTAACTCTACAAACTCCACTGGTTGCATTATATAATTATTTTTAGATATGGGTTTCACATCATGAATGAGTTCAATGGATAACTCAACTTCTTGCTCTTATGGATGACCAAGTAACTCTTCTAGAAAAACATCAATGAAATTTTACACCATGGGTAAATACTAAATTCTAAGGATAACTTCCACATATATTGATCACTCTTACTATTTATATTTAGACAAAAAAATTAGGAGAGCTATTGGGGGAGGACCTAGACCTGATTTAATAGATGTTGTTTCCCCTATAAAGATATGATATTCCACTCACCATCATGAATAATCATATCATTCTCTTGTGAATATTTTTATTTTATTATAAATTTAAATCCAATACTTACTAAAGGATAATATCAAATTCCACCATATGTATAATTAATATTTTTTCAAAAAGGGTATTCCCAGACATCATAATTGAAACTTCTTGAAATATCATTGTTTCTATAAGACTCCCACTTAAATTATTAATTGATAACTACCTTACCAGGGTTCTAGGGAAATATCTAATGTTTTTAGAAAAAATGAAAGATATAAATGACATTAAAGATCCACAATCAAATAAAACATTATCTAGAATTCAAGGAATTGTCAATATACCTACCACCACATCATTACGAACTTCAAATTTAGATGTGGTTTCCATATATGTTTGGAATTCAACCCTAGGTATTTTATGAGGAAAAATCCCTTATTATTTGGGGAAATGATTACCCTAATGTCCCTTCTCCATATAGTTATATTATTTAACATAAATAGATTCTACAGTTCTATATAATTTGTGAGTATGATATCCTTTTTCTACACATCTGAAACACACTCATGTTCCCTTCTATTAATCACCAGGGTGTTTCTTCTAACAGTGATGACAAATGCGAAATATCATACTTAATTTCTTCCCCTATTCCATATTTTTATTCCCATTATAAACAGTCTAGCTATTCTTCTTTTAATTTCATTTGAATGTATATGTCCTAGAAAAATCTTTTTTTTATCTTAATTTTTCTTGAAACTATATCCTCATATGACACAAAGTTCTAAGAGAACAACACCCTTTGAAGTCTCAGAATTAACCGATCAATGAAATCATTAATATTTATTCTCAGAGAATATAAATATTCATTAACATTCTTAGATAACCTTGTAAATTTTTTCCTCATACTCCACAACATTTTCCTCCTCATTTTTTCTATAATTGATTAACTACGATTCCATTTCTAAAATTTCCTCACAAGAAAAGTATTTTTCATATAATACCTCCTTGAATGTTCCAAATTACTTGTATTTAATTTCATATTATTCTTTAGTGTTTTTGAATTAGCAACCAGTATTGTTCCATATCTCCCTTTAGAAGATAGTCTTCTATAAAGAATTTTTCCTTTTCACTACTTCCCAAATTTAGAAATATAATCTCCATGGACATGATCCATTGCTCAAATAAAAATGGATCATTATTTATATTGAATTATATAAGTTATTATTGAATGAAGATTTCTAAGTACACCATGTTATTGATCAGAAGGAATCTCTTTGTGGGTAATATTGTTTTTCATAACATCAGTCAATTTCCCTATTATGGTTAGGAACTCATTATCCTCAACAACAACTTCATGAACTTGATTTTGGGTAATATTACTTCATTTAATATGGGTTTTTATATGGTTCCCATACCTCTTATTAGTCACCATATTTCTTGAATGTACTTTGAATAATAATATGAAAATATTTAATGTTAAAATAAAATTTCAATTATATGTTCTGGAGTGATCCTTATAAATATTGAGGGCATTTAACAGTACTTGGTTAATCTAAATCTAATCCCTAAATTTTATATAAAAATTCTTTTGATGCCAACTATAACATAACATACATTATAAACCTAAATTAAATAGTAATATTACATTATTGGTAGAAATCACAAGAGTTCTAGAGAGATAAAATAGTTTATTATTCCTATAATACTACCTGAATAGCCCAAAGGACATCTTTTTTATTGATTTTTTATAACCCCCCTTTCAAGGGATTAAGGGAAACCCTTAAAAGTCTCTTAGTCTTAGAGATTACATGGCCCATAGGCTTAAGAGACATTGAATAACCCGAATGTATTAGGGAATTAAACCAGACTATAACTACAACAAACTGCCCCTCCCAAGCATCTGCATCATGATGGTAGCTCTTCACCTTCGCATGGCTGTCAGGATAAACTTCTTCTGCAAGCACATGTGAGTCCCGATGGTGTTTCTATACACTCTGATTCTTTAAAATCCATTGGTTTTTCTCTAGTGATTATTCCTGCTCTAATTCCTCCTCTAGGGATACTCATTTTTGTAGAGTCTGTCTAGGGAAACTGCAATTGATCATGTGGCTTGAAGGCCTTGTGGTGGACTGAAGGCATTAAAGGTGGTCTAAAGGCCTTGACGTGACCCTATGGCATTGAGATGGCTTGAATACCATGAGGTGACCCAAAATCCTTAAATTTTGTCCCATAAAACTAGATATATACATAAATTACACTTTAAACATGAGATACATCATGAACACATTTCGATAACATTATAACACCTTCCACATATCCATGAAAATTACATGTATTCCTTATATAGGTTACATGGGAAAGGAAAAAATATGTTTGAGATCAAATACTTAGTAAGGAATAATATAAAATGGAGGGTTACATAAAATAAACATGGCATGATATATATGGTAATAATAAATGAACAACATGAATCCATAATCGACTGAAAATGAGGGTATTCTAAATCCATGAAAATAAAAGAAAACATATACATAAATACTGATTGAACTCCGGGATATCGAATTCATAATGTGGGAAATAAAAAACTTACTTTCAAATCCTCATGAAAATAAACTTTTCTATCATGGGAAGACGCATACCCCAAAACCCAAATTTTTTTGGCTCAATTGGATTATTGATGCATTGAGGGGATATATAATGTCAGCCCTCACCCACCACTTTTCAAAGTCCAATTAATTCACCATAATAGACATTAAGTCCATTAATACAATTCCACAATGAACCCATTATTGAATAAAATATTATTATCTTTATATTTAGGAATACATACATAAAATACTTCCTCATTCACTATAAAAATGTGTATGTTTCGAATAATATCCCTTAATCAACATAAATGTTAGAGGTTACCATAAAGGTATCCTTAGGAATAGTAATACAAGAAATAAAATAGTGAGGGTATAAATAATATGATATGTTATACATGTTATATATTAATTGGATTTAATAGATTTCATTGGTATGAGACCAGGTAAATCGTAGGAAAATATTCCAATAAGGTTCATTAATATCATCTGAGTATTCCACAACATATCCCCTCGTAGTGTATCACCTATTGTGTAGTATTATACCCACTCATCATGTAATAATGTTATGATTGATTCAATGATTAAATAACCATTTTTTGGGTGATTACACCTCATGGAATCTATGAAATATTCACATCCACTTTCCAATATCCATACTAAGATGTATTTCCTATAAATTATAGACACTTTTACTTTATGAAAATACTAGGATGATTTTTTCACCATGGAAGAGGTATATATTGAATAAAAATAATATGAGGAGGTAAAAAAATAAACTTCAAAATCCATTAAATTTCATGAGTATCATGGATAAAGTCTTGAATGTAAATGTATCCACCATGAAAAAAAATAGGTGTTGATTACAACATGAGTCCCAAATAAAGCAAATTGAAATGAAAACCCCCAATTATGTCATAGGTAGATATTAAATCAAAAACGTTTGAAAAATATGGCTTACAATTGATTTTAAAATACTATTAATGTATGTATTTAATTATATAACATCTCAAATAGGAATTATATACAACATATAAAGCAAATTTTGTGTTCATTATAAAACAATTCATGAAGAGTGGTCTTTGAAAAGAAAAACCCTAAAATCTTATCCATAATTCCATAAACATACTTTAAAATCTAGTATTATAAACATATATATATATTAATCACTTAATTTAGAACCTTAATCATAAACATTTTCATTCATACTCTTCATATATGGTAATTCTCTACATGAATTATTCCGATTTTCCATAACAATTGTTTATTGTTTTGATTGTTTCTACTAGTTTTATAATAGAGGCATTTTTATTCATTATTATTCAAAATAATTGGTCATTAATGATAATTTTATGAATTATTTACAATAATTTCTTATGTTTCAAATCCATTTCATGATTTTTTTATACCTTATCCTTGAATATGAAGTCGATAATAAGCATGGTTTGGTGATTGTTTTTGGAACGAGGGGTGTTTCCTTGAATGATGGATTTGGTATTGATATAATGTACGTAGAACCAAGAATAATAATTATATATACATTTTTATAACATTATAACAAAAAATATTTTCCCATTGTCATTCATGGTACAAATTCAATGTATTGTTCAAGTAGGTGGTTAAACACACCCAAACATGAAAATAACCGGATTGAAAGAATTATTAAGGGGTCGTTTGTTGTAATATCATTATACTATGAGAATAATGATATTATTTAGTGATAATTAATGAGATTTATTAAAATTATAATTAACTATAATAATATTTAATGGATAATATAACCTTAGACAATTTGAAAAAAAACTTCACCCTCTCGGTATTTTTTTAAATGATTAAATTAGTGATTATCATTTATTAATCATATGTTATGATTTTTTTTTAAAATTTTCCATATTATAGACTTAATTATATCATGATCATAATATTTATCCTTTAACATAATCCTTATATATAACCCTTTAAGGTGGTCATGGAAAATCAATCATGTTATGTCATTGAGTCAATAGTCCACACAATGCATGAACAAAAAATTTATTTTCATAGTGGATGTACTATAAGAATGAATCATGTAAATACCATTAATATTGAAAAATTACATTATATAAGTGATAACAGTATCATTATATTTTTGTTTCAACATAAAAATGAAAATAATATTAATAAGAAGTAAAACTGAAGTAGTTGATAACACTAACATCAAGAACTTGAATGTTCCTTGGAATTATCCTGGGAAATGAAGTAATTATGCTATAGTAATGGTCACAAGAATATTTATATGGTGGGAGAGGATTGTAAGAAAATATAAATTGTATATTTTCAATTATAAATTTGAATGAATGTGGATTCTATAAGTAGTGAAGATGTAGCCATTTTATAAGTGAAGGGGGTGGTAGTTTTTTGTATAACCCTTACATATTCAATAATTTATGGTTACTATTCAAGATTCAAAGGCCATAATATGGAAAAAAGGGATAAAAATTATTTTGGTCAAAACTCACCTTAACCACTCTTTTTTGAGACATCTTTGACTACTTTATGGATTTTTAATTAACGTTTTAACTTTTACCCTTTTTTACGTTACCTTCATAATTAATTTCTAACACTAGTGTCTAATTTTAAATAAAATATTAATAAAGAGAAATTTAATTAATTTGATACTTATAATTTATTATTTTAAAATAATTTAATCAAATAGTATTTTTAAATGATGGAAATTTTATTTCTAAAATTATTACACTTATTCGCATAAAAATAGTTTTTCGAGAAATAACGTTTTTCATATTTAAATCTTTATATAAGATAAAATTATCATAGAAACTATTTTTAATTAAATAAATTTATTTATTAAAAATTAAAAAAATTAAATGTGTATTTCAAGGAAATATAAAACTTAATAACTTATTACGATATTTGATTCGACAAAAAGACAAAAAAACATTTTTTTATATTAATGACACATTTTAATTAGATATAAAAATTGTTTATAAAGGTTTTATATGTTAATAGAATATTGTTAACTGTATAATTTTATTACTAATATTCATATTTGATTAATTAAAAGGTTTTCAAAACTTATAGTTCATTCTTATATAATTTTAAAATCATAAATAATTTAGGTTTTTTTTGAATCACAATTTTTTAAAAAACCTACATTTTCAGAGAATGATCAAAAATTCATACTATTATTTTTTGATATGATGAATTAAAAATGGAATTATTTTCTGCAATATAAAATTATAAATTTTAAAATTTAAATGATTTCTTGTATATAGGATCGTTAAAGGGATCATTTGTGTAATAGTTTTGGGATTCACCATTTACCTACTATAGTAGTATCCCGAGTATGAAACTCAACGCAAATAAGATGAACATAAACTGAATGTCAGTATATCTTAAGTTTCTTTTACTCAAGATTTTATAATATGTATTCTAACAAGATCCCTTTCTATATATTTAATTCCCAAATGATCAAACTTCTCAGCACGAGCTCAAAATCAATATCTTCTTCATATTGGGGATACAATTTATATATTGAAGAATATATTATTAACCAAGTATAATCTAAGGTGGTGGATGGGATACCATATGAGTGAATTTATGGAAATAGATATGTGTTGTAACATACTCATACATGGGGTTGTGTTGAATTTTTTAATGTTGACTCTAGAAACAAACTTAAACCTTGAGGCACAGATTTTATCTTTATAGGGCATCCCAAGAAAATATGGGAATACTTCCTTTTAAACTCCTTAGACAAGAAGGTAATTATCATAAGAAAATCAATATTTATGGAGAGGAAGAACATCCTTGAAAAGGATAGTTATATAAATAATGACTTCGGTGAAGTTGATACTAAAGAAACACAATAGTTGTTATTGAAATCGGTTCCATAGTTTCCCATGAAATATGTTGTTCCTGAAAGACAAGTTCTATATAGATACACTAGAGAGATTTGTGAACAAAAAATATGTGGTTTTCTAGTCACCAGATATGATGAATCTTTATTGTTTGAAAATAATTACCCTCTTTCTTATAACGAGGCATTAGAGATCATATAAGTTTCAAGATGTAAAGAGGCCATGAATTATTATATATATTCTAGGTATTAGAACGAGGTCTATGTTTTGGTTGATCTTCCGGTTAATGTAATGCATGTTGGTTGAAAATTATTATTCAATATAAACTACACATTTAAGGTAATTTCAATATCTATAAAGCAAGGCTATATGAAAAAGTGTTTAGACAATGTCAAGGAATTGATAATGATAAAATCATTTCTTTAGTTTTCACGTTTAAATCCATCATAATTCTACTTTCTATGAAAACATTCTATGACTGTAATATTTTGAATATGGATGTTAAAATATGTAAACATGATGGAAAAAATTAGAAATACATATATATGAAAAAAACTAAAAGGTATATGGCTCCAAAAAATTCCAACCAAATATGATTTTTCAGATATCCATATATAGGTTAAAGTATGCATCTAGGTCCTGGAATATTCAGTTTGATGAACCATAGGAGAATTTGGTTTTATAAAGAAATAAATCTAGACTAATTTTTAAAAGTGTTTTACTGGTTGAGTGGTCATATTCCAAGTAGTATATGTCGATGAAATATTACCTATTCTAAATGGAATACGAGTCTTAAAGTCAGTTAAATACTAGTTAAAAAATAACTTCTTTATTAAGGACTTGGGTGTACTAGAATATATCATTAGAATCAAGAACATTCATGATAGATACAAATGAATACATGGAATATGTCAAAGTATGTATATTGACTAGATACTAAAGATATTTAGTATAGAATAATAAAAGAGAGGATTATTTCCAGTGAAAAATCATATAAATCTCTGCAAGAAAACATGATCTCATTAACAACATGATAAAGATAGAAAGAGTGGGACACCATACACATATGTGATGGTATTTATCGTGTGTTCTATGTTTTTTAATTATATGGATGATACATACAATTTAATTATGGTTGGTATATATTTGGAAGATCTATGAGAATAGCATTGTTCTGTTATTAAGGCCATTGTTGAGTATCTTAGGCATTCTTTGGATATTTTTCTTGTATATAGTGGAGAAAAGTAACTGGTTATCTGATTTTATATTGATCCTATTTTATAAAATTATAAAAGTGATATTAAGTCAAACTTAGGATATTCTTTTAATCTTAATGGAGGAGCTGTGAGATAGAATATTCAAAAGAAGCCAGTTATTGTCGGATCTACAATGGATTCTGGGTATATATTATATTTTAATGCATCCAAAGAAGCTATTTTGATTCATTATTTAATATATTTATTTGGATTCTAGAAGTATTGATCTTATCAAATTAAATTTTTAAATATTATAGTTGTGGATTTGAAAAAGGATCCAAGATCATATAAATCAATGAAGAACATACTCCTTAAATATCACCTCTTACATGATTTTTCTCAAAGGGGAGATAACACTATAAGAAGATCTTCTATAGAAGAAAATGAGGTGGGCCAATTGACTAAAGCCTTATCTCAAATGAATCATGGAAATCATGTGAAATCTAAATAGCTGAATGTTGTTATCAACTAGCTCTAGTGCATGTGGGGTTCTTTTGGTGTTTATTCTCTAGAAAAAATTTCTACATCCTTTATGGATTCTTGTATTCATGTATTTTTATATTTATGAAAGATCTTATCACAACATGATTTTTCCTCTATGTGTCATAGTTTCAGATAATTTTGTAAAAGTACGTGTGGTTATAAATATACTTTTCACAAGGAAAGCTCATAGAAATTCCCTGATTTGATGAAAACTACTAAATTTTGTAAAAAAAATTCTTAAATACAATATTCATATAGGTATGATGTAATTTTATTGGGAAAATGATCAAGGATGTCAAGAGTGTATAATTATAGGACATTAAGAAATGTTATCATGATGTATTCCCTTGGTAATCTGAAGTACAGAAAATTATGAGAACATGACCCACTAATTGGAAATCTATATTTATATGTGTCATTGTATATTCTCCTAAACATACATGGGTAATGATCCCTAGATTTATTATTCTTATTAAAACATTTAATAATTGTGTAATTTTATTTATTTATGAAAACCATGATGACATATGATCGTGGTGAGGTATGATACATTGGGTGTGTCATGAGTGATGTTAGAAATTATTTATCCATTATATTCAATCATGTAAGTTGACATCTCATGCCCTTATGATGGTAATATAATTTCTTAATTAAGTCCATGTACATGGTAGTGTTTCCAAAATGTTTATTTTCAGAATTTAAAATTTAGATACATCAAGCATATTGGTTGATGACACTAGCATGCAACCCACTTGATTAGACATATCAAGATAAAGGGATTATATTACATGATGTATTATTGTAGGAGGTTACATGCCATTGTGACATAAAATTCCTTCTCTTTGGGTACCTTGAAATATTCAAAGAAGTAAACAATGGTCTTTTGGAAGTGTATCCTATTGTCACTGGGAAAGGAGTCTAGAGTGTCACACATTAAGTGTCTTTGGAATGTCAGTTAAATTCTATATGAATTCAAAATGTTCAATAAATATTTTTCTCATACATGGTTTAATAACTATTCATGTTGGTTTGATTATAACTATTTAATCCCCAATTATTTGGGGGAAAAATATATACAACTTGAATATTTGAAAAATATTTATTCACCGCATTATTATTTATTTAATTATTTTAATATATAAAAAAATTATTTTTGTTTATTCATAAGGTAAAATTATTTAATTATTTATTTAAATAAAATAAATTTTTATTCACTAGTTTCGGTGACTATAGTGTTTATATATTAATTATAAAATAATGCAGTGATATTTAATTAATTAATTAAATATTAATTATTCAATGACCAAAAAATATTGATGAGGATTAGAAAACCCAGTTTAATCATCCAAGGAAAAAATTCAAATTAAATATTATTTTCATAAATATAATTATATTAATTCAAGAAATATACTATTTATTTTGCCTATGAGTTTAGTATGTTTTACATAAATAGTAATAATATTATTATTATTTAGACATGGAGTTCACTGGGAATTATGAAAATAATAAGAGCCCTTGTGAAATTATTTATTTTCGAACCCTGACACTATATAAACCCAATTATGAAATTTTATAGAATGTCAATCCATATTTATCCATTGATCGCAATGAGTTACAGATAGAATAGTCTCAATCCCTAGAGGTATCTCATCCTAAAAAATCTATAAGGAACAAATAGAATTTATCCTATTCCATAAAAGATAATTCCTTCTACCTTGATTTATTTTTTTGTGATCATTGTCGATCATAAAAATTGATATAGCCATCCAGGTTAGCACCTAGATAATTGTTGGACAATGATCAGAGTCTCATGGATCACATGTAGATCCCCACTATAAGGAATCTACACTTTATTCATATAATAAAATAAAGTCATGACAATATTTGTATACCAATTCATAAAAAAATAAATAATTCAACAAAAGGTATTTATTAATTAAATAAATTAATTAAAAATTATATTTGAAAAGGTTCTCTCTTCAGGGATTCTGGGAACATATTTATATCTAGTTCCAAGGTGAAATATAATGAAGTTGATGGAAAATATTATTGTTTTTGATCTTTACTGCTTCTATTGTTCCCTAGAACCTTAAATCACCCCATGTATCCAACTTTACCCTCAATATTTTTATCATGTGTATATAAATAATTGAAATATTTTCATCAACACTGGCCATTTTTTTATAATGATCATCTCAAATGATAATCTAATTCATTCCTTTTCCATTATCCCTAATGGAAATAACTCACTCTATGTATCAAATTTTTGACAGTTCCTTTATCTTCAGTATCACTACACTCTTATCACCTTGAAAAATAGTTTAATAATCATCAAATATTGGTTTCTACATACCAAGCATCCATCAATTCAAAAATGATATATTATAAAAAACTATCTTAGAACATTACGTGGAAGATAAATGCTCTACTTTCACAATACTTTATAGGAAACATATCAAATCTTCAGGTAATGGATTTATTTTTAATATATTAACCTTTTATCTATATTCATATTTTAATTCACATTGAAAACCACTGACAATGAAACCGAAAACATATTTGGTCGTTGAAGTCTCCCTCTCTCTATTTTTTACCAATACTATTTTATTGATTCATTCCATATTCATTTGAATATTAGTTTACAGTTCTTATCCCCCTTAATGTTAATAAATAAAAAATAGGGAAAATTGTTTCCTCTCTACCTTGATAATATCATATAAGAAAAATAGATAATTATCATCTCCATAAAATAGAGTCTATTATTTTCCTCCCCACCTCCTCTATTTAGAGACTCTTTCCATTCTTTTTGACATAAGTATAAAACCAAAATATTTTTGATAAATGTTCTATAGATATTTCACCTTTTAATATATATCAATTATCCTATTATTGAAAATAAGAGTGATTTTACCCATAACATCTGTGTTTTCTATTCATATTTATCAATGTTCGTTCAACATAGAATTCACATATTTTGGGCTATATAAATATATTTTCAAGATGATTCAAGATCCTTCACAAAAATATATAAAACACATAAAAACATTTAAGTGAAATTAAACTCTACTTCCCAATTATGTTAAAAAATCACCCCTTATAATATATCCAACATTAATCAAAACAATGTTAGGTGTGTAAATTTAATACCTCAATACAATCCATTACTAGTTTCATTCAGATTACTAATTTCAATATTAATTAACCCATCTAGGAAGTTTCATCATCTTTGGAAGCTCAAGGGATGATTTATTTATTCCATCATCTTGAATTCATTATTTTGAAATAGAAAAGTTAATCATGTATATGAATAAGGTGTACATATATCAGCTCCATAGTTGTATCACTGGGGATGATATTTCTTTCATAACCTTATAATTTTCTAATATGTGTCTCTACTTCTTGGAGTAATCATCATGTTCCCACATTACATGGTTTTTTAAGTCCTTTTATATATGGGAGCCAGGGATTTATTTTTGTTTTAGACTTTCTTCTAAGAATAAAATACCTCCTTCCCATTAGAATATAGTGTAGGATCAAAGAATTTATCAATGACTACAAGATGGGGTGAATTTTTGTTTAGTAACATAAACTAACTAAAAATATACATCTTAATTATGATTTACTAGACATAAATATTTTCTGATCTTTAGGGTTTAGTAATCAAACATACAACTCTACCAAGATATTAGAGTTTAGTAACGTTTAGTAAAATAAAATTTTTATAAAAATTCACATCATAAAACAATAACATGTTAAAAATAAGTTAATTCAAAGCTTAAATTAGATGTAAAAAAATTGAAAATATCATTATAAAAGATATCTAATATTTAAAATTGAGAAGTAAGTAAGTTACAAACCCAAGCTTTGGGTATCTCTATTTCAACATAACCATAAGGTCAATATTTTTATATCAAGAAACCCCCAAATCATAATGATAGTAATCATCAATAACTTCCTATACCCCGAAGACCTTGATTAGCCTTATTAGAATCAATAGTCTTTATATCCATGGAATCCATCACTCTAAACCCATATCATACATAAAGAAAAAAATATGAAAGGTTATATGGAATTTACAATCCTCAATTTGATTACATAGAACAAAAAAGTCTCTAAATATTTACGAAGCATAATAACAAGATATTACCACATAGTAATGTTTAGACATGTAGAGTCATAAAATAATCTTAAACCTCTATTTATTATCAAAAATACAATGTTCATATTCCTTTATTCATAAAAATTGTTCCAATAGCCATGGGTGAGCTTCATTATAATAGCTCGTCATGTTCTATACGTCATTATCTGATGTCATTTTCATATAATCATCACAATTCTATAAAAGTCTTCTGTCCAATATAAATAATTTTGATCATCTGATTATAAACATTATTCTTCTCAGGGAATATGTTATGATTAATCTAATGAATCAAAACTAAGTTTATCCAATGTATTAAACATAGTTTGTATAATGGATAGGACTTCTTCCATCTGGTGAACTATGCATCATCAATATTATATATTGGACTTCATCAATCAAACATATTGAAATTTTTCAATCAAATAGACCAGATATAGTCAGTTCGATGGATTATATTTAGTTAGTCGGATGGATGAGACTTAGTCAGTTTGATGGATTGAACATAGATAACCTGATAGACTAGACTTATACAGTCTGATGTACTAGACTTAGTCAATCAGATGGAATAGACTTAGTGAAAAAAAATTATATTCATCGATTTATAAATATTTTTATGTCTAGTAGAGTAAATATTTTTCAGAAAAAAGATTCTAAAATACATGGGAAATATAAAATTAGTAAAAAATAGTTTATAATGGTGTTTATTGTGATTTTAAAATTTAAGGATAAAAATTGTAGAAATTTAAACTTTTCACTCACCAATCACCCCCTTTTTTAAAATAAAAAACTCCTAAAGATAGAAACTAATAATTTTAAAAAACATTCAATCCCTTTATATGTTTAAGAACATAAATCTATTCATCCACATAAAATCACTTATCCCCCTTTCTTTCATATCTCCCCTTATATTTGTACCTACATTTTTGTTCAATAAACATTATCCAAAAAAAATTATAACACATATAATATAAGATATATTTAAATATAAATTAATCCCAATAAATTCTTTACATTGTTATTTTCAAAAATAATAATTTAATTAAAAATAATACCTAAAATTTTAAATGATAAGAACTATGAAACAAGTTTTTAAATAAACATTCTCCAAAAATATAGAATGAAAATTCAACCAAAAATTATTGAAAATATATATATATGAAAAATGATTTATTCAAAAAATATATTCTATAAAATGTTTTATTTTTACAACATTAATAGTTCATTAAAATATAATTCCTTATTTTTTGATTTCTTAAGAGTAAAATTCATCCTTTTAAATTCATATTGTTACTTCTCTAACTCTACTATCGATGATTCCAACATTGAAAATTTCTCTTCTATACATTTAAGCATCAAAATCTCTTTATTCCAAAATAGTAACTTTTTCTTCTGAAAATTATATTTTATTGTCATAAAATTGCAAATTAAATAATTATTTTTCAGAAGGAAATTATGTTTTCTTTATATATAATATTTATTGATCTTAATATTCTAAAAAATTATTCACCTGATCAATAATATTGAACTTCTTAGAAAAATTAAATGAAAAAAATTAAAATAATCAGATATATATATATATATATGACTTCCTAACAAATTTGATTTTGTAATCATGAAATTTTAAGTCTCCATATATTTTTTTCAATAACCTAATAATTTTATTTTTCCTTATGATTTCTATGTCAGAATCAACTTTATAGGATTTTAAATCTGCTTCATTTTTTACTATAGTGCCATCTCGAAATTTCAAAGCATTAGATAATTCTAAAACATTTAACCTTCATTTAATGTGTTTTGAAATGGGATTCAATACTATGAAAATATATAATTTACTGAATAATATTTTCCAATGCTTCACTAAAGTAATTAAACCTTGTTTTAACACTTTGAAAGAATTAATCGGCTGGTGAATAGGTTGAGTCTGATGGGATATCAAAAACATGTTGTTTCAATGTACCATTAACTACTTTATCTTTATATTTATCTTTCACTTCATATGATAAAACAAAAAAAAAACATTCTTATCAAAATCATCATTTTTTATAACTTTTTAGGAGACTATTTATTTTATGGCTCCTTCTTAGAATAGTTTTTTTCTCTCAGAAACAGACACATTGGAATATTTTTTTGATTGATATATGAAAGAGGAGGTCTTGGAAGAACTCTCTTCTTTTTATTCCTCTTATAAAGATTCTTTTGACACTTTATCAAACTATATTTTTTTAAAATATCATGGAAAATTATTATCACCTCTAAAATATTATTTCCTATATTACTTCACACTTTCTTGAACTTGTTATTAAAAATTATTCAATAAGAATTTTTCAACTTCCACATCTTTACTTTTTTTCTTTCTCAATAATAGAAGGAAAAATAAAATTTCAAACTTGTTTAGATTCCAAAGGGATTGATTGATCAGGAAAATACCGATCAGTAGTAGATTTAAGAAATAGTTAGACAAATGATAAATTAGAAATAATTAATGATCCATAGTGGTATTTTTATACCCCTTTTATCAAACATTCCATTATATTAGCTTCATAAAATATATTTTTCATTATATTTCTTCTTAGCCTTTAGAAATTCATGAGTTTCCGCCTTCAAAGCTAAGACAACTTCCTTATCAAAATCTGGATCACTAGTCTTCATTTTTTCTTTGTAATTGATCAACTACTTATATGATTCATTATACATTGTCATTGAAATCTTTTACTTCCATAGTGGAGAAGAATTGGCTTTTATTTTTTTCTTGAACATTCTTATTTAATTGAATAACAATTTCATTGGGCACAACATTTTATGATTTTCTCAATAATGTTTTTCAACTCATTAAAAAAAACAACTTCATGCTAGAAGTATTTCCATAAATGATTAAATTAAACTTCTATCTAACCACAACTAATGTATTCTTAATCTTCATCAAAATCATAAAATTTAATATAATTTTTTTGATGATACACAAAAAAATATCCACAGCTTCATAGAACCTTTCTTGACTACTTCAATCAATAGAAAAACAAACTCCACTAAATTAAACTTACCTACATTCACCATGAAGTATAATAAATATATATCAAAAACATTCAATGTATCTGTACCTTTTTCTTGGGATAATATACCCCCATATAAAAGGAGATATAAATCATTCATCTGAAATTAAATGAAAAACATTCCTTATCTTTTAATAAGAAGAAAATAAGGATGTTTCATCCTTAAAATTATGAAAGCTACCAAGATTTCCTGAAATTATGTGGGTAACTAGATATTCTTATACTTTCAAAGTAACTTATACCATTTCAGGTACATGTTGAATGTTACTATTATAACATTCATCGAAAATATTAAAATTAATAACCCCTAAATCATATTTGAAACTAAAACCAACAAAATATAAAAAATCTTTCATTATCACTGGATAGTGAAGAACAACTTTGAAAATAAATACTTTTTCCCATCCCTGGAACATGATAACTTCCTTTAGAAAAGAATCAGTTTTATAAGACAATGAATATTCAGTCTAAATTTCCTTCACCACATATCTATTTTTAACTTATTCAAAAAATTCATTTTGTTAAGAAATATGTAGATTACTAACCGGATAAAGAAAAATTGATTGGATGAATTTCAATAAATCAGATGCATGAGAGATTTCAGGATTCAGAGTCAGGATCAGTATGGGAAATAGATGTTGGATGTGGTGACCTACACTTGTATTTATAGGATTGGGGAGGGCTTTCTACTTCCAAAAATCTTATGACTAAAAATAAAACGCATTTTTTATATAAAAGTTGACATTTTCCCTCCAAATATTTAAATATGAATTAAGAACTCTTAAATGTTGTTTAGAAAACTATCAATGGATGTTCTTATATTCTAAAACAAAAAAAATCATGATATGTAATAAAATTTAATGTTTTTAAAACTAAAGAAAATTTAAACAATAGAGAAAGATAACTGTAATGGATAATAAAAACTAATGATATTAAATTAACTCTTAGAGTAAAATTGATACATTCTTTGGGAAAGTTTGTATATTAATTATTCTTTTTATTATTCTAAAATAAATTTTGACTAATAAAATAATATTTGGGAAAAATATAAAATAGATAAACACATATTTTTTTTGTATAAATAAAATTTTTGTAGAAATGAATTTTTATTATAAAAATGAAAAAAATTAGAAAAATAATTCTTTTTAGGAAAACTAAAAATTTTAGAAAAACATAATATTATAGAAAAATTAAAATATTTCTAAAACTAATGTTTTTATAATAACCAACTTTTGAGAAGAAAAAATAAATGTTTTTGAAAAAATTTAAAAAATTATAAAAACCATAGTTTTTATAAAAAACAAAAATATTTAGAAAAACCATAGATTTTTAATAACTAAAAGTAATATAAAAACCAAAGTTTTTAGAATAACTAAATACAATGATATATGTACTCTCCCTTTAAAAAATAGTTCATTACTATATGGAGATAGATAAACAAGAAGTGGGTATGAATGATCATATAGTATTAAACATTCATATTTTTTGTTTAATATATTAAAACATATTAGAAATTATGTGTTTAATACATATATCGACAAGTTATTATTATAGTCTGATGAATTGTAAAATAATATCTCTTGTTTGGGTGTCCTCTATAAGTAAATGGTGTCTAATATATTTGGGCATAGATTTTGAGTGATGTTTTGGGTTATTTTAAAGCTATGGAATTTGTGGTATCACACAAAATTAATGTTTTAATAAAACATGAGAAAAAATCTTGGAGTCTGTGATGCACCTACAAAATTTTAGCACAAAACTTTCCAAGTTCCACATATTCAGCATTATCTCTGGAAAGTACTACTGAATTTTGTTTCTTGAAAGACTAATAATATAAAGCTCCTCCTAATAAATGACATGTTTTTGATGTACTTTTTCTATCCATTTTACATCCACTAAATTCTTCATCTGAAAAACTTTTAAGTTCTAAATTATTTCTAGAGTAGTAAAATAAATATAGATCCATAGTTTCCATAAGATAATGAAAAATTAGTTTTTCATCCTTAATATGAGACTCCTTTGGATTAACTTGATATATTTCACACAAAAAAACATTAAATATTTATAACTTACTTTTAAGTATAGTAAAATATAAACCATTTCTCTTAAGATCTATTGATAAACTAGTTTCCTAGATTCATCAATATATAAAGTATTTTATTTTATAATATTAGGACTTATAATTTTGGTGTTATCATATCCAAATTTCTTAAGAATATAATTTATATACTTATATTGAGATATAAATATTCTTTTTGTTTTGGTTCAATTTGAACACCAAGAAAGAAAGAAATTTCACCCATTATTCTCAACTCAAAATTATATTTCATAAGATCCAAAACATAATATGTAAGATATTTTGAGTTTATAAAAATATAATTTTATCGATATAAATTTTCACAATTATGGTTTTCCTAGAATCCTTTTTAATGAAATTTGTTAGATTCACAACTCCCTTAATAAATTTAATTTGCATTAAAAATCTATTTCATATATCATAACATGCTCTATGGGATTTTTTAAGTCTATAAAGATCCTTATTAATTCTAAATACATGTTTTGGATATTTTTTACTTTTAAAACCATAGGTTGTTTTACATAAAATTATTCCTATAGACATCCACTAAGAAAATAAAACTTCACATCCATTTGATAATGTTTTAAAATAATAAATTATTTATATGTTATAAAGATATAGTTAGATTTAATTATATCTACTATATAATAATTTTACTCATATTTTATGCCCTCTTATAGATTATAACCCTTTTCAAAAAGTGTATCTTTATTTCTAACTATAGTCTACTTTCATCACATTTACTTAAAAAAACATTTTACACCAATAATTGGTGAATCTTTTTGTCATTAAATTAAAGTAAAAAACTTTATTCCTTTTGAATTTATTTTTTTTATCTTGATTAAAAATTATCTAATCTTCATCTCCTAATACCTCATCGGGATTCTTAGGTTAAAATTATAATAAAAATGTACACTGCACAATTTTATTTCTTAAGGTACTTCTAGTTGTAATAGGTTGATCTATACCACCAATAATATTATCACTATGATTATTAATAATAATATACTAGTTCCTTGCGTTTATAAAAATCTATTATTCAATAATAGAATGAAATTATTTTATAGGCAGAATATCATGAAAATTTTCTTCAGTTGTTCTCCTATAAGAATAGCATTCAAAGATGGGTTAAAAATTAGTTTTTTAATAACATTTGAAGATCTTAATTGTGTTTGTTTGGAGGAAAATATCAGTTTTATCAAATTTATAATGCACTATTTCCTCAATAGTACTTTTTTTAAGAAATTATATATAGGCCATACTATTTGTAGAATATCCTCAAAATATTCCTTCATCAAATTTTGGGTAAAATTTATGTAAATTTTATTTAGTATTTAGTGTTAAAACATTGCATCCAAAAACATTTAAGTAATAAAGCTCTGGAATTCTTCAAGTCCATAACTCTTAATTATTTTTATTAATTGAAGTTCTTATTAAAAAATGATTTATAATATAGTAGTAAGTATTAAATCCTTCATCCTAAAAACAATTACCAACTTATTATTCACTCCACATGGTACTGTTAATCTCTTAATGAATTTTAATTATTCTTTCAACTACACAATATTACAGTGTAGTTCAAGTTGCTAAAATGTATCATATTATACAATTTTTATTAAAAATGTTTCAATGTCAAAATTTAAAAAATATCCACCATGATTAATATGATTAATTATTATGGGTAGATGTGTCACATTTTTAACATGGACTAAAAAATTTTAAATATAGAAACAATATTCCATGTTTTTTTCTATAAAATAGACCCATGAATATGTAGTGTAATCATCAACAAAAAAATATACACCGTAATTTCAATCAACACTTATATTTTTATAGGAAAAAATAAATCCATATATACTAACTATATAGAATATAAAGTTAACACTTTAGGAATATATTTAAAACTGAACTTATGTTAATTTCTAAATTCTTAAGGATTAAAAACTTTAGAAGAATAAAAAATAATATCGTGTGGATCCTTAATTATTACTTTCTTTGAGAGTTCAGTTAATGTGATAACATTATAGTGTTCTAATCATCTATTACACAACAAATATTGATCATCCATATCACTATGTAAAGAAATATTATGTCTCCTATGGTATTCTAAGTTATGTGTGTAAACATTATCATGCATGTTGGCTAAAAGAATAAATTTATCTTTTAAATCATGAATATTGTATTTATCATACCTTAATTTCACAAGATAACCCTCATAATATAATTGAAATCTTCTAATAAGGTTATTCTTAATACCAAAAAAATAATATATTTCAAATCAAATATTTACTATCAATAACAACATTACCTATTTTAATAATTTCTCCTTGAACATTATCACCGAAGGTAACTTTTCCACCATTCATTTTAATAATATTCTTGAATAAATCCTTGTTATCAATTATATGAATGTAAAATAAATTATCTATATAGTAAATGTTATTATTTTTGGTACACTTCTTATTTTCCTGAATGTAAAAATATTAGTATTTTGGAACCCAAACATTCTTGGGTCTAGAATTATTATAACATAATATTTTTTCAATATATATTATAGAAATTATTTCAGACTTGAAATTTCATATCATAGTTTCATAACTAAAGTTTTATACTGTATAGATTTTTTTTAGAATTATGTTTTTCTAACTATTTTTAAAAATTATTTTTATCATTAATAGATTTATCTAATTCATTTTAAAGATTTTCAATTTCAGTAGAAGGCATAGATATTCTCAAATTCCATTTACAATATTTTACCTTAGTAGCATCAAGCTATTTTATAAATATTACGATTTGTGTTTTCAAAAATATTAGAAAATATTGAAACTATTATATTTGGTACCCTATAAATATCTTTTATGTACTATATAACAACCTATATTCATTTTTTTAATATTAAAAAACTCATTATCACATCATTATTTTTTACCAACATAACATAGTATTTGATAATTTTGAAAGATTACTTTTCTCAATAAAATGATATAATAGTTTCCATTATGATGTGAACTGATAAGTGATATGAAAATATTAAAAAAATTCTATATTCGGATATAATAATTTGAGGAACACAAATGATATAGGAATCAGGGGTGCAGAATCATGGGAATTTTCATCCACTTTTCTTGGTGTACATTGTCAATAATATCTAGTGTATGATATTATGATAATAATACCTACTATTAGTAAATCCACATATATATTTGTAATTGGATGTTCATATTTTAATAGGGGTGTATTGTAATTTTTAGTTTATGAATATTGTTAATAAGTTCTATAAGTCAAATATTTTGATATATGAATGAGAACTGTAAAAACAAATGTTCTCAATGAGGTAAGATGCATTGGGTGCGCCATGAGTAATATTTCATTAATGAATAATGAGAGAAATGATTTTCCCCTTATATTCATTAATTGAAGTGTTATATCTCATCCTTTTATGGAAATTATATTTCATAAATAAATCCTTCACCATGGTGTTATATAAGAAAATATCAGAATAAGAGGATTAACTTTCATTATAATCATCTATATGAGGTATAATGTCATTATGGCATTGATATATTTCTCTATGGGTGACTTGTCATGTTTCTAGATTCTAGCCTTATACGTTAGGCTGCTTCTCCTAATGCCACTAAAAAAGAGACCTAGAGGTTCAGACACAAAGTGAATCCAAAATCTCAATTAAGTAATGAATTAATTTTTATTATTTAAAATTTTAAATAAATATTACTCATTCATGTGGTTTACTAATTATTCATGATTTCTTTATCATATATATTACATAAGCAGTTAATTGAGAGAATATTATTTGAGTATAATATTTAATAAATAATTATTTTCTATTTGGTGAATATAATATTTATTTATTTATTTGGAATAATTTAGTTATATTTATTTATTAAATAAATAATCATTATTCAATTCCTAATAAATATTTCGGGGGAATTCCATACCGATTTTAATGGTCTGTTGAGAAATAATATATATTGAATATTATTTAAATAAATAATATTTAATTTTGATTCATGGTTTTAGCACATTTCAGGAAATAAAATTATAATTATTATTATAGAAATGGGGTTCCATGGGGTTTAAATAAGTAATAAAGGGAACATGTGAAATAATTTATTCTAACTCTAGTGATATATAAACCCAATTATATTATATTCTTAAGAGATATTATTAATTTTTGTTCTTATTCACAACGACAATCATAGATAATCCTCTCAAACCCTATAGATTACCCTCTCATAGAACTCTCCCAAGAATTAAGAGATATCTTCCTACACTATCTACTCTTTAGTCTAGAAAGTTCATTTATAATCCTTAAGAAGTGATTCTTAGTATGATTATATGTTATCGATGCAAGTGATAAGATCTACTATTCTAGAAACTGAATATTCCTATGGTGATGATTATAGATTCATAGACTACGTGTGTATCACCACTAGAGGGAATTAATTCTTAATTACTACAAAAAACAATAGTATTTTTCAGATCCATTGTCAAATCCATAAATGAAGAAATAATTTCTCATAAGATAATTCATTAATTGCTTAAATTAATTATAAATAATATGTGATGATCATATTATCTGGTTTTAAAATTAATCTATTTTTCATATTATTTTATTTAATTCTGTTGATCATGGAATTCATCATCATGTAAATCTCATATTAATAATATATCCCAAAAAATAGAGTTTGACACAACCAATCTGACACTTCGAATGTTCTTAGAAACTACAAGTGTTATCATAGCGGTTTCATAATTATTTATAACTATCTAAATATAATTTATTGATTTATGAATTTATTATTGGTTTTAAATTAATGTTTAATTTTTATTTAATCTAAATTTAGTGATCATTTTTCTTCCTCTTCATTTATCACAAATATAATCAAATTGATCAATTTTATGAACAAAATAAATTGTAAGATCTCATCTGAGGTTGTCAAGGAGTCTAACTGTATAACAAAAGGGTACACACCATGTGACCTTGAGGTACATGTCATGTACTAGTGTTTTATGCACTAATAATTAACTAAATATTAATTAAATTAATGTAAAATTATTACACATGGTGAATTTAATTATACACCATGTGTTGACCAGGCCCTCATGGCGCATGGTCAACTAGAGTACACATTATGTAACTTAAATGCACAACATATAGCTCCTTTGTCACATACATTACATGTATTCTCTTACAAGGACTATATAACTATTGTCCATGTAACTTGGAGACCACACACCTTGTAGTCCATGTACACACCATATACTCTAACATTTTATATGGAATGGTTACATGTCAAGTCCATAAGCATGAGTCGACGATAGACGGTTAGAAAAATAAAAAACGTGTAACTCTAATGTGTACACCGTGTACTTTTTCCAAATTCTAAATAATTGAAAATTAATCTAATATACTTTTCAAACCATATAAACATGTGTTCTGTGTGGTCATTATGCTAATAGTACATTCCATCTGATAGGTCTTATATATAAAAATGTATTATTAATTTATATATATTGTGAGGATCAACATATCATGTATAGGCCATAATATAATTATTAATATATACACATTGAGGCATTACTAGATATGTAAATATGATGTGTTATATATCTGGTCATTAAGTTGATAGCACACATTGTGAAATTACTTGATAAGTCATGTATTCCATATATCGCAAAATAAATAGTATATAAGTATAATACTTATTGGGTCATTAAAATCGGTAATCACAGTTTTTCCTCCAATGTATATTTTTTACATAGTTTTACAATTATAATGGATGAGAATCTCAAGAAAATTCAGATGAAAATTAATATAAAAATAATTTATTAATTAAATAAGATAATTGATTTGATTTGATTTTGATTTTTCTTAAATATGAATGATTATAATGGAATGATAATTTTATTAAATCGGTAATTCATTTCATGAGTATGGATGATCATGATCTTAGAACAGACCTTTATTTTTTATTGGTTTCATTTAATTAATTTTTAAATTAAATTATTGGCATGCATCTCATCTCTCATCTCAGTATGTATGTGCATGTGTGGCCATGGTTTCTTTTTTGTAAACCCCTTAACCAATCATTTAGTTCCCTCACCAACATGTGAGTAAATTCATATATAATGGATGGATCTCCAAATTTAGAGGGTGTGGTTTATATTTGGAGCCAATGAAAAACCAATCCAAGAGAGATAAATTGGTGGACAGATGGAAAGTTGCAACACAACCCATTAATGGGTACAAGTGTTTTCCCCAAGGTCAATGGTGAGATTATCATCCACTATATAAACTGCCATTAGTAAAATATCATTATCATACTACATTATTCTTTTATTTCTATCAAGTTTAATGGTTATTTCATTATGTATTTTTTTCTTGGTCACATGAATTAATAAATTAACAAACACTCAATATAGAACTAAAATAAACTTACTTATGCATAAATACTATTTAGTACATGATTAATCTGTTAATTAAATTCACTTAACATTAACATGAAGTTAATATAGATAATGAATTGGAAATTTACACGTAAAAGATAAAATCTTTTAATTATATATTTTACGTTGGTATAGAATTCCACTATTTTAGTAAAAATAGATTCATAGTTCAAATTGCATGACCAACCAAAGTTGGGATGATTTCAATTATCGATGAATTCAGAGTTGATGTTTTGGGTTGACTTAAATTAGTTCACATCAAGGGTTGACTACCAAAGTAGGACTTTGTGTAAATTGGAGGAAAAGGTTCAGGAAATCTAATTTAATGATTTCACAACTAGGGGGTCTACTCAACAGATCAAGGAAATATGAGTTAATATATTTGGTATTTGGAATTCATACCGAAAACCCATCAATTTTTGTGATTGGGAAAATTTGGGGTGATTGGAAGGGGAATTTGGATCCCTTCCACTATAATATCAAAGAAACAAGATATTATGAACTCATTGTTGAGGGCTATTAGAATTCAATAAAATTGTGGGTGATTAAAAAATATAATATTTTTATTTGTCTAAATTTTATCACATAAAGTACTAAACTATCATCACTTTATTTATATATTCAATAATAAAAAATGACTTCAATCATATCACTATGATCAATACTTTTGAAGGATAACCTTCTCACTGACATAAATTTTCAATGTGGCAAAGAAACTTACACATTATCATATTACATGAAAGGAAATTTTATGTTCTAGAAGAACATATCCTTGATGTGTCTAGTATTGAGACTAGTGATAAAGAGTTGACTCTCAATGAGAAACATTCGAATGATGCTACAATTATTGATTGTTTCATGTTATCATCCATGACCAATGATATTTTTAAGCAACATGAATACATGGATACGTGTAGCATGATGTCTCAAATGTAGAATCTCTATGAAGACAAGGTCAAAAAAGATTGAAAAGATAACTCCAATTATATGTTGATAATTATTCTTGTAGAGTATATGATATTTGGACCTCATGTAGTCAATATTATTGGCTATATTGAATGCTAAGAAATCTGAGGGATTAAATTCTTAAAATAGTGGGGCATAAATCTCATGATTTCTTCACAACCCAAGACCTTATCTAGTTTTATTTTTAATTATAACATGAGAAAAAATGATAAGAGTATTTCAAAACAACTTAATCTGATTTTCCAAGTGGATAAAGACATGGGGTGTTAAAAACCAGTAGTCCTTATGGTGAATAAGAAAATTAAGAACAAATAGAGGGACCCAAGACTCATAACAATTCTAATTCTCTCAAGTATTGTCCTTCTAATAAGAGGAATATCCATTTTCTGGGAAAGGAAAATGAGTTAGTATGTTTTTCATGTTAGAAGAAAGGCCACTAGAAGAATAATTGCACCCATAAGTAAGTGTATGATAATGGTGCAATTGTTATCAAATGTAACCTTTCAGTATCTATATATTGGGTATTATATAATTCTTTTGGTGCTCACATATACATCTAAATGAATGATCCAACTGCATTCCAAAAGATTGATAGAGGATGGGTGGATTTAGAATCAACTAATGGTATGAAGATGGTTTCTATATACATTGGATACTACCACATTTCATTGACAATAAGAATGGTGTTGTTTTTAATGAATTTATATTATGTACCAATTTTTACAAAGAAATTAATTTCTATATCATTCCTAGGTAAAAATGGTTTTGTTTTCAATTTTGAAAATAAAATTTGTTTCATTCATTAATCCAACATATAATATAGTATGGTGTATTTAAATTGTGGTCTATATGTATTAAATTATGAAACCTAATTATTGTTAATAGATAAAAAAATATCATTTGCATGGATCATATAACACTCACCTATGTAATTACTATCTTGGTTATGTAAATGACAATCATTTGGAAAAAATATATCAAGATTATTTTTTACAGTATTCAATCCTAAAAATACGTAAAAGATGTAATTATTGTTTATAAGGGAAAATTAACAAACTATGATTAGGTGAATAAGGTGAAAGGGACACAGAGCTTCTAATATTGGTACACACAGATATGTGTTGACTATTTCTAGTAGAATCTAGAGGTGGTTATTCTTACATCATTAATGTTACTAATGACTTGAGAATATATGGATATGTTTACTTAATGAGTTATAATATTGATTCCATTAATAAATTCAAATAATTCACGAATGAAGAAGGTAATTAAAATATAAATAAGATAAATAAGCTTTGATCAGAACAAGGTGGTGAATTTATTTACAGTGGTTTTATCAACTTTTAAATGAATTTGGGATTCTATCTCAACTCACTCTACCTTACACACCATAGTGTAATGGTGTTACTGGTAGGAGGAACAATACCTTTTTAGAAATAGTAATTTAAATGTTGAATCATGTATATATTTCAATATTATTTTAGGTATATGCATTAAAAACTATTGCATACACACTAAATTGAGTACCAACTAAAGAAGCAAATGGAATTTCTTTCATGTTAATGAGTTAAAAGAAACTTGTTCTATCGCAAACATATATATGTAGTTTTGAATCATTTTTAAGGACATATTAGAAAAAAAATATCACCCTAGGGTATAAATAATATATTTATAGGGTATCCGAAGGAAATAAAGAGATACAACCAATATAACCCCTTAGACAAGAAAGTGATTTACTCCAAACAAGACATATTTCATGAGTGGGAGCACATCCTCAAAAATGATAGTAGGGGAAAGATTTATTTTAATGAAGTTGACGCTCAAGATACATAAAAGTTGGTAGAGGAACAGATTCCATAAGGCCCCTTGGAAGAAGTGGTTCCTGAAACAAAAGTATTGTATAGAAGAAGTAGAGAGAAAAGAGAACCAGATAGATATGATTTTTTAGTCACCAATGATGGTGAATCATTATTGGTTGACAATGATGACCCTATATCCTATAAATAGTCAGATATGATAAGTTTCAATATGGAAATAATCAATTAGTTTTGAATTTTATTCCATGTATCGAAACCAATTTTGGTTATGGTCAATGCCCCAGTTGATGTAAATCTTGTAGGTTGAAAATGGGTATTCAATAGAAAAATAGTCATAGAAGGTAAATTAAATACCTATAAAGTATGGCTAGTTACTAAAGGGTTTAATTATCAATAATAAATAGACTATAATGAGACATTTTCCCCAATTTCAATGTTTAAATCCATTATAATTCTAACTACTATATTATCTTACCATTACATTGAAATTTTCAGATGGATGTCAACAAATCATTCCTCAATGGGAACCTTTAGAAAGATCTCTATATTCCCCAACCAAATGGGTTTTTGAATCCAAAGGAGTATAAAAATATTTTCAAGTTTCATAGGCTAATTTTTAGATTGAATAAATCATCTAGGTCATGGAAAATTTGATTTTATGAAGCTGTGAAAGAATTTTGTTTCATTTAGAATGAATATGAGCCATGTGTTTATAAGAGGTTTAGTGGGAATGTGGTCACTGTCCTATTAGTATTTGTTTATGAAAAATAACTTATTGGAAGAAACATATCAGTCATGAAGTATATTACAGACTTTTTAAACACATATTTCTCCATGATGTTCTTTGATGAAGCAACCTATATTATAGGGATCAAAATGATTTGTGATAGATCTAAGAGGTCGGTTGGAATAAGTCAAAGTAAATACACTGATGAAATACTAAATAAATTTAGTTTAGAATAATTCAAGAAGTTATTTGTTCCTGTGTCACTTGTTATACATATTTCTATCAAAATTATTCATCAGACACAAAATAATAAAGATAGAATGAGTAAGATCCAATTCACTTTAATGATAAGATCAATATTTTTTCCATATTATTTAGTAGACATGATGTTTACTATAAATTGATCATGGTAAGAATATATTGAGATGATCTAGGAGACTATAATTGGTCTACTATTAAGGATATCATTAAGTATCTAAGAATAAATAATGATATGTTCCTAGTGTATGGAGGAAATGAGGAGATAGTCATTAAGGGTTATACTAATGTGAGTTTTCAAATATATTAGAGTGATCTAAAGTAATAGTAATGATATGTTTTCATTTATTGATAGAGGATCTATGAAATGGAATATTTCCAAGAAGTTAGTTTTCACTAATTCAATAGTAGATTCTGAGTATATAGAAGCTTTTGAAGTAGTCATGGAAGCCTTTTGGATACAATTTTATGTAGGATCTTGAAGTGGTGCCTAGTTGTAAAGACACTATAACATTGTATTTTGATATTAATGTAGTGGATGATATTTCAAAATATCCAAGATCACACAAATTGACAAATCACATACTCTAGAAGTATCACCATTAGAGGTATTTTTCTCAACGTGGTGAACTGATAGTAAGAAGAGTTCCTATAGAATAACATGTGGTAGGCCCATTGACTAAAGGCCGATCTCAAAAAATGCGTGAGTATCATGAGAGAGATAGTGGACTGGAGGTTGTTAGTAGTTGGCTCTAGTGAAAGTGGAATTATCTTGGATTTGGATCCCTGGAACTATATTTTCTATACTTTATGATAATGAGTATTCGTTATTTTGAATATTAATAAACTTTTTATCAAAACATGATTGTTTTTTCATAACATATTATGTAAAAGTCTATTAAAAGTAGTTTTCACACTGAATGGTCATAGAAGTTCCCCACTATAATGAGAACCTAGAAGTTCCATTAGAGTATTCATAAATATATGTTCTATAGCTGAATGAAATAATTTTAGGGACATAAATGATAGAAGCTATCAGGGGTAGAGACTCATAGGACTTTGAGGCACCTTCTAATGGTGTACTCCCTTAGTAATATCATGTGTAGGATATTATGAGAACAAGACCCACCATTAGGATCTCTACATTTATATATGTCATTAGAAGTTCCTATATATGGACATGAGTATTGATCCATGGAATTTAATATTATTATTAATAAGTATTATACATCATGTAATTTGATCTATTGAAAAAAACCATGATGACATATGTTTGTAGTGTGTTTGGATGTGTTGGGTGTGTAATGAGTAATATTTCATTAATGAATAATGAAATAAAAGATTTATCACTTATGTTCATTAATGGAAGTTGATAACTCATTTCCCTTTATAAAAATTATATATCCTAAATAAATCCATTCATAAGGTGTTTTATAGGAAAGTTTGATTTTCAGGAAGTCAAAAAATGAGACATCGAGCACATAGGATGATGGAACTAATATGCAACCTACTTTATTAGAGATTCAAAGATAAAGGGATTATATTACACAGTAAGAATATGTATGATGTATAATTTCATTGTGTCACTAATGTCTTTCTCTACGGCTGACTTAGCATGTTACTAGATTCTTACCTTGGACTTTAGGCTTCTTCACATAATGCCATTAAAAAAGATGCCTAGATGGTCCCACACTAACTGTATCCAGAATTACAGTTAAAAAATATATTATTATTAATTATTTAATAATTTTAATAAATATTAATCTCTCATGTTGTTTAATAATTATTTTTTTTGGTTGATGACATATATTTTTCCACTAGTTATTCAAGAAAATTTTATATGAGTAGAATATTTAATAAATAATTATTTTTTATTTAGTGAATATAATATTTATTTATTTATTAGAGAATAGTGAATTTATATTTATTTATTAAATAAATAGTCATTATATAAGGTTTGATAAATATTGTGAAATAATGGAGGACCAAGTTTAATTGTCTAATGAGAAATAATATAAATTCAATATTATTTGAGTAAATAATCTTTAATTTTAATTCCTAGGTTTATCACATGTTAACAAATATTATTATTATTATTATAGAAATGGGTTTTTTAGGTATTAAATAAATATGAAAGTTCACTTATGATATTATTTATTCTAACCCTAGTGGTATATAAACCCAGTTATATTATTTTATTAAGAGAACCAATTCATTTTTGTGTTGACAAAAATTACGGCTAGAGATAATCCTCTCAAATCTATAGAAAGAACCCTATCCTAGAATGTTCCTATGAATGGATCATGATATATTTATGCCATATACACTCATGTTTAGAGATATCAATGAGAATCCTTAGGAAATGATTCTCAGGGTGATCAAAGGAGAACAACACAAGTGATAAAATCTTACACACTAGGACCCAGGTATTCATACAGTGATGTTAAGATATTCATAGAATAGATATGGATCACCTATATAGGGATTATTATCTTTATTAATGTAATGCTAAAATAGTATAACATAGATCCATTACAAGATCCATCATTAAGGAAATAATTTATCAAAAGGCAATTCATTAATTTTTTAAATTAATTATTTATAATATGTGATGATCCCACACTTTGGTTCTGGTTTTTATGTTTTTATATGTTATTTAATTCAATTCCATCAATCGTTAAATTCATCATCATGTAAATATTCGATTAATCATTGATCAGGACAAATATTACAGTTGGGAACAACCCATCTGAAACTTCTGTTGTGCATGGAACCCATAGAAACATCCTCAAAGATATATAAAGTATTATTCTATTTAGATGAAGTATATTCCTCATCTAAAGATATAAAATTATTCTCAGTTTCACTATCAAGATAATTATAATTTAACATAATATTAGTAATTGTTTCATCTAATACATTATATATAAAAAAATTAGTATTCATTGGAATTTTATCAATGAAACTAATATTCTTATGATCTGAACATTCACTATATAACGAATTGTCTGAAGAACTATCACCTCCACCAGCACTCCAAGTATCTTATTATTTCAGTGTTTTTTACCCTTAGTTCTGTAGAACTTATTATAATTTATATCTTTCGTAATTTTCTATTAATCATGGACAATATGGTCTTATATGACTAAGATTCAAACACTCCTAACTTATCAATTTATAAAAAAAAATTCTCAATTTTATCCTTAAAATTCATCTTATTATTACATCTGAAATCTTTCTTTCGAATAATCTGGTTCATTCTATTTGTAATATTGGATCACTCATTCTTAGATAATTCAAAAAAACTTTTCTCTATTCCAACATGATCATTCTTTTTCTTTTAAGACATAGAAAATTTTTCTTCATATCTCAATTACTTAGAAACAGCTAAATTGAAATCAAAATTCACACAATTTTTATTTTTTACTTTTAAAATATCTCTTTTTGTTCTTATTTTTTACTACATAATTGAATTAATCAAATCATTTAATCTAAACATAGTAATCTTATTTGTATCATCAAGATCTATTCTCTTGGATTCCTAATCTCTTGGGATAATTTCAATGAAAATTATAACTAAAATCCCATATTCAGTATCATTATAATCCAAAGACTATTAACTATTAAAACTGTTCATGAAACTATTATGAATCTTAAAAAAAGATTATCTTAGTATGATATCAAATTCTTGAAATTCAATTCTAAGCACTTATCTTATGGTTTTTGTTACCTTAGAAGTTCCCAAATGAGTATTCTTAGACATATTCCAATTACTATTCACAACTTTAGAATAATAAATTATAATATAATCATTTATGATGATATAATTTAAAAAATTATTCCTTACATGATAATTAAATAGTTATTCATGCTTCTCATGATTTATAAAATTAAAATCTTAATTCTTAAGTATTTTATAATTCCTAGTAAGAATAACAATGTTTTATACTCTTGTGTTAAAAAAAATGTTGTTATATTGTCTCTCTAATATTCATAATCATCCCCATTGGGTATTAGTGGTCTTCTATTATTATGATTCTAAAGAGTTTCAACATTTAAACCTCTAATCTCTGTAAATAATAAAAATTAACTTTCTATAAAATATATTTTTGTCTAAATTGATTATATAAAAAATATAAAGAACAATTTACAATAAAATATGTTAAATGTTTGAAACTTGATTAAAAATATAAAAAACAAGAACATATAAAGATAAGCGACATAACCGGGTCTAATTAAAATTGTTCGATTGGAGAGTATATCTATGAAAATAAGAGGGGTGAATTATAGTTTAAAAACATAAACTAACTAAAAAAAGATACATATTAATTATCATTTATCATACACATATTTTTTTATATATTTAGAGTTTATTAATCAGAAACATATTTTATCCTATATTTCACATTTTAGTATGGTTTAGTAAAATATACTTTTTATAAAATTTAATAATAGAAAATAATAATATGTTAAAAATTAATAAAATCTAAAATTAAAAATAGTAATAATGAATTATAAAAATATTTATAAATGATTTATAATATTTAAACATAAAAGATAAGGAAGCCATAAACCCTAGTTTTGGGTATACCTATTTTCCAACCTAACTATAGTGTCTGTCTTTTTATAGTAAGAAATCCATTGATCATAAAGATCAGAATCAACTCCATCTTCCTAGCCCTAGATTTCCTCGATCAGCCTAATAAAAATCAATAGTCTTCTTATCCATAGAGTCCCTTAATCTAAACCCATATTTGACACAATGAAAACAAATAAAAAAGGTCTATGGAATTTACAATCCTCACTTAGATTAAGTAAAACAAAAACTCTCTAACTATTAAAAAATAATAAGTAACAAGATGTTACAGTAGAGTAATATTCAGATTGGTCGAGTTCCAAATAAAGATTCTCCCACATCCATGAATGAACCATTATTTTTGGTAGAAACTCTAAATATGATATTCGGTGATTCTAAATGTTAGTTGAAATGGCCTTAGATGAGCTCCATCTGGAAATCTCGATATGTTTTTTATGTCTTCAACTATCTTCATTTGGATAGAATCATCGTAATGATGTAAAAGTATTATTTCTAGTTAAACTAATTATGATCGCCTGATTATAAATTTTATTCCTCCTATGGAAGAAATTCTATTTAATAGAGTGGATCAAAACTAAGTTTATCTGACGGATCAAACTTGGCTAGTCTGATGGATGATACATCATCAGTCTAATGAACTGGACTTTATCAATACAATAGATTTTACATTTTTTAATATGATTGAAAAGAATTAATTAATTTGATGGATTTTACTTCATCAATATGATTTACCAATCTTAACCAGTTTGATGGATCAAAATCACTCAGTCTAAGGGATACTACTTAGTCTACTAGATAGATCACACTTAGTTAGTCTAATGGACTAGACTTAGTTAGCTCGATGAACTAGGCTTAGTCAACCCAATGTACTAGACTTAGTTAGATTGATGGACTGGACTTAGTAATCATGATGGAAAATATGTAGTGTATAATTTTACATTTTTCAATTTATAAATATTTCCACATCTGGTAGAATAAATGTTTTTTGAAAAAAAAAATTTCTAAAATATCTTGGAAATTTAATTTTTGTATTTTTTTAATTATGTGTTGTGATTTTCAAAACTAAGGATATAAAGTATATAAACTAAACTTTTCAACTCAAAACTAGTGAACTCTAATAGATTTCCAATTTATTCTTTTGTTAATCAATTTCTTAATGATCAAGGAATATTATCAAACATTTTTCCTCCACATGATCAACCTTCATCATAGTTCTAGATACCTTTCTAGTAAAACCACTTTTATAAATAGAATTCATCAGTGCCATACCTTTATCACTTTTTAGATATTTTGACTACAACTTCATTTCATAATGTTGTTAATTATATAGGATTAATTCTTGAACATTTCACACATATTATCATTATCCTTTGAGTTCCCATTATTTTTAAATCTCTCAAGATCTTCATCAGATATTTCGTCTACCCTACCAATATTCATGTCCCTTTAGTAAAACATTCTATCTCTATTACCATTTTTAACTTAGCCATTAGTTTATCTTCCTTGTGATTCAAAGTGATTTTTTGAAGTATTTCTAATATAGGGATTACATATATAACATAATCATTAAAAACATACTTCTTAGAATCATTTCATTGAAAGTATTAAACTATCATAGAAAATAATTAATTCTAAATAGAGATAAATTCATCCATTTATTTAACCAGTTCATATAGAGTGATTCATTCTCCCAATGATGAATTTTTTTGTATTTGTTTTCAATGATTTTCAAAGAGTATGTCAAAATTAATTTTGAGAATAAGGGTGACAGATATATAATCCTAACAATACATAAAAATTGGATGTGTTTCCTAAGAAGTGTGGGTAAATGATAAATTATAACAGTCCTTAAATGTTAAAAGGGAGTTTATTATTATAGAAAATAAGGTTAAAAGTGATGCATTATTAGTATTTATCCACTTAAATCAGACATTGGTTGCATTTATCATTAAGGATATAAGAAACAAGTGTTTTTAATGATTAAGGCACGGTCTACTACGTGATATGAAATTTGAACAGTTTCCATTATGGATAATAGAATAAGAATTCATCATAAAATTGTTTTAGTTGATATTTATAAGGAATAATGGCTAGGGATTATATAATAGTTCAAATTTTTTATATAATAAATTCAAAATTTATAGAGTGAATATGGATACATGGTTTGATTGTAGACATCAGTTTAAATTTGTAAATCTATATGTATTATTAGATAATCCATCCTTATCTTCTTTTCTTTTGAATGTTATTGAAAATGATGAATCATAAATCCTAGATAACGGTTTTGAAAGATGTATTTAAATTATAGTGAAGGTTATTTAGGATACTCTAACATGAATATATTTAAATCATAAATAGTTCTTGGGTTTGGAGAGGAAGAGACCAATAAGTTTCCATAAATTCCTAAAATTGATTTAATTTGGTTTGAGATGACAGGATAAGGTTTGGATCTGTTATGAAAAGATATTCAGGTGATTTTCTCAAAATCTAGATTTTTTAGTTTAAAGACGAAATTTGGATAAGTCTGGAACTATTTGTTAGTAATATCTCAGAGATCAAGGAAATATGAAAGCATGAGTTCGTTTTTCATAATCATCATCTAAGCCTATTTAAGCATCTTGTATGATTTGTTTGACATGTTTATAATAATCATTTAACCTTTATTTAAACATCATTCTTCATTGAATAAACAATATGTCTCTCCATAAACATTCATTTATATTTTGTAATAATGAATTTTTTCTATCTAAACATAATATTTGAAGTTTTGTAAGCATCATAAATAAGATGAAGTTTATTTAACCATCAGTACTTAAAGAAATTTGAGATTCCCCTATAATAAAATATGAATATTCTAGAAATTATATTCTAAAGATGATTTTTTTGGTATGAATATTGGGTTTTTATAACATACTAAAAAACATGATGATTTAATAACAATGATCCTAGCTTGGTTTATGGAAAATGAATTATTTATAAAAGAGAGAATATCACTATTCTATATTAGAGAATTCCAAATAAGAATATTTAAATTTATATATTAGTGATCATGACTAAGAAAAAACTAAAAACATAGATGTGTTGATCCTTACTGATCAAGATTCCAAAAAAAAGTGTTATCCAAGATTGGTATTCTGAAAAAAGAATATCAAATCCAAGATAGATTTGATAAATTAGATAAATCTAGAAATGCGGTGATTCCATATTATCAAATATTGAAATGATGAAAATAATTATAAAGATTCAAGAGTTTTTTTCAAGTGGATTTAAATATCACAAAGTATATAGTGATTCTATCTAACAATTTTTAATCAGATTATTCATGCATCATTGTTCTTGAATGATAAATGTTCAACATACTATATTATTCTATGAAGTGATTTTAAACGATTTTAATAGTTAAAGAAAGTATGTAGGTATTTATGTAATTTAAAAAATATTTTTAATTATGAATTATTCTGTAATTGTGATGTTTTCATATATCTATTTTAGATATATTTTTTGAACAAGGAAAGAAAAAATTGATTAGTTATAAGAATATTAATGAATATCTATTGACCAGGATAAATTAAGAGGAAGAGAACATGTAAGGGAACTCTTATAAATGTGGATGAGAGAAATATTTGTGAGATAAGAATTAAATGAGATATAAAAATTATATGAGATCTTGGAGAACACCCACATACCAAAAAATGATATAAAAAATATTGAAGGATCATGTGAACTAAATACTTGTTGGGATATTTTTTATTCAAAATATTGAAAATCAAAATATTTGTGACCTAAATATAAAAATAAAATATAATGAGATTATGTAAGTTATAGAACCATGTTCATTAAGTCTATAAAACTTGAAACCCCCTAAGTAGTAAAAAAATAATGATTCTGAGTTAGTTGTGAGATGTTTAATCCTCAAGGTATTGAATCCAAAGAAGTGGATATTATAACAAAAATTGTTATAAAAACATGATTGGACGAAGCTATGGTCATAAAAACATGTTGGGTATATTATTATTATTAGTGTTGAGCTATTCGAGAAATGATGAGCTTCCATATTCAAGAATAATATAAGATCTTAGTTAGGTGTGGAAGGAAGGTGAGTAGATCTTTTAAAGATATATGAATCAATGATAAAATACAGACTGAGAAGTAATAAGGTATTCTTAAAGAGCAATTGGTTGATGAGGATGTCGAGCCCAGTAGAGAGATCTTGTCACTCTAGCAGAGGACATGAAGGTGTGGGGACTGGGTCCGGTCTGTGGGTTCGAATTCTTTCCTGTTTAACCTATTTGCCAACGAGCTTATACCCTAGCGGTACAGGCTCCTGCTTGGCATCCAAAAGACCCAGGATCGAATCCGGGCAGGGGTGAATTTCTTAGAGACTGTAGCACTACTGTAGCAGGTACTGTTGCAGCGGAGGTATTGTAGCAGTGGCAGATAGTAGCAGATACTGTAGCGGTGGTGGTACTGTAGTAGTTACTATAGCAGCATGGGTACTATAGTAGTACTGTTCACCGAGGGGTCATTTGGGCCAAAAAATGGGCTTTCAAGCCTTGTATTCAGGCCACTTGGCCTTGGGCCTTCGAGCTATGTAATGGGTCTCCCTCTACCCTATCTAAAGAGGTCTTTTCTTTCAAATAATAAATTAAGGCTTCGGCCCCAACCTTTTAAAAAATGGTTGATGAAGACTCTACTTTGAGAAGAAATAAGGTTATTATTATTTTTATTGAATCATATTTATTTGATCTATTTAACTACTTTAAAAGGATAATAAAAGAAAAAAACTTGTATACAAATGATGGGAAGTTGTGGAACCTTTGTGACTCAGGATATGCATGGGAGTTATAGTGAAAATATGTGATTTTAATATGAATCTTTGATTGTGGAAGTATTATATGAATTAGACAAATGTATTCATAGTGAGACTCTATGGTGGTGTGGTAAGAAATAACTATTATATTAAATGATTGATTATAGTGTAGATTCTCTAATTACAAAGAATAAATAATCAAGGAATGGAGTTGGTCTTTAATAATGAACCCTATAAATACTTTGTTCTCTCTTTATTTACATTACTTTCATTGCACGTAGTGTGATTTCTTGGTTAAAAGAAACAAATTTAAAAAGGGAATTTGATTGGAAAAAATTATTTTCCATATATTGTTACACATGATAACATATTAGTATATATGATTTAAAAAATGAAAAAGAAAGAGGACATAAAGTTAAGAAATATATCAAAAAATATAGAAGAACCACCCCAAGATGAAGGTAGTCAGAGTGGTGATAGTTTTCCATGTTATGATGAGACTGATGGAATTAAATATGCTAATAATCTGTACTTTATAGTTTGGTCTTACATAAATAAATCACCTATAGATTTTTACTCACATAATTGGATTTATTTTGGATCACGATATTGAAAAAAATAAAATGATATAAAATAAAAAAGTAATAAAAAGAAATATGTAAGGTTAACGACAAAAATGATACTCTCTCAGCATGGAGTAAAAGGCATAGAAAAATATTTAAAGATTACAATATATAATTTTTCATTTATTTAAAGAAATGTGAAATTATGCATTTATTAGAAATATATGATTTTTAAGGTCAGTTATAAGAATATATATGCACTAGAGGAATAAAACAATTTGTTATGGGTGTTAATATTTCTCAATTAGAAATTAAATATAAATTAGTAAAGGATATAATTATTAATTTTCAAGAATGAATAAATATGAATGAATATAGATTTAAAAATATTAAGATTTCTTGGTAAGATAAATTGAAATCATTTTAGGTTAGAAAATATTCGATTAAAATGACGAAATTAGAGTTTTAGTATAAGGCCCCAGCCTTAAACATTACTTAATATTGAATTAAATGAATAATTTCCTTTGAGGATCTTCTCAAGTTTATAGTTTTAGAGAATTAGATCGTAACTATTACATCTCAAAAGATTACACAGTAGACACTTTACAAAGTTTCCTTTTTTTTCAAAACATGAACTCTAAAAAAGTCATTTATAGTTCCATGTTTATGAAAGCATGAATTTTCCTTGATTCCATCCTTGATCCTATTCCACATTATATCCTGTGAAACACATTTCAAAAAAAATTGGGGTGAGCATAAAAAGCTCAGTAAGGGATACACAAAGAAGGAAAACTGTTAGTTTATGAAAACAACAAGTAAACCATGAATACTTTATCAAAGTAATAATTTTCACCTTTATGGAGTAGTAAATACTCCTCAATGAATAATATATCATTACTTACCCTTTTGTAACCAAAATATTACCATAAAACCCATATAAAGAACACAAAACATATAAAGGTAACTTGGGACATAAACATACTTAAATTGAATAACCGTATGGTCGACTTCCACACATATCACTTAATAGAATAGACATACGGCCGAATTCCATACCCAATGCATTGGAGGTTATAACGTAACCACCCATCTTAGTATTCACAGAACCACCCGTCATATGGTTTATCACGTAACCACCCATCAAATGTCCAAGTACCATTATAAAATCGTAAGACATAAAACAATTATAATGGAAAGAAAACATTTCCACATTTCGATCACAATATATCACTAAAATATATTGACATGAAAAATCCATTATAAAAATCATTTTCAATACCAAAATACATAAAAGAGTATATGGTATTTATTTACTTTTAAAAACATTACGGCTTGTTGAGGAAGTCAAAGTCCAAATAATACTCGCGTCGGCAGAAAAGGTCATTTTCACCACGTACGTTAAAACAAAAATTCATTTTTGTCATTTTTTAAAAATCTTCATAGAAAAATATTCATTTTGAATAAAAATAAAGGTCAAAGGGGCTTATACACCGTATAAAATAAAGTCGGGTATTAGAACAAAATATGCCTCAATGAAAGAAGATTGAGACAAAGTCCCTTACCTCGTGTCCGACGTGACTCGATTGCTCTTTAATATACTGAATAATAAACTAAAGTTAATTTATACTTGGCTAAGAACATTTTTAAAGTTTATTATTCCTTTTATATAACTTATTTCCATGTTATAAACGTTATTTAATTATTTAATTAAATAAAGTTCATTTTGTCGATATTTGGTACTTAAGTCAAAAATGAACTACTTACAATTACGCGTTGTTTATGTGGTCAAAGGTTCATTATACTGAGAATAATATTCATGATTTGGATATCATATATATAATATATATCCAGAATATACATGTATTTATAATATTACATAACATTTTGAGGTAAGAAATGAAATGCACCGTTCATAGAGACAGTAAGCCGTACGTACACATGAACGCTAATTTCATTTCTATTTCGTATTTAATGGGATGAAATCATAATTATATACGGGTATATTATAATTCTAGTATAAAATAATTTATAATAACATTAACTCCATCCTTTATACATTTCACATATGGCATTAACGAATCAAATCACTGTGAGCGGTGGTAGTCCACACTTCCTAAAATGAAATTATCGTGTTTACCCACAATGGAAACCATAAAGGTATGCCACAAATGAAAAATACAGAAGCATAATGAAAACATAAACATAATATATATCATATATAAATAGAGTGACATCTTAATGGCCACCATGATAGGTGTTAAATGAAGATTGAACAATCATCGTTTCGTGAGGCAGAAAATCGCCAACCACAGAAATAGTATGTTCTTTAACCATTAGAAGAAGGTGTGTGTTGATTTAGCTATAATAATTATCATAAAAACATCCTAGTATATTTAAGATACTGTTTTCGTTACAAAATAAAGTAATAAAAAGAGTTTATGGGGTTGGAGAAGCAAAATAAAACATAAGAACACAAGGGAAGACACTACCTTTAAATCGGGTAACTCTTTTTGATTTGAGATCAAAGGCTTCCTTGGAAAGACTTTTTCCGAAAGTGAGGCTTCTAGGGGTAAGAGAGAAATGTGTAGAGATAAAATGGGGAGGGTTTGGCCGAGCCAAAGGCTTGAGAGGTGTGGGTAAGGTGGTAGAGGTGGGGGCCTTTTATAAGAGGAGTGGAGGGGCACTCTTGGAAAGTTATAAAAGGATACTTTATTATAAAATTATTTTCGGATTTTAAAGTTCCCAAAATTTCATATTTAGAGGATAAGGTTATAAGAGTTCGAAACCAACCCATCCAATAGGTTTCTGACAAGTGTAGGTCATAGATGATACATTATCTTTTCATTTTATTTAAATCGTTAAATAATGAGGTAATCGTTGCATCATCATGGTGTCATAAATAATTTAATTTATTTAATGTCTAAAAATTATATAAAAAAATATCATGATTTAAGAAAACTTTTGATCTTTCTAATGAATATTTATAGTCAAAAATATGACTTGTATAACCCCATTTAAAAATTATTTTAGTAAAACAACACATGTTTTTGACATTTTTATTTTAACATTAAATAAAAAGTTTTTAATGTCATTTTCCAACCAAAGTGGATCCATGGGGTCCCAAAGTTGTCTCATGGATTTTCTTGGTTGGCCATGACACATCCAATAAGGTTAGGACATGTTTCAAGGTCATTTCATATTATTAAAACATTATTTTTACCTTAAACTACACTAATTACCTATAATCGCGATTAAAAACATAAAAGTTACTATTCACCAAAAAAATTATTTTAATCCCATTGAACCACATTTTACTTCCTAATGACAACCATGTATGTTGGATTTTTTAAATTCAAAACACAGAGGTGTTAAAATTTCATTTAAATGAAAAATTATTTTTTAAGTACCACTTAGTGGTTTCACTATTCATCAAAAATTGACGTTTTTCAGAAAAATACCAAAACTTCACCCTAAGCTATATTTGATATTCAGAATTCAAAAATGATGTCTATTTTAGAAAATTCAAAATATATAAGTTACATTAATTAATTTAATAATTAATTCCTGCTGTCGGGACAAATAGCGTGTTTTTATGAAACTATATATATCATAAGATTGACACTAGTTTAAGTCCAATTTCATAGTGAAATTAATTCCAACAACCACTATTGGATTAACTGGTAAAAATATATTATAATTTCACTTTAAAACCAAATTCAAAAGATAATCTAATCATATAAAAAAATTAGATTAAAAAGTGGTTTTGAATTAAAATACAACATTTTTCATTGTTCATTTAAAAAATGAACTTTATTGGAAAAATACCAAAAATTTACACAAAGTAAATTTTGATGTCCCAATTCTAAAGAAGATTTTTATTTGGTCCAATAAAATGTATAAGAGTGACAAAAAAACTATATTTAATGACGGTTCACCATCAAAAGGCGATAAGTGGACCTTTAGTGAATATTAGACTATATATGCCTAAAATGGAATTCTTTTAGTATTTTAAGCCTTTATCCTTTATTGGATAAATGTAAAAACATCTAATAAACATATATAATCATATTTTAGTTATTTCTATTCATTACCGCCAATACAACGGCTATGTGTTAACTACCATTTAAAATAATATTATTTTACTACTAGTGTCCAAAGTAAGATTTCAAAGAATATATTTGTTGCGTATTGGGTACGCTATCGAATATAGAAACCCCTTTAAAGTGAAATTAATATTTAATTCTCAAATATTAATAAATATGAAAATGTTTTATTCTTAATTTACCTGGGATGTTTCATCCTTCCCCCCTTTTGGGAATTTCATCCTCGCAATTTTATTCACTTATCAAAACAAGTGGGGGTATTTATCCCTCATAGCATTTTCAGATTCACACGTTGCCTCTTCAACCATATGGGTTTTACACAAAACCTTCACCTGGTGAATTATCTTATTTCGCAACACTTTCTCTTTTCGGTCAAGAATCTGGACTGGTTGTTCTTCATAAGAGATATTTTCTTCTAACTGAACTACCTCTGGGCTCAAAACATGAGATGTATCTGGCATATAATTTCTCAACATCGAAACATGAAAAACATTGTGTACCTAAGATAAACTCGGAGGTAAATCCACTCGGTAAGCAACTGATCCAACTTTCTCCAGAATTTCATATGGTCCAATGAACCTTGGACTCATCCTTCCTTTCTTACCAAATCGCATCACACTTTTCCACGGTGAAACTTTGAGAAAAACATGATCACCTACCTCGAAAGAGAGGTCCTTCCTCCTGTTGTCTGCATAACTTTTCTGTCTACTCTGAGTTGTTCTCTTGTGTTTCTGAATCAACTGAACATTTTCTGCCATCTCTTCTACCAATTCTGATCCCATCAGCTTCCTTTCACCCACATCATCCCAAAAAGCTGGAGTTCGACTCCGTTTACCATATAATGCCTCAAATGGATCCATCTGTATACTGGAATGAAAACTATTATTATATGAAAATTCAACCAAACAAAAATGTTGGTTCCAACTTCCCTGATAATCCATCAAACAAGCACGTAGCATATCATCCAAAGTCTGAATTGTTTGTTCTAACTACCTATATAACTGAGGATGAAAATTTGTACTAAAATTTAATTCAGTACCCAACGACCTCTGAAGGCCCTTCCAAAAGTTAGAAGTAAACCTGAGATCACGATCAGACACAATGGATAGAGGAACTCCATGTAACCTGACTATCTCTTTATGATACAATCAATAAATTTTATCTAGAGATAAAGTATCTCGAATAGGATGGAAATGAGCAGATTTAGTCAAGAGATCAAAAATAACCCATATTGCATTATTACCTCAAGATGTCTTTGGTAATCCCACAACAAAGTCCATGGATATATTTTCTCATTTCCACTCTGACACTGGTAATGGATGAAGCATCCCTTTCGGTAACTATCGCTCTTCTTTAACCTACTGACAAGTCAATCACTTCATAGTAAAATCAGTAATATCTCTTTTCATTCCATCCCACTAATAATACTCCCGCAGATCTCTATACATCTTAGTAATACCAGGATAAACTGAAAACGGGGAACTATGAGCCTCACATAACAACTCATTCATCAACTATGAATCACCAGGCACACATAATCTCTTCCCAAACCTCAAAACACAATCATTATCAATGTTAAATTCAGGTAACTTAACCTTCTGAACCAACTCTTCCTTTTTCTATAACCCACTATCTTTCTTCTGTGCTTGCTTAATTCTGTCTAATAGGGATGATCTCAATGATACCTGAAACAAAACAGAAGAACTTCATGCACCAACAACTTCTATGCCAAAGTTCATCAAATCAAAAACCAAAGGATCTCGTTCCAAACGTATCATAGTTAATGAATCATTACTTTTTCGACTCAAAGTATCAGCCACTTTATTTGCTTTTCCCGGATGATAACGAACTGTACAATCATAATCCTTGATTAATTCTAGACATCTCCTCTGTCTCATGTTCAATTCTTTCTGAGTGAATATATACTTTAATGTTTTGTGATCATTATATATTTCACACTTCACTCCATACAAATGAAGCCTCCAAATTTTTAGAGAAAAAACAACAGCAGGTAATTCCAAGTCATGTGTAGGATAATTTACCTCATGAGTTCTCAACTAACGTGAAGCATATGCAATTACCTAATCATTCTGCGTAAGGACACAACCAAGTCCCTTCAACGAAGCATCACTTTATATAACAAACTGAGCATTCCAAGAATGAAGTTCCAAAACTGGAGCATTCACCAATCTTCTTTTCAACTCCTGAAAACAATCATCACATTCTTTTGTCCAGATAAACTTAATACCCTTCTGAGTTAGCTTAGTCATTGGACTAGATAACCGTGAAAATTTTTCAACAAACCTTCGGTAGTAACCTACAAAACCAAGAAAACAACATATCTCTGTTACATTTGTGGGTCTTGGCCATTCTTCAACAACTTTTGTTTTAGCAGGATCAATAGTTATGCCATTTTTTGAAACAATGTGACCAAGGAATGAAATTTTTTGTAACCAAAACTCACACTTGATGAATTTTCCATACAGTTTCTTTTCTTTTATGGTTTGAAAGATAACCATTAAATGAATTTCATGCTCCTTTTTAATTTTGTAAAACCCCAAAATATCATCAATGAAAACAACAACAAACTTATCCAATAACTCATGGAAAATTATATTCATAAGGTCCATGAATACAGTAGGTGCATTGGTTAACCCAAAAGGCATAACTACAAATTCATAATGGCCATATCTAGTACAAAACGTAGTCATCAGAACGTCTGATTATTTTACTTTCAACTGATGGTACCCCGACCTCAAGTCAGTCTTCGAAAAATACTGTGCTCCCTGGAGCTGATCAAAAAAATCATTGATATGAGGCAAAGGATACTTGTTCTTAATAGTGATATTATTCAAGGCTCTATAATCAATGTAAAGTCTCATTGAACCATATTTCTTTTTAATAAACAAGACAGGAGCACCCCATGGTGATGTGCTAGGTCGAATTAAACCTTTATCTAATAACTCCTGCAATTTCTTGTTTAACTCAAAAAGTTCAACTTGAGCCATTCGGTAAGGGGGTTTTGAAATTGGCTTAGAATCAGGAAATAAGTCAACAGTAAATTCAACTTCCCGATCATGAATAATACCAAGAAACTCATCAAGAAAAACATCAAGATACTCATTTACCACTGGCACATCATTAATCTGAACAGTTCCTTTATTTTCAAAAATATGTGTAAGATAACATTCATTTCAATCTTTTACTAGTTTCTCAACTTCCAGATATGTTATCAAAATCAAGGGTTCATTCTTGTACACAAACTGAAAATCTTTCTGAAAATAAACCACTTTAGATTTTTATTCAATCCTAGAAAGATAAATAGAAATCCAATCCATGCCAAAAATAATGTCAAACTCTACTAGAGGCAAAACAATAAGGTTTGCAGGTAGATTCTTTCCGCACACAAGTATAGGAAGGTTCTTATAATTTCTATTTGTCTCAATGTTACCTCTGGGTGTTTTAACCATAATTTTAGGATTCATTTCTTGAGTTGTAATTCCCAATTTACTGGAAAACTTCTCATAAATGAAAGAATGTGTAGACCATGAATAAAACAACACATTGGCATAGTCTGAACAAACAAACAGTGTACCATATACTACTTCATTCGACGGACCAACATCTAATGAAGTAGTTTCAAAGGATTTCACCACCCCTTTCTGCTTTTAGTCTCGCTGCTTTCCCCCAGTTGAGGTCTTCATTAGACACTCATTTGCATAATGACCCATTTCATTACACTTATAACATCTTACCACTGGCTTTTCATTGACTGCTTGATCATCTTCCTTACAGTTAAGAGCAATATGACCAGACTTACCACACCGAAAGCACTTTCCAGACTTGGATAAACATTCTCCAGGATGCATTTTACCACACTTCTCACAAGATGGAAATTTGGTTTTCTTACCTCCTTGTTTCTTTGATGAATTCTTCCCCTTTGACTGCCAACTGGACCTCTTATTCTGTTGTTTCTCAAAGAACACCTGATCATCGGAAAACTCCGTTTCCACCTTCTCCGCACATCGAACAAGTTTTTCATAACTTTTGAACTCATGATGTAACACCCCAAGCTTCTACGGTACGCTTCTCTTTGAATAATGTGATAGCGTGTGTTGTACGCAACACCGAGTTCTAACACACCATAACTAATCAAACTAGCCGTTATGAATAGTAATACCTACTTTTTGAAATTATATATATTTTATATTTGAAAATGGACTTCATTTTTGGATTCGGAATATCGAATTTAGCCTAAGGTGAAATTTTGGTACATTTCGGATAACTTTCATATTTTGATGAATAGTGAAAATTACTAAGTTTTAATTAAAAACAACTTTTTTAATCAAAATAATTAATAGTGATAAATTATGAATTTGAGTGGTTTTAAAGTATATTTAGAATATATTTTTACCATTTAATATAATGTTGGTCATTGGACATAATTTTACAATTAAACCGAACATAAACGAGTGTCAATCTTTTGATAGTTATTATCTCTTAAAAACACGCTTTTTGTTTTGACAGCGGGAATTAATTTTAAATTAATTTCTGCCACTCCTGTGTTTTGAATTTAGGAAAATGGATTCCATATTTGAAATCAGGATGTTCAAATTGTGTAAATAGGTAACTTTTATTTTTAGACATTTTAATAATTACTGCGGTAAATATTTTATTTACCATGGTTAAGGGTAAATCCGGTAAATAAGGGTTAAACAATAATATTATAATAATACTAAATTACCCTAAAACGTGTCTTAACCCTATTGGTTGATACATGGTCGACCATGGGAATCTTTGGGTCTATTTTGGGACCCCATGGATCCACTTGTAAGTGATAATGACACTTTATTTTAATTAAGTTAAAATGAATACAAAAATGACACAAGCATATATCTTTTAGAAACACAATTGTTACATAGGGTTATATATGTTGGATTTTCGATTATAAATATTAATTAGAAAGATAAAAAGATTTACTACAAAAATATATTTTATTTATAATTTTTAGACATTAAATAATATATTTTATTTATGAAACAATGATGATGGAGTAATTACTATAATAGTGAAAAATTAAAATAATTGATATTATAAATACCCAAATAAATATAATATGAAACTTTTAATGAATTAAACTAATTTTCTAGGATAATATCATATATTAGGATTGATGTAATTTAATTTTTTCGAAGTAATCAATCTGTTATGAGTTTCACAAAAATCAACTATTGAATAGTGTCAAAATTGACATAAAAGAGTTCTTAAAACAAATATTATATTATTAATTGATATTAAATTCTTAAAAATCTATGGTTCTTCCAAGAGACTTATATCATGATAGGTTAATCATTAATGTACCACTTGGGGGTCTCTTGGATGTATATAGTAAGTTTATTAACCATATTATATAAAAATACAAAGAGACATTGTAAAAGTGAAACTAATTAACTTAGAGTTAATACTTAAAGATAAGGTTAATATAAGTACCCAAACCTGTCTAAATTCTATTGGTTGAGTGGTTTTCGACCTATCCCCACCTTAAACTTTGAATAATAAGCTTTGGAGCCATTAGAAACCGAATATGAATTTATTATAAATTAATATTTCTAGCTTTTCCAAAGGTGCCCCTCACCCCTCTTATAAAAGGGCACTCCTCCTTATCATTTCTTCACACCTTCAAAGCCTTTTGGTTCGGCCAAACTCTGCCCAAATACTCTCCCAACATCCCTCAATACAACCTAGAGGCCTTAGTTTGATCAGAAATCCAACCTAAGGAGCCCATTTGATCAAATCAAAAGGAAGAACCCGAAGAAGAGGTAATGATTTCACCACCCTTCTCCAAGTTCATTTCTTCTTCCACTTATTCTTCCTTTGTTCTTACCATTCTAAAATAATAACTCCAGTATCTCACATATACTGTGATGTTATTATAAATATGGTACAACCATATTCAGTATTCTATCCACCCTTTGAATAACATGTCACCATACGTGCGTACATACGAACTACCGTCTCCACGTCGTGGTGTAATTGTTATTCAATATAATATTATTTGGATGGGTATAATAATGATGTGTAACTCATGTAAATAATAAATATAACATGTTAATTATTTTTTATATATGATATACCATCCATTTATATATTATTTTAATATCAAAAGAATGATATTGTCGCTCGTGCGTGTGTACGGACTACCGTCTCCACGAACGCGATGAGATTCATTCTCCATCGTATCCATTCAAGTATAATTATCATTTGATGATTTAAAAATGATGTTTAAGGACTAGATATCATTATGGATATGAATAAGATACAACAACCATGTCTTATGTAACAAAACATATAAAAGAAAATGAGTAAGTTAACTCCCGAAACGTCGATAATTCTAAGATATTATTAACAAATCAATGTTAAAAGATCATATATGATATCATATTATTATATATGATTCTTGTATAATATAATAACAACTATTTCACCATTATACAGGAGGTTAACCTACCCCAACCAAGGTAAAGTACACGGTAAGGGTTTACTTTACAACCTCTTCATTATCTATGGTTGTTTATACGTAATAATCTACTGGGATCTCTTTATCATCCACATCCATGTTTCTTAAAAATGCATTTCAAAACATTTTTACTATTTACTAGAATATGAGTTAAAGTCATTTATACCCTTTTTGACTTTTATAAGTGTTTTATAAAGGAATCTTTTGGTCGTTTTCAAAACAAGGTCCTTTTTAACCTTTTCGACAGAATTAAGGTAAGAATGTTTTTTTTATACGGCGGGTGCGGCTATTTTCCGCCGTTATAAAATCTTCAAAGCTTCCCTTACAAGATTATAAGAATATTTTCAAATAAAATGTTTTATTTTATATGGATCTTAAATTATTTCAAAATAAAAGGAGATATTTCTTTAAAAAGAATTTTGATTTCATCTATGTCAACATCCTTTGATGGATTTTAAGATTATTTGAAGTTGATTTATTATGATACAAAACTTCTATATTGTGTTGAAGGTTTTGTGATATGTTTGACTGTGGATGTGCTATTTTTATACCATTCATTGTTTATGGTGAAAGTATTTACATTTCGTATGCTAGTTTTAATACGAATGTTTATGTTATGTTTAAACCTTTTCATATGGGAATGCATTGGACTTAATATGTGATGGGTGGAGCCCGCTATAGCTCCTCGATGCATCGGTAGGTCTCATGAAACAAACTAGTGTCTTGGCATAAGGCCTTGAAAAAATCTTATTTGTAGTCTTGGCACGAGGCCTTGGCTATGTGGTTATGATAGTCTGGCATTATGCATTCCAACATTATGAAAGTGGTTATTGGTTTTTGCATGTGATTATTCGATTAGTAGAATATCCATGTGAATAAGTAAATGGAATTATTTCATTTTATTTATGCCATACCATGTTGAAAGTTCATATTTAAAAGGCTTCTGTTTTAGTTATACATTGCCTTTATGTTTATTCTTATTTATGAAAGTTTTTGCTATATTTTTATCCTTACTGGGCATTTGAGCTCACCCCTTTTCTATGTTTTATTTTTCCCAGGATGAGAAGAAGTAACTTATGAATGACCTGCAGGGATTTTATGAGGGGTTAATAGTGTGGATTGTGGAAACATTATGTTGTTGTAGTAGTTTTTCATTTTATGATGTAATGTAAAACTTATGAATATATCTAGTGTTTCCAAGGCTACTAAACCAATCGGTCTTTCGAGATTTGATCTTTCTTGTGATCATGCCAATGTTATGTAATAATGCACCGACTCTGGGTAACTGGGGTCGAGGCGTTACAGTTGGTATAAGAGGAAGTTTAGTACAAACCTTGGAAGCTAGATTTAGATAAACTCTGATTAGAGCACGTAGACCTAAGATGAACTTTGAGGATTAGTATAGAAGAACTTCCTAGAATTTTGGTATTGTAGAGATTTTGTGAGTTTTCCAAGAAATACATCCATGTCTGGATACGAGCAGGTAGAGGCGGCTCTGGCACAGATGTACCTAGTGGTAAAACCCGAAAACGCCGCTTTGAGCTAGACTCGAACGGGAACTGGTGCACGACAACGGGCCTTGCTGCACTCTTGGTTACGACACTCTCAGGGGATATGCTTAGGATAACTCTAATTTTATTTACAAATAATTTTGAAGGGATTATGAGTATATACTTCCTCAAAGAAAACATTCTTATGATTATGGATTATATCGATAAATAGTTCAATTTATGTTAAGTGTTTTATAAGTATGGGATTATGTATTTTGATTCATAAACTGATCTAGTTTATGCCATTGTTTAGAAATGGCGCCTAGTGGAAGAAATGGAAACCGTATCAATGCACGCACTCCATGTAGGGATTTCCCTCCTGCTCAAGATAATTATAGTGGGGCTGGTGATGCAACTGGTGCTGATCAGCTAATCACCATACTGGGACAACTTACTCAGGTTATGAATAATAACCTTACCCGTATGGAGCACCCTGATCCGCAGCGTGGAGGATCAATGTTAGATCGATTCATGAGGAAACAACCACCAACATTCAATGGGAATACAAATCCCTTAGTAGCTGAGCAATGGATATTTTCCCTAGAGAAAATATTTCAGGCTTTGGGGAGCAGTGAAAGGGAAAAAGTTATCATGGCAGTTTACCGCCTCACTGGAGATGCTGATCAATGGTGGTCATTGATTCAAAATACGAAGGAAGATGATGAAGTATCAAATATGGAATGGAGGGAGTTCAAAGATCTGTTTTTAGAAAAATACTTCCCTCGCGACCATCGAGCAGATATGGAAAGGCAATTTCTGAGTCTGAGACAAAAGGAGGATGAGAATGTCACAAAGTATGAGGCTAACTTTACAAGGTTAGCAAGGTACGCTGGTGATTATATTCGTATCCCAAGAAGTAAGATTGATCGTTTCTTTGATGGGTTAAAACCATTTCTCCGTCGAGCATTAGTCTCACAATCCTTTTCATCGTACGAACACATTGTCTCATGTGCTATCAAGGCCGAAAAGAAATTCTCTAAGTCTTATGACTTTAAAGCAAAGCAAGAGAAGAAGAGACCTGCTGATCAATCTGGGAATGGAAATAAGGGGAAGAAGGGAAAGGTTGAATATCTATCTTGTGGTAAATGCGGGAAGAAACATCCTGGTACTTGCTTGAAGGGAATGAGAGTCTGTTACAAGTGTGGTGAAAAAGGCCACCAAGCTCATGATTGCAAGGGGAAGAAGGAAGCTACCAACGTTCAGTGCTACAATTGCAGGGAGATGGGGCATTATGCAAATGCATGTCCTAAGCGTCAGGAGAACTTACCTCAGAAAAGGCCAAGGGATCAAGGCCAGGCTTATGCTATCACTACTGCTGAGGTAGAAGCTCCGAAAGACGTGGTGGCAGGTAATTTAATGGTTTCCTCAAGTTTAGAAAATGCATTATTTGATTCTGGATCATCGCATTGTTTCATATCTTCCCAATTTTCTAAGAAAATTAGATATTTCCAATTTGATTTAATAAGGGAGTTGTCAGTTACAACTCCTAAGGGAAGTATCGTTGCAACAATGTTTTATGAATCAGTCCCCATTAGAGCACATAAATTTTCTTTATCTGCTGATTTCATCGTCATACCTATGATTGAGTTTGATATAATCCTCGGTATGGACTGGCTTTCGTACTATGATGCGAAGATTTATTGTAAGAAGAAATAGGTTACGATTCTTGATGATAATGATAAGGAGCACCTTATTTTTAGAGCAGAATCGTCACCACCTAATTCTTATTTAGATCCACCCCCAGTAGCTCAACTTAATTCAATTATTGGGGAGGAAGAGAATGAAGTAACTGTCGGTGAGGAAAGGAATGTTCAAATAGAGGATGTACCTGTTGTGAAAGAATTTGTAGATGTATTTACGGAAGATTTACCTGGACATCCTCCTGAACGAGAAGTTGAGTTTTCTATTGATTTGATTCCTGGATCAAGGCCTATATCGAAGACCCCTTATAGAATGGCCACTGCAGAGTTAGTCGAACTAAAGAAACAACTAGAGGAATTGAGTAATAAGGGATTTATTCGCCCTAGTGTTTCTCCATGGGGAGCCCCTGTTCTTTTTGTTAAAAAGAAAGATGGATCTATGAGGTTATGTATCGACTACAGGGAGATCAATGCTATAACGATAAAGAACAAGTATCCCCTACCTCATATTGATGATTTATTTGACCAACTGCATGGAGCTCAATACTTTTCAAAGATTTACCTTTGATCTGGATACCATCAGTTGTGTGTGAAGAAGGAAGACATTCCGAAAACAGCATTTCGAACCAGGTACGGGCATTACGAGTTTACTGTAATGCCGTTTGGATTGACTAATGCACCCTCTGTATTCATGGATCTAATGAATAGAGTTTTCAAGGAGTATCTCGATGAATTTGTGGTGGTATTTATTGATGATATCTTGGTATACTCCAAAACCTACGAAGATCATGAAAATCACTTGCGCATTATCTTGAAGACTCTGAGGAGGCATGAATTATATGGGAAGTTTAGCAAGTGTGAATTCTGGATTCAGGAGATTTCTTTTCTTGGCCATATTGTATCTAACGATGGAATCTCTGTTGATCCTTCTAAGACCAAGGCAATCCAAGAATGGCCAGCACCTACGAGTATAACTGAGGTACGTAGTTATATTGGTTGGGCAGGTTATTATCGACGTTTCGTCCAGAATTTTGCCCGATTGGCTAACCCATTAACGAAGCTCACACGTAAAGGGGTTAAATTTGTTTGGACAAAAGAATGTGAAGAATGTTTCTAAGAACTGAAGAGAAGATTAGTCAATGCTCCTATATTGACTCTACCATCGGGGAATGATGGGTTCGTTATTTATAGTGATGCATCGAAGAAAGGACTTGGCTGTGTCCTTATGCAGAATGATAGAGTTATTGCCTATGCATCACGACAGTTGAAAATTCATGAACAAAACTATCCTACTCATGATCTCGAGTTAGCAGCAGTGATCTTTGCTTTGAAGATATGGAGGTACTACCTCTATGGTGAAAAATGTGAGATTTATACTGATCACAAGAGTTTGAAGTATATTTTCTCACAAAAAGAACTCAACATGAGGCAAAGGAGATGGCTTGAATTACTCAAGTATTATGATTGTACGATACACTACCACCCAGGGAAGGCAAACAAGGTGGCAGATGCTTTGTGTAGAAAAGACCATGGAGTTTTGAACAATATGAGAATTGAAAGGGATCCAATTTTCATGGATCTAGTGAAGATGGACATGGGAATAACCAGGGAAGGTGAAACATCAATGCTTTTTCAAATGGTTGCCAAACCATCTTTACTAGAAAGGATTAAGAGTTCTCAGACCGATGATGAAGAATTCCAAAAGAAGATTAAAGCTGTGAATGATGGGAGATTGAGAGACTTTGTGTATGAAGATGGAATTTTGAAATTAGGGAAGAGACTTTGTGTTCCCAATATACCTGATCTAAAAAGGGAATTGCTGGATGATGCTCATAGTTCCAATTTCTCTATACACCCTGGGAGCACCAAAATGTATAGAGATTTGAAGGAACATTTTTGGTGGGACAACATGAAGAGGGAGATTGCTGATTTTGTGTCAAGATGTATGGTTTGTCAACAAGTGAAAGCTGGAAGGCAACAGCCTGGAGGAGTCAGGCAACCTCTTCCCATACCGGAGTAGAAATGGGACAATGTTACGATGGACTTTGTCATGGGGCTACCAAAGACTCCTAGAAGGAACGATGCAATATGGGTTATTGTTGATCGTCTTACCAAGACAACACATTTTCTTGCTATAAGAGAAGATCTACCCCTGGAACGTCTAGCAAGACTATATATTAATGAAGTTGTGAGACTTCATGGAGTACCCCTATCGATTGTTTCTGATCGTGATCCCCGTTTTACTTCAAGATTCTGGAAAAGTCTTCAGAAATCCCTGGATACTGAACTTCATTTGAGCACTGCTTACCACCCTCAGACAGACGGACAATCAGAACGGACTATTCAAACCTTAGAAGACATGTTGAGATCTTGCTCACTTGACTTTCAGGGTGTGTGGGATCAATATTTACCTTTGGTAGAATCTTCCTATAACAATAGCTTCCATTCGAGTATTCAGATGGCACCATATGAAGCATTATACGGAAAGAGATGTCGTACACCAACCTGTTGGGATGACGTTGGTGAAAGAAAACTTGTAGGCCCAGAACTGGTGGAGGAAACGGTGGAAAAGGTGAAAGTAATCCAAAATCACATCAAAGCAGCTCAAAGTAGGCAGAAGAGCTATGCCGATAATCGAAGGAAGGATTTGGAATTTCAAGTCGGTGATCATGTTTTTCGGAAGGTATCTCCGTGGAAGGGAGTCATACGTTTTGGTAAGAAAGGTAAACTGAGTCCCAGGTACATCGGACCTTTCGAAATTCTAGAACGAATTGGGGTTGTAGCTTACCGATTGGCAATGCCGCCAAGTCTCTCCAAAGTTCACGATGTGTTCCACGTATCTCTATTGAGGAAATAAATGCCTGATCCGACGCATGTACTCACCTATGAGGAATTAGAACTGGAACCCGATCTGTCTTATTGCGAAGAGCCCGTCAAGATTCTTGATACGAGAGAACAAGTGCTGAGAAACCGGACGACGCGTCTGGTAAAAGGTTTGTGGAGAAACCATAAGATGGAAGAGGCAACGTGGGAACCCGAGGAACTTATGATGAAGAACCACCCGAGTCTTTTTATGCATTAATACCCTATAAATTGCGAGGACGCAATTATTTGAAGGAGGGGAGAATGTAACACCCCAAGCTTCTACGGTACGCTTCTCTTTGAATATTGTGATAGCGTGTGTTGTACGCAACACCGAGTTCTAACACACCATAACTAATCAAACTAGCCGTTATGAATAGTAATACCTACTTTTTGAAATTATATATATTTTATATTTGAAAATAGACTTCATTTTTGGATTCTTAATATCGAATTTATCCTAAGGTGAAATTTTGGTACATTTCGGATAACTTTCATATTTTGATGAATAGTGAAAATTACTAAGTTTTAATTAAAAACAACTTTTTTAATAAAAATAATTAATAGTGATAAATTATTAATTTGAGTGGTTTTAAAGTATATTTAGAATATATTTTTACCATTTAATATAATGTTGGTCATTGGACATAATTTTACAATTAAACCGAACATAAACGAGTGTCAATCTTTTGATAGTTATTATCTCTTAAAAACAGGCTTTTTGTTTTGACAGCGGGAATTAATTTTAAATTAATTTCTGCCACTCCTGTGTTTTGAATTTAGGAAAATGGATTCCATATTTGGAATCAGGATGTTCAAATTGTGTAAATAGGTAACTTTTATTTTTAGACATTTTGAATAATTACTGCGGTAAATATTTTATTTACCATGGTTAAGGGTAAATCCGGTAAATAAGGGTTAAACAATAATATTATAATAAAACTAAATTACCCTAAAACGTGTCTTAACCCTATTGGTTGATACATGGTAGACCATGGGAATCTTTGGGTCTATTTTGGGACCCCATGGATCCACTTGTAAGTGATAATGACCCTTTATTTTAATTAAGTTAAAATGAATACAAAAATGACACAAGCATATATCTTTTAGAAAAACAATTGTTACATAGGGTTATATATGTTGTATTTTAGATTATAAATATTCATTAGAAAGATAAAAAGGTTTCCTACATAATTATATTATATTTATAATTTTTAGACATTAAATAATTTATTTTATTTATGACACAATGATGATGCAGTAATTACTATAATAGTGAAAAATTAAAATAATTGATATTATAAATACCCAAATAAATATAATATGAAACTTTTAATGAATTAAACTAATTTTCTAGTATAATATGATATATTAGGATTGATTTAATTGACTTTTTTCGAAGTAATCAATCTGTTATGAGTTTCACAAAAATCAACTATTGAATAGTGTCAAAATTGACATAAAAGAGTTCTTAAAACAAATATTATATTATTAATTGATGTTAAATTCCTAAAAATCTAAGGTTCGGCCAAGAGACTTATATCATGATAGGTTCATCATTAATGTACCACTTCGGGGTCGCTTCGATGCATATAGTAAGTTTATTAACCATATTATATAAAAATACAAAGAGACATTGTAAAAGTGAAACTAATTAACTTAGAGTTAATACTTAAAGATAAGGTTAATATAAGTACCCAAACCTGTCTAAATTCTATTGGTTTAGTGGTTTTAGAACTATCCTCACCTTAACCTTTGAATAATAAGCTTTGGAGCCATTAGAAACCGAATATGAATTTATTATAAATTAATATTTCTAGCTTTTCCAAAGGTGCCCCTCACCCCTCTTATAAAAGGGCACTCCTCCTTCTCATTTCTTCACACCTTCAAAGCCTTTTGGTTCGGCAAAACTCTGCCCCAATACTCTCCCAACATCCCTCAATACAACCTAGAGGCCTTAGTTTGATCAGAAAGCCAACCTATGGAGCCCTTTTGATCAAATCAAAAGGAAGAACCCGAAGAAGAAGTAATGATTTCACCACCCTTCTCCAAGTTCATTTCTTCTTCCACTTCTTCTTCCTTTGTTCTTACCATTCTAAAATAATAACTCCAGTATCTCACATATACTGTGATGTTATTATAAATATGGTACAACCATATTCAGTATTCTATCCACCCTTTGAATAACATGTCACCATACGTGCGTACATACGAACTACCGTCTCCACGTCGTGGTGTAATTGTTATTCAATATAATATTATTTGGATGGGTATAATAATGATGTGTAACTCATGTAAATAATAAATATAACATGTTAATGATTCTGTATATATGATATACCATCCATTTATATATTATTTTAATATCAAAAGAATGATATTGTCGCTCGTGCGTACGTACGGACTACCGTCTCCACGAACGCGATGAGATTCATTCTCCATCGTATCCATTCAAGTATAATTATCATTTGATGATTTAAAAATGATGTTTAAGGACTGGATATCATTATGTATATGAATAAGATACAACAACCATTTCTTATGTAACAAAACATATAAAAGAAAATGAGTAAGTTAACTCCCGAAACGACGATAATTCTAAGATATTTTTAACAAATCAATGTTAAAAGATCATATATGATATCATATTATTATATATGATTCTTGTATAATTTAATAACAACTATTTCACCATTATACAGGAGTTTAACCTACCCCAACCAAGGAAAATTACAAGGTAAGGGTTTACTTTACAACCTCTTCATTATCTAAGGTTGTTTATACGTAATAATCTACTGGGATCTCTTTATCATCCACATCCATGTTTCTTAAAAATGCATTTCAAAACATTTTTACTATTTACTAGAATATGAGTTAAAGTCATTTATACCCTTTTTGACTTTTATAAGTGGTTTATAAAGGAATCTTTCGGTCGTTTTCAAAACAAGGTCCTTTTTAACCTTTTCGACAGAATTAAGGTAAGAATGTTTTTTTATACGGCGGGTGCGGCTATTTTCCGCCGTTATAAAATCTTCAAAGCTTCCCTTACAAGCTTATAAGAATATTTTCAAAGAAAATGTTTTATTTTATATGGATCTTAAATTATTTCAAAATAAAAGGAGATATTTCTTTAAAAAGAATTTTGATTTCATCTATGTCAACATCCTTTGATGGATTTTAAGATTATTTGAAGTTGATTTATTATGATACAAAACTTCTATATTGTGTTGAAGGTTTTCTGATATGTTTGACTGTGGATGTGCTATTTTTATACCATTCATTGTTTATGGTGAAAGTATTGACATTTCATATGCTAGTTTTAATACGAATGTTTATGTTATGTTTAAACCTTTTCATATGGGAATGCATTGGACTTAATATGTGACGGGTGGAGCCCGCTATAGCTCCTCGATGCATCGGTAGGTCTCATGAGACAAACTAGTGTCTTGGCACAAGGCCTTGACAAAATCTTATTTGTAGTCTTGGCACGAGGCCTTGGCTATGTGGTTATGATAGTCTGGCATTATGCATTCCAACATTATGAAAGTGGTTATTGATTTTTGTATGTGATTATTCGATTAGTAGAATATCCATGTGAATAAGTAAATGGAATTATTTCATTTTATTTATGCCATACCATGTTGAAAGTTCATATTTAAAAGGCTTTTGTTTTAGTTATACATTGCCTTTATGTTTATTCTTATTTATGAAAGTTTCCGCTATATTGTTATCCTTACTGGGCATTTGAGCTCACCCCTTTTCTATGTTTTATTTTTCCCAGGATGTGAAGAAGTAAGTTATGAATGACCTGCAGGGATTTTATGAGGGGTTAATAGTGTGGATTGTGGAAACATTATGTTGTTGTAGTAGTTTTTCATTTTATGATGTAATGTAAAACTTATGAATATATCTAGTGTTTCCAAGGCTACTAAACCAATCGGTCTTTCGAGATTTGATCTTTCTTGTGATCATGCCAATGTTATGTAATAATGCACCGACTCTGGGTAACTGGGGTCGGGGCGTTACACATGAGAAGCTAAAGCCCTTCGATAATTTGGCTTTAACCCTGAGTAAAAATGGTTCTTTATACTATCAAGATCTCGTATGAAGTTTGGAGCATACCTTGCCAGTTGAGTGAAATTTGCTTCATAATCAGCCACTGAGTCATCCTCCTGCCTCAATTCTAGGAATTTGTTTTCCATCCTAAGATGAACCACCTTAGGTAAAAATTTCTCAAGAAACATACCATTGAATTTTTGCCAATTAAGATCATCAATCTCATCACTATCCCCGATATTTTTCATCATCAACCACCACTGATCTGCTTCACATTCAAAACGGTAAACAGCAAGACTAACCTTTTGATGTTCTGAACACCCCATGACATCAAAAATCTTCTCCAGTGCTTTAATCCACCCTTCAGCTAGAACAAGGTCAGATGATCCTCTGAATGATGGGGGATGTTGCCTCATGAAATGTTCCACCACTGACATGTTACTCTGTGGTTGATCTGTCTGATCTCGTGCATGGATACCACCACTATTTATAGACTGAGTCAACTGTGCCATCACTGCAACAAACTGTTCAATTCTACTTTCGAACATCTCAGGTTGATGATTTGGATGGTTGTCTTCCTCCTTATGTTGTCCCAATATATCTTCCTTGTTTCCTCTGCGGAAAAACATTCTGAACACAGAAATATCTTAGGCGAAGCAACATGGTAGTATTTAAATGCTATATTATTTCAATCATACCATAAATTAATTTATAATTTAACAATTTTCTAACTCTTAAATTTGTCTAAACCGACCTCTGATACCAACTATAAGGCCCCGACCTTAAACATTACTTAATATTGAATTAAATGAATAATTCCCGTTGAGGCTCTTTTCAGTTTTAGAGTTTTAGAGAATTAGATCATAACTATTACATCTCGAAAGATTACACAGTAGACACTTCTACAAAGTTTCCTTTTTTTCAAAACATGAACTCTAAAAAAAAGTCATTTCTAGTTCCATGTTTAAGAAAGCATGACTTTTCCTTGATCCCATCCTTGGCCCTATTCCACATTATGTCCTGTGAAAAACATTTCAATAAAAAACTTGGGGTGAGCATAAAAAACTCAGTAAGGGATACACAAAGAAGGAAAACTATTAGTTTTTCAAAACAACATGTAAACCATGAATACTTTATTAAAGTAATAATTTTTACCTTTATGGAGTAGTAAATACTCCTCACTGAATAAAATATCATTAATTACCCTTTTTTAACCAAAATATTACCATAAATCCCATATAAAGAACACATAACATATAAAGGTAACTTGGGACATAAACATACTTAAATGGAATAACCATACAGTCGACTTCCACACATATCATTTAATGGAATAGCCGTACGGCCGACTTTCATACCCAATGCATTGGAGGCTATAACGTAACCACCCGTCCCAGTATTCACGGCACCACCCGTCATATGGTTTATCACGTAACCACCCGTCAAATGTCCAAGTACCATTATAAAATCATAATACATAAAACAAATATAATGGAAAGAAAACATTTCCACATTTTGATCACAATATATCACTAAAATATATTGACATGACAAATCCATTATAAAAATAATTTTCAATACCAAAATACATAAAAGAGTATATGTTATTTATTTACTTTTAAAAACATTACGTCTTGTTGAGGAAGACAAAGTCCAAATAATAATTGTGGCGGCGGAAAAGGTCTTTGTCACCGCGTACGTTAAAAGAAAACTTCGTTTTTGTCATTTTTTAAAACTATTTGTATAAAAAGATTAATTTTGTATAAAATTAAAGGTAAAATGGGTTTATACACCATATAAAAGAATGTCTTGTATTAGAACAAAATATGCCTCAATGAAATAAGATTGAGACGAAGTCCCTTACCTCGTGTCTAGCGTGACTCGATTGCTCTTTAATCTCCTGAATAAATAAAAATTAATTTATACTTGCCTATGAACCTTTTTCAAGTTTATTATTCCTTTATATAACTTATTTCCACGTTATAATCTTTATGTAATCATTTAATTTAATAAAGTTCATTTTGTCGATATTTGGTACTAAAGTCAAAAATGGACTTCTTACAATTACATGTTGTTTATGTGGTCAAAGGTTAATTATATCCATAATGATATTAATGATTTGGATATCATATATATCATATATATCTAGCATATACATTTATTTATAATAGTACATAACATTTATAGGTAAGAAATGAAATGCACCGTTCATGGAGACGGTAATTCGTACGTACGCATGAATGCTACTTTCATTTCTATTTCGTATTTAATGGGGTTAAATCATAATTATATAAGGTTATATTATAATTCCAGTATAACATAATATATAATAACATTAACTCCATCCTTTATACATCCCACATATGGCATTAACGAATCAAATCACTTTGAGAGGGGCGGTAGTCTGCACTTCCTAAAATGAAATTATCGTGTTAACCCACAATGGAAACCATAAAGGTATGCCATAAATGAAAAATACAGAAGAATAAGGAAAACAAAAAAATAATATATATCATATATAAATATATTGACATCTTAATGGCCACCATGACAGGTTTTAAAAGAATATTGAACAATCATCGTTTTGGGAGGCAGAAAATCACCAACCACGGAAACAGTATGTTCTTTAACCATTAGACAAAGGTGTGTGTTGGTGTAGCTCTAATCCTTCTCATAAAAAAAAACCTAGTATATTGAATATACTGGTTTTGTTACAAAAGAAAGTAATAAAAAGAGTTTAGGGGGGTTGGAGAAGCAAAATAAAACATAAGAACACAAGAGAAGACACTACCTTTAAATTAGCTAACTCTTTTTGATTTGAGCTCAAAGGCTTCCTTGGAAAGACTTCATCCCAAAGTGAGGCTTCTAGGGATAATAGAGGGATATGGAGAGACAAAATGGGTAGAGTTTGGCTGAACAAAAGTCTTGAGAGGTGTGGTTAAGGTTGTAGAGGTGGCGGCCATTTATAAGAGGAGAGGAGGGGCACTCTTGGAAAGTTATAAAAGGTTACTTTATTATAATTTTTTTCAGATTTTAAAGGTCTCAAAATTATAGATTTCAAGAATAAGGTGATAATAGTTCGAAATACACCCATCCAATAGGTTTTTGACAAGTGTAGGTCTTAGATGTTACATTATCATTTCATTTTATTTAAATTGTTAAATAATGAGGTAATCGTTGCATCATCATAGTGTCATAAATAATTTAATTTATTTAATGTCAAAAAATTATATTAAAAAATATCAAGATGTAGGAAATCTTTATATCTTTCTAATTAATATTTATAGTCAAAAATATGACTTTTATAACTCCATTTAAATGTTTCTTTAGTAAAACAACACATGTTTGTGACATTTTTATTTTAACATTAAATAAAAAGTTATTAATGTCATTTTCCTACCAAAGCGGCTCCATGGGGTCCCCAAGTTGACCCATGGATTGTCGTGGTCGTCCATGACACATCCAATAATGGTTGGACATGTTTCATGGTCATTTCATATTATTAAAATATTATTTTTACCTTAAACTACACTAATTACCTCTAATCGCGATTAAAAACTTAAAAAGTTACTATTCACCAAAAAAATTATTTTAATCACATTGAACCACATTTTACTTCCTAATGAAAACCATGTATGTCAGATTTTTGAAATTCAAAACACAGAGGTGGTAAATTTTCATTTAAACGAAAAATCAGTTTTTTAAGTACCACCTAATAGTTTCACTATTCATCAAAAATTGAAGTTTTTTAGAAAAAAAACCAAAACTTCAACCTAAGCTATATTTGATATTCCGAATTAAAAAATGATGCCTATTTTAAAAAATTCAAAACATATAAGTTACATTAATTAATTTAATAATTAATTTCCGCTGTCAGGAAAATAGCGTGTTTTTATGAAACAATATATATCAAAAGATTGACACTAGTTTAAGTCCAATTTAAAAGTGAAATTTTTTCCAACGACCACTATTGGATTAAATAGTAAAAATATATTATAATTTAATCTTAAAACCAATTAAAAAGATAATCTAATCATATAAATAAATTAGATTAAAAATAGGTTTTGAATTAAAATACAACATTTTTCACTATTCATTAAAAAAATGAATTTTATCAAAAAAATATCAAAAAATTACACAAAGTAAATTTTGATGTCCCGATTCTAAATAAGAATTTTATTTTGTCCAATAGAATATATAAGAGTGACAAAAACTATATTTAATGACCGTTTTCCATCAAAAGGCGATAAGTGGACCTTTAGTGAATATTAGAGTATATATGCCTAAAATTGAATTCTTTTCGTATTTTAAGCCTTTATCCTTTATTGGATAAATTTAAAAACATCTCAAAAACATATATAATCATATTTTAGTTATTTCAATTCATTCCCGCCAATACAACGGCTACGTGTTAACTACCATTTAAAATAATATTATTTTATTACAAGTGTGCAACGTAAGATTTCAAAGAATCTCTTTGTTGCGTATCGGGTACACTATCGAACATAGAAACCCCTTTAAAGTAAAATTAATATTTAATTTGAAAATAATAATAAATATGAAAATGTTTTATTCTTTATTTACCGGGGATGTTACATTGAGGTAAAGTTGAAAATTTTGGAATCAGTTCAAAATATACCCTCTCAAATGTTTATATGGATAAGTTCTATTATTCATGTTTATAATATGATTTTTTCCACAAAAGGTACATAGGATGGTGGAAAAATATCTTGAGAATATATATTGAATATTCCAACAGACACTAATTCAATATGGTATCCCACTAGTCTAATAAAGGATGTGATACCAATGTTTTCAATAATAGTATGTAATAGCAGTTAAATTATTTTAATATGTGTTTAAAAACATCTAATAATACAACCATAATATCATGATTTTATGTGATAATTTACTAGAATATAATCTCTTCAAATGTAGCCTAAATTGTTTTGGTTTACACGAAAATATAGAAAGCTTATAAATCTAGATATATTTCTACAAAATTGAAAATAAATATATTAATTACAAAATTTGGGTGTTTCTGGAGGTTTTCTTATATGGACATAGATTTTTTGGATAATATTACAAATTAAAAATATATTACAATCCTTAAACCAATAGAAATCAATGTTGAGTACCTAGAAGAAATGTATGAATTTGGAATGAAAGAATATATTTCGGTGCATAGATAATTTTTCTGAATATTGAAGTATTTATGCCCACACATATTATGAATTATGGTATTTTTCAACAATCCAAAACACATAAAATAATGTGAATAAGAATCCACAACATAAAAATAAGATGTTAACAAAGAAATTCTAGTCGACCTTAGGAAATAAAAAAAATGAGAATATTGATAGGTATATTCCAAAGAAGTCACTTGTGAAGGATGAAAAATATGTCACACCAGAGAAGAGGAAAATATTATAATATTTTAGGATAGTACACATCATGGCCCATTCTAAAATTTCCTTGAGGATTAAAAAATATAGATGAAGCAAGTTTGAAACATAATGAGTCAATAAAAGAGTAGGTACTCAAGGCTGAACAATGTAAATACCACTTTATCTCTTTATTTTAAGGACTTCAATCATATGCGTTATGATTTATTATTTAATATAAAATAGATTATATTATTATAAACATCAAAAATAGTTTAAACTTTCAGGGGTTAAATGTTTCAAAAATAAATTGGAAGTTTTTATAAATAATAAATAACATATTCACCATTCCCCTCAGGTGTTTACGCTGATCCTATGAGACATTTTAATATTTTACATTGCGTGAGTTGAGAAATTATTAATTAATAAAAATAAGAGACATTGTTTTCTGAAAATAAAAGTCACTAATACTGATTCAACCCTCTTTCGGTGTTGTTTATCTATCCATGTGATCCTAACGGTAACAATTCTACAAGGAAGGATCAATTACACTACAATTTGTTGATAAAATATTAGAAATTATATACAAACATGAATATTACTATTTTCTTCATGAATATTACTGTTATACTGAAATTCAAGTTACTTCAAATGTCTAGGGTAAGTCTACTTTTTTATTCCATTATATAACCTTATCATACTTATTAAACCATTCAGTATTAAATAATACACATCTTCTAAGGTAGAATGGAATAATTTTATGAGGTACTCATCATTTATTTTCCCATATGTGGTTGATCATTTTAGGTATGTCTCTTAAACCACGAATTGGTTCTTGAGAAATATATAGATACATTCTTGGTATGTATTGTAAGAATTATTTTTTCATGTGATGGAGGGAACACTTCTTGGTCTTAAAATTTATAAATAATTGAGAGTTTGATCTAGAAAAGAAAAGTTAAATAAAGGAAATTTTTTAAAAAAATGAATGTAACACAGATTTAGATCTTCTTCACACATTCTAGCTTTTATCATAGTATTTGAGTGATTTTTCCAAGATTTATCATCCCGTCATTCATATTTTAGAAAAGGACATATAGATATGTTATGATTGATAATAAAATAAATCTTTAAAAGAGATGAAAATAGTATTTATCATTACCCATCTAATAATACCCTTAAATTAGTTAGATTCATTTGAGATTATATGTGATCTGAGTAGGTACACATTAGGGATAGTGCTTGGGAAAATAATGGATAGAATATTCTGAAATACATATTATGTGATATAGAATCACAAAGATACACAATCAAATTACACCATGATAAAATATTAAATTCATTCTATGTTCATTGATTTTGAAAACCTTATACCGTATCCTTTTCTCTTAAATGTGGTGGTTTTAATCAATCATTTGACATTGAATTCTTTTATGAAAAAAATTACTAAAAACCCCAAGAGATTCAATGTATTTTATTTTTCAAATATATCAACATTGAGATAAAGGATAAGAAGGTATTAGAGATTTAGCTTCATAAAAATCATTTAAGGGCGTATTTTTTCCACCTTATTTGATATAAGGAGGTTGAAATTAAATATGTGTTTCTAAAAGAAAACCACCTTCCAGTGGAGCTCATGATATGACCATAGTTTTATAACATCACTAATTGTTTTATGAATATGAATATTTCCCATTAATTCATGTATCAATAGATAAAACAATTATTTTATAGTGTTTACTATTTTTGTGAGGAACTTATATTGTTCAAATACTTTTAGGATTTATGGGTTCAATGATGTGTGCCTGAAAATAATGTCGAGAGTGTGTTTCTGTTTTTTCATTTCTTACTAACAGAAGGGAACCAAGATTGAGAATGAATTTTGGATAAGATCCTTCAAAGTAGAATATTTTGGGAAGAATTAAATAAATTTGAATTGAGATTCATGAAATATTTTTTATTTTTTCTCAAATACTAGAAATATTATAAAGATAGATGAGATGTCACAGAAAAAGATCAAGGAGGTCTATGTTTGGAGTGTATAGTTGATACGATTCATGGTTCCATACCCTAATAATTTTTTAATCATATAAATTATAATATTTGTTTATTATTCTTTGAAATGTTATAATGTAGAATCCACTTTCCCCAACAAAGTGAAGTTGGTCACTAAATATTTGAAAACATTATATTTTTTATATTCAGAGTACCCAAGATACAAATTAATGACTGAGGGATGCATCTTTATAAAAACATGATAAGATGATAGATATATAAATATGATGTTTAATGTTAAATGAGTATATTTCAAAACCCTTAAACTAGGGGAAAAGTGAAGCTTCAAACTAGGAGATAAAGATTATGGAAAAACATTCATTTTGAGAAATAAAGACTAGTTAATAAAACTCAATGATGCATTGTGGGATTATTTAACTGATGATAAGAAACCATTTGGGATGTCTCCATTCTATTTATTATTTGGGAAACCCTTCCTCATTTTGGTGGATCTTTCCACTAAATCATAATGTGTAGTAAATTGTATGAATTGTAAGCATGATGAATCTAACTACAAAAAATTATTATAGAAAGATAAACATGAATATATTTGGATTGATTACTATACCAATTAAACAATTTAAAAGGAGAAAATAAGAAAGTTTCATAACCAATAAATCATATAAGTGAATATATACCTAATAAATGAGGCTCAACTATTTAATCTAAATTTATTTTTATTCGCTTTTAAAATAAATTTGAGACGGTTTGGTTAAGTTTTGGTAATGATTACTTTCCAAAATGATGTCATGGTGATATAAAGGTATGAGGATCCACCATTAAAGATAAATAGATTGTACATCACATAGTATCTTGAACATCCAATATGTTGTGATTGGGTTCCCTAAACCCATATCTTGTATGTACTTTGATTAACATTACATGTATACAGTTTAATATATTCTTGTATTTACCTTTACCATGATAGTAACAATACTTATTCATGTACTATAATAATGGTAATGTCCATAAGTTACATATCATAACAAAATTTTATAACCGTCCTCACATATAATGATAACATTGAGATACTTAGATGGTAATCTTAAATATAAATATATATATATCTTATATTCTAGATAAATCATGCTCAAAGGACACAGATGATGTGTGACTATTAATTGTTAGGGAATCATAAAAATTAACACTTGATATCATGAATTTATCACTTAGTGGTTTAAATTATGTAATATCATAAGTACTTTCTTTCTAATAGGAACACCATGTGTTTCATGTTTCATTGGTTATTCCTTTCTGTGATCATGTGTATCGGCCTCTTGAGTTCCGGTCATAATCAGTGTGTATCATTTGACTAAATATTTTTATATAAGAAAAAAACCATGACATTTATGTTTGTTGTGAGGTATCTTGAATCTGTGATGTTATTATTGGTATGGAATTGGTTGAATGATAAAGATTGTATTTTTCACTTATGATTAAAGGATGAGATATTTAAGGTCTGGTAGACTAGTACAATATTCCTTTTATTAATTAATTGTAGAAGTTATGTCTTTCCAATAATGTTTAAAAATAAATAAATATGTGAGGATAGAGACACAAGTTATGCATTCTACTCAATGTGATATCACATGACATAGATTATATTCAATAGTGTATGTTTATAGAATTGGTTTCCATTGTTATGTTTGAACATGTCTCTTTTGAGGCCATGATGATTTAATATACTCCACTCCAGATCAATGAGTAGTACTCACTACTATTTACATAATGTCATATAGGTTCACACATGAAGCACATTTATAGGATTTTAAAATTCTAGTGAATTGGTAATTGGAAAATATAGCTCCCCACATTGTACATTCTAATTTATACAAGATTGAATTATTTCCCTACATAAATTAATTCACCATTATTCTATTTTAGAATAATAAGAATTGAATTCATTTTCTCCATGTATTAACTACTGTTAAAAAGATAAAATAAATAATATTTTATAAATGAATATTTTATTCTAGGTTCATTAAATATTTTCAGGAGAAACAAGTTGAAATAATGTCACAAATTTTATCATGAATCATAGTTTACATATTACAACAAACTGGTAAAATATTTATTATTTTTATCACACATTTAATACATCATACATATTAAATTTGGAACAATTCATGAGGTGTTATTTATTAATAGACCATGGGGAAATTTTAATCAATAAATCCTACTTATATTTACATAATTTTGAAAAAAATTTAGAGGACAATTCATCCACTTGAATTCTCTCTACATCAAAAAACACTCTATATTTTAGAGAGAGAAGAGGTAGATCGCATCACCTCAATCTAATTTTAATATTCCATATTAAAGAAATGGTGATCTTGTGATCATTAAAGCAATGAATATTTCTTATTTTCTCTGCAATAACACCAGGATTATGAAGATCAATGATCATAGAGCATCTAGAGTTTGTGTCAAAAATTTATAAATCTTTGATTTTATATCCTTTGAGCAACATTTGTTTGTCAAAGATAAAAAAAATATTATGAAAAAAATATACAAGCTAATGGTTAATATTAATTTTCAAGTGTAATTCCTTCCACAAAAGATCCTCATGTTGTAGTTGGGAATGGTGTAGCATCATAGATGATCTCATGAAATCAGGTGGGTGATAAAATTTTAAAAATATCTCTATTCCTTATTTCCATACGGTACCAACATATGGTATCAAAGAGAACATTTACGGAATTATGTAAAATAGAAATTATTTCTACAATGGAATTGAGTATAGGGAATCACCATGGTCTCAAAGTCTCTGATCTCTCTTTAATTTGATGATGGATGGTTGAGTTATATCCATGTAAAAATTGTAATTAGAAAGAAACCATAGATTATGACGTAAAAATAATGAAAAAACATATATATATTAAATAAATGTTATAAAACATCTGTGGAAGAAGGTGATCTCGTGTATTTTGGAAAGGCAACTTCAGCTAGAACAATATTTTCCATGGTGTATAGATTCCACATGGATGAAGAATAATAACTTCTTTTTATAAATCTTATTTGAGTAGGCTTAAAAAATATATTAAAAAATATGAAAAAAATAAAAATGAAAAATATAATATGATAATGATGTCTTATCCGTCAACTGTATTTACACATCTAAATGTTATGGAGGTGTGGGTAGTTAATATTGACCCTTTTTGGGAGCTATAATTGTTTATTTTAAAAATAAACATTTTTTGTTTCATAAGGAATTGTGGAAACTTATGGTTCTTACCCTCATTTTGTTTGCCCTACTTATGGTGTGCTTTTATCATAGCTAATCCATGGCATGCCAAGTTGGGCCTTTTTAGATTCTGATTCCCTTCCGGGGGATATTTTTTATGTCTGAGAGCCCTATAAGAATTTAATATATTATAAAAATATAAATAACATTATTTGGAATATATAAGAAATACTTCCTTATATTATTAGAAATAATTTATGAATTAAAAATAAAAAAATAATTATTTTAATTCATAATTAATTATTTCATGGATTGTTTATTGCAATTTTAATTTTATACTATAAATATATTGTGTATCGAAAAATCTTGAGAGACACTAGGCTATGAATTTTTAGTTATTTTATTTATTTAATTATTTATTTCAATCCATGGGATGTTTAAAATAATAAATTATTTTAAATGATGATGTGTTCATTATCATTATTACATTATATGTTATGGGCCTATATGTCCATGATAAAAGTTATTTATCTTATTTTAAATTCCCATTATCTCATCACCAAAAATTGAGTATTTATGAATAATGAATAGGATCAATTATTATGGAAACTTAACTAATATTTGGGGAAGTACCCAAATAATATTTACAAAACAACGTGGTGTGATCATATTAATACGAGTTAAACAAGAATTAATAAAATATCCCTAGTATCTTAAATGATCTATTATCTACTCAATGGATCAACCGGAAGTAAACTCTATTGATCTATCACATTTTTTATTTATTTATGCACAATTTATTATTATTTTCTATATTTTAATATTATAAAATCATGTAGAGAAATAACTAGAATACATAGATAAAATAGACTGATAAATGATGAATGTTTTTATTAATAATTCATTGTTATACTCTGAGCACGATCACATAGAATGATCATGTTAAAAAAAATTTGACTTCAATTTTTGTTTAATATTAAAATCTCTCATATAAATATTTATCCATATGCCTACCAACCATTTTATTTAAACAAACATATATGTTTAAGGTGCTCTCCTTCCCTATTTGAGGGTAATCTTGCTAATGTGGAGTGCTAAAGAAAAGTAGTGGGATGACTTAATTAAATTCTGAACCAAGGAAAAATTAATAGATATATTATTGAATCATTATATGAAAATCATTGATTAAATCAAGTTTATGATTCAGAGAAGTTCAAACTTCACTCAATTGATCAAAGTTTGTGATTCATTATGACTAGATAGTCAAAATACTACATTAAAAATATTTTAGTAATGGAATATCCACATCTCAAACTATGAGTTGACATTTCAAAGGATAATTTCCACCACAATACTTTGGAAAATGAATATTTTGAATTTTGTAGTTAGGGTTACTACAATTAAATAAAATATTTGGAGAAATTTAAAATTTAATAAATGGAGATTTTCATTTGGTAATTAAGTTAAAGTACAATTTATAAAAATTTACATATTGAAGATCAAATGGTATATCAATCCAATCCTTTTTCACATAATATTACATTATTCCTAAACATAAATATCCAATAATAATAAAACAAGGATCGTAAAGCCCTAGTGTCTTTGAAAGATTAGGTTCATAATATATAATACTTGGAATCCTTTTTTTCCATAGTGAGATAATAAAATACATTCGATCTCATAAATCCAAATGGTATAACCAAGGGAATACATAAAATATTGGGATGATCTAAAAATCCTAGTAAAATAATAAACATGATGAGGAATTTGATATTTGAGTCAAAGGTATAGCATGATATCATAAAAGAGAAGTCACATGAGTAACCACATGGAAGCATAACGTAAAGAACATGGTATCATAAGATAATTAAATCACAGAAAATGTGGTATAAATATAAAAAATTAAATAATCATAAGTCAAGGATAACTTTTAAGACAACATCCCATGGCTGAGAGAGTCCCATAATGGATTGGGTTCACTCCCTACTCCCATACATGATGTATCATGATACAAAATCATTACCCATTGCATTAGAGGGATATATAATTACAATCCCATCCTTCACATTCATTTCAAATACATGAATGATTTTTCAACAAAATTAAATTAATCATAAGTTAGAAACATAATAATTTACCATGGAAATAAATGGGTTTTTTAACCTTGTCTTGTAACATAATCAAAAGATATTTCATAAAAAAATACATTGGACAAATAGTCATAAGAAATGTATTACCCCATAAAATGAAGGGAGAATAAACTAGTTATACATGTGATATAAATATTTATATATAATATAAAATAATTACATAAGTTTAAATAGATATAAATTGAGTTAGAGATATAATGGTCATAACATGAAGAAAAGGGAGGGTTAGAAAGATACATTACCTCACGCTTCACTATAGTTAACCACACTTTAACCACATATATATTGGTTTAAAATATTTTATTAATTTATGAAAGAATCATATTATTATTTATAATATCATAAATGATCCCTTTCATAACATCTTATCAATTTTTCGTTAATAATATTTCATTATTACTATTGTTTCATGTATTAATTTCCTTATTTTTTTATGCAACTTTTCTCATAAAAATAGGGTTCTCGAACATAGGATACAGTTATATAATATCTAAAATGATATTTGTGTTATAAATATAATTTTTTCCATTATATAAATATTTATAATAATTATTTAATTTTTAACATGGGGAATGAATCATATTACTTTGTGGAGATAGTATATCGTACGTACACTCCAGTGATGTTATCATTTTTTTAACAGGAGAAAAGGTAAGGATGTGGATGGAATATAAATTTTAAATAATCAATATAATTTCATTTATATCACATATATTTATTAAATTTATTTTATATTACCTTGAATTTAAATCATAAGTGAAAAGTAAATCACATCATTTCGTGTGGCGGTAATCTTCCGTACACACGAGCGGTGTTATCATATTCTCTATAGAATATAAATTAAGAAGGTATATGTGATATTATAATTAAATAATGGTAATTATATTATAAATATCGTATATATTCATTAAATGAATCATTATATACATCTATGATAAGTTGTGATGCAAAATGAATTATGTTAGTTCATGAGGTGGTAGTCTGTTGTACAGACAACCCATGGTTTTGTCTCCCATTTGAGGGAATAAAAGATTGTTGCTACTAATTACCATAACCTAAAAAATATCTATATAAATAAGATACTAAGGATATTTTATATTCATTTTTTAATAATATTTTAAATATGTGGAGGAAGAAATAAAATAAAAAGCTCAATTAAGGACCCCACCTCTTATTCAGACAACTATTTTTTCTTTGCACCAAAAGCCTTACAAGGTTGGAATTATTACCAAAAAATGATTGTAGGATTATAGGAGGAGACTACGAATGTTATTTGGGTATATATGAGATTAAAAATTTGGATTTGGAAGTCTATAAATAAGAGCATAGGGTTTTTTCTTTTATATGTGGGGCAGTGGACACTCTTGGAATTTTTGAAAAGAATTTCACTCAAATTTTTATCATGACACAAGGCTACAAAATAGACAATTATCAAAACCTGTAGAAATAATGGTCTAATTATTACCATAAAATAGTAATTATTATTATTTGATTCATTTTAAACCATTATATTTATATTTTAACTCCTGGTAAATAGATATTTACCTTAACTGTAGTAAATAATTTGTATTGTCTTTAATATTCACTAATGTCAAAGATTTAGTTGAACTTATTTGATAATATAAATTAATATGAATAAAAATATGGAATAATGTTTTCTAAATTCAACTCATATAAGTGGAATAAGTTAATTGGAAATTAAACCCACAGACGTGTTAAAAAACAGTTTTTTAAGAAGTGCATTTTTGAGAGAAAAACGGATCTCGTATTAACTATATAAAAAGTAATGATATTTAAATGAATTTAAATTAATATTTAATTATTTATAATCTATAAATGTTATTTAAACCATTAATAATTATGGGTTATTTTAATTTTTTAAAATGAACAAACATTTTACACATTAAATTAATTTTCAGAAAACAAAATGTGTTTTAAACATAAAAATAAACATAAACTTAAATATAGTATAGATTATATTTAAATTAAATTAATTAGATTTAATATAAATAAATAATAAATATGTTAATTTTAAATAAAAATAAAATTATAATGGTACTTTATTTATTAAAAATAAACGACAATTATATAGAAATTGGTATTTTTCACTATTCACTGAAAAATTAAAATTTTCTGAAAAATCAAAAAATTAATCCTAATTTATTATTAATATAGTAATTTAAAAAATTATTTTAAATAATAATATTTCCAAATTTGTTAGAAATTAAGTTTAAATTATGTGTGCAAAGTTCGACTGAACCGCCTTTAAGAAAAATAGTTTTTAGAAAACATTTATTTTTCATTCAAATAGTTTTTATTTTATTTATAATAAATATATAACCATTTTATTTAATTTATACATGCGTAAAACATATAATTTAAATAATTAATCTATACCAATTCAAACAAAAAAATTAAATGGCTAGGTTATAATATTATATTATATTAGGGTTCATTTAGATTTTGGGTATCGTGTTTCGCAAGCTATTGAAGAGATAGAATTTATTTAAAATGAAATATATTATAAAGTCTTGAGATGTTATGTATTCTAATAAATTTTACATTTCATTTAATATATTCTATCAAACAAGATGTTTCTCTTTTAAAATATATGGATGTTATATTCTACCCCACTTAAATAAATTTCTTCCAACAATTTTATCTGGATCTCAAAAATCAATGGTTTGACATATGAAAATTTAAATATTGAAACCCCCTCATTGTAAAAAGGGTTAATAGAAAATTATGTTAAAGAGGTAAATTTGAATTCCAATTTTTCACATAACTATGATTCCCTGTAAAAGAACATTGGTGGAAAGTGAATACATGGACATGAAAGAAAAGTGTAAATAATTATAGAGTGGTAGAGATCATTGATCACAATAAATTGAATTATAAATGGAATGTTAAGGACCTAAAACCATTAATATTTGATGAGATAAAATATTTTTGATTCATAGAACATGATGGTAATATGATAAAACAATTCAAAATATTTTTCCTAGATTAAATGGATTCATTTACTATCTAGACTAAGAAAAAATAGTAAATGCATACTTTATAAGTTAATTTCATCCTTTAAACAATTTCCATCAAAATATCATCTTTTTATCAAAATTATCAGTGTTAGATGATAGGTTTTCATTTTTGGACAACTAAAATAAAATTCTAATAGATCATATATTCCACAAAAGAAAAAAAGTTATTCCTTTAATCCTAAATAAAACCAAAATGGTTTTTAGGATTTTTTCTATACCTTGATATATAATACCTCAATAGTAACTCCCAAAGTTTATCTTAATCTATTCCAAATGTATATATCCTAAAGAACCATCAACTTACATCTCTAAAAACATAATAGTATTCATCCAAAATAATTCATTATGTTAAACATCAAGGTTATATATCCTTCAACCTAATAAAATATCTACTAAAATATCATTAGTCACCTCAAAATGATTTGATCAAATAAATATTTATTTGTCAAATTTTTTATGTGAAAAAAATTTCATACTAACCAATACATAACATAGGCCAATGGTAGGTACTTTTCCCTTATTTTCCATCAGTTATAGCTTCAAGCTCTATGTCCTTTCCAGATGCGATGGTTTTCCCGCCTACATGCGGGTTGTCTGTTTCTTATAACCATAGGGAAAGTTATTTGATGATAGTATTTATAATTTTCATTTACCCTGTGATATTATCAAGAATATTATTATAATATTAAAAAATAAAATTATAAATCAAATCACCCTTTTTAACCACTATGGTTTTCTATACCACTCATTATTTTCTAAAAAATAACTAATTTCCTCAACATCAAGAACATATCCAATATTATATTTTACAAAATAATGATTTTTTAATGTAATATCACCTAACTATCAAATCAACTTTTTAGTTCATTAGTACAATTTATCATATTCTTGAAAATTCATATTGCAAAACATCTACCAAATTATCCTTATATATATAATTATTCACAAAAATATTTAATTCTGATACATAAACATTTCAATCATTCTAATTTATTCTTAAACCATTAACTAAGATTCATCATCATATTCTATACCTCCTTAAATTCATAAGTCATTTATAGTATCTTCATCATCAATAGAAAAACCTTCACCCTAACAAACGTTTTTATCATTTTTTTCAAGATTTCCCCCTTGGACATTTATTTTCATAATTCCCATTCTTTCCACATTTAAAGTATTCAACCATTGATGATGAATTAGGGATTCCATTATTCTTATCCATTGTGTTAACTAAAATTTTCATTTTTTTCTCGATAATTATTTACATTTTTTCCATATTAAACAAACATAAAACATCTTCTTGTTTCTTTTATATATCCCCTTAAGTGATTCTTCCTACATTCTTGAAATATATAAAACTAAATCATCTTTCCTCTATGGTATCCAGCACCTGAACTCTCAGTGAACATTATCTTTCTCTCCATTGATGTGTCCAATTTTTGGTTAAGGTGTAAATTATTAATCATATATCATGATAACATTACTCCAGCTATCATCCCATTTGTTTTCCAATCAACAAATTATGTATGACATTTAACATTAATATGTTCCTTCTGGTTCCTGTCATTGACCAAAACTGTAAACCATAGTGTGAGAAATAATATTCATTGCGGTAAAAAATAAAATCGTGAAATATTATATGTAATATTTATAAATCATGAAACATTAATTTAAATATAATAAACCTTATGTTTAACCCAATTCATCCATGATCAGCAACTACTCAAATCCATAATGATTGTTTGTAAAGAGGTTAGAAATTTCTAAACATATCCCCCAGTAGTTTTAAACTAGGTGTGCAGTAATTCCCATTATTGAGTGCCAGGTAATTCTTGATTCAATCCGAATGCACCTTTGTTGAAGTTACTACCCCTAGGTACATGTATGCTAGAACTAAACAAAATGGTAATATCTAAACAAAGATGTAATTTATTAGAAACCACTTGGTCTAAACTTTACTAAAATTCTATGTAATTTTCTTATATATTGAAGTAACTTTGTGATAAATGGTTTTAAAAAAGTTTTTTTATTTGTTTATAACTAAACATTTTGTATTAAAATTATTTTTTTATAGGAATTGGATACATCTGCATCATATTAAATGCATCAAATACAAAATAAACAGAAGTAGAATTTATTATTTTCAATAAGGATATCTTCGTTGTAATTAGGGAAATGATAAAGTGGCTAAATGGTTTTGAAATAAGAGTGTGATACTAGGAGATATAATGTTTTCAAACTATCTAAAACCAAATCATATGATTCTTTTTTTATCACGAAGATATCATAAGACATAAAAACATTCATGGTAAATGCTTTTGAGGAAATTTTGAAGAGGTTTGAAGAATTTCAGAGTTGAAAATAGATTTTCATAATAAAATTTTCATAATCATATTTTCATAGTCATATCTTCATAATCAGATTTTCATAATCATATTTTTGTAATATGAGAATCCTAATCAGTATTATGAAGAGAATCGTAACCAAAATTCTGAGATAACTGTAACCTATATTATGTATAGAATCATAACCATCATTATGAGATAATGGTAACTATTATTCTGGGAGAATAATAACTTGCATTCTGAGACAATCCTACACATCATTTTTAGATCATCATAGCTAGTATTTTTATATAATTGTAACCTATATTCTGAGAGAGTTGTAACTAGAATTATGAGATAATTGTAACCATTATTCTATGAAAATCATAACCAGTATTCTATAAAAATCGGAACTTGGTTTAATGAGGAATAGATACTAAAAATTATATCTAGGCTAATCGAAATATTGTAATGGGGTAAGAAATAAAAAGATTGTAATAGGTTGAAAAAATTTTCTTAATGAGATTATTATGAATAATAATTAAAGTGGTAAAACTTAACATTCACATTTGAAAAAATCTAAAATAAATCTTAGGATGTTTGAAAAAGAAAACGATAAATTTTTAATGTGATATATTTTTAAAGTTGTGATATTTGAGTAAGAATGAAAGATTTTAAGTTTCCTTTATTTTTTACTGAGTTTCGCATAAATAAATCCTCTACCATTTGTTCATTATGGAATTTTATATACATGCATGATATGTGGAGAATTGAAGAAAATGAAGTGGCATTTCTCATCTGATTGAAGGATAATTATTTTGAGCATTCCAAAAGAGTTTAATTTTTTTAAAGATTGAGTTTGAGTTTATTATATTGAAAAAATTGAATTTAGAATACATTATTATTGTATTGATAGAAATCAAATCCAGATTACAACATCATTATTTTAAAAGAATGTGGATCCAAATTATAGCATCATTTTATTGAAAAAAATTAGATCCAGAATACAACATCATTGTATTGGAAGAAATCAGATCCATAATATACCATAATTATATTAAAAGAAATAAAATCCATATTATAACATCATTATATTGAATGAAATTAGATCCATATTACAATAGTATTGTATTGAAATAAATTGGTTCAAGAATACGTCATCATTATATTAAAGGAAACTGGATCTAGATTACAGTATCATTATATTGAAAGAAATCAAATCCATATTACAACATCATTATATTAAATTAAATCAGATCCAGAATACATCATCATTGTATAGAATGAAATCAAATCCAAATTACAGAATCATTATATTTAATGAAATAATATCCATAGTAAATTATCATTGTATTGAAATAAATTGTATTGATATTAAAATAGCATTATATTGAAAGAAACCATATCTAGATTACAACATCATTGAATTAAAAGAAATTTGATCCAGATTACAACATTGTTGTATTAAAATAAATCATATACAGATTACATCATCATTGTATTGAATGAAACCAGATCCAGAATACATCAGTATTGTATTGAAAAAAATATGATCTAGATTAAAGAATCATTGTATTAAAATAAATATGATCCAAATTATATCATCATTGTATTGAAAGAAATTTTATCCATAATTCAACATCATTATATTAGGAAAATTAGGATCTAACATTATCAGATTGAGAAAATTAGATCCAACCAAATCGAACTGAGGATTAAGACTGAGAATTTGTGGAGAAATTCCATCAATGTCTTTATTCTTTTGTTTGGATAAATTTTTTTATAAGAAAACATTGTAAACTGCTGGGATTCAGTGTAATTTTTCTTATCGGGTGATAGAAGGTGTCCAATGGGAGTTTTGACAAGTTTTATTCACTTCTTCGTAATAGGGGATTTCCATAGAACCATGGGAGTGGCTATGTCAAGGAAGTAGGTTCTCACATTAAGGTAAATCCTTTTAAATCCTGTGTTCTTTTATTTATTTCCTACTTTTTCATGCATTAGTATTTACTAAAATTTGATTAATAAACAATTCTTAACAAGTTATGGGGGTTAAGTTTCTAAAAGTTTTGAAACTTATAAAAAGTGAACAACTGATTCAACCCCCCAGTTGTTATTTGATCCTTGGAATTTCAATTGGTATCTAAGGTTTCAGGTTCCCTTATTCAATCCTTATCATGGATAATATCAATTCTATCAATAGTAGAGTAATTGCAACATTTTATGGGAAAAAATTTGATGGAAAAATTAGATGATTCTTTATCTCTTATTTATTGGATTAGAAGTTATAGATGCTACTAATATTGGTTTTCCACCTGTTGAAAAAGATGCTCCTATAAAATTTGCTGGTAAGAGATATATATATATATAGATGGAAATGCTGGAAATGTTATTCTCATGTGCTTACCAAAAAATATTTATTTGAAGGTGATGTCTCTCAAAACATAAAAAATTATATGGTAAATGTTATAAAGTGTTTTCAAAGAAAATAAAAAAGTTAAGGAAGAAAAGCTAAAAATATGGTGTAGTAAGTAGGAAGACATCTTAATTATAGATAAATAAAAAATTCATGAATACATCACTAGTGTAAATGAAAGTTTTTGCAACATACGAGGATCTAATATGTTTTGGATGACTCTACAATTGTTAATAAACTTATGTAATTATTTCTTGATAGGTTTGATTCTAAAATTTATTCTTTAGAAGATAAGGATGATTTATCTCCTGATAAAATTTATAATGTTCTTTTTTCTTATATAATGAGTAAATACAAACTGATTCAAAAAAATATGAAAGATTAAATGGATTTTGAAGATACGAGAAAGAATAAAATCCATGATTTTGAAGAAGAAGATCTTTATGAGTATGAATATAAAGAGGATGATGAGCTAAATGAAACAAAATAATGTCTCTTATATACATGAAGTATTGAAGAGGAAGAGGAAATTGTTGAGTTAAGCTTCCTCTCAAATGTTTTCAGTGTGGTGGAATCAGACACTTTGATATAAATTTCCCAAACAATAAAGTTAGAGAGAATCAATATGATTTTGATGAAAAACCTCAATGGAATAAGTGGAACAAAAATAATAAAGAATAAAAGTCTTCCCATGGATACAAGAATATATTTACAAGAATCAAAATAAGTTTTTTGAGTAAGAAATTTGAATCAGACTCAACTGAATACAATTCATCTAAATTTGAAATTTCAAAAAAAATCAGAACCTTCATTGCAAAAGTTGAGAAAATAGAAGATTCCTTAGATAGTGAAGGAGGTGAAGAATCATATAGAGAGTTTTAGCTTATAACCAAACTCATTTCATGTCTTTATAAAAACAAAACTCTCAAGAAATAAATTATATTAATGAATAAATATTGTTAATAAGTTGCTCATGGAAGAAAATATTTCATCAAGTAAGAGTATTAATACATTCATGATATTCTAGGTTACAAACATAGAATTACTAAATAGGGAAATATTATTGAAGGTCATAGTAAGAATCTAGAAGCTAAGTAAGAAAAGTATTACAAGTTTCAATAAAAACTTCCTAATTCCAAAATTTCCTTGAGGAAGATGAAGGAATCTTTGAACAAAGCTTAATAAGTAAAAGCTAAGACTTAGAAAGTTTCTAAGAAGGCTTAATATGAGAATCATGTGAAATCTTATATTACCAAAAATAATGTTTTGTCAGATTATTTTATAATTTTAAGATATAGAAAAAGTACTTGGAAATATTGGGTGGAGAAAGGTAGTGGGAAACATATCAATTCTATAAGATTAGAAGACTTCCTCAAAATAAAAGATGGTCCACATCCTCAGCATTTCAGAGAAGAGTGAAGTTACCAACCTCAACAAAGTTTCAATAGAGAAAGATCTTTATTAAATAGAAAATCTAGATTTGATGGCTATTGTTGGTGTTGTGTAATCTTTAGGCACAGATCATATAATTATTGGGAAAACATATCTTTACCCAGAATGAGGTTTGAGAAAAATATAAGAAATAGTTAAATAAGAACGAGTAACTTTCATAACGTACAGAAAGTTGAAAAGGTTATTTCTAAAGGAATTAGTAACATTCTAATAAAGAATCAATATAAATGTTTAGAAGAATGTTTTGTAAAATATGATCATTCTGGTCAACATGATGAAATATATAGGACACTCCTTCCAAAAAAAGTTTCTTATGATAGAAAATAAAAGAACGGTGAAAAGAATAAGGTTAAGGAAAGAAATTTTGTTGTTGATATATCTTTGAAAGAAAATAAGAGGAAAAAACCATAAGTACTTAATAGTGGTTGTTCTTTACATATGATAGGTGATATAAAATTTTTGAAACATGTTGAAATTTATGATGGAAGAGAATTTACTTTTGAAAATGATAATTCCTTAAAAATTAGAGGAATAAAAATAGCATAGTTTGAAATAGAGAAATTAAAATCTATAGAAGTTTTTCTTATTAATGGGCTAAAACATATCCTACTTATTGCAAGTCAAATTTTTGATGATGTAAAAGAATTAATTTTTAGATATTATTCTTGTATCATCAAAAATGTGAAATATAAAAACGTAATTACAAAAGGAGAAAGAACCTATGGGAATATCTTTTAAATAAGAGAATTCAATAACTCATGTCACTTAAGTGATGAAGATGGAAATAAATTGTGGCACTAAATACTTGGGTAAATTGGTAAGAAAAACATGAATAAACGTTCAAAACTTGATGTTTTCAAGATTTTTCTAGAATTGAAAAGAAGAGATGAAGATGTATGTATTACTTTCTAGAAAGTAAAGATGACTAACAAAATTCTTAAGAGAATTGAGATTCAATCTACCAAACCAATTGATATTATTTATTCGGATCTATGTTGGCTTATGATACATCAATAAAAAATGGATTTATAATTTATCACTTTTATTGATTATTTCACTCAGATAAAAAACATCATCTTCAAGAAGCACAAGTCAGAGGCTATTGAAATGTTCAAGTTCTTTTAAAAATATATTGAGAAAGAATCATGGGTTTCCATCAAGAAGATAAGAATATATAATGGTACTGAATTCAAAAAAAATACATTTGAAACATATCTAAGAAAGGATGGTATAAAGCATCATTATAGTGATCCCTATACTCTACAATAAAATGGAGTAGGAGAAAGAAATAATAGAAGCTTAGTTGAAATGGGAAGAAGTATGTTGGCATAATACAAACATTCAAAGTTCTATTAGAGAGAAGCTATTAATACTACTGAAAATGTTCAAAATAGATGTTTTTGGGACTGGAAACCAATATTAATCCTTATGAAATGTTTTATAACAAAAAACATGAATTAAATATTTCAAGGTTTTTGGATTTCCATGATTACTCAAAATAAAAAATCGGGACTTGGTAAAGTTTGACGAGAAAGATTTGGAAGGAACATTCATGGTTTATTCACCAAATAAGATAATTTGGAAATGTTTGAACAAAATTTTACAAAATTTTGTGGACTCATATGATGTAAAGGTAATTGAAAATAAAATTTCCTTAACAAATGTTGTTAAAAATGATGAGGAGGATAAATTAGAGATTTATAAAAATAGTGAAAGTTATTCAAAAAATCCTTATCCAGATTCAGAAGAATCATATAATGATGAATTTTTTTTTGGGAAAAGAATATTGAGATTTTCTACCTCACAAAAACATGTTGAATCTGAAAATATTATTGGGAATCAAAAGGCTCTGGCTTATACTAGAAGAAAATTAAGATTAGAAAATCAGACTTAATTATTCTTTGGATTATGTTGATAATGGGGGAGAGAAAGTAAACAACTTATCTTCATATTATGAATTTTAATTTGTGGTTATCATATAATGGGGGAGATTGAAAAGAAAACTAAGAGAACAAAGAAAATTTAAAGAAAAATAATGTGTGAAAAGAAAAAATGGGAGATCGAAAAGGGATGTCTGAAAAGAAAAGTGAGGAGTTTTTACCTTTACATAGACTAAAAATTTTCTTACCACCAAGGGATTAAAGTCCTTTAAAATAATTACTTTATCCAGTATTATGGTGTTAGGAAACTCTCTCTTTAGAATAGATATTTTTTTATAATGTTCTAAAAACATGAGTTGTAAAAAATTCTAAGAGTTGAAAAGTTGTTACGAGGGTTGTCAACAAATCCAAAGGAGGATATTGAAGTACTATTATGATAAATTGTTTTAACAATGTTTTTGTATTTGTTGACCACTAACCTTTCTATATTGGAATGATTTTATTTTGAGGAATCAGATCCATCTGCATCGTTTTCAGACCATCAAATCCAAAAGAATTGGAGTTTGAATTTATTATTTTATGGAAGAATACCCTTGCTGTAATCAGATAAAGAATGAAGTTGATAATGGGTTTTTAATGAAGATTGTGAAGTTAGAATATAGAAATTTTTCACACTATCTAAAACAAAATCATATGATTCTTTACAAATCATGAATTTCTCAAAAGTCCAAAAATCATTCATGATAAAAGCTTTTGAAGAAATGGTGAATAGGTTTGAAGAATTTAATAGTTGAAAAATATAATTTTGTAATCATATTTTTATAATCATATTTTTATAATCATATTTTGGTAATCATATTTTCGTAATCATATTTTCATAATCCGATTTTCATAAAAAATATTTTGATAATCATATTTTCGTAATCAGACCTTTTTAATCAAAGAATCATAATCAGCATTCAAACGTGAATCTTAAACAATATTCTGAGAGAATCATAACCAATATTCTGAGCGAATCATAACCTACATTCTGAGAGAATCATAACCATAATTTTGATAGAATTTTAACTAGTATTCCTAGAGAATTTTTACCTGCATTCTGAGAGAATCATAACCAACATTCTGAAAGAATCTTAATCATCATTCTATGAAAATCAAAACCAGTATTGTGTGAAAATCAAAACTAGATGGAAATAGGAAGGTATAATGAAAATTGTATCCATGATAATAAAAATATTATAATGGTCTAAGAAAGAAAAAAATTGTTAAAGGTTGAAAATGAATTCGTAATGAGCTGATTACAAATAATAATTAAGGTGTTCTAACTTGGAATTCACTTTTTCAATAATCTCATAGAAATATAAGGAGGTTTGATGAAGCTAAAGATAAAGTTTAAATGCGATATATTTTTAGAGTTTTGACATTTGAGGAAGTGGGAATGATTTCATGGTTACCGACTTTTTTTCCTGAGTTACCTATAAATACTTCCTCAGATCATTAGTTCATTATTGAATTTTCTATACACATATGAAAGGTGGAGTACTAGAGAAATTGAAGTGGATGTTATAATTTGATTAAAGTAGAATAGTTTTGAGCATTCTAAAAGGGTTTTAGTTTTTTTGAAAATTGAGTTTGAGTTCATTATATTGAAAAGAATCATATCCAGAATACATCATCATTCTATTGAAAGAAATAAAATCTAGATTAAAACATTGTCGTATTGAAATAAATCGGATCTAGATTAGAGCATCATTATATTGAAAGAAATAGGATCCAGAATACATAATCATTGTTTTGAAAGAAATCAGATCTGGATTATAACACCATTGTATTGAAATAAATTGGATCAAGATTGCAATATCATTATATTAAAAGAAACTAGATCCAGATTATAGAAATATTATATTAAAAGAAATTAGATCCAAAAAACATCAACATTGTATTGAAGGAAATCAGATCCAAATTATAGCATCATTATATTGAAAGAAATCGGATCTAAATTACAGTAACATTGTATTCAAAGAAATTGGATCAAGAATACATTATCATTGTATTGAAATAAATGGGATCCAGATTTCAATGTCATTGTATTGAAAGAAATTGGATCCAGAGTACATTATCATTTTATTGAAAGAAATCGAATCCAGATTACAGTGGCATTGTATTGAAAGAAATCACATCCAAATTACAGCATCATTGTATAGTAATAAATTAGATCTAGATCACTACATCATTATATTGGAACAAATCAGATCCATATTACATCATCATTTTATTAAAATAAATCATATCCAGATTATAGTATCTTTATATTGAAATAAATCGGTTCTAGATTGAAGCATCATTATATTAAAAGAAATGGGATCCAGATTATAGAATCATTGTATTGAAATAAAACGGATTCAGAATCCACCAGCATTGTATTGGGAAAATCAGGATCCAGCATTATCAGATTGAGAGAATTGGATCCTGCCAAATTGGATTGAGTATTTGTAGAGTAGTTTCAATAAAGTCTTTATTATTTGGTTTGGATCAATAGTTTTATAAGAAAACATTATAAACTAATGGGAGTTAGTATAATACTTCTTATCAGGAGATAGAATGTGTCCAATGGGAATTGTCATAAGTTGTATTCACTTATTTATAATACTGTATTTCCATATACCCATAGGAGTGGCCATGGAAAGGACATAGGTTCTCACATTGAGGCTGGATCATATAAATCTTCTATGTTTTTCTTTCTTTCCTAATTTTTCAAGCATGAGTATTTACTAAAAGTTGATAAGGAAACAAATCTTAACCGGTTTCATTGGTTAAGTTTCTAAAAAATTTGAAATGTATAAAAAGTGAACAACTGAATTAACCCCCCCCCCCTCTTAGTTATTATTAGATCCTTGGAAGTTCAGATTTAATGTATCCTTATACATATCCTTAAACTATGCTTATGTTTACAACTATATAAAACCAAGCCTTTTACACATTATATAACATGATTTTTAAATATAAATTCCTAATTATAACATCACAAGGATAGTAAAGGTCGAGTGTCATTGGAAGATGAGGTTCTTAATACATAAAATATGGAATCCTTATTTTATTTTCCATTATGAGCCCCTAAAATCTGTTAATCCACATAAATAAGTGTGGAATAACCTAGGGAATACAGAAAGAAATGGGTAATATATAAATCTCTATAAGGGAATAAACTTGATAAGGACGAATAACTTATTAGTCAAATGTATAAAATGATATCATAAAAGATAAGGTATATGAGTAATCAAATAAATTGATAATGTAAATAACATGGTATCATTAGATAAAAGAATCATAGGAAATTTTGAAGAAATGTAAAACATTATATAATCATAGGTCAAGTAAAACTACCAAGACGACATCACATGTTATGCAAAGTCCCATAATGGAGTAGGTTTACTCCATGACCCCATACATGATGTCTAATGATACTAAAAAATTACCCTTTCTGTTGGAGGGATATATAAATACCAGTCCACCCATAATATTAATTTTTTGTGTATGAATATTTTTTAACCCAATTGTATCATTCATAGGAAAAAAAAATAAGAATTACCCATGGGAACAAATGGGTTGTGTAACCTTGTCTCATAACATAATCGAAAGAGATTCTTTAAATATTGAATTTTAGAGATGATCATAAGTCCTATATTGCACCATAAAAGGAAGAAGAATAAGCTTAGTATATATGTGAGAGAAATATATATATATATATATATATATATAATTTAGAATAATTATATAACTTTAAATACAGATAAAGTGAGTTAGATGTAGAATAGTCAAACCCTACAAAAACTGTGGGTTAGAAAGATCATTTACCTCACGGTTCCCTTTAGTAGAGTGCCCTTTAACCTCATGAATAGTGGTTATAAACATGTCATTAACATATTAAAAAATCAAAATATTATTTATAATATCTTATATGATCCATTTTATAATATCATTTCTCTTTTTCATTAAAAATATTTCATTATCACTATTTTTCGGGTGTTAATTTTATTATTTTCTCCTGTATGTTTTGTCATAAAAGTTCCATATCTTGAATATAAGATAAATTAATATCATATCCAGAATGATATTAATGTGATATATATTGTTTTTTATTATATACATCTTTTAAATCATTATTTAATTTTGAATGAGAAGAATGAATCACAACACTTGATAGAGACGGTAGGTCGTACGTATGCACAGGTGCCGTTATCATTTACTTAACGGGTGAAAGGGTATGGAGGTGGATTGTATATTAATATTATATAATCAATAAAATTTAATATATATCAAATATATTAATACAATTTTTTCTTTATTAAGATCCATATAAAGTGAAGGTAAAAAAGGAATCACATCAATTTATGAGGTAGTAGCACACTGTACACACGAGTGATGTTATCATATTCTCTATAGAATGAATATTAATAAGTTATATGTGATATAATATTTCCATAAGTATAATTATATCATAAATATAATATATAATAATTACATTCATAATTATATCCAACTGTGAGAATCAATCATTGAAAATGAATTACATCATTTCATGATGCGGTAGTCCACCATACACACAATCAACAGTTTCATTTCCCATTTGAGGGAAGAGGATATTTTTGAAGGCCACATCATTAAAATAAAAACATCTAAGTATATAGAATATTTTGATGTTATTATACCATCATAGTTTAATAATATATAGATCAATTGGAGGAAGAAATAAAATAAAATTATAGGTTAAGGATTTTACCTCTTCTTCGAACAACTTATTTTGGTTTACCTCAAAAGCCTTCTAAAGTTTTATTTCCAACCAAAAAAAATATTTTATAATGAGGGTATGGAATTAGGGATTAAATTATTTATTTATTTTTATAAATAGTTGTTTTCTTATTTTTGTAAAGGAAAGGATAGAGAGTGGCATTCCATATGTAGGGGAGAGGACACATATGGATGTTCTAAAAAGAAAGAATTCATCCCATGTTTTTTCTCAGTCCAAAAGGCACAAAAATATTTCATTTTAAAATATTAGAGTAGATAAGGTAAAAATATCTCAATAAAATAATAATTATACAATTTATGAGTCATTTTAACCCTTATCAGGTTTTATCCTCCCCCCAGTAAACCTATTATTACCTTAATGATGGTAAATAATTTTTATTATATTCATTATTCATTATGGTCAAATATCAAGTTGAAAATATTATATAATATAATTTATTTTTATTCCAAATATGGGATCTATTTTTATAAATTAAACTCATAGATGTGTAGGAATTTATTTTGATATTGAACCCACACATGTGTCGAAAAAAAGGTTTTTCAAGAAATGCATTCTTTAATGAAAAGATGATCTCATATTAACTATCTAGAAAGCAATAATAATTAGATGAATTTAAGGTAGTATTTATAAAAATATAATATATAAATTTAATTTAAATAATTCCAAATTATGTGTCATTTTAATTATTATAAATAGATTGATATTATGCACTTTAAAACATTTCTGAGAAAAAAAAAAGTTGTTTTAATGTCGCAGAACACGCTTACACAAAATAAGGTATAAAAATGATTTAAATTTAATTAATTAGATTTAATATAAATAAAGAATTATTATTTTAAACATAAATTAAATTAAAATAACAATGGAACTCGATTTATAAAAAATAAATGAATTTTTTTAAAAAATTAATATTTTTTACTTTCTATAGAAAAATTAATAATTTCATAGAAATCCAAAAAAATCACCCATAGTAAAAAAATGATATTATAACCTTAAAAATTATTTTTATTTTATAAAATAACCATTCTAAAAGTTTTAAAAATTAATTTTAAATTATGTATCCAAATCTATAGTAAATCGCCTTTTAGAAAAATATAGTTTTTTAGAAAACATTTCTTTTTATTTCAAATTCTTATCATTTTATTTATAATCAATATATAAAAATAAAAGTTATTTTATAAATGTGTAAACCATATAATTCCATTAATTTTTTCAGTCATGTTCATACCTAAAAAAATAATGGCTATGTTATAAAGTTATATTATATTACAGTTCATTTAGATTCGGGGTTGTGTGTTCCACAAGCTTTTGAAATGATTGAATTTTTTAAAAAATAAATATATTATAATTTATCAAGGTGTTAAATTATCTTATAAGATTTTTTTTCTTGTCATTCCTGTTATCTAACATGTTTTCATCATTTAAAATATCGGGGTGTTACAAATGTAAACGACTACTGACTCTATTTCATTATGATCAATCTTTGAAAAATATAATACCATGACTGGAAATAACTATCATGAGTTGAATAGGTTTATGAACATGGTAATATTCTGTGAATTAAAGTTATATATACTATAATCTATATATCTTATTAATCCCCTATATGTATATATCAAGGTGTATTAAGATAAATAGAAAAATAATTTATATGATGCACTAGATGTCTAATGTATCATATTTTCATCTATGTTCAGTGAGTTGACAAAAATGATTAACGATGAAGATTCTTAAAAAATGATATCTAATATCCATGACTTTTAACAAGATATATATTAAAAAAATATGAGTATCAGTTGAATTTTATAAGTGCATACTAGTATAAGGGAATCAAGTAGGACCCCATGTGCTCAAAAGGATTGGGTACAATGAGAGACTAGAATCCCTTGGGTTTGAAATGATCTTAGAAAAGGAAAAAGGTCACATTATTTTCTATTTAATTCATATATTCTATAGTTTTATTGTTAATTATAACATGAATAACTTGAAATATTCATTATAGGATTTTTTGTATTTAGTTTTCGAAGACAATAAAGTTATGAAGAATACTAACTCATCGATCTTTATAGTTAACCATATGATGAAAGGAAAGGATTGGGAATCAAAAGATAAATATAAACCAAATACACTATCATACTACCCCTAAAAGAATCCAAATATTAATAGGTATAGTAATAAGAAATAGGTAGTCTTCTATTAATGTGTTAAGAAATGACACTAGAAGAAGAATTGCAATGCTGTGAAAAGGAAACAAGGTGATGCTTCGGGTTTAGGTATATATTTCATTGTATACAATATGCTTATTTTTTCAATTTGGGTATTAGATACAAGATGTTTCTTGCATATTTATATAATAATACAGGAACCATGTATTTTCAAGAAGATTAAAAAGGATTAGGTCAATCTTTTAATTGAAAATGGTGAAAAACTAATAGCATTAACAGTAGCATAATACCATCTCACTTTTCCTAGTGGTTTAGTTCTTGTATAAAATAATAATTACAATATACCTTATATTAAAAGAAATTTAGAGACCCAAAGCTTGACGTACATAGAAATTACATTACTTTTTTGGAATACTTAATACATAACAAGAACCAACACTCAAAGACTGTAATAGTTTAGTGTCTTTCGAAACTCAGAACATAATCTTCTAATCATGGTGAAAGATCTTCAACATCTCATATAAAGATCTTCCATTTTTCTTTTCTTACCTAAAAACATTCTTTAAATCCTGGGGGAAAGAAAACATAAAAAATGGTGAGCTCAAATGCTCAGTAAGGGTAAGCATGGAGAAAATAAAACAAATCATATACATTTGAACATAAAAACATGAACATAATTTTTAAACATCAAAATCTTGAGAAATGACATAAAACATGTCAGTACGTAAGGCATAGATCATAATGGGACATCAATAATGATAAAATATCTTGTTAATAAAACATGTAATTGTTGCATCCATTAAGCACATGTTATGATTTTCATAGTAGCCAAGGCATTACTGCCAATACCATCTTAGTGGACAGAGTCCCTTTCAAAATCGAGTTCACTCCTCATTCCAGTCCTGTAACAATGAACCAGATTAACTTGCCATTCCAGCCATGTCTATCTCATGAGATATAAATATTTACCCAATTCATTGGAGGGAGGTATAGGTCCCACCCATCTCATAATGAAATCATTCTTATGTGTGCCACAACATTAACATAAATCATTCATCATAACCCAAAGAATAAAATGGGTTTCATAAACATCATCTCATCATAACATAATCCATATAAAACAAATGGATATCATTTTATAATACGAAAATTGAAACCATGTAAATCATAGAGACATTATACTTGAAACATACACATATGAAATAATTTCATCTTAGATGGAAAATGGTTTTGATACAACGCTTGGAATGAATTCTTGAGGAAAATATCCTTTCTTCTTCAAAATAATATTCTTTTCACAAAATGACATGAAATTTTAAATGAAAGGATTTTGTAGAAAATAATCCTGAAATCTTGTATAGGAAGCTTCATGGAAATAAGGCGTTATGAAACCCTAAGAATCCGTTCATGCCGTATAAGTTAAAAAACATTCTTCTTGTTCTTTTGCCGGAAAAGTCAAAAAGTACCTCGTAAAAGAAAGATTATTTACATACGATATAGTAAACGTAAAAATGGGTAAAAAAAATTTAAACATACATGAAAACATTTTTATAAAACTTGGACACGGATGACAAATATCCCCAGTAAATACTTACGTATAAGCAATCTCGGATAGAAAGAAATTCAGATTGCAACATTATCCCTTACATTATGTCTGATATGCTTCATATGTATCCTAACCTCCTGTATAATGATTTAAATAATGTCATTGATTTATTAAAGAATCATATTAATTGTTATTATATCATATATGGTTCACTTAGGTATTTATATTACCCGCTCATTTGTCAATTCCATGTTAAAGTAGCGTTTTGGGAAAAATCGTTTCATTTATCGTACGTGTTTGGACTTGTTGTTCTTGATATAATTATTAAATATATCATGATTTACTTACTTCCAAAATTTAAATCATGATTTATATATCATATATATTCAGCATATATATATAATATATAGATAAATGAAATGAAACACACTGATCATGGAGATGGTAGGCAGTACGTACGCTTGAACGTTGTTTTCCTTTCCTTATTTACTTGAAAGAAAGTAAGTAGAGGACATATATAAATATATACATAAATCCAGTAGCATTATAATTTCATATATTTCATTATTATTTCTTATATATACTTTATAATCATTTTTTAATGGTTAACATGGAGAATGAATCTCATCGCGTCGTGGAGACGGTAGTCCGTACGTACGCACGAGCGATGATATCATTCCCATAATTATTGAATTGAATATGAGTGGATGATACAATATATCATAATCAGTATGATGTTATAATAACTATTTATAGTTATTCTTTACACCATTATACCCATCCAGGTTAGGTGGTGTTGGAAAAACAGATTACACCACAGCGTTGAGATGGTATTCCGTACATACGCACGCGCGGTGATTTCATTTTCTGTAGGATGGATAGAAGGTAAAATGAGGTTGTTTCATATTTATAATAATATATCAGTATATTAGTGATACTATTGTTAGAAGAAGAAGTTGAAGAAGAAAGAATCTTGAAAGAATTGGTAGAAGAGATTACCTCTTCTTCGAAGCACCTCCTTTAAACTTCTTCTTAGGGCACTAGGGTTAGTCTTCTGAGAAGACCAGAACCTATATGATATAACTAGAGAGGTTTAGAAGATTAATTTTTAGGTTTTTTCAGAGCTTCATGGCTCAAAAGGGTTGGATGATAAGTGGGAAGGGGTTCCCTTTTTATAAGCGAGGAGAGGGGCACCTTTGGAAATCGTAAAAATATAAATTTATAATAAATCTAACCCCACTTGAAAAACTCAAAAAATGACTCATATTAGAATCTTAGATGATATAGGGTTTTTATCTCATCAACCAATAAAATTTAGACATGTAGAGAATTTATTTTAAACATTATCAACTTGATTTATCATTATTTAATCTATTAAATTTTATTTGTGGTAATAAGATTCTAAATTTTAAATTGTTATGAATAATTACTTATGCACTGTGAATTATCCATAATTAGATAATTTATGAAATTTTAGACTATATAAATTTCAATTTATAATTTTTAAATATTTTTTTGATTTTTAAACAATTTAATAATTTATTATTTTTATAAAATAACAATAGTGTTAATTTTGACATTATTCATTTATTTTGTTTTAAATAAACTCCACACAGAGGATATATTCGAACTAAAATATTTAATAGGTTCCTAAAATGTCATTTTAATCTAGAAAAGTAGTGGATCACTTTAAATAGTTCATATAATATTTATTTTACTATTTGTAAAACCATTTAGTTGATATTTATCTTAATAAAATAATTACTACAACATTTTTGTATAATTATTAAATATACTTATTTTTTGCATAAAAATTAAAAATAAAATACTAGGATGGATATAAATCTTATATATTTAATAATAATACATTTAGTTGGATTTATCTTCTAAAAACCCCAAATTTTAAAATGGTATATTTATTAAATTATGAAGGTGACAACTTTGACATCATATAAAATAAAATTATATAAGTGTCACAATCACTTTTATAAGACTCCAAATGGTCATATATTAGGTCATTGGATTCTTATGGTGTATATGTACTCTACCAATAAGTTTTGGTCATGTTTTTTATCCCTTTAATATGTATTACATTTTCAATAAAAACAATATTATTGATTTGTTTACTAAATAAATAATTTATGCATCATTAATGTATAAGCTAATAAGGTAATTAAATAACTCTTAAAAATTACAAATAAACTACCATGATAAAGAAAAAATTTTATACTTAAAATGAGTATTTATAACCTAATTTATATTCTTTATAACCTTATATTAAAAATACTTTAATTATTAAAGTTTGAGTGAGACATATTTCACTGTCCTTTAAATAAAATACACTAAAGGTCTTAATCACCTCCAAGTGGTTTCTAATGGATTTCATTTCGACCCAAATATTACTTATGACGAAATATAATAATCCAATCGTATTAAGACAAGTTTTAGGGTAATTTTATAATATTATAGTTACCCTTAATTACCTGATTTACCTTTTACTATGGTAAATAAAATTTACCGTAGTTACTATTCATAATGCCCAAAAATAAAAAGTAGTCTATTAATTTAATTTGGACCCACTGATTCCATATATGGAATTCATTTTTCCAAATTCAATACATGGAAGTTTCAGAAATTAAATTAAAATTAATCCCGTTGTCGAAAGAAAACGGGTTTTTGTTTAAAACATTGCAAAAGATGGAATTGATTTAACCTACGAATTCACTGTAAAATAAATGATAATGAGATACATTATATTAAATGGTACAAATATATTCTATATATAATTTAAAACCATTCAATATTATAATTTAAACACATAAATTATTACAATGAAAAATGTTTTTTTTAATTAAAATATAGCGTGTTTTTAATATTCATTAAAATATGACAGTTATCAGAATAATATGAAAAATTTATCCAAGGTAAAATTTTATATCATGATTCCAAATAATGATTTTATTTTGTAAAATTGAACTTATAAACTTGTAAAAAACTATATTTAATGTGGGTGCGCCATTAAAAGTCGACTAAACAGCATTTTTTAAAAAATACTTATTTTACCCAAAAAAATTATTTTATTCTCATACCATGTTCTAGAAAATGAGTAAGATGAATAATAATGTTATAAAATTCAAAAGGTAGTTCATACTATTCATAACGGCTATTTTGTGATAATATTATAACCATATATCTTTGTTTAGTGAAACCCGATATTGCCTACAACACATGCTATCGAGGAAGGTCGCGATTGCGTGTAACGTAAGCCAGGTCAGGGTTGCGTGTAGTGAAATCTCCCTTTGGTGTTGCATATAACATAATTCAAAACTTATTTCATTTATACATTAAACAAGATCTATACTTAATGTTGCGTAGAATAATTTCTACAAAATGAACTTGAAATTGTGTGTAACACGAGCCAAGAATAGTGTTGCGTATACTGCAAGCTAATACAGTGTCGTGTATAGCACAAGCTAATTTTGGTGAAGCGTAAAACAAAATACATCAACGAAATTAAAAAAATATTCTTCATAAAATCTTTGGGTGTTACATTCTACCCCCCTTAAAATGAATTTCACCCTCGAAATTCGTCGGGGTTATAAATGGTTTACTACTTGTAATATTCTTTAATAGAAACCCACATCGTAAAAAGGATTACCAAAAATTATCTTTAAAAACTAAAGTTGCAAACATAACGGTTACCCAAATTAACTAATCACTGGGTTTCCACATAGGAGAACATAGTTGAAAATATGGATATGGAAGATAAATCTAACCATCTAGTTCTGAAGGAGAGTGGTAGAGAACATGGATATGAAAAATCCAGCAATCACAAAGCCATAAATTTGTGATGATCTAAGGTACCATCTGATTCATCAGATATAAGGGAACTAGGACAAATTTTTTGGTTTTCAATATCATTTCCCTAATTTTGAAGAATTTTCGAATCAAAAGAAATACTTACTTGATTTTGATACAATTTCAACGTTGTTCATACCTTAAACAATTTCCACTTCATCTCTTAAAGAAATGAAGTTGAATTTGTCATTCGTGAAGTGTTAGCCGATCATGTGATAGAATGATGAGTCATTCCATCTGTTTCAAACCAATGGTTAGAAAAAGTTATCAAATATACATAAGTCCATCTATGGTGTGGTTAATCATATATGATTCCAAAAATGTACTTATAGTTCATCTATCATACCGCTTAATAAAATAAAACTAGTTTCTACTAACCAGGGACTTCCTGTAGGCCAGTGGTATGCGATAAAGGCCAATCACACTTCAGTTGTGGGTTCGATTCCCACAGCCTTGTCCGACGCGATGGGTTCTCCTTCGTCCTGCAGGTTGTCTTTTTTTTCTAAAACTATACTATCATAATATCAAAAATCTCTATCCTTAAAGGATACTATCTGATGTAAAACTTAATCCATTCCAACCTTTATGCTTTTCGAAAATACTTCTATCTAATCTTATAGTATAAAAAGAATTATTACTAAAAAGGTCATATAACAAGCACATGAATACCATCATTTATCCCTCATATATCACAAGATATATCTTTTTGATCGCATTCCAAACATGTGAATACTTTAATCTTGTATTCTCGGGAAAAATAAATTCCCATTGAACCTTACTGAAAACATGAATGCTATCAAAAGTTAACTCTTTCCACATACCAAAATCCCAAAATTTCGATATACACAAACTATGGTATCACTTTGTCCTTATATCAGTCATGAGCTCATAAATACTATCAAACATATTATTTTCTCCTTATGCATTCATTATGCGCATATCATCTACTTTCCAAAAATATTTTAGTCACTTTTCATGGTTACCAGTTCCATATTCTTATTGAAAACCACAATTGACCAATACATAGATATTCCAATATACCATAAAAGTACCTCAACAACATTATTCATTAATACAAATACATAAACACTTCAATCCATCCTCTTCAATGATTGTCATGGAATAATTCCATCCTTTATTTAGAAGTAACCTCTTAGGCCAGGGCATTGAGTTGGGTAATTCCCATGTTCTCCACAGATAAGACATTGAACTCCATAACAATTGGTCACTCTATGACCCTTCCCTCCACACAGATAACATCTTCCCCTCCACTTGATGTATTCATCAAGGTTCTTCTTCCCTTTATTTGAAATCTCAATCTTCATTTCTTTATGCTCCTCAACATGTGAACATGCAAAAAAGTCTATCTTCCTCTTATTTGATGAATTAGGAATACCACTAAATTTTACCTTATTAATCATATATCGCGATGACTGATACGGAATAATCACAATATCTTTCTCTCTAGGAATTATACAATTTCATTTCCCATAGTCACCAATTTGTCCATTGGATCCAATGTTAACCGAATTCCTTCTGGTTCCCTCCATTGACTAAAACACAAAAAGAATTTTGTGAGAGGAAAAAATCATACAAGAAAAATAACATAATCAAGGGGGAGTACCTTCGACATATAACATCTTAGATTTAATTCTAATATCGTTAACGTAATTCTAGGACTATAACCTATACTTATACTTAACCGTAGGGATATCCCTAGACATACTTTAGAAATGACTCTAGGGATCTCAGTAATGTTTTCGCATCCTAGTTTCCAAAGGTTGACTAAACCTTTACTATGATACCAACTGTAGAGACCCAAAGATTTACGTACATAGACATTACATTACTTTTGCAGAATACTTAATACATAACATGAACCAACACTCAAGGACTATAATAGTTTAGTGTCTTTGGAAACTCAAGACCTGATCTTCTAATCGTGGTGAAAGATCATCAACATCTCCTATAAAGATCTTCCCCTTTTTGTTTTCATACCTAAAACATTTCTTTAAATCCTGGGGGAAAGAAAACATAAAAAAATGGTGACCTCAAATTCTCATTAAGGGTAAGCATGGAGAAAATAAAACAAATCATATACATTTGAACTTAAAAACATGAACATAATGTTTAAACATCAAGATCTTGACCAATGACATAAATCAAGTCAGTACGTATGGAATATATCATAATGGGACATCGATCATGATAAAATAGCATTTGAATAAAACATGTAATTGTGGAATCCATTAAGAACATGTTATGATTTCCATAGTAGCCAAGGCATTGCTGCCAAGACCATCTTAGTGGAAAAAGTCCCTTTCTGAATCGAGTTCACTCCTCGTTCCAGTCCTGTAACACTGAGCCGGATTAACTTATCATTCCATACATGTCTATCTCACGAGATATAAATATTTACCCAATTCATTGTAAGGAGATATAGGTCCCACCCATCTCATAATGAAATCATTCTTACGTGTGCCACAACATAAACATAAATCATTCATCATAACCCAAATCATAAAATGGGTTTCATAAACATCATCCCATCATAACATAATCCATATAAAACAAATGGATATCATTTCATCATAAGAAAAGTGAAACCATCTAAATCATAGAGACATTATACTTGAAACATACACATATGAAATAACTTCATCTTAGATGGAAAATGGTTTTGTTAAAATGCTTGAAATGAATTCTTGAGGAAAATATCCTTTCTTCTTCAAAATCATTTTCTTTTCACAAAATGACATGCAATTTTAAATGAAAGGATTTTTTTTGAAAATAATCATGAAATCTTGTACAGGAAGATTCATGGAAATAAGTCATTATTAAACTTTAATAATCCGTTCATGCCATATAAGTTAAAAAAACATTCTTCTTGTACTTTTGCTGGAAAAGTCAAAAAGTACTTCGTAAAAGAATGATTATTTACATACCATGTAGTAAAATTATAAATGGGTAAAAAGGACATTAAACATCAATGAAATAATTTTTATAAAACTTGGACATGGATGATAAATATAACACCAGTAAATATTTACGTATAAGCAATCTCGAATAGAAAACAATTGAGATTGCAACATTATCCCTTACCTTATGTCTGATATGCTTTGTATGTATCAAAAACTCCTGTATAATGATTTAAATAATGTCATTGAGTTATTAGAGAACCATATTAATTGTTATTATATTGTATATGGTTTACTTACATATTTATATTACCCGCTCATTCGCCAATTCCATGTTAAAGTAGCGTTTTGGGTAAAATCGTTTCATTTATCGTACGTGTTTGGACTTGTTGTTCTTGATATTATTATTACATATATCATGATTTACTTCCAAAATGTAAAACATGATTTATATATCATATATATTCTGTATATATATATATAGCAGATAGATAAATAAAATGAATCACACCGTTCAGGAAGACGGTAGGTCATACGTACGCATGAACGCTGTTTTCCATTCCTCATTTACTTGAATAGAAGTAAATAGATGATATATATATATATATATATACATAAATCCGGTAGCTTTATAATGTAATATATTTCATTATTATTGCTTATATATACTTTATAATTATTCTTTAATGGTTAGCATGGAGAATGAATCTCATCACGCCGTGGAGACGGTAGTCCGTACGTACGCACGAGCAATGATATCATTCAGATAATTATTGAATTGAATTGGAGTGGATGATTAAATATATCAGAATCAGTATGATGTTATAAGAACTATGTATAGTTATTCTTTACACCATTATACCCATCCATGTTAGGTGGTGTTGGAAAAACATATTACACCACGGCAATGAGACAGTATTCCATACGTACGCATGCGCGGTGATTTCATTTTCCATAGGATGGATAAAAGGTGAAATACGGTTTTTTAATATTTAGATTAACATATCAGTATATTAGTGATACTGATGTTATTACTTTATATTGAAACAACTAAAGAAAAATAAGTGGAAGAAGAAAGAATCTTGAAAGAATTGGTAGAAGAGATTACCTCTTCTTCGACGCACCTCCTTTAAACATCTTCTTAGGGCACTAGGGTTGGTATTCTGAGAAGACCAGAACATATATGATATAACTAGAGAGGTTTAGAAGAGGAATTGGTAGGGTTTGGCTGATATTCAAGGTTCAACAGGTTGTGAAGAGAAGTGGGAAGGGGTTCCATTTTTATAAGGGAGGAGAGGGGCACCTTTGGAAATCATGGAAATATTAATTTATAATAAATCTAACCCCACTTAAAAACCACCAAAAATGACTCATATTAGAATATTAGGTGATATAGGGTTGTAATATCATCAACCAATAAAATTTAGTCCAGTAGGGAATTTATTTTAAACATTATCAACTTGATTTATCCTTATTTAATCTATTAAATTTTATTTGTGGTAATAAGATTCTAAATTTTAAATTGTTATAAATAATTACTTATGTGATGTAAATTATCCATAATTAGATAATATATGAGATTTTAGACTATATAAATTTCAATTTATAATTTTTAAATATTTTTGTGATTTTTAAACAATTTAATAATATGTTATTTTTATAAAATAACAATAGTGTCAATTTTGAAACTATTCATTTATTTGAATTTAAATAAAATCCACAGAGAAGATATATTCGAAATAAAATATTTAATAAGTTCCTAACATGTCATGGTAATCTAGAAATTTAGTGTAGAACATTAAATATTTCATATAATATTTATTTTACAATTTTTAGACCCATCAATTTGATATTTATCTTAATATAATAATTACTACAACATAATTGTATAATTATTAAATATACTTATTTGTTGAATAAAAATTACAAATAAAATACTATGATGAAGATAAATCTTATATAGTTAATAATAATACATTTAGTCATATTTATCTTCTAAAAACCCAAATGTTAAAATCTTATATTTATTAAATTATGAAGGTGACAACTTTGACATCATATAAAATAAAATAATATAAGTGTCATAATCACTTTTATAAGACTCCAAACGGTCATATATTCAGTTATTGGATGGTTATGGTGTATATTTACACTAAAAATAAGTTTTGGTCAGGTTTGGGATCCCTTTAATATGTATTACTATTTCAATAAAAACAGTATTATTGATTTGTTTACTAAATAAATAATTTCTGCATCATTAATGTATAAGAAAATAAGGTAATTAAATAACTCTTAAAAATTACAAATAAATTACCATGATAAAGAAAATAACTTTAGATTTCAAATGAGTATTTATAACCTAATTTATATTCTTTATAACCTTATATTAAAAATACTTTAATTATTAAATTTTGAGTGAGACATATTTCACTTTCCTTTAAATAAAATAAACTAAAGGTCTTAATCACCTCCATGTGGGTTATAATGGATTCCATTTCGACCCAAATATTACTTTGGACGAAATATAATCATCCAATTGTATTAATAAAAGTGTTAGGGTAATTTTATAATATTATATTTACCCTAAATTACCCAATTTACCTTTTATTATGGTAAATAAAATTTACCGTAGTTACTATTCATAGTGCCCAAAAATAAAAGGTAGTATATTTATATAATTTTAACCCAATGATTCCAAATATGGAATCCATTTTTCCAAATTCAATACACAGAATTTGTAGAAATTAAATTAAAATTAATCCCGTTGTCGAACGAAAATGGGTTTTTGTTTAAAACATTGCAAAAGATTGAATTGATTTAACCTATGAATTCAATGTAAAATAAATGATAATGACATATATTATATTAAATGGTAAAACTATATTATATATATACTTTAAAACCATTAAATATTAAAATTTAACCACATAAATTATTACGATGAATAAATTTGTTTTTAATTAAAATATAGCATGTTTTTACTATTCCTTAATATATGAAAGTTATCAGAATAATATGAAAACTTTTTCCAAGAGAAAATTTTATATCATGATTCCAAAGAATAATTTTATTTTGTAAAATTGAACTTATAAACATGTCAAAATCTAGATTTAATGTGGGTGCACCATCAAAAGGCGGCAAAACTGCATTTTTTGAAAAATACTTTTTTACCCAAAAAATTATTTTATTCCCATACCATGTTTTAGAAAATGAGTAAGATGAATAATAATGTTATAAAATTCAAAATTTTGTTAATACTATTCATAACGGCTAGTTCATGATAATATTATAACCATATATCGTTGTTTAGTGAAACCCGGTATTGCGTATAGCACACGCTATTGAGGAAGGTCGTGATTGCATGTAATGCATGCCATGTCATGGTTGCGTGTAGTGAAATCTCCCTTTGATGTTGTGTATAACATAATTCAAAACATATTTCATTTATACATTAAACAAGATCTATAATTAATGTTGCGTAGAATAATTTCTACAAAATGAACTTGAAATTGTGTGTAACAAGTGCCAAGAATAGTGTTGTATATATTGAAAGCTAATACGGTGTCACGTATATCACAAGCTAATTTTGGTGTAGCATACAACACAAGACATCAACGAAATTAAAAGAATACTCTTCATAAAATCTCGAAGTGTTACAAGAAACATATTCTCAATTTCAGTATTAGACACTATGGGTATTTATTTCATGTTTTAAAATAACTTTTTCTCTTTTATAAGGACAACTTAGGTTTTGGTATGGTGCATCTTAAAAATGGATTGTATATACTTACTCTTGAAGATGCTATTTTTGAAATCACTAGAAAATCTTGTTAGAATGAACTGTATCCTGCACACTTATGGAACATCAAGATTGGTCATGTAAATGAAAAGTGATTAATAAGAATATATTAAGTAAGGTATTTATACTCAATTGAGTTACACCCCTTGAATATATGACCTGATGTTTTACAAGTTAAAATGGGAAAATCACATTTTAGTGGGAAAGAAGGAATATCCACACACACACTATAGTTGATTTATACTGATATACGAGGTCAATTTCTAGTATAGTCAAGGGGCGAGTTCTCTTACTTCATTACTTTTATCGATGGTATTATTAGGATTGGTTATGTATATATAATGAGGTATAACCCATAATCCTTTTAGATGTTTATATAATAAAAAGATAATGTAAATAATAATCTTGTTAAAATGATTAATAATATCTAATTACATTGTGGGGGTAATAACTAAACCAAACATTAAAATATCACTTGAAGGACTGTGAGATTGTCTCCCAACTCACCCCTCCTTATACACCATAGTGAAATATTGTTAGTGAAAGGATTAATTATGAATTTATTGATATGATGAGATCAATAATGAGTTATGAGACTCTACCGTTACTCTTTTGGGGATATTCACTATAGACTACAGTATAGACACTCAATAGAACGCCGACTAAATCAGTATCTAGTATTCAATTCGATTTATGGTATGGATAGAAACTCTCTCTACCATATTTAAATGTATGGGGATGTGTAATATTTTTCAAGACCATATCTAGTGACAAACATACATTTTGAAGTAAAACGTGCATATTTATAGGTTATCCTAAGGAAAATAATGGTTATTACCTATATAAACCATCATATTGAAAATTGATTTTGGTAATACATGTCATATTTCATGAAAGGGGACACATTTCAAATTTAAATAGTTGGATAAATACTGACATTGATAAAATTAATGCTTTAGATGCATAAGAGTTTATATGAGAAAAATTTACACAAGATCTAGTGGGAGAAAAAGATGGTCATGAGACACAAGTATTGTGTACATCTCACATTATGGTTGGAGAACCATAAAGTTATTCTTATCTTATCACTATTTTAGGTGAAGCATTATTCCATGAGGATAACTAACCATCAACATACAATCAAGCATTAGATGTAAAGGATATTTCTAAAGGGAAATAAGCCATGATTTTTTAGATGGATTCTATATACCAAAATCTAGTTTGGGTTTTAAAATATACTCCAACTGGTGTAAAAACCTTTAGGTGTAAATTGGTACATAAGAAAAATATTGACATGGATGTCAATGTCAGAAACTATAAAGCACGATTGGATAAAATGGCTTTAGACAACGAAAAATAATTGACTATAATTAAATCATCACACCAGTCATAATGCAAAAATATTTCAAAATATTACATGAAATATAAATTTTCCATGATGATAAAATTTATAAAATTTGCGCAAAAATGGATTTTCTAAGTTTTATGTTGGTTAAATATGTCTATATTACTCAACTCTTGGGGTGTATCAAATCAATTAATGATGATAAATTATGTATGTTGCAGAGATCCATTTGTGGATTTAACTAGACATCATGATCATTGAATGTTTATATTGGTGAGGCCCTAAGTGAGTTTGGTTTCATTAAGTGTTAAAGTGAACCATGTATCTATATACTGGTTATAGGAAATTCCATCATTTTACTAGTATTATATATTGATCGCATACTAATAATTAGAAGAAAAAAAGCATTATCCTTACAATCTGTAATGAATTGTTCAAATGATTTCTTCTCTATAAAAGCATTAGGAAAATAATTGTGTTTTATATGGATCAATATCTATTGAGATAGATATATAAGGCTACTTGGGATGATTCTAAGTTCTTATATTGACAAGGTACTTATATTTTATAATATATAACAACACAAGAGAGTATTTTTTCTAATGTCACATTGAATTAATCTCTCTGATAAAATGTGTCCTCAAATAAAAAAATGATAGGATGTGTATAATCTATTATGCACTGGTTGTGGGATCAATCATGTATGTCATGATATACACTAGGTTTAATATATCCTATGACTTAATCATGGTGGGAATATATTAATAGATTCCTATAAAGTTGTATTAGGTAGATGTAAAAAATTTCCTGAAATACTTGGGGTGTGGAAAGCATATATTCCTAATATATAAATAAGAAAAGGAGCTAGTAGTGTGGGCATACAAAAATTATAGCTTCTAAATATATCATGATGATCAAAATGAATATTTAGGCTATGTATTTTTCATGAATGGTAGTGTAGTGAGATGTATAAGCTTATAGAAGTCATTGTTTTTCGATTCTATAGTAGAATTCGAGATTTTAGTAACATCTAATGTAGCTATGAAATTATTATAGATACTCAGATATATCTTTTGTATTGGGTTTTTACAAATTATTTCATACCCTAGTAATTTGTTTTGTGACAATATGGTTTCATTAGTACTTTCCAAGTAATTCAGTTCACACGAGAGGAAAAATCCTATACTTTAGAGTTTTTTCCCTTAACGGATTTTGATCAAATTGGAAAAATCACAATTAGAAAATTATCCACTGTTTACAATTTCATAAATCTCCGTATTAAATATATATCTCAATATAATATTGATTTTCATGTGTGATCTAGCGGGATGAGAGTTATTTGAAATTATCTCTAGTGAATTTGTGAATGTTGTGAATGGTTTCCCAGACAAAACTCGTATATGTACTTTGATTACCATTACATGTATATGGTATTATATATTCTTTAATTTTCTCTTATCATGACAGTGAAATTACATTTTTATGTACTATTCAGTGGGTATTGTTCTTAAATTACGTATCGTATAAAAAGGTTATAGTAGTTCCCAACTATAATGAGAACCTCCAGATACTAAGATTGTAATTTAAATTATATTTTATATGGTCCAGATACATCATTTTGACAATACACATATGATTTGTGAAAATATGGTGATAGGGTCTCATAATCATTGAGACTTCATCTCGTGAAGTTTTCTCTTGGACATCTTGAGTGTATTGTTGAGTCAATAAGGTTTTCCTTATGACTTTTTCATTCCTTCTTGTTTTGAAAATCACAAACACCTTTCTTAAGGAAAAATGCTTTCTTAAGGAAAAATGCTTTCTTAAGGAAAAATGCTTTCTTAAGGAAAAATGCTTTCTTAAGGAAAATTTCTTTTATAAAGATAAAATGATTTTATAAGGAAATTTATCTTTATTAAATTTTCATCTATATTTTTCTTAAGTATGAGATTTGGATTCATTTCTATTTTCTCAGAATTGCCTGAAACTTTGATATGAAGTATTCTGCTTTAAGATCCGGATTCTGGATAAAAACTGTGATAAAGTTTCACTCCGATATCCAGAATGAGTACTGTGATAAAGTTCTATTCCGAATTCTGGATACGGTTTTAATCCAGATTCAGGATACGAATTCTTATGAAGTTCGATGACGAATTCTCATTACGAATTCTGATGTTGAATTATCATTATTAATTTTGATGAGGAATTCTCATTACGAATTCTGATGAGGAATTCTCATTACGAATTCTGATGATGAATTCTCACTACGAATTCTGATGAGGAATTCTCATTACGAATTCTGATGAGGAATTCTCATTACGAATTCTGATGAGGAATTCTCATTACGAATTCTGATGAGGAATTCTCATTACGAATTCTGATGATGAATTCTCATTACGAATTCTGATGACGAATTCTCATTACGAATTCTGATGAAGAACTCTCATTCCAAATTCTCTTATTAAACAGAATCTGATTATCTTTGTTTTATACACTCTGAATTAATTCAGACTCCAAAAAATATTTTGGTTAGACTCCGAACTTTTATTCTGCTTACATTTCTATAATTTGTCTTATCTTTATTATTTCCATTTCACTCTGAATCTTCACTCCGAAGCTTTCATTCCGAACTTTTGAGTTAGAATTAAAACGATGTCGTACATTCTGTTACACATGTTTTGTTATAAAACAATGTCGTCTATTTTGTTATAAACTAACCATTGTCTAAGTGACACGTGTACAGGTCCCTCCAATCTTTAAGGAAAATATGACCGTTGGAGATGGATCCAACCTTACCTATAAATAGGAGCTCATTTGAAAGAGCTCGATGCTGAAAGGCTGACTGATCTTCGACTCATGTGATTACATACTTGAAGTGATTTCTAGAGAGAGAGTCTCTTATTAACTCTCAAAGCTTTGTGCGACTCCGAATTTTGGTGATTACATTCGAGGACTTCCGGGGATAGGAAGACAGAGGTGCCGACTACCTTGAAGTTCGAGGGCTTCCTTGGTAAGGAAGACAGAGGTTGCCAACTACCTTGAAGTTGAGGGCTTGTGGGGATAGCAAGACAGAAACACTCCGATATTCGTATCGAGGGCTTACCCTGGTGTGGGTAAGACAGACTTGCTTGAAAGTATAAATCAAGGGACCTTTATCCAAGGTTGTTGGATACCCTTCTCTTTGGGTTAAAAGACTATTATCTTGTTACTTGTAGTTTAACTACTTGTTTAATTTCCACTGCATTTTGTATTATAAGGAAAGTATAACTTTATTATACTTCCTTACTTTTACTCTGTTTCATTTAGATTCTATACGCTTTAAGGTAGAATCTCATATTGTAACTTTTGTTAAGTTTCAATTTCCAGTACCATATTTCCGGAACCCACGTTCAGAATCTCTTTCCAAGTTTTCATTCGGTATTAGAGGTGTTGTGAATTTGCTTAGTTTAACTTTGTTAAATGTAGCCCTTTCCTTTGCTTAAGGAGAACATAGTCATTTGTAACTAACTTTAAAGGTTCCAAAGGAATTTTTAAAAGTATACAATTCACCCCTCCTCTTGTATATTGAGCATCTACATCACTATTTCGATCCTACAATTGGTATCAGAGGAGGTATCTGAAATACTTATACTTACGAATAAGTTTTTCTTGCTAACTTTGTCATTCCGAACATTGTTATTACAAATTTCTTTCTACTAACAAGTTTGTGTGCCAAAGGTTGTTCAAGTATGGCAGTAATTAATGTTGGTTCGATTGATAATCTAAATCCTACAAGACCACCTATATTTTATGGTAATGATTATGAGTACTGGAGAGATCGAATGAAGACTTTTTTTATCAACACTGGAGTGGACAATTTTGTAATGCTTACTGGTGATTATAAAATTCCTGACAAGGAAGTTAGAACTTTCATTAACCAAGAAAAGCAAGAATATCAACTTAACTATAAGGTACGCAATACTCTACTATGTTCAATGACTAGAAATAAATATAGCCAAAGTTCTTCTTGTGAAGCAACTAACTGTATCTGGAAGAAGTTAGAGGTTACACACATTGGGAATTCTAAAGTGATTGAGACTAGAAGAGCTATGCTTAGAGCTGAATATCATGGTTTCAACTTTCCTTATGGAGAACCAATATGTAAAGTTCAACAGATATTTATGACTATCGTAAACAGCCTACAGTCTATGGGAGAGAAAGGTTTAGATGATGAATCTCTTGTGGATAAAATAATTGATATTATGCCCAATGAGTGGGAATCCAAAAGAACAGCTATAGATGAAAACAGGAAGGTCACTTAGATCTCTCTTGATGAGCTTTTTGGAACTCTTCTACAACATGAAACCAGAATGAAGAGAGATGCAGACAAAATCAAGAAGAAGAATGGAAATGGTACTGTTTCTTTTACTACAACTTAAAATTAGATGAAAGCTAAGACTCCGGAGAGAGTAACCAGATCCAAGTCTAAGAAAGTTATTTTCCAATCCGAATCTAGTGAGAGTGAAGTCTCAGAAAATGAATTAGCCAATCTTGCTTGAAGGATGAACAAGATAGCTAGCCAGAGAAATTATCAATCCAAGTATAAGAAAAAGGAAAGAAAAGACAAGAAAGATGGATAAGTTACTTGTTATGAATGCAAAAGAGCTGGACATATTAGACCATACTGCCCTATGCTCAAAAAGAAAGAAAGGAAAGAAATACATTCAGACAGGAAAAGAAATAAATATTATAAAGCTAAAGATAGAATGTTTTGAAAGCTAATGACACCTGGAGTGCAAGTGGTGGTGACTTTTCAGATGAATCTTTTGATTATGAATCTTCAGGACAGAAGAATCTTGGTCTTATAGCCAGATTCCCTATTGATAATCATTGTTTTATGAATAAGGTATGAAATACTGAATCATTGACCAATGTTTCTTTAAACACTAATGATAGTATGTATTATAACTCTTCTGATGAAGAATCATCTTCTGATGAGGAAAATACTTTACCTACTTATGAAGAAGTCTCTAGGTTTGCTGAACTTCTTGAAATTGAGAATTCCAAACTCAATAAAAAACATGATAAGGAAAACTCTAGGAATTCTATTCTAATAAAAGAGATATCATATCTTTCTAAAGATCTTGATAAAAAAAATGCTGATTTTGAAAATATTTCAAAGAATCTTGAGGAAGTAAGTTTTGAGAAGAACAAACTTTCTAAAGAATTAGAAAAAGTAATTTCTAATAAAAATATTTTTGAGCCTAGCTCTAGTTCAAAAACTAATGATTTTGAGGATAAAAACTTGGTTGTAAAACTCAAGTCCAAAATTTTTTCCTTAAATAAGTGTTTATCAAAATTTACCCATGGTAATGAAAATTTTGATAAAATGTATTCTCAAATACGACCTTTAAGAAATAAATCCGGATTTGGTTATACCCATGCAAAACCAATTTTCAGTAACAATTATTTTGTTCCTCAAAGTTCCCCATTTTGTACCAAGTGTCAATGTGGTGGTCACTGGGAAAAGAATTGTTCCTTAAACAAAACCCAATATTTAGGATTTCACAAAGCTTACTTCTCTAAGAAGATGTCGGTTCCTAAAATTTTATTATCTGGAAATCTCGGATCCAAACAAGTTCGGATTCCGAAAGTCTAATTTTTCTTCTTGATTTCAGGAAAATAAAGAGAGTACCAGCAACAATACATGGTACATGGATAGTGGATGTTCCCGGCACATGACTGGTAACAAAAGCTATTTTGAAAAGATTATCAAAACGAAAGGAGGAAAGGTAAATTTCAGAGATAATGCTAAGGGAGAGATTGTTGGTATTGGTAATATTGTTCTTCTTGGTAAAACCTTGATTTCAAATGTTCTTTTTGTTAAAGGACTTAAGCACAACCTCGTTAGCATAAGTCAGTTATGTGATGAAGGTTACCTTGTGAATTTTAGGAATGATAAGTGCTTAGTTCACAATTCCAAGGAAGAGTTTATTCTCTCAGCCAATAGGCAAGAGAATTTTTACACCTTAAACTTAGAAGACCTCAGAAGCCAAGATTTACCTTGTCTAAGTGCAATGGAAGATCACTCCTGGTTATGGCATAGAAGACTAGGTCACTGTAACCTTAGGAACCTATATAAACTCTCTAAGAAGAAACTAGTTAAGGATCTACCGGAGCTTAAATTTGATTCTTCTAAAGTTTGTGATCCTTGTAAATATGGAAAGCAACATAAATCTAGTTTTAAATAAATTGGTGAAGTCTCAACAACAAATGCATTACAGTTAGTGCACATGGATCTTTTTGGTCCTACACAAACTGGAAGTATTGGAGGCAAATACTATGTGTTTGTTCTAGTTGATGATTACACTAGATTTATTTGGGTTTATTTTCTAGCAAATAAATATGAAGCTTTTTCCTATTTCAAAAGATTAATAGCTCAAGTTAAAAATGAGAAAACCCTTCCATTGAAAACTATTCATAGTGATCATGGAGGAGAATTTCAAAATTCTGATTTTGAATCTTTTTGTAGTAAAAAATGTATTACTCACAATTTTTGAGCACCTAGAAGTCCTCAACAGAATGGTGTAGTTGAAATAAGAAATAGAATTCTTCAAGAGATAACTAGAACCATGTTGAGTGAATATTCTATTGCTAGACATTTCTGGGATGAAGCTGTAAGTACTGCTTGTTATACTATAGATCGAGTTTTAATTAGACCTTTTCTTAATAAAAATCCTTATGAGTTATGGAATGGTAGAAGACCAAGACTATCTTACTTCAAGGTTTTTGGTTGCAAGGTATTTATTCTAAATAATAAAGATAACTTACATAAATTCGCACCAAAATCTGATGAAGGGATTTTCATAGGTTATTCAACAACCTCTAAGGCTTATAGAGTTTTTAATAAAAACACTTGTACTGTTGAAGAAACAGTACATGTAAAATTTGATGAGTCAGATCCTTTTGTTTTTAAACCATCTCTACCTACATCCTCGGATGTGTTTTCAAAAACTGATTGTCAACCTTTGATAGAAGAACCTTCTGATGAGGATAATGTTCTAGAGGATAATCCTGAAACATTTACCCCAGAAGACTTTCTACCCTATGTTGATGAACAGGTTTTACAAAACCCAAATCCGGTGTTTCTTAAGAATCATCCCAGTGATAGTATCTTTGGTGATGTAAATCAACCTATAAGGAATAGAAGTTCCTTAAGAAATGAAGTAGAACATCTAGCATTTCTTTCCCAATTAGAACCTAAAAGCACTAATGAAGCTTTAGGTGATGAAGATTAGATTAAAGCCATGCAAGATGAACTAAATGAATTCGAAAGGAATAAAGTCTGGACCTTGGTTGAAAGACCTAAGGAAACTTCTATTATTGGAGTAAAATGGGGTTTTAGAAATAAATGCGATGAAAATGGAGTCATAGTAAGAAATAAAGCTAGAATTTTTACTAAAGGATATAATCAGCAAGAAGGAATAGACTATGAAGAAACCTATGCTCCTGTAGCTAGACTTGAATCTATCCGTATTCTACTTGCCTTTGCAGCATTCATTAATTTCAAACTTTTCCAAATGGATGTGAAATGTGCTTTTCGTAACGGTTATGTTCAAGAGGAAGTCTTTGTTGAACAACCTCCTGGTTTTGAAGATACAAAACATCCTGATCATGTTTTTAGACTTACCAAAGCTTTATATGGTCTTAAACAAGCCCCATAAGCATGGTATGATAGACTTACTGGATTTTTGCTTCAAAATAACTATGTTAAGGGAAATGCAGATCCAATCCTTTTTATAAAGAAAGATAAGAAAAATGTTTTGATTGTTCAAATTTATGTTGATGACATCATATTTGGTTCAACTCAGCAATCTTTGACCGACTCTTTCGCAAGTCTAATGAAATCTGAGTTTGAAATGAGTATGATGGGTGAGTTAACTTTTTTTCCTTGGTTTTCAAATTTCTCAAAAACCAGAAGGAACCTACATATCTCAACATAAGTATATTAAATAACTTCTTAAAAAGTATGGTTATGACAACACTAAGAGTATAAGTACTCCCATTGGTACCTCAAATTCTTTAGATCTTGATGAAGCTGGGAAACCAGTAGATCAAACATCTTTTAGAGGTATGATAGGAAGTTTACTTTACTTAACAGCTAGTTGACCAGACTTAATGTTTTCAGTATGCTTATGTGCAAGATATCAATCCAATCCTAAGGAATCTCACCTAAAGGCAGTAAAAATAATTTTTCGCTACCTTTAGGGAACCATGGATTTAGGATTATTTTATACTTCTGGAAATGATTTTATCCTTAAAAGCTTTTCTGATGCTGACTTTGGTGGATGTAGAATGGATAGAAAAAGTACATCCAGAACTTGTCATTTCTTAGGAGATTCGCTAGTTTCTTGGTCCTACAAGAAGAAACATTCTGTAGCACTATCCACTACTAAAGTTGAATATGTTGCAGCTGGAAGTTGTTGTGCTCAAGTGTTGTGGATGCAACACACACTCACAGACAATGGCTTGAGTTTTACCAAAACTCAAATTTTGTGTGATAACACAAGTGCCATTGCCCTTAGTAAGAACCCTGCACATCACTCTCGTGCAAAACACATAGATATTAGGCATCACTTTCTTAGGGATCACACACTAAAAGGAGATATTATTCTTCAGTTTATTGGAACGCAAGATCAACTTGCTGATATTTTCACAAAATCTTTGCCTTCTAATATATTTGAATACATTAAACAGAAGTTAGGGATGATAACCATTAGGTAATATTTCTTAATTAACATTCTATTGAAAAAGTCTTATTACAGCAATAAACTCCTTTTCATAGGGGGAGTACATTTGTTTGATATAATAACAAAGTTTTTCAAAGTTTGTTTTCAAACTTTTCGGAACAAAGATTTCCAGAATGGAATATCCAGAACTAAAATTTTCCAGAAAGGACATTTTCATACAGAACACTTCTGGAATAGAAGTATTCGTATTGAAAACATCTGGAATGGAAAATTTCGTACTAGTATTTTCATAACGAGATTTTTGTACCGAATCTTCCTTACTAAATTTTTTTTCCCGTACTAAGTTTATTTTCCGTAGAAAATTTTTTGCGAACTCTGTCTTCTCATAATAAGGTTTTTTTCCGTAGTCATTTTTATATTACCCATTATGAATAATTCTCCTAAGCCAATCCGAAAGGTATGATTACCTTACTCAAGTTTTCGTAGTCATATTTTACTTGCTGGCATTTTCTTATATTATATTTTCAGATTATAGTTTTCTTAATTCCTTGTTTTAATAAAAACCTCAAAAAGATCGGATTCAAGTTTTCAACCGTCAGATCTGATCTCAGCTTATCCCAACCGTTAGATCAGCCGTGGAAGTTGAACTGTCATCTCATTGCCTATATAAAGGGGACCCAAATACTCGTCCCACATCGATTTCAAGCTCTTGCGTCTCGAATCTCTGCCTCTCTGATTTAAGGCCGTTCCAAACTTCAGATTTCTCCGTTCCGAACTTCTCAGAGGACTTCAGATCCGAATGTCTTCGGAGTTAGCGTCTCAAGAAATGTCATCCACCAAGCCTATTTCACAATGGTTAGTTTACAGATAAAGGTTAGTCCATCCGGATTTCTTCAACAACTATGATTATCTTATTTCAAAGAACATTAAGTTGAATGGCTGGGAAGATATTGCTGTATCCAAACCGGGGAATCACGATGATGTTTTTTCGGAGTTGCTTGTTGAGTTCTATGAAACAGTTTCCTTCTTTCAGGAAGATAATAGGGAGAAATTTTATTTTAAGTCTTATGGTAAGACTTACAAACTTTCTTATACCAAGGCAGAAAGCTTGATAGGGCTATCCTATGAAGGAGAAGGCGAGTTTATATCTCACGTTTTTCCGGATTCTAAGGGTCGCTTTGACAAAGAAAAATCCTTGAAAACTCTCAGAATCTCAGATGACAATGCTCTGAAGATTGCCAGTTTGCCTACAAATTTCCGGATTCTAGAGTTGTGGGTACAAGGTCTTATCGTACCGAGGAAACGTGATAAAGACAACTTGAAGAAGAGTGAGATCTACATCTTAGATTTCCTGATAAATCTAAGGAAGTTTAACTTAATAAGGCACATTCTTATAACCATTGAGAATCTTAAGAAAGGAAATCTCAGAGCCTAGATCGTAATGTACCCAGAAATTTTATCGAGGTTGATAGTTAGGTGCCTTGAGTCCTTCAAGGAATCTTGCAGATCTAAGCCAAGGGTTTGGAAAATTTTGTTGGTCAGTGATGATACCCTTAAGAGGATGGATGTGGCTTTCAACAAGGAGACTGGTGAGTTCTCCGATCTGCCTAATCAAGAAGAAGCGGCTCTGAAGGCTGCTGAACTGGAATCATCTAAGCCAGTAAAGAAAAGAAAGTTGAAGGAAGTTGCAACTGAAGTTGAGGATCCAAAATCTATGGAAGCTCAAACCGCACCTCCCAAACCAAAGAAGAAGAAGTATTTTCCTGATGAGGTTGTTGCGAAGTGGATAGTAGATAAAGAGAAAAGGAAATAAGGGGATCCGCAGTTCGGATTGGACCCTGCGTAAGCTAAGGCACTAAAGGAGAGAACTACTAATGAGCTTAAAAAACAAGTAAAGGAGAAGAAGCTCAAGAAGAAGATGTCAGAATCCGAGGCATTCCAAGAGTTGTTAAAGTTTAATGATATGGTATCTGGAAGCATTCCAGTTCAGAGATCTTTCTCCCTGGAATCTCTACCTGAGACTCCAGGAAGAGACCTTGATTTTCCGGAAGAGACTAGAGCTGAGCATGTTGAGAAACTCGAGCAGATTCAGCAAGTGGGAGAGGAAGAAGAAGTTGCTGAAGCAAGTGGTGAACCAAGAGAATTATTGAAAGAAGTAGATGAGTATAAGGGGTCGCCTTCGGAACATCTATTACTCCGAACTTCATAGGCTGAATCATCTAAGTTAGTAACTCCAGAGAAGGATAAGAATAAGGAAGATGTTCTTCAAAAAGTTGTTAATGATATTGTTCAAGTGTCTACTGGCGTGCAGAATATTCCTGATCAAGAATCAATTCTGAAAAAAGACAAGGGAAAGAAACTCCTTGTTGAGACTCCGAAATCAGTGGCTAGCAAGAAAAGAGAATATGGTGATTCATCTAAAAGGAATTTGGAGATTATTGAGGAAGAAAATTCTCCAAGCAATGTTTCAGATTTGGAATCATCCTCGGTAGGGCATGACTCTGTTGTCCAGTCGTTAAAGAAGTTGGTGGGATACATTCTGACCTTCTCAAGTATTGATTCAAGATGTCAGATGCTCCAACATGCTTTGAATCAGAAAACTGACTCCGTATCTATGGTTATGGACACGTGCGTTGAGATTGAGGCTCAGTTCAAAACCTTCTTTGTTGGCTACGAAGCTCATAGAAAATCTTGAAAGAAAATGACAAACTGGTCGAAGAATACTGTTGAAGAGATGAGGTTATTCGATGAGTTCTAAGACAATGTTAAAGATGCCTTTGAGACCGAGGACAAAAAGATAAATGAGTTAACTTCATCCTTTGAAGAAAAGCTGACAGATGAAAAGAACTTCCGGATTCAAGAAGTCAGGGATCTGAATGGGAAGTTGAATTCTGTTTCTTAGAACTAGAAATTTGAAATGGATCATCGGATTGAGTTTGAACAGAAGATGAAGGCTCAAGAAGAAAATATTGAAGCTCAATCCGCAAGAATAGTTGTCTTAGAGAAGCAAGATGAAGAAGATCATAAAGACCTGAAGAAGATCAAGAATATTCTTAAGGGGCTCATTTCGAAGGAAAAAGATCCGAAATAACCATATCCGATCTTTTTCTTGCAATATTTTTTTTGTTGCCGAGATTTCAAACGTAATGAAATTTGTGCTTCTCGTTTCTTTCATTGTTACTAATTTTTCAGGTACTTTGTTTTTTTTCCATTCCCTCAATTTCTTTTTTAAAATCACAAAGGGGAGAAGGAATAGATCCTTAAGAAAAAGAATAACTCCAACGAGAGTTTATCAAAGGGGGATAAGGAAAAGATCCCTAATGAAAAAGAACTCTAATAAGAGTTTTTTTAAGGGGGAGTTTTTCATTTAAGAAGACTTTCTTATTCATAATGAAATGCCACTCCAGAAATCCAGAATACGATCCTTAGAGTTTCAAAGCCTAAGGGGGAGTTAGTCGTATTCATCAATATCCTCAAATAAAAGGGTGATAAGCCTTAATGTTTTTCTTTCTTCTTAGAATTTCTTTTTCATAAGGATGTTTGTGCTTTCCAAAAAGGGGGAGATTGTTGAGTCAATAAGGTTTTTCTTATGACTTTTTCATTCCTTCTTGTTTTGAAAATCACAAACACCTTTCTTAAGGAAAAATTCTTTCTTAAGGAAAAATTATTTCTTAAGGAAAAATGATTTCTTAAGGAAAAATGCTTTCTTAAGGAAAAATGATTTCTTAAGGAAAATTGATTTTATAAAGAGAAAATGCTTTTATAAAGAAATTTATCTGTATTATATTTTCATCTAGATTTTTCTTAAGTATGAGATTCAGATTCATTTCTATTTTCTCGGAATTGCTTGAAACTTTGATATGAAGTATTCTATTTTAAGATCTGGATTCTGGATAAGAACTGTGATAAAGTTTCACTCTAAAATCCAGAATGAGAACTGTGATAAAGTTCTATTCCGAATTCCGGATATGGTTTTAATCCAGATTCAGGATACGAATTCTTATGAAGTTCGATGATGAATTCTCATTACGAATTCTGATGTTGAATTATCATTATGAATTATGATGAGGAATTCTCATTACGAATTGTGATGAGGAATTCTCATTACGAATTCTGATGATGAATTCTCATTACGAATTCTGATGAGGAATTCTCATTACGAATTCTGATGAGGAATTCTCATTACGAATTCTGATGATGAATTATCCTTACGAATTCTGATGAGGAATTCTCATTACGAATTCTGATGACGAATTCTCATTACGAATTCTGATGACGAAATCTCATTCCGAATTCTCTTATTAAACAGAATCTGATTATCTTTATTTTATACACTCTGAATTAATTCAGACTCTAAAAAATATTTTGGTTAGACTCCGAACTTTTATTCTGCTTACATTTCTATAATTTGTCTAATATTTATTCTTTCCATTTCACTCCGAATCTTCACTCCAAAGCTTTCATTCCGAACTTTTGAGTTAGAATTAAAACAATGTCTTACATTCTGTTACACTTGTTTTGTTATAAAACGATGTCGTCTATTTTGTTATAAAATAACCGTTGTCTAAGAGACACGTGTACAGGTCCCTCCGATCTTTAAGGAAAATATGACAGTTGGAGAAGGAGCCGACCTTACCTATAAATAGGAGCTCATTTGAAAGGGCTCGGTGCTGAAAGGTTGACTGATCTTCGACTCATGTGATTACATACTTGAAGTGATTTCTAGAAAGAGAGGCTCTTATTAACTCTCAAAGCTTTGTGCGACTCCGAATGTTGGTGATTACATTCGAGGACTTCCGGGGATAGGAAGACAGAGGTGCTGACAACCTTGAAGTTCGAGGGCTTCCTTGCTGAGGAAGACAGAGGTTGCCAACTACCTTGAAGTTGAGGGCTTGCGGGGATAGCAAGAGAGAAACACTCCGATCTTCGTATCGAGGGCTTACCCTGGTGTGGGTAAGACCGACTTTCTTGAAAGTATAAATCAAGGGACCTTTATCCAAGGTTGTTGGATACCCTTCTCTTTGGGTTAAAAGGCTATTGTCTTGTTACTTGTAGTTTAACTACTTGTTTAATTTACGCTGCATTTTGTATTATAAGGAAAGTATAACTTTATTATACTTCCTTACTTGTACTCTGTTTCCTTTAGATTCTATACGCTTTAAGGTAGAATCTCATATTGTAACTTTTATTAAGTTTCAATTTCCGATACCATATTTCCGGAACCCACGTTCGGAATCTCTTTCCAGGTTTTCATTCGGTATTAGAGGTGTTGTGAATTTTCTTAGTTTAACTTTGTTAAACGTAGCCCTTTCCTTTTCTTAAGGAGAACATAGTCATTTGTAACTAACATTAAAGGTTCCAAAGGAATTTTTAAAAGTATACAATTCACCCCCCCCCCTATTGTATATTGAGCATCTACATCACTATTTCGATCCTACATGTATGAGATCTTGATGACTGACCCAACAATAGGAATTCCATATGTTTCAAGTAGAATTAATTGTTAGTATCAATGATTTTGTTTATTTGTCTCTTAAATCCATGTCCATAGTAAAATAAGGTAATTATATTCAGTAAGGTCAATGATTAAATACAGATATGATGATGGATATATAGGTTATATATTTTTCTTTATGAGATATCATTTGATATGATGATTATATTACATAGGTTATGTTTATAAGAGAGGTTGTCGCTGTTATGACTGGACGTTTCTCTTTAGGGGCCAGTATGGGTTACTGGGCTCTGATATTGTTATATTAGTAGTACTCGCTATTATTGACAAACTTACTTATATGGTCACAGACAAAGTTCATTCAGATTCTTTAAAAATTCTTATGAATTGTTTTTAGGATATAGTGGGCCTAGGTTAGGGATGATATTTTTCTATGATTTAATTATAGTATTAACTAAATAAATTAACCATTATAAGAGTTTAGAATAATAGAAAGTGGATTTATTTTCCCAATTTATTCACTCGTGTTAATTGGATACAATAAATAATATTTTATAAATGAATGTTTTATTCCAGGTATGTATTTTTTAGAGAGATAGGTTGATATAATGGATTGTATTTTATCATGAAACATAGTTTAGATACTATAATTAAGTGATAAAATTTTTAATATTTTAAACATGTGTTAAATATTTAATAATCCATACATTTGGTTTAATTTATAAGGTTATATTTATTAATTTAAAAAGAATTCAATTTAAAATAAATAATACCTACCTATTTAAAAATAATTAATCCAATATCGATTACACTATTCAACCACATGAATTCTATCTCCTCCCAATCTTACTCATAAGTTTTTGGGAGAAAAAAGGGAGATATGATCACCTTTTTATGAGTTCCCATTTCAAATCAGAGAAAAGGGGATCCCATGATCATGTAGGACTTGAATAGTTCTTCATTTCTCCACACTAGAATATATCCCACAAATATCGGTGATAATATATCATCTAGGAAATTTTTGGATGATCTAGAGGGATTCAATGTTGGCTCTTTTGAGGTAGGGTCACTAAAAATTTTAGAACATGCTTGCATCAAAAAATAAAATAAGTTGATTGTTTGAGTTTATTTTACTATTGAATTCCTTCCACACTAGATCCTCATGATGTAATTGGGCATGGTTTATCATCATAAATGACATCATGACATCTAGTCAGTAATAAAATATTAATATACTATTACTGTACACTTCCACAGAATGTCGAGTACCAACACTCTAAGGGGGTGAGAATTTCTATATTTTTAAACTAATAAAGACAATATATATAATGATTTTGAATTAAAATATATTTATTATTAGCTGGTAACCCAAGTATGTTTATCTATTCATTTTTTATTAAATTTATATGTTTTGTTAGATTTTGTTCTGGAAATTTTAATTGTAGAGACTCTAAGGTGATCACCTCTAATTCACTATTATAATTACTCATCCCTCTTCTAATAAGAGGAAAATATAGTTTAATTGATATACAATGTTTGAAATTCATTGGCTAAGGAATAATGTAATTTTTTTAAAGGGACTTATAATCACATCACAACTCCCTAGGTTACACTACAACACCATATCTATAGTACTTGAAATGAATTGATTTTGAAAAAAAAAATATCATATCATAGTCTCAAAATTGTGTATAAATAAATGAAAATTCAATCAAAACTTTTGAAGTTAACTATGTAATGCAAATAAGCACTCGTGGTGTATCACCTCATGGCTATAACACACCCACATTTTTATTTATGTGGAATCGATTTTATTACACACAACACTAAAGTAAAATGAAAAATTATATATTTTATTAAGATGAAATATTATGATAAAACATAAATAATATAAAATTATAATAAATGAATGTGTAACCTCATTATGAAAATTACAAGAGGAATAAATATTAAAATAAATTAAAAGACTACAAAATTGAAATCATCATCCTCATGATTTTACTTAATGATCTTACCACCGTTTATAAATTTTTAAGAGACAAAATATTAGAAATATCATAGAATATTTTCCAAATAAAATAAATTAAAAGATTAATGAAATTAAAATAAGTATATAAGTCTATATATTTGATCAGATGTGGGTAATATGATCATTAAAAATATATATGAATGTTGGGAATATATATAACCAATAGGTATATTGAGAATATGATAATGTGAATAGAAAAAGTTTTTATGAATGAAAAATGTATAACAAAAAATTTATTCATTATTTATAATAAAAAAATTAACATATATTAATTATAATTAGATTATAAATAAGTAAAATATAGCCATTCATTACATAAATTTTTTTTTTCATCAATAAAACCAGTTTTTTATAATGTATTATATATTTTTATTTAAAAGTACATTATGAAATATTTATAGATATAATTTCATGAAATGGATATAATTATTGTGTTCAGGGTATCAAAATTAGGTAAGTGGGTAAATTTAATATCTATAGAAAAAATAAGTTATCAGGGGTGAATAGTGAATTACACAAGTGGATTTTAAAAATGATATAATACAGTATATAGTAAAAATAATATATAAAAATAATAAAAGACAAAGATAAATATTATAATTAAGTTAATATCAATATTCCTTGTCTTTTTCTCACTTATTTCAAACTATTCATGTAATAATGGACTTCCATAATGATTAAGTAATGAGAACTTGCAAAAATACCACTCAAACTCATCTATAAAAGGAACAATCCTATACCTTACCGAAAACAAATATCCCATTCAGTTTGAAATTTAATCTCTAATATAATTACATCTCTAATATTATGCTTCAATTTTGGTTTGTTTCTGATATCATGAAAGAAGTATAAATCCTTCATTATTGATGAATCCATTAAAAGCAGTGATTCCATCCAAAGAATTATCTACTTTTTTTCTATCTTTCTTCAATTATATTATAATATCCAATATTTCTAAATATAATTATCTATGAAAATTAGGTATTATTAATATCATCATGATCTTATAAAAAATTATATTATTGTAATATAACACTACACTCTTACTCATTCATTAGTGTAACATGTTCTTGTTTGGGTTGGTTCAATCACTCACATAGAGAGTGTTATTGGTAAATCTATTTTTTATAAATATTTTGATGTTCTTTTACATATGCATTCACTTCATATTAATGTTTTTTATATAATTTATGTGATTAATATTAATGTTTTGAAACATTTTATAGAGGATTGAATTGTATACAAAATAAGGAAAACATTGAAACAATTTGGAACAAAGCAGCAAGACACTATATTTTGAAGATGGAGGATACTAGAAATTATAGAGCTGAACTGGTACACATCATGTACTGAGAGTACACAATATGTAATATTAGTTCATGAAATGCTGACGACTACATAGAAAAAGTTATGATGACAGAACATGTTTTTAATTGCAAGTACATGTTGTTTAACTCCAGTACATGACCTAACCAGAGTCAAAATAGCGTATGGAGTTTCTGTGGATTTTATGTGATAGAGGAAAAAAATAATCTGAAGTACATGACATGTATTCCAGGTACACATCAGGATGACAGTGATGAATTAAAAAAATGACGCGGTCCATGGGTTTTGATGGGAAAATGCCTATAAAAGTCACCCTCATCCACCCTTCCAATGCATTCTGAAATACTCTAGATATGAGGGAGAAAGAGTGACCACCGAGAGGCTTCTGTATGGCTCCACCCATCTATAGATAGGTTTTTATTTTAGTTTTTTTTCTTTACTTTCATTGATTTAATTTATTGAATTATTTCTATTTTAATTCTAATTTCTCTCTTCATTAATTCTCGTTCTTATTCACTCTTTTCTAATCTCTCCGCTATGGGTATTGGTTTATTCATCGTCACCGACCACCTGACAATGATCGGATAAACCCTATAGTGGATAGAATTATTTGTTAAAGGGGTTGCATGCCATTATTAGATGATTTACCTTTTCTCATAAATATTATTTAATTCGACAGTATCATGTTTCACCATCACATATACATTATTCTTCACTGAATCATTAGTCATATGGTTTCAATAATGAATGAAACCCATCACGATCGAGATGATTTATTCATGACCACTGAATAAAATTACTCGTATGCATAATTCATTCTAAACAAAATACACATTACCTATTTTGGTTCATATGACCATGATGAATTGAGATTCTAGGGTAGTTTGATAGGGAATGAACATTTCTTATATTGATAAAACCGTTTAGTTACACGGCTGTATAATATGATTATTCTCTGAGTAAAGAGGAATTAATTAATTTAGCAAAGCTACTGATGGAAATTTATTCCCCTCTCTTCTCATTCTCTTTTGAAATTAATTTATTTTAACTGCACAATTAATTTAATAAAATCAACTGAAATTGTACAGACCCAAAATTTAATTAAGAGTTATCATTTCTACGTTTCTTACTCTCTGTGGGTATGACCCTGCACTTATGATATAATGAACCTTCCTAAATTATATGGTTTGGGAAATTATAAATTTATAATTTGACTCATGCATGGAGGAATTAATTATTTCTTTCAGGCACTTCAAATTTTTCCACCATTTCTAGGAAGTAGCGGAGAATTGCGGATGACTCAATACTAATTTCATAGGTTAAAGACTTTTCTTATCATGTTCTTATTTACTAATTTTAGTCTAGCTATTTATTTTTTTCCTTCAGTTTTTTTATTTTAAGTATTATGTTCCTGTTAGTTTTGGTTGTTTTTCATGATGAATTACATGTCGTGTCACCCATATTCCATTGCACCATCAAATGAAATTTAATAGTGGGAGTATCCAACTGCATGGGAATCACTAAATTCAAAAGGGTGGACACAACAGAATGATGGTAGGACTGATTGATATTCTACTGACTATGATGAATTACAACCCCCATAGTGAAATAACACCAACTATCATCTCAATATAGGATCTCCTAACTTTCAAGACAACCAAGGAATTTGTTGGGCCAAGAAGTACACTAATTTTTACTCCTACTTTCAATAAACTCAAGAGAAGTATCAAGAAGAAAGACTAACCAGATTTATCACCTAGAGTATTGATGTTATGTTCAATGGGATGGACCATAATGAGGCTAAACTCAGTGAGTACGGAGAATAGACTACTCACCCTGCCCAAATCGGTTCAAATTTTAATTGTCTCATTTCAGTATATTCTAATACAGATACATGTTGCTTTTAGATGATGTATGTATAGAGGAGGAGGAATTACATGCTATCGATACAAATCAACATCAATAACAAAATATTAAAGAATATCATTCCTTCCAACAAACCCAGGAGTAGAATTAATAAGATAAGCCTTTTTACATTGATCACATAGTTCATTAAAGTGTTGTACAAGTGAACGGATGATCTTGATGCCAAACTCAATGAATAGGGAGAATTGATACACACCTATCTCAAGTTAATTAAAATTTAAATTCCATTGTGAATAATCTCCCTTTAAATTCTAATATAGGTATTTATTGTTATGAAGATAATGATAAGGAATAGTAGGGTTAGGATTTTACAATTGTTGAAGAAAAAAATTGAAAAAATATGGAGGAGAATATCAAAGTGTAATTCTTGGATAAAGTTGAGATCTTTCAAAAAGATAAACCTTTATCTTTATAAGAAGTTTCAAAAACTAAGCTATACCTTATATGCATATACAGAGACCAAGATGAAAAAATAGAAATCATTTTGAAACTTCTCAAAGAAGTGTAATAATAGGTGGTAAATTAGGATGATCAGGAGGTTAAGGATATACATGCCAGTGACTTGATGGTGGAAGAAGAAATGGTAAAGGAAGAGAACATTAAGAAAACATGTGTCGACCTCACTAAAATTGTTGATAATGGAGAATAATGGGACTCCCTCCTACAATTTAAAGATAAAAAAGAGAACAAAAAAGGATATGACTGAACAATACATTCTAAAATGTGAACCATATGAAGAAAAGGAAGAATCTGTGGTGGAGCAGGTGAACTAAGAAATCTGGTCAGATTTCGATTTCCTATTTTTTTCATTACGCATATCCTCCAACTTCATCCCACCACAAGTCATGATGAACCAATACAAAATAAAAAATATACTACCCAAAATAAAAAATTATTCCATATGTGTGTAAATCTAAGATGGTTAGCTTTGTACCATGTTCTAATCAGCTAACAAAGGTAAAAGGTTGATGCAAACAACCATAAAAAAGGGCAGGTATTGGGAGGTAACCCAGATGTTAAAGATTGATTTCTAGGACTTATATTTATTTTAATTTATCATTATAAATAAATTCCCTATGGTTTTACTCTACACCTACGAGATACAAAAAGATTCAAATTTTCAATGGCATGTACTTTCACTATTTTTTTATATTTCAGGTCCCTATAAGGATGGAGAAAGCAACAACTTAAGATCTAGAAACTAAAACATTTATCATCATGTAATTACAATAGACATCATGTAACTGTCCAGACATAACCTAAGAGACTCATTAAAAATAATTGATGGAAGGGGATTACTATTTCTACTTGTTTATATCTTTACAGCCTTAGTTTTTTCTAGCACGTGATTTGAGAAAAAAAATGAATGAACAGAATTGTTTCATGAACTGAATTAAATCAGATTCACCCACAAAAATGCTTGAATATTTGTCTGGTACTCACTGATTTAGGAGACAACCAAACTTAGGAGAAATATATAGACATGATAGAAAATTGAAAATATTATTCCCCTAAAATGAAAAATATATAAATGAAAATTTTAAGTCACTTTCTTACTTTAATTTATAATTTCGTAAAAATGATTGCTAATATGATTTCCTTTCATGATGTTGATTACTAGAATCCTAAATTTAGTAAACTGGTTATTGATTTTCATGCCATAACCTAATTAACTCATATTATATTCTCATTCCTGAAAGGATTCTAGACCAAATATTTCCAATTTTTATTATCCTATTTCTTGATTGAATCTTGGGACATGTAAACTGACTGGAAATTGCATTGTTATTTTGTCAAAGTTATGATTATAAAAATTAACATTATAAATGATTGGGGAATTTTATTAATAATCCCTTTCATCATGAGACACGCATGCACCTTAATAATCCTTTATCCTATAGAATCCATGGATTAACTTGTTAGGATTAAGCCATGTTACAAGCCAATATTTCCTTCCCTACCCAAATCGTTGTACTTTTCATGATATTCAATTTAAAGAGTGTGGGGGAGGGGTTGTTTAAGGTGGATTTGAGATTTGATATCTTGAGGGGAGACTATAGGGTGTTTTTATGGGATTATGATTAATTTTCATATTTACATTCATTATATTCCATTGTATATCCCACTTGTTGTTACAAAATGAATAAAAAAACTGAAAAAAGTCGGTTCTGAATTGGGAGAATCAAAAATCACCACTTTTCAGACTGATGTATTTAATCATATGTGGTTAGGGGGTAGATATGAGGATTATTCCAATCATGACTTTTAAAAAAAGTAAAAAGGAAAAAAAGAAAAAACAACATAACAGTAAGAGAGGGTTATTTTTCATTATGATTACTTTGTGAGCCTTCACTCTATTCATTGGAAGGTGTGTACGATGGAATTACATTTTTTGAGGAGAATTTCATTGGGATTTTCTTTTGAATATCATGAATTTTATGTTAGATTTTATTCTCCTCTTTGAGACTTACTTGATTTTCATCATTTTTTCTACCAACCCTTAGCCACAGATTCATATCATCTATATTTCAAATCCCTCATGATTAATTGTGATATTTTTCATTATGCTATGGAGAAAGTAGATTCAATGAAAGCTTGTGGTTAGAAACACGTACTTGAGGTATGAGAAAAACTCCATTAAGTTGTTACCTTGAGTGATGTGTGAAAATTTTAAATTGTGAGGTAAATCATAAATGGAATGCGTGTTGATAAAAAGTTGAAAACTGTATGTGAAAAGGTAGAAATTTCTTGAATTTCACATTTTAAATGAAGAATAATTTTTGGCATTCTTTATTGGATATGAATTGTTCTTCAAAAATCTATAGTTATAAAAAAATTTAATGATCATCATAATTTAAAAATTCCCTTATTTATGTATGGACCCTTGGTATTTTGATGTTAAGGTCTATCTAGAGAATGAGAAAATATTTGAGTGTGAGGGTATTTGATAGCTCGATTTTGTATACTTTTTTTAATGTGACATTATATATTAATTCTTTCATATTAATTTTTTTGATGTAATTTATGTGACTAATATAAATTTTTGGAAAATTCTTATGCACGATTGACTTGTGCAAAAATATAAGGAAAACATGGAAAATGTAAAAAAAAAAAAGTGGCAAGACACCTAATTTTGAAGACGGAGGAAGCTGGAAATTCCAAAGAAAAACTAGTACATATCATGTACTAAGAGTTCATGGTGTGTAGTATCATTTCGTGACATACTATAGACCGCATAGAACAATTCGTGACACTGGAACATGTTGTGAACTAAAAGTACAGGTCTTGTAACTCCAAACACGATGTAACCAGATTCAAACCAGCGTATAAAGTTTCCACAGATTCAATGTGGTGGTGGTAAACTTGAATCTGAAGTACACAACTTGTATGTCAGGTACACGTCATGATGATAGTGACACGTGAAAAAAAATAATGACGTGAGGTGTGGGTTTTGATGGGATAATGCCTATAAAAGTCACCATCAGCCTCCCTTCCATGGCATTCCAAAATACTCTAGACCTAAGGGAGAAAGCATGGCCACTGAGAGGCTTCCATAAGGATAATCCCTTCCATAGATAGGTTTGTATTTCTATTTTTTTTTTCTTTTCTTTGATGTAATCAGATGAATGATTTCTATTTTAATTCTAATTTCTATCCCCATTCATTCTCTTTCTCCTTCACTTTTTTTAATCTCTCTGCTAGGGTTATTGGTTTATTGATCATCTGTGACCACCAGACGATGATCGTCTAAACCCCATAGGGGAGATAGGGATTAGATAAAGGGTGTGTTTACCATCATTGGATGATTTAACATTTCCCATAAATATGATTTCATTCGATAGTATCATGTTGTGCCTACACATGTAATTTATTATTCATTGAATCACTAGACATATGTTTTCAATAATGAACGAACCCAATAATGGATGAGATGATTTATTTATGGCCACTAAATGGAATTACTCTGCTACATAAGACAATCTAAACTAAATACAGAATATCTATTTTGGTTCATCTAACCATGATGAAATGAGATTATAGAGTAGTTTAATAGGGAATGAACATTTCTTCTATCGATAAAATAGTTTGGTTGTGCAACTATTTAATATAATTATTTTTTGAGTAAGGTGGAATTAATTTATTTAGAAAACCCACCCCTAGAAATTGATTCCCCTCTCCTCTATTTCTCTATTGAAATTCATTTATTTTAATTTCATAATTAATTTAATAGAATCAAATAGAAATTAGACCATCCCAACATTTAGTTAAGATTTTTCATTGTTGTGTTCCCCACTCTTTGTGGGTACAACCCCACACTTCTTATATACTACACAATTTTAGATATTTTGGTTTGAGACATTATAAATTTATAATTTGACTCACGCCTAGAGGAATTAATGACATCTTTCGAGTGTGTCAGTTATACTATCATCATTATTTTCAACACATATTAATGTAAAAATATAATATTTTATAATATGGTATATTAATTGTTATCTTAGGTTTTCATTATGGTTCTTAAAGGGTGATAAAGCAATGAGTGGTCCTTATAATGAAACTCATTGTTGTTATTAAACTTACCTAAAGCATGGGAATTGTAAATTCAATTCTTGAGAACCATAATAGAGCCTTCTATAAAATGAACATGGGATAGTGTAATTTATTCCAATACTATTATTACACTATAATGAGAAATTTGGTAATGATGAACTTTGTATCAATGTAAAATGCTTGCCTTTTCCGCATTAAAACAAGTATTAAGAAATAAAATATACTATCATATAATGATAAAAATAAAAAAAAATTATATTTTTTATAAATGATTATAATCTATTTGTATAATAGGTAATATATATGAATAATGTTCTTAAATAAGTTATTTAGATGGATATTTTTATCATATGTTGCATTAAAGTGCATTCATATGAGTTAGGAGTAATGAAAAGTGTTTCTCTCCCAATCTATCTTCATACTTGATATTATAAAAACATAAGTTTTAGTTAAGAGGGTTTTTCTGTGAAATCACATTGAATAACAATTTTTTATTCACCCATGGTTATTTTTTGGATTTAATTTTTCATTAACATTTTCCTCTCATTAATTTATAAATACCCTAAAAGGATGTTTAGAAATTGAATTGTCTCTATTACTTCATTACGATTGGGAATATTTCTCTAGTATATCCATATTCATTACACTATTTTATGAATTTAAATATATATAATTATATGATTTATTATAGTTTATTTCAAATTTTTTTGGATTATACAAGAAAGTATAAAATAAATCCTTTTATTTTTCCTTTCATAAAGATTTTATTTCAAGTTTTTATGATACATTAATGTAATTTTTATTTATATTCTCATTATTTATTGAAACTATTTTTTAAAAAATTATTATTTTTAAATCTATAAAAATTGGAAGGATGTTTCTACTTGGTTTCTAAATAATTTTTTAGAGACCTAGTGTTTTTATCTATGAAAATATACTTTAATATTTCTTAGGATTCATTAGGGATGAATTTTAAAAAATCTATCCACTTTATTTATATGAATGATAGATTTTTATGTGTTGTTTGGATTTTTTTAAACCTTTTTCATTATCATGAGTTAATTATGCTATGATAGAATTTTTAACTTTTTTCATGATTATATGGAACCCATATGTATGGTTTATCATTATGGGATAGGTTGTCCCAATATTATATAGCCCTATATTTCATTGGGTAAAGTATATATCTTCTAAGATTTTATTTTATTGGATATTAGAGGTTATCTTATTACATTGTGTTATGAGAAAAGTGTGTCCACTATATGAGGATGTTCATGTCAATGAGCCCTGATATAAGTTTTGATTTTCGTGGCTTAAATATTTTCCATATTTCTTATATCATTCTACATTCTTATGTCTAATTTAATTTTCTACAAAAAAATCCTTAAGTGTAGATCCATGGATATGTTTTATTATTTATATTTAATTAGGTATGATTTCTATATAATCATATACCTTTCTTATATTCTCATACTCACATGTTAGTCTTTTTCCCACTTAATATATTCATTATTGTGGCTTATTATGTTTCAATTGATATCTCATATATTTTATCTACTTATTTATTGTATGATATCACCATTCTATTACATTTACATCCCTATTTTATAAATATGAATATATGTGATATTTTTTAAAGGGACACAAGTGTTATGAAATTATGGAAGAAATGTATGTTGTGTTATAAAATAAGTCATTTATGTAGATAATCTATGACGTCCCAAAACCTATAGGTTTTGGGTATGTGATATATTATGATATGTAATATATAAACATGTATAATGATGTATTCTATATATATTCTATGGTTTCATGATCATAACATCCATGATAAAATTATATAATAGGAGAAAAAGAACCTAATAAAAAATATTCATAGGGTTCGTTACATTTTCATAGCACTACCCTATAAGATTCCATAAAGGATGGAAAAATTAAATGAATATTGAGAACATATGTAATGATGAAATCACAAAAAAAGGATAAGATAGATAGCATAAATTTAAATGGGTCATGAACCCATCGCTAGAGATATTGTGAGCATTTATTATAAAAAAAATTATTTACATGACCAAGTCCTAATGGAATATCCCATAATGAAATTTTCCAAAGAAACATATTTCAATTCATGCACCACTCCCCTCTCATTACCCACCCACACATCATCCAAATTTCATACCAGCACATCAAAAACCCCAAAAACCCCATTAATCATTACCTACCTTCATAATAACCACTAAACCCAACATATAACTATCAGAAAACTTTCTTACACTTTATCCTAATTCATACCCACATTATTTCACCATGGCTCACCAAAAAGAAGTTGATCCACCTCCCATGAAGAGGAAGTATCCAAATCATGACTAGGATACTGAACTCCTAGTCAAAGGAGGTAAAATATGAAATGTAAACCAAATAAATCTCACACTCTATCTATCCCATAGAATATCCCATTTCCCCTCATCTTCCCAAAACCCAACCTTGGTTAAGCCTTCATCACCCTCACTCATCATAGATTGAGGTTTCATCAAAACACCAACACCTTCACTGCCTATGATTCACAAACACCGTTAATTGAGATATGATTATATATAAATAGATAAAGATAATCCATACCAATAATACTTAGATATGATTATTATGAAACCTATTGATATAAGAGACATTTTTATGGAGGTACTGTAGACTATTCATTTGGATCACATATCCATGTGTGATAGAAGACCTACAAGGAGTGTATATTTGATTATAAATTTACTCAGGATCTTACAATAGAGAATATAAATATTAAGCTCAATCAGTATCATTGAAGCCTCTCACAAAAATATTTTTTAGTTGATATTAGTGCTTATAGCCCTGAGTTTTTTCAAATCTATGAATATGATAATTTGATATTAGATCATGAATGGTTACACAGATTTTATTTATGGTTGAATCTTATAGTGGACCTGAAGATAAGACATTATGTAACTAGAATACATATTAGACTGTTGAAAATGTACTTTCCTAGATTATACATCAAGGAATATTGCATGCTTATAATGCTTATGGTGACTCAAATCACAGTGTTGGTTAGCTTAATATCCTCATTTTGGATGATATTTTTTATATGATTAGAATTACCATGATTAAGTAGTTTTTTATACTCCCATGGCTATAGAAATATGGAAAAGGTTATAATCTTGGATAGAAATTTCATCATGCAATTAGAAACACACATGGGATAATTTCAGTCGTCACTTCTACTTACCACACATGGAATGATACAACATATCAACTTATGGCTATCTGCTAAAAAGGATTGTTGAAGAAGGAAGATAAGTGTTATGAGTGAAATGAGGAATACACATACTTTATATAGGTGGATGAGGATGATGAAGGATATTCACATTACTACTACAAATGTAGAAACCCACCTCTACTATGAGTATAACTAGACCTTACTACCCAGGTTCCACTACCATTAGAATCATAGACAAAGATAAAAAGTTTTTTCTAAGATATATTTGGGTATAAGATACTGATTCATCAATAGATCTTACTATTGGTAAATTTACCCTTATTCTGCCACTTATATAACCTAAAATATCATTCCCTACATATGAACCCCCTCCTCATGACCCACATTCGGGGACTCCACCTCACTTCATACCGACGCCACACTATGACCATGTTAATCCATCAACCTACACCACCCACATAATCTCATGTCAATTCCATTTTGAGAATACCTTTTATTAGAGTACTAAACTAACTAGATATTCAGTAATGTCCCATAATTTCATAATGTATTTTATTTAAATAAATATTATATTTCTCTACAAGAAATACCAAACTAAAATGAGCTGCAACATATTAGATGAACATAATTAAATACAGTTATATGAATAATAAAACCTTCAATAAATAAAAGGATATTACACAACTAAAATTAATTACATTTAGAGGTTAAATAATTAATTTTATTTTATATTAAAATTTATTTTTCTTTCTCAAATAACTATTTTTGTGATAGTGATCTATATTTTATTCTAATATACTAAATCAATATATTTTGAAAGATTATTTTGATAAAAAAATTATATTTAAATATATTAACTAACATATTAACATTATCTATGTTATAAATTTGTGTGAAGTTGTACACGAACATTAAATGTTTAAAATTTTTAATTTTAAATAAAACCAATTTTATTTATATTTTATAATTTCAATTAAAAAATCATTTTAGAAATTTTAGAAATTTAATTTTAGAAAATTAACATAATTTTTTAATTCTATATAAATAAATTATCTTATAAGGTTTTTTGGGTTATTTTTTTGAAAATATTTATTTTTAGGTGAACAAAAAAAAATCATTTTTACAAATATCATGCTTTTCATGTCATTATTTGTATATATATTTGACTCAAAAATTTATGAAACCCTTTTTTAGAAAAAATATTTATTTTATAGGAGATGTTTTAAATTTTAAAATATTAAATATGGTTTATGAACCTATGTTGAATATTTCAGAAAACAAATTACATTAATCTCTAAAACTGTTTTTAATAAATTATTTATTATTTTAAAATTAACTTTTATCAACTTTATAAAGTAATGAAAATAAAAATGATTTAAAATTTTGAATTATAAGGTCTATAATATAAAATAAGGGCCATTTTATTTCTAGTCATAAAAATTATTTACTTGCAAAAAACTAGTTACCACAGTAACAGACAAAATAGTAAAATGGGTAAACTAAAAGGGTAAAATGAATAAAATTTTAAAAACATATTTCTAATTGATTTTTTGGGGTGTTAATGAAAAAAAATATATAAAAATTCTATTATTTTCTATTTTGGAGTCTTCTTTACATATGAAACATGTTCTCTTTTTATAATAAGATGAAATATTTTTAAAATATTTCATTCTTGCCATTTATAAAAGGGGCATCTCACCACCACATCAAGACCACTCTAAATTTTGGTTTCATTCTACAAATAAAATAATTTTTTACTTCCCCAAGAATCATATTTTAATTAATTATGTTTCTATGAACAATATATTTTCCTAAATCCTCCCTTTATAAGGAATCCTCAAATGGAAGCTCAAAGTACTCAACATAAGTATTATCTTTTCCCTAATATTTTTTCTTTTCTATGTTTCTCTTTCAAATCTATTTTCATGATATATTATTATGAACTAATTATTTATAGTATAATTAATTTTCTTTATATTTTGGTAATAACTATTTAACACTATTCCCCTATTCCATTGAAAAAATAAAAAGGCTAATCATACATTTATGTGTACCACTCCCTCAACAAAGTGATTTTTTCCTTTTTCACCACTCACAATCGTAATTGGTTATATTGATTGAATTTATGAATAAATTGTAAATTTATAATATAATTATGATTTTGAAGTGAAAAATTATAATCCACCTTAATCCTCTCTCATTCGTTGAGTAATGATAATGTTAATCATGCGTACATGTGAACTACCACCTCTACGAAGTAACATGTCTAATTATTCATCTATTTTCACTTTTATTTATTAAAATCAATTAAAATTTGATTCAATATAATAAAAATATATTATTATTATTATTATTGATGATATTATTCCAAAATAAACCACTTTTATAACCATACTCATCAATTAATTACGGTATGTTTATGTTAAGGTCGACCACACCTGCTTAATCAATGACATAAAATAATATCATAGATGATTGTGATAAATTAATTAATGATAATATATGATATAAATATGTAAATTATGATAGTATTTTGGTTCTATATTAGAAACTGTAACACCCTAATATTTCACTATATATATATATCCCTTTAAATGAACACTATGTTTCAAAAATTGTGTCACATACTACACCCAAAATAAAAAAACCAAAAAAATATTGAATGAAAAATATTATAAAAACTAATATAAAATCCCTATGGTATGGATAAATTAAATATTTAACTTTATAAGATAGGACATTGAAATTAATTAATATTTAATTGGATATTTTTAATAAAGGAAATGTTATTTTTTTTAAACAATGTTTTCAAATTTTATAATTAAAATTTTACAAAATAAATTAAATTTTCAATTCATCATATCATAATTTACATTGAATGTATTTTTAATAATTTTCTGAGAAAAATTGTTTTTAGATTAATAGTGAAATATATACTTTTTTCAAAATGGAAACTTTTTTTACTTTATTAATATATAAGTAGGAATTAAATTTTTATAAAACCTATTAATTGGTCAAATATACATTTAATTAATAATTTTACGAATTATTATTATTTTTTTATTTTATAAAATAAAATTTTATCCTTATGAAATAGAGGAAATATTTTAATTCTAATAAAAACTAATTTTAATGTTTTTTTAGTTTGGTATTTTAATGGTAAAATTAAGTTTGGGATTTTTTTTAAATTCATTAATCTTTTATTTGTTTTAAAATAAAAAAAATATTTCTTGAAAATAAAAACATTAATAATTGTCTCCTATATACAAATTTTATTATAAAAACAAACTTTTCCGAAAGAACTATTTTTACATGTTATGTTCCTTTATTCTAAAATTAATATTTCATAGTTTAAAATATTTTATTGGTTAAAATTATTTTTAAATTTAAAATAAAAAATTTTAAATTACATAAAAATTTCAATTTTAATTCAAGTCATTAAAATCAATTACTAAGGTTAAAAATTGATTACCCTGGTAAAAGTAAAAAATGGTAAAATACATTTATTAAGAGGAAATTACACAAAACTTGTTAAAAATAAATTAACCAATCGATGGTTGAGGTGTTGATCAACCAAACCTTATAACACGTCCTATTTTTTCACTTTTGATCCATTTACCCTAGAATAGTAACTTCATATTATTGAAAATGTAAAGTGTGCTTCCAAAATTTGCCTTATTCTCACTTATAAAAGGGGACCCTTATACAAATTAGTGTTACATATTTCCCATTATGTTCTTAAAACTTTCCCATTTTTTCTCCTATTTATTTCTCCAACTTTCATAATATTCGGGTCCCTATTTGTTAGTGTAAGGCCTCTATTTTCATGGATATTTCTAAAAGAAAGCTCAATCTCTATGCGTAAGTATTACAACCTTCTTAATAATTTATTTTTAATATTCCCCTTCCAACCATTTTATTACCAGATTAATATATTTTCATATTTATAATTAATATAACAAGATGTTATTTTATAATTTCAACAACCCTTATTTAATAATTTCTATACACTTTGAAAAATAAAGGAACATCAATAGTGCATATGTGCGGACTACTACCTCCACGAGTCAATGTCTTCCATTTTTCATAACTACATATCATGGAAGGTTATATTAGTTTAATTGATGAATAAATATGGTATATGTAATAGATTTATTATTATTAGACTAGAAATTTATATTTAATTTCAATCCCTTGAATTCATTGAAAATTTAAAACATTGTCATGCATACGTGCAGACTAATGACTCCCAAAATGATGTTTCTTATTTTTCTTAACCACCCAAAGTTGTTGGACCTAAAAGTATATTTCATTATCTAAAATAAATTTATATAATTATTAATGTTTTAAAATTATAAAACATTCCCCACATTCCTCTTATTCTATGACAAAAATGAAAATGTCTTATGTGTGACTGTTCAAAAAACCCCATCCACGAAAGTGGTATATTTATTTTTTTCATGTTGTATTTTATTATTTATTAAAATATTTAAAAATATGATTAAACAAATTAATAAAATATAAATTATGTCTTCATACTTTTTAGATGATTATATTATAACTAAATTACCCCATAAACATACTTATTTATGTATTATAACATTTCCATGTTTCGGTTGGTTTAACCACATTCATAAATGATTCTATGAATTTATATCAGGGGTGAGTATGGAATTATAATTAATGATATTATTGAAAAATAATTAATAAATATGGATTATTTTTAAGTTCATTGAAATATAATATTTGAAAATTTATAAGTGATATTAATATTAAATTTTTATAATAAATTTAACCTCTAAAAAAGAACATTTAAAGTTTCCTTTCGTACATGGAGTCCATTTTTGAAAACTATATAACTATATGAGTTATATAGTAATATAATAGTTTATGGATTTAGAGATATTGTTCCTAAAAATATTATTAAAAAATAATAAATAAAAACATCACAAAGGGATATTACATATCAGAGTGTAAAAGTCACCTCACACATCTGCCTCAACAAACAATGAGAAAAAATTTGAAGTCATGAAGAAACATATCGAGAACATATCTACAATTTCCCTATTTAATAGGGTATAATTAAAATGATTTGATTCCTTTTAATCTTGCGTACCATCTAGACTGTGATGTTCAATGAGATAGAGGCATTCTATCCATGATAGAAACATTCTATAAAGGACATTCTTAGAACGGGATTTTATAATTCTAACTACCACACTTGATTTAGATCCCATCCAAAGAGATATCCATCAAAATTAAATAGAATATCTAATTTCCTTGACCATTTCCCAAAATTCAACTTCAATAGAACACCCATTATCTATAAAATGATAGAAACAACCCTTAATGAGGCCCTGAAAAGTGCGGAAGACACTGCCACAACTGGAGGGTCCCAGTGCTCCTGAAGTCACCCCATCCACAATCACTTTTAACAAGTTTAGGATTAGAGGGATCCATCAAATAACCTTTATCAAAATTGGTTTCTTGAATCTTCTAGTAACACCAAATTTTATAAAAATAAAAAAGATCATAAACTTCATTCTCTATGGGACCTATTTTAATTTTGGTAGCAACCATGATCTCCCTATGGATTGAATTAATTCATGCTTATATATAGGTGTTTTCCCCGAAATTAAATATAATTTCGTGCTCTCAATGTGTATGAAATGTCTACAAGAGCAGTATTGAAATAATTTACCCAGATCTTCTCACTTTGTCCTTCCTTATTGATAGATATCATCAATTTCTCAAAGCTAATCAAATATAAATTTCTTCGAAAGGAGTTCTGAATGTATTTACATAACCTAGAATTAAGGATACAGTAAGAAATATATGGTTTACTAATTCCTATATATAAATACATTGGTGATAGGGAGGGGACATGTGTTTCCCTTCTCTTTGAATAAGGCCATGTAGAAGCAGTTGTTGTCTCCATATTCTCCAGATCAGGATCATGGAGGTGGGGGGATAAAGGACTTATTAAAGCCCATCAGGCTTGATTTTATCACGGTGGATCCCTTACATATATACCTATAATTGTCCCATAGAGTGAATTTAATGTTAAATCTTATAACCCAAATGATAGTATCCCTATTGGTATATTCATATATTTACACCACCATAATGATGTGATTTGGGAGTGAGGAAAGTGAGTCACCACTACACTATAAAATAGTAATTGAAGTGTATTTCAGAGACTTAGGGATAGACACATCATCTTTGAATGGCTGAGACATCCATAATTTACTCCAATAGTTTATAATTGGATTCTTGAAAACAATCCATTTTGAATGTTCCATGATATCATGGTATAATTTATTAATAGCTATCTAGATAAATGAGGGTATGTACAGGAAGAAACGATTCTTTATTTTTTTGATGAATCTGTAAGAAAATAATTTTATCAAACAATCCATGGAGATGAGAATATTCCATTTATTTTTTTAGGAGTGCATCATTGATGATTTTAGGTCGCTTATCCCCCCCCATTTTAGTAGGTTTTAAACATTCTTTATGGGCTATCATAATGTGTTTTTTTAATTAATGGAACCAATCCAGGAAAAAAATCAGATTTGGTATTTCTTTGATAAGAGTTTTAAGAAACCTATAAAATGATAAACCATAAATGAACATAGAGGTTTTCATATATTGTATTATAAAAATTCTCCCCTCTTGAGACATAGTTTTCCCTTTCCATTTCTCCATCTATGATATTATTCTAGAGTAAATGCTATATATATATCATCTTTTGAACTTTCCTCAAAAAAGGTACACATGAAGATAATAGAATGGAAGGGGGGATCTCTTAACTCCAGGATCCCTGGCCACCTTTTTTCCCTAAAGATACTCACCCCTCTTAAATGACCACATAAGACTTGTTCTATCTAATAACTTAGATATAAACTTCTTTATAATTTCCAAATATTACTTTAAAGTAATATATGATTGTGTTGTTAGCTTTTCCAAATAGAAGGATACCTTTAGTAAAAATAATTTTTAATGGGGAAATGATTCCCCTTCTTTTATATGACTACATAGTCCATCATGAACAATATTTTTAAGGTAATGACTCAAATAAACTACAGACATAGAAAAAAGGTTTCCATAGATGAGGTAACCTTTCTTAAACCCCCTTGAACACTAAAAGAAATCCCTAGGGTAACCATTGATAAAGATGGAAAGTTTTTACTTCTGAAAATGGTTATAACCATATTGATGAAGGTATTTGAAAACCCCTGAATTCTAATAATGGTAAAAATGAAACTATATTTCATCTTGTCAAAGACCTAGGAAATATCAATTTTGAGAGAAACGTTATCATCTCTCAACTTTTCATCATTATATTAGAATATAAAAAAGTAGTTTTGAGGTAATTCTAAATTTTCAATCCATGGGAAAATTCAAACTCATTTTCAAAATATACAAAGAGTTAATAAATATTTGAGTGAACAACCACAAGTAACCAATGTAAAAAAACTATATAATAAGTAAATAAAATATGATAATAGGAAAACCTCATAATATTAAATATGGATGAGTGAATAAAATTATAATTGTTTTTAAAAATAATAATTTGATTATTCAGGATGTAAAGTGAATATACAGAATGAATCAAGACCAAGGTATGGGTTTCTTTAATAAAACTAGATTTTTTGAGACATTTTTATTATTGTACATAATGACAACATGAATATGGTGTGATTACTATATAATAATTTTATTTTAAAATATTCATCTAATTTTTGGTGTTTTAAGATCCATATCATGTTTTTTAAAATATTATTTTATTTAAAGGGTATATAGGTTGTATTGGTTTTTTATAACTCAATTTCCTTTCATTTAGTTTTATGATTTCTTATCATAATTTTTTTTACAAGTTTCATTTATTCCATATAATATATAATTTTGAATGTATAAAGTCATTATTTTATATGGTTTTAAAATTCTTCCTTATGAAATCATTATTAAATGACTCTCACCTTACTGATTATACTTATTATAAGGGTTTTTTGGTCTTGATAACTATTTCTAGAGACATAATTTATGTTATGAAACCATTTAATTTTATATAGTATATATACAATCTATTTTTTTAATTAATATCATGAAATAACATTCATTAATAGTATTTAAAAATCATATTTAATCACAATCTAATTCAATGTTTTTTATTTAAATGTTACTAAAATTGTAAGGGTTTCATTTACATTATTATTTTCAGATCAATATTTTTTTGTAGGATAATCCATATTAAGAATTTTTATTATTTAAAAAACCACTAATCATTTTATTTGGTTATTCATGAGTTTTTACTTTTTCTCTAAAATTTTTGTTTCCCCTTGAATCGTATTTTACCCAATGTGTTTCGTTTAATTTAAAATGGTCTCATCTATTATTTTTATTTTTCTGTTTCTATGAATTATAGGCCTTTGAAAATTTCATTATCTATTCATAGATAATATATTAAGTTCATTTTCAACCACTTGACCTTTATTAAAAAAATCATTAAATTCTAAATTTTTTATGTCGGTGATTTTTATCAAAGTCTAAGAAAATATCTTTTTAATTTTTTCCTTGTGAAAACAGTTTCCACCATATTTTCCATTTTTATGAAACTTTATTTCTTTTATTTAATGGTTTTCTAAAAACAAAATATTATTATAAATTATTTATATATTATTTCTATCTAAATAAATTATTTTTAAAATTTCATGGTTGTTTCTAATTTCTAATGAAATATTTCATAATGACCATAAAATTATTTTCATCTAAATCCCCATACATTAACATACCATATTCTTGATCGAGGATATTCTATAAATGTTACTATCGATCTTCTTTATCAAGATAGATTATTATATATATTTTCTTTTTGAAGGAATGATCTATCATTTCCTTTTTATTTCAAAATCATATTTGGTTTATAATCATAATTGTTCTTCCAGCGTTTTCATCTTAAACACCATATATTTTCTTCATCTAGTTGAAGGGTGTTCACCTAGATTCCATAAATCATTTTATTTTGAGAAATTATTGAATTAACCATATGACCTTTATATTTATATTGTAAATAACATATGCTTTATTATCATGATTTAATTGTATTTTATAATAAACATACTTGATGTCATTGGTTTCACATTTATTTTCCATGATTTTATGATTTATGATTATTGAAGAAATTTTGAATGATTTATTTATGTGATTCATTTTGAAAATGATATTTAATTCATTTTATTTCCATGGGTTATTTATAATGTTTTGAATGAAACTCATCATCATTTCATGGGATATTTATTATATGATGAATAAGTTATTTCAAGTGGTAATCATATATATAGATAATAATGATAGGGTTCTATATCGTATTTTAATGCATTAATTGTGAATTTTAAACTCATGAGATAATTATGGAAATAATGTATGGAATTATCACTCCACTATGAGAATCAGGCAGTGATTCTTGGCCCACTATGTTATGGGAATGAAGTGGTGAAGTCTAGTCAACTATGATATGTTTCTTCATGAATATGACTGTGCTATAATTCTATGATTCCTTTAATTATAGACTATGTTGTATTTCAATATTTTTCTATAGTCTTATGTTTATTCATATAACTATGTTTTTCTTTCATGTCCCTTATTTTATGACTAATGTTTCCACGCTCTTGTGATTAATTCCTTATTTTATTCCCTAACAAAATTCAAGGCTCATGTTTTAGAATCAAAGTTTTTTTAGATATTTCAAATGAACCGAACCTTAAACACATATTATTTAATATAATTTTACATATTTTACATCAAATACAAATTGAGGAGCTGCATGTTAGTGTCTTTGGAGTATTGGACACATAATTAGAATATTTTAAAGCATAACATCATTATATTTATTTAATCTACATAGAGTGATCCTAACTGCCATATGTGATCTTAATATTGCACAGGATAAACTAAGGAAATAAATAAAGAAAATGGTTATCTAGAAAGCCTTGTAAGATAATAGATATGATAAAATAGAATAATATGGGAGGAAAAAACATGATATTATAAATTGAATGATCTGAAGCATGTAATCAAGGAATAAAGAAATGATAAAATATGATAATGCAATAAAAATTTACATGTCATAAGACTATGTAATCATAATAATGTGGTAAAAACATAAATTTTATATTATAATCGTAACACAATGATCCGTTCCTTATTAATATAACATAGTTGGCTAGGCCAACATCTTAATCCCATAGTTGGATAGGCTCCCTGACCGCACACCATGATATATTATGAGATTGAAACATTTCTCAATAAACCGTTGGAAAATATAATTTTGAGACCACCAATAAAATAATTAAAAACATGCATGTGTGACACATAGTGAAAATAAACTATACATAAGTCACATACATTGTAAAAACCCTTGATAAAGAGCTTGGTTTCAATATCTTATCTCAAGTTATATCTAAAATATGTAACATAAGGATTTCCCATGAGAAGAAGAAATTAAATTTATTTGGACATTTGTATCTGAAAGTAAAATAAAAATAGTTCATAAAATCCTGTGGTATAAAAATCTATTGTAACGTTCAAAGAATCAAGAAAAAAATAAATGAACCACTTTGATGATTCTTTTCAAAATTAGAGAAGGATATTTTGGAAAAATGAGATCATAATTATCCATTAAATAAAAATTAAACCCTAAGATTTCTATACAAACTAAATATAAATTTTAAAATCTATTTATGTTTGAAAATCATTTTAATAATATGATGGGTGATAATAAATAATAATTTTGAAAACATCCTTAAAACACGTTTCTTTAAAAAAAATTATTTTTCAGGAAACTTAAAAAAATGTATAACCCTAGAAATTGAAGGGATATTAAACTAGGTATATATATATATAAGGTACATATATAAAAAAAATAATAGGTAAATGAAAATAAATTCTTATAAAAGGGATAAAAATAAAGAGAAAGTGTAATTGAAAATTTATGAGGGGAGTACAGAAGATACCTTACATTAATGTATGAATGTATTATATACTTGTACTTAACTTCATTTATAATTAAATTAATTTCATAAAAATTGATAATAAAATTATTCAACTTTAATTAGTTTCTTAGGCTCTATTTATTTCATAAGTTGTTCATTTATTAAAAAATTCACTTTTTCGGTTACTTGAGGTGGTTCATTTGATCTTTATGTCAATCTCTTGGCATGTTAAACATGGATAAGATTGTTTTAAAAATATATTCACACCCTTATTAATATAAATAATGTTATAAATATAATTTTATATGTAAATATATTTTTTAATTCATCCATGATTGGAAGTAATAGGAAAAAATGCATAACTATATAAAAGAGGTCATACATGATGGTGATGTTTTTATTTTTTTGAATAGTTTTAGAGGAAGGAATAAATGGGATATTCTATTAATATATTAATACACATGGATATAATTAATCTTTATGTTATCATACTACTAGGTATATAAAAAATTAGATATGGAAGAATAAATAAATAATAGGAAATAATGGTTAAGAAAGATGTGATACCTTCATAAAGACTTTAAAAATTCTCTTAAAATTCTTATTAAAATTTGATGAGTTGGGATATCTTCTGGTTAACATAGGGATCGGTTTTTATAAGGTAAAAATAATATAGTTTATTAGGGTATAGTTTCAAGACTAACTCTAATTTTTGGTTGAGCATGGATGGTTTGGAAGTGGTCTCCTTTTATAAGTTAAAAAAAGGGCACATTCCATAGAAGAGAATGGTATGTAAGAGGTAAGAATAGAATTTCATAAAATTCAGGTGATTGAGGTATAATATTTTTCATAAGACATTTTTTTATTAGTTTAAAACCTAAAAAATGGTATTTAGAAAGTATAAAGGCCATGTAAAATAAGTAAAATTAAATCTAATCTAGATTATTCATTTAAAAACTTAATAATCTTAATTAAATTTTAATTATATTAATTATATTATTAAAAAAATGTAGACCCTTATTTCATAACTTCAACAAGTTGATTCTGAATTTAGTCTCCATTTATCCAATGTAAGTTCAAAAAATTTTAGAAAATATTATTTTAAATTAATCATATGTAAGACATCAAAATTATTTTTTTTTTAAAATAGTATTTCTAAAATTTCGTCTTATTTATAATATATATTTTTTAGTTACTGGTTTTCATGATAGTAATTTATTTGTTGAAAAATAATTAAGTTTATGTGATATTAAAATAAAACCACAATTTATTTTTTAAAAATATATTTATTAATTAAAATGAAAGATATGAAACATTTTTCTTTATTAGAGTAACCCTTTACTTTAGTACTAAAAATGGTGGCCATTAGTTTTCTATGATCAATTGATATTTTAAAATTAATAATTTTATTTCATAATTTTATATTTTTTCACATTAATGGTTTAATTACCTTCATGTTTGTTATTATATGTTTATAATTTCATTAAAAATATAATTTTATTAAAAGAAACATTTTCAACTAAAACAATTATTTTTTAAAAATGTTCAAAAGGTTATATACTAAGTAAATTTTTATATTATAGATTCTGGAATAATGTTAATATTATATAATGGTATTTTTAAAAGTTAAATATTTAAATTTTAATAGAAAATAAAAAATATAATAAGAAACATATGTCATTTAAATTTGACCTTCTTAAACATTGAGTGAATCTAATATTATTTCAAAAAAATATAATTTTAATGAAATTTAATAATTTATATCATATATATATATATATATATCTTATATGTGATCATAATGATATTTTAATGATTATTAATTTAATTCATTAATGTATCATGACCTTGGTTCCAGTGAATGTGAAGAGATATATTGATCTCAGTATTATTTAAAGGTAAAATATACTAAAAATTTGGGATGTTATAATATGATTTTCTTATGAATCTTGATTATATCCATATGGTTATATTACTTTCCCTTATGATCATTGATTTTTATCACTTATTCATACACTTACTCATTTTTTGAGTTCAACCCTTCTTATGATTCCATTTTCCCTAAGTTATGAGAGGAATTAATATGTATGATTTATTTAAAAGAATGATTAGTGTGGATAGTTTTTGGGTTATATTGCAAACTAATTTTGGACTAAATATTTTCTTATATAGTGGAAAAAATGTATATTTGATATAGAAAAAATGGGTTCTACATGTAAGATATTTGTCCTAACTCTCTAAAATATTAAACCTAAAAAGGTCATTATAATTAAAATGATACATTATTTGTAAAACATCTTGTAATTAAGGATGTGCATCAAATCCATTGTGTACAAAATGTTTTTTTAACAAGATATATGAGTTCAGTTCCTAAGGAACCTTATTTGGTATTATATGAGTTTTTATTTAATGGTTATGACATCATTAGTTGAAGATAAATGAAGAGTTAAATAGGACATTATGGATTGATAGTTTATGGTTGATCATATTTTTAAAGGTATAGATGAACATTTTGATTTAGTATATTGAATATTTTATGTTATTAGTGATTAAAATTAGAGAAGATTAATTTAAACCATAAGGATAACTCTAATAGATAATTCTAAATATAGGATAACATCCCAAAATTTTGGTAAATTAGATAGTACATGGTTTTTCAATCAATTACATAACTTTATAGATACTAGAAGGTGGATGAAGCTATATAATAGATTTACCAAGGGGTAATCACTCAGAAAATACTTCTTAAGTGTCAACTGAATGTTCACTCTGTTGCTAAATGAGTGGGCCTAAGACTACAGACCTGCCTAGACACTCTCAAGGGATATGATTTATTTAATTACATTCCATTTAAAAACTATTGTAAAGGATTTATTTTTTTCATTACATTAAGGAGTTAGGTTAACAAGTATGAGAGAACACAAAGTATCCTAGGTAGAACCAATAAAGATATATTATGAACCATGTGATACTTAGTTGAAATAAATGTTTCACAGGTCAAAATAGAGGTTTCATTAGATACTAAATGTTAGGACTGATATTTAATATTCATATTATAATTTACATTGATTATATTCGATATTATTGTAATCATTTGGGTTTTATTATTTAGATTAAATGGGATCACAAAAATGAATTTGAAAAAATGAATGTCCATAGAATCTGCTGAAACTCACCAATATTGTAAAATAGGAAGATAATATTTGATTGTATATATGAAACATAAGACCAATATTATAAGGTAATATAACAACCTAAGACATTGAAATATATTATTTTTAAATAAATTCAATCACTTCGATAGCTTGTGATGCACACAACATCAGGTTTAAATGAAATAAAATACTCTATTAAAATATTATTATTTAAAAGTTTCCCCTTATAACCTAAACTTTAACATTTAATGTATGAATAGGACTAACTAATTTATAAAAATGATAATTATCTATTTATTAGATATAAATTAAAAATCCTTTTAAATAAAAATAAATGTTTTTTGAAAAGTTTTATTTTTCTAAAAGAAAGTTTAGTCGCACTTTGTGAACATAATATAAAATTAATTTTCATCCATTTTATATAATTTATTTTAAAAAATTAAATTCATTTTTTAAATCATCATATCATTAAAATTAGGTTTTTGTTTTTTTTTTGTTTTTTTTGAAATGTTTCATTTTTGATGAATAGTGAAAATAACTATTTTCATAAAAAAAACTACCTTTTTGTTTAAATTATTTAAAAAGTTAAATTATATTTTAAATTTTTCTTAAATTAAAATTACTTTAATTATACGAAAATTTAACTAATTTAGGTTGTTTGAATCAATTATATATTTAATTTTGATATTAAAGCCTTTTACACTTCTGGGAATTTTTTCTTTAGAAAATCGTTTTTCATCACATCTATGGATATAATTTCAAATTTGATTTGACCACTTCAATGAATTAAATATAAAGAAATTGATTTATATTATGATTCATCATAATTTATTTTTTCTAATATGTTCATCTTAATTTATTACCATTATGAATAAGAAAAGTTGTAAAAACTAATTACTATGGTTACAGTAAAAAATGATTTACCAAGGTTTAAACTTAAAAGATAAGGGTTAAAAAAAATTTGCACCATCTTGGTTACCTTGGTACCCTAATACCAAAGTTTTTCATGACATTTCCTAAAAGTAGTTCTCGATCCCCATGTTTTTTTGATTAAAACCTACATCATAAAATATAAAGGTGGGAACGGTTTTTCCACACAAATAGTAGAAGAAGAAGATACAAGTCAGTATGCTTGAAAGAAAGCTCCATAGGGTGAGAAGTGCCAGATGTCAAATAAGTAGATAAACAAGACTAGAACCAAGATACACCGAATCTCAAACCCAAAATATCAACATCAACTACTACATCCATGTGGTTCTTTCCCCTTACTTGAACCTGGTGGGAGGAAATCTATAAACACTGGAAGTCACAAGTAGGGTGTGAGCTGAAATCCTATAAGGGTCTCACAATATATTATATAATAAGATGAAACATTATTTTACCAGATAAATATTTCTATTTAAAAAAACATGAATTCCATTACAAAATAATATTTAAAACAAATAATTCTTTACATTTCAATTGATAGACATTTTAAACAATGCATTAATAAACATATTATATAAAACAGTTTATATAAGTTCACAAGGAATATGTAAAATAGTTTACAAATAGTGGAATATATATCAAAATAAAAAAAATAATAGCATGGTCATATACTAAGTGGTATGATGGTTACAGGTTATGGGATCTTCCCACACTCGAATATGTGATCAGGGAAATATATCCTTCAAACACTGGTCAAAGAGGACTCATCATCATCCCATTGGGGATGTGACCTTCTACAATATTTTTTTAGAGTTGTGAAGATTCAATAAAGTGTTTTCCCAAATAACTCACTAACTACCTTGGATTTCATATTCTCAAACAATAATCTATAATGGTAAAATTATTTTAAAATTTCCAAAATACAATTCCCCAGTTTTTCATTTTAATATGCCAGTTTCTCTTTAAAACCAAATATACGGGTTCTTAATCAATTCATTCCTTTTTCTAGAATAAAATAAATGGGTTCCTGTCAAACCAATTTAATCCATTTTTCTAAAATAAAAATTTGAAATCATTTTCACAATGTAATTTCATAGTTTTCCATCATATTCCACAATCACGCCCAAATTCATTGGATAGGGGGTTTTCCCCAATTTCATTCGAATCAAAATTAAAATCCCAATTCAATGAGAATTTAGTTTTTCATAATCCAATTTAAATTATTTAAATTATAATCAATAAAAATAGGGTTAAATCAATTGGCCAATCTTAAATGGAACCACCTACCATAGATCATGGGATTGTGTAACACAACACCCTTATTTAGAAAATCTAAAGAAGAACATTAGTAATAGAGATCTAAGAATAAAACATAGATCCAAGATCCAAAACAAAAGAGTTTATATCATCAAACAACTTGAATATCTAACAAACCATAATGAGGACAGAAGACGAGAGTGGAAGATAAATAACATCAGAAGAACTCTTATCGGGGAGAGATTAAATGACATTCTCCTAGATTTAATAAACCTTGGAAAGGGTTAGAGGAGATGAAATAAAAACTATTGAGACTTCAAGGAATAATAAATTGTTTTAGGGTCAAAAGAGATCATCAAAAACTTAACTCGGGGGGTTTTGGAATTTAAAAAAAAAAATTGGAATTGAAATTTCTCGTATGCACGATTAGCCGGGCAGGGCCATACAGTTAGACAAACTGGGTTCCCTAACCAGGAGTCCCTCTAATGGGGTGCACGATTTCTACTAGATTTGTGTAGGGTTTTTCAAGCTATTCACCACCTATGAAAACCCCAACTATTTGGTTTTTTATGGTTTACCCTAGGTTGGATCATGGTTTGGGAAAACCATGCACCATTCGTGAATAGCCTAGAAAGTTCCAAAAGTTTCCAACTTTTCACTTGCAACACCCTTAATTGAAACCCAACCAAATAATGGACAAATACAGGGGTCAAAAAGTACCTTAAAATATTAATAGTATGTAACAACCTCCCCATCATAGAAACTTTAGGTCCTCCTAAATCTTATCAAGAAGATTCCATGTTAAAAAGATGAGGTTACTACTCTCTAATTAGTGCCTCTCTCTATCCTACATCTCTTGAGTATTAGAACCATGATTTCATAGCACTCAAACAAAATGTTTCATTCTCCCATGATTTACCTTAGTTTCAGAATCAACTATCCTAACCGGATGCTTAGTCAGGGATAAATCAAGCTCAACATCAATATCACACCAGCTAAGAACATGAGATGGATCAGAAAAATTCTTTTGCAATTGCGATACATGAAACATTTTATGTATCAACAACAACTATTATAGTAGTTATAAATGTTAACACACTTTCCGACATTCTAAATAACCTCAAAATGTCCCAAAAATGAGGAGAAAACTTCCCTTACCTCCAAAACTATCGATGACCCAAAAATGGTGAAATATAAAGAAAACATAATAACCAATTGAAATTTACAAGGGCCTCTGGGGAAGATCAAAATAAGACTTATACCAGATCTATTCCATCAAAATTATCTAACTAATCATATGGATCATTATTTTCATCTCCTGGATCAATCTTGGTATGGCCAAGGAACATTCAGTGATCTCCATCCAACACAATGGTGATTTACAATTCCATCAATACAAGACCACAAAAGGAGCCATCCTGATCACAGACTAATAACTATTTTTATAAGAAAACTTAACTAGCTACCAATGGTCATCCTAATCCCCACCAAATTCAAGGATGAAATCATGAATAATATCCTCAATAATATGTATATCTCTTTCTATCTGGACATTTGACTATGGATGGTATTTCATAATCAAATGAACATGAGATACCACTGCCTCATAAAGGTCTCTATAAAAGTGATAAGTAAACCTGGTATATCTATTAGAGACTGTATAATATGGAACTCCATGAAAACGAGCAATATCTTTCACATAAATATCTCCCAAATCATCAAATTTGGTTATATCATGAATGGGTATAAAGTGAACTGATTTGGTCAGACTATCAATCACACCCCATATCACATTCTTCTTTTTCTAGGTACATGTAAAACTAGGAATAAATTACATATAGATATTATCTCACTTCCAAGTTGGCATTGGAAGTGTCTAAATAAATCTCAATGGTCCTTGGTGCTCATCCTTGTCCAATTGGAAAGTATAATAACAAGGGGAAAAATTAGAAATTATTTATCTTATACCTTGATAAAAAACATATCGTTACATGTTATGGAACAAATTTTTGGTTCTTAGTTTCACTTCTCATAATGAATTATGAAAATACCCCATCATATAATTCCTTACTAATAACAGTAGAAAAACGATTTGGATAACATTGAATGCATTCCATAGAGAAAGACCACTTAGGAATCATCTTCCCACTATAAAGAGAGTCTCTAATGCTATGGAATTAATTATCAAGATTTTTTCCCAGAATAATCATCTCAATAATAGAAAAATTCAACTGAACATTGGCCAAAAAAAACCTCATCACCTTATTTTGATACTCTAATATGAAACTGTGAAAAAATATCCATCATGTTCCACTCTTGATAATATTCATTCATGGCTTGCTTTCGAATTTTCCTACTCAAAGCATCGACAATAACATTCCCTTTCCCTGGGGTATAGGCGATGATAAATTCAAAAGATTAAAGGTACTCCACCAAACATCTCTAATATAGATTTACATATTTTTTAGAAAATATATAACTCAAGGTATTGTGGTTAGAAAACATGGAAAACATTTCTCTATAAAGGTAATGTCATCAACTATTATGTGCATGAATCAAAACAACAAGTTCAAGGCCATGGGCCGGATAGTTCTTCTCATGTGTAAAAATATTTTGAGATCCATAGGCAATGACGTGATCACCCTGCATAAAAAACATCCCAAACAAGAACCTAATACATCAAAGAAGACAACATAGCACAAACATGCCTATGGAAGATTCAAATTTGGTGTACTAGTAAAAATATGTTTCAACTCAAAAAAATAATTCAGACGTTTCTCATCCCAAAAAAACCTTACACCCTTCTAAATAAGGGCAGTCATCAGAGAATCCAACAGAGATAATTCCTTTAAAAAATGGTGATAATACCTAACTAAACCCAAGAACATCTGAATCTCAGATAAATTATATAGTTTCTCCCATGTCAAAATATATTTCACCTACTAAAGATCAACTAAGATACCATGTTTTGACACCATGTGTCTTAAGAACATCACTTCCCCAGTCTAAAAAACAAATTTTGATATCTTGGCATAAGGTCAGTGATTTCTGAAAAATTCAATAACAGATCTAAAATTATACACATGATCTTCCTTAGATATAGAGTAAACTAAGATTTCATCCAAAAATACCACCACAAAAGAATCATGATACTTGTTGAAAATATTTTCCATTTATGAAATAAAGACTCTAGGAGCATTGGTTACACCAAATGGAATGACAATGTAATCATAATGTCTCTACCTACTCTAAAAGGCGATATTCTGAATTTCAGATTATTTTATTCTCAACTAATGGTAACCAGATTGAAGACCAGTCTAAGAGAACCAATTCATCCCTTTCAACTAGTCAAACAGATCGTCAATACATGGTAAAAGATAATAATTCTTTATAATAACTTGATTGAGTTTTCAGTAATCAATCAAAAGGTGAAGTGTCTGATCAACATTCATAGAAAAGTGAACCGGCTTCGCCCAAGGTGACACACTCGGGCATCTGAATCCGTTCTCTAAAATATCATCAAACTCAGTCTTCTAATATTTCATTTCATCTAGTTCAATGTGGTAATAATGAATATATACTAATTGAGTACTAAGAAATATATCAATATAAAACTATACCTCCCTTACTAGTGGAAAACCAAAGAACTCATAAAGAAAAACATTGGGAAACTTAATGACAATTATAGGGAGATCATGGATAGAATATTATTACTCTAGATCAAAATATAACACTAATATTCCATTCCCTAACTCTAGATAATCTTGTTTGACTCTACTGGTCCTTAGGTCCCACTCTCATTAGTAGATACATCACACCCCATCAGGTGTAGTAAAGAAGATCCATCGAAGATATAAATCAATTTTGTTCTTATTAGAAATTATCAAATCCATCCCAAATATTGAATCAAGAGGTTTCATTTATATAACTAGAAAATATCATTAAATATCAATCTCTAATAAAGATAAAACACAAGCATGACATTGAATACCCTTCTCTCTCTTCATTTTGAGGGGTGAAGTAATTTCCATCAAATAATATCAAATCTCTATAGGATGATTTAGTATATTCAAAACATGAGTTGAAATGAATGAACGAGATAAATTGATATAAAATAACGTAGTCAATAAAGATGGAGCAATAGATATGGTACCTCTAATGGTCGCTGGACTTTTATTTTCTTCCTCTAGAGACTCTTCCTATACATGAAGAAACTTTATTCTGGATTACTATTATTGAAACAGATTTATTCATGAAGAATCTGATTCCACTACATTTTTATTAGGTTGTGATGACCTTGTGCCACTATATGGAGTGGAATATACATGTAATAACTTCAGTAAGTTATCTGGTCATCCATAGGAACCACATGTTTTGGGTTCCTTGGTAAAAATCCATTTCGAGTTCCCAGGTTCTCCGCACAGGTAACAAATCAAAGGGCCTCTATCAGGCACTTTTGGATGTATAAAAAATACATGCTGTTGGGATCAACCATGAGAATCACCATGCTTCTTCTTCTTTTTAAATAAATTCATAGAACTTAGACTGGGAGAAAAAGGAACACCCATTGAACCAAGCTTTTCAGTTAGGTCCATTTCAACCATTAATGCTATATCCAGCACATAAACATAAGAATATATATTTATAAAGAAAAACTAACAATGATTATCAGATCTAAGTCCCATATATAACACTTGAGTTTTCATCTTTTCATTTGTTAGAATCTCATGTTTAAAATGAATAATATTATAAAATTTATTTTCATGTTCTGTCACAGTCTTATTAGCCTTATTGAGTTTTAAGAACATTATATCCTTAGGAAACACCATAGAGTATGGATATAACTAGTTGGTGAAAAGAACATTAATTTCTTTCCACCCTAAGCCCGTAGGCTTCCTTATTGTCACCAGCATATCCCACCTTCTCATGTTAAGTCCCTCTATCTTTACGGTGGCACATTTCACCATGATTTCATCAGGTGTTTCCAAAAACTCAAATAAATATCAATACACCTCAAACAATCCTTAGAATTTTGAGGATCGTTTGATCCTTAGAATGATATACTCTTTTGGAGAAGGAAATAATGAGTACATAACTTGAATTCATCCCTCTTATGTTCCACAGTAGAAGACTTAACAGGAATTGGTTCTAGTATTTGTCCCAAAGCTTGGACAAAATGAAAAATAACATCAAATATGTTATGGTACATGAGAGTATTTTTCCCTACGGTTCATTTGTATCTTCCTCCTGGATCCTTTTCACAAGTATTAGCATAGGCATCATGCTATACAAAATCAATAGATAACATTGAATATGTTGTATTAAAAACTTTTAATATGTCATATTAACACTCAAATAGATAAAAAAAAGGAAATTAATCTCTTAATATTGATAAAAAATATTTTAATTTCAACCTATCCAAATCAAAAGTAGAGAGAAGACTAAAACTAATCCTCCAGACGTCTCTCGAAAAACCACCTTTGGTGACTTAAGGCTCATTGTGGTGAGAGCTAGCTAGGAACTCAATTGAAACTACCTACTAAGTCTTGACAATTTTTCTCAACCACGTACTAACAGTAAAAAAAGATACCCAACCTGCATCTTTAATACCAGTGTTTTATGAACCACCCTAGTTAACCTAGTACCCTAATACTCAATCTGATACTAACATGGAATTAATGGCATTTATGGTCCCCATGGGTTGGAAAATAACACCTATAATAATAAAAGATAAATGTGGGAAGGTTTTTTCCACAAAAACGGTGGAAGAAACAGATTCAAGTTAGTATAATCAAAAGAAATCACCATGAGGAGAATAGTACCATAAGTCAAACAAGTATATAAACAACCCAAATCCAAATGGACACAATAGCTCAAATCCAAAATATCAATAGAAACTACCACCTCTATTTGGTTTTTCTCACTTACTCAACCCAATAATGAGGAAATCTATAAACACCTAAAGGAATGGGTATTGTGTGAGCTTAAATCCAATCAGGGTCTTTCCAAGGATTCCATAATAAGATTCCAAATTAATGAACCAAATAATACTTTAAATTTAAAAAAAACAAGCATTTTAGTAAAAAATATATTTAAAACAAATCATGTTTTACATTTTAATTGATTTAAATATTTCAAAAAATTGATTAATAAAAAAATTTATATAAAAAATCTTGTATAAATTCACGATGAATGTATAAGAATGTTTACAAATAGTGTCTTATATATCTATAAATAAAAAAAATAAGCAACATGGAATTTTATAAGAGTTATGTTAGTTACAATTTATGGGATCCTCACACACTTGAATAGGTGATCATAGAAATATATGTATGCACGTACATCAGCCACTGGCCAAAGAGTACTCATCATTATCCCATCAGAGATGTAACCTACTATGCTATGTTTTATTAGAGTTTTAAATCATAAATAGTTATTTTTCTCAAATAACTCACTAACTTCTAAGGATTAAATGTTATCAAACAACAATAAATAATGGGAAAATTATTTCAAAACTATTAAAAATGAAATTTCCCCATTTTCTCATTAAAATATGCCAATTTATCTTTAAAAACCAATACATTCATTATTAATTAATTCATTACGTGTTTTAGAATAAAAAAAATGGATTATTATAAAAATAATGTATTCTATAATTATCAAATAGAAATTTTAAATAAATATCACAATTTAATATCACAATATTCCATCAAATTCTAAAATCACACCACAATTCATTGTAATTGGGGGTCTTCTCTAATTTCATATTGAAGAAAATTATAACCCCAATTTAATATGAAATGGTATTTTCATAATCCAATTGAATGTAATTTAATTTAAATCAATAAATTTAGGGTTACTTCATTTGGATAATGTTAAACAGAACAAACTACCACAGATCATGGGGACCCATCAAGGAAGAATAAATCATGTTAGAGTCAAAAGGGATCATAGGTCACGTAACCTAGTGGTTTTATTATTTTAAAACAAATTTTCAGAATTAAAATTTCTTGTAAGCATGTTTAGCTGAGTAGGGTTTCATGTTTATAAAAACTGTGCACCCTAACCATGTGACCTTATAGTGGGGTGCATGGTTTCTAATTGGTGGGGGTATGGTTTTTCAAAATATGAGTCATCAATGAAAACCCCCACTATTTTGGTTTTCATGGTTTACCTAGGGTGGGTGCATGGTTTTTAAAAACCATGTTCTAATCATGCACGTCCTATAAATTTTGAAATATTTCCAAAATTTCACCTGAAGTACCTTTAAACGAAACTCATCCAAAACAAAAAAAAAGTGGGGTCAATGAGTATATAAAAACAGTAATTGGATGTTATAAAAATCAACTACTAAATTTAACATAGACCATTATCTTTCCATATTTTTACATTATCACATATAAAGTTTGATAATGACCCATTTTGGATGATTGTTTCCTGATACAAATGTTGGTGAAATTGATTCTTCTAAAAAAATCCATGTGTGTCCTCTACCCCACTTATAAAAGGCCACCCCATCAACTTACCTTTTTACACATCCAAAACCATTTGTTTGAATCAATCCCTAACAAAATAACTTAATTAATCCCCTAAACGAGATCATATATTTTTTAGTTTGATCATAAAGACAACCTAGGAAGGCTTTTAGTGAAAACATAAATAAGTTGTTCAAAGAAGTGGTATCATTATTTAACAAGATGTGTTTTCTTCTTCTACCTCCTTAAAATATTATTAAACTATGACTATAAAATATCATAAGTATATTCCATATACTAAGAATTTATTATGTTAAGGTCATGATGTAATATCTCAGGTAATTATAGAATAAGACTTTTTCATATTTATTAATATTATGAATTATATAGTAATTTTACCTTAAAAGTTATACAATGTTCAATAGAATTCATAACAGGAAACAATGAGTTTCTCTAAAATCTTTTGGTTCACACAAGACTCGGTTATACCAAAAAATAATATATTAATAATATTATTATTTTAATTTTTAGTTATCGACTAGTCATTGTGTTAGCAGGAAGAAATATGAATAAACAAATTATTTTTAAACATTTATATTAACTTTTTTTACATTGATCAAATAAATTTTATAGGATTTAAATAAAAATCAATCCATTTTTAAGCATAAAAAGATGTATATTTTTAAAATGTAGTTTTACCGCCTTTTAATAGAAAACCCATTTTAAATCTAGTTTTTTATACTTTTATTTATTTTATATATCAAAATAAACTTATTTTTTTATATATAAACATAAAAATTAGGTTAGTGTGATTTTTTGGTATTTTTCTGTGAAGTTTAATTTTTTTAATGATTATTAAAAAATAATGAATTTTAATTTAAAAATGTGGTATCATCTAATTTATTTATAAGGATAAATTATATTTTTAAATGGTTTTAAATTTTATTTATATTATTATTTTATCAATTGACCTAATTTATTTTATTTTAATAAATTTTATTATTAAACTTGAATATAAAAACATTTCAATCTTTTGAACGCTTTTACTGTTGTCACACCCAGTCTTCAGGATTAAATTTAAATTAATTTATTTTACTTCTATGAATGTAATTTGAAAAAATGTATTCAATATTTTAAATAATAATAGATTATATTATTTTATAATTTCAAATTAGTTTTTGGGATACAAAATTAGTGAAAGTGATTAAAATCAATTATAATGATTAAGAGAAAAATTAGCTTAACAAGGGGATAAACCTTACACTTAAGGGCCCAAATTAACTAAAAACTTTTTCAAAATACATTGGTTGTCCATATTTATACCCTATAATACCTTTTATATAATTTATTATATTATTTGATCCACATTAAATGGTATAAATGTGGTTGGAATTCCCTTTTCTAAAATTTACAAGAGTTTCACTCCTCCTCCATCAGGAAAAGCCCTCTCCTCCAACTTCCTAAAACCTCTCAAGAAATTTTTTTCTCAACCAATATCTACCAAAATATCTCCTCAAAATCATTCCCCTAATATTATAATCCTCAAATTATGTAAGAATCCATCCAATAAATTGATTTGGTTTAAACTAAAAGGCGTTATCCGAATAAGAGGTAACACCATTCCTCAAACTCTTTTATTTTATTTTCATTCTATACTTCCTAAAATAAATTTATACCATGAATAAAAAATAAAATAAGTATAATAAATATATTTATCTATAATTAATATAAATTTTATACCTAGAATTACATACATTTTCATCTATGGGTAATACACATATTGTTTATGTGTACGGTGAACTACCGCCTCATGAAACAATGATTATTCTTTTTAACTTTACCTCCTTTAATGGTAGGTAATTATGATGGAAAATTTATTTATATATGTTATTTATGGTATTTATTATAAATTTATTATTCTCTAATTATTTTATTATATATACTCTAATACTTTCTACTTTTTGTAAATATGATAACATCGTTTATAGAAGGGTGGACTACCACCTCCTCAGAGTGATGTGATACATTCACACACTACATGGAACATATCATGGATGGGTATAATTAAATATATGTGACATAAATAACTTATATATTATACTAATTACATAAATAACTTTCTGTAAAAGTAACACAACATTTTAGTTAACACATTTCCGTATATTTAAAAAGTGATAATGTCGTTCGTGGATGTGTGGACTACTATTTCCTCGAAGCGATGTGATTTATTTTTCATCACAATAATTGTATATATAATTATATATGATTAAATAATATGGTAAATATGATATAATTATCATTATATAAAGATAAATTTTTATTTACCTTCTTTCCATAATGATCATTGAAAAAGCAGAACGTTACTCATGCATACGTATCGTCTATCGTCACCATTATTGCAACGTTGGTTAATTTTTCATAACCATATTTAATGATTGGTTTTTAAAGTAAAATTTATGTATATATAGGATAATTATGTCATCAATATTATTCATTATATGTTTATATAATGATCCATTTGACCATATTTGAGCAACCAAAGACATTTTTAACACATAAACCGAATATGGTCAAAACACCAACGTAAACCTAATTGTTTAAGTAGTAGTTTACAAAAAAATAATAAGTGAAATAAAATTAATTATAAATATAAAAAAATTTATCAAGAAATTATATAATTAATATAAGTTTATTATTTAGGAAGTTAAAGACACTCGAGACAATTTGGACTTAAGGTAAGGGAATTTGTCTCAATCTCCTTTTATTGAGACATTTCTTGATTATAAGAAAGTTTAATATTTTATAAGTTGCATATGCATACCCTTTGATATTCTATATCCATATCTTATCAAATATCATGTTATTTAATTTCATGTTAAATGTTATTATTTTTAGTCTATTATGATTTAAATGATCAAAGTGGTATGGGACGCTTTGAATATTTAAATATGTAATCTTTTCGCCATGTAGATATTCTTAATATTATTTTTCATATTTATTTTATATGGATATAAAATGTAATATAAAGGAAATTCTTTTTCTTTTTGTATATTTTTATTCCTTTACAAGCCTCCACATTATTAAAATAAAATGAAACCCTTCTTTTTTTAGGGTATTTCTTTATTGAAAATAGTTTTTAAAAATGGATTAAGTGTTCCAATATCATGAAATGATTTATTATGAATGAAAATTAAATTTTATGAGTGAAATTTTTAAAATTGAAATCTTTTATTTCTTATGATTATATAACGATACTTGAACATTTGGTGGCTGGTTTCATAATATTCCAATTACGAGTGGTTCTGTGAAAAACCAACGATGGGTGGGTCCATGATATCCCTTAAATTCATTCGTTATAGAAGTTGGCTAAATGAATATTCAATTTATAAGAGTGTCATGTATGGAAGTCAACCATATGGTTATTCCATTTATAAGGGTGACAAGTATAATGATGTTCTATGTGTCCTTTATGTATTTTCTAATATTTTTATTGCTTTTATGTAATCTTGTGATCATAAAAAAATATTAAATGGGATTATTATCAAAGTAAAGTATTTAATACACATTAATGGGAAAATTATTAATTCATGTTAAAGTTTTAATAATTTTTTAATGATTACAAATGGACTAACATTTTTCATTATTTTGATCCCTTACATAAATTTTTATGCTCATCCCATGTTTTTTAATTTTTTCATAGGACATAAGAATGAGTAAGGGATTATAATAATTCATGTTGATAGTCATGAAGATATTTAATTAAGGATATCATTTCTTATTTAAAAAAAATAGATTATGAAAATAATGGATACTATTCGAATATTTCCACATTGTATTTTTTGGGTTTTTTATGTATAATTTATAGATTAATTATCCAAACTCCAAATAGGAAAATATACACAACATGAAAGAAAGAAAAATTATTGACTTAACTCAAGATTATGTAATGTTTAAGGTTGGTCCTTATAGATAGTATTATATAAAAATTTTATATAACATTAAATTTTAGGATAATATTTTTAGTATTCCCTTATAAGATTTTACTTTATTGTTAAGTTAAAATGATACATCATTTGAGGATTACCATGTTTCTTCATATTAAGTATGTTTGATTAGAATGGTTTTACATAGATTAAAAAAATAAGTTTTAGTGGGAAGGTATCGAAAGGAAAATATCTGTATGAATCAGCATCCTGCGATGGATGGATTCAAAACCGAGTGGTTTGTTGCGGTGACAGTTCAGTTGAATCATGATATAAATGGTGGTGGTGTCCATGTAAGAGAGAAACTGTATCTACCATAAGGGAACATGATGATAGTGGAGCGTTTTATATTATATAATCCCCCATTATTCATAGCATTGTCTGACCTCATGATAGATGAATGATGGATTAAATCCCTCGAAAAGATATTTTATGTCATGTGTTATTCGGATCACCAATAGGTAACTCTTACAATCTATCATTATGAAGGTGAAGTAGATGAGTGGTGGTCAATGGTTCATAATGTTAGGGATAGATAATAGATTGATACCTTGGAATGGGATTAATTTACGAATATTTTCCATGAAAAATATTTTCCTAAGGTTGTTCTGATTATGATGGAAAATAATTATTAGATAACATTGTGGGTTATTATAAAAGTTATTTGGAACATAAAAGTAATATTAGTATTGTTTCGATAACCTTAAAAAGAAAATAAACTATATGTGAAATTTAGAAAGTGTGAATTTTGGTTGCAATAAATTTTATTCCTTGGCTATATTGTTTCTAAAGTTTATATAACTATTAACCCTTCTAAAAAAGTCGTTAAATAGTGTCCAAGACCTACAAATGTCATTGGAATTCACAGTATTCTTGAATTAGAGGGTTATTACTGAATGTTTTTTGAAAAACTTTCTCAGTTATCTATCCCACTAACTTAGATAATGTGAAAGTGAGTTAGGTTTATATGTATAGAAGAATTTATTGTCTGTCTTTATGAATTGAAAATAAGATTGGTCAATAATCTAGTTTTGGCCTTTACTTCCAGAAATTGTGAATTTTACATCTAAAATGATGCTTCATTAAAAGGAATTGGTTGTGTCTTGATTAAAAATGACAAGGTAATTGTTTATGCTTCACGTCTATTAAAAACTCATGATTTCAATTACCCTACACATGATTTGGAATTAATTGTTGTATTTTTGGCATTGAAAATATACAGGTACCATTTATATGGGGTGAAGAGTAAAATATATACCAATCATAAATGTTTGAATTATATATTCACTCATAAATAGTTGAACATAATATAGATAATATGGATGGATCTAATAAAGGATTCTGATTTTACGATTCATTATCATCCTAGAATATAAAATATATTAGATGATTCTCTAAGTCTAAAAAGTAATGCTACATTGACCATGTTATATTGGATCATGACCTTTTGGTTATTGATTTGATAAATTTTTCCAACAAGTTTTGGATGTAAGGAAATCCTCAGTTTTATTTCATATTTTAGTGCAATCAACTTTTTCATAAAGAATTAATATATCTTATAAGGTGGATCAATCTTTATAATAAAATGTAGAATCTGTTAACAATGGTAAGTTGCCTAATTTTAATATTGATTAAGAAGGTGTTTTATGATTTGGAAAAATATTATGTGTGCCTTATGATTCAAATTTGAGGAAATATTTTGGGATTGAATATCATAGTTCTCTGTTTTCCATTCATCTGGGTAGCATGAAGATGTACAAAGACCTTCAGAAGCATTACTGGTGTGATGGAATAAAAAGAGATATTGTTGAATTTATTGTAAAGTTTTTTATATTTCAACACTTTAAAGAAGATCGAGAGTTATCAAATGGGATGATTCAATATTTTTCTAGTTCCAAAGTGTAAATGGGATAATATATTAATGTATTTCGTGGTTTGTTTTCCAAATACATCTCAAGGTAATAATGGGATTTGGGTTATTGTTATTCGATTAACTAAATCTTCACATTTCATTCCCATTCGAGAAAAAATGTCTTTAGATAAACTTTCTATATTATATATAAAAGATATTATGAGGGTATATGGAGAGAATCTCTACATTTTATAATACCATGATCTTAGGTTCACATCCAATTTTTGGAAAAATAATTCAAAATCATTGGGTACTAAGTTAAATTTTAGTACCTCTTCTCATCCTCAATCTGATGGATAGTCTGAGCGGATGATTCATACCTTGGAGGATATGATACGTTCTTACTCAATGGATTACTATGGATGATGGGATTAAAATGTTTCTTTGGTTGAGTTTTCTTACAATAATATGTTTCATTATATTATACATATGGAACATTTCATGGTATTATATGAAAAGTGGTGTCAAACACCAGCTTTTTGGAATGATGTGGGAGAAAGGAAGTTAATTGGACCAAAGATGCTACAAGAAATGGTAGGGAAAGTTCGGTTGATTTAGAGACACATGACGAAAGTTTAGATACTAAAAAACAGTTATTTGGATAATTGGAGAAAATATATTTCATTCCAGGTAGGTGATCTTTCCTTTTTTTAAGTTTCTCTGTTGAAACGTATGATGCATTTTTTAAGAAGGGAAAACTGAGCCCACGGTTCATTGGAACATATTAAATCCTATATAAATTTGGAATAGTTTTCTAATTAGTGGACTTACCACTAGTTTATTTGAGGTACACAATGTTTTAATGTTTTAATGTTAATAAAGTATGTACTAGACTCAACTCATTTTTTGATCACTTGAGTAGTTCAGCTAGAAGAGAATCTTTCTTAAAATGAGAAACTAGTATAGATTATTGACCGCATTGAGAAAGTGTTGTGTAATAAGTAAATTAAATATTTTATGTTTGTATGTAAAACCCATATGGTTTAAGAGGATACATGGGAATATTAAAATTCTATGAGAGAAAAATACACCCACTTATTCGATAAGTTAATAAAATTGTAGTGACATAATTTCCAAAAGGGGAGAAGGATATAACATATCAAGTAATTATATAATAAGACTTTTTCATATTTATTAATATTATGAAATAGATATTAATTTTACCTTAAAATGGATTCTTTGTTCAATAGTGTACTTGACACACAATAATGAGTTTCCTTGAAATCATTCATTGAATGCAAGATTGAGTTATACTGAAAAATAATATATTGTTAATATTATAATTTTAAGTTGTAGTTATCGCCTATCTATTATGTTAGTGGGAATAAATATGAATGAATATTTTTTACATATGTATATTAAATGTTTTTACATTCATCCAATAAAAACAATATGATTAAAATTAGAATCGATCCATTTTTAAGCATAAAATGTTGTATATTTTTTAAATGTAGTTTCACTGCCTTTTAATGGAGAACCCATTCTAAATCCACTTTTTCACTTTTATTGATTTTATATACCATAATAAACTTAATTTTATAAAATTAATACATAAAATATATGTTATTGTGAATTTTTGGTATTTTTCTGTGAAGTTTCATTTTTAATGAATATTGAAAAATAATGAATTTTAATTTATAACAGCTTCTTTATATAATTAATTTATATGGATAAATTATATTTTTAAAAGTTTTTAAAATTGAATTAGATTATTTTTTATAAATTAACCCAATTAAGTTAATTATAATTTATTTCACATTGAAATTGAATATAAAAACATAGCAAACTTTTGAACATTTTTACTTTAAAAACTTATGGTCACATCCCGTTTGAGGGATTAAATTTAATTTAATTTAGGCCACTTTTGTTATTAGAATTTCTGTAAAGGGATTTCATATTTTTAATAATAATAATTTATAATTTATAATAATTTCAACTTAGTTTTTGATAAAAAAATATTAGTGAAACTGATTAAAATTAATTACAATGATTAAGAGAAAAATTAGCTTAATAAGGGACTAAACCTCAAACTTAAGGGTCCAAATGACCTTGAAACTCATAAAAAATACAATTTATGGAAATATTTCGGCCCTATACTCTATTTTATTGAATTATTTTCATTATTGGAGCCACATTAAATGGAAAAAATGTGGGTGGAATTCACATTTTTAAAATTTACAAGAGTGCCACTCCTCCACTATAAAAAGGTCTCATCTCCTCTCACTTCCTCACACATATAAATCCACTTTGGATCGACCAAGATATATCAAAATAGATCCTTAAAATTTATCCCCTCATCCTATAATCCTCATCTTTGGAATTAATCAATCCAGGTAATCCCTTTGGTTCAAACTAAAAGGAGTTACCCAAATACGAGGTGACACCCTTCCTAAAGCTCATTTATTTTATTTTCATTATCCACATCATAAAATATTCTTATTACATTAATACATAGTAAAATAATTATCATAAGTATACTTAAATGTTTTTATAATAAGGGTTATAATTACATTTACACACGCATCCATCTAATGTGTAACGAAGATACTGTTTATGTGTGTGGCGAACTACCGCCTCACAAAGCGATGATTGTTCAATTTTTTATTACCACATTTTATGGTTATTAATTATGATGTAAAATTAATTTATATATGTTATATATTATATTTATTGTGTCATTAATCTTATATAATTATTTTATAACACATTCTCTTATACTCTTCATTTTGTGTAAATACAATAACATTATTTGTGGAAGTGTGAACTACCACCTCCTTAAAGCAGTGTGATACATTCACACACTACATGAAGTGTATTAAGTATAGAATTAAGTAAATATATGTGAAATAAATAACTTATAAATGATATTAATTACATAATTACCTTTTTATAAATATAACACAGTATTTGATTTAACATTATTCCACACACTCAAAAAGCGATAACATTTTTCATGGATGTGTGGGTTACCACCTCCTCAAAGTGATGTGATTCCTCTTACATCAAAAGAATTATATATAAAAGTATATATAATAAAATAATATTATATATATTATATAATTATCATTATATAAATTTAAATTGTTATTTACCTTCTTTCCATAATGATCACTGAAAAATAATAATGTTACTTATATGTATGTACGGCATACGGTCTCCACAATTGTAACATTGCTTCATTTTTCATAAAAATCATTCATGTTTGGTTTTAAAAGTTAAATTTATGTTTATATATGATTATTATATAATTATTATTATTCATTATATGTTTATATAATGACCTCTTTGATCATAGTTGACCTACCAAAGTCGTTTTTAACACAAAAACCGAATATGGTCAAAATACCCGATGTAAACCTTGTTGTTTAAGCAGTTGTTTACATCATGGTAATAAGTAAAATAAATTTAATGATAAATAAACATGAATAATGTTATAAAAATTATATAATTAATATACTTTTATTATTCATGAATCTAAAGATACCTAAGACAAGTTATACCCATAGCAAGGTATTTCATCTCAATCTCCTTTCATTGAGACATTTATTAATTATAAAAACCTTTTGTTGAGTCAATAAGGTTTTCCTTATTACTTTTCCATTACTTCATGATTGGGTTAGTGTGTTACTTCAATAAGTTATCCTTATGAATTTACTTTTACATCTTGTTTTGAAAATCACAAACACCTTATCTAATGGAAAATCTCATTTTACCCTGTGTTTTACTTCTATAAGAAAACTTTTCCTTCCCTAAGTAAATTTATCCTTATCATGTTTTTTATTATTCATTATCTTGACTAAGTATAAAATTAGGTTTCATATCTAAAACCTCGGAATCATATAATTGTTAGATAAAGAGTATTCTATTTTCAGGATCCAAATTAACATTCTGAGTTCTCTGAATTTAGACTTTGAACTCTTCTGAGTTCTGACTCCGAGTTCTCTGAATTTAGACTCTAAACTTTCTAAGTTCTGACTCAATTCTCATGAACTCTGACTCCAAACTTTGTAAATACAGATTCTTAATTTCCTTTAAATTTAGACTCTACAAATCTATAGAGTTCAGGTTCCAAATTCTTTAGAAAAACAGAATCGGAATATCCTTGTATTGTGGACTCCGAATTCATTTTTGGTTAGACTCTGAACTTTTATTTTCTTACATTACGAATATTGGATTTTGGTTATGTTGCCATATTTTTGCTTACACTTGTTTTTGTTATAAAATGATGTCTTGCATTCAGTTACTAACTAACCGTTCTTTGAGTGACACATGTACAGGTCCCTCTGAAATTCAAGGTAAATATGATCATTAGAGGAGGGAGCCGATTATTGGTGATGTGCCTATAAATAGGGGCTAATTTTAAAGAGCTCAAAACTCTTCTAAGACTCTAGATATTACATGTTGTGGATGTGATTTATAGAGAGATACTTTCATTTCTTCGTGCGTACTGAACTTCTTGATCAGTTTTTCTTTGTGTGACTCTGAATGTTGTTGAGTACATTCAAGGGCTTCCGGGGATAGGAAGACAGAGGTGCTGACTACCATTAAGTTGAGGACTTCCTTGCTTAGGAAGACAAAGGTGTCAACTACCTTGATGTTGAGGGCTTGAGGAGATAGCAAGATAGACTCCGACCTTCATATCAAAGGCTTACCCTAGTGTGGGTAAGACATAATTTCTTGAATGTATAAATCAAGGGACCTTTATCTAAGGTTGTAGGATACCCTTATCTTTTGTTTAAAAGATTTACTACTTGTCACTTGTCTTGTTACAAGTTTTCCGCTGCGTTTTTTTATTGAGGAAAGTATAACTATCTTATACTTCCTTATACGTTTACTCTGATTTAGTAAGATTCTATACGCTTTAAGGTAGAATATTTATCATTATAAACTTGCATTAAGTTTTATTTTCAAGAACCATCTTTCCGGACTCACTTTCTCAGAATCGTATTTCCTGAATCAGACAAGTGTGTAGAAATAAAGGTTTTGTGAATTCCCTTATTTAACCTTGTTAAACATAACCATCTTTAAAATTTCAAAATTAATTTTTTAAAGTGTACAATTCACCCCCCTATCTTGTATTTTAAGCATCACTAGATATTACATACATTATATATATTATTTTGATCTTACATTTAGTAATATAGAGTATATCGTACTCACATACCATCTCAACAATTCGTATCAGAGGAGGTCTCTGAAATACTTCTATTCACATATAAGTTTTTTTTGCTCAAGTTTTTCATTGTTCTGTTGTTTTTTTCAACTTAGAATGATCACTTCATACTCTGAACTAATTCAACAATTGGTATCAGAACAAAGTTATAATTTGAATTAATACCACTATTAGATCAGAAGAGAAATATTCTTCTTCAATTTTTCAGTATCATATTTTCGGATTCATTATGTTCAGATTTATATTTTAAATAGAAATACTCTTATTATATAGTTTTTCTTACTGAGGAATATTTTCCTTATTTAATAACTTTTTCTATTAATAAGCTTTTGTGGAAATATTTTCTTTAAGATGGCAGGAATCAATGGTGGTAATATTGACAACTTAAATCCAACAAGACCTCCTATTTTTGATGGAAATGATTATGAGTACTGTATAGATTGAATTAATACATTCATTATCAATATTGGAGTTGACAATTTTTACATTCTTACTAGAGGATATAAAATCCCAGACAAGAAAGTTAGTACCTTCACTAACCAAGAAAATCATGAATTTTAATTGAATTATAAGTTACGTAATACATTGATTTTTTCTATGACTAAAAATATATATATCCAAATATCTTCTTGTGAAGCTGCAAACAGTATCTGGAAGAAACTTGAAGTTACACATTTTGGTACTTCTGAAGTTATAGAGACAAGTAGAGCTATGTTGAGAGCTGAATACCGTGGCATTAACTTTCTTTATGGGGAACATATAAGAAAACTTCAGCAAAGGTTTAAGACTATTTTGAATAGCTTACAGTCTATGGGAGAAAAAGGTTTGTTTGATGAGGCTCTTGTAGATAAGATCATAGAAATTATGCCAAATGAGTGGGAGTCCAAGAGGATAGTAATTTATGAGAATAAAAAAGTCACCCAGATTTCCATAGATGAGCTGTTTGTAACTCTTCTTCAGCGTGAGACAAGAATGAAGAGAGATGCTGATAATGTTAAGAAGAAGAATTGGAATGGAGGAGTTGCTTTTACAACTAATTCAAATCATATGAAATATAAGACTCCTGAGAGAGTTTCTAGATCCAAATCTAAGAAGGTTATAAACCAATATGAATCTAGTTGAATTGAATCTTTAGAAAATCAGTTAGAAAATCTTGGTCGAAGAATGAACAAGATTGTTGGACAGAAAAACTTTCAATCTAGATATAAAAAGAAGGAATGTAAAGACAAGAAAGATTCTGAAGTTACATGTTATGAATGCAAGATATCTGGACAGATAAGGCCGGATTTCCCTTTGCTTAAAAGAAAGGAAAGAAAGTAAAATCATTCTGAAAGAAAAATAAATAAGTACTACAAAGCTAAAGCTAAGAATGTCTTGAAAGATAATGACACCTAGAGTGCCAGTGGTGGTGACTCTTCATATGAATCTTCAGATTACGAATCATCCAGACAGAAGACTCTTGGTCTGATAGCCAGACTACCTATTGACAATAATTGTTTGATGGCTAAGGTACACAATGCTAAATCAATGACCAATGTTTCTTTAAATGAAAAATTATAGTAATGATAAATATTATGAATCTTCGGATGAATAATCTTCTTCTGATGAAGATAATACTTTACCTTCCTATGAATATGTTTCTAGGTTTTCCAAACTCCCTGAAATTGAGAATTCAAAACTCGTGAAAAAACTTGATATGGAAAATTCTAGGAATACTATTCTTACTAAGGAAATATCATATCTTTCTAAAGATATTGATAAGAAAATTGTTGATTTTTAAAGTATTTCAAAAAAATTTGAGGAAGTAATTTCTGATAAGAATAAACTTTCTAAGGATCTAAAACACATAATTTCTACAAAAAATGTTTTCGAGCCTAACTATAGTTCCAAATCAGATGATTTAGAAGACAAGAACTTAGTTATCAAACTAAAATCCGAAATGTTTTCCTTGAGGAAGTGTTTGTCAAACTTTACCTTAGGTAAGGAAAATTTTGATAAATTTTATTCTCAAATATGACCTCTAAGGAATAGTTCTGGTTTTGGTTATACTAGTTCTAAACCGATTTTTAGCAACAATTATTTTGTTCCTCAAAGTGATCCATTCTGAACTAAGTTTCATTGTGGTGGACACTGGAAAAAAAATTGTTCATTAAACAAAACCCAATCTTTAAGATTTCATAAAGCCTATTTTTCTAAGAAAAAGTGGATACCTACAATTTTGCTTTCTGAAATTTCTGGATCCAAGAATGTTTGGATTTTGAATGTCTAACTCTTTTGTTTCTATGAAAATAGAGAGAGTACCAACAGAAATTCTTGGTACATGGATAGTGGATGTTCCTGGCATATGAATGGTAACAAAAACTATTTTGAGGGGATTATCAGGAAAAAAGGAGGAAAAGTATCTTTCGTAGATAATGCTCAGGGAGAAATTATTGGTATAGGTAACATCATTATTCTTGGAAAAACTTTGATTTCAAATGTTTTATTTGTTAAGGGTCTTAAGAAAAACCTCATTAACATAAGCCAATTATGTGATGAAGGTTACCTTGTGAATTTTTGGAATTACAAGTGCTTAGTAAATAAGTCCAAGGAAGAGTTTAATCTTTCACCCCATAGGCAAGAGAATGTATACACACTAATAATAGAAGACCTTAGGAGCCAAGATATACCTTGACTTAGTGCAATGGAAGATCATTCTTGTCACGTCCCGTCCTTGGGGCCCGTGTCGTGACTACCCCAAGTCCGACTTCCATAGGCCAGGGGCTGGAGACTAGCACCAAAGGCGTAAATCCCGATAACTGGGAAGGCATTGCCTTTATAAAAGTAAACAAAACACCACAGAGTAAAAGCAGAAGTAATACACTAAGTACAAAGAGAAGTGCTGAAAAGTAAATGGGCCAGAATACAAACCCAACTGAAAGTACAACAGAAAAAGACAACAGCTGGAAGAATGGAAGAAGCTCCTGGGAAGTCCTCCTCCGATCCTACCTGAAGGGTAGGTACAGATGGAGCAGCTCCTAGATCGTCCACCACGGATCCTACCTGAAGGGTAGGTACATATAGCCTCCACAACGCTCTCGCCCATCAACCTTCCTCCGAGTGTCATCTCACCGTGAAGTCCACCTCCGGATACTGACTCGTCGTGTAGTCCACCTCCAGGTACCGTCCAGTCCTCGAACACTCGGTCTCCGTCAGCACTGCCCGTCGTCTGCAACCAACACAAAGAGGTGCGATGGTTCACGCCCAAATTTACCCAAGAGAAGAAGGGTAGAACGGTCCTTGTAGTGTAGCTTGGGTTGTCGATTCCACAGAGACCTAAGAAGATACCTAAGATACAAAACCTAAGGGATGGATTTTTGGCTATGAAGTGGCAAACTTGGATTGATTTTGGATGGGTTTTAAAGATATCTAATAGATTTAAGTGGATTCAATTTAAAAGAATGAGTTGATCCTAGGTTATCGCTCGGGGTGGATTGGACGTATTTTCTTTTTAATGATTTCAATTTCTTAAATTTGAGATAGGTTCATTTAAAGAGATAAAACAACATCATCGCTTACTGGTTTAATTCCTACACCCTCTAATACTAATCACCTATACACTTGAAGGATCAATGTTTTGAGCACTTCAAGGTAAAGGATCGTATTAGTACTTGAAGTGTGTGGCCTTAAATTCAACAAGGACGCTGGAGTTTAAAAATCATCAAATAAAAATCCCAATTAAAGAAGTGATTATACATTAATTAGGTGATAAATAACATACAATCCATCCCCTTGATACTCCCTTGGATCAACACATAAGTGGGTTAGCCCTCCATTGATCTCATGGTTTCAATGGAAGCAGATAGTAGACTCATGAGGGAGGAATGAAGAAGTAAAGAAAACAACAAAAATAAAATGATCACTCCACTGTTGTGTGAATAATTTCACAAGGGTTGGTGTGAATAAATTCACACCTTGATCCAACAGTAACAAAGTGATATTAAGAAAAACAGAATAAGAGTAGAAGAAGAACTTTTATTAAGAAACTAAAGTGAATTGAACAACATACATGTGAATGACAAAATTGAGGCAACAAAAATGCAGCATAACATTACAATTGAACAAAGCATCCAAGATTTCAAACTCCTTAACCACCACTGCCTTAAATAGGCATTTTGGGAGGCTTGGGTCTAGCCTCCAACAGTACAAGTCATCCCACTTGAGTATGGTAGGCCTAGGGTGGTGGAAAGTTTGTGGAATTTGAACTTTTCCACATTTGACCCGAGGTGGCAGCCAGCTTTCCTTCACCGAATAGACGCGTCTGGAAGACCTTCTAGAAGTCCGAATCAGAGTGGTCCATAGAAGAAGAAAATAGATTTCCGGATGTTTTCTAACTTCCTGTAAAATGTGGGCCCATTTGGAGTTGTGGATTCCGAGAGATGATCAAATTGGTGGACTGTTTTTCTAGGCCGCAGAATCTGGCCCAGAATTTTATCTCTAAATTGGGCCGCCTAACGGACCAGTATGGAGGCCGAATTAGCATTAACTCCTGAAGGGTGATTTGTTCCTGTACAGTTTTTATATCATCCCACGAAATTTGTGATTAATTGGGCCTGTATGTTGGGCCCCACAGCCTAATCAGTGGGATGATGTCCAATCTGCCATCTCCAGAATTGCTTCCTTTCATTTCCAAATATCTCCATCATCCTCCATGAATTCTCCACTGATCCCTGAATCAAACATGTTCATATTTAAGTGTAGATCAATTTCCAAAAATATCAAATTAAAATATGTATAATTAAATTCCTTAAAATCAGATGAATCATTGGGTACTTTAAATGATGTTCAAAAATGTAACACATAATAGTGCATTTTAAGAAGGTATTACAATCATAATGTGAAATGATGTTCATAGTGTAAAATGCACTAAAATGGTGTATATGAATAAAAAATAACATGAATATTATGTATATTAACAATGAATATTAGCCTCATTTAGTGGATAATCACACCCCCCAACTTGAGTTTTTCTAGTCCCGAGCAAAATACATCTCAACAATATGAATTTCGAATTCCCTTTTCCAAAAACATTTTAATACACAATGATCACCAAAAAAACTTATACCAAAAAATCATGAAACCCATCAAAATATTTTAATACAAGATAGTTTCATAAGCAGATCCCAATCCCAAGCCCATTCCTTTGATCAAATCCATCATCATACTTCATCCAACTCAATTAGGTGTAATGTTGTGTTTTGAATCACAATAGATATGGGGATTCATTTTCATTCAAGGGGGAAATCATGGAAGCACTAGGTGGAATCACATTTAATCCTAATATGAGTATTCTTCATCCTTTTTTTGTTTTTTTTTTGAAATATTTCTATAGTAATTGAGATTGCAGTTAATCAAATTAACTCATGTAGCAAGACTTTGCCGATGACTCCCAGACTCAAAGGCCTTAGGGCACCAAGTGAAGCCCACATACTCGGGCATCGTCTCGAGTTAACTTAATCAAAAACAAAGTCATATTACCATAAATAGAGATATATTGAAAAACTCAGGGCTAGACAACTCTGGAGTCATGATCCCCAAGTGCTGAAAGCCTCGCATTTTATCAATCCATTGCTCTACACGCAAATTTTTATTTTTATTTTTTTGTTTTTTTATTAATTTTTTTTAGTTTTTTTTTTAATACTCATATTATTCATAAAAATAAAACCAGTCTATGATATTTATTATGGGACCCCAAAAATTCAAATTAGTACCCCACAGTCTAGAGGGCGTGCATTGTGGTATTTTTTTATTTGGACGAAAATATAAACGATGAAATATCACATTGGATAGCCACGCTTTCCAAAATCTATGCTCATGAAATTATACAAGGATTAAAATCAGAATTAGGGTATGCTAAATTGTTTGATATTCAGTTTCAAAGTGTGAAATGCATATTACCATGTTCAAATTTAAAGGAATTTTTCCTACCATTTAATTATTTTTTCAAATCATTCATTTTTTTTGACACAAAAGCATTTTTTTTATTTTATCTCCCCCCAAACATAAAATAACACTGTCCCCAGTGTTTAAATAAAAGAAAATTTAGAATGGGATAGAGGTAGAGAATGAATGTTCAAAAAGGAAATTAAAAATTATGATCATGGAATGAAGTCACCTGGTGGTTGAAGTTTGAAGTTCTTGCTGCTCCAATTTATTCCTTTGATATCCATGTCGCTTGCAAAGTTCCCTAGTGGAAAAAGGAAAAACAAAACAAACAAAACAAACAAAAAAAACAATATATATATATATATAATAAAGGAAGTAAAATATAAGTATATATATAAAAATTATAGAATAAGGAAACACAAGAAGCCGTAGGTCAGTGGTAAGCGCGCGCCCGTGTATCCCTTCGGTCCCGGGTTCGAGTCCTCGCGGCTTTTCCGGTTGTGACGGGGTTTTCCCCACAGCCTATGGCGTGTCCCCTTTTTTAATTATTATATTATTTTTATTATTTTTATTATTTTTATCTTAACCTATAAAATAATAAAAATACAACAAAATAAACTGATGATACATTGTCTTCTTTTTAAATTTCTGGGTAAGGTATTACTCAAGGATCACACCACGTGACACGGATGAATATGGTGCTCCCCTTTCGTACCCATCCATACATAGAATAGAAGAACAGGTCAAAAGTCGATTTTTTTATTAAATATCATAATGATTAATTAAACCTATTTAAAATATAAAGTTTATTAAAACAACAAAATTATTGGAAACTTGGAAACCATGGGTTGCCTCCCATGCAGCGCTTTGTTTAACGTCATTAGCTCGACTTGAACCCCCCAACTTATCCAATACCAACTTTCAACATTTTAAGGATCACATGTTTCACCCCTTCTACTTGGTTGAGATATATTCTATGTTTATAATTTGTTTCATTCAAAATCCTATGTTCTACAATGAGTGGGAAAGTCCAAGGAATGTTTGAAGTGGTTGATCCAGTTTCCACTGTAGTTTTTCCAAAGACATCAATGGTAATTCCAAATTTTTTGGTTTCAAGAGAAGAATTAATTCCAAACAACTGTTCATGGTTATATCCTCTGAAGGGATAGTTGATCATGGAAGGAAGGACAATAATTTTGAGCTCAGGTTGGATAGTACATTCAAACACAGGTTGAGATTTTGAATCCAAATCAGTTTCATTTTCCTAATTTCTCAAAAGAGTTGGTTCCTTTTGAATAGAAGATTCAACCAAAAAATTGGAAATATCAGTGTTAAGAGTGTTTATGGACTCAAATTTTATGATTTCTCCCAATGGTTCAAAGGTTGGTGTTTTTGAAAATTCATCAATGGAGTTATACTTAGGAGACTCAATCCATGATGTCAAATTCTCCTCTTTTGAATCCAAAAAGTTAATTTCCTCCTGATTTAAAGTACCTTCAAAATTTCCTTGATCCTCTTCATCTATCCCAAATCCAAAGGTTGGTTCATCAATAAATTCATGTGGGGTTTGTGTGAAACTAGACACTTCACATAAGGTTATGGAAGGGACAGTTTGTGTAGGGATGGGTTCCTCAAAAGTTTTAATGCTTTGTAGTTCTAACCTCAATGATGAAACCTCAAAATTCATTATCTCTATTTGTTGACACAGTTTTTCATGTAATGGTTATGGATCATGATGGTCAAGGGGTTGAGACAGATGGTCTATTCCAGGAGGATAACTATGTTGTTGGAATTCCATAGGAGGATGTTCAGATTGGCCTTGTTGGGATTGGAACTCATAATATGTTGGAATGTATTGTGGATCATATGAATAAAAACATTGTGGTTCAGTAGGTTTTTGATGATCCCACAAGTAGGAATTAGGATGGTCATTGTACATCGTACATGGGGTTGAGTGAACAAAGTAGGGATAGGTTTCCCATGTTTGGACATGTTCAAAATTGACTTCCATAGGAGTGAGGAGTGATAAAAGAGAAGTGGAATGAAAAAAAAAGGATGAAGTTGTCTAAGATAACTTACTTAGGTCCCCGAAAACGGTGCCAAAATTTGGTTCACGCCCAAATTTACCCAAGAGAAGAAGGGTAGAACGGTCCTTGTAGTGTAGCTTGGGTTGTCGATTCCACAGAGACCTAAGAAGATACCTAAGATACAAAACCTAAGGGATGGATTTTTGGCTATGAAGTGGCCAACATGGATTGATTTTTGATGGGTTTTAAAGATACTTGATAGATTTAAGTGGATTCAATTTAAAAGAATGAGTTTATCCTAGGTTATCGCTCGGGGTGGATTGGACGTAATTTCTTTTTAATGATTTCAATTTCTTAAATTTGAGATGGGTTCATTTAAGGAGATAAAACAACATCATCACTTACTGGTTTAATGCCTACACCCTCTAATACTAATCACCTATACACTTGAAGGATCAATGTTTTGAGCACTTCAAGGTAAAGAATCGTATTAGTACTTGAAGTGTGTGGCCTTAAATTCAACAAGGACGATGGAGTTTAAAAATCATCAAATAAAAATCACAATTAAAGAAGTGATTATACATTAATTAGGTGATAAATAACATACAATATATCCCCTTGCTACTCCCTTGGATCAACCCATAAGTGGGTTAGCCCTCCATTGATCCCATGGTTTCAATGGAAGCGGAAAGTAGACTCATGAGGGAGGAATGGAGAAGTAAAGAAAACAACAAAAATAAAATGATCATTCCACCGTTGTGTGAATAATTTCACAAGGGTTGGTGTGAATAAATTCACACCTTGATCCAACGGTATCAAAGTGATATTAAGAACAACATAATAAGAGTAGAATAAGAACTTTTATTAAGAAACTAAAGTGAATTGAACAACTTACATGTGAACGACAAAATTGAGGCAACAAAAATGCAGCATAACATTACAATTGAACAAAGAATCCAAGATTTCAAACTCCTTCACCACCACTGCCTTAAATAGTTATTTTGGGAGCCTTGGGTTGATCCTCCAACAGTACAAGTCATCCCACTTGAGTATGGTAGGCCTAGGGTGGTGGAAATTTGTGGAATTTGAACTTTTCCACATTTGACCTGAGGTGGCAGCCAGCTTTCCTTCACCGAACAGACGCGTCTAGAAGACCTTCTATAATTCCGAATCAGGGTGGTCCATAGAAGAAGAAAATGGAGCACCGGATTTCCTATAACCTCCTGTAAAATTTGGGCCCATTTGGAGTTGTGAATTCCGAGATATGATTAAATTGGTGGACTGTGTTTCTGGGCCGCAAAATCTGGCCCAGAAGTTTATCTCTAACTTGGGCCGCCTAAATGACCCGCATGGAGTCCGAATTAGCATTAACTCCTAAAGGGTGATTTTTTCCTGTAAATGTGTTCTATCATACCACGAATGTTGGGATTAATTGGGCCTCTATTTTGGGCCCCACATCCTAATCAGTGGGATGATGTCCAATCTGCCTTCTCCAGAATTGCTTCCTTTCATTTCCAAATATCTCCATCATCCTCCATGAATTCTCCACTGATCCCTGAATCAAACATGTTCATATTTAAGTTTATATCAATTTAAAAAAATATCAAATTAAAATATTTATAATTAAATTCCTTAAAATTAGATGAATCATTGGGTACTTTAAATGATGTTCAAAAATGTACCACATAATAGTGCATTTTAAGAAGGTATTACAATCATAATGTGAAATGATGTTCAAAGTGTAAAATGAACTAAAATGGTGTTTATGAATAACAAAGAACATGAATATTATGTATAATAAAAATGAATATTAGCCTCATTTAGTGGCTAATCACACCCCCCAACTTGAGTTTTTCTAGTCCCGAGCAAAATACATCTCAACAATATGAATTTCGAATTCCCTTTTCCAAAAACATTTTAATACATAATGATCACCAAAAAAACTTATACCAAAAAATCATGAAACCCATCAAAATATTTTAATACAAGATATTTTCATAAGCAGATCCCAATCCCAAGCCCATTCCTTTGATCAAATCCATCATCATACTTCATCCAACTCAATTAGGTGTAATTCTGTGTTGTGAATCACAATAGATATGGGGATTAATTTTCATTCAAGGGGGAAATCATGGAAGCGCTAGGTGAAATCAAATTCAATCCTAATATGAGTATTATTCACACTTTTTTTTGTTTTTTTTCAAATATTTCTATAGTAATTGAGATTGCAGTTAATCAAATTAACCCATGTAGCAAGAATTTGTTGATGACTCCCAGACTCAAAGGCCTTAGGGCACCAAGTGAAGCCCACATACTCGGGCATCGTCTCGAGTTAACTTAATCAAAAACAAAGTCATATTACGATAAATAGAGATATATTGAAAAACTCAGGGCTAGACAACTCTGGAGTCACGATCCCCAAGTGCCGAAAGGCTCGCATTTTATCAATCCATTGCTCTACACGCAAATTTTTATTTTTATTTTTTTTGTTTTTTATTAATTTTTTTTTAGTTTTTTTTTGAATACTCATATTATTCATAAAAATAAAACCAGCCTATACTATTTATTAGGGGACCCCAAAAATTCAAATTAGTACCCCACGGTCTAGAGGGCATGCATTGTGGCATTTTTTTATTTGGATGAAAATATAAACGATGAAATATCACATTAGACAGCCACGCTTTCCAAAATCTATGCTAATGAAATTATACAAGGATTAAAATCAGAATTAGGGTATGCTAAATTATTTTATATTCAGTTTCAAAGTGTGCAATTCGTATTACCATGTTCAAAGTTAAAGGAATTTTTCCTTCCATTTAATTATTTTTTCAAATCATTCATTTTTTTTGACACAAAAGCATTTTTTTATTTTATCTCCCCCCCCAACTTAAAATAACATTGTCCCCAGTGTTTAAATAAAAGAAAATTTAGAAGGGGGTAGAGGTAGAGAATGAATTTTCAAAAAGGAAATTGAAAATGAGGATCATGGAATGAAGTCACCTGGTGGTTGAAGTTTTAAGTTCTTGCTGCTCCAATTTATTCCTTTGATATCCATGTCGCTTACAAAGTTCCCTAGTGGAAAAAGGAAAAACAAAACAAACAAAACAAACAAAAAAACAATATATATATATATATATATATAATAAAGGAAGTAAAATATAAGTATATATAAAAAAATTATAGAATAAGGAAGCACAAGAATCCGTAGGTCAGTGGTAAGCACGCGCCCCTATCTCCCTTCGGTCCTGGGCTCGAGTCCCCGCGGCTTTGCCGGTTGTGACGGGGTTTGCCCCACAGCCTATGGCGTGTCCCCTTTTTTAATTATTATACTATTTTTATTATTTTTATTATTTTTATCTTAACCTATAAAATAATAAAAATACAACAAAATAAACTGATGATACATTGTCTTCTTTTTAAATTTCTGGGTAAGGTATTACTCAAGGATCACACCACGTGAAACAGATGAATATGGTGCTCCCCTTTCGTACCCATCCATACATAGAATAGAATAACAGGTCAAAAGTCTATTTTTTTATTAAATATCAAAATGATTAATGAAACCTATTTAAAATATAAAGTCTATTAAAACAACAAAATTATTGGAAACTTGGAAACCATGGGTTGCCTCCCATGCAGCGCTTTGTCTAACGTCATTAGCTCGACTTGAACCCCCCAACTTATCCAATACCAACTTTCAACATTTTAAGGATCACATGTTTCACCCCTTCTACTTGGTTGATATTTATTCTATGTTTATAATTTGTTTTATTCACAATCCTATGTTCTACAATGAGTGGGAAAGTCCAAGGAATGTTTGAAGTGGTTGATCTAGTTTCCACTATAGTTTTTCTAAAGAAATCAATGATAATTCCAACTTTTTTGGTTTCAAGAGAAGAATTAATTCCAAAAAAATTTCATGGTTATATACTATGAAGGGATAGTTGATCATGGAAGGAAGGACAATAATTTTTAGCTCAGCTTGGATAGTACATTCAAACACTGGTTGAGATTTTGAATCCAAATCAGTTTCATTTTCCAAATTTCTCAAAAAAATTGGTTCCTTTTGAATAGAAGATTCAACCAAAAAATTGGAAAGATCAGTGTTAAGAGTGTTTATGGACTCAAAGTTTATGATTTCTCCCAATGGTTCAAAGGTTGGTGTTTTTGAAAATTCATCAATGGAGTTATACTTAGGAGACTCAATCCATGATGTCAAATTCTCCTCTTTTGAATCCAAAAAGTTAATTTCCTCCTGATTTAAAGTCCCTTCAAAATTTTCTTGATCCTCTTCATCTATCCCAAATCCAAAGGTTGGTTCATCAATAAATTCATGTGGGGTTTGTGTGAAACTAGACACTTCACATAAGGTTATGGAAGGGACAGTTTGTGTAGGGAGGGGTTCCTCACAAGTTTTAATGCTTCGTAGTTCTCACCTCAATGATGAAACCTCAAAATTCATTATCTCTATTTGTTGACACATTTTTTAAAGTAATGGTTGTGGATCATGAAGGTCATGGGATTGAGACAGATGGTCTATTCCAGGAGGATAACTATGTTGTTGGAATTCTATAGGAGGATGTTCAGATTGGCCTTGTTGGGATTGGAACTCATAATATGTTGGAATGTATTGTGGATCATATGAATAAAAACATTGTGGTTAAGTAGGTTTTTGATGATCCCACAAGTAGGAATTAGGATGGTCATTGTACATCGTACATGGGGTTGAGTGATCAAAGTAGGGATAGGTTTCCCATGTTTGGACTTGTTCAAAATTGACTTCCATAGGAGTGAGGAGTGAGAAAAGAGAAGTGGAATGAAAAAAAAGGATGAAGGTGTCTAAGATAACTTACTTAGGTCCCCGGAAACGGCGCAAAAATTTGTTTCACACCCAAATTTACCCAAGAGAAGAAGGGTAGAATGGTCCTTGTAGTGTAGCTTGAGTTGTTGATTTCACAGAGACCTAAGAAGATACCTAAGATACAAAACTTAAGGAATGGATTTTTGGCTATGAATTGGCCAACATGGATTTATTTTTAATGGGTTTTAAAGATATCTAATAGATTTAAGTAGATTCAATTTAAAAAAATGTGTTGATCCTAGGTTATCGCTCGGGGTGGATTGGAAGTATTTTCTTTTTAATGATTTCAATTTCTTAAATTTGAGATGGGTTCATTTAAGGAGATAAAAAAAATCATCACTTACTGGTTTAATGCCTAAACCCTCTAATACTAATCACCTATACACTTGAAGGATAAATGTTTTGAGAACTTCAAGGTAAAGGATCGTATTAGTACTTGAAGTGTGTGGCCTTAAATTCAACAAGGACGATGAAGTTTAAAAATCATCAAATAAAAATCCCAATTAAAGAAGTGATTATACATTAATTAGGTGATAAATAACATACAATCCATCCCCTTGATACTCCCTTGGATCAAACCATATGTGGGTTAGCCCTCCATTGATCTCATGGTTTCAATGGAAGCGGAAAGTAGACTCATGAGGGAAGAATGGAGAAGTAAAGAAAACAACAAAAATAAAATGATCACTCCACCGTTGTGTGAATAATTTCACAAGGGTTGGTGTGAATAAATTCACACATTGATCCAATGGTATCAAAGTGATATTAATAACAACAGAATAAGAGTAGAAGAAGAACCTTTATTAAGAAACTAAAGTGAATTGAACAACTTACATGTGAACGACAAAATTGAGGCAACAAAAATGCATCATAACATTACAATTGAACAAAGCATCCAAGATTTCAAACTCCATCACCACCACTGCCTTAAATAGGCATTTTGGGAGCCTTGGGTTGAGCCTCCAATAGTACAAGTCATCCCTCTTGAGTATGGTAGGCCTAGGGTGGTGGAAAGTTTGTGGAATTTGAACTTTTCCACATTTGAACCGAGGTGGCAGCCAGCTTTCCTTCATCAAACAGACGCGTCTGGAAGACCTTCAATAATTCTGAATCAGGGTGGTCCATAGAAGAAGAAAATGGAGCTACGGATGTCTTCTAACCTACTGTAAAATATGGGCCCATTTGGAGTTGTGGCTTCCGAGATATGATCACATTGGTGGACTGTTTTGTTGGGCCGCAGAATCTGGCCCAGAAGTTTATCTCTAACTTGGGCCGCCTAAATGACCCTCATGGAGGCCGAATTAGCATTAACTCCTGAAGGGTGATTTTTTTCTGTACATGTGTTCTATCATCCCACGAATGTTGGGATTAATTGGGCCTGTATGTTGGGCCCCACAGCCTAATCAGTGGGCTGATGTCCAATCTGCCTTCTCCAGAATTGCTTCCTTTCATTTCCAAATATCTCCATCATCCTACATGAATTCTCCACTGATCCCTGAATCAAACATGTTCATATTTAATTTTAGATCAATTTCCAAAAATATAAAATTAAAATATGTATAATTAAATTCATTAAAATCATATGAATCATTGGGTACTTTAAATGATGTTCAAAAATGTACCACATAATAGTGCATTTTAAGAAGGTATTACAATCATAATGTGAAATGATGTTCAAAGTGTAAAATGCACTAAAATGGTGTTTATGAATAAAAAATAACATGAATATTATGTATATTAAAAATGAATATTAGCCTCCTTTAGTGCCTAATCACACCCACAAACTTGAGTTTTTCTAGTCCCGAGCAAAATACATCTCAACAATATGAATTTCGAATTCCCTTTTCCAAAAACATTTTAATATATAATGATCACCAAAAAAACTTATACCAAAAAATCATGAAACCCATCAAAATATTTTAATACAAGATATTTTCATAAGCAGATCCAAATCCCAAGCCCATTCCTTTGATCAAATCCATCATCATACTTCATCCAACTCAATTAGGTGTAATGCTGTGTTGTGAATCACAATAGATATGGGGATTCATTTTCATTCAAGGGGGAAATCATGGAAGCGCTAGGTGGAATCACATTTAATCCTAATATGAGTATTCTTCATCCTTTTTTTTTTGTTTTTTTTTTGAAATATTTCTATAGTAATTGAGATTGCAGTTAATCAAATTAACCCATGTAGCAAGACTTTGCCGATGACTCCCAGACTCAAAGGCCTTAGGGCACCAAGTGAAGCCTACATACTCGGGCATCGTCTCGAGTTAACTTAATCAAAAATAAAGTCATATTACGATAAATAGAGATATATTGAAAAACTCCGGGCAAGACAACTCTGGAGTCACGATCCCCAAGTGCCGAAAGCCTCGCATTTTATCAATCCATTGCTCTACACGCAAATTTTTATTTTTATTTATTTTGTTTTTTTATTAATTTTTTTTTAGTTTTTTTTGAATACTCATATTATTCATAAAAATAAAACCATCCTATGCTATTTATTATGGGACCCCAAAAAATAAAATTAGTACACCACAATCTAGAGGGCGTGCATTGTGGCATTTTTTTTATTTGGATGAAAATACAAACGATGAAATATCACATTGGACAGCCACGCTTTCCAAAATCTATGCTCATGAAATTATACAAGGATTAAAATCAGAATTAGGGTATTCTAAATTTGTTGATATTCAGTTTCAAAGTGTTCAATTAGTATTACCATGTGCAAAGTTAAAGGAATTTTTCCTTCCATTTAATTATTTTTTCAAATCATTCTTATTTTTTTGAAACAAAAGCATTTTTTTTTATTTTATCTCCCCCCCAACTTAAAATAACACTGTCCCCAGTGTTTAAATAAAATAAAATTTAGAAGGGGGTAGAGGTAGAGAATGAATGTTCAAAAAGGAAATTGAAAATGAGGATCATGGAATGAAGTCACCTGGTGGTTGAAGTTTGAAGTTCTTACTGCTCCAATTTATTCCTTTGATATCCATGTCGCTTGCAAAGTTCCCTAGTGGAAAAAGGAAAAACAAAACAAACAAAACAAACAAACAAAACAATATATATATATATATATAATAAAGGAATTAAAATATAAGTATATATAAATAAATTATAGAATAAGGAAGCACAAGAATATGTAGGTCAGTGGTAAGCGCGCGCCCCTGTCTCCCTTCGGTCCCGGGTTCGAGTCCCCGCGGCTTTGCCGGTTGTGACGGGGTTTGCCCCACGGCCTATGTCGTGTCCCCTTTTTTAATTATTATACAATTTTTATTAATTTTATTATTTTTATCTTAACCTATAAAATAATAAAAATACAATAAAATAAACTGATGATACATTGTCTTCTTTTTAAATTTCTGGGTAAGGTATTACTCAAGGATCACACCACGTGACACAGATGAATATGGTTCTCCCCTTTCAGACCCATCCATACATAGAATAGAAGAACAGGTCAAAAGTCTATTTTTTTATTAAATATCAAAATGATTAATTAAACCTATTTAAAATATAAAGTTTATTAAAACAACAAAATTATTGGAAACTTGGAAACCATGGGTTGCCTCCCATGCAGCGCTTTGTTTAACGTCATTAGCTCGACTTGAACCCCCAAACTTATCCAATACCAACTTTCAACATTTTAAGGATCACATGTTTCACCCCTTCTACTTGGTTGAGATTGATTCTATGTTTATAATTTGTTTTATTCACAATCCTATGTTCTACAATGAGTGGTGAAGTCCAAGGAATGTTTGAAGTGGTTGATCTAGTTTCCACTGTAGTTTTTCTAAAGACATCAATGGTAATTCCAACTTTTTTGGTTTCAAGAGAAGAATTAATTCCAAAAAAAATGTTAATGGTTATATCATATGAAGGGATAGTTGATCATGGAAGGAAGGACAATAATTTTGAGCTCACGTTGGATAGTACATTCAAACACTGGATGAGATTTTGAATCCAAATCAGTTTCATTTTCCAAATTTCTCAAAAAAATTGGTTCCTTTTGTATAGAAGATTCAACCAAAAAATTGGAAAGATCAGTGTTAAGAGTGTTTATGGACTCAAAGTTTATGATTTCTCCCAATGGTTCAAAGGTTGGTGTTTTTGAAAATTCATCAATGGAGTTATACTTAGGAGACTCAATCCATGATGTCAAATTCTCCTCTTTTGAATCCAAAAAGTTAATTTCCTCCTGATTTAAAGTCCCTTCAAAATTTCCTTGATCCTCTTCATCTATCCCAAATCCAAAGGTTGGTTCATCAATAAATTCATGTGGGGTTTGTGTGAAACTAGACACTTCACATAAGGTTATGGAAGGGACAGTTTGTGTAGGGAGGGGTTCCTCACAAGTTTTAATGCTTTATAGTTCTAACCTCAATGATGAAACCTCAAAATTCATTATCTCTATTTGTTGACACATTTTTTCAAGTAATGGTTTTGGATCATGATGGTCAAGGGGTTGAGACAAATGGTCTATTCCAGGAGGATAACTATGTTGTTGGAATTCTATAGGAGGATGTTCAGATTGTCCTTGTTGGGATTGTAACTCATAATATGTTGGAATGTATTGTGGATCATATGAATAAAAACATTGTGGTTCAGTAGGTTTTTGATTATCCCACAAGTAGGAATTAGGATGGTCATTTTACATCGTACATGGGGTTGAGTGATCAAAGTAGGGATAGGTTTCCCATGTTTGGACTTGTTCAAAATTGACTTCCATAGGAGTGAGGAGTGAGAAAAGAGAAGTGGAATGAAAAAAAAGGATGAAGGTGTCTAAGATAACTTACTTAGGTCCCCAGAAACGGCGCCAAAATTTGGTTCACGCCCAAATTTACCCAAGAGAAGAAGGGTAGAACGGTCCTTGTAGTGTAGCTTGGGTTGTCGATTCCACAAAGACCTAAGAAGATACCTAAGATACAAAACCTAAGGAATGGATTTTTGGCTATGAAGTGTCCAACTTGGATTGATTTTGAATGTGTTTTAAAGATATCTAATATATTTAAGTAGATTCAATTTAAAAGAATGAGTTGATCCTAGGTTATCGCTCGGGGTGGATTGGACGTATTTTCTTTTTAATGATTTCAATTTCTTAAATTTGAGATGGGTTCATTTAAAGAGATAAAACAACATCATCACTTACTGGTTTAATGCCTACAACCTCTAATACTAATCACCTATACACTTGAAGGATCAATGTTTTGAGCACTTCAAGGTAAAGGATCGTATTAGTACTTGAAGTGTGTGGCCTTAAATTCATCAAGGACGATGGAGTTTAAAAATCATCAAATAAAAATCCCAATTAAAGAAGTGATTATACATTAATTAGGTGATAAATAACATACAATCCATCCCCTTTCTACTCCCTTGGATCAACCCATAAGTGGGTCAGCCCTCCATTGATCCCATGGTTTCAATTGAAGCGGAAAGTAGACTCATGAGGGAGGAATGGAGAAGTAAAGAAAACAACAAAAATAAAATGATCACTCCACCGTTGTGTGAATAATTTCACAAGGGTTGGTGTGAATAAATTCACACCTTGATCCAACGGTATCAAAGTGATATTAAGAACAACAGAATAAGAGTAGAAGAAGAACTTTTATTAAGAAACTAAAGTGAATTGAACAACTTACATGTGAACGACAAAATTGAGGCAACAAAAATGCAGCATAACATTACAATTGAACAAAGCATCCAAGATTTCAAACTCGTTCACCACCACTGCCTTAAATAGGTATTGTTGGAGCCTTGGGTCGAGCCTCCAACAGTACAAGTCATCCCACTTGAGTATGGTAGGCCTAGGGTGGTGGAAAGTTTGTGGAATTTGAACTTTTCCACATTTGACCCGAGGTGGCAGCCATCTTTCCTTCACCGAACAGATGCATCTGGAAGACCTTCTCGAAGTCCGAATCAGGGTGGTCCATAGAAGAAGACAATGGAGCTCCGGATGTCTTATAACCGCCTGTAATATTTGGGACCATTTAGAGTTGTGGATTCCGAGATATGATCAAATTGGTGGACTGTTTTTCTGGGCTGCAGAATCTGGCCCAGAATTTTATCTCTAACTTGGGCCGCCTAAATGACCAGAATGGAGGCCGAATTAGCATTAACTCTTGAAGGGGGATTTGTTCCGGTACATTTGTTCTATGATCCCACGAAATTTGGGATTACTTGGGCCTGTATGTTGGGCCCCACAGCCTAATCAGTGGGATGATGTCCAATCTGCCTTCTCCAGAATTGCTTCCTTTCATTTCCAAATATCACCATCATCCTCCATGAATTCTCCACTGACCCCTGAATCAAACATGTTCATATTTAAGTGTAGATAAATTTACAAAAATATAAAATTAAAATATGTATAATTAAATTCCTTAAAATCATATAAATCATTGGGTACTTTAAATGATGTTCAAAAATGTACCACATAATAGTGCATTTTAAGAAGGTATTACAATCATAATGTGAAATGATGTTCAAAGTGTAAAATGCACTAAAATGGTGTTTATGAATAACAAAGAACATGAATATTATGTATATTAACAATGAATATTATCCTCATTTAGTGGCTAATCATGCGGGTATAGCTCGTGCAGGGGTGAGTATAACGATACTCAGTAGGGACCCCGAGACCCTCAAGGTCTCACTAAAACCAACAAGGATAACCACAAAAAAGATCTCAACAGATAACCTCTACTTAGGTATAAGCCCATACATATATATAAGTTATCAAGTAACCCATCTCAATCATAAGGAAACAAAAAGATTATGAAATCAATAGATAACCACTACCCAGGTATATTCCCATACATATACCTATGTTATCAAGTCACCCATCTCAATCATGAGGCAAACATAAGGTCATAGACTCAGCTCAACCCAGGATTTTCATTATCGAAATCGTAACTGCTGAAAAGCCCCATATCTGGAGTGTACAGTAGTCATGTCATGACTCCAAGGTACTTCTCACTAACCTAATACTGCTGAGGTACTCCTCCTATCGAGTACCGCGGGTCTGCTGCCAAATACTGGGCGCTCCGTCCGCTGTGGGTCTACCGCCAAATAACGGGCGCTCCCCCTAATAGCCTATAGAGGTACTCCTCCGGTATAGTACCGCGGGTCTGCAGCAACTACCAGGTGCTCCGTCCGCCGTGGGTCTGCCGCCAAATACCGCGCGCTCCGTCCACAGGGCTAGTCGACTCACTCCAAGTCGAGTCGGTCAAGAAGTCGTCAGGTCTCAGTCGTCTACACGGTCTCCGTACTCCGCACGCTTGTCTCTGGGAGGGTCCACTCAATGATATACAGTTCGATACTCCAAGTATCTCAAAGTCCCACAAAGAAGTATCTCAATGGACCGCCTCGTCATAGGGGTCTCAATGCAACAGACGACGCGTCAATCAGACTCATGGTCTGTGAGTTATTAGCCTTTTCGTCCCAGGGGCCCGGTTGGTTTTGTGAGCGAACCAACCAGACCATATCTCAACTATACACCGAACTCTCATAGGGTATACTCATAGGGACCGTTTCTCAACGTGATCACCAACGCCACTGACGGTTCTTCAAACGGACGTCCGGTCTGAAAGATATCATCTTTTCCGTTCCAGGGGCCCGGTTGGATTTCGGGAATGATCCAACCTGGCCACTATCCAACAGAAATAAAAACTCAGGAGAAGTATGCCAAAAGTTTTTTCTCATCAAGATTAATTCAACGAGACATATGGTGTGTCAATCGGACGTCTGGTCTGTGAGTTATTGGCTTTTTCGTTCCAGGGGCCCGGTTGGTTTCATGAGAGAACCAACCCGACCGCACTCCAACGGCATCCAAACATCGAGCAGAGTAAGCCAAAAGATCCGTCTCACTTAGAGGAATCCATAAAAGTCGACGGAACGTCAATCGGACGTCCGGAGCTCAAGATATAAGCGTTCTCGCTCCGAGGGCCCGGTTGGTTTCGTATCTGAACCAACCCGGCCGAACCCAAAGTATTCCGAAACCTTGTGTGTGATATACCAAAAGGACCGTCCCAATCCAAGGATCTCATCGCCGTTGACGGTGCGTCGATCGGATGTCAACAGCTCAAGATATGGGCGAAAGACCGTGAGGGGTCCGAAAACGGGGGTTTCGGGCCCGGACCGACCCGGCCCGAGACCCCCTGGGTCGGTCCGAACCTGATCGACCCGACTCGGGTGCGGGTCCGATCCGGCCGGCGCGGCCCGGCCCGGTCTGCCCAAGCCGGCCTGGCTCGGCCGGGGGTTCGGCCAAACAGCTGAACCGTGCGGGGGGCGCTTCCCCCGCATGAAGAGTCGCGGCCCCGCGTGGGGCCGCCCGTGCCAGCGGACGCGGTAGCCGGCCGTGTCCTGCCGCTCTCCTCCAGTCTCGTGCGGTCGCGGGACCGTGCTCTGCCGCCGCGGATGAAGCCGCGGCGGATTCTTCTGGCGGCGCTCCGGGCGCCGCTGCCCCCGACCACCGGCGCCGCCGCACCGTCGGGGCGCGCCGGCAGGGGCTTCCGCGGACCACCGGACGCCCTCCGGTGGTCCGATTCGCCTGCGGTCTTCGCCAGTCATTATCCCAGGACCCAACCTTTGCTCCAAAGATCCTACAACACCCGTACGACTTTGTTTGTCATTTTCCGGTGCGGCGCGACGGTACCATGGATTGTTCAACTTCATCGTCGCGGCGCGACGACACCGCGCTTCTTAGCCCTTCCTCATAATTTCTGCACGGTGCAACGGCACCGCGCCGCCTTTCACGTGCCGCAACAAATTCAAACAAAAAGGGGGGAGGAGGGTTGGCCGTGTTCGTGCGGTCTGACCTCTTCCCGTTATAATGATAGCAAGCGGCCATCTAATAGAAGTTGACGTACAGCAAGAAATAATTCATGGACAAAATCAATAATCCTCAACATCAATCTGCATGAACGAAAGATATGCGGATCAACCTGGAATTGGTTAGTCCGCGCTCATCATTCTTTTCTCAAAAGATAATAGAACACCAAAATAAATTTCCCTACCTTGATTCAAGGTTCGTTCGTCGTCGGTGCGGAAATCGGTGTCGCGAGAATGACGTCGCGGGGTCGGACGTAGATTCTGTGGTCGTCGGGGTGTGTTCGAGGAGGAAACGACGTCTCCTCAATTGTTGCTATGGAATAAGAGGATGGAGAACCGTGGACACCGAGTCATTCTACGTTGAAGGGAAGGTGTTCTTAATTGAAGAAGAACTGTTCTTCGTCGAAGGAAAGTTCTCTTCTTCTTCACACCAAAGCTCTCCCAAAAACTCTAGGACTTTGCTAAAGTTTTCTCCCACACCAAAAACTCTAACTCAAAATAATATCCCATGATATTATTTTTATTCACACCACATAGATTTAAAATTCAAACCAAACCACTTAATTAAACAAATGAAGAAACTCGTATCATTAATTAAGGCATGTTGGCATGAATTAATGGTGGAAGGAAAAGGGGAAGAGTTACACAAAATTAGAGGAGTCAACCAACTTAATGGAAGAGGAGATTAATGGAGAGGTGACACATTAAAATCAAGGTAATTTAAGGGGGGTTGTAGAGTTATACATTTAAACACAAGGGGTGTTAAATGGGGGGAAAATTCGTGGGGGTTAAAGGGAAGGTGAGGGGTTGGGGTTTCGTGCGGACCGCACCACCCTTGGTCATACACTCTCATGAGAAGTTAGTTGGGGTGTGGCCCCACCTCCAACTTCTCTATGAAGAAATTAACTTCCACATAAAATAAATTGTAACCCTACAATTTATTTAAGACTTATAGAATCCCCAAAAATTAACCACCTCATGCGACAAAAACGCAACTGCGCTTAAGGTCCCCTTAAGTAATTATCGGTGCTGCGAGTTCATCGGTGCCCTCGGATTTCAATTCCAAGTACCGGTTAAAAAGATAGAAAAACTCTCTCATTCGTTCACTAAACGTACCCAAGCCAAACTTCGGAAAATGATTCTGGGTACACCGGGCCTCGGAATCAGACGACATCAGAAACTGCGTTCTTGTAAAAATCCAAAGAAAATTAAGAAAAAAATTCCATGAAATTTCTGCGTCGTTACATTAGTCCCAACTCAGGGCTTTAGATCCCCATAAAGCTTCAACACAAACTAGGGATACATAAGCGGTACTGAGAACGCATCTGATCCTCCTGCTCTCATGTGCTCACCTGGAGGCTCTTATACTACCAGTGAAAGCGCACCCAAGGAATCATCCATCCTCATAGGATCCCCTCCTGTCGATCCTCGATTCCCACTGGAACCTCCGTGAAAGTCACCCCATCGCCAAAGTCCAGCTCCCCATGATCGATTATATGCGAGGGTCGAGCACGTATCTCCTCAATTGAGATACGTGGAAGTCGTCGTGCACCTGGTGCAACTGAGGTGGATGCGTCAAGAGGTAAACCACTTCGCCCACCCAGCTGAGGAACTAAGAAGGTACACTGAACCTCCGGAATAACTTGCCACCTTGACCACATCTCCGTAAACCTCGTTGAGGTGAAACCTGTATAAGGACGTGATTGTCATCCTAGAACTCTATAGGCCTCCAAATCCTGTAAGAATAAGGCATCTGTCAGCCCTGTGCTGTCCTCATCTGCTCTTGGATGACCTGGACCTTCTCTAGTCTCACAAGAGCTGCTATGATTTCTTCTTTGCCGATAAGAGGAATTTGGTCTCATCCCCTGGATGAACCACATTAATTTCCTAATATAGTCAATCCTGACATGAATGATTCTTTCATGCCATGGATGACGTCGTAAGTCCTCGACGTAACTACCAAGAGATCCAACTTTCACTCTCGCCTCCAAGGGTCGAGTCACACTGTTGGCATCAGTGTGAGGTCACTTGGTCTCCTCCAGTAGAAATCTCGAAAGTGAGGGTCAAGTCAACAGTCTTAATCGGGACCACTCAGTATCAACCAAACAAAAGGACAGGAAAGCAAACTTTACAAAGATAAGTGTCTTTTCATTATTGTAGCTCATAGTACAAAGAAACAAATGTAACAACAACAAAACTATAAGCAACATGATCAATAGCCTCCAGGTCTGGAGCTAGTCCCGCTCTTATCCATCTGCTTCCAGAGCTCTATGACCATAGGCCTCAACTGCCTGAAGCTGAGCTCTCCCATGTCCTCCTGGTGGTGGTGGTGGAAACACCCCAAAGCGTCGTCCACCTCCAGTTGCATGGCCAGCTCCACTTCCATGGCTGCCTGATCCTTGCGGTCTGCCCTGATTGAACCTCTGCCTCTACCTAGGAGTTTCTTCATTTAACTACTGGTCATCTACAGGGTGGATCAGACAATCACGTTCCATGTGACCAATACCGCCTCAGGAGTAACACTGTCCACTCTCGGCACAACTGGCTCTAACTCCACCCCAGTTTCCCCGCACAACTGAACCTGAGTCGTGCAGTCGGCCACCGGTAGGTCTGGTCCTCTTGGACCTCTACGTCATCTGTCTACTGTCTGCTGCAGAAGACTCTGCCACAAGCCGGCTAGTGGTGGGTCGTGCTGCTGGAGACTGCTCAGCAAGGAAACTCTCCACTAAGAGGGCTCTCTCTAACACCCCTGTCTGGGTCAGAATGCTATGAGAAACAATAGAAGCTCTAATATCTCGCCTGAGCCCCTGCTCGAAGGTTCGGGCCCGGAAGAATGGGTCTCGTACCATATTTGTGGTGTAGCACGAGAGGTCTGTGAACCTCACTGAATACTGTTCCACTGTCATGCTTCCCTACCGCAGCTGAAGTAGCTCTTGTATACGCACTGCTCGAAGGGTTCCTGGTACAAACTCTGCCCGTAACAGGCTCTCGAAGTCTGCCCAAATAAGTGTCGCCTCGTCATGCATCTGGAGCATCAGGCTCCACCATCTGCCTACTGCTGCCTGAAGAAGGATGGCAGCAAGGATCACCAGGAAGTCTCTCGGCGTCCCCACTAGCCTGAAGACTCTCACCACAGCCTCCAGCCAATCCTCAGCCGCCTGCGGGTCCGTCTCTCCCCGGAACCTGGCTGGCCTCTGGCGCTGGAACTCGTGAAGTGCGCTCAAGCGACGTGCACCCTCTACTGCTGGGGCTGGTGGAATCAGTGGCCCAACGGGTAGTAGTACCGCTGGTGCGCCTGCTGGTGCCTCAACTGGGATAGGGCCCTGTACTGAGGCCACGTCGCTCAGCGGGCTGTCAGTACGAACAACTCTCGGGGCTCTAGCTGGTTGTCCACGGGGAGGCATCCTGAAAGAAACAAACATGACACAGTCAAAAGACTTATACTTGGTGAGCTTACCTGGTTTGAGCTGATATTTAAAAACTTCTGGAAACACACACACGCAATCAGTGTTTTCATTCAAAAATTCATAAATCTGTTGTCAAGGTCCTGGTGTATGGATATGTCAGCCGCCCGCACCAACAATGGACTCCCTGAACTGAAAACCACACTCGGTACTCTTAACACTATTTCTTCACAGAAAGAAAATATCATAGTTATAAGTTCTACGATAGAACCGACTCCTCTGATACCAATTTTTCACGACCCTTTGTCGGGGCTCGTGCCATGACTACCCCAAGCCTGCCTTCGATAGACCAGGGGCTGGCGACTAGCACCAAAGGCGTAAATCCCGATAACTGGGACGACATTGCCTTTATAAAAGTAAACAAAACACCACAGAGTACAAGAAGAAGTAAAACACTAAGTACAAAGAGAAGTTCTGAAAAGTAAATGGGACAAAATAGAAACCCAACTGAAAGTACAATAGAAAAAGACAACAGCTGGATGAACAGAAGAGGATCATGGGACGTCCTCCTCGGATCCTACCTGAAGGGTAGGTACAGATGGCACAGCTCCTGGATCATCCACCATGGATCCTACCTGAAGGGTATGTACAGATAACCTTCACAATGCTCTCTCCCGTCAACCTCCTCCAAGTGTCGTCTCACCATGAAGACCACCTCCGGATACTAACTCGTCGTGTAGTCCACCTCCAAGTACTGTCTAATCCTCGAACACTCGGCCTCCGTCAGCACTGCCTGTCGTCTGCAACCAACACAACGAGGTGTGAGCATAGCCTGTGCAGGGGTGAGTATAACAATACTTAGTAGGGACCCCGAGACCCTCAAGGTCTCACTAAAACCAACAAGGATAACTACAAAGAAGATCTCAACAGATAACCTCTACTTAGGTATAATCCCATACATATACCTAAGTTATCAAGTAACCCATCTCAATCATGAGGAAACACAAAGATTATGAAATCAATGGATAACCACTACCCAGGTATATGCCCATACATATACCTAAGTTATCAAGTGACCCATCTCAATCATGAGGCAAACACAATGTCATAGACTCAGTTCAAAACAGAATTTTAATTATCGAAACCATAACTACTGAAGAGCCCCGTCTCTGGAGTGTACAGTAGTCCTGTCACGACTCCAAGGTGCTACTCACTATCCTAAGACTGCTGAGGTACTCCTCCTGTCGAATACCGCGGGTCTGCTGCCAAATATTGGGCGCTCCGTCTGTTGTGGGTCTGCCGCCAAATACCGGGCACTCCCCCTAATAGACTAAAGAAGTACTCCCCGGTCAAGTTCCGCGGGTCTGCTGCCAACTACCAGGTGCTCCGTCCGCCGTGGGTCTTCCGCCAAATACCAGGCGCTCCGTCCACTGGGCTAGTCGACTCACTCCAAGTCGAGTCGGTCAAGCAGTCGTGAGGTCTCAGTCGTCTACACAGTCTCCATACTCCGCACGCTCATCTCTGGGAGGGTCCGGTCCACGAGCTACAGGTCGATACTCCAAGTATTTCAAAGTACCACGAATAAGTATCTCAAAGTACCACCTCATCATAGGGGTCTCAACGCAACAAACGGCGCGTCAATCGGACGCCCGGTCTGTGAGTTATTAGCCTTTTCATCCCAAGGGCCCGGTTGGTTTCATGAGCGAACCAACATGGCCATATCTCAACTGTACCCCGAACTCTCATAGGGTATACTCATAGGGACCGTTTCTCTATGTGATCACCAACGTCGCTGACGGTTCGTCAAACAGACGTCCGGTCTGAAAGATATCAGCTTCTCTGTTCCAGGGGCCCGGTTGGATTTCAGGTACGATCCATCCCGGCCACTATCCAACCGCAATCAAAACTTAGGCGAAGTATGCCAAAAGTTCCATCTCATCAAGAGAAATTCAACGAGACAGACGACACGTCAATCGGACACCCGATCTGTGAGTTATTGGCTTTTTCGTTCCAGGGGCCCGGTTGGTTTCGTGAGCGAACCAACCCGACCGCACTCCAGCGGCATCCAAACATCGAGCGGAGTAAGCCAAAAGATCCTTCTCACTTAGAGGAATCCATCAAAGTTGACGGCACGTCAATCGGACGTCCGGAACTCAAGATATAAGTGTTCCCGCTACGAGGGTCCGGTTGGTTTCGTATCCAAACCAACCCGGGCAAACCCAAAGTATTTCGAAACCTTGAGTGCGATATATCGAAACAATCATCTCGATCCAAGGATCGCATCTCCACTGACGATGCATCGATCGGAGGTCTACAACTCAAGATATGGGAAAAAGACCGTGAGGGGTCTGAAAACGGGGGTTTCGGGCCCGGACCGACCCGGACCGAGACCCCCTGGGTCGGCCCGAACCGGGTCGACCCGACCCGGGTGCGGGTCCGATCCGGCTGGCGCAGCCTAGCCCAGCTGGGCGTGGCCCAGCCCAGTCTGCCCAAGCAGGCCCGGCTCGGTCGGGGTTTCGGCCGAACGACCGAACCGTGCGGGGAGCGGGGACTGCCCCCGCATGAAGAGACGCGGCCCCGCGTGGGGCCGCCCGTGCCAGCGGACGCAGCAGCCGGCCGCGTCCCGCTGCTCCCCTCCGGTCCCACGCGGTCGCGGGACCGCGCTCCGCCGCCACGGCTTCAGCCGTGACGGATTCTTCTGGCGGTGCTCCGGGCGCCGCCGCCCCCGACCGCTGGCGCCGCCGCACTGGCGCGGCATGCCGGCAGGGGCTTCCGCGGACCACCAGACGCGCTCCGGTGGTCCGATTCGCCCGCGGTCTTCACCAGTCATCATCCCGGGACCCGACCTTCGTTGCAAAGATCCCACAACGCCTGTGCGGATTTGTTTGTCATTTTATGATGCGGCGCGACGGTGTCGTGGCTTGTTCAACTTCATCGGCGAGGCGCGATGGCGCCGCACTTCTTAGCCCTTCCTCATAATTTCCACACGGGGCAATGGCACCGTGCCGCCTTTCACGTGCCGCAACAAATTCAAACAACAAGGGGGGAGGATGGTCGGCCGTGTTCGTGCGGTCCGACTACCTCCCGTTATAATGATAGAAAGCGGCCATCTAATAGAAGTTGACGTACGACAAGAAGTAATTCATAGACAAAAACAATAATCCTCAACATCAATCCGCATGAACGAATGATCCATGGATCAACCTGAAATTGGTTGGTCCGCGCTCATCGTTATTTTCTCAAAAGATAAGAGAACACCAAAATAAATTTCCCTACCTCGATTCATGGTTCGTTCATCGTCGGCGCGGAAATCGGTGTCGCGAGAATGACGTTGCGGGGTCGGACGTAGATTCTGTGGACGTCGTGGTGTGTCCGAGGAGGAAACGACATCTCCTCACTTGTTGTTAGGGAAGAAGAGGATGGAGAACCGTGGACGCCGAGTCATTCTACGTTAAAGGGAAAGTGTTCTTAATTGAAGAAGAATCGTTCTTCGTCGAAGGAAAGTTCTCTTCTTCTTCACACCAAAGCTCTCCCAAAAACTCTAGGACTTTGCTAAAGTTTTCTCCCACCCCAAAAACTCTTACTCAAAATAATATCCCATGATATTATTTTTATTCACACCACAAAGATTTAAAATTCAAACCGAACCACTTAATTAAACAAATGAAGAGACTCATCTCATTAATTAAGGCATGTTGGCATGAATTAATGGTGGAAGTAAAAGGTGAAGAGTTACACAAAATTAGAGGAGTTAACAAACTTAATGGAAGAGGAGATTAATTGGGAGTTGACACATTAAACGCAAGGAGTTTAAGGGGGGTTGTAGAGTTATACATTTAAACACAAGGGCTGTTAAATGGGGGGGGGGAATTTGTGGGGGTTAAAGGGAAGGTGAAGGGTTGGGGTTTCGTGCAGACCCCACCACCCTTGGTCATACCCTCTCATGGGAAGTTAGGTGGGGTGTGGCCACACCTCCAAATTCTCTATGAAGAAATTAACTTCCACATAAAATAAATTGTAACCCTATAATTTATTTAAGACTTATCGAATCCCCAAAAATTAACCACCTCATGCGACAAAAACGCAACTGCACTTAAGGTCCCCTTAAGAAATTATCGGCGCTGCGAGTTCATCGGTGCCCTCAGATTTCAATTCCAAGTACCGGTTCAAAAGATAGAAAAACTCGCTCGTTCGTTCACTGAATGTACCTGAGCAAAACTTCGGAAAATGATTCCGGGTACACCGGGCCTCGGAATCAGACGCCGTCAGAAACTGTGTTCTTGTAAAATTCCAAAGAAAATTAAGAAAAAAATTTCCTTGAAATTTCCGGGTATTTACAATTCTTGGTTATGGCATAGAAGGTTAGGTCACTATAACCATAGGAACCTATGTAAAATTTCTAACAAAGGACTAGTTAAGGATCTACCAGATCTTAGATTTGATTCTTAAAAAGTTTGTGACCCTTTTCAATACGGAAAGAAACATAAATCAAGTTTTAAATCAATCAGTGAAGTCTCAACTACTGATGCATTACAGTTAGTGCATATGGATCTCTTTGGTCCTACACAAATTGTAATCATTAGAGGTAAGTATTATATATTTGTTTTAGTTGATGATTACACTAGATTTACAAGGGTCTATTTTCTAGCAAAGAAGTCTGAAGCCTTCTCGTATTTTAAATGTTTTAGATCCCATGTTAAAAATGAGAAAAACCTTCCATTAAAAACTATTCATAGTGATCATGGTAGAGAATTTTAAAATTCTTATTTTGAAACCTTTTGTAGTAGAAAAGTCATCACTCACAATTTCTCAGCACCAAGAACTCCTCACCATAATGGTGTTTTTGAAAGAAGAAATAGAATTCTTTATGAGATAACAGGAACCAAGTTTAGTGAATATTCTATAGCCAAACATTTTTGGGTTGAAGTTGTATGTACTTCTTATTATACTATTAATTGTTTTTTGATAAGACCTTTTCTTAATAAAACTCCATATGAGTTATGGAATGGTAGAAAACCTATACTTTCCTACTTCAAGGTTTTTGGTTTCAAAGTATTCATTCTGAATACTAAAGATAATCTATACAAATTTTCACCAAAATCTGACGAAGGAATTTTCTTAGGCTACTCCACAACTTCTAAATCATATAGAGTTTTCAATAAAAACACTTGTACTGTTGAAGAGACAGTACATTTCAAATTTGATGAAACTGATCCTTTTGTTGTTAAACAACCCCATCCTACTTCTTTGGATGTGTTTTCAAAAACTGATTATCAACCTTTGTTAGAAGATCCTTCTTATAAGGAAAATGTCTGAGAAGATGTTTCTGGGGCATTTACCCTAGAATACTTTCTACCCTATGTTGATGAACCGGTTTTACAAAACCCAAATCATTTGTTTCTTAAGAATCATCCTAGTGATAGTATCATTGGTGATGTAAATCAACCCATAAGGACTAGAAGTTCCTTAAGGAATGAAATAGAACATCTATAATTTCTTTCCCAATTATAACCAAAATACATTGATGAGGCTTTAGGTGATGATGATAGGATTAAAGCCATGCAAGATGAGCTAAATGAATTCAAAAGGAATAAATTATCGACCTTGGATGAAATACCTAAGGAATCTTCTGTTATTAGAGTAAAAATGGGTTTTAGAAAATAAGTGTGATCAAAATGGAATCATAGTTATAAATAAATCTAGATTAGTTGCTAAAGGATATAATCAACAAGAGTGAATAGACTATATAGAAACCTATTCTCTAGTATCTAGACTTGAATCTATTCGTATTTTACTTTCCTTTGCAGTATTCTTCAATTTCAAACTTTTTTAAATGGATGTGAATTGTGATTTACTTAACGGTTATGTTTAAGAGGAAGTTTTTTTGAACAAACTCTTGGTTTTGAAGATAAAAAACATCATTATCATGTTTTTAGACTTACCAAATCTTTGTATGGACTTAAGCAAGCCCCTCGAGCTTGGTATGATAGAATTACAGGATTTTTGCTTCAAAAATAATTATGTTAAGGGAAATGTAGATCCAACCCTTTTTATATAGAAAGATAAGAAAAACATTTTGATTGTTCAAATTTATGTTGATGACATTATATTTGGTTCAAATCTGCAACACTTAACTGATTCCTTTGTACATATAATGAAATATGAGTTTGAAATGAATATGATGGGTGAGTTAACATGTTTCCTTGGTTTTAAAATTTCTCAAAAACCAGAAAGAATCTATATATCCCAACATAAGTATATTAAATATCTTCTTAAAAAGTATGGATATGACAACCCTAAGAGTATAAGTACTCCTATAGGTACCTCAAATACACTTGATCTTGATGAAGCTAATAAACCAGTAGATCAAACATCTTTTAGAGGTATGATAGGAAGTTTACTTTACTTGACAGCTAGTTGTCCAGACTTAATGTTTTTAGTATGCTTATGTGCAAGATATCAATCCAATCCTAAGGAATCTCAATTAAAGGTAGTGAAAAGAATTTTTCGCTACTTAAAGGAAACCATGGATTTAGGACTCTTCTATACTTCTTGAAATGATTTTGTTTTGAAAAGTTTTTCAGATGCCGACTTTGGTGGATGTAGAATGGATAGAAAAAGTACATTCGGAACTTTTCATTTATTAGGAGATTCATTAGTTTCTTGTTCTTGCAAGAAACAACACTCAGTAGCACTTTCCACTGATGAAGCTGAATATGTAGCAACTGGAAGTTGTTGTGCTCAAATGTTGTGGATGCAACACACCCTCACAGACTATGGTATGAGTTTTACCAAAACAAAAATTTTGAGTGATAATAAAAGTGTCATTTCCCATAGTAAAAAACCTGCACATCACTCTCGTGCAAAACACAAAGATATTAGGCATCACTTTCTTTGGGATCACACACATAAAGGAGATATCATTCTTCAATTTATCTGAATGCAAGATCAACTTGATGATATTTTCCCAAAATCTTTACCCTTTTATATATTTGAATATATTAAACAGAAGATAGGAATGATAACCACATGGTAATCTTCCTTGTCAACTTTCTGTTAAACTAATCTTCTTATAGTAATAAAATCATTTTCATAGGGTGAGTATATTATCTTGTTAATGAAAATTGTTCGTAGTCAGTTTTCAAAAAAAATCGTAATGATGTTTTCAAAAAATTTCATAATGAAGTTTTCAAAAAATTTCATAATGAAGTTTTCAAAAAATTTCGTAATGAAGTTTTCAAAATTTTTCATAATGAGGTTTTCAAAAAAATTTGTAATGAAGTTTTCAAAAAATTTTGTAATGAAGTTTTCAAAAAAAATCGTAATGAAGATTTAAAAATTTTCGTAATGAAGATTTTCATAATGAAAAATTTCGTACTCAAACTTTTTTATCATAATATTTTTTTTCATCGTAATCAAAATTTTTGGGATCTAAATTTCTTCAAGAAGATTTTTTTCTCAATATGAATAATCTTCCTGGTAATCTGAAAGGTATGTTTTCATTCTTAAGTCTTCGTAATCATCATTTACATACTAGTAATTTCTTTTGTGTTTTAAATTTTTCAGATTCTATTTTCTTTAAATCCGAATTTTTTTCTTTAAAACATAAAAATATTGGATCCTACCAAATTTTCCTTACGGCTATCATTTCAACTGTCAGATATAATCAGAAGATTTATCAACCGTTGGATTATCTTTGGAAGTTCATCCGTCATATCAACGCCTATATAAAGGACCCCCGAAGGGTTGTCCCACGTCGGATTTCAAGTCCTTGTGTGCCGAAGCTCTACCCCCCTTTCAAAAGACTGTTCCAAATCTCTCAAATATTGCACAAATACAAATGTATGGTGAAGTTTCTTCTCAATAAATGTCAACTGGAAAGTCCATTTTAGAGTGGTAGATTTACAGAGAAATATTGATGCATCCGAATTTATTTTCCAAGTATGATTCCATTATATCCAAGAACATTAGGTTGAATAGTTGGGAAAGTGTTTGCATATCAAATCTAGGAGCTCAAGACTTGGTGTATTTGGATCTACTAATCGAGTTTTATGAATCAGTTTCTTTCTTTAAGTAAGAAGGCAGAGAGATGTTTTCCTTTAAAAGATATGGTAAGACCTATGCTCTATCATATATGAAGGCAGCCAGTTTGGTTGGAGTTCCATTTGATGGGGAAGACGAATTTAGTTCCCATAAGTTGCCTGATGTTTAAGGAAGTTTTATCAAGGTAAAATATATGAAGTGTCTTGGACTTACAGATGTCAAGACTTCGAAGATTTCTAATTTGTCAACAAATAATCGGATCCTTTAATTGTGGGTTCAAGGTTTCATCATACCGAGAAAATGTGATAAGGACACCTTAATGAAGAGCGACATGTATATCCTAGATTTTCCGGTTAATCTAAGGAAGATCAACTTGATGAAGAAAATTCTCATTATGATAGAGAATATCAAGAATGGGAATTTGAAAGCTCAGACTATAATGTATCCATCTATTCATTCCTAGTTGATTGTTCGGTGTCTTGAATCCTTAAAAATTCCTTATAGTTCCAAGTCGAGGAATTGCAAAGCCATATTGGTAAGTGATGATAATTTGACGAGAATGAATATTGGTTTCTCTGAAGATTACATAAAATTCTAGGACTTACCATAGGAGGAAGCAGAATTCGTTCCGAAGAAGCAAGTGGTGGAAGAACTATCAAAAAGGTTATAAAGAAGAGTAAGTTGAAGGAAGTGTAAGAAGAAGAGAAAACTCCTAAATCTAAGGAATCTCAATCTGGAACTCCAAAAACCAAGAACTAGAAAGCCTATCCAGATGAGGTTGTTGCAAAGTGGAGGGAAGAAAAAAAGAACAGGAAAGAAGGAGAGCCACAGTTTGTCTTGGATCCTGCTGAGGCCAAGGCTTTGAAAGAGAAGACAACTAATGAGCTTGAGAAGCAAGCCAAGGAAAATAAGTACAAGAAGAAGATGTCAGAAGCTAAGATTGTGCAATCCCTTCTAAGGGATACTGAAATTGCATCTGAGAATATCCCCGTACCGAAATCCTTTCTAGTAGAACCGTTACCTAAGACTCTTGGGAAGAAGTATATGACTCCATAAAAAGCCCAAAAGAACATTGTTCAAGAGAATGAAGTTGTGGTATAAGTGAAAAAAAATGAAATTATTTCTATCACAAAAGACCTCATACATCAAGTTGAATACTTTCTTGCGAAGGAAAGTGCTTCTAAGAAATTATCAATACGAACTTCTCAAGCCAAATCCTCGAAGCTTGATACTCCTGAGGTTGATGAAAAATTTGAATATGAAGTGAATAATCTCTCCGAGGAAGAGAGTTATAATCAACATTTCATTCACCCTAAAGATGTTGAGGCAGGAGCTGAGAATGAGAAGATAGATGAAGATAGAGTTGTTCAGTTGTTTGACAACGAACATAAGTCTTCGGATGAAGATTCTGTTCTGAGAACCAATAAATGGAAATACGTGGCTAAGGATACACCTACTAAAGTTGTTTTAAGGAATAAGGAAGTTGGTGGATCTTTAAAGATGAAGCTTGTCGAGCTAGAGAAAGAGTCTTTACCAAGAAAAGTCTCATTTTCAGAATCATCTTCCCAATGAAATTATTTCTTCATTCAATCTCTGAAAAAGCTTGTTAAAACCATTTCGATCTGTCCAAATATTGACTCCAGATGACAGATGCTTCAACAGAGCATGAATCAAAAATCGGATTCAGAATCCATGGTGATGGACAAGTGTGTACAGATTGAGGTTTATTACAATAACTTCCTCATCAACTAAAATGCCTACTATAAATATTATAAGAAAGTGGTCAGTTGGTCAAAGAAAATAGTTGAATATTTGAGAGATCTTGATGAATTGCAACATTAAGTTAAGGAAGATGTTGATATTGAAGATAATAAAATCAAGGATCTCATGACTAGATTTAAGGAAAAACTAACCCTTGAGCAGAATACCAGGATTCAAGAAGTAAAATATTTAAATGGGAATATGTATTTTGTTGCTCAAAGTTGGAAGAGGAAAGGGATCTTCAGATCGAGATCTAAAACAATCTAGTTAAGCAAGATGAGTTGTTGAAGGCTCAAGTAGAGGCTTTGAAGGCTCAGGAAGAAAAGATCAAAGCTTTAGAGAAGAAAGCAGAGGATCAGGATCAGAACCTAAAGCAATTATAAGAATACCATAAAGAACTCAAAAGGCTGAAACCATTGTGAAGAAATTGATACCCAAAGAGAAGGAAGGATAATAGATCCAATCTGATCTTTTTTTGTATTTTCTTCCTTGTAAAAATTCTTCCTATCTTAATGAAAATTTGGTTGTTCGTCTTTGTTTGTATGCTTTGTACTAATATTTCAGGTACTAAAATGCTTTTTCCATTCCGTCTAATTCTTTTTGAAAATCAAAAATGGGGAGAAAAGAAAAAAGAATACTAAAAAAAGAAGAAATATCCCTAAGGGGGAGTTTATCTAAGGGGAAGTTTTCATTACAGATATTTCCATAATCAAGTCAATGAAAAATATCATTCTGGAAATATAGAATACAATCCTTAGAGTTCCAAATCCTAAAGGGGAGTTAGTTATATTTATCATTGTCCATGTATAAAGGGAGATAAGTTTTATTTCCAAAGTCTAGAAAAATATTGAATAAGTCCTTTTATTATTTTTTATAAGGATGTTTGAGCTTTCCAAAAAGGGGGAGATTTTTGATTGAATAAGGTTTTCCTTATGAATTTTATATTACTTCGTGATTGGGGTAGTTTGTTAAGTCAATAATTTATCATTATGAATTTACTTTTCCTTCTTATTTTGAAAATCATAAACACCTTATCTCATGGAAAATCTCATTTTACCTTGTGTTTTACTTCTATAAGGAAAATTTTCCTTTCACAAAGAAATTTATCCTTATCATGTTTTTCATTGTTCATTATCTTGATTAAGTATAAAATTCGGTTTCATATCTAAAACCTTGGAATCATATAATAATTAGATAAAGAGAATTATATTTTTAGGATCCAAATTCAGGTTCCAAGTCCTATGAATTTAAACTCCGAAGTCTTCTGAGTTCTAACTCCGAGTTATCTAAATTCAGACTCCGAAATTTCTACGTTCTGACTCCGAATTCTCATGAACTCTGACTCTGAACTTTGTAAATCCAGATAATGAATTTCCTTGAAATTCAGAATTTGAAAATATATAGATTTTAGGTTTTGAATTCCATAGAAAAATAGAATCTGAATATCCTTTTATTGAAGACTCCGAATTCATTTTTGGTTAGACTTAGAACTTTTATTTGCTTACATTCCGAATATTGTGTTTTATTTATGTTACCATATTTATCCTTAAACTTTTTTTTGTTATAAAATGATGTCTTCATTTCAGTTACTAACTAACCATTGTTTTAGTGACACATGTACATGTCCCTCCAAAATTCAAGGAAAATATGACTATTGGAAGAGGGAGCCGACTATTGGTGTTGTGCCTATAAATAGGAGCTCATTTAAAAGAGCTCAAAACTATTCTAAGACTCTTGAGATTACATGTTGTTGAAGTAATTTCTAGAGAGAGACTATCATTGTTTTGTGCATACTGAACTTCTTGTTCAGTTTTGCTTTATGCGACTCTGAATGTTTCTTAGTACATTCGAGGGCTTCCGAGGATAAGAAGATAGAGGTGGCGACTACTTTGAAGTTGAGGACTTCCTTGCTGAGGAAGACGGAGGTGCTGACTACCATGAATTTGAGGGATTATAGGGATAGCAAGACAGACTCCAATATTCATATCGAGGGTTTACCCTGGTGTGGGTAATATAGACATTCTTGAAAGTATAAATCAAGGGAAATTTATCCACGTTTTTAGGATACCCTTCTCTTTGGGTTAAAAGAATGACTACTTATCACTTGTCTTGTTACAAGTTTTCCGTTGAATTTTTTTGTGGAGGAAAGTATAACTATCTTATACTTCTTTATACTTGTACTTTGATTTAGTAAGAATATATATGATTTAAGGTAGAATAATTATCATTGTAAACTTTCATTATGTTTCATTTTCCAGAACCATCATTCCAGACTCACTTTCTCGGAATCGTATTTCCTGAATCAAGAAAGTGTGTAGAAATAGAGGTTTTGTGAATTCCCTTGTTTAACCTTGTTAAACATAACCATCTTTAAAAGATCCAAAGGAATTTTTTAAAGTGTACAATTCACCCCCCCTCTTGTATTTTGATCATCAATAGATACTACATACAGTATCTATATTACTTCGATCCTACATTTGGTATTATAGATTATATCATACTCACATACCATCTCAACACCTTTATTATTTTATAATGTGTACATATAGCCCCTTTAACATTCTATATACATATTTTATCAAATATCATGTTATTTATTTTTTTTACTAAATGTTATTATTTCATGTAGAGTATGATTTAAATGTTCAATGTGGTATGGGATGCTTCGGATGTTTAAAGATTTAATCCTTTCCTTATTTTGATATTCTTTATACTATTTTTAATATTTATTTTATGTGGATATAAAAAGGAATATTAAGGATATTTTAAGTCTATTATTATAATTTTATTCTTTTAAAATACTTCATTTTTTTAAATAAAATGAAACCCTTATTTTCCTTTTGGGTATTTCTTTATTGAAAATAGTTTTTTAAAATTGATTCATTATTCCAATAACTAAAAATGATTTCTTATTTGAAAATGAAATTTTAGGAGTGAAAGGTTAAAAAATTCAATATTTTATGTTTTATGATTATATAATGATACTTAGACATTTTATGGGTGGTTCCATAATAAACTGATGATGTGTGGTTCTGTGGCATGTATGAAAGAGTGATATGTATGAAATTTTATTCTATTTATAAGAGTGTGAAGTATAATGATGTTTTAAGTTACCTTTGTGTTTTTTCTATGATTTTTATGGGTTTTATAGTAATATTATGATCATAAAAAATTATTAGATGATATTATTATCAAATGGAAGTATTTACTACCTATCAAGGTGAAAATTGTTACTTCATGTTAATGTTTTCATAAGTTTTTAATGATTATAAATAAACTAACTGTTTCCATCTTTTATCTCTTACTAAGATTTTTATTCTTATCCCACATTTTTAACGTTTTTTATATGACATAAATATTAATAAGGGATTTTAAGAATTCATATTTATAGTCTTGAAAAGTTTTCATTAAAGAGAACTTTTTCTTATTTTAAATGTTTTAGACTATGAAAAAATTGGATTTTGTTCAGAAGTGTCCACTTTTTATGGTTTTGTTATGTATAACTTATGGCCTAATTATCTAAAACACTAAAATTGAAAAGATAATCAATGTGAAAAAAATTAAAATTCTTTACATAACTCATGATTATGTATGTATTACATTCAGGACCTTATACATGACCTATTTCCGTCTATTCTTCTATAAAATGGGAAATGAAACTGTCGGTCGTGTGTATAGTACACTACCGCCTCGCGAACTGTTGTAATTCATTTTCCATCACCATCATTCATGGATGTATATAAATACGGATTTAACACATGTATATGATATTTATGATATTGTTATACATATTTAATTTTAATATTAGATATAAATTCTTAAGATTTATTTCATTTGAAATTTGATAAAGACGCTTGTGTGTACGTAGGACTACCGCCTCGCCGAATGATGTGACTCGTTTTTAACTTAATATTTACATAGAAAAAAAATAAGTAAATATTTAATGAATATATGTGATATATTTTACATGATATTGATTCTATAAAAATAATATATCACCTAATCCCTAACCCTTTCGCCCATTAAATAAATGATAACATCACTCATGCATATGTATGGCATACCCTCTCCACGAAGAGTTGTGATCCATTCACTATGTTAATATTTTCAATAATGATTCCAAAAAATGTATCTAATAAAAAATTATATTTATAGAATTTATATATTTTAGTAGATGATGTAACTATATAGTATGATCAAGAACAATAACTTTCATGTTAAAACATGCATGAGAAAACAAGGCAAATAACACCTGAAACAATGAAAATAATGAAATATTATTAACAAACATGTTACAAGATGTTATAAACGGATCATATATGTTACTCTAAATATTAATATGGTTTTATAAGAAATTAAAAGCATTCTTAAACTTATTATACAATATTTTAAATTGCATTCAACCAAAAGGAAACATGAGTCATGGGACTTCATATCAATTTCCCTTTATTAATGCATATTGTAATGTTATGAAACTATATTATTTTATGTAGTCTATATACTACCCCTATTACATGTAATATCTTGAATCCTTCATAATTAATGGTATTTTATTTTTCAATTTGAATTATTTTATCTATGGGGATTTTAATTAAAAATTATCATGTGGTAAATGATTTTATAACTCAATTCCTTTTCATTGAGTTATATTTATTCTTCATTTTCATTGGTAATATAAGATTATATGTGTGATTAATTTTGATTTTATTTTGTTTTATTTACAATTATTTAATTTGAATTTAAATTTTATACACACAATCAATTCATGGTAAATTCTCACTTCAATGTTATAATCTTTGTGAGGTTTTATTTCACAATCTCATTTTAATCAGGTTTGTATATTCTTAAATTTACATTGAATGAAATTATTGGATAATTGGATAATAAACCCATTTAAATTTCTTATCCACTAGTTATTCACATATTTTTTAATAATATCATCATTTATCCACTATTTGGTACTTAAAATTATTGAAATTTTTTTTAATAAAATTCGACTTCATTTCTCCCTTCAGTCGAAAACTTGTTTTCCTCTAAATATAGTTTTCAGAAAATGTTTTCAAAAAAAATTAACATTCTAAAAATTATTTATTAAATTAATTCTTACCCATGTTTAAATTTTTCAATTTTTTTGAAAGGAATATTCATTTTTCTTTCCGAACGAGATTATTTTTATTCTTTTTACAAGTGTGTGAAAGGATTGTATTTTTAACTTATACATCATGTATGGAATTTCTTATCATTATGACCTATAATTTATCTGATTCTTCTATATAAATTTTAAAATATTATTTTTAAATAAAAATATCTTTATATTATGTAAATTTTTTACTTTCAAAAAGATATTTTTCAAATTGAAAAGTCTATTTATTCAAGAATATTTTTATGGTATTTCTATTATTCAATGAAAAAAACACTTTATTTTACATGTACTTAAATGTAGATATGTTTTATTAATAAAATACTTATAATTACTCTATACTTTGTTTATTTTTTCCAATGATAATATTAACATTCACTTCCTTGATTATTTTTGGTAGATTATTCACTTTCCTATGATCATTGGACATTAAATTTACCCTAAATATTTATATTATATTTACTTAAACCATATATCATTGATACATATATAATTTTACATATAATTGTATCTGATTTAATGGGAAAATATTGATAATTAATATTCTTTACTCAATATGAATATTTTTGGATAATTCTTATTTTTTATGAATTAAATTAGCTATTCGATATATGATGAATACTTTGGACATGTAGATATGGGTGGAGTCTAGTTACAAGTAGCCCCTCAATGCATCGGGAGTTTTATGAGATAAATCAATTAGATAACATTAGTTTAATGGGTTTCTAGTGTATAACTACCCATTATTTTTAAATTTTCTTGTGAAAGGTCTTGACAGTAGAGGTATCATGATGTCTGAAATCATGATGTCCAATAATTTAGAATTTCCTTCATTAAGAATTAATTTATTATTATCCATGATATTTTCACAATGATATTTTCTCTGGATGTAGTTCGTTCTTATTTTAATGATTTAATGGAATGTGTTTTTAGTTATTTACCATACCATGTTGATTATAACTTAACTAATCATGATTGTAAAGTCTTTTAAATGGAATTTGTTTTTAGATATTTACCCTTCAATATTGATTATTCTTTAATCATATATTAATTATACCTTATCGATTATTCTTTAATTATTCATGATAGTTTCTATTATACTTGACTATTATTGGGCATTTGAGCTCACCCTTATTTTATTTCCTTTCCTGTGAATCTAAGAAGTGTACTATGAAATATATGAAAGAATATACTAGACAGAATAATAATATTCTCAAAAACAATATGTTGTAATTTTTATATTCAAATGAAGTATTGGAATCATATATGTATCTAGTTTACCAAGACTAATAAAATATTTGTTCCTTCATGATGTGATTCCTTGTAAATCATTACAATTTAATAAAGTGGACACCATCTTTAGCCTACTGGGTTGGGGTTTTTACAACCACTTTATCTTATAACTGAATAATGGATCATATGTAATAGTTGAATATCTTAGTATATTTATGATATGATGGAAATGGTGAGTATCCTAGTCTTCATATAGACAGTGAGGATGATATATTAATTGAAATTTTTTATTAAAACTATTAGTTATTTTCATTAATAAGTGATATTTTTTATGGATATACCAGTATATTCTATTTTTTTTTGAGAATTGTGTGAAAAATGAATGGATGTCTCTTAATTATATATACTTTTAAGGTTTGGAAACATATATGAAATGGTATCAATAACATTAAAAGAGATTTTATATTAATTTTATATTTTTTTGGGATATCTATTAAGGAACACATGATTTTGGTATAGATAACTTTAGGATTAAAATGATGATTGATTTTGATAAAATATATATGTATATAGTATTGATAACCATTGAATTAGTTATTGATTTAATCCATTATATTTTTTGCTGAATTTTATCTCCTTTTCAATATTAAGATATATATATTAACTAGTGTGTAACTTTATGAAATTTTCATTGATACTATTTAACGGTTAAAGAAAGAGATAAATTTTGGAAGAATATATGATTTAATTATGTTTTAATGACTTTGATATTCAAGGTATGTTAAAAATAAAATATGATTATGGTATATATATATCAGGGTACACTATTGTATTAAATACTAATGTTGTTTGAGTAAATATAAGTAACTTAATATATCCTAAGAGAGTACGGTTGATGTCATATTTTAAGATATTTTCTTAATAATGAATATGATAAAATAATTCTCACATTATTTCATCAATGAGTAATAATTAAGCTTGAAAATAATCAATTTATTGAATAATAGAATAATTTAATATAGAATATTTATTTATATATATATATATTTATTTAAATAACTATTATGTTTGAAAACTTTTATTACACACAACACACACAAAAAATTTAATAAATAAGGAATGAGAATTATTAGAAAAACTATTATAATTTTTTTTGGTAGTAATGAATTAAATTCATAAAACTAGATGATAGATAACTAATAAGATTTTATATTGAAAGGGTTATTTTCAATAAAAGGGGGATTCAATATATTTTTATTTAAAAACTAAATTTTCAAATTTTCAAATTTTAATTTGATAAAATAAACTTAATTTTTAATTCCTTATATCAAAATTTACTTTGTATGAATGTTTGAGATTTTTTTAAAATGAGCGTCATTTTTAATAAATTGTGAAAATGGTGGTTTATTTATAAAAATGATGACTTTTATTACTTTATATATATATTCAAAAGATCTATAATTTTATAAAAATTATTAATTGGTCAAATATTTACATAATGAGTAAATTTATAAATTTTAAATAATTTTTTATTTATCAAATCTATGTTTAACCTTATAAAATTAATGTAATGTTATAATTCTAGTAATTTTTTTAATATTTTATTTCATTGTGTTTTTAAATGGTAAACATTTCTTTTAGAATTCTTTTAAAGACCAGTAAAATTTATATGTTTTATTATAAACGAAATTAGGTCTTGAAAATCAAAATCATTATTATTTTTTTCCTTACATAAATTTAATTTATAAAAATGCACTTTTTTTAAAAACTGTTTTTATGCATTATGTGAATTTATTTTTAAGTTAACTTTTAAAAATACTAGAATTTTTATATTATGAAATAATTTTAATATTTATAACAATAGGGTTTAATTTTGGTTGAAAGACCAATTTTTTTCTTTTATCTTTAAAATTAATAACTAAAGTTCAAATTTAATTAATCCGATGAAAATAAAAATCGTAAGAAAATATTTTCCTATATTAAAAAGCCCAAATAATTTTAAAAATATGTTTAAAAATAGATGTTGACGTATCGTTCTACCAAACCTCACCTCGCATATTATTGTTTCCCTATTTCATCCTTTTACCTATTAATTGTAACATTACATTATTGAAAATTTAAAGGGTTCTTACCAAATTACCCAGATCTTGGTTTATAAAAGAGGATCCTTCCACCAGTTTCTGTTTCACATTTCCCTTTTAATTTATTCCAAAAAATATGAAATTTGTTTCCTCCTACAAATATATCCCACTTAATTAATCATCTAGTTAACATTATTTAGATTAATTCCTCCATTTCCAATGATATTTCTAATAGAAAACTCAAACTCTCAACCTAATTATTACCCCATCTTAATTATTTCTTCTTAATCATCCTCTTCAAAAAAAATTATAAATACATTAATATAATGAAATTAGCATTATTAATGAAAAAATATTTCATTATATAACATTAAAAACCCTTATTTATTTATTTCTGTAATCTAATAAAAACAAGGGAACATTGATAGTGTATATGTGTAGAAAACCAACTCCACGAATCGACGTATTCTATTTTTTGTAACAATATCTCACAGATCATTATAATAATGAAATTAATAAATAAATATGGTATATGAAATATATTTATTATCCATAAATTAAAAATTAATTTTTCTATGCAATCTCTCTAATTCATTGAAAAATAATAATTTTGTGTTTGTGTGTGGGGACTACTACCTCCAAGAACGATGTTTCATATTTTTTTAAACTCCTAAAATAAAGTGTCCTAAAAGTGTAATTAATTAACTAATATGATATTTATAAAATTTTTATGGTTCTGAAATTATAAACTATTCCCTAATATCTTCCTTTTCTATGAAAAAAATGAAAATATCTTACACATGTATATGCGAAGTACCACCAAAACAAAAGTGATGAATTTATTTTTCATCATCTATTTTCTTATTATTTGTAAAAATACTTTAAAATATCATTAATAACCATTAATAAAGTTAAAATAGTTCCATTATTATTCTATAATAATGATATTATAACTAAATCACATCATAATCATAATTATTTATTAATTACAGCATGTTTATGTTTTGGTTAATTTAATAACCTAAAAGAATGATGCTATAAATTTCTATCATAGGTATATATAGAATCATAATTAATGGTGATATTGGATAATAATAACTAAATAAGGATTTTTTATGGTTATATAAATATAGTATTTTGTATTTTGTATGTTATATTAAAAATAAATATTTGCAGTAAATTTAATCGCAAAAAAATAACATTTCATGTTAACTTTTATACATAGAGTCCATTTTCGAAACCTACGGAACTATATGAATTTTTAAATAATAGAATAATAAATGAAATAAAACTCTATAAAATAAAGATTATAAAGAAAATTTATAATAACTTTTACAATTTTCAATATATAGAAATGCTTTTGAAAATTTTAATTAACAACCCCGATAAATCAATATAAAAAAACTATATAATAAATAAATAACATATGATAATAGATAAACCTTAGTATATGAAATATTGATGAAAAATATTATTAAGAAATAATTTTATAATTTTAATTTTATTATATATGATGTGAAGTGAATGAAAAAAATGAATTAGTACCAATATAACGCACCAATATTGAATGGTTTTTCTCTTTTATATTTAACGTCTTCTATAACTATATTGCACGCAACACCAAGTTGAAAACCATGATATAAAATTAAAATGTGATAGCTATTACCTAGAAATTAAATTTGGGGGAATTAATAACATTAACCACATTATGAAATTTATATATTTCTTCAAATATTTTTACATTCATCCAAATAATTTTTATAGGTAAAAGATAAGAATAAATCCAATTTTAGGCATAAAAAGTCTACATATTACTAAAGGCATTTTTACAGCCTTCTAATGGCGCACTTGTTTTAAAAATAAATTTTGACACTTTTATAAATTAAATTGAACAAAATAAAATTATTTTTTAAATTAATAATTTCAAAATTATCTTAGGGTTAATTTCAGGAATTTTTATAAAAAAATTTATTTTCCAGTGAATACTGAAAAATACAGATTTTTATAAAACTATCATCTTTGGTATATTAATAGTATATTTATAATTTTATTTTTATCTCAACGTAAATTAAATAATATTTATTTTATAATTAATATAATTTATCTAATAATTGTAATATATTTTGGTATAATTACATCTTTGGTCTTAATAATGTATTTTAAAAAACAACTATTTTAGTAGCATTTATCGGATTAATTTTAAATTAAATTATGAAACTTATTTGTTTTGAATGTTGAAAATTTTATTCAATATTTGGATTTATAAGGTCCAAATTTATTAAATATTTCCCTTTTACTTTTGAAAATTTGAATAGTAACCTTGGTAATTTTTATTACCATGATTAAGGGTAAATCTTGTAATTTAGAGTAAAAATAATAAGATTAGGATTATAAAATTACTCAAAAACTTAAAAAATATATTTAATGATATTTATTTGACCCTTAATACCTAAGTTTCTCATTTGAGTTATTTAATAGAAACTTTCCCTTGATAATTACTTTTATATTTTTAAAATTGAAGACAATCACTAATGTCACTTTCTTTGTCTTATATATCTCTTATGTGTCCACATGGGTACAAAGGTTTGTTCTTAATGAATATAAGTGTTTTTTGTTAATTTAATAATATTATTGTAATAATATATATTTATTTTTAATATTTTGGAACCATTTGGATGAGGTTAAGATATTTATAAAATTTTATTTAAAGAAAAGACAAAAATGTCACATTCATATTTTAATAACTATATAATTTTTAATATGGTTTTAATCAGAATATATCTTCTAATATATATATATATATTATGAAAAATAAAATATTTATCTACAGTTATTATTTTATTTTAAATTTTTAATGAATAAATAATTACCTTAAATACTTATTCAATAATGATGCAGTAATTATTTTATTAATTAAACAATCAAATAAATGATATTAAAAATATTAAAATAATATTAATTTTATTCAAATGATGTTCTATAATAAATTTATGGATTATTGTTACATATTATAATTGTATTAAATATTTTGGTTTGAAGTAATCTTACTGTCTTTGTTTCTTAAAGTCAGTGTAATGAATAGAGTCAAAGTAACAATAATGATATTTTATCAAAACAAAATTTTAATAAATTATTTTAAAATCGTAAAAAAATTAAATAAAAATTAAATATCATTTGGTCTATTATTTTTTAAAGTATTAAATTATGTTCTAATTGACATTTTATAAGTAAAAATTATTATTTTTTAATATTAAATAAATCAATATCGTAATTAAAAATAAATTATGTAAACTAAATTCAATCCAAATGATAAGGTTTAAATAAAAGAACATGATAAAAATTTATTATATGATGATATTAAAACATTATATAATATTATATTTTAATCCATAGAAATTGTGTTGTATTTGGATAAAATATAAATTTATTATAATTTAATATTTTGAGTATTTACAATGGTGCCCCTCACTTAAATCATAAAAGGGTAACCCTTTTATCATTTGATTTCACCACCTTGAGCCTCATATCTTGACCAAGTACTACCCATATCTCCTAATAACATCATTATCTATGTTTTTGAGTTCCTTGAATTCCATAAAGACCATATATAGATCCCTTAAGAAGATATCTAAAGTAAGTCTATTAAAGAAGACTTAATCATTTGTATCAGATCATTCAAATTATTATTTTTTACTCCCTATTGATATGTTGTTTCGATTATAAAATAATAAATCCAATGTAATATATATAATTTAATATTATTATGATTATTAAATAACCATTTTCTACCTTTTATCCATCTTGTGAAAAATGAAAGCATTGCACATGCGTACATACAGTTTACCGTCTCCACATAGGAGTGTAATTAATTTTCTATATTAGACAATCAAGAATATATATAAAAATTTATTTAATGATTATATATAATATTTATAAAAATAATGTTATTATTATGATGTTTTTTCTATACCCTGTTCATGATAACCCTGACTTACATGAGAAAACATGCATAGGAAAATGAAGTAGTTGACACCTAAAACAAGGGTAATAACATAATATCACTAAAAAGAGTGGTAAAATGTTATAAGGGGATAATATTTTATTTCATAAATATTAATATGGATATTTTATAATTTAATAATATGTTTAAAACCACTATACATGAGGTTTGGTCACATATGAAAGAATTCAAACCTAAGGTAAGGGTTTTTCTTATCTCACTTTTGAATCTGTGAGATATGCCTTATTCACCAATATTTCTTATGTGGGGTGCCTGTATACTTAACTTTGATGTATCATATAATGAATCTATTTATATTCATGATATTCAGTGTTTCATTTGATTATCATAAATTTAATAATGAATACGATTCGATTGTTTGTAAAGTGGTAAGATAATTTTTAACCCTATTTTCATTCTTTGGGTAAAACTTCTACTACATTGATTATTTCATGCTAGGATTATGTTTCAAATGTATTTTTATTATATTATGTTGTATTTCCACAATTTCTATGTTTATTTACTTCTGATAAATTCATTTTATTAACACACACATCAATGATGTGATATTTATTATAGACTTTATTTTAAAAATTCTCTTTTAAATGTTTCGTTTTCGAGATTTAAAAAATGAATGGTTTTTAAATATAATAGCATGACAATATTTTATCCACTATCATGAAAACTTAATTTTTTAATCCTCATTTACAATATTACAAGGTTATATTCAAAGAAAATTTTATTGATTATAATTGCACATCTTCCTAAGAATAAGTAATTTCAATGTTAAAAAGGGTATTTTCCTTATGAATTTTTTAGTGATCTTATTAAAGTATCCATATTAATATCATTTTTTAATCCTATAAATTATTGATGTTAATTTATTGTGACACCAATTATCATATTTCTTTAAATTTTTTATGATGATTTTGACTAGGTAGGTGATATTTTGATATCATCCACTATATTACTTTGGATAGATTATGATTATTTTTAATGATTGGGGAAATTATTTAAATTTCATATACTATTTTCAATAAGAATAAATATTTTGATTATGTTTCACCAATTTTATATGATTAATGCATTGGAATTAGTATATGATAGGTGGGGCCTGATATATCCCTTCGATACATCAGTAGGTCTCTTGAGACAAACTAGATATGGTTTTGGCCAAGGCGTTAACCATTTATTAGATTCTTGGCATGAAGACTCAAAATTGTTATATTATTGGCATAAAGACTTGAAAGTAATATATAATTATCATGATTATTTGATAGTAATAAATTCTTGTCATGAATCCTTGAAATTATGTTTTAGATATCCATTGTTATACAATCCCTCATTATGATATTTGTTATTTATATTCCATGTGATTATTTGACTAGTTTAATATCCATTGTTATGTCTCATTATCTGGTAGTAATTTATATGGAATTATTTGATCATATTTTACTCCTACAATATTATACTCAATAATATTTTTTAATGAAATTTATTTTCAGTTATTCACATTTATTATTGTTTGTGCTTTTTATGATAACTTCCACTGTATACTTACCCTTACTGATAAAATTAGTTCAACCTTATTTTATTTCGTTTCCCAATGTTATGAAGAAGAGTTATTTGATTGATTTTTCGACAATGTGTTTTATTATATTTTGTTGTGTGATTTATTTCCAATTTAAATTGAGTTTTATGTATGTAATATGGTTTCCAAAACTGATAAATTGATCAATTCTTTGGGACTCGAATCTTTTATCTATGACAATATAATAAAGTAAGTCACTATTACTAGTCTATCAGGTTCAAGGTATTTATAGTTTATATCAGATAAAGTTTATTATAAAATAGGGAAACTAGCTTTTGGATAACTTATATTATAGAATATAACCATATGATGGCCTTTGAGGCTATGTATATAAGTACATTGCAAAGAAACCAAGTTTATGATTATGAAATTAGCTATACTTAAATTCTTAAATTTATGTTATTCAATATTTATAATTATACAAAGTTAATAATTTCATGATCTAGTCTAGTATATACCAATGTTTAGAAATTGCACCTGGAAGGAAGAAGGGTGTAAATACTAGTGACAAATATAGAATTACCATAATGAGTAATCTAATACAGGTGGTATTGGAATTGAGAAAGTTATGGCTATATTAGGGTAGCTTAATCAAGTTATGATAAGTATCCTTACTTGAATGGAGAAACCTATTCCAATGTGAGATTCCTTTATATTGGATCACTTTATATGATATAGGGTCTTATAACTTAGTGGGAATATTAATCTCGTAGAGGCTAGGAAATGGATTAAGTCTCCAGAGAAGATATTTATGGTCCTTAGATGTGGTGAGAAGGAAAAGGTTACATATGTAGTTTATTATCTCAAAAGTTATGTAGATCAATTGTGGCCATTGATCCAAAATACTAAGGAGGAATATGAAATAGAACTCATGGAATGGAGAGCTTTTAAAGAGGCACTACTTGTAAAATATTTCCCTCGTGAGCAACAAACTAAGATAAAGAGAAAGTTCATTATCTTAAATTATAAGGAATAATATAGTGTTTCAGAGTATGGGGATACCTTTACAAGGTTTCCTAAGTATGTTATGATTAAATATGAAACAAGGAGTGAAATATTGACCACTTCTTTGAAGGAATTAAGCCAAGTCCTGAAGGGAAATGGTATCTCAAAATTTTTCAACATATAATAAAATATTTTTATATTCTATCAATATAGATAAATAATACTAAAAGTATTACATCTTTCAAGGGAATCAATAGAAGTAGAGGATAGTAGATCAAAAGATGGATAAAGGGAAGAAGGGAATGAAAAATTTTCTAACATCTGAAAATTGTGGAAGGAAACACCGTGGTTCGTGTATAAAATAAAAAAGGAGTTTTTTTTAATTTTGGAGACAAATGTCACTATGATTATGATTTTAAGGGTAAGAAATAATTGTTAAATGTTCAAGGCATCATATTTAGGGATATGGGGCACTGTGAAAATTATTTTTATAAGTTCCAAGGGAATCTACCACTTAATATTCTAAGGAATCAAGGAAAATATTATGTTATTGATAAAGATAAAGTATGATGATTAATTTTCTTATGTATTTAGAACCTTGAGAAATATTGTAAAATTATTTTACTGATGAAATTCTCATAATAATAATTATGAAATATAAATGTATTATGTTGTAGTACTTATTCATTAAGGATTTGAAAGCATGTATTTTATTATTAAGGTTTTAAAGTGATAAAATATTTGGTATGAGACAATATGACCTATATTAAGTTGTTTGGTGAATCTAATATTAATTGTATTTTGAAAATTTAGTGATCTTCCTTCTAATTATTTGGACATACATATTTTGGATGAGTCATAACATTAACAACTTATTGAGGGGATTGAGTTAAACTTTGGAAAATATTTGATAACTTTTTCTTACCATTTTTGTTTCAGTAAATAAATAGATTCCAGAGGAATGGATTTTGAATCTTATGATTCATTAAAAGTTCCTTAGGTGTAATAAAATACATCTCTTGGTGTATTAAATGAAGTGTAAATAGATCAAAACACAACAAAATGATGAGATTATTCTTATGACAAAGGAATAAATCAAGTAATATTATTTTCAATTTAATATATATATAGTAAAATAATCCATTAACTTCAGCAAAAATATTTTGGAACAAAAACATTATCCATTAACTTTTCTAAGAAATCAATTATCTTTGAACCAATCACATATTTACAATCTTGTAATGGTTAACTTAATGATAATTTTGCTTTATATCACTCTCTATAAAAAATTAATTTTTAAATTATTCTTCAATTTTCATATTTTCAATTCACACTAATTTTATTCTATTCAAATTCCTAGTTTTTTGGTTACATTCACATTTCCATTTCCCTCTTCAAATATGATGTTTTATTAATCTGTTTTCTAATGTAGGATTTCGCCAAGGGTATTTAAAAATAAAAAACTCCATGATTACAGATCAAAAGTTTAAATTATGATGATAAAATTTATTGAAGAAGTAATTAACATAACACCCCAATATTTTATGGTATTTTTCCTTTTAAATTTAAAAACTTTGACAGCTTATGTAATACGCAACATTGAGTTTAAAACCATGATATACAATTTAAAATGTGATCTTTATAACCTAGTTGTTAAATTGGAAGGAATGAGTAATATTAACCAAATTAAAAAATTATATATTCAATAAAATATTTTTACAATCCTCCAAATACTTTTTATTGGCATAAGATAAGAATAAATTCAATTTCAAGCATAAAATGCCTATATTTTATCAAAGGCATATTTTCCACCTTTTAATGGCGCACTTGTTTTAAAACAAAATTTTAACACTTTTATAAATTTAATTGAATAAAATAAACATATTTTTTAAAATTTTAATGTCAAAAATATCTTAGGGTGAATTTTTCATATTTTTCTAAAAATATAGATTTTCTAGTGAAGAGTGAAAAATATCAATTTTTATAAAAATGTCAATTTATTTATTTTAGAACTAAATATATCACTTGAATTTGATCTCAATATAAATTGAATACACTTTAGTTATAAATAATATAATTTACTTCATCATTATACCTTATTTTTGTATAATTAAATCTTTGGGATCAATAATGATTTTTTTAAAAAATATTTTCGTAGTGTGTTATCGGTTTAATTTTAAATTAAATTATGATACTTATGTGTTTTGAATATTGAAAAAATTGATGTCATATTTGGATTCATATGATGAAAATTTACTAAATATGTCTCTTTTATTTTTTTTCAATATGAATAGTAACCTCGGTAATTTTTATTATCATGGTTAAGGGTAAATCGGGTAATTTATGGTAAAAATAAAATGATATGGATTATAAAATTACCCAAAAACTATGAAATAATTTATTGGTTAATTTATATTCAAACCTTAACACCTAATTATCTAATTTTATTTATTTAATGGACACCTTTATAGGATAATGACTTTTGTATTATTTAAATTAAAGAAAATCACAAATGTCACATTCTTTGTCTTATAAATCTATTATTTGTCCATCATCTAAAAATGTTGTTTTTAAATGAATTTAATAATCAATTTTTAACTTAATAAACGTATTCTTAAAATATAAATTTATTTATAATTTTTATTAACCATTTGGATGATGTTATGATATTTATAATATTTTATTTAAGGAAAAGACAAAAATGTCACATTTAAATTTTAATAACTATATTATTTTTACTATGGTGTTAATGAGAGTATATCTTATACTATATAATTTTTAAAAAATAATAGATATATATACATCAATGTAATTTATTTTTTATTTTTAGGGAAGAAATAATTACCTTAAATAATTATACAATGATGATGCAATAATTTTTTTATTAATAAAGCAATCAAATAAATGATATTAAAAATATTAAAATAAATATAATTGGAATTAATTAAGTTTCTACAAGAATTATATGGATCATTATGAAAAAATAAAAGTTTATAAAATATTTTTTTAGAAGTTAAAGTTGTTCTTGTTTTCATTAAGGCCAAAGTAATTAATAGTGTCAAAATTGACACTAACGATATTTTATGAAAATAATATTTTATTAAATTATTTAAAAATCAAAAACAATATATTTAAAATATAAAGTTATTATTATTTAGTCTATAATGTAATAATTTATTCACTTATGGTCTAATTGACATTATATAAGGAAAAATTATCATATTTAGATATTAAATAAATGTTTATCATAATTAAAGATAAATTATATTAACTAATGTCAATCAAAATGATAAGGTTTAGAGAAAAAAAACATGTAAAAACTTTATTTTATGATTATATTTTATCCTTATCCTATATTATATTCAAATACTTATCAATTTGGTTATATTTAAATAGAAAATGAATTTATTATAATTTAGTATTCTGAGGATTTCTACGGGTACCCCTCACCTCAATCATAAAAGGGAACTCCTTCCTTCATTTCATTTATCCACCATAAGCCTCTTATCCCAACCAATTCAAACCCACAACTCCTCATAAAATCCTTTTCCACATTCTAGAGGTCTTTTATTTCCAGAAAGACCACCTCTAAACCCCTTAAGAAAATATCTAAAGGAAGTCTTCGGAAGAAGAGGTAATCATTTTTACCAAATCATTCAAAATCATTTCTTATTTTACTCTCTATTGATGTGTAGTTTCCATTATAAAATAAAATATCCAGTATCATATATATACTAAGATGTTATTATGATTATTAAACAAACATATTCTACATTTTATCCATTTTAAAAAAAAATGAAATCTTCGCATGTGCGTACATACAGCTTATCGTCTCCACGTAGTGGTATAATTAATTTTTTATGTTAAGATTTCAAGAATAGTTGTAAAAATGTATTAAATGATTTAATGTGATATTTGTGAAATTTATGTTATTTTGTATATTTTTTTCTATACCCTATGAAAGATAACTATGACTTACATTGGAAAACATGCATAGGAAAATAATGTAGTTTATACTGGAAATAGGGGTAATAATGAAATATCACTGAAAAACAAGTGGTATAATTTTACAATAGGATAATATATGATATTATAAATATTAATATGATTCTTTTATAAGTTTATAATATATTTAAAACCACTATACAGGAGGTTTAAACATATTTTAAGGAAGTAGAACCCAGGATAATGGTTTTTCTCGTCTCACTTTTATTTCTGTAAGATATGCCTTATTCAAAACTCTTTCTTGTGTGTGATGCATTTATAATACCATTTGATTTATAATATAATGGATCTATTTATATTTATTTTATAAAATGTTTCATTTTATGATCATTAATTTTATGAGGCATATGATTTGACTATTTTCAATATTGTAAGGGGGGTTTTAACCCCTTTTCCATTCTTTTGGATAAACTTCAACTCCATTGATTATTTCAGGCTATGATTATGTGTCAAATTAATTTTTATTATCTTAAATTGTATTTACACTTATAATATGTTTATTTATATATATTTGATTAATTTTATTAGCATAAACATCAATGATATCATATTTTTAATGGAAATTATTTAAAAATACTCTGTCAAATGTAACTTTTTCAAGATTGAAAAAGTATTGTTTTTTGAAACTTATATTATAATTAGTGCATTTTTTATGCTATAATGAAACATTAATTTTTTAAACCTCTTTTACAAGATTATAAAGTTATTTTCAAAGAATTTCTTTTCATTTATAATTTTTCATCTTTTTAAAAATAAATTATTTCATAGTTAAAATTGGTATTTTCCTTAATATTTTTGCAATGATCTTATTAAAGTATCTATATTAATATAATTTGTTGAACCATATTAATTATTAAGGTAAAAATATTATGATTCCATTTATCATATTTCATTTAATAGTTTATGATTATTTTGGCTAGGGATGTATAATTTTGATACTATTATTCATATTATTCTTGATAGTTTATGATTATGGTTACTGATTGGAGAAATTATTTACATTTTGTAGGTTATTTTCAATATTAATATATATATTTATTATGTTTTAACCCTTTAATATTAGTAATTAATTGGAATTATTAGGTGAAAGGTGGGGCCCATTATATCCCCTCGATGCATCAGTATGTCCTTTGAGATAAACTAGATATAGATGTGGTCAAGGCCTTACCTATTTATTAAATTCTTGGCATGAAACCTTGATAATAATAAACACTTGGCATGAAGACTTGACAGTAATAGATTCATCCCATGAAGCCTTGATGGTATGTTTTAGATATTCATATTTATGCATATTCCTCATTGTGAGATTAGTTATTTATATTCCATGTGATTATTTTACTATTATAATATATATGGTTAAGTATCATTCTCATGTCATTATTTATATGGCATTATTTGATCATCTTTTATTCCTGCCATTTTAGGCCCAATATTATTATTTAATATAATGTGTTTTTAGTTATTAATTTTTTTTATTATTTATGTTTTTCTTATGACATCTTTTGTGGTATAATTTTCTTTACTGGGTATCTGAACTCACCCTTGTTTTATGTCATTTCCCCATGTTATGAAAAAGCGTTATTTGGTTGAGTTTTTAAGGATTCAGTTTATTAGATTTTGTTGTTTGTTTTTTTTAAATATAAAATTGGTTTAATGAATGTAATATGGTTTCCAAAACAAGTAAACCAATTGTTCCTTTGGGATTTAAATATTGTATTTTTTCCAATGTAATGAAGCAATACACTAGCTTTAGGCTACTAGGGTCAGGGTATTTACAACAAAGGTATGTGTTTCTTGTCTCAAATTTAATTTATTGAGGCATATTTTTTTTTGTATACCATGACATAATTAATATGTTAGTATTACTAACAAATGAATTTATTTTACCAAAATCATGTAATTAATGTTTTTTAGATCCATTTCATTTTCTTTATTTAAATATCCTGGAATTAAATGGATATCAAGGTTGCAATTTTTTTCTAACACAATTTCCTTTCATTGAGTTACAAGATTTCTTATTAAAATCTATTGTTCTATGTTTGATTCATTCTACCAAATAAATATATTTCAATGTATTTACTATTTATTTTTTAGGGTTTTACAATTCTACCTTATGTCCTCAAAGTCAAATGACTCTTATCTCAAAGAGTATGCTTCTTGTAAGGGTTTCTTTTTCAGGATTCCTATTTCTTGGGACAAACATCATTTTATGCAAAAAAATAAAATTATATGGTGTATATAGTACATATTTGATATATTATATCATTAAATATATTTATTTTAAGATATTTTATAATTAGTTTCTAACCCATTATCCTTTAAGGGATTTAATTTAATTTTTTCTCAAATTGTAAGGGTTTCATTTCCAATCCTATTTTCAAATAAATATTATTCTTTAAATATAATCCACCTATATAATTTTTACTATTTTTAAAACCTTTTATCATTTTCTTTTTTTATTCATGGAATTTTACATGTTCCATAAAAATATCATTTCCATAATACTCATATTTTACAAAAAATGTTTTGTGTATGTGAAACCGACCCCATCTCTTTTTTTTGTCGAGAACCTCCATCTTCTATGTATTTATTCATTTGAAAATTTTAAAACATTTCTTATATATGCATTAATAATTAATTGTGTTAATTTTTTACTACTTTCTCTTCTTTAAAAAGGTTTAAATAATTTTATGACATTTTCCATATGGGTTTCTTTCATCCATGTGTAAAAAAATTGTTTTTCAACATTTTACATGAAAACATATCTTTTTGAAAACTTTATTTCATTCTATAAAACCTCATTTATAATATTTAATGGTTTTATAAAATAATTTCTTATTATCTATAATTTCTAATTTATTTATATTAAAATATTTTTTTTCAAAAGGGTTATGAATGTTTCTTCTTTCCAAATATATTTTTTTAATGCTCTGCAAAAATGGTTTTGATATAAATCAACATAATTTTACATACCATATGATTTATTAATGATATTTTATATATTTTTTCATCTATCATCTTTCTCTAGATGGTTTATTTTATATTATTTTATTTTTGATGAATGATCTATCACTTACAATGTCTTTAATAATCATCTTCTTGTGTATAGCCATAATTTTTATTCTAATTTTTTCCTCTTGAACACTATATATTTCATTCCTCTGATTGAAGGGTGTTCAAATTGATGTCTTACATTAGTTGATTTTGGGAAATTATTTTATTTCCATGGGTTCACTATGACGTGTTTAATTAAATTTGTTATAATTCCAAGAGTTATTTTTATTTTGTGAATGATTGATTTAAGGTGGAACTCGTATGTATGGATAATGATGGGAAGGATTCCATATCTCTCTTAAATTCACTAGTTCAGTATTTTTATCTCATTACATAATTATAGGAATATATTATGGAATTCTTACTCCACTATAGGAATCAAGTATTGATGTTTGGTCCACTATGGTATGGGAATCAGGTGGTGAATCCTGTTGTACTACAATATGTTTTATTATACTTATGGTTATGCCACAACTCTATGATGCCTTTAATTAGAGTCTATACTACATTTACATTTTATTTTTAAGTATTTTGCTTATTATTTTTACTACATTATGATATCATGGCTCATGTTTGATGTATAATGTTTTCACACGCCTATGATTTATTCCTTATGTTGTTCCATATTAAACTCCATGACTCATGTTATGTGATCTAATATTTATTGGGTAATATTTTATTATGTGTCTTGATTATAAACATATGGTCATAATATTCTCACTTATGATAATTGATTTTTTTTCTCTTGAGTTTATGCTTACTGAGTGTTTGAGTTCACCCCTTCTTAAGTTTCCATTTTCCTTAGGTTATGAAAGAAATTATTATGTAATATTTTTCTAAATGATCATATTGTGTGAAGAATTTATGGGATATATTTAAGTATAATTTTGGATTTGGTGGTTTCTTATATATTAGAAAAAATTATTTCTAATATATATAATGTGGGTTCTACTAGTTAAATCTTGGTCTTAATTATCTAAAACACTAAACCTAAAAAGGCCCTGGGAATATGAATGTTAAATTATTTGTGAAAGATTTTTCATTAATGATGTGTATCAAATACATTGTGTAAATTATATTTTTTAGCACAGGATATTGGATTTCATGTTCTACAAAACCTCTGTAACATTAATATTACACTCAATAATTAAGATTCAAATATCTATTCATTAAAAATAACTAAAACATGATCATCGTTGATTACATCAATAAGGATCACAAATAAAAAATACGATATAATGTAATTATAACTTTATAAATAATTATGATAGATTAATTATATTTCATTGTATTATATGGTAGTGACAAACTTTGGGAGAATAAATAAGTATAGCACTGCTATTATGAAACTAGATCAAAATGATCAAGATTACTCACCCACGACATTGAAACCCGAGAATAGATAAATAAAATAAATTTAGTTAATAATGATAGATTTAATTTTAAAAATGTTTTATATATAAAAAATGGTCATAAATCGATGATTAGGATAGTTATTTTTTTGTTCATGAGATTCAACCACTTTAATTGAAGTTAGGAATTAAGTTAAGGGGTTATTTGTCTCAAATTTATTTTCTTAAGACATATTTATAATTTTTCACCATGATATCATTAATATGGTGTGATTACTACCTAATTCATTTATTTTAAAAAAATTATTGAATTTATGGGGTTTGAAGAGACATATAATGTTCTACCTTTAAATTGATTACCATTCAAAATATAACAAAGATACAAGGGTTTTTGTTAACTCAACTCACTTCATTGAGTTATAACTCTTCTTCATGAACTTCATTCTTCAAAGATTGGTTTCTTCCATAATAATATTTTATTTATTGAGGAATTATTTTACTATGTAGTGGGAAAATTAATTTTAATTTAAATATTTTTACTAGGACTAAATTTCATTCTCAAAATGTATATCATTGCATAAAATAATATAAATCTTCTTTAATGATGGTTTCCCCTTATTGTCCATATTTTACTTCATATTAATGTTATACTTTATATTTTTAAATCTAATTATGTATTATTTCATGTGACATTAACATTTCTATTTAACTCTATTCAAAAGGATCTTTTTTATAAATTTATAATATGTCAGTTTCAACAAAGGTATTTTAAAATATTACAATGGTTTTCCTTCCATGATCATTTGTTTTATCTTCCAGCCCATATTTTATCGGGATAACCTTTATGTGTATTTTAACAAATCCATTATTTCATATTCTTCTTAAAATTATATTCTTTCAAAGGTTTTCACACTACCATTTAGACAAAGTTATTTCAATGTGACCCATAACTTCTTTTTCTATGAAAATGTTAAAAAATCAAGTAAATATTATATGGCTTATGACACACTCGTATTTTAATGAAAATTTTAAACGTATTATAAAAAAATTTAGATGTATTTTAATCAATGTGACAATAATATTAATTATTTTATTCAATTATTATGGATTTCAATTGAAACATTGAAATTGTTTTGAAAGGAAAAAATGATGATTTTGAATTTTGAATTTTATTTGGACATAAGAGATTATTATTTGAAATATTTCTATAATCATATTTTTTAGGAGATAAAAAATGGGTTATACATGGACTAGAACTCAATCATGAAACCCCCAAGACACATAGTCAGCCCCTTAAAGAGGCCATCTAGGCAAGAAAGCCATTGGGAGAGCCTGATCAAGGTGGAAGGGGTGAGTTTGGACTATGGAGTGAGCTTAAAGATGAATGAATTGAGACAAATCCTACTTAGGTCATGCAGTGAGGCACATTCTATGTCCATGAGTGCATGTTTATTAGGGATCCCACCCCGATGCAGGCTTTTGGGCCACTAACATCATGGATTTTATTATATACAAGTGCAAACCTACTTCTCATTTCTAATGTGGGATGATTTGTTATGTAATAATATTCATTTTTAAACAAACATTCATAGTCCCACTCGCCCACACCTCTCACAATGCTTGAACATTTCCACCTCTCCACCTCCTCCACAATCACAGCCTTTTTTCTCAACTGCCTCCACTACTAATCAATGGTAAACTCCATAGAAAACAACTAGGAAGCTTGGAATTACACTGAATGATCGTCATTGAGACCTCGGATTATCATTGATCATCATTAGGACCACTAACGACCTCTTATACTCTCACTTTCAAATTATTTGACACCATGCACACCTACGAGAGCTCCCTCTAGCCACTGTGAAGCCCAGAGGGCTTGATGGAGATCACCTTTTCCACTTTAGCACCACAAACACTACTATCAGGCATCCATAGAGTCATAAAATTTTCAAGAATTCCAGGAAATATAGGAGGTATATTACCCACAAATATTTATACCATGATATTTTTAAACACATAATTTCTTTATATGTTTCCAATTTCATTACCCCGGGTTATGAGGATCATATATTATAAATTGAGAAACAAATATTCACTCTATCTTTGATATATGGCCAAAGGAAGGCTAAATAAAATATCCCTCTATATATAAGGGGGGACCTTGGCAACTGTGAAGTGTATAGATCACCACTGTGAGGAAGTGGCCAAAGATCTACTATTTATTTTATTTCTTTGTTTTCTTTATCTTCTTATATAATTTTTATTTTAGTTTATTTTTATATATTCAGTAGAATTCAGGAATTTTTATTTTTATTCAAGTGTCAACTACCCTTATTATTCTTCCTATTTTTATTATTTTTTTATTTTAATTTCATCATTCAGTCCATTTTTTTATTTAATTATCTTTCATTTTATTTTATTTTATTTCTCTCTCCATCTTCCATTATCACTCATTATTTCTATTTCTATTCTATTTCTATTCTTCTATCCTTCTCATCATCTTGTTCTCTTACCCTAAAAATTAGGGACTAGCCTAAGGCTTTTCCTGGGGGAGGATTGGATTTCATGAATTATTTTTAAAGATTAATTTTTGTTTGTGGTAAATGTGAGTTACATGCATAGGTGTGGCACTTTTTCACCACGATATTCAACTCAATTCTATTTATTTTAATTTTATTTTTATCTTTCACATCCCTTCATTTTATCATAATATCTTCACATAGTGGATTTGAGTTAATCAATAGATGAAATTGCATATGATGGCATTTGGTCCTATATGATGCCACACTATAAATTCAGTTGTTCCATCAACCATTATTATAGGAGGAGGTAGCATTTAGATTGGTTAGGAATTATATATTTCATAATATCTAAATAGAGGAGTAGTAATTCCAGTGTGAGATTTCATAACTAAATTATTAAACTAAATTTAAACAAATAAATGAGAATAATGATTAAACTAAAAGCTAATCCTAGGACCATGTTCTTTCTTTTTAATATCATTCTATTTATTATTACATGGTAATATAGAGGTTTAGGTCTTTTTCATATATATAAAATAATAAAAAACCAAAAATATAATTTTTTTAAAAAAAATAATAAAAAATAATAAAATATAAGTATTTTATGTGAATTTTAATTGGTAAGTAGAAAATTATAAATTTCATCAAGTATGATGAACCTGGTCAGCCACTGTGCTACAAGAGGATAATTTTAGAAATTTTATTTTATCATGCCCCACGATAGGCCTACATCAAAACTGGTATCATTTTCTAGGATATAAGGATAGTGTAGACTATATTTTTCTATTATCACATTCTGGATAGTATTTCATTGTTTTCTTTATAAAAACATAATAAATATTCTTTTTCCATGTTTTTTTAAAGAAATTGATTATTTAATTCGGGGAATAATTACTCCTGGGTGTAGGACCAAGAGACAATGTTTCATGATACTAAGAAGGAACTCTTACATAGGATTAATAAACTCATTAACCTAGCCAAGAATATATAGAATGGTAATGACATAGGAATTTCATTTTAATAGATGGAATATATGGTTTATGAAGTCAAATATGATTATAAAATTCTAAAGACCAAGAAGAGAAGTGATACTAGATCTGGCCAATTTTATAAGAGAGATCAATGAATATGAGAACCATAAATAGTCCCACCATTTTAAGAACCATATCTAAGATGACCATGATGAGTAGAGTGGATTCGTGATGAAGAATATATATCTTTTGAGCTACATGTAGGATATCAACAAGATCCTTACAACTTATAGAATGAGTATTAGGTACAACTTGATCTCCCCATTCCATACAAAGTATAAGATCCAACAACATTTCATATCTCTCTATCCATATAAGAGGAGGAAGTCACACAATTGGTGGAATTTATAGAAAAGATGGATGATCCCAATGGCCTACTTCCAAATACTACGTTTCAACTTCAAGAGTCACTTAGCATTGATGAAGTGATTGAAGCATAAAAAATCTAGGGAGTTGGTATTATCTAAAAATCTATATCATTTGATTTTATTCAATGTGAATTGAGTATTAACTCCTATTATTTTTAATTTTCAAATTCATCCATCCATATGATTTCTTAAAGGAAGATGAAAAAACAACACATGCACATACTAGGGAACACATAGAACATACATCACAAATTGAACAAGAATTAAAGGAAGTCGTTGAGGAAATCAAAGGGGCTGAGCCCGAGGAGAATAAGATAGGTGTGCCTCATATAAAAAGGTTAAATTGTAATTTTTATTATGAATATTTAAATTCATTCCATTTCAAAATACATTTTTAACACTACTTTTAAAATTTTATTCATGAAACCCATCTAAAGAAATTATTAGACAAAAAGAAGGAGGTTTCATAGATATAAACCAAGGAGGATGATCCATACTTCATAAAACCCTTTCCCTGTAAGTTATACCTAATTATAAAGGGTATGAGTCTCGTATAATCTACCCATGGAACATTATTCACCAAAAAATAGGAAGTACAATCTGTTAAAGGACACATGTAGTGGTTCAAGTCCAATAAAATCCAATTACTGTTAGACTATGAGTTACAGTTAGTACTACCCTTCTATAGGCAATAAAAATCTAGGGCCCACTTGGGGGATTATACTAAGATTTATCTTTACTTTCTTTCAAGCATTTCAATTTCATTATTATGAATAATTTTTCATGTTTCCAACTCCCTCTATCATTTTGAGCTTTAATGACATGGTCCTTAATATGTGATTATTGATTAACTTTTGTAGTTATATAATGGAACAAAGAAACTGTATAGACCCTAAGCTTAACGTACATGGACATTACATTACTTTTGCGGAATACTTAATACATAACAAAAACAGACACACAAGGACCGTAATATTTTAGTGTCTTTGGAAACTTGGAACGTAATATTCTAATCATGGTAAAAGATCTTCAACATCTCCCATAAAGATCTTCCACTTTTTGTTTCCTGACCTAAAACCTTTCTTTTGATCCTGGGGGAAAGTAAAACATAAAAAGGGTGAGCTCAAATGATCAGTAAGGGTAAGTATTGATAAAATAAAACATACCAAATACATTGGAACTAAAAAACATGAACATAATTTTTAAACATTAAAATAATGAGCAAAGACATAAAACATGGTAGAACATAAGGCATAGATCATAATGGAACATAAACCATGATAAAATAGCATGGGAATAAAACATGTAATTGTGGCATCCATTAAGAACATGTAATTATTTCCATAGTATCAAAGGCATTGCTTCCAAGACCATCTTAGTGGACAAAGTCCCATTCTGAATCGAGTTCACTCCTCGTTTCAGTCATGTAACACTGAACCAGATTAACTTACCGTTCCAGCCATGTCTATCTCATGAGATATAAAATCTTTACCCAATGCATTGGAGGGAGATATAGGTCCCACCCATCTCTTAATGAAATCATTCGTACTTGTGCCACAAAATAAACATAACACATTCATCATAACCCAAAGAATAAAATGGGTTTCATAAACATCATCCCATCATTTCATAATCCATATAAAACAAATGGAAATTTCATCATAAGAAAAGTGAACCATGTAAATCATAGAGACATTAAACTTGAAACATACACATATCAAATAATGTCATCTTATATGGAAAATGGTTTTCATAAAACATTTGAAATGAATTCTTGAGGAAAATATCCTTTCTTCGTCAAAATCATTTTCTTTTCAAAAAATGCCATGAACTTTTAAAATAAAATTATTTTGTTGAAAATAGTCATAAAATCATGTAGAGTAAGCTTCATGAAAATGAGGCGTTATGAAACCGTAAAAATCCGTTCACGCCGTATAAGTTAAAAATATCATTCTCCTCGTACTTTTGTCGGAAAAGTCAAAAAAGTACCTCATAACTTAAACAAAAGAAAGATTCCTTACATACCATGTAGTAAAAGTAAAAAATGGGTAAAAAGGACTTTAATAATACATGAAAATATTTTTAGAAAACATGGGCATAGATGATAACAATAACCCCAGTATATACTTACAAATAACAATCTTGGATAAGAATGAGATTGCAAAATTATCCCTTACCTTAGGTCCGATATGCTTCGTACGTATCCGAACCTCCTGTATAATGATTTAAATAATGTCATTGACTTATTACAGAATCATATTCATTGTTATTATATCATATATGGTTCACTTATGACTTTATATTACTCGTTCTTTTGTAAATTCCATGTTAAAGAGTGTTTTGGTGAAAATCGTTTCATTTGTCATCCGTGTTTTGACATGTAATTATTCATATGATTACTTAGATCATGATTACTTAATTCCATAATATAAAACATTATTTATATATAATATATATTCAGAATATACATATATAATAGATCGATAAATGGAAAGAAATACACCGTTCATGGAGACGGCAGGCCGTACGTACGCCTGAACGCTGTTTTCGTTTCCTTATTGAGTTGAATGGAATTAAGTAGATGACATACATATATACATAAATCCAGTAGCTTTATAATGTCATATATTTCATTATTATTTCTTATATATACTTTATAATCATTCTTAAATGTTTAACATGGAGAATGAATCTCGTCGCGTCGTGGAGATGGTAGTCCGTACGTACGAACGAGCGATGATATCGTTTCCATAATTATTGAATTGAATTGGAGTGTATGATACAATATATCAATATCATTATGATGTTATAATAACTATGTATAGTTATTATTTACACCATTATAACCATCCATGTAAGGTGTTGGTGGAAAAACAGATTACACCACGGCGTGGAGACGGTATTCCGTACGTACGCACGCGTGGTGATTTTGTTTTCCGTAGGATGGATAGAAGGTGAAATGGGGTTGTTTCATATTTATAATAACAAATAATATATTAGAGATACTGATTTTATTACTTTATAATGAAACAACTAAAGAATAAGAAGTAGAAGAAGAAAGAAGCTTGAAAGAATCGGGAGAAGAAATTACCTCTTCTTCGATACGCCTCTTTGAAACCTCCTCTTAGGGCACTAAGATTGATCTCTAAAGTAGACCAGAACCTCTAGGATGTTTCTAGGTAAGTGTAGAGGATAGTTTTTCAGGGTTTTCCAAGCTTGAAGGATCAAATTGGTGTGAGGGGGAGAGGGAGGAGGTTCCCTTTTATAACGGAGGAGAGGGGCACCATTGGAATTCTTAAAAATATTAATTTATAATAAATCTAACCTCACTTAAAAACCTCCAAAAATGACTCATATTCTAAGATTAGATCTGATAGGGTTGTAATCTCATCAACCAATCTAATTTATACATGTTTGTATCTTATTTTAAACCTTATCATTTTGATTTATCCTTATTTAATCTATTTAAGTTTATTTGTGGTAATAAAATTCTAAATTTTAAATTATAACAAATAATTACTTATTTGTTGTGAATTTTCCATAATTGTTTACTTTATAACATTATATACCATATAAATTTAAATTTATAATTTTTTAAGTATTTTTGTGATTTTTAAACAATTTTATAATAATTTATTTTTATAAAATAACAATAGTGTCAATTTTGACACTATTCATTTATTTGAATTTAAATAAAATATATACAGAGGATATGTTCTAAATAAAAGCTTTAGTAGATTCATAAAAGGTCATATGACTCTATAAAATTAGTGGAGAACATTAAATAGTTCATATAATGTTTATTTTATTATTTTTAAAACCATTTATTTGGTTTATCTCTTAATAAAATAATTACTACAACATTTTTGTATAATTATTTAATATACTTATATGTCGCATAAAAATTAAAAATAAAATACTATTATGAATATAAATCTATTAACTTTCACAATAATTCTTTTACTCGAATTTATCATCTTAAAATCACAATAGTTAAATTGTTACATTTATTAAATTATGAAGGTGACAACTTTGGCATCATTTAAAATAAAATAATATAAGTGTCATAATTGCTTGTATAAGACTCCAAATGGTCAAATATTCGACCCTTAGATTATTATAGTTTAAATGTACATGACCAATAAGTTTTGGTCAGGGTTTTGTTCCTTTTATGGTCACTATTAGTTTAATAAAAACTATATTCTTGATTTTTCACTAGATAAATAATTTCTGTATCACTATTGTGTCACAATTAATGACAATTATTTAATACCAAAAAATTTTAAATAAATTCTCATGATGTAGATAATTCTGTTAGATTTCTTTATACTATTAATGTTCTAAGTTTCATGAAGTTCATCACTAACATAAAATTATTATACTTATAGTATTTAAGAGAGTGACATGTTGTCACTTTCTTTGGTTTTAATAATAATTAAATTATTTTCAGTGAAAAAAGTCCATTAAATGAATCTAATCCGACCCTTAGGTGATATGGGTCGACTTTTAGTCATTCAATAGGATTTTTACAAGGGTTAGGATAATTTTATAATCTTATATTTACACTTAATTACTCGATTTACCTTTAACTATAGTAAATAAAATTTACCGTAGTTACTATTCACAATGCCCAAAAATAAAAAGTAGCTTATTAACATAATTTGGACCCAATGATTACAAATATGGAATCCATTTTTCCAAATTAAATACACAAAGGTTGTAGAAATTAAATTAAAATTAATCCTGTTTTCGAAAGAAAACGGGTTTTTCTTTAAAACATTGCAAAAGATTGAATTGATTTAACCTACGAATTCAAGGTAAAATAAATTATAATGACATAAATTATATTAAATGGTAAAAATTTATTATATTTATACTTTAAAACCATTAAATATTATAATTTAACCACATAAGATATTACAATGAAAAAATTTGTTTATAATTAAAATATAGCGTATTTTTACTATTCATTAAAATATGAAAGTCATCAGAATAAAATGAAAAATTTATCCAGAGTGAATTTTTATTTATTGATTCCAAATAATAATTTATTTTTTCAAATAAAACTTATAAAAATTTCAAAAACTAGATTTAATGTGGGTGTGCCATTAAAAGGCGGCAAAACTGTATTTTTTTGAAAAATACTCATTTTACCCGAAAAAATTATTTTCTTCTTATAACATGTTCTAGAAAATGTGTAAGATGAATAATGTTATAAAATTCAAAATTTAGTTAATAATATTCATAATGGCTAGTTTATAATAATATTATAATAATATATCGTTGTTTAGTAACACCCGGTATTGCGTACAACACACGATATCGAGGAAGGTCGCGATTGCGTGTAATGCAAGCCAAGTAAGGGTTGAGTGTTGTGCAAGAATCCTTCATTGTTTAGTATAACAGAATCCAACCATATTTCATTTATACATTGAATATATATATATATATATATACTCAATGTTGTGTAGATTAACTATTATCAAAATTGTGTGTAACATGATCCAAGAACAGTGTTGTGTATACTGCAAGCTAATACGGTGTTGCGTATAGCGCAAGGTAATCTTGGTGTAGCATACAACACAAGACATTAATGAAATTAAAATAATATTTTTCATAAAATCTTAGGGTGTTACATTCTACCCCCCTTAAAATGAATTTCTCCCTCGAAATTCGTCAGGGTTATAAATGGTTTACTACTCGAAAGTTTGTTTAATAGAAACCCACATCGTAAAAAGGAATACCAAAACATGGCTTTTAAAAACTAAAGTATGAAATGTAATGGTTAACCAAATTAACTCATCACGGGGTTTCCACGTAGGGGAACATAGGTGAAAATATGGATATGGAAGAAAAATCTAACCATCAAGTTCTGATGAAGAGTAGTAGAGAACATGGCTATGAAAAATCCAACAATCACAAAGATATTGATTTGTGATGATCTAAGGTACCATCTGATTAATCGAATATAAGGGAACTAAGACAAATTTTTTGGTTTTCAAGATCATTTCTCTAAAGTTGATGAATTAAGAGAAATACTTACATGATTTTGGAACAATTTCACTATTGTTCGTGCTTTGAACAATTTCCACTTCATCTCTTAAAGAAATGAAGTTGAATTTGTTATTCATGAAGTGTTAATAGATCATGTGATAGAATGATGGTTCATTCCATCTATTTCAAAAAAAGGTTAGAAAAAGTTATCAAATATACATAAGTCCATCTATGGTGAGGTTAATCGTATACAATTTCAAAAATGAACTTATACTTCATATAACATACCGCGTAATAAAATAAAACTAGTTTCTACTAACTAGGGACTTCTTGTAGGCCAGTGGTAGGCGATAAAGGCCAGTCGCACTTCGGTTGTGGGTTCGATTCCCACAGCCTTGTCCGACGCGAGGAGCTGTCGCCCGTCCAGCAGGTTGTCCTTTTTCTAAAAATACATTACTATATCATCCCATCAATAATATTGAAAAAAGTTCTATCCTTAAACAATACTAACTTAGGTCCAATATAATCCATTCCAATATTTAGGCTTATCTAAAATACTTCGGTCCAAGCTCATAGTATAAAGAAAACAATAATAATAAAGGTTATCTACCAAGCATGTGAATACCATAATTTATCCCCCATATATCTTGTTGGTCACATTCCAATCATGTGAATACCTTAATCATGTATTCTCTTGAAAAACGAATACCCATTAAACCTTAGTGAAAACATGAATGCTATCAAAAGTTAACTCTTTCCACATACCAAAATCCTCAAAATTCTATATACTCAAACCATGATATCACTTAGTCCTTATATCAATCATGAGCTCATGAATACTGTCAAACATTTCATTTTCTCCTTATCCCTTCATTATGCGCATATCATCTACTTTGCAAAAATATCTGAATATCCTTCCATGATTACTGGTACCATTAATCATACACATTCAAAACTTAGGAAAGACAACAGTGTAACAATCTTTAGATGTCTCTTTATTCCATAGTACCATGAGATTACTTATACAACATTACACTTGATAAACATGTAATCATTCCACTACCTTCTTAAACCCTTGACTGAGCTTCAACAATTCTTTCATCTCACATATCATTTATAGTCTCTTCATCATCATCAACATAAATACTACCCATATGACCATGTTGATTCTCTTCATGAGATTTTCCATTAGGGAATTGGTTTGCATAATGCCCGTACATTCCACATTTAAAACATCTAATCATTGTTGATGTCGTAGCAATACCATTATCCTTGTCCATGGTGTTAACTGAACCTTTTTCCTTTGCACTTACTGGCTTTGTGTCCTTCCTTTCCACACCGAAAGAATCTTCCAGTTCCTTTGAAACAATATCCCTGATGCCTCTTCCCACATGATTTACATGAGGGAAATTGAACTTTATTTCCTCTATGATCATCATGAAACTCCATCTTTCTCTTATTATCTGAGTCTGGAAACTTACCAAAGTTGAGATTATTGATCATATTATGAGATTGTTGATTAGGCATAATAACGATGTTCGGACTTCCATATTTCGTTTCATTTGGTTTCTCATGAAGAAAATCATTCCATTGTACGTCATATCCTCCATTATCAGGAATCTTCCTATTTCCAGCCATTTTCTAAAACCCAAAAAGAATAGTGTGAGAGGAAAAAATCATGCTTGGGAAACCAACATAGTAAAGGGGGAGCACCCTGAATATCTAACATCTTAGGTTAAATTCTAATATCGTTACCGTAGTTCCATGACTATATCCTATACGTATTCTTATCCTTAGGTACATCCCTAGACATACCTTAGAAATATCTCTAGGGATCCGACTAACGTTTTCGCATCCTAGTTTCCAAAGGTTGACTAAACCTTTCCTCTGATACCAACTGTAGAGACCCTAAGCGTGATGTACATGGACATTACATTACTTTTTTGGAATACATAATACATAACAAAAACAGATACACAAGGACCGTAATAGTTTAGTGTCTTTGGAAACTTGGAACGTAATCTTCTAATCGTGGTAAAAGATCTTCAACATCTCCCATAAAGATCTTCCACTTTTTGTTTCCTGACCTAAAACCTTTATTTTGATCTTGGGGGAAAATAAAACATAAAAAGGATGAGCTCAAATGCTCAGTAAGGGTAAGCAAGGATAAAATAAAACATACCATATACATTGGAACTAAAAAACATGAACATAATTTTTGAACATTAAAATCTTGAGCAACGACATAAATCATGGAAGTACATAAGGCATAGATCATAATGGAACATAAACCATGATAAAATAGCATGGGAATAAAAAATGTAATTGTGGAATCAATTAAGCACATGTAATGATTTCCATAGTAGCCAAGGTATTGCTGCCAAGACCATCTTAGTGGACAAAGTCCCATTCTGAATCGAGTTCACTCCTCATTTCAGTCTTGTAACACTGAACCGGATTAACTTACCGTTCCAGCCATGTCTATCTCATGAGATATAAAATCTTTACCCAATAAATTGGATTGAGATATAGGTCCCACCCATCTCATAATGAAATCATTCTTACTTTTTCCACAAAATAAACTTAACACATTCATCATAACCCAAAGAATAAAATGGGTTTTATAAACATCATCCCATAATTTCATAATCCATATAAAACAAATGGACATTTCATCATAAGAAAATTGAACCATGTAAATCATAGATACATTAAACTTGAAACATACACATATCATATAATGTCATCTTATATGTAAAATGGTTTTCATAAAACATTTGAAATGAATTCTTGAGGAAAATATCCTTTCTTCGTCAAAATCATTTTCTTTTCAAAAAATTCCATGAACTTTTTCAATAAAATTATTTTGTTGAAAATATTTATAAAATCATGTAGAGTAAGCTTCATGAAAATGAGGCGTTATGAAACCTTAAAAATCTGTTCACGCCGTATAAGTTAAAAATAGCATTCTCCTCGTACTTTTGTCGGAAAAGTCAAAAAAGTACCTCGTAACGTAAACAAAAGAAATATTCCTTACATACCATGTATTGAATGTCAAAAATGGGTAAAACGGACTTTAATAATACATGAAAACATTGTTAGAAAACATGGGCATGGATGATAACAATAACCCCAGTATATACTTACGAATAACAATCTCGGATAAGAATGAGATTGCAAAATTATCCCTTACCTTAGGTATGATATGCTTCGTACGTATCTGAACCTCCTGTATAATGATTTAAATAATTTCATTGACTTATTACAGAATCATATTCATTGTTATGATATCATATATGGTTCATTTATAACTTTATATTACTCGTTCTTTTGTAAATTCCATGTTAAAGTGTGTTTTGGTTAAAATCGTTTGATTTGTCGTCCGTGTTTTGACTTGTAATTATTCATATGATTACTTAGATCATGATTAATTAATTCCATAATATAAAACATTATTTATGTATAATATATATTCAGAATATACATATATATAATAGATCGATAAATGGAATGAAATACACCATTTATGGAGACGGTAGGTCGTACGTACGCATGAACGCTGTTTTTGTTTCCTTATTGAGTTGAATGGAATTAAGTAGATGACATACATATATACATAAATCCAGTAGCTTTATAATGTCATATATTTCATTATTATTTCTTATATATACTTTATAATCATTCTTAAATGGTTAACATGGAGAATGAATCTCATCGCGTCGTGGAGATGGTAGTCCGTACGTACGCACGAGCGATGATATCGTTTCCATAATTATTGAATTGAATTGGAGTGGATGATACAATATATCAAAATCAGTATGATGTTATAATAACTATGTATAGTTATTCTTTACACCATTATACCCATCCATGTAAGGTGTTGGTGGAAAAACAGATTACACCACGGCGTGGAGACGGTATTCCGTACGTACGCATGAGCGGTGATTTTGTTTTCCGTAGGATGGATAGAAGGTGAAATGGGGTTGTTTTATATTTATAATAACAAATCAGTATATTAGAGATACTGATGTTATTACTTTATAATTAAACAACTAAAGAAGAATAAGTTGAAGAAGAAAGAAGCTTGAAAGAATCGGGAGAAGAAATTACCTCTTCTTCGATACGCCTCTTTGAAACCTCCTCTTAGGGCACTAAGATTGGCCTTTAAAGTAGAACAGAACCTCTAGTATGTTTCTAGGGAAGTGGGGAATATAATTTGGCAGGGGTTTTCCGAGCGTGAAGGATCCAATTGGTGCGTGGAGGAGAGGGAGGAGGTTCCCTTTTATAAGGGAGGAGAGGGGCACCTTTGGAATTCTTAAAAATATTAATTTATAATAAATCCAACCCCGCTTAAAAACCTCCAAAAATGACTCATATTCGAATATTAGATGAGATATGTTTTTAATTTCATCAACAAATCTAATTTAGACATGTTTGGATATTATTTTGAACCTTATCTTTTTGATTTATCCTTATTTAATCTATTTAAGTTTATTTGTGGTAATAAAATTCTAAATTTTAAATTATAACAAATAATTACTTATTTGTTGTGAATTTTCCATAATTTTTTACTTTATAAAATTATAGACCATATAAATATAAATTTTTAAATTTTTAAATATTTTTTTGATTTTTAAAAAATTTTATAATATGTTATTTTTATAAAATAACAATAGTGTCAATTTTGACACTATTCATTTATTTGAATTTAAATAAAATATATAGAGAATATATGCTCGAACTATAAGCTTTAATAGATTAATAAAAGGCCATATGAATCTATAAAATTAGTGGAGAACATTAAATAGTTCATATAATATTTATTTTATTATTTTTAAAACCATTTATTTGGTTTATCTCTTAATAAAATAATTACTACAACATTTTTGTATAATTATTTAATATACTTATATGTTGCATAAAAATTAAAAATAAAATACTATTATGAAGATAAGTCTATTAAATTTTACAATATAAATTTTACTAGAATTTATCATCTTAAAATCACAATAGTTAAATTGATATATTTATTAAATTATGAAGGTGACAACTTTGGCATCATTTAAAATAAAATCATATAAGTGTCATAATTGCTTGTATAAGACTCCAAATGGTAAACTATTCGACCATTGGATGATTCTATTTTATAGTTACATGAAAAATAAGTTTTGGTCAGGGTTTTGTGCCTTTTATGGTCATTATTAGTTTAATAAAAACTATATTCTTGATTTTTCACTAGATAAATAATTTCTGCATCACTATTGTGTCACAATTAATGATAATTATTTAATCCCAAAAAATTCTAAATAAATTCTCATGATGTAGATAATTTTGTTAGCTTTCTTTATACTATTAATGTTCGAAGTTTCATGAAGTTTATCACTAACTTAAAATTATTATACTTATAGTATTTAAGAGAGTGACATGTTGTCACTTTCTTTGGTTTTAATAATAATTAAATTATTTTCATGGAAAAAAGTTTATTAAATGAATCTAATCCAACCCTTAGGTGGTATGGGTCGACTTTGAGTCATCCAATAGGAGTTTTCCATGTTTTAGGGTAATTTTATAATCTTATATTTACCCTTAATTACCCGATTTACATTTAACTATAGTAAATAAAATTTATCGTAGTTACTATTCACAATGCCCAAAAATAAAAAGTATCTTATTAACATAATTTGGACCCACTGATTCCAAATATGGAATCCATTTTTCCAAATTCAATACAAAAAAGTTTCAGAAATTAAATTAAAATTAATCCCATTGTCGAAAGAAAACAGGTTTTTCTTTAAAACATTGCAAAAGATTGAATTGATTTAACCTACGAATTTAATGTAAAATTAATGCTAATGACATACATTATATTAAATGGTAAAAATATATTCTATTTATACTTTAAAACCATTCAATATTATAATTTAACCACATAATATATTACGATGAAAAAAGTTGTTTTTAATTAAAATATAGCGTGTTTTTACTATTCATCAAAATATGAAAGTCATCAGAATAAAATGAAAAATTTATCCAGAGTAAATTTTTATTTCTTGATTCCAAAGAATAATTTTATTTTGTCAAATGGAACTTATAAACATTTCAAAAACTAGATTTAATGTGGATGCGCCATCAAAAGGCGGCAAAACTGTATTTTTTTTGAAAAATACTTATTTTACCCAAAATATTTATTTTGTTCTTATAACATGTACCAGAAAATGTGTAAGATGAATAATGTTATAAAATTCAAAATTTAGTTAATACTATTTATAATGGCTAGTTCATAATAATATTATAGTAATATATCGTTGTATAGTAACACCCGGTATTGCGTACAACACACGCTATCGAGGAAGGTTGTGATTGCGTGTAATGCAAGCCAAGTCAGGGTTGCGTGTTGTGCAAGAATCCTTCATTGTTTCATATAACAGAATACAACCATATTTCATTTATACATTGAATATATATATATATATATATACTCAATGTTGCGTAAAATAACTATTATCAAAATTGTGTGTAACAAGATCCAAGAATAGTGTTGCATATACTGCAAGCTAATACGGTGTTGCGTATAGCGCAAGGTAATCTTGGTGTAGCATATAACACAAGACATTAATGAAATTTAAAGAATATTTTTCATAAAATCTCAGGTTGTTATAGAAACCACCAAATAGTGGAGGAAATGGACTAGATCTTCATGAGAAAAAGGGATTTCACTTTTATTTTTATCATTTAAACTCCATACACATTTTTTAAACAACCTGTTTTGAGAATTAAAATAGATTTTTCATATCCATGATTTTAATTTATGATTTACTTGACTTATCTAAGAGACATGGGTTTCTTAGGAACCCTGTGATGCTATGTTTTAGATATCAATGATAATGTGATTGAATGAGAAAAAATTTGAATAGAATGGTTATAGTGAGGCATGGATATTAAAATGAGGACACATTATTTGTGGGGAATATTTGATTCATGTAAAGAAAATTTCCCTACACTATTTTCATACCTTTAATTTATAAAATTTATTTGAATTGATTTTTTATTATTAGTTATTCCACTATTGATTGTGCCAAAAAAATATCCCATTCCAAAGAGGATTTCTAAACTAAATATTTTTTTGTATTTCTTGAGCATATTTGTTTAGTGATATTGGGACTTTCCACCTACCGTGACGTATATTAAAACTTTTTAGAGATAATGAATGTGAAAAAACACATTTAATATGATTTAATTGTATTTTGATAATACTTTTTCTTGATACTGCTTTATAAATTTATCCTTTTTAATATCATAGAGATTATGATTGACTATGTTTATAACATCCCGCCTTTTTATAACATAAACTTTCATTACATTACACAAAACTGAGGATCTTTAAGGTCTAGTGTCTTGGAAACCAGGAACAAAATACATGAAAGCAACATAAATCATTCTTCTTAAGCACTTTAAAGGCTTCTCCATAAGTTCATCCTAGGTTCATTACTGCATCTCATAACCTGGGGACATACATCAAAAGAAAGGGTGAGTACAAGGCCCAGTAAGGGAAACAAGAGGAACATTTTACATGTGAACTTGATATACTTCAATAAGGACATGAAAAGAACTTTAAGGCATGAGAAAGAAATCATGAGGCATTTCATAATAAAAATAACATTTTTCATAACTTGAAGATGTGGCTACATCATTTAACATAGACAATCATGAACATATCACCAAGGTCCATCCCCAAGGTGTCATTTGAAAATTACCAAGGTATCGTGAAAATTGTAATCTCTAGTGGTTACATCATTACCCAATGCATTGGAGCGCTATCAGGGCGCACCCTTAAATTTGGCTTTATTATCATGTGATCCACATATATCATCATCAAACATTTCATAAATAACCCATAGCATAAAATAAATGGGTTTCATTTCATAATCATAACCTTTAAAAAACTGCTTTAAAGACATGATCCTTACGTCACTTTAAACCCACGGAAAGGGAAAGCGGGTCTCATGTATGTAAATCCCAGAATTTAAAATAGAACATTTTGATATATATGTTAATACCCTTGTAGAAATAAGATCTTTGAGTATTCACTTTATAACATAAAATAATTTTCAGAAAAGAGAGAGGCATTTTGAGACCAAAAATTCTGCAGCATAACGGCTATGTTTCGGGGTTTTAGAAAACATTAAAAAGAGAGGGGACATGGGTCAACCACTCATAAATGATCCATAAAACAGTAGGGGGACGGAATAAGAAGGATATATGGACATGGTAATGAAATTTGGAGGACATACCATTTGAAATGAAAAACATGGAAGGAAGACAAAAATTAGATTTCTCTTATGAAAATTCGGCAGCCTAACGACGTCAATTAAACTTCAATAAAAATGAATTGACAAGATCAAATAGGGTCTCTCATCATATGATCATAAGAGATCAGTATGATATATATAGAGATCATACCCCAACATAATAAAAAGGAACTTGAAAGACTTGATATGAAAATCGAACTTGAAAAATGAGAAGGGTGAAAGGATCCCTTAAAATTTCCACAGCCTAACGGCGTCACTTAAACTTTCATAAAATGAAATGATGAGAGTAAGAGGGGATATCTCATCATATAAATATGAAAAGGGAAGTAATAGGAATATAAAAGAACATCCTCTCGCATAAGAACATGTAGCATAAAAGGAATGACATAAAAGAGATTACATGAAAAGAAAGAGAGAGGTCGGATCCCTTACCTTAAAATGTTACTCTTGAAACTCAAAGTTTTGGACCTTGAGGGCTTGGGGGCACCTTGGGAGGACTCCTTGGAAGGTAAGAAGACCAGAACTTCGTTGGGGGAGAGTTGGGAGTGAAAACTAAAGGATGAAAGGGTAGATATTTATAGGGAAAGTGAGGGGACAAGGCAATAATGGCCAAGGGACACCTCACATGTGCTTTTCTCAAACCCATGTGCTCTCCCTTGGAATTTATCAAGGAGTTAGGCCACATGGGGCCCCCAAAACAATAATTCATCTCCCTTGACCGTACAACCCTTAAAAGATCTCATGACATCATCATGACACAGTTATGATGTCATTAAACATACCGAAACCCTAAAACTGTATTTTTACTATTCACTGAACATTCAACTTTCTCAGAAAATCCCAAAATTTCACCTTAACCAAATATCAATTCTATGATTTCAAAAATGAAATCCATTTTATAAAAATAATTTTCTAAATATTTTTAATTTAATTTTTAAATAAAAACACTATTCATTGAAAATTCATTTTTTTCAGAAAAAACCCCAAAAATTACCATAATATAATATCGATGCTCTGAGTTCAAAAATAGTCATTTTTATAAAAATAATTTTCTAATTATTTTTATTTAAAAAACACTATTCATCCGAAAAAAACTAATACTTGAATAATAATTTATGAAACCGTTATTTACCCATTTTATTGAATCACATTACTTAATCTAGGTGTCTAAATCATATTAAAACTTTCTTTGAGTGAAATTACTAATCCATTTGGTCACATTACTAATCCTAAGCGTAAAATCACTATTCATAATTTACTATTCATCAAAAATTAAGTTGATCTTATTAGACTCCAAATTCCTTACTGAACACTTTTGTAGATGACCATTTTTTGAAAATCATTACACATAATTAGTTATTTAGGGTCTACATAAATATTTTAAAATATCCTTTTTTCGAAATTCATCAATAAAATACATTCTAAAATTATCCGGACATTTGAAATTTCACAAACATCACTAAAGGAAGAAATCTCAATTCATTCGTCCCAAAGGATTACACAAAGAAGCTAGGGTCTCGTCACATAGCCCCTTATAACACCGGCATATGACCTAAGTGTAAGGTGTGCTATGGTGAGAGAATCTGAGGGAGGCTCAGATAACATTTCCCTAGTAGTAATATATACTAAATTGAACTTCTCCTGTAGGCGTTTCCGTTCAAGCTTGACACGCTGGAGTTTGGCTTGGGCTTGGTCCAAAGCGAAGCCCACAGATGCTACCTCCTTCCCAAGCTCTGATAAGTGGGCTTCATAAGGTTCAAGTCTACTGGATGAAGCCATCACCTCCTCTTCCTGCATTAACCACTAACATCTTATTAAATCATTAAGAGTAAGTTAATATACTACTCAAAAAGATTGGGTCATTACATTCTCCCCCCCTTAATAAATTTCGTCCCCGAAATTTATACTTGAGGCCTAGTCGTAAAGGTGAGGGTACTTTTGCTTCATCGTTTCCTCAGGATCCCAAGTCACTTCTTCATACTTATGATTCCTCCAAAACACTTTCACAAGGTGGGTAGTCTTGTTTCATAGAACCTTGTCTCTACGGTCCAAGATCTCCACTGGCTGCTCCTCATAAGAGAGGTCATGTTCAAGTTGTACCACCTATGGTTTCAGTACATGCGAAGGGTCGGTTTTTTACTTCCTCAAGAGAGATACATGGAAGACATCATAAACTTGAGCTAGGTTCGATGGAAGTGTTAGACGATAGGCCACTGCTCCTATGCGATCAAGGATTTCATAGGGGTTAATGTACCTAGGGCTGAGCTTCCCTTTCTTCCCAAACCGCATGACTCTCTTCCATGGAGAAATTCGAAGGAAGACTTTGTCACCAACACCAAACTCCAAGTCCCTTCGATGATTGTCAGCATAGCTCTTCTGCCGACTCTGAGTAGCCTTTATGTGTTGTTGGATGGCATGAACCTGTTCCGTCATCTCTTGCACGAGATCAGGCCCAAGAAGCTTCCTCTCACCAGTTTCATCCCAACAAGTAGGAGTTCTACACCGCTTTCCATACAGAGCTTCATAGGGTTCCATCTGAATACTCGCATGGAAGCTGTTGTTATAGGATAACTCCACTAATGGGAGGTGTTGATCCCATCTACCTTTAAATTCCATTGAGCATAATCTCAACATGTCTTCGAGTGTCTGAATAGTCCTTTCAGATTGGCCATCAGTTTGAGGATGATAGGCCGTACTAAAATTCAATTCAGTATTCAGAGCATGCTGAAGACTTCTCCAGAATTTTGATGTGAATCTTGGGTAACGATCAGATACGATGGATAGTGGTACCCCATGCAGCCTTACCACTTCCTTCAAGTATATCTTGGAAAGCTGATCCAGAGAGAAATCTTCCCGAATAGAGATAAAATGGGCTGTCTTGGTGAGACGGTCCACAATAACCCATATCGCATTGTTTCCTTTGGATGTTTTCGGGAGACCAGTTACAAAGTCCATAGTGATATTATCCCACTTCCATACTGGTATGGGTAGCGGTTGTAATACCCCCTTAGGAAGTTGTCGTTCTGCCTTTACTTGCTGACACACCAGGCACCTTGTAGTGTAATCGGCAATCTCCCTCTTCATGTTATCCCAGCAATAATGATCATGATGGTCCCTATACATCTTAGTGCTTCTCGGATGTATAGAGAAAGTAGAGCTATGAGCTTCATCCATCAGTTCTTTCTTTATCTCCGGAATATATGGGACACATAGTCTTGTATGAAATTTCAATACACCTTCTTGATCAATATTGAAATCAGGTAACTTCCCATCTTTTACAGCCTCCAACTTCTCCTGCAGAAAAGGATCTTCTTTTTGAGCCTTCTTGATCTTATCTAGTAATGAAGGTTGAGAAATCATTTGTGATAGGGTTGATGATGTCCCTTTCCTTATAATTCCCATGTCCAGTTTTACTAGATCTCTAATCAAGGGATCTCCCAGGATCCTCATTGTTGCCAGAACAACAAGATCTTTCCTGCTTAACGCATCCGCGACTTTGTTTGCTCTTCCAGGATGATAATGAAATGAACAATCATATTCTTTAATAAGCTCCAACCATCTCCTTTGTCTCATGTTCAATTCTTTCTGAGTGAAAATATACTTTAGACTTTGGTGGTCAGTGTATATATCACATTTCTCCCCATAAAGATAGTGCCTCCATATCTTTAGAGCAAAAACAACTGCTTCCAGCTCTAGATCATGCGTAGAATAATTCTGCTCATGAATCTTGAACTGTCGAGATGCATAAGCAATTACTTTGTCATTTTGCATGAGGACGCACCCAAGCCCTTTCAGAGATGCATCGCTAAAAATAACGAATCCTTCTCTGATAGAGGGTAGTGTTAACACAGGTGCAGTAACCAATCTCTTCTTCAGCTCTTGGAAACTTTCCTCACATTCCTTTGTCCAGATGAACTTAACCCCTTTTCGAGTCAACTTGGTTAGTGGATTAGAAAGTCATGAAAAGTTTTTCACAAACCTCCTATAATATCCCGCTAAACCAAGGAAACTACGAATCTCAGTTACTGTTGTGGGTTGAGGCCACTCCTCCACAACCATTGTCTTTGCAGGGTCAACCGAGATTCCTTCATTGGTTACGATGTGCCCCAAGAAAGCCACTTGTTGTAACCAAAACTCACACTTGCTCAACTTCCCAAAGATCCTATCCTTCCATAGAGTTTTCAAAATAACCCTCAGATGATCTTCATGTTCCTAATGACTTTTTGAATATATCAAAATATCATCAATAAAAACTACCACAAAGTTATCAAGGTAGTCATTAAAGACTCTATTCATCAAATACATGAAAATACCAGGAGCGTTAGTCAAGCCAAAGGGCATAACAGTAAACTCATAATGCCCATATCTTGATTGGAAGGCAGTCTTTGGAATATCTTCCTTCTTCACCCTCAGTTGATGATAACCAGATCGAAGGTCAATCTTAGAGAAGAATTGAGCCCCACGAAGTTGGTCAAATAAATCATCAATTCTTGGAAGAGGATATCTGTTCTTCACTATGATCCCGTTCAGTTCTCTATAATCAATGGATAGCCGCATTGATCCATCCTTCTTCTTCACAAAGAGAACTGGTGCTCCCCAAGGAGACACACTCGGTCGGATAAACCCCTTATCCAACAAGTTTTGGAGTTGTTTCTTTAGCTCTTCTATCTCCACATTTTCCATTCTATATGGAGTCTTTGATATCGGTTGAGACCCAGGTACGAGTTCAATGGAGAACTCTACCTCTCTTTCTGGGGGAGGTCCAGGTAACTCCTCAGGAAATACATCCATGTATTCCTGAACAATCAGAACATCTTCAATTTGTATGCTCCCTTTCCCTTATTCCTCATCACCGATTAACTCCATAAAGAAAGCTATAGGAGGTGCTTCTAGATAGGGATCAGTTCGGGATATCTCTCCTCGGAAGATAACTGTAGGTCGTTCATTCAAGACTACTGATATTTCCTTGCTTCTGTATTTGATCTTAGCATGATACTTTGAGAGCCAGTCCATCCCTAGTATAATGTCGAATTCCATCATGGGAATGACTACTAGATTTGTGATAAGATTGTGCTCACCAAAGTAAACACTAGAGTCTCTAAATACTTTTGATGCAAGGATAATCCCACTTGGAGTCTTGACTGACAACTCTACCTCTAGCAGTTCAGGGATTGATTCTATATTCCTTGCAAACTTGGAGGAAATAAAGGAATGCGTAGAACCAGAATCAAATAAAGTACTTTCTAGTTTTGAGAGGACAACAAGAGTACCTGCTACCACATCTTTCGGGACTTCAACTTCAGCTGTTGTGATAGTGAAAGCACGACCTTGCTCCCTTGGCCTCTGCTGAGGTTGATGGTGATTCCCCTCCACCGCCCTCGTATTTGGACATTGATTAGAAAAGTGCCCAAGCTGTCCACACTTGAAGCATGTGACTTCGGGTAGGGCCAGAACCATCTTTCCTCTGCCGTTAGTGTTGGGAAGTTGAGGCTTCACATCACTACGACAATTCCGAGAAATATGGCCTTCTTTTCCACACCTATAGAACTTACCACTTCCGATCAATCAGTTCCCCAAATGCTTCTTTCCACATTTATTGCATGTGGGATGTTGCATATGCTTTCCACCTCTTTCCTGATCAAAACTTCTTCCCAGGCTTGGTTCTAGAGTTCTCTTCTTCTCATTAGATTTGTGAGACCACTGTGTCTCCCCAAACTCTATTTCAACTTTCATAGCACTTCGAACTATTTCTTCATAGCTATCGTAGTCCCTGTTGGCTAGATTCTTCCGCAGATGAGGTCGTAGTCCGCCAAAGAATCTATCAACCTTCCCATTAGGGTCCATGACAAAGCTTGAGGTATAACGAGAAATCTTTGTGAATTTCATCTCATAGGTTCCAACAGATTCGTTCTCCTTATGCTTCAGCTCGAGAAACTCTTTCTCCATTTTCGTTCTCATGGAACGAGGGAAATACTTGTTAAAGAAAATTCCCCAAAATTCTTCCCACTCCATAGCTTCCATCTCTCATCGTGGCTTCGTGTTTTTGATCAGTGACCACCACTGATTAGCTTCTCCCTCTAGGCGGTAAACAGCAAGGGTGACTTTTTCTTGTTCCGAACAATGAAGTACAGAAAAGATCTTTTCAATGGAGCTTATCCATTGTTCCGCAACCAATGGGTCAGTAGATCCACTGAATGTTGGTGGTCGTTGACGCATGAAGGACTCAACAGAAAGTTGTTCCCTTCGCGGTGAGGTCGGCCTCTCAGCTTGATTCAAGTTATTACTCATAACTTGAGTCAGTTGGTTCATCATTCGCATGAATTTTTCCATTCCGGCTTCCATCGGAGGGCCGTCAGCACATGGTGCATTGCGGTCACCATCGGCACGATTCCTCCTATTTCCCGCCATTTTCTAAAAGAATAAAACCTTAGTAAGAAACTTATTTCATTTATGGATCTTTTAACTAAGACTTCATTCTTAGACAATTACACTTTTCTATAATTCCTTCATAATGATTCATAAAAAGCTTGTGATTAACCAAACATATCCCCCGGGAGTGTCGTAACCAAGAGTGCAGCAATGCCCGTTATCGTGCACCAGTTCCCGTTCGAGTCTATCTCAAAGCGGTGTTTTCGGGTTTTACCCCTATGTACATCTGTGCCAAAGCCGCCTCTACCTGCTCGTATCCAGATAGGGATGTATTTGTTTGATAAACCACTTACTCAATACTTACCAAAATACCAGGAAGTTTTCCTATATTTAAACTTTTCTATGGGGTTATTCCTAAAGTTTTTATATCCTAATTTCCACAAATAACTAAACCATCCTTTGATACCAACTATAACATCCCGCCTTTTTATAACATAAACTTTCATTACATTACACAAAACTGAGGATCTTTAAGGTCTAGTGTCTTGGAAACCAGGAACAAAATACATGAAAGCAATATAAATCATTCTTCTTAAACACTTGAAAGGCTTCTCCTTAAGTTCATACTAGGTTCATTACTGTGTCTCATAACCTGGGGACATACATCAAAAGAAAGGGTGAGCAGAAGGCCAAGTAAGGGAAACAAGAGGAACATTTTACATGTGAACTTGATATACTTCAATAACGACATGAAAAGAACTTTAAGGAATGAGAAAGAAATCATGAGGCATTTCATAATAAAAATAACATTTTTCATAACTTGAAGTTGTGTCTACATCATTTAACATAGACAATCATGAACATATCACCAAGGTCCATCCCCAAGGTGTGATTTGAAAATTACCAAGGTTATTCACCAAGGTATCGTGAAAATTGTAATCTCTAGTGGTTACATCATTACCCAATGCATTGGAGCGCTATCAGGGCGCACCCTTAAATTTGACTTTATTATCATGTGAGACACATATATCATCATCAAACATTTCATAAATAACCCATAGCATAAAATAAATGGGTTTCATTTCATAATCATAACGTTTAAAAAACTGCTTTAAAGACATGATCCTTACGTCACTTTAAACCCACAGAAAGGGAAAGCGGGTCTCATGTATGTAAATCCCAGAATTTAAAATAGAAAATTTTGATATATATGTGAATAAACTTGTAGAAATAATAGCTTTTAGTATTCACTTTATAACATAAAATAATTTTGAGAAAAGAGAGAGGCATTTTGAGACCAAAAATTCTGCAGCATAACGGCTATGTTTCGGGGTTTTAGAAAACATTGAAAAGAGAGGGGAAATGGGTCACCCACTCATAAATGATCAATAAAACAGTAGGGGGGCGGAATAGGAAGGATATATGGACATGGTAATGAAATTTTTAGGACATACCATTTGAAATGAAAAACATGGAAGGAAGACAAAAATTAGATTTCTCTTACGAAAATTCGGCAGCCTAACGGCGTCACTTAAACTTCAATAAAAATGAATTGACAAGATCAAATAGGGTCTCTCATCATATGATCATAAGAGATCAGTATGATAGATATAGAGATCATACCCCAACATAATAAAAAGGAACTTGAAATACTTGATATGAAAATCGAACTTGAAAAATGAGAAGGGTGAAAGGATCCCTTAAACATTCCGCCGCCTAACGGCGTCACTTAAACTTTCATAAAATGAAATGATGAGAGTAAGAGGGGATATCTCATCATATAAACATGAAAAGGGCAGTAAGTGGAATATAAAAGAACATCCTCTCACATAAGAACATGTAGCATAAAAGGAATGACATAAAAGAGATTACATGAAAAGAAAGAGAGAGGTCGGATCCCTTACCTTAAAACGTGACTCTTGAAACTCAAGGTTTTGGACCTTGAGGGCTTGGGGGCACCTTGGGAGGACTCATTGGAAGGTAGGAAGACCAGAACTTCGTTGGGGGAGAGTTGGGAGTGAAAAATAAAGGAGGAAAGGGTGGGTATTTTTAGTGAAAGTGAGGGGACAAGGCAATAATGGCCAAGGGACACCTCACATTTGCTTTTCTCAAACCCATGTGCTCTCCCTTGGAATTTATCAAGGAGTTAGGCCAAATGGGGCCCCCAAAACAATAATTCATCACCCTTGGCTGGAAAACCCTTAAAATATCTCATGACATCATCATTACACAGTTATGATGTCATTAAACATACCGAAACCCTAAAACTGTATTTTTACTATTCACTGAAAATTCAACTTTCTCAGAAAATCCCAAAATTTCACCTTAACCAAATATCAATGCTCTAATTTCAAAAATGAAATCCATTTTATAAAAATAATTTTCTAAATATTTTTAATTTAATTTTTAAATAAAAACACTATTCATCGAAAATTCATTTTTTTCAGAAAAACCCCAAAAATTACCATAACATAATATCGATGCTCTGAGTTCAGAAATAAAGTCATTTTTATAAAAATAATTTTCTAATTATTTTTAATGAAATTTTTAATTAAAAAACACTATTCATCCAAAAAAAACTAATACTTGAATAATAATTTATGAAACCGTTATTTACCCATTTTATTGAATCACATTACTTAATCTAGGTGTCTAAATTATATTAAAACTTTCTTTGAGTGAAATTACTAATCCATTTGGTCACATTACTAATCCTAAGCGTAAAAACACTATTCATAATTTATTATTCATCAAAAATTAAGTTGATCTTATTAGACTCCAAATTCCTTACTGAACACTTTTATAGAAGACCATTTTTTGAAAATCATTACACATCATTAGTTATTTAGGGTTTACATAAATATTTTAAAATATCCTTTTTTCGAAATTTATCAATAAAATACATTCTAAAATTATCCGGACATTTGAAATTTCACAAACATCACTAAAGGAAGAAATCTCAATTCATTCGTCCCAAAGGATTACACAAAGAAGCTAGGGTCTCGTCACATAGCCCCTTATAACACCGGCATATGACCTAAGTGTAAGGTGTGCTATGGTGAGAGAATCTGAGGGAGGCTCAGATAACATTACCCTAGTAGAAATCTCTACTAACTTAAACTTCTCCCGTAGGTGTTTCCGTTCAAGCTTGACACGCTGGAGTTCGGCTTGGTCTTGGTCCAAAGTGAAGCCCACAGATGATACCTCTTTCCCAAGCTCTGATAAGTGCGCTTCCTAAGGTTCAAGTATACTGGATGAAGCCATCGCCTCCTCTTCCTGCATTAACCACTAACATCTTATCAAATCATTAAGAGTAATTTAATATACTACTCAAAAAGATTAGGTCGTTACAATGTTAATAATGATCAATGTTTCAATCCATTTTTTTCATTCCTACCCCAATATTAGTTTTTTCAAGATATTTTAAAGTTGATGTGGAGGCGAGTGAAAATCATGATGAAATGCATGAACTAAATCATGAGTAAAAAAATAGGGTGCATAATTGTGGGTACTGAGAATGTTTTTTGATTAATTTATTGTTTTTTATTGTTTTCCCTTCTTAGAAAATGAAAAAATAATATTTAATTGGGTTGTGACTTGGAAAAATAAAAAATCACCAATACTAGACTGATGATTTTTTTTCAAATGTGGTCATATGATGGGTATGAGATTCATTATAATCGTAACTTTTGAAAAAGTAAAAATGAAAAAAATGAGATAAATAATAATTTGAAAAAAAGTATAAAATTATATAAAATTAATGAAGAAGTGGTTAATTCATTATTATTTTATTGATCATGGACTTACATTGATCTTGGGAAGTGGGAGTTGTGAATTATGAAATTGATAATTTCATTGAGATTAATCTTTTTGATGCCATAAATTATATTTTAGAGATTAACCTCCTCCTTTGAGCCTTAATTTTTAAAACATAAAATCCTTCCAACCTTAATCCTTAGAGTTATTAGATTGATAATTGAAAATCCCTCATGATTTCATGTGACTTTTGTCTTTACAAAGTGGATAAACTATTCCCTTTACAATATTATTGATTAGGAGAATGATCTCATGATATGAGCATAACTATACTTAAATTTATATCACGATTCATGAGAGTAAAGATTAAAAGGTATGGTGATTCAGGATTTTTCATGTTTAATAATAATTAATTGAAAATGTTTTTGAATTATAGGAAAATTTATATCAATTTTTTCAAGTGGTGAAATTTAAAATACTATATTTGACTATTTCTTTGAAAATTGGGAAATTAAGTTGATATTTTATATGAATTTTTGACATTTTTATTTAACATTGATAATAATTTTATATAATTGAATTAAATTTTAAATGATGTTAATATTAGTTCTATTTGAAATTCAATGTTGAGATTTAATTCCTGAGGTAAAGAATAGTTTAAGTTTTAGGGTATTTAACACACTCACATTTTAATGAAAATTTAAAAAAAAATAAGGTTTTTTAGAAATAATTTAATCGACATGAGTATGAAATTAATTAATTTATTACATTAGGATAATTTGTAATTAAAACATTGAAATTGGATTAAAAGGATAAAAAATGATGATTTTGAATTATGAATTTTATTTGGACTTAATATATTATGATTTGAAATATTTTGTAACTCATACTTTTTTAAAAGATAAAAAATGGTCCAGCCACATGTTATACCACAACCAGGAGACCCACATGCCATATAGCCATCCTCCTGGAGAGGCCATCTGGCTAATAAATCCACTTAGAGAGCCTTCCTAAGATGGAAGGTGTGTGTTTGGACCATGGTGACAGCCCACAGATACATGAATTTCACCATAGCCTTCTCAGGCTACATGGTGTGGGGTGACCAGTGTTCATGAGTGCTTGTGTATCCAAGATACCACCCTGGTGAAGGCTTCTAATCAATTAACATCATATCTTGTATTATATATGAGCATGAAACCACTTCTTATTTCCTATGTGGGATGGATTTTTATAAGGTATTGTTCATTTTTAAATAAAATGTTTTCATCCCGCTCAACTGCGCCTCTCAGCATGCTAGTAAATATCGACACCACCATCTATACTACTTATTCCACCTTATGCTTTGCCTTCAACCAATGCGAGTCGCTATGAAATTCCCTAGATTACCACTACGAACCTCAGGCTTGAGCTGAATAATCACTATAAGGTCTTGGGACCACCATGGACAACCCCTGGGGCATTGACCAACCTCTATTGCACCCAATTTCGATACAGATGATGCCATTCACACCTATAAGAACTCCCTTTGTCCACTATGAAGGTCAGAGGGCTTGATGGTGGTCACCTTTTCCACTTTTTCTCTACAAACACGGCTACCATGTGTCCATAGATCCATTAAATACTCATTCATGTTTTTCAATATGGGAGGGGGATGCTCCATATTTATTAAGTCCATGATACTTTTAAAGACCCTATCTTTTCAAGTGTTTTAAATTTCTTTAACATGATTAATAGAGATGATATATTCCAGACGAATAAAAAAATTATTCACTATATATTCAAGATATAGATAAATAAAGGATGAATAAAACCTCCCTCTATAAATAGAGGGGGACCTTGTCCACTGAAAATTATGTGGATCACCACTACAAGGAGGAGGATGAAGAGGTGTTTCTTCATTTCTTTATTTGTTGTGTTTTTTAACTTCTAAAAATTATATTTATGTTTCTTTTTATATATTTAATAAAATTTATGCATGTTTATTTTAATTTATGTTTCATCCACCATTCTTATTCTTTTTTTATTATTCTTACATTGTTTATTTTAATTTATTCATTCTCAAAAAAAATATTTTTTTCTTAATTCCTTAGATTTTATTTTATTTTCTTTTCTTTCTTTGCCTATTTATTCCATTATCTCTCATAATTATTATTTTTATTTTATTTATATTCTTCACTTATTTTCACCATTTTGATATATTACCCTTGATAATAATGTAAGGCCTAGGGTTAGGCTCAAGGGTGGTTAGGTGTTATTTAATTTTTTTCTTAAATTTTATTTTTTGTTTGTGGTAAATGTGACTGAAATACATGAGTCTGGAAGTTTTCCACCACAACATAAAACTCAATTCAATTTATTTTCTTCTTCTTTTTTACTATTTCTTCCTTTATATTGATCATAATCTCTTCATATTTTGACACATGCATGTTTCAAGGCATAGAAAAAGAACATTTCAAAATTTTCCTTATTGTCGAAAAGTGTCTAAAAAATAGTCATCTCACTTGAGGAGCTTTACAATTGTCCACTTATCAATTCAATTTCACCTAATGATTATCTTTTTTTAAGATAAAAATAAAAAAAATGAGTATAAATTATTTTCTAATTAATAAAAAGACATGTAATTATACATTATAGTGAAATTCTAAACATAATGATATTATAAATAATGATGTTGTTCCTAGGTTTAGTTTTAAAATCTATCATTATTCTCCTTTATTTGTTTAAATTTTGTTTGATAATTCATTTATGAAATCTAACAATTTAATTATTATTACTTTATTTAAAATTTGGGAAATATCTATTACCTAATCATTATAAACCAAACCTCCTCCTATAATAAATGTTTATGGAAAACCTCAATTGAGACTATGGCATATTCCATTCCTATTAAGGGATTGGTCAACCAAGAAGACCGTCAAGAGATCCCGCATGGGCCGGTGAGGGATCATGGTTTGTGGGAATTACCACAAGAATAGGTTGGCCCAATCCCACTTGAGTCTCCTAGTGTGGTGAGACCCACATTATGTTTGTGTTTTGTATCTAGTCTCCCACCCTGGTGTAGGATTATGAGTTGTTGGAGCCTTTAATTTCAATTAAAATCATTTTAAAATTGTTCCTCTCTTCTAATGTCGAGTTCTATTTGCAAGTTTATTGTTTATTAGTGTTAAAATGGAATCATGTCTCCTTATTTTAGATTTTCTACTTCTCGACACCACCGTTTTATGCCACCACACTCATTGAAACAGGCCAGATAACTCTAGGGAAGTCCATCGATAAACTCAAACTTGAGCTGATGAACCGCTATTGAGGCCCAGAATCACCCTGGGTCACTTTAATAACCTCATCCAACTTCGGTGGACCTCCTTTAAAATAAGTTCAATTCCACACATGATATTGGAGATTCCTCTAGCCACTTTGAATGTTGAAGTACAAGAGGAATCAGTATTCACCACATTTATTGAACCATTGCTACCATATGGCCACGTTTTCATGCACATGCACACTATGCATGTTCCAAAGCTCCCTGAAAAATATTTGTTTGATACAAATTCCCCATGGGATGTTTTTTCAAGATAAAAATATATAAAACACCTGATATATTTGTGTGTTTCTAAAAAAATAATTACAACCACATCCGATTCTTGGTGGGGGTGATATCTTCATTTTAAATTTTAGAAGTCTGAAGACATTGACTATTGTACTTGAAAGAGAGGTTGGGGTGATGATCGATGCCTATAAAAATAGATTCGTACCCACTTGAATGAGGATCACGTCTTGATGGTAGATCATGCTGGGGGAGGACAAACACCTGATGGAATAAATACATGAGAGAGGTTACATAGTAGCAGAAGTGGAGTATACCTCTTCCACTTTTATGATCACTTATAATCTTCTATTTAATGTTCCATTCATTATGTATTCCACCCCTTCTTCTTTGATAATTCCCCCTTCAATGGGGGTATATGTCTCATTTTGTTGGGTAAATGGAAGGTGAATCCTTTGTGATGTTTTATTCCTTTTTATAATCAAATAAAAAGATATTTTATTATTTATTGAATGGTTTTCAATTGGATAATTTTTTAATTTAAATTTAATTGAATTGTGTTTTTATTTAATTCTAAATTTTAAAAATTACCTTGTTTAATAAATTATTCTCCCACTTCTTGGTTTTGGATCTCAATAATTGGATTATCTCAAATCAATTGGAAAAGTATTTAGTGATTACTAAACACATGAGGAAGAAACAGGCGACTAATTTGTGTGTTTTCAGATTTCAATACCAGAATTGGTATTTCCTAAATAATTTAAGGAATTAACATTGTGAATTTCACACAATGGAAAGATAATAATCCAAGAAAGGAAATTGCTTAAGATTATTATCATCTTTATAAATACAAATCATAGGTTAATAAAAGAGAAACTGTTATTTATCAATTCATTTAACATTTTGATTAAAGAATAAGAATCCTTTTTAAGGAAAATTATATCATTAAAAAAGGTAAGATGTACCTAAACTCAATTAATTTATCTTTCAAATAAATTTCTAAATCCAAGTTCCTTCACTTTCCTAGTCATAGTAATTATTCTTATTTTATTTAGTTTTTAATTCATGCAAAATATATTTAAGCACTGCTCTCTAGATACGACCTTGGTTATTATTACTACTACTATATCCTTTTGGGGATTTTAGATTTTTGTAATCCCCCGTGATAGGTATGCATTAGTTCCACCTCCATTTTCCTATTGATCTCAAAAAGATTTATTTTTTTAAAATTTTATGTCATTAATTTCCCTCAAAATTTTATTATAATTTTTAGGGGCATTAAACTAATGGAAATCCAATACTTGTTTTGTATTACCTAATCACCCACATTGTATAAGCATTTCTTATTCCAATTTCTTCCCTCTATAAACACTCTTTATTTTCTTTCTTTGATTGAAGAGTATTCACTTTGATGTCATACCTTGATTGTTTGTTGAAATTATTAACTAAATAATATAATACTTATCTTTATGGTGTAAATACCATATACATCATTGAATAGTATCTAACAATAAATTTATTTATTATTATTGGATACTCATTTATATTCTATGGTTTTATCATGTTTATTGATGTAATTATGAATTTTTTTTATATATGACTCCATTATAAAGAGATATGAAGCCCATTTTATTTCAATGAGTACATTATGATATGATGAATGATTGATTTGAAGTGCTACATATATGTATGGATAATGATAGGTGGGGTGCAATATTTACCTCCAATGCGTAGATTAAAATTTTAAATATAATGAGATATATTTATATCGGCACAATTTAGTTTTTCGTAATCATGGGTGAAATGTGGGAAACATGAAGGTGATGTATATTTATGCACAATTAAGTCATATGAAAAGTGTTGGTGTAGGTGTGTCACTTATATAGGTGATGTTTCTATATGATTATCGGTATGCCAAAATTCTCAAGTATTCCTTATTTATTTTAAATGTTGTAATTATCTATTATGTTCTTATGTTATTTCTTAACTTATGTCATGGTTTATTATCTATGTTTTGTTGGGTTTTAATTTATTATGTATCTTTATGATACACATATACTCAACTTGTTCTTAATTATGATATTTCATTGTTTATCATTTATGTTTACCCTTAATATGAATCTAAACTCAACCCTTTATTATTTTTAGATTTCCTTGGGATATAAATAAAAGTAATATGTATGATGTTTCTAGAGTAGTATTATGTGTGAAGAATATTTGGGATATAATTAAGAATTTTCATTCATTAAGATGTTTCTTATATACAGTGAAAAATGTCTATTGGTTGAAAATTAGATGGGTTTTGTTAGTTAATTATTGGTCCTAATTCCCTAAAACTCTAAACCTAAAATATTGTGGGTAGATATTATAATTCATTGTTTTTATTAAGTCGTGTAATTATGTGATGGTTTTTTCCATGGGTAGGCATTGTTGGTATTAAAGCAATGTTTAGATAAATTTTGTGATATTATAGTATTTGTTGTGTATGTAAATGTCATCAAGGGGTGATATGTTTTGTTTGATCATAATATCATTGTTATAGATAAACATTTCAGATAGTTGAGGTAATATTTAATGTTTTAGATATTAGGATAAGGGAACATTACTGGAAAATCTTGGAATAAGTCTAAGGCATAATTTTAAGTATATGATAACATCTCAATGTTTTGGTAACATAATTATTTTATGGTTTCCAAGAAATTTAATTCTTATCAAGATACTAGAAAGTGTATAAGACAATGGAAAATATGCACCTAGAGGTAATTACCACTAAAAATACTAATTTAATATAAACTCAATATTCACTTCTTTGCATGATGAGTGGGCGTATGACAACACAGTAGGATATATACTCCTAAGGGATGTTCTTTTGCTAATAAAATTATAATTACAATCCATTAGGAATGATTTAATATGTTAATAAATAATTTTAATGAACATGAGATAACCCAAATTAAATAAATCTATATTGAAAAGAGAGTGATTTCGGTTGACCTAAAATCTAACATAATAATTTCTAAGTGTATGAAATTTTGAGGTAAAATTTATTAGATAATTATCATACAATAAATCCATCTTGGTGATAATTTTTCACTAATAATTATTAAATAATTTTGGTTTTAGTAATGGATTAATATTTAAGTAACCAAGATAAAAATGGTGTCCATGAAAAATGAATATATTGTCCCAATGAGAAACCAGATAGGATAAGATATAGAGTGAAAAACCTTTTGATTATAAAACATTAGTTATCAAAAATTGTGATTTATAATGTGAATGTTATTGTTTTTCCAATCAGACTAAAGAAAATAATAATAGATTATCAAGTATTTTCATGTGATGAATATGATAAAGAAAATAATATTCAATTTTCTTCATGTAAAAAATGTGGTTGAAATCACTAATGAAATTGTCTCAATGAAATTGGGAGATGTTTTACGTGTGGAAAAGGAGGTAATAGAGAAAATAATTTCCATTTAAAAGTGAATAGATTAGTGGAAATGGTGAAAGTAAATAGAGTTTTTATAGAGGTACCATTAATATTTTAATGTCTTAAATATGGGGAATTCAGACATTATCTAATTCAATGCACTAATCAAAGGGATAACAAAGATGACATGCACTATTAATTTCCAGAAAAGGGAATTCCTATCCAACCACAACTATAGAAGTGGTATAAGAAAGTGATATGGAATGAAGAAAATTTATCACTAATTTATGAACTATGAGTGTTGTATTCATATAATTCTCAACTTACTCCTCTATACAATTTTTTTTTACTATAATGTATAATTTCCAACAGAATGACAAGATATTAAATTATTTATAAAAACAGTTAATGATATGATTATTGTATTTCACATATATAACTTATCTCTAATAAATTTTTATATGAATGTGCTTCTTAAAAGATCATATTATCCTTTAGTCAAATATGATATAATATTAGGCATGGATTGGATCTCATGACCTAGAGTCCATGATAATTTCCAAGATCATAAAATTACATCAATAAATCAATCCATTTTTAAATACTAATACAATTCTCTCTATAAAGTTCATATAAAAAATTACTCCATTTATGTTGAGGTATTGATCACAAATGGTTAAATAAAAACAAATTATTGGTTATATTCTTATTATAAGGGAACTATTTAGTTCACTAGTCATACCAACAACAGTGATGATAAAACCACATTAGAAATTAAATCTGTATTCATGTATATATTATAGATAGTCATAACTATTTCATTAGTTGATAATAATTTAAAATTTGAGGGAATAATTTATTTAGGGGGGAGAATATAATGGAATTAAATTCAACTATATACATTCCTTAAATAAATATTATATTTCTCTATACATAACCTCAAACAAAAATGATTTGAAACATATTAAATAAAAATTATTAAAGAAAGTTATAGGAAACATAAAACCTCTAGTGAATAAAATTATATTAATCACCTAAAATTTATTATATTTAGAGGTTAAATAATTAATATTATTTTAAATTTAAATTTATTGTTCTTTCTCAAATAACTATTTTACTAATAGTGATGTGCATTTTATTCTAATATATTAAATCAGCCATTTTATAATATTATTTTTTTAATATATAATATTTCATTATATGAACTAACACATTAACATTATTTAAGTTAGTAATTTATTTCAAATAATACTAAGAACACTTAATGTTTAAAAAGGCCATTTTTCAATAAAAGTATTTTTTTCTTTATATTTTATATTTTAATTTAAAATATAAATTTATAAATTTTAGAAATTTAATTTTAAAAAATTAAATTCATTTTTGAATTAAACATATAAAACGTATCTTAGAATTAATTTTAGGGGTTTTTTATAGGATTGATTTTTAGGTGAATAGGGTAAAATACACATTTTACAAATACCATTTCTTTATTAAAGTTATTAGGGTATAAGTACATAATAAAAATTTATGAAACTGTTTTATAGAAAACATATGTATTTGAAAAGAGATTTTAATTTTATAAAAAATATTTTATTGAACAATACTATGTTTTATATTTTAGAACTTAAGTTACACTATTCTATAAAACTATTTTTAATACCTTATACATTTATTATTTATAAATTACTTTCTATAACTTTTAGAATGATAATAAAATTAAACTTATTTTTAATTTATAACTATAGTTTCAATATTATTTAATAAGGACCATTTTATTTATCTTTATAAAAATGAATTAGAAATGTAAAAAACTAGTTATCATGGTAAAAGAAAAAGTGTAAAATGTATTAACCAGTGTGGTAAAGGACCTAAAATGTTAAAACAATGTTTCTAATCATTTAGTTAAGGTTTTTATTGAAGTAAAATTATCACCAATCAATTATTGTTCATTTTCTAGTCTTCTTGACATGTGGAACATGTTCTCTCTTTATAGTAAGATAAAATATTTAAAAAAATGTCATTCTCACCACTTATAAAAGGGTTCCCTCACTACCTATCCAAGACCAATCTAAATTTTAGTTTCCTCTTAAAACATATTACCTTTTTTACTTCTCCTATAATCATGTTTCACTTCCTAATATTTTAGGACACAATAATTTAACCTAATAAATCATTTTCTAAGGAATCCTCAAAGGGACAATCAAATATTTCAATGTAAGTACTAACTTTTCCCTATTATTGTTTCTTCTCCATTAACCTATTATATATATATATATATATTACCCAATATTATATGATTAATTTATAAATTATATTATTCTTAATTAACTTATATTTAGGGAACAAAAACTGACCATCTTTCCTCATTTCCATTAATAAAAATGAATACATCATTTGTGTGTTTGTGTAGGTTATTACTTCCACGAAGTGAAAATTTCCATTTTTCACCACCACATCTATTGTATAGTAATATGGATAGAATTTATTAATTAATGTGAAATATATAAAATAATTTTGATTATGAAGATGTAAATAATAATCCACCTTCATCCTCTCTAGTTCATTGAGAAATGAAAACGTTGACTTTGCATACGTGTAGACTACCACCTCTATGAAGTAAAGTATATCATTATTCATCCAATTTCTTTTTTAATTCATTAAAATATATTTAACTATGATTAGAAAACATAAATATATCTAAATAATATTACTATGATTCTGTATTAATGATATTATACAAAATGAAATAACTTACATAACCATACTCATCAGTCAATTATGGTATATTCATGTTTATGTCGTTCTAAAAACCTACTTGAATGATGATATAAAATAATATCATGAATGACTATGGGAAATAAATTTCGTAAAATATATTATATAAATAATTAAATAATGATTTTATTTTGTTTCTAGACTGGTAAAATTAATATTACACTCAGTAATTAAGATACCAACATTAGTTTGTTAAAAATAACTAATGCATGATCATCATTGATTTTATCATTAAGTATCATAACCAAAACTCCCATAAAATGAAAATATAACATTATAAATAATTTTTTACCATAAATTATAGTTCCTTGTATAATATTTCAGTGATGATCTTTGTATGAATAATGAATAACAATATCACTATTATAAAACTAGCTCAAAACGATCAAGAGTACTCACATAGATATCAAAAATATATAATAACTAAATAATATAAATTTAGATAATAATTATAAATTAAGTTAGTAAAAGTTTATATATATGATTTTGGCTCTAAAATATTTGATTATGATATATTTTTTTTACTTTAAATTAAAGTGTATTAGTGGAAGTTAGTAATTACGGTAAGGGGTTATTTACCTCAAATATAATTTTATGAGACATGTTTCTTAGTGTAAACCATGATATCATTAATATATTGTCATTAATTCAAAATTAATTTATTTTACCAAATTCATTTAAATCATGGGTTTCTAAGATACATTAAATTTTCTCCCTTTAAATGTCTTTTAATTCAAAAGATGCCAAGGCTAAAATGGTTTATGTTAACTCAAATCCCTTCATTAGTTATAATACTTATACATTATAATATTAATTCAAGGATTTGTTTCTTCTAGGATAATATTTTATTTCATGATACATTATTTTTATCTCTAGTATAAAATAACCTTTAAATTCATATTTCCCCCAGTGATAAAATTTCCTTCCCAAAAAGTATATAATTGTTGAGAATAATTATTATCCTCTTCAAAGACAGTTTCCCCTCCTTGTCTATATTTTCCTTCCATCCAATGTTATAATTTATATTTTTAAAATATTATTATGTGTTATTTCATTTTTCTATCACATTTAACATTTCCACTTTAAAATATTGTTTTTTATCCCTTTTTATGATTTGGGCTTCAAATAAGGTTTTTAAAAATATTAATATTGGTTTTCTTCCATGATAATTTGATTTATCTTCAACTCCAAATTTCCTCATAATATATTTTATTTCCTTTTTTAGAAATCCATAAATTTTTATTCCTTTTAAAATTAAATGTTTATAAAAGTATTCACATCACATTTTAAAAAAACATTATAATGGCCTATAACTTATTCTTTTATAAAATCATAAAAAATGAAAATATTTTATTTTTTTCTTCTACTTTCTTCTTTATCTCAAAAATATTTATTACCATGGAAATTTATATTACACTACAAAATATCTTATACTATTTTGGGTTATTATACTCATGGAAATCGATTAATTATTTTTTTTGAGTAATCATCCACTGTGTATAAACATGTTTTCCCTTAAAAATATATCCCTCTACTAACACTCTATATTTTATTTATCTAATTTAAGGGTTTTCATCTTGACTCTATACGTTTAATTTTTGGGTAAATTATTGAATTAACCATATACTCTTTTTTTATATGGTGTAAATACCATATACATCACTGAATAGTATATACAAAGACAATTATTTAGTATCAATGGATACCCATTTATATTCCATGTGTTTATTATATTTATAGATGGAATTATAAACTTTTTCCTTATATAATTCCTTTTAAAATTGATATGAAATCCTTTTTCATTCAATGTGTTCTTTGTGATATGATGACTAATTTATTTCAAGTGCCACGTGTATTTGTGGATAATGATTGTCATGGTCCTATATCATCCTCTAATACATTAAATTAAATATTATATTTTATAAGTTATGTATATGTGGGAAAAATAGTTGTTTTCAATATAGGTGTGAGTGTGTGACTTTTGAAAGTAATACATACATAGTTAAAATTATGTTATCTAACAATATTTTGTAATAGTGTGTGAATCATTAATGTGTTAATTCTCTATACTTATGGTAGTTCCATAATTCAGAAGTATTCTTTATTTATTTAATATGTGGTATTTCATGATATTATCTTATTTTATGACTTTCCTTATTCCATGATTTATGATCATTGTTTTTTTGGGTATTGCATTATTATATATGTTTATTATTACCATATTATAATCTTATGGTCACTTATTATCTTTAATTGTTATCACTTATTTATACCATTACTGTGAATCTAAGCTCACATATTTCTTTTGATTCCATTAGCTTAGGTTTTTAAGAAAAGTAATTTTTAATATTTTTCTAGATGATTATACAATGTGCATAATTTATAAGAGTTATTAAATACTTGGTATGGATTATGAATATTCTTATGTTGTAGTAAAAAAATCCATTTGTTCAAAAATAACTTGATTTTGTTACATAATGATAGTTTTTAATTATCTATAACTCTAAACCTAATTTTTTTTGGGAATATACTGTAATATAATATTTTATTTATATCATGTAATTATTAGACCATAATATCCATTCATTTTCATAGCTTCCACTCATGGTCTAATGAATATTATATTCAATTACTCCTCCCATCATTTGTTAAATCTAGATTCCTAGAAGAAGGTAAAAGACAAGTGTTTAGATTTAAGCCCTATGATTCCATTCATAAATCTAGTTAAAAAACATATGAACTCCCTCTTGATTATAGAGACACCAAAACATGAGGGTTTTTAGTATAATAAAACTATATATATATATCCGCCACAACCATTACTAAGTCACAAACCAATATTTTTTGGATTATATTTGAGAAAAAACTATCATTTTTCCAATGATTTTGTCAGCGCACGCATTGTCTATGAAGATGTGCTGATTGTTGCCCTGTATTCACACTTTCCAAAGGCAGGGGGTATTCATCACTTCTTCAGAGAAGTTTTCTCCTTGACCTAAACTGGATGGTGGGATGTTGGTCTCTGCCTCAATGGATTCCTCCTTGAAATTTGTCGCATATTCTGGGTCTCCCTTAAAGATTAATTCATTATTCATGAAACTCTTCCTGGTGTTATATCTTTATGGTCACTATTTAATTACAATTCTTTTGTCTGGCGATTCCAAGGGGTCAAGTTAGGGCAAAAAACTTCAGTCAGAAGAGTAGTCGTGTTGGGGCATCTCTGGTGTGACTAGACAATGAATCACTGGTACACTAGGATTATCCATTATTAGAGGGATTACTGAGGGTGAGGAATCCCAAGTCATTCTACATCGAATGAAAGGATTTATATGTTGAAGGCATGTAAATTATATTTTCATCATCTTCCCATGTTAAACATGGAGTATTCCTTGAGTTTAACATCTAATGGAGATGGATCAAACTGATCGAAACACTGATGAGAGTGGATCATATGGGTACATCCCTAGGAGGGATCACCTAGAATGTTTTCCAAATGGATGGATCATAACGCCCAATGTGGATGGACCCTGAATCGCATGTCCCAAAAAGGGAAGGTTTCAAACCGTGAAGACTCATTTGGATGCCACCAAGGATGGATCAGATAGGAGGATGGGTCAATGAAAAGGGGACACCAAGGTTTACCATTGGCTAGGATTGAACTTCGAAGAGTCTTCCTACGTACCATGTGTAGAAGATAGAGATCAAAACCCAAGTAGATTGAATGGGTGGGGCATAGAATCTAGGTGTACTCAAAGGACAACAACCTGGGAGCGTGTTGGGGTTTGTGCATGGTTAGTATCCCATATGGATGGCATTATTTCACTTATATGTAGCGTCCTAGGTAAAATAAGTATAGAAATTGATGATGTATCGAAGGATAGAATTAAATAGTATTGAACTGAAAACCGGTGTGAAGGAGACATTACTTGGATTTAACCTCAAAAAAGTTTTCATATGTATCCTCGTGGAAGGTAATCAAAGCTCACTTAGTTCTAGAATTGGAGTGATGAGTCATCTGTGGGGGAATCTCATGAGAATGGATTCTAGGATGGTACCCAAAGGTAGTAGAACCCTAGGGTTAAGGTATGATCTTCTCAAGACTCGAGGGATCGAGGGAGAGATTGGGATGAGACATAGGATATGGGATTGAACCTCAATGAGGCTTTCTATATACCTTTCTCAAAAGGGGAAAGATCAATTTCCACATAGTTTAGGAATGGGGCACAGACCCAGTGTGTACACAAAGGACCGAAACCCGAAGACATGTTATGGTCTTATGTGTGGTTAGCAGCCTATCACAAGAGGGACAATATTGTTTGGAAGAATATGGTTTGAATATGGGGATTAGGCAAGGTTATTTATTTGGGAACTGGTCTGACACCATAAGGGGGGCGAGGATTTGGGTCCCTCAAAGGGGACACCAAAGTTTTCCAGTGTTTAGGGTTGAACCTCAAGGAGGCTTCTTACATACCCTATCTTGGAGACAAGTATCAAAACCTGAATAGTTTCAAAGTATAAATTTTAACATCATACAGGATGAAAGGGGAATACATTTTAACGACATGTAGGACGAGGGTGGACCGACATGAAGTGGTCAGGAATGATGGGTGATGGGCTTAAACCATGGAGAGGATTCCTACATACCTTGATTAAAAAGTGATAGGATCATAGTCCACATATTTTTGTGTATAGGGGTATGGGGATTACATTATAAGAAATCCCAAAGAGGATGTCATGGTCGATCCTTACTCTAAGACAATGTGAGTCATGCTCAGTGTGAGAGATAAGAGGCAGCAATACACTTTAGGATTGCTTTGAAAAAGGTGCATCCATGAGAGATGTTGTGGGGTTTACAAATGGGTATAATCCTGAGATGGATGTCTGGATGTAAGAGGATTATATGGTATTCATACAATCATAACTCTACCAATTTGGGTTGAGCCTTATGTAGAGACTGCCTCAGGTGTGCATGGAGACAAAGCGCAGCGGGAGAGGGGGAGTGAGAGGGTTCTAGTGCACATCCCCTTCTTGGTCCTCTCAGGGATTTTCACTTATGAGGATATCACAGTTTAATGACATGTGTTGAGGACATGGATTCTTGGTAGTTTGACATCCTGCAGCTCAGATGATGAGGATTTTCTCCTCACCCCTATGACTTACATAACTGGCGCACTTTAACCCTCGGTGAAGGGAAGGAACCAGAAATGTCGTTGGTTAATGGGGTTTTTTAGTGATCCATTGGGGGTCCACATTAGTGTGGATATGAAAAAAAATAAATAGTTTTTAGTGTTACTATGAGAAGAAGCACAGGGCAAGGCAACTCCAGATGAATCACTCCCTAGAGAACTTTGAAATTACTTCATAATATTCTAGTGGGCTGCACTAGAGAAGTGTACATATGACCGGGGTATTTCATGTAGGAGGGGATAAAAAATAGTGTCATAGGTTAAGGAAAAAACATGGATCATATAAAAGGGGGTTTACACAAGATTGAGGTAATGCGTGCAAGATGAGGGGTTGTGTCCAATGTGAAAGTATGCCCAAAAAATCAAGGGTTGAGGGAGAAAGAGGTACAGATCAAAGGAAAATATTGCATGCAAGAAGGATCTTTTATATGCAATTTCATTTGATTAAAATGAAGTGGGAAAGGATCAAAACCTAGTGGGCCCACCTGAAGGAGGTCCCCTAGGATACTTGGCATACAAGATCTTGTATGTTGAGGTCATTTATTTCACATATTCGTGGAAGGGGTCATTTTTTGTGCATGGGAGAGACGGTTCATCTTCTGTAACGGTAACCCAGAATGAGGGGGTACATTTCTATATATAGACAAAAACTTCTCCAGCAGCATGCAAGGTGGTCTGCGCACAAGTGGCATTTGACGTCACATTTTGGGGTGGAATATCTTGTGTGTGGTAGCTCTTCTTGTGCACCATCTGAATTTCGTTATGAGTTTTGTATTGGTCATTTTTTGGAAGGTTTACATGGAATAATTAATATAACGTCGCATTGGGCATGCAATATCTTTCACACAATTTTCAATCATGTGTTTATACCTTAAATCTGGCGTAAACCTCCCTTAGGTGTCTTGGAATTATTCGTTGATCCAAAATATACCTTTGGTTTGCTTAAAAAAATCCAATTCATGGTATTGACCAAAATTTAGTGACAAAAAATTCCCCCCTTAGAATTTGAGCTAAAAGGGGACCTGAAGGTTAGATTCTAAGGGAAAATACGAAGAATATAATGCTTGATGGTTGGTGCGTTCATGAATACCCATTCAGCATGCAAACAACTTCTGTGTGCATGAAAGGGATAGTCTGCACCTAAAAATGTGTGGGGTCTAAGGCTACATACCTTGGATTTCCTTTGCGATATGAGACTTTTCTCTCACACATGAAATATCCTCCATTATGTGAAAAATATCTTGGATTTTTTGGGTTTCTTGTGAGAAAATGTGGGCTATTTTTCACCGCTTCTAATTCTTGCGCACACCCAACTTAACTGAATCTTTCACGGTGAACACTCGTCTTACGTGCACCAGACTGTCTTGCACACTGAAACCTTATTCTTTCATGAAATACCCTTTGTGAATTTTTAGGACCTGAAAAAAATGGATGTTGAACAGATCGATGCTGGGAGAGAATATGCTACTACACTGAGGACCCAGATGATCACAATTCTTCACACGAGAAGGGTCGTGTTTGATAATCAAATGATTTTCGGCATACCGATGCAATCTCAAAGGGTTTAAATTCGAATTGAAATCATACTGATATGGAACTTAAATATTTTGGAAGATGTGTTGATGCCAGGATTCGATATTGACATTCCACGGTCATGGGTAATACGTGAGGATAGCCTTCCAAAATATAACATCACAAGAAATAGTCAACCTTCCCGGGAAACACAAAACATGGTATATTACATCTTGAATCTCAAGAACATGACTGTAATGGGGAGTGATTTGGCTCCTGAGGAATCTCCAGCTCATTATGTGAGCACCTTCAGAAGCAGCATTACTGATGAGACCAAAGGTTGGTAGAAATTGGACTTCAGGTCTGAGAAAAACAATACGAATGAATGGTAATGGGCATACTAGGTTCTTTATACATTCAAGGAGTTTGGGGTAGAGATATGATCCATTGGGATGTTTGAAGCTGTGGGGACATCACAATTCCATTTCTACCATCCGCCACACCAGGTGCTGGATTTTTTCAGTCGGTGGTCCCTAAAAACAAACACATTCCACCTCCACCATGGGAAAGTGGGAATCAGAATTTGTGACATCCATTTCATTAGGAGAATTCTCCAGGAAGGGTACCAGTACGATGATTTCCTTCCAACATAGAACATTTCGGGGATAGGATGTGCACCCTTATTATGACATAGCATCTGTTGGATCTTGCCAAGGAGAAGTTGAAAATAAAATGCATTTGGAAGGAAATATCATATCTGGGGTGGTTCAGTCTGTTTCTGACATTGTATGAGGTGGTGAATATTCTAAGGAAAGGGAAGTAATGCCCATACATATACTATATGGGTAAGGTGGAATCATACCAGATGGTCCTAGAAGCATGTGAGAACCGATCATGGGGCTTCATCATAAACAAAATTTGGGACCTGAATGTGAGATATGCTGGGTTCCTTAACACATTTTTGAGTGGGTGGATGCTTCAAGTAAGGGACACGAGGATGGGGGTCCATCTATGGATATTGTTGATGGCTAGAATTGTGGAATCCAAGAACAATGTCAATTTGGGAGTGCCTGTGTTGGACAGGTTGTATGATATTTTGGGGCACGTATCAAGAGTATATTTGCTTAGGATAACATAAGGACTATTCCGGATTCTTCATGGTTGGGTTGCAACTCATTTTGGTGTGTATGACTTCCCAAATTCCATCCGACCTCCAGGTGATGGTCTAAGACCATCCCTACTAAATATTGATAGAATTTTTACCTTGAAACTCAATAAGAAGGGGGTAAAACTCAAGATAGGAAACCATGAAAACATAAAATTTCATCCATTTCAGAACCCATATGGACATATGTTAGATGATGGGTGAGGCCCACTGGAGCAGAGGGAATACTTGAAAAACATCAGGGGTGATGTGATTGTAGCCTGGATCGATGGAAAAATATTTTGAGAACCCTATGTGCCAATGAGGTTTATCAAGAAATTAAGGTGTATGAAGATGATTCCAAATAAATTGTATATAGGGTTTTGTAAAGATTCGTATCCATGTATCCTTCTCCAACTGTGGATCATGTACATGACTGCTAGTTTTGGTGAAGTCATTACCTTTCCCTCTATTGACTTTATTATTGTACTATCAATATATTATGTCCACTATTATATAGAAGCATGTCTAGAAGTGATTTGGTGGTGATGCATTCAATAGATCAAGGTGAAAAGTGTGGATTATGGATGATGAGAGATTAGACAAATCATTGTAGGGAAATTGAAACTAGAGGTGAGCGTGGTGGATAGGTTTGCACAAGCCGGAACCTTTGTGGTTGGAGTGTCACAAAGTACGGTCTTACCTCTACCTTTGGAAGAGAGATGGTATCATAGTAAACCTCATGGACCAGCTAGGGAACTTCCTAGAAAGCAACTGAGATACCTCTGGTAGCTGACCGCTGATGCCATTTTCCCATTTTATGGCTTTCTTGGAGGATTCTGCAACAAACTCTAAATCCATAATCCCTATGGTAGAAACTACTGCGCACTGGACTCGACTTTTCAAATCTGGGGAATATTCAGGTGGTGTATAGGGTGAAAGTTTATTGACGGAACACATGTTTTCCAGTTATATATGTTTATGCATGCCAGTGGGGGTGGTACGAAGAACATTATCTCCTAGGGAAAGTGATGCTCATCCAAAAGCATGACCCCGAGAAAATTCCATCCAAGGATGATGATGAGGATGGAGAAGAAGAATAAGAAGGAGAAGAAGAAGAAGAAAAAAAATAAGAAGAAGAATATAGAGAAGAGGAAGTTTTAAGGTAGGTACCTGGATGTGAGGGACCTCAAGGGATAGTGTCCTGCTAGGGTAGCCCATGTGAGATCAGAGAAATCATGGCCTCTGAAAAGAAACTGGATAAAAAAATAACGGTGAGTCTCAACTCTTATCTCTATTGGTATTTCCCTTTTCATAATTTGAATCCAATGACCAAACTTTTACCTATTTAGGAACACATTGATGATGATACCTAGTAATTTCCCTCTATAAGGGATGAAAATGTATCAATATATGTGGAAGGGAATCCCCATGAAAATTCACCTGGAATCAAATAGGGCAGAGGGCCAACCTTGGTTGAAGTGGTCATTGAAAAGACAATATGAGGGGTTGAAATGGAGACTTTACGGTCTTAGGCTATTCTTACCATTCAGAAGGAGCCAGCACCAATCATCGGATTAATAAGAACTGATGGATCTCCTATGTTGGTAGATCCTACCGTGAATCAATGAATGGATACCACTTCACTTGGATATTGTAATTTTATACCTATGTAGGATCCCATATTTTATTAGGGAACTTGGCTGACCGAGGTATCAATTCTCAATTCAGTGATTGAAAGATTGGAGGCTCAGCAAACTATTGTGTCTGGAACTTCTGTGAGAGCTCTACCAGTGACTGCACCAATCCGCATAAAACCAATAATTCAAATTGATCCCACCCTGAAACCCAGGGAGCATGAAGATTCTATCATAAGTGATGATACTGCTAGGGTAGAGATCCAGTCTTGCGGGGGGGGGGGGGGTGAGGTTTCTGAAGAAGAAAGAGTGGCCGAAGAGGACCCTACTACGGAACTCCAATATAGTTTTCCTGAGTACAAGCATGTATATCTTGAAGAGATGGATGAATCTCATCCTGAAGTAGACAAGGAGAGTCATATGATTTGACTCAAATTGTGGAAGTGCATAAAATTCTTCCTCAGTCAATCATAGGAATAATGGTTGAGTCGGATGGGGTCACTTTGCACATGGATATGCTTTCTCTGCGCTGAAGGGGTGTATTATCACCATCTTCATTTAATAGTCCATAATTATATTGATGAGAATATATGAGAGAGTATCCAATACTCTAATATTTCCCAGTGTCAGAAGGAATTATAGAATGTTTAGAAGCTTCTTGGGGAAGAGTAGGAAGTTCCACACCTTGAAGAGTAGGCAAACGAACGAGCAGCATTTATCGCAAGCCAATCTGAGTTCATTGAACAGTTGAAGGCCCAGATGGAGGATGCCCTGGATCAAAAAATGTAGGCAAGCCATCAAATAATTGAACTACAAGATGAGAAAAAGTGAATGTAGGTCATATCCAATGAGAGGCACTCCTTAGCTGCTGATGAAGAAAGTGATCTCAGGGAGTGGTAGAAAATCCGGGAGGCCACATGTCATAAGGTGGAAGTACCAGAGCAGTCCATTGAAGGGGTTGATCTGTAAGGGTCGTGTTTTTTCCATAAATATGAAACATATTTTCTCCCTTATTCACTTATCATGAAATACATACATGGACTTATTTCATGTTTATTATCACTTATTATATTGTTTCTTACATCACTATCATAATTGTGATGTAACTAGTGATTGATCCCTAAGCATACATGGGTCATACCCGATGTGAGAAATAGGGGATGAAAAAATAATCCTCCACTTTTTGTATCAGACTTCCATCTATTTGTTGAATATTTGGGGGTATCAAATTGTAGAATAACTACCCAAAATATTCTATTTGATAGAGAGACCAAAACTGAATGATAGGGTTCTTGGAACAACCAACTTTCTTTCCCCAACATGCTCTAATGCACGAACAGGGTAACTCCAAGACAGTTAGTGTCAATCTGAAAAAGGGGAAATGAGGTGTGTGAATCATGATACCCAAAATTTGGAACAAAATTATGGTGGCATGGTGATGGAGGATAACTATTGATCGAATTCTAAACATAGCATCCATATCACATTAGCCTGCACTAGGGACAAACAAATAAGGGCCCATTGTTAACAGTATTTTAAAACACAAGGCCTATGTCAAAATTTCAACTGATATCTTCTAGAATGCATGCCCAAATTTTTAGGAGAGCCAAAAGGCTGAGTATCCATGTCGTTTTTGGGTCCCTTCATATGTGAACGAGGATGAGGATCCAAATAAGGGGCACATAAAGTGTGGGGTAGAGTTATGGGCTTATCAAAAGAATTCCAAAACTCTTGAAACTACGCCACTATAACGAAAGCATGTTTTGTGGGAATACTGGTTTGAATAAAGATCAAACCTACTCCCATATAGGACCTCCCTGGTGAGGACCTAGAATGCCTCACATATAAAGCTGATATATATGTAGTTTAATGTTATACAGTGAGTCTGGTGCAAATAATAGTTTAACATCATATAACTAGGACGTTGCACATAGTATTAAGGTCATACTACCTGGATAAGGGCTAATATTTCAAATTCATGTTGCATGGAAATTAGGATCCTAGTTTAATGTTGTAGATTTTGGACTATAATTGGGTCCAAATGGCTAGAAAGGATAATGAACCTAGGGTAGGGCCCTAAGGAAAAATGTCTAGGTGTCACTACTTATCCCATATGGTTGGGAATCAATAAAAACATAATTCTTTAATTATATATAGTTTAAAGTCATCTGATGGGACATTGAATGTCTTAGTTTAATGGTCATAGAGTTTGGACCAAAGGGGAATATTCCCAAAGTGAAAACATGTGATGCGGTGTCATAAAGAAACCTATAATGAATGAGGAAAAATTACTCCGCACCATGTTACAAATTTACAAGATAATGCACACAGTTTAATGTCACGAAGGCCGGACTAGGGGACTACAGCTTCTATTTTAAAGTCATAGAGTTTAGACCAATAGGGAGTGTGACTCTTCCATGCAGGCACAAACCTTACCCAAATCCCTAAGCCCACATGATCTATTCATGGTGTAGGAAACAAGGGTGGAGAAGATCATTAAAACACATGGCAGCACATAGTAGGGGATGAAAGTATGGAGTAAAAGATGACCCCATAACACTGGTTCGTCCTCTTAGTGCACAAAGGTGAACAGGGGGATAACACCGAGGGTGTCTAAGTTCTGCCTGAACAAGATGAAATAGAAATGGATGTGAATCATGAAACCAATATTCAGGGTGTAATGGGGTTGGTGTAATGATGGAGGATAAATTTTGATCATATTTGAAACTTATTATCCATATTTTGTGGCCTGGGCTGTGAAGAAAACAAGTGAGGGTCAATAACTGACCATATTCGCAACACAGGACCTGTTTCAAATGTTCACTACTGGAAAAGTAGGCTATACCAATGGTTTATAACCATTGTTATAGGCTGGAAAACCGTTTGTATAGGGTATACCAACGGTTTTCCAAACCGTTGGCCAGTAAGGCATGGGGAAAGCCATTTACCAACGGTTTCATTTAAACCGTTGGTATAGGTTCTGAGAAATCTAGAAAACAATTTACCAAAGGTTCAGAACCGTTGGTATAAGTTTTTCCAGATATCTGGTTGAGAACCGTTGGTAAATTGTTTCCCAAAACTGCTGCACAGCAGCACCCAAAAGCCCCCCAGAAGCTACACCTGCATAAAAAAATAGTGCACAACAGCCCTTAGAATACCCTCCACTATACACCTGCATAAAAAATATCACAAAAGCCACATACAAACTTCAAACAGTATAAAAAACCGCTAAAATATCCCAAAAAAACACATGACAACAATCATCTGGTGGTAATTCACCTCACCCATCAAATTCTAATAGGAATAATAGTTTGATAAATATCTATTAGAGTTGAATAAGACAATCAAATTGACTCAAAACCTATTTTTTGTGATACTAGGTTTGGGTATGTAATGATTTGTGATGAATTCTGCATTGAACTTGTATTGTTTATAATATATGGTGAAAAGATATTTTCTTAGGAGTCTCGTCACTTATTACCCCATGAGTGAAACTACCAAACTCATGGAAAAGAGTCGTTGATGAGTGTAAATTTCAGTTGTATTCACTTAAAATGATTTCATTTTGAAATAAAAGAGAGACATTGAGTGGTGTCGTCCACACCGCGCCTCGGATTGAGGCGGAGTTGACTCGTACACATCACAAATGACCCACGGATACATGTCCTAAAGTATCAATAGTATCCGAATTCCTTTGGTCTATTTTCCGTATGTCAGTTGTTGTTTTAACTTAAACTATTTTCCATTTCAAAGAAAAGTGAAACACTTTGAGTGGTTCCGGCCACACCGCGCCTCGGATTGAAGCGGGTTTGACTCGTACACGTCACAAATGACCCATGGATCATTGTCCTAAAGTTTAAATAGAATCTAAAAGCGTTTGGTTGGTTTTCCGTATGTTGTTTTTTTACTTAAAAGCACATCCATTTTAAACAAAAGAAAGACACTTTGAGTGGTGTCGGCCACACCACGCCTCGGATTGAAGCGGGGTTGACTCGTACACGTCACAAATGACCAATGGATACAAGTCCTAAAGTATCAACAGTATCCGAATGTGTTTGGTCAGTTTTCTGTATGTGGTTTTTTTTACTTAAAAGCGCATCCATTTTAAACAAAAGAAAGACACTTTGAGTGGTCCCGGCCACACCGGCCCTCGGATTGAGGAGGGGTTGACTTGTACACGTCACATATGACCCATGGATACATGTCCTAAAGTATAAACAGTATCCGAATGCCTTTGGTCCATTTTCCGTATGTCAGTTGTTGTTTTAACTTAAACCGTTGTCCATTTCAAAGAAAAGTGAAAAACTTTGAGTGGTCCAAGCCACACCGGCCCTCGGACTGAGGCAGGGTTGACTCGTACACGTCACATATGACCCATGGATCTTTGTCCTAATGTTTCAACAGAATCCGAATGCGTTTGGTCGGTTTTCCGTATGCAAGTTGTTGTTTTCACTTAAAATCCTGTCCATTTCAAATAAAAGTTAGACACTTTGAGTGGTGTCGGCCACACCACGCCTCGGATTGAGGGGGGGTTGACTCGTACACATCAAAAATGACCCATAAATTGTTTTCTTAATGTTTCAACAGAATCCAAAAGTGTTTGGTCGGTTTTCCGTATGTCGTTTATTTTACTTAAAAGCGCATCCATTTTAAACAAAAGAAAGACACTTTGAGTGGTACCGGCCACACCGGCCCTCGGATTGAGGCAGGGTTGACTCGTACACATCACATATGACCCATCAATAGTTTTCCTACAATTTCAACAAAATCTGAATGCGTTTGGTTGGTTTTCGGTATGCCAGTTGTTGTTTTAACTTAAACTGGTGTTCATTTCAAAGAAAAGTTAGACATTTTGAGTGGTACCGGTCACACTGCGCCTCAGATTTAGGTGGGGTTGACTCGTACACGTCACATATGACCCATGAATCGTTTTCATAAAGTTTCAACATAATCCGAATGCGTTTGGTCAGTTTTCCTTATGTCAGTTGTTATTTTAACTTAAATTGTTGTCCATTTCAAAGAAAAGTTAGACATTTTGAGTGGTTCCGGCCACACCGCGCCTTGGATTGAGGCGGGGTTGACTCGTACACATCACAAATGACCCATGGATCATTTTCATAAAGTTTAAACAGAATATGAATGCATTTGGCCAGTTATCCATATGTGGTTTGTTTTACTTAAAAGCGCATCCATTTTAAACAAAAGAAAGACACTTTGAGTGGTACCGGCCACACCAGCCCTCGGATTGAGTCGGGCTTGACTCGTACATGTCACATATGACCCATGGATATATTTCCTAAAGTATAAATAGTATCTGAATGTCTTTGGTCTGTTTTCCGTATGCTAGTTGTTGTTTTCACTTAAACAGTTGTCCATTTCAAAGAAAAGTGACACACTTTGAGTTGTCCCGGCCACACCGGCCCTCAGATTGAGGAGGGGTTGACTCGTACACATCACATATGACCCATGGATACATGTCCTAATGTATAAATAGTATCTGAATGCCTTTGGTCTGTTTTCTGTATGTCAGTTGTTGTTTTAACTTAAACCGTTGTCCATTTCAAAGAAAAGTGACAAACATTGAGTGGTCCCAGCCACACCGTCCCTCGGATTGAGGCGGGGTTGACTCTTACATGTCACATATGACCCATGGATCTTTTTCCTAAAGTTTCAACAGAATCCGAATGCGTTTGGTTGGTTTTTCGTATGTCAGTTGTTGTTTTAACTTAAACCGTTGTCCATTTCAAAGAAAAGTGACAAACTTTGAGTGGTCCTGGCCACACCGGCCCTCGGATTGAGGTGGGGTTGACTCGTACACGTCAAAAATGACCCATGGATCGTTTTCCTATAGTTTCAACAGAATACAAATGCGTTTAGTCGGTATTCCGTATGTCAGTTGATGTTTTAACTTAAACTATTGTCCATGTTAAAGAAAAGTTAGACACTTTGAGTGGTTTCGGCCACACCGCGCCTCAGATTGAGGCGGGGTTGAATCATACACATCAAAAATGAACTATGGATACATGTCCTAAAGTATCAACAATATCTGAGTGCGTTTGGTCAGTTTTTCGTATGTGGTTTTTTTTACTTAAAAACGCATCCATTTTAAACAAAATAAAGACACTTTGAGTGTTCCCAGGCACACCGGCCCTCGGATTGAGGCGGGGTTTACTCGTACACATCACATATGACCCATGGATACATTTCCTAAAGTATCAACAGTATCTGAATGTCTTTGGTCGGTTTTCCGTATGCCAGTTGTTGTTTTCACTTAAAATCATGTCCATTTCAAATAAAAGTTAGACACTTTGAGTGGTGCCGGCCACACCGCTCCTCGGATTGAGGCGGGGTTGACTCTTACACGCCACAAATGACCCATGGATACATTTCCTAAAGTATCAACAGTATCTGAATGTGTTTGGTCTGTTTTCCGTATGTGGTTTTTTTACTTAAAAGCGCATCCATTTTAAACAAAAGGAAGACACTTTGAGTGGTACCGGCCACACCGGACCTCGGATTGAGGCGGGGTTGACTCGTACACGTCACATATGACCCATGGATCGTTGTCCTATTGTTTAAAGAGAATCCGAATGAGTTTGGTCTATATTCCGTATGCCAGTTGTTGTTTTCACTTAAAATCCTGTCCATTTCAAATAAATGTTAGTGGTGCCTGCCACTACTTCAAAGTACATTTCCATATCATCTTCCACATGCATAAACATGAAATACATGGCTAACTAAGAAAGCTACGTAAAAAAATAGAAAAATGAGCATCACAGTACCAAGGAATACTAAAGGTCTATGTAGTAGACTAATCATACAATAAGAATCAAGTGCAAAAAATAGAATCTGAATGCAACGTCCCTATGAAGCAGAGGAAAACCCCAAAGTGGAAAACCATGTTCAAAAATAAAGAGTTATACAGAATTCAAAAATGTAATGGATCAATCTGCCTCTGATCACCATCACCATCACTACTATCATCATCAGCCTCATCCTCGCCGCCATCTCTGTCCTCATCGTCGTCCTCATCCTCGGCATCATCCTCGCCCTCGGCCCCATCCTCGCCCTCGGCCCCATACTTGCCCTCGTCCACATCCTCATCCTCGCCCTCTTCTTCTTCAGCATCCTCGTCATCACCAGGAACGTCATCATCTCGATCGCCACTAGAGATGCCGCCCGGTGCATTGGATGATGCACCCATCAATGACATAAATGTCTGACAAGCCGCACTAGCCTCTGGTGGAAGGGATTAAGATAAAGCTCTCATCAGTTTCATAAAGTCTCTGTCTCTTGTTTGAACTTGTACTTCCAACTCTGTGACCCTTTTATCAGACTGTTTGCATGATCCTTGACCTGTTCCAAAACGGTGGTACTATAATGGATACCTGGAGACAACCAATACCTCATCGAGACTATATTCTTACCAGGTCGGCAGCGTACTCGACCAGAGTGCTCATCTCACAAAACCTGATATAAATGATCGTGTGGCCCAAAATTGTCAGGCTCTTGGGCATCAAGAGCCTCTAAAGTAGCCTGTAAAAAATATTAATAGATTATTAAATTTCAAATTAGATATTAAACTTTGAAATAAACAAATTAAAACTTACAATCTTCTCTTGGGTCGGTTCATTTACCGCAGTTCCATCTTTTTTTCTTCTACTTGAGCGAAACAATTTTTCTCGAGGGATACATCCTTCAATATTCATTTTGTGCCTCTATAATGACATTGAAACAATATAAAGTGAAAGTATAATCATATATTCATTATTCAATAAATCACATAATTTAAGTAGGATCCAATAATAAGGGAAAGTCCTAAAGAAAAATTATAAACAACTATATCATACCTGCTGCCTCTCATGATCTGACATTGTTGTGCGCCCCAAAGTGTGGAGGTATTTCTTTGAATCAATGTTTTTTTGTTTTTTTCAGAAGATTCCTAAATAATGATTAATAATTAATAAGATTATATTAGTGAAAAATATGAAAACTCTCATTTAAATAACTCAAATGAGATTAATACCTTAAATTTGGCAGTCGCCCAATGGGTAATCATTTGGCGATATTTCTCTATCGGGCAGTCATCCGTGATAGGTAATTCCTCTAACTCTGTGCCCACTCTATCACACCAGCCAACATACAGCTCATGCTTATAAGCTCTCCCAGCTCTATTAAACGCGCTGATCGTGCACCTTCTCCATCAGGGAAGTTAAACCGAAGCTGAAACCAAATTGATTAGTTCATTTAAATACAAAAATATACTACATTAAATCCAATAGATTTTTTACCCATATTTGTGCCCACATGTTATCCTTGACTTCGGGTGGCAGATGTCTCCAAGAGAGAGGGCTGACTGGAATGATATCGGAGTATTTGGCTAGCGTCGCCAAAAAACCCCGACATTGCTGCCCAGATTTCTCAATCATTTGTCCATCAACATTGTATTCTACCATCAACTATGTATGGTGGTTCCATACCGCACGCAAGCGAGTACGTCCCCTCCCCCGCCTCTTATCTGTAGATGAATCTATTATTAAAGAAAAATAATATCAATACAAGTTATAATAAAAATAAATTTTGGTATAAAAATTTGATAGAGTTATATAAATATACATGTGGTAGTCGGATCAATGGGTGCAGAAGCTGAAGGAATATCCTGTACAGGTGGAGTGTCCCTCAGTGTATGCTCCTCAGCCACATACTATGTCGCAGCAGGAGTCGATGAAGGTGGAATATAATAACCTAGAGATAATGAACCAGAAGCAAAAGATGATGGCATAGACCTCTGGCCAGCTAGTAGTGTAAACATCGGAGGTCTAAATATCTCATATGTCCCTGATGACACGCCAGGATCAAAATAGGGCGTATAAGATACATCTGTGGTAGTGGATCGTCTAACTCTCGCCCCACGAGCCCTCGTACCACCAACCTCTCTACTGGGAGAAATATCAGGCTCCTCGTCAGATATCTGTCGTCTAGGTCATGGATCTTGAAAAAAAATTTGACAGAAAAGTAAAAACATGATATTATAAGTTATTGAAATATTTATATTTGAAATAAAATACTCACAACAGGGATGAGTGGAGGAACACTCATCTGTACCATGCGACGATTATTATCTGTCATCTTTTTCCGCCGCCTCTCTTCAATGGGTGTCATTTCCTGCAATGAAAACAAATATGGAAGTAATTAGAAACAGATAACTAAAGTGTAACCCAAAAAACAAAATATAGAAAAACCATTATGATAAAAAGAACATAATGAAACATAAGATTTATGGTGTTATGAAGGTAAGTACTAGGATACACACTCTGAATGATGTAGGTGAAAAATGTAGGTGAGAACACGACTGTATGATTCTATATATTTCCCACCACAACTTCGGGTTCACAATCAACTCTGACAATTGAGTTGTTGGGGTCATCATAAGTAATAAATGGATTGCTTCCAATTACAGTATGGATAGTGTCAACTTCATCATCACCATCATCAAAAACATTTCTGGGATTTACTTCAATAATTACACCGAATTTAGGATGACGATGATCTTTGACATAAAAAACTTGTTTCACCATTGATGCCAATACATATGGTTCATCGGTGGCAAGAGTGCAATTCATGTCAATAACTCAAAATCCACAATCATCAATAAAGGTGCCTTGCCTCGTCATTGAATCAGACCATTGAAATTTCATCATCGTGACTCGACCATGCGAGTAATAATCCAAAATTATTATTTTCTCCACGACACCATAATAAGCAACATTTTCAGGACGAGGTCTAGTGTCTGATGAACTGGCATAACAATCTATTGTGGCAGTTATCATAACACCATTATGATGTGTTCTCATGTTTCTTGCTCGTTCAGTGATAACAAATTTGTATCCATTGATCACAAGTGATTTACAAGAACGAACCATGGTATTAGGACCAAAAGCCAAAGCTCTTATTTCCTCAGAAACAGAGTCTGTAGGAAAACTAGATACTTGAAATATAAACAAATAGTAAACTTAATTAAATATTATTTTTATTTAGTTAATACAGAAATATTTTTACCTTCAATTTCAACCAAGAAGAAAACTCTTTGCTATGAAAAGTCTCCTTCTTTCTCAAAGACAAAGAATGATTCTTTCTATATATCAATTCTTTATGTTCCCTATAGATAAAAATAATAATAGTTTAACAAATCTTTAAAATTACAAGAGATAAGATAAGAGTTACATGTACAATTAAATTACTTTATATACTCATCGAACAAATCACAATTGAACAACACTGTGCGATGTGCCATCTCTCGCTCTTCAAGGCTTAATGTTGTCAATGTATATGATCCCGGAATTCTTCCTGTCTGAGGAAGTGATGGAAAACTGGGTTCAATTTTCCCATACTGTTCTTCTTCATTTCTCATTGGTCTGTTTATTCTCGTAGTATGATCAGAAAAATACATTGAGCAGAAATCCATACATTCTTGAGCCAAGTAACCGTTCACAATAGAACCTTCGGGATAATTCCTGTTCCGAACATATGATTTTAATGTGAACATGTTTCTTTCATTTGGATACATCCAACGGAAAGAAACGGAGTATTTCGGTCGGAAGATGGACAGTCAGATGGAACATGCATGTAAAAAATGATGGAGAGAATATTTTCTCTAACTCACACAAAATTAATGGTGTATCTGCCAACAGTTTTTGCACGAGGGATTTGGACAACCTCTTAGCACAAAGATCTCTAAACAAATAGCACAACCGAATAACTGAGACTCTAACTTTATTGGACAAGAGATGACGGATTGCTATTGGAATCAACTCATGCAAAAGTACGTGATAATCATGAGTCTTCAAAGATTTCAACTTCAACTCTTTTCTGTTGACCCGTTTTGATATATTGCTTGAATAGCCATCAGGAAATTTAATAGTCTCAAGCACTTCCAGAAATTGATTTTTTTAGCAGGAGTCGTCACATTAGAAGCACATGGAACTTTCCATTTATTTTCACTGATACAGACAGGATGTAATTCTGGTTTGATCCCCCAATCTACCAAGTCGTGCCGAGATCGTAAATCATCTTTTGTCTTCCCCTTGACATTTAGAAGAATCGAAAGCAACATTTCACATATATTTTTTTCAATGTGCATTACGTCTAAGCAATGACGTAACAAGTTGGTTGACCAATATGACAACTCAAAGAATATACTCTTCTTCTTCCAATTTTAACAGGTATCATTGGAAACATTTTTCCTCTTTCTAGATTTCATTACACTCTTCCAAAATGAATAACTGAAATCTTTCAATTCATTAAACACATCAGTTCCAGACATACGCTGAGGTGGATCGTCATTCTCCATGGTATTGTCAAATCTTCGACGATTGTTTCTATATGGATGGTTCATTGGAAAGAATCGTTGATGTCCCATAAAACTAAAACTATGACGATATTTTAGTCTTCTCAATCGAGTATTCTTCATACAAACAGGACATGACAATTTTCCTTTTGTGCTCCATCCAGACATCATTGCATAAGCAGGAAAATCATTGATAGTCCACATAAGTGCAGCACACATCTGAAATATGTCTTTCGAACATGCATTGTATGTGGGCACACCCACATCCCAAAGAAGTTTAAACTCTTTTATTAAAGGTTGCATGTATACATCTATATCATTGCCGGGATCAGAAGGGCCAGATATCAGTATACTCAAGAAAGTGTAAGTCTTTTTCATACACAACCAAGGGGGAAGGTTATAAATGTGTATGAAAATCGGCCATGTGCTGTGCGAAGTAAGCATATGCCCAAATAGATTAAAACTGTCACATGAAAGACCTAGTCTCACATTACGCATGTCGGCTGCAAATTCAGGATATCGAGCATCAAATCTCTGCCATGCAAATCCATCTGCAGGGTGAACCAACTCTTCATTATTCTTTTCTCTCTCAGTGTCATGCCATCGCATTTTTACGGATATTTAATCAGACATGAAAAGGTTCTGTAACCTGGGGATCAATGGAAAGTGCCACATTACTTTTTGTGGCACACGGGATGGTGTTCCATCATCTTTTGGCTTCCATCGGGGGGTTCCACATTTTATACAGTCATTTCTTTCAGCAGTTTCCTCCCAAAATAAGCTGCAATCATTTGGGCAAGCATGGATTTTTTTTTGAGAATCCAGGTTCATCATCCAACTTCCATTCCATATAGTGGTTTGAGGGAATATATGCATCATCTAGAAGTAAGTCCTTCATGAAGGTAAGAATATAATCAATTGCAGTATTTGAAATCCCATACATAGTTGTCCCATGAAACAATCGGATTAAAAATTCCAACTTTTTCATTTTATCACATTGCCCATATACTGGAGTCATCGCAGCATCATTCAATTTTTTCACCCTATCAACATCATCATTTTCATTGGACGCATCATGTGTGCTTATATTGAAATCTTGTTGGCTGGACATCCTTTCCTTCTCATGATGTCGAATAAATGGAAACCGATCATATATCAAACTCTCCAATTCAGTCCTATCATTTAGATCATCAACATTTTGAGATTCCATTTTCTCTCCATTGTGATACCACACACAATAGTTTGTTTTGAAACAATATTTGGTTATATGATAGTTAACTACTTCACAGCTGAACCAAGGTCTTCCAACACAATTAAAACATGGGCAGTGTATGAGACCACTATCTGAAGCCTTGTCAAATGAAAAATCTAGAAAGCTGTTCAAATTATTTTGAAAATCGGTTGAAATCCGACCAGTTTCGTACATCCAACTTCTATCCATTCTGTAAAAATCGCAATAAGTCATTTCAAAGCAATTCAATAATATTAAAGTTTAATCAAAAAAATATTTACGTAAATGACAATTGTTTACTCTATATAAAATCATAACTGACACATTACTCTATATGAGAATCATATTAAGAAATACAAAAAAATACAGTGTATATAAGAAAATAAGATACAAAGTTTCTAATGCCTATATTCACGGATTGACCAGTAAGATATTGGAAGTGGATCAAGGAATAAATAATCCTTAAGGGTCTTGTTGAGAGTATATGAGTTATATACTTTAACTTCTCCAAGTAGATCAGGATGAGGAGTAGGATGAGGATCATGGGAGTGGCGGGACTGTCCAAGGGGGGTGTGGCATGTCCAGGGGGGTGCGGGGTGTCTAGGGGGTGGTGGGGCCGTCCGGGGGGTCAGAGGTGTCCAGGGGGTGGGGGGCTGTCTAGGGGGGTCGGGGTGTCCAGGTGGGCGGGCTATCTGTGGGGGTGGTCAGGTTGTCCAAGGGGGTCGGGGTGTATAGGTATATTTATATGAAAATAATACCCCCACAATAATCATGCAGCCCTTTCATTAGTCTAAACCCCTAGAACACATAAAAGAAGCTAGTATGAACATTTAATAAAATATTTAACACCATATGATTGAAAATACAATCTAAATATTGTTTGAGAGGATATAATGGTGTGTGTGAAAAAAAATGATATTTAATCAATTTAAATGAATATGGAACAAATGAGGGTTTATAATACACTAAGAGTACCTCAAACAATCCAAAACCACTATAGCACCACCCCCTTGGATAGCCCGCCCACCCCCCCTCGACACGCCTTCTCCCTATGGACAGCTCCCCACCCCCTGGGATAGCCCGCCCACCCCCCTGGACACCCCTACCCCCCGTGGCCAGCCCACCCACCCCCCCTGGACAGCCCTCCCACCCCTCCTTGACAGCTCGACCACCCCCGTGGACAGCCCATCCACCCTTGTGGACAGCCCGCCCACCCCCGTACCCCCCTGGACACCCCGTACCCCCCTGGGATAGCCCCGCCCACCCTCCCAAACAGCCCACACCCCCCTCCCCTGCAACCCTACCACCACCACCTAGACATACCAACCCCCCTGGACACCCCACACACCCCTCCCCCACCAGGACACCCCACCCAGACCCCCAGGACATCCCACACCCCCTGGACAGCCCCGCCCACCCCCGTGGACAGCCTTTCCCACCCTCGTGGACAGCCCACCCACCCCCCTCGACACCCCTTCTCCCTATGGACAGCCCTCCACCCCCTCGGATAGCCCGCCCACCCCCCTGGACTCCCCTACCCCATGTGTCCAGCCCACCCACCCCCCCTGGACAGCCCGCCCACCCCTCCTTGACAGCCCGGCCACCCCCGTGGACAGCCCGTCCACCCTTGTGGATAGCCCGTCCACCCCCGTACCCCCTGGACACCCTGTACCCCCCTGGGATAGCCCCCGCCCACCCTCCCAAACAGCCCACACCCCCCTCCCATGCAACCCCACCACCACCACCTAGACATACCAACCCCCCTGGACACCCCACACACCACTCCCCCACCAGGACACCCCACCCAGACCCCCAGGACAGCTCACACCCCCTGGACAGCCCCACCCACCCCCGTGGACAGCCTTTCCCACCACCGTGGACAGCCCCGCCCACCCCCGTGGACAACCCACCCACCCCCATGGATGCCCCCCTACCCCCTAGACAGCCCAACCACCCCCGTGGACAGCTCACCCACCCCCCTTGACACCCCTTCTCCCTATGGACAGCCCCCACCCCCTTGGATAGCCCGCCCACCCCCCTCGACACCCCTACCCCCTGTGGCCAACCCACCCACCCCCCTGGACAGCCCGCCCACCCCTCCTTGACAGCCCGACCACCCCCGTGGACAGCCTGTCCACCCTTGTGGACAGCCCGCCCACCCCCGTACCCTTTGGACACCCCATACCCCCTGGATAGCCCCGCCCACCCTCCCAAACAGCCCACACCCCCCTTCCCTGCAACCCCACCACCACCACCTAGACATACCACCCCACCTGGACACCCCACACACCCCTCCCCCACCAGGACACCCCACCCAGACCCCCAGGACATCCCACACCCCCTGGACAGCCCCGCCCACCCCCGTGGACACCCCCTACCCCCTAGACAGCCCAACCACCCCCGTGGACAGCCCACCCACCCCCCTCGACACCCCTTCTCCCTATGGACAACCCCCCACCCCCTTGGATAGCCCGCCCACCCCCCTGGACACCCCTACCCCCCGTGGCCAGGCCACCCACCCCCCCTGGACAGCCCGCCCACCCCTCCTTGACAGCTCAGCCACCCCCGTGGACAGCCCATCCACCCTTGTGGACAACCCGCCCACCCCCGTACCCCCCTGGACACCCCGTACCCCCCCTGGATAGCCCCTCCCACCCTCCCAAACAACCCACACCCCCTCCCCTACAACCCCACCACCACCACCTAGACATACCACCCCCCTGGACACCCCACACACCCCTCCCCCACTAGGACACCCCACCCAGACCCCCAGGACAGCCCACACCCCCTAGACAGCCCCGCCCACCCCCCGTGGACAGCCTTTCCCACCCCCGTGGACAGCCTCGCCCACCCCCATGGACAACCCACCCACCCCCGTGGACGCCCCCTACCCCCACAATCCATTATCCAAAACATATCAAATTGGTTTGAACACAATCCATAATTCCCACAATCCATTATCCAAAACATGTAAATGTTCACGATAGCCTCCCCCAACTCTGATTTACATGTTTTGAACACTCTCCTTCCAAACATAGAATATAAAAACATTAAATAAGTCTTCACAAACACAAACAATATCCTATTTAGATATTAATTTCAATAATCAAGTAAACCACCAACACCTAGAAAAAATCTATTCATTAAAACAACTACAACAATATGGTTGAGATCAAATTTTACCTATTCGTATGGGGGTTTACCTGTTGGGATGGGGGTGCTGGTGTTCAGATTCGCGAGAGCAGTGGAGTCAGATGGGGTTTGCGAGAGCAGCGAAGCGAATAGATTAGGGCTTTGTCCGAATGGGGAGAGGAGATCGCGATCTGGAATTTGGGGAAAACCTTTTCCAACAGTTTATAAAAATCGTTGGAAAAGGCAAACATTTCCCAACGATTCTAGTGAACCATTGGGAAAGGGTCCACTGAAATTCCCTTTGCCAACGGTTTAATTAAACCGTTGGCAAAGGCACACTATACCAACGGTTTAAGTAAACCGTTGGTATACTACCATTGGGAAAAGGCCAAATTCCAGTAGTGGTTGTTTGAGATCCTATGGTACATTGGCCCAAAACGGTAGGTGAGGCAAAATTTTGTGCATCCATACCAGACAGAGTTCCTTTCAGATGTAAGAAATGATAGAGAGGCAAATAAAGGGATAGTGAATCAAGGATATGGGATGAAGGCATGTTCATGTAGGACCCAACACTCTAGGTCCTAAACCATGGTGTATCTAAACACATTGATGAGGCACATCAGAGGTTGGGGGCCTAGTTCAGGGTGGACAACTCATGTAAGCCAGTGGAGAAGAGGGGTAAAAAGGTGTTTGTGAACATGGGGTTGAACCTATGGAAAACTTTCAAGGCATTCCTATGTATCCTGCGAGGTCATGAATCAAGCCATACATAGCTCTTGAAATTTCATGTAGTTTAACGTCATGCGGTAAGGATACAAGGGATAGATTTTTCTCAAGAGATAAATTCCTATGGAATGGAAGAATAACCCGATGTGAATAAAGATGAAAGAATTCAACATAAACCACCATTCATGATCCCAGGAGAGAACCTAGGCCAAGGGTCTAGTAGAAGGAAAATAATAACTTGAGGTTGGACCCTAGGACAACATTGTCGGGAATTCCTATGTATCCTGTGAGAGAAAAAATAAAGACAAACATAGTTCTAAAATGTTGTGTAGTTTAACATCATGTGGTAAGGACATAGATGAAAGGAATATCTCAAAAATGGAATGAGTATTCTATAGAGACAATATCCCTACATGAATAAGGACAAGGAATCCCCATACCACACCATGCACTCCCAAGAGGAGACTCGAGCCAAGGGGTCGGAATAACATAATTGTTTCCCATGTCCCATGCAGTTTAATGTCATGTAGGGCAAAGGGGTACTTATATTTTAAGGTCATGCACAAATTACTATGAATTCTATAATGATTAATGTCTTGAAATCATGATAGAATAGTTTAATGTCATCTAGGATGGGTGATATCTTAGTTGATGTTCGCAGAACTCGGACCATAGGATATGGCCGAAAAGTTGATGTTCGCAGAACTCGGACCATAGGATATGGCCGAAAGTGCCAAAAAGGTTGAGGAACCTGAGGCTGGACCCAAATATGATATGTATGTGCATTCCTATATATCTGGTGAGGGTAGGAATAAATCCATACATAGTTCTATAATGTTGTTCAGTTTAACATCATGCTATAAGGATGTAGATGAAAGAAGGATGTTCTAGAGGTAAGGCACATGATGATTCTCTTGTAAACCCAACATGAATCTGTACCTCATAACATGAATCCTTCAAAGAGAACTAAACCCAAAGGGGGAAGACCAAGGATATGGAAAGAAGTTTTGGGTTGGACCTGAAGATTAAATTTCTAGGCGTTCCTACGTATCCCATAAAGATGGGAATCAAGCCACACATAGTTCTATAATACCTTTTATTTTAACATCATGTGGTAAGAACGTAGAGGGAAGGGTGTCTCAAGGGGATGTTTGTGGCATGGGAAAAATATCCCGACATGAATAAGGACAAAGATTCCATATCGCATCACACAATCCCAAGAGAAAACCTGGGCTAAGAGGCTGGGAAGGTCAAGGGACTTAAAGTTGAGCCACGAATGAGAGGTCTGGGTGTTTCTATGTATCCCATAGGGATGGGAATCAAGTCACACATAGTTTTGGAAATTCCATGTAGTTTAACATCATGCAGTATGAATATATATGATCTTGGATTGAATTCATAGAGCTCTGACCATAGATGCTCAGTTTAATGTCCTGTGCATGGGACAGAAGGGTAAGAAAAGCTGAATAATTACACCTGATATTTGGGTCACTCTGGGGATGGAGATAACAATAGTGGATAATTATTGACCATGTTTACAGCATAGTATTCATATAGTGTGACCTGAAATGGGAAAAAACAATTGAGCGTCGACCAATGACCATATTCGTAATGTGAGACTTGTATCAAATTTTTTTTCAAGATCCTGCATGATGTTGTCCAAGAGCAGTAAGTGAGACAAGTTGGAATGATACCAGGCCCTTAGGGGGTCCTTTCAGATGTGAAATATGATGAAGACCCAAATGAAGGGGTGTGTGAAGCATGGTGGTACTCGTGCAGTTTAACATCTTACGGAAAGGATAATAGAGATCTTAGTTTAAGGTCATAGAGCTCAGACCGGACAGTAGGTTTATCGCCTAACGTTTATTGTCATGTACGAAGAAAGGGATCTCAAATTATGTTCATAGAGCTTGGTCCATTTATAGTTTATCATCATTCAAGATGAAAGGGATCTTAGTTTAAAGTCATATAGCTCATACCATTTTTAGTTTATCATCACGCAGGACGAAAGGGGTCTTAGTTTAAGGTCATAGAGCTCAGACCTTTTATAGTTTATCGTGATATAAGAAGAAAGGGATATTAGTTTAAGGTCATAGAGCTTAGACCATTTGTAGTTTATTGTCATGCAGGATGATAGGGACAAGTCATGAGAAGTACTAATTAAAGAAGTTTTCATTGGTGGGATGAATGATATGCTCACCATCCATGGTGACCAGGGAGTATACATCATTAGGGTAAACCATATGAATAATATTTGTCCCCCCCCCCATTTGGGCTCCGAATTTGGTGGCTTCCAGCCAGGTATAATTGGAATTTTTAGGGCTAGTACTATGTCACCATGAAGGAAAGAACATAGAATAACTTTCTTATTGAAATCTCTGGCTATCTTGTTCTGATGTTTCTCTATATTGTGTGAGGAACAAATCCTATTCTCACTGAGGGATTCCAGTTCATCCAGATGGACTTCTTCTAAAATTTCTGACATCGGATGATACTAGATGGATATACATAGTGATAATAGCTGAAAATAAATTGGTAGGACTGCCTATGTTCTCTACAACAAGGAATATGGAGTCATCTGAGTGGAATTACGATTCGTTGTCTAGTAAGCCCCGAGAGTGTTGGGGATTTTGTTCATCCAACTCTTCCTGTTCTGACCAACCATCTTCTGCAATATTTTAGAGATATTTTTATTGAATTCCTCAATCTACCCATTTTCTTTCACATGATATCAAGAGGTATGATTAGAATAGATATTTTACTTTTCATACAATTTCTTCAGTTCATCTTCCCAAAAGTTGATTCCATTATTGGTGAGAATGGCATGAGGGACTCTGAATTGGTGGATGATATTAGAGCTCAAAAAATCAATGATAGAACATGCCTTGACTTCCTTGAGAGGAATTACCTTAACCCACTTGTAAAAGAAATCTCTAGGGGTCAGGATGAACCTTCACTAGTGAGCTATTGTTGGTGGATATGGTCCCATGACATCGAGTCCCCATACCACAAAGGTCCAAGAGTACTTAGTAGTATAGAGAGGTTTTGGCAAGTGATGCACAAAATTGGCATGGATCTAGTATTAATGGAACTTTTTGGTGAACTCAATATAGTCATGGACCATGGTGGAAAAAATTAGCCTAACCTTCAGATCTGAGGAGAGAGTTTTGGTCCTTCCTGATGAGCTCCATAGGAACCGACATGAAATTACCACATAACTTGGGGAATCTTGTCTCCTTGAATGAAACAGATGATAATCCTATCAAACCCACATCTATAGTGGATCTACTCAATACTGGGACCACTTTGGAGGGTGAACTACACTTCACGCCGATGGATTCACTCATGCATGACTCGTTCTATCAATATATTATCATTATATAGATACATGATTAAGGGAGTTTTCCAAAAAGGGATCTTCACTATTGTGACAAGGGAATCTGGGGTTCCCGATGTGGATGCACCAGTGGTGAAATGATTTACCTGCTGGCTATCATCATCATTTGGAGTGATGGGAGAAATGACTCTTTGATGTGTCACATGATTAATCAAATCATCCTGGCCAGGCTCTATAAGAGATGCGACAAGGCTTACTAAATAATCGTCTTGACTATTCTATGATCGAGGGAAACGAGTAACTTCAGGAAAAGAAGGGAACTAGGCCATCAACTAGAGAGTTCACTCTAACAAGGGCATGAGCACTAGATTCTAGATGTTGTAGTCACTGTTGATCTGCTTGATGACTAGTTCAGAGTCCCCTTTAACATGCAGGTGGGGAACATCAATCTCAAGGGATAGCTCGAGACTAGTGATGAGGGATTGATACTCAGCCTCATTGTCAGTGCAGACTTCTGAAAATAATAACAAATAAGATAGGTCACCTTGTGCATTTGTGAGGAAGACGATACCTAGGCCTAATATTTTATGTTTGGGATCATTCAGTCTCCTACCAATAGGGCTCTGTAAGGTGCCGTTGAAGTGAATTTTCCAACATGGAACGACATGATCTTCTGAGAGGATTGCCTCATCTAGGAAATCATGATATAAAGACTACTCTATGGGGGGTGGATGGGTGGTAAGGATGTATTCCAGTTCTTGTCCCTTAATAATAGTCTATAGGACAAATCCGATGTCAGACTGTTGAAGGATCACAGTCTACTGATCTAAACAACCGATTAAAATGTGGTGGTTCTTAATGTACTTCAGCATATATACACAGGACATTAGCTATATCTCATGGTGCTACAAGTAATGTCGCAACTTCTAGACCCTGAATACCATCGCAAGGAATCACTTCTTGATAGAGTAATATCTAGTCTCTGTATTAAGGATCATGCATATGAGATAGTATAAAATGTTCATATGTTCCCTCATTGTTCTTTTGGGTGATAAGAGAACCGAGGGATCATTCTAGGGTGGTCATATAAAGAACTAATAGCTTTATGAGAATAGGTGGAATTAGAACTGGATGTTGTAACAAGTACTACTTGATCTCCCCAAAAGCATCCTGACACTCTTCATCCAACTTGTAATCGATAACTTTATTCATGAGCTAGGAAAATGGATTACACTTTCCAACCAGATTTGTGATGAATAAAACTATGTAGTCTAAGTGGCATTGAAAACCTCAGAGCTCCCAAATGTTGCTCAGAGGAGGAATCTGGCTGATATTATTGATGTTCTGCAGATCTATATCGATGCCACTATATCAGATGACAAAGTTGAGAAACTTTACATATGTAACCCCAAAGGCACACTTTAAGGGGTTTATCTTCAGATGGCAGGAGTAGAGGAAGCCAAACACATTCTCAAGATACAAGAGATTCTCTTGATGCTGGTAGGATTTGACCACCAAATCATCTACATTCTATTCCACAAATTTCTTGAGGATCGTCTTGAATATGCGAAGAATGTCACACTGATTGGTGGAACCTGCATTCTTTATACCAAAAAACATCACCAGATAACAAAAGGTACATTGGGGTTCCCTGAAGGTGGTAGAATCTTTATCCATTTGGTCCATTCAAATTTGATTACATCTGAAATACAGTTCCATGAAGGAGAGATCTTGTAATCTAGTGGTAGCATCAATCAACAACTCTGTCATTGGAAGGGTAAAATCATCCTTTGGATTGTGACAGTTGAGATCCCAAAAGTCAATGGAGACTCTAATATCTCTATTCTTCTTTCTGACAGGCACAATGTTGGATAACCATCTTGGGTATTGGACTTCCTTGAAGAAGTTGTATTTAATGAGTTTATAAACCTCAACATCGACCATGAAACCATGATAAGGGTGCATTTTTCTGGGAGGTTGTATGAACCCACGATGGTTTATGGGGAGACCAAGGTGGTGGACGGAGACTTGAGGATCTAGTATTGGAATATCATCGTAGATATAATCAAATATATTTCAATGTTGCTTCAAGAAATCTACATAATGTGGTTTCTTATTCGTAGAAATAGTGACACTGATCAGTGTTGGTCTCATATCTGTCTTAGTACCGAGGTTCACCTATACCAACTCATCAATGATGGTGTAGACACTTTCTTCAAACATGGGAGGAGAATTTATAAAATCCTCTTCAATGACTACAACTATATGATCATCATTAGATGAAAATTATTCTAAGTTGGCTGATCTTGAAGGAAAGTTGTTTCTAGCCTGAGCGGTGGTAGAATCCATCTTAGGGGACCCCTGCACTATTGAAACCATGGTGAGAAAAGCTATTGATCCAATTCCATCAGGCCTTTAACCCAATGGTCCACACTTGAAAATGTAAAAGCAGTAGTGGTGCATTGTCTTCAGCTGCTTCAACCCATCCCGTTGAAACAAGAAAGTATGACATATTTTCATTGCCATGGGGTGAACATCCCGATACCTTATAGGGGTAAGGGGGTCTAGAATCACCTGAGATCAATTCATGTAGGAATATGAAGAGATATTCATATGTTCCTTATACCTAGGAACACACTTTTCACTTCTTCTAGAAACGATAAAGTAGAACCCCAGTTCTAGGGTCGTGGCCTCCAACTGATGGATTGGGAGGATGAAGGAATCATCCAAGTCTGTCCATGGGTCGATCGCAGTAGTAGTGTTTTCAACCTCATTAGCATGAACCTGATTTTTCTTTTTCTTAAAATAGTCAACATTTAATTAGTGGGATTGGAAATATGAAAATGGTTACTCATCACTTTAGATAATTCTCACTAGACCATTATGGGAGTACTTATGTAATTGGTGATATGAGGAAGGGACTACCACATGCAAGTGGATCCATGGCCCACCCATAAATGCATTTTAAGCAGTGTCCTATGAGACAAACATGAACTCAGTGCTGGAAACTAGGCCACAGAACCGGGTCTTTGAGAAGATCTTCCCAATCGGTGTCTGCTCCATTCTGTCATAACCAAGCATCTTTAGGTTATAGGGACATAGATCTATTTCAGATAGTGCCATCTTGCGAAGCGTTTGAGTTTGGATGAGATTGATCTTGGAACCCATGTCGATAAGACAACGGTGGAATTCCATGCCATTGAACTGACCAATGGTATACAATGGGTGTATGTACCCCTATATGGGGGAACCCTCATCTTCCCTAGAGAATAAAATAATGTCTTGAAATTCCACATGCTCAAATTCATCATCATGGAAGGCTTATATGGCTTCTATCTCTGACTCAAACTAGAGGGGGCTTCTTAAAGCCTTTGTGAGATCTCCACACATGTTTGTTGATAGGAAGAATGCCTCAAGGATTGAGATCCTTGTAAGAATTTTGATAAGATTCTTCAGTAAATCGTACTTCTATATGAGGTTCAAACTTATGATGATAGGAGGTTTATCCACGATAAGAGGTATAGAGAATGTTTTAGGATGAACTAGTGGATTTCTAATTGTGTTGGGGATATTCTGCTACTCATCTGTTGGTTCATGCAGAGTGACCATTAGATAAAGACTAGATGATTGAGAACTATTCACAACAAAACACGTCTGATCATAGTGTGGTCATGGCAGCTCTTCCTGATCAAGAAATATGAACGAAGGTGTGGGTGAATCTAACAAAATAGGATGAGAAGGCTGTGTGTGCTGAACTTTGCATTGTGCCTATATTCTAGTCTTGGTGGCATGCATGTATTGGCTAGATGCACCGGATAATTCATTATAACAATTCACATATCCATGGATTCTTCAATGTGGGTGTCGACTGGGAATGTTAGGAAAATCTATATGGCACTGTTCGTTATCAGGAACTATGTAGGGGTTTACCAGTTTGATGGTACTCAATAAAGCGTACTCTTGATCATTGCTCAAGGAGTCTTCTACTGCCAGGAAAATTCTGGGGGAAATCAACATATCTAGGGTCATAAAATATTTGAGAGTATAGAACATATTTGGAATAGGAGGAGGGCATCGTTATCTCCTACATCATCAGAACCTAATCTCCAAAGAGGGTAGAGGTTGAGATGTTGACATTGAGGTAGTAGCTGAAGGTAGAGTAGCGACTTCCGAAGGAACAGGTCAATTTAAATTTGCACAAATAATACCATGGGCATGGACAACTACCCAATGAGCTATCTAATTGTCATACTTCTGAGTCCCGCATCTAGAAACCTGATTTCATTCACCCTCACTGTCACCATCAATCTTTTCAGGCACATATACCACTTATGTCGGGGCTAGACCCAAATTAACTATATTTCTATAGACCTAATCCTGGATCTAGTATTTTAACAGATAACACTACTTCATAGTGTGCCCAAGGAACCAATGATAGGGGAAATAATTGGGGCAATTAGTGAGATCTACCTCTTCGGGCCTCTTGTATTCTAAAAATCAAAGGATTTTCTGAACTAAGGAACATCAAAAATAGTTGATGACATAAGCCTCATTGAATAAGTAGGTCTAGTTTCTTTAATCAAAGAAGGGGGATCTAGGATTCTAGACCTGATGAGGGGTTGTCTGAGCCTAACGAGGTGGTGTAACCTGGTTCTCTTTCCTAGGCAGTGGCAGTGCGTTACGCGGTGGTGCCTATCGATTCTTAGGTGGGTGATTCTGACCCTAAGGTGGTGGACCTTGGTGAGTTTGTAAAGGTGTCTCTACTAGTAATAATTATGGTTGTTTAGAGGCCTCTATCTGTGTGATATACTTTTTTTGGGCCTTGGAGGATCTTCTTGCAAGAGCTAAGGGAGGCAATGGGTGTTCCCTCTTGGCTTGCTACAAATCTTCTTCTAGACATTGATATTTGTCAGAGAAATCCTGAAATCCATCTAGAAATTTCTGAGTGATGATAGAGTGGACCAGTTCGGTCTTCATATTCCCTATCCACATCATTAAAAGTTGTTCCTGAGTTAGTGGCATGTCAAGTGAATATGTGAGGCCCTTCCACCTAGTGAAAAAGTTTATGACTCGCTCATCTGGCCTTTTCTTGCACTTGAAGAGGTCGACAATACTAGTCTTTTGGGTGGTGGAACTAAATTGGTAGAGAAATGTCCAATGAAGATCCTCCCAAATAGATATGGATCCTATGGTTAATTGGTTGTTCCAAAAAAATACAGGGCCTTTTAGTGTCTATATGAAACACCGAATCTTAGCGTCCTCCTACTGCACTGGAATTCCCAGCAATGGTCCACACCTTGAAATAAAAGGGGCCAGATGCTACAGAAGATTACCCATCCCATTAAAACTGGAGAAAGTATGATTTCAAAATCACAGGGGTGTTAGCATATCATCCACCCATGCTAGATACTACTTACCATCAGGCAATATTTCCACCTGTCAAGTTTCAAGATCCTTGAGGCAAGAAATAAGAGAAGCCATCAAATCATCATGGCAAGGATTCATATCTTAATGAGGGTCCTAGACCACCAATGTGTTGGTAGGTTCTTCAATGTGGAAAGCTGGATGAGCGACTAATAGAGTGGCTGGTGGGATGACCCTATGAGCCTCTTTAGGAACCTACAGAGTGACTGGTAGAACTAGAGGTGTGGCCGGTGGAACCTGAGTCGGGTCCTAAGGAAGGTTGTTGTGTAGCTCGGGTGGGGTTTGACGATGCATACCATTATAGATGTACATAAACTCTAGAATCTTCCTAATCTATATGGACATGGTTGTCGAGAACACCAGGAGGCACCTCTCCAGGGGGAGCTATGCATGTCTCTTCTGCCCAAGATGAGGGTTATCATAGTCTAGTCCCTGCTCCACCACACATTCTGTAAGGAGTTCATCAATAATATTTTTCTATTCAGTGAGTTGATGATGAAACGTAGCCTTTTTAGGATCACCCTCAATCTTATGCACTGATCCATATGGGTTGGGGGGTTTTGACAGTCTCGACATTCTCCTTTCCCTTGATGGGGTCTCGATCGAGAGGAAACAACTCTTTGAGATCTCTGAGGCCAAGTGTTAGCCTTTTTTTGTCAATTGTCGATACCCTAAGGGTCTATCGGGTGATGTGATACCCCAGTGAGTTGTTCATATTCTCTAGGACCTGTGTTGATTCCCCCTTTTGAGTATATCTCAGGAATGTCCATATTTACCATGACATTTCCTAAATGAATATCCTTGATATCATCAGGTGAACCGGGTTAGAAAAGGATAGGATTGAAATGTAGGGCAGCGTACTACCCTAAGCCATAAATCTAGACATGTGTGGAAGCCTCCTTAATAAATCTATGGAGCACTGTAAAGCTCTGAATGCATCATTGATGGAGGGTCTAATGATAAACAGATGACACTGGTGCTGAGCAACAGGGAGTGCAGCCAACTCAACTATGTAGCACTGCTAGCCAATGTTGTTGAATTGTTACCAACCTTTTGGTTAAGCTAACTGTTAATGATAGAGATAGAAATGTGTCATCCCTATGGTTCAGAAAGAGTACATAACCTCATCCTAGGTTAGGGAATTCGGAATATTGAAGCTTTCTATTGAAATCGACCAACACATCTCAGAGAAATGGTCCAATGTGAGAATTTACCACAAACATATCATCTATGACTCAGGATCCAGCTCTTGGTTTACCCATTCATTGACTAGGTATGGTTTAGGGACCAAAAACATCACTAACATGGATTGTTTCAGTGGTAGAATGGTCACGGAGAGTACAATACATGAGGTTAAAAACCACTGCATCTTGGGCTGTCTTTCATGAAATACACTGGCTGTATCACCACATCACTGTAGGAGGGGTTGTTGACCACTACATCCTACATAAGAGGGTAGTTATTGGTGGTGAATAACAATGGTTCTCATCATCGACCGATCCCCAAAATAATTCTCCATTATCTCTTATTGAGGGAGATAATGATCATGGTGATGATATGGATGATTTCAAAGTATGACCCTAGAAAAGATCCAAATATTCCTCCTCCTGTATGCATCTATAGAGGGATTCTAGGATCTGGTGCATCTCACTTTCTGGGAAGAAAAGGATTACATGCTTAGTTTCTAACCTAGACCGTAATTAAGAATATTGGAGTGAGGCTTCCATTGTTGAGTCACACTCTTCTTTTGAGTTTGATAAGGGGATGGTCTTGATTGTGATCTATGGTTTCTCAAGGTTCTTCCTCTAGTAGCACCGACACACCCTCCTACCACCTGATAGTTCTTTGGGGTAGGTTAGATCTCTGACATAGGGAGAACCTTCTATTTGACGTTCCATGGTTCGAGGAACACCCAGTAAGATGTCGAATGGAATATGGGGAGGACCTTTGTGCTTGGGAATATTGGAGCGGATAGGGCTTCCTCTTGTGTTGGTGACTATGTGAGGAGGACCTTTACATTGATAGCCTAAAATATAGAGATCGTAATATAGATTAGTGGTGGATCGGGCCACTGATGTTGTAGAAAATAATTCCCCCTATCGGGAATCCTTCTAATCTTGTTCCCGACATTGACGTCAGGTTAACTGATCTAGGGTCGGTTGTGCAGGGGTGTAGACCACTTGTTTTTTAGAATGTGGGACTAGCTGGAAATGTTGTCATCGCCTGGTGGGAGCCCTGCTTGGTGTTCTAAAAGATGGAGTCAAAGTTGAGAGGACCCAGACACCCCTTACTTCATTGGCGTAATGGAGTGATTCATGAGAGAATTTTGGGTATAGGATATCGAAATGATTTAATGTCATAGTGGGGAGTAGTGGATCCCTGTGTGGCCCTTGGGGGTGGTGGTGTTAGTGGGGAATAGAATCTTACAAATATTGATGGTCCATATCCCTCGTTGGGATGATCACCTCATGCTCATATCATTGAAAAAGAGTATTTAACACCCTCCATTGAATAAATTTAGAGGGTGAGATGGGGAATGGGGGACTAGTAGATGTGCTCATGGGATTCGTTACAGAAGAGGTGATGTTGTGCAGGGTTTCCACATTTGTATTTCCCCTACCCCTACGTCTGTTGGTGGGAGGTGATCTATTTCCTACTGCTATAGCTTGGTTCCTTCAAAGAAAGAAGATTCAACCATCAGGACAAATAATAGGAAAGTGATTCCCAGTGCCCCATTGTCGTTCAGTATTCCAGGGATGGGTAAAATGATCTACAATGAAAATATCATATACTGGGATGTAAAATTATTAACTTCCCCAAATCCGGGTGAGTTTCCTACTAAGCCCAATATTTTCTTAGTGGGACCTAACATAGGATAACTGGATCCAGATAAATTCTAATCTACTGATGTCCTAAATGCTACTAATCCCCATATTGAGGAGAATAAATTCATTTTGGGTTCACCATTTCTGTTTCTAATTCTTTCTCTGAGGCATACGTCGTATGTGATGATGTGTTGATTGTTTCCCTACATTCCCTCTTTCCAAAGGAAGGTGGCATTCATCACTTCTTTAGGGATGTTATCTCCTTGATCAAAACGGGATGTTGGGATGTCGATCTCTAACTCTGTGGATTCTTCCTAGAAATTCGTCACCTAGTCCTAGTATCCCTTAAATATTATGTCATTATTCATGAAACTATTCTTGATGTCATATCTTGGTGGATGTCGGTTAATTACACTACTTCAATCAGGACATTCCAAGGGGTTAAGTCAGGGTAGCAACCTTCATGGTGTACACAAAGAAAAAAACCTAGGATAATGTTGGGGATTATTCAGGGTAAGCATCCCATATGGATGTCATGATTTTACCAGGATGTAGCGGCCCAGGTAAAAGTAGGATGGGCATTGATGAAGTGTTAAAGGATATAATGAATAGGGATGGAACCAAAAATCAGTGTGAAGGTGACGATACCAGGCTTTAACCTCAATGAGGTTTCCTATGTATCCCTATGGTAGGGAATAAAATTCCATGTAGTTCTAGAATTGGGGTGGTGAGTTATGTATGGAGGAGTCTCATGAGAATGGATGCATGGATGGGACCTTAAGGAAGTATAACCACCTAGGTTAAGGCATGATCTTCTTGAGACATGAAGGATCAAGGGAGATATTGGGATGCGATATGGTATATGGTCTTGAACTTTAGGGATGAATCCTACATACCCAGCTCAAAAAGTACAAAGATCAAAGTACACGTACATCAGGAATATGGAACAGACTTGGGATGTACACAAAGGACAACAACTCGAAGACATGTTGGGGATTATGCATTGTTAGTAGCCCATCATAATAGGGAAACTATTTTTTGGAATAATATAAGTTGATTGTGGGTCTTACACATGGTTAGATACCTATGAACTAGTCTGACACTAAAAAAGGGGGGAGAATCGAGGATGTGGATCCCTCAAAGGGGACACCGAAGTTTACCTGTGTTTAGGGTTGAACCTCAATGAGGATTCCTATGAACCTTATCTAGGATATAGGGATCAAAACCCACATAGTTCAAAATCATACAGTTTAACATCGTGCGGGGTGAAAGGGGCATATAGTTTAACATCCTGCAGGATGAGGGAGAACTAAAATGAAGTGGTTGGGAATGATGGGTGATGGCATGAACCTCATAGAGGCTTCCAACAAACCATTCTTGAAAAGGGACAGGATAAATGTCCATGTAGTTTAGTGTAGAGGGGGGCGGGGATTACATGATAAGGTGGCCTAAAGAGGATGTCATGGTTGATGCCTACTCTAATCCCATGTGAGTTATGCTCAGTGTGAGAAAAAAAATGCAGTAATAGACTTGATGATCGCATCACAAAAGGTGAATCTGTGAGGGATGGTGTAGGGCTTACGCATGGCGAGAAGACTAAGGTGGATGTCCAGATGTAAAGGTTTAGATGGTCTTCATACAAGGATCACCCTACCAAGTTTGGTTATGGATTTTGCAGAGACTACTTGAAGTGAGGATGGAGACAAAGTGCATAGGGAGAGTGGTAATGAGAGGGTGCTGGTGCACATCCCCTTTTTGGTCCTCTCTGGGATGGTCAATTATGCAGGTGTCACATTTTAACATCATCTGTTGATGATGTGGATGCTTGGAATTTTAACATCTTGCAGCTCATACAATGAGTATTTTCTCCTCTCCCCTAGGACTTACATAACTGGCACACTTTAACCCTCAGTGAAGGGAAGTAACCAATAATGTTGTTGGTTAATAGGGTTGTGGAGTGATCCATTGGAGGTCCACATTATCATGGCTATGTGAAGAAGCAATAGTAGCTATCATTCCTATGTGAATAAGCATATGGCAGGGGACAACACATGGAGCACTCTCTGGTGAACTTTGAAATTACTTCATACAAGCCTGGAGGGATGCATAGGAGAAGTGTGCATAAGAAAAGGGGTATTTTATGTAAGAGGGGCTGAGACATGGTTCTTTTGGGTAAGTAAGACACATATATCTCATAAGAATGGTTGTGCACAAGATTTAGGGAATGTGTGCAAGATGAGGGGTCACATGAAAGATGAAATATTTCACGAAAAATTTGGTTTTAAGGGAGAAAGAGGCACAACTAAAAGGAAAATATTGCATGCAAGAAGGATATTTTGTGCATAGTTTTTCATGAGTAAAAGGAAGTGGTGAGGATCAAACCCTAGTGGGCCCACCCAAAGGGGGACCCTTGGGAGACATGTCACACAAGATCCAGTACCTTGAGTCCATGTATTTTGTGTCGTTGAAGAAAGGGTCATCTTTCATGCGTGGGAGTGACAGTTTGTCTTCTGTAATGGTAACCCAAAATTATGGGGTACATTTCTATTTATAGATGAAAACTTTAGTGGTTGCGTGCAAGGTGGACTACGTGCAAGTGGTATTTGACTTCGAATTTGGTATGAAAGATCTTTTGCATGGTATCTCTTCTTGTGTGCCTGCTGAATTTCTTTAGCACTTCTGTCATGGATGTTTTTTGGGAGGTTGATGCAGAAGAATCTATTTGATGTCACATTGGGTGCGCAATATCTTGTACATAGTTTTAAATCTTGTGCGCAGACATTAAATCTTTTATGCACCTCCCTTAGGTGTCTCGGGATTGTTCACTGATCCAAATATACCTTTGGTTTTCTCAAAAAATTCCAATTCATGGACTTACAAAAATTAAACACCAACAATGATGATGAAAAAAAATCAACTACCTCATCTTCACTAGTTATTGAGGATATGAGAAGTGATAAATAATTTGGAACCATGTAGGAATCTGATTTCCTATTACCTCCACAGAATACTAAAGTCACACCACCAGTACCTTAGCCTTATGAACCCATGAAAATCATGGTTATAACTATTTCCAAGAAACATCCCTTTGATATGGATTCTATTTTTATTCTACCAGATTTTCTTGAGGAGGTTACCTTTTTTTATAGTATCCCCTTTCAAGTGTGAAAGAACCTGTGTTTTTCTATACTATGAATTTGAGTAGAAATATTGAATTTTTTATATGTGATGCTTGTAATGGGTAAAATGGTTGTTTTTTACTATTATATAATCTTGGATAATTTTTATAACCACTCTATGGATCCTATAATAATGATTTTACCCTAGGATAGGAGTTTATTATAATTCTAAGCCGTTCGAATTTTAATAGAATAATTAATAATTAAAAAATAATTAATTAAAAATAATTTATCCATGTAGGCTTGTTTGGACATTTAATTTTAATGGATAATAATATTGATATTCTATCTTAATATTTTAATCTATAAAAGGTTGGTTTCCTATTAGGGGCATAAAATCAATTTGGGAATTGGTCCTGGGACCCTTTTTTTCTTTTTTTCCTTTTTTTCTTTTCCTCTTTTATTTTCTCTTTTCGGTCATGGATTATTCCACAAAATACCATGAAATTATTACTTCCCATGAAATATAGATAATAGGTATAGGGATATATAGTGATATGAAGGACTAGAGTAACTGAAATAGACCTCAAGAGGATCTGGATTGTCATGCGATGGTCGTAGATTGCTAAAACGGGCAAAGCTTCGGTAGATTCTGCCCAAAGGTATTCTGCTTTTATATTTTTCCAAAATTCCCTATAGATTTACCTTTTCCATGTTTTAATGCCTTATTATGACTTATTATGACCCATTTTTGGGGTTTTAATAGACTTTGAGTAGAAAACAGGGGTTTTGGATGATTTTAGGTGTTTCTTGTTTGGAAATCCCAATCACATGATGTGTAGATTTAGAAACACACATTGTGTGTTCTTACTATTTGAGGAAGATGATATTTTTGAAGTAAACGTTATTTATGAGGTATTCACACCATGTAATGGGACTTATTCATGTATCTTATTACCCAAAAACACAGCTCGTGTAGGGTAACATGGTCGTGTAGAGTACATGGCCATACCTTGGGTTGTATACACGCCACGTAGAGGTACATGGCCATTCTATATTAGTAGATACTTCATGTGAGCTACATGATCAGGTACCCCATGTAGGTTACATGAAATTTACATGATCAACACACAATGTACTTGGGAATTTACACGTCAAGACTGGATTAATTACATGCCCATGTGGGGATTTGGGAGTTCATGTTGTGCACTAGGGTATACACGTTGTGCACTACCCCGTGCTACCCTTTTGAGGGATTTTCATATATTCACTCCAAGGAGTTGGAATTAGACACATAAATAGTCAATTTTGAGTATCTATCCATATATATTCTGATATTGAAACCCTTGATGTGATTTTAGAACTCCTAGGTGGAATTTAGGGATTCTTTTTTAAACTGATCGGTTCTTCTTAAGGTAATCGATTCTAGTTGGCTCCTGAGAGTTAGAAATTGATCTGAGATGTTCCATGAGCTATCTCTCTTGACCAAATATTTTGTTTCTCTCCCCTTTAGGATTTATCTCTTGAAACATGTGCCCTTCTATCCTAGAATTCCATGAGATTATTTTTTTTCTATGGATCCCATATAGGATGCCTCTACTTACGTTTCAACCTAAAGGATCCCATGTATGATGCCTCTACCTTATCACTATTACTAGGGGTCCCCTATGGGATGAATTTTATTACATTATGAACTAGGTAATCCCTTGTATTATCATTCCCCTATTTTATATTTTTGATAACCCCATATAGGATGCCTCTTCCAATGTACTTTGTTATTAAGGATCCCTTGTAGGATACCTTTTCCTATGTACCATTCTGAATATTCTTTATAGGATTCCTCTGTTTACTTACAATAAAGGATTCTATTTATTATTCCCCCTTTTACCTTTATAGCTGAGTATCCTGAGTAAGATTATTTTTCTTATCTGTGGACCTTGAGGATCCCAAGTAGCATGCCTCTCTTGTATTATGACCAAATGAACCTAGTGGGTTCCCGGACGTTTGACTGACTATAATCTAGTAAGTTGGGTTTGGGTAAAGATATTAGCGAATGTCACCTTAATACCCATAAATCAATTTTAATACCTAAGGATGATATAGTATATATGGTTTTAGTCATTCAGACACCCTCACTCATTATTTATACATTTACTTTTTTACTTCTAATTCAATGATTTTTACCAGAGGTGACTCCCAGTTTTTGGTTGATGGTATAGGAGTGATGAACCCATTTTCAATGGGATAACCATATGTTCTTACTAGTAACCTTATTTTTTTTATTAGGATTCCCATACGTGTTTCCCAAGACCCAACTTTTAGGGCCTTTTATTTTAATATTTGGGATACCTATTTGTACTTCATGGGATCTGGCTGTTGAGCCTTAATAGTTTTCAATTTTTAGACATATTACTTGGAATCTAGATTTTGAGACTTATTTTATTAGGATTTCTAGATGTATGTCCCCAGTTCTAGCTTATGAAATTACTTGTTTGAATAATACTATTAATGGAAGTCCCATTTTTCACTGGGATTTCTCCCTCTTCAGTGATATAGAGGTAGGTTATTGGGAGTTTCTTAGAACCCCTATTATACTAGGTCGCCATAAGAATTTCTATTCCACTATCATTCAAGAGGATTCTAAAGGTTTCAGGGTGCGTTCATTTCCCTTGATAAGTGGGGTGTTGATGAGCTCCCAGAAGATGGACTTGATCTCCCTGTTTGATTTCTATGATACTCCAATGGATTGGTGGATGCACAATTATAGATACTCACTAGAATTTTCTGGGAGTGTTCAATTGAGTCTATTAATGAATTGATCTATTTTAGTATACCGAATTAGGATATTATGCCTTACATATTGCTTAAGGTTCACCCCCCTTAGGGATTATCTGAGCTGTAATGTGGTGATTTGCAATGGATCGGGTCCTAAGAATCGAACATCAGACTGGATTACATGTGGATTGAGTAGTATGAAATCTCGATCAGTGCCACATTTATAGAATTGTCTATTGGAATACAAGATCCATTATTACAATGATTGGAGGTGAGTATGGGTGAATCCGGGGTAAGGAAATGTATCCCCCTATGGTGACATAGCTTTCTAAAATAAATTTTTGTCATTGGATGAAGTAGGTATTGTCAATTGGGATTATAGACCCAAATATCGACTTAATTATACAAAGCTTGAGATTTAAAACATCCTATTGAAAAAACTTTTCACAATATTTTCAGAGGATTTGGATTACAGACCCAAGTATTGACTATTATTAGTTAATGTTATTTATTTAACTTAAACATGTATATACATATTTATGTATATTTATTTATTTATTTTTGATAATAAATATACACACATATATAAATATATATATATATATATATAGGACGGAACATTTATCATTTGAACGGGACCACAGACTCAGGGACTAACTATGGATTCACCTAATTTTTTTGATTTACCAATCTAGTTATGTCTTGGATAGGCTGAGAATATTTTGTAACATGAACTTCTAAAAACAGATTTATAGGTTCATAATTCGGGTGGCCTACTGAGATTATTTCTCACCCTTATACATGCACCTTGGTTTGTGTGAAGACCTTATTTCTTATTTTCAGGTTGATCATAGATGCCTGAGGGATAGGGATTGGTGTTAGGGTTGCATGATCAAGCAGAGCCACCTGTGTGGATTATTTTGATCGAGCTGTTGTATCCCAATAGTATCAGAAATACAAGTTATGTGGTCTAGGTCATATTTTGTTGTAGATCTATGTACATTCATTTCCATTTCTTTTATGTACTCCTTCATGTATGGTCAGCTAAGTGGGTAAACAATGTTGCTGGTATACCATGGATGTTCTGGATTTTATAGAATTTCATTTATTGTTACATCATGTTTTATTTCAGTTTATTTATTTATTACACAATCTTTTTATTTACTTCTTGGATGATATCTAGTCATTTACACTATGTTTTCTCTAACATGATGGAATATTCTCCCCATAGAAACACCCTAGGTACTCACTGCTAGTCATCAACCTCTAGTATATGAAGAAGTGTGCCTGAGGCCAAGTGGTGAACTAGTACAGAGAACCATTTTAGTGGAATCTAGTTCAAGAAATTACAAAGGATCCCATGGAAACTTCCAAGAATTCATAGGATATAATGGATATCAGATTGGTGTGTCAAGAACACTTGTTCTTATAAGACATCGTGGTTGATAGTGATATGAGATTAATGTTATGATCTGTGATGTTATAATTGTATATGATTTTCTATTTAATAGATACACATGTTGTGTGGATGTTATGATTTATTGTATATTTTTGACTCTTGTCCCATTTTAAAGAGTCAAGTTATTGATCTTGAATCTTGGTCGAAGAATGAAATAGGAATCTCAAGCATTATATTTTTCATGTATGATTTACATGTTATAGGTATACTAGTAAATGATTATTACTAATGAAAATTTAAAATTGTTTCAGTGTCAAAACACCTAAAGGGTGTTTTGCTATACTGGTTTTTGGTGGAATTCTATCCAATTGGTCTGAATTTCAAGTATATTTTTTTTCTAATGGTAGTTCATGTGGATGTATATTGATATAATGACCTAGGATTTTAATACATGAATATTAAATATTTTTTAGAGGAATATTCATTATATTACACAAACACATGCATGCAGACTATAATTGGTTAGTTCCTTTGTAATCATTGAACACAAACTTCTAGTTTGGTGAAATATCTTCAATGTTTCCAAAAAATATCTTCCCCTTTAGTACCCCTACTTAAAACCTGTCTTCATAACTTGTGGAAAGGAAACATAGGAAAATAATGAATTCAGATACTCAGTAAGGGTAAACATGGAAGATATAAATTTATTAACTTATAAAATAATAATATAAGAAATATGGGTATGTGATAATGAGAATTGTTCATACCCAACCTATAATGGATCATAAACACTATCATGGCATAAAACATTAACATTTCAAAAGACATGAATAATAAGAATGAAACTTCGTCACAACTCAATCATGAAACATAATTTCAAATCATAAATGTGTTTGGTATCATCATAAGTATAGAAAACCATTTAATTTGTAAAGGTAAACTATCAAAACTATTGGATCAAGAATCATCATCTGCTTCCCCTAATGAATCATGCACATCAACTTGTTTCTCATTACGGATCATGCACGTCGACTTGTTTCCCAAAACTATATCATGAGATATAATTCATTTCCCAATGCATTGGAGGGAGATATAGGTCCCAATAGTCACTTAATAATAAATATACATATGTTTTCTAAAGAAAAATAAATCATTCATCACATCATAACCTGTGTAAATAAATTAGTTTCATAAACACTTCATCATAACATAACTCTTGGAAAAGATATATTTTTTATAAATATCAAGTCATCATAAAAATAAACCATTTAAAGAAAAAATTAGAAAAGTTAACTTGTTTCATATCCCTAGTGAAGAATATGTAACAACAATATAATTCATCTCATATAGAAAATTATTTATAAAAGATCACATAAAATAATTCTTGAGGAAAATATCCTCCCTTTTATGAAATCATTTCTTTAAGAGTTGTACAATTATAAAGGAAAACATTTTATTTGAAAATAAACTTGTAATATTGTAAAGTAATCTCAAAATAATTAAGGTTTCCTTAAGGAGTGATAGTTCTTTTAATTATATTAAAATAAAAAAACATTCTTTCCATATATTTTTTAGAAAACGTCACAAAGATCCTTGCTTGGAAAATGAAAAAATTTATATTCTTTTCAAAATGTTTTGTAAAAAGTAAAACATGGGTAAAAATAACATTAAATATTCATATTAGAATTGTAAAAACTTTTTGAAAACATTTTTATAAAACATGGACAAATAATATAGGTATTTCTCAATGGATAATTAAAACGAAACAATCCCAAATATTGATGAGATCGTGAAATAAACACTTACCACTTTAAAACTGTTGAATCTTATGCCGTATAAAAGATAGAAAATTTTATGGATATTAATGAAACATAATATTCAGGATAATACTTATAAAATAAATTAATTGGAAGTATATACACCACATAGAAGAAATAAGTATTTTTTAAGGCATGTTTCCCACAAAAATAAAAGTGATACAAAAATCCCTTACCTCAAGTCTCGCCTTTCCTTGTTCATGTTCAAACATAATTTAAAATAAATATGTATTTATTATAAATTAATTCCATAATAATATATTAATAATAAAATTTATTATTATTTTATAACATCTTATCACATGTTTTTTAATAATTAAAATCATTATTATGGGTGACATCTGCTTCATTTTTCGAGCATGTTTCAGTTCAGCAGTCCCAGTCCTTATACTTTGATCATCATCCCATTATTCCAGAATCATTATTATGTAACATATATTATATATATTCATACAATCCATCATTATTATAACACATGTGAAATATATATGAAAAATAAATAACATCAAATTTTGGAGATGGTAAGTCATATGTACGCATGAGAGACATTATCATTTCCCAAAAGATTAGGTGGTAAAAAGGTAGATATGATATTATAATTTCTTAAGTATAGATATTTTATAAATATAATATATACATATTAAAACCATAATAATTATCACTTCTAAATATGGAGATGTAAAATGAACTGTATCGCTATGTGAAGATGATAAGCCTTACGTATGCCCGAGCGATACTTTCATTTTTATTCAATGGGAAAGGGGCTGTATAATTGTGTGATCATTATCATAAAAACGTTTCAGCATATTTATGATAATGAATTTATTATTTTATTATATATATTATAGATTTATATCAAGTCCAGAATATTATAAAAATAGAGTGATCGTTTAGAATGATTACCTCTTCTTCAAAATGGCTCCTTTAGATATCCTCTAAAGGCTTCTAGAGTTGGGGCTTTGGAAATACCAAAACCTATATATGTGGATAGGTAAGTGGATAACATAATTGTTTAGATTTATTTTGATCTATAACATTAAAAATGGTTGAATGAGATGGTGGAGGAGGTTTCCTTTTATAATGAAAGTGTGGGGAACTTTTGGAATTTCTCAAAAGATAAATTCAGAGTGAGTTAAATATCAATCCAAATACCTCTAAATAGAAATTTATTAGAATATAATGTGGGATATGGTGGTAATACCAAAACCAAAATATTTTGGAGACATTTTTGTGTAATTTTAATCCTTATAATTTTGATTAACCCTTAGATAACCAATTTTAATTTTTAACTACGGGGACAACTTGTTCAATAATTAAAAGATGTGATTTTTACATATCAGGTGTAAATTAAAATAGAAATGGTAAATTTATGATATAATAGACCATATTTTACCCTATTTGTATTATTTAGTATTTTTATGATTTTTAACTAATTTAATAAAATATTATTTTCATAAAATATCATTAGTGTCAATTTTGACACTATTCATTACATTGACTTTAATAAAATAAATAAATAAAGATAAATTTTAAAAAATTCATTTAATAAACCCATAATATGTCATACTAATATATAAAGTTATTTTATCACATTAATTATTTGAAATTATATCTATTTTAATATTTTTTATATTGCTTAATTGAGTTTTTAATTAATTGAATAATTACTCTATCATAATTGTTTAATTATTTATATTAATTATATCTTCACTAAAAATTAAAATTAAAATATCATGATGTATATAAATATTTTAAAATTCATAATAATAAATAGTTTATAAAATATTATTTATTTAACCCTATATTAAAAAATATTATACTTATTAAAAGTAAGAGTGTGACACTCTGTCACTCTCATTGATTTTAATAATATATAAGTCCTTATCATGTAAAAGTGTCCATTAAATAATTATATTTAAAAAATTAGGTTTTAATGGTCAAATTAAAATCATAAAATAAAATTTGGTTAAGTTTTATGGTTATTTTCTAGTCCTTATCACTTTATTTTTGACTTAAATTAACCAAATTTACCCTTTATTATTGTAACAAAAATAACCAATGTTATTATTCATGTTGGCCAAAAATAAAAGGAACCTATTAAATAAATTTAGACCTTATAATTCCAAATAATTAATCAAGTTATTAAAATTAAAAACACATTAGAGTCTAATATTAATTTAAAATTTATCCTGTAGATAGGACGAGAAAACTGGGTTTTAGAATGAAAATGTTCAAAAGATTGAAATGATTTTATATCCAAATTCAATGTAAAATTAATTCCAATGACTTAAATTGTATTAAATAATATAAAATTGATCTAATTATACTTTAAAACCAATCAAAAATATAATTTAACTCTATAAATTATTTTGAGTAAAGAGTTTATTTCAATTAAAATTCAGTATTTTTCACTATTCGTAAAAACATGAAACTTATCAGAAAATACCAAATATTAAAAAAAAGAAAATTCTGATATCCCTATTTCAAAAAATACGTTTATTTTTAAAGTTATAATTTATAAAAGTGTCAAAATTTAGTTTTAAAATAAGCATTCCATTGAATGGAGATAGAACTTATTTTAGAATAATACAGTTTTTAAGCATAAAACTAGATTTGTTTTTATATCAAGTCTAAAGACTGATAGGATTTATTTTAAACATCATATTAAATATTTTGTAGATTTATTTCATTAAAATTAACCAAAAATATTTACTTGTTTATTAAATTGATATAAAACAAACTTCTGTGCATTTAAATAGTTTTTTATAAAAAGATATCCTTTTAATCTAAAAAGGGTTTTGCATGTGTAAACCATACTTTCATAATTCAGTTAATCATGTTCATACCCTCCCTTTTACATAATATGTTATAATTTTATTATTTAAATAATTAAAATAATAAAATGATGTTTTTTAGAAACTCAATGTTGTGTGTAGCACGAGCTAAGTCTGTATTGCGCGTAATGCAAGACATAAACGAAATAAAATTATATAAAAAATCCTATCACATAAAAATATCAAGGCTTCTACCCCCTCTAAATTCATTGGGGTCCTTAATTTTTTAATACATGAAAGTTACTTTCATAGAAACCCACATTGTAATAGTTAATACTAAAACATCATTTTGAAAAAAAAAGAAAGTTGGAAACTCAATGATTACCCAAAGTAACTCATAAATAGGTGTGCACAAAAGAGAACATAGGTGAAAAGTGAACACATGGACATATAAGATCAAACTAACTACCAAGTTCTAATAGAGAGTGATAAATAACATTTTCAATATAAGGTCAATGAACACAAAACCACAGACTTAAAAATGATGATAATAAGATAACATTTTATTTCAAAATCTATTTAAAATATATACTTAATTTATTTCATATCATAATTACAATATCACTTTATGTTTGTTCCTGGATAAATTTCCACTTCATTCTCTTACTCCAAGAAAAGATGAAGTTGTAATTTTAATGCCTAATGAACTAATAGATCATAATACTCATAATGGGATGATAATTCATTCCTTATGTCTCTAGTTATCGTCAAAAAAATGGTTATCACATGTTATAAAATATGTATAAATATTATTATTATGGAACATTAATCTCTAAAACAACATCCAAATTTCAATGTAAACAATTTCCTAAATGGTTACCCTTATGAACCTTCTAAAAGATTATAATCCATGATTTTGAAAGAAGGTCACTAAACTTATCAATTATACCTCAAAAAATGATGTATCTATTAATTCTCACATACCAAACATGAGAAGAACATTATCATTTATTCTATTTAAACAAGGTAATAACCTAAATTTCAATAAAACCTTACTGAAAACATGCATGCTTTTAAAAATTAACTCTTTCCTCATACCATAAGTCCAAAAATTCTATAAAATTAATCTATGAAATCATAAACCATCTTGTCATATTATCATCCCCAAGGTAATCAATACTATCCTATTTATTTTATTATAATAAAACATTTTTCTTGTTTCATTATCCCAACATCATGAACATATTATAGGTTATCTTTCCCTTAATTATGTATTTTCCAAAAACATTACCTTACCACCTCAATAAATTTTCATGGTTACTAGTACCATGCAATATATGATCTAAAATACTTACATAAAAAATATAGTGGACCAATCCTTAGATGTTTCATTATTCTTTAATAACATAAAAGCACTTCTATAACATTATTCTTGAATTCCAATACATAAACAGTCAATCATTTCACCAAATTATTTTCATACTCTACATCTCTAATAGTGATCTCATGATATTTAGCTTTGTATTTGACCTTAAATGGTTTTTTATATCGATCATAATCATTATACCTCATATTTGTTCACTGCTTGGCATAATGCCAATTTTTTTTACACTTAATGCACTGAATTGTATGTTGTGCATTAGTTGACATCCTCTTTTCCTCTATTTAATTAACCAGATTATTCATCACCTTTAGACATTAATGAGATTTTTGGCATGTCTATCCACATTTAAATAACCTCCCAATCCCATTCAAAAATTTCCCTCGATGTTTCTTCCCATATTTCTACCATGTAGATCGATTGAATTTATTTTCACCATGTGATTTATTCAAGTTTTCATGAGTCTCTATCTTTCTTTTCTTATAAAAAACATAGTAATTGGGGGTATCTCCAATTTTTTTTTATAATTTGAGTGCACATAAAATAATTTTTTCATATATACTAAAGTCTATTATGGATAACACACTTCATAGAATTAGTTTTAGGTCACAGAAAAATCGGTCAACCCTACTTTTAGGCTGGATGATAATACCAGAAGCATACGTGGAAAGTATTGTAAAATTTTCCTTGAGAGTACCAATGGATTATTTATCCTTTTACTTTAGATCAAGTAACTCTTTATACATTTTCATATGAATAATATGAGAAAATTACTTATTGAAAAATAATTTATTGATCTCATCTCATTCCATGGTGTCAATTTCATCTCATTTCCTCGTATTCTTAATAATATCCCACCATTTATCTCCTTCACCTTCCAAAATATAGATAGCCAAAATAGATTTATCATTATATGATCATTAGATAATTGAAAATAGATTTTAATTGGTAATGATACATTTCTCAGTGACTATTGGATTAGAAGACCCACTGAAATAAGGTGGAATCATCCACATGAAGAACTCAATAGTGTGTTGTTCCCTCATTTACTCATTTGAAAGTCCAGCTTGATTCATAGCTTGAAAAATTTGTGTGAGCATGGGACCAGGATTTTTCATTCCTTATCCCATTACATTGAGTTTATAAAGATTAAAATCATTTAATTTACCATCACATTCATCATTAATGTGGTCCCTTCAGGTTCTATGCATTGAGTAAAACTATAAAGAATAGTGTCAGAAACAGTAATCATAGTGGTAGAACCACATTATCAATGTAAATTACTTATAAAATTTCAATATTTGATACCTTAGGTTTAATCCTAGGTTATTAATGATAATTATGAAAACTCTATGATTATAACATATACAATAACTTATCCTTATGGATCTTACTATGGTTTCCTCATCCTAGTTTCTAAAGGTTTACTAAACCTTTTCTATGATACAAACTATAATGACCTAGGGTTTTTATACATGGACATTACATATTTTTTTTATAAAAATTTTCATTAAATTATAAAAACACATTACCAATAACAATAATAGTTTAGTGCCTTTGTAAAAATGGAACAAAAACTTCTAGTCTGGTGAAATATCATTAATGTTTTGCATAAAGATCCTCCCATTCAGTCCCCCATGTTAAAACATTTCTTCATAACCAATGGGAAGGAAACATAAGAAAAGATTGAGAATATATTGTTATTAAGGGTAAACATTGAAGATATTAATTTATTATCTTATGAAAGTATAAGATAAGAAATATGGTAATGTGATCATTATAAAAGTTCATACCCAACTTTTCAGGGATCATAAACACAAGTCATGGAATAAAAATTTAACATTTCAAAAGTCACGAATCATAAGAATGAAAATTCATCATAAATAAATAATGAAATATACTTTCACTTCATAAATGTGTTTGGGATCATAATAAGTATATAAAACCATTTCATATGTCAAGGTTAACAACCAATACTCTCAGATAAGGTTTTATCGCCTGATTCCCCTTATAGATGAATCACATAGACTTGTTTCCCCTAACAATATCATGAGATATAATTGATTAAACAATTCATTAGGGTGAGATATAGGCCCCACCCATCACTTAATAAAAACTAAACATATCTTTTCCATAGGACCACAAATCATTCATCACATATTAACCCATCTAAAGAAATTAGTTTCATAAACACTCAATCATAACATAACTCATGAAAATGAAATAGGATTTATAAATATAATGTCATCATAAACATAAACCACTTATATAAATAATAATGATTTTATACTTGGGTAATATCCCTAGTAAATCATAGTTAACTCCAACATAAGTCTTCGTAGATGGAAAATTATTTTTGAAAGATCACTTGAAATAGTTCTTGAGAAAAATATTATTTCCTTTGTGAAATAATTTTTCAAAAGATTCATGCAATTATAAAGAAAAAAAATTCTTTGAAAATAAACTAGTAATATTTTAAATGAATCTTAAATTAATTCATTTTATATGGTTTTAGGAGAATTATGTTCATGTCGTTTAAGTTAAAAATTCATTCCTTCCGTATATTTTTATTAGAAAATGTCACAAAGTGACTTGCTTAGAAAATGAAAAAATATATTCTTTTCAAACCATTTAATAAGAAGTAAAAAATGGGTAAAAATAACTTTAAATATTCATATTATAATAATAAAAAACTTTTTAAAATTTGTTTTATAAAACATGGACATGAATGATAAATATTCTCTAATGGAGACTTAAAATGAAACAATCTTGAATATTGGATAGATTGTGAAATAAACCTTTGCCACTTCAAAATCAGTTGAATCATATTCCCCATGAAAGAAAGAATATTATATGGGTATTAAAATACCATAATAGTTCAGATAATATTTTTACAATATATTCATGGGTAGTATATACACCACATAGAAAAAAAACAAGTAGTGTATAAGGCATGTGTCCAACAAAAATAAAAGTTAGATACAAATCCCTTAAATCAAGTCTCGCCTTTCTTTATTCATGTTCAAACATCATGTTTAATAGATATGAATTTATTAAAAATTTATTAAACTACCATATATCAATATTATCATGTATGATGTTTTTATAACATCTTATAACTTTTTTATTAATAATTAAAATCCATGTTTTATGTGATATCTTCTTCATTTTCCAGGCTTGTTTCAGTTTCGCAGTCCTGGTCCTTATAATTTGATATTGGTCCCATAATTTTTCAAAATCATTGTTATGTTATATATATCATATATATTAATAAAATTTATCCTTATTATCAACCATTATAAATATATATGAAAACAAATTTCATCCTATCATTAGATGGTAAGTAATATGTACGCATGAGAAACCTTTTCATTTCCCAAAAGATTGGGGGTAAAAATATAGATATGATGTTATAATTATAAAATTATAACTATTTCATAAATACCATATATAAATATTAGATCCATTATAATTCTCATTCATAAATATTTTGATTCAAAATGAATTGCATCGCTATGTGGAGACGGTAACCCATACATGTCCACGAGTGATACTTTCACTTCATGTTCGATGAGAAAGGGGGTTTTTAATGGGGTATTAATAATCATAATAAAATTTAACAATATTTATTATCCTTAATTTATTATTTTATGATATATATATACATATCATATATTTATAATAGGTATAAAAGAGAGTGACTGGTTAGAGAGACTACCTCTACTTTGAAACAACTCCTTTAAATATCCTCTAAAGGATACTAGAGTTGGTCCTTTGGGAATACCAACACCTATAGAATTTGGATAGATAATGTTATAAGTGAATTTGGAAGATATTGGTCAATCTATAATACTCAATTTGGCAAAATGAGATGAAGAATGGGGTGTCCTTTTATAATTAATGTGAGGGGAACATTTGGAATTTCTTAAAAGATTAATTTATACTAAATTAAATATCAATCCAAATACCTAAAAATAGCAAGGTATTAAAAGATAATTTGGTATAGGATGTTAATCTCATTAACCAATAGATTTTAGGCATATTTTTTGTTTAATTTTAAACCTTATCATTTTGATTAACCGTTATTTACCCTATTTTAATTTTAACTATGGAAATAAATATTTCTATATTAAAAGGTTAAAATTTTCACTTATAAAGTGTCAATTGAACAATAAATGGCCCATTTATGATATTTTAGACCATAGTTTATCTTTTTAGTTATTATTTAATGTTTTTATGATATTTAAATAATTTAATAAAATATTATTTTCATAAAATATCATTAATGTAAATCTTGACACTATTTATTACATTGACTTTAAGAAAATAAATACAGTAAGATAACTTCAAACCAATTCATTTAATACACCCATAATATATCATATTATCCTATAAAATTTTTGTAGAACCTTAATTAATTCCAATTATATCTATTTTATATTTTTCATATCACTTAATTTAGTTTTCGTTAATTGAATTATTAATGCATCATCATTAGGTAATTATTTATGATAATTATTTCATCACAAAAAATTAAAAATAAAATTCTATTATGTATATAAAGATTTTATATTTCATAAAAATAAATATAGTCTAGAATATCCTATTTTTAACCCCATATTTTAATAAATGTGTGGAAACCCCAATAAATAAACTAAAAAGAAAGTACAAGAGGACGAAGGTGACAAATTGGACAAAAAATCCAAAACCAAAAGGATAAAAATAATCATAAGAGACTCAATCTAGAACCCATATTCCTGGGGAACCTACTTAGTCCCTAAGGATAACTCCCTTGCCTCCATGATTTGGACTTATTAGGGTCATCATGTCCTTCATCTGAATATGATTCATACAAGTCCTATAAAAGAGAAAAAATATTAAACTTCCAAGAGAGTTCAAACATTTTTAAATCTAAATTAACTTAGAATATTACAAAAAAATTGATAGATATCATCTTCACTATATGGAGGTATTCCTTCAATCCAACGTTTTTTGTTCCATTTAGTAAAGAGAGTTTGAACCTATAAATCAAACCACTCATAAATATCTTCAAAAAGATCTCTTGGAATAATTTATCCTTCCAAGTTCTCCATTGAAATATTAATTTAATCATTGTTCACTTTATAAGCTTTATAATCCAAGTTTTATTCCTTTCAATAGGTGTCATAGGAACTCTTTATTAGTTTTAAAAATTGACAGGGGCAGACCATATATTCCTATTATCATTGTCAGCTGATCTACACAATAAGGAATCCATTAAAATAAAAGGATATGGGATTAAAATCTGATTAGAGGAATGATAAAATATGTTCTCTTGAAGATTACTCTACATATTTGATGTATCCGAATATGCTGAAACCCCTATCAATGAGGCTTTTAGGTAAGGAACTAGTTGGAGTTTATCATTATCCACAATAATATTCTTTCTCTTCATGATTTTTCTTTGGATACTGTATATAGAAAAATTATATACCTACCAAAATTTCTCATCCAATTATTCCAAAATAGAATCCTTATGAACATATTGACCATCAGATGAAATATCGTTTTCATCATTATTCTAGCACTAAACCTCTTTATCCACTTTATTTTCTATATCTTCCCATGTTTTTTTACTGGATGCTTCTAACTAATTCAATTTTCATTCTTTTAGACTAAATTACCATAAATCATTGGTTATTGAACCAATTATCAGAAGAGGTCAAGTTGATCATTCTCCACCGTAGTTGGGGATGGCTTTATCTTAAGATTATATTCATAAGGAGGAACAATAGGGGCTCAAGTTTCAGCCTCCCCAAGATAATTCACAACCCATTCAGTGTATCCAACATATTTTTTGTGTTTTAGCTATATGAAATAATGATTTTCTTCCCTCCCTCTAGTAGGTCAATTTTTTAATATCACAAATCTTTAATAATTATAAATATCACATCCAATTACTTTATAATCCAAACAAAGACTAGTTATTTTCTAATACTCAATCCTCAAAATAATATCATCCTCATCTATTTAAAGAATTATATTATCAAAAATGGTAGTAATCAAGAAAAATTCAATAATTAAACAAGAAAAATTCCCAGACCTAGAAAATTATGTATCCCGATCAATTTTTATAGGCAAGAAAATTGCCAATGCAATATCATTGAAAATCTATGGAATCCAAAGAATCCATTTAAGGCCATAAACTGTAACCCAAGTTTGAATAGAATTATTACACAAATCAAATAGATTTAAGTTGTGGTGCCACAAATCAATATATATATATCCTAGTTTGAAGAATAGGGATCCAAAATCCCACACCTTCTCCTTTAATTACTCTTAATGGAAAATGATATGAAAAAAAGTTTGACCTAATGAAATGAGTTTCCAATTTTCAATTCCCCAAATATAAAAAATTATAACTTCAAGATCACTTATTTTACATGGTTTCTTACTATGATAAGGACTAAAATGATTAATAACATAATTATTACTAATTTATAATCTTTCCAAAATTACATCAGGGTCTACTTTCACATGGGCTACACACACCTTATGAAAAAGGTCTCCTATTACGAAATTCTTGTAGAGAGAGAAAGAATCAGTAGATCTAACCCCAGAATCATCAATACCACAACGGTAAAATTAACATCATCCAATAAAATTTAGTCAAATTTTAGGGTCATTTTAGTTTCCTTATCACTTTATTTTTAACCTAAATTACCTAATTTTACCCTTTACTGTGGTAACAAAAATTATTAATGATACTATTAATATTGGAAAAAAATAAAAGGGAAGTATTTAATAAATTTGGACCTTATAATTCCAAATATGGAATCCATTTTTAAAAATTTGAAACAAATATGTGGATAAAATTTATTTAAAATTAATCTCATAGACAGGGTGAGAAAACAAGTTTGTAAAGTTAAAAAATTCAAAAGATTGAAATGTTTTTATATCCAAATAAAAAGTGAAATTGATTCCAATAACTTAAATTGTATTAAATAATATAAAATATATCTAATTATACATTAAAACCAATCAAAAAATAATTTTTCACTAAAGAATATTTAAATGAAAAAGTTGTTTTCAATTAAAATTCAAAAATTTTCACTATTTATCAAAACTTGAAACTTATCAAAAAAATACCAAAATTTTAAAAAAAAAGTACATTTTGATATCCATATTTCAAATCATAAGTTTATTTTGTTAAATATATTTATAAAAGTGTTAAAATTTATTATTAAAACAGGTTCTCTATTAAAAGGCGATAAAACTTCTTTTAGAATAATACGATTTCTAAGAATAAAACTGGATTTATTTTTTTATCATGTCTAGAAAAAATAGGATGAATTTTAAACATAAGATTAAATATTATATATAAATATTTAATTAATATTATCCAAATATTTTGATTTTTATATTGTACTAGTATAAAAAACACTCGTGCACATTTAAATTATTTTTCAGAAAAAGATTTATTTTTAATTTTAAAAGGGTTTTACGTGTGAAAACCATACTTTCATAATTAAGTTATTCATGTTCATACCCACCATTATAAAATCAAGTTTATAATTGTATTATTTAAATAATTACAATAATAAAATGATGTTTCATTAAAAACATAGTGTTGTGTGTAACACAAGCTAAGTCAGTGTTGTGTGTAATGTAAGATATCAAAGGAAAAAAAATTATTTTAAATAATATATTTCATAAAAGTATCATGGTGTTATATTTGAGGTGTTTGATAGTGTGTATGATGAACCATTTCTCATGAACAATATTTTCAGTGACCCTAGTAGGTTGATAGGGTACATTATATCTATGTTTTGAACCCCTTGAAAGATATTATTTTGTAGGTTTGGTTATTTAAGGTGTCAGTAACAATCTAATAGTGTTTTCATGCATTGATTAGAATGACATTATACTTAACTAACCCTCATTTATAGATATCTAGATGGGTCACTTTGTATGATACTGATAAATAAAAAATGATTCTTGTTAATTTTTTCATCAGGGGGTATTACCATATAAGGATTCCTAGTGAGTGTCAGTTTAGTATCTCTTATACATTAGTATCATGAACTCTATGAATTGATTCCTTATAAGGATTCTTGAAGTGGATCAAGACCCTAATAAGACAATTATAGATATTTTGGTCCCTGATAGAACAATTTTATATTTACCTCCCTTAGATACATTTTACTTTTGGGATAGGTGGTTAGACCTTTGACCTAGTGTTGAGACTTGGCCAATAAAACTAGGAGAGATCCCAACAAGACCTTATTTTTTACTCATACCCTTATAGTCCAATGTTCCATTTGTTCAAGTGAGAAATTCATGAGAGTTGGACCTAATTTATTGATTCCTTTTTAGGTAGTGAGATTTGTTATATTCTTGTTTGACACTAATGCATGGTTAGTGCTCTATGTTTTTTATATAAGAATGTTGATGCATTTGGATTTTGATGAAGAACTTAGGGTGCTTGGGTATTAAGACTGGATTCGATAGGTAGGACTGTTTGGGTGCCTGGCCCTATTGACTAATGTTTCTATTATTTTTAAGATAGTGAAAGCGTGGGAAGATGCTTGTGACTTGAATGGAGATAGTTGATGGACTTCATGGAATAAATTTTGGCACATATGTGGTTATTTATTTTGAATAGGAGTTATAAGGGAGCTTCCAAGTTAGTGAGATTGATGTTCCATGTAGCATGGTCAGTTTATCCTTATGGTGGATGAATATTCAGAGTATGAGTCTAGTGATAATGGTACACATCTATTAGGTGTTTTACCATTTAAAACATAGATCAGTTAGTGGCCATGTGAAATATAAGTAAGGATGTTTTCAATATTTATTCTATTCTCATTTTCGTGGGATTTATGGTTAAATGATGAATGTCCCTCTTTAGTAGAGGATACATCCAAAATAAATCAGGTTCAATGAGATGGTTGACCTATGGTAGAACCTATACATGGATTTTCATGAGATGTGGGGTTAGGATTTGGTTAAATCTAAGTGTATTCTATTGTACGTGATCATGGATCATGAGGTATATACACACCTTTCCTGAACAGATAGGTTCTTCCTCTAGTAATGGAATATAGTTGTCTTTTGAGCGTCAAAAACTGATCTAAGATGAGCTATGATCTATCTCTCATGATTTATTCTTTTGTAGCTTTCCCCTTGAGGATGTCTCCCTAGTGAGATATTCTTTTATGACCTAGTAGGCGGTGAGATTAGTTTTTTTCTAAGGATCCCCTATTGGATACCTCTACTTACATTTAAACCTATAAGATCCCATGTAGGATTAATCTACCTTATCACTCTTATTAAGGATACCATGTTGGATTCATTTTCTTAAGTGATGTCCTAGGTAATCCCTTATATGATCCCATTACCTATTTAATCTTTCTAAGGATCCCATGTAGGATGCATTTTCCTACATACTCTGTTATTAAGGGTCCCTTGTATGATGCATTTTACTATGTACCATTCTAAGGATTCCATGTAACATACCTCTATTTAATTATAATCAAGGATACCACGTCGGATTCCTCATTTAACCTTCATATATGAGGATCTTGAGTAGGATTACATTACTTATGTTTGGGCCTATAGGATCCCGAGTTGGATGAAACTCATGTGTTAGAACATGAGGAACCGAGTGGGTACCCCAATGTTTGACCGACCCTAAGATAGTATGTCAGGTTTGGGTAGATATAGTAAACGTTTTCACCTTAAACCCCATTCAAAATATTTAATTCATGAGGATAATATTGTAGTAGTGGTTTTAGGCATTCATTTACCCTCCCTCTTTATTTAATTATTCACATATTTACTATTGATGTTGTGATGTTTACCAGAGGTGATTCTTGGTTTCAATATGATTAGTCAGGCATGTTGCGAGTTTTATCTTTGGGATTCCCATATGTTCATCATGGGATCTATCTTATTTATATTATTGGGAAGCCCATATGTTCTTCCCGAGAATCTTCTTTTGAGACCTTTTATTTATATCTTTGGGATACCCATATGTACTTCTTGGGATCTGGTTATTGAGCCTTACTAATTTGGGATTTGTTAATGTACTATCTAGAATCTGGATTTTGTTCCATATTTTATTAGTATTTCCATACATACTTCCTTGGATCTATCTTATAAGATTAATTTTTTTAATGATATTGTTCTCATTTATCACTGGGATTCCTCTATGTTCAAGGATTCCAAGGTAGGTTTCTAAAAGTGTTTTGTAAACCCTCTTGTACTAGGATTCCCTAGGAATGGTTAGTCTACTAGAATTCCATAGGATGCCCTTGGTTTTCAAGTGGTTTCATTTCCCTCAATCAGTGAGATGTTGATGAACTCCAAGAGGATAGACTTAATATCCTTGTTTGAATCCTAGGATACTCCCAGGGATCGGTGGATGACCCATTATAGATACATTCTAGACTTATCTGGGATTAGGCTATTGATCCAATTAATGAATGGTTCTTTATTGATATACTATATCAAGAGAGTGTTCCTTACATATCACCTAAGGGTTATCCCCCTTAGAGATTATCTTAGTTACAATGTTTTGATTACCTATCGACCAGGACCTGGGAATCAGACATCAGATTGGATTAAACATAGATTGATTAGTATGAAATATAGCTCAATGAAACATTTACAGGATTTTCTTGCATTATACATCATCCATTAATATATTGATTGTAGGTGAGTATGGGTGAACCCAAGGAGAGTACATGTATCCCACTGTGGTGATGTAGCTTGATCATATACATTTATGGTGATGGGCGAAGAAGGTATTTTCGATTATGATTACAAATCCAAAAATCATCTTAATTATTCATAACTCGAGTGGTACAATATCTAGCTTAATTTCTTTTCCATAGGATGTCCAGACTATCAAGATTAGGTAATCAAGGATCAACTACTATTGGTTTATGTTATTTATTTCACCATACTGATGTATATAGATATTTATGTGTGTATATATATTTATGAAAATATATATATAAAAACACATATAAATATATATATTCGTGATGGAAGATTTCCCAGTTGACCAGGACCATAGACCTAGGGATTGATTGTGGCTTCACTTGATTTATTTGATTTTTCATTCCAGTTGTATCTCAGTTAGGTTGAGCATATTGCATGTGCATGCACTTATGAAATCATATGTATAATTTCATCATTGGGGTGGACTAATAAGACTATTTCTCTCCCCTATATGTGAACCTTAGTGTGTGTTCATACCTTATGTATACTTTTCAAGTTGATCATAGATGCATAATGGATAGGGCTTAGGGACAGGGTTTCATGATCAATTAGAGCCACTCATGTGGATTCTTTTGATTAGGTTGGAGAATCTTAGTAGTGTCATGGAAACCAATTATGTGGTCTAGCATGGAGTTAGTAGTAGTTCCTTGTAGTTTTATTTCAGTTTCCTTTATGCACTCCTGCATGTATAGTCATCCCATTTGGTGACCTTTTTTATATGTATGACTTGGATGTTTGGGATTTTATAGTATTTATTTTATTATGACAACACATTCTATTTTATTTTTTTTATTTATTCCCCATTATATTTGTTTACTGGGTGGATGATATCAATTCATTTCCACTATTTTTACTCTAATATGAGGTAATAATATCCCCACAGAAACACCTTAGGCCCTCGATGCTATTCAGCAGCCTCTGGCATATAGATAGGTGTTCTAGAGGCCTTGTAGGAAACCATATCGGAGCACCAGTTTAGTAGAATCTAGCTCAATACATTATAAAGGACCCTTGGGCACTTCTAAGCACTTTTTAGGATACAATGGAGGTTCTTAAAGAAATTATTTGGGAGACAAAGGAGGATACTGAGGATTCCTATGCCATATCACATCCTTGTTTTTGTGTGGCCCATCTCTTTTATTCCTTTTTTCTCATGAATTAAAATTACCATGTATTTTTTTAATGGTTCAGTTCAATTAATATTATTATTGTAATTATTTTATGAAATATATAAAAAAAATCTTTAGAAACACTATTATTTTTAGGTTTATTGATATATCATTTTTTCTTGAGAACGTTTAAGTATGTAAATTTTATTTCATAGCGATTCAAAACTAATCAACACTCAAAAAAATTAAAGGATTTCAATTATATCAATCTGGATGAGAAATAAGAAAAGTATTATTATTTTAATATTAAATAATTTAGTTTCATTGCAATATTTTTTAGTAATTCCTTTAATTAACTTAAATTTAATTTCACATGAAACTCTCTTATCTTAGTCAATCACACTGTATAATTTTTAATTTAGGTGTGCGGGAGGGATATATGGAAGAAAATTGAATTTTTCCTCAATTTGATTCATGATACATCACCATTTATAAATTATTTTCAAACTTTTGTAAAACATTTATTAATAATTATCATAAATAAAGGATACATAGGTGAAACGTTTTTAATATTACATGCCCATTCTAATTTTGAGTTGTTTTAAAAAACATTTATGCTTTAATTTTGATTTATTATTATAATTCTTAAAAATTTTAATTACCAAAACTAATCATTATTTTTCATGATATATATTTATTGACCAATGTCTTGATTTACATTCTCAATAGGTACTCTAAATCCATTTAACACATTCTTTCTTATACTATCTTTATAGATATATTATCCAAATATACATCATTACTATAAAATTTATTATTGATAATTTTTGAACCATAATAATTTTAAATAAAATTATTATTCTTTTGTCCTTTATTTAATTATTTTAAATTAATTTTTTCTTTATACTTACCTTATTTATGATCCTTTGAAAATATCTTAGCAGGTGTGAATTTATTTACATAAACCCTCATTATAATATTCTTTTTCATTCCTGCCCTATTTATTCTATAAAATTGATTAATGCTAATTGAGCTTTAAGAGGGAATTTAAATTATTTAATTGACATATTAATATTATTTTATGTATTAGATAAATATGTTAGAATTTTCTCTTAATTATTTAGATTATGGTTCATATGTTTTTTTGTGAATGTGATTTCATTGATCCTCTATTTATAAAAAAGTCAGTATTGGGATATATTGAATTGAAACATGGCTATCCACCTTCCCCCTTATTAATCTATTTATTAAAAATAGTCTTAGAAGGTTATTAATGGTGGATATTGAGGTATTATTTCTGTTTGACTTATAAAGGTGTGAGATTTTATTGTTTCAAAAATTCAATTGTAAAAAATAATTAGAAATGTTGACAAAAGATGGAATTTTTATCACTATTTTTAGTGTTTGAAGATGTAATCCTATAAGAAAGATGTTTATGGAAGGTATAATATTTTTATTTTGATGGAGTATAAAGATAATATATTTTATAGTGAGCTAATTGAATACCAGTAATTATTTTTTAACAATTTTACCTCCTTTATCATTCATTGATTGATATTTTTACATTTTACACTACTCACTATAAACCTCAAAGAATACCGTGATAAATTCTTTATAACATTTTTAGTTTGATTTATATATGGATTTTACACAAATTCCAAGTCTATAGATAGAGTGCATATGATTAATATTCATAATAGCTCTAATTAAATGATCTTAAAGTATGAGTTAATTTTTTATATGGTAGGTTTCATTATAATTGTAATGTGTAATGATAAAAGTTTATATGATATAAGTTTAAGAGGAAACGTGGCTAAAATTTGAATTAAAAATAGGGAATTATTGGGACACTATTAATTGGATTAATTTAAAACTTTTTAAAAGATTAAACTATTACATAATGTTTATGAGAACCATTTATTAAATGTTTCCTTTATTTATATTTGTATTATTTTGTATTTGATATTGATATTGGGTGGGGGTGGTTATAAAAAAATTGATAACCCAAAACCATGCATAATTTTTGGGCCCTGATTTTCATTTCTTTTTTATTAGATTATATATAATATTTTCTTAATGTTGTTTAGCTCAAATGAATTTGTTGGAGAAATGAGGGATATTTTGATAAATAATTTCAGGATAAAATTAAAAATATATTGCATCCACTGAAATCATGATATTATGGGATTTGAAGAGATACTAAAATTTTATTTGAAGGGGTAAGTATGGAAACCTAGATGTTCTATATAAGAATGATCTACATATAAATTACTTGTGAGATATTTAATGAGTTTTTGTACCCAAAAAATGAATGTAACATTATAGAATCATAGTGTATGAGTAACTTAAGGGAGATGAGAAGATAATGCACCATGAAACTGACCACCGTACAACAAAAATATGAACGATGGTTTTACTAGTAAATCATCAAACATATGCACTATAGAAAAAAATCCTTATGTTCCCTAACTTATAAAAATTTGATATTGAGAGATTCAAACCATGGTAAAAATATCATATTGTACTATGTTGTTTAAGGATTAAATGTTTTGAAGATCTGGAGATATGATTATCATGCCACAATCTATCCTTTTGAATCATGATCAATGCTAGTCTGGGATAAAAGATAGGGGATATATCTCTACTATAAACTATATAAAACATAAATAGTTTTGTCGTTTCATGATATAGTATAGTATTGTTAAGATGTTATGTTTTTATATTGTAGAAATATCATAGATACTTTTAATGATTTATACTCTTATAGAGAAAACTGTGGAGGAAAGACTAATATTATAGATTTTTGGAATAAAATTATTAGATACTAGTTGAGTTTTTATACTTTTAATAGATTATTGATTTTATTTTGTTTAATATTTTAATGTCTACCCCATCACTTAATATTAACTCTTCATTTATAATGTATTTTGATTCTATCATCAGTGAGTAGTCGCATATGGGGTTGGGGATTACTTTTAGGGGTATTCTAATGCATGGTAATTGATGGATTTTTTTAGGAATTAATTTATTGATTTAGTATCATGTAGATCATTTTTCATATAACATCCATTATTCATTATTCAAGTGAGGAGATGAATAATATTGGATCATTATCATCATAGGGAATGATGTGGTTATTATAATGGTCTTTAATTTTTTTAACATTTGAGATAAGATCATAGTGAAAATTTGTTTAATTAGTTTTCTTTGTATATATGGAATTAAAATAATTTATTTATAGTGAATTGACATTAAAAAAAATTAAAATTGTCTACCTTTAGGTAATATCAAAACTATCCAATATTTTTAATCTCTAATTTTTAGTATAATTCATTCCCCTAAATTTTTATACTCTTTCTATTTGTGATTAAATGTTATAATTATTGATGTGCCCTCTATTTTATTTTTTTTAAAACATGTCATCCATTATTTCAATTTTTTACATAATAATTTTAAAATAAATAATTGAGAGAAACCCACTAGTCTAGGATTTTTTTACTCATTCCCAATAGATTGACCTTATACTCTCCATTACTATAGAACAATTTTGAAATTTTAGTAGCAGAAAGAACATTAATATAAAGTTATTAACATTTAATAACTTATATTAGGTAGTTTCAATGCCAAAGATCATATCCCTCATCCTATTTAATTTTTACTTCTTCTTTAATATTCATTGATTCATTCCTTGCCTTCTTGAAAAATTTTCCTTCAATAAACATTCCATTCCTTATTGTAAAGTACATGACTCCATATATTTGATTTAATTTGATTATTTATGGAAGCCTATTTTAATATTATTAATTCATTTTATTTTATAACTATTTAAATTAAACTTCAATTTTGTTGATTCTTTCTCGAGTTGTATGGTCCAATTATTAAATTCATGAAATAATTTTAAAAAAAAATAATTTAGTAATTTAATGGTGGGATTGGGTACACTATCAAAAACCTTCTAATCTCTCTTCATTTTCGGATTCATCATCCTAAATCTTTTACATCTACTAAAAAATGTTCTCTTCCCCTATATATGGTTCAGATGAACCTATGTATTTTTTATTGTAATTTCCCTATTCATACATTACTTTATCTATATGTTATTGTTGTGATCATTTAATATGGACTTATAACATATGTTGTGCCCAAGTGAAGTAATTGCATTTGTTGTCAATAACTTGTCATGGTGTGCCATCTGATGAAGTACATCTTGAAGATTGATGATTTCAGAAGCATGACATCTGACGATTGTTGAACTGATATTTAAGTTCCAAGAACTTGTATCAACTGGATACAATGTCACAACAAGCTTTAGAAGACCATGCATTGTAATGAAAATGCATGAGGTGATGAAAGCTGATCCATCCACAACTACTAAGTGGATGATGAGGATTAAAGAAATCCATGCACTAACACTTAGTGCATGTGAATGAGAAGTGATCCAACTTGATCTCTAATTGGATCAATGAAGAATGTTGAAGAACATGTGTGATTTATGAGATTCAGTTGAAGAAGTCCCTCCTAAGTATTGAACACATATGGAAGAGGAGATGAAGAAGATTAAGAAGAAACCTTTTGAATTCCATATCCTAAGTGAAGATTATATGTTGAGGAGGATTAAGGAATTCTTAAGAAGTAGAGAAGGGAAGAAATGAAGAATAAGAATGGTGAAGAGGGCAAAGTGGCTTGGGTTGGCATTTATATATTGGGAATACTTTGTTTTTAACAAAGTCATTATTCCTTGCCTTAACCAAAAAAAACTGGCCAGCCAAGGCACCTTGGGGGGTTCAACCCCAAGGCATGGGCACTAGGGCACCACGCCCGGGGGAACCCCGTGGGGCGAGCCAGGGCGGCAGGGCGCACCCAAGGACACCGCAAGGGCGCCAGGGGCACGCCCGGAGGAGCGCAAGGAGCATAGTGGGCGCTTGAAGCGCGCCCGCGAGGACCAGAGTGGGCGCAGAGCGCGCCCGCAGAGAGAACCCGGTGCGGGGCGGCACCGGGAGGGGAGAGGATTCAACTGGCGTATGGTGGGCAGCGGCAGGGTTATAAACCGCGGAAATTCCGCGAGAGAATTCGATGTGGGACGCGCAAAAAATCCCGGGAGCAAATCTCCGCCGTCCGTCTCATCGCGCGCTTGATCTGCGCCGCACATCTGATCCGCGGCGTCGCGATCTAATCCACGCCGTTGAAGATCTGATCCGACGGCCCCGGCTTCGTCCTCAACCTCGAGCTCGGCCGAGGCATCTCCCGCGACGCCGCTGAACCAGAGGCCTCCCGAGCACTCGTTTTCGAGCATCCGGCCACCATTTTCGAAACCGAGACGTCCATTGGAATCGTCTGGACCTACTGAACACATTCATGCCAAAAAATGACCATGCATGCGATGAGAAGAAGAATTGGAGATTCGGCCGAGGCAAACAACGTTGCCGAGGCCATGAGGATTATGCTTTGCATGTGTTTGGATTAAACAGAGGCTTGCATGCGTTTTAAAATGCATGCACGTGGATAAAGGAGAAGGAGAAGAAGTCCGCGTTTTGCAGAGAGAAAGAACGAGATTCTCGGCCCGCGTTTGAAGTTTTCAAAGAACCGGAAATCTCGGTGGATCGATTTTTATATCCCGCGGATGTTTTGAGGATTCCTCTGCCTATATAAAGAGAGCCCGAGACCTCTGGATTCGCTGCTGATCCTTTGGATATTTGCTGTCCCGTGAGCGCATCTCTCTGCCTCGCGAAGTTTTGAAGCCTCCGCGCAAATACCTCTTGCGCGGCTGAAGTTCTCGGGATCACCCGAGGTCCCGAAGGAGTCCCTTGCGCGCAACTCATCTGCGTGACAAGAAGAAGATTTGCGCGCCCGCGGTTGAGGTGCTTTGCACCAAGGCTTACGCGGCTGCCCCTTGCAAAGACCTTGCGCGCCACTTTGTATTTCATTGGACTTGCGCGGCTTGCACCTAGCGCGCCTCTTTTGTGGGCAGTGGGTGTGCACCAAAGAAGACCCGAGGCCATACCATATTTTGTGTGTGTGAGATGTGAAGAAAAGGCCAAGGCTTAGCCCTTGTGTGTGCACAAGTGAAGAAGACCAACCTTGAGAAGAAGAGTACACACTTAAGGTGTGATTGCAAAAGAACTAATCATTCTATGTGATTGGGTTTTTGGTGAGCAAGACCAACGAGACCTTTTGAAGACTGTTGAAGCTACTTGAAGTTTTGAACAACACCTTTGAAGAAGTGAAGTGGAGCCATGATGAAGATGATGCTGTGGAGTTGGGGGGTTTAACCAACTTGTAATTGGGGGGGGGTAACCAATTACTGTGTAATCATCTTTTGGCATAGTGAAGAATCCGTGTTGGGGGGTGTAACCAACACGGCAAGGAGTAGGTCTTTGTACCGAACCTTGTAAATCTCTGTGTTCTGTGCTCTCATTATTACAGCACCACTAAAAGAGTAGATCTAGGCTTTAACCAGCTGCAGAGGTTGAATTGATAATCCAAAGGGAACAATTCATAAAAAGAAAAAGTTATCACTGATTCACCCCTCCCCTCTCAGTGATCACAACCGATCCAGGCATTTCAAGTGGTATCAGAGGGAGGTTCCCTCTGTAAGGATCTACTTCTGAGAAGATGGACAATCTGAATTCTGTTAATAGTAGGGGTGTTTCTACATTCGATGGAAAGAATTACCACAGCTGGAAGAATCGGATGTTACCCTACCTTCTATCTCTCGGCCTTGAAGTTAGAAATGCAGCCTTATTTGGATTCCCTCCTCTTGCTAATGAAGCTGCTATGACACTCGATGAGAAAAGAAATATGGAAGTTGATGGTAAAGCTCAAAATGCCATTCTTATGTCACTCTCAGAAAAGGTATACACAAAAGTCATGGGACTCAAGAATGCTAAAGAAATTTGGGACAAATTGGAAAGTAGTTATGAAGGCAACATGAAAGTCAAGGAAGCCAAATTACAGATTTGGAGAAGCAAGTTTGAAGATGTCAAGATGGGAGAAGAAGAAAATATTGATGATTATTTCACAAGAGTCAATGAAATTGTCAGTAACATTCGGGGCTTTGGAGAAAAGTTGGAGGACTCCACTATTGTTAAAAAACTAATGAGAAATTTTCCTGACAGGTTTGACCCCAAAGTCTCAGCATTAGAAGACAGAGATGATCTCTCTCTTGATGAACTACACAACATTCTCATTGCATATGAAATGAGGAAGATCCCAGTATTCAAGAAGAAGATCAAGGATGAGATGGCTTTTGAGGCCATGAGACAACTCAAGATAAAAGATGACGAAGTCCTAGAATCAAGTGATACTGACAATGAAGAAAAGGATGAAGATCTCAACACGATTATTTCTCTTTTTTCTAAAAGGTTTGGAAAAACTAAATTCAGGGGAAAAGGGAAATCACCATCAAGATGTTTCAATTGCAATAACATCGGACACTTTGCTGTAAACTGCCCCAACAAGAGATATAGTGCTCCAGAAGTTGAAGATGAGAAGTCACAAAAGAAGAAATGGAGTAGATACCCAAGAGAAGGAAACAAATCAGGTGTAAGAAAGAAAAGGTTCGTTCCAGGTGAAAGAAGAAGCTATGTAAGCAAAGAGGAAGAATCAGACTCTACTTCAGCCAGTCAATCAGAAGAAGAAACGAATTTTATGGCTCATGTGGAAAAAGGGTTTGATACCTGCAGCAGTGAAGATGATGGAAGTGAACGAACAGAGCTTGAATACATATTGAAAGATGAATTAGAGGCTTGCCTTGAGCAAAACATTAAACTCAAGAAAGAAAAGAAATTGTTACAAAAGGAAACTAAAAGAATGACTGAGGAGTTGGAAGAATGTATGAAGAAAGAGACAATGTACATTGAAGAAATCAAGAGACATAAACTGAAGGTAGCTGAGCTGGACAAGATAGCAAAAGATCTTGAGGAGAAACTTCACCTCAAAGAAGAAGAGCAATCACTGACATATTCCAAGTGGATTGAAGCACAGAATAGCTTGACAAAGATGAGAGAAGACTTCAACAAGGCTGTTGAGGTCAAGGCAGAATCATCTTATGCTGGTGCTCAGAGGCAGGTCAATTTACCACCAAGTAAATCTCTAAATACATCTGTTATTTCTAACAATGCAGGTTCAAAGATAAAATTGAGACAAACATGGCATGAACCAACTTGTGTAAAATCATCTTCAATGGAAGAAAGGAAATCCTCAGGAAGGACTACTCAAATCTTGGACAGAAAACTACAACATGACTCTTATCAACAAAGAAGGTCAAGGTTCAGAGGCTACTGCTGGTGTTGTGGTGTGTTTGGACATAAGGCCTATGCATGCTGGTATAACATGTCTCGTCCAAACATGAGGCATGAGTCAAGGGGGAGACATCCTGAAACCCAGAGTGTTTTGCAGAAAGTATCAAAACCACCAACTCAGAACACATTTGACTGCCTGAGTGAAGCTTGTGGAAGATGTGACCAACAAGGTCATAGAGCTGATAAATGTATGACAACTCTTCCTAAACAAAAAGTCAAAGACATGAAAGGGAAAGGCATTCAAGAAACCAATGATGAAATCACATGCTTTGCTGAAGTGGCTCTAAAAGCCAGCAGTAAAACCAAGTCATGGATTCTTGATAGTGGATGCTCATCCCACATGACTGGTGATACAAAAATTCTAAGCAACATTGAAAGTCATGAGGGAGGAACCGTGGTGTTTGGAAATGATCGTTCTCTGAAAATCAAGGGAGTTGGAAAGGCTATGATTGCAACAACAAATCTAAAGTCCAATGATGTGTTGTTTGTTGAAGGATTAAAGCACAACCTACTGAGTGTAAGTCAATTATGTGATGATGGACATGAGGTGTTGTTCCAGAAGGACTCATGCATCATCAAGAGCTCAAAGGATGGAAAAATCATCACCCAAGGAAGAAGAACCACTGGCAATCTATTTCAAATTGGTGATCCCATCAATTCTTGTTTTCTTAGCTCTAAAGATGAAAACAACCTCTGGCATAGAAGACTTGGCCATCTTGGTCAAAGGAGTATGAGTAAACTTCTGAAGTACAATGTTGTACGAGATCTACCCAAATTAAAGAGAGAAAGAGATGAAGTCTGCGACACTTGTCAAAAGGGAAAACTGACCCATAGGTCACACAAAGGAGTTGATATCATGTCTACTAGGCCTCTTGAACTCATCCATACAAACATATGTGGACCGATGAGACAGAAGTCCACAAGAGGAGATTTCTATTTTATAACCTTCATTGATGATTACACTCGGATGACCAATGTTATGTTCATGAAACACAAGTCAGAGGCAATCACGATGTTCAAGACTTTCAGAAGGCAGGCTGAGAAGGAACTAGAGCTCTGCATCAAGAAAGTAAGATCAGACAACGGAAAAGAATATACTGGTGATGTCTTTGAAAGCTATCTGGTCAAGCATGGAATCAAACATCAATATAGTACACCATATACTCCACAACAGAATGGAGTGGCTGAACGAAAGAATCGAAGCATAGTTGAAATGGGGAGGACTATGTTAGCTGAGCATGATATCTCTAAGTTTTTCTGGAGAGAAGCAGTATGCACTGCTATACACATACAGAACAGATGTCTCCTGAGACCAGAAACACAAACGACAGCCTATGAAATGTGGTTTAACAGAAAACCAACTGTTAAATATTTCAAAGTCTTTGGCAGTCCCTGCATCATCAAGATTAAAAACATCAATCTGGGAAAGTTTGAAGAAAAAGATGAAGAAGGAATCTTTATGGGTTACCTACCTAATGGAAAAGGCTACAGATGCTGGAATAAGAGGTTGAATAAAATGATTGACTGCAGTGATGTCATAATAATTGAAAACAACACCAAACCATACACTGTGGATGATGATGACTCAAAGAATGACACAGCCTTGGAACAGAAGAATGCAGAATTACCTGAGCCAACACCAACTGCTGGTGAGATCAACTCTGAATATACCAGTGATGAAGATGAAGGTAATGAAAATGGAAGAAGAAGATACAACAAATTGAAGAAGCATGTTGATACAGAAAATGTCCTTGGAGACCTACAGTCCTCAGTAAGAACTAGAAGAAGATTGAGATTGGAAGATCAGACTGCACTGGTTTCTCAAGTTGAACCTCACACAGTGGCTGAAGCAGTTGTACATGAGGAATGGATACAAGCTATGCATGAGGAACTCAATCAAATTGAAAAGAATTCCACCTGGGATCTTGTGCCAAGGCCCAAAAATAAAAATGTTATTGGGACAAAGTGGGTGTTTAGAAACAAACTCAATGAAAAGGGAGAAGTTTCCAGAAACAAGGCCAGACTTGTATGCAAAGGATATTCACAAATGGAAGGAATCGACTTTGAGGAAACCTTTTCACCAGTTGCAAGACTAGAAACTATCAGAATGTTCTTAGCAGTTGCAGCACACAAGCAGTACAAGGTCTATCAGATGGATGTGAAATCTGCATTTCTAAATGGAGATCTTGAAGAAGAGGTGTATATTGAACAACCAGAGGGATTTTTTCTAGACAAAGATGGCAGTATGGTGTGCAGATTGAGAAAAGCCTTGTATGGATTGAAGTAGGCCCCTAGAGCCTGGTACTCAAAATTGGATGGTTGTCTTAAAGACATGAAATTTGTCAAAGGAACAGTTGACAGTAACCTCTATGTCAGAGAAATGGCCAATGGTACCCTCATAGTCATTATCTATGTGGATGATATCATTTTTGCTGGTAACAAGGAAGGACTATGTGAAGAATTTGCTGAGCAGATGAAAAGAACTTTTGAAATGTCGATGCTTGGTCAAATGACATATTTTCTAGGATTTCAGGTGGAACAAAGACAAAACTCCATATTTCTTTCACAAGAAAAGTACGCAAGGGACTTAGTGAAAAGGTTTGGAATGGAAAGTTCAAAGGAAGTCTCCACACCCATTTCTGTCGGAACCAAGCTATGTAAGGATGAAGAAGGCAACAATGTTGATCAGAAAGAGTTCAGAAGAATTATTGGCAGTCTACTTTATCTCACGGCTTCAAGGCCAGATATAGCATATGCAGTGACTTTGTGTGCCAGATTCCAAAGTGACCCAAAAGAATCTCATTTAACTGCAGCCAAAAGAATCCTGAGATATGTTAAAGGAACCCTCAACTATGGACTCTTATACAAACACAGTGCAAACATACAGTTGTTGGGATTCACAGATGCTGATTGGGCTGGTGATTGCACTGATAGAAGATCCACATCTGGTGGAACCTTCTTTCTGGGAGAAGGATGTGTTAGCTGGTACAGCAAGAAACAAAATTCTGTAACATTGAGCACAGCTGAAGCAGAGTATGTGGCCGCTACACATGCATGTACTCAAATGATTTGGATGCAGGTGCAGCTAGCAGATTTGAGGATTAAAGCTGAAAAACCATTGAGGATCTTATGTGATAATCAAAGTGCAATTGGGTTGTCTAAGAATCCTATCCAACACTCCAGATCCAAGCACATTGATATAAAATATCATTTCATCAAAGAAAGGGTCGCCAATGGAGACATCAAGCTAGACTACATTCCTACTCAAGATCAGGTGGCAGACATTTTCACCAAAGCTATGCCTACAGAAAGATTTGTTGAATTGAGGCTGAAACTTCATGTTCAGCCTTCTACTCTCACTTGAGGAAGAAGAAGGTCCCTCCTTATTCCCTAAATTTTTTATATTCTTGTACTTACATGCAGGGAATTGAAGGAGATGAGTGCATCCCCTGAGGGGGAGCATTGGTAGTTGAAGATGTGCAGGTTCCAGAAGCTCTATACTATGAGTATGGCTTTCATTCATCCCTTTGCATTTGTTGGCCAATAAGGGGGAGAAATCATCAGGCACAAGGCACATGACATTCTATCAGTGTGCTTCGGAGTATTGACAACCAAATACAAAGGGGGAGATTGTTGTGCCCAAGTGAAGTAATTGCATTTGTTGTCAATAACTTGTCATGGTGTGCCATCTGATGAAGTACATCTTGAAGATTGATGATTTCAGAAGCATGACATCTGACGATTGTTGAACTGATCTTTAAGTTCCAAGAACTTGTATCAACTGGATACAATGTCACAACAAGCTTTAGAAGACCATGCATTGTAATGACAATGCATGAGGTGATGAAAGCTGATCCATCCACAACTACTAAGTGGATGATGAGGATTAAAGAAATCCATGCACTAACACTTAGTGCATGTGAATGAGAAGTGATCCAACTTGATCTCTAATTGGATCAATGAAGAATGTTGAAGAACATGTGTGATTTATGAGATTCAGTTGAAGAAGTCCCTCCTAAGTATTGAACACATATGGAAGAGGAGATGAAGAAGATTAAGAAGAATCCTTTTGAATTCCATATCCTAAGTGAAGATTATATGTTGAGGAGGATTAAGGAATTCTTAAGAAGTAGAGAAGGGAAGAAATGAAGAATAAGAATGGTGAAGAGGGCAAAGTGGCTTGGGTTGGCATTTATATATTGGGAATACTTTGTTTTTAACAAAGTCATTATTCCTTGCCTTAACCAAAAAAAACTGGCCAGCCAAGGCACCTTGGGGGGTTCAACCCCAAGGCATGGGCACTAGGGCACCACGCCCGGGGGAACCCCGTGGGGCGAGCCAGGGCGGCAGGGCGCACCCAAGGACACCGCAAGGGCGCCAGGGGCACGCCCGGAGGAGCGCAAGGAGCATAGTGGGCGCTTGAAGCGCGCCCGCGAGGACCAGAGTGGGCGCAGAGCGCGCCCGCAGAGAGAACCCGGTGCGGGGCGGCACCGGGAGGGGAGAGGATTCAACTGGCGTATGGTGGGCAGCGGCAGGGTTATAAACCGCGGAAATTCCGCGAGAGAATTCGATGTGGGACGCGCAAAAAATCCCGGGAGCAAATCTCCGCCGTCCGTCTCATCGCGCGCTTGATCTGCGCCGCACATCTGATCCGCGGCGTCGCGATCTAATCCACGCCGTTGAAGATCTGATCCGACGGCCCCGGCTTCGTCCTCAACCTCGAGCTCGGCCGAGGCATCTCCCGCGACGCCGCTGAACCAGAGGCCTCCCGAGCACTCGTTTTCGAGCATCCGGCCACCATTTTCGAAACCGAGACGTCCATTGGAATCGTCTGGACCTACTGAACACATTCATGCCAAAAAATGACCATGCATGCGATGAGAAGAAGAATTGGAGATTCGGCCGAGGCAAACAACGTTGCCGAGGCCATGAGGATTATGCTTTGCATGTGTTTGGATTAAACAGAGGCTTGCATGCGTTTTAAAATGCATGCACGTGGATAAAGGAGAAGGAGAAGAAGTCCGCGTTTTGCAGAGAGAAAGAACGAGATTCTCGGCCCGCGTTTGAAGTTTTCAAAGAACCGGAAATCTCGGTGGATCGATTTTTATATCCCGCGGATGTTTTGAGGATTCCTCTGCCTATATAAAGAGAGGCCGAGACCTCTGGATTCGCTGCTGATCCTTTGGATATTTGCTGTCCCGTGAGCGCATCTCTCTGCCTCGCGAAGTTTTGAAGCCTCCGCGCAAATACCTCTTGCGCGGCTGAAGTTCTCGGGATCACCCGAGGTCCCGAAGGAGTCCCTTGCGCGCAACTCATCTGCGTGACAAGAAGAAGATTTGCGCGCCCGCGGTTGAGGTGCTTTGCACCAAGGCTTACGCGGCTGCCCCTTGCAAAGACCTTGCGCGCCACTTTGTATTTCATTGGACTTGCGCGGCTTGCACCTAGCGCGCCTCTTTTGTGGGCAGTGGGTGTGCACCAAAGAAGACCCGAGGCCATACCATATTTTGTGTGTGTGAGATGTGAAGAAAAGGCCAAGGCTTAGCCCTTGTGTGTGCACAAGTGAAGAAGACCAACCTTGAGAAGAAGAGTACACACTTAAGGTGTGATTGCAAAAGAACTAATCATTCTAAGTGATTGGGTTTTTGGTGAGCAAGACCAACGAGACCTTTTGAAGACTATTGAAGCTACTTGAAGTTTTGAACAACACCTTTGAAGAAGTGAAGTGGAGCCATGATGAAGATGATGCTGTGGAGTTGGGGGGTTTAACCAACTTGTAATTGGGGGGGGGGTAACCAATTACTGTGTAATCATCTTTTGGCATAGTGCAGAATCCGTGTTGGGGGGTGTAACCAACACGGCAAGGAGTAGGTCTTTGTACCGAACCTTGTAAATCTCTGTGTTCTGTGCTCTCATTATTACAGCACCACTAAAAGAGTAGATCTAGGCTTTAACCAGCTGCAGAGGTTGAATTGATAATCCAAAGGGAACAATTCATAAAAAGAAAAAGTTATCACTGATTCACCCCTCCCCTCTCAGTGATCACAACCGATCCAGGCATTTCAACATATGACTTGTAATTATATGAAAATCGGTCTATTATTATAAGTTATTTCCCATAAGGTTTCACATGTTATATGGTTTTTCAAATTTTAGGGAATGGATGACTGTTTACAAATTAAGCTTCATAAAATTAATTGAAAAAGGTTTTATATACCATAATAAAAAAAATACATGTTTATATGGGTTTTTATCAAACAATCCTATAATTATTTCTATAATTAATAAATTGGTGAATTCATATCTACTAAAATAATCACTTCATTAACTATAATATTTATTCCTATAATTACCTTACATTGGGTCATCCTTTGGATACAAAAATTTTCATCCCTTGGAATATTTTTAATTAATGATCATTGAACACTCATTCTTTAATCTAATATATCCAACCAATTTTGTTTTCTAGAAAAAAACAACAATTTTTGGGAAATGATGAAATCTATAACATATAAGAACTAATAGAAATATCAGTTTAACATCAAGTAAAACTCATGACACACTAAATGGATAAATCATATGTAAATTTAATTCTTTCAAAATTAATATCAATATCCATAATTCACTTACTAGTGAAATATTAAGTTAGATAAATTTAATGTTGAATGTATGATTAAGTATATAAATACTTCTATGTAATCAAATTTATCATCATGTATTCAGAACCATATTCAGATAACCATGTTTGCATAATAATAAAATAAGATCAAAATATCTAAGTTAATCATGATTATAATTTGAAACAAATATTGAAATTTAAATTTAAACTCTGAATTGATCAATACAAGAAAAAAATCAATGACTTTGATGGCTAGATAAGGAATTATAAAGACAATATTTGGTTTATCACAACATCCCCTTCGAGTGGTTTATCCAAATTACTAATAAGTCAATTAATAATCTTAATTTAAGATTATATTGATCGTATAAAATCATATATGATAGAATCTGTGTTAAATGTATTAGGAAAATAGGACAATAGTTATAAGAAAATCCATGTTAATTATAACGATCAGATGAAAAAATGATCTAAATAGTGGTCATATCATCTACAAAGGCTATATTCTTAAATAATTGGATTCTATAATATATTCAAATTCTTGAGGATATTTAATTTATATTAATGTACATTCATGACTATAGAGACACCCGAATATAGAGAAAAGTGATAAACTTATATCTATAAGATCACATGCATCATGGCACCACAAATGGTCCTTCTTATTAATCTTTTTCGAAGTGAATGATTTTTATTCTCCAATTTCATGTCCTTATTTTAAAATATAGTATAAATATCCCTATTATTAATATTTTAATGTCAATTATGAGTATTGATATACAATAACATGTTTAATAAATTTAATTTACTCATGATATTTGTAGATTTAATGGGATTACCCTCAACATAGATATACCAGAGAATGTTACAACTTTTGATGATGAATATCCTCGGGATTTGTTTTTTTAATATTATGGTGATCATACTATATCCTTCATAACTTATTAATACTCAAATATGGAAGAATATTAAGATAACATGATCATAATGAACAGTATCCCATCAGTGAATTAATCGAAGGAAGATGTGAATGTAAAGTTTGTACATCAATATTTTTTATCCACAAAACCTAATGATGAGTCAAGGAATATGAATGATAAAAGATATAATATATTAATTAAACTTCTATTATTAGTAGAAAGTAAATATTATATATATTAATATGATAAAAAAATACTTGAATGTATTCTTTTTAATGATTCAAATTCAGAAAATTAAATTTAATACTCCACTAAGTATATATGTTATGAATATTATGATATAGAGGAAGTTGAAAGTGGGAACCTAAAGTTATCTTCAAAAGTTTCATCCATTTAATAACAATATGATTCATAATTCTCCACTATTTTCATAAAAATAAATAAAAAAATAAATCTATATAATTATAATTATAATTTATATCATTAAATATTAAAGGAATGAAATATCATGGCTCAAAAGAACACGAAATTGTGACATGATAAAATAAAATTACTATTAGATCAATTCATTATTATATCTACTCATAAACCATAAATTTATTAAATAGAAAAATTCATTAAAAATACATCCTATAAGAAAAAGATCTTTTGTGGTAAAACTAAAATCAACTAGACTGATGCTAGAAATTATAGATTAATGAATATTTTAGGCTATATATATTGAGGAATTTAAAAACATTAAGAAAAATAATGAGATAAAAAAACTATCAAAAGTTTAGATATTTATTTTTATATTTCAAACAAAATTAAATGAAATTTATATAAATTCCTTTTTTGGGTAATTTGATTCTATAAAAAGATTAAAAAAATTATAAAATTTCCAAAATTATGGACACACTACTTTGATCTTCTCACGAAAAATAAATGTTATCCTTTTTATATCATGATACTTTGTAATGACCCAAAAAATATATCAATGGAAAATACATTCTTTTAATTATTTCATATAGTATAAATCACATAAAATCACTTAAATAACACAATACAATTATTATGAAAGAATAATGAATGGTATTTCTAGAAGTAAAGGAACTTATACCAATAGAATAGTAACTTGACCTTTGGAATAGTAATACGAACCTTATGAATATAAAATCATCCAATAAAATTCTAACATAAACCATGAAATTATAAATAAAATTTAATTATATTTTAAATGGTAATATGGTATAATTATATCATAGTGTAAGTTAATAAACATATTATAAATTATTAATTAAGTGCTGGTATTTCTATGAGTAAAAAATATTAAATTATAATTTTTTAATTAATATACTAATTTAAAAGAAAATTTATTTTCCTAAAATATATTTATAAATTAATGTCTTGTTTTATTATGATTATAATATAATTTTATGAGACCTTAATTAATTTTTTAAAGTGTTATAAAATCAGTATAACTTTAAAATCATTATTTTTCAAGTAAATGATGAATTTAATTAAAAATTAAATTTATCATACATAGATAATTATTTTAAGAAAATGGAGTTCATTTTTTAATTCTACACATTGAAAAATGGTAAGGGTGAATTTTTAGGATATTTATGAAATACTTGAATTTTTTGAATAGTAAAATACAGTAATTTACGGTATAAATACATTACAAGTAAAAGTCATTATTCTTGGAGTCATTGATGATGTAAGAACCATAATATTAAAATACCCTTAATTATTTTAATATATTTATTAATAGTTTTCAAAATATTCACAGTCTTGAGAAAAATAGTAAACTAATGATTAAAATATTGAGAAAAAACCCCTCTCATCCCTTATAAATATCACCCATCACAACCTCTTCTCCTCACACCTTCCAAGATTAAATCCATTTCCAAATTTTTATAAATAATCCTATAAATCCTCTCCCCCACATCCAAGAAATCTTGGTCTCATAAAAATACCAACCATTTTCCCTGAGTAGGTTCTGAAGGAAAAGGATTCAAGAGGTAAAATGTTCTTTCTTTGCTTTAAATTTATTTTCAAGTTCATTTATTTTCTTATTCTATCCTCACCTTCCCACATCCAAATATAATGATAACTATGTTACCTTTCATATACTTTTATTTTATTATTCTAATGTAATAATCCATAATCAAACACCATCTCCTATCCTTTTTATTCTTAAAATTAAAGCATCATTTGTGAGGTGTTGATTTATCACCTTTAAGGATGACATGTTTTCATTTTACCTTATTGCCTTTAATTATTTTCATAAAAGAATTAATGGTTAAAACAATTTTTAAATTGTATTTTATAACCCTTATTATGTTATGGAGGTAACATATTTACATAATACTAAATGATAAAACAAAATGAGTTTGTTGTGATCAAAAAACTTTCGTAATAACCTATATAATTATCACTAATGTATTATCTAATGATTCGTCCTCAAACCATATAAAAAATTATATATATAACCATTTAAAATTATGGATTGTCATTAATAACCCATAATTTTAATTCTACATAATTATTCCAATTTTACATGAATTTCCATAATTATGTACAAGCGAACCGGTCATTAAAACCAAGAAAATGTACACTCTTGAACGGTTAAATTGAACTCTATAAATCATCAAAAAGACCATAAATTATATTAATAAAACTATAATTAATAAAATTAATTTATATAAGGTTTTATATTTTTAAATTTATGAATTTTGTTTTATTATCCAAGATATTAATGTGAATAAATCATTCAAACATAAGGTCAGGGGAATTCTAGAACCCAACTCTATTCCTTTGTGTTTTCCCTATTTCCCTCAATTTTTAGTATGGATGTTAAATTAATATTCCTTAATTATTATTTCTTTGTCCTAAAATTTTATTTTCTAGATAAACATATTTATAAACTTGTTTTGGGAAAAATGCATGGATTTTTTCAAAAGAACTCTTTTTAAAAAAAATACATCTTTTACTTCTCTTGAGATTGTTTCTTCTTCACTCAAGATTGTTGATTCTTATAAAAAGTATAATATTCCCTCCTTCATTTCGTAACCACAAAGTGCATTAATTAATTTATTATTTATAAAAAAAATCTATCCATGGGTTATTTTATGTCCAAGATTGATATATGATCTATATGGAATGCATGATAATGTAAATATTATGATGTGACAGGTGCGACTAGAAATATATAGTGCATGTAAATTTTATGGTGTGATGGGTGCCCCTATAATTATATAAAACTATAATTTGTTGGTTAATGTCATGAATATCATGAGATAAAGTGAAATATGTGTGAACATGATGCTATCTTTTTTCATAACTATGTGTGGTATTTGACCACTAAGACGTGATGTTTCATTTTTATACATTGCTGCATTCTATGACTTTATCTATTATTCCTTCTCATGTTTATCATGATGATACCATTATTATACTATTATGATAATCATTATGCTCACCCATACTCTATTGATTCATGTTCTAATATATACTTTTACTTTTCTTTTAGATCACCCCCTTTTTGATTTATATCTTCAAGTGAATACTTATACTAAAGAGAACATGAGGTATAATAAGAATCTATGTAATAAGGAATTAAATAAATGTATATGTTTTATTATATAAAGGTTATGTATAGTCTTAATTTTCCCAATACACTAATCCTTTGGATCCTGGTTGTATAACACTTTTATGTTGTTTATATTTAAAATGATGTAATAGTAATGTAAGAAAAAATCAAGGAACCTATAGTTGGTTTTAGAGCACAGTTTAGTTAATTTTGGAATTAGTATTAGAGAAACATAGTGAAAACCCTTAGTATGAGACAAATTAAGCACCCAAGAATCTTTTTTTAGAAAAATGTTAAACATATGGATCCTATAATAGATTCCTTTATACTTTATTATAAAAATGAATAAATTGTTTATTCTTGACTTGTTGACTTGTGTTTCATTCTAACCGTTTCTATCTTATAAAATGGTGGTAACCAGTATAAACTAGACCAATAACCCATGTATGTGACAGTGCAGAGATTTCTTAAATGACATCCCCAATGAATTGGGAGGTGGAGTTCAGAATTTCAAAGTGATTCTTACCCAGATATCTCATGTTATGAACAATAACTTGAATGATGTAGAACATCCCCTTTCACCTAAGAGGGAGAAACTTTCTATTGAGTCTTTTATGTGACAATGACCATCGATGTTTAGTGTATTTTCTGATCCACTAGTCACGGAATAGTGGGTCAACTCAATGGAGAATATCTTTTCTGTAATTTGATATTTTGAGATGAAGAAGATGACTCTGACTGTTTATCATCTAGATAGAGAGGCCAACCAATGGTGGGCATTGACTAATAACGCCAAACCAATGAAATAAATTTAAGATATAGATTGATAAGACTTTAAGATAATGTCTCTTAATAAGTATTTCCCTCGAACTCTTCATAAAAATATAGAGAAATAATTTATAGAACTGATGAAAATGGAAGGTGAATCTATCATGGCATACAAAGAAAATTTTATAAGGCTCGTAAGGTACACTTTAGGTTTTTTATCAATAATGATATAAAAGTTGATAGATTATTTAGTTGTTTAAAACTACACCTTTGAAAGGCTCTAGATATTTGAGACTTAGGGAGTTATGATGATATTCTTCATTGTTCTCTCAAAGTGGAGATAGAGTTTTGAGAATGGTCCCATGGATATTGTGATAAGAAAAAAATATGGAGTTTCAAGCTAGTGGGTCTATTGATAAGTATGTACATAAATCTCAACCACCGACATGTTAAAAATGTGGTAAAAAGCATCATGGGAATTTCCTCAAAGGGGAGGGGAAATGCTATAAGTGTGGTTGATAAGGCCACCAATATCATGAATGTAAAATAGACATGTGGAAGTTGGATAATGTGGTTGATGAAAGGAGAGAACCACCAATGGTTCAATGATTCAACTACAGGGTGCAAGGGAATTATGAAAGTTAGTTCACTAAAAATAGATTCCTTGAGGGTAATTAGTTTCATCATCCACAAAATCTAAAGTAGCAAGGGAAGGCTTATGCCATCACTACTGATGAGTTAGATCCTGATAATGATATAGTGATAGGTACGCTGGTTATTCATTCAAAAAAATAAAACAAACTATTTTATTCTAGTTCTATGGATTCTATTATATTTTTAATGTTTAGTAGAACTATTCAAAAACCACCTCAAAATATGGCGGTTTAATTATCTGTGAGAATAGAAAATTTGGAAATTATTGCATTAAAAATCTATAACTCATCCTTGTTTAATGTTTTTGGACCAAAACTCCCATAAAATCGTGTCATACTATCTTTGGTGAAGTTTGATGCTATATTGGTCTTGGATTGGCTATATTTATAGAAATCCAACATCAATTTTCAAGAAAGGGGAATCACTATTCACATCCCAAAGCATCCTCAATTTCTATTCAAGTGTAAGGAGGAGGATGAATCTCCTTTAGAATCATTGTCTCAAGTGTGAATATTATTACCTTATGATAAATCATATCTAGCACAAATAATTGAGACAAATGATATAATCATGCTCGAATACATTCCCATTGTAAAGGACTACACAGATGTGTTTCCTGAAGAGTTTCACGATCTTCCTCATGATTGAGAGGTTGAGTCAACAATTGAAATTATTATTGAATATCTACCTATATCAAATACACCTTATATAATGACCACTATTGAGTTGTAAGAACTGAAGAAGTAGTTATAATAGAATCTAGACAAGGGTTTTATACACCTGATTGCTTCACTATGGGGGGCACTAGTTCTCTCTATTAAGAATAAGGATGGCTCAATGTTTCTTTACCTTGATTATCATGATCTCAAAAGAATCATGATAAATAAAAAGTATCCCCTTACATAGATATATGAATTGTTCAATAAACTGTATGGAGTCAAGTATTTCTCTAAGGTGTACCTTTAGTTAGGATATCACCAATTAAAGGTGAAGAAAAAAGATATTCCCAATAATTCATTTTGAATGAGGTATAGAAACTATGAGTTCATATTTATTCCCTTTATACTCACTAATTTTCCATAAATATTGATGGAATTAACTAATAGAGTCTTTATAGATTACCTAGACAAATTTTTGGTAGTCCTTATTGATGATATTATGATATAATTCAACAGTAAGGATGAATATGAGAATAATTTGAATATTGTGATAAAGAATTGGTGAAGGGAGAATGTTTTTTAAAAATTATAGTAAATGTGAGTTTTTTATGGAGGAAGTATCATTCTTGGGGAATGTTATCACCAATAAAAGAATATATATGGACCCTTCCAAGATAAAGTTAATCGAGGAGTGGCCTAGGCCATCATTTTTAATGGAGATCCATAGTTTCCCTGGTCTAACTAGGTATTTTTAGAGATTTTTGAATAACTTATCATGATTGTAAAATCCAATAATCATGCTAACTTGGAAGGAAGAAAAGTTTGTATAGACCAGTGAATGTGAATAATACTTTAAGGAGTTAAAATGGGGCTTATCAAATGGCCAATACTCAAACTTCTGACAAGTGGGGAACTCTTTATAGTATACAAAAATTATTCAAAAAGTGGATAAGGATGTTTTCTAATGAAAAACGATAAAGTGATAGCCTAGTCTTCAAGAAAGTTAAAAATTCATGAGAAAAACTATCCTAAGCATGACATGGTGTTAGAATCTATGATCATTTCATTGAAAATATGGTGTCATAATCTCTATGCGGAGAAGTGTAAAATATATACTAGTCATAAGATCCACAAATATATATTCTCACAAAAGGAGCTTAATATGTTCAAGAGAATATGGTTAGATCTCATCAAGGATTATGATTACTCAATCTACTACCATCCTGGTAAGCCGAATAAAGTGGGTGATGCTTTAAGTAGAAAGGATCTTGAAACATTATCAATGATGAGAATTGAGAAGAACCCAATCTTCTTAGATTTGAGAATGATGGACATGGTAATCATTAAGTAATGAAAATTATCAATACTTTCTCAAATGATTTCTCAATCATCCCTCATGGAGAAAATAATGGATGCTCAAAGAAATGATGTAGAAATTCAAAAGAATGTGGAAGATATTAAATAGGGGAAATACTTAGAGTTTAAAATTGATGAGGAATGAGTTTTAAGATTTGGTTCACAATTATGTGTACCATTCGATCTGGAGATAAAGATGGATCTTCTAAATAACACACATAGCTCAACCTTATCTATTATCATAGGGAGCCAAAAGATGTATCAATGTCTCTAGGAGAAATATTGGTGGGACAATATGAATGAGGATATCATTTAATATACATCAAATTGTTTGGTATATTAGTAAGTGAAGGTTGAAAGTATAAGGGGATGATGGAACCTTTACCCATAACAATATGGAAATGGAAAAACATCACCATTGACTTTATCCCTAGACTTCCAAAGACATCTCAAGGAAACAATTATATATGGGTTTTTGTGGACCATCTTAAAAATATAGCTCAATTTATCACAATTTGAGTGAAATTCTCACTAGATAAACTTGAATGGATATAAAGTATAGAAGTGGAAAGGCTACATGGATTACCACTATTGATTATAACTGATCAAGATATGAGATTCACCTCCATGTTATAGAAAATTCTCTAACATTGTATAAACAATAATTTAAACATCATTATGAATTATCATCCTAAAACTAATAGAAAATATGAATAAATATTCAGAAACTAGAAGACATGTTGAGGTCATGTTCTATGGACTTCAAAGTATGATGGGACCAGAATCTTCCTCTAGTTTAGTTTTCTTACAACAACATTTTCCACTCGAGCAACCCAATAGATCCATATGAAGCTATTTGTGGTAAAAGGTGAATAAAATTTGTTTTATATGATGAAATAGGTGAACATAAGATGGTAAGACAATATATTTTTGAAGAAATTTTGGAAATGTGAAAACTATTTAGCATCACATCAAGGAAGCCCAAAGTCGACAGAATAGCTATGCAGATAATCATCGACCAGATCTATAGTTTAATGTTGGAGACATGGTATTCCTACATATATCTATATGGAATAGGATCATGAGATTTGGGAATAAATGAAAGGTGAATCATTGGTACATCATACCCTTCGAGATTCTTGATCGATTTGGAGTCGTGGCCTACAAACTATAACTTCCACTAACCATGTAACAATTAACTGATGTATTCCATGTATCCCTCTTGAGGAATTACATATTGGATCCCTCACATGAATTGAATCCAAATATGGTATAGTTGGAAGATAATCTCTCTTACAAGGAGAAGTTAGTGGATATCTTGTTCTATATAGATAAAGTTTTACGCAACAAGACTACTCACCTGGTTAAAATAATATGGTGGAACTATAAGTAAAAAGAGGTTACATGGGAAACATAGGAATTGATTAAGGATAATTCCTTTATTTTTTCACAGTAATATATAAAATGAAATTTCAAGGGAGAAATTTCATAAGGTAGAAATAATATAATGACCCAAAAAATTTCACAATGGAAATTACCTTCTTATAATTATGTCATATAGTATAAATAAAAAAATCACTTATATAACTCAATAAAAACATTATAAATTAATAATGAATGGTATTTCTAGAATTTAACAAGCCTACCCCATTATAATAGAAACTTGACCTTTGGAATAGTAATATGACCCTTATAAATAGTATACTGGTCAATAGAATAGTAACCTCATCCATGAGATTATAAATGAAATTTATTCACCTTATAAATCATAATATGATATAATTATATCATAGTATAAGTAAATAAATGTATTATAAATTATTAATTAAGTGTTGGTATTTTTGAATGTCATAAATATTTAATTACAATTTTATAATTAAAAAATTATTTAAAACAAAATGTATTTTCATAAAATTTATTTATAAATTAATAGTTCGTTGTCCTATGATTCTAATATAATATTTTTAGACCTTAATTAATTTTTCAAAGTGTTATAAAATCAGTTATAATTTTAAAATTGGTATGTTCTAAGTAAATGATGATTTTAATTAAAAATTAAATATCTCAAAAATAGAAAATGTAACTTCTGGACCCTAGTTACCCAGAGTTGGTGAATTATTACATAACATTGGCATCATCACAACATATCAAATCCCGAAAGACCAATCAGTTTAGTACCCTTTGAAGTATTAGATACATACATAAGTTTTACATTATATTATAAAATTAAAAACAACAACAATGTTGTCTCTGTTGAACACATTAATATCCCTTAGACTATCCCTACAGGTCAATCATAAAACATATAAAGGGGTGATCTCGGGTTCTCAGTAAGGATAAAAATATAGCAGAAACTTTCATAAATAAGCATAAACATTTAAGACAATGTATAAGACTAAAACATAAGACTTTTAAACTTAAAATTCAGCATAACATGGAAAAGATAAAAAAATAATTCCATTTACTTATTCACATGGATATTCTACTATTCGAATAATCTCATGTAATATCAATAGCCAATTTTAAAATGATGGAATGCATAATGCCAGACTTCATAACCACCTAGTCAAGGCCTCGTGCAAAGACTAAAAATAAGATTTTCTCAAGGCCTTGTACTAAGACACTAGTTTGTCTTATGAGACCTACCGATGCATCGAGGAGCTATAGTGGGATACACCTGTCACTTACTAAGTCCAATGCATTCCTCATATGAAAAGTTTGAAACATAACATAAACATTCGTATAAAAACTAGAATATGAAATGTAAATATTTTATCCCTAAACCATGAATGGTATAAAAAAACACATACATAGTAAAACATATCACAAAACCATTAATACATTATGGAATATATTTTCATAATAAATCAACTTCAAACAAGTTTAAAATCCATCAAAGGATATTGACATAGATGAAATGAAAAATATTTGAAATAAATACCTCTTTCTATTTTGAAACCATTTAAAAGTAACATAATTATAAAAGAAAAAATTTATTTTTGAAATATTATTATAAGCTTTCAAGGGAAGCTTTGAAGGTGTTATAATAGCGGAAAGTAGTTTCACCCACCGTATAAGTTAAAAAAACATTCTTTCTTTAATTTTGTTGAAAATGTCGTAAAGGACCTTGTTTGGAAAATGATGGAAAGATTCCATTATAAATATATTATAAAAGTAAAAAAAGGGTATAAATGAATTTAACCCATAGTCTAGGAAATAGTAAAAAAAAATTTGAAATACATTTTTAAGAAACACGGATGTGGATGATAAAGAGGTCCTAGTAGATACTAACGTATAAACAACCTCAGATAATAAAGAGATTGTAGAATTAATCCTTACCATGTACTTTTCCTTGATAGAGAGTATGTTAAACTCCGATATAATAGTTAAATCATTGTTATTGAATTATACAAGAACCAAATACATAAATATGATATCATATATGATCTTCAAATATTGTTTTGTTAATAATATTTCAGTAATATCATTGTTTTAGATGTTAACATATTAATTTTCCTTTATATATTTTTTTACGTATGTAATTTTTGTTATGGATAAGATGTATTTTATTCATATCCAGAATGATATTATGTTCTTAAACATTATTTTTAACCATAAAATGAAAATTATTCTTGAATGGTTATAATGGGGAATGAATTTCATCACATTCGTTGAGACGGTAATCCGTACATACGCACGAGCGACAACATTATTCAATTGAAGGTGAAATTGTATGTAATTGGATGGTATATAATATATACAGAATCATTAACATGTTATATTTATTGTTTACATCAATTATACTCATTATTATACCCATCCAAATAATTAAGTTTTTGAATAACAATCTACCCCACGACGTGGATACGGTAAGTCGTACGTACGCACGTATGGTGACTTGTCATTCATAGGATGTATAGAATAATAAATATGGTTGTTCCATATTTATAATAACATATCAGTGTTTATAAGTTACTGGGGTTTCAATTTTGGTATGGAAACAACAAATAAAGAGGAAGTGGAAGAAAAAAATAATTTTGAAAAAGGGTGGTGAAATTATTACCTCTTCTTCGGGTGTTTCCTTTTGAGTTGATTAAAAGGGATCCTTAGGTTGGATTTAAAATCAAATTAATGCCTCCACTACTGGAAATCTGACCTTTCCCAACGCTTCTATACCAACGGTTCATAAAAACCGTTGGTATAGGTTCCCTTTCCCAACGGTTTGGCCAAACCGTTGGGAAATCCCACTTTGATGCCACCTTTCCCAACGGTTTGGGCAAACCGTTGGGAAAGCCCACATTTTTGGGGACCTTTCCCAACGGTTTTGGCCAAACCGTTGGGAAAACCCACATTGTGGGGACCTTTCCCAACGGTTTGCCAAAACCGTTGGGAAAGGTCACCCATGAATCAACCTTCACCCAGAATCAAATCCAGGCTCAAAATCTATTCCAACGGTTGTCAAAACCGTTGGTATAGGTCTATACCAACGGTTTTGACAACCGTTGGTATAGATCCTTTGATTTTTTATCATTTCTTCTTACCCAGAACATTATATAAATCAAAATTTAATATAATTATGAGAATACATATATTTATTTATGTAATTATATACACAAAAGTCATGTTAGGTTAGTGGTTAAGTCGTTCAATAATAAACTAGGGGTGCTGGGATCAAATCCCAGCGAATGTTTTTTTTTGAAATACATATACCAACGGTTCCACAACCGTTGGTAAAGATTTTCATATTAATTATACCAACGGTTTCCAAAACCGTTGGTATAGGATATACCAACGGTTTGGAGGCATATACCAACAGTTCCAAACCGTTGGAATAGATTTTGAGCCTGGATTTGAGGGTGAGGGTCACTTTAGGAAAATATTGATATATTATTTTATTATACAATCATATTTAGTTTATAATGGATCAAAAATGATTTATTTAGAGGATAAGGTGTGTATGGGTTGAAAAATTTTCAACCAATAGGTTTTATACAGGTTTTGATCCCCAAATTAACCTTATATTTTAGATTTAACTCTTAGTTAAATAGTTTAACTTTTACTATGTATTATAATAAATGGTTAATAAACTTACAATGAAAAGCCATGAAAACCCCAAGTGGTTCATTATTAACATATATATATTATTATATAAGTCCTTTGGCTGAACCATAGAGTTTTAGGAATATTATATCAATTAATAATATAGTATTTTTTTTAAAAACTCATTTATGTCAATTTTGACACTATTGGTAATTGATTTTTGTTAAAGTCCAAAAACTTTATTACTTCAAAAAATTAATTTAATAAACCCTAAAATGTCATATTTGATTATAAAATTCTTCTAATTCCTAAAAAGACTCAATTTATATTTATTTTGATATTTATAATATCAATTATTTTAATCTTTCATTAATAAGGTAATAATTGCATCATCATTGTGTCATAAATAAATTTAATTATTTAATGTCTAAAAATTATATATAAAATACAATTATGTAGGAAATCTATTTAAAATTATAATTAATATCTAAAGTTGAAATTATCTTATTTGTAACCCTATATTAAAAATTTTTTAGTTATGAAAAGTTGAATTTAACACTTTTAACTCTTCTTTAAATAAAATAATAATAAATGTCCTAATCTAATCTTGGTGGACCAAAATGATCGTATTTTATTCTTAAGGTTGATTTTGGTTAAAATACCCTTATCCAAAAGAATTATGACATGTTTTAAGGTAATAATAATATTGTTGAGTCAATAAATATTCCCTATGACTTTTACATTCCTTTATGTTTTGAAAATCACAAACACTCTATCTCAAGGAAAATTTTATTCCCTCTAAGATTTATCTTATTAATGAAAATTTTCCTTCCCCAAGGAAATTTTGTCTTTATCTTTGTTTTCATTGTTAATTTTATAGTTTCTCTTATTCTAAATCCTTTTATTTATAATGTATAAAAATTGGTTTCATATCTAAAACCTCAGAATTCTATAAATCCATAAATTTAGAGTATTCTGTTTTCATATTCTCAATTCTCTAAAATTCAGATTCCAAATTCTGTGAAATTCAGATTCTGAATTCTCTTAAATTTAGATTCTGAATTCTCTAAAATTCAGATACATAATTCTCTGAAATTTAGATTCTGAATTCTCTGAAATTCAGATTTTGAATTCTCTGAAATTTAGATTCCGAATTCTCTAAAAGTCAGATTCTAAAATCTCTGAAATTTGGATTCTGAATTCTATGAAATTTGGACTCTGAATTCCTCATAATTCCAACTATGAGTTCCACATAATTCTGACTCCAAATTCCTTAGAATTATAACTCTGAATTACTAAGAATTCCAACTCTAAATTCCTCAGAATTCAGACTCTGAATTCCTCAAAATTTGGACTCCAAATTCCACAGATTTACGACTCCAAATTCCTCAGAATTCAGACTCTGAATTACTCAGAATCCGGACTCTGAATTCCTCAAAATTCTGACCCCTATTTCCTAAGAATTCCAATTCTGAATTCATTAGAATTTAGAATCTAAAATCTATATAATTCGGGTTTTGGATTTCATGGAAAATAGAATTCGGATATTTATGATTTATAGTCTCTAAGTGTTTATTTTCTTAGACTCCGAACATTATATTTCCTTAGACTCTGGAAAATTAGATTTGGTTAAGAAATTTTATTTTACTTACCCCTATTAATTTTATGAAATGATTTTGTACTTTCTATTTCTAACTAACTGTTGTATGAGTGACATGTGTACAAGTCCCTTAGAGATTCAAGGAAAAATATTACCATTGGAGGAGGGAGCCGACCGTTGCAGAAATGCCTATAAATAGGAGCTCTTTTGAACGAGCTCATTACCGATCCATCAATCTAGAGATTACATGCTTCTGAAGTGATTTCTAGAGAGAGAGACTCTCATGCCTTATGTGTACTGAACATCTTGTTTAGATTTCTTTATGAGACTCTGATTGTTGATGTGAACAATTGAGGAATTCTAGGTATTGGAAGATAGAGGTACCGACTACCTTAAAGTTCGAGGACTTCCTTGATTATGAAGACAGAGGTGCCGACTACCTTGAAGTTAGAGGGCTTGAGGGGATAATAAGATAGATTCTGATATTCTTATTGAGGGCTTACCCTGGTATGGGTAAGATAGACTTTCATGAAAGTATAAATCAAGGGACCTTTATCCATGGTTGTTGGATACCCTACTCTTTGGGTTAAAAGATTTCATATTTGTTACTTGTTTTTGTTTCAAGTTTATTTTCCATTGTATTTTTATTAATAAGAAAAGTATAACTACATTATACTTTCTTTTAATTGTATACTCTATTTAACAAGATTCTATACACTTTACTGTAGAATCTTTTCATTGTAAACTTTTCTTTAGTTTCATTTCTGCAACTATATTTCAAGAACCTAGCAATGTTTGTAGAACTAAGAAGCCTTGTGAATTTACCATGTTCAACCTTGTTAAACATATTATTCTTTAAAGTTAAAAACAAAAGTTTTATACCAACTTTAAAGGTTCCAAAGGAATTTTTAAAGTATACAATTCACCCCCACCCCTCTTGTAATTGAGCATCTACATCATATTTCAATCCTACAAAAATCATTTTTACCTTTAATTGCCCTATTTACTTTTAACTGTGGTAAATAAAAGTCAAAAGTTACTATTCACCAAAAATTATTTTGATCTTATTGAACTACATTTTACATACTAATATCAACTCTGTCTCTAATATTTTTTAAATTCAATTCCTAGAAGTAGTAAAATTATGTTTTATGAAAATTTACAAATGCTCCTAGAAGGTGGGTAAAAGACGGTAAAAAGTTCAATAAAATTTTATATATCTAATATTATAATAAAATTACTCTAATGAATTACATTAAACATATATAGGTATTATTTATCTATTTTTATAAAATATAAATTTAAATAAAATAACTAATTATTTAAATAAAAATTTGGTTTTAAACAATAACGCTATTTTTTCACTATTCAAAAAATAGAATCTTTTCAGAAAAAATACTAAAAATTAACCATAATATAATTTCGATATTACGAATTAAAAAATAAGTTCCATTTTAAAAAATAATATTTATAAAATTTGAAAAAGTTGGTATTACTATTCATAACTGCTAGTTTGATTGGTCGTGGTGTATTAAAACTCCAAGTTGCACACAATGCAAGCTATTGCATTATTCAAAGGGAAACGTACCGTGGAAGATTGGGGGTGTTCCAGAAAATTATTTTCATAAAATGGAGTAAATTTTTGAATTTTACACATCATAAAATGGTTATGATTAATTTTTAGGATTTTTCTAAAATACTAGAATTTTTTGTGAATAGGAAAATATTGTAATTTATGGAATATATACATTTCAAGTTAAATACACTATTACTTGAGTCAGATAAGATTTAAGAATAATAATCTCGAACTCCCCTTCATTATTTTAGAATATTTAGTGATAATTCTCAAACTATTCATAATCTTAATCCAAAATAACAAGTTAATGAGTAAAATAACGAAAAAACACCCCTATCCTCCCCTATACATACCACCTATTCTACTTACACAATTACAGGATTTGAGATTTGTCAAAATTCTACCTAATACTCGTATCAAGAACCTACACCATATCTATTATATCTTTGTCTCATCAAAATACAAACCTTTTTTTCCTATAGAGTTTCTCAAGGAGAAGGATTCAAGTTGTAAAATCCTCTTTATTTTCTTCTAATTTCTTTTCAAGTAATTTTCATTTATTATTATATCCTTACCTAACCTAATAAAAATAGAATTATTTTTCTATTACATAAAATATACTGAAATTTTATTATGTTAATGGAATAATCCATCATCAAACACCTTCTCCTCTCTCTTTTATTATTAAAATGAAAGCATCATCTGTGAGGTGTTAATTTATTGTCTACAAGGACGACATGTTTTCATTTTCCATTACAGCCTTTAATCCTTGTCAAGAAAACATTTTAATTGTTAAAAATATTTTAAATTTTATTTTATAACCCTTATTATGTTCTGGATGTAACATATCTACATAATATTAAATGATAAAACAAAACGAGTTTGTTGTGAAAAAAACGGCTGCAATAATATAAATGATTGTCATTAATGTCTTATCTAATGATTCATCCTCATACCATATAAACAAATGATATATATAAATATTTAAACTTCTGTATGATCATTAATAACCTATAATTTCAATTCTAGATAATTATTCCAATTGTACATTGATTTTCATGTTTATATAAAAGCGAACTGATCATGAAAACCAAGAAAACAAACATTCCTGAACGATGACATTGAACTCTATAACTCATCTAAAATCCCATAAATGAACTTAATAAAACTTTAATGAATCAAATTCATATATAAAAAGTTTATTTTTTGTAAATTAATGAATATAATTTTATTATCTAAGATATTAAAGTGTTGAAATCCTTCATACATAAGGTAAGGGGAATTCTCGATCCCAAGTCTCTTCCTTTGGGTTTTCTATATTTCACTCGATTTTCTGTATGGATGTTTCATTAAATTTCATTAAATATCATTTATTTACCGTCATTTTTTATTTTCTAGATATTCATGTTTCAAATCTAGTTGTATGAAAAATGCACTGATTTTTACAAAAGAACTCTTCTTTCCAAAAATGCATCTCTTACTTCTTGTGAAATTGTATCTTTTTCACTAAATATTGATGATTATTATAAAAAGTATGATATTTTGTATTTCATTTGGGAACCTGAAAGTTTATTCATGAATTTATTCTTTATAAAATCATTCTTATCCATGGGCTATTTTATTTCCAAGATTGATATATGTTTTATGTGGCATTCATGATAATGTAAATGTTATGATGTGACTGATGCACCCGAAATTATATGGTCCATGTAAATGATATGATTTGATAGGTGTGCCCATAATTATATAGTGATCCAATGTATTGGATAATTTGATTAATCTCATGAGATAAAGTGAGATATGTATGAACAATATTCTATCTTTGTTCACAACTATGTGAGATATTTGACTACTAAGAAATGATGTTCTATTTTTATGCAATGCCACACATTCCATGCATTTATCAAATGTTTCCTATGATGATTATGATGGTGATCCCATGATTTTATTATGTTGATAATTATTATTCCCACCCATGATATATTGATTCATGTTCTTATCTATTCTCTTACTAGGCTTTTAGCTCACCTTTTTTGATGTTTATCGTTAGGTGAATACTTGTACTAAGGAGAACATGATGGCTAGTAAGTATCCAGAGAAGAAGTAATTAAATAAATGATTATGTTTTGTTATATAAAATTTATTTATTCTCCTAATTTTCCCACAATGCTAAACCTTTTTATCCTGGTTTTGTAACTCTTTTATGATGTTTATCTTTAAAATGATCGAATAGTAAGGTTAGAAAAAAGAAGGGTCGTTATATAATTCCTCTAGAATGATCTATTAAAATTTTAAAAGATATTAAATATAAGAAAACAACGAAAAAATTTATTCTATTAATATTGTGTGTTATATAATTTATACCAAATAATATACTATATTCACAATCAATCCTCTCTAGAAAAAACCAAGAAGTTCTATCATATAAAAATAAGTGCACCTTTCTTATTCATAATCCACATCAAAAATAAAGTCATGTAATACTTATTTAATATTTTTTGATTTCAAATCAAGGAGGTATCATAATGAATACTACATTAATTATTATTACTATTTAATATAAATATATTTTTAATTTTTAAAAACCATATCTCAAGTTAACCATTCATATTCACTTTTAGTTAACTGATGATTAAAATCAATAGATGTTTTTTCTAAGGGGTATAATTTTTCGATTCATTGATTTATTGAGTAGTAGATATTTAGATATAATTTTATTCCTATAACTATAAAAACCCATTATTTATTTAAATGATCTTCTTGAGGGATTCATGTTCATCAATCCTTTAAATCCTTTGTATGAGTTTATCACTCTCTTTCCCTTTCATGAAATATCTCAATTATCGGTTCTTCCCATTTAGAGATGAAAATTATTCTTATTCATTTCCTTATATAATTTCCAAAATTATATCACATTTTTAAACATTTTCACAATAATACTTATCTAATTTAAAGAATATGACATTTTCTTTACATAGTGTTGATTATCTAGCTTTGTGCATGATCTGTAGGTATTTCTTTCCAAAGTAGCTTGGAAACCTTCCTTACATATAGCTAATCCTTTATTTTACTAGTCTAAACCTAATTAGAAATTTTTTCTAGAAAAAAAAAATTTCCTTATGGACCATGAATATTCATATGATAAGGAAGGACTAAATTTGGTTGTTAGAGAAGATACAATAATGAAATGACAATAGGATGAAGAGAAATTAAAATGGATGTGAAGATTCAAAAATGAGGTATTACATATTTATATTTTTTATTTAGTATTAATTTATTTCATTAACTTTTCCTCCATAAGGATTAAATTTCAATAAAAAAATATTTTTAACCATTTTGGAATGTGTTGAGTTGTGTTTTGTATATATCAATTACTAATCACATCAGATCCATGAGCTTGGGGACCAAAAAATTAAATCCTCTAGAATTAATATTGGATCAACACATAAAATAATAAGATTTAATAAAAAATATCTCATTTCTTATACATTTTTTTATTTAGTTAAAAAATTAATCAAATAAAGAAATGAAAATAATGGAACTCAAATTTCATATCATTGAAATCGAAATAAAGAAAATAATTTATCAATATAGTAAAATGTAATGTTTTTTAATTCATTATAAATATTTTTATATATAGTATTGATATTTTTCCAGATTTTATAAAAACACCCACATATAGACTTATAGTCACTTTATCATTCAATATTTAAAAATTTATAATATTAATTTTATCTCTTTTATTACACTTTTTAAAATTTATTCCTGGACAAATACTAATGGTTATTGTCTCCCCTCTAGTGCCAAAAACTATTTTATAAAGTAGATAGTTCTATATCTTTTAATTTTTAATGCACCATATGTTTTTTACTAGGAGATAAATATTTTTATCTTTTATATAGGGGAAGAGTATTTACAATGGGGAAATATTATCTTTTATATTTCATTTTTATAATCAAAATATGGTAGAGTTGATTTCAAACAAAATTTTAAATACAATAATTGGATAAAATTTATCTTATATGTTTTCATTGAATTGGTACATAAATTATCTAATTGAACTTAATGAACCTTTTATGTGACTAAATTATGAATTAATGTAATATGTATAATAATTATTAAAAAGGTTAATATTTTGAAAACACACTAGATACAATATTTATCTTCCTCAAGAATGTTGTATTTTAATGATCATAAGGAACTCATATGTTTTATTTAACACACTGATTTATCCTTTCTATTAGAATAAATAATTAGTAGTAGATGTGTGGAGGATGAATAAACATGATTTAATTGAATAATAAAGAATATTGGTTCATTTTTAAATAAAATAGATGAAATATTTAATAATTAATTTAGAAAAGGAGTTATTTTTGTTGAATCAAATTTAATATATAAAATTTACTTACTGATGAATTATCCGGGAATGGGAATTACATTACAAATTGATTAAGTTGAAGCACGTGAAAAATTATACAAAATTTTATTCATCATTTAAACATTACGTACTAAAATAGATGATTCAGGACAATGTAGATGAGTATATGATCAATATATATATGTAAATTATGATAACTATTTGAGGCTTCTATCTCATAGTCCATCCTACAAGGCCCTAAAGATTAAAAAAATATTTCTTGATATTGATGTTAAGACATGGAAGTACGATTACTATAGTTTTTATAGCTTAGTATTGACTTACAATAGTCATATTATATATATTAATTAGTTTATGAAGAATCTACATGATATCTCAAAGGGAAGGAAGATAAATGATAATAAAATAATAAAATAATATATAATTAAAAAATAGGGCAAAAGTCATAAGATTTTCCATGTTTAACACAGAAACCAAATGAGTGCTGATCTCAAGAGAAACCACATTTGATAAAAGCCACTATTTTTTCTCAGCGACCAAAGTATGCAATATTTTTATGTATAATTGGATCAATAATGTCTTGGGGAAATTTCATCTTATGTGACAAGATGACACATATTTCATGGACTTGTAATTATGATAAACATAAGCATATGGGAGTGAATAATAGTTCATGAGACATAATATATCTATTATTTATTATTATTGGTCCCTTTTTAAGAGAAATAATTGTTATTTTGGTATTACCTATCATTCTCTTCAATCTATTTTCTCTTATTTTTCCTTTTTTTATTTACTCAAAAATGGAATAAATACCCACCATTGTATTAACTCTATTTCTTCATCCTCTATTGTTAGTAAATTAAGATGTTTCAAGGATAAGGTATTAACCATTTGTCAATAATTGATCATATAATTATTAGGTATAATGAATTAACCTCTAATAGATCTTCCCATTGAAAAGGACCAATACATATAGACATTTCCATTTATTAAAGTGTGATCTTCATGAATTTGTGTTGTCTTGATATGTTCTTAATATCCTCCTGCTAGTTTTGGTTAAAATTAAAGAAGTTTGTAGAGATATTAACATGTATTTATATAAAAAATTGGGTATATGGGTATTTCTTATCCTAATCCTATTTAACATTTCCCATGTTTTATCCAGCTAAACATTGTTTTTATTTTTTTATCTATTTTTATTTTTCATAACTCATTTATTAATTTAATTCATTGTTATTTAGATAATGAACAAGTCTATAAAGTTATCCTAAATTATTCACTAATTGTCTTTAATAGTAATTAAATATCTATGTTAGTTATTTAATTTTATATTTTGGAAATTTTTATTATAGAAAACATATAGAATTTGATGGAAAAAAATCATTTTTCCAAAATATGTTTTCTAGATAACCAAAGTCTGATAAATTACTAATCTAGGTATTAGTTATCAATTTTTTCACACTTTTCATTTTTCTTGTGTATTTGATTATATTTACATAGATTTATTGATTAAACAATGACATTTATTTAAAAGTGTTATTTTAATAATCTATATAATTAACCCCCACAATGAATTTTCTAATAAGTTTTTATCTTATTTTATTTTATGAGACAATACATTCTATTGATAATTCGTGTAAATCATGATTCCAATGTTTTTTAGTTCTTTAATTATCTTTTAACCATAGGTTTTTCTAACAGCTATACTGGACAAATTTTATTCCACAAGCATCAATCCATTATAAAAAACTATATAAATATTAATGGATTAAACTATAGTTGAGACCATTATTGGGAGTACGCCTTGTATTTTTATCATGTCTCATAAAAGGGATCATTTTCCCATTGATGTTTTTAGATTATTTTATATAGATCAATGGTTCATATATTATTTTAATGTTTTATAATGAAATAATTATAAATTTATAACCATTATTAAAAAATAAAATTAAATTAAAGTAAAAATTGATTCATAGATTCACTATTCATGTAATATTGAAAACATCTTAATCTCAACACATATTTTTTCAATAATTTTAGTGGTACATATTATTCAATGGTTATAAAATCCATTACAAAATTGTATCCATACTATTAATCTATTCTATTAAAATAAGGTATGAATCATAGATGGTGATTCTTATACTCAATAATTTTATAATTCTTGATTAGTATTATTCATGAGTGGTTACCAACAACATAATGTGTCTAAAATATTTTAATATTAGTGAATATTATTCTCATTAGGCTCTATAAAAATATTTTATTTCTAAAATACTAAAATATGGTTTCATTACAAAATGGTTTTGATACTTTATAACATGTTTATTTCAATTTGACTTTATTATAATACCATTCAAGATCTGAAATTTAGTATTATTTAAATTTTTTAAAAACCTTACTCATTTTTATTGCTTTTGATTGTTAGAGGAGTTGGTAAAGGATAGGGTTCAGTATATTTTGAATTGAACCCTTGTTTTTTTAAAAAAAATAGTACAGGTAGGAAGATCACGCTATATTATAAGGTGTTACAATATGGGGGGAACCTGTATAATATAAACAATATTGGATTATGTGGTTAGCCACACCATAGTGGGTTTTGTTGCATTGAAATAATATTATATAAGAATAAATATGGTATATCAAAGAGAACATTAAAAATGATGTTATAAGATCATGTTGTGATTACTCTTTGTATGATTAAGTTTTCAAGGGAGGTGTCACATCATGATTCTAAGAAATATGTTGCACTATGTCATAGAGGTTTTATGAAATCAAGGATTTGGGGTCTTAGAGAGGTGTTATGTTGTATTGGTGGTGGTTGCATCATTGTTCCTGGATAATGGAATCATTATTCCATGATGTGGAAATTCATGATACATTATGACCCTAGGCCTTGGGGATTATTGTTTTTAGGTTATTCCCTAAAGTGGGGATTTCTACAATAATACACATGGAAACACAATAATGTGTGGACAGGAATATTTTTTTTGCCTTAAGGAGGGGTATTGTTCTTTTTCAAGGAGGATCGCACCTATATAGTCCCCCTCATATGTGTTTTAAAAAAATGGAATAATTATCATTATAACACCTATTTTAACACCGCACTTAGAGGAGTTATCTCCTGGTTATCCTAGGTAAGGGATATCCTAATACCACTTCACCACATTTCCTTTACTTTTTTTTATGTTGGGGGGATATATAGGTGTTTTATTAGTGGTTTGGGGTATCATTTTTCTCATTCCTCCTTATATATTGTTCCCATTCCAATTATTTTTTTTATTGAAGATATGTTTATGAAATTTGGTGATAATTATATTGAATTATAGTTGAATAATTCCTATGAAAAGGATTTTGTTTCTTGGGTTATAAAATGGAGGTCTTGTGAGGATGAGAACTCAAGATTTCACGTAGGTTTTCTTAATATAGGATGATTCCATGAAATATTTGAGGTGTTTCATAAAATTATTATTTAATTTATTGATGAATCAATGTATGGTGTTAGGTATTTTGTTAGATATGGGATTTAGTATATGTTGAGGGTATACTATACACCATTTCTTGAGGTTTTACTGTTATTGTCTCATTTAGTGAGTTATTCATTAATTATTCCTAAAGTAATTATGTATATAATAAATTAATTAATTAATCATAATTGTTTCTAATTATTTAATGGAACTATTTTTGATTTATGGCCTTTTTTAGATGGTCAGTGTCCAATTGAGCTTGATTGGGTCATGGTGATGGTGGTTAAGCATCATATCAAAGGGGAAAACTCAATGTTGATGTAGGTGGTTCCTATTATTTCTTATTTTTAAATTTTTATGTATATTTTTTGGATGGTATGTGTGGTTGAATGATATTTAGTTACCTAATTTGGGGTTTTATGTTTTTTCTTTCTTATAAGGAAATAATATTGAGTTATTTTTAACATATAGAAACCCTTTTTATGTTTTTCATTCACGGTTTATCTACCCATGAATATATATCCTATGTGAGAAGTATTTAATAGAGGACATTAGAACCTAAATATGATTCCCATAATGGGATATTGATCAGTTGACCAAGGGAGTTCTCATTTGTAATATGTTAGGCTCATCAATGGTAATGGAAAGGGGTGAGCCCATGGGTGTGATTGAGTCATCCATATGATAGATGAGTTTGATAATGATTGTGAGGATGGCCTAGGGTGGAACTCAATGTTGTTATTTTACTTATTTAGTGATGTGTTTGATCTATGTAGATTATGATCCACCCCTCAGACCATTTTTGTTGAGCTTGAGGTTATAGATGGTCTTGTCTTCTATGGAAAGTGTTGAGTAGCTTCAATAATGGGACCTTGACAGGTTTCCTTTCCCATAAAATTAATATTAATTCTTATAAAGAATAATTGTGTGCTTTCTAGTGAGGGAACCCAATTTTATGTTTTGGATAAGTAGTGGGATTACATTTAGAATGGGGCTTTATCTTGATGAGAGTTTTAATGGAATTATTTATGAGGTATGGGTGGGTTCTATAGGACAATGAGTATTGCAAAGGTAAAGATGTATTATTTTATAGGTTCAAGATTGGAAACTATGTAAATGTGTGTATACTATTGAGTAATTTTTTTTGGATAAAAATTTGATGAGCATGATGGATCACTATCCAATGGCATAGTTATGTTTATAGAGGTTTTGGGAGCATGTAGTATTGTATCCACGCTAGTTAGGTCATGGTTTTAGGATATGTATTGATCATTTCACAACATGGCCTGATTAAATCCCTATTTTATTTTTTAGGATGTTATATTATGAGTAAGTAAGGTTTGGGGGGCACACTAGTTGATTTAGTGGGTAGCATGGCCTAAATAGTGGTTATAGAAGGCCATCATTTGGCTGGTGGGAAGCCACCGACTTTCTTGTGGTTTTGGATATAGGAACCTATGGTTTCAATGTCCGTTGAATAGCTTATGGGAGTTTATCATCCAATAGTGGGACTCCATTGTTCCACTGGTATGTCATTCCATAGCCATAACACTTTTTTAGTGGCCAATAGCCAGTTGGTGGGCCACCAATGGCTTTCTAGTGGCGTCAACCTTGGGTGATTAAATAATGGAGTAATATCTTTTATTCCATGTAAACCCATTTTAATTTCTTAATCTACCTCCCTTAAACCTAATTTGACCAAGGATCCTAGAGAGGAATCTCTTTGGAATTATTATCTCTCTAATTCATTTATGATTGAAGATTTCATACTTGATATTGTTTGTCTTATAATTGTTATGTTTCATCTAATATCACTCATTCTTCCTTCTTCACTTGGATTAGTAGTGGATCTATGTTGTGTTGATCTAATCTATTGATCATGTGATGTTGTTTTCTTATCTCATATTGATATTTTGTGTCTGTTTTTACATTGGTTAGATCTCATTTGGTTATGGTGCGGGTCTCTTGTTCGATGAGGTATGTGATCACTTTTATTCTCTACTAACTATGTGATCACCAAATCAGATTTCTAGGATAGGGAATTGGTGTTTATATCTCCCTCTTATCTTTTAATGTGACACCTTTACTCTTGTTCTGTATGTCACATACATAACTTATTTTAACGTTATTTTTTATTTATTTTCCATTCATGCTTTGTTTTGGGGGTTTCCAAATGTTTTATGGAGAATAGGTGAGTTTTCATGAATTGGGCCAAACCGTGAGCCCAATTCCAGATTTAAAAATAAATTTTGTTTCTTTTATAACTTTTCATTTTTTAATATTTTTCCGTAATTCCAACTCCTAAATGTCCTACCCTGATATATTAACACAACATGTAAATTTGGAGCCATTATAAATCCATAATCATGGGGGATTTGGGTTTTTATTTGAGAATTGGGCCAACCTGAAAGCTCATTTTCCAGTTTTAAATTATTTCTTTACATTTTTAATATCTTATTCATTATAATCACCTTTTAGGTGATTCCACCTCCCCCTAGACCCTAATAAGCCCAGGCGTGCTACCATTCCTTTCCCCCTTCTTTGGAGTTCGTTGGGATCACAATTGAGTGCTGAAATTCTTAGGGTTTCTAAAATCGGGCAGATTTGATGAGGTAAGTTATTTCCATCATAACTCTCTTAATTCTTACTCGTTTTCCCCCATTCCAGTTCCTATATGATCTCATAATCCTTGTTATAACATCACTTTAATGGTTGGATGTTTTAAAATTCAGATTCTGGTGGATTTTGGGTCGTTTTATTCAAGATTGTTTTGAGTAAGTGTTTCTCTCTTCAATTTTTCATTCTCCTTAGGGTTTCCTCCCTCTTTCATTATGTTATAAAATGTCCAGAAGATAGGTTTCGATACTAAGGTCTGATTTGGTATCTTTTGGGTCAATTTTTGGTGGTCTAGGTCTGGATTTATATTTCTTGTGGTGCGGCGGTGGTCCGCTTAAGGTTTCGCACCAAGTTTTGAGGGTTTGGACTCAAAAGGTAGGTGATTCCATGTGTAACCATTTTATGATGAGTTAGATTGCATGGTTTATTAATTTAGTATGTTTATAATCTGTTTTGTGTGGTGTAAAAACTGTTTTTGTTGAATTTGGTGAAACATATAATTTTTAGTTGTATTTTAGCGTGAAATTGGGTACATTTCATGTGTGACTCTTGGGGTAATGTTTGGGTTTAGTTTATAACATATGAAAGTGATTTATTAGTCTTGAAAGGGGATGAAAAGTCTGTTTTGATAATTCATTATTATCTTGTGGGCCTTAAAAAGAGATTTTTTATTGAGTTTAAGGTGTAAAACTGTGTTGTACTTCTTGAAGCTGATTTATGAAAACGCGTGTTTTTCATGTGTATCTTTGTGGTATTATTTGATGTATTTTTAAATCACTTGGGGGTGATTTGATAATTGTTTTAGGGCTGAAAATTCTGTTTTGGATTATTATTGTTATGATTTTGGTTTTGAATGAGGGGTTTGAAATGGGTTTAGTGTGCAAACAATGGTTATACCTCTTGGGTTTCTTTTATAAAAATTGAAAATGTTTTATTTGGTTAAACAAAGTTGGGAAAGGGTGTATATGTACGGTTTGGGTGAGTGTCTTCACCTAATGTGGTTTTGTGAAAGTTAAAGTGCTGATTTGAGATGTCAAACGTTTTTTAGAATGTTTTATAAATTTCCGAAATGTTTTACTAAATTGTGTTTTCTATGAGAAACACGGGTGTGGGATGTTTCGGGTGAGTTTATTGATAAAATGAATTGTGGAGTTGAGAATGGTATTATGTGACATGTGTGTGGGTTGTAATGTGAGTTTAATATCTTGTAAAGGTTTTATAAAATCATTTAAAGGATTTGTGGAAGTGTTAAAGAAATGTGAAAAGTGTTGTAGGCAATTTTTGTGTGAGTTTGATTTCAAAATGCATTTGAATGAAAAGTGTAATTTTTGACTTGTGTGATGTACATGGGGCTGTTTGGTTAATGTGTGATGTGGAAGTGATATTTTCATGTGAAAACTAAACTTCTTGGATTGTTGAACTTGTTTGAGCATAAAGGGAAAACCCGGGTATCTAGGTGGGTGGACGTGTACTAGTATGCTAGTGAATCTGTGGGGTTTGGCCTCATTTTAACATAGCAAGATTGACGCTTACAACTCTAACTAAACAATGATGATGATGATTGGGGACCACTAGGTTATGGGTATGATCCCTACTAGTGGCTCGTGCATGAGAACAGATATTTGTTTGTGGTTACTCTCACCGATATACGAGGTACCTGGGACCCACAACTAGCTAGTGCCTAGGGGTTATTTCCTATTACTTGTGCTCATTAGATATTTTTTACTTACTGTCGGTATACGGTATTGTTGGCTGGAAAATTCAGTAGCTTTGTTATTTATTTTAAAATTTTTGGTCCTTTAAAATTATCCCACATGAAAACTGTTTTCATTTATTATTGCATCCTTTAGAAAATTGTAACTAGCATTTATTATTTACTAAACATGTAATGCTTTTTGTCATGAAATGTTGATCACATGGAATCTCTTAGAGGTGGTATCCTAAGGGGCTTTCGTTCACACCCTACTTACACCTTTGGGTATAAGTATACTTTCTTATTTTATGTCACAGGTTTGGGTACATGTTTTATGCCATTGGTACATGTTTTTAGTTATCCATTGGGATGCAGTGTCGTGGAAATGGATTGACGGCGGTTCCTCTTTCCATGTGGAGGTTCTTGGGCTATCCTTATTTGGTTTTGTACCTCTGTAATGGTATTTAAACATATTTTTAACTTCTGTATTTCAGTTAAGAAATTTTGTAAAAGACATTTTTAGTTAAAAAATTATGATTTTTTTATTGAGTTTGTTTGTTGTTTAATGTTTATAAAATCAGGTAAATAATTCCCAATTATCATGATATGATACCCGAGCACTTGTGACATCCCATGGGGATCGGGAACGCCCTTCGGGCCTTGGCATGGGCTGGGTTTGGTGCCGGTTTGATGGCGACCAGATCCGGTTCGTGACAAAATGGTATCAGAGGGTGGTTTACTCTCTTTGGGTCATGTTATTTGGGGAAAAATCAGGATAATATGGAGTTAGGATTTTTGGGACTTTGAATTTCATTTATGAGTAGTTTGGATGATCACCACACCTCATGAATGGATTCACATCTCCAGGGGATGTCGGGACCTTTCAGAGTCCTTTGGTTTTCTTGGTTTAATGATGATTAGGGGAAATGAAAAGAGAGTTGGGTTAATGGTCTCAGTAAGCTCATAGGGCCTGGAAATCCATGTGGAGCTGAGGATATTCCCAAGAACACTCTCTGTGATAGTGAAGTGATTGGAATATGGCTGCCAACCATATGTCCAAGTCACCCACTGAAACTAGTTTCCTCTCGCATTGTCTTGTGTTCTTTATTTTTGAAATCTTGGAACTTAAGGTGAATTGGTTTTAATAAGTGTAAAGTTTTTATGAAATGATTTTAAAATAAATAGGGAATGGTTTGGTTTATGAAATGGCGGAACTGAATTTTCAATTTTTTTTTGAAATGTAAAATGGTGTGCTTACACCTCTTTGAAAGCGGGAACTATATTGAAGTTGGTTTTGAAAAGTGTTTCCAATAGAGTTTTATAAACAATCAGACTGTGTTTTAATGGGATGAGATGTTTTGAAATTGATGTGATTATCATGAAAGTGAGTTATTTTCAAAATGGTTGTGACTTTCTGAAAATTTTTGTAAGATGTGAGTTGGGATTTTGATCTCGTGGATAGCGGTTTTGAGAAAAAAGGATGTGTTGGTTAACCGTTTTGGTTTTGAAAAGTGGGAAGAATTATTGTTTTAACCTTTGGTATTTTCGTGAGCAACCACATGCATGGGGTTATATGGGAAGATGGATGGTTGATGACATGACTGGATGAGTGTCGAGATGGATATGAGGAGGGTTCCCGGTGTGGCAGAAAAACATGCATGTGTGAGGCCCATGGGGTACCATTGGTGGATACGCTTACTGCTAAACTGTTTGTTCTCAAAGAATTACTTTTAATGAAAAACATGATGTATTGATGAATATTTTTTTATGGTTTGTATTATTGGTTTTTGAAAATGTTGATGTTGTGGGATTTTTTGAGTCCAAGAACCCCTTCTGTTTGAACTGTGTTTTGGGTTTGTGTTTTGTCGGTAAGCTGTGTTGTAGGGACGGTTAGTGGTATCTTTTGAAAAAAAATTTTGGACGCCTTTATGATGGTTCCCTACATGTTTTTAGATCTGGTTTGTGGTATATCTTGACTAATGGACCATCTTGGTTGGGTCCTTGGGTTCAACCGTTGGATAATGTACACCCCCATTAAAGGTTAGTGCACAACTAAAGTGCAACCAGGATTGTTTTTTCATTTGAACACCCTCCAGTTGATCAATATAAGGAATATTTTTCTTGAGATTTTTAGATTGAGTCTACACCCATTCCTTTCTCTGATTTTTAGATCCTCTTGTAACGGGAGAGTGCTCGTGGAAGGGTGAAAGAGACCATAGTTTCTTATGTTTCCTGATTCGTCGAAGGTGGATGTGGTCTAGGGTTGTTAGGGTGGATGAGTGTCTTGATGGTGTCTAAGAGGGCCTTTGGGGTTCTTCCAAGTTTCTTTAAAGCAAGAGTTCATGTTAAACCACCAGCGTGGGAAATATGGTCACGATAGGATATTGTGGCCACTTTCTAGAATTGTGTGTTGTTTGGGGATGTTGTATAAGGTCCCTCTCCATGCATTGTTTATATCAGTCGCAATGGCCAAGTTCGGTGATGCCTTATGATGTCATGTGATCGATTGACCATATATGTGAAAGTCGTGAAATCCTACGAGATTCCCTGTTGTGTTGGGTGAATGTCTCCCCTAGAAAAACTTCAAAATCTTCCATTTTAGAGGAAGGTGAGTGTAGGTGTTCTTTACTTCTATTGTTTATAACTTGAATAAACAAGGTGTTATGTGTGTGCATCTTCTTAGCCCTTGTTTCAGAGAAATATCGGGATAGGGTAATGTGAGTATGGAATTTGTTATGTCTGGAAAACTTATCGTGGGTTGCGGTGTAGTTTTTGGTGGCACCGAAAGAAGAATTCTCATTCAGTGGGTTTCCGAAGACTAACTGTGAGGCCGAAGATGCTTCAATCATTTGAGCTCCAACCATAGGTCTTGGAGAGAAGCTGGCTCATAGTCAGAGGAAATCACAGGGCCATTTAAAAACTTGTACAAAGTCCTATCCTAAATATAAAATATAGGATGAGTTTAAACCTCTGGTATCATTGTCTTTCTTCTTTTGTTCAACTTTGGTGGAAATAGATGGAGGGCCTTGTACCCATGACATTGCCCAATGTCATTCCCTCCCCCTTTGGTTTCCATTGAGTCTTTGGATAATGGTTGGAAATTTGGCTAGAAAAGTTGAGCACATGGTTTGTGAATGATTACGAGAGACTGTGTGCCTGAAATCCATGCAGGAATATTGATCAACACAGTTAGTTCACGGTTTCACAAACTGTGCGGACTAACCATGCGACCTTCCCAAATCTTGAAATTTTTGGGTCTTTCTGTGACGACCTATACTGGTTGATTAAGATGGTTTGTTCTTATGTTGGGGAGAACCACTATGATTATCATGTATGTTCCTTAGGAAATTTTGAATGGAAGTCTACCCTAGGTACCAGGGAGTCCATTCCGGCCTCCCCCTATTAGTGTTCTGATTTTGTCTCGAAAAAAATATTGGTTGTCTCTTATGGTGGGGAGCATATTAGTGTCCCCCTGTACCAGTAACTTAGATTTATCTATGGTTTTGGATTGGTGAAGATAGTATCGTTCAGATATATCTAGCTACCAAAATCTTCCTTGAGTAAACGTTGGGACTGGAGAGCTCCCAATGGTTTAGTTAAAGTAAGGTAAGTGTAACCTTGTTCAAAGTTGTTGTTCGTTTGGGTGAATTACTTGAGTCTTGTTCGGATAGTGTTTGAAGAGTTTTATTTTGGGACAAATTATGAATGTTATTGATCCTTTCAGGAAAGTGGTGTAAGTTTTGGTTGTGAGAGTAATCCTTCGTTAATTGATCACTAGAGGTGTTTTGGCCTTTGGGGGTGAAACCTCGCAAGGGAGTACCTATTGGTTTCTCAGTGGGGTTTGGTTGTTGCTTTAACCTTTCTGTGACTTTCCAGGGAGGAAAGTTTTCAAGGTGGGGAGAATTGTCATATACATAACTTATTTTAAAGTTATTTTTAATTTATTTTCCATTCGTGCTTTGTTTTGGGGGTTTCCAAAGGTTTTATGGAGAATAGGTGAGTTTTCATGAATTGGGCCAAACCGTGAGCTCAATTCCAGATTTAAAAATAAATTTTGTTTCTTTTATAACTTTTTCATTTTTTAATATTTTTCAGTAATTCCAACTCCAAAATGTCCTACCCTGATATATTAACACAAAATTTAAATTTGGAGCCATTATAAATCCATAATCATGGGGGATTTGGGTTTTTATTTGATAATTGGGCCAACCCGAAAGCTCATTTTCCAGTTATAAATTATTTCTTTAAAGTTTTAATATCTTATTCATTATAACGAATTTTTCGGTGATGCCACCTCCCCCTCTACCCTAAGAAGCCCAGGCGTGCTCCCATTCCTTTCCCCCCTCTTTGGAGTTCGTTTGAATCACGATTGAGTGCTGAAATGCTTAGGGTTTCTAAAATCGGGCAGATTTGAGGAGGTAAGTTATTTCCATCACAACTCTCTCAATTATTACTATTTTCCCCCATTCCAGTTCCTATATGATCTTATAAACCTTGTTCGAACATCCCTTTAATGGTTGGATGTTTTAAAATTCATATGATGGTGGATTTTGGGTCGTTTTATTCAAGATTGTTTTGAGTAAGTGTTTCTCTCTTCAATTTTTCATTCTCCTTAGGGTTTCCTCCCTCTTTCATTATGTTATAAAATGTCCAGAAGTTAGGGTTAGGTACTAAGGTATGATTTGGTATATTGTGGGTCAATGTTTGGTGCCTTAGGTCTGGATTTATATTCCTTGTGGTGTGGCGGTGGTCCGCTTAAGGTTTCGCACCAAGTTTTGAGGGTTTCGACTCAAAAGGTAGGTGATTCCATGTGTAACCATTTTATGATGAGTTATATTGCATGGTTTATTAATTTAGTATGTTTATAATCTTATTTCTGAGGTTTGAAAACTTTTTTTGTTGAATTTGGTTAAACATATAATTTTTAGTTGTATTTTATCTTGAAATTGGGTACTTTTAATGTGTGACTCTTAGGGTAATGTTTGGGTTTAGTTTATAACATATGAAAGTGATTTATTAGTCTTGAAAGGGGATGAAAATTATGTTTTGGTAATTCCTTATTATCATGTGGGCCTTAAAAAGAGATTTTTGATTGAGTTTAAGGTGTAAAAATGTGTTGTACTTCTTGAAGCTGATTTATGAAAATGCGTGTTTTTCATGTGTATCTTTGTGGTATTATTTGATGTATTTTTATAACACTTGGAGGTGCTTTAATAATTGTTTTAGGGGTGAAAATTCTGTTTTGTATTGTTATTGTTATGATTTTGGTTTTGAATGAGGGTTTTGAAATGGGTTTAGTGTGCAAACAATGGTTATACCTCTTGGGTTTGTTTTATAAAAATTGAAAATGTTTTATTTGGTTAAACAAATTTGGGAAAGTGTGTACATGTACTGTTTGGGTGAGTGTGTTCACCTAATATGGGTTTTTGAAAGGTAAAGTTCTGATTTTAGAGGTCAAACATTTTTTAGAATGTTTTATAAATTGCCGAAATGTTTTACTAAATTGTGTTTTGTGTGCCAAACACGGGTGTGCGATGTTTCGGGTGAGTTTATTGATAAAATGAATTGTGGAGTTGAGAAGGGTATTATGTGACATTTGTGTGGGTTTTTATGTGAGATGAATATCTTGTAATGGTTTTATAAAATCATTTAAAGGATTTGTGGAAGTGTTAAAGAAATGTGAAAAGTGTTGTTGGCAATTTTGGTGTGAGTTTGATTTCAAAATGCATTTGAATGAAAAGTGGAATTTTTTAATTGTGCGATGTACATGGGGCTGTTAGGTTAATGTGTGACGTGGAAGTGATATTCTCATGTGAAAACTATACTTCTTGGATTGTTGAACGTGTTTGAGCACAAAGGGAAAACTCGGGTATCTAGGTGGGTGGATGTGTACTAGTATGCTAGTAAATCCGTGGGGTTTGGCCTCAGTTTCACTTAGCAAGATTGACGCTTACAACTCTAACTAAAAAATGATGATGATGATTGGGGACCAATAGGTTATGGGTATGATCCCTACTAGTGGCTCGTGCATGAGAACAAATATTTTTTATGGTTACTCTCACCGAGATACGAGTTACCTGGGACCCACAGCTAGCTACTGCCTAGGGGTTATTTCCTATTACTTGTGCTCATTAGATCATTTGTACTTACCATCGGTATACGGTATTGTTGGCTGGAAAATTCAGTAGATTTTTTATTTATTTTAAAATTTTTGGTCCATTAAAATTATCCCACATGAAAACTGTTTTCATTTATTATTGCATCCTTTAGAAAATTGTAACAAGCATTTCTTATTTACAAAACATGCAATGATTTTTGTCATGAAATGTTTATCACATGGAATCCATTAGAGATGGTATCCTACTGGTCTTTCACTCACACCCTACTTACACCTTTGGGTGTAAGTAGACTTGCTTATTTTATGTCACAGGTTTGGGTACAGGTTTTGTGCCATTGGTTCAGGTTTTTAGCTGTCAATTGGGATGCAGTGTCGTGGAGATGGCTTGAGGGTGGTTCCTCTTTCCATGTGGAGGTTATTGGGCTGTCCTTATTTGGCTTTGTACCTTTTTAATGGTCTTTAAACATAGTTTTAACTTATTTATTTCAGTTCAGAAATTTTGTAAAATACGGTTTTAGTTAAAAAAATCCATATTTGTTTTATTGAGTTTGTTTGTTGTTTAATGTTTATAAAATCGGGTAAATCGTTCCCAATTATCATGATATGATACCTGGGCACCTGTGCCAGCCCGTGGGGATTAGGAACGCCCTTCGGGCCTTGGAATGGGCTGGGTTTGGTGCCGGTTTGATGGTGACAAGATCTGGTTCGTGATAGTGTAGATCTCATATTCTCATTGTGTGAACCATGTATTGAGGTGTGTGGTTTAATATAAATACTTTATCATTTATATTTTGTGTATGTGGGTTTCTAAATATTTTTCATATGGTTATTATAAAGATCATTGGTTTAAAAAATACATGTGTAATGGATTTTGAAATAAAATGTTTTCTCTTTATTTTTTATAAAGAATTGTTGATTTCAAATAACCCATTTTTTGTTATGAAATTTTGATTTGAATCATGATTATGATGGTAAGAAAAGGGTTGTGAAATTATTTCTTGAATTGTGATGATAACTTTTAAATTTTTTGGTAAGAATTAAACATGGAAGCCTTGGGTACTTAGGTGGGGGTTTAGTATCAGGACTTTTCACTGATTTGGAAGGGGAATCACACATCAAGGAATTTTTGTGCTCCTTGGGTTGGAATTCTGGTGATTAGTTTACATTATATCATTAGGGGGAATTAAAAATTATGGTATTCCCAAATAATATAATAGGAAGACTCTGGACATGTTTAGTGTGCACTAGTCATGATGTATCTTCATATTAGAATCCTTGTTAACCCAATCCTAGGTTAACCTAGGAGTGTCTTCCATTTTTCATGGTTGTTATATGAAGATTAATTCAGTCTTTTATAAAATTAAAATTGGTTTATTTAATGTCCTTTTAAAACATATTTATATATAATTGTTTTTTATCTTATAAAAATGGGTAATTTCCTTGATTTTGATATGAATTGAGAAATTGTTTGTTGTTCCATGTTTTATTTAAATTTGAGCATAACTATATTTATATAAGAAAGAAAAATTGTGGAACACTTAGTGGTATCCTTCTACACTTCTTGGGTGTGTGTAGAATTTTTTTTATATAATGTAGAAAAATGGTAAGGAACCATAGTAAGGCAGTGGAATTTCATAGTTAGTTGGGCTTGGGTATTTGATGGTGAAATATTGGGATGTTTCCCACGTATCACATGGAGTAGATTCTATCCTTTTTTTAATAATTTTCATTTCATTTCTAAATAATTTATTTTTGTTTGGCTTGTTTTCACCTTTACGTATTTCGACAACTATTTTTTTGTTTATTTCATATTTATTTGTTCCTTTTATCCCCCCTTATTCATGTATTCCATGCCATTTTTTTATTTTAGGTTAGGAAATAATCATTCCCAATGTTTTTTTGATACATAGGTGTTATCCATCAGCGTGTGGGTATTGGGAAAAACCTTCAGGATATGTCACAGATTGGTTTAGGTTCCTAGGTTGATTGTTGATCTTGTTCAGTTCATTGAAATTTGACATCAAATCTAGGATTTTTATTAAAGTGTTTATGTATTGGGAGGTTTGGTATGTAGAATTTAAGATTTTTGAGACACAAGGTATAGGGTTTTCATGAGTTTCTATCTATATCTCATTGTGGTAATCCTTTATTCACCGCATAATGTTGGGATGTGCATCTCTTATGATTAATTTTGATCTATTTTCAGTTTTATTCTTATATTATATTGATTCAAACTGTGATTTTTTATCATATGATCGGTCTCCTTCACTAATCTAATTTATATAACCATTCATCCTAAAAGTCATACTAGAGTTCCTCAGGACCGTTCTATAGTGAATTATCCTCAAGGGATCCCACTAATATATTATAACTTTGTTGAGGCCATGGTATGAGATGATTTCACAGTGGGCCAAATTGTACCACCGACTCAAACTCAAGAGAGAGAGGTGAAACTAGGAGCTTGTTGAGATATATATTGATCTCAATAAATCCTTACCCAAAATACACTATCCTTTAAGGGGATGAATAATCATTATGATGTATAGAAATATCTATATAAAGTTAACCAGATCTTCGAATTATTTGAAACACTAGAATCTTTAAAGGTGAAATGTGAAACCATTAATCTTGAGGGTCCTTATAAGATATAGTGGAACACTATGGTTTATGAAAACTAGCATTAGTACTTGGATTGGAAAGGCTTAAACACCATATTATCCCAATTATTCTACCTATAATTCATGGTAATATAATATTATATGGATTTTATAACCATTCAGTGGGGTGATCTCTCAGTGTCTTACTATGTCAATCATTTTGTTTACCTGGTTCTTTTATATCTGAAGGTTGTAAAAAAACAAGCTAAAGGATTTGAGATTCCACATGGTCTTACAACATAATATTAATTATAGAGTATTCATGATAAATTTTAATTTTTCTTCGCATGTACTTGATAGGGATATGATGGAAAAATTTGACCTAGTGGGTGATTCGGGTCTTCTTGGTTACTCTTATAAACCCAATGGTAACTTTAGTGGCCCGCATGGAAAGAAGGGGAAATTTTAGGAGACCCATAGAGGTGGTGGTAGTGGTAGTTCTAGGAGAAGGCTCCCTCCACATCATCTTAAGTAGTTAGTAGTTGTTCCTTGGATTATACTAATTTAGAAGGAGAGGGAACACTAAGCAGTATTACCCCACACCTACAAATACAATCAATTTGTGTGGATGAAGTAGTCATCTATATAGGTTTTGTTAGGCTCTATATTATCCTCATTATTGTTATAGTTCATCTTCTATAAGGAAAACTACGATTAAATCATAGTATTAAAGGTATTTATAGACCCAAATCTAGGTCTCTAGAGTGAAGCAGATATATGCAGTGGAATAATATCTAGTGGAAGTCAATATGGGCCTAACTATAGTGAGAGGTGATCTATTTATTTCATCTTCTCTATCAATTACTATGATAAACATAGGTTCCTCCACTAGTTGTATATCTACCATTTTTATATTTTGAAAATTTATATCAAATTCATGTTATATGTTATGGGGTTGATGATTCCTCTCTGTAAGAAAAAACATGAGGGTTTTATTTCTTTAGTGTTCGCTCTCTATATCTAATTTTGAGTTAGTTTTGGACTTTTTGGTGCTTGATCTGGATCTCTTCAACATTATTATTTTGATGGAATGGTTGATTAATCATATGTCTAAGATTGATTGGTATCACCAACACATATCATTATTTATTCCCTAAGTAAGATCTTAGGTTTTTCAAGGAGGGTGGGATCTGAGTTCTTATAATGTAGGGCTTTCTAATCCGTAGCTTAGGAATCTAATATCTTCTTCTTCGGTTGATCTCAGTAATTTACATTTTGGAACTAATATTCCTTGTGTGGTTAATGAATTTCCTAAGGTTTTCCTAGAAGACTTTTTTAGACTTCCTCTAGAAAAGGAGGTGGAGTTTTCTATTAATATGGTTCCTTGTACTTAGCCAATTTATATTCAATATTATTGTATAGTAACAGCTAAATTTAAGGGTCTCTAATATTAATTGGACAATCTACTAGGGAAATGTTTCATTTATCCTAGAATATCACCTCGGGCATCCTCTATGCTCTCTAACAAGAAGGTTGATGGATCCCTTCATATTTTCATAGATTATAAAAATCTTAATCAGGTGATGATCAATAATGAATATTTTTTTCCTATACTAATAATTTTTTAGAACAATTAAAATGGAAAAGTTGATTCTCAAAAAATAACCTTTGTTCCGGATATCATTATCTCAAATTTATAGAGTAAGATATTCCAAAGAACTATTTCAGGAAAAAGGTATGTCTATTATGAATATATTTTGATGTCATTCGTCCTAAATAATGCTCCTTCGGTTTTTATACCCATGATGAATTGGATGTCCCACTCATAATTCAATTCCATTATTGTGGTATTTATGTATGATATTTTAGTTTATTCTAACTCTAATTAAGTGAACAGACATAATATAGGAATAGATTTAGGAATATTGAGGAATCACTACCATCATGATGAAATATCGAAATATGATTTTTTTTATCCAAGAAGTGAAGTTTTTAGGGAATATGGTTTCAAAACATGGAATCTCAAATTATCTTGAAAATGTGAAAGTTTTCTTGTCATGTGAAGAAACAAAGAAAAAGATACATAGATTTTTAGGTCCATCAGGATACTATGAATAGTTTTTAAAGTAATTCTCAATGATTGTATCACCCTTGAAAAAACTTACCAAGAAACGGATAAAATTATTGTTTGATGCAATGTGTCAAACCTCCTTTGATAAATTGAAATAATTTCTAACATCAACCCTTGCTTTGATCTTACCATAATCTAGTCATGGCTATGAAGTTTACTTTAACACATCATTTGAAGTTCTAGGATATGTTCTTATATAGTTTGATCATGTTTTGGATTATAACTACTATCATTTTTAACCACATTAGAATTATTATCCCACTCATTATATAAAACTATCTATTTCCATAAACTATTTTAAGTGTAGGTGGCACTACATTTTTTGGGATGGTTTCATTTTCTATTTTGATAATTAGATTTCAATTTTATCATTTCAAATAAATATCTAAATCTTAGGGAATGGCGATGGATGGAGTACCTAAATTTTTTTGACTATTACATCATCTACACCCCTAGGAAGGGAAACGTTGTTTACGATGATCATAGAGTGAAATTTCTCTCCCATTCTATATTAGAATATGAGGAGGAGTAGAATACCATATGTCTCTTTGATTAGTTTCATATGGATACTAGGTAGGATGTATCGATAAGGTTCCTAACTATTTTCTTACTGAAATCATCTCTTATTGAATCTATTATTTTGGACTAGGGGAAAGATTTTGTGTTTAGGGGGATTAGTGTTTCTATTTTTGGTGTGAATAATTTTATTGGATAGTATCCTTATTCTAATGGGATTCACTTCTTTTTGAATATTTTTTCATTAAATTATCCACCAGAACATCAGTGATGAAGGATTTTAATAGTTCTTCATGAATCCCCCTATAACCATGAAGAAGTATTATGAAATGATACAATAGTTTCGATGGACAGGTATGAATTGTGACATTTATGATTTGGTGACTCATTGATATACCATTAAATAGATAAATTATGGTCACTAAAACCTATATGGACTACTTCAGCATCTTATAGGGCTAGTGTGTAAGTTGGATGAGGTGCATATGTATTTAATTTATTAATTACCACATACTCCCAAAGGAAATAATACTATTTATGTAGTGATTAATCGGTTAACTAAAAAAGTCACTTCATTCCAATTTAGGACACCATATAGGTTGAGGATTTGGGAAAGATATATGTTTTGGAAATTATGAGGTTACATGTTGTGATATCTACTATCATCTAATATAAGTATCCCATGATAACTTAATGGTTTTGAAAGGGTCTCTAAGAGGTAATGGTGGCTCATATTAGACTAAGTACAGCTTATCATCCATAGATGGATGATCAGATAGACCATTCTATTCAAATTTTGGTAATATTCTATGTGTTGATGTCTTGTATTTTGGAGGGTCATGGGATTTCCATATGGGGATATTTAAATTTTCTTATAACAACAGTTACCAATCATTAAACGGAATGGTTCCTTTTGAGGATTTTTATAGCCACACATGTAAATCTCCACTTTGTAGGTTGGAAGAGGGTGTGGTTTATTTTTTGGGACTAATGGAAAATAGGTCTATACCCACAGTTTTTCAAAAAACCGTGGTTATAGGGATAGTATGTAAACCTATACCCACGATTTTCCAAACCCGTGGGTATAGGTCACCTATACCCACAGTTGTGCCAAAAACCGTGGGTATTGTTTTCTTTTAAAACCTATACCCACGGTTTTGGAGAAAACCATGGGTATACAGTATTTTCCGAAGACCTATATCGATGGTTCTTCAAAACCATAGTTATTGTTGTTTTTTTGAAGACCTATACCCACGGTTCTCCAGAACCATGGGAATATATTTCCCGCGTTATGGTGAGGAAAAACATTATGCGGGACACGAAAAATTTGGCAGCAATACGTTTTTTCACAGATTATATTAATATATATAAGTAGATGAATCTTTATATATTGAATAAAAGTGTTAGCTCAATTGGTAAGCGGCGTGGAGGATTACTGCGAGACAATAGTTCGAATCCCCGCAGGAACTTTTTTTGAATTGAAATACGTTATATATTAAAATATATAGGTAGATATATGATTGTATAGAAGATTAAAATAATAGGTCGTTTGGTCCGTCGCAGGGCGTGGGCATGAGGCGTAGCCGGAGACACAGGTTCGAATCACTGAAGCCTCGTTTTTTGAATACATGATGTAGTATATATTAATATATATTCACAGATATGTATATATATGACATATAATAGTTGCAGCTTGGTTCCTGGGGGTCGCTGTGAAGTGTCGCATGCAGGGTTGAAACATTGATGATGGCGATTTTTTTAAAATGAATAGAACATTCCCCACGGTTCAAACCATGGTGTAAGTGCCTGCCACGCTGTACCGCGTGGTGCTGCTATGTGGCACACCTATACCCACGGTTCTACCAAACCGTGGGTATAGGTTAAGACCCCTATACCGACGTCGTTCCATCCCACGGTTCCCAAAACCACGTGGTGATGCTGTGTGACACACCCATACCCATGGTTCTACCAAACTGTGGGTATAGGTTAAGACCCCTATACCGACGTCGTTCCAGCCCACGGTTCCCAAAACCGTGGGTATAGCCTATACCCATGGTTTTGGGGGCTATACCCATAGTTTTGAACGGTGGGTATAGCCTCTTTTTCCAATAGTGGGACCAAGTATTTTTCAAGATACATCAGGGAATATTAATGTTATACTTCAGTTCTTGGTGATAACACATGTTCGAAATAAATCATATGCTGATTAGAGATGTTTTCCTTCCGAATTATCTATTGATGATCAGGTTTTCTTGAAAGTATCACTTAGATTGGGCTATCACAGGTTTGGAAAGCAGGGAAAGTTGAATATAAGATACTTTAGACAATTTTTAATCACTAATAATATTTAAAAGGTGTATTATAATTGGAATATACAATATTAGTTGATTGAGATTCATGATGTGTTCCATATATCTCATCCTAAAAAGTATCACACAGATCTTTCCAATATTATGAATTGGGAGGTAGTTGTTTTTGATCCATATGTATTGGTGGTCAAGGATCCAATAAAAATAACTTACTCATAGATGAAGGTTATATTAGGTAAATTGATTCTATTGGTTAAAGTGTTATGTAAACACTAATCATATTCTCATGATACATGGGATTGTGAAGCATTAGCGAGGGAGCACTAGCCTCAACGTTTCTCACATTATCTCACATATGGTTGAAATTATATAGACATAAAGTTATAATGTGGGGATAATTTTCACATACTAGTCAAGTTATATTCCTCTTTTAAGTTTTAATAGGTTATCAGATGGTTTTGAATGTATTTGGGGGTGGATTGGTAGATATAGTAGGTGGTTTCTCTTTAATGGTGGTTGTAGAAGGCCATTGGCTAGCTGATGTATTTGGATAGATCCACCAATAGATTAAAGGGCCATTAGATAAAAGGTGGAAATAATAATTAATACATAAATACTTTTTAGATATTGTACTTATATAGGGGCTTCAACATCCCTTTATTAGGTCAGTCAATAGCCACTACATTTCGACAATTGCCACCGGACAACTGGTGGAATCAACCTAGTTCAGTTAAGTAAGGGAAATAACATCTTTTTATTACACCAAAAACATGATTTATTTCATAATCCCTCTCCAACAAACCTAAATTTACTATAGAGATTTGATATAATTCTCTTTATTATTCCTATCTTCTTTTCTCTCTGATTGGTGTTTTGATCCTTGATAGATCAGTTTTCTTCTAATTGGTATGTTTAATTTGATCTATTTCATTCTTCCATTTTCACAAGGATTGGTAGTGGATCTATCTTTTGTTGATCTTATCCATTTATAATGTGATATTCATTTATTACATCTTATTGATCTATTGTGCATTATGTTTTTTAAGGTTGGATCTTGTTTTTCCATGGTGCAGATCCCCTCTTTGATGAGGTATGTGATATCTTTTACTCTCTTTTGACCATGTTATTATCGAATCTAAACTATAAGATACAGAATTGATGTTTATATCCCCTATTTTCATATATTGTGATCCCTTTCCTCTTTGTGTGTGTATCCCATGTTCTCATCGTTTGAACTAACTGTTGTGGTAGTTGGTTTCGTATAAAGTCTTTGTTTAATGAATTGTATGTGCTCAATGGTTTTTAGACTGGTTTTCAAATTTTTATTGGCATGGTACATAATTTATTAAATGAATTTATAAATTATTTTGATATAAAATGTTTTCCCCTTATTTTTATAAATAAAGGGTGATTTTAAAGCACATTTTTTATGAAAATAGATTTTCAAAGCATGATTTTGATAATGAGATAAGGGTTGTGAATTTTTTTTTGAATTGTGATGTTTAATTTCAGATTTTTTGGTAAGAAAAACACATGGGATCCTTGGGTACATAGGTGGGGGTTTGGTATTAGTACTTTTCATTTATTGTTTTAGAGGAATCATTTATTGGGGTATTCCTATAGTTCTTTAGTGAGCATGTCTGAGAATGTTTTATATAACATCATTAGAGAGAATTACACATCAGGGTATTACTCTACTCCTTTGGAGAGAATACTAGTGATATGTTTAATGTGAACTAGTCATGATGTATATTTTTATAATAAACGTCATTATCCCAATCCTATGTTATCATTGAAGTACCTTCCACTGGGATTAGTTTTTATGTACATATTAATTCATGCTTTGATAAAATGAAAATGGTTTATTTAGTATACTTTGAAAAAATGTTTACATAAAAATTTTTTGTATCTAATTAAAAGGGGTAATTTCCATGCTTTTCATATAAGTTTAAAAGTGTTAATCATTCCATGTTTTCTTTATATTTGGGCATATTTGGATTTATCTAAAAAATATTTCTTATGGAATACTTAGTGGTATACTTCTAGGATTGTTTTCCTCACACCCTAGACATACCCTTGTGTGTGTAGACATTTTTTATTTAGTGGTGGGTTTCCTGGGTCACCCTAGACATACCCTTGTAGTATGTTGGTAGGTTTCCTTGGTCATTTGGGCTTGGGTATCTACTGTTGAGAAGGTGGGATGTTTCCCACATATCACATGGAGTAGATTCTATTATATTTTTAGTAATTTCAGTATTATTTCTATATTTTTTATTTTTGTTTGTCTTATTTAGAACATGATGTATCGCTACTATTGTCTTTTTTTAATAGAATAAATATCAATTCCTTTCTTCCTCCCTTTTTCATATATTCCATGACAGTTTTTTGCTTCGGGTTGGGAAAAAATCATTCCCAAAGGTTTTTCTTGATGCCTAAGTGCTTCTCACCAGTCCATGTGGGTCGGTAATTCCCTTAGGTACTTTTCTTGTGTTGAGTTAGGTTCCTAGGTTATTGGATGATCTAAGATTATTTGTGATAGACCCCTCTAACAAGGTGGTAGGTGATGTCCCCATCTGGGTGTGATGTCCTTCCCTCAATGACATTATGTTTAATGGGAATCATGTTTCCTTGAGAGTTGTTGTACTAGAAAGGGGAATGTTACCCTTAGATTTTTTTGATATAGATATATTAGGTAGGACGTGCTTCCCCTAATAGATGTTTCCCATGTGATATGATATCCATTAATAAGATTGATAAGAGGGGCATACATACCCTTAATACTGGTTATGAATGCAAGGTGGGATATTATACCCCCTAGAATAGTGATAATGAAAGGTGTGAAATCATACCCCTATTATAGATTATGGATTTGAGATAAGGTATTACGCCCCTGGTGAATAGTGACGTTGTGAGGTGTGAATTCAAGCACCCTATGATGGGTTGAGTGGCACCTTTCAACTTTATTTATTTTTGTTTTTATAATTACAACTCCTAATTTAGTTCCCATAAACATTAGCTAGAAAATGAAAAAATATTTTTTTGTTTAAATATTTCACTATGTGTAGAAGAAAAGAATGGTGTTGAATTGGTTTATTCATTATTTATTAAATTATTTATTTATTATACTTTTAATTTTTTTTAAAAATTATGTTCTGAGTTTTCAATATTTTTGAAATGTATGAAAAGAACCATATATAGAAGTAAAAGATAGATACAGTAGTCAAATGAATTCTATGATGACTCGTACACATATCAAATGACATGTACATAGATCAAATTACTCATATGAAAATCAGATGACTTGGTATCAAATAACTCATACAGGAACTGATGCACCCGATTTGTGTATACATTTCCATATATATAATTGACAATAAAAACATGTTTTTAGAAAATATCTGTTGTTTTATGAACATATTTTTTGATTTTGGTGAATCTGTTTACTTTCAGGAGCCTTCTGGCTAAATACACGGATCAAGGGAAGTCTGTGGAAATTTTGAAACTACACGGCATGTACTTTTATACACGCTGTGTACATCCAGGCAGGGACACGGCCCGAAGGAGGGATTACATGCCCATGTCACCAGGAAGAAGATACATGCCATGTGTGGCAGCGCTACACGCTGTGTACTACTTTCTAGAAGCTCTAGTTGCTGAAGAAAAGTCCACACGCCCATGTGGTTGTTGATGAAGACACTGCTTGTTTGAACTTTTACACACCATGTCTGCTATTCTAGAAGGGGATGGCAGCCAAAATTTTGATACTACACATCGTGTATGGAGGCTCTACGCATCGTGTACACTCCACTTGCAGGCGGCGCCGTGGTCAAAAGTCAAAGACAGCGTGTTAGGCCACCTGCCAGCGGAGAAACTGGCACCAAAACGCATTGATGAAAAGTACACGGCGTGTACTTTCTATACACGTCGTGTACTTTATTTTTCTATAAAAATAGGCCTTGGCCTACGGATTTTGGGAGTCCAGAACCATTGAGAGGAAAGAGAACCTCTGCTATCACCATTCCCGAAGCTACCAAGGTGTCGTCACTCCGCCATTCCACCTTCCGACACTCTACCTCAACGCCTACACGATGAATCCGTTAGGTATCACATGTGTTGTTTCTCTCCCACTTTCTATGTGTAACTAAACCCCTCATGTTGGGGTTGTGGATGATGTGATCATAATTTGTATATTGTTTTATATAGTAGTGTTTGAATCGTTGTAATTCATCTTACTCTTCTTCAACCACTGTCTAATATAACTGAAAATTCTTAGCTAGACCAAGGGAAGGATTCTCAGCGACAAAAAAGAAAAGTAACATTGAAAACATCCATGACCATTGGAATGTTTTCACTAATTCAAATAATGGACTCGACATAATAAATAATTAAGAACACTGACAACCGGACCAAGGAGTCAGCTGCTCTAATTCCAAACAAGAGGAACCGGACCAAGGAAATCTTGTAACAAAATGAAATCCAGAATGATTGAATTATTATGAACAACACAACCATTTAAACAATCTGCATAATAACTCCTTATTCACCACAACCCCGACACGTCTTTTCTTTCCATTTTAAAAACTCTTTAAATTTACGCATTGTTTTCTTTCAAACAGTATCCATTTCTTCAAAGTAAATCAATTTAGCTTCAATCAAAACCCAAAAATCAATCCAATCACTTCTAAATTCTTCATACTTCACCTAATTAAGTATTAACTTAATTGAATTAATGCACGCCATGGTTCCCTGTGGATCGACCTCGAACTTAAGCTATACTAAAGTTCTAAGAACGAGTAATTAATTTGGGACGCATAAAACTTCAATCAACGATAAGTGAGACCAAATTTTGGCACCGTTGTCAGGGACACCATTTTGTTTTAGTGCTAAGATTTAAATTGTGTTAATAATTGATTTAAGTGAAAATAAAAATAAAAAATTAGCAAAAATATCTTTTCTAATCCCATTAATTTTTTTTTATTTTTCCCTTTTATGCCTGGTTTTCGTTTTTGTGTTGTGCAGAGCTTAAAGTGTATGTTTAGACGTTTTACATGATCCAGAAGTACCAAGTCTTCAGAATTAGTTCCGCTTGTCCCGTAAATTGAACGGACCTTGCTTCATCGTCGGCGTACACGGACAGAAACTCACAACCATCAACCACAACCCATGGCGAACAAATAAGAGGGAGCACCAGCCATAGATGCTGCGACAGAGCATCAGTACCAGGATCAGCAGCCTCTCATTGCTGGTCTACCGGAGCAACCTCCTGGAGCCTTCATGGAATTACTCCCAAGGGATTACCAATGGCCGCCGCAGAAACTCTTCCCACGGCCATACTTTTCCCCTCAGGAGCAGTTTATGCAAGCTCCACCCCATCAACAACATCCTCCAAGAAGTACCCTTATGAAGTACGCACTTACATCGATTCACGGAGCTGATACGGGCATCGTTCGACCTCCGGTCCAGGCCCACCACTTCTGAGATCAAGCCTGCTATCATGCAGATGATCCAGAACACATTCCAATTTGGAGGCCTGTCCAGCGAGGACCCGAACGCCCATCTCTCCAACTTTCTGGAGTTCTGCGACACCTTTCGGTACCATGGCGTGTCCGAGGATGCCATTCGTCTTTGCCTATTCCCCTTTTCTCTACGGGATAAGGTGAAGGACTGGATCAAGGGTCTTCCACAATGATCTATCCTCACCTGGGAGGAGCTAGCCCAGGCGTTCCTGTCCAAGTACTTCCCACCATCCAAGATGGTGACACTCTAGAATGAGATTCATAACTTCCAGCAGCACGACTCCGAGTCGTTGTATGAGTTCTGGGAATGCTTCAAGGAGATGTTACGAAAATTCCCCCATCATGGACTCCCACTCTGGATGCAAGTCCAGACCTTCTATGGAGGACTTACCACGAATACCAAGTCCACAGTGGACGCTGCTGATGGAGGTATGGTAATGCGGAAATCCCCCGAAGAACTATTCGAACTACTGGAAGAAATGTCGGCCAATAGCTTCTAGTGGCACTCCAAGCAGGGGACTCAAAAGCGAGGTATGCACAACATTGATGCTACCACTATGTTAGCTGCTCAGTTGGATGCTGTGTCCAAGAAAATCGATGCATTGAACCTCAAAAGAGCATCTTAAGTTCATGCGGCGAACCATCCATCATGTGGCGACTGTGGTGATAACCACATCATGGGAGAATGCCCGGGTTCGGCTGGAGGCCCCTCGACGAGTGAGGTGAGTTATGCTGCCCAAAATCGAGGGCACAACAAGTACCAACAGTACCAGAACCCGGCATGGAGAGATCAACAAAACACAGGTTGGGGCCAACAATAGCATAATCCTCCGCCCCAGAGACCGCCCAACTACAACCAGCCTCCATATCAGAACCAATACCAAGGGTCGTAACAACCCCATCAGGGTTCTTATCAGCAACAAGGGTATCAAAACCCTCGTCCACAGCAGCCACAACAGCCACCTCCTCCACCGGCTCAACAACCACCTCAGCAGAAGAACACCTCAAGGTTAGAGGATATGATGACTAAATTCATATCTACTACTGAGACTCGGTTCCAGAATCAGGAAGCTTCGATTCGAGGTGTGGAGAATCAGATTGGACAGCTGGCAAATCAACTCTTAGGGAGGCAGCCCGGTACGCTACTAGGTAACACCGAGAAGAACCCAAGGGAGGAGGCCAATGCGATCATGCTCTGGAGTGGAAAAGAGCTCCACCAGAACCAATCATCACAGAAAGGTTCATCCACACCCACTGTTGATGGAAAAGGTACCAATACCAACCCCTCCTCATCCAAAATCCCATAGAAGGTGGCTTTACAAAATAAAGAAAAGGAAGTAATCCAACCATTCAAGCATGCCTTACCCTTTCCGGAAAGATTGAAGCAGAGGAAGTTGGACCACCAATTCAGAAAATTCATGGATGTTTTCAAGAAGCTACATATCAACATACCATTAGCGGAGGCCCTGACACAAATGCCAACATACGCCAAATTCATGAAGGAAATCCTCTCCAATAATAGGAAGATGGAGGATTTGTGCATTATTGCACTAACGAAGGAGTGCTTCGCGGTGGTTCAACATTCCATTCCTCCCAATCTCCAAGATCCAGGTAGTTTCACCATTCCTTGTACCATTGGATCCTGCGAGTTTGGGAAGGCCCTCTGCGACTTAGGGGCCTGCGTGAACCTCATGCCCCTCGGAGTTTTCAAGAAGCTGGGACTCCACAGGCTCAAGCCTACCCGCGTCGCCCTTCAACTTGCTGATCGATGCATCAAGCACCTGAAGGGACTACTAGAGGAAATACTGGTCAAAGTGGGTAGGATGATCCTTCCCGTTGATTTCATCATCCTCGGCATGGGGGATGACCAGGAAGCACCTCTTATACTTGGAATACCTTTCTTGGCAACTAGGAAGGTACTGATCGATGTGCACCAAGGGGAGCTTATTTTTCGGGTAGGTGATGAAAGAGTTTCCTATAACATCCTCAAAGCCATCAAACATGCTTCCTTGTTAAAGAATGAGGACTATTATGCAGTGTCCACCATGGTTAATCATTTTAGAGACAAAGGGGATGAACTGGTATGTTCTTTTATTTCGAAAAATTTAACTGATCCAGATATTCTATTAGAAGAAGCACCAGAAGACTTGCAATTCATAGAAAGCCAGGGCGGCCACTATTGGTAGTGTGCAGTTGTTCCTGATAGTTTGGAACGGGACAAGGTGCAGCCACTTGTGCCTTGAATTTTAAAGGCGCCTGAACTCGAACTGAAGCCTCTTCCATCTTCTCTCAAGTATGGGTATTTAAAGCCCACTCAAACTTTGGATTTTATACTTAATGCAGAACTATCACAGGAGAAAGAAGATGCACTTCTGCAGGTTCTCAAATAGTGGAAGCATGCTATTGAGTGGATAGTCTCTAATCTGAAGGGCATCAGCCCTACCATTTGCACTCACAAGGTGCTACTTGAAGAGGGTGCCAAGCAATCTCAGCAACCACAACGGCGCTTGAATCCTCCCATGAAGGAATTTGTAAAGAAGGAGGTGATCAAATTATTGGATGCAGGCATCATCTATACCGTCTCGGATAGTCCGTGGGTGAGTCCTCTCCATGTGGTACCCAAAAAGGGGGGTATCACTATGATTTCAAATGAAAAGAACGAGCTCATCCCTACACACACAATCATGGGCTGACGAGTCTCTGTGGATTACCGGAAGTTAAACGATGAAACAAGAAAGGATCACTTTCCCTTTCCATTCATGGATCAAATTCTAGAAGGCTAGTAGGGAACAACTTCTATTGCTTCCTCGATGGTTTTTCCGGTTACAACCAAATCTCCATTGCTCTAGAGGATCATGAAAAGAGCACATTCACATGCCCCTACGACACATTTTCTTATCGAAGGATGTCTTTTGGCATGTGTAATGACCTCACCACCTTCCAGCGTTGTATGCTGGCCATCTTCCACGATATGGAGGAACATATCCTGGAGGTATTCATGGATGATTTTTCTGTTTATGGAAAATCATTTACCATTTTTTTACAGCACCTAGAACTAGTTTTGGAACGATGTGAGCACACTAACCTAGTATTGAACTGGGAAAAGTGTCATTTCATTGTGCAATGTGGCATAGTCCTTGGACACAGAATTTCAGCGAAGGGGATAGAGGTGGACCCGAAGAAGATTGAAGTCATTTCAGGACTACCAATACCGACTTCTGTCCACGCCATCCGTAGCTTCCTGGGGCATGCAGGTTTTTACAGGCGATTTGTCCGCGACTTCTCCAAAATATCCCAACCCCTCACCAATATTCTAACCAAGGATTCCATATTTGAGTTTGATGAACAATGTGGCAGATCTTTTGAGCATCTAAAGCAGCGCCTTGTGGAAGCTCCAGTTATGATTTCTCCCAACTAGGAGGAACAATTTGAGGTGATGTGTGATGCGAGCGACTACGCAGTGGGAGCAGTCTTGGGCCAGCGACATGACTGGATTTTCCGACCTATCTATTATGCCAGAAGGACGCTCAACGAGGCATAGATTAACTACACCACCACAGAAAAGGAGATGCTCACAGTGGTTTTTCCATTTGATAGGTTTCGTTCTTACTTAGTGTTGTCTAAGGTTATTGTTTATACTGACCATGCAGCACTAAAGTACCTACTAAACAAGTAATACGTGAATCCTCGATTGATCCATTGGGTACTCCTCCTACAAGAATTCGATCTTGAGATCCAGGATAAGAAAGGGAGTGAGAACTTCATTGTTGACCATATCTCCCGCCTTGAGCTGCCTCACATAGAGAAGGAAGAAGATCGGGAGATCCGGGAATATTTTCCTGATGAGCACCTCTTTTCGATCAATGAAACGCCTTGACCATGGTATGCTGATATTTCTAATTTTCTGGTTAGAGGTGTCGTTCACCCCGACCTCTCCTTCCAGCAAAGGAAACAATTTTTCTCTGATGTGAAAAGGTACTTCTGGGAGGATCCTATGCTATTCCGATCTTGTGCAGATGGAGTGATCCGCCGTTGCATCCCAAAGAATGAAGTTCACGGTGTCCTGGAGTTCTTTCATGCCTCACCAGTAAGAGGACATCATGGGCCTGACCGTACCATAGCTAAGATCATGCAGTCTTGTTTTTTATGGCCCACCATGCATAGAGATTCCCGGCCCTTTGTTTCCTGTTGCGATCGGTGCCAGAGGACAAGTAATGTGGGACGTAGAGCCGAGATGCCTCAGCACCCAATCCTGGAGGTCGATATTTTCAACGTCTGGGGCATATATTTCAGGGGTCCTTTTCCCTCACCTTTTGGGAACACTTACATCCTGGTCTGCGTCGACTACATCTTTAAATGGGTGGAAGCTACCGCAACAGCTCACGACACAGCCAAGGTAGTCATAAATTTCTTAAAGAAAAATATTTTTAGCAGGTTTGGAGTTCCATGAGTACTGATCAGCGGTATAGGGACCCACTTCGACAACAAACTGATGAGAGGAATATTGTCGAAGTATGGAGTAAAGTATCAGATGGGGACCCCATATCATCCCCAGTCCAGTGGACAGGTATAGCTCTCCAATCGTGAGCTCAAGCAGATCCTGGAGAAAACAGTGAACACTTCACAGAAGGATTGGTCCAAGAAGTTAGATAATGATTTGTGGGCATATCAGACTTCTTTCAAAACACCACTGGGAATGTCCCTGTTCCGCCACGTCTATGGAAAGCCATACCATTTTCCAGTATAATTGGAACACAAACCCTATTGGGCCATCATAGCCCTAAATTTTGATTTAAAGACAGCTGATGAGAAATGGAAGTTCCAAATTTCAGAACTAGATGAGATCCGATTAGAGGAATACGAGAACACCAAGTTGTACAAGTAGAAGACAAGAGCCATTCACGATCGGATGATATCACGAAAATCTTTCCAACCCGGTGATCAGGTACTTCTCTTTAATTCTCGTCTTCGCTTATTTCCAGGGAAGTTAAAGTCACGCTGGTCGGGACCATTCCACGTTATCTGCGTATTCCATCACGGAGCGGTAGAAATTTCTAGAGAAGATGGTCAACCATTCAAGTTAAACGGGCAGTTCTTGAAATCTTACCATCCTAACATGGCGGTAACGTTGTCCACCATACACCTCAGGTAAGCAAGGTAAGTAGGTCGAGCCAATGACCTAAAACAAAGGCGCTTCCGGGGAGGCAACCCAGAAGGTTACATGTCGTGTCCCACTTATATACACGGCGTGTACTAATCCTTTTTAATTTATTAACATAATAGTAATAATATATAGAATAACAAATTAATAACCAGGGATGATGCCGGTGCCAATGGAAAAGTCACTGGAGTTTATTCAAACCATCCTCGGTTCGAATCCTCCTGACCGACCTTTGGCACGGGGTTCCTCCTTTTAATTACACGACATGTGGTGTATTTTCAATCTATATATATATATATATGTGTGTGTGTGTGTGTGTGTGTGTGTGTGTGTGTGTGTGTGTGTTTAATAAAACCCGTGATGGGGATGGACCGATTGGCTAGAATCGTAATCCGGTTTCAAAAGACCCGAGTTCGAATCCAGACAACCTTCCCATTTCCATCATTTGTTCTTTTAATAAAACCACACGACGTGTACTCCGATATACGCCGTGTGCGTCCGGATTTTTCAAATATAAATTAAAAAGGTTTTAAAAATAACAAATTACATATGGGTGAAGTTGGTGGATTGACAAAGTCTCGGCACCAGATTCACAAGACCCGGTTTCGAATCGCGCCAATCTCCCCGCTTCACCCCCATCCTTTCCTAAATAAAAACCACACGCCGTGCTTTTCTTTCTTTCCATGTGTATAGGAATTATAGACAAAATATATATATGTAATAAATATGAACAACAGAACAACCTTTTCTCCAGTGGGTGAGGGCATCCGTTCGAATCGGCTGATCGCCGGTTCAAATCTCGCCCCAAGCACCGGACCAAAGGTTGTAATACTCTTTTTCTCATTTTAAAATACAGGGCGTGTATTTCCCGATATACGTCATGTATAGGTTTATGTATAATAGAATTTGTAGATATATCTATTTTTAATTATTAATAATAATTATTATATAGTTTACTATAATAATTATATTTATTTATCTATTAAAAAAATTGGGATACACGGCGTGTACCAAAAATACACGTCGTGTACCACGGCTATATAAGTAGCGGGCCACCCAGCTTCAGGCCGTGTTTCACGACCACCCCATTCTTCCCCTTCTTCCCGTTTCTTCTCCCAAACACCATTCGAACCCCCTTTTCTAGATCCGTCGATTTGGGGCGTTTCAAGTTCTGTTTCTTCTCACGTTGTGATTCTCAGTCCAGGTATGTCGTTCTGCACCCTCTATTTCAAGTTTTTAGAATCATTTAGGGTGTTTATCGGATTGGCCGACCGTTCGGCCTCTACCTGTACACGACCATGAAATGAAGAACACACGCCGTGTACATATGTACACGGCCACACGCAAAATATTTCATAATTTGAATGTACACGGTGTGTATGTTTGGTACACACCATGTTCTTGTTTATTTCCGTCGTACCCGAGTAATCCTTTGCACATGGCCTCACACACTTTTTTTCATACACGGCATGTATGTTCGGTACACACCGTGTAGACTATTTCCCTTGGCCCCTTCGTGTGTGGAACATAACACGCAATGTCACCCCATGTTCCCGAACACGGCGTGTATGTTCGGTACACGCCGTGTCCTTTATATTTGTAGTCAGCCCGTGTCTCCCCCTCTACACGGCGTGTATTGTTTTCTTAGAACTGATAAAAACATGTTCGTGTCATCTATTTTACACGACCACCTTCACTTTGAAGGTAACACGGCATGTATGTTCGGTACATGCCGTGTCCTATTTCGTGGTCTATTTCCACCCTAGGCGTGTCCTTCCAGAGAACACGAGATACTCTATGTTCTGACTACACGCCGTGTACTTTTTATTTCCAGTTTTCTCACATTTTCTTTTTTTTTTATTTTCTTACGTTTTCTTTTTCTTTTGTTTTATTTTATTTTTCTTTCTATTTCAGGATATGGCGGATCGTGATCCTTCCTGAGGGAAGCAGCCAACCTACTCCACCAAGGGAGAGAGGCACATGAATCGTCAGATCCAACTCTGACCACCTATGCAGCTGGACCCCGATGCTCCGGTCTTTGAGCTCCCTCCGTTGGACATTCTGCCTCCACTCACTCCCTCAGATGAGGCTGGGCCTACTTCTACTGCACCAGCTGCCACTTTCCATGTACCTTCATCCTCGGAAGCTGGTCCCTCTTCGAGCACACCTTCCACCGAGCCACCTTCTTCTTCAGCAGATCCACCTCCAGAGCCAGATATTACTGCTGCACCAGCACCTGGGCCGAGACCTCTAGGTGCTCCCAATCCCTGTATGATATTCCCGGTCACAGACCTCGCATACAACAGGATCTGACGCTTCTCTCTTCGACCGATACCATTGAGCGTCTGGTACCTTGACAGCAGCATTCTGCAGCGGCTCGGTATTTGGGAGGAGTTGGAGGTACTTCTCGGGCACACCGCACTCCTCGAGATTTTCCAGGTCAGTAGTCCTATGTTCCGAGATTTATTTTTGGAGTTTGTGGCCTCATATGAGTTCGATGGATCGGAGTACCGAGAGACACCTGGTGATGCGGTTCCAGTAGTTTGATTCCGGCTAGGCGGCCGTTGTTTTTCTCTGACAATGACAGAGTTTGGCCAAGGGTGCGGCTTCTACCCCCATCCTATCACACCACCCCCCATTTCGAACTAGACCTGGCCCGAGTGCTCTGACCTTATTTCCATGTGGCGGGAGATCGCTGGGCCTGACCCCCAGTACTCCCCCACTTCCCAGAAGAGCACTCTTATAGCCGACCATGTCCTTCGCTTCACCCACCGGTGCTTCAGCGCCATCCTTTTTCCCCGCCCTGAGGATATGTGGGTCGTGACCGGCCGTGACATGGATCTTCTTACCTGTGTCATCCGGCACGCCTACCCGGACCTCCCCTTTCTTGCCACCTCCTATTTCCACTTCATGTTTACCAGCCGTCAGGGCAACCTGAACGGCGAGTTTTACACCACCCGTCTTGCCCACCACTTGGGGGTATTTGATACCTCATTACCTCATGACTTGATAGGTTCACCACAGTGGATGGACTTCCTCATGATCATTTTCATGTGATTGGTCTGAAAGCAGGGGTGCCTACATCCTTGCTTAGGCTGGAGCCCCGCCACCTGCTGACCCCCCTGCCCCAGCTGCTGACCCTGCCCCAGCTGCTGACCCCGCTCCTCCTTCCCCACCCCCTCCAGCTTCTCCACCTCACCCACCTCCTACTGACCCCACTTCTCCTGACCTTCCTTCTTCTGTCCCATCCCCCATCCCACCTACCCCCGCATCCTTGGTCGATCCGACCCTTTCCCTCCACCTAGCCACAATGGAGCATAAGTTAGCCCGTATCATTAGCTGCCAGGACACCATTTCATGCCATTTGATTTGTCTGGATGGCCTCCAGGACCGGATGGAGAATCTGTTGGTGTATATTGCTCAACATCTTGGTGTTTCACTGCCTCATCCACCAGCCTCTGCCTCTGTTCCTGGCCCTTATGCTACTGCTCCACTGTCGTCTCCTGCGCCAGCCACAGATTCCGTTCCGATGACTACGGTGAGCTCTGCTGCTACCACTTCTACCAGGCCAGGGCCTACTGCTGATCTTTCGATCCCGAGCCCAGCACCTGCGGCTCCTACTTCTTCAGCTACCCTTCCCGATGTCGAGTCAGAGCCTCACCCTTCCACGCCTCTTGCGCTGTCTCTACCGGCCGATTCTATACAGGATAATGCCTCCCCTGAGGCGACCCCATGATAGTGACATTTTTTTATCTTATATATCTCTTTTGTCATTTTTTGTACTGTGATGTTATGCATGTTTGTAGTTTTCCTTTTTCTCAACAGTCATAGGTACGGGCATGGAGCGCCTTGGGCATCACTTTTCACGAGGGGAGTATTTTTCCATTTCTATTTTATTTCTTTTTGGATTTACTTCTTCCACTACTTTCCCTCATTTTGTCCCCCATTTCTCTTCGTTTCCCACCCTTTACCTTAGTATTGAACTTGGTGGACCATGTGCAGTATTAAGTGTGGGGGAGCATCTATATCTTTCGCCTAATCCTTTTCCCTTAAACTAACCTAGGAGACATAATTATTAGACTCTATATTTTCAAATTTAATGAAATTTTGGTTAATCAATCTTATAAATGCTAGAGTTATCAGTATGAACTTTTGGAAAGGTCACATGCTTATTTTAGTTTTTAAGTATTTTAAAATGACTGCTGATATAGTTTCAATTGAAACCTTTCATCCTTGATTAACTTACATTAATTAGGCTAATCATTTATATGTATGTCATGACCTGATTATCCCTTTATTATTTTTCCACTCCTGAGAGGTATTCTAAACCCTTTTTCATATTTCTTTTCTAATACCCTCTTTCTTGATAGATTCTTAGGATATGCATCACTACCAGAATTTTCTAGTTTTTCTTTTCAAAACATGAAGAAATTATTGAATTACTTTAACATGATTGAGGAATTAGATTGTTTCAACCCCTTTATCTTGATACCTACCCAACATTTAATCTTCGTTAAGCCCATAGAATCCATGAACATCCTTTATAGGAAGCCACATTACAAGCCTATTTCCCTTACTACCTTATTTCTTTTTAAACTTTTCATGATTATTCATTTAATCTTTAAAGAGGGAGTTGGCAATACATGGCATATTTTTGTGTACAACCATGAAATAAAGTGTGGGGGAGTGACTCTTGATTATTTAGCGCAGAATGGATTCCAAATATCTACTCATTGTATTCATAATTGTTTCCCTTGTGTTTTCTTACTTGTAAAAAAACAACAACAAATGAACAATAAGGGAACCTTATGCTTATTTGCCCATGAACCCTACATGCCTAAGGAAGATAGTGACGATTACAAAATCATTTGACTGAGCTTGTGAAGGATGCATTTTCAGTGAGCTTTACTTTGAATGTCATGCAATGTTGTTTAAAATAATTAGAAATCCTTTTCAAGCCTCAACATTTATTTTCACATCTGAACCTACCAACCCTTAGCCATAGAAACATCTGAACCTTATTGATAAAGCCCTCATGATTTTTTTAATTCAATTTTTTTGAAGTAGAGAACAAGATATCTTGAAAACCTATGGATAGAGTGTATATACCTTATATTGAGCATAACTTTGATTAAAAACATCTTGATTGTGGAGTGTGATTTTAACTGGTAAGGTAAATCATCAAGTGGCATGCTTATTTTTGAAAGGTTGAAAAATGTGTTGAAAGAGGATGAGAGTAGTAAATTGCATTTTATATGAGGCATGATTTTAATATCTTATGAATTGAATTTGTTTGTACCTTTCAGAATTTTTCCTCATTAACTTTATCAGTTATACGTTTGATTAATTAAATACCTTCCTTTTAAAGTATAGGATCTCTTAATTAGATGTTGAGATTTTTCTTGAGGGAAAGCAAATGAATAAGTGTGGGGGAATTTGATGCACCTGATTTTTGTATACATTTCCATATATATAATTGACAATAAAAACATGTTTTCAGCAAATATATGTTGTTTTATGAACATATTCTTTGAATTTGGTGAATCTGTTTACGTTCAGGAGCCTTCTGGATAAATACACGGATCAAGGGAAGTCTGTGAAAATTTTGAAACTACACGGTGTGTACTTTTATACATGCCGTGTACATCCAGGCTAGGACATGGACCGAAGAAGGGATTACACGCCCATGTCACTAGGAAGAAGATACACGCCATGGGTGGTGATGGTACACGCCGTGTACTACTTTTAGAAGCGGTAGTTGCCGAAGTAAAGTCCACACGCCCATGTGGCTGTTGAAGAAGACACGGCGTGTTTGAACTTTTACACGTCGTGTGTGCTATTCTAGAAGGGAATGGAGGCCAAAATTTTGATACTACACGTCGTGTATGGCGGCGCTACACGCCATGTACACTCAACTTGCAGGCGGCACCGTGTTCAAAATTCAAAGACGGCGTGGTAGGCCACCTGCCAGCAGAGAAACTGTCGCCAAAACGCGTTGACGAAAAGTAGATGACGTGTACTTTATATAGATACAGTGTACTTTATTTTTCTATAAAAAGAGTCCTTGGACTATGGATTTTGGGAGTTCATAACCATTGAGAGGAAAGAGAACCTCTGCTATCACCATTTCCAAAGCTACTAAGGTGTCGTCACTCCTCCATTCCACCTTCTGACACTCTACCTCAACACCTACACGATGAATCCGTCAGGTATCATGTGTGTCGTTTCTCTCCCACTTTCTATGTGTAACTAAACCCCTCATATTGGGGATGCGGATGATGGGATCATAATTTGTATATAGTTTTATATAGTTGTGTTTGAATCATTGTAATTCATCTAAATCTTCTTAAACCACTGTCTAATATAACTGAGAATTCTTAGCCGGACCAAGGGAAGGATTCTCAGCGATACAAAAGAAAAGTAACGGTGAAAACATCCATGACCATTTGAAGGTTTTCACCAATTCAATTAATGGACTATACATAATAAAGAATTAAGAACACTGATTACCAGACCAAGGAGTCAGCTGCTCTATTTCCAAACAAGAGGAACCGGACCAAGGTAATCTTGTAACAAAATGAAATCCAGAATGATTCAATTATTATGAACAACACAACCATTTAAACAATCTGTATAAGAACTCCTTATTCACCACATCCCCGACATGTCTTTTCTTTCCATTTTAAAAACTCTTTAAATTTACCCATTTTTTTCTTTCAAACTATATCAATTTCTTCAATGTAAATCAATTTAGCTTCAATCAAAACCCAAAAATCAATCCAATTACTTCAAAAATTTTCATACTTCACCTAATTAAGTATTAACTCAATTGAATTCATGCACGCCATGGTTCCCTGTGGATCGACCCCGAACATAAGCTATACTAAAGTTCTAAGAACGGGTAATTAATTTGGGATGCGTAAAACTTCAATCAATGACAAGCGAGACCAGGAACTCATGCATAGATAAAATGAAAGATACACATGTCAGGTAACTCATACATAGATCAAAGGTCTCGTCTGTGTATCAAATGACTCATATGAAAATCTTAAATGAATTGTACAAGAGATATATTAACTCATGAATTAACAAATGACTCATATATAAATGACTCATATGTGGGAAGAAGCGAATCATATGGTCAAATAACATAGAAAACTTTATTCCTATGAATTTTATTCTATTTTTATTTATTTATTTATTTATTCATATCTAATTAGTTACTATATTTATTTCTAATTATCAATATATATGTTTGAATTTTAATATTGTTGGATATTTTTAAAATATTAATTTCATATTAATTATGGAAAATTTTCATGTGATTAAACTATAATTTGTTAAAGTATTGAATACTACTTTCAATTATTTCTTATTTATCACTAATGAATATGTTTTTAGCATGTTTACTTGATAATTATTATTGATACTTTCCAAGAAGTTTCCAACTAAATATTAATGTTAATCATTTATAAAGAATGATCATGGATATTTTAGAGGAATAGTTATTCTTGTTATAAAATAGTTTTTTATTTATTATTCAAATGATTTATATGTAAATCCATATTATATTTTATAGTGTATCAAGTTATTAAATATTGTATCCACTAAATGTGTTTATAATGGATATTATGGTGTTTTATTATGGTTTTAAATTTATAAAGGCTTTGTAATAAAAACATAATATAGTAGTTTCTATCTATTCACTATTTACAAAATGTCAAAGAAAGGTAGTGGATTTAATTATAATATGGTTTAGGATATAACAAATTGTTTCAAGTTTAGAACCTAATTTTTGGACACTACCTTAACTGGACATTCCTAAACTTCATAGTCTATATCAATAACGGTTGATTGTTTCATTTTCCAGAATCTATATAAACATCATTCATTGGGTTTTCTCATTTAATTCTTTCACTTCACTTTCACTGTGTATTCTATAATGTTTTTTTTCATGGAGTTATACTACCATCTAAAATAGGTTCCTAGTTATTATTACCAGAAAAAAAACACAACATAGATTTTATGTCTATACAGATAAAAGGTAAGAGTTTTAGGGATGCACCTTAAGAGGCTTGAGTTTTGTTTTTACCCATAAAAAGAAAAGAGGCTATAATTTCACCTTCATAAGTCTAGGTTCTATATATACTAGTTAAAAGGAAATAGGTTAAGACTAATCCTTTAAAATTTTAGTTTGATTTCTCTTATGTAAAATTTTGTGTAATTATATATTCCAACAAATTTAAGGGATTTGGATTTTATCCTCCAAGTGGAAGATGGTGGATAGTAATAGTTATCACTCTCCTTAAAAAGTGATATACCTTAGAGAATTTTTTATAATCTTGTGTTAAGAGTGTAAAGAGTAAACTTATGATCACATTGATCAAAATTACTATAAAAATCCTTATCAACTCTTTTTCTTTATCTCTACTACTTATTCTCTTCAAACTTATTGGATTAATTATATATTATTTAACTGTTAAATCATTTAATCCACCTAATTCTAAAAATAATGTTTAATTCTAATTAAATTTTTAAGATTAACAATAAACCTCCAATTTTATATTTCCATCTCACTATATGAAAAACTATCGATATCATAGACTGTCCCTTATAAGGATAAGCATTGATTATTTCCAAAATTTTTACCATACTAGGATCTTATTTGGATCTATTTTTATTTTATTATTTATCCTTACATCTGTTTTAAGATAAATATTATCCTAATACTTAAAAATACAAGTGGAATTATTATTTTAAATATTAGGACGAAGTTAAAATAATAGTTGGTGTCCCATGTGACAACATTATTTTTATATAAACGATTATAACTATTTGAAATATCAAATGGAGTCTTACCACATGAAAATCATCATTGATCACTATAATACAATGGTATAACTATATAAATTACATAATCCTACCCTGATTCACTTACAAGTAATGATGGATTTAAGTATATGATTAATTATAAGTTGAAAAATATTATTTATTCTATAATTAGTATGACTTATTTTAGAAATTTTTATAGATGTAAAATTTTTTATACTCTAAAAAGAGAATTTTTAGTTATTTATAGGTTGTTAAAAAGGAAAATGGTCAGTTTAACGATAAGATTGAAAGTTATAAATAGAATCTATCTATTTATATAAATTAAATGTATTATAAGGTGATGTCTATAAATAAATTTAAAAAGAAATATAAATAGACTTATTATTATGGTTTTTACCTCAGATGTATAAGAATAAATTTATGGAAGTTAAATTAACAATTATTTCATCTTTTAAATATATTAAATTTTGTACTTTTTTTATTATGCATGTGGTTTTCCTTTAAGGCTTTTTCAATATCTTTTTCATATGAAATTTATTTTGTCATGATCCTTTTTAAAATCTAAAATATCTAAATCCTTAGGATCTTGGGTTTCTAAAGTTACATATACAAATATTATTGGTTAAAAATAGACCTAGATACTTAATTGATCATATTTATTATTGGAAAGTATGCATACACTGTTATTACATTATCATTTGGTATGATAGATTGTCCTATACTATTGATTAGTTTCAATTTTTTCTTATTAAGTTTTTGTAATCTATTTTTATGATGTGGTTTACTAACATGAGCTATAAAAAGTTTACTTTTAAATCTGGATAGTCTAGATCATTAAATGTATTTTATAATTTGGTATGCTGGATTTTTCATGAACTTTTGGTTACATTTAAAATCATTGAATATCATAATTCCTTCAATATATTAACATGTTTTTAATCTCCTTAACGTTTTTAGAAAAAATATGGGTGCATTTATCACTATTTTACACAACTAGAATTTAAAATATATCAAAATAGTTTGATTATTTTAAAATATGGAAGGTAAAATTGTGAGAAAGATTTATGTTTTTCATTTCAGTTGGAAAAACAATTTAATGTGAGATGATTTATTTAAATCTATTTTTTTGATAATGATATATTCATGAAACCTAATGTATATTTGGTCATCAATGTTCAAGTATATAGTTTTAATTTTTTTACATCTTGATACTAACTTGTTTTATATTTCGATTTCTTAAAGCATGTTCAATTTTCTCTTTTTTTCGTTATTGTTTAATATAAGGGGAACATTTATTTTTAAAACATTCCATCATTTTTTGTAGAATGTACTGAAATTTTAGTTTTATATTATATGACTAAGAAATATAATTTTATTAATATTATTTAAATTTTGGGGAGTGATTTTATAATGTTTTTATTTGTATCTTTTTCAGGAAATGTTTATATCATTTACATGAAAACATTTTATTTTTCTAGAAGAAGGATATTTTTTATTTTGTCTATAAAAATGGGATAAAATATTTAAATTTGGTTGAAAACTTGTTATATAAAAAATGTGGAATTTTTTTTGGATTTACACATAAGTGTTTAAACTTTTTGATCAATTACAAAGAGTAGGATAATATTTGTAATTACGTAAAATTTTGTAATTATTAAAAAGGTAGAGATTATTGAGTGGTTCCTTGAAACATAATTTTATTTTGTTTTTATTATTACAGAATACAAATTTTTTTCCCAATAACATGAGTTTTAAGAGGAAAAAAGATTTATTATTTAAAACCATCCATCTATTAAAGAAGAAAATAATGATGTTGAATTGTTTTATTCAATGTTTGTTAAATGAATTTCTTATTATTCAATTAATTATTTAAAAGATTTTTATGTTATGAGTTTTTAATATTTTGGAAAAGTATGAAATGAATCATATGTGAAGTAAATAACATATAAACAAGTAAAATTATTTATAATCTAAATCATACATAGATCAAATTACATATACATATATCAAATGAATCTTACGCATATTGAATGACTCATACACAAAATTAAAATCACTCACAGAATAGATAGATTGATACATACATTGAGAAATGACTCAGACATTGACCCCAAAATTTGAATGCTTCATACATTAAGATAAATTAATCATTTATAAATGACTCAGACACTGGAATAAGGGACTCATATAGTCAAATGACTTTGAAAACTTTACTCCTTTCCATTTTATTCAATTTCAATTTTATGATTTTATTTATATTAAATTAATTACTATATTTATGATTGATTATATATATAAATTTTAATTAAAATATTTTTTTATATTTCAAGGATATTAATTTCTAATGGATTATGGGATATATTCATGTGATTAAATTCTATTTTGATAAATTATTTAATACTAGTTTTAATTATTTCATATTTATTTATAATGAATTTGTTTTATATATTGTTTCCTCAACAATTATTATCAATACTTTTTAAGAGGTTTCCATGTGAATGTTAATTTTAATAATTTATAAAGAAGGATTATAGAAATTTTGGTGGAATATTAATTAGTATAATTAAATATTTATTTACTTATTATTCTAATAATTTATCTATACAATCTATTTATATTTTATAGAGTATCAAGGTATTAATGACTGCATCTATGTGAAGTATTTTTTATAGAGATTATGATGTTTATTGTGTTTGGATATTTATTAAGTATTTCAAATCAAAGAAGAATATAGTCAATTTTATTCGTTCTGTATTTTAATAATATTGAATCCAGGGGTAGATATAATGTAGAATACACTGTATGATATATTTGTGTGATGTAGGTTTATAACTCAGTTGATAGGAAATTCCATAGCCAGTTTTTCTTGAGCATCACTATAAATATCAGGTATATTTTGTGTACTACATATTCCAGACACTAGTATTTACTTATATATTTTTCATTGGGTTTCATCATTTTATTATTTCATTGCACTTTTACTATCTACACTATAAAATTTTGTTTTTTTATGTTTCATGGGGTTATAAAACCCTTCAAAATGTATGTATAATTTTGGTTACTAGAACACAAGTCATGACATAGGGTTCTATCTATACCCATAAAAGGTAAGATGTTTAGGGATGCACCTTAGAAGCCTTATGTTTTTCATACCTTATAAAAGGAAATATCTTAGTATTTCACCCTTAAATGTTTAGGTTCTATTTGTATTAATTAAAATAAAAGAGGATAGGACCACTCTACAAAAATTCATGGATTGGTCTAATACTATAAAAGCCTCGTTTATTTTCTAAATCCATAAAACAGAATGGATGTGGGTTTAAGCCTCCAAGTATATAAAAATCATTTTAGGAGTAGTCACTCTCATTCAAAAGTGATATAACTTATAGTGGATGTTATTGTCTTATTATGGGAGTGTGAATAGTAAATGTGGGATCCTTTTTAAATGAACTACAATAAAAAATTTCTTCTCCTGTGTTATTTTTCTCTATTACTTATTAACTTCACATATATTGAATTTATTATTTTTCATCAAATTTTAGAACCTCTAATCCATTGAATTCCAAAACTAAAGTTTAACAATAGTTATATTTGTAAAATAGAAAATCACATCCCCTTTTGTTTATTATTATCTCACTATCTTGGAAAAATGATGATTTATAGATGTCAGGTAGGAAATTATTCCCCTGGTGACTAGTGATGTTTCAAGGTGGGATTTCATGTCCACTGTGATGGATTTTTTATGATTGGTTTGATGTTATTCCACTTATGACTTGTGATGATGCCAAGTGGGATGTTAATACCCCTATGATGGATTATATATGTGGGGTGGGATGTATTATACCTTCTACTGATGGGTATAATTATTAGGATATATTTACTCTCAATAAAATGTATGGTGTTGATTGAACGTGATGTTTTAATAGGATTCTTTGGTATAATAAGTGGGACATATTTCCCTTTCAGTGTCAATTTTTTCTGGAATGGACATACTACCTCTCAGTAGATATGATGAGTGACTCATATTGGGGTCTACCCTTGATAGATATAGTCCCATGGATATATAGAGACACTCCATCACTAGATGAGGTAGGCTAGAGTCAACCATCATTATGGATTCTTGAGTATCCATAATGTAGAAGGTGTATATATGTGATTTCTTTTTATTAGTTTTAGTTAATTATACACATTAAAATATATGTTACTTTTTATTAGGTACTCTATTTTTGGTGACCTACTAAGGCTTATTCTCACACCGGTATGGGCATCCCAATGCATTTACAACCCTGATGGTTTGTATTCAGGTTGGATGATGGCCTAAGATAGGTTAATGAGTAGGAAGAGCTCGGTAGGGTTGTGGGGATAGGATAGAAGAGAGTATTTTGATAGTTTGGGTCCCCCTTTTTAGTGTTTTTTATATATTATATATGATTGAAGAATTGGGGAATCTTGCATCGATGTATGATTGTGAGACTCGCATGTGTATATTTTTTTATAGCAAGGCTATGTTATTATTATGGACAACCTTAGAGATAATTCCACATATGTAATATAATTTTTTTTATTATGTATGTATCTTTCATTGAATATTATTATTTATATGTTACTTGAATGCATAGTCTCTCCATATGGTATTATAAGACCCTCGCTACTAGTTGGTAGCCTCTAGCATATGTGTAGGAGTGTTTGACGTCACATTGAACTCTAATCTAGTCACGGGTCAAGTAATCAATGTTGGGATGTTACAAAGTGGTATCAAATACCTGCTTCCATGTATTACTATATGGGGATATGGTAGGAATTATAATGGACTAGATGGAACTAGGGATGAACACTGTTTTTGTGACTTGGTAACACCTCCATGAATTAAAGTCCATGTTTTTTAGAGTTGGGATTGTCGTTTAAGATTTTTGAAGTAAAGGTTTTGTTTTTTTACAAAATTTGATACTCTGTTGGTTGATTTATCAATTTATGATTTTTCTCTTTACCGAGGGTGGTAAGAGGTGTGTGTCCATGCATCATACTAGTAAGATAGGTTCACATGACATGTGTATGATATTACATCATTGTGATATTGGTTTCTAAAAATAAAATATTTTTATTTATTTAAAGTTTCAATAATAACTTATTTTTTATTTTACCAAATTACTTATTAGTAGCATTCCTATTAAAAAAATATATAATTATGATTTCCTTTATACAAGATGTAATTGGTTGATATCAAAGATATGAATATAGATGTGACCTTGATCCTTTAGGGGTAGTTTTGGAGATGAGGGAATAGATTAAGATCCCCAAAAGTTCCAACTTTTGGTTCTGTAGTATAGAAAAACTCCAAACGCTAGATGTTACTCTTACGTTTGATCAAACATACAATATGATCATGAAATAAAGAAAAGGGAATTCCATGAACCCCAACCATCATGTCAAGATATCCTTCACCTCTATCTCCTGTCACCTCACATTATTTCTTTAGAGAAATACATAAGATAACAAGTACACGATAAGCATACACAATGAAATCAGAAAGCAGAAAACCCAATGCACATAAGGATTATATGGTTCTAACATTATGTCCAACATCCATGTTTGAATGGTAACATCTCTTTAATTCAATATAATAGGTACATTAGTGTTACAATGATAATCATCCTATAGCACCTAAGTGCAACCAGGTTTGCTTCTTCTAGATCCACCTTAGTCTAGTGTTAGGTCTCATCATCATCTTCCATTCATGGTATAGTCCTTTTTCAACTATAGACCAATACCACTTATATAGTGGGTCCTAGTCGGTCATCTAGTTATCACCACCATCTAAAATTAATGATTAACTATTTGTTGACATGATAATGTGTTGATTACATATATTAATAAATACTATAACCACCAATGGTTGGTAAAAATTGTATGTCAAATTCTGATCAACAATGATGAATAGTGAAATTTTCCTTTATTGTAAACCTATGAGGAAAATCACAACATATCATCACCTATTGTTTATCATCATGACTTCCCCAAAATCATCATCATCTTTGAAACTCCCTTCAGCTTCCAAAATCTATCCTTTATATCAACCTTATTGATTCCACTAGAACATGACCAACACCATAGTACATGAATCAAAATATCCTCCTCATTATTACATTACTTTGAATCTATTGTGCTATATCCACTAGGATGAACCCATCTAATTGCTTCTATTAAACTCATCATTTTGTGATTTCACTATGTAGTGTTCATCTATTGATTTGAAAATCTAATGATCCCATCAAACATCCATTCAATGTATACTTATTCTTTTATTAAAATGACTCCATCTTCTTGAACCTTAACATCCATAGTGCATGTGCATTTTCTCCATCCAAGATTCCTGAAGAGTTACTTATGGTGACTAAAATTATGAAGCTTCGATACATGATCTAGAAAAAACATTCTCAGCAAACCCAAAAAAATACCTCTTCATATTTTCTTTCATAGGTTCATCCCAACAATATACCACTCAAATAATTTTCTCATGATCACACTAATATCCCACAAGTAATCAACAATTTACCATCCTTTTGTTTCACTTTTATGGTTATTCTCTATGTTCATTCCTACCATCTAAAATCCCACTAAAATAATTCATCCTCAGTCATCTAGATCTATGATATGATATTCTGTTGAATCTGTGATGCTTATTTTAATTCTTCCATGGAATTCCTCTAAATAAAACATGAACTTATTTTCCATCCTTTGAATGTGTCAAATTTTAATCAATGACAATCTTCATGAAATATGTATTTAGACACTCTATTTTGAATGTCTTCTTCTAAAGCTCTAATATTACCATATTATAAAAACTATGAGATTTCAAGTATATTTAACTATAGTGACAAGATTGAAACTGATCTCCATCCAAAACTTTTATAAATTATGATTTCATTAAAATGATGAATTATAATTAAACATTCCATGGAACCTTACAGTCACATTTCTTAGTGAATTCAAGTTATGTGTGGCCATTTTCTTCCAATGTATCCGCCATTGATTTCAACTCTTTATGAATCCCACCTCCACTCCATAGGTCCTTCCAATGCACTGACTATCTCCCAATGATCATTGAATAGTTCCAGTAGTTTCTCAATTCTTCATCTCCAAATTCTAAAGAAACATATTCCTAGGACTAGGGTAGTCCTTCTAATGGGTTTAACATGGTTTTGTTAAATTATTTAAATATTTATCCAATGAGAGAACAAAAATCATCCTACTTCTAGTACTTTTGAGTATATATGGAATATCCTTCCCCAAAAAAATTCCAAACATCTTGCATGACCATTGTTTTGAACCTTCCCCTTGATGAATTCTGTCAAGATGGAATTTGAAAAATTAATTATTATGGTTCCAAAATAGGATTATGGTAAAAAAACATCCAATCAATGAAACCCTTCTACCAATTTCCCCGGTTAGTCTTCTTCAACTTAAGAAAACTCACTAAGAAGTCTTCCAGGACTTTCACCTGATCTGCATTTTCTCATCCTATGGAAATCATATCTATTACAATAAATTTATTATTGTTCTTAGTGAATGTACTTTTATATAAATTTTTTTTATGTGACTAGGAAAAAAACCATCAAAACATGTTCAATTTTGATTCTCATACAAAATTCCTTCTAGAGCATGAACACTAATCACATTATTAAATATCACACTCTTTGTTGAGTTTTAGTTGTTTTTTCATTAATAGATATCATCATCCTTTCTTCTGTCTCTCTTTAATTTTCATGTGACACCCATTTATTAGATTAAAACATTAGTAATCTAATCCCTCACATGATACTAACACCTCCACACATCTCCTCCTGGAGTATGGAACCTTCCCACATGTGCCATATCCATGAATCACCATGTATGAATTCCTATGAACTTCCAATATTTCCCATACTTTCTAACTGACCATATTTCAATGGGCTAGGATAGTTCAACCCCACACCTATTTCGGCTCATCATAAAAATAAGTATACCACTTTTCCAACATTCATGAGGATTTAAGAATAAACACCTACTCTACCTTTTCAAACCATGAGTAATGAAACCCTAGAGTCATTATTATTGACTGAAGATAGGATTTGGAAAACAATAGGTAACAATTGAGTCACCCCCTCTATAGTTTCAAGTTATGGAACCCCATAACATTGATTCTTTGGAGAATATATCTTTCGTTCAATATCAATATTCCTTGACTTATGAATAATTATACTAACAACTAAAAACATCTCCTCAAAAAAATCCTTCTAGGAACATATAGTCATATGATTTGATTATAGCTTATAGAACAATCCATGTACTTATTATCATGGTCTTCTAGTTTACTATCCTTGATTCCAACTAACTTCTCCATCCAACAGAGAAAAAAGCCCTCTCGGAGTAGCAAAAAAATAGCATTTTATGATATCTGTATCTTCTACCATCTAATTAGGAAACCATGAATGGCCAATTTAAATTTCATCCTCTAGAAAAATGATTTCGTAAGGAATCCAAATGGTTTAATGAATCATCATATTTCTCATGAAATATAAATATTCTTACACTATGCTTAGAATGTCATCCCAATGAATGGAATGATCTACATGAAACTTTCTAGACAATTAAAATTTAAATATTAAATACAACACCATTGGTAATACCATCATCTTATAGTGACATTATTCTAGTAACATGACTATCCACTTGACCATTGGTGACCTTGTAGTCTTACACCAAACTCAGATTGTCACCAAAAACTGAAGAAACCTCAAAAATCATTCTAGTTAAAAGGAATGTAGATATATTAGAATACACCAAGTAGCACTATTATCTTAAAGTAACACCATTTTGAGTCCTTGATTAATTGATCCACTAGATGTCTTTCTACCATGCTCTTCCACCAAGAATTGCGATAGAGTTCTAATGAAAACTTTTTATATCAAGAATCAGAATTATCACTTTATTTGAAACCAATTTTTAGGGATGAGGGAACAAATTACTATCATGAGAAATTTTATCATTCGGTTTTGTAGTTCAAATGAACTCTAGACAATATAATTAACTCGTGCATTTATTCAAATATCTCCCATGAACATTACATCTGTAATTAGGATGTCTAATTATCCCATCTACTACATCAAATTTTTATTCATCTATTGTATTTATCTCCTCATATCCTTCTTTATGAGTAACGCATATGCCAAAAAGCACATAAAAAATATTTAAAATGAATTCACAAAACACATTGAAAATAATGACTACATGGTTTTTACATTGTTTCTAATATCCATAAGAGAACGATGAAATATTTTTCTTTCAATGGATGAGTTATAAATAATTTATAAGGATAATCTCCTTTTAACAATCCTACTCATACTACCAGAAGTATTCTCATCAACTCCTTAGTTATGAATCTTCTCACCCTTTAACCTTTCATCCTTGTCCCTAGTATATTTATGCCACCAACACATGGTTACGCCCATGAATGTTCTATCCAAAACCCCCAAATACTTATGTCATAATTTGTAACTATATTTTAGTCATCATACATCCCTCTTCAACCCATGGTATAAGACCACAAATATTATAGGTCACAAAATATCCTTCAATCAGTATCTACATCAACATTTGATTATCTATGGATGAGAAAATCTAATAATTCCCTATAGAAATCAGCACTTTCAAGGCCAATGGATGGTGAATAGTAAATATCATCTACTGATCTATACATATGATTCATTGAAAATTTCATTTACCATAAATTCATGAGGAAAGTATCCATACATTATCACCAGTGGATTCTCATCATGACTTCCACTATCACCACCTCCAAAACTCTATGTGGCTATCAAAAGCTACCCTTTTCATCTTCATTAATGATTCCCATATAACATGATCGACACTATCATACATGCATTGAATGATCCTTGTTAGTATTTTCATACTCTAACTCTACTCATATTTATCCAATGGATTGGAACCATATAGCTACTTATGGTAAACACATATTCCATTTATTTAACCATATAGTGTTCATCTATTTATCTAAAACTCCAAGGATCCCATCAAAAATTTGTTTGAATTTTGTTACAGCTTCTAGTGAACTCACTTAATCTACATAAATCTTGAAATCAATGGTTTTGGGGAATTATCTCCATTTGATATTCCTAATGTTTTATTTCTAGGGACTGGTCTTCTAGATTATCAACACGTATCCCAAAAAATAATTTTATCTCTAATATTAATAGTAGTTTATTATGTGGATTCATAGTGAGTATTAGTACCCTGAAGTGGGTATTTTTTCTTAATTATGCGATTATTGACATATATGTATAGAGCATTAGATTGGGTGTGTTGGAATTTGAGTTATTTGGTGGTATCTAAGAAGTGATCATGGATATTTCTTAGTGATTTTTGGTCTATTAGGTTATGGTTTATATACTATGTGAGATGTAATGGTTATATTGAGACATGGATCTACATATTAGCGAGACGAGTTAAATAATTTTTTAGTTGGGAATTTTCTTATTATTATTTAAGATTATTTAAGATTCATGAGGTTATCCCAAGAGAGTGGTGTTATCCTAGGAATATAGATTGCTTAATGTGTGGAAGGAATTAGTAGATTCTTCGTGTTTTAGAGATAACAGAATAGTGGGGTGTGATCATGTATTTAGTTAGTCATTGATATTCCTTGTTGTATGCATTTGGAATAAAACTGTGAAGTTTGATTAGGGGTGGGGTGTGATCATGTATCTGGTTATTCATTGATATTCCTTGTTTTATGTGTTTAGAATAAAATCATGAAGTTTGATTAATTCATGGGATGATATGTGCATGCCTATAATTCATGGTCAACTAGTGGGTTGGGATTTTATTTGAGGGATTATGGGAAATAACTTGTGGGGGTATGATTTGAGTGTTGTATTAGGAAACATTTTGTGTTTATACCTGAATAGTTTCATGTTTTCTAATAAAGGTGGACATTAGGTAATTGTTATTATCAACTTATTAAAGTTTTAATGATCACAAAATACTCTATGAAGTTTATAATGATTTAATTTGAGATATTAGAAGGTAAATATTTCATGTATTAATCTTTGTTATCATAATTTCATGATAAAATCTTGTTAAGATCATTGAATAAACCTTGAAGTTGTCTTGATAGACCTCTTGAATTCTTAGAAAAAAGATCCAATATATTTTGGAATATTTTGAAGGAATATTGAAGGCTATTTGAGAGTTTGGAAACTAATATATAGCACCAACTAGTCAATGAAAATCCACCAGTTAGCTGATGGTAAATTCAGAAGGCTCTCATAGCCACAAGAGTCTAACGGCTAACCAGTGCAGTTGGATAGAAGAATTGCTTTCTCCATTAGTCCACCAGATATCCAGCGGAGAATTACCCACTGCCTAGTGAAATAAGAAATTTCATAGAGACTTCTAGGTATCCCATCAGCTATTCAGTGGAGGCTACTGGGTATCTGTATTAAGTCTTCTATTAATTGGGATGCCAAGGATACTCCCTATAATCTTGTGTTTATACCTGTTGAAGGGAACTATGTGGGATATTAGGGTAGTACATGTATCCCCTTGAGGTGCTTCATTATGCTCAGAGACACTTTGGTACTCACAGAAATATGTAAGGTCTTTCTTAGGTGTCATTCTAGAACCTGGTGATGGAAAATTGTTATTCATTTACACTTTTGTAGTTATTTTTTCTAATAATATCACATGTACACAAACTACATTTAATGGTTATGTACGGGATCACTTTGGTGGTACCCTAAAGGGTTTTATGCACAACCTTCTCAAACAACCAAGGAACTTGGGTACCCAATAAACATATACTATTCATATTTATAGGTTCATAGGAGGCTCAAAATTGGATTCTTTAGTGGAATTGGATGGATGGGATTAGGAGAGAGTTGTGGAATGGTTCGGTGATGGTGGTAGAGCCTTTATACATTATATTTATTTTTTTTATTTTTTATTTTTATTGAACGAGTGGGAAACCATTCATTGTATACTTTTATAATTGTGTGTCTGTATGAAAACATTCTTCTACATGTTCATTTTTTATATCGTGATATATTTTATTTCTTCTGAGTACATTGTTTTATTCAATGCATATGATGTTTGGATATTTATTTCATAGAAGGGTATAGTCTCTATATTGTACTACCATAGACCCCACTACTATCTTTAATTCTCTAGAATATAGGGACGCATGCCAAAGGTTAAGTAGATCTGAAGAGTTGAGGAACTAGTCAGTGGCTACTAGTCTAAGAGACATTAAAAGGTGGTATCATAGATTTATAATTTGTCTTATTATTTGGGAGATATAATGGATAGAAAGTAGGAATGTGTTGGATATTGTAATTTTCCTCATACTGGTGTTTCATAAACCCATTTATTATATGGAAGTCTAGGTTACAAGGGATATGATCTTACTTTTCTTGGTTTCTACTTTTATGGTTGTATGATTTCATCCGTGTGATACACATGGAGTTTTGGGTTCTATGATTTATTATGGTTTTGGATCTTTGAATTTTGGTAATAGGCATGTTTACATGCATCACTTTTGGCCCATAGGATTCACATAACATAAATTTACTTTATTTTGATTTATGTCAATGATAATGGATGGCTCACTTGTTTAATGTGTCAACAACTACTTATAAGGTGCTTCCCCATATATAGTTTTGGGGGCATTCGCCTCAGATAAGCCATAAAATATATCATTTGATGATAGGTATATGGGTATTATGAAAAATTATCCTAGGTGATGTATAATTAGTGTTTCCTTTTTGCAAGGATGATCAAAAACACAATTATGATGCCTTAAATGTAGAATATAGGCCAACTCATGGGTTGATCTCAAGGATGCATTGTCGAATTTCCTAGTAGTCTTCCAGAAACACTTTTTGTGTTTTTATATATATTGAAAGTAGTAAACGAAAACAAAATTAAAATTTGATAAAAATCACACAGGTAGTGACTCAAACTGAATCAATGAACGAGAAAAAGAAATAGAGATAGCAATAAAAAAATAAAGAAACAAAATTAAACAAGAAAAAGAATAAGAATTAGATCAATCCACTCTTCAACTACCCATGTTTGATCTCTATATGGATTGAATCATTTCTCAACCTCACTCAATACATGATCGGTCTCTCAATTCACTCACCTCTGTATCCTAAAATGGTGAACACTTATGCACAAAATTTATTCTATCACATAAATATTCTTTTAAAATTAAAAAAATTCCTCAATCAGACCACTCAGTCTAAGAATCTCTTCCTAACCAAAGTGGTCTTCATTAGATCATTAATCACATGGCCCCTCCTATATACTATCTCAAGGGATATAAGAAAATAATGGGATAATTATGAATGAGAAATAGTAATGAACACTTCCCTTGGGTAGTAATTATCCTGATTACCACTCACATCATCACTATCTTCTAAGATAAATAAAGAAGGGTGTTGATTGGCATAATGCTTTCATCTTTGGGCAGCATCAAGTTTAACTTCCTATAACTTGACTTGTGGGTTATCCCTTTATGTTTAATGTTTGTAGATCACATCACACAAAGTGAGAATAAAGAACAAACATTGTATTTATAAACTGGAAATAGAGTTACAAAATGATATAAATTGGGAAGATAAGAAATTTTTTCTCCCATATTTGAGGTATTATAAAAAATAGTAGAGAACACCTCCTTTTATGTGTAAAAAAAATAAAAACTGATATTTAAATTCTAATAGGTAGTTCATCTACATGGTATGATTTGAGGTTCTCGTCAGTAGATACTAGTGATTTTCCTATAAAAATATCTATCCTTTAGAAAAAAACATGTTCTTCCCCTAAAATATGCTATTCAATGCCCATGATCAACTTTTTCTTTCCACATGATCAAATTTCTCAATTCCACCAGAAAAATAGAAACAATATGAGAATTTGAGAAGATATGATTTGGGAAACAATTTTTTTTATTTTTAAATTTTCAACCACCAAGGGAAAAAATTTGGGTTTAAGGAAACTCTTTGGGGCCATGTGGAGCACAGTCCAGGTGAAAAATTATTTATAGTATCATGAATCTATTACCTCCAACCATCTTAAATGATTTAATATCTAGTAAAACTAGGATAAAAACCTATCAGATCTGGCTCTTTAGGCTCGTTCAAATCAAGAATTATCAAGGTGAATCCTCGGCATTGGTTCTCATTTAGACCAATTTAGATGGATTGGCATCGTCATATTGACTTAGAAAACTAAAACTATATTTGAGAATTTCTCCAAACACCTAGTGTGTGACCTATTTCAAAAAAACATAGATTTAGGAAGCTTTAGAAGACCCTTTGTCTTCATCAATGATAAAATCTATAGAAAAATAAATCACATTCATCAAATAAATTAAAATTAAACTTAAATTGAGTTTTGATTCAACCCATAGCAAGGATCCATGCTCCACTTTCAAATTTGACACCTCAATTCAATTTGATCGCACTAAAACTCTCTTAAAATCTTCATAGAATAAAATATATCTCTTATTTTTCAAGTTTCACCAGTTCCTTCCACCGAAATCTTAGTGTGCTCTCGGTTTTTATCAGACATATTTTATTGGCAGAATTGGATTGGGTTTTTTATTCATGACATCATGATTCTGATGTTTATCTTCCTGCTCGACTAATGGGTATAGAATTGGATCTCTGTTTTGATTCATCTTTCGATGTTTGATTCTTCATCCATAGTGTTGAATACGATAATGGCTTTCCTTTATCGAGTATGGTCGAGGCTCAGTTCAGATTTCGTCATCCATGGATGGCTTGGTGTTCTCTAATAGTGGCATCTCTTGTGATTTGATGATCACAAAGGGAGATAAATAGAAAAAGAAAAAATCCTTTTATTTCACCAATAAAAGGGTTACCAAATACCCCTCTCATGCCTCCCTTTCTTCTAATGTATTAAGATCTCAAGGATCTCTCACCGGATATAAATATCTATCTCAAATCAGATAAATGAATGATGGAAGGCTCCCCATGCCCTACTTTTATAGCTGTGGTGTGAGGTCACAATTTAACACAACTCCCCCACAAATCCCCACCTACCATGTACTTATCCCATATATTCAAAATGAATAGGGGTTGCATATAATGAATGTGAACTATCCATGTTATAATAAATGGTTTGGTGAGGTAGGTGAACTAACCACCTACAAGGCAGCTAGACAAAACTCTATCAATTATCCCCCTCCAACTAAAATCCATTGGATCATATATAAATTTCTAGATAGTCTCAATAAAATACCTTGGTCAACATATCTGTTATTTTCTCCTTCATGTGGATCTTCACAAGTCTCAACATTTTTCGATCCATCACTTCACATATGCAATGATAGAGAATGTCTATGTGCTTCATCTAGGAATGGTACATGGAGTTACTTCTCAAGTCCAAATCACTTTGACTATCACAATGAAACCTTTACTCCTTCTAGATGAATTTGAGCTCCTTGAGAAAAATATTTATCCATAACATCTACTTGACATCTTCAAAAGAATATATATATATATTTATTTATTTATTTATATATATTTCATTGTGGATAAAGTAACACACTTCTATAACCTTGACTACCGTGATGCATATGTATCTAGATGTAGACTTCCAGTTATCTAGATCTCTAGTTGTATCTAAATCTCTATATCCCTTGAGGAATGGTTCATCTCTACCATAGTATAAACATAGACTTGAAGTACATTTAAGATAAATTATAATAAACTTGATTATATCCCAGTGCTTCTTCTTAGGATTGGAGAGAAATTGGCTCACAATTTCCACAACATGAGCATTTTCCAGTCTCGTACTCACCATAGCATACATCAAGATTCTAGCTATTGAGGATTATGGTATCATCTCTATCACCTCGATTTCTTCCTTGAATGAAGAACATGAACTCTTTCTCAACCTAAAATGGCCGAGAAGAGGAATTATCACTGTTTTGGATTTGTTCATGTTAAAACATATGAGAACACGTTCAACATAATTATCCCGAAATAGAAACAACAACCTTCTCTTTCTATCATGAATGATCTACATCCCTAAAATCTGTTAAGTTGATCCCAATTCCTTTACGTGAAAGACTTAGATAAATCCTTCTCCAAATGTTTGATCTTTTCTGCATCATTCCCAATGATCAACATGTTGTCAACATAAAATAGAAGGTAAAAAAAGTTCCCATCCTAAAATCTCCATATATAAACACACTAGTTTTCCTATTCCTACTTTTACCCATGACCCACCATGAATGAGTCTAAATTCTTATACCACTTCTTGGGAGCTTGTTTTAGTTCATTAGTTATATCTTACCTTTGGGTAGTTCTACCAAATCGTATGTTTGGTTCTTTATCGAAGACTTCATCTCATCCTTAATTTCATGCATCCATTTGAGTTTATCAGGATGGGATACTGCTTTCTGGCATCCTTCTAGATACCCCTCATCAGTCATCAATAGGTACTTTGACTCTGGATATTTTGTTTACAGAATCTTTCCTCGTGAAGTTCTCTAAACCTTTGAAATGTTAGGTTTGGGAGGAACAACATCACCAAGGTCTTGTGATGGTTCTACAACTTCTTGTAGAGAGGATTGAGTCTCCCCTACTTGATATCTTCCTCCACTACTTCTTGATTCTCTACTGATGTGTCTTTATTCACCTACTCCACCACATTGGTAGGTGGTTCTAGTACATATTTTGGATCGTGAATTGATTTATCAACACTTTACCTTCAATAAATTCTAGGATTTTTAATGTCCTATATCATATAGTTATCATGGAATGTGACATCTCTGCTTCTGATCACCTTCTTCTCCTTTAGTTCGCAAAGCTTGTATCTGAACTCCTCATCACCATAGCTGATACAGATGCATGGAGTTGATCTATCATCTAGATTCTACAAGAGGTCCTTGGATACATGTGAAAATTAAAAACTTCCAAATACACATAAATGATAGTAAGAATAATGTTTTCCAGGCCATCTCTTCTTTGGAATCTCAAAATTAAGCAGGATCGATGTTGATCTATTGATGTGGAAGTGTACAACCTAAACAGCTTCTCCACAAAATGGATTAGGCAGCTTTACATAAACTCATCATGCTTCTTACCTTCTCTATAATGGATTTATTCATCCTTTCTAAAACTCCATTGTATTGTGGGGTGCATAGGACTATCCTCTCATTTAGGATTCCATGAATCCTGCAATAGGCATCAAATTTCATATATGTGTACTCTTCTCCACTTTCGTAATGAAGACACATCAACTTCCTTCCAATCTCATGATCCACCATATCATGGAACATCTTGAATTAGTACAATACTTGTTCCTTCGTCTTAAAGAAGAACACCCACACCCTTCGAGATGAATCATCAATAAAGGATAGTAAATATTTGTTACCTCCTAGTAAATCAACCTCTATAGGTCTTCATACATCAGGGTGCACCATATTGGTCATCTATAATCTCATTGATGAAGTTATATTGAATGAGATTATATGTTTATTCCCATAACAGTATTATTTACAAGGATAAAGTGATGTATCCTTGTTAATACGGATGTACTTATTCTTTTTTAGGGTAGATAATTGTCTTTCACTCATGCATCCAAGTCTCCAATTCCACATATTATATGGTGTCTCTCCTTCCACCATGTTGAGGATATATTCACATATATTCACATGATTTTTTTATAATGTTCCACACATGTTTCCTCAAGTGATGAATATAGCTAATTTTTTCATCTTCCAGGCTCTATTACTGAAGAAGTTTTCATAGCCTTGTCGGTCAAAGGTTATTCCAGATAACAGGTTGAGCTGAAGGCATGGAACAACCCAAACATCCATCAGGGTGATTGTGTATCCAATGTTCAACTTTACATGAATATCACCCTTTCCAACAATATTCACCGAAATGGTATTCCCCATCTTGACTATGCCAAAGTCACCAGCTTGATAAGTCAAGAAATACTCACGATGCAGAGTGACATGGTATGATGTTGTAATATCGACCACCCATTCTGTTTCTTGGATTGATGTGTGAAAGAAATTATCCTCATCATATTTGGTGCAAAGCATAACTTCTCTAGTGATTCTCACATGTAATCTTCCATTTATTCTTTGTTGGTTGATAATTTTCCCCTTTTCCTGTATTAACCTTCAGTAGTTGTTCTTTGTGTGTCCCTCTATGACACAATGGTATCATTTGTATGATGGTCTCCTTCCATTTTTGGACCATCATATACTCTTACTTCAGCCTCTACTTACTTCCCCAAAACCTCCTCCTTATTTCCTTCCTATATTCTCCAAGATAAGATCTTATGTTTGGTTATAACTCACATCCTTCCTTTGGGCCTCCTTATTGAACAGTGCATCCTTTACCATCATCATTGTATGTTTTTCTTTGGAAGTTGAGTTATTGAGTTATATCACAAGCATATCCCATCTATTGGGAAGTGTTCATAGTAGGTGGTTCACATGATCTTCATCAATAAGATTCATATCTACATCCACAAATTGATTCAGTATATTTTTTAACTCACTGGTGTGTTCAGATATAGAGATTCCACTTTTTTTCAAATATTTATCAAACTATTTAATAATAGGATCTTGTTCCAAGCAGTATTTGACTGGTATGTATTTTCCAACTTCATCCAAAGTTATTATGCACTAGTCTTATGTGTATCATAGTGGTAGACACTATGATAAATCCATTAAAGGATTTGACCGATCTTCTTCTTGTTCAACTTCTTCCACTAAGATTCCTTGGTGGCCATGAGGTTGACTCCCTCATTCTCAATTGGGTCAAAAAGATCCTTATCATTAAGGATATCTTCTATTCGAGACTTCTAAGTGGAGTATTTCAAATAAGTCAACATGATCTTCCCTCTCATGTATGGTACCACTATTTAATTTCATTAATGGAAAAATTGGTGTAGAATCTTGAAAATGGATCTCACCATTTCATCCGAAATGGTAAAAAATGGTAGAATCAACTCCTGATTCGTCAAAATTGGACACCGATTGATCATGATATGACCAAATTGGTTTCAATGACCGATATCGGATGATGAAGTAGAGATGACGTGGTGCTGATGTGGTTCCCCAAATCATATTCTAGATTCTCATCAGAAAATTCATCATTTCTAGAACAATACCTTTTTCTCCAACAAGGGAGTTTTATAGTACCTAAAATTTGACCAAACTTTGATAGAGCCCAGGGAACTCGTTTTGGTTCTACTTTCGATGTTTTTTGCACCATTGGAATCGGCTAAACATGGAATTTCTGAATCTTCCATCAAAATAGGATTCCAGGAAACGTGAATTTTATGGTCATTAGAAAATATCCACTGCTCATCTCTATTTCACCACAACCTAGCTCTGATACCAATTGTTATGATTCAATAATCGCGATGATAGATGAATGGAAGAAAAAACAAGCCTTTTATTTCTCAAATAAAAAAGGTTAAAAAATATCCCTCCCATACCTCCCTTTCTTATAACACAAGGATCTATCAAGGCTCTCTCACCGAATATAATGAGATCTCTCAGCTCGGATGAATGAAAGCTAGAAGGCTCCCCAGCCGCTCGTTTTATAGCCATAGTGGGAGGTATTGATTTTGACACAACTCCCCCACCAATCCCCACCTACCATGGATTTCTCCTATGGATGCTAAAGGAATAGGGGATGCACATATAGAATGTGCAGTATCCATGTTAGAAGTCATGGGTTGGTGAGGAAGGTGAACCAGCCACCTACAAGGTAGATGACCAAAACTCTATCAGCATCGGCATTGTTGGAGATTGGCATGGATTTAGGTTCTTCAATAGGAAGCATCATCTTCTTTGGCAGGAAAAGGGTGGTGCAGCCTAAGTTTGGTTGTGGATATTCAGTCATAACCCATGGTATCATTATTCTAAATTTGGGTCGGAATATTATTCATCTGGGAGGATCTTCATTGGACTCAATTTTTTTTATCTAATTAGTGATTTTTGGTGAAATTCTAGATCTACGATGGTCTTCTTACATCAGAAAGCAAAGAATGGTTTGTGGATCTGGTTCAACCACGCATTTCTTCTTCTTGTAAGCATAGTTTTGTAAAATATCTAGTTTGTTTCTCCCACATTATAACGAATCGACCTCGAGTTATTTTTCAAAAGAAACATGGAACTTGAATTTATAACATCTAATTTTTTAAAAAACCACTAAAAATCATCACAAAATAAAATTCAATGAAACCATTTTCAACCAAACTCTCTTAAAAACGTTTCTCTTTCAAAAATAATAATATAAAAGTGAATAACAATTAAATTTATAAGCTCTAAAAGATGCATTTTTATAATGGTTTTCAAAGAATGACATATTCAACACAGAATGAATAAATATTGAAAAATTCTTATTTTAAGTAAACACATCCATTAAATAATTCATTAATCACATAAAATATAATGTGGTGGGGTGTATAAAAAACAACCACATCAAAATCTATCTTCCTCATTCGATTACACTCCTAGTCTATTTAATGCATTTTATTTATTAACATACACACCTAAAAATGATGATTATTATGCCCATGTTCAAATATAAATTATTTTATTAATGTAAATCACAAATTCTTCAATTTTGTGGAATTTTAATTCCTCCTATGTGATTAACACCCACTACCCTACCTCAACTCCAGTTCAAATTCTAGTTCAAGGAGTGTAGACTAGTGAGATTCAAGTAGAATTAAACTTATAACAAGAAGCACTAGTAGTTTTTAGTCTCTCCCAGGTTTCTCAAGTAAAAGTTATACTTTAAACTTCATTGATACAAATAAAAATATTTTCTTATAAATAAATTTTCTCTTTCTTTCTTTGTGTTCAATATTCTTCTTGCTTTAATGAACTCATTTTTTAGAAACTGGAACTTTATTAAATATTTCACAAACAAAGTTTTGTACAAAGCGCTATGAAAATAACTTATTGAGTTTGTTTTTTGTTCATTTAAAAAACACATATAATTATTTTGTCTCATAGATTCACCATGGGATCTCAATTGCATGTTTTAATCAAGTTTCAAAGGGAATACATTAATCTTTATTGAGTTAGCTCCTTGAGGTGTTCCATTTCACCATCGATAAGTTACTGGGTTCAAGTTCAGACTTAAAATTTCCTCAAGTTATAATTCTAATTATATCAAAATATAACCTTCCACAGTCTCCCTCCTAGTTTTAAAATAGTTTTTCAATTAAAATAGTAGACAATATCACTCGTCATTCAGTCAATTATAAAAACATCAGAGTTAGTGGAATCCACCTAAAATGAGAATGAATTTTTTCTTCTAGGCAGGACACATTGATCTTTTTATTATCCAAACCTAGAGACATACCAAAAAATTAATCTTATTTACATACATGCTGAAATGATTCTGGAAAGGGTGAAATTTGGAAAAAATATATATTTTTGATGTATACATAATTGAATCATAGTTTATCATAATGAAATACTCATATCCCCCACACTTAAAACTCAACATTATACACAATGTTGAATCCTATGATTAGAGAGAATTTTGATTCAAAATAAATTAAAAATTCATAAATTCAAAGAATGTTGATGGTTTACATGATATTTCAAAACAACACATTGCCACACATCCAATCTATTTTTTTAATTATTCATTATTTTTATAATTTGTAAAAAAAAATTCAATTAAACTCAAACAAAATCATGGTGAACAATGAGTTAGTAGTATTTGAATGCAGAGTCATGTTGGGGGTGCTAGTTATATTTTCACATTTTTTTTCAACTTAATTTCCAACACTCTAAATATAAGCAAGATAAGAACCCAGCTAAGAAAAAATATTTTCACAATTAAACTTAAATATAGGGGTAACCCCCACAATTATTTTTCAAGAAGAATAAAAAAATAGATGAGCAGAAAAACAACTAACACTCCCTCGGTGTAGAATTTTTTATCTTTGTAGTTTATGAAATACACTCCCCCTATTATCTTTTTAAAATATCTCTAGTTGTTATATTTATATCCCCATAAGATATAAAAAAATTTAAATTAGGATTCAGTATTTACATATAAAATTTAAATACAACCAATGTTTGAGTTAGGAAGTTATATCCAGTAAGCGTCGGCTTGTAGCTCCTCTTGGACTTTAAAGGCCACCATGTGGAATTAACTACATGATTATTTTACTACAAGAAAAAAAACAATTTAAAAACTAATAAAATTTAAAAAAATGAAATCAAAGGTGAGAAATTTAAATTTGGGATAACATCCCAACGGGTGCTGTGTTTAGATTTTCCACAACTGAGTAGTCATTGGGTCAACCCCAATTAAAAATTGGTTATAAATCCTTACTTAAGAATCACTATATTTTATTCATTCCAACTTTTGTTCTTTTCCATTTTTCATATACATCTTTTACAACATCAAACCAAACCCACTCCTTTTTATTGTACCTCTTGTGCACAAATGGAGTTGTAGATAAAATGTATGGGTATTTCCCCTCTTTTCCACTTTAAGGGGTGTTGTGACAATTTAAATATAGGGTGAGATTTTTTTCTGGTTTGATCCAATGAATTATTTCCTCTTGGAAAACAAGGTCTATATTTTCACCCTATTTTGATCTTTTGCATAGCTCCAATACCTCCTATTTAACAACAATTCCCAAAAATTAATTTTTTACCAGAACCGAAAGTTACAGAAATTCCTCAGCAGGTGCATCCTTTTCAATACTCTCTAAGAAATCTCATAGTTCTAATGACTCTTAAATATCTATATATGGGGGAAAATATTTTAAATCATATTCAAAATAATAAATATTAAATAAAATAAATGGGAAACAATAAGAAACTGTGATGAAAATAATAGAGGGAGTGAGTCTCATGGAAATAGTGAGCCAGAATAAGAAATAGAGAAAGCAAGACAAAAAAGAAAGAGAAGAAAGTCTACAAGAAACATGCCCAGAATCAGGTCGATCCACTTGTCAACTACCTATCATTGATCACCAGATGGATTATATCATTTATAAACATCACTCATTGCATTCATTTTCTCTCAAGTCACTCACCTCTCTCACCTAAAATGATGAACACTTATGTGTAGAATCTCTTATGGCACATAAATATTCTCCCAGAAGTGATGGAATCTTCCAATTGGACCACTCAATCCAAGAATATCTTTGTGTAAAAAGTGTCCTTCAAGAGACAATCAATAACATAGCCCCTATTAGATGAACTGTCTAGTGCTCTATTAAAATAATGGGATAAATATGAATTAGAGATATTAATGAACACTTCCCTTGACTAGTTGTGCTCTTTCTTCACCACTTACATTGTCACTGTCTTCCATGAGAAATGAAGAATGATGATGATTGACATGATGCGTAGATCTATGGGAAGTTTCAAGTTTCACTTCTGGCAGCTATAATTGTGGTTTATCCATTTAACTCTAAAGGTCATAGATAACATCATAAAAAGGAATAATAATTAATTATAAGGGTTGGTGTCCTGAGAAACAACTATTTTGTACTTTGATTACATGAATGTTCACTTATTATATATTGTTCATTGTTCTGCATGACTGTAATATAATAATTTCCTAGAATATTTGTTGCATTGATAAGGTCATGGCAGATCCCCGCTATGATTAGAACCTTGAAATGCTATAGCAATATTATTAAATAAAGTTCTACAGTTGGATGATGTACTATGATAGGACACATGGTATACAGACCATCATGTGTGAGTACTCGTATGAAGACGAGACTCTCTCTCATGGAGTTCGCACTTGGTAATATCCAAGATGGGAGATTATGAGAACAGACCCTCTAGTAGCAATTCTGCATGTCATGGTATCATCGTACATTTCTATCTACGAGCGTGTGTAATGGTCCTTATACTGGAAGATTATCATTAACTCATGTCATGACTCGCGCACTTAGATTTACTGACGAAAACCGCCATGCAGACAGTTGGCAGGAAGTAGGGTACGTTGGGTACATCACGAGTGACATGTTGTTAATGGATAAGTCGAGGAAGGATTTGTCCCTTCCATTAATGGAAGTTGATATCTCAACACTTTGATTGAAATATAACTATCGCATTAAATTCCCTGGCCATGGTGTGAACAACGAGTTTATTTCAGGTAGTCAAAGAATGACAGATCAAGCATATAGGTTTATGACACTGCCATGAAACCTACTTGATGAGACATCGATACAAAGGGATTAAATTAAACAATAAGCATTCGTATGAGGTGATACGTCAATGCGGCGTCAACTTCTTTCTCTTGGGTGTCGTGACCCATTTCTAGACAGTAATCTTGGACTTTAGGCAAGCTCGCCTAATGCCAACGAGAAAGAGGCCAAGAGGGTCACACACTAAGTGTATTCAAGTATCTCAAGTAGAATAAAGATTACTCCCGTATGTGGTTTAATAATTATTCAAGGAAGCCTAAATCATTTTAATGATGGAGGAAGAAGGAATTGAAAAACAAGATATACACGCCGTGTATTAAGGATTACACGCCGTGTAGTTTTTCATGGAAAACAAGTACACACCGTGTATTAATAATTACACATCGTGTAGTTTTATTTATGGAAAGGAAATTAATAAATGAAAACAAGATATACATGCTGTGTACATTGAATGTACACACCGTGTAGTTTTCAATGAAAAACAAGTACACGTCGTGTACTTTTTAATACACGCCATGTAGTTTTTCCAGTCAGGATATTGAGGATATAATATTGTTTTAAATGATATTTATTATAATCAGCGTGGGTGCATGTTAATAAATTAATTATTCAACATCGGGGTTTTAAATAAGATTCAATGCAATAAATAAAACATGTATCGTATTTATTTATTGTCATAACTCTACAACCTCAAACCTGATTATAAATATCCTCACAACCCCAACTCTTTTCCCACCCCACACACAATAATTCTGGATAATTATTTCAAGCCCAAAAGAACCTCTTCCTCCAAGAACGCTCTCAAGACCGAGAGAGATCCTCTTCCATCGGATCAAGGCAATCTAAGGTGGACAACGCAAGAAAAGGTTTCTCCATGCTAGCACCCGGAGACTCCTTTGGCGATGTCCCAAGATACGAGGTACACGTGTGGATCACCGCTAGAGGAAGTCTACACTTGGCTTCTGCGACGCAATGGCGAATAACACCAGAACGTGATCAAGAACATCAACGAAGAAAGAACACCCAAAAGGTATTTCTTTTAAATTGATTAAATTAATTATAATCAACCTGTAATGATCCTTGTTTGTGGTTCTGGGACAAACCTTCTTATTTGTCTTTTTCTGTGATTCAATCTGTGGAGACTGGCATTTATCATCGTATTGATCCCGGATTGATCATTTCTAATGGAAAAAATCCAAGTGGGTACATCCACCCACGGTCTTCCGCTATGCCTGGACCCTTCAAATGGTATCAAAGGGAGGTTACAATGTTGATTATAGTTATTTAATTTTTTTTTGATAATTTACGCATTTATATTTGATTCAATTCGAAATAAATCATTCTATAAATCTGAATAAATGAGATCAGTTATTCCTCCTTTGTTTCTCAATTCATATCACAAAAACAGCCTTTTACTTTTAATTTTGATTAAAATAAAAATGAGGAACTCATCCGGAGGAGCCAATCTTTCTGACTATACAACATGGGATTACACAACGTGTAATTAAAACTACACGCCATGTACATAGGTTCAACAAACCGGCACTGATCCGCCAAAGCACGCCGTGTGAATTGATTATGCCTAAGTATTAATCATGCTGTGTTGACCAGAATTGAATGGCATGTGCGAACTGAAATACACGGCGTGTATGTTGGAACAATACGCCATGTAGTCCGATCCGGTTCAGGTGAAACCGTGTACAAGGAGAAGCCAAGTTCCACGTACATGGTATTGTAAAGCTGGTTACCGTGTAACAAGGAATTACACGTCGTGTATGATTCATCTACACGCCGTGTACTCCAAAATTTCCAAAGTACATAGAACAAGTTAAAGCCCCGACGTGTACTTTGGATAAAAGGTGAAAAGAAATACACACCATGTAATTATAAACTACGCGCCGTGTACTTTCCAGAAATGAAATTTCACCAGGTTTCCTCTAAAGTACAAAGACTTGTACAAGGAATATGGATGAGAACAATCTCAAGGAAATTCAGAAAGGAATTTAAGATAAATAATTGATTAATTATAAGATCATAATTAATTTAATTCGAGTGAATCTTATCTTAAATGAAAGAACGATTAAAATAATTTGAATTCTAAATATGCATAAATGTCATTGCATTCTATGGATGATCATGAGCTAGAACAAAGACCCTTTGTTTGTGTATGGTTTCATTTAAATTTATTTAATTTAAATTTGTTGGCCTACGAGCCTTCTTCCAATAAAATGTAGGGTCTGTGTGCCCATGGTTTCTTTAATGTAAACCCATGTAATTGAGGATCTCCCAAGCCAGAGGAGATGGTTCAAATCCCAAAGCCAAGGTAAAACCGATGCAAGAAGATATAAAGGTGGGCGGGTGGGAGCTTCAAAACATGAACCAACATGTTCAAGGTGTTTTCCCTAGATCAGGGTTAGCTTATCAAACCCGCTAGATAAGCTAACCAATAGAAGCTCATGATAATGTCATATTATTTTATTTCTGTATGATTTCATGGTTTATTTATTATGTATGTGTTTTCGTAATCACATAATTAATAAAATGAACAAGCATGAAAAGATGGAATAAAATAAAAACCAGACTATACGTAAACATTATCAGAACAAGGTTAATCACTTAAGCAAGCATCACATAATATTAACAAGCATGTGATAATGTAAAACTATGCATAAAGGAATAAAATCCCTCAATAACATATTAAGTTAGACCAAGACTCCTATTATCTGATTAAGGGAAATACTCAATAAAACTATGTGTTTGACCAACCCATGTTGGGACACTTACTTTTATAAAGGATCCCCTATGAAAGGTTTCTGGTTGACTTAACCATATTACATCAAGAGAAGTATCCCTTGCTAGACTTGGTGTAATATTGGAGGCAAGAGTTGAGAAAATCCATGTCAGGATTTCAGGATTGGGGAGTCCACTCAACAGATCAAGGAACTATAAGCTCACAGTTTTCAATGACCTGCCTACCTAAATACCTTCAAATAGCTTGACCAACCCTTGTTGGGGTTATGTGAAGGAGAATATGGATCCTTTCCACTAGAATGTCAAAGAAACTGGACATTCTTAATTCAATGGTGAGGGCAATTAGTACTTGATAAAATAGTGGGAGAATTAATTAATTCATTTATTATTTCTCATAAAATGTAATCAAGAATGTACTAATAAATCTGCTCTTTTAAATTGTAGAATCAAGATGAAAAACTCGTCAACCACCTTTTCTCTGTGATCAATTCTCGATAAATGAAATATCCTCACCGGTAGTAACTTTTAGGAATGGTTTAGGCACCATCGGGTTATCCTATACCATGAACGAAAGTTTTACGTGCTGGAGTCCTCGCTTTCTGATTCTCCTGCTCCAAGGGCGAGTGATGAAGATTTCTTGGTCTATGATCTACATTTGAACGACGCTCTCGACGTTCAATGTTTGATGTGGTCATCTATGTCTGGTGAGCTCATGAGGTCTCATGAATACATGGATGCCTACAGCATGCTCAAGCGCCTCCATGGTCTATACCAGGAGATAGCAGGACAGGAGAGGTTTGTTATCTCCAAGGCTCTATTCCAGAGCAATCCTGGAGAGGGTGCCCCAGCTGGGCCTCATGTAGTCAAGCTCATTAGATACATTGAGTGCTTGGAGGTTCTAGGTTTTAAACTCCCTGAAGAACTGGGTACCGATCTCATTATCACATCACTCCCCCAGAACTTCTCAAACATTGTTGTGAATTTCAACACGAACAACATTGAGAAGTCTCTGTCTGATCTTATTATCCTTATTCGCCAAGTGGACAATGACATGAAGCGTGAAAATACTTCTTTCCTTATGGTGAATAAAAGGAAAGTTAAGGCAAATATATTTAAGCCCAAACCTTCTTCAAGGCCTTACAAGAAAAGGAAGATCAAAGGGGAGGCAAAGGAACAGGATGTTGTTTGTTTCGCATGTGGCAAGAAGGGCCACTGGAAGAAAAACTGAACCTAGCCAAGGAAGCAAGGGGAAGCTTCAGGTGCATTTGTTATCGAATGAAATCTATCTGTTTCTATTAATTGGGTATTAGATACTGCTTGTGGTGCTCACATCTGTATCCAAATATAGGGACTAAGTAGATTCAGAAAGATTGACCGAGGTGAGGTGGATCTACGAGCAGCCAACGGAGCTAGACTCACTGTTGTATCTGTCAGAGACTACCACCTCACATTGCCTACTGGGATGATCTTGGTGTTAAAGGGTTTTTATTATGTTCCTTTTGTTACTAAAAAAATTATTTCAGTATCCAGATTAGATACTGATGGATTCATCTTCGTGTATGGAAGTGGATGTTGATACTTTTATAAAGATAGCATTTGTTTTGGTAGGGAACATTTATATAACGGCCTTTATGTGTTAGACTACAAAAACCAAGTAATGGAAATCGATGAAAAAGTTAATTCACAAGACTCATACCACACCCAACTATGGCATCACTAGCTAGGTCATGTCAATGAGAAACATATGGCAAAATTACATCAAGATGGGTATTTAGATTCTTTCGAACTAAAACCACTTGGTGTATGTCATGCGTGTCTACAAGGCAAAATGACCAAAGACCCATTTAGTGGGAAAGGTGAAAGAGCTAAAGAGATTATAGAATTAGTTCACACAAATTTTTGTGGGCCATTTCCAGTTGAGGCAAGGGGTGGGTTCTCATACTTCATAAATTTTACTGATGATTTTAGTAGATATGGATATATCTACTTAATGAGGTATAAGTCAGATTCTTTTGATCGGTTCAAAGAATACAAGAATGAAGTTGAGAACAAACTAGGTAAGAATATTAAGAAACTCCGCTCAGACATAGGAGGATAATATCTTAATCAGGACTTCATTGATTTCTTATGGGAGTTTGGGATTCTATCTCAACTCACTCCTCCTTACACGCCACAGTGGAATGGTGTAAGTGAAAGGAGGAACCACACACTGTTGGACATGGTGAGATCAATGATGATTCATGCGAGTCTTCCATTATCCTTTTGGGGATATTCATTACAAACAGCAGCACACATACTAAACCAAGTACCAAATAAATTGATAAATGGTATTCCATACGAGTTATGGAGTGGATGCAAAGCTATGTTATCGAATTTACATGTGTGGGGTAGCGAAAAATTTGTTAAGGCCTCTTCAGGTAAAAACTTGAACCCCGAGGTACAAAGTGTATCTTTAAAAGATATCCCAAGGAAACAAGGGGATATTACCTATACACCCCCTCAGAAAAAAGGATATAGTGATAAGACATGCCATATTCCTTGAGAGGGAGCACATCTCCAAAAGAGATAGTGGGAGCGAGATAGACTTCGATGAAGTCGAGGCTCAAGATACACATGATTTGATACAAGAACAGATTCCACAAAGCCCCGTGGAAGAACAATCTGTTCCAGAGACACAAGATCTTCCTAGGAGCACGAGAGAGGTGAGAGAACCAGAACGATATGGTTTTCTTGTCACCGAGGATGGTGACTCATTATTGGTTGACAATTATGATCCTCTTACCTACAAGGAAGCAGTTGAAGGCACAGATGTTGCCAAGTGGAAAGAAGCCATGAATTCTGAAATGGATTCCATATACTAAAACCAAGTTTGGATTTTGGTGGATCCTCCAGTTGATGTAAATCCTATTGGTAATAAATGGTTATTCAAGAAGAAACTGGACATGGAGGGGCAAGTCAGCACCTACAGGGAATGACTGGTCGAAAAAGGTTTTAGACAGTGTCTAGGAATTGACTATGATGAAACCTTTTCACCAGTTGCGATGCTGAAATCCATCAGAATCCAATTGGCCATTGCCGCTTACTATGACTTTGAAATTTAGAAAATGGATGTAAAAACATCTTTCCTTAATGGGAACCTCCAGGAAGATGACTACATGGCACAACCTGAAAGGTTTGTGACTCCAAAGGATGCCAACAAGGTATGCAAGTTGCAGAAATCCATTTATGGATTAAAGCAAGCATCAAGGTCATGGAACATTCGTTTTGATGACGCTTTAATGGAATTTTGCTTTGTTAAGAACGAATGTGAGCCTTGTGTCTACAAAAGGTTTAGTCGAAGTGCAGCCATTTTTCTAATAGTATATGTTGATGACATATTTCTAATTGGAAATGAAGTACCCGTCTTACAGTCAGTTAAGGAATGGTTGCATAAATGCTTCTCCATGAAAGACATGGGCGAGGTAGTATATATTCTTGGGATCAAGATCAATCATGATATATCCAAGAGAATGTTGGGCCTGAGTCAAAGTACATACATTGACAAGATACTGAAGAGATTCAGTATGGAACAGTCCAAGAGGGGATTGTTGGCAGTGTCACATGGCGTTCATCTTTCCAAGAAAATGTGTCCTCAGACACATGAGGAAAGAAAGAGAATGGCAAGGATCCCTTACGCATCCGCGATTGGGTCAGTCATGTATGTTATTCTATGTACGAGGCTAGATGTTGCTTATGCATTAAGTGTGGTAGGAAGATATCAAGCTGATCCAGGAGACTGCCATTAGATGGCAGTCAAGACTATCCTTAAGTATCTGAGGTGTACTAGGATATGTTCCTGGTTTATGGAGGAGATGAGGAACTATTAATCATAGGACATGTAGATTCTAGTTTCCAGACTGATCAAGATGAAATGAAGTCGCAGACTAGATACATCTTCAGTTTGATTGGAGGTGCAGTGAGCTGGAAAAGCTCAAAGCAAAGTGTGGTGGCATATTCTACAGCGGAGTCTGAGTATATCGCAGCTTCTGAGGAAGCTAAATAATCAATATGGATGTGAAGCTTCATCCAAGAGCTGGATGTTGTACCAAGCATTAAAGATCCTATCGCACTCTATTGTGATAATACTGCAGCAGTGGCACTTTCAAAAGAGCCAGGGTCACATCAGTGGACAAAGCACATACTTCAGATGTATCATCTCTTGAGGGATTTTTCTCAGAGAGGTGAAGTTGCAGTGTGCAGTATTTCCATGGAAGAAAACATGGAAGACCCCTTGACTAAAGCCTTGACTTTGAAGAAACATGATCATCATGTGAGGTCTAGCGGACTAAAAGTCGTAGGCAGTTGGCTCTAGTCCAAGTGGGAGTTTGTAAGGGTTGGTGTCCTGAGAACCAACTGTTTAGTACTTTGATTACATGATTGTTCACTTATTATATATTGTTCATTGTTATGCATGACTATTATATAATAATGTCCTAGAATATTTGTTGCATTGATAAGGTTATGGAGGATCCCCGCTATGATGAGAACCTTGAAATGCTATAACAATATTATTAAATAAAGCTCTATGGTTGGATGACGTACTATGATAGGACACATGGTATATAGACTGTCATGTGCGAGTACTCGTAAGAAGATGAGACTCTCTCTCATGGAGTTCTCACTTGGAAATCTGCAAGATGGGAGACTATGAGAACAGACCCGCCAGTAGCAATTCCGCATGTCTTGGTGTCATCAGACATTGCTATCTACGAGCATGTGTAATGGTCCTTAGACTGGAAGATTATCATTAACTCATGTCATGACTCGTGCACTTAGATTTACTGACAAAGACTATCATGTAGACAGTTGGCGGGAAGTAGGGTATATTGGGTGTGTCACGAGTGACATGTTGTTAATGGATAAGTCAAGGAAGGATTTGTCCCTTCCATTAATGGAAGTTGATATCTCAGCCCTTTGATTGAAATAGAACTGTCGCATTAAATTCCATGGCCATGGTGTGAACAACGAGTTTATTTCAAGTAGTCAATGATCGACAGATCAAGCATATAAGTTTATGACACTTCCATGAAACCTTCTTGATGATATATCAAGAGAAAGGGATTAAATTACATAGTAAGCATTCGTATGAGGTGATACGTCAATGCGGCGTCAACTTCTTTCTCTTGGGTGCCTTGACCCATTGCTAGATAGTAATCTTGGACTTTAGGAAAGCTTGCCTAATGCCAACGAGAAAGAGGCCTAGAGGGTCACACACTAAGTGTATTCAAGTATCTCAAGTAGAATAAAGATTATTCCTGTACATGGTTTAATAATTATTCAAGGAAGCCTAAATCGTTTTAATGATGGAGGAAGAAGGAAGTGAAAAACAAGATATACATGCCATGTATTAAATATTACATGGTGATCGTTGGAATGTCGAAGGCATCATTGGTATTCTGTGATAGCACCTGGAGTACGACGAACGGCGCTCCCACGGATTACTTGAAGTGCGCGTGGATAATCTAGAGGAATTTGGCTTTGTATTATTCGATTAGTGATCGCCAACGACGAGCAGCCGTCGTGCGCAGCTTCAGATCTAAACCAGGTATTTTCCGGTTTATGTTTGTTCTTAAAATCCACCATGCATGGTCCTCGGCTAAGACTGGGCAGCTCTTCTCCGACATCGACAAGTTTATGTCGACCATTGGTGGAAATTTTTTAAACCCCACCTGTTTGGGGCTTCTGCTGCATGCCCGGTTCCAACACCTAGGATACTCCCCAGGATCTTACTTGAGTCTATTATTAATTGGGATTCTTTGGATACTCCCTTGGATCTAATGTTTATTCCTAGTGGAGTCACGTATGTTGGATATCGGGGTATGACATGTATCCCCCCTGGGGATATTCATTTTTCTCTAAGACAGTTCAATAATAGATGAAGCATGTATTTTCAATCCCTAGTGTCAAGAAAGAACCTAAGGATCGATGTGGGTTATTAATTTATTCTTCCACCAATATTTTATAGTTTTGATCATATCATGTTTTCATTAACTATGTTTATAGGTTATGTAGGAGACCTTGTTGGTGGTTCCCTATTGAGTTTTACTCACACTGTACTCGAGAAACCATGGCACTTGTGTACCTAAATATCCTCTACTATTTGTAATTTCAGGTTTGGAAGAGGTTAATGATTTGTTCAGTTAGATATCCTAGATAAATTTAAAAGATAAATGAGGTATGACTTGTGGATAGTGTAAAGACTTTAATTATTTTATTTATTTGACTACACGTATTGTGATCTTCCTAGAGGGTGACCTATCATTATATGTTAGCATGACGATGTTTCTGTATGACCACTTTCTTCTACATATTCATTTGTTATAGCGTGTTATTTTTTATTGCTTTTATAAATTTTTTTTATTCATTATGGAAGACATTTAGTTATTTTTTTCTACTACTATTTATACTCTGATATGGGGGTATATTATCCACAAGGTACCTCCCTATAAGATCCCTGCTAGTTAGTATCCACAGGTTTATGGGGAGGAGTGCATGAGTTCAAGTATCTTTTTTGAGTCAGGGCACCATTCAATGGACTATAGTCCATGGGATGTTGCATTAGACATGCACCTTCACAACTTTATTTAATTCCTCGGTTATAATATTTAGTGATAATGGTAATATATCATTAAAAATAATATGGAAAAATAACATTCATTTAATTTGTTTAACTGAATCACTATAAGAACATCTAATTATTTCCTCATATTCCTCAAAATGAAATTTTCCAAACGTGGTCACGAAATTATGACAATAAGATTAATAAAAAAACATAGAATAATAAATTTCATATATGGAGATTTAATTATTCTTATCCCACATATATATACCACTTTATCATCTTCTTCTAGCTCTTCTATCTCTCTTGATCAACTCTTCTACATATCTCACCAGTTCTTAGGCATCCCTTAAAAGTGGTACCTCTTTTCCATTTATCTTCCACATTGTTGTTATATCATCTTCCATGTGAAGTTTTTATGCTTCTAAAATGATTCCTTTTATCATATATTAGTGAATAATGAATCCATAAAAATATTGGTCATAATAAAAGGTGATATTTGATTATATACCCATAATATCCCCTTTTATCCTGAGTTTCCAAAAAATTCCATGCAAATGATCCCCACTTGACAAGTGTCCCATGATCATGGAATGTTTATATCATTACCAACTTATAAGAATCATTTTATGTATATTTCATTATTTCTAATGTAAATATATATTTTTTACCTTTTCTTCAATAAAAATACTCCTTATGGTTGTAATGGGTGTACTATATTCTTCCAAAACCATGAGCGCAAACCATGGTTAAGGCAACAGTTTTTCATTTTCAACAACCTAGATTTATAGGACCTATATTTGGAAATTATTAAATAATTTCTCCATTTTTACTATAAATATCCACCCATTTAACAAATATCCTTCACTCCCAATCCATCCTCCATAAATTTCTGGTCATTTTTCCACCTAATAAGTCTCCAAAATGTGTCCTTAATCCCCTAAGGTTACATCCTCAAGATTTAGGAACAAATCTTCCAGGTAAGGGAATTCTCTTCATCTTCTTTTCCATTCAAATAATTCTTTTTGTGTACATATTCAAAAGGTTATGTTATTTTATTTTCTTAAGATTTCAATTATACCCTTTCTCATAAAATAAGTTTATATTGATGGGAGAAATTTTCTCTCTCTTGTTTTACCCTATTCTAAATCCACATTTTATACATATCATGCTGCTGAATTTACTTTTAAAATTTATCTCTTCTACTTGAGAAATTATTATATTGTGAATACCCAAACAATTTATTATCCATGGGTATTCAACTAGATTTTAATATAATTTATTTATTTGGGTATTTTCATATATGAAACCCATATTCCCTATCCATGTTTTAAAGATGATGTTATTGTCAAGCCTTTGAGAACTTAAGTACTCAATGCTTTTATATGAAACCCATAATTTAGTCTCACCAGGTTATTGACAAAATGATTTTTTATTATCAATTTGGATCACAATAAATTAATACATATGAAGGGTTCACCCTACTATCACTCCAACTCACTAGATAAATAATTTAATCTCCAGAGATGACATGTTTTACGGTACCTTGGGGAACAAGCATGGTAATTTTGATTTACAACACCTTGTTGATATGCTTATGAATGTATCATTTAAATGTTATATCAAAATTTACATGTTATAGTTCATTTTATTTTTATTATAATATGACTAATATTCTCTTGATCATGTTATATTGTTATACCTCATGTTTATATTGATATTCCTCATGATCTCATGATAAATAAATCCCTTGCTTATTCCCTTACTGGGCACTTGCTCAACCGTTTCCATTGATGTATTTCCCTAGGATACGAGATGAAATAACAGTAACTTATGGTGAAACAATGAATAATAATTTCACATGGATTATAAATTTCTTTTATTTTTTCATGTATCATGTTCCTGATTTCCAAGAAACTAAAATTTAAAATATCATGTGCTTTGTTATGTGTATTGAAAAGTTTATGTAATAGAAAGTATGAATTCCATATTGAGACTCCATATAAATGATTCCAAATAGATAGAAGTTTTTTTTTCATTAATACCATCCCAATATATTTCTTATTTCCCATGAATGAAATATAGTGAAATACCAAGGGTCAATATCACGAAGAGGCCACTCCCACACATTGAATTCCGATTTTAACTATTATATTCTTGCTAATATACTAAATATATATAATTAATAATAATGTAGAGGTTTAGGAAATGAATTATATTTCAATATAATACCTAAATAAGAGGATAATACAAAATAATGTTAGTAATAAATCGTAGCTTATTCTAGGTATTTCACAGTGATGCTATCATATTTCTTTAAATAACTATCAATATTCTACTAAATTTTTGTCACACCACAACATCCCATTAAAATTGTAATTACCCCACACTGAGAACTATATATGTTGGGAAATAATTTTATAAAAATATTTCTCATAAAACTCCTCACAAACCAAAAATATTCAATAAATAAACCACCATATGCATTACTCAAATAGTTATGGGAATTAATATTGATGAACGAGAAGAAGAACTTGGATGGTAGAAATAACAGTGAGATAGATCATAATATTCCATTCAACCATCAAGTAAATTCATATAATAAAATAAAAAGATACTTGAAATCAAAATAACCAAAAAAACCACCACTACTTTCCTTTGAAAAAATTCCTAATTTAGTTCTCTATTTTCATTGATATAGAAAAGAACAATGAGAGAATAGAAAAGGTAAAATGAGAATAGAAAAGAAAAAGAAGGATAAAATAATATATATCAAAAACATGTAAGACTATTACAAAAATATAACTCCCCTTATTCCTTGAAAATAAATATTTTATATTGAAAGAAAATGAAAGAACATTTTTATAGGTAAAAGAGGTGGCTAGTTTTGGATCTATGATTTTCCCTTTGAAAGTCAGTTCTCTTTTGGATAAGTAAATGGAAAAAATTTATAAAGAGTCCTTATTGTAATCTGTTTATATATATCTTGGTAATACAACATGGAATTATAATATTCATTTTACATGTTTAACTATGGTTATGATGTTTTTTAATATATAAAATATTTCTATCTTAAGATATTGTTTGACTTCCTATTATTTAACATGTTCAACATATGCATTAACAAAAAAAAATAATTCAAAGAATTTATACCACAAATTACTCTATTTGTGACAACTATAATAAACTAAATTAATGTTTTTTGGATCGATATATTCCCCATTTATTGATATGTGGTCAATGGTTTTCTCCAAAATAGTTACCCTATTGAAAAAATTATTTGGGCCACATCAAGTTAGAATTAGCTCTTTATCCAGTTGAGATAATTTAATCGCAATACACATAGAATCTTAAAATAAATAATTTCATAATTTATATCAGTATACAAAATGTTATTTTGAAAATAATAATGTGATAAAAAATAGTTAAAATCCAAAATTATGCCATTTTTTCAATTATGATCATTTTACAACAAAAACATAAAAATTTAATAATTTCCCCTTAAATAACACATTGGTAGGATTTAAAAACAAATTATTTAAAAAAAATAAACTATATTCATAAATATTTTATATGGATTTTATCATAGAACATTCTTTAATGATGCTTATATATTCCCGGGGCACAGAGGATGAATAGTGACTCTTGGTGAGTAAGTTCAGGCATTGGATGTCTTAGGGTGATGGTTAAATGTGTGTAAGGGATTCTTGGGAGATGGTTCAAATTGGCCATGGGTTTTTGGAGGAGTTTAATCCCATTAAAATAAATTGATATAAGGGAATGTGAAATGCCCTAGACTTTTGAGATGTGATTCATTTAGAGTGATTTTGATATCCTTCTTGTTTCTAGAGGTAAGGATCGATTGGGTTCATATCCCTCATGGTTTTATGGGAGGTATTTAATGGTATAGTGGAAATTTATCATATATTGTTAGGTATAATATAGGTAGAGAAATGGTAGATTCTTATAGTTTTGGAATGAAACCTGAGGGGTGTGTAATCTTGTTTTATCCTTAACATGAGTATGACGATTTATGTTTTAGGAAAATAATCATTAAGGGTGATTTTACCTAGATTAAATTAACATTTAAGGGAATCATGGTAAATTTTTTATATGTGGGATCCTAGGTTCACTGTAGTGAGACTCATTAGAACCTGATATGAGTTTAGTGATTAGTTAGTACAGGATTGTACAATATTTAGGTATGGATGATATCAATATGGATGGTCGAATAAGAATCATTTAAAGGGTTCCTAAATAAAATACTATTAAATTTTTAATAGAGAGTGAGTTGTTGTGTAGACCCTCATAGAAGGGTATCCTCATTTTTTAAGGTGGGTTCATGTGGGTCACATGTGATGACTTTTTGGTTTTTTGAGTGTTCTAAAGGGACATGTGTAGTTCCATTAGATTTTAATGGGTTTTAGGTGAACTGGAGTGTTTCATTAGTGATGGTATACTGGTAGTACCCTAGTTACCAACTTTATGGATAATAGTTATAGGATTTTGATATAGATTGGTAAAAATAAAACATTTAGATTAACTAGGGATGAGGTTTAGATTTTTCATATTGTTATACTTTTTGGACTTATGAAATTTATGAGACATAAATAGGAATAGTTTCCCATATTCTTATGAGAATATGAGGTGTTGAAATTTTGAAAATATGGGATGTATTTTTGGATTAAGAATGTGGAGGAACTGGATGAAATCTTTTATGGATTGAAACACATGGTGTGATTGTTGTGATGAAATTGTTTGGAGTATGGTACATATATAGATAATTAAAGGATATGTGATCAACCATCAGTGTGTTTGGATGATTGTTGTTCAAAACACTATGATAATGTGAATTTTATCTCAAGGATCAATGATTGTTGTTCGATATGAGATGATTGTGGATTTGGAATAGAAACACACGATTGATATTACATCCTATTTTGTGTTGTTATAAAAAAGTGCTTTAAGGTATTCTATAGGATTGGGAGTTCACCATTATATATTTGATAGTGTAAGAATCATTTCATTCAAATTTTGGTGAAAATCATGGATGAAAACCTTAGTATTCCATGAGTGTTAATTAGTTTGTTTTTAGTTTTAGAACTTTTGTTTGAACTAGTTATCCATGTTCATTCATTGAATTTATTGATTGAGGAAGTGTGGTCCTTGGAGACTGGGTGTTTTGTTTTTACATGAAATTTACAAGGACATCGCTACAGTGGGGTGTACCTTATTTTTCATTGCTTCCCAACCTATATTTTGGAAGGGTCACAGGTGTGGTAAAATAATTTTATCATTGGTTGATATGAAACTAAGAACTTAGTGTGTAGGTAGATCATATTTTATCTGGTTTCTTATTAAATACCATATTTGGGATTCATATGATGTGTTAAATAAATTTTTTATGGGAATTGGTAAGGTGATGAAAATTTGTGTGATTTTAGATTGATTAAGATAAAGTGTATATTGGTACTCATGAGTGGAATATGATAGTGAATTTTTCTATTTGAGGACTCAATTGTGGAATGACATTGAATATCAGGTTTAGTACATTCTGTAAGTGTTTTTATGATTCGGTGATGCCTTATAAAGTCATGGCATTATGATTGGGTGATGTATAGATATGCTAACATGTGAGGTAGTGAATTTATAAGAATGGTTTTATGAAGGAGTTTGGGATAATATTTTCATATGAAATTATATTTGTAAAGGTAGAAACAACATTAGGGGTATTATTTCTAATGTGGTTTCATGTTTTGAGGAATGTACCGAGGCTTTTAGGGGAAAAGTCAGTATATCTTTGTTTAATACTTGGATACTAGAAAGGTGTCTGATTCAGTTCATAATTGAGAATGATGAGTGGTACTAGATTCTAATCAATGGATAAAGAGTCTGGATAGGTTCACATGAGCTTTATAGGGATAAAAAACCTTATAGTGTGTTTTATTTGTAATAAAATTTGAATTTAAGGGTTGTTTCTTTATAATAATTTCCTTTGTATTTTAGTAGATTTTATTTGAATAATTGGATTTTGATTAAAAATATATGTGTTTAGACCTCTTTGAAATATTTTTTTGATGTTTTTTGGTGGTTTCAAGAGGCTCAGAAGGTGGTTTAGGTGTTCAGGGGAAAGGAGGCTGGGTTGTAGAACTAAAACAATTTTATAGTGACCACCAAATACTTGATAGAGATCCACTGGGTAACAGATCACTTATCCAATATGATTATAAGTCCTAGAGTCCCATCAACCAACAAATGGGGGTGTAATAAGTGATCAATATATAATTGGGTAACTGGTACTAGATGATTGGGAACCTGATGTATTCAGTTGTCATTTTTAGTGAGGGCATAAGGATATTTTATATATCATCCTATTAGACCCAAACACTAGGGTCTTCCCCTATAATGTAAATAATTATGTGTCTTACCCCATTTTCTCTCACCCCTCCTTTGTCTCCCTTCATCTATAGAAGTTCAAGTGTGTTCATCACGACACTCTAGAGGTATAATTTCCCCTTCCTTCTTCTCCTTTCTCTCTTGTCTATATTATAATATTTTTAATGGATCCCTTTGGAATTATATTAATGGATCCACTATATCATGTATGAATTATCTTGGTATTTTAGACTCCATGATGTGATGGATTGAGGGTGATTAAATATTGGTTATGTGACCTGTTTCTCATTTTTTCATTAGAGTTGTGTCACCTAATTAATTAATTTGGTGTTCTCAATTTAATTAAACTAATTTTATGAGTTAACATGAATCAGATGTTTTTACTTTTTCTCATTATGGTGTTTGGGGTGTTTCCTGGACTTTCAAAATGTGGTTGGTCACATTTTTTGTGGGGTGGGTGGCTTGGTGAGTTTTATATTATTATATAATGTTGATATAATTGTTTAATTACTTAAAATTATTATAATAAATCTTTAAATTAATTATTTGGTTCTATAAATAATTTGGATGGATATTTTTTCATGATATTGGTGTGGATTTTTATGAGGAGGAGAGAACCATTGATAAGGGGTAACTCTATAAGTGAGGTAGCCAACCACTATAAGACAAAACCATATTCCTATTTATGCGTGATTGTGATTAATTTCATGGATATTTTGTTTTGGGTAATATGTATAGGCAACGTAGCACCCTAGGTAATGAAATATGTAGGCATTGACAGTTAGAGAAAGTAATCCATTGCACATTGAGTATTTTAGAAGTTCACAGTGGCTATCCTATAGAGGGGTTCAGATTTTTATTTAGTTTATGGGAGAGTGAAGATAGTTAATGGGGATTGATATGAGTTTCAAATATACTAGGATGGATTTATATACCCAGTATTGTGGGAATGAGGGGCTTAAGCCAATGTATTGAAGGTGAGATGAACATTCATCCCACACTTGTTTGGTAACACCCTATTGAGGGTGTATTTGAGTTTTGCTGTGTTATATGAGTAGGATAACCCCTATTGATTTAGAAATAGTTTGATAGGAAGGTTTTTTTACTAGGTGATGGGATTAGAAGATATATCAAGGGAGATCTAATATGGGATTGATGTATGGGTTAGGGAAACTACCTCAACAGCTAAGAAATGATTTTCCAAGAGGTTTTGAGGCCATAAGCTTAGTCAAGATATGGAGATAAAGACCATGATATTGATTTTGGATCTATATACAGGTTTGGGCCTAAACTCTTGAGGCTAGGGTAAAGTGAGAACAATGGTTCATGAAGCCAATGTGGGTTGATGGGCGAGGGTTGATATCAACATGTAGCAGTTGAGTTTATTATTTGGAATCTATAGGATTCCCTTATGTGAGAGATACTGATGGGATTGGAATATCTAGATATCATGTTCGAGTATTTTTGTGATTTCTATATTGATAGGAAATATGCATGATGATTTAAGACATAGGGGGCTGGGATAGATCCTGAGAAACTAGTGCTGTGTTGCGAGAACAGTATATGATGTGTTGATTGTGTGAGATGTTGATGGGGAGATAGATCATTGATTTATAACACAATAGTTTCCATGTGGAATGGTATACGTTTCCATGTTTATTTTTGAGTGTGTGTTCCCTATTGCGATCTTATGTTTAATAATAGGAGTTGTTTTTTGGCCTCTCATGAGGTGATAGTGTATTAGTAGGGACTGCCCTGAGATATAGACTATTAGCCTAGTTTATGATTATGAGACCCACCTTGAGTGTACGAGGAGTATTATATGTGATTTAGTTAGTCAATAGGCTTGATTCTTGGACTCACCTTGAGTGAGTGTACTAAAAGGGGCCCAATTTAGGCGAAAGAGTATTGGTCTAGGTTGTACTTATGATACCAACCCTAAGATAGGGGAGTTTTTTATGATGTGTCAAGGTACATGATGCTCGGCCTGGCCCTGAGTGTGAGGGTGTTTAATGGACCATCCAGGGTGAGAGGGTATTATTACATGATGTGATTATGGGACACTAACTTAGGTTAGGGGATATAGGTTGATACCTGGTATGATATAGATAATATTTAGTATTGGCCCAACCCTAAGTGATAGGGTAGTGTGTGGTACATGTTATAACAACCCACCTATAATAATTAAGGTGATTTGGGATTGTGGCTTAAGATTTCTTTATCCATAATTGTCTGAGGTAGGTAGGGTCAAGTGTCCTAGTGTCTTGGTTATCACATGATGACCTGAAAAACATGTTTCGGTGTTATATATTCTATTTATTTACCTTTCATGTTCATACACATGTACATATGGAATATATTATGGGAACATGGAGAGACCCAACTGATATGTATTTACTATACATTTAATAGGTACTATAGATCACGTGTATAACTTTTTTATGAATTTCAGGTTATAGGTTGTATAGTGGATCGGGCTTGAGTAGCTCGATTGGGTTAAAATATGGTATGAAAGTGAGACTTGGTGATTATAGTACATCATACTTCTGTTTTAATCCTTTTTTATTAATTTATGTGATCAAATTAGTGGGTGAGATTTTGGGACATATGAATGTAGAATTTCATTTAAATTGTTATAGAATGGATGTTTGTTTATTCCATCAGGATTTTCATAGGTTTCAATTCCATATTAAACCCTTTCATATGTGATATTAGTTGATTTTTGGTTATTTTTTTATTATTGAATATTATTTTTTCAAGGTTATAGTATCGTCAACATGATATTTTGGCCCCTACCACCAGTCGTCAGCCTCTTGAATATTGGGAGTTGCACAGAAGGTTATGTGGAACTTTGTCTAGAATTAAATTGAGTGATTTTCACTAGGGTGTTAAAATTTATCTATCCTAGCATAGAAATATTGAAAAAATATTTCACATGATTTGAAAATAAATCGAAAAAAAAAATTCATTTTCACCAAATATAATATCAATAAGATATATGATAGCAATGAGGGATGCCTCCAAGCTTTATTTGACGTAGAGATTATTTTATAATCTTTATTATCTAAATTTTAGTGAATATTAACATGAGTAATGATTTTTATACCTTTCTCACAATTATTATGTAATACGTAGTACTTTCATAATATTGTAACACATATTTTATCATATCTAAACTTAAATAGATTTATTTATTTAAGGGAAAATTCCTTTTCATGTCTAATATTGAATAAATATGTCTTGATTTCCATTCAAAAAATCTTTTCTCTTCTTTGAAAAGAATATAAAATAAATATAATTATTTTTTGGATCCCAAAAACTATGAAAATGTCTCATTAATGATAGAACATTCAACCTTATAACAACCTTTATGTACAATCATTTCTTTATTCCTCACCACTTCTCCCTTCTCATGAAACTTGTTATAGAACACCTATATTTTCCCAATAAAATTAGTTTATTTCAATATAGAAACCCACTTACAAGTATTTCTATTATTTAGTAAATTAAATTCTTAATTCATGGATTGATAATAATCTTTGTACTTTATTACTTTATAAAAAATCCTCAATTCATCATGAAAAAAAAAATGTGTGGGGTGTTTTCCTAAAGGACCTCCTTGTATAATACAATTGACTATAATCTATAATGATGTTGTAAACCTCAACTTGATTTATTAATCATAGATTAATATAATTTAATCAGTCTTTATCATCAGATACTATTTAATCACCATCATAACCATGCTCATCACTTGAATATTCTAAATTTACAGAAATTCTAGTAGTCCATTCAACAAATTCTCCAGTATCATTATATAATCCAAAAACAGTTTTTGATATTAAAACCCATCAAACGAGTATTATAAAATATAAAAATCATCACTTTTAATAGTCTAGAATGTATAATTATTTTAGTAGGAATATCTCCTTATATTTAGAAGATTTACACAGAATATTCATTCAATTATTATTTACTCGAACATTTATATATTTAAACCATTAATTATGATGATACAAGGGATTTCCAAAACTATCAAAAAAAATTAATACTAATGATATATTATAATAAATATAGTAAATATAAATATCAATGTTGGGATGATAAAAAATAATTTTTAACATGAACCATTTCTCAATTTCTTATTTCTAAATGAAATGAAATATACAATGTTTCATAAACATGATTTCAACCATCTCAATCAAACTTTTTTCATCCTATATGTTACACAATTTTGTATGTGGTATATGGTATTTTTAATTCTATGATTTTATATGTTTCATTTAAAAAATTACTTATATATTCACATATTTAATCCAAATAGAACCTCTTCAATAAATAACCACATTAATTTTAGTTATCTTGAAACTATTGAACCTATTGAATGTACCAATTTTTTATATCATGTACATGTTGAAACTAATTAGATTTAAGAAATGTGGGATATTATTTATCAATATTGATTGAATTATTCTTCATCAGTTAAAATATATCAAATTTGACATGTTTCTAGGGGTTATTGTTTGAATATATACTCTTTTAAATGATAAATTCACAGTAATTCCCTTTTATCTTAAAAAATCCTCATATTTTATATCTATATCTAAAAACAACACACTATAAACACGATCTCCTAGGGTAAACATCCCCATGGTCTTTGATCCAATGTTCCCAAGCTTTATATGGCATGATTCTTTTTATTTCTTCAAGTTCAAGAAATTAGAATTTTTGTATTCTTCCACTTGAAATGTGTTTCCTCAAGTTAAGTTTACTCAATTTATAATACATTATTATTTAAAATATACCTGAAACACTCATTCCACTTAAATATCTCTTCATTTCCATCATTGAATATATTTGAAACACTTAAGAGTTTATGTTTCAAACCATAAACATAGAGAGTAATCTTTAGATAAAATTTCTTTTCTATATTTTCCATTTCAACAACTCCATTGATTTTAAGTGATTCATCAATGAAAAATGTAATTGATTATTTTAAACATGTCTAAAATAAATTTAAGATACTCAAAGTTTAGGCTATATATGATTAACACTCACTTTTGAGTATCCATGGATGGTTCTTTTGAGATGTCTGTTCAATCCACTTCAACCATAAGAGCTTTAAATGTAATATTATCTTTCATATTTTAAAATTTTTTAAAAAAATTAATAATTAATTACACTAGAAAAAATATAGTAGACTACTCATCCAAGTGACCCATTTGATCCCATATTATAGATATACTAATTAAAATATGAAACTAATTTTTTACATGAAGAGCTGAATTTCTAGTCTCTCTCAAAAAATATATTCTTTTTTTGGTTATTTCCCTCCTTAAATCAAAACATCAAAATGATTTATAATTTTTTTAAATAAATTTATTGAATAATTAGTCCTGAAAAATTTCCCATATCCACCACAATACCAATAATAACAAAACATAGAAAACTTCTCATATTAACTACTTATTTTCCAGATAACTACACTTGTTGGGCTTCACCCTTTTGAACAATAATATAAGCTAATTTTCGTGAACAAAAATTATGAATTGTTGATAACTATTTAAAATTAATTTTTAATATTTTACATGAGTTTTTAATCTCACTATTTGAAATCGTGTTTTTCTTTACCTTAATATTTCTAGATTTGTTAGAATTCTAAAATTTTCCTTTAGTGTTGTTTTTTTATTCCATTCATTTAAATTATTTTCATCTATAGTCTATATAACATTATGAATTATTAAATTCATAAAATATGATTATTCATGATTACAGTTATTAACAATATACTTGGATGGTTCACAACTTGATTATTTTAATTTATATTTAGTGTACAAAACCTTTTCATAACAATATTAAAGTCTATATGAATTATATTTGATATTCTATTTCATTACACAATTCATTTTATGCTCATAAAAAAGTGATAAATTTTAAATTTGAACTTATTTTACCTACTAAAACACTATTTTACCTTGATATTTCTCATCATCATTTGAAATATGAGGCACTTTTCACAAAATTGTGTTCTCCTTCTCCAGTTTATATACTTTCACGAGACATTCCTTCAAATTTAATTTACTATATAACTTCTCTTTATTCAAATTATAAAGAAATAATTTTCCCTATGATCAATATGTGATGAATCTTCTTTGTATTCATTATAATTACATTCCTTATACTCTATCATAGAAAAATAACTTCTATTTTTTCATTTTGAGAATTTATTTTCCTTTACATGATAAGGAAACTTATTCTTATTTATTTTTAGAGTCCTCACTATAGAGGAGTTCATTTATTACAAACATTTTTTGTAACAACATGCATCGTAACAAGTTGGTAAACTATTGAAAATTTGGGTATCAGATAACCTGAATATAGGTAATTTTTTATTTTGAGTATATAGATTAGAGATAAAAGTATGAGTTATGTTTATAATTTTAATATAGGGTTATTAAAGGAGGAAGTAAATATGAAAAACACCAATATTAGATTTTGGGGTATTTATCCAAGGAAATAGATGAAGGAGTTGATAGTTGGAATGTAACACACCGAGAATTTATGAAAAATATTCTTTTCATTAATGTATTGTGTTATACGCTACACCAAAAGGAGCTTTCACAACACACATCTCTGACCTGGATTGAATTACACGCAATCGCTACCTTCCACAATAGCGTGTGTTGTACGCAACACCAAGTTTCGCTAAACAACGATATGCTATTAAAATATTATTAAAACTAGACGTTATGAATAGTAATAACCACTTTTTAAAATTTTTTAAATTATATTTTTCAAAATGGACTTCATTTTTTGGATTCGGAATATCGAAATTAGCTTAGGGTGAAATTTTGGTGATTTTCGGATAACTTTCATATTTTGATGAATAATGAAAATTACTAAATTTTAATTAAAAACAACTTTTTCAATCGAAATAATTGGTAGTGATAAATTATTAATTTGGGTGGTTTTAAAGTATATTTGGAATATATTTTTACAATTTAATACAATGTTGGTCATTGGATGTAATTTCACATTTAAACCAATTATAAACAAGTGTCAATCTTTTGATAGTTATTATCTCTTAAAAACACGCCTTTTGTTTTGACGACGGGAATTAATTTTTAAATTAATTAATGAAACTGATATGTTTTGAATTTGGTAAAATAGAAATAATTTTTGAGTTCATAATATCAAATATAGCTTAGGCCTAATGTTTGGTATTTTTCTGAAAACTTTCAATTTTTGATGAATAGTGAAACCACTAAGTGGTAGTTAAAAAAAACTGAATTTTTCATAAAAATTAATTTTACCGCTTCTGTGAGTGGAATTTCAAAAATCCGAGAGACACGGTTGATGTCAGTAAGTAAAATGCGGTTCAATGAGATTAAAAAATAATTTTTGGTGAATAGTAACTTTTTACTTTTATTTACCACGGTTAAAAGTAAATAGGGTAATTAAGGGTAAAAATGATATTATTATTACCCTAACACATGTCCTAATTCTATTTTATAAGTGTAATTAGACCAAAAACAATCTTAGGAATAAAATAAGACCATTTAAGCCCACTTGAATTAGATTAGGACATTTATTATTATTTAATACAAAGAAGAGTTAAAAGAGTTAAAATCAAAGTTTATTTAATAAATCATTTTTAATATAGGGTTATACATAAGTTAAATTCTACTATAAATATTCATTAGAAACCTATAACGATTTAATACATAATGATATTTTATTTGTAATTTTTAGACATTAAATAATTTAATTTATTTATGACACAACGATGATGCAGTAATTATCTTATTAATGAAATATTGACATAATTGATGTTATAAATACCCAAATAAATAAATTTGAGACTTTTTATGAATTACACTAATTTTATAGGATAATATGACATGTTTTTATTGATTTAATTAACTTTTTTTGAACTTGTCATTCTTTTGTGATTTTCACAAAAATCAATTACTAAATAGTGTCAAAATTGACATAAAATAGTTTTTAAAACAAATATTATATTATTAATTGTTATTTTATTCCTAAAAATCTAAAGTTCGGCCAAATGAATTAGATAAGGTTATATATATTAATAATAAACAACTTGGGGTTCTTTTGGCTTCTTATAGTAAGTTTATTAACCTTATAGTGTAAGAACACAAGAAGACACGGTAAAAGTAAAATTATTTAACTTAATATTAAATCTAAATGATAAGGTTACAATAGGAACCTAAACTAGTATAAATTCTATTGGATGAGAGGATTTTGACCCATCCCCACCTTAGACTCGAAATAAATCAATTTTGAGCTATTTAAAACCGAACTTGACTTTATAATAAAATAATATTTTTAGTTATTCCAAAGGTGCCTCTTTCCTACCTTATAAAAGGGCACCTCCTCCCTCTCTTCCTCACACAACTTTGAGCCTTCAATCTCGGCCAAACCCTGACCAATTATCTTCTCCACTTCCCTAGAAACATCCTAGAGGTTCTGGTCTTCCTCAAAGACCAATTTTAGTGCCCTAAGAGGAGGTCTCAAATAGGCGCTTCAAAGAAGAGGTAATTTCCGTTACCGATTCTTTCACCTTTATTTCTTCTTCCACTTATTCTTCTTAGGTTGTTTAATTATGAAGTAATAACATCAGTATCACTCATATACTGATGTGTTATTATAAGTATGAAACAATCCTATTTCACCATCTATCCATCCTACGGAAAACGAAATCACCGCGCGTGCGTACGTACGGAATACCGTCTCCACGCCTTGGTGAAATCTATTTTCCACCACCACCTTACTTGGATGGGTATAATGGTGTAAATAATAACTATATATTATTATTTTAAAGTGATATTGATTCTGAAATAGTATACATACACTCCAATACAGTCCCACGATCATGAGAACGATATCATCGCTCGTGCGTACGTACGGACTACCGTCTCCACGACGCGATGAGATTCATTCTCCACTTTAAACCATTCATGAATGATTATAAAGTATATATAATAAGTAATCATGAAATATATGAAATAATAATGATACTGGATTTATGTGTATATATATGATTGTCATCTACTTAATTCCGTTCAACTCAATAAGGAAACGAAAACAGCGTTCATGCGTACGTACGGCCTACCGTCTCCATGAACGGTGTATTTCTTTCCATTTTCTGATTTATTATATATATGTATATTCTGAATATATATATATATAAATCATGTTTTATATTCTGGAATTATGTAATCATGATCTAAGTAATCATATGAATAATTACAAGTCAAAACACGGACGATAAATGAAACAATTTTACCCAAAACGCTCTTTAACATGGAATTTACAAAAGAACGGGTAATATAAAGTCATAAGTGAACCATATATGATATCATAACAATGAATATGATTCTGTAATAAGTCAATAACATTATTTAAATCATTATACAGGAGGTTCGGACACTTACAAATCAAGTCGGACCTAAGGTAAGGGAAATATCACAATCTCATTTTTATCCTAGATTGTTTATACTTGGTATTTACTGGGGTGTATTTTATCATCCACATCCATGTTTCCTCAATATGTAATATTATGTCCATCCACCTACAATTGTTTAAATCCAATTTTACCCTTCGGTGAATATTTAGTAAAAGATATGAAAGGAATCTTTTTTCGTTTTGCGTACGATGTACTTTTTGACTTTTCTGACAAAAGTACGAAGAATGTTTTTTTTACTTATATGGCATGAATGGATTTTTAAAACATTATTTCCAAGAAGCTTCCTTTACAAGTTTTCAAGTTTATTTTTAATCAACTTCTTTAGGTTTAAAATTTTATGACATGTTAAGAAAGGAAAAGTGTTTTTGAAGTAGAAAGGATATTTTCCTCAAGAATGGAGTTCAAGAGTTTTATCAAAATTATTTTCCATCTAAGACAATATAGGGTTCTGTTTCTATCCCTATTATTTCATGGATTTGATTATGTTGTGATGGAAATATTTTTATGAATTCCTTTATCTTATATGAAATGTTTTATGATGTCACGATGTTTAAGATTTCCATTTTTACTACATGGGTTATGTAATGATGTATGGTTTATGATTTTGTGGCACACATAAGAATGGTATCATTATGAGATGGGTGGGACCTATATCTCCCTCCAATGCATTGGGTAAATATTTTATATCTCATGAGATAACCATGGCTGGAATGGTAGGTTATACCGGTTCAGTGAAACAAGACTGAAATGAGGGTGACTCGGTTCAGAAATAGACTTTGTCCACTAAGATAGTCTTGGCAATGAGTCTTGACTAATAAGATATGATTATATATGATTATGTGTGTATGACACAAAGTTTCATGTTTTAAGTTATGATTATTGGGATTTCATTTCACTACTATGATTTATCCCATGTTATGAAATTATGCTCTCTTTTGGAGGTTAAGATTTCCAAAATGTTATGTTCTTATGAAAATGATGTGATTGATATTTCTTTTGTTTACCCTTACTGAGCATTTGAGCTCACCCTTTTATGTTTTATTTTCCCCAGGATATAAAGAAAGGATTTAGTTAAAAAAAAGGAAGATCTTTATGGGAGATGTTGAAGATCTTTCACCACGATTAGAAGATTATATTCCGAGTTTCCAAAGACACTAAACTATTACGATCCTTGTGTGTGTGTTTTTGTTATGTACTAAGTATTCCGCAAAAGTAATGTACTATCCATGTACGTCAAGCTTTGGGTCTCTACAGTTGGTATCATAGGAAAGGTTTAGTCAACCTTTGGAAACTAGGATGCGAAAACGTTAGTGAGATCCCTAGAGATATTTCTAAGGTATGTCTAGGGATGCCCCTAAGGGTAAGTATACGTATAGGATATAGTCCTAGAACTATGGTAACGATCATATAATTTAACCTAAGATGTTAGATATTGAAGCTACTCCCCCTTTATTATGATATTTGCCTCTCACACTATTCTTTTTGGGTTTTAGAAAATGGCTGGAAACAAGATTATTCACGATAATGGAGGATATGATGGACAATGGAATGATATTTTCATGAGAAACCAAATGAAATGGTATTTGGAAGTCCAAACATCATTATTATGCAGAATCAGCAATCTAATAATATGATCAATAAAGTAAAATTTGGAAAGTTTCCTGACTCGACTAATAAGAGAAAGATGGAGTTTCATGATGATCATAGAGGAAAGAAAGTACAATTTCCCATATGTAAATCATGTGGGAAGAGGCATCAAGGAGAATGTTTCAAAGGAACTGGAAGATGCTTTGGGTGTGGAAAAGAAGGACACAAAGCCAGCAAGTGCAAAGGAAAAGGTTCAGTTAACACTAGGGATGAGGATAATGGTATTGCTACGACATCAACAATGGTTAAATGTTTTAAATGTGTAATGTACGGGAATTATGCGAACCAATTCTCTAAGGGAAAGTCTCATGAAGAGAATCAGTATGGTCGTATGGGTAGTATTTATGTGGATGATGATGAAGAGACTACAAATGATATGTGACATGAAAGAATTGTTGAAGCTCGGTCAATGGTTTAAGAATTTAGTGGAATGATTACATGTTTATCATGTGTAATGTTGTATAAGTAATCTCATGGTACTATGGAATAAAGAGACATCTAAGGATTGTTACACTGTTGCCTTTCCTTGAGTTTTGAAAGTGTATGATTAATGTTACCAGTATCCATGAAAGGTTATTCAGATATTTTTGGAATGTCGATGATATGCGCATAATGAAGGGATAAGGAGAAAATTAAATGTTTGATAGTATTCATGAGCTAATGACTGATATAAGGAGAAGGTTATATCATGGTTTGAGTATATAGAATTTCTGGATTTTGGTATGTGGAAAGAGTTAACATTTGACAACATTCATGTTTTCACTAAGGTTTAATGGGTATTCATTTTTCAAGAGAATACATCATTAAGGTATTCACATGATTGGAGAGTGACCAACAAGATATATGGCGGATAAATGATGGTATTCACAAGCTTGGTTGACGACAGTTCAAGTTGTCGTTTTCTTTATACTATGAGCATTGGACCGAAGTATTTTAGATAATCCTAAAGATTGGAATGGATTATGTTAACCATAAGTTAGTATTGTTTAAGGATAGACCTTTTTTGATATTATTTATGTGATGTTATAGTAATGTAGTTTTAGAAAAAGGACAACCTGCAGGACGGGCGACAGCCCATCGCGTCGGACAAGGCTGTGGGAATCGAACCCACAACTAAAGTGCGACTGGCCTTTATCACCTACCACTGGCCTACAGGAAGTCCCTGTTTAGTATAAACTAGTTTTATTATATTAAGCAGTATGATATATGAAGTATAAGTCCATTTTAGGAACCATATATCATTAATCTCACTATAGATGGACTTATGTATTTTTTGATAACTTTTCTAACCTTTTGTTTGAGACAGATGGAATGACCCATTATTCTATCATATGATATGCTAACACATCACAAATGACAAATTCAACTTCATTTCTTTAAGAGATGAAGTGGAAATTGTCCAAAGAACGACCAATGGTGAGACTATACCGAAATCACGAAAGTATTTCTTCTAATTCCAATTTCATCAACGTTAGGGAAACGATCTTGAAAACCAAAAAATGTTGTCCTAGTGCTCTTATATCTGATGAATCAGATGGTACCTTAGATCGTCACAAATATATGGCTTTGTGATTGCTGGCTTTTCCATATCCATGTTCTCTACCACTCTCCATCAGAACATGATGGTTAGATTTCTCTTCCATATCCATATTTTCACCTATGTGGAAACCCAGTGATTAGTTTATTTGGGTAACCGTTACGTTTCATACATTTGTTTTTAATGATTGGTTTTGGTATTACTTTTTACGATGTGGGTTTCTATTAAAGAAACTTTCGAATAGTAAATCATTTATAACCCCGACGAATTTCGAGGGCGAAATTCATTTTAAGGGGGGTAGAATGTAACACCCCGAGATTTTATGAAAAATATTCTTTTTATTAACATCTTGTGTTATACTCTACACCAAAAGGAGCTTTCACAACACACATCTATGACCTGGATTGAATTACACGCAATCGCGACCTTCCACGATAGCGTGTGTTGTACGCAACACCAAGTTTCGCTAAACAACGATATGCTACTAAAATATTATTAAAACTAGACGTTATGAATAGTAATAACCACTTTTTGAAATTTTTTAAATTATATTTTTCAAAATGGACTTCATTTTTTGGATTCGGAATATCGAAATTAGCTTAGGGTGAAATTTTGGTGATTTTCGGATAACTTTTATATTTTGATGAATAGTGAATATTACTAAATTTTAATTAAAAACAAATTTTTCAATCGAAATAATTAATAGTGATAAATTATTAATTTGAGTGGTTTTAAAGTATATTTAGAATATATTTTTACAATTTAATACAATGTTGGTCATTGGATGTAATTTCACATTTAAACCAGTTATAAACAAGTGTCAATCTTTTGATAGTTATTATCTCTTAAAAACACACCTTTTGTTTTGATGACGGGAATTAACTTTTAAATTAATTAATGAAACTGATATGTTTTGAATTTGGTAAAATAGAAATCATTTTTGAGTTCATAATATCAAATATATCTTAGGCCTAATTTTTGGAATTTTTCAGAAAAATTTCAATTTTTGATGAATAGTGAAACCACTAAGTGGTAGTTAAAAAAACTGAATTTTTCATAAAACTTAATTTTACTGCTTCTGTGAGTGGAATTCCAAAAATCCGAGAGACACGGTTGATGTCAGTAAGTAAAATGTGGTTCAATGAGATTAAAAAAATAATTTTTGGTGAATAGTAACTTTTTTCTTTTATTTACCACGGTTAAAAGAAAATAGGGTAATTAAAGGTAAAAATGATATTATTATTACCCTAACACATGTCATAATTCTATTGGATAAGTTTAATTCGACCTAAAACAATCTTAGGAATAAAATATGACCATTTATGCCCACTTGAATTAGATTAGGACATTTATTATTATTTAATTCAAAGAAGAGTTAAAAGAGTTAAAATCAAAGTTTATTTAATAAATCATTTTTAATATAGGGTTATACATAAGATAAATTAGACTATAAATATTCATTATAAAGATAAAACTATTTCATACATAATGCTATTTTATTTGTAATTTTTATACATTAAATAATTTAATTTATTTATGACACAACGATGATGCAGTAATTATCTTATTAATGAAATATTGACGTAATTGATGTTATAAATACCCAAATAAATATAATTTGAGACTTTTTATGAATTACACTAATTTTCTAGGATAATATGACATGTTAGTAATGATTTAATTAACCTTTTTTGAACTTATCATTCTGTTATGATTTTCACAAAAATCAATTACTAAATAGTGTCAAAATTGACATAAAATAGTTTTTAAAACAAATATTATATTATTAATTGTTCTTTTATTCCTAAAAATATAAGGTTTGGAAAAATGACTTAGATAAGGTTATATATATTAATAATAAACAACTTGGGGTTCTTTTGGCTTCTTATAGTAAGTTTATTAACCTTATAGTGTAAGAACACAAGAAGACACGGTAAAAGTAAAATTATTTAACTTAATGTTAAATCTAAATGATAAGGTTAAAATAGGAACCTAAACTTGTCTAAATTCTATTGGATGAGAGGATTTCGACCCATCCCCACCTTATCCTAGAAATAAATCAATTTGGAGCTATTTAAAACCGAACTTGACTAAATAATAAAATAATATTTTTTGTTATTCCAAAGGTGCCCCTTTCCTCCCTTATAAAAGGGAACCTCCTCCCTCACTTCCTCACACAACTGTGAGCCTTCAATCTCGGCAAACCCCTGAAACATTCTCTTCTCCACTTCCCTAGCAACATCCTAGAGGTTCTGGTCTTCCTCAAAGACCAATTTTAGTGCCCTAAGAGAAGGTCTCAAAGAGGCGCTTCAAAGAAGAGGTAATTTCTGTTACCGATTCTTTCACCTTTATTTATTCTTCCACTTATTCTTATTAGGTTGTTTCATTATGAAGTAATAACATCAGTATCACTCATATACTGATATTTTATTATAAGTATGAAACAATCATATTTCACCATCTATCCATCCTACGGAAAACGAAATCACCGCGCGTGCGTACGTACGGAATACCGTCTCCACACCGTGGTGAAATCTATTTTCCACCACCACCATACTTGGATGGGTATAATGGTGTAAATAATAACTATATATTATTATTTTAAAGTGATATTGATTCTGAAATAGTATACATACACTCCAATACAGTCCCACGATCCTGAGAACGATATCATTTCTCGTGCGTACGTACGGACTACCGTCTCCACGACGCGATGAGATTCATTCTCCACTTTAAACCATTCATGAATGATTATAAAGTATATATAATAAGTAATCATGAAATATATTAAATAATAATGATACTGTATTTATGTGTATATATATGAATGTCATCTACTTAATTCCGTTCAACTCAATAAGGAAACGAAAACAGTGTTCATGCGTACGTACGACCTACCGTCTCCATGAACGGTGTATTTCATTCCATTTTCTGATTTATTATATATATGTATATTCTGAATATATATATATATATATATATCATGTTTTATATTCTGTAATTAATTAATCATGATCTAAGTAATCATATGAATAATTACAAGTCAAAACACGGACGATAAATGAAACAATTTTACCCAAAACGCTCTTTAACATGGAATTTACAAAAGAACGGGTAATATAAAGTCATAAGTGAACCATATATGATATCATAACAATGAATATGATTCTTTAATAAGTCAATAACATTATTTAAATCATTATACAGGAGGTTTGGACACTTACAAAGCAAGTCGGACCTAAGGTAAGGGAAATATCACAATCTCATATTTATCCGAGATTGTTTATACTTTAGTCTTTACTGGGGTGTATTTTATCATCCACATCCACGTTTCCTCAATATGTAATATTATGTCCATCCACATATAATTGTTTAAATCAAATTTTACCCTTCGGTGAATTTTTATTAAAAGATATGAAAGGAATCTTTTTTCGTTTTTCATACGATGTACTTTTTGACTTTTCCAACAAAAGTACGAAGAATGTTTTTTTTAACTTATACGGCATGAATGGATTTTTAAAACATTATTTCCAAGAAGATTATTTTACAAGTTTTCACGTTTATTTTTAATCAACTTCTTTAAGTTTAAAATTGTATGACATGTTAAGAAATGAAAAGTGTTTTTGAAGTAGAAAGGATATTTTCCTCAAGAATGGAGTTCAAGAGTTTTATCAAAATTATTTTCCATCAAAGACAATATAGGGTTCTGTTTCTATCCCTATTATTACATGGATTTGATTATGTTGTGATGGAAATATTTTTATTAATTCCTTTATCTTATATGAATTGTTTTATGATGTCACGATGTTTAAGATTTCCATTTTTATTACATGGGTTATGTAATGATGTATGATTTTTGATTTTTTGGCACACATAAGAATGGTATCATTATGAGATGGGTGGGACCTATATCTCCCTAAAATGCATTGGGTAAATATTATATATCTCATGAGATAGACATGGCTGGAATGGTAGGTTATACCGGTTCAGTGAAACAGGACTGAAATGAGGGTGACTCGGTTCAGAAATGGACTTTGTCCACTAAGATAGTATTGGCAATGAGTCTTGACTAATAAGATATGATTCTATATGATTATGTGTGTATTCCACAAAGTTTCATGTTTTACGTTATGATTATTGAGATTTCATTTCACTACTATGATTTATCCCATGTTATGAAATTATGCTCTCTTTTGCAGGTTAAGATTTCCAAAATGTTATGTTCTTATGAAAATGATGTGATTGATATTTCTTTTGTTTACCCTTACTGAGCATTTGAGCTCACCCTTTTATGTTTTATTTTCCCCAGGATATAAAGAAAGGTTTTAGGTAAAAAAAGGAAGATATTTATGGGAGATGTTGAAGATCTTTCACCACGATTAGAAGATTATATTCCGAGTTTCCAAAGACACTAAACTATTACGATCCTTGTGTGTGTGTTTTTTTTATATACTAAGTATTCCGCAAAAGTAATGTAATATCCATGTACGTCAAGCTTTGGGTCTCTACATGGAACCACTGGGAATTCGATTTAGGCTCACTAGATATCTAGTGAAGTGTCCAAGGGTACTGCATCACCGACCATTCCATCAAGTGGTAGGTGGGATTTCCTCAATTACTCAGTGGAGCACTAGGTAACTAGTGGTGACCCATTTGGTGCTTTGTGGAATTCTATGTGGTTTTTTATTAGGGGACATACCATCATTTTAGGTTTTTAAACACCCTTTTTCAGATGACTATGCAGACAGTAGGGTCCATTTGGATGTCCATCTCCCCATGGATTTATATTTGACACATCTTCCATTCACATCGATTGGATGTGTAATTTTAGGTGTTTGGTATTTCCAAACTATGATAGTATCCTTCTCTCATATTCTATTATTATTTTCCCTTGATTCACCTAAATTTATTAATGTCTAGGTTAAGGATTAATAATGAATTTCACCTGAGCATAGTGAAATATATCCTAAATGATGGTTTTCTTATGTCATGGATAATAGATGTTGAATAAGATAGCACACTATATGTTACTCACTATTTTTTTTAAAGTTGTGTTTTTGGGAGAGTTGATAAATTATTTCAAAATAGTAATGTTAAATTTTTTATTTATAGAGTATGAATTCATAGGGATTATTCTAACATGATTTCTAGAGGCATGTCACGGATCTCCTACTAATAATTGGTCATGGTTTTGGTGTCATAGAGATTCATGGTGGCTTTTTAGAGCATAATAATCTTTGGATTAAATTTATAATTAAATTATAAATGATTGTTATTTATTTATTATGTGTTATGGGAGATATAGGGTATTGGGAACATAAAAATTATTATAATGAATATGTAAAATGTTAGGATTGAATGGATAAAGGAGTTTAACTTTTATATAAAGTTAGGTGTTCCCTTTAATACTTAACCATGTATTGTGTATGCATGTGATTGTATGTGTATGATTAGATGTTCAGTTTCAGGATGTTAATGTTGGTATTGAGTGGGATACAATTGGGTAAGGGTAAAGGGTGGGTCCTTTCAGGAGTGGAGTGTGTATACCATATATGGTTTAAAAATCATAAAATTTATAATTACTTTGTCATTAATGGTAATTATTTCTTGTTATATTTAGTGATCCAAAATCATTATGGTTCACATTGTAAATTATTATTGTCTAAGGATAATATTTATTTCCATAGGTAAAAGACACCTAAGTAGTAAGCCCTTTGAAATTAGGTTGGATTTTTATATATTTTGGGTGGTTTCATGGTAATGTCTATGGATATGTCCTTGGGACCTTATAAATCCCTAAAAGGGAATATATTTATGGGTATGGTAAGTGGTATAGCATGATAAACCTATTTGTATTAATGTGTTTTGATGATTTAGTGACTTAGAATGGTTAAAGGGAGTTGCCATTAATTTTTTTTAAAAAAAATGGATCTAAGAATATAAAGTGGGAATATGGTTTCCCTTGGGTATTATACAGTCTTGGGGAGAGAAAAGGGGATACTAAAGATATGGGTATTAGTTTGAGTCTTTTTAGAGTTCGGATAGGGTGAGTGAGTGTGTTACCTTAGAGTAAGTTTGGTAATTGGTTATATATTAATTTTCCACATTCATAGAAAATGGGGGTGAAGCAAGGGATGGTCAAGTATCAATATCCCCATGGGATAGTTGTATCAAAACTTTTAATATAAGTGGATGCCTGGGAAATTCCCTTTTAATTGTTATGATTCTCCCTACTATGGTATCATTATATCTAATTGATTCATTAAAGTATGATTAGTGAATCATGGTTAATATATTTATTATGGTTAAAGGGATTTAGGATAATGATGGGTAACCGTTATAAACAATGGACACATACAATAAATGCATTTGGATGAGATTTGTCCAAATTGATGTTTTTAGTGGTATCCTCTAGTTGGTAATTGAGGATGTATGGGTTAATAATTTTAGGATATTATATAGAGATAGGTTTTACAATTTTTTTTATTTTATCTATAGTATGTTGATGTGGTATATTTATAATAAACTTTACTAATTATGTCGTGGCCTAGAGACCTAGTAATTAGGGTTTCTTGTTACACTTCCCAGGTGATCGTTCTTTATAATTTTTTTGGGAGAGCATCAGTGGGTGCGATTATTCCTAATTTCTCATCTATGTGGGTATGTCTATTTTTTATTGTTTTTTTTAAATTTTAAGTATAAAATACATTTTCCTGTACAAGTGCATAGGGTTATAATGAATTTTTATGAGTTCCATTTAATTTATATATATACATGATTTGGATAAGTTTTTATTGAAGTAGTCAATAGGGAAGTAAAGGTACTTGTGAGTGTAATAGTTTAGGGAAAAATTATAGAATTAACCTAGATTAATGATGAAAACTATGGTGTTCTCTCAATATGGTTTGGAAAAAATTACATTAAAAATAAACATACATTATTAACCCTAAACTACATAATTTCTGTGTGATTGATAAGAGAAAAAATAACTGGATACCATGAGATACTATCTTGTGAAACCATAATGGATTTCCAAACCCAACTTCAAGACTTTTTATGCATTCCTATCAAGAAAGGTCTATGAGATTAAATTTATAACTCATTAATATTGTGAGATTCATTTTTTCAGAGAGATTATAGGTTTTTAGGACACACATGTATGGGTCTTTAGTCCAAACTAATATAACGTGAATTATAGTGTCCACTCTCTTGCGATTTAGTATGATATTCTATCCTTTCTTAGACAACCACATAATAAAATCATCTACCCATTATCACAATGAGTAAATAATCAATAATAAAAAATTGAATCAAAGATTATAATACTGGAAGTTGGAAAGACAAGTAATAATAAAAAATATATTCAAGATTTAATTAATTATGAACAACCCAAGATATTACCTCAATAAAATATATAATTAAAATAGGGAAAAGGAAATTATAAAAATCCTATAAAGAATTCCTTTACTCCTTGTCTCTATTTTTTGTTGTTCTCTATCATTTGTAAGATCCTCCATTAAAGTCGCATCTTAGACACCATGTTCTCTAAACCTATACGTATTTTCTTAAGCCTAGGTACCACCCCTTAGTTCCCACCCTCTCTTAAACCCCATATTGAATTTTAATTTAGAACCAAATTATATTTTATAAAACTGTTACAATGAATATAACACCTCATAACCTAAATCAACCCATAATTACATGATTTATAAAAAATGGTTCACTTTATTATATTTATAGGATCTATTAGGTTTGAACTTTTAAATAATTTGGAAAACAATTTCATACAAGTGTATATTTACATTAAGTGTTGTTGGTTTCCAAAAAATAATATTCTTATTCTTACACTCTCATTTCATTAATAAAACTTTTTCTTCATTAAATAGTTATCATCATTGACCTTGATATAATCCCTATACATCCTTAGTCTATATTAAAAGCATTTTAAAACGTGTTATGATCAAAAAAAATATTTTTAAGGGAAATAAAAATAAAGTAAAATTATTTTTCTCATTGAAAAACATTAAAATATAGAAGGTGGTTTTTCTTTTTACAAAATAAACTTTGAAATAAAACAATAATTTTCTTACAGATGATATAAAATTTATATCAAATTTTTATAAAATATTTTATGGAATTAATAAAGGAAAAATAATAACTATGATATTTCCTCAAGAAACATAAGAACTCATGGAAACTATTTTCCTTGAAAACAAACCTTTCACCTTCAAATAGTCAAACTCTATCATAAAACCATTTAAATACCTCATGAAATCATAACATTTCAACTAAATCACATATAAATAAAATAAAAACTGTGTAAAAATCATGGTACATTATCCTCATAGTCACCCTTACAGTCACCCTCACAAAGGAATAACCTTCACCATTAAATTCACATATGTCGCTTCAGGAAAGAATATCATTATTCAATGAGTTAGAAGTTTAAATTAGGACCAAACTTCATCATATAAAATTTTCAAGAACTATATAATTAACAAAACACATAAAAAATTTAATTAACATCTTAAATATAATAAAAGTCTTCATTAAATCCCATAATAAAAATCCCTTATAACTAACTCATAAAATAGTAATAAATATCCTTTTCTTCAGAAATAATTTAAATGTAAAAAATCTCATAATAGTGTTAATAATATATTTATTAAAAAAAATGAAAATTTTATAGTAGTATTGATAATGAATAAGGACTATGACATCAAGAAAAGATGGTGATATATTAAACTTTTAAAAAATATTCTTTTCACACTTTATAAAGAAAGTAAAAAATAGTGTGTGAAAACCATTTGAAAATATTATTTTTAGTAATTTTTAAATATAGACAAAAGTTTAAGAGAAATAACAATATGAATAATTTAAATTTAGATAATAAATTCCATTAATTTTTTTTATGAATATGTACATGTATGGAAATAAGTTTATAATTCTTAAAATAGTGTTTTAAAGAAGAATCTCTAACCTCAACCCTAGACTCATCACGTACATACTCTAACCTCCATAATAATAAAATAATATTAATTAATTATTTACTTTAATAAGAAATGTTTTTATGTTTATTCTATTTTGTTTCCTTATATTTTAATTATTTTAATTATTTTATTTTTTATCAGGTTTTATTAAAGTTGATAATATTTTCAAGTTCATATCAGATGTTTTGGGGTCGTTTTGTTTTTAATTTAAAAATAACTTCGGTGTATTGAAAGTGGTTGAAGGGTAGATAGACTCATCATATCTACAATATTAAATATGTTTTAATTATTATTTATATACTTTCAATATATACTTACAACTATTAATGTAATTTGTTAATGAAAAATGGGAAATTTCGTTCATGGAGGTGGTAGGATGCATGTATTCATAAGAGACATTTTCATTTTTCTAATAGATGTATAAGAAAGAAAAAAGATTAAATTTTAACTTTAAAAAATTATTATGATATTATATATATCATATTTATTTATTAAATACAACCTTTTTACTATCCATTTGAGAAGAAAAATAAAATCAAATTGCATCGCTTCATGGAGGTGGTAGTCCACACATACACACAAGCAACATTTCCATTTTTCAACGGAAGGAAGGGTAAGAGGGTAGTTAATAGTTTATCTTTATATAATCATAATTATTCCACAAATATAATATATATCCATTAAATCCATATTTATAACCATCTATGTGAGGTAGTGATGAAAAATAAATCACATTGCTTCGTGGTGGTGGTAGTCCACGCATACCCATGACTGAAGTTTTCATTTCCTGTAGGATATAAACGAGGTATAATATTGTTATTAAATCATCACAATATAATTTTAGTAAATTAAATATACATATTTAATTATTTTATGATGTTTATAATACATTTTGAGGATATATAAGGTGAAATAAACTAGAAAAAATTCAATTATTACCCATACCTCCTCCTTGGATGCCTTCCTTTTACTTACACCTTAAGACTTATAAGATTGATCTTTTTGTGAGACTAGTACCTATAAGGTATGGTGAGGAGAGTTTATGAGGGATTTGGGTAGATATTATTTGAGATACGGTGCTCAGTGTGTGTATAGAAATGAGAATATGAGGTTCTCTTTTATAAGTCAGGGGAGTGAGACTATTGTAAATAATCAAAGTTTTAAAATAACATAAAGTAATTTTCTTATCCATATGGATCCAATTTATTCTAATTTTAAATATAGGATAATTTAAGTTAAAATTACACTCAACCAATAAAATATATATAATTTAAGATATATTTTAACCCTTATCTATTAGCTTAAGCCCTTGTAAACCCTTTTAACCTTTAAAGTGGGGACATATGTTTTTCATAGTAACTATTTATTATGAATAAAAATGAAATTAAACTCATTACCAAATTTTAATATTCTTATTCCAAATATTAAATTAATTTTATAAGATAAAATACAAATAAGTGGTAAAAATCACATTTAATATACATTTGTAAAATGAAATAAAAACCATTTTTAGAAGAAAAAACTTTTTTAAGCATTAAAATGATTTACACCGAAATCATACATTTATTGGATTCCTAATTTTTTTGGTTTATTATTAAAAAACTATAATATATTTTACATTTATATTAATCCAAATCCAAATAGAACTATTGAACCACCTCATTAAAGATAAGGAATCAAAAATACGTTTTTAATATATTAAAATATAACTTAGGTTCCAAAAAGTAAAATGTGGGATTCCAAATTCAACATAATACTTTTAAATTATTTATTTTACTACTTAAATATTCATTTTTTCTATAAAATTGTTTATATTTTTTAAATTTACTCTTATAGATTAATGAATTTAAAAAAGTCATTGTCACGACCCGTCCTCGGGGCCCGTGCCGTGACTACCCCAAGCCCGCCTTCCACAGGCCAGGGGCTGGCGACTAGCACCAAGGCGTAAATTCCCGGTAAACAGGGAAGGCATTGCCTTTATAAGTAACAACCACCACAGAGTCAGCAAGCAGAAGTAACTACAAAGTGCAGAAAAGTAAAGGGGCCGGAATACAAGCCCAACTGAAAGTACAACTGAAAAGTAAAGTACAGCAACTGAAGAAAAGACGGCGGCCTCGTGTCGTCCACTGGCAATCCCACCTGAAGGGTGGGTACAGATTGCCTCCAGGCTCCTCGGGTCCCACGTCCGCTCCGAGCACGTCCCGCCCAGTGGTCCACCTCCAGGTACCGTCCTGCTCCACGCCCCAACCGCGATCAGTGCTGTCCGTCGTCTGCATCCAACACAACAAGGTGCGGGCATAGCCCGTGCAGGGGTGAGTATAAGCTACTCAGTAAGGACCCCGAGACCCCCGAAGGTCTCCCGAAATCCACAAAGGATATAGCACAAAAGAAAGATGCAATCATGAAGTAACATCTGACTCGACTTAGGTATATGCCCATACATATACCTAAGTCCCCAATTCTAGCTCTGCTCACGAGCTCAAGAACAACTCAATCCACAAAGGAAAGCAAGACTCAAATCCACAAGGAGAGTAAACAGTAAATCCACATAGGATAGTTCAACACAATCCACAAGGAAAGTAACATAAGATTCAGCTCAACCAGGTATACTTTTTCAGATGACGTCAAAGATGATCACTGATCCATCTAAGTCGTCGGACCCACGAAGGATCGATAGGTACTAACCCCCGCAAAAGACCCACGTAGGATTGGGCTCACACAGAACCTGTAGGCAGTGGCTCACACAGAACCGGTAGTAAGGACCCACATAGGATCGGGCTCACATAGAACCTGTAGCACTGATCCACGTAGGATCGCTGAGTGCAGTAGTCGACGCAGTCCACTGAGGATCTCTTCACAGTCGTCGCCGCAGTCCTCGAAGGATCTCTGCTCTGCCGTCGTCGCAGTCCACTGAGGATCTCTGCTCTGCCGTCGTCGCAGTCCACGGAGGATCTCTGCTCTGTCGTCGAAGTCACAGCCAGCGCTAGGGTTCCCGCACATAGCGAGCTCGTTTAGGAGGGTCCGCTCCACGAGCCGAGAGGCTGATACATCAAATGACACTTAGTCCGAAGTTGATGTATCCAAAAGTTCCGTATCGACAACAGGATCTCAACGCAACAGACGGCGCGTCAATCGGACGCCCGGTCTGAGAGTTATTGGCATTTTCGTCCCAGGGGCCCGGTTGGTTTTTAGGGAAAAACCAACCCGACCGTACTCCGCCTACGTCCGATCCTCGGGCGGAGTATGCCAAAAGTTCCGTCTCACTTAGAGGAAACTACCACAGCTGACGGTACGTCGATCGGACGTCCGTAGCTCAAGTTATGAGCGTTTCCGCTCCGAGGGCCCGGTTGGTTTCGTGTACGAACCAACCCGGCCGAACCCAAAGTCTTCCGAAACCTTGACTATAATATACCGAAACGATCGTATCGATCCAAGGATCGCGTAGCCGCTGACGGTTCGTCAATCGGAGGTCTCAGGCCCAAGATATGGGCAAAAGACCGAGGAGGGCCCGAAAACGGGGGTTCTGGGCCCGGGGCGACCCGGCCCGAACCCCCCCCTGGGTCGGCCGAACCGGGTCGGCCCGACCCGGCCCGACCCGGCTAGGCCGGGTCCGGTCCGGCCTGGGCGCGGCCCGGCCGCCCGGACCGGCCGGCTCGGCCGAAGGAGCCGCCGCCGCGGGTTTGACCCGCGGCTTGGAGGAAAACGCGGCCCCGCGGGGGCCACCTGTCACGCGGACGCGGCCGGGCCGCCGCGTCCCTCCCCGGTTCCGCGCGGCCGCGGAACCGGCCGCCGCCGCCGCGGCTTCAGCCGCGGCGGATCTTCTCCACGGCGGCGCGCCGGGCCCCGCCGCCGCCTTCCGCGGGCCGCCGGAGTTGCTCCGGTGGCCCGTTTTGCCTCCCGTCTGCGCCGTTGCTCCTCCCGGGGGCCTATCTTCACTGCGGAATCAACAGATCGCCCCTGCCGCGCGGTTCGTCGTCGTCCTCCATATCCGCACAACAAAAGAGATCGGCAGAGGGTTGCCGGGTCTTGTTCGTTAGACCCGCACCCTCCGCGTTAGTCATAAACAACGGGAGGAAAAAGATAATAATCAACAACAATTTTAAATAAATTAAAATTGTCGGTGATCATGTTCTTTACTTTAAAAGAATAAACACGGGGAATAAAAGAATCCCAACAACCCTTACCTTGTCGTCGTCGTCAGACGAGAGGTCGTCGCGGAAGAAGGAGATCGTCACGTCGTCGCGGTATCCGGCGTCGCGTCGCCAATCTTAATTGCCGAACGAGGATCGGCCGCGGAAGAAGAGGCGTCGCCGAAGAACGTCGCGGGTAGAGCTCGTCGACGTCGCAGATCACGGTGTGCGTCGTCGAATTCCGGTCGCCGACGTTCTTCGCGTTCTTTGCGTTCTTCGCGTTCTTCGCGTTCTTCGCGGGGAGGGTGGAGAATCAGGGATCCTCTCAAATCCTTTCAAAGGATTTTTAGGTTGGTCTTATTTTATAAACATGCCAACAAACGCAAAAGCGTAAGTAACGACCCATCAATTCGTTGAATTAATTCAACGAGCGAAACAGACCATTTAATTCACGAAATAAACCGCCCAATTAAATGGTCTGTTAAGAATTAAAGAAAACGCGTCGGTTGACTTTTCAGTTACTTTGACGAGTTTTCGCGGGTGCGTTACTTAGCGAAAGAAACGGCGGGGCTCGTGCGGGCCCCACCTCACAAATATCCTACCAAGGGGGTAGGATATTTCTGGATAGCATCCTATCCAGTTCAACTTAGATCAAGCCGCCTTTAAGTGGCTTCAAGTGGCTTCCAAGCAGCTTAAGTGAAATAAAATAAAGTTGTCGCACAAATTTTATTTTATTTCTGACTTTAAGCCCCAAAATTTAAAAACCACGTCTGAGAAAACGCAACTCCAGAAGAGGCGTTTCAAAGCAAATACCGGCGCTGCGATTTCATCGGTGCCCTCAGAATTCGATTCCGGGCACCGGTTCAAAAGATAGAAAAACCCGCTCGTCCGTTCACTGAACGTACCCGAGCCAAACTTCGGAAATTGATTCCGGGCACACCGGGCCTCGGAATCAGGTGCCGTCTGAAGCTGCGCTCTTGTAAAATTCCAAAGAAAATTAAGAAAAAAAATTTCCTTGAAATTTGCAGGTCTTTACATTACTCCCACCTCAGGGCTTTACGTCCCCGTAAAGATACATCAAAAACTAGGGGAACAAATGGGGGTACTGAGCACGCATCTGAGCCTCCCGCTCCCAAGTGCTCTCCTGGAGGTTCCCGTGCTGCCATCTGACGCGCACAAGAGGAATCGACCGCCCACGTAGGACCCGCTCCTGTCGATCCTCGATCTCCACTGGGACCTCCGCAAAAGTCGCCCCATCGTCCACGTCCAGCTCCCCAAAGTCGATGATGTGCGTCGGGTCGTGCACGTATCTCCTCAGTTGAGACACGTGGAAGACGTCGTGCACCCGGTGCAAATGAGGTGGTAGAGCCAGGAGATAAGCCACCTCTCCTATCCTGCTGAGGACCTGGAAAGGCCCGATGAAGCGTGGAGACAACTTGCCGCCTCGGCCAAATCTCCGTAAACCACGTCGAGGTGAGACACGCAAAAAGACGTGGTCGCCATCCTCGAACTCCAGTGGACTCCGCCTCCTGTCAGCATATGACTTCTGCCGGCTCTGAGCTGTCCTCATCCTCTCCTGGATGATCTGGACCTTCTCTGTCGTGGCTCGGACCATCTCTGGTCCCATGAGTGCTGACTCCCTAGGGTCTGTCCAGCACAACGGTGATCTGCAGGGTCTGCCGTACAACGCCTCGTATGGTGCCATCCCGATGGTGGAGTGGTAGCTGTTGTTGTACGCGAACTCCACCAAGGGTAGGTGGTCCTCCCAGCTGCGACCAAAGTCGAGAACACATGCACGGAGCATGTCCTCGAGTGACTGTATGGTCCTCTCCGTCTGACCATCCGTCTGAGGGTGGAAGGTTGTGCTCAGATGGAGCCGCGTCCCGAACGCCTCCTGCAACCCCTTCCAAAGCCGGGAAGTGAAACGAGCATCTCGATCGGAGACGATAGACGATGGCACACCGTGAAGCCGTACGATCTCCTGGACGTAAAGACGTCCCAAGCTCTCCACTGAGCCCTGCTCTCTGATGGGTAAGAAGTGTGCCGACTTGGTGAGTCGGTCGACAATCACCCAAATGGATTCGTGACCTCTGGAAGTGCGTGGAAGTCCAGTCACGAAGTCCATAGATATGCCATCCCACTTCCACTTCGGGACCTCCAAGGGCTGTACCAAGCCTGTTGGTACCTGATGCTCTGCCTTCACCTGCTGGCAGGTGAGGCATTGTGAAACGAACTCTTCCACAGCTTTCTTCATGCCCGGCCACCAGTGCTGTCGCCTGAGATCCTGGTACATCTTCGCCACTTCGGGATGTACCGCCAAGGGAGAAGTGTGAAACTCTCTCAGCACCTCCTCTCGTAAAGCAACTGGTACGAAGGTGCGTCCTCTGTAAAGGATGTCATGCTCTGCTCCAAGGGAGAAACCATCAGGCGCCTGACCTGAGGATATCAGTGCACGCCGGGTCTCACAGTCAGCGTCCTCACGCTGAGCCTCTCTGACCCGCTGTAGAAGTGGAGGAGAGACTGTGAGAGACTGAAGAAAGGCTGCTCCGTCTCTATCCACAAAGGATATCTGTAAGTAGGCTAGCTGCTCTGTCGCCTCCTCAAGTAGTTGAATGCCCATCCTCCTGCTGAGGGCATCGGCTACCACGTTCCCCTTCCCAGGATTATAGACTATCTCAAAGTCATAGTCCTGGAGGAACTCAAGCCATCTCCGTTGTCTCAGGTTCAGGTCCTTCTGAGAGAAGATATACCTGAGACTCTGGTGGTTAGAAAAGATTGTGAAGCGCTCGCCCATCAGATAGTGCCGCCAAGTCTTCAGAGCGAAGACCACTGCTGTTAACTCCAGGTCATGAGTGGCGTAGTTCTGCTCATGCGGCCTCAACTGATGTGATCCGTAGGCGATCACGGCCCGCTCCTGCATCAGGACGCGCCCGAGTCCAGTCCCTGATGCATCGCAGTAAACTACGTATCCAACTCCCTCCTCAGGCAACCTCAAGATAGGTGCGCTGGTCAATCTCTGTCTCAGCTCCTGGAAGCTCTGTTGACATCTGTCTGACCACACGAAGGGTTTCCCCTTCTTCGTCAACGCTGAGAGTGGTGCCGCAACTCTGGAGAAGTTTGGAACGAATCTACGATAGTATCCGGCTAGGCCCAAGAAGCTCCACACCTCTGTCACGCTCCTGGGTGGCTCCCAAGCTAGTACTGCCTCGATCTTCGCAGGATCCACTGCAACTCCCGCCTCAGAGATGACGTGCCCCAAGAAGTGGACCTCACGTAACCAGAACTGGCACTTTGAGAGCTTGCCATAAAGCTGGTGCTCTCGGAGTGTGTCTAGCACAACTCGCAGGTGGTAGGCATGCTCCTCCTCAGTCGTCGAGTATACCAAAATGTCTTCAATGAAGACCACGACAAATCGGTCGAGGTATGGCTGGAAGATCCTGTTCATGAGGCTCATGAACACTGCTGGAGCATTGGTTACGCCGAACGGCATAACCAAGAACTCATAATGGCCATACCGACACCTGAAGGCCATCTTCTGCACGTCCTCGTCTCGAACTCTGAGCTGATGATAGCCTGACCGGAGGTCTATCTTCGAGAACCACCGCGCTCCAATGAGCTGATCGAAGAGGTCATCAATCCGTGGCAGCGGATACTTTTTCCTCACTGTCACCTGGTTCAGGCGACGATAGTCGACACACAGTCGCAAGCTCCCGTCCGCCTTCTTGGCGAACAAAATCGGGGAAGCCCAGGGTGAAACACTGGGTCGGATAAACCCCTTGCTCTGCAAGTCCTCCAACTGTACCCGCAGCTCCGGAAGCTCGGCGGGGGCCATCCGATATGCTGGAGTAGATATCGGGGTTGTCCCAGGGTACAAGTCGATGTAAAAGTCTACCTCTCTACGAGGAGGTAGCCCTGGAACGTCGTCGGGAAAGACTTCCACGTACTGGTCCACCACTGCAGGAAAAGCTGGACTCCGCACGTCCACTGCTCCTAGGATGAGGCTAGCCAACTGATGAGAGATGGGCTGCAATCTCCTCCGCGGAAGTCCATCCTGTGCTGCAAAGGTTCCCTTCTCGCCGGTGAAGGTAAACCTGCTCCCGTCGGTGCGAACACATCGCACCTTGCGCCTAAAACAGTCGATCTGGGCATGAACCGTGGATAGCCAATCCATGCCCAAGATGACGTCGTAAGGCCTCGACGCCACTACAAGGAGATCACAGCCGAAGCTCTCGCCTCCTAGAGTAAGCTCACACTGCCGGCACCAGTGCGTAATCGTCGAGTCTGCTCCCGTAGGAGTCTCTAGCCGTAAGGATCGAGCCAACGGCTCAGTCGGAATCTCCGAGCTCCGAACAAGGGCAGAGGCTATGAAAGAGTGACTCGCTCCTGTGTCTATAAGTACTGCAGCAAGGGTGGAATAGACACAGATCGTACCTCGAATCATCTCTGGCATGTCGGGGTCTTAGGACTCCACTGCCTGGAGCTGGGCCTGTCCCTGCCCGCCAGCTCCCTGTGGTCGAGGTGGCCCTCCTGGTGGTGGTGGGGGTAGAGCCTGGAAGCGTCGCCCACCACCCGCTGCTCGGCTAGCTCCTCTGCCTCGTCCGCCTCCTCCCTGCGGACCGCCACGGTCGACCCTCTGCCTCTGCCTGGGTGGCCCCTCCACCGTCTGCTGCTCCTCTGGTCGGCGAGTCGGGCAATCACGAGCCATGTGACCCTGCCCGCCGCAAGAGTAGCACAGCCTGCCTCTCGGAAGGCTGGCACTCCGCTGTGTGCCTCGCACTGCTGAGTCGGTGTCCTGAGGCCGTCTGCGTGGGGGTCTAGTCTGCCTGGACCCCAGAGTCATCCGTCGGCTACCTGCTGCTGAAGACTCAGCTACATGCCGCCCTGCGCTAGGTCTCGCCGCTGAAGAAGGCTCTGCCAGGAAGCTCTCGATCAGGAGGGCTCGCTCCAGCACTCCCGCCTGGGTCGGAATGCTGAGGGAGATCAGCGACGCCTGAATCTCCTGTCGCAAGCCCTGCTCGAAGGTCCGGGCCCGGAAGAAGGGGTCTCGTACCATGTCGGTCGAGTAGCGAGATAGGTCAGTGAACCTCGCCGCGTACTGAGCGACCGTCATGCGGCCCTGGCGCAGCTGGAGAAGCTCCTAGATGCGCACCGCTCGGAGGGTGGCCAGGACGAACTCAGAGCGGAAGAGTCTCTCGAAGTCCGTCCAGAGCAAGGATGCCTCATCGTGAACCTGGAGCATCAAGCTCCACCATCGTCCTGTCGCCGCCTGCAGGAGGCTCGCCGCGAGAATCACCATGAGATCCGCTGGTGTCCTCACTAGCCTAAAGATTCGTACCACCGCCTCTATCCAGTCCTCGGCGGCCTGGGGGTCCGCCTCACCGCGAAACCTGGGCGGTCGCTGGCTCTGAAACTCATGCAGTGCCCTGAGGCGACGTGCATCGTCAGCGTCTGGTACTGGAAGCATCGGTGGCTCGGCGGGTAAGGCTACCGCCAGTGCCACTGCTGGAAAAGGGCCCTGCACCGAGGCCTCGTCGCTCGGTGGGCTGCCGTCGCGCCCTACACTCGGAACCCTAGCTGACTGTCATCGCGGGGCCATCCTGAAAAGGAGAACAAGAGCACCACAGTCAGAACAGTATACCTGGTGAGCTGGCACAAGTAATCACAAGGAAAACTTGAGACTTTCATGAAGCAGATCAGTATACCCGGTGAGCTGACACAAGTAATCACAAAGAAGACTTGAAACACACACGCAATCAATGTTTTCATGCATTAAGTCGGAAATCAGGAGTCAGGGTCCTGGTGTACGGATACGTCGGCCGCCGCACCAACACTGGGCTCCCTGAACTGATAACCACACTCAATACACTAAACACTATTGCTTCATATAGAAAGAAAAGACGATCAGAGTTTGCGGTAGAACCGACCACCTCTGATACCAATTTGTCACGACCCGTCCTCGGGGCCCGTGCCATGACTACCCCAAGCCCGCCTTCCATAGGCCAGGGGCTGGCGACTAGCACCAAGGCGTAAATTCCCGGTAAACAGGGAAGGCATTGCCTTTATAAGTAACAACCACCACAGAGTCAGCAAGCAGAAGTAACTACAAAGTGCAGAAAAGTAAAGGGGCCGGAATACAAGCCCAACTGAAAGTACAACTGAAAAGTAAAGTACAGCAACTGAAGAAAAGACGGCGGCCTCGTGTCGTCCACTGGCAATCCCACCTGAAGGGTGGGTACAGATAGCCTCCAGGCTCCTCGGGTCCCACGTCCGCTCCGAGCACGTCCCGCCCAGTGGTCCACCTCCAGGTACCGTCCTGCTCCACGCCCCAACCGCGATTAGCGCTGTCCGTTGTCTGCATCCAACACAACAAGGTGCGGGCATAGCCCGTGCAGGGGTGAGTATAAGCTACTCAGTAAGGACCCCGAGACCCCCGAAGGTCTCCCGAAATCCACAAAGGATATAGCACAAAAGAAAGATGCAATCACGAAGTAACATCTGACTCGACTTAGGTATATGCCCATACATATACCTAAGTCCCCAATTCTAGCTCTTCTCACGAGCTCAAGAACAACTCAATCCACAAAGGAAAGCAAGACTCAAATCCACAAGGAGAGTAAACAGTAAATCCACATAGGATAGTTCAACAAAATCCACAAGGAGAGTAACATAAGATTCAGCTCAACCAGGTATACTTTTTCAGATGACGTCAAAGATGATCACTGATCCATCTAAGTCGTCGGACCCACGAAGGATCGATAGGTACTAACCCCCGCAAAAGACCCACGTAGGATTGGGCTCACACAGAACCTGTAGGCAGTGGCTCACACAAAACCGGTAGTAAGGACCCACATAGGATCGGGCTCACACAGAACCTGTAGCACTGATCCACGTAGGATCGCTGAGTGCAGTAGTCGACGCAGTCCACTGAGGATCTCTTCACAGTCGTCGCCGCAGTCCTCGAAGGATCTCTGCTCTGCCGTCGTCGCAGTCCACTGAGGATCTCTGCTCTGCCGTCGTCGCAGTCCACGGAGGATCTCTGCTCTGTCGTCGAAGTCACAGCCAGCGCTAGGGTTCCCGCACATAGCGAGCTCGTTTAGGAGGGTCCGCTCCACGAGCCGAGAGGCTGATACATCAAATGACACTTAGTCCGAATTTGATGTATCCAAAAGTTCCGTATCGACAACAGGATCTCAACGCAACAGACGGCGCGTCAATCGGACGCCCGGTCTGAGAGTTATTGGCATTTTCGTCCCAGGGGCCCGGTTGGTTTTTAGGGAAAAACCAACCCGACCGTACTCCGCCTACGTCCGATCCTCGGGAGGAGTATGCCAAAAGTTCCGTCTCACTTAGAGGAAACTACCACAGCTGACGGTACGTCGATCGGACGTCCGTAGCTCAAGTTATGAGCGTTTCCGCTCCGAGGGCCCGGTTGGTTTCGTGTACGAACCAACCCGGCCGAACCCAAAGTCTTCCGAAACCTTGAATATAATATACCGAAACGATCGTATCGATCCAAGGATCGTGTAGCCGCTGACGGTTCGTCAATCGGAGGTCTCAGGCCCAAGATATGGGCAAAAGACCGAGGAGGGCCCGAAAACGGGGGTTCTGGGCCCGGGGCGACCCGGCCCGAACCCCCCCTGGGTCGGCCGAACCGGGTCGGCCCGAACCGGCCTGACCCGGCTAGGCCGGGTCCGGTCCGGCATGGGCGCGGCCCGGCCGGCTCGGCTTCGGCCGAGCAGCCGAAGGAGCCGCCGCCGCGGGTTTGACCCGCGGCTTGGAGGAAAACGCGGCCCCGCGGGGGCCGCCTGTCACGCGGACGCGGCCGGGCCGCCGCTTCCCTCCCCGGTTCCGCGTGGCCGCGGAATCGTCCGCCGCCGCCGCGGCTTCATCCGCGGCGGATCTTCTCCACGGCGGCGCGCCGGGCGCCGCCGCCGCCTTCCGCGGGCCGCCGGAGTTGCTCTGGTGTCCCGTTTTGCCTCCCGTCTACGCCGTTGCTCCTCTCGGGGGCCGATCTTCACTGTGGAATCAACAGATCGCCCCTGCCGCGCGGTTCGTCGTCGTCCGCCATATCCGCACAACAAAAGAGATCGGCGGAGGGTTGTCGGGTCTTGTTCGTTAGACCCGCACCCTCCGCGTTAGTCATAAACAACGGGAGGAAAAAGATAATAATCAACAACAATTTTAAATAAATTAAAATTGTCGGTGATCATGTTCTTTACTTTAAAAGAATAAACACGGGGAATAAAAGAATTCCAACAACCCTTACCTTGTCGTCGTCGTCGGACGAGAGGTCGTCGCGGAAGAAGGAGATCGTCACGTCGTCGCGGTATCCGGCGTCGCGTCGCCAATCTTAATTGTCGAACGAGGATCGGCCGCGGAAGAAGAGGCGTCGCCGAAGAACGTCGCGGGTAGATCTCGTCGACGTCGCAGATCACGGTGTGCGTCGTCGAATTCCGTTCGCCGACGTTCTTCACGTTCTTCGTGTTCTTCGCGTTCTTCGCGTTCTTCGCGGGGAGGGTGGAGAATCAGGGATCCTCTCAAATCCTTTCAAAGGATTTTTAGGTTGGTCTTATTTTATAAACATGCCAACAAACGCAAAAGCGTAAGTAACGACCCATCAGTTCGTTGAATTAATTCAACGAGCGAAACAGCCCATTTAATTCACGAAATAAACCGCCCAATTAAATGGTCTGTTAAGAATTAAAGAAAACGCGTCGGTTAACTTTTCAGTTACTTTGACGGGTTTTCGTGGGTGCGTTACTTAGCGAAAGAAACGGCGGGGCTCGTGCGGGCCCCACCTCACAAATATCCTACCAAGGGGGTAGGATATTTCTGGATAGCATCCTATCCAGTTCAACTCAGATCAAGCCGCCTTTAAGTGGCTTCAAGTGACTTCCAAGCAGCTTAAGTGAAATAAAATAAAGTTGTCGCACAAATTTTATTTTATTTCTGACTTTAAGCCCCAAAATTTAAAAACCACGTCTGAGCAAACACAACTCCGGAAGAGGCGTTTCTAAGCAAATACCGGCGCTGCGATTTCATCGGTGCCCTCAGAATTCGATTCCGGGCACCGGTTCAAAAGATAGAAAAACCCGCTCGTCCGTTCACTGAACGTACCTGAGCCAAACTTCGGAAATTGATTCCGGGCACACCGGGCCTCGGAATCAGGTGCCGTCTGAAGCTGCGCTCTTTTAAAATTCCAAAGAAAATTAAGAAAAAAAATTTCCTTGAAATTTGCGTGTCTTTACAGTCATAACATTTCAAAAATTGGTATTTTTCACTATTCACCCAAAAATTCAACTATTTTAGAAAAATAACAAAAAATTATCCTAGGATAATTTTTATATTACAATATAAATAATGAACTATATTTCATAAAATTAAAATTACAATATTACAATATTTAACTTTTAAATGAAACCATATAATTCTTGGAAAACAATTTAGTTGGAATAAAACTATGTCTTTTTTTATTGAAAAATTACATAGAATTTTTATAATGAGAATGAATCCATAAATTATAATCATTAATGTCAATTAGATATTAAATTGAATATTTATTAATATTACATCGGTTTTCACTTTCTTTCTTTCTTAATGAAATTTCATCCTTGCAATTATATTAATTTCTTAAACAAGTTTTCATATTTTTCCCTCCTAAACTTTTTTGATTACCTTGTTACTTATTCAATCACATGGTTCTTATATAAAACTTTAAATTGTAATGTTATATTTTTTTAAAACACATGATATATGTGGTCCAGAATCTGAACTAGTTTCTCCTTATAATAAATATTCTATTTTGACTAAACAAATTTAGGTCTAAAAAACATACGATGAATGATGTATATATTTCCTTTACAAAAAACATGAAACACAACATGTAACTGAGAAGAAAAAGGTTTTAAGGATACTTGTTATAAAAATGATCTTACTTTCTAAAAATTTTCAATTAGAAAAAATAAATCATGGACTTAATTTTAATTTTCATTCAAAATTAACAACACGTTTCCAAGAATATATTTGAAGAAAAAATTGGTCTCCTACCTCAAATAAATGATATTTCCACCATGACTTTTAAAAAATGTTTTATCATCATTACATGAGGTGATATTTTCATTTTAATTGAAAATTTCATAAAAATAAAAGGATGTGTAGACCCTGAATCAAAAAATAAATTTTTATAATATGATTAAGCAAGTCATGTACATTTCGCCACTTCAATTGATGGTATAACATTAAATAAGGTAGTAGAAAATGAATTTTCCACGCCCTTATTCTTATGATCAGGATGACCTCCATCCCTAGTACTTTTTTTAGGAATGAATATGCATAATAGACCATATCATTATAGTAAAAGAACTTTACTATTGATTTTTTATTATTGGTTTGACCATTACCATTTCTCTTTTCTTTATAGTCACAAGCCAAATGTTATGTCTTACCATATCTATAACACTTTTAAAAATCCATTAGACATTCCCCAAAATTATTTTTATTGCACTTATCATAGGAAGGAAGTTTAATTATATTTCCTTCATATTTCTATGAGGAATGCTTCCCCATTATTTTCCTCTCATACCACTTCTTATCATTATTGTTATAAAATTATACAATCATCATCTTGAATATCTCAACATATCGAAAAATATCCTCATAATTTTCAAACTCATGAGTAAACAAATCCCATTGTAATATTGGTTTCAATCCTAAGTAATATCAATTAGTTTTATGGTAATGATATAAAATAAAATTTACTGCATACCTGTCCAAAATAATAATTTTTTCTTCATAATTGGTAAAAGATTCATCCTATTTTTTTCATCTATAAGAATTTACATTCCATTCTATGTTGAATAACATTACAGAATACTTCTAAAGGAAAATATATTTAAAAATTTTCCACTCCTGGAATAAATATTATCTTTTTATTTGGAATTCTTAATAAAATGTCATCATTGATCGGTTTCACCTTTAAATCAATAAATATCAGGATTTACTTTTTGATTCTCTCAAAATCCCAAAACATTTAATATACTCTCAAAATCATTGATTAATCATTCAACCACATCTAGGTATAAAGATGCACTAAAAGTCAGAGGCAATTATTTCATGAAATTCACTACTATAGACATGTTCCGTTATGAAAAATTTGGTTTCTCTCTAGAATAAGTACCACCATTAATACCTTATGTAACTAAGTTAACAGTGATAGACATTGTTTTGTTCCAATTCCAACCATTCCATGTTTATAATTCAAAAGGATATAATTTTTTTATTTCATTTATACTTTATTATCCGTGTTTAATCTTTGGAAAACCATTATGAGTAGAAATGGGTTAGATGAAGAAACATGGAAATCCTCAAAATTTATCTCATGATAACATAACCATAAATTATAGTCTCTTAAAAATTTATTTTAACGTTATCCTAACATCTAATGTTATTTAAAACATTTCTCTAATACTAACTATAACACCTCTTAGAAAAAATAATCCCACAATTTCTTGATTTATAAAAAGGGTTTCACTTTTTTATATTTTAAAGTTATTTTTGTTTTTATTGTTTTAGATAATTTTGAAAACTATTACATAAAAATGTGGAAATTTCCATATAGTATAATTTTTTTCCCAAAAAATAGGTTATTATGTTTACACTCATGTTTATTTCATGTAAATGTTACTTCATTTGAGACGTGTCACCATTAACCTTGATATAATCCTTAAACATCCTTAGGCCCTATGAAAAGCATTTTAAAACATGGGATGATAAACTAAATTCCCAGTGAGTGATATAGAAATAATGTAAAACTATTTCCCCTTTGAAAAATATCTAAACCCACAATGAGGATTTCCTTTTTACAAAATAAAATTTGAGCTAAATAATATTTTACTTACTCATGAAATCAAATTTATTTCCCAAATATTTTTATAAAATTTATTTTAGAAATCATAAGGTAAAAAACATAACTATGATAGTTTCTCAAGAAAACATAAGAACTCCTGATTTTTTTGAAAAAACCCTTTCACCTTTAAAAGTTTAAAATCATTGATAAACCCATTTATATTCCTAATGAAATCAATATATTTTCATTAAATCTCATTTCATGAATAGAATAACTATATAGGGATCATTGAATAATATCCTTAGGGTCACCCTTATAAATAAATAACCACAATGAATAAATTCCTATAAGTCTTTTCATGATAAAATATCATTACTCAATGTATTGGAAGGTTATATATGATACAACCATCATCATATAGAATTTAAAATAACCACATCATTATAAAAACACAAAAAATATTTCATTTTAATAAAAAAAATATAACAAAGGTTTGTCACTAGATCCCATGTTAATAAGAACTTATAATTAAATAATAAAATAAGATTAAATATCCTTTTTTTCTTTTCAAAAACTTTAAATATTAAAATTCTAAAAAATAGGAATAATATACTCCTTATAAGACCATAGGAACTTGTAGATTAATTTTGGTAACAAAATAATGGTTTTGATGATGGGAAAATTCATTCATGTGGTAAACGTTAAAAACTTCTTTCACGATTTTTAAAGAAAATAAAAACCATAATGCATAAAAAATGACTGAAAATATTATATTTACATATTTTAAAATAAAGTAAAATTTAATATATAAATACCTTTATAAATCATTTAAAATATGATAAGGACTTTCATAAAACAATTGAGGAATATTTATGTTGACATTTAAAACAATGTTTTTAAAAAATATCCTTCACCTCGTGTCCTAAATCGTCATGTACTCCATCTAACCTCCTAAATAATAAAATTATGTTAATTAATTATTTATATAATTATTAACATTTTTCATATAAATTCTATTAACAATATTAATTTTATGTCATTTATTAGAAAGTCTTATTTTAGTTACTAAAATGGTGAAGTTCACATCAAAATATTTGGGGTTGTTTGGTTTTTAATCATAAAATACCTTTGGTGGGTTGATGATTGTCAAAGGGTCCATAGTTTCATCATATATAGAATATTAAAATTTAATAATTATAAATGTTATAAATTTAATTTAATTTTAAAACCATCCATGATAGATGATAATGAAAAATGAGATACATCATTCATGGAGGTGATAGTCTGTACTTAGACATGAGCGATAATATAATTCTTCTAATGGATGGAAATAATATAAATAAGATAAATATTTACCTTTATAGAATCATAATAATATTAATTTTTTATTTAATAATTTAATTTATCCTTGTTACTATCTATGTGAGACATAAATGAAAAACAAATTACATCGCTTCTTGGAAGTGGTTGTCCACACCTATGAATGGGAAATGTTTCCATTTTTAAAAGAATATAAGGATAAGAAGGTAGATAATATTTTATATTTATAAAATAATAATTATTTTCTAAAAATAATATATATCAATTAAATCTATCATTATAACTATTCATGTGATGTGGTGATAAAAAATGAAATAAATCACTTAATAGAGGTGGTAATACACACATATGCACGAGAAATGTTTCACTTCTCTATAGGATGGAAATGAGGAAGAAAATAATTTTTAAATCATCATAATGACATTTAAATAGATTAATTATAATGATATAATTATTTTATGATTGTTCATATTAGATATTAAGTAGTTATAAGAAGAAGAAAATCTTAAAATAGTTTTGTTAAGACTTATATATCCTCCTTGGATATCTTCCTTTGGCTTACACCATAGACCCTACAGGATTATAGTTTTTGTGATAATAGTAACTATAATACCGGGGGAGGATAATTGAGAAGGTATTTGGGTATATATTGGTCAATTTAGCGTACTTAAAGTGTTTGGAAAAGTGAGGATAAGAGGCGGCTTTTTATAAGTGAGGGGAGTGACACTTATATATATTAAATGTTTTAAAATAATATAATACCATTTTCCTATCCAAGTGGAACAAAATTATTCAAATTATAAATATAAGATAATTAAAGTTAAAAATACACTCATACAATAAAATTTATATATTTTTAAGTGATATTTTAAACTTATCTTTTAGTTTAACCCCCGTTGACTCATTTAAACAAAACTATGATGACAAAATTTTACCATGGTCACTATGAATTATGAATGAAATGAAAATTAAAACCATTAACAAATTAGAATATTATAATTCCAAATATTGAATTCATTTTCAATGATTCAATTTCTAATAGTGTGAATAATTAATTTTAATATACGTTCGTAAAACAAAATCAAAAAAATTGTTTTCTTGAAAAATGATTTTTTAAGAATAAATATTATTTTATACTGAAATCATGAATAAATTGTATTCCCATTTTTTGTTTATTATTAAAAAATTACTGTTATTTTTTATTTATATTAACCCAAAACTCAATATAATCATTAAACCACCTTATTAAATGTAAGGAATCTAAAATAGTTTTTATTATATTAAAATATAACTTGGTTTCCAAAAAGTTGATTTTGCGTTTCTAAATTTAACATAATAATTTCAAATTATTCATTTTACTCATTAAATACATATCTGGTAAAGTAAAAAGTTTTATATATTTTTAAGTTAATATTATTTCATAATGATGTCCTAAAAGTTAAGGTATTTGTAAAATTTATATTTTTCATTTTTCACCTAAAAATAAACTATTAATAAAAAACATAAAAAATAACCCAAATTTAATTTTAATGTTATGAAATAAATTATAATTTCCATTTCATAAAATTAAAATTCTAAAATTAATATATATATCTTTTTAAAAAAACATTGTAACTCTGGAAAAAAAACATGGTTTGAATAAAACTATTTCCTTTTTGATTGAAAAATTATTTAAAATTTTTATAATAAAAATGAGTCCCTAAAATCTAATCATGAATGTAAATAATTTATGAAGTTGATTTATTATTAAAATTACATGGGTTATCATAATAAATCTTACATCACATTTATGTGGGATCTTCTTCTTTATGATTCTTGTATCTTCCTCAAACTTACTTAATTGAATTGGGCATTTCCACTTCCTCTTGTCTCATGATCAATCCTTGTGGGATTTTTTTGTCCCATTTATAATTTTTTAGAAGATATTTAATAAAAAATATCTTCTTTTTTTATTCTAGAAAAATGGCCATGAGATGGAATACAAGGTTTTAAAATGGAACCGTTAGATCATCCTTAAAAATCTATGTGTTTGATAATGAGACTATACTCATATGATGTTCATAACTACCTAAAATGTTAAATATGGTTTCTAATCAATGAAAAGTATATTGATGAGTAAGCATAATATTAATGAAAAATGAATTATTATTTAGAATCTAATATAGTTTTAGCCTTTATTTGAATATAGCTTTTTAATTTTTTGGTCTTGATATTTGTTGATATGTGGATTTACCCAAAATTTATCCATGAGGATATGTTTCCTACCCCATGAATACATTACTATGATATTTATATTTCCCCAAAAAAAATAAGGTCACAATGTTGGGTATGTTTATGGGAGTTTGTAATTTTCATTGGAACCTGAGGCAGTATTGATGAGAGTTCATTATTTTAGGCACTCAATGTTGCTTTTATTATGACTGGAATAATGTTAAATTCTAGTGTAGACCTACATTTTAATTATAGAACCATCTCTAGTATTTCAGTGATGCTATATTTTTTCAAAAACTCTCTTTCATCTCTCTTGTATCTTATACACATACTTTGTATTTATTAATTTTATTTTAATGAAACCAAAATCACCTACATCATTCACAACAAAATTTAATCAATTAATTAGATTAAATATTCAAAAATTCTTAAAATACTATCAAATTATGAAATATCAATAAAATCAAGAGTAATACAATTAAAAAATTACATATAAAAGGAAAAAATATACAAATCAGTACACCATTCTTTAATGGGTTTCCAATATATGAGGTTATTTATGTTGTACCCACTTTATATTTGTTTCTATATACCTCTAGGTAGATCATGAATGAGCGATAGTATCTCATGATAATTATCCCCATAAGTCTAACTATGTTACAATTTTTTTTGATATGTTTCCTATATTTGAATTGGGGTAAGTGTCACACCTTACTCATATGTGTTTCTTATATGTTGTGGCTTAGATTGAATGGTTATAAAAATAAATCCTCACTAGATATAATTATTTATAGATTTATATGATATAATTATCACTATTATTGGACAATGTTGGCGGTATTAGGGTTCATAGTGTCCAGGTTAGCACATGGTGACTTAATGAGTTTGGTTACGTATTTTGTGTTACTGATTTGTTTATTATATATATATATACACTCAAATACCATGGATTATTTAAGACACCCCTTAAGTATTTACCTACTAATTTTCATCTCTATAACCAACACATAAACCATAGTGGATGTGCAGTCCTCTATATCTGATCTTAATGTAGCATATTGTATAAAAGATCATATTGGAAAAGGTTATTGATATTTTGGATATTAGAATAAGAATTAAATTTCTATTTTTTAGTTATATCTACCCATTTATTTTTTAGTTATTTTATACTTGACCAGTGGGTGATCTATATTATGCATGTCCATATTTTCTATAAGTTTTTAATTTTTCTATTGCACATTGTTGCCATATATTAATGAATATTTGATATAAATTATTTTTCAAACTCATACTTTATCTATGTATTTGTTATTATATTGATATTTTATATTGTGATACTAAGAGTACAGTCTAAACAATGTTGGGTATAGACTCAATTCACTTGTTTGAATCCTCTGGCATGCAAGGACTCATGCCATATGTTATATAACACAACCAACTCAGTTATTGTTTGAGAGAACTCTGCTAGGGAATTATAAAATGGTATCAGTGAGTTTTTTATATTTTCATAATATATATATATACTTGGTATATAGATATAATAATGGTAAAAACATGGGATTTATATTGACCATTGGCATCATGACAACCTATTAAATTGAGGCCTATGTTACCAACTGTGTGAGATTGTTGTCCTTTATTTTCATTTTTATAGTTGGGAAATTATTTATATTATGATTTATTATATGTGTAGATATTATTTATTATTTTAAACTTTTCCCAATGTAGTATTAGTGTGTTTTTTCATTCATTACAAATGGAATTTAGGTGTTCTAGGGATTTTTATGACAACTTTGAAAAACTAAAATGGTTTTAGAAAATAGTTTTTAGAAAATAATTTTTTTTAGGAAAATGTTAATTGAAAAATTTCCTAGTTAATTAAAAAATAAAAATTATAATTTATTCAGTGTTTTCCTAAATAACCTATTAGTTTCTTATTAATTAAATGAAACAATTGTTGATGTTTTGAGTGTGATTACTTTGATATCATGTTCATTTCATTAATGATAACCTGATAATGGCTAGTTATTGGCATTAGATGCCATAGGTATAGTTGAGTATAAGAAATGTATGTCTAGGGTGTGTTTTATATTGGTATGATATGTTATGTCCATTTAGATAACATTTATGGTTTGAGATGGTATGTGTTATTTTCATAGGTTCAACTATTTGTTGAGTTTGTTGAGTGATTTATAATAAAGGTTAGTGAATTTCATGTCTAGATGTTTAATTGAGTACATTGGTAAGTGTAATAGATAAACATGACATTCCTTATAGGAATGTGAATTAGTTAGTTTTTGTTTCTATGAAGGTAAGTAAGGGGAATCATTTGTGTGTTGGCATTGAAAAATTTGAGCCCCACACTTTTCCACGGAACCCTTGATGTGATCCTCAATCAGACAGTAGAAATTCAGTTTGAATATAAAAGTATCTTTGTATCTAAGGAATAATATATTTTTATCTCCATGTTCTAAATTATTGTTCACTCTCCAAATTATGGAGATTCCTAAATAAATTTTCCAAATCTAGATATGTGGTGGTGAGATCCACCCTTCAGGAATAGACTGTGGATTTCATGAAATACTGATAAAGGGGTTTTAGGACTATAAAACCCATTTTTAGGGTCATTGAAGCACTTTTTTCATTTTAAACCATCATTTAAATGTGTATACACTATAGTTAGTGGTGTATTTCACTTTACAAGATTATATTTGACTAGTCATGGAGCTAGAAAATACACATAGATTAAAATTTATGGTTTTTTAATATATATTAAATTTTCACATGGGGACCACATAATTTGGTCAAAGGATAATTTTATCAGGTGTGATCACCTAAGAATCGCCTACGAGCACCTGACTTATTAGCACTGGAGACATCCGCTAATGTCCCTGGAGATTTATCCTAGATCCTAGTAAATTTATCCTAACTAGGTATGTGGGTGAGCCTTATCATGTCATATATTTATGAAATCCCTAATGTGAAGCCTGAACACACAAATTATTTGTGTACCTCATCAATCTCACCACCATCATATCAAGCCCCAAGTGATCTTGCTTAATTAGGAATGTGATCGAACCAAATTTATTCATAATATTAACATAATCCTCCATGTGAGGGATTTGAATACATCACCCTTCCTTACACTAATGGATAATGCAATATATCATATCATAAATTTAAATATACTTTTTGATGCATAGATATTACATATTAATAGATGGATATTAATTATATAACATTTTGATTCATGCTAGAATAATTTAGGTCTAGTATCTTTGGAAACATGGAAACATAAACAAATGGATTATAAAATTACTACATTGTCTCCCACTTATTTCCTCATAACTATCACCCTTCTTATACATATCATACTTAATACCTTTCTTCATAACTTGGGGAAAGGAAAAAATAATAAAAGGGAGAGCTCAGATACTCAGTATGGGTAAACAAGGAAGATTTCAATGATCATATAAGCATAATAAGAGAACGAGGGTAAAAAATTAAGATTTTAAAATTTTAAAACCATACCCTATATATAATATCATAATATTAATTCATTGAATTAATCTTTCCAGTTTATAAGAATTTAATCAAAATGGAATAAAATAACTTGAATAATGAGATCAAAATATAGGCATTAGGCATGGAATTATGGAATACAAATAAGTATATAAAATTTGTTCCTTAGTTGTAAAGGATTATTTCCAAGTATATAATAGTGTAATTGGTTCACAATCCAAAATATTGTAGTAGTCATGGTTCACTCCCCAGACTATCATAGTGGACAAAGTCCTTTATAGAACGGGGTTCAGTCCATATTCCTGTAATGTTTATCTCAAGAGATATCAATATTTACCCAATGAATTACAAGGAGATATAGGTACAACCTATCACATAATTAAAATCATATATGTGTGTTCTTAAAGATCATAAATCATTCTTCACATCAGAACCCATGAAAATAAATTGGTTTTATAAACATTTCATCATAACATAACCCATGAAAAATAAATAGGTTTCATAAATATTTAATATTTTAAAATAAAAATAAACCATCTAGAGAAATAATAAAGATGGTATCATTGGTTTATATCCCTATTAAATCATAATTAACATAAAATAATGTCATCTTCGATTTAAAATTATTTTGAATGATTACATGGAAAAATTCTTGAGGAAAATAACATTTCCATTTCAGAACCATTTATTTTAAAAAAAGATACGCAACAATAAAGGGAAAATTTTTATTTGAAAATAATATTTTAAAATTTTAAATGAATATTTGATGAAAAATTTATTCATGATGGTTGTAAAATAAATTCATTTCATATTAGTTAAAAAACTTACCTTCTATATTTTTTTCGAAAAAGTCACAAAGTACCTCATTTGGAAAATTTAAAAACATTTCTTTCAAACCATTTTGTAAAAAGTAAAACAAGTAAAAAATGAAATGAAAAAATCATTTGAAAATAGTAAAAACATTTTTGAATTTTTTTTAGAAAAATTGGATATAGAAAATAAAAATTACTCAATAGTGACTTAAACATAAACAATCCAGATTAATGATGAGATTGTGAAATAAACCCTTATAACTTTAGTAACTCTTGAATAATAAGACCCCTGAAATAAATAACTTCAATTGAAAATTTAAACACATTGAGATAGATATATTAATGGTATAAAATATAAAATGGGTAGTATATACACCAAAAAATTGAAATAAGTGGTGAATATGACATATGTCTCACTGAAGTAAAAGTGGGATGAGAAAACCTTGCCTCAAGTTTTCATTACATCAAATGAAATCTAAAATCCTATATTATAAATTTAGATTTATTATCATTCTCAAAAACAATCATTTTAATACTTATAATATCATATATGATCCCGTTATTACATTTTAACACCCATTTTGACTATAATTCCTTACAAAAATTGTTATTTTTGGGTGTTAACTGTTTTTTATCACAAGTATAACAATTCAGTAGTTATGTTATTTTTCAATTTATCATTTTTATATCATCTCAAAAATATTTATAATGATATAAATATCATATATATTTAATATATATATATTTACAGTCATTCATAAAATTTAGAGATAAATTACATCATTCATGGAGATGGTAGGTCGTACATACGCATGAACACTATTTTCATTTTTCAAAGAGTAGAATGGATGAAAGGTAAATATTAATTCACCTTAAAAATAATTATTATATAATATATATAATATATATTAATTAAATTAATCCTCATTTTCATATAATTATAATATAAATGAAAAATGAATCCCATTACTTTGTGGACGTGGTAGGCCACACATATAGATTAGAGGCATTATAGTTTCTCAAAGGATTGGATGATAAGGAGATAGACATAATATTACTAATATATAAGTATAATTTTATCACTAATATCATATCTTTATACTAACACCATCATAATACTCATCCATAAAATTTGGTGATGAAAAATGAATTGTATCGCTACGTAGAGATGGTAAGCTATACGTACGCACGAGCGGTACTTTTGATTCTCAATTGATGGGAAAGAGGGTGTATAATGGTGTTTTTATAATAATAATAAAATTTAATAATATTTAGTATAATTAATTTATTATTTTATGATAAATACCATATATTTAGAGAAGGTGAATAAAATTATAAAATAAAGTGACTGGGTAAGAAGATGACCTCTTCTTTGAAACAACTCATTTATATATCATCTATAAGGTTATATAGTTAGTATTTTAGGAAGAAAAGAACATATATAACGTGGATATAGAAGTATATAAGGGAAATTTGTAGATATTGGTCGAGTTATAAGGCTCAAAGTGTTTTGAAGTAGTGAGGGAGTATGTTCCATTTTATAATTGCGGTGAGGGGTACTTTTTAAACTTCAAAAAAAGATTAAATTTTAATAAATTAAATCTCAATAAAAAATAATCAAAATACACATATATTCAAATATAAGTTTGGATATTATTTTAATCCCAAAAAAATATAATCTAGAAACGTTTTTTTTGTGATTTTAAACCTTATCATTTTTATTAACACTTAGTTAAACAATTTTAATTTTAAATGTGGTAACACCTTTTTCAGTATTAAAGGGTTGTAATTTATAATTATAAGGTGAAAATTAGAAAATAAATGGTCAATTTATTCTATTTTAGACAATATAATAACCACCTGGTCTTAATTAATAATTTTTATGATTTTCAAACAATTTAATAAAATATCATTTTTGATAAAAATGTCTTTATTGTAAATTTTGACACTATTCATTTAATTTAACATTAAATACATCATGAAAAAGCTGGAATCCAAATACAATGATTTAAAACCTCCCCAATATGTTATATGGATCTATAAAATTCTTTTCTCACATTAAACCATTCATATTAAATCACTTTTAATATTTTTAAAATCATTTATTAATTTTTTTATTAAATAGAGACATATTGCATCGATGTTGAATAAGAAATTAAAGTAATTATATAATTACTAAAAATTAAAAAATAATCTTATATCATGAAAATTATTATATCAATCTTACAATAAACACATATATTCATTCATAACTTACTTTTGACCCTATCTAGACACCTAAAGGATATTAAAAACAAAGAGAGTGACATTTTGTAACTTTCTTTGATTTATATAAATATAATCTATTTTCATGAAAAAATGTCCATTAAAAACTCAATTTTGAGAATAAGGTGTTAATTATAGAATAAATTTCATCAAATAATAATTAAGATGAATAATTATGTCCTTATCACTTCTTTTTAATGTAGATTAACCCAATTTACCCATTACCAAGGTAATAAGTTTTACTACGGGTACAATTCATATTGACCAAAAATAAAAGGTGAAAATTTACAATATTTGAAACTCCTATTATAAATATATAATTTATTGTATCTAATTAAATAACTAAAAATGGAATAAATTAATTTTAAATTAACTGTACAAAATCTGTTAAAATTTTCTTTTTAGAAAAAAATACATTTTAAAGCATAAAACTGGATTTATTCTTATACTATGTTTAGAAAAATGTTTTTTTATTATTTAAAACATTTGATAATGTAAATAATATATAAATTTTATTAAAATAATTCTAAAATATGAATTAATTTAATTGATTAAGCTAAAATTAGATTACATGCATAATAACTGTTTTTTAGAAAAATATTTCTTCTTTCTTTTAAATGAGTTTTATTTTCATTTATAATCGGTTGATAACCAGTTAATTAATTTTATACATATATAACCATACATTTTTAATAATTTAGTTTTTTCTATTCATACCCACCAATCTAATGGCTATGTGATAACTTTCAATTTAAATAATAATATTTTAATATTATATCATGGTTTTTTTAAACTCGATGTTGCATGTAACTCAAGCCATAAAATAAATAAAATAGTTTAAAGAGAAATATTTTAGAAAAAAACCTAGTATGTTACATTATACCCCCCTTAAAATTATATTTCCCTAAAAAATTGTCACTCTAGTACAAATAGTTGGGGATACTTATGCCACATCACATCCTCTGGTCACTATATAGCTTCCTCAAATTGGTGGTTTCACCACAAAAATTTGACCAGATGAGTGGTCTTATTTCTTATAACTTTCACTTTATGATCTAGAATCTCTACTAGTTCTTCTTAATAATAAATATATTGCTCCATATGTATGACCTTCATGTTCAATACATGTGATAGATTAGGTATATACTTTCTTATGAAAGATATATGGAACACATCATGAAATTTAGATAGATTTATTGAAAGAACCAATCAATAAGATACCATCCCAATATGATCAAAAATTTAAAAAGGGAAAATATATCTAGGTTTTAGTTATCCCTTATTTCTAAATACAATCACCCCATTAGAAAGAGATATTTATATAAATATCATGTCACCAACTTTAAAGTATCAAACTTTCTGATGATTGTTATCATAATTTTTTTGTCGAATATGAGCTGATATTATATTCTAATAAATGGATATAACATTTTCTTCCATTTAAAAATCTAGATTAGGCCTCGATATATTTCTTTCTGTAACTTTTTCCTACATGTTGGAGTTATGAACATCCTACTATAAATGGCTTCATAAGGATCCATTTGAATGCTGAAGTGAAAATTATTATTGTAAGAAAATTCCACCAAATGAAGGTGTCAATACCAAACAACTTTTAAATCCATATATAAAGATCTCAGTATGTATTATATAGCTTGAATGGTCCTCTTAAACTGACCATTTATCTGAGGATGATAGGAAATTTTGAACCATAACTTTGTATCAAGATCTTACTGAAGACTTATCCAAAACATTAAAGAAATCCATAAATCCTAATCAGATACAATTGAAAATGGTAGACCATGAAATATTACCACTTTCTTAATGTATTACCGAGTATGTTGATAAAGAGAGAAATATTATCTAATGTTAATTATGTGCATTGAATTTATAAGGCAATTGACTATAACCAAAATAACATTGTTCCCATTAGATGTTTTGGTGAGTCTGATGACAAAATCTATGGTGATGTTTTCCTATTTCCATTTTAGTATGTGTAATGGTTGTAACATCCCCTTAGACTTATGTTTTTCAGCCATAACTTTCTTACATACAGATAACCTAGAAATATAATCTATAATATCCCTCTTTATACCTTTTCACTAGAAAAAATCTTTCTAATCTATATACATCTTTATAGTTCTAGGATGAATATTGAATGAAGAACTATAAACTTCATACATCACATATTTCTTCAAATATGGTACCAAATAGACACATACATAGTTCTTGAACCTTATTATTCTAATATAATCATGGTTGAACTTGGGAACAATTTTCACCTTCTATTACAACTCTACATCTCCCTTCTACTCCTCTTTAATATTCATGTGGATAGATAGTAAAACACTCATATGAGAAAGATAATATTTCTCCCCTTCCTTGAATATTTTAAGATCCATAATTTGAAGGTCCAGAAATATCATATTTTTGGTGATTCTCATCAATGAAAAACTAGCATGATCCTTTCAACATAGAGCATCTACCACCTTGTTCACTTTCCTAGGGTGGTAACATATTGAATAGTCATAATCTTTAATCATCTCCAGTAAATTTCATTAGCATATGTTCAACTCATTTCAAGTGAAAATATAATTTAAATTTTTTTATCAGTATATATGTCACACTTTTCTCCATATATATAATGCCTCTATATCATTAATGAAAAAAGTAGCGTCGCTAACTCAAAATTATGATTTGGTTAATTATTTTTATATACCTTAAAATTTCGTGAGGAGTAATCTATAACCATATATTTTCACATGATAATGCATCTAAGTCCCTTATTTGATGAATCACTATATATTAAAAACCCTTATCCAGTGTATGGAAGTGTATGAACAGGTGCTTTAACTAGCATTCTCTTGAGTTTCTTAAAACATTCTTCACATTCATCCATCCAAAGGAACTTGAATCCCTTCCAAGTTATTTTTTTGAATGGATTCTATATTCATGAAAAATTATCCATAAAGCACTGATAATTCCCATCCAAACCAAGAAAACTATTGTTCTTGGCCCTAGAGGTTGGTATGGGCCAATGTTCAATAACCTCTATATTTAAAGGGTCTATTAATATACCTTAAATTTAGATTATATGACCCAACAATGAACCTTTCTAAATAAAAAAATTACACTTGGTAAATTTTTCATAAATATTCTTCTTCTTTAAGTTTTTAGAAAAATTCTAAAATAATATTCATGCTTATAGAGACCCGGTTTTTTCCTTGTAAGACTCTGTATGTTTTTTATATATATTTCTAGTGCTAGGAACTAAGATGATGTGCAATTCTGAGGCCCGATGTGCCTGAAATAAATTTTATAAAAATATTAATTATATTTTATATTATGATCATGAAACTTATTAAATAAAACATGATAACTCTTAAATGGTATCTCGTATTATAAATCCATGATCACACTTGAGTTCGGAATGTGGTGTTTTCCATAAGTGCGACAAAAAATAAGTCAGCGCAGGACGTTCGTACACTTCTCTCAGCGGTGGTATATTAAGTGGGTAAATTAATTATTAAATTAATTAATTCAATCATTTTTACATAATGATATGTTTATAAATATATCGTTATTGAAAATTTTCTAGGGTTGGTTCTTAATTCTAAAATTATAGGTGAGAGTTCTCTTTCTCCTTCTATTGGTGGATCTCAATTGAATGATGATGGAACTATGAATAGGATAAAATTAGGATGTAGTATATTCTTTATAATCATTGGAGAACAAATTCTTTATAAATGAATGATTCTTTTTCTAGTTATGACACATTAATTGTTATTTTACGCACTTGATTAGATATATTGAGTAGATTGATATCCGTTCTTTGATCCGTGCCCTGTTCTAGCCTCTGTATGTGACCATGTACATAAATTTATGTATTTTCAGTTGCTTTATAATATAGAATCCCTAATCTTGATCAATTGGACAGGAACACTTAGACTTGATCAATTAACCTTTGGTTTTGTGACTTTCTCCCTAATCTTCTTCTCGTTCTTCACTGGTTAGATCCCTATGGTCCTAGTTAAACTTCTCTAGGAGGTGTTGAGCTCAATTGGACCCCTAGATTCCTAGAGTATCATCTGAATAAGAATGAATTGGAAAACCAAGAATATATCTAGGATCATTTAGAGGTGTGTATGACTGATCTATTGATTTACAATCAAGAAATCAATCTTTGGATGTGAGAGACCCTGTGTAATAAGTAACAGAGTCTCTAAATTTGACCATAGGTGATTTTTGGTGAGCAGTAATTCATTATCATGTTTTCTAGCTAGATCCATGAGTTTTTGATGAAATTGGAGCTACATATAAAGGGGAAAGGCATGAATCAATGATCAATATTCACATATATATTTTTTAATGAAAACCCAACTACACGCCATGTTGAACGATGAAAAAACGATGTGTAGCCCCTCCCATAGTGGTAGCTAGGGTTTGGACAAATTATGAATGACATGGTGTGTAGTATATCCTCACATGCTTTATACCCCCTTAATGGTTGGATAACCCATGTCATAGTTCATATAGAAGGGAACCTATGTGGAAGTAAAAAGGGTTTGACACACACCCATGCACTCTGGTGCACAGACACGACATGAAGCGCAAGACCCTGGTCCCGATTATCTAAAAAACACTGTGTAGTCCACCTACATGACATGTGATGCTACATAGATAGTGATATGTTTACTAGACAAGGAAACAATAAGGCTATGAAGTGAGGACATACACCATGTGGGCCCCCTCACACATCGTGTATCCCTTTGTTCCTTTTTTGGAAACATTATATAACCATATCTCATTCTATTGAACTTTTATTCTATCCTATGAGTAGTCCATCCTGAGTGTTTTTTCATGTACATCAAGATGGTTCCCTTGGTTGCAGCTTTGGAGACATGATGTGAAATGTTCTAATCATTATACCTTTTGAGGTGATGATCGATGACAGAAGTGGTTAGGAAGGATCACTATAGGCTTACTTCTAAGTAGAACCCTATAGATGGGCTGGGCATGGGTCCTTGATGAATTCTAGAGTGGAACCCTCTAGTGTGTTGGGAGTGGGTCCTCTACAAACTCTCAAGTGGAACCCTCTGGCTGGGTTGGGTACTAGTCCTTGATGACTTTTAGAGTGTAACCCTCTAGTCGGTCTTGGAATGACTCCTATACTAACTCCTAGAGTGTAACCCTCCTATTATTATATGTAATGGGTCCTCTAAATAACTTTAGAGTGGAACCCTGTAGCTGGACTGGGCACGAGTCCTCTACCATCAGAGTGTAAGTCTTGTGTTGGGAAGGGCATGGGTCCTCTATCTACTATCAAAGTGGTAACCTAATTTTGTAATTAAGAATGGGCCCTCTAACTAGAAATTGTGTCTCTTAGACTATTTTTTACAGTGAATAGATGCAGTTTGGCTTAGCTTTGGACTCATGTGGAAGAGGGATGCTTTCCCCACTAAGATATGTTTTTGAGATGCTACCAAAATCGTGTAGGTGAGTCAGTTCCACCCAAAGCAGATAGTGTCAAGGTGTGGTGAATGAGTTCCTTAGACTTTTGTGTTTAGGGGAGACACATGGGATAATGGGAATCATTGTTGGACTTTTTGAACTATTGGATACACATGTTCTTGCTCTGAACTAGGATATAGAGATCCCTTTACTCTCTCATTTGGGCTTCTTTGACTAAGAATATATATATATATATATATATATATATATATATATATATCATTGATATTTATCCAAAACATGGATTTGTTTACTCTCCTTCTAGGAGAGGTGAATACACATGGGGTATTCCCTGTGCTTTCCTTGTTTATATTTTCATGGTTGGGTGATCCCACTCTCCTATTATAGGTAGTGAAGACTCGATAGGTATTTCACCTACTCACCATGTTTATCTCCTTATGCTTGGATGGGATTACTTTCACTCTTTTTAGGTCGAGCTATACTCATTCACTATAAATTGTGTTATCTACTACATTTTCCCTATATTATATCTCTTACTTATCCCCCTCAATATTTTGGGGTGTCCTACTTGGTTTTTTATACTCACTCATGCATGGGATTTTCCCACATGTATCTTTTCTTATATAGATGGAAGACAGGTCAATCGTGACTTTAGAGGAGCTTAGGGATACTAGGTGATTGGACTATGTGTAGTGGTCATAGCCTGGGATTCAAGAGATGGTATCTCTAATCTATTCAACTTTTCAGTTTTTTCATGTTGGGACATGTTTCTAGTTGGGTGTGTATTTTTCTCCTTTACTTTTTAGTTTACACTACTGTACTTTTCTACAATCTAGAGGTTCATCCATGCTTGATTTACTTTATAGTAGTGTTGTGATGTTTCTTATTTCCTTATTCAATTTTTAATAAATATATATTTTTGTGTGTACAAGTACTTTGGAAAATGCCTCCCTGAGTTATTTATGCCTTCAGAGCTTGTCGCCACCCCTAGCCCATAGATGCGGTCTTGGGGGTAGTTGTGGTTTGAGCCCCAACTTGAGTCATGTCGTGAAAGATTGGTATTAGAGTGAGTTCATTACTTGTAGTATTTTTCGTATGTATCCTATTAAAAAGGATTGGTTTGTTTTATAGAAATAGTGTTGATGTGTCTCGAGTGAAGATCTCAGGCTAAGGAAACCAGGGATGGTGTGTCAGTTGATGCAACCATTCACCGGGACCTTGACTTCCTACTTATTGACTCAGTATGCCGATAATTTTATTTTGAATTGATAATGGTACATTCATCATATAGAATTGAGTCTTTGAATGTAATTCTTGAGTCATATCTTAATCATTTTTGATATATATATATATATATTCTCATCTGACTGTGTTACTCCTTATTAATTTTCAAGATGCCACCGTGACGAAAACCCACTAGGATACCAGATCTGGTTTTTAATGATTATATGATGAGCATCGAGTCCTCAGTTCAGGGTCTATTCCACAATCCCCTTCCTTCATATGGGTAGGTAGCAACACCTACTCATATCAAGAAATATATAGTTCGAATAAAACAAGCTTAGGATGCGCGTAGGCTTAGCGTTCTCTATGAGTTCTAGCGTCAGAGTCCACTGAGGTTTCATGGTGAGATAGATCCTCATGTAGTAGAGGATTGTCTAGAGTTGGTGCTCTATGTCTTTAGAATCATATGTACACTGATGGATTAGGTGATTTTCCTGTCAGATAGCCTCTTACATAGAGCAGTTGGGCATTGTTGGAGTCTTGTTACACCGATGCACGATGATTTGACACTCTCATGGGATGACTTACAACAGTTGTTTCCTGAGGACGAATAACCCTTACTCTTGCACTCAGTATGGATCCAAGATATTATTGAGGTATAGAAGGGAGGGATGACAATGTATGAGTATACAGTGAGGTTTACAAACCTTACGTGTTACTCCCTTAACATGTTCTGAGATAGCTACTTCTGAGAACAGAAATTTTACCAGGGACTCCATAGAGAGATTTATTCCAGCGTCATACCCTTGTGAATTCACACCTATAATGAGGTGATAGAGAGGGAACTAATGACATATATATTTCTTCAAAAGTTATTTCAGATAGTTGGGGCAGGCAGTGGGTTCCACAAAGTTGATTCGTCTTCAATAACCATCAGACGCCAGGCATTGTGGTCTCAACACAATATATCCTTCCATGATCAGACTCATGTATGTGGTTAGAGAAAAAAAATTGGAATGGAAAATATTAGAGATGGGTTATGTTTTACATGTGATGGTATAGAACACATGGAACGAGATTGACCAACCAAAAGTCCCGAGCATCACAGGCAGATAGGTGATGGACCACCATGGTAGAGGAAGTGTCGTGATTAGGGATCTCTCAAGTGTAGACAGCGTGGCCCCTAGGGAGGCGAATATTTAAGAGTAGAAGTAGGATATGTAGGTTTTTAATGATTTTATGAGGTATTTCTACCACCCCTAGCACTAGGCGACCCACTTCAGGCTCAGGGATCTGGTGACCAGGGCCACAGACAGTTGTAGGATTTGGAAGTTTATGATCCCACAACGTATGAGATGATAAGATGTATGATATATGTTTATCATACTCTTGATTTAGTACTAGTAGACACAATTGGTAGTCATTAATTTATATCTATACACCTGGTGTGAGAACTGGTTCTCCCAGTTGAGGTGCAAGCACAACAGCTTCATCTTGAGGTGTATACAAGTAAAATTTATTCTGTATCTTTCATCTACCTACAGTGTGAGATATTGTTTGGTTGAAAGAGGTTCACATGATACCTTTTAGTTATCATGATAAACCCTGTGACATATACTTGGGAATGGATTGGATATCCATGGTCTGAGCCCATATTTTCTATCACTGTAGACAAGTCGGATATCTATGTGATGATGGGACAAGATTATCTTTTTCGAGAACGATAGGTCTCATGGAAGGGAAAGTGAGTTCTGTGAGCAAGAAGTTTCTTCCAATAACACATAATTTGGAAAGTTTAGCCCTTGGTTCAACATGCTCTTCAGACATATATGTCCCTTCAGTTTTGGAGGATCATATGGATTCCTTCCCTAAGGATTTTTCGGGACTACCTCTAATGTGGGAGATGGAGTTTTATATCAACTAGAATCCTAGGAATACTCTGATATGTTCTGTGGCATCTCAGATGGAACCTACAAAGATCCATGAGCTATAGTTATAGTTATAGGACCTTTGTGAGAAAGGTTTCATTAGACCCAGTGTATCCCCCTGGGCATCTCCGATCTTGTTCATGAAAAATAAGGATGGGATATTATGGATTTTTGTAGATTATCAACACCTAAACTAGGCCATGATTAAGAATAAATACCCCTTTTGAGGATTTATAACCTCTTTGAATAGTTTTGAGGTGTGATGTGGTTCTCAAAGATCGGTTTCAGGTCCGGCTACCACCATTTTTGGTTTCACGGGGATGATATTCCAAATTTGGCATTCTGATGTTGCTATAGACACTATGAGTTCCTTACGATTCCCTTTGGTGTAACGAATTCCACCAATATTGTTATGGATTTGATGAAATATGTTTTCAAGCCACACATAGAATAGTTTTTTGTTATCTTCATTGATGACATACTTTTCTACTTTGCAATAGACGATGATCATGTGTAGCACTTGAAGATGTTTCTATTTTTTTCTTAAAGAGCCGAATTTATGGGAAACTCTCGAAGTGCTAGTTTTGGATACATGAGGTTAAATTTCTAGGGAATTTCATTATTTATTATGGTCCATATATGGATCCAGTGAAGGTTAAAGTAGTAATTTATTAGGAGTCACTCAAGAATGTATTAGTGGTCTATAGCTTTCTTTGCTTGGAAGGGTACTACAAGTGGTTTGTAGTAGACTTCTCCAGAATCACATCCCCGATGACTGCCCTAATGTGGAGAGGGTAGTCGTTTACCTAGTATGACTAGTGATAGAGGGACTTTTAGGAGTTGAGGTAGAGTCTTATAAGTGATCCAATGTTGACACTACCAAATGAGGGAGTCGAGTTTATAGTGTATTTTGATGCCTTAGGAGATGGGCTCGACTACATGTTGATGCATCGAGAGGTAGTAATCACATAAGGGTCAAGGAATTTAAGACCCCATGAGAGTAGAACTATGTAAACCATGACCTAAATATGGAAGCAATGGTCTTCTCCCTTAGTATGTGGAAGCAATATATTCTAGAAGAGCTCTTTGTGGTTTATTCAGAAAACCAAAGTCTTAGGTATGTCTTCACTCAAAGATGCCTGAACTTAAGGAAACAAAGTTGGTTATAGTTCATGAAGGACTATAAATTTTAGATATTCTATACTCTAGTGAATGGAAATTTTGTGGTAGAATATCTTATTTGGAATCCCCAGGCTCAATTAGTGCAGGAAGCTTTAGAGTAGTCAGTTTCTCTAAATCTAACCCTTGTGGAGCAGTAGGGAACAACTTTTCTTCAGTCGATGGTGTTGAATCCTTCGCTACTTGACTGTGTGAGAGATTCCAAGATGGTAGGCATAAAATTTGAGGTTCTACATGATCTTATATATATAGGTGACTCACCATATGCATATTATGAATGATGGAATCACATCATCTAATCCCAAGGGAGAATAGTGGTTCCATTCATGTTGTGAAAGGAGGTGATATAGGAGTTTCACACTTCTCCCCTAGTTATACATCCCAGTGCAGGGAAGATGAATAGATACCTTCATCAGCAATTTTGGTGGTTCAAAATGAGACACTATGTATCTGAGTTTATCTCTTGGTGCCTCACCTGTTAGCAGGTGAATGCTCAGAACAAAGTTATGAGAAGCTTGTTGAATCCCCTTGAGATCCCAAAGTATAAGTGGGATGAAATATCCATAGGATTCATCATATGTATTCCATGAACATTGAAACATCATGACTCCATTTGGGTGATATTTGATAGACTCGTGAATTCATCACACTTCCTTTCCATCATGGAGTACATTTCGATATAGTGTTTGAGGTAATTGTATGTACGAGATATTATCTGCCTTCATGGGGTTCCCTTGATGATTATCTCTGATTGCGACACGTGGTTCACATAATAATTATAGAGAGGCCTACAAGAGGCATTCAATAACAAATTTTAGATAAGTACATCCTTTTACCCCTATACCAATGGGAAGACTGAGTGAACTATCTTGGATCTAGAGGATATAATGATAACCTGCGTGTTGGACTTCGGTCAGAGCTAGGAGGATCACCTATCCTTGGTAGAGTTTACATAAAATAATAGTTACCACTCTACCATCATCATGGATCCTTTTGATGCCTTGTACAGGATACCCTAAAAGTATCCCTTGTGTTGGGAAGAGATCAGTGAGACATCTCTTGTGGGACCATAGATGGTGTCGGTTATAATAGGTAATGGTTAGGTCATCCGTGAATGGATGAGGATGGCCTAGAGTAGAAAAACATCTTACACAAATCATCATCATAGGCCCTTGGAGTTCAAGAAGGGAGAACAAATCTTCCTGAAAATTCTTTTTTTTTATTTTTTAAAAACACTTTTTGGTTTAGTGAGAACCCACCATTACAAATCACTTTGAGGCTATGTGAGAACCACAAGATTATTACACTAAGACATTGAAGGACTGAACAATGAACCCTATCCAAGACCAAACCCTCCAAAGAAACCACAAAAACATGCATGATCATCAATTTGAGGATATGTGAGAACCGAACAAACAAAAACAAACGTAAAACCCACACTGAAACAAGCCACAATAAAACCAAACCCAAGAGCCTTAAAGACCAAAAATTCCATCATCAGATCCACCAAAACTATCCAAATTTTCCAAAGAAACCTTCAAAATAATCCATAGTGGGGACGTGCATGAAGGGTAAGGCCAAAAGGGAAGTGGAGAATCATAAATTGGTGGAAACAAACCCAAAAGGGAAACAAAAGGGTAGATCAGGTGAGGGAATTGCTCAGCCCTGAGCATTCCAGGGGTCACCCTTTGTGACCTCATACTGACCCATGAAGAAGACACAAACCCTGCCTGATCCAACCCTGAAGCAAACCAGAAGTGAAAATTGAAGAGAAAACATTGTTGGAACTGGGAATTCCTGCATCTTCCATCCGTATCTGCGTACTAACTCTGGAAAAAAAATAATTCCCCAATATAGAACACCACAAACCATGACGGAACCTCCAAGGCTGACTGCACAGAACCAGAACAACAACATTGTCGGCACCAAAAATCCTGCATTGAAATGAATCAAACACCCTAGGAAACCGCAAGCAAGGGCTTCATCAATAGGGAACATAAAACTGAAGGTTGACCGAATCGTCGCTCCATCAAGGGGGGAGAATCACTGAAGAATCCTGACCATATCACCGATGTTCCAACTGCGAGACCCATTCGACCCAAGCTGATGCGAGGAGCACTATATGAGACCACCACATCAGTCTTCAGGGCAGGTGGTGAATTCGGGGCTGGGGGTGAGCCTCAAACACCTCAAAATGTGGAAAATACTGGATCAGAAGCTCCTGATTTGGGAGGAAGGGGTGGCTTCATTATAGCCGACAACACTTGGGAGAAGACACAAGGTCTCGCGTTGAGTGAGGGGGAGAAAAACATGATCTGATAAAGAGTCGATGTTCGATTTTCATCACAAAAGTGAGAATCCAGACGGGGGTGGGATGAGAAGCCGAAGAGGAGCGGCTGAGGGGAGGTGGCACTGAGGTGGGGGTTAGCACAAACCCTAGTCCGTGAAAGCTCCGAAGCGCTACATATACTCTTCCTATCAAAACAATATTCCTAATATTCTCCCTATGATGCATATTGTGGATGTTCATCCAGGGAGGCATTCCATCCCTGAGGTTCATCGGGCTATTCATGATCTTGTAGAGTGTTGGTGAGGTTTCTTACCATCTTTCCCTACCCCCATAGCTAGATCAGGTGAACAAAATCTTCCACATGTCACAACTATGGAAATAAGTGCATGACCCTATACACATCATTGACTGGGGTGAGCTGAACTTCGAGGATGGAACTTCCTTTTAAATTGACCCAAGGCTTTTACATATAACATTTCATGATTGTAATCATAATTAGACATCAGAGTATAAGACAAGGATCGTTAAGTCTAGTGTCTTAGATGACTAGCTACATATAACACAAAATATGGGGCTAAAAACACTTCTTTATTTAATCTATATAAATATCTCCTAACATTATTTAAGCCCTTACATCTGTATAGGGTACACTAGGAAACACATAAACAAAGGGATGATCTAAAAATCCTAGTAAGGGAATGAACATAATGATACATTTTAAGCACATAAGTTAGGAGGCATGAAATAATGATATCAAAAGCATGGAACATATGAAATCATTAAGTATAAGCATGGGATCATATAAACATGTAATCATAAAAATTTGGCATAATCATAAAACATTTCTTTGGTACGGGTCTAGGCTAACCGCCAATCCTGTTTCCCATTTTAATACTGGTCAAGGCTAACTGCCAATCCCATTTCACATCGCATCTCATGAGACTTACCTTACCCAATGCAATGGAGTGCTATCTGGGCACACCCATCTCAACATTTTCATGATTATTATTTATACATAAATATTCTTACCAAATAAATAGTCATAAATAATCAACCATACATCAACATAAGGGTACCCATGTAAAGAATTATGTACCACAATCATGACATAAATCATAACCAATGAGAGTATCATGAAAGTGTCCATGAAACAAATGGATTATAACATACATGGAAATTCATAAGGTAAAATATTCATATAAAATGGTAGTTAGTGTCAAATTTAAGTGATAACATATAATAAATATACTTGAGAAACATTATCATTAAAACATTTTTGTGTGGTTTTAAGGAAAATACTATAGAGGTTTTAAAAATTGAATTGATAGAAATATTTTATATAAAAACCAGAATTGAACCAAGAAGGTTTTAATAATAAAAATACTAATTTTATAAATACAATGGTGGCTTAAAATATAGGATAGAGTTCACTTTATATTGGTTAAAAATTCAAGAAGTTCCCCTTAAAATAGGTTTGCTTATCAGAAAGTTATAGGGAGGGAATCTTTAAAAAAACATGTATATCCCCAAAACAGTTTGATGAAAGGGTATTCATTAATGAATTTTGTAAAACTAAACAGAATTTATAATATGTACATAATAGATAAAATAACTCATTTTTAATATAAGGAAATATAAGGCTACCTGAAAGAACAAAGAAGGTTCGGGTAGAATTTGTTACGGTTTATCAGCATTGTGTCAGGTGTACCTAAGAAGGATTGATGAGAGAGAAAAGGGGTTTCTCATCACTTATAAATCATGATTTAAGTATGAGGGAGGTTCAAAAACATACCCCATGATTTTGGTGTACACATAAAAAGGCATAGCGTAGAGGACAATCTTGATTAAGATAGAAATGGAGAGGATCCATTACCTTAAATCTGTTGGTGTTCTCCACTTGTTATTAAAGACCTGAATAAAAAAATTAGGCTTATTAATTAATTATTACATAAACTCTTTTATATTTAATTGATTTATTATAACCCTTTTTAGTTCATTGAAGGCCTTCTTTATTAGTTATAAGGTTCAATTTCATTGTTCGGGCTCGTTTGTTTACTTGGTTTTAAAAGATTGGTTCACTTATATTCAAGTTTGGATAAACATGAAAGATGAAAGTGGTTGTCCAGAAATGAAGTTATATGATATTAGTGAACATAAAGGAAATTATATGGTTTTAAAATTAATTTTGTTACTCTCATTGAAGTCGAACTATTATATAAAACCATAGTGACAACCGTTTTTTGTTAATCGGTGGGTTTGATTACAAAGAGCATGTTTTTATTTATAACTCAATACCATTTGAACAAAAAGGATTACAGAAATAAAAATAATATATATTAAATATATAATAATATGGTTCAATCATAACACAAATGGTTTCATGACCATAATTAATGATTATAATAGAAATTGATAAATTGTTGTCCCTGAATGTTCTAAATTAGCAGATCTCAAATGGTGCTTTCATTTCGTTCAAATAAAAGGTGGGGAAAGGAGATAAGATAATGAAATATTCCATTAGAATGAAAAAAATTCAGTACATTTATGTTACTAGATTTATCATACTATTATGGTGAAGTGTGGTTAGGAAAGAAACAAAAAGAAACGAACATAAAAGAAATGAAGGAATTGGAAAGAGGAATTTACCTCTTGAGACTTATTCCTTTGAAAAACTCTTAAGAGAAGAGGTTTTGGTAATTTGAAGTGTATGGGATCTTATGGATGTGTGGGAGGACCTTGGGGAGGGATTTGGGTAGAATATTGGCAAGACACAATTCTTCAGAGGAGTGAATAGAATAGGGAGTGAAGTGCGGTTTTTATAGTGGAGGAGAGAGGGGATTTCTCAATGTAAAATTAATTAATTTATTATTTCCCCACAAGACAAGGAATAGTGAGTCTTCCTTGACCAAGAATAGTAATTTTATCATGTTATCCCGAACCAATTGGTCTTACATCAGCATAACATCATCAATGACTCAATAAATCCATTATTTATCATTTATTGTAAATTATCTTATTTTATTATTCATAAAAAATTCAAGTATTTTAGAAAAAACCCAAAAATTCACCCCAACCATTTTACAACGTGTAGAATCCAAAAATGAATTCCATTTTTTCAAAATAATTTTCTAAATATTATTATTTTAATATTTAATTAAAATTGTAATTTATTATCAAAAACAAGTTTTAAAACATTCTTTTACTTATTCTAAAATATAGGTATATCATATTTTCAACTTGAATAATATTTATATATCATCATAGGTAAGGTTAATATTCATTATGGTGTATCACTATTCATAAGTGTATGCTACTATTCATAAGGGTAGGTTACTATTTTCCAAAGAACTATGTTTTTCTTATTGAACTCCAAATAACTTACTGATTGCAACAGTGCATGTCAGATTTTCAAAATTCCAAACACAGAAGTGACACACTTATGTTTAAAGGTCACTTAGCACTTAGTAGTTCATTATGTTGTGTTTTCATGTGATTTTATGACATATTTATAAGAAATTAATTTCCATTTATAAAACATTGTGTCGTTACATGCTTCCCCCCTTATGAAATTATCCCTTGAAATTTTGTATTTCATTCTAATCCAAAAACAGGTGCGGGTACTTTTCCTTCATTGCTTCTTCTAGTTCCAATGTTTCCTCTTCATACTTATGGTTTTTTCATAGTACCTTGACAAGATGAGTAGTCTTGTTGTGTATAAATTTGTCTCTATAATCCAAGATCTTCATTGGATTCTCCTCATATGAAAGATCATCCTCCAACTATAGCACCTTTGAAGAGAGTACATGTGAAGGGTATGGTATGTACTTCTTTAAGAGGGATACATGAAAGACATCATGTACTTTCGACATGGTTGGTGGAATTGATAGTCGATAGGCCATAGCTCCGACTCGATCAAGTATCTCGAAGGGGGCGATGTACATGGGACTTAACTTCCCTTTCTTTCTGAACCTCATGACCTTCTTCCATGGAGATATGAATAGAAATACCATGTCTCTGACTTTGAAATAAAGGTCACATCGACGGTTATCTGCATAACTCATCTGTCAACTTTAGGGTGTCTTGATATGATTCTGAATGGTTTTCACCTTCTCCACCATTTCTTTGACCATTTGAGGTCCTAGTAGCTTACACCCACCAACTTCATACCAACACGCCTGTGTTCTGCACCTTTTCCCGTTAAGGGATTTATATAGTGTCTTTCAGATGCTCGAGTGGAAAATGTTGTTGTTGAAGATTTCAACCAGTGGAAGTTGTTGGTCCCATACTCCTTAAATTCCATAGAACAAACTATCAACATGTCTTCTAGTGACTGGGTAGTTCACTCAGATTGGCCATCAGTTTGAGGATGATAGGTCATGCTAAAGTTCAGTTTAGTGCTTGTAGCATGTTGAAGACTATTTTAGAACTTTGAGGTGAATCTCATATCATGATCAGATACAATAGATAGTGGTACTTCATGCATCCTTACCACTTATTTGATGTAAATCCGTGCAAGTTGATCCAATGAGAAGTCCTCTCAAACCTCGATAAAGTGACATGTCTTTGTAAGACAATCCATAAAACCCATATAGCATTATATCCTTTAGATGTCCTTGGAAGTCCAGTGACAAAGTCCATGGTAATGTTCTCCCACTTCCATGTTGGTATGTGTAGTGTTTCCATTATCCCCTTATACTTTTGTCTCTCATCCTTCACTTGCTGACATACCAGGCACATTGATGTATATTCGGAAATCTCCCTTTTCATATAGTCCCACCAAAATTTTTCTCGGAGATCTCAATACATCTTTGTGCTCCCTGGGTGGGTAGATAAGGTCTATCTATGTGAATCATTCAATAGATCCTTATTTATCTTTGGATCAGATGGCACACATAATCGTGTCCCAAATCTTAAAACTCCTTCCTATTAAATTTTGAAATCGGAGGATTTCCCATTTTTGATAGCTTTGACACTTTTCTAAATTTCCACATCTTTTCTTTGAGCATCCTTTATTTTCTCTAAGAGGGATGGTTGACCAATCATTTGTGAAAGGATTTATGATGTTCCTCCCTTAAGGATTCCCATGCACATCCTTTGCAAATCTAAGAAGATCGGATCCTTTTTCATTCTCATCGTTGATAAACATGCATGATCCTTTCTACTTAGAGCATCTAATACCTTGTTTTCCTTAATAGGATGGTAGTGGATTGAGAATTCATAATATTTGATGAGATCTATCCATATTTTCTGGTATATATTAATCTCTTTTTATGTGAATATATATTTGAGACTCTTGTGGTCAGTATATATATCACACTTCTCCCCATAGAGATAATGTCACCATATTTTCAATGCAAATATCACAACTACCAACTCCATATCATGCATAGGATAGTTTTGCTCATGGATTTTTAGCTGTTGTAAAGCATAGGCTATCACTTTATCATATTTTACCATCACACTACCTAATCCCTTCTTTGAAGCATCACAGTACACCACAAAGAGTTCCCCACTTGTTGGGAGTGTGAGTACTGGTGTAGTGATAATCTTTTTTTTCAACTCAGTGAAACATTCTTCACATTCCTGAGTCCAAACAATCTTTAGTCCCTTCTGTGTGATCTTGGTCAATGGTTTTGACAATCCTAAAACATTATTCATGAATCATTGATAATACCCAACTAGACCCAAAAAGTTTTGGATCTCTATTACAAAAGTTGGCCTAGGACACTCTTCAACTACATTCATCTTGGAAGGGTCCCTAGATATCCCTTTATTGGTGATAACATTCCCCATGAATGATACTTCCTCCATCCAGAACTCACATTTACTTTACTCTTCATAAAAATTAACCCTTCACAAAGTCTTTAACACATTTTTCAAATTCTCTTCATGTTCCTCCTTTCTTTTGGAGTATATCATAATATCATCAATAAAGACTACCGAAAATTCATTGAGGTAATCTCTAAATACTCTATTCATTAAATCCATGAAAATTGTTGGAGAATTAGTGAGTCTGAAGGGCATCACTATGAACTCATAGTGTCTATACCTCATTGGAAAGGTAGTGTTGGGAATATATTCCTTCATCGCCTTTAATTGGTGATATCCTGACCGAAGGTCCACCTTAGATAAATAACTGCCCCCACGTAGCTGACCGAACAAGTCATTTATCAGTGGTAGGGGATACTTTTTCTTTATCATGATTTTATTGAGTTCACCATAATTGACGTAGAGGCGCATTGATTCGTCCTTCTTCTTGATTAATTGGACTAGCACACCCCAGGGTGAAGCACTCAGGCATATAAAACCCTTCTCCATATTCTTCTGTAATTTATTATTTAGCTCTTCCATCTCTACAGTGGCCATTCTGTAAGGTTTCATTGAGATAGGTAGAGATCTAGGGATAAGTTCAATTGAGAACTCAACCTCTCGGTCATAAAGAAGACCAAGAAACTCTTTAGAAAATACATCAGTGTAACCCCTAACGATGGGAATGTCTTTAAGAATGATTCTCTCCTCTGTCTCAATGATTTGAGATAGATATTCCTACTCACATTGCAGTAATAACCACACTTGAGATGATGATTATAAAGGAGATTTATCTTCATCCTTACACTTGTAAAGAATCGGAGGATGCTTCGGGATATGAAAATTGATCTCCCTTTCCCGATAGTTGATGTTGTCCTTGTACAAAGATAGGCAATCCATTGCCAATATAGATTTGAACTCCACTAAAGGAAGTAAGATGAGATTTGCTGGGAGGTTCAATCCACAAACATTTACTAGGGAGGAGTAATAAACCATAAAAGCAATAATTTCCCTATTCACTGTTCTCAAAGATAACTTCTCCGCAAAATTTTGTGGTGGTGTTTGAATAATTCTACTAAACTTTCAAGATATTAAAGAATGTGTAGAACCATAATCAAAAAGTGCATTCACTACTCTTAAATGAATAACTAACAAACCTATCACCAAATTGTTGTTCAGATCCACCTCAAAAGTAGTGATAGCATAATCCCTTCCTTGTTACCTTGGAGGCTGTTGTTGATTGCCTCCGACAACCCTCAGCTGAGGGAAATTGTTCACATAATTACCATGATCCTTGCAGTTGTAACACCGTACTATAGGCTGAGTATTGATATGAACATTCCTTTCTTCTTCCACATTAGCGGTATTTTTATATCCATTCTCCAGTTCTTGGCTAGATGACCAAACTTTATGAATTTGAAGCTATTCTTGTTTCCCTTTAGATAGTTACTAGGATTATTCTTCCCACAACTTTTATAAGGGGAAAAGTCAGGCTTCTTTCCATCATGGGATTTTTTTGATGAACCACCTGTTTTGTTCTCCATTTTTCGCTTCTTGTCACTTGGCCAATGATACCACTAAGAGTCTCCAATCTCCATTTCAACCATGAGGGAACAATGTAAAATATCATCATAACTGTCGAAGTCTCAAATATACAATGATTTTTTAGGCTTGGCTTTAGTCCACTAAATAAGCGATCCACCTTTCTTTCGTTGTTCATGACAAATCTAGAGGCGTAACTTGCAAGCCTTGTAAAGTTTTCTTCATATGGCTCAATGGACTCATCTTCCTTATGTTTGAGTCTGAGGAAGTCTCTTTATATCGTGAGGTGGAGGGTTTAAGGAAAATATTTGTTGAAAAACATTCTTTTGAATTTATCCCAATCCACGGAGTCCATTTTCTCTTGGGATGTTGTATTCTTGATCAGTGTCCACCAATGATCAGTTTCCCCATCAAAACTATAGACTACCAGTACCACCTTTCCTTCCTCCGAGCACTGAAAGAAGGAGAATATCTTTTCAATAGAGTTAATCCATTGTTCTGTGAGGATGGGATCAGAAGATCCACTAAACATGGGTGGCCTTTTCCACATTAAGGATTCTACGACAACTTTCTCTTTCCATGGAGGAGGAGGGCGTTCCACCTAATTCAAGTTATTATTCATAGCTCGATCAATATGAGAAAGTATTGTCATGATGTTTTGAGCACCCGCTCCGTTCATATCGGGAATTTCATTAGGGCAATATTCACATTGCCTATCACATTGGTTATCGGAACATGTTCTTCTATTTCCTGTCATTAACTAAGAAAAAGAACGTATAATTAGAGGTCTTGAATACTTAGCTATTGATCGTAAAGAAGGAAACTTTGAACATAAAAGGATAAACTTATAAAGAAGAAGTATATCCTAACTTGTGATTCCTTAGGTTTATATCTAGGTTATCCTCAATCTATTTCTTAAGTAATATTATTATGGTATTTTTTTGTCCCTTAATAATAGTTTCTACTATGCTCGTGAATCTACCAAAGAATGTCCCCCGGGAGAGTCATAATCAAGAGTGCAGCAAGGCCCATTGTCATGCACTGGTTTTCATTTGAGTCTACCTCAAAGCGGTGTTTTCGGGTTTTACCCCTAGATATATTTGTGCCAGATCTACCTCTACCTACTCGTATCTAGATAGGGATGTATTTTCTTGATAAAACACTTTCTCAATACTCACCAAAATTTAGGAATGTTCTCTAATACTTAGTCTCATCCCTAAGGTTCTTACTAAGGTGCTCTATTCCTAATCTCCAAAAATAACTAATCCTCCATCTAATACCAACTAAAGTGACCCAATCCTTTTACATATAACATTTCATGATTTTAAGTATAATTATACATCATAGTACAAGCCAAGGATCATTAAGTCTAGTGTCTTGGATGACTGGGTACATATAACAAAAAACATGGGTCTAAAAAAACTTCTTTATTTAATCTCCATAAAGATATCCTAACTTCCTTTGAGCCCTTAAATCTTCATCAGGTACCCTGGGAACCACATGAACAAAGGGATGAGATTAAAAGCCTAGTAAGGTAATGAACATAATGATACATCTTAAGAACAAGAGTTAAGAGGCATGACATAATGATATCAAAAGCATGGAATATATGAAATCATATAGTATAAGAATGAGATAATATAAACATATAATAATATAAATGTGGAATAATCATAAAACAATTCTTTGGTATGGGTCAAGGCTAAACACCAATCCTGTTTCCCATTTTAGTACGGGTCAAGGCTAACCCCCAATCCCATTTCACATCACATCTCATGAGACTTAACCTTACCCAATGCATTGGAGCGCTATCTGGGCACACCCATATCAAAATTTTCATGATTATTCTTTCCACATAAATAATTTTACCACGTAAATAGTCATATATAATCAACTATACATAAACATAAGGGTACCCAAGGAAAGAATTAGGTACCATAATCATGACATAAAGCATAACCAATGAGCGTATCATGAAAGTGTAAATTGAAGAAAGATATTAGTACATACATGGATGTTCATAAGGTAAAATATTCATATAACATGTTAGGTGGTGTCAAATAGAAGTGAGAACATATAAGAAATGTATTTGAGACACATTATCATTAAAACATTTTTGTGTGGTTTTAAGGAAAATACTATTGAGATTTTAAAAATAGAAAATAGGGAAATATTTTATATAAAAACCAGAATTGAACCAAAAATGTTTTCATAATAAAAAGACTTATTTTATAAAGACAATGGTGTCTTAAACGTAGGATAGATTTCACTTGAAATTGGGTAAAAATTCGGGAAGTTCCCTTAAAACATGTTTGTTTATCGGAATGTTCTAAGGAGTGAATCTTTAAAAAAACATGTATATCCTCAAAACAGAGTGATGAAAGGGTCTTAAAAAATGAATTTTTTTAAAAAAACTTCTTTTATAATATTTAAATAATAGATGAAATAAATCATTTTCGATATAAATAAAGATAAGGCTACCCAAAAGAATAAAGAAGGTTTGGGTAGAATTCGTTATGGTTTATCGGCATGGTGTCGGGTGTACCTAAGAGGGATTGATGAGAGAGAAAAAGGGGTTCTCATAACTTATAAATCAGGAGGTATGTATTAGGTAGGTTCAAAAACAGACCCCATCATTTGGGTTTACACATAAAAAGTTTGAGCATAGAGGACAGTCTTGATTAAGAGATAAATGGAGAGGATCCCTTACCTTAAATCCATTGGCGTTCTCCACTTGTTATTAAATACCCGAATAAAAAAATTATGATTATTAATTAATAAGTAAAGAAAATATTATATATGTAAATGATTTATTATAACCCTTTTTAGTTAATTCAAGGCCTTCTTGATTAGTTATAAGGTTCAATTTCATTGTTCGGGCTTGTTTGTTTACTTGGTTTTAAAAGATAGGTTCACTTATATTCAAGTTTGGATAAACATGAAAGATGGAAGTGGTTGTCCAGAAATTAAGTTATATGATATTTGTGAACATCCATGAGATTACATGGTTTTAAAATTAATTTTTTTACTTATATTGAAGTCAAACTATTATATAAAACCTAGTGACAACCGTTCTTATTAATTAGTGGGTTTGATTATAAAGAACATGTTTTTCTTTATAACTTAATATCATTTGTAAAAAAGGATTATATAACTAAAAATAGGATATATATATTAAATATATAATAATATTTTTCAACCATAACACAAATGATTTCATGAATATAATTAAATATTATAATAGAAATTGATAAACCGTTGTCCTTGAATTTTCTAAATTAGCACATCTCAAACGGTGCTTTCATTTCTTTCAAATAAAAGGTGGGGAAATGAGAGAAGATAATAAAATATACCATTATCATGAAAAAATTATAGTACATTTATGTTAATGGATTTATCATACTATTATGGTGAAGGTAGGTGAGGAAAAAAACTGAAAGAAAATAACTTAAAAGAAATGATGGAATTGGAAAGAGGAATTTACCTCTTGAGACTTCCTCCTTTGAGAACCTATTAAGGGGAGAGGTTTTTGTGTTTTGAAGATTATTAAAGATTTTGGACGTGGGGGAGGACCTTGGGGAGAGATTTGGGAATAATATTGGTAAGGCACAAGGCTTGATAGGTGTAAAGAGAAGAAGGAGTGAAGGGGGGTTTTATAGTGGAGGAGAGAGGGAATTTCTCAATATAAAATTCATTAGTTTATTATTTCCCCACAAGAAAAGGAATAGTAAGTCTTCTTGGACCAGGAATAGTGATTTTATCATGTGATACCAAACCAATGGGTCTTACATCAGTAGAAAATCTTCAATGACTCACTTAATCCGTTATTTAACATTTATTGTAAATTATCGTATTTTACTATTCATAAAAAATTCAAGTATTTCAGAAAAATCCCAAAAATTCACCCCAACCATTTTTCGATGTGTAGAATCCAAAAATTAATTCCATTTTTCAAAAATAATTTTCTAAATATTGTTATTTTAATATTTAATGAAAATTTTAATTTATTATCAAAAATCCAATTTTAATGCATTCTTTTACTTATTCTAAAATATAGGTATATTGTACTTTCAACTTAAATAATATTTATATATTATCATAGGTAAGGTTACTATTCATTATGGTATATCACTATTCATAAGGGCATGTTACTATTCATAAGGTTGGGTTACTATTCACCAAAAAATTAAGTTCTTCTTATTGGACTCCAAATAAGTTACTGATTGCATTATTGTTTGTCATATTTTCGAAATTCCAAAAACAGAAGTGCCAAAATTATGTTTAAAGCTCACTTAGAAATTAGTAGATCATTATGTTGTGTTTTCATGTCATTTTATGACATATTTATAATAAATTAATTTCCATTTATAAAACATTGGGTCGTTACACCTTTGTAGAGTACCTGGTGGCGATCGAGGATCATCAGACACAAACCCTTCATGGATAGAATATCCCTTTGGTTTTCATGATTTGGTAGCATGGAAATGTGAAATAGATTTCTTGGTAGTATGAGAGACAAGTGTGGGATCATTATCCCAAGTTTTTTGGTTAGTTTTTACTTTTTAGGGAAAAATCATGAATGAGAGAATGATTTAGAGACCCAATTTTTTCCTTGTAAGACTTTGAATGTTTTCTATATATATTTCAAGAGTTAGGAGATGAGACAACATATAATTCTATGGCTCAGTGTGTTTGGGATTAATTTTATAGAAATATTAAATATATTTTATATTGTGTGTATATATATTCTCAAAGAAAATGGGATAAATCTAAAATGGTAGCTCGAATTAGAAATACGAGACCACAATTGAGTCTGGAATGTGGTGATTTCCCTATACATGACATAAAATGAGTTGGCATGGAATGTTCAACCCCTTCACTCAGTGGTAGTAAATTAAGTGTATTAATTAATTAATTCATTTTATCTTAATGATATGTTTATAAATATATCGTTATCGAGAATTTTCTAGGGTTGGATCAATATTTTGATATTTCTAGTGAGAGATCTCTTTTCTCTTATATTGGTAGATCTCAATTGAATGAAGAAGGAATATTGAACCAGATCAGATCAGGATGCAATGACTTCCTTCGAATCATTGGCGATCACATTTTTCATCAATGAATGGTCCATTTTTGATGTAGGTCACGTCAATTGGTTTTTACACTCCTGATTAAATATATTGATTAAATTGATAATTATTCTTTTATGTGTGCCCTGTTGTAGCCTATGCATGTGCCCATATACAAAAATTTAATTGTTTTCAATTGTTTTCTAATTTGGAATCCTCTTTCAGTATTGATTGGCCATGAAGGATTGGACACATTCAAATAACCTTTTATTTTTTGCCTTTCTACCCAATATTCTTCACTTTATTCACCACTTGGATCCTCCTGGTTTCAGTTCAACTTTTCCAGGAGATATTGAGGCCGATAAGACCCTCGGTGTCATGGTGGATCGACCAAACAAGAATAGATCACCAAGAAGATCATAGATCTGAGATCATTGTGAGGTGAGGGTAACCAATATACTAATTTAAGATCAATAAATCAATCATTATAGGTGCGTGAGTGTATCAGACAATAAAAAGAACCACAAACTCAAGCGTATGTGATTTCTAGTGAGAGGCATCCCAAAATAACATTTTCTAGCTAGATATATGAGTTTCAAACAAGATTATACCCGTATATTAAGTGGGAAGTCTTAAATTGAGGAGCGAAGTTCAGATCATAGCATTCTGGTGAAACACTAACTACACACCATGTTTAATAAATAACACATGGTGTGTAGTCCCTCCCATGGAGGCGGCTAGGGTTTTAAAAAATTAAGGATAAAATGACATGTAGTACCTCCTCACAATCCATGTACCCCCTTACCAGTTGGATAAAGCATGTCATAGGTCACATGGATGAGAACCCATGTAAAACTAGATAGAGTTAGGTACATGCTCATGTAATATGGTACATGGATTTGGAAAGAAGCACACGGCCTAGGTCTTGGTTATCCAGGACAAGTTATGTAGTCCACCCACATGGTATATACTATTACACAGACATGAACCATGTACTGATAAAGGAAATATATAGGATGTGAAGGGTTTCCACATGTTGTGTGGACCCCCTCACTTGTTGTGTATCCATTGGTTCCTTATTGGGAAACATCATTTGACCATATTTCATTCATTTGAACTTGGATTTTGGCCCGTGAGTAGCTTATCCTAAGTTTTTTCCACATAGAACATGATGGTTCCCTCAGTTATGGATTTGGATATGTGATGTGAAATTTTCTAGGAACTACACCTTTTGAGTTGATTCTTGAAGATAGAAGTGGTCAGGAAGGAACATCAGAGGCTTACTCCAATGTGAAATCCTCTAGCTGGGCTAGGAATGGGTCCTCTATAGACTCCCAAGTGAAACCATCTAACTAGTATGGGAATGGGTCCTTAATTAATTTTAGAGTGGAACCCTCTAGTTGGACTTGGCATGGGTCCACTACTGACTCCTTGAGTGGAACCCTCCTATTGACACAGGGCATGGGTCCTCTATAGACGTTTAGAGTTGAACCATCCAGCTATAATAGGCATTGGTCTTCTACCATCAGAGTAGAACCATCATATTGGGAAGGGTATGAGTCCTCTATTGACTATCAGATTGGGACCCTCCTATTATACTAGGGAATGAGTCCTCTACCTAGAAATTATGGGTCATTGACTATGCAGAAGAGTGACGATATATGGTTTGATGCAGCTTTAGAATCATAAGAAAGATGTTTGATTTCCCGAATGAGTATTGTTTTTGAGATGAGACTAAAAATGTGTGGTTGATTCATTGCCGCCCAATGTGGATAATGTCGAGGTGCGGTGAATGACTTCCTTAGAATTGTGTGTTTAGGGCAGATGCGTGGGATTCTTGGCATCATTGTTGGACTGATACTCTTTTTCGTAGGCTGAGCTAGGAGATGGAGATCCCCTTACTCTCATGTTTGATATTATTTTACTGAGCACACACACACACATATTTATCCTTCATCTGTATCCACACCTTTTATTTGGTTACTCTCCTTCTAAGAGAGATGAATATGCATGGGGTATGCCACTTGATTATTCGTGTTTATCTTCTCATGGTCGGATGAGTCCAAACTCCAACTATAGATGGTGAAGACTCAATAGGTAGTTCACCTACTCACCATGTTTAGACCCTTTTTATTGGACAATATTACTTTCACTCTTTGATAGGTTGATCGGTACTCTTTCACTATAACATATACTATCTAGTAAATTTACACTCTATTGTATGTCTTACCACTACCCCATCATCTTTCGAGGCATCCTACATGTTATGTTTATACTCACCCCTATATGGGATTTTCCCACTTGTATCGTGTCTTATGAAGACAATGAATTGGTCGACAGTGACATTAGAGGAGCTTAGTGTTACTGGGTGCTTAGACCACTTGCGATGGTTAGAGTTTGGGATTCAGAAGCTAGGCTCTATCAGATATTTACTTTTCCAATTTTGTTAGGCTGAGACATATTTCTAGTTGGGTGTGTAGTTTTCCCCTTTACTTTTTAGTTTACAATATAAATACTTGTGTACTGTCTAGAGGTTCAGGCATGCTTGGTTTACTTTAAAGTAGTGATGCATATTTTATTCATTCCCTTCACACATTTTCATAGAGATTTCTCTCTGTGTGTATAAGTACTTAGGCAAAGGAATCCCTGAGTTAGTTATGCCTTCGATGCTTGTTTCCACCCATAGCCTATAGAATCGGGCCTGGGGTAGTTGTGGCTCAAGCCTTGTTTTGGTCTAGGTTGTGACAATTATCTTCCATTATATTTGAAAAAAATAATAATATCATTTATAATGACCACCAAAAATAGATCTAGGTAATGTCTAAAGTATTTATTCTTTAAATCTGTGAAGATATATGAGGCATTAGTAATACCAAATGACATCACTATAAATTTATAGTGCCTATACCTTTTATGGAGTGTTTTTTTGGGGTATATCCTTCTTATTGATTCTCAATGTATGATAACTTGAACAAATATTAATCTTATAAAATATTTAGAACCACACAGTTGATCAAAAAAGTCATTAATACAAGGTAGATGATTCTTTTTTTTGATAGTGATCATGTTAGGTTCTCAATAATCAATTCAGTCACATTGATCAATATTTATTCTTAAAAAATAGAATAGGTGAGTCCCAAAGTTATGCACTTGGTGAAATGAATCCATTATCAAGATTCTCATGTAGTTTCATTATCAATTCTTAAACAACTAGGGTCATTCTCTATGAAGTCTTGGAAATAGGTGTAGCATCAGGTATGAGTTCAACTAAAAACCCAACCTTAATATTTGGTAGAATACTAGGAAACTCTTCTAGAAATACATAAATAAATTCCCACACAATAAGAATATATTTTATGTTGAGTTTCTCCCCAACCATCTGAGATAAATGCCCATAGGAATCATGACCTATAAGGGATTAAATTTCCATCACAAGTTCGATTTTTTTTATCACATTGATAGGAAATCAATGGTTGGTTTAGAATATCAATCATAACTTTCCTTCCTTGGAAATTGACATGGTATTTATGTAAATAAATGAAATACATTCCCAAAATAACATCAAATTCAACTAGAATAGGAATGATAAGATTCTTTGGAAACAAATTCCCAAAAAATCATCAAAGTATGAATCATAGACTTGGGATGTGATCATTTTACGTTTAAGGTTTTTTAATCCTAACTCATCATCTGATTATTGAGGTGATATTTTGATACCCTTGGAAAAGTATTTTGATATAAAAGAGTGGGTAGATCCAAAATTAAATAAGACATTATTAGTTCTATAGTGGATTGTATGTATACCTTTACCCATGTATTTATCATACCCCTCATCAGAAATAGTGGCCAATTGATATTTCCCATTGTATATAGGATTAAGAGTTTTTTGATGTCAATCATCTTCATTAACCTTTGGATTTGTGATCTAGTTATAATTCCCATAATCCTTTCCTTTAAAACACTAGAGTGTGGGTGGTTTGTTTTATTGATTTTTTATCTATTCTCATCATTATTTAACATATTTACAATAATTTGGAATTTCATTGCTCGATGCCCTTACATACCATACTTCTTCACCAGTTCCTTTAGATAATTTCCCCCATGTTTCCTTCCACATTTTGATAATAAAAGAATGCTCATCTTAGTCTCTCCATGGTTTTTATAATTTCCATTTAATTCAAATTTTCTTTTCTTGTCAAGACCATGATATTTAAGGGTAAATCTAATCTATATATCCCCCTTGATAGTACATTGAATTATTTCTTCATATCTACTAAAAACCCTTATGGATAAATCCCTTCAAAGACTTGGTTTTAAGATACTGAAGAATCAATCAACCTTAATTTCAGGTTGGATGCTATTACCAAACACATACCACATAAGTCTTGTGAAATTTTTCTAACAAGTACTGATAGATTCACCATCCTTTTTCATTAACATAACAAATTATTTATCCATTTTTTTATGAATAATATAAGGAAATTACTTATTGAGAATTAAGATTTTAAATTCACCCCACTATATATACTAAATTTATTCTTGTTCTCTCATGTTCTTAATAAGAGTCTACCACTGATATTATTAGCCTTAAAAACAATAAATAACCATTTTTCATGTTTTGAATGCTAGAGAACATAAGATATAATATTAGTGGTACTGATACTTTTCTCATCAACACGTTTATCTTCAGACCTAGTAAAAGAAGGTGGACAATGCCTCATAAAGGACTCAACATAACATTGTTCCCACCTTTTATTTTTTGGATTTTTAGGGTGATTCATATCCTGATAAAGTTATGTGATCATAGAAATAATATTTTTCATTCCATCTCCCATAAAATTTAGTTTCTTTGGAGAAAAATCATTTCATTTTCCATCATATTAAGCATCAACAAGATTAATTAGGGTTCCAACCAATTAATAAAACTAAAATTCATTATGTGAGAAACAATATTCATAGTCAGAAACCATATAATCCTTAAAACACATTTATAGGATGTCTAAATCTTGAAAAATCCTTCTTTGAAACCTTATGTTTAGCCTATATTATTCATGATTGTTACCAAAACATTAGGTTTATATATTATACATAGATGTATCCCTAGGGATATTACTATTTTTTTCTCATACTAGTTTCCAAAGGTTAACTAAACCTTTCTCATATACCAGCTATAGTGACCCATGCATTTCATACATAGATACTACATCTTCAAAGATGAATATTCATTACATAACATTTTGATACATGCCAGAATCTTTTAGGTCTAGTATCTTTGGAAGATTGGAAACATAAAAAATTGGTTCATAAAATATCTATATCATCTCCAACTTATTTCTTTGTAACTATATCCCTTCATAGAAATATCATTACTAAAACACTTCTTCATCACCCAGGGAAAGGATACATAAGAAAAGTGTGTGCTCAGATGTCTAGTAAGGGTAAAAAAAGGAGATATTAATGATAAAATAAGTATAAAATGAGCATAAGGGTATAAGAAAACGATATCAAAATTTAAAAACCATACCTTTCATATCAAAGATAAAAATATCAAGTCATGGAATAAATATTGGTATTTCATAAGACAAGAATCATAAAATAATTAAAGAACATGAACTATGAGATCATAATGTTGGAATAAGACATGAAATTATGCCATATATATAAGTATAGAAAATCATTCCTTAGTAGTCAAGTTTCATTTAAAATGATATCATAGTGAAATGGTTTCACTACCCAAACTATCCTAGTACTCAAGGTTCACTCCCAAGACTGTCATTATGGATAAATCCCCTCACTGAATTGGGTTCACTCTCCATTATAGTCCTGTTTATATCTTGAGATATCAATATTTAACCAATTAATTGGAGGGATATATAGGTCCCACACATCACATAATGAAAAAAATAAATTTTAATGCCACATGATCATAAATAATATATCTTATTAGAATAGATAAAAAGAAATGGGTTTCAAAAACATTTCATTATAACATAACCAATAGAAAAGAAAAAGGTTTTATAAACATTTCATATTTTCATCATAAACATAAAACATAAAGAGAAAGAATAAATATGGTATAATTGGATTATATACCTATTAAATAATAAGTAACATAAAATAATGTCATTTTAGATGGAAAATGATATTGAATGATCAATTGGAGTAATTCTTGAGAAAAATAAAATTTCCATTTCAAAATATTTTTTTAAAATTCTATAATATTATAATGGGAAACATTTTCATTCAAAAAAAACTTTTAAAAATTTACAGGAAGATTCATACCAAAATTTATTCATGAAAATCAAGAAATCCTTTTATGATATATAAGTTAAAAAACATTCCTTCCATATTTTTTTCAAAAAAGTCACAAAGTACATCATTTAGAAAATGAAAAAATGATTACTTTCAAACCATTTTATAAAAATTAACACATGGGTAAAATGAATTTAAAAAATCAGAAGATAATGGTAAAAACATTTTTTATTTTTTTATAAAATATGGATATGGAAGAGAAATATTCTTGAGTAGGGACTTAAACATAAATAATTCTGAATATTAACGATATTGTGAAATAAACACTTAGAACTTTGGTAAATATTAAATCATAATATCCATGAAATAAATAAATTAAAATAAACATTTAATACCATTAAAATAAAGATATTCATGATATATTATATCAAATGAGAAGTGTATTCACCATACAAAAGTAATAAGTGGTGAATATGGAATTGGTCTTGTAGAAGTAAAAAATGAGATGACAAACCCTTACCTCGAGTTTTCCTTGATTAAAAATAACTCTAAACTCTTATATAATAATTTTAGATTTATTATAATTCTTTAAAACTGTCATATTAATAATTATAATATCATATATGATCCCTTTATTAAATTTTTACACCCCCTTTTCATAATAATTCCTTATTAAAATTCTTATTTTTTGATGTTAACTATTTCATTTATCATGAGGATAACTGTTCGGTTTTTCCATTACTTTGAAATTTATCTTTATTACTTCATATAAAAATATTTATCATGATATAAATATCATATATATTTATTGTATACATATTTAGGTTCATCCATAAAATTTATATACAGAAAAATGAATTACATTGTTCGTGGAGAAGGTATGTCGTACATACATATGAACAATGTTTTCATATTTCAAAGGATGGAATGAAAGAAAGGTGAATTTTAATTAAAATTTATAATATCATTATTATATAATATATATCATTTAAATATTTATAAAATTTACCCTCATTACCATCCAATTAAAATATAATTGTAAAATGAATCACATCACTTCATGGTGGTGGTAGTCCACACATACGAATGAGCGACGTTATCATTTATCAAAGGATTGTATGGTAAGAATATAGACATGATATTATTATTCTAGAAATATAATTTCTTCATTAATATCATATATAAAAATTAAATCCATCCATAAAATATATTTATGAAAAGTGAATTGTATTTCTACGTGGAGATGGTAAACTGTACGTACGCATGAGTATTACTTTCACTTATCATTTGATGGGAAAGAGGATTTATAATAGTGTTTTAATAATAATAATAATAATAATAATAATAATAATATTTAAAAATATTTAGGATAATTAAATAACTATTTTATGATATATAACCTAGATTTATAGGGGGAAAACAAGAGTAGAGAAGAATGTGACCGGGTAAGGTGATTACTTTTTCTTTGAAACAAATCCTTTAGATATCCTAGAAAGGGTTATGGTATTTTTATTTTGGGAATAATAGAACCAATATTATGTTTATAGGAAATTTTATAAGTTAAATTTTGTAGATTTTGGTTGATATAGAAGGCTCAAAGTGGTGTGAATAAGTGAGGGAGGAGGTTCCCTTTTATAATTAAGGTGAGGGTCACTTTTGGAATTTCTCAAAATATTAAATTATAATAAATTAATTCTAAGTAAAAATTCCCCCAAATGGACATGGATTCAAATATAAGGTATTATAGTGTTTTAATCCCTTAAAAATATATAATTTATAGAAGTTTTGTTGTAATTTTTAAGCTTATCATTTTGATTAACCCTTAGTTAACCATTTTTTATTTTACCTATGGAAAAACCATTTTCAACATTACGGGGTTGTAATTTTTTACTTATAAGGTGAAAATTAGAATATAAATGGTAAATTTATGAAATTTTAGACCATATAATAACCACATTGTATTATTTATAGATTTATATGATGTTTAAATAATTTAATAAAATATTATTTTGATAAATTATTAATATTATCAGTTTTCACACTATCAATTTAATATATATCTACAAAATTCAATAAAAATGGGAAAATCAAACATAATTATTTAAAATTTCACTAATAGTTTTTTTTATATCTATAAAATTCATGGGTTACATTAACTCATTTAAACTATACCACTTTTTGTACTTTTAAAATAAATTATTATATTTTTTATTAAATAGAGACCCATTGCATTAATGTTGCATAAGAAATTAAACTCATTGTATAATTAATAAAAATTTAAAATACATTTATATCATGAAAGTAGTTTAATTAATCTATAAATAAAGACTTAAATTAATTAATAACTTAATTTTGACACTATTTATACACATAAAGTATATTAAAAATAGAGAGGGGCATTTTGTAACATTATTTCATTTAAATAATATATAAGTGATTTTCATGGAAAAATTTCTATTAAAGAAATCAATTTTGATCATAGGGTGTTAAGGGTCTAATTTATTTCATTAAATAATATTTTTTATTAATAATTATGGAATTATAACTTATTTTTAATATAGATTAACTTGATTTTCCCTTTACTGAGGTGATAAATTTTACCACAATTACTATTCATATGGACCAAAACTAAAAGGGAACTATTTACCAAATTTATGCCTCATAATTATAGATATGTAATTAATTTTATATAATTCATTTACTATAAATAGAAGAAAATAATTTTGAAGTAAGTCCACAAAATGTGACAAAAACTTCTTTTTAGAAAAAATACATTTTAAGCATAAAATTGGATTTATACTTATCTTATGTCTGGAAAAAAAATTTATTATTTAAAATATTTGGTAAAGTATATAATAAATACATTCAATTAAAATAATTCAAAAATGGGGATTAATTTAATTTATTAAAATAAAAATACATTATGTGCATAAATACTATTTTCAGGATAATATTTCTTTTTCTTTAAAATGATTATTATTTTAATTTATAATCAATTTATAACCAATGAATTAATTTTTTAAATATATAATAATATATTTTTCATAATTTAGTAGGTACTATTCATACCTACCAATCCAATGGCTAGGTGATGCATATCATTTTAAATAATAATATTTTAAAAGTATATTATCATTTTTTAATCTTAGTGTTGCATATAATGTAAGCTATAAAATAAATAAAATTATTTAAAGAGAAACATTTCATAAAAAATACTTGGGTGTTAAAAATACAACCATGTGGGATTACTATTAAAATAACCCATGATGTTCCTTTAAATAGACGATCTCTAGTATTTGTTGCATCTTCCATCCTCAAGTCCCCAACACCCCCAATTCTAAATAATACCTAGATTTATCCTTCAAAAAACACATAGATAGGTGAGAAAGATAATATATAGGGTTGATTTTATCCCTCAACAAATATTCATATGAAATCTTCATTAGGATAAGTTCATTAATAAATGTTTGTTAGGAAAAGTTCATTAGGTGGAGTGTATTGGGTGTGGTGTATTAGGTGAAGTATATTAGGTGAACTTCATTAGATGAGATTAATTAGGAAAAATGCCTCATGAAACTAACAAGTAAGGGAAAAATCCTCATATTCCTGATAAGTTAGGAAAAACATCTCACATTCCTGAAAAATTAAGTGAAATTCCTCACATGGATTAGATGTTAAGAAAAATGCATTATACACCTATGAAGTTAAGATAAATTTCTCATGTGGCTCAGAAGTTAAGATAATAACTTCATCTACTGTGGTAGGTATGAAAAATTCCCCACACTACAAAGAATTTAAGATAAATTACTTATAGTCCTAATAATTTCAGATAAATTACTAATGTGATTTATAAGTTAGGTAGAGTGAATCATGTTCTCAATAAGTAAACTAGAATTATTAATGCACTGAAATAGTTAGGATAAATCCCTCAAACACCTAATAATCTAGGTGAAATTACTTATCTTCCTAAGAAGTTAAGTGACACGCCTCAATTTCCAATATTCTATTCAAAGGGTTCATTAATTATAGACCTCATACATATGGAAAAGGCAATTCAATCCTCCTTAACTCTTATAACTACCTCTAAAATAGAATGATAGACCTCCCTCATATAATAAAACCATAATAATCACTCTCTAGTACTAAATACATTTTATATCCCACACTAGCTCTAAGAATAATTGTGATCCCAAACCTTAGCCCCAATTTACCCAAGTATCACACTTGGGCACCAATTCACCTGGGTCTCACACCCAAGCACCCATCTAACCATATAAACCTATAGTTAAGATACTCTTCTCAGTTTTTATATACACCTTGAATTGAGATGATCCTACTGGTATGATTTTCTAACTCGAGTCGAGATACTCCTCCTGGTTATCACTTATGGGTTTCCTAATAGGTTTAATCCCTAATCTATCTTAACTTCACCTAATTTACTTCCCTAATTATGAATCCAAGGGAATATCATGTGTAATCCCCGCCCAATATCATGTTGTCTGCCCTTTTTGTGATATAGGAATTGTATAATAGAATCTCATTTGTAATCCACAATTTGTCTCTCATTGTCACTAATTTCATGATACAATAATTCCATCATAGAAACCTTATGTGTAATCCACATTTGATCCTATATGATGAACTATAATTGATCATAATTGATCATAATTGATCCTCTACCTCTTGTTTATCAAATCGAGAATGACTCAAAAAGTCTTAGAGTATATTTTTATCAATTTTTATCACAATAAATATGCATCATAAGAATAAAATTTATCTTGTAGATTCATGACTCTAAACTGTATAGAATATTTCCTTAATGCATGATGTTAAACTATATAGAATAATCCTGAAATATGACCATAAACTATGCTATTCAAACTATGTGGGATTTAATTCCAATAAAACGGGATATTTAGGATGCATATCTAATTCTCAAACCCAACATCCAAAAACATTCCATTCTCTTATGTGATGAGCATAAGATGACCCATTTTAACCTGTGTCAAGGAACTCTTCTGGGTTCCCCTATATACACTATGAATTGAAATTCTTCTCTTAGTTTTGAAATATACCTGAAGTCAATATACTCATTTTGGTCTCCCTGTATCTGGGACCCCTACTATGTGTTGGACCAAACTAATCTAGATTCCTCCTAGGTGATGAGCCCAGAACCTTCTATGTGATGAGAATATGACATCTTTATACTGATGAATATAAGGGGAACCATCCTTCTCTAGTGAAACTATTTAGATTAATTTTATGATGATCCATATCATATCCTATTTAGTTACCAAAAAACAAGATAAACTAAAAAGGGCCTCTCATGTGCAACTACCAAACCAACTATTTATAGATGCATTTCACCTAGTAATCATTACTATACAGTGTTAAATTATATTAATGGATCCTTTTAAAATTAACAAAAAGTTAATAAGTGTCCCATTAAGTGGATACAAACTACATTAATTTTGATTTATGTTCTTACATCATATTTAGGACACATATTTGAGGTTTACTGCAAATATCACAACAATAACTGCCTCCTTGGATGCTGATAAATTTCAGAGTTTCCAAAAGTATATTTAAACCACAAAACCATGAACTAATACTGAAATATAGAGAATAACAAGTAAAAAAAGTTATTTACATATCAACAAGTATTTTATTAGATCATTGGAATGAGGTTAAATAATATCATGATGGGATTTGGGAAGGATTCATAAACATATCTCAAATATATAATAGAGTCTTGGATTAGGAAATAATTTCCCCCAACATGGTGAGATGAGTCTGACCTCCCATCCTCTTGAATAAAATACATTCTTAATCATCTCTATTAAGAAAACTAAGTGAATGAATTACTTTTTAAACCATGACTACATCGATGTTTTAACCGAACTGTCATGGTTGATAGAGCAATTAGAGTTTCCTTCAGAAATAATGTCTAAAAATGTGTATATTCTGGTTTGATATGGGTTAAAAGGAGTATGGGTATATGTTCTAAAAATAAGAATTATTCTCAAATAATGCAGGATTAAGTTTTGAATTTTCTTATGGAGTTTTCTTGGTTGTATTAGAAATTAATTAAAAACATTTCTTTATAAAGGATCCATTCAAATAAAAAAATGTTGGTAAGGTGTAGACATTGGATTTTTGTTTCTGTGAAAAAGATAGAGTGGGAATTATAATGGGAGAAAACTATTTTTTATGGATTATGATTATAAATCCATGTGTGACATAATGATTTAAAAAGAAATATAATTATATATTTATATAATAATGATTTGAATGGTTGATATTGAGGGGTAAATGGATGGGTAAGTAGGCCTTGTCCATTAGCTGAATGTATTGAAATCTATAAGTGATGTCTAATCCGTAGTTGTATATGAACAATAAAGTGAATAAATGGAGTTTTTCTAATGATTTGAACCCTAGTGAATGACCCTTAGTGCTAAAAAGTTGAAAATCACCAGAGTTCTTCTTAGTGGTGGTGTGATTAGTGATAAGGGACAAATACTTCTATACAGTGAACTATCATTGAATAATAATGGATACAGGGAATATCTCAACCAAAACAAGTTGGAATGTTTATAGATCTTTTAAAAGATATATGTAGAGGGAAATTTGCTGTTATACTGAGTGTTATATGTAATAATATGATAATAGTTTGTGTCCATAAAGATATATTAATATTATTTCAATGGGTGAAGTTGATGTGTCATTAGGGACTTCAGTATGCCGTTGGATAGTGGTGACATCTAATGGTAAAGAATATTAGTTAGGGATAGTTTATAGTATTGTTACCAAGAAATTATGAGAATAAGTAACGTAGTAAACTATAAATGGGTTTTAATATATGGGGATCATGTGTGTAGACCTTGAAAATAATAGATATTCAAGCATGTTGGTGCCATCATGATAAAGGATTGTGTAATCCTATGATGGATAGTGACTTACTGGTAAACAAATGATTGATTTAGGATTGATTTAATTATTGAATTTTGGATAGTGGTGTCACCTGAGATACCCTGGTATAAGTAGGTGGATTCTATTAGGTTTTTTGAGGCTCATGAGTTCACAGTAATAAGAGATGAAGAAAAACATAAAATTTGGAGGAATATATAAAACAAGATCCTAGAATCCCAATAGAACTCTAAATTCACCATGATATTGAGCCTAAAATAGCCTCTTCATAATGTAGAGTCTTACATAGTGTCATGCAGTTAGACCACATGAAATCATATCATCCTTTTGAGACTTCCTGCATAGTATAACCTCATGGTTTTAGAGACACTTTTTAAGATACTAAATGATGTCTCTTATCTTACCATGAGGTCTAAGTGTACAATATTTGGATGTCTTTTTATGATGATCCATGAGGCTCAGGCCCCATTCCCATCTCACCACATGGAATGGACCCTATACCCACCTTCTATGAAACCAAAAACTTGAGGATACTTATAAACCCACAAATTAATCTTAATAAACATGCAAATGTGAAGAAACATGAATGGAGACACATATAGAGGAATTATAGAGATTCTAGAAATTCAAATTGAATAAAAAATTGGTAGGTAATTAAAAGGAATACATCATGATAACAGAAGTTTGTAGGATATGTCTATGAAGGAAAACCATAAATAGGATTATCCTATAGATATGAAGTAGTGTAAGGAAACCTCATGAGTCCAAACATTTAAAATATGACCATGTAGAGTATAAACATGTGGTGGCTAATCCCTAGATGCTAAACACATAGGGAAAAAGACCATTTGACCAACCATTTGAAGCCCTATCCCACATATGTAACATTTTGGGTGACCATGTGAGGAAAAGATGAACTCACATACATGGGGATAACCTTTCACGGGTCAATATAGCCACATAGAGGCAATTCCATGAGGTCAACCCCATGAGACACACCGTATAAGCACCATTTCCTTTTGAAACATTGAATCTCATTCAAGAAACCAATATTTTTTCTAGATTTAACCATCAGTCTGAGACAATTCAAAATTCCTTCATGGATTTTTCCCACCAATATAAAAACCTTGAAAAGGCCAACTTAAAGCCTCCTCCAAGGCCACTCAATACATATGATTAGAGAATATAAATTAGCATTCAACCATTTCATCATGGATTACATTGATAAAAGGATGTGTTCTAATTAGAATCCCATAGATGTAAAAACATTAGGGGGATCACAATTTTATATTCCATTGATATTAAGGGTCCCTTTGGGAAGAGACAGGAGTGGTCTCTTCAAAATTACTGATAGATTTATTCTCCATTCAATGACCCATTCTAGATTGGATATTATTCCTAGAGTAAACCTATATTAATTCTTATAGGTCACTATATCTATCCTACCTTTTAATCCCACTAAGTCTACCAAAAAGTAATAAGATGGTAGGTTAGGATTCTTCTTTGTGTATAATACCCAAGATGGTTCCTTTTGGTTATGTCACCAACTATCCAGGGACACTTTTTTGAGAAACTTTTATGAATAATCCCTATTAAAATACTCTTGTACACCCTCATAAAGCATGAATAATCCTATTTTATATCAAATTTCTTACACCAATCATTTCTCATGTGGACTTAGATATCATAGTTCATTACACTATTGAATTAATTGAAATTCTTCTAATAAGGGCCTCCTATTAGGTGTAATCCAAAAATATCAATTCTAGATAATGAATATAAGAATAATCCCACTCAATCCTATATTTACAAACATTTAAAAATAAATATGTCCATGTAACATGATGTTAAACTATGTGGAAAATTTCTTAGTCACATGATGTAATATTATATGACAACGTTCTTACGACATAATGTTAAACTACATGGCATGGTCCAGTCATACAACCTTAAATTATTCACCTCAAACTACATGGAATTTGATTATGATTTCAATACTATAAATAGGTCAACATACATGAGGATCAAAGCCAATATCATCAATAATTTATTTCCATCCTCATGGGGTCATATTTCTCATGATATCACCTATATCCTTCCCTCACTAGGATATATTCAGAAAATCATGGATTTCCTTTTATCCAAAGACATGTACACCATGAATCTCTCTTTATTGGGATATATTCCCAAAAATATCATGCCTATAACTTAGAGGGATACATTCTTTCCATGAATTACCATATCTTCACTAGGGCTATATTACATAGGAACTATCCTCTCGAGGCTATATTATTTATCATTTAATATAACTCCTCCTCTTTCATGGCTATATTCACATGATCCCAGACATCCCTTTCTATAGGTCCACATTTCCTATGAATTATTCTTATTGGGACACATTCCCAATAAAATCATGACCTCGTCATTTAATATAATTCCCCCCCTTTCATGGCTATATTCACATGATCCCATAAATCCCTTTCTATAGGGCCACATTGCCTAGGAATTCTTTGTATTGGGACACATTCCAAATAAAATCATGCCCCCATCTATAGATCCATATTCTCTTTGGGTAATCAACAAATCCAACATATTTGGCTTATATTATTTGTGAGAACAATTGGAAATAGCCTCTCATGTGCAAGACTTAAACTAAATGTGTCAAGGAATATTGCCACATAGACATACTTATTGAAAAATGATAAAGGATATGGATCAATCCTTGTTATATGATCTTAAAAGGTATGATGTGTCCCATTGAGTGACACTAAACTATATGGTTTCTGATTACTTTAATAAGGATACATAGGTATCCCTTCTCATGGGTGTGATCTAAATTCTATATAATATTATTCCGTCCTAGATGAATATAAAATCCAAATCTCCCAATTATATGTCTTTAAACCATAACACCTTATTATTAAACATCACTTAGTATAGAAATGAGATAGAGAAAATATAATAAATACAGAAATTAACATCCATGTATATTAATACTCAATAATTAACATAAGGGGTAACTAGTCCCATATGGGGAATTTGGGAAGGATTCACAATCATGATTTAAATCTGTAAGAGATTCTTAGAGTTGGTGATAATTCACCCTGAAGGTTGTGATAATCCTAACCTCCTATCCTCTTAACTAATGTACATTCTAAAGCATTAATGGATCACAGCCCTTATAACCTCATGATTTTGTAAATAAGGCCCACAAAAAATATATTATCAAATATATGAGAGTTTTTGGGGGATTTTTTACACTAAGAACTTATATAAAAAACAATTTTAATTAAAAATGGTGAAACTGATGTAAATAGTTTAATAATAAAAATATCCAAGTCATTATTATCCAATGAAATTGATTGGTTGAACATGAACCTACTTAAAATACATCACTAATCAGTGTTATTATTTTTGATGTTATTATTTCAAAGGTACCCTTTTAAGAGCTCCATTAAATAAAAGGTAATGGAATCATCATTAAGTAATAATTCTCACTCTTTAGTTATCATTAAATTTGTAATCCCTACAATATGAAAGATGACATCACACATCTAGAACCTTCAACACCTTGTAAAGAATAAGATGGTGACGGATTACCATTCACATGATATTGTTTTTACCTTATAGGTTATATGAAATATTCTGTATGAAATAAATTCTTATAGAACATCCTATTGAAGTGAATCTATGGAAAATATAGTAATTCCTAACATAACTTATAACTGTTTTAAGGATCTATCTCCAATGCGCATTAATAAATACCTCCCATATTAGAGGAAGATGAATTAGGATTCCAATTGAGATATCACCATATCTTAGGGGTTTCCTAGGAGAGACCCAAAAAATCATCATCCTTAGTATCCTGCCGATGATGTCTACCAACAAATACCTCCACCGACCACTCAAACTAGAGAATCTAGGATATCTCTATAGGAAAACCAAGTTAAAAAACATTGAGAGTGATCTCATCTACTTCTAACAAATAATCCCACTATTACACCATATATGAACCATATTACTAGTCACAAATTCTCATTTTCACCCAAAAAACCTTCTAGAAAACATTTGGAGTGCTAATAGAAGCATGTCAGCACATCTCCATACTAACTAGGGCGACACACATATTCTTTCCCCCAAACATGAATCCTATCAGTATATCCAGATGGCTAATGGAGAACAGAATCTTGAAAACATTATCTCTCCTAAAATGAATAGTAATATATTCTTTTACCTTCCATATAATCACTTCAATATATCTTAGCAATAATGAGTGGACACGCCTATATTCCTACCCACATCTTACAAAGTTTCATGTAGACCTCTACAAAAGCAGTAAAAAGTAGAAATAATTATATCCTAGTGATTACCTAGTATAAGGACCATATCCCTGCTTCCTCTAATGCTAAAGAATATTTTATGTATATCTTGAAATCTGCTTGAGAGCGAGCCCCCATGACCACTCGCCTTCTAGAGCATGGTCGGTATATTCCAACAGAATCAAGGGAGTGGGATCACATTCCCACATTCATCCTAGAATCAAGTCACTATATCCTTGAAACTACTTAGAAGAAGGTATATGTATCTACACCCTTTAACTTGACGAATAATGATGAAGTAGATCAATATTTACTAAAATGTGGGCACATATTCAATTCCAATATGAAGAGACCCATCAACATATTCAAGTGTTAAATAAGGGATAAGACCACTTCCTTATCATGTGCCAAAGTTAAAACCAAATTAATTATATAAATAAATCTACATTATACATTATATGTATTTATTAACCGGATTCATACTACCCATTAGTTTATAAATAACTTTATATAAGTTTTCAGTTGAAAATTGAATAGTTTTATTTAATTAAATTGTTTTTTCATGAGCTAAATGGTTTTATTTAAAAGAAAAATTTATACATTTGAGAAATTAAAATTTATAAAATTTAAATCATTTTTGATATCAAGATATCAAATAATTCTTAATATGAATTTCTAGGATTTTTCTTAAAAATTGATTTTTTGAGTGAATCATTAAAAATGTTGATTTTTGAAAAAATTTCATTATTTTATATAAATAAAGTAATTTAAATGTACCATTATATTTTTTTTTTGGATTTAAATTAACATAAAATCCTTTTTTAAACATAATCTAAAATATTTCATATAAATTAACTTTATAATTTATTATGGTATGAGTTCATTTGCATGCTCAAAAACTAAATTAAAAAAAATGTTTTTCATTGCATTTTTTCTACTTATATTAAATTAAATTTATAACAATTCTATAAATTGAATAATGAAAATTTTATTTCATATTAGGAATCAATACTTTCAAATTTATTATGTAGTAAAATTTCATTTTTGGTCATTATTAATAGTAACCATGGTAAAAATGGGCCACCACTATAATGGGTAAATTGGGGTAATTAATGTAAATAATTTGTGATATGGTGATATAATTTCATCTTAAATCCTGTTAAATTATTTTTTTTATTTTTATCACCTTATTTTCAAAATTTTATATTTTTTTATCCATATTACCTTGAGTTATATATTTATAATATTTAAAAGTTTAGAAATATTACAAGTGTGTCACTCCCCTCACATATATAAGGGAACTTCATATCCTCTCTTATTATCACCTTTTGGGAACTATTTTCCCACCAATACCTACCTAAATATCTCCCCAATATGCTTCCCCACATATTTTAGGTCTTAGTCTCACCAAAATTCCAGACTTAGAAGGAATATGGTGTAATCTGGAAGAGGTTTCCCAAATGGGAGATATAACTATTAACTAGGTGTTTCATATTTATTTCTTCTTATAACTAATTAAAACATTATTTAACCATGTTGAAATAAAAAAATAGTATATTATACATAATTAAATTTCATTATTTTTTTACAACCTTTTTTCATCCCCTTTTTTCATCATATGGGAAATGAAAAAATTGCTCATGTGTATGTGTGGATTATTACCTCTATAAAGTGATGTGTTTTAATTTTCATCACTGGATAATATGGATGGTAAAAAATCAAGATTAAATTAATATATATGATATTTATTACATATTTATGTTTCTTTGTTGATATTATATTACTTTCCTTATTACCCTTTTCATCCATTGGAAATTGATAATGTCTCTCATGTGTCCATGTGAAATACCACCTCCATAAAGAGATGTGATTCATTTTTCATTTCCAAATTACTAGGCTAGTAATAAAGATGATAATAATGAATAAATTTGAAATTTATAACATATTTATGATTATATAAAAGTAAAATATTAAATAAATAATTTATTTTACACTCAATATAATAATTAAAATGTTATTCATGTGTACGTATGAACTACCATCATCATGAAATGACATGACTAATTAATCATGAATGCATTACATGATTGGTTTTAAAAATTTATTTAATGTATAAATATTAAAATATTAAATTGTTTATGATTATTTAGGTAATAGAACCGTAATAAATTTGACCATATTAAGCACAACAATGTGTTCTAAGGTTATAAACTGAACAACCACAAAACATCTAATGTGAACATAACCATTTTAATAAATTGATAAAACATGGTAATAAATGAAATGAAATGAATAATAATAATGAAATATAAATGAAAATAGTTATTGAGAAAGTATAAAAACAATATAATATTATTATTCAAGAGATATATAATGTATAAATCTTGAAAATACTTAAGGTAAGGGTTTTTAAAAAAAATATTATTTTAAAGTTTTATTTTAAAATCATTTTGTTCTATATAATGGTTCTTTTAAATGTTTTAAGAATATTCATATTTATTCTGAAAATTTTGATAAATATAATTTTCAATATTTTTATTTTATTTATAAATTATTAAAAAGGAATATTTTTAATTTTTTTTATATGGTTTATTTTTGACAATTTACAAAAGTATAAAACAAATGTTTTTTATGTATACAACTTCACAACCTAATCCCTATATCATAAAAATTATTAATTATCAATATTACTCTAAAAATTAACATGGTTTTGAAATAAATATCATATTCCGTATCTTTAAAGAATTTTCTATTTTTTATGATTTTCCAAAGAGAAACGATAATTCTTCTTGTGATTACGTAAAAATAGAAATCATTTTACTTATGGGTTGAAATGATTTTTCAAGGGTTTTATAATAAAAAGGTAAAAGATTAATTTTTTTGTTCATGATATGGTACTTGATCTTTATATATGATGATGATCTGGATATAGCTCTTGATTATGGTTGTTCTTGATATAGATCTCCAATGTATTATGTAATGATATAGTATTAAAAGGTGAAATTAAGGGTTATAACCAAGATGGTTACTTGTATGTAATTAATTGGGAATTAGTTATTCCTAATTTAGTTAAACATGATTGAACATAAGTTATGAATATTATTCCTTAATATACCTATATTTTTATTGAAAAAATAGGGATTTTATGGAAATATTTTTATTTTTTTAGGTAAGAAAATTGTATGAACATTTAAAGGTGAAATATTGGAAATATTTTCATATGTTCCCACATGACTCAAGATATATTTATGGTTTTAATATGATTATTAATGGGTTATCAAATGATTTATTTAAGTAATAATTTATTTTCATATGTGAATATTTTTTATTTATGTGCTCAAATTTTCATTTGAAAAAGGTAAACAATTTCATGGGTTTTCATGTTCTTCACTAGACTACTGGGGTTCCTTTTATTTTTATATCCCCTAATGAGATTTTTTTGCGCATAAAAAATTTTAAAATGTTTTTTACAGGATGTAATGATGATTATAAATGTTGGAAATTTGAATATTTTCACTATGGTGTATCATTTTAAATGAAAGCATGTGTATTAAATGAAATAGGGGTGTAAAACTATAGATCTATTTTTGTAGGAAAAATGTATAGAATGTGAAAGTATCCAATTTCTTATGTATTATTTTTCATTATTTTCAGATACTCTAATATTAAAAGATACTTGAAATTTGATAACATGAAACCCTTGTTATAATAAATGTAATTGTGGGTTTTAAGTAATGGGGTACTATAATTGGTATCATTGAAATGGTTTAGATACCTTCAGATGTTAAAATAATATTAAATGAGACTATAAGACTCTAATTCATGGTTATATAATCTTGAGATAGATTTGGATGATTTTAATGTTGCACCATCTAATTTTAATTTTTTATAATGGGTTTTTATAGAGTAAATAGTCCAACTTAAGTAGAAAGGCACCAATAGGATAGTAATATTTCGAATAAAAAACCTTGAATGGTTGATTTGTTTGGATAACTAAATCAGTTAATGCATTCTATTAATGGTTTAACACATGAAATAGAGTAAAAAAAGTATATGTTAATAAACATTGCTATAGTGGATACTTTCATGAAACAATACCCATTGACATTTGGTGGATCTTCAATATTAGTAAAAGATGGACGATGGATAAATTAACTAGAGTATATATTTTATGTTTTTGGATGTATGAAAAATAAAAATTTAACCCTAATTATTTTTAATTTTTAAGGTGAAGACAGTTGATAGTGGTATCTAACTAAAAATACTAAGGGAAAAAGATGAGATTGATTCCATGGAATACACAGACATTAAAAGTATATTTATTGAGAATTATTTTACAAAATATATTCTGATTATAATGGAAATAAAATTTTTAGAGATAAATAAAAATAGAGAATAATTAGTGGATGTTTTTGATAAAAAAATTTACTAGAATTTCCAAGTATGCACCAAATTTCATTATAGAAACAAAGAGTGAAATTGATAGATTTTATATAGGTCTAAAACTGATTTTATGAAGAGTGTTCCCCTATCATGAATTTAAATTTTATAAGAAGTTTATCTTCCATAGAATGTTGAGATGGAATTTTCTAACTCTCATTTACTTCATGATAATAAGAGTGAGAAGCAGTCAAGGTGGAAAGTAATGAAGAAATAGCCATCCAAGGAATCTAGAGGTAATATCCCTAAATGTTCTAAATATGGTAAAATACATTTTAAATAATTTTTGTATATATCAAGAATGTTTTACTGTTATAGTAAGCTAGGTTATTTTCCTTGTGACTATAAGTATAATAGTTTTGATCAGACTAGTAATGGAAAAACAGTTAATTAGTAAGTAGTGAGATGTTTTAGTTTTAATGAGTTTGGTTATTATGATAATGAATTTCTAAAAATTTACTCAATGTGAGAATAATTAAGATCAGAAGAAGAAAATTATTCCAAATTATTTTTCTTCTAATAGATTAAATGTTTTAGGATCAAATAAAGTAGTGTTAGGTGCATTACTTATTTTTTTAGATTATGATAATATCTTTATTTATTTGGGACCAATGAATTCATTTATTTATAGGATTTTTTCTTTTAAAATGGAAATACCATATCAAGAAATTATGTTAGAACTCTTGGAAAATACTCTAGGGGTTCTGTAAAGGAAAAATGATTTTTTTTGAAATTTTCATGTTATCATCTGTGGTATTTTTATTTCTACAAACCCTATTTTCTTTTCCATTATTGAGGTCAATGATATTAAGGGTATGTATTGGATTATGTTTTATCATGATAAGATATATTGAAATTATAAAGAATCCACAATCAATTTTTATAGTGATTTTAAATTAATATATAAGAATGAGTTCATAACTTTGAGAATATACCAAGAATCCAAGAAACTGTTTAAATATGAAAGTGAAATTTATCTTGAACATATTGCAGAAAAGAAAGGAACTTTTCAAATTAGTTATGTTCTAGTGGTAAATTAAAATATGGATATTTTTACAGATGATTTTATTAGTGTTATTACTGATATGGTGGTTTAATTTTCCATTTACTTAGGGCCAGATACTAATCCAATTTCAAAACCTCCTTATCATGTGGTTTTAGTTGAGTTGTTATAATTGAAAAGGAAGTTTCATGAGTTTCCTGGTGAAGGTTTAATTGACCCTAAAATATAACCTTGGGTGATCCTATTTTGTTTATTAAAAATGAAGATATTTCCTTGTGACTTTGAATTAAATATAGATAACTCAATATTATCCTTATTAGGATTAAGTATTTTTTCTAATATGAATGATTTATCTAATCAGTATTTATTGAAGATTGGTCTTAAGTCTTGGTATCACGAGCTAAAGGTGGAGGATGAAGACATTTCATACTAGGTATCAGCATTATGAGTTCATGGTTATGCCTTCTGGGATGATGAATTCACATGTTGTATTTATAGAACATAAGAATATATTTTTCCATGTGTATTTGGATAAATTTATGGTGGTTTTCATTGATGTCATTCTGGTTTATTCTAAAAGTTTTTAGTAACCGGAAAATCATATAATGATTATTGTATATGATTTAAAAGAAAATAATTTTCTTGAAAAATTCATCAAATGTGAATTTTAGTTAAAATAGATTTCATTCATTGGAAATATTATTTCTAAATATTTCATAACTATTTATCCTATTAAAACTAATGTTGTGAAAAAGTGTCCAAGTAATAGAAGTGTCAATGGGATTCAATGTTTTGTAAGATTAGTGGGTTTCTCCCGATGGTTGGTTGAAGGCATTGTTTGGTTATCTAACCCACCAAATAAGATAACTACAAAAGGACTTAAATTCATATGGATAAAGGAATGTGATTATTTTTTAAGGAATTGAAAATATGATTGGTCAATGCTTTAGTGTTCTTCTTGCCAATAAGAAATTTTGAATTTTTTATTTACATTAATGATTCTTTGAAAGGATTTGGTTATGTATTAATGAAATATAATCAGGTAATCACATATTATTCAAATCAATTGAAACTTTTTGAGAAGAATTTCCCTACACAAGATCTTTAGCTTATAGTTGTAGTTTTTTCTTTAAAAAATTCAAGGCATATTTTATATGTTGTAAAATGTGAAATATGTACTATCCATAATATTTTAAATTATATATTTAGTAAAAAGAGTTGAATATGAGGTAGAGAAGGTGGTTTTAACTTATAAAGGATTATGATTTCACATTTCACTATAAAATATAGGCAAATAAGACAAGGTAATCAATGACTTGTGTAAAAAAGAGAATGTATTATTAACCATGTCACATTTGGAACATGATCCCTTAGTTATTGATTTAACAAATTTATCTTGGAAATTATGTACATATATTCTTATTCCTTTTTTATTAGGTATCAATGTAGTGATTTTTTTATAAATATATACTAGGATTGAGAAGGAAGATCTTGGTTTTTAGAAAATAGTATAATTGTTCAATAAGTGTAAGTTTCTTGATTTTAATATTGATAAAGAAGGTTTAATGAGATTTGGAAAGAGGATAAGTGTTCTAAGTGATTTCTAGTTAAAGAAAGAAATTTTATGTAAAGATCAAAACTCTTAATTTTTTTATCATGGTAGTACTTATATGTATAAATAATTTCACGAATATTTTTAGTGGGAAGGTATAAAGAAGATAGTTTTGATTTAACCATGAAATATTTGACATGTCATCATGTTAATGCTGAGTGGAAACTACTGAAGGGGATGCTTCATCATTTTTAGTTCTTGAGTGGAAATGGATGAATATATACATAGATTTTGTGGTGGGATTTCTAATGAAACCTTGAGGTAATAATGTTGTTTGAGTTATTATTGATCATTTGAATAAATCGGTAAATTTTCATTCTACTTGAGATACTATGTCCTTGGATAAACTTTTAAAAATTTATCATAAAAATATAATCTGATTACATGGTGACCCTCATAATTATATTTGATCATGATCCCATATTTTCCTCAAATTTTTATGAAGGAAATTAAAAGTCATTGGGCACTGAATTAAATTTTAGTAATCATTTCATTATCAATATAATTGATACTTTAAACAAAATATTCATACATTAGAAGATATGATTCATTATTGCTCTTTGGATCATTAGGGAAGTTAGGACTAGAATATTTCATTGGTGTAATTTTCTTATAATAATAGTTTTCATCCTAGTATAAATATTAAAACATTTGAGGAATTATATGAAAAGAGGTGTATAACTCCATCATGTTGTGATGAAGTCTGTGAAAGGAAGCTATTGGGTCCATAATAAACAGATAATATGGTATATATAGTAAAGATGATTCAACATAATATAAGGTAATCTTAGAGAAGACATGATTTATAAAGATAATACAATGAATGAAATTTCATTTAACATAAGTGATCATGTTTTTATTAATGTCTACTCGGAAAAGTGTTGTGTATTTTGTAAAAAAGGGAAGGTTAAGTACATGATTCATTAGACCCAATTAAATTCTATATAAATTTGATTTAATGGATTATTTTTAGGTCAGGAGGTTTATAATGAATACAATGATACAAGGGGGTGATTTTTTCACTTAAAAAATGTTGGTTAATTATTCACACTTAAATTAATATGCATTGAACCTTTCCATCTCAAAAAATGAGAAATCAGTGAAAACTAAATAAAGGAAATGAACACAACGGTGTATAATGGTTCAGGGCACAAAGATCCTATAGTCCACTCCACCAATACTAAACTCCTTAAGATTACTGATTTTACTATCATGACCTCTAATCTTAAGACCTTTAAATCCGAAAATAAGTACAGGAAGTTGAAACCTTATAATAAGACTTCACAAATACTTATGATTCTTTTACATGGAATTGTAAGTCCACAACTTACTGTAAGAAGCTAACACTTAACTACAACTGAGTACAAGCAGTTGAAACTCTAATAAATCGAAAGAATTTTATTTTTTGGAAGGTACATGTTTAACCTCACAGATTTTAGCAACAATTGAAAAATGAAATAATATATTCAGAATAACACAAATGTAAATAGATCTTCAATTTTGTATAAGCTTTCTTTAAATAATAGAATATAAAAAACTAGGAAATTTTTTAGCTTGTATGTATCCAAATTTTATCTTTATAAAATGCTTCATCATTCTTGTAGGAAAATATGTAACAATAAAGTGTAGTATCAAAAATACCAATAACAACAAGTTAATCAGATAGATCAAAACATGTAAATCTCCAAACTGTATCTTTGAAGGAAATGAAAAACATCTTTTTCTTATGTATAAATCCTCTATATGTTTGTCAATGTTTCTGTAACAATTTCTGTACATCCATTATCATTTTTTCAATGAATAGAATCTTGATATTTATACATTATGTCAATAAAATTCATATCAAACTAGATCTAGATATATCTCATAATATATCCTGAATATTTGAATTTAAATTCTTTCAAGAGAATTATAACTTCCCATAAGAATAGAAATGATTTACTCCATTGAATATTAGCCTTTAAAATAATCATAAAGAGACTTTGAATCAATCATAACAAATCATTGATTAAATATTTATTCCATCAAGAGCATTGCATAGATCTTAGATAATATTATAGATTTAAAACTCCATTGTTTAATAGTCAAACATAGGGTTCCTCTATGATTAAAAAATATCAAATGTTGGGTTGACAAAGTATGGTTGATATTCCTTACATTGGGTTTCTCAAATGTAGGGTTTCTTTCGAATGTATGGTTCTTTATCTAAAATTTTTCTATAACATAGAGTTGATACATACACGTTTTTCTGAATGTAGGGTTCATTCGTTATGATATGTTGTTCTGAATGTAGGGTTCATTACTTACTCTATTATTACCAATATGGAGTATGAAAAGTTTTTTCATAATATACTAAAAATGAATTCTGAATACATCAATGAATATTCCTCACAGATCAATAACATGAATAAGATTCTAAAATTATTATTCCAATTAAAAATAATTTCTTGAAAAGTCACTTGGAGTCAACTCATTAGAAACAAAAATGTGGGCATTTGTTAACATCAAACCCAAAAAATATTGATGAAATTGTTAAATCAAATTATTCTCAATAGATTACTAGGTATAAATTTCTATAAATTTATCTCTGGAACATGATCTGTTTCATGTTGATTTCTAAAGAATCAGGTACATAATGTATCTCATGTTTTGGTCCCTAAGGTAGTATGATCATAAGAGAATATTTACAATGAAGAAAATATTGATTAGATTTTGGATTGTACAGAGAAGGTAATGTGAAATAAGGTGATTCACCTGGTAAAGGTTTTATGGAATAACTATAAGACCTAAAAATAAATATAGGAATAAAAAAATAATTTGATGGAAAAATACCCTCCCCTATTTAATTAATGAATAAAATTTCAAGGACACAATTTTTCAAGGGATGAAGAGTGTGAAAAAATAGTTATTTCTAGAAATAAATCTATATTATTATTTATAATTATTCATTTGCTCAATTCATAATCATCATTGTTTTATAAATAATTTTATAAACGTTTTTATTTGAAAAAGTAATAGTTTTATTATAATATATTGTTTTCCATGAAATGTATAGTTTTATTTAAGTGATACATTTATATATTTTATAAATTTATTTTGATAAAGCGGAATTAAAATTTTATATAATCATATAAATGTTTTCTAAAGGTTTTTTTTGGTATTTTTAAGTAAAGAATTATTTTAAGAGAATATTAATAAATATCGATTTTTAGAAAGCTGGTTTTTTTCATTGAGTAAAATAAATTAAAATTACCATTATGTTTACTATTTGGATTTAAATTAACATAAGATAAATTTTATTTAACATAATATAAATAGTTTTATTTTAATCAATATTGTATTTGATTTTGGTATAAGTTAATTATTATGATTAAAAAAGAAATTTTCTAAAAAACCATTTTTGTTGCATTTTATGAACTTATATTAAAATTAAATTCTAACACTGTAACAATAGAATCATAATAAATTTATTTTATATTTGGAATTATGAGGTTCAAATTTATTAATGAGTAAGAAATTTATAATATTCAAAAGATTAGAAAAAAATTAAAATCGTGTCTCTCCCCTCACTTCTAAAAGGGTACCTCATCTTCTATCATAATCAAACCTTTTGAGAACTCTATCTCATCTAGTCCCCCCATAAATCTCTCCCCAATATCCTACAAAAAATCCAATAATTCTCGGTCTCATAATAACTCTAAAAATATAAATCTTAAGGTGTAATCCAAAGGAGTTTTCCAAAATAAGATGTACAACTATTAATTGAGTGTTTCATGTTTATTTATTTTTATAACTATATTAAATATTATTTAAATATGTTTAAATAAAAAAAATAGTATCATAAATATACTGATAAGTTATTTTTATTATGGTGTAACCCTTTTTTATCTCATTTTCCATTCCATGGGAAATGAATACATTTCTTGTGCGTACATGTGAACTACCACCTCCAAGAAGCGATGTGTTTTATTTTTCATCACTAGATTAAATGGATGGATAAAATTAAATATCAAATGAATATATATGGTATTTATGAAATAATTATGATTTTATAAATATATTATATTACTTACCTTCATTCCCTTTTCATTTATTGGAAATTGATAATGTCGCTCATGCGTACGTGTGGAATACCACCTCCATGAAGCGATGTGATTCATTTTTCATTTCCAAATTACAAGGATAGTTATACAAATAAAAAAATGACATTTATAAAATATTTTTAATTATTTCTAAGTAAATTTTTTAATTAATTTATTTCTTTCCCACTAAATAGAAAAATGAACACATCGTTCATCCGTACGTACTAACTTCCATCTCTATGAAACAACGTTATTAAATTTTCATGACCACCATACATGGTTGGTTTTAAAAGTGTGTTTAAATTATAACTATGATAATTACCAAATTTTAATTATTTTTTAGATAATGGAACCATAACCACTTTTGATGATGGCCAACATAAAGTTTTTTGAGTTTATAAACTGAACAACCCAAAAACATACAATGTGAAATTAGCCATTTTAGTAACTAAATAAAATATGGTAATAAATGAAATAAATGGAATGATAATAATAAAATAAAAATGAAAATGGCTATTAATTTGATAAAAAAATAATATAATTTTATTTTTTAGGAGTTAAAGAACGTAAAAATATATAAGGGACTTAAGGTGGGGGACTTTTTTTAACAAAAAAATCTTATTTTAATGTTTTCTTTCAAACTATTTTTATTCCATATCAAGGTTTTTTTAAAAATGTTTTAATAATGTTTTGATTTTTTATTCAAAGATCTATAAAGATAATTTTTTAATATTTTATAATTCTTTAAAAATGATAAAAAATTAATATTTTCATTTTTTTCAAATAGGTTATTTTTTACATCATATAAAATTATGAAATTTCTTTAACTTAATATATAAATCTTGGAAATTTTTTCTTATTCTCATAGATATTATTCATTATAAAAATTATACTATAAGTTAACTTGGTTTTTTAATGAATAAACTATTCCTTATCTTTATGGAAATTTTCACTTTTAAGATACTCCAATGAAAAATTGTATTTATCTTTATGATTATGAAAAAATTGAAAGTGTTTTACTTATGGTTTCAAATGAGTTTTTAAGGGTTTGATGATAAAAAAGTGAAATATTGTTATTTTTTCATGATATGGTTCCTGATAATTATAATTGATCATGGATGAGCACAATATTTCTCTGTATAATGGGTGACCCCAATATCTTTCTAATTCATTGGGTAAGGATATAGTATTCAAAGGTGAAAACAAGGGAGATAACTAGGATGGTTACTTATATGGAGTTGATTAGGCTTCAGTTAATCTAAAATAGAAAAAACATGAGTTAACATGGGATATGAATACAATTCTCCAAGTTACCTATATTTTTATTTCAAAAAATTATTTTTATAAAAATCTATTTGATTTCATGGGGTAAGAAAAGTTTATAAACTTTTAAAGGTGAAAGGTTTGAAATGTTTTATTAAGATACCAAATGTCTCAGGATTCTTTCACATTTTTACTAGGATTAAAAATATTGTATCAACTATTTTATTTTAGAATTTTTTTTGATTTTCATATATGTAAATGTTTTATTTTTTAAATAGAACGGTAATCAATTTCCTATGTTTTTATGTTTTTCACTGGACTAATTGTATTCATTTATTTTTATATCCCTTATAAAGATTTTCTTTTATTATCACACATATTAAAATAATTTTTCATAGGATATAACAATGATTATAAATTTTAGCAATGTTAAGATTTACACTATTTAAAATAATCTTAAATGATGAAAAAGTATCTTGGATAGGATAGGGGTAAAAAATAAAGCTCTATTTCTGTGAAAAAATGTATACTTTGTGAAAGTGTCCACATTAATATATACTTTTTACCTAATTCTCTAAAAAACTAAACTGAAAAGATCCAAAAAAATTAATAAAGTTAAACCATTATTATAAATCATATAACTAAGGGTTGATTATGTTATAAGGAATTATATCCAAGGATCTTGTTAGTCAGCTCTATTGATGTTTTTGGAGTTTCCAAACAAGAATATCATCCAAAGAAGTCCCTAGTCATCCCCATTAAGTGAATCTAAATAATAATTTTTCCAATGATAGACAATGACCCATTATAATGCCCATATTAATTCATTGATCATTGATTATTTCCTTGAGGCCCTAGACCACCAATCCATAGTAGCCTAGGAGTCTTCTAACTATTCATTAGAAAGTGAGAGTAGTTTCATGAATGAAGGTCCTACCACATGATACCATGATTAGTAGTTATAGAGGTTTCCCATAGAATAAATGGTAAGAAATCTGTACCCTTTTCTAGCACTCATTGAGAATTACCTCTTACCAAGTAGTTCTTACAAGATCGAGTTTATCTATGCCCATGGACTCAGCTACCACTTGTGGTGCCTCATCTATACCAATAGAGTACAACACTCCCCTTTATAATAAATCACATGGAAAGTATCTGAGGTGGGTATATCTGGTGGAATAACATTTACATGGAGTTTATAAATATGGTATGGACATGTAGAAACCACTATCCAAGGATAAAATCCAAACTATTTTTTAACCCATTTCCACTAATTGATATGAAATACTAAAGGTTCCAATGGAGGGGTGAAAGCCTTAACTATGCCAAAGCTTGTGGGTGACCAATTATAAACTGAAGGATAAGAACATCCATTATCAGGTCTATGATTACCATATTTAGATGGTTAAAAAGATATACTATAGATCACCATCACTTATTTCACCATAGATCAGAATTTAAGGTCTAAGAAATATTGAAAGAATTTTTTCATTTTTTTCTCCACTTTTTAAGGGAAATTTAGTAGATAATCAATGATTCCTTGTCTAACGCATGCATCCAAGGGTGGGGTGAGTTTGAATCATTTTTCTTCACTACATACTTAGGTCAAAAGATTCCCCTAATGAAGCGATCTTACAATGTAATTACATTAGGAGAGATAGAGGGCCAAATTAATATGTATTCTAGTAAGTCCTTCCAATAACACCCTCCTGTACCTCACATATGAAATCAGCATGACCAAAGGGAGTAGTACATTGATAAGATCTTGCATAAAGTCTCTATAAAGTTTTTCAAGCTTAAAAATTGATATATGTGAAGTTTATAACTACTATAAAAATATAATAGAGGTCCAACACATATTCATTGAGTGGATGGGGGGATTAAGGAATTGTTTCTTTGAAAATTTCACCTTCAATGAGAATCCATTATATATTAGGGTTAATAATAATAAATATATCATCCAACCATTATTTTTTAACAAGGGACATTATGATTTCCATTAATTCAATTTATCAATTTCATTTTCATATTCAAATAATAAAAATAAGCACAATGATGTATATGATCACTGTTGGAAATCTGACCTTTCCCAACGCTTTTATACCGATGGTTTGTAAAAACCGTCGGTATAGGTACCCTTTCCCAATGGTTTGGCCAAACCATTGGGAAATCCCACTTTGAGTCCACCTTTCCCAACAGTTTTGGCAAACCTTTGGGATAGGTATACCCTTTCCCAACAGTTTGGACAAACCTTTGGGAAAGGTCCACTTTGTGGCCACCTTTCCCAGCATTTTTGGAAAACTGTTGGGAAAGGGTATACATATCCCAAATGTTTTCCAAAACCATTGGTAAAGGTCCCCAAATATCATCCTTCAACAAAAAATGCACCCAAAACCAAGGATCTATACCAACAGTTGTCAAAACCGTTGGTATAGCCCTTTACCAACGGTTTTGACAACCGTTGGTATAGATCCTTTGATTTTTTATCAGATCTTCTTACCGAGAACATTATATAAATCAAAATTTAAAATAATTATGAGAATACATATATATATATTTATTTAATTATGTTCACAAAAGTCATGTTAGGTTAGTGGTTAAGTCGTTCAATGATAAAGTAGGGGTCTTGGGATCAAATCCTAGCAAATGTTTTTTTTGAAATACATATACCAACGGTTCCATAACTGTTGGTATAGATTTTCATATTACTTATACCAATGGTTTCCAAAACCGTTGGGATAGGTCTATACCAATGGTTTTCCCAAAACCATTGGTATATACCTATCCCAATGGCTTACTTGGTAACAGTTCTCTAAACTGTTGGTATAGGTTATACCAACAGTTTGGAGGCCTATACCAAAAGGTCCAAACCGTTGGTATAGGTTAGTTTTCCAGTAGTGGATTCCCCATTCAAAATGAATGGACATGTACTTTAATGGAATGATATCATCGATTCACATATAATTAATTTGTATCATCTAATGTTTATAAATATTTTGTTTTTTCCATGAGATGTTGTGAATAAAAATATCATTTAACATGATACATGTGATCGAATAAAATCACAAGATAAATCATCATAAGGTATAAAAAAAGAGTATTCACCCTTAAATGGAAATATTTTAAATGTATTCTATATAGTATCATCTCTTATCTACCTCTTTGATAAGTGGAGAACTAAAATTTAGTATGAAAACAATATTTATTAATCAACCAATATTTCTATTCCTCATCTACAAAAATATCATGATGTGTAGATGAGAAATTAAACATCAATCAATAAAAAAATCAATGAAACCTAACCATTCCTAAGTAGTCTATATCCATATTTAAATCCAAATTTCGATATTCACTTTCTATAGATTTTTTCCTTTTGAATTGTAATGATGATAAACATTTGGTCACTCATCTTCCCTATAAGTCTTCCTCTTCCACTATAATATGTTCTTCTCTAATAAAACACTTAACATTTTACTATAAAACCATTTAATAACAATCATAATATCATCATTTTGAAATTTGATATTCAAATGAAAATACCAACTCCCATATCAAAATCCTCTTTAACACTAACTTCAGTTAAATCTTTTAGATCATTTAATTCCTTCACACTGTAACACCATGTGTTTTTTTGAAATATATATATATATATATGATGAATTTAATATTTTTGATATATTGTGTTACATGAAATGAAAAACATTTCTTATGTTACACACAACACTAGGATTATCTTTAATTACATTAAACACTAGGTTTAGCTTGCACTATAAGAAATATTGAGTTTAAATAAAACACAACGTACTATTAAAATATTATTAATTAAAATGATAGTTATATTCTGCACTTTGGAATGGTGGGTATGAATAGTATTAAATAAATCATGAAAATATATTTTTCACACATTTATATAAAATTAATTCTTGGGTGACCAATTAATTTAAAATTAAAATAAAACAATATCTGAAAATAAAGGAAATCTTTCACTGAAAAACCATTTTTATGAAAATAAAAAAAATTAACTCAATAAACTAAAAAAACATTTTTGGTGAAATGTTTTAATGAAATGTATATATTATATTTTCAATCGACGATATAAAATTCATTTCATGTTTTTATATAATATACAATAATAAATCTTATTTTACACATAAAAACTATATTTTTATAAAAAGCTATTTTTTTACTTTTTGCACACCTATTTTAATTATTTTTGAATATATTAGAAACGTTATTTGAAAAAATGAATATATTTTTTTAATCATAATCTCAAAATTATCTTAGAGTGAATTTTTTGAACTTTATGAAATGATTAATTTTTGATGAATAATTAAAAATACTAAATTTTAATTGAAAATGGCCTTTTCATTTAAATTATTTATAAAGGTAAATTATTTTTTTAATTTATCTTAAATTAAAATTTAATTCAATTATATACCTATTAATATAATTTAGGTAATTTAAATCACTTTAATATTTAATTTTTATATAAAAACCTTGTAATCTTTTCAACATTTTCTCTTTGAAAACTTGCTTTCACATCGCGTCTGCAAGATTAATTTTAAATTAAAATTTTCAAATGTTGTGAATTGAATTTTAAAAAATTAATTTTAAAATTTGGAATAATAATAATATATATTATATAATAATTTCAAACAATTTATTTTACCAAAATTAATAATGCAAATAGTAAAAATTAATTACCACTGTTAAGGTAAAAATGATTTTATCGGGGGTAAAACTAAACAAATAAGGGTAATAATGAACATAAAACTTGTATAAAATATGTTTTATTGAAATATTTATATACTATAAAGTATAAAGATATACAATAATTATTTTTTGAGCTTTTTACATAATAAAATGCAAGTACACCTTTTTATTTTCAAAAAATTAGAAGTGTTCCACTCACATCGCTTATAAAAGGCCACCCCTTCTTTTCTCTTCTCCATAACTTCATACCCTTTTGGTTCAAATAGTTAATTCCAAAATAACTTCCCAAATTTAATAATATCACCCTATATGACTTATTTTGGGAATAAATCTTACCTGGAATGAATTATGGTGCAACCCTAAGGAGGATACCTGAAGAAGTGGTAACGTTGTTCAACAAGCATTATTTTATTTATTCCTACGAATCCTTCAATTCTTATTAATACATGATTATATAATAACCACCATATCTTACATAAACTTATATTTTGTTATTTTATGGTAATTAACTATAACCATATCCACTTCCATCAAATGGGTTATGAAATTATCATTCATGCTTATGGTGGACTACCGCCCTACGAACCAATGTCCTTCTTTTTTTCCATTACCACCTATCACGGTTTGGTATGATAATGGATCTAAAGTATTTATATGATATTTATAACATAATTATACCTATTTATTAATTATATAATATATATATAGTTTGAATTTCTATTATATAGGGGATATTATAACATCATCAGTGTGTACGGAAGACTATTGCCTTGCAAAGTGATGAGATTTGTTTTCACTAACGCTTTAAATGGAAGATAATAAATCTAAATTTAACAAAAATATGTGGTATAAATAACATAATTATGATATTAATGAAATATTTATCATTATTAAAGGATAATATATCATTTTATTTATTAAATTTTCACTCAATGAAAGATGATAATGTCATTCGTGTGCGTGTTGATTATCCCCTTTAAGAAGAAATACGACTCTCTTTTCATCACCACATCACATGGATGTTATATATAACTATATTTAAAGAAATTATATAATACATATGATGTTATTATCATTATATAAATATAAAATATTTCTTAACTCATTTTCATAATAATCGTAGTAAAATGGAAATATTACTCGTGTGTACATACGACCAACCATCTCCATGATCATAACGTACTTCCTTTATCAAAACCATGTTTCATGATTGGTATTAAGAGTATAATTGACATATAAATATGATAATTATGTAATTATTATTATTCTTAATATATTATAACCATGATAAATATAATATAACTGAAAATAACAAATCAAAACATATATAAAACTCAGAGTGATTATTACCCAAAATATGACTTTAATGCGGAATTGTAAATAAATGGGTAATAAAAAACATAATAAAATCATATATGGAATAATATATATATATATATATTTATGGTTATTTAATATATTTATAATGAAATTATATTTATTATATAATATATTTGAACATATATGAAGGAATTCAAGATTTAAGATAAGGGATTTCTTGTCTGTCTTTTATTTCCATGAGACATATCATAATTCTCCAATCATTTCATTTGTGTGGTGTATATACAGAAAATTTTACAATTTATATCCCTAATATACTAATTTTAATAATATTTAAAGTTTCATTTGATATTATTATTTATTGGTTCTTTTGATTCAAAAGATTATTAAAGTGGTAAGGGATTTTCTTCTCAGTTTAATTTTTCTGTGAGACACATACCATATCCACCATGTTTTTATTTTATGTGGTGTATATATGGAACATAAATGTATTATATGATGAATATAATTAAATTATTAGGTATTTAAATATCCATTTTAGGATATCACTTTGATGGGGTTTACGATTTGAAAGTTACCAAACCAGTAAGAGATTCTTGCCTCTAATTGCCTTTTTTAGGAAAGAAGTTATGTTATGCACCCATATTCCTCTATGAGGTGTATATACTTCACATTTACATGATATATTTTGAATATATTTATTTTATTGATATTATAAGTTTCATTTATTATTATTAATTCATGGGGAATATGATTCAAAGTTACCAAAGTGGTAAAGATTTTATGCTACAATCTCATCATTTATCAGGATTTTTTATGATTAAGATCCTAATAATGAAATTTAATGATATATATCTCTAAAAAATCATGAATTTTATTATAATAACGTTATTTTATTATAATAATTTTTTATCTTTTTTTCCACTATTTATGTAAAAAAGAGTTTAAAAAGAATGTTTTTAATAAAAATTAACTTTTCAGTCGAAAACCCTTTTTCTTCCAAAACCATATTTTATGTAAATGTTGAAAAAAAAAATTTTAAAATTATTAAAATAATTTATTAAATAACTTTTTTTTTATGTTTTAATTTTTAAAAAATGTTTTTATAAAATATTCATGTCATTTTCCAAACAATGTATTTTTATATTTTACCAAAAATGTGAAAGGAATATTTGTTTTAACGAGTATGACATGAAAAAATAATTTTCACCTTCATGACCATTATTTTATTTTTATCTTACATTATATGTTTTAAGGTTATTTTTAATGAAAAATATTTTCAAAAAATTTTCAGGTTTTATAATGTTTTTTTGAAAGCCTAAAGGATATTTTCCTCAAGAAATGTTTTAAAGGATTTTTAGTGCTTCATTAATATGTTTTCAATGTTGATTTTAAAATAAAAGGATTTAAAAATTATTTTATGATTTCTTTAGTTTTAAAATGTGTTGTTAAAATAAAATTTATCTTCCTCAAGGAATGTTCTATGTGATTTATATTTTAAAATCATTTTCCATATAAGATGACATCTGTTGATGTTACATGTTCCTTACTAGGGATATGATCCAAGTATACAATTCATATTATTTATTTGAATGTTTTTTATTATGATGAGATGATTTTTATGAAAAAAATTTATATTCTATAGGTTATACCATGTTGAAATTTTTAATAAAACTGCTTCTTTTCATGGGTTATGCTACGATGAAATGGTAAAATTATTATGAAACCACCTCATTTTCCATATGTCCTGATATGATAAAATGTTCATGAAACCCATTTAATTTAACGGGTTATTATATTATGACTGATTTATGATATTGTGGAACACATATGTATGAGTTTCATTATGAGATGAGTGGAAACTATATCTCCCTCCAATTAATTGGGTATATATTTATATCTCATGAGATAGACAATACTGAAATGGGGATTGAACCCGGTTTAGTAAGAGACATTGTCTTCTATAATGGTCTTGGAAGTGAACCTTGACCACTATGATGGTTTGGGGAGTGAAAATAACACACTATGATATCCTTGGAAGTGATCCTTAACTACATTGGAAATTATGGTTATGCTTACATGTGTGGAACATTCTATTTATTATTCCAATGTTATACTCTCATGACTCATGTTTTTTGATTCCCTTATGATTAATATCTTATGAACAACTAATATTTATTCTATGACTCAAGATTATGATATTTGATATGAAAGGTATTGTTTTAAAATGTTATAATCATGTTCTTATAAACTTATATTCATATCATGATTATGTATATCCCTTGTTTACCCTTACTGGTCATTTGATCTCACTAATTTTTATGTTTCCATTCCCTAGGTTATGAAGAATGGTTTTAAATATGGTTTGTTTGTAAAAATTATTAAATGAAAATATTTATATGGGAGATGTTGAAGATAATTAACCAAATTATAAGATTATGTTCAAAGTCTACAAATACAATAAACTTTTATCGTCCTCAGGTTTGTGTTTGTATAATTTTCTGAATATTCAACTAAACATATGTAATAACCATTTACAAAAATCCTAGGTCACTATTGTCGATATCACATGAAAGTTTTAGTAAAAAATTAGAAACTAGGATGAGAAAATTTACTAAGATCTCTAGGTATATTTATAAAGATATGTCTATGGATGTATATAAGGATAAGTTTAATAATTAGTTAGTGTATTAGAAAAGGTAATATAATTTTACTAAATGATAGAGTGAGAGGTTTTCAAGAAATTACATTCCAATATAGATACTACAAGTGGATATGGATGTAGAAGAGATGTACCTTAGGGTAATAACTAAAAAAAGGTTTCTTTGAGATTGACTTGATTGTCACTTGGTGCATGATAACATGCCTTTCTGTACACCTTGTTTGGAACACCTAGGGGATATGATTTAGAAATTCCTAAAGTCTTTATGAACCCACATGAAGTATTTAAATAGATAATGACTTTAAAATACCTAGGGTAAACCTATATTTTTATATATTATAAATAAGGTGTCATGATTCAAACATCCTATAAGTGATTTTCATGATTATTTTTCCCTATAATGATTATCCTTTCTCACACTATACATTTTGGTTTTAGTCAATGGTAGGAACCTAAAGGAACTACGTAAACATTAAATGTGATATATAATTTGATGAAGAGAATCTAAACATGATGATGACTGGAGTGAAGTATTTTATGATTTTACCTAATCAGTTATCATGGAGAATTATTAACTATGTTGACCTTAAACAACTCTTAGACTTACCAAAGAAGATAATAATAGAGTTTGCTGAGAGTTTGGGTAGTGGTGACCATGGAGGAAGGAAGATTAACTTTTCTATATGTGATTAAAGTGGGAATAATAACTCCAGATAATGTCATAGTTGAATGAGAAGATGTTTTAATGTGGAAAATAAGGACATGGAGAAAGTAATTGTTGACAAAAAATGAAAAGTTTAGTTAACACAATGGATGAGAATATTGGTCTCACTAAGGTATTATGAATGGATTAATGTTTTAAATATAGAAATAATTGGTATTATATGAACTAATTTCCTAGGTAGAAATATCCTAAATAAAATTATTAAGCTGTCATGAGTAATGGTTATACTTTTGATGATAAAGAGGATACAAATGACATTTGAACAGAAATATGTATTAAGGAATAAGATGATGAATCCTATTTACTATTTTGAGAAGTAAGTTGCATGAATTAAGTATTTTTGTATTGAAATATAATAATTATGAAATATATAATGATTTTTTAGTATAAGGTTTTCATTAAGAATTTGAAAGAATATGTTTAATGATGTTGATAACTAAGAAATGTGATTTAATGGCAAGGTGATATTCATGGGAAAAACATGATTAAGGTAAAGATAACCCTTAATATGTTCATGATAATGCGTTTTGGATAAATATGTGATTGATATGATAAAATTAAGTTGGATAGTATTTACGACCTTATAACTGATTAATGATTTGTGTAAAAATGGGCTTATGCTATCATTAATGGAGTTTATAACATTTGCTGGCTTGAGAAATATCTTCAAAAATCATTATTTTATTTAAATAATAAGTAATATTTTTTGTTTTCATTAAGGTTTTATGGTGACTCAAGTTATTACCATTTTTAAACTGAATAAATGATAAAGGGGTTTATATTTTTTTTATATAACAATTAAGAACTACTTAATGTTATTTTGGAGATTAATGATACGTTCATTTTGGAAATTTAGTAACATTATTTCTAATTTTTCTTTTGATTTTAATATTTTGGAAGGTTTATATGTTTAACCATTTATGTAATGTTTTATGTATAAATTTGGATGAGGTTTTATAGATTAATGTATTACTTAAACATATGAATATTTATCCATATTGGATATCTAATGTAAATTTTTTTATCTAGAGATAAAAGAAAAAGGTTTTCATTATTTTATGGATCTTATTTATTACTTAAAAAATGAAAAACAAATAAACTCTTAGTGTAATATAAGAATTAAAAATTGATCAAGTCATGATAAAAGGATAATTTTGTTCATAAAAAATATAATGATATCAAGTAATTACATTTTTATATGTTCTCAATCTAGATGAAAAATAAATTCCCCAACATTAGAAAAAAGATATTGAAATAAACATTTGACCTATTATCATGATTTTTGATGATATAAATGAACTCTTTCATGACTGCATAGTTTATGGATTTATGGTCAACAAATTTATCCTGATAATGTTCTCAAACACTCTCCATCCGTATTTGAGTATTATTTATCTCTTATATGTCCATGTTTTCACTTCACACCTATGTTCTTCTATTTAGAAACCTAGTATATGTTATTCCATATGACTTTCACACATAACTTTATATTTATCAAGAGGATGATTTATTGACCCTTTTTAGGATTTGTGTTTTTATGAAAGAGTTTTTTATATATTAAATACTTGATGACTGAGATGAATTTTGAAGGTAAAATTCATTTTAAGGGGGTAGAATATAACACCCTGAGATTTCATGAAATATATTTTTTCAAATGAATTTTACATTTTAGTTATTTTTCATTACACACAACACCTATTTTATCATTTGTTACATGAAATAATGGTCTTTTATATCATTATATTCAATACTAAGATTAGCTTGCGCTACACATAACTATGCATTTAAACAAAACATGACATGCTATTAAAATATTATAATTTAAAATGATAGTTACTTATAAACTATTGAAATAAAGGGTATGAGTAGTATTGAATAAATTATTAAAATATATATCATTTAAACATGTATATGAAATTAATTTTTGGGTGACCAATTAATTAAAATTGAAAATTAAATACAATTTAAAAATAAAGGAAATCTTTCTTTAAAAAAACATTTTTATGCAAAATAATGTTTTGCCTAAGAAATTAACAAACCAAATTTTGTGAATGATTTAAATTAAATGTATATAGAATGTATTTATTTAACTATTTAACATTCATCTTATTTTTTTTCTAGAAAATATTTTATAATAAATCTAGTTTTACAATTAAAAATAGTATTTTTCTAAAAAGCAGTTTTGTAATATTTTTATACACTTATTTTGAAACCAATTTTTAACAATATTAATATGATTATTTTAAAAAATAATTCTCATTTTTAATCATAATTTTAAAATTATATTAATGTTTATGTTTTTTGTAATTTTTTGAAAAGATTAATTTTTTGATGAATAGTGAAAAATACTGAATTTTAATTAAAAACTGTCTTTTTGATTAAATTATTTATAAAGATAAATTTTATTTTAAATTTATTTTAAATTAAAATTAGTTAAATTATATATCTATTAATAAAATATAGTTCATTATTGTAATTTTCATAATGAATTTTTATATAAAAACCATTCAAACATTTTAGAATTTTCTATTTAAAAGCCTGCTTTCTTGTTACATTTGCGAGACTAATTTTGAATTAAATTTTTTCAATTATATGAATTGAATTTTCAAAAATATATTTTATATTTTAAAACATCATAATTTATAATATATAATAAGGTCAACTTAGTTTTTGACCAAAATGAATAGTGAAAACATAAAACATTTATTACCATAGTTAAGGTAAAAATGTGTTTATTGGGGGTTAATGTAAAAAGATAATGGTTAAATTGACTTAATTTTTTTAGAAAATATATTATCTTTCCATATTTTGACTCTATAAATTCTATGTCTCAATAATAATCAATTTTGGAGCCTTTTTTCATGAGAAAAATGCAGGTACACCTTTTTTCTTTCAAGAAATTACAAGTGTATCACTCAGCTCACTTATAAATGGACACCTCTTCTCCTCTATTCCTTAAACCTTTAATGTATGGACCCAAAATATTATAAATAAAACACCCTTTGTGATTGAAGAAATGTAAATTTCATTATTATAAAAATCACATGATATTATTTTGTTTTATTATATCCTATTAGATTTAAATTACTATTAAGAATCATAACCCTTGATAATATAGTCATTGAATAGTGATCATATGATTAGTATAGATATATAGTTTTGATAAAATAAATTGAAACAGACAAAGGAAGTGATGGTCTCGACCAGTAGGATCATTCCCTATGAAGCCCATTTATCGAATCTTTTGAGGGTGATAACATCACTGGCCTTTTCCATTAACCAAGACTAAGTCAAGACCTAACAACAAAATCATGAGTGAAACCATTTACAAGAGAAGTTCAAGCTCATGGAGATTACAACCCAACCAATATACATCGAACCACCCCATAAAAATATCAGCATCGCTCACTTTACCCTTAGGGTGTTTTTTTGTGTAATAAAGGGCTATGTCTTATGAACCTAATAATATGAATATGTATATTTTATTTTCAGCCGAATAAAGATTATATTTAATTCATATTATTGTTTCTTTATAAATTATTTTTATAGGACACGATAAAACCAAAAATTTATTTTTAGGTAATATTCAATTTTAATTAAGATATTCTTTTTTGATGAATATATTATTTTTAAAAATAAATGATATTATAATAAAATATTCAATGAAGTAATTTTTATAAAATATAAATCATAAGATAATTTTTTTTAACATAAATATAATTGTTATAAGGGTTCGAAAACTCTTATTTTGAAAAAAACATCATTTCTCAACAAATTAAAATTCTTTTTTTAAAAGATAAAATAGACATATTTAGAAAATATTTATTATAAAATAAATAATGCTTTTGGAATTAACATGTTAATGTTATTCAAAAGTTCATTTTTTCATAATTTTATCAGATAGTTGAATTTTTTGGTAAAACCTAAATATGACATAAATATATGGTTTTTATTATGACATCATAATGACCCAAAGTAATTTAATATATTATATAAAGGGTATCCATGAACAAATATATGTTTTAACTTTAAAATCATGCGTTTTGGGGGTTATTTGATTAATATTATAAAGCATTTATAAATCCTCCAAAGCCTATATTATATTTTATGGTTTTAAAATAAATTCTTTATAAATATGACTCACTTACACATCACCAACGGTGATATTTTATTGATTTGGGATCTTCTAATTATTAAATAATTAAAATAACTTTTATTTGGAATAAACCATGGACAAAAAACATTAAATGATTTGTGGTTTTTATAACCTTTTTATATAAGGTCAAAAACCTGATTTTATGAAATAATATAGAACACACCCAATTTTCCTATATAATACACAAATTATCTCATTAATATTCACTAAAAAATATTGAGTGTGTCCTTACTAAGTCATACCCTCTCTAGAGTCCTCCCAAGGTGCCTTAAGGCCTCAAGAAGATCCTCCCTTTCTTTTGGAATCACCCTCTCAAGTTAAGGGATCCTATCTTTCTCCTCTTTATTCAGGCACCTTATTTATTTAATACACATTTTATTCCAATTTATATTTATGGGATATGATTTTTCACATCCCTATTAATTAACTTATGATTTCAAAGTGATTAGTTACCCATTTCACTATCATTAATCCCTCCAATGATTCATTATGTACACCCGTTATGCTGATGAAATTATCAAGCAAATTTTCCAGGACAAGTTATTATTCAAGAACCGTCCTTGTCTCATGCCTATTAATTCCAAAATTTTCATATTGTATTAATTTATCAAATATCCCACTTAATTCCCTTATAACATAAAAAATAAGGATTTTATTTAGAGTAAAATCTAGCCCCATTACCCAAGACCATAGAGGGGAACAAAAACCATAGGGGCATATAGTAATGAAGCCTGAGGGAATATTTAATGAAAAAAATGGAACCATCCTAAAGAAAAGAGCCATTATAAGATAAAATTGAAATGGATCTAGAGGGTGGAGCCTAGGATGCTAGAAAATTGGATGTTTTGTTCCCCACCCACAAAGTGTGATTAATTCCCATCTATTATTTAATTAAATTTTTTCACCTACACACCTGATAAATGATTGAACATAGAGAAGATATACAAACTTTAAAGGAGTTAAAAATGATAAAGGATTCAGACTTAATATAATCAAGCCTAATAATATTCTCCTTGAATAACTCAATCCTAACGAGCATCACATTGGATTCAACCTAAAGTGAATCACCACGGCCCAAAGATGTTGTGAAAGTGATAATAACATATCCTTTTTCATCACACTCAAGACCTCCACCCAATATCACACCCAAAATACATGATCCATCCATGTTGAGTTTTAGTCTCGAATCATGAGGAAACCCACATATTCAATGTTTGAGGGAGGGGTTATGAGGGAGATATACTGGGCATACCCGGATACTTGAGTGATTTAATAGAAGGGAAGGTGTCCTAGTTATTCATCTAACAAATTAGGTTGGAAAACAAGATCTTTGTTCTATATTCAATTTCTTTTTAAGAGCTATTAATTCCCTCGAACCAAGACTTATTCCTTATGGACAAGATTCAATAACAACCATCGATGAAAATAAATCCTATAAATTTTATCACATAGATATTATCCTCCATGAGTTGGAACCAGATTTAAAGGAAATTATCCTCTATAAAATCCTACAAAACCATAATGGTGAAGCTACCCAGACTAGTCTGTATCTATTTGGAACATTGAATCTTGAAAAAAAGGCGTTTCATGTTTTCCTCGCAATATGTATTGTAACAATGACATCTAGAAGAAAGATGTATATCTCTACACTAGATGTTAACATCTGTGGGAATGGAGTTTTTCTAGATATTATATACAAGGAAGTTGAGAGTTTAGATGACATATTCTTGCACCACAACTTCATGTACCATCCACCCAGTTCCATTAGTGAGCACAACATCCTTCGACACTCCTTAAAAAATAAGATTACAAATACGGAACTAGTAAACATAAAGATATAACAGTACACTAAAGGCTCAATAAAATCATAAAATTCCCATTTCTCAATGTTCATAATGAAATTGATTAAATCAGGGTTCTTTTTGCATCACTAAATTAGATGCTTGGTATGGGACAACTAAGGAATCCAAGTTTCGTTCCACTCCAGTTATGATTGGTGCACCTAGATAACACTAAAATGCATTGGGCAATGTTTTAGTCTCATGATTTTCCATATATCATCCACAAGATTTTATTCTAACAACATTATGATATGATGCATTGGTGTTTAACCATGAATTATTCTTATGATTACATATTTACAATTGATTCCACATTCCTATGTTGCCTTTATGTTACCATGCTACATCATGCCTCATTGTTCATGTTTGTTATTCTCACCCCTTTTATGTCCCATTTAAATATATATTATAAAACATGTAATAATTTTTCATTTTATGATTTTTTTATTCCCTTACTGGGCTTTATAACTCACCCCCTTTCTAATGTATATCCCCAAGTTATCTAATACAGTTATAATAATGATGGAATATTATGAGCATGTTAAAGAATTTTTCAATAATTTTGATGTACCCCTATTTTAATTTTTTTTATTTTATGTACCTAATTACCCAAATACATTAGACTTCTCAATCTTCTGGTTTGTATTATGTATATTATTTTGTAATAAATCACGAATTAATGTGTAATAAAGACTTGGATTGTCATATTCAAATCCTTTTGGTTCAGCCAAGAACATCTCAAATAACTTCCAAAATTTCCTCCTCATATGAAAGAAGCCATATTTTTGGAAGAAATCCAACCTATGAATTCTTTTTGTGAAAACCTAAGTAGGATACCTGAAGAAGAGGTAACATTTCTCAGTGACAATTTTTATTTTATTTCTTCATCCACCTCCTTAATTTCATATTAAACAATTATTATATAATAAAATAAATGTATTACATATAATTAAATGTTTTATGTTAAAATAATGACCTAAAAATAAATCCACTTCTATCAAATGTGTTACAAAATCATCATTCGTGTGTGCAGCGGACTACTGCCTCGCGAACCGATGTCATTTGTTTTTCCATTACAACATATCATGGCTGGGTATGATGATGTGTATAAAGTATATATATGATATTTATAACATAATAATACCTCAATAGTCATTATATAATATTTACTATTTTACATTCCATTCTGTAGGGGATAAAATAACATCACTCGTGTGTACGATGGACTACGGACTCACGAAGTGATGTGATTCGTTTTCACTAACTCTTTCCATGGAAGATAATAAGGATAATGTTAATAAATATATGTGATATATATGAAATAATTATGATATTAATTACATATTTATCATTCTCAAAGGATAATATATCATTTTATTTCTTACCTTTTCACTCACTAAAAGATGATAAGCCATTCAGTTATGTGTGTATTACCGCCTTCATAAAGCGATGTGAATCTATATCCATCACTACACCACATGGATGATATGTATAAGTATATTTTTTTAAAAAATATGTTATTTATGATAATATTATAATTATATAAAGATAAAATATTACTTACCTCATTTCCAAAATGGTCATTGAAAAATGAAAACATTACTATTTCATACGTACGGCCTACCGTCTCCATGATCATAAAGTAATTACTTTATAAAAACCATATTTCATGGTTGGTCCTAAGATTAAAATTTATTTATAAATATCATAATTATAAAATAATTATTATTCGGTATATATCATAATCATGATAAATGTAAGAGTATTTGAAATTAAAAATGAAAGCATATACGAAACAAATCTGGTTATTACCCAAAACAAGAGTTTAACATGAAATTATTAATAAATGTGTAATAAAAGGACATAATTAAATACTATATGGTATGATATATATATATATGTGGTTTAATAATATATTTATAATAAAAATATATTTATTATACATGATTTTTGAATGTGTATGAAGGAATTTGAGAGTTGAGGTAAGTGATTTCTAGTCGCTCTTTTATTTTGGGGATACATATTCAAATTCACCAATTATTTCTTTTTGTGTGGTGTATATACTTAACCTTTTACATGTTATATAATTAATATCATAATTTTCATGATATTTAATTTTTCATTTTATGTTATTCTTTTTTTAGGATTATGATTTAAAATATTAATAAAGTAGTAAGGGATTTCTGTCCCACATTAATTTTTCTATGAGACACATGCCATATTCACCATGTGTTTATTTTATTTGGTTGATATACTAAACATGAATGTATTTTATTATTATAATTAATAAATTTTTTTTGGTTTACATATCCATTCAAGTATATCTATTTTATGGGGTTTATGTTTCAAAATTTACCAAAGCGGTAAGAGATTGTTTTTTATCAAATTGCCTTATTTGGAACATAGGTTTTGTTATACATGTATATTATTCTATGAGGCTTATATAATAACCATTTGACATGATATATCATGAATATTATTATTTTAATTATATTATAAGTTTCATTTATTGTTATTCATTCTTGTGGATTATGATTCAAAGTTACCAAATTCGTAAAGATTTTATGTTACAATCTCATAGTTTATCGGGATTGTTTATAATTATTATTTAAATTATCAAATATGATGATATATATCTCAATAAAATAATTTATTTTCCAATAATATTTCTATTTCATGAGATTATAGATTTTTCCTTCATTTCCCCACTTTATGTACTCAAGAGTTAAAAAATAAAGTTTTTAAGAAAAATTAACTTTTCCTTTGAAAAGAATTTTTCTTCTAAAACCATGTTTTCAAAAAATGTTTTCAAAGTGTTTTTAAAATTATTAAAATTATTTATTAAGGATAATTTCTACCAAATTTTTACTTTTAATTTTTTTAAAGGAATCTTCGTGTCGTTTTACAAATTATGTCTATTTTTCTTTTACCAAAAATATGAACTGAATATTTGTTTTAATTAGTACCACATGAATATATTTTTTCCATCATGCCCATTATTTCCTTTTATGATTACTTTATATGTTTTCAAAATTATTTTTAAAGGAATGAATTCTCAAAAATATTATGTATTAAAAATTGTTTTTTCAAAGGGGAAATGATATTTTCCATTTTTAAGGATTTTTAAAGAATCCTATATATGTTTTCAAAGTTTATTTTCAAAGAAAATGATTTCAAAAATGTTTTATGAACTTTTAGCTTCAAAAAGTTATTATAAAATAAAATTTATCTTCCTTAATAAATGTCCCATGTTATTTATATTTTAAAATTGCATTCCATCTAAGATGACATCTATTGATGTTACTTATGCCATACTTGGGATATGATCCAAAGATACCATTCATATTTCTTCTCTAAATGATTTATGTTTATGATGTCATGATGATTATCAAACCTATTTCTATTCCATGGGTTATACCACGATGAAATTATTCCAAAAACCTCTTCTTTTCCATGAGTTATACTATGATTAAATGATTACGAAAGCTGCCTCTCTGCTATAGGTCATGTTATAATGAAATGTTTATGAAATACATTTCATTTTATAAGTTATGATAGGATGGATATTTTATGATATTTCGGAACACATATGTATGATTTTAATTATGATACATGTGGTAATTATATGCACCTAAAATGCATTGGGTAAAGATTTATATCTCATGTGATAAATAAGACTGGAATGAGGAGTAAACCTAGTTTAGTAATGGATTTTTTCTTCTATGATGGTCTTGGGAGTGAAAATAAACTACTATTATGGTTTTAGAAGTGAAAATACACAACTATTATTTCCTTGGAAGTTATCCTTGGTTACTATGGAAATGATTTTACATGATTATGTCTAGGCTAAAATTCTATGTCATATACCAATGTTATTCTTGCATGGATAATGTTATTTGATTCCATTATGATTCATGTCTTATGAAATTATAACCTATATTCCATGAATTAATATTTTGACCTCTGATATGTAGGGTATAGTTTTGAAATGCCTTTCTCAGGTTCTCATACCCTTATGTTGATGTTATGCTTATTTATCTCCCTTATTTACCCCTACTAGTCATTTGAGCTCACCCCTTCTTATATTTCTATTCCTTAGGTTATGAAGAATGGTGTTTAGGTAGGTATGTTTTGTGAATATTACTAAAGGGCAAGATCCATATGAGATATTTTGAATATCTTTCAAAAAAATCAGAATATTGTGTACCTAGTATCCAAAGACAATAAACTATCATGTTCCTTAGGAATGTGTTTTTATAATATATTGAATATTAATTTAAAAATATTTAATATACATGTATGAAAATATAGGGTCTCTATACACAAAACATTTGATATATTAATGGTATTTTTGTCTCAAATTTTAAAAAATATAATTGAAAAAATAAATCCACATCATTAAGAAACTAAAATATGGAAATATAAATAAATCCTAGAATAATGGTATGTATTATGGCATGATGCTTGTAGTTACCAAATGGATTTTCTTATTGGATTTTCAGACTAAAAATACTTTGACATTAATTTCTCTATAGTTTTATTGTGTAATTATTTTTATCAAATTTTATTCCTTACCATCTCTATGATACATTCTTCTAGCATTAAACAGTTTTTCACTACTTTTATTCCATCATATTATTGTGACATTGTCAAATACTATAATTTATGTTATCATTAATTTTAACAAATACAAACTTAATTTCATGGAATAATGATCATGATTTATAGCACAACCACTTCATTCATGGTTCAAAAACCGACTCACAATTTTTATATTGGACATATGAAAATAACCACCTTTATATTATGATATAACATATATATCCTTAGGTATAGTATAACCATTATAATTTCTAAAATAAAATACCAATGCAGTGCTTTTAATATTGTGACATGATAATTTTATTGGGATTTTTTTGGAAATTCAACACAAATATTATATAATAATACAATTGTTTTTGGTTTGTTATATTTTATAGAATAAATAATTTATTAAAACCATATCCTAATTTTTTAAAAAGTCCCAAAAAATACATCCTTTTCAACATATTCTTCACGTTATCTAACCACCTTCATTTATCTAAATAACTTTTTTTATGGGTGGAAAACAAAATCAAACACAAAACGGTCAAAATAAAATCATTAATTATTTTTACCAATAATATACCCCTATGTATTATGCCTTTCCTGGGATATAAAAATATAAAAAAATATATTCTGGGTCATAAAAAATATTATTTATTTGATGTGATGTGTTATTATATTGACTGACTAAATTGATAATAAGAGATGATTAACTGAGAAAAATATCCTATGACATTATTTCTAATAAAGTTTCACATATGTATTATTTAAGATACCTATGTGGTGACACACATGGATATATTTTTGCGGAAAATTAATTGATGATGGATGATTTTTTGCCTTATGTTTTGAAAGATAGCGATAATGATTCAATCTCATTCATATTAGTGATAGATTTTTTAAGGTTTTCCTTTTTAATCGCTAATTAATTTATCTTATTTTTGTGATGTAAATTTTATGAATATATATTATAGATAAAATAATAATTTTGTATTGTTAACCATGTAATTGTTTTTTCTAAAGTAAGACACTTTCTAGTGAAGGTTACTATGCCATGGATTTTTTCTTTAAATTTGTTGAATTAAGAGATAATACATGAATAATTTTATTTCATGCAAATTAGATATCATATATTATTATTATCATCATGTAATATAAATTAAAGGAGTTTTTATGGTACTTCATGAAATAATTAAATATTAGAACATTTTTTTAAATGAATGATACAAATGTATGGAAACATGTTTTGTTGTTATAAAATTTATGACACATTTTGAATGATGGAACATTAAATAAATTTTAAAAATTCAATGATACAAGTCTTTCAAGGAGTATCCATGAATCCTATATAAGGAGGTCAAGATAATGTGATGTAAATATACATGTTTTGAAAAACTCTATGAACAAAAGATCATTTTTTTCATTATATATTTAATATATGTTCATGTTTATTATGAGGAAGATGAGAAATTGTAATGTATTAGGAGATTTAAAAGAAGAAAATTATACCCAATGAGTAATGAGTACTTTGGATACTTCTTATTTATCTTAATCAAGCATATTAAAGAATAAAATGGATCTCAGTTTGTCAATGAAAATTTACTTTCTTCAATAATCTGTATTTAATTCAAATATATGGTTAGATTTTATAGAAAATATGTTTTTTTGTTATTAATTTCTATAATATTTGTATAATTATCACCTCAAAAAAAATATAGTGGTTTGAGTGAAATATATTATATTTGGATTTATGTTTGAATTGATAAATAATATGTAAAATTTTGTTTTCTAACCATGGTGGGTTTTATGAAAAATAAGCATGGTTCATAAAAATTCATCAAGTTAAACTATGGTTTTATAATAATGTCATGGTTTATGTTATTTTTATAAAACTATGTCATGATTTAGGAAAATGGTTTAGGGAAAATTTCTCATAAAATTAGATCCATGTAAATTATGATTTTGTGTCGTTATTTTATCTTAAACAGTTAATGGTTTTAATGTGAAATATATCTTCAAAACGAAACAATCTATATTTCTATAAAAATCCACATTCTAGTTTTAAAAGTGTAACTTTTAAAGTATTTTCTTGGAATTGATTTCCCTAAGAAAAATGGTCATGGTTCATTTTTATTTTTTGTTTTCACTTGATAAGAATCATGGCATTGTATAATATAATCCATGACAAGGTTTTATGTTTTATGAAGAAATTAATCATAAAGGTTTTGAAATTCCTCATCCCCATGATGAATCTAAATGGGGGTTTATACCATAAAAAACCTTTTGGGGGATTTGATATAGGTTTAATGTAAAGTCACATGGTTGATTAATTTATAAGGTGTTTATAAATTATGAAATGTGGCTAAATATAAAATATTTTACATTTTTTGATGTAATGCATATACATAACATAGTGAACTATTTATATTGAAAGTCAATGCTCATGATTTTTGTAAACTGTCCCAAAAGGAGTTTTGGTGGATTTGATCAAAAAAATTAATTAAAGTGAAATATGTTATATTTAAATTATATAAATTATTATATAATATATTAAAATTTCATATAGAATATTAAAGGTTCAGATTTATAGAAAATAATAAATTTGAAATATGAATGAGTTATTATTAAATATAGTGGAAACTGATAATCTAAAATAGTTTATATAGAAATAAATATGAAATTTTCATCCTTATTTATTTATGAAATATCCATAAAATGTCTTTAAATTATAAATTTTTTATATTTTTTATGTATGAAATTTTCATCAATGTATACCAAAATTTTATATTTATAATTTTTTTATTTATTAATTTTATTCCATTCCTTGATTAAATTATTCATATATTAAATGTTTTAGTATAAATGAATGTATTATTTCATTTAAAATAATATATAACTTCTTATAAATGTTATTTCAATAATTTAATGAGTTATATGTTATGTATGAATTCATATTTAGTTACATTCAAAAAATTATATGATTATTTTGTGTGTTATAAAAATCTATAGTAGAGGTTGGTTATGATTTTTAAATATTATTACTTAAAATTGTATTGAAATTAGTCTCTATATTGAGTATTGATCTATAGAGAATGGATCATTTTCTTGATATTCTCATTGGACTAGGGTATTTTACTTTGTTAAGAAAATTTTGGGATTGATTATTTTCTCACCATACTTTCTCCTATTGATATTTAAGTTTTTTATTATTTTTGAACATTTATATAAAAGAGTATTAAGTGACCTACATATATGACATATTTTGATATACATGAATAAAATTAGATTTTATTCTTATTTAAGTACAAAAAAAGAGTTTAATAAATTTTTATACATTAACATGTTTTGAATATATTAATTTAAATTGTTAGAATCATGTATACTTGAATAAAATACCTGATATAAGATGGAGATATGTTAAAAACTTCTTAAACAATAAGTGTTATATTAACTATAATTTTAATGAATTTCGGTAGTTCATTCATTCAAATGGGTTGATTTAATCTAGATTGGGGTACCCATGGATTATTAATGTAAGTCACAGTGCAAATATATAACCATACAAGTTAATTAACTAGGTGAAAATTTAAACTTTTCATTTCTGTTATACTATAAATCCTAAAAGTTAAGATACTTGAGGAATATATTAGGGATAATCCATATTATTAATTTAGTTAAGGACTTATCTTCTCAATTATACATGATTTTTATATGATATGATTAAAAATATTAGATACCTAAACAGTTATGCGATTAGAGGAACTTCAAAGTAGAATCAAAGATGAGTAAAATATGGGTCTTGGGAAAATTGGATATGATTCAATTAAAATGGATTAAAATTTTAATTTCAACACATTTAATTAATTTATTTTTTAAATTATTTTAAAACATGTCACTCATTTGATAAAAAATTTATATTATAGAAAAATAAAATCATCATCATCATTAAAGTTGACTTTGAGAGAAATATTAGAAAAGGAAAATTTTAACTGAAGCAACTTCCAAGATTGGTTCAAGGATATGAGAAGAGTTAAAAATAAAGAAGAAATGTTCTTTTCATTAGTTAAACCCCTTCTTGATCATTTAATATGTGAAGTTATTTATATATATAATTAAGATAATAATAAAAAATATTCTCTTAATAGTCTCAATGTAATTATATAGGTGAAAATTAATCAAAGAAACATCACTCTATACTAATGTACATAATATGATTGGGTATATCAATGAAATAAAGAGGTTGAGGTTTTCTTAATACTATATCTAACTATCGGATAAATAATTTAATCAATGTTGGATGGGTTCTAACAACTTTTTATAAACTATAATATTAATGAGTTTAATAAAATATTACATGTACTTTATTATATGTTATGGATTTTTTTGTAGTACATGAGATGTTTATATAACACCCTAATATTTAAATATGTATTTACCTTAAAATAAAAATATTTTTCAAATAACCCATTTCAAAAGCAACACCAAACTAAAATGAATTGTAATACATTTTATTAAGAGAAAATAATACAATGTGAGATAAATGTTAATAAATTATGACCATATAATATAAAATATCATTAAGAAAATTAAAAGTGGAATAAAATTTTATGTAAATAAAAATTCCATGAACATAATATCTTAATCATCATTGTTTGTGTTAAAGATCATACCTATGACTATTATTTTGAAAATATGGAAGAACATTATAATTAAAATATATGTGTTGAAAGATAACTAAATGAATATGGTGAATGATTTTAGTGATGTGTGTATGGATATAGTTAGGAATGAAATATAACCATTATATACATAGTAATTGAAAATATGGTTATGGATATACGGTCATTGGAAATATGGCCATTGGATATATGGTAATTGAGTATAGATGTATCCAATTAGTATATTAATCTTGTGTAGTTTTTTGGTAACAAATTGAAATTAATTTAATTCACTAATAATATATAATTTTGGAATAACATAAATAAGTAACATTTAATTAAAATATTTTATTATAGGAATATATTTTAATGAGGTGTACATTATTAATAATATTATTATTAAGGAATTATTTAATGTATTTATAAACTTCAATTAAATATTATGATACCTATACATTGATAATATTTAATATTTAAAAAATAAATAATTACTTTTAGAGGGATACGATAAAAAATATTTAATGCTAAAAATGCATATTTTTTAAAGAAAAATATTTTAATTTTCATGGATTTTTATTTTAATAAATTATATTGATCATGAAGAATCTTTCAGATGGTGATGATGAAGTATTGTATTTATTTTGAATCATTATTTTCAATTAAAATCTATGGTTTTCAATGAAGAGGGAGTTGAAATTACCTATGGGTGTTTTGGATATTTTTCTAATGGATGTTCAATGTAATCCAGAAAAAGTTCATACACATGGTTTATAAATCCATTGGAAGGAGGAGCACTATAGTTTTATATTTTAATAGAGGAATATAAAACTAATGGAATACCAAGTAATTTTATTAGAAGATGGAAGGATCATTTAACCAGCAATAATAGAGAAAAGTGGATGTGAATGTTGTTTATGGTTGGAAATAAATTGATTAAGTCACTGGAATTATCATATATAATTCAAGATTAAGATTGAACTAGTTATTTATAAAAAAATATTAGGTGCTAATATGTTGCATTCTTTGACAAAAAAATCATTTTAATTATATTAGAAATACTTTGGAGTATAATTCTAAATTTATTTATGAGAATTATTATTTTTACTTATGTTCTAATGATAGGATCTATATGACAAGAAGATGAATACTAAAAACACTTTTAGATAATGAAATGATAAATGAGGTGTGGAATGAACATTTCAACATTGTATGGAGTGAACAATAAATCATCTGGAAAGTTGACTAGACTAGAAAATATGTAATTTATTGCATTATACATTCAATGCAACAAATATCATAGTATTTAATATGATTCTATCTGGAATGTTACTAAAAGATAAGTAAGTGGATGAAAGATAGATACTACATAGTATTTACATGAGAAATAGAAGTTCATTCAAGGATATAGAGAAGTGATGGATCAGATAGAAAATGGGGGTGAGGAAGTCTGGAAGATGCATATGTCTAAACATTTACAACTACTGTCAAAGGAGTTTTTTATAGAAGGTAAAATCTTTACATAACATTTTCAAGAGAAAAAGACACTACATGTTATGGTACTTTGAGACAGGGTATGATAATCCCTAAAAAGAGTATGAACTGCATCCATTATATTTATGCTACAACCACCAAAAGGTTTATGTCACATTTGTTGTGTGGTTGACACTAGGAGAGATCGTGATTTGAGCATGTACACATACAAGTAATTTCTAAAACACAAAAAAATAATCAAAGGATAATTAGGAATCATTATTTGATATCATACTATGAGTTACATGACTATAATATAAACATCTAGTAGTGAGTGTATTACTATATGAACAAGAATTAGTTGTGTTTTTTGAATTAGAAACATTAAGTGGAGTGAATATTTTCTAGTTTTATTGAACTTCTATTATTTCTTGAATAATAATGAGAATAAAACTATTAATAAATTATCATAGTAGAATAACACTGAGTGCTATAGAGTCAGTAATCATATAAAAATATTAAATGAGCTTTGATGAATATATGGTTTCACTATAATAAATCTGGATTTTTTTGCCCTATGTAAACCCCGTGTATAAGGAGAATGTGGTGACAATATGATGAATGCTTCTATGTATTTTAGACTGATAAATTTAAATGATCTGGAGATATGTGAGATCAATTAATGTGGACATTATAGCAGCAATAAATAATAAATAAGAAGATAAAAAATCATTGGAGGTGATCACAGACATAAAAATTAATAGAAACCCAAATTTTATTTCTTCAACTTGCAATGATATTACAACATGCACAACACACCCTATTTATAGGGATATAAAAAACAAAAAAACAAATGATGAAAATAAAATAGAAATAAAAGTCTAAAAATTTGATGTAGAGGGTTCCACCCAAGCCTCTAGTTCTTGATATTTCAAGAATCCATCGTTGAAGTTTCCTAGAATCCATCATATTAGTAAAGGTTGGTGCTTTATAGGAATAAAAACAAGTTAATTTTCCATCATCCTTCCTTAACCATTTTTCCTCATAACACAGATATTTTCATCATCATTCGTTATATATCTGGGTGGTTGTTCAATGAGTTTAAAGTCTTATTCCTTTTTCTTATATCCTTTACATTGATGGAATGTATTTTCTTATCTATCACTTTCTTCCATATTTCATCATTTTTATCTTCCTTGAAGATAACTAGATTAGAATTTTCTTATAAATAATAAAAATTTACATACTCCATTATTGGTACCAATCTCTCATATATGTATGGAAGTATTCTAACATTTTTTTATTATATGATAAATTTCACATTTAATTTCTTTAGATGTTGGTGTATTTCGTGACAACATCATTGCTTCTTCAATTCCTTGTTCCTTCATTGGTACTTCTTCAATTCTTTATTCATCTTCAAGAGTGAGTTACACCACTCTAAAATCATTTTCTTTACTCCATTTCAAATAATTTATTTTTTTAAGATAACATAATTACTAAAAATAGGATTCTTGGTGGTGGGATTATATATGCTATATCTCATTACTCGATCTATGTATCCTATAAGGACATACTTTAATCCCTTTTTCCTTGATATTTGTTCATTTTTCATATGGGGTCATAACAATGGAAATGGAAAAAAATATAATATGCCTTACACTTTGAATATGAGTAATTCATTCTTTATATTATTTAATTTATTTATGATTTTGGGTTTTGAATCTATTGAGTAGATGCACCATATAGAACTCTACTTAAACACAGAAAGTCATGGGCACTCCTTTGTCTTTCAACATGCTTATTTCCATGTTGATAATGTTTTAGTTTTTCCTTCTCTATAATCCACTAAGTTGAGGTGTGTAATCCGGTGTCAATTGGTGAATAATTCCATATTGTTTAAGGTACTCATGAATAAAATCTTAGGCATATTCCACACCTCGATCAGATCGCTATGTTTTTATGTGATGGTTTCTTTGATTTTCCACCTGTGCCTAGAATTATTTGAAGATGTCAAAACACCTCTGACTTTATCTTGAATAATTATATCTATGTTCTCCTATTATAATCATCAATAAATATTTTAAAATTTATTTTTTTATATTTTTTTTAAGATTAAATGGAACACACACATAGGTGTTGACTAACTACAATGATACAGCAAACATCAAGTTAGCCTTCCATGAAAATATGCTTTTGTGTTGTTTAATAAGAACACATATTTCTAATATTTTATTCAAGTGTATAATGATAGGATCCCCATTCACCATATTATCCATTCCAAATTATCTTAAACATTAAAAGTTTAAATGTTTAAACCTGAGATGTCATAAACAATATTTATCATCAAGTATCTTTTCCAAACAACATTGTGTATTAGGGTGGATCATAAGTAAAAAACATGTACTTCTTCACCATTGTAAATTTTATGCCCATGCTCCCTTTCACATTGAAAATAACCATTTTTTTATTTTATAGGATTATGTGAATTCCTTTTTCCACAAATTTCCCGAGACATAAGATGTTAGTCTTTATGATGGGTATATAGTATTCATCAGAGAAAAGAAATAATGATTTATATCTTTCTTCTTGATCATAATATCTTCTATTCCTTTCCAAGAAGATTCCCAATCCGGAAAAAGATTATTCTAAAATTTATTAACAAGAATATAAAGGAATTACAATAATTTCAAGGGGTTTTGAAAATGCTTGAGTGGATTTCACCCTAATATCCATATCCACCATTTATGAATAATAATCGAGGATCCTAAAGGAACACATTGTACACATTTCCATTACCACATTTTTAAAAATGCATCCGTAACTTGATTAGAGTCCATGTAAACATGTGAAACAATCAAATTGAGATGGTTGGTATTTTAAAGCTATATGATCCAAAGAAGTAGAATTATCCATGTAATGGTCCTGGTTCTACTATTTAGTGATTCAATAACATGTTCAGAATCATATTCAATCTAGATAAAATTCTTATTATGGTGATCAACATGTTTGATGGAATGTATAATGGACTATATATCAGCTTTAGAGATGACTTCAATTCCGATATAGTGATGAAAGAAACCTTGGATAAAAGCACAATGAGTACAGAAGGAACCCCCACAACCCGAGGGTCCTGATATACCAGACGCCACACCATGGACATTAACCTTAATCCATGATGGGATTGGTGATATACAATGGAAATATTTGTGAACTAATGTTTTTGTAACAACTTTTAAGACCTAAAAACCATACAATGATGAGATTAACAAGGATGATATTCATAAATCCTGTCTAAACTGTTAAAGAAACATAAAACTCCCTGTGTATTTCTAAAATAACCACACATATGGAAGAAGGATAGTTTTCAAACAACATAATATTCTTTATAGTCCGAACATATGTAATGATAGAAGTTGCAGCCACCAATTGAATGTTATGCACATGGTCACTCATTATATCTTAATTTATAGAGTACATGAGATTATCCAGTTTATTATATATACATATGTTAATACCAAATCAATTTACAAAATAATTCTATAGATTTTGAACAAGGTTGTAGCCCATAAATAGATGTGGTAGATTTTCCTAAGCCCTCAAACATTGATGGCATACTGAAACAATCTGCTAACAATCTCTTATTAATTGATCATGAGTGGGAAGCATATTTTTCTAGATTATATAGATGATAAGTATAATTTAATGTTGAATAAATTGGGTCTTGAGCTTCAACAGCCGAGGTAGTGTTATATTCGGACCACCACATCTCATCTTATAGTATTCTTTAGTGTTGAAATTTCCATTCCTATTTGGCTTCCAAACAATATTTTCATTGTCCATTATGACATACCTCTATATTTATAGGCTAGTTTTCGAAGGGAAAATAAAATTAGATCTATTGAATGAGGTTATAATACTAGTAAGAGAAATCATCTACATCATAATAGGGACATCCATGGTGTCCTTTAGGGGTATGTCCAGCCAGGTGGATGTACATAAGTTAATATTGGGATTCCTTCATACCAATCATTTTGATTTTTTCATTATTTCATTAAAAGAGAACTTAATTATAATCCAAATAGATGATGATATATAATAAGGGTATCCATCAATTAGCATTGTACCGAACCTTCACAAAATGAAATCAATTGATGATTGATTAGACATGAAAAGATTCCAAGTGAATTTTTTAAGAAGTCCATCATTGAAAATCATATAATATTTTATTCTAATAAATTATTATCAAATTCCTTTCATATACAGATCTAGTACAGATAATGTTCTTGATTATGCTTCGAATACCATTGATGATACATCAAGTCCATCAATAAATAGATAATGAGTACACAAATTTACTGGGGATCTCTGAATTCACCAAGAATATCTTTCTATATTGGGAATATACTTCTTTTTTCATTGATCCAATTGATTAATGAAACTAAATAACATTCTTTAAAGATGATATATTCTTAAATTAACCAAAAACAATGGGATTCCTTGATTTATAAAAGTAAGGACTCCCATTTTCACCCCAAGAGATTCAGTGACCCTATTTTGTTTAGTAACAAGAACTCCATCCTTGAATAACATGAAATGTTTGTTCCAACTAATTGATTTTCTAACAAGTTCCACATAGTGATAAAAGATAACCTTAACAACAAAAATATCCTTCTTTGTGTCTTTTCCAAATAGAATGATTTCATCATCATATACAAGATGTGATAGAGTAATGAATCCTTGAATAAACGTTATTTGTTGGTATATTTCAATATGAGTAAGTTTATTGATTAATCTACTCATGTAGTCTTATTCCATGGAACAAAGAAGTAATGAGAGTAGGTCCCCTTTCCTAACAACCCTGGTACATTAAAAGAATACTCTAGGGGAACTATTAATGAGGATGGAAAACCTTATAGATCTGAAAATGATGTTGATTAATCTCATAAAATCATTTGAAACCCAAAATTTATAAAGGATAATAATGATTAAGCTTTATTTTAGAGTGTTAAATTCTTTAGATATATCAATTTTGAGAGAAAATTTTTCATCCTTTCCATTAACATTCATTAGATTAAAACATTCAAATGATGTAAAAATAAATTTTGTAATTTTTCTCCTAGAAACAAATTCAAATTGATTTAGGGTGATTATGTCCTTAACAATTCCTCCTATCCCAGTAACTATGAATTCTCATTTTATTTTTGTAATATTATTCCCTAGAGAAATAGGCACGTTGTCTTTAATATCTATTGAATTCAATTTCATGGGAATTATATAAATGAATTGAGAATTAATACCATACCACATAGAGGCATGATTGAATAATTCCCTCACAACATTGGTCATATCATCATTAAATATTTAACAATAAAACATGTATAATTTATAGTGATACCATCTAGGCTAGGAGAACTATCTATATTAAGATAGAAAAGTACTAATTTGACTTCCTCCTGAGTAGGTTCCATTATAATATCCTGATTTTGTTGATACTCAAAACAAAATAAAATGTTATCAATAGTTTTTTGTGTTCTATGCACACCATGATTATAATATAGACCTAGAAATTAGTTCACTAATACACTATAAATATCATTCTTATAAGTTTAAATAAATCTATTGATGGTGAGGGCATTATTTACTAACCTCATCCTTTGTCTTTTTTTATTTGATGGTAAATCCTTGAGTTCCTATCATCATCAATTAACCATTTCACATTGATTTCGTTTTGGTTTGGAATTTATTTAATAACTATTATTTCATAAATATTGTAAATATATTTCATATCCTCCTTGTATGGAGTAATCTGAATTTAGTTTCTGTTTTAGTAGTTTTTAAGGTGCTCTTCAACAGCCATGATATCAAGTTCCTACATTGATAAACCATACATACTCCATTCCCTTAAAAGTACCTTCGTTTATTTATGCTTTCTATAAAGGTATTTTAGATGGATTCGAAGGTACACTATCTTCCATGCATAAATCATGAATTCCCTACACCCAAGAGTAACCAACCTTCCATTGTTGAATTTAAAAAAAAATAAGAACTGAATTTTTTCAATTGAGTGGAGAGATCCAAAATAATTGGGTTGTGATATGAGTGGTTCTTGGTGAGGGTAAAGATAGAGACTCTAGTAGAATCACTCTTATTATTAATTTATACAAATAACCTATCCATATTACTTGTTTACCTTCCATTAAGGGTGTATCCTCTTCATGCGAAGGCATCCCCAATAATTGGAAGATTGGTGGGGTTAAAATAATCAATAAAGGAGGAGGATTATAAAAAAGATTACTTATTGAAGTTGAGTCAAATTTTTTTCTTTAGGCTTCAAAACAGTGTTTAAGTCTCCCAACAAGATCCATTTTTTGGTTTATGATATCATATGCTTCTTTAATATTCTTCTATAAGTCCCTTCTCTTAATGTATGAGTTGGAAGCATAAATAAAAGAGATAAATATCGTGTAGTGATAATTACAATTATAAACTGAGATACTATAGTGGCTCTTATTTCATTGGAGTAATTGTATGATCTCATTAATAAAAATCCATAGATCATCCATATTAGTGTCATGGATGTTTTTTGAGAACAAGTTATAACAAAGAGAGTCCATTTGAAGGCCTTCCAATTAAAAAAGACCATTTTTAGTTCTAAAATTCCACTTAACATTGGTTTTTTGGCCGTAATATAATTTCTAAGGGATTTGGACATGGGGGAGTTCCATAGAACCTTGAAATTCAAATATAAAAGCTTCATTTCTTGGTAGAGTTTCCCATTATTAGAGACCCTCATTTTTGTGCTACCTTAACACATCTTTTTCCTTTTTTTATTTTTATTTTTCTACCTTTCATTGTGGGATATATCAACCACTAGGTATTCCTTAATATTAGAGGAATCCCTCACAACATAATAGATAGTGGGTTGATATACCTTATTATTACCATAAATTGAATAATCTCCAGTCAGATTATTCTCAGGGGAATGATATTAATCTACCTTAACTACCTAAAAAATATGTCAAAAAGGAGTTAAATTATTACTAGAATGCACGGTCTTAATAGTGTTCTCTATAGGGGTCCTTCTTTTAGAATATTTAGAGGAGCGTACTTGAGAAAAATATCCTTCCATTTATAAATTAACATCATGCCATCCACTTTAATTTTCATAATTTTTAGGTTCTCTACCATAAATATTAATATTGACCAAAGATTTATTATCCCCATCCCTTTGAGGTTACTTTTATGAATCCATTTTAGGACAAAAATATTATTTAGAAGAGTCTGATGTGACTTCATATCCAGGAGTGGGTATGATCTAGAAGGCTTGTTCAATTACATTATCAATAAAAACTCCATCATCATCCTTCACATGAAGACAAGGAAAACCTCTCTATTTAGAATATTTCCATCCCCATTCCAATATTTTAGGTTGGGCTCTGGCTCCTTGATTTAATTTTATTTGACATAAAATAGGAGGACCTTGATTGGATTCCATGGAAGTTTGAATTCATTTGTCGATTTTTCCACTTCAATGATACCAATGAGAGAGATAAAATAATTTTCTAACTCATTATTCTCAATTTTAAAAGTTGGGGATGCCTGCTCTTGTTGTCCGTTAGGGTATAAGGGAGTGTGACTATCTTATTTAGCTCCATTTTTTGGTTCCCTTGCCTTTATCTTTGTAAGACTCTACATCCTTACTTTCATGTGATCCAAGAGGTAGGATTTTATCATTACCCATTACCCTTTGACAAGTACTTTCATAATTTCCACTCACATTTAAATAGTTTCATTCCTTATCCCTAATACAGTCATAGGGTAGGTTACCAAAGAAGTTTCAATTTGAGAATAATTTAGGCTTTCACTCATATTGAATCTCAATATTTATACTATAATACCTGGTTATTAGAACCAAATCTTTCACCAGGGTAGTAGACATATCCAACAATACAAGGAATTTAGAATAATTCCAAAATCTTTGATTATCCGTTTGTTTATCCATCCAAATGGGGTTTCCAACTAAAGAGGCTTTATAATATAGGATGCATGGATGAAAATAAAACTAATTAATCTATAAAATGTGAATCTATAATTGAGTAAACATGTTTATGAAATTATTATCAGTAAAATTCTTATCCCATTTCTGAATTCTGAGGATATTTTTATTTAAGGAGATAGATCCCAAGGTCCATGCCCTTCATTTTCAATCATTTGATGGGAATAAAATACGGTAGTATCCTCTCCCCATCACCATCATCTTCCAATCCTTAAATACACATATCTATGAAATTCAATAGGTAAGGTCATTGAACCTCTAGAGTCTCTCCCCCATTAGAATGAAGACTCAAACAGTGATGGAATATTTACATAGATTCACACATTCTTCCATGGAATCTTGATTGGATGATACATGCACCATTTTACCTTCCTGGTAATCCTTCCCAGGGTGGGTTGTCAAAGTCTAAAATGGAAAACTTTTCTTCTAATTTAACAACCTCTACAAATTTGTTCTTTGGATCCAAAGCTTCAGAAGGGTCTCAAACCACCATGCTTGATTTTATTGATTCATAGAAGTGTAATAGATCTTTATTCACAAAATTATTGATCTATTTGATCACCAATTTTGATCCAACTAGATTTAAAGAAACATCAGGCTTCTCACATTCTCCACAATCACTAGTTTGATGGTTTTACCCTTTATCCCATTTATCAACCATATCTATTATTCCTTGAACATATATTATTTAGATATCTCTAAATGAAATCTTTCCTCAAAACCTCTCATCTAGAATTATAAACTAGTGATTTTAATTTTTCATGTGGTTTCTAGATCTTGATTAAATATAATACGTACATGGATTTTGTGTTAATTTTTGTGCCATCAACATAAGGGAATCTCCAAAAATATATCCTTATTTAGTGATATTTTCTTCCTTGGTGACATTTTACATGGGTTTCTTACTTTAAAATTCTTTATATAGTGTCTATATTTTTAACAATTCTAGCATCAGACAATTCACTTTTCTACTGACAAAAAATTATCAAATCTGCCCCTTCTACCTTATTCTCAATCCCATAAAGTAAAATTTTTATATCCATAACCTCCTTGATATGTAATTATTCCACCTCATCCTACTATTCTTGGATCAAATTGTTGTCCATGGAATCCTCTACTTAAGTCTATTTTAAATTTCCTACCTTTCTTTTCTTAGAGTTTTTGAAATATAAATTTGATCACAGGGAATGCTGCACTCCCTTGGTATCACTCTGGTGATTCACCATTAGTTTTTGGGCTTATAGATACCCCATATGTTCCTAGATATAACACATATATAGGTATTTAGTTTCTTATTGGGCAGTAACTATGTAAATAAATCTTGGATGTAAGGATTGAAAATTTTCTCACATACCCGCATATTGGAAATATTTTATATATTTAATCATAGATGGTTCAAAAAAACCATTAAAGGATTATGATCCTCAATAATGGTTTTAGAGGATTTAATAATTAGTGATTTGAAATAACATTTTTTAGATTAAGGTCATATCCAATTCACTTTTTCAGCACCTTTGTATGATTTTTAAAGATTTTCCCATATTTTATTTGATGAATTTAATGAAGTGATTATGTTGAATGTGGAATAATTAAGGCCTATAAATAATGGATTTGGCCTTGTAGCCTCACTCTTATTTCATCTGAAGAGTTTCCTTTTGAATATCCAAAAGCATATCTTTTGCTACTTTGGATTCTGGCTCACTGTAACCATACTTCATGATGTCCATGCCATCTTGGTTTCCGAGAAGAACTCAAATTTGAAGGAACTAGTTGTCATTATAATATTTCTTCATCTTTAGGATAAAATTTTGAATATTCCTATTCACCATTAATATTTAATTAAAATCATTAAAGAAATATCTGTGTGAATTTAAATTTTTGGGGGCTATTTTGTTTCTTCAGAAGTGTAGACTGCTATTTCTTTCGGTAGTTCAAACTACTATTTTTTCATAATAAAAATGAATAGTGGAAATAATTTTTTATATGTAATGGAAAGAGGGTGGGGAGTGTTGAAATGATGCGTATGGATTTTCAATAATGGCGTGGGAGAAAAAATTTAGTGTGACGCGTGTAAGAAAAGTAAAATAAGGATGATTTTTTTTAAATGTGGGTGAGAGGCATGTTGATAGGAGTAGAGAGGTGTGATGATGGGATAAAATCCAATTGATTTATTTAAAAAAGTGGAATGATAAAATTAGAAAAGCACAAAAAAATATTTATAATTGGGAAGATGGAGAGATTAAAAAATAAATGGGTTAAAAAAGGAAAGATACATGTAGAATAAAAAAGCGAAAGATTTCCATTTTGAAGATAATTTAAAAAATAAAACAAAATAAATAGTTACATTGATCATCATATTCTTCCCAATATGGGAACATTTGAATGGTAAAAAATATCACATATACTTATCTCAAAACAGATCACCTTCAAACCTTATGATGCTACTGAAGGTGGTTTTTTCAACATCAAACATGAACATAGAAGATAATATAAAAATCACTCGAGGTGATTGAAGGAAAAAAAGGTAATGAAAAAGAAGATTTTATTTGTTCTACTTAGAATGATATGTTAACACACACAACATAAAATAATTATAAGGATATATACACCCAAATAAACAAGTGTTAAAAAACAGTAAGAAATAAAATTCCAAAAATTTGGTGCATTAGGTCATGTCAAAGCCTCCAATTCCAAACAAATCAATCATCCATCCTTGAAGTTACCCATCCTTCATCGAAATAGTGAAGGTTAGTTATTTACAAGAATGAAAAAAAGTTTTTTTCGAACAATTATGTTAAACGTGTAAAGTGTCTTTCAAGATGAGTGTGATGATAATTAAAACATACGCAATGTGTCTAGAAGATTTTCCATGTAGTGTGTGTGAGTTATTCATTCATCAAGAAGATTTGAGATCAGATGATAATAAATGATCAGTTCACGGATGCATCAGATCTGATAATTTTAAAAATAAATTATTAAAATGATGTGAAGGAAGAAGGGAAAAAATAATTGTGTTAAGTGCGTTACAAGATAAAGTTCCCAGTTAGGATCCAAGTATCACTGAGAGGGGGAGGGGTGAATCAGTGATACATTTTTCTTTTTATGTTTCCCCTTTTTGAAACAACCTTCGCCTCATGTTAAAGAGTTTCTTCCCTACTGAACACACACAACCACAGGAACACAAGATTTACAAGGTTCACTACTCAACAAGAGTAGCTACATCCTTGGTATGGTACGGAAACAATCTAGTACCACACAGTCCACTAGAAAACAATCCTTTTATGTGGAATACAATGAGTAGGATATACCCTTACACTCATGCAGCACTTTGAAAAGAATCTAATTGTGTGTGTGATCCCTCTTAGCACAAATAGGGTAACACAATGTTTCAGTGCTTCTTTACAATTGAACAGATGTATTCTCTGAAGTAAAAATCTTCAGTTTCTTACCCAGAAGCCGGTAAGAACTATCTTACGCACTACCGAATATGTGAGAAGACCCCAAATCTTTTTCGCAGCCTTTAGGGTGCCTTGTGCGCAATTCAAATGGATTGCACATAAAAATCCCTTTTGGCACGAAAAAAATTTTCACACAACTTTCCTTTTGCGCGCAACTTTTTCTCTTTTCGCGCAACTTCTCACTTTTTCGCGCAGCTATCCTCTTTTCGCGCAAATTTATTTATTTCACGAAAACCTCTTTCTTTTCGCGAAACTCACTTAGCTTATAATTTACGCGCACCAAAGCTCGGGATTTCTTCTAAGTGTCGAGCATCAACAACTGACAAGGGTTAGCCTCATATTTATAGGCATTTTTGACCTTGGGCGAAAAACCCTATTCCGCGCATAAAACCTCCTTCATGCGCATAAAAACTCTTTTATGAAACTTCATATTTCATGCCATCCTTCAATATTTCGCGCACCTCATGCCTTTTCCATTTTTCATCCTTCTATGCATGAAGCACCAATTGCGCGCAAAATTCCACACTGCATTCCATATTGTGCGCAAACCCATCCTTTCACGTGACATCATATTTCGCGCAATGATCCAATCTTTCATGCATTTCATGACTTTTCCAATTTTCGTCATTCTAATAATGAAGCACCAATTGCGCGGAAAATTCCACACCGCATTCCATATTGCGCGCAAACCCATCCTTTCACGCGACATCATATTTCGCGCAATGATCCAATTTTTCGCGCAACTCATGCCTTTGCAAATTTTTGAGCTTCTGATCTCGAAACACCTTTTGCATGAAAAACATCATTCCTCTATTTTGCACATCCCGCAGATATTTCGAGCAACCCGCTACTATTTCGCGCACCACTTTATTTTTTCGCGCAACCTGCCTAAATTTCCGCGCACTCCATGCCTTTGTCATTTTTCAATGTTTTGACCTTGAATAACTCCTTGCACGTGAAAATATAAACCATATTCAATCTTGCGCGCAAAATACATTTCCAAGAACATTTCATCATCTCCCGATTTTCAGGCCCTAAAATTTGGAAAACACTAGAAAATGGCGACACCTTAAACTGTGCTTTTCTGCCGCCCCCAGATTGTCATTACTTTGTCATTTCCTCTCTCCACTGCTTCCACTAACCATTATTCTGATTTTATCACAAATTACACTATCGTGATATTTATCTTTTGAATGACCAGATCTAGCATCGTCAGAGTCACAATGGGAAGTACAGAAACTTCCCTATCTTCCAGCAGCATCACTCCTTCCAATCAAAACTGTATATGACTGGCATCATCATTTCTCCTCCTTTCCTTCATAAGGCTTGCATCACAAGTTCTCCTAACTCGTGATATGTGTGAAATACATACCAGCAATGCATCTTCTGATTTGTGATCCTTCTACAAAGTGAATTGATTTATCTTCTTTGAAAACAGAATACAACACTTTGCAAAGGCTAACTCTTCAGACTTCCTTCTCCATGCAACTTGGTCCCAACACATGATAATCATGCAGTAAACCTCATAAATGTGAATTATATAGTGAAATGTAGAGTTTTTATGAGAATAAATAGTTTAAATCACTAGAATAACATGGGTAAAATATTGACACAACATTGAGTTGATGATACCAAAAGTTTCAATATAAATGAACCAGAAATAGAATTTGATAGTTAAAGCTATTTGATTAAGATGATTGAAAGAGGAGAAGATAAGGTGAAACAAGTAGGTGTTTAGAATAATTTATGTATCGAGAGCCTCAGTACACTACATAAGCAAAGGTAAGTGTTTGGTATGAATGAAGAATTTTATATACATTATTGAATAAGGTTTTATGATACAATAGAATGAATATGTTTAGTAAATTTTGATGTTTTGTGGATGTGATGACACATGAATGGATGCATATAGGAATCTATGTTCGATGAAACATATGATTTTTTTTGAAATCAGGTGAAGATAGTAAATTATATGATTCCTAAAAACTTTTAATTTATATAAAATTAAAATAAATATCATGATGTTAATATGGTTATTCAAATATCAATATTCGTGGAAGTAATTTTCTGATTCTAGCTGTAATTTTTGGAAAAAATTAAAAATAGTGTTGATGATGGATTTTATATAAGTCTTACATGAATCTGAGTTTTTAGAATATTTGAGAAGGTTCTCAAAGTAGAAAAGTGTAGATTCTTAGAATTTTAATATTTCAAATCATCTAAATTATTGGGGGAAATTGAGCCGATAAAATAATATTAGGTTTTTTAAATAAATGAATTGATTTATTGATAAAAAATAGTGAAATATTATCAATGATGAGAAGAGAAGAAATTGCAGGGGAGCTCTAATATGAATTGATCAGACGGCCAATTAGTCTAAATATTTGAGAATACCATATCTTGAGGTTCCAAGGATATTGATTAAGATCACTAGATTTAGTTGATCAGAAGTTGAGAACCAGACAAACATCAAGTGAAACCTATAGAAGTTTCGAGCATTAAATTTCAAGGTAGTTTGAGAACTTTGGAAATTCAGTTTACTAGAACCATGGGATATACTGATGTGCTTGTAATTTTAGTGGATTATTAAGGGATTTTGATGTTTTTCCACTAAGGGAGTTCAAAACGAACCTTTAAAGACAAGTTATTCAATTATAAAAATCATCATCCTTCATACCAAGGGGTAGAAGAATCTTCTCAGGAGATAGATAACCATATGTGAAGTATTGTAGAGTTGGGGTTTAGGATATTAACTATACTCATAGGTTAAGTATAATAACTTACCTCCTTATAACACTTATGATAATTGTGAAAATTTAATTATCGAGATAATAATAAAACATAGCAAGGAGTGGGATTCTCACATTAGGAATGAATCTTGTAAAAATATATTTTAGTTGTTTAATTTAATTTATCTAAATTGAATGACTAAATACATGTTAATGGTGTATATAAAGTATCCATTAATCCTAACTAATTATAGATGTTCAATAAAATTAAAGGAAGTAAAAATTCAGTTTATCTCAATTATTAAAAAGTTGTTCATCCCTGATTTATTTCCCACCCCTCTCTTAGGGTCACAGCATAATCATCTGGGTCTAATAAGTGGTACTAATGCCAAAATTTCGTATGATTAGATATATAATTTTTTTCCTAGTTGACTTTAACTAATTTAAATGAAGTGTATATGTTCAAAAGTTTAAGAAATATTTTTTTTTCAAAATATAAGAAATTTATTAAAATGCCTTCTTAGAATAATTAAAAATTTGGGCTAAAACCAAAGTTAACAGAAGATACTTATGTTCATAGAAATATTGAAGCATTTACCAAAACATTAAATAACTATAAGAATAATGAAGCTTAGAAATAGTGGAAATTAATAACTAAAAATAATTTCAAAATAGGATTTACTATTACCTAAAGGTAAACATAATGAATGTTTTACTAAAAAATCAACATCAATTAATTCTTTGAAATAAGAATGTTCAATATATGATGATCTCGATTCAATTGAATCTTTCGATGAACTCTACATTGATGTTAATTATTTCATAAATAATGTATCTTGTTAAGTTGTTTATTATATATTTTCATTCATTAATGGAATAAATAAAGAAAAAATATCTTGAGGAAGGATCTAGTGGAATGGAAAAGGCATTCTGAAATAAAGAACACTCTTTATAATTTCAAAAAGTCCATTGAGGAAAAGGATCAATCAGTTTTACATTGCAATGAATGATTTTTTTTCTTTTAAGATAATAATTTTGAAGGAGTAATTGTGAATAATTTGTATTTATGATGGTTTGTGAAGAACAACACCATACATCAGAAGCTATTGTTAAATTTTAAAAAAATCAGTTGGAGATCTAATCTTAGAGAACAAAATATCCAGAAATATTTATATTTAATTAAAATAAGATGAATGATGAATCAATTCAGAATTTATATAATGATTATGAAGATAATGTGAAATTATATGAAGACTAGAAAAACAATTTTGGTCTAAATATTCTTCAATACAAGATAAAATTATAAAATTTGGTAGTTGATCAAGTTGAATGTCCACATGAATTAAGAATTCCTAATAATAATCCTAATCTTTATAAAACTCCACAGAATGGTTTAATAATCATAAAAAAATATAATTTACATCTTCCAATATAGAAAAAAAAGAAGGTAACACAAAGTTCTAGTAAAATTGATTTCATAAAATCTAGCTTTTTGAATTGTCCATAATAAAATGTAAGTATAATAGAACAATGGTTGAAGAATAGTATGGAGGAACCCATCACATCTATAAAAGGTAGAATAATACAATAAAGTATGAATCTATTCATAATGAGTCAAAAATTATAATTTATATATCTGAAAAATAGAATAATCCCCCAACTACTAAAGTTTCATTCAATGTAAGAAGAATTATTTATTATTTTTTATTGGTATTGGGGAAATTTTGGTTACTAAGTCATTGATTTATAGCATAATTTCTATAATGAACCATCTTTTCATCAAGGTACATATTAATTTTTTTTTCAATTTGAATATTTTCTTAATCATGGTAAACCAATACTATGACATAAGGAAGGCCCCAAAAGCGTCTAGGGCCTATTTAGAGCTTGGAGTTTTGGAAAATGGGCTTAAAAACTGGGTCACACTGTTAGAATAAACCATGTATCCCAGGTCTCATGGTTAGTTTTAACCTTTTGGGGACAAATAGAGGTGTTGCAGGTGCTGCATGGGTTGTCCGCAATCGTGAAAGTCTAAGAACCTGGCCAAGTGTTCAACCTTCAGTTTTTGACAGTGGGTTCCCACACAGTTTGTGCATGGTTTTCAAACCATGAACCTAAACCATGAACCCCCTTATTTTGGGGTGAATTTACAATTTCCCCTCTATTAAGTTATAACCTATCTTTTCTTTTCCCCTTTTTCCTCTAGTGGATGGACTCATGTTTATCCTCCCTTGAACTCAAAAATCCTTCAAGCAAGGCATCAAGCTAACTTCTCACTCTAGTGTTCGTTTCTCAATCCATAAAAATAATTGGATCTATCTCGGTAAGCTCCCACAATGTCATTTTGATGGCATGGAACATGAGAGGTAACACCTCATGTATTAAATTATAAATATTATTATGCATCATTTATATATATATATGGGATGAATGAAAATTATGGATGGGAGGTAATTCCTTATGCTAGTTATAATTATAATACACTTTTATAGAGGCTTTGACATGATGTTAAGGGACCAGTTAAGCATGATGATATCATTATACCTTACATCGGGTGTTGTGCATGACATCTCCCACCATTGACACTAGTTGGACATTGGGTTTTACGCACCACTTCCCTGTTTGAGTGATGAAATGATGGCTCACTCACGATCATGAGTGTAATGAATGATGTATCACAATATTATCAGGATGTAGGGAATATAACCTATTTTCATGAGCTTATGGGATTGTTAAACTAGTCATGGATGTCTGAGTTTCACCCCAGTCCAGCTAGCAACTCGTATTCTAGGTATATGACCTCTTACATCCCAACGTAGATAGTTTATATCAGTGGATGAAATATATATGATTATACCATATATATAATACTAATAAATATATATTATATGATCAAACACACATCTTAAACATGATCCGAAGTAGGTATGGATAGTAGGTGTCCTATAGGATCCTGAGTGGCCTGGTAATTAATTGATTTTAGCATTGTTTTCTTATCCCGATATTACCTGCACACTATTTAGTTATGATCACTACATTGATTACACATACACATCATTAGTGGTGGCCTACTAATATTTTTATATAACATGATACATGGGATGCCTAACGTACCCAAGAAGACTATCTTCCTATAGGTATGGATATGAGAAATCACACATATACCTGTTGTTGATATGATTTTTCTTATAGATGGAGATTAGAATTAAAGGACCAGATATTATCTTAAGATGATAGTGGATCATTTTTTTTTTCATTTTTTAGTTTTTATAGTATGATTTTATCTCCCTAAATCATGTTCCCTTTTTATTATCAACATGAAAAGAATCCATGTATCAAACACTTCCTAGTGTATTTTGAGATATTTATTCAATTTTTTATATTTATGCTTCCACAGTTGTTTATTATTGTAGTTAAAGTTATTCTTCCACTGTATTGTTATTATATCTTTTTATAAAGTTCTTCCATTAATGATTGTATCTGATTTTATACATTGTTCCACTATGATATGAGAGTATAGTATCCCTAATGTACCACCTTTACACCCTCACTTCTAGTTGGAAGCCTTTGGCGTATGAGGAGGAATGCTTAAGGAAATGTGACCCAACAGATTGGGCATAGGTTAATGGGACCCCAGGCTAAGATCTTACAAAGCAGTGTTATAGGGTTTTTTAAATTTTCTTACTATTTGGGTATTATACAGGAGACTAGGAGTTAAAGGAATTTGGAATTTACCCTATTCCGGGACATAGCTAACCCATGTACCGGGGAAACCCAAATTTCCTTGGATGGGTGATTTAATTTATTGATTATTCAATTTATAAATGATAGGACTTCACCATTGGGTGACACACTTGTTTTATGATTTTATTGATATTGGTGTTTTTAAAATGTTGATTTATTCACTACGTTTTGATGAAATGAGAGATTTAAATTAGTACATGCATTATCATAGGTACATTATGATTAATAGGAAATTCATTTTAATATGAAATGTTTATTTTTAACATGTATTTTCCTATTGATTATTAATACTACCTTCAATATGTGTTTAATTGTGCCGACACTTATTATAGGGATTGTAAAACATGATTGATACTTAATGTGCCTACCTTAACCTAATAGTGTTTTCCTGAATAGGTTAAAGTAGAAAACTTAAGATATCAAGTATGGCATGTCGAGCCATAGAACATTAGTCACATGGTCTGTAATGTGTCATGGTGTGGGTCAAGTGTATGACATGTTTTGGTTCATAAGGATTTTGGGACCTTATAAACCAGAAAATGGTAAACCATCTCATTCAACCATTTTATATGATTTAATACTCGAACAAGAAAAAATTAAAATTATAAATAATTATAAATTAAAAACATCCATCATAAATATATATCCATTATAGAGGCTAATTATTTACATAAATTGATATCACTTCAGAATTGAAATATATTTATTACCACATACTACAAAACCATGACATTACCATATATGTATAGTGTCTTTAGAAACTGGGAAACATAAACAACTAGTTCATAAGATATCTACATTGTCTCTTGTTTATTTCATCATATTTAGAATCTTTTTTGGAATATAATACTTAATACCCTTATTCATGTCCTAGGGAAAATAAACAAATAAAAGGGTGATCTCAAGTACTCGATAAGGGTAGCCAAATTAAATAACAACCATATCATATTCATAAGAACATATCATTTGAAAATCTTATCCTGCATAAAAAAGATCACAATATCAAATCATGGGATAAATCATAATAGTGCAATGTAATCCAAATAGTCATAACATAAGACATGAAGTTTTGTTTCATAAAAAAATAAGCATAGAAAATCATTTCATATTAGTCAAGGAACTTTTCCAATACCATCATAGCGGACAAAGTCCATTACAGAACCGAGTTCTCTCCTAGTTCCAACCTTGTATCACTAAACCTGATTAACTTGAAATTATAGCAATGTATATATATTTAGATATAAATATTTACCCAATTAATTGTAGGGATATATAGGCCCCACCCATCTCATAATGAAACCAATCTTACATGTGCCACAAAAACATAGAATCATTCTCCATAGCATAACCCATGAAATCAAATGGGTTTCTTAAACATCATTCCATCATAATTGATATAACACAAATATATTTCCTAAATAACATTCCATAATAAACACAATAAAATCATAGTAATAAAAGGTATAGAAACATAAAACTACATAATCTTAGATAGAAAATAATTTTGATAAAACACTTGAGCTTCATTCTTGAGGAAAATGTCCTTTCTTCTTTAAAAACGTTTTTTTTTTCTAAAAATGTCGTGAAATTTCAAAAGAAAATAATTTTGTTGAAAATAAACTTTTAATCATGTAGATTAATATTCATGTAAATAAGGCATTATGAAGATGTAAAAACCCATTCATTCTGTATAAGTTAAAAAAACATTCTTCTCATACCTTTTCTAGAAAAGTCAAAAATTACCTTGTATGGAAAACATAAGAAAGATTCCTTCAAGACCTTGTTGTAAAAGTAAAAATGGTTAAAAATTAATTTAAAAATATAACACTATAAAACATGTAAATGAATGATAAATATACCCTTAGTAAAAAATTGCGTAAAAAGAATCTTGCATAAAAATGAGATTTTCAATCCCTTACGTTAGGTTTGATTTCTTTTATATGTGTCTGAAACTCCTATATAGTGTGTTTAAACATATTATTAACTTGTAAAAAAACCATAATAATATTTATTATATCATATATGATTCATTAATGACTTTATATTACTCGTTCATTTGTCAATTCCATGTTAAATCAATGTTTTGGGTAATAATCGTTTTATTTATCGTACGTATTTTGAATTGTTATTCTTGATATTATGACTTATTTCATGATTTTATTACTTCCATAATATAAACTATTATTTTTATATTATATATATTCATTATATATATATACATAATAGATAAATAAAATAAGTGGAATACATCTTTCATGGAGACGGTAGGTCGTACGTACGCATTAACGCGATTTGTGTTTCCTTATTAAATTGAATATAAGTAAGTAAATTAAATATATATATATATATATAAAGTAGAATTATTAAGTCATTTATTTCATGATTATTTATTATATATACTTTATAATCATTCTCGAATGGATAATGTGGAGAATGAATCTCATCGTGTCGTGGAGACGGTAAGTTGTTCGTACGCACGAGCGATGATATCATTCCCATAATTATTGAATGATATTGAATTGGATGGTATATAATATCTCCTTATTAGTGTAATTTTATAATAATAATATATATTTTTTATTTCCACCATTATACCCATCCAAGTATGGTGGTGGTGAAAAATATATTACACTACGTCATGGAGATAGTAAGCCGAACGTACGCACGCACGATGATTTTGTTTTTCATAGGATGGATAGACTGTAAAATAGGGTTGTTTCAAAATAAAATATGTGTATATTAGTGATACTAATGTTATTAATTTATAATTAAACAACTAAAGAAAATTAAGTAGAAGAAGAAAGAAATTTTAAAGAATCGGTAGAAGAGATTACCTCTTCCTTGACGTCCCTCCTTTAAATTTCCTCTTATGGAACTAGAGTTAGTCTTTTGAAAATACCATCACCTCTACAATGTTACTAGGGATGGTGAGAATATAAATGGATATGGTTTGTCCGAGATTTAAGACTCAAAATAGAGTAAAGAGGAGAGAGAGTAGGTGCCCTTTTATAAGAGAGGAGAGGAGCACTTTAGAAAACTCTCAAAATATTGATTTATTATAAATTAAATTTCTATTAAAAATGGTCCAAAATTTATTTAATTAGAAGATAATATTATTTTGGTTTGAATAACCGTCATAAAATATTTTTTAGATAATTTTTGAATATTTTTTATCCTTATCATTTTTCTTTAACCCTTATTTTACCCTTTTTAATCTTACCGTAATATCATGTAATTTACACATTGTAGGTTATGGTAATTACAATATCCGCTAAAACGACCCACAAAAAGTTATTTATGACATATTTGGACTTATATTAACCAATTGGACAAATATTATATTTTTTAAAATATAAAATCATTTAAAAAACTATTTTATATTTTAAGTTATGAATTATGTCAATTTTGGACACAATTCATACTTGACTTTTAAAAAATTCATAAAAACCGTGTTACTTAGAACGAAAGACATTAAATAATCCCTAACATGTCAATTTAATCCAAAAAATTAGTGTATGGCATAAAAATATTCAAATTAACATTATTGTAATATTTATAAATTCATTTACTTGAATATTTTATTAATGAGTTAATCACTACATCATAATTGTGTCCTAAATAAATATATTTATATAATGTCTAAAAATTATAAACAAAATACCATGATTTAGGAAATATTTTAATATTTATAATAAAAATTTATATAAATGGAGTTCAATTACATAACTTCATATTAAAATCGATTTATTAAAAGATATATCTTTAGGTTATAATTAACTTTACATTAAATTAATTCTTATAAAATGTCATTTTCACATATAAGTGAATCGATGGGGTACCAAAATCGACCCAAGGATTCCCATGTTCGGAAATATCTCATAAAATAATATTAAGGAAGGTTTTCAGATAGTTTAATATTATTATAATATTATTTTTTTACCCTTACCAGATTTACCCTTTAACCATGGTAAATAAAATAATTACTGAACTTACTATTCATAATGTACAAAAATAAAAGGTACCAATTTATGAAATTTAAATTTTATAATTCCAAATATGGAATCCATTATTCCAAATTCAAAACATATAAGTTTCAGTAATTAATTTAAAAGTAATTTCCATTGTCAAAACCAAAAAGAAGGTTTTTTAAGAAGTAATTACTATCAAAAGATTTACATCTGTTTGTGTCTAATTTAAAGGTGAAATTACATCCAATGACTAAAATTGGATTAAATGATAAAAATATAATACAATTATAATTTAAAACTAATTAAAAGTTTAATATAACTATAAAAATAAATTAGATTAAAAGGCAGTTTTGAATTAAAATATAGAATTTTTCACTATTCAAACAAATATGAATTTTATTAGAAAAATATTAAAATTTCATCCAAAGTAAATTTTCATGTTCTTCTTCTAAAGAAGAAATTTATTGTTTCAAATTGAACATATAAAAGTGACAAAAACTAGATTTAAAATTTGTGTGCCATCAAAAGGTGGCAAAATTTCATTTTTTGAAAAATACTTCTTTTATCAGAAAAATTGATTTTGTTCTCATATAATGTTCTAGAAAATGTGTAAGATTAATTATAATGTTATATAAAATTAAAATTGAGGTTAATAATATTCATAATGTCTAGTTTATATCCCATTAAATAATAATAATTTAATAATATATAGTTTTTTAGTGAAACTCAACATCGCGTACAATGAAAGCTATTGAGGAAGGTCACTCTTGTGTGTAACGTAATATAAGTCGGTGTTGTGTGCAGTGAAAGATTCATTTTATGTTTCATATAAAAAAATCCAAACTTAGTTTATTTATACATTGAACAAAAATTTTACTCACTTTTGCGTGAAATGAATTCTATCAAAAGATCTTGAAATTGTACGTAACATAAACCAAGAATAGTGTTGTGTATGCTGCAAGCTAATATGGTGTTGTGTATAGCACAATATAATCTTTGGTTTAGCATACAACACAATGCATTAATGAAATTAAAGATAATCTATCTCATAAAATCTCAGGGTGTTACATTCTACCCCCTTTAAAATGAATATCACCCTCGAAATTCGTTGGGGTTATAAATGGTTTTCTACTTGAATGTTTCTTTCATGGAAACCCACATCATAAAAAAAGATACAAAAACGTCATTTTAAAAAGTAAAGTTAAAAACATAATGGTTACACAAAGTAACTCATCACGGAGTTTCCACAAATGAGAACATAGGTGGGAAGTGAAAACATGGATATGGAAAAGAAATATGACCCTCAAGTTCTGATGGATAGTGATAGGGAATGTGGTATAGAGAAAGTTAACTACTGGATATCTATAAATCAACAATGATTTAAAGGACCATTTGATTAATCACATAAGAAGGTACAAGGATAACATTTTTGGTTTTCAAAATCCTTTTCCTAAATTTGAATAATTTTGCATGAGAATAAATACTTACTTGATTTTGGTACAATCTCACCATTATTCATGCCTTGAACAATTTCCACTTCATCTCTTAATAAAAAAAATGAAGCTGAATTTGTCATTCATGAAGTGTTGGAAGATCATGCGATAGAATGATATGTCGTTCCATCTGTCTCAATAAAAAGGTTAACACTGGTAATAAAACATGTGTATGTAACACCCCAGGTAAATAAAGAATATGTCATTTTCATATTTATCCATATTTGTGAATAAAATATTGATATGACTTTAAAGGGGATGCTATGCTCGATGGCTTACCCAACACGCAACAACGAGTTTCTTGGGAATCTTACGTTGCACTCTAATAATAAAATAATATTATTTTAAATGGTAGTTAACATGTAGCTGTTGTATTGGCGGGAATGGATAGAAATAACTAAAATATGATTATATATGTTTTTAAATGTTTTTACATTTATCCAATAGGGGATAGAGGCTTAAAATACGGAAAGAATTCAATTTTAGGCGTATATGCTCTAGTTTTCACTAAAGGTTCACTTATCACCTTTTGATGTTGAACCATCATTAAATATTGTTTTGTTAACTCTTAAACATTATTTTGGACCAAATAAAACTCTTCTTAAGAATCGGGACATCCAAATTTACTTTGTGTAATTTTTTTGGTATCTTTCCGATAAAGTTCATTTTTTTTAATGAATAGTGAAAAATGTTGTATTTTAATTCAAAACCTCTTTTTAATATAATTTATTTATATGATTAGTTTATATTTTTAATTGGTTTTAAAGTGAAATTAGAATATATTTTTACCATTAAATCCAATAGTGGTCGTTGGAATTAATTTCACTTTGAAATCAGACTTAAACTAGTGTCAATCTTTTGATACTTATTGTTTTATAAAAACACTCTATTTGCTCTGACATCGGGAATTAATTAATAAATTAATTAATGTGACTAATATGTTTTGAATTTTGTAAAAAGGACTTCATTTTTGAATTCGGAATATCAAATATATCTTAGGGTGATTTTTGAGATTTTTCTGAAAAACTTCAATTTTTGATGAATAGTGAAACCACTAAGTGGTAATCAAGCAAACTGATTTTTCAGTTAAATGAAAGTTTACCACTAATGTGTATTGAATTTTGAAAATCCGACATACATGGTTGTCATTAAGAAGTAAAATTTGGTTCAATGAGATTAAAATAATTTTTTGGTGAATAGTAACTTATTAAGTTTTAATCGCGATTAGTGGTAATTAGTGTAGTTTAAGGTAAAAATAATGCTTTAATGGAATAAGATGAGCTTGACACATGTCCTACCCTAATTGGTTGTGTCATGGCCGACCAAGACAATCCATGGGTAAACTTGGGGACCCCATGGATCCACTTTGGTTGGGAAATGACATAAATAACATTTTATTTAATGTAAAAGTAAAATTGACACAAACATGATATGTTTTACTAAAACAATTTTTAAGAGGGGTTATACAAGTCATCTTTTTGATTATAAATATTAATTGGAAATCTAAAAAGATTTCCTACATCATAGTATTTGTTTTATAATTTGTAGACATTAAATAAATTAAATTATTTGAGACATAATAATGATGCAGCGATGACATCACTATTTGACGATTTAAATAAAATGGAACGATAATGTAAAATCTATGAACTAAACATGTCAAAAACTTATTGGATGAGTGGATTTCGAACCCTTATCACCTTATCCACGAATTCTATCAATGTGGGACCTTGTAAAACCGAAACACATTTTCAAATAAAGTAATATTTCTTTACATTCCAAAAGTTCCCCTCCTCTCCTCTTATAAAAGGCCCCCACCTCTACCTCATTTAACACACTCCTCAAGCCTTTGGCTTGGCCAACCCCTGCCCATTTACTCTCTCCACATCCCTCTCCTCATCCTATAGGATTCCCTTTGGGCATAATCCTTTCAAAGGAAGCCTTTAGGCTCAAATCAAAATGAGTTACACTTTTAAAGGTAATTCATTCTCTCATGTTCATTTGTTTTATTTTGCCTCTCCAACCCCCTAAACTCTTTTTATTTACTTCTTTTGTAACAAAAACAGTATCTTGAATATACTAGGATGTTTTTATAATATTTATTAGAGCTAAACTCTCACACAACTACATCAAATGGTTAAAGAACATACGGTTTCCGTGGATGGTGAAATTCTGCCTCCCGAAACGATGATTGTTCAATACTCATTTAACACCTTCAAAGGTGGCCATTATGATGTCACTATTTTTATATATGATATATAATATGTTTATGTTTTATTTATTCTTCTGTATTTTTCATTTTTGTCTTACCTTTATGGATTCCATTATGGGTATACGCGATATCTTCATTTAAGGAAGTGCGGACTACCGCCCCCTCAAAGTGATTTGATTCGTTAAATACCATATGTGGGATGTATAAAGGATGGAAATATGATATTATATATGATATTATACTGGAATTATAATATACCTTTATATCATTATTATTCCATTCTATAAAATACGAAATAGAAATGAAAGTAGCGTTCATGCATACGTACGGCTTACCGTCTCCATGAACGGTGCATTTCATTTCTTACCTCTAAATGATTATGTAATGTTATAAATTCATGCATGTACTGGATATATATGACATATATGATATCTAAATAATGAATACAATTCTGTATATAATAAACATTTGGCCACATGAACAACATGTAATTGTAAGAAGTCCACTTTCGACTTAAGAACCAAATATCGGCAAAACAAATATTATTAACTTAAATGATTACATAATGTTTATGACATGGTAATAAGTGGTATAAAAGTAATAATGAACTTGAAAAACGTTCTTAAGGAATTATAAATTAAATCAAGTTTATTATTCAGGAGATTAAAGAACGATCGAGTCAAGTCGGACCCGAGGTAAGGGATCCTACTCCTCTCTTTCTTTTTAAGTACACACTTTTATGTCATTCCTTTTAAAGCTCATCTTTCTTGTTATTGGGATGATATTTTATATTACACTTACTATAATTATTATGTTCATGTGATGAGAGACCATATGCTCTCTCATAAATCCATTTTGGAAGTTTTGAGTGGCGCCGTTAGGCTGCCGAACTTTCGTAAGAGATCTAACCTCTCTCTTTCTTTTTAAGTACTCTCCTTTATGTCACTTATTTTAAGCTCCTCTTTGTAATGTTGGGGGATATTATATTATATTACTCTTTCTGTACATTTTATTTTAATGTGATGAGATACCCTATTTTATCTCATCAATCCATATTCGGAAGTTTTATGTGGCGCCGTTAGGCTGCCGAGTTTTTGTAAGGGATTTTTCATCTCACTTTTATTCCCGTGAGATTTTTGCTACATTTTCCACAATTTCCTTTGAGTGGTGTATGTACTGCCATTATTCTACTCTTTGTGTAATATACTTTAATTTATGAGTATTTACATCAATGATTTATTTTCCTTCTTTCATGGGGTGTATGTTTTGAAAGATACCCAAGTCGGTTAGGGAACCTTTCACCCTCCTCTTTTTAAAAGACTTCTTTTGTTGGGTCTTTTAATTTACATGTTGTTATGTTGGGATATGTTCTCATATATCCTTATTGATGTAAATTTTATGTCCAAGTGATGAGATACACTTTTTATCTCTCATCAACTCATTTTTATGTGATGCCGTTAGGCTGTCAAGGGAACTTTTTAACCCAATTTCGATTTCTTTGGGTTCAACTTGTAGTCATTGAATATGTCATCCATTGAATATGTGTGAATGACCTTTTATTGTTTTACACTTAATATCCACTTATATTGGGTGTATATATATTTGTCACACATATTTTTGAGATTTATTTGTCTTTAATTTAAGGATACCTTCTTTATAAGGGATTTCATCACATTTGACATTTCTGTTGAGGGTTCATTGTTGTTATGCACCAATTCCATATTATATGGTGTATATACTGTCCTTTGGAGTATTATATCATGAATCCTTTTATTCTCATGATATTATAAAGTTCAGAATAAATGTTATTCCTCGATTATTGTATTCAAGTGTCTCTAATTTTGGTAAAACCCCATTAACCAAAATATCGTTTTAAATGTTTTAATTATTTGTTCTTATTAATATCCATGTTTTCAAAATGGTTTTAAGGATTTATTTATATGGATATTAATGGTTTAAAATGTTAAAAGATTCAAGGTGATATGGGACACTTTGATTCAAAAATCTCTTTATTAAATGTTTTAAATGGTTTTGGAAATGGTTTCTTTTTGAATGGATTCATTATTTCAATATCCTAAAATGTTATATTTCCTTTATTCATGTTTATGTGATATGATTATGTTATGGTTCTTGGGCATTGTTATGAATAACGGGTGGTTCCGTGATAAACTAAGGGCGGGTGAGCCCGATATATCTCTCCAATGCATTGGGTAACGCGAAGGAGTGAAACGTTAAGGTTTCTCCGAAGAGATTTAGGGAATATACTGTGATGGGTATTCCAAACGTAACCAAGAGGGTTACTCCCTACGTAAGAATGTTATGAATTCCTCAAGTTACCTTTATGTCTTATGTTTTCTATGATTTATTCATGGTTTGATGAGGTATGTTAAAGTGCATATGTTTTATGGGTAAAGTATGATTTCATTCTTATGTATATATGAACTCATGTTTCCTTTCCATATTTTTTTTAACCCTTACTGAGCTTTTTATTCTCATCCCAAGTTTTTGAAATGTTTTTCACAGGTCAAGGGAAAGGTACATGATGTGATGATAGTGTCAAGGATGTGTCAAGAAAGAATACGTGTTATATTTTAAATATGTTTCCGTTGATGGGAAGAATGAAAACTATCTTTTATGTTACCACTTTGCTTAAATGTGGAATGTAATGCAAGTTTCATGATCTAATTCTCTAAAACTCTAAACCTGAAAAGATCCTCAATGTGTAATCTTGTAATAACTCAAGATTAAGTAAGGTTTAAGGCTGGGGCCTTATAGTTGGTATCAAAGGGAGGTTTAGATAACTTTAGAGGTTAGGGTATTCTTTAAGCATAAGTGACATTACCATAATGGTTAGGATTTCAGAAAGAGTCCTAGTTTTAGATAAAGTGAATGAGTAAGTGTATCTTAGTGTTTACCTTCCTCATTAGTACATGATGATTTTGTTGATATACTCACACTGACATTTATATTTTTAGTGAATGGATGGATCTAGCAGGCACCAAAGAGACAACAGGTTTGAAGGAAACTGTGGTGGTTCTCTAATTAAGATACTAGATAAAATGGAGGATTCAATGAGGAAACTCATGGTTGTTCTAAACCAAATATCAAGGAGTCATGATCAACCACTTAAACCTTGGTGAGTTCTCTAATGCATCATGTATGAGATGGCCAACCCGATGTGAAATTCAGGTAATAATTATTAAGGTAACCATTAGGGTTTATATGATACTTAATTTTTAGGTAATTATGGGTTACTCTATGATATGATGGAAAATTGAAGGAATGAGCTAAACTTGAGGTTAAAATATGTTATGATTATTCTTGAATATTTTATCTCATTTTGGGGAATGTTTTACGAATTGTATAGTTTTGGAAAAGAACAACACGCAGACAGTGTGACAACCCGTCGCGTCGGACAATGCTGCGGGAATCGAACCCACAACCAAAGTGCGACTGGTATTTATCACCTACCACTGGACTACGTGAATTCCCTGGTTAGTTTGACTGATTCTTTTTAGTTATATGATTTTATGAATTAAGAGTAAGTTTATTTTGGAGGATATGTGATTAGGATAATTACTTTTCAATGTGAGACTTTAGGAGCAACTGATGTTGTTTGGAGATAAATGTTACGATTTAACTTGGAAGACTATGTGACTAAATCCTTCAAATATTTGGGTTTCAATATTATATTGGTTTACTTTGAAGAATTTTATGGACAAATTGTTTATCGGATGGTCCTCGTTGAACTTTGGGTTTTGTTGGACAAATTTTGGAGATTAAGAATAGATTTTCTTTTTATAAGGGGTTATCCTTTTCTGGATTATCTGATCTTGTACTAAACTTTTTGGTTTTGGTTTTGGTTAAATCCTAAATACATGGGATGTATATATTTCTCTTTTGGGGATTAGGTGATTCTCTAGAAGTTGATTATAGTACTCTTAATGCGAACAAGTCTCCCTAAATACTCGTCTTTTGGAAAAAAATATGAGTTTGACTATGGAATCTAGTAAAAGTTGAAAGTCAACATGATAAGTGATTATGCTTCCTTATGAATAAATTCCTCAATAAAAAGTAACTTAAAACAAAAATGTTGTCTATTAACATTTCCTACTGGGGAACCCAAAACCGTTTAACCCATCACAAGTTTGTGATTTTCTTATTGTTAACTTTCTCCTAAACATGTTTTCTATCACTCTCCATCGGAACATGACCCTATGTTTTCTCCTCCATGTCCATATTTTCATACTTAGAATCCTAGTATGGGTTAACTCAGGTGACCTCTGTGCTTATCTTTCTTTATTTTAAAGTGATTGTTTTACCGACTCTTGTTCCGATGTGGGACTTTCAAGGATGTTTCCAAGCCCAATTTTAAAATTGCGAGGACGCAATTCCCAAAAGGGGGGAAGGACGTAACACCCCAGGTAAATAAATAATATGTCATTTTCATATTTATCCATATTTGTGAATAAAATATTGATATGACTTTAAAGGGGATGCTATGCTCGATGGCGTACCCAACACGCAACAACGAGTTTCTTGGAAATCTTACGTTGCACTCTAATAATAAAATAATATTATTTTAAATGGTAGTTAACATGTAGCCGTTTTATTGGAGGGAATGGATAGAAATAACTAAAATATGATTATATATGTTTTTAAATGTTTTTACATTTATCCAATAGAGGATAGAGGCTTAAAATACGGAAAGAATTCAATTTTAGGCGTATATGCCATAGTTTTCACTAAAGGTTCACTTATCACCTTTTGATGTTGAACCATCATTAAATATTGTTTTGTTCACTCTTAAACATTCTTTTGGACCAAATAAAACTCTTCTTAAGAATTGGGACATCCAAATGTACTTTGTGTAATTTTTTTGGTATCTTTCCGACAAAGTTCATTTTTTTAATGAATAGTGTAAAATGTTGTATTTTAATTCAAAACCTCTTTTTAATATAATTTATTTATATGATTAGATTATATTTTGAATTGGTTTTAAAGTTAAATTAGAATATATTTTTACCATTAAATCCAATAGTGGTAGTTGGAATTAATTTCACTTTGAAATCAGACTTAAACTAGTGTCAATCTTTTGATACTTATTGTTTTATAAAAACACGCTATTTGCTCTGACAGCGGGAATTAATTAATAAATTAATTAATGTGACTAATATGTTTTGAATTTTGTAAAAAGGACTTCATTTTCGAATTTGGAATATCAAATATAGCTTAGGGTGAATTTTTGGGATTTTTCTGAAAAACTTCAATTTTTGATGAATAGTGAAACCACTAAGTGGTAATCAAGCAAACTGATTTTTCAGTTAAATGAAAGTTTACCACTAATGTGTATTGAATTTTGAAAATCCGACATACATGGTTTTAATTAAGAATTAAAATGTGGTTCAATGAGATTAAAATAATTTTTTGGTGAATAGTAACTTATTAAGTTTTAATCTCGATTAGTGGTAATTAGTGTAGTTTAAGGTAAAAATAATGCTTTAATGGAATAAGATGAGCTTGACACATGTCCTACCCTAATTGGTTGTGTCATGGCCGACCACGACAAGCCATGGGTCAACTTGGGGACCCCATGGATCCACTTTGGTTGGGAAATGACATAAATAACATTTTATTTATTGTAAAAGAAAAATTGACACAAACATGATATGTTTTACTAAAACAATTTTTAAGAGGGGTTATAGAAGTCATCTTTTTGATTATAAATATTAATTGAAATCTAAAAAGATTTCCTACATCATAGTAATTTTTTTATAATTTTTAGACATTAAATAAATTAAATTATTTATGACATAATAATGATGCAGCGATGACATCATTATTTGACGATTTAAATAAAATGGAAAGATAATGTAACATATATGAACTACACATGTCCAAAACTTATTGGATGAGTGGATTTCGAACCCTTATCACCTTATCCACGAATTCTATCAATGTGGGACCTTGTAAAACCGAAACACATTTTCAAATAAAGTAATATTTCTTTAATTTCCAAAAGTGCCCCTCCTCTCCTCTTATAAAAGGTCCCCACCTCTACCTCATTTAACACACTCCTCAAGCCTTTGGATCGGCCAACCCCTGCCCATTTACTCTCTCCACATCCCTCTCCTAATCCTATAGTATTCCCTTTGGGCAGAATCCTTTTAAAGGAAGCCTTTAGGCTCAAATCAAAAGGAGTTACACTTTTAAAGGTAATTCATTCTCTCATGTTCATTTGTTTTATTTTGCCTCTCCAACCCCCTAAACTCTTTTTATTTACTTCTTTTGTAACAAAACCAGTATATTAAATATACTAGGATGTTGTTATAAGATTTATTCGAGCTAAACTCTCACACAACTACATCAAATGGTTAAAGAACATACGGTTTCCGTGGATGGTGAAATTCTGCCTTCCCAAACGATGATTGTTCAATACTCATTTAACACCTTCAAAGGTGGCCATTATGATGTAAATATTTTTATATATGATATATAATATGTTTATGTTTTATTTATGCTTCTGTATTTTTCATTTTTGTCTTACCTTTATGGCTTCCATTATGGGTATACGCGATATCTTCATTTAAGGAAGTGCGGACTACCGCCCCCTCAAAGTGATTTGATTCGTTAAATACCATATGTGGGATGTATAAAGGATGGAAATATGATATTATATATGATATTATACTGGAATTATAATATACCTTTATATCATTATTATTCCATTCTATAAAATACGAAATAGAAATGAAAGTAGCGTTCATGCATATGTACGGCTTACCGTCTCCATGAACGGTGCATTTCATTTCTTACCTCTAAATGATTATGTAATGTTATAAATGCATGCATGTACTGGATATATATGAAATATATGATATCTAAATAATGAATAAAATTCTGGATATAATAAACATTTGGCCACACGAACAACATGTAATTGTAAGAAGTCCACTTTCGACTTAATAACCAAATATCGGCAAAACAAATATTATTAACTTAAATGATTACATAATGTTTATGACATGGTAATAAGTGGTATAAAAGTAATAATGAACTTGAAAAACTTTCTTAAGGAATTAGAAATTAACTCAAGTTTATTATTCAGGAGATTAAAGTACGATCGAGTCACGTCGGACCCGAGGTAAGGGATCCTACTCCTCTCTTTCTTTTTAAGTACACACTTTTATGTCATTCCTTTTAAAGCTCATCTTTCTTGTTATTGGGATGATATTTTATATTAAACTTACTGTAATTATTATGTTCATGTGATGAGAGACCCTATTCTCTCTCATCAATCCATTTTGGATGTTTTGAGTGGCGCCGTTAGGCTGCTGAACTTTCGTAAGAGATCTAACCTCTCTCTTTCTTTTTAAGTACTCTCCTTTATGTCACTTATTTTAAGCTCCTCTTTGTAATGTTGGGGGATATTCTATTATATTCCTCTTTCTGTACATTTTATTGTAATGTTATTAGATACCCTATTTGATCTCATCAATCCATATTCGGAAGTTTTATGTGGCGCCGTTAGGCTGCCGAGTTTTCGTAAGGGATTTTTCATCTCACTTTTATTCCCGTGAGATTTATGCTAAATTTGCCACAATTTCCTTTGAGTGGTGTATGTACTTCCATTATTCTACTCTTTGTGTAATATACATTCATTTATGAGTATTTACATCAATGATTTATTGTCCTTCTTTCATGGGGTGTATGTTTTGAAAGATACCCAAGTCGGTAAGGGAACCTTTCACCCTCCTCTTTTTAAAAGACTTCTTTTGTTGGGTCTTTTAATTTACATGTTGTTATGTTGGGATATGTTCTCATATATCCTTATTGATGTAAATTTTATGTCCAAGTGATGAGATACACTTTTTATCTCTCATCAACTCATTTTTATGTGATGCCGTTAGGCTGTCAAGGGAACTTTTTAACCCAATTTCGATTTCTTTGGGTTCAACTTGTAGTCATTGAATATGTCATCCATTGAATATGTGTGAATGAAATTTTATTGTTTTACACTTAATATCCACTTATATTGGGTGTATATATATTTTTCACACATATTTTTGAGATTTATTTGTCCTTAATTTAAGGATACCTTCTTTATAAGGGATTTCATCACATTTGACATTTCTATTGAGGGTTCATTGTTGTTATGCACCAATTCACTATTATATGGTGTATATACTGTCCTTTGGAGTATTATATCATGAATCCTTTTATTCTCATGATATTATAAAGTTCAGACTAAATGTTATTCCTCGATTATTGTATTCAAGTGTCTCTAATTTTGGTAAAACCCCTTTAACCAAAATATCGGTTTAAATGTTTTAATTATTTGTTCTTATTAATATCCATGTTTTCAAAATGGTTTTAAGGATTTATTTATATGGATATTAATGGTTTAAAATGTTAAAAGATTCAAGGTGGTATGGGACACTTTGATTCAAAAATCTCTTTATTAAATGTTTTAAATGGTTTTGGAAATGGTTTCTTTTTGAATGGATTCATTATTTCAATATCCTAAAATGTTATATTTCCTTTATTCATGTTTATGTGATACGATTATGTTATGGTTCTTGGGCATTGTTATGAAGAACGGGTGGTTCCGTGATAAACTAAGGGCGGGTGAGCCCGATATAGCTCTCCAATGCATTGGGTAACGTGAAGGAGTGAAACGTTAAGGTTTCTCCGAAGAGATTTACGGAATATACTGTGATGGGTATTCCAAATGTAACCAAGAGGGTTACTCCCTACGTAAGAATGTTATGAATGCCTCAAGTTACCTTTATGTCTTATGTTTTCTATGATTTATTCATGGTTTGATGAGGTATGTTAAAGTGCCTATGTTTTATGGGTAAAGTATGATTTCATTCTTATGTATATATGAACTCATGTTTCCTTTCCATATTTTTTTTAACCCTTACTGAGCTTTTTATGCTCATCCCAAGTTTTTGAAATTTTTTTCAGAGGTCAAGGGAAAGGTACATGATGTGATGATAGTGTCAAGGATGTGTCAAGAAAGAATACGTGTTATATTTTAAATATGTTTCCGTTGATGGGAAGAATGAATACTATCTTTTATGTAACCACTTTGCTTAAATGTGGAATGTAATGCAAGTTTCATGATCTAATTCTCTAAAACTCTAAACCTGAAAAGATCCTCAATGTGTAATCTTGTAATAACTCAATATTAAGTAAGGTTTAAGGCTGGGGCCTTATAGTTGGTATCAAAGGGAGGTTTAGATAACTTTAGAGGTTAGGGTATTCTTTAAGCATAAGTGACATTACCATAATGGTTAGGATTTCAGAAAGAGTCCTAGTTTTAGATAAAGTGAATGAGTAAGTGTATCTTAGTGTTTACCTTCCTCATTAGTACATGATGGTTTTGTTGATATACTCACACTGACATTTCTATTTTTAGTGAATGGATGGATCTATCAGGAACCAAAGAGACAACAGGTTTGAAGGAAATGGTGGTGGTTCTCTGATTAAGATACTAGATAAAATGGAGGATTCAATGAGGAAACTCGTGGTTGTTCTAAAACAAATATCAAGGAGTCATGATCAACCACTTAAACGTTGGTGAGTTCTCTAATGCATCATGTACGAGATGGCCAACCCGATGTGGAAATTCAGGTAATAATTATTAAGGTAACCATTAGGGTTTATATGATACTTAATTTTTAGGTAATTATGGGTTACTCTATGATATGATGGAAAATGAAAGGAATGAGATAAAATTGAGGTTAAAATATGTTATGATTATTCTTGAATATTTTATCTCATTTTGGGGAATTTTTTACGAATTGTATAGTTTTGGAAAAGAACAACACGCAGACCGTGTGACAACCCGTCGCGTCGGACAATGCTGCGGGAATCGAACCCACAACCAAAGTGCGACTGGTATTTATCTCCTACCACTGGACTACGTGAAGTCACTGGTTATTTTGACTGATTCTTTTTAGTTATATGATTTTATGAATTAAGAGTAAGTTGATTTTAGAGGATATGTGATTAGGATAATTACTTTTCAATGTGAGACTTTAGGAGCAACTGATGTTGTTTGGAGATAAATGTTACGATTTAACTTGGAATACTATATGACTAAATCCTTCAAATATTTGGGTTTCAATCTTATATTGGTTTACTTTGAAGAATTTTATGGACAAATTGTTTATCGGATGGTCCTCGTTGAACTTTGGGTTTTGTTGGACAAATTTTGGAGATTAAGAATAGATTTTCTTTTTATAAGGGGTTATCCTTTTCTTGATTATCTGATCTTGTACTAACCTTTTTGGTTTTGTTTTTGGTTAAAGCCTAAATACATGGGATGTATATAGTTCTCTTTTTGGGATTAGGTGATTCTCTAGAAGTTGATTATAGTACTCTTAATGCGAATAAGTCTCCCTAAATACTCGTCTTTTGGAAAAAATATGAGTTTGACTAAGGAATCTAGTAAAAGTTGAAAGTCACCATGATAAGTGATTATGCTTCCTTATGAATAAATTCCTAAATAAAAAGTAACTTAAAACAAAAATGTTGTCTATTAACTTTTCCTACTGGGGAACCCAAAACCGTTTAACCCATCACAAGTTTGTGATTTTCATATTGTTAACTTTCTCCTAAACATGTTTTCTATCACTCTCCATCGGAACATGACCCTATGTTTTCTCCTCCATGTCCATATTTTCATACTTAGAATCCTAGTATGGGTTAACTCGGGTGACCTCTGTTTTTATCTTTCTTTATTTTAAAGTGATTGTTTTACCGACTCTTGTTCCGATGTGGGACTTTCAAGGATGTTTCCAAGCCCAATTTTAAAATTGCGAGGACGCAATTCCCAAAAGGGGGGAAGGATGTAACACCCCAGGTAAATAAAGAATATGTAATTTTCATATTTATCCATATTTGTGAATAAAATATTGATATGACTTAAAAGGGGATGCTATGCTCGATGGCGTACCCAACACGCAACAACGAGTTTCTTGGAAATCTTACGTTGCACTCTAATAATAAAATAATATTATTTTAAATGGTAGTTAACATGTAGACGTTTTATTGGCGGGAATGGATATAAATAACTAAAATATGATTATATATGTTTTTAAATGTTGTTACATTTATCCAATAGAGGATAGAGGCTTAAAATACAGAAAGAATTCAATTTTAGGCGTATATGCCCTAGTTTTCACTAAAGGTTCACTTATCACCTTTTGATATTGAACCATCATTAAATATTGTTTTGTTCACTCTTAAACATTCTTTTGGACCAAATAAAACTCTTCTTAAGAATCGGGACATCCAAATTTACTTTGTGTAATTTTTTTGGTATCTTTTCGATAAAGTTCATTTTTTTTAATGAATAGTGTAAAATGTTGTATTTTAATTCAAAACCTCTTTTTAATATAATTTATTTATATGATTAGATTATATTTTGAATTGGTTTTAAAGTGAAATTAGAATATATTTTTACCATTAAATCCAATAGTAGTCGTTGGAATTAATTTCACTTTGAAATCAGACTTAAACTAGTGTCAATCTTTTGATACTTATTATTTTATAAAAACACGCTATTTGCTCTGACAGCGGGAATTAATTAATAAATTAATTAATGTGACTAATATGTTTTGAATTTTGTAAAAAGGACTTCATTTTTGAATTCGGAATATCAAATATATCTTAGGGTGAATTTTTGGGATTTTTCTGAAAAACTTCAATTTTTGATGAATAGTGAAACCACTAAGTGGTGATCAAGCAAACTGATTTTTTAGTTAAATGAAAGTTTACCACTAATGTGTATTGAATTTTTAAAATCTTAAATACATGTTTGTCATTAAGAAGTAAAATGTGGTTCAATTAGATTAAAATAATTTTTTGGTGAATAGTAACTTATTAAGTTTTAATCACGATTAGTGGTAATTAGTGTAGTTTAAGGTAAAAATAATGCTTTAATGGAATAAGATGAGCTTGACACATGTCCTACCCTAATTGGTTGTGTCATGGCCGACCAAGAAAAGCCATGGGTCAACTTGGGGACCCCATGGATCCACTTTGGTTGGGAAATGACATAAATAACATTTTATTTAATGTAAAAGTAAAATTGACACAAACATGATATGTTTTACTAAAACAAATTTTATGAGGGGTTATACAAGTCATATTTTTGATTATAAATATTAATTAGAAATATAAAAAGATTTCCTACATCATAGTATTTTGTTTATACTTTTTAGACATTATATAAATTAAATTATTTATGACATAATAATGATGCAGCAATGACATCATTATTTGACGATTTAAATAAAATGGAAAGATAATGTAAAATATATGAACTAAAGATGTCCAAAACTTATTGGATGAGTGGATTCAGAACCCTTATCACCTTATCCACGAATTCTATCAATTTGGGACCTTGTAAAACCGAAACACATTTTCAAATAAAGTAATATTTCTTTACTTTCCAAAAGTGCCCCTCCTCTTCTCTTATAAAAGGCCCCCACCTCTACCTCATTTAACACACTCCTCAAGCCTTTGGCTCGGCCAACCCCTGCCCATTTACTCTCTCCACATCCCTCTCCTAATCCTATAGGATTCCCTTTGGGAAGAATCCTTTCAAAGGAAGCCTTTAGGCTCAAATCAAAAGGAGTTACACTTTTAAAGGTAATTCATTCTCTCATGTTCATTTGTTTTATTTTGCCTCTCCAACCCCCTAAACTCTTTTTATTAACTTCTTTTGTAACAAAACCAGTATCTTAAATATAATAGGATGTTTTTATAAGATTTATTAGAGCTAAACTCTCACACAACTACATCAAATGGTTAAAGAACATACGGTTTCCGTGGATGGTGAAATTCTGCCTCCCGAAACGATGATTGTTCAATACTCATTTAACACCTTCAAAGGTGGCCATTATTATGTCACTATTTTTATATATGATATATAATATGTTTATGTTTTATTTATGCTTCTGTATTTTTCATTTTTGTCTTACCTTTATGGCTTCCATTATGGGTATACGTGATATCTTCATTTAAGGAAGTGCGGACTACCGCCCCCTCAAAGTGACTTGATTCGTTAAATAACATATGTGGGATGTATAAAGGATGGAAATATGATATTATATATGATATTATACTGTAATTATAATATACCTTTATATCATTATTATTCCATTCTATAAAATACGAAATAGAAATGAAAGTAGCGTTCATGCATACGTACGGCTTACCGTCTCCATGAACGGTGCATTTCATTTCTTACCTCTAAATGATTATGTAATGTTATAAATGCATGCATGTACTGGATATATATGACATATATGATATCTAAATAATGAATACAATTCTGGATATAATAAACATTTGTCCACACGAACAACATGTAATTGTAAGAAGTCCACTTTCGACTTAAGAACCAAATATCGGCAAAACAAATATTATTAACTTAAATGATTACATAATGTTTATGACATGGTAATAAGTGGTATAAAAGTAATAATGAACTTGAAAAACGTTCTTAAGGAATTATAAATTAACTCAAGTTTATTATTCAGGAGATTAAAGAACGATCGAGTCAAGTCGGACCTGAGGTAAGGGATCCTACTCCTCTCTTTCTTTTTATGTACACACTTTTATGTCATTCCTTTTAAAGCTCATATTTCTTGTTATTGGGATGATATTTTATATTACACTTACTGTAATTATTATGTTCATGTGATGAGAGACCCTATTCTCTCTCATCAATCCATTTTGGAAGTTTTGAGTGGCGCCGTTAGGCTGCCGAACTTTCGTAAGAGATCTAACCTCTCTCTTTCTTTTTAAGTACTCTCCTTTATGTCACTTCTTTTAAGATCCTCTTTGTAATGTTGGTGGATATTCTATTATATTCCTCTTTATGTAAATTTTATTGTAATGTGATTAGATACCCTATTTTATCTCATCAATCAATATTCGGAAGTTTTATGTGGCGCCGTTAGGCTGCCGAGTTTTCGTAAGGGATTTTTCATCTCACTTTTATTCCCGTGATATTTATGCTACATTTGCCACAATTTCCTTTGAGTGGTGTATGTACTGCCATTATTCTACTCTTTGTGTAATATAATTTCATTTATGAGTATTTACATCAATGATTTATTGTTCTTCTTTCATGGGGTGTATGTTTTGAAAGATACCCAAGTCGGTAAGGGAACCTTTCACCCTCCTCTTTTTAAAAGACTTCTTTTGTTGGGTCTTTTAATTTACATGTTGTTATGTTGGGATATGTTCTCATATATCCTTATTGATGTAAATTTTATGTCCAAGTGATGAGATACACTTTTTATCTCTCATCAACTCATTTTTATGGGATGCCGTTAGGCTGTCAAGGGAACTTTTTAACCCAATTTCGATTTCTTTGGGTTCAACTTGTAGTCATTGAATATTTCATCCATTGAATATGTGTGAATGACCTTTTATTGTTTTACACTTAATATCCACTTATATTGGGTGTATATATATTTGTCACACATATTTTTGAGATTTATTTGTCCTTAATTTAAGGATACCTTCTTTATAAGGGATTTCATCACATTTGACATTTCTATTGAGGGTTCATTGTTGTTATGCACCAATTCACTATTATATGGTGTATATACTGTCCTTTGGATTATTATATCATGAATCCTTTTATTCTCATGATATTATAATGTTCTGACTAAATGTTATTCCACGATTATTGTATTCAAGTGTCTCTAATTTTGGTAAAACCCCTTTAACCAAAATATCGTTTTAAATGTTTTAATTATTTGTTCTTATTAATATCCATGTTTTCAAAATGGTTTTAAGGATTTATTTATATGGATATTAATGGTTTAAAATGTTAAAAGATTCAAGGTGGTATGGGACACTTTGATTCAAAAATCTCTTTATTAAATGTTTTAAATGGTTTTGGAAATGGTTTCTTTTTGAATGGATTCATTATTTCAATATCCTAAAATGTTATATTTCCTTTATTCATGTTTATGTGATACGATTATGTTATGGTTCTTGGGCATTGTTATGAAGAACGGGTGGTTCCGTGATAAACTAAGGGCGGGTGAGCCCAATATAGCTCTCCAATGCATTGGGTAACATGAAGGAGTGAAACGTTAAGGTTTCTCCGAAGAGATTTAGGGAATATACTGTGATGGGTATTCCAAACGTAACCAAGAGGGTTACTCCCTACGTAAGAATGTTATGAATGCCTCAAGTTACCTTTATGTCTTATGTTTTCTATGATTTATTCATGGTTTGATGAGGTATGTTAAAGTGCCTATGTTTTATGGGTAAAGTATGATTTCATTCTTATGTATATATGAACTCATGTTTCCTTTCTATATTTGTTTTAACCCTTACTGAGCTTTTTATGCTCATCCCAAGTTTTTGAAATGTTTTTCACAGGTCAAGGGAAAGGTACATGATGTGATGATAGTGTCAAGGATGTGTCAAGAAAGAATACGTGTTATATTTTAAATATGTTTCCGTTGATGGGAAGAATGAATACTATCTTTTATGTAACCACTTTGCTTAAATGTGGAATGTAATGCAAGTTTCATGATCTAATTCTCTAAAACTCTAAACCTGAAAAGATCCTCAATGTGTAATCTTGTAATAACTCAAGATTAAGTATGGTTTAAGGCTGGGGCCTTATAGTGTAAGTCCACCTATAGTGAGATAATACATTAATCTAACAAACTTAAAATGGAAAATAACTTATACTATCCATAAATGGATAACATTAAAATTCTTCCAAAAACAAAAAATATAAAACTTTAGAAAGAGGTGAACTAAATCGACATAACATTTATCTCCCATATCTCATTTAGAAGTCCTTGGCTATCAAATATTTGAATACCATAATCATGTATTCTCTTGAAAAGAGATAATAAAATGAATTGCCATAGAACATTAGTGAAAACATGAATTCTATCAAAATCAACCTTTTCTACACACCAAAAATTATATACACTCAAACCATGATATGACATTGTCCTTTTATCAGTCATTATCTCATTAATATTATCAAACATATCATTATCTCCTTGTCCCTTCATTATGCACATATCATGTTCTTTCCAAAAATATTTTAATCACTTTTCATGGTTACTCATAGCATATAACTATTGAAAACCATAATAAACCAATACATAGATATTCCAATATTCCATAATACAATAAATGATATCCCAAAACACTATTTTGTAGTCGCATTACATAAACACTTAATCATTCCATGACTTCATTGTCATACTCAAAATCACCAATAGTGATCGCATGTGACTTCCCTTTTTCTTTTTACTTAATAGGTTTCTGATGTTGATCATCATTAAACCTTGTATTAGTGCATTGGTTATCATAATTCCCCATTTCCATGCACTTGTAGCATTGAAGTGTAGAAGGTGAATTATATGTAGCCTTTTCTTTGTTTACATAATTAGAAATCTTTTTCCCATAACTTTGGTATTCAATTTCCTGATGACCTTCTTTTCTACACTTAAAACATTTAATAGTCACTTTAAGACAATTCACTCCATGTTTCTTTCCACACTTTGAGAATAAGGGAACATCATATTTATTTCAATGTGGTCTTTAGATTTTCCTATGAATTCTATTTTTCACTTCTTATCAAATCAATATGACTTATGTGTTACTCCAATCTCTATCACAACCTTGAGAGCACATCAAACAATTTCCACGAAGCTATTGAAGTCCCTTATGGCTAATTCCCTTCAGAGACTTGGTTTTAAGCCACTAAAGAATCGATCAATCTTACTCTCTAGTTGGATAATTATTCCAGAATTGTACCTTACAAGTCTTGTAAAATTTTCTTCGTAGGTACCAACATATTAATCATCCTTTTACTTAAGTTCAAGGAACTCCTTGTCCATCTTTGTTCAGAGAATTCAAGGAAAGTACTTATTTAAAAATAAATTCTTGAACTTATCCCACTCCATGGACTCAATTTGATATCGTTGCCTCGTATTCTTGATAAGATTCCACCATCGATCAGCTTCACCTTCAAAAGGATATACTACTAAGATGACTTTATCATATTTAGAACATTGTAGAACTAAAAATATTTTTTCTGTGGCATTGATCCATTGTTCAGCCACTAATGGATCAGAAGACCCGCTGAATAAAGGTGGATGCTTCCTCGTGAAGGATTCAAAAGAATGTTTCTCACTTCTTTTATCATTTGCAAGTCTGGTATGATTCATAGCTTGATAAAGTTGTGTGATCATGGCTGCAATATATTTCATTCCATATCAGATAACATTTGGTTTCTCATGGGGATAATCATTACATTGTCTTTCATATTCATCATTAACATGGTTCTTTCAGGTTCCATCCAATTTTTTAAAACCAAGAAGCGTAGTGTGAGAAACACTAATCATAATTGTAAAACCACATAATCAAGAATAAAATTTTAATTTAGGACACTTTATGTTTTATCCTAGGTTATTCATGGTCATTTCTAAAACACTAGAATTGTATCTTATACTTAGACACGCCCTTAAGGATTTCTAATCATAGTTTCCAAAGTTTAATTATACCGTTGCTCTGATACCAACTATAGTGACCCATTATTTACATAATTTGATATCACTTAATAATTGAAGTATATTTATTAAACATATAACAAAACAATTACAGAACCGTATAGGTATAACATCTTTAGAAACTGGGAAACATAGACAACTAGTTCATAAAATATCTATGTTGTCTCCCATTTATTTCATCATATATAGACTCTTTTTTGGAATATCATAATTAATACACCTCTTCATGTCCTGGGGAAAAGAAACATATAAAAGGGTGTGTTAAAATTTTCAGTAAGGGTAAAAAAATGAAATAAGAATCATATCATATTCATAAGAACATAACATTTGAAAATATTATCCCGCATATAAAAGAACACAACATCATATCATATGATAAATCATAATAGTGCAAAGTAATATCAATATTCATAACAAAAGACATGAAATTTTGTGTCATACACACATAAACATAGAAAATAATTTCATATTATTCAATTCTCTTTGTGAAGACCATCATAACAGACAAAGTCCATTACTAAACCGACTTCACTCCTCATTCCAGTGCTGTATCACTGAATGTGATTAACCTTCCATTATAGCCATGTCTGTCACATGAGATATAAATCTTTACCCAATTCATTGGAGTAAGATATAGGTCCCACCCATTTCATAATGGAACCATTATTACATGTGCCAAAAAAACATAGAAACATTCTCCATAGCATAACCCATGAAATAAAGTGGTTTTCTTAAACATCATTCCATCATAATTGATATAAAATAAATGGATATTATAAATAAAAATCCATCAGAAACACAATCAAATCATAATAATAATAGGGATAGACACATAAACCTACATATTCTTATATAGAATTTGTTATATAAAATACTTGAGCTTCATTCCTGAGGAAAATATCCTTTTTCTTCAAAAACGTTTTTTTTTCTCAAAATTTCATGAAATTTTGAATGAAAAGTATTTAGTATAAAAAAATTTAAGCGTGTAGAAGAAGATTCATGGAAATAAGGAATTATGAAGATGTAAAAAAACCCATTCATTCCATATAAGTTAAAAACATTCTTCTTGTACTTTTACCAAAAAAGTCAAAAAGTACTTTGTATGGTAAATGTAAGAAAGATTCCTTCCAAACCATGTTTTAAAATTCAAAAAGGGTAGTAATTAATTTTAACCTAGTAGAGTATAAAACATATAAATTAATGATAAATATAACCTTGGTAAATACTTACATATAAAAAATCTCACATAAAAATGAGATTTGAAAAGTTATCCCTTACCTTAGGTCTGATTTCTTCCATATGTATCTGAAACTCTTGCATAGTGGGTTTAAAGATATTATTTAATTGTAACAAAACCATATTAATATTTTATGATATCATATATGATTCAGTTATAACTTTATATTACCCGTTTATTTGTCAATTCCATGGTAAATCAACATTTTGGGTAATAATCGTTTTATTTATCGTACAAGTTTTGAATTGTTATTCTTGATATTATGAATTATATCATGATTTACTATATTCAATAATTTAAAACATTATTTTTATATTATATATATTCAGTATATAAATATATATATAATATATTGATAAAATAAATGGAATACACCATTCATAGAGATGGTAGGTTGTACGTACGCATGAATGTTGTTTTTGTTTTTTTATTTGATTGAATGAAAGTAAGTAAATGAAATATATATATATATACACATAAATACAATATCATTATTAAGTCATATATTTCATGATTAATTATTATATATACTTTATAATCATTCCTGAATGGTTAATGTGTAGAATAAATCTCATCACGTTATGGAGACGGTAATCCATTCGTACGCACGAGTGATGATATCGTTCCCATAATTGTTGAAAGGTATTGAAGTAGATGGTGTATAATATCTCAGAATTATTATCATGTTATAATAATCAAATATAGTTATTATTTATATCATCATACCCAACCAAGTAAGGTGGTGGTGAAAAATAGATTACACCACGGCGTGGAGACGGCAAGCCGTACGTATGCACGCGTGGGGATTTCATTTTTTGTAGGATGGATAGAAGGTGAAATAAGTTTGTTTCATAATAAAATATCATTAAATTAGTGATACTGATGTTATTAATTTATAATTAAACAACTAAAGAAGAGTAATTATAATAAGAAATAATTTTGAAAGAATCGATAGAAGAGATTATGTCTTCCTTGACGTGCCTCCTTTAAATTTCCTCTTAGGGAACTAGAGTTGGTATTTTGAGAAGAATAGAACCTCTAGAATTTAACTATGTAATTTGAGAAGAGAAATATGAAGGTTTTGGTTGAGATTTATGACTCAAATAGAGTGAAGAAGATAGGGAGTAGGTGACCTTTTATAAGAGAGGAGAGAGTCACTTTAAGAAACTCTCAAAATATTACTTTATTATAAATTCAATTTCGATTAAAAATGGTCCAAAACTTATTTAATTCAAAGATAAAATGATTTTTGTTTGATTTCCCATCATCCAATAATTTTTAGACAAGTTTTTAATATTATTTTTTCCATATCTGTTTGGTTTAACCCTTATTTTATCCTTTTTAATCTTAATGTGATATCGTGTTATTTACGCATTGTAGGTTAAGGTAATTACCATATCATGTCAAATGTCCCACAAAAAGTTATTTATGACATATTTGGACTTATATTAACCATTTTTTTAAATCTTATATTTTTAGGAATATAATATCATTTAATAAACTATTTTATATTTTAAGTTATGAATTATGTCAATTTTGGACACTATTCGTACTTTCCATTTTAAAAATTTACAACAACCTTGTTGCTTCGAACCAAAGACATTAAATCATACCTAATATGTAAATGTAATCTATAAAATTTGTTTATGGAATATAAATATTAAAATTAACTTTATTTCAAAATTTATAAGTTCATTTTCTTGAATATTTCATTAATGAGGTAATCACTACATCATAATTGTGTCATAAATAAATATATTCATCTAATGTATAAAAATTATAAATAAAATATCATGATTGTAAAGACCCAAAATATTTTCTAAAGGAAATTAATTTCTTATAAATATGTCATAATCACATTAACTACTAAGTGTTATGGGACCCTTAAAACATAAGTTTGTCACTTTTGTGATGTGAATTTCAAAAATCCAACATACACACTCGCGATGAGTAAGTTATTTAGAGTCTAATAAGAAAAACTTAATTTTTAGTGAATAGTAACCTACCCTTATGAATAGTAACATACCCTTATGAATCGTGAAATACACTAATGAATAGTAACCTTACCTATGATAATATATAAATAATATTCAAGTTGAAAGTACAATATACCTATATTTTAGAATAAGTTAATGAATGTTTTAAAACTGGTTTTTGATAATAAATTATAATTTTAATTAAATATTAAATTAATAATATTTAGAAAATTATTTTTAAAAAATGAACTTCATTTTTGGATTCTACATGTTAAAAAATTGTTAGGGTGAATTTTTGGGATTTTTCTGAAATACTTGATTTTTTTATGAATAGTAAAATACAGTAATTTACCGTATATATACATTATAAGATAAATAGACTATTCCTAGCATTATGGATGATTTCAAAACCCTTAATACGAATTAACATGGTAAAATTACTGTTCTTGGTAATGGAATACTTACTATTACTTGTCTTGTGAAGAAATAATAAGTTAATGAGTTTTATATTAAGAAATCATCTCTCTCCTCCACTATAAAACCCCCCTCTCACCCCCTCTTCCAATCACTCCTCTAAAGCCTTTTTTCCTTCTCCAAATTCTGGAAAAATACCCTCCCAAGCTCCTCTCCCACGTCCAAAAAGCTTTGGTCTCATAAAAAGACCAAAACCTCTCCCTTAAGGAGGTTCTCAAGGAAGTCTGGTTCAAGAGGTAAATTTCTCTTTTCAATTCTTTGTCTTTACTTTCAAGTTCATTGGTTTTCTTTTTCTATTACCTCTATTTATCCAAATTTTGTGAAGAATACAGTACTTTATATGTACTAGAATTGTTTCATTATAGTGTAATAAGTTATCATCATCTCCCCCTTTTTACCTTCTTTTATACTAGTAGCAAGAACACCATCTGAGATGTGTCAAATTGATACATTCAAGGACGATGGACTTTCAATTTCTTTTATCATTCTAAATTCTGGTCATGAAACCATTATTATTATGGTTGAACCCGGTTATTATATATAATATAACCTATTTAATATTTTGTAATCCCTTTTTTAAAATGGTGATAGGTTATAAATAAAAATGAGTTCATTGTAATCAAAACCCACAAATTAACCGAAACAATTATCATTAAACTTCTATATGATAATTCATCCTCGTTCCATGTAACCAAGTTATATAAATGAATAATAACACCTATTTATGTCCATAAATAATATATAATTTCAATTCTGGTGATTTAAATCCATTCCACTTCATTACTTAAAAACAAGTGAACAGAATATGAAAAATAAGAGAAATGAACACTCCAGAACGATGAAATTCAATACAATAACTTGTCAATAAAGACATAAATGAACTAACCAGAATTATGGTAAACTAAATACATGTATAATAGGTTCTGAAATAAGTTATTAACAAGTATAATTTCATATTCCAGGAGCTTAAGTACAAGAGCGGAACACGTTTGGAGTTAAGGTAATGTTTTCTTCATCTCACTTCCATTTTCGTGAGATTTTCCATATTCACTAGTAAATATTTTGAATGGTGTATGTATACTGGAAATTGTTGTCACATATCATGAATATATTTATCTTCATGGTATTAAATCTATCCTTTTTATATTATTAATTTTGGGTCATACGAATCATTTGATTACAAAGTGGTAAGGGTTTTTTCACCCGAACTTCCATTTTCATTCTGGATACTATCATTGTCTAATTACCTCAATGAAATTATTATGTATTGTTATGTATTAATAATATATTCTGTGTGAGTGTCATATATATGTGTAAAAACCATAACCCTTACTTATTTTATGGATAGTTACACATTTTTAAAGTAACTTTTAATTTTGTTTCCAAAATACAAGCCCGATCCAAGGGAATTTCTCAAATTCTTTCCTATTTTCAAGGACATTCTATGATTTGTTTTTGGAAACCTTTATCTTTATAAAATCACTCATTTTATTATGAAAATACTATCTTGCCTCTCTTCTGGTTTTATTCAAAGATTTTTCAAAAAGAACTCTTCTTTTCAAAATAAAAGAGTATTTATCTCAAGAATTGCTTAATGATTTTATAAGAGTGTTTTCGTCTAATTCAACACTCTTGTTGATTCCATGGTATTATTGGGTTTAATCATTTATGAAGTCATCTAAAATATTTGATTTAATGGATTATGACTAACTATATTGTGGATGATTTATCCTAAAACCATTCACCGTATTATTCTGAATGGTTGGTGTTTTATGATTAATGATTGGGGAAAGATAGTTATATTTAATCTGATAATTTCAATATGAATGTATTTGATTATGTTTATCCCCACTCATATGAGGAATACATTGTACTTATTATTTGATGGGTGGGGCCTAATATATCCCCTCGATGCATCGGTAGGTCTCATGCGACAACTAGACGAGGAATTGGTCGAGGCCTTTCCCAACGTGATATGGATTTTGGCTGAGGCCTTAATCATTAGACGTCTTGGCCGAGGCCTTGAAAAAATGTTTCAAAATGTCTGGTATTATGAATTCCATCATTATGAGTTCAACTTTTGATATTTCATGTGGATATTCGATTAGTTTAATACTCATGATTATGTTTTATTATGGCATTATTTACTCATCTCATTTTCATACCATAATGTGTTCAAGTTTATTATTAAAGGCATGTGTTTTCAATTATGCACCATGTTTTATGTTTATACTATCATATTCTATATTTCTTACTCTTACTGAGCATTTGAGCTCACCCCTTTCTTATGTTTCATTTTCTCAGGACATGAAGAAGTATTTTATGAATGACTTGAAAGCATAATCTAGGAGATGTGATGACTCTAGTGGAATAAACTAGTGTTGTTTTCCCCTTTACTTATGTAAAGTTGACCTTGTGTATGTATCTTGTTTCCAATAATACTAAACTAATCGGTCTTTCGAGATTCGTATTCCTTGTATGTATTCCAACTTAATCAAGCAAGGCACCGACTCCGGGTAACTGGGGTCAGGTCCTTACTGTTGGTATCAGAGGAAATTTAGTAGAATAATTGGAAACTGGATTTAGAAAACGTAGAATTAGGGAAGAGTCCCTAAGTTATTATTTGAGGATATACATACAATAATGTCTTGGTATTTCGGTAAGGAATAGATTATGTGGATATTTCAAGCAATACATCCCTTTCTGGATACGAGAAGGTAGAGGTGGCTCTGGCACAGATGTATCTAGGGGTAAAACCCGAAAACACCACTTTGAGCTAGACTCGAACGGGAATTGGTGCACGACAAAGAGTATTGCTGCACTCTTGGTTACGACACTCCTAGGGGATATGCTTAGGATAATTCACATTTTCTTTACAAGCCATTATGAAGGAGTTTAATGTAAATATTCCTCAAAGAAACCATTTTTGTGAATATGGGATTAGCCATGCGTATGATCTCAATTTTTCTTAATATTCTTAAGTTAAGATTATACATTATGATTCATGATCTAATATAGTGTATGCCATTATTTAGATATGGCACCTAGTGGATAGAATGAAAATCACATGAATACATGTGTCCCCTATAGGGATTTTCCTCTGATTCAAGATAATGATGTTGGCTCTGGCGCTGTGACTGGTGCTGAGAAACTCATAACTATACTGGGACAACTTACTCAGGTTATGAATAATAACCTTCCCTTTATGGAGCATCTGGATCAACCATGTGGAGGATCCATTCTAGATCTCTTTATACGAAAACAGCCTCCATCATTCAACGGGACTACAAACCCATTTTTAGTAGAGCAGTGGATATGTTCCCTTGAGAAGATGTTTCTCACATTGGGATGTAATGAAAGAGAGAAGTTTGTAATGGCAGTATATCATCTATTGGGAGATACAGATCAGTGGTGGTCATTAATCCAAAACACAAAGTAGGATGAAGAAATAAAAGATATGGAATGGGGGGATTTTAATGAAATCTTCTTAGAAAAATATTTCCCTCGAGAACAAAGAGCAGGTATGGAGAGGAAATTCTTGAATCTAAGGAAAAAGGAGGATGAAAATGTTGCCAAGTATGAAGCCAACTTTACAAGGCTGGAAAGACATGTTGTGGACTACATACGAAATCCAAGGAGAAAAATCGATCGATTCTTTGATGGACAAAAGCCATTCCTCTGGCGGGCACTGGTCTCCCAAAATTTCTCATCATATGAGGACATAGTTTCATGTGCTGTCAAGACCGAAAAATAAATCTCTAAGACTTATGACTTTAAGGGAATGCAATAAAAGAAGAGGGCTGTTGAAAATCATGGGAAAGGAAATAAGTAAATAGGGAAGAAGGGAGGAGTTGAATTTCCACCATGTGACAATTATGGAAGGAAACACCCTGGTGCATGCTTAAAAGGAAAAGGAGTATGCTACAAATGTGGTCAGAAAGTCCATATTACTGGTGATTGCAAAGGAAATAAGGAAGACAATGATGTTCTATTCTATAATATTCAGGACATGGGGTACTATGCTAATAATTGTCCAAAATTTCAAGGAAATATGCAACAGAAGAGGCCAAGGGATCAAGGACAAGCATATGAAATCACAAATGTAGTGGTTGAAGTTCCATGTGACGTGGTGGAAGGTACTTTTATTGTTTCCTCAAGCTCAAAAAATGCTTTATTTGATTCTGAATCATCACATTGTTTCATATCTTCCCAATTTTCTAAGAAAATTAGATATTTCCAATTTTATTTAACAAGGGAGTTATTAGTAAAAACTCCTAAGGGAAGTATCATTGCTACAAAGTTATGTGAATCAGTTCCCATTAGGGCATACAAATGTTCTTTATCTGTTGATCTCATCATCATACCCATGATTTAATTTGATATAATCCTCGGTATGGATTGGCTTTCAGACCATGATGAAAAAATATATTATAAGAAGAAGGAGGTTATGATTTTTGATGACGATGATAAAGAACATCTTATATTTAGAGTAGAATCGTCACCACCCGATTCTTATCTAGATCTACCCCCAGTAGCTCAACTAAATTCAATTATTGGGGAAGAAGAGAATGAAATAACTGTTGGTGAGGAAAGGAATATTCAAATAGAGGATGTAACTATTGTGAGAGAATATGTTGATGTGTTTCCAAAAGATTTACCTGGACATCCTCTAGAATGAGAAATTGATTTTTCCATTGATTTAATTCCTAGTTCAAACACCATATCAAAGACCCCTTATAGAATGGCCACTGTGGAATTAGTGGAACTAAAGAAACAACTAGAGGAATTGAGTAATAAGGGATTTATCCACCCTAGTGTTTCTCCATGGTGAGCCCCTGTCCTTTTTGTTAAGAAGAAAGATGGATCTATGAGGTTACGTATCGACTACAGGGAGATCAATTATATAAAAATAAAGAACAAGTATCCCGTACCTCACATTGATGATTTATTTGACCAACTACATGGAGCTCAATACTTTTCAAAGATTGACCTTCGATCTGGATATCATCAGTTGAGTGTGAAGAAGGAAGTCATTCTGAAAACAGAATTTTGAACCAGGTACGAGCATTACGAGTTTACAGTAATGTGTTTTGGATTAACTAATTCACCCTCTAACTTCATGGATCGAATAAACAGTGTTTTCAAGGAATATCTCGATGATTTTGTAGTTGTATTTATTGATGATATCTTGGTAAACTCCAAAAGATATGAAGATCATGAAAATCACTTGTGCATTATCCTGAAGACTCTTAGAAGACATGAATTATATGGGAAGTTTAGAAAGTGTGAATTCTGGCTTCAAGAGATTTCATTTCTTGGCCATATTGCTTCTAAGAATGAAATCCTAGTTGATCCTGCAAAGACAAAGGGAATCCAAGATTGTCACATGCCAACAAACATAACAAAGATACACAGTTTTATTGCCTTAGCAGGTTATTATCGGCGTTTCGTATAGAATTTTTCCTTACTAGCTAACCCGCTAACGAATCTCACATGTAAAGGGGTTAAATTTGTTTGGACAAAATATTGTGAAGAATGTTTCGAAGAACTAAAGAGAATATTAGTAAATGATCTTATATTGACTCTACAATTAGGGAATAATGGGTTTTTTATTTATAGTGATGTTTCAAAGAAATGACTTGGTTGTGTCCTTATGAAAAATGATAGGGTTATTTCTTATGCATCACGACAGCTAAAAATTCATGAGAAAAACTATCCAACTCATGATCTTGAGTTAGCTGTTGTAATCATGGATTTGAAGATATGGAGACATTATCTCGATGGTGAAAAATGTGAGATTTATACTGATCACAAGATTTTAAAGTATATTTTCTCACAGAAATAACTCACCATGAGGCAGAGGAGATGGCTTGAACTCTTCAAGTATTATGATTTCACGATACACTACCACCCAGGGAAGGAAAATAAGGTGGCAGATGCTTTGAGCAGAAAGGATAATGGATTTTTGAACAAGATGAGAGTTGAAAGGGATCCTGTTTTCATGGATCTAGTAAAGGTGGATATGAGAATATCCATGGAAGGTGAAACATCAATTCTTTTTCAAATGTTTTCCAAACCATCTTTGCTAGAAAGGGTAAAAAGTTCTCAGGCGGATGATGAGGGGTTTCAAAAGAATATTAAATCTGTGAATGATAGGAGATTGAGTGACTTCATATATGAAGATGGAATTTTGAAATTTGGGAAGAGACATTGTGTTCCCGATATACCTGATCTAAAGAGGGAATTGTTATATGATGCTCATAGTTCCAATTTCTCTATACATTTTGGTATCACTAAGATGTATAGAGATTTGAAGGAACATTTTTGGTGGGACAACATAAAGAGTAAGATTACTGATTTTGTGTCAAGATGTATGGTTTGTCAACAAGTGAAAGCTGGAAGGCATCAGCCTGGAGGAGTATTGAAACCTCTTCCCATACCTGATTGGAAATGGGATAATATCACGATGCACTTTGTCATGGGACTACCAAATAATCCTAGAAGGAACGATGCAATATTGGTCATTTTTTACCATCTTACCAAGTCATCACATTTTCTTTCTATAAGAGAAAATCTACCACTTAAACTTCTAGAAATACTATATATTAATGAAGTTGTGAGACTTGATGGAGTACCCCTATTGATTTTTTCTGATCATGATCCACGTTTTATGTTAAGATTCTAGAAATGTCTTCAGAATTCCCTAGATACTGATCTTCGTTTGAGCACTGCATACCACCCACAAACTTATGGACAATCAGAACGGAATATTCAAACATTGGAAGAAATGTTGAGGTCTTGTTCACTTGATTTTCAAGGCATGTGGGATCAATATTTACCTCTCGTATAATTTTCCTACAACAATAGCTTCCATTCAAGTATACAGATGGCACCCTATGAAGCATTATATGGAATACGATGTTGTACAACAACTTTCTGGGATGAAATTGGTGAAAGAAAGCTCGTGGGCCCAGAACTTATTGAAGAAACAATGGAAAAGGTGAATATTATCCAGAACCATATCATAATAGATCAAAGTAGGAAAAAGAGCTATGCAGATAATCGAAGGAAGGATTTTGAGTTTCAAGAAGGTGATCACATTTTCTTAAAGGTATCTTCATGGAAGGGTATTATACGATTCGGTAAGAAGGGAATGTTAAGTCCTAGGTATATCAGACCTTTTGAAATTCTGGACTGAATTGGAGTCCTAGCTTACCGTATGAAAACGCCACCAAGTCTCTCCAAGGTTCTCAATGTGTTCTATGTGTCAATGTTAAGAAAGTACATGCCAGACCCAACACATGTACTCACTTATGAAGAAGTGGAACTTGATCCTGATCTATCTTACTGTGAAGAGCCTATCAAGAGTCTTGATACTAGAAAACAAGTATTGAGAAATTGGATGACTCTTCTGGTGAAGGTTCTATGGAGGAACCATAAGATGGAGGAAGCAACATGGGAACCTGAGGATCTTATGTTAAATACATAACCGAATCTTTTTAGGTAATATTTTTTGAATTTCGAGGACGAAATTTTTGTAAGGAGGGGAGAATGTAACGACCCAATATTTTTTCTAAAGAAAATTACTTTCTTATAAATACTTCATAATCACATTAACTACTAAGTGCTATGGGACCCTTCAAACATATGTTTTTCACTTTTGTGATGTGAATTTCAAAAATCTGACATACACAGTCGCGAGGAGTGAGTTATTTAGAGTCCAATAAAGAAAACTTATTTTTTGGTGAATAGTAACCTACCCTTATGAATAGTAACATACCCTTATGAAGAGTGATATACCCTAATTAATATTAACCATACCTATGATAATATATTAATAATATTCAAGTTGAAAGTATGATATACCTATATTTTAGAATAAGTTAATGAATGTTTTAAAACTGGTTTTTGATAATAAATTATGATTTTAATTAAATATTAAATTAATAATTTTTAGAAAATTATTTTTGAAAAATGGAATTCCTTTTTGGATTCTACACATCGAAAAATGGGTAGGGTGAATTTTTGGGATTTTTCTGAAATACTTTATTTTTTTATGAATAGTAAAATACGGTAATTTACCGTATATATACATTATAAGATAAATAGACTATTCCTAACATCATGGCTGATGTCACCACCCTTAATAGAAATTAACATGATAAAATTACTATTATTTTTCATGGAATACTTACTATTACTTTTCTTGTGAAGAAATAATAAATTAATGAGTTTTATATTAAGAAATCCCCTCTCTCCTCCATTATAAAAAACCCCTCTCACCCCCTCTTCCAATCACCCCTCTCAAACCTTTAGCCTTCTCCAAATTCTAACCAAATGCCCTCCCAACCTCCTCTCCCATGTCTAGCAAGATTTTTTCTCATTAAAAGACCAAAACCTCTCCCTTAAGGAGGTTCTCAAGGAAGTTTCGTTCAAGAGGTAAATTCCTCTTTTCAATTCGTTGTCTTTCATTTCAAGTTCATTGGTTTTATTTTTCTATTACCTCACTTTATCCAAATTTTGTGATGAATATAGTACCTTATATGTACTGGAATGTTTTCATGATATTGGATTACGTTATCATCATCTCCCCCTTTTTACCTTCTTTTATACTAGTAGCAAGAACATCATCCGAGATGTGTCAATTTTACACATTCAAGGACAATGGACTTTCAATTTCTTTTATCATTCTAAATTCTGGTCATGAAACCATTCTTGTTATGGTTGAACCAGATTATTATATATAATATAACATATTTAAGATTCTGTAATCCCTTTCTTCAAATGGTGTTAGGTTATAAAGAAAAATGAGTTCGTTGTAATCAAAACCCACAAATTAACCGAAAAAATTATCATTAAACTTCTATATGATAATTCATCCTCGTTCCATGTAACCAAGTTATATAAATGAATAATAACACCTATTTATGTTCATAAATAATATATAATTTCAATTCTGTATATTTACATCCATTCCACTTCATTACTTAAAAACAAGTTAACCGAATATGAAAATAAGAGAAACGAACACTCTAGAACGACGAAATTCAATACAATAACTTGTCAATAAAGACATAAATGAACTAACTAGAATTATGGTAAACTAAATAAATGTCTAATAGGTTCTGAAATAATTTATTAACAAGTATAATTACATATTCTAGGAGCTTAATTACAAGAGTGTAACACGTTTGGAGTTAAGGTAAGGGTTTCTTCATCTCACTTCCTTTTTCGTGAGATTTTCCATATTCACTAGTAGTACTTTTGTATGGTGTATTTATACTGACCATTTTTGTCACATATCATGAATATATTTATCTTCATGGTATTAAATCTATTATTTTTTTTATTATTAATTTTGGGTCATACGAATCATTTGATTACAAAGTGGTAAGGGTTTTTCCACCCGAACTTCCATTTTCATTCGGGATACTATCATTGTCTAATTACCTCAATGAAATTATTATGTATTGTCATGTATTAATCATATATTATGTTTGAGTGTAATATATTTGTGTAAAAACCATAACCCTTCCTTATTTTATGGATATTTACACATTTTTAAAGGAACATTTAAAGTTGTTTCCAAAATAGAAGCCCGATCCAAGGGAATTTCTCAAATTCTTTCCTATTTTCAAGGGCACTATATGATCTGTTTTTGGAAACCTTTATCTTTATAAAATCACTCATTTTATTATGAAAATACTATCTTACCTCACTTCTGGTTTTATAAAAAGATTTTTCCAAAAGAACTCTTCTTTTCAAAATAAAAGAGTATTTATCTCAAGAATTGCTTAATGATTTTATAAGAGTGTTTTCGTCTAATTCAACACTCTTGTTGATTCCATGGTATTATTGGGTTTAATCATTTATGAAGTCATATACCATATTTGATTTAATGGTTTATAAATAACTCTATTGTGGATGATCTATCCTAAAACCATTCACCGTATTATTTCGAATGGTTAGTGTTTTATGATTAATGATTGGGGAAAGATAGTTATATTTCATATGATAGTTTCAATGTGAATTTATTTGATTATGTTTATCCTCGGTCATCTGAGGAATTCATTGGACTTATTATGTGATAGGTGGGGCCTGCTATATCCCCTTGATACATCAGTAGGTCTCATGAGACAACTAGATGAGGAATGGGCTGAGGCCTTTCCCAATGTGATATGGATTTTGGACGAGGCCTTAATCATTAGAATTCTTGGATGAGGCCTTGAAAAAATGTTTTAGAATGTCCAGAATTATGAATTCCATCATTATGAGTTCAGCTTTTGATATTTCATGTGGTTATTCGATTAGTAAAATACCCATGATTATGTTTTATTATGTCATTATTTACTCAACTCATTTTCCTACCATAATGTGTTCAAATTATTATTAAAGGCATGTGTTTTGATTTATGCACCATGTCTTATTTTTATACTATCTTCTACTGTATTTCTTACTCTTACTGAGCGTTTGAGCTCACCCCTTTCTTATGTTTCATTTTCTCAGGACATAAAGAAGTATTTTTTGAATGACTTTCAAGCATAATCTAGGAGATGTGATGACTCTAGTGGAATGAATTAGTGTTTTTGTTACCTTTACTTATGTAAAGTTGAACTTATGTATGTATATTGTTTCCAATAATACTAAACTACTCAGTCTTTAGAGATTCATATTCCTTGTATGTATGCCAACGTAATCAAGAAAGGAACCGACTTTGGGCAACAGTGGTCGGGTCCTTACAATGATGTAGGAAATATTTTTATATTTATATTTATTATTTATAGACATAGAGATCAGTTACATAACCCCATATTAAAATTGATTTAGTAAAAGATATATCTTTAGGTTATAATTATATTTACTTTAAATTAATTCTTATAAAATGTCATTTCCACATCTATGTGAATCCATGGGGTCCCAAAATCAACCCAAGGATGCACATGGTTATAAATATCTCATAAAATAGGATTAGGAAATGTGTTAGGTTAGTTTAATATTATTATAATATTATTTTTTAACCCTTATTTACCATATTTACCCTTTAACCATGGTAAATAAAATAATTACTGAAGTTACTAATCATAATGTCCAAAAAATTAAAGGTAACTATTTACACAATTTGAAATATCTAATTCCAAATATGGAATCCATTTTTTAAAATTCAAAACATAGAAGTTGTATTAATTAATTTAAATTTAATTCCTATTGTCAAAACCAAAAAGTGGGTTTTTTAAGAAGTAATATCTATCAAAATATTAACATCTATTTATTTCCAATTTGTAAGTGAAATTACTTCAAATGAATAAAATTGGATTAAATGATAAAAATATAATCTAATTATACTTTAAAATCAATTAAAATTACAATCTAACTATATAAATAAATTAGATTAAAAGGTAGTTTTGAATTAAAATACAATATTTTTCACTATTGATAAAAATATGAATTTTATAAAAAAATATCAAAATTTAATCCAAAGTAAAATTTAATGTTCCTATCCTAAATAAGAAATTTATTTTGTCAAATTTAATATATAAAAGTAACAAAAACTATATTTAAAATGGTTGAACCATCAAAAGGCTATAAAATTCATTTTTAGAAAAATACTTCTTTTATCCGAAAAAATGATTTTGTTCTCATATCATGTTATAGAAAATGTATAAGATGAATGATAATGTTATATAAAATTAAAAATTTGGTTAATACTATTCATAATGGCTAGTTTATATACCATTAAATAATAATATTTTAATAATATATCGTTGTTTAGTGCAACTTGTATCTTGTACAATGCAAGCTATCGAGGAAGGTTGACTTTGAATTTAATGCAAGACAAGTCAGTGTTGTGTGTAATGAAAGCTTACATTTTTTGTTGCGTATAACATAATCCAAACTTATATTATTTATACATTGAACAAAATTTATACCCACTATTGAGTGAAATGAATTCTATCAAAATAACTTGAAGTTGTGTGTAACACAAACCAAGAATAGTGTTTATTATACTACAAGCTAATACATTGTTGTGTATAAAAAAAGATAATATTTGGTTTATCATACAACAAAAGACATAAATTAAATTAAATAAAATATATCTCATAAAATCTTGGGGTGTTACATCCATCATAGAGACTTACACATGAGCCCAACCTTAGTAGTGGGTAGTAGGGTATATCTCCTATGTTCGGATGGCATGTTGTGGTCTACTTCTATCGTCTAAACCTAGATTTTGAAGTATGAAATGATGCGTGATCATTTATATAATAAATAATTATACCTAACCTAGTTTCTATCTACAATATCATCAATTGCTTAAATATATTTTGAGACATTTGTTTTCCATTGTAGTATTATTCCACCATGACATCCTCCATTCACACACTCTGAAGGTGGTGATGACCATGTATTTGAGGTTGTAGGCCAGGAGCATCTAGTGATTCCCCCTATAGAGACACATTTGGCTCCTCTTAAAATTCTTTATGTGGGTACTGACACTCAGTTCTGAGAGGAGCTCCTTCATATGTTACAATATATTCAACATATAGTTCGACTTGCCCTAAGTATGGAAGATTTGACTCATTAATTCTAGAAAAAAAATCCTCCTACCATTTTAGGGGATGGTGGAACACTTGTGGATGGGTCATGGCTCAAAGAAATAATTTCTATATTCAATCATCTAGAGAAGCCTCCAGAGCAGAGGGTTAATCTGATTTCTTATATGCTATATGATTTTACTAAGAGGAGGTGGGATGTAATCACCTAGGTAGAACGACATCGCGATATGGTATGGGTTGATTTTCAGACGATCTTCTATGAATATTCATTCCCTAGAATTTTAGGGTTTATATAACTAGAGAATTCATGAACCCAAAGTAGAGGATAATGTTAGTTATGGAATACTATGTCCATTTTACTAAGATACAACAGTTCTCTCCTACTCTAGCGAGTGATGATCTTATTACCATTAGGTGATTGTAGTATGGGGTGGTCCATGCCATATAATCATTGGTCAACATGTTTAGGTTGACTACCATTTAATAAATCAACAACTAGATCCTTATTACAGAATGGAACTGGAGGGAAGATGGAAGTGTGAGTCAGTGAGGTTCTACACATAGAGATATATGTGGTTATTCTTTTGGGAGAAAGAGGTATTTAGAGGATACTTGTGGTAGTAAAAGTAGTCAGGTTCCTCGTGCAGATAGTTTTATCACCTGTCATCAGTGCGAGAATATGGGGTATAAAAAACCTCAGTGCTTGCATGATCCATTTTAGTACAGAGGATATGGTAGGATGAGTCATATCCAGCTCTTCTATAAGAATTTCCCTCCAGTTTATATGAAGAGGGGATGTGCACCTACTCTATGATCTGAAGCAGGGTTAGCAAGATCATATTGGGAATGAATCTAGAATAAAAATGGTTGATCAATCTGAGGTGTCAGTTGAGGTAGAGGCAACCAAACTTATGATTCTTAGTGCCACTAGAGAGAGCTAGCTCAGGTTAGTTAGTGAGTGAATCAGGGCCACAATACATGCCAGTTACTTTTAGTAGAAAATATTTTGGAGAAAAAAAGAATCGAACAATCTATTGTATGAGGAAGTATTATAGTATCATCCACTTTAGTGTCTTCCTTGTTTGACACAATCATTTCTCACTCTTTTATATCTGAGGAAATCACTAAAAGTGTGAGCCTTTAGATCAGTCACTATTATGGAGTTATGATGCTAGTCACCTAGTTGGGAATCTATTCATAGGTATTTCACTATTATAAGGACTATCCTCTTGAGATAAGAGGTTATCTTTTCATATGGAATCACTTCATCATCAACATGACGGGCTTTGATGTAATCATTAGGATAGTCTAGTTAATTCCCTATCAAACGTATATTGGTTGATAATATCAAAGGATGATGTTTACATCACCAGATGGAGTTAGAAACATGAATAAAGAATAATGGGATGTCAGTGTGACTTGAGAAGTACCTAATAAGTAGAGGTTAAGTAGTTTGAAAGTCCAGATCACCAATGTTTTCCTTGATGACTATGGGTTATGAACCACTGTTTTTCCTCATGTAGTGGAGAATTTTGGGATGTCTTTATTGATAACTTCTCTGGTCCACCTCTTGTGTGGTAGGTAGAGTTTTATATTGATATCATGCTTGGAGAAGGACCAGTGAACATTCTTACAAATTGGATGTCACCTAAGGATATTCGATAACTCAAGAAGCAATTGGATGACCTGGAGGATAATGTATTTATCCACCCCATCACTTTTCATTGGGGGTTCACATGTCATTTTCATCAAGATTGTGGATAGTACCCTTAGGCTATGCATAGAATACTATTATTTGAATCATCTCATAATAAAGAATCAGTATCCACTTGCAAGAATATAATACTTCTTTGATCATATCAGAGGAGTGAAGGTATTTTCAAAGATAGATTTAAGGCCAGGATATCATTATATGTGTGTAAAAACTTCAAATATATTTATAATAACATTTAAAAGCAAGTATGTTCTATAAGAGTGCCTAATTATGCCATTAAAACTCACAAACACACCTTCTATCTTTATGGATCTTATAAATTGGGTCTTCCACCCATATATGGATTCAATAATGGTAGTATTTGTTGATGATATCTTGGTGTATTTATGCCCTAGACATGACCATGCAACCCATATTGAGATTGAACTGAATAAAATGAGATAGATTCATCTCTCTGATGAGCTTAGTAAATTCCACTTTTGGATCGACAAAGTCTACTTACTTTGTTAAATCATATCTGAGTTAGGATTTTTAGTAGACCTAGAGAAAGTGAGAGCTATAGTTTTTTGACAGAATCTCAAAAAATATCTTTGAAATTCATAATTTCATTGGTATTTTTATGATTTTATAGACACTTAATTCAATATTTCTCCCATCTAGTAGCATCTCTTATGGGATTGACAACTAAGGGTGTGAAATTCATATGGTCCGAATGTTGTTATGAAACCTTCCAGGAGTTGAAGGGTCATTTGACTTCAACGTCAATAGATATTATACCAGATCCAGGAATGATTTATATTATATACTATGACACGCCAGTTATTGGTCTTAGAGATATTTTGATGTAGGATTAGTGATTCATTTCATACAAGTCTCTTCAGTTCAGGCCTCATGAGCGGAATTACCCTATACATGACATTGAGATTTCTACTATTGTTCATGTCCTATGTTGTTTGAGACACTATCTAATAGGAGATAATTTTGGGTTATTAACTGAAAATAAAAAGACTCAAGTACATATTCACACAATTAGATCTTAATCTCAGGAAGCACAGTTGGGTTGAGTACATATAGTCATTTGATCTCGAGCATTCCTGCAAGCATGGAAAGGGGAATTCAGTAACCGATTATCTTAGCCTAAATGTCCCGAAGGCCTTTTTTTTTATTGATTTTTGATAACCCCCCTTTCAAGGGATTAGGGAGACCCCTTAAAAGGCCCACAAGATTAGAAATTACATGACTCGTAGGTCTTAGAGGAAATACCTATACTATAACTACATGGAATTACTCCTCCCCAGCATCTGTATCGTGATATCAAGTCTCCACCTTTGCATGGCTATTCGGATAAGATTCCCATGAATGCACAGGCTGGTCTTGATGGCAATGCCATACCCTCTCTTAGCAATAAAGATTAGACATAAGTAGTTTAGGAATCAAATGGATAATGGAAACTTAGAGAATTATTCTTTGAGAATCACATCATGGTTTAAGAAGACCATGGTCATACTATCCTCTCATAATTAGAAGTAGCTTCTACTATTATGAAATGTGTATGAATGAGGAAACTATCTGATATGAAGAACTTATACTAAGGGAATCATTTTCAAATGATGATACATATTTAGGTTGGACCACGGATGGTGATGATACCTTATTGTTCCATGGGTGTGTATGGGTCCCAGAAGACGTAATAGAGGATATAATGCGGCAATTCAATGCCTCAGCATGGATGGTTCACCTGGGTGTCACCAAAATGTATCAGGATCTACGATGCTAGTACTGGTGGCCTAGTATGAAACATGAGATTTTTGGATTCAACACTCATTGTTCCACCTTTTAGCAGAAACTACTACAAAATAATCCTTTAACCACGCTAGAAATGTCCTGTATCAGTACTAGAAATGTAATGAATACATGAGTGGGGTTAAAATATCGAGTATTTTATCAGTGAAAAAAAGGAGCCGATAAAGGGGTCCTTTATTGGTGCTAAAAAAAGAACTCATAAATGGGACCTTTATCAGTGCTTTTAAAAGTGATGATAAAGGATTCATTTATCATGGCTTATAAAAGTATAGATAAAGTATTCATTTGTCAACACTTATATAGGAATTGATAAAGGAACTTTTATTAGAACTTATAGAAGTAATAATAAATTATAAATTTATCAGTGCATTTAAAAGCACTAATAAAGGGCCATACTGTAGTATACTGTAATAGAACACTACAACGCCACTACAATGAGATGTAACAACACACCACAGCACCAAAAACACACCAGATAAAAAAAAGTCCCAATATATTATTTAAATGAAATGAAATTTAAAAAAACAAAATTAAAAAAAACTATATTATAGACATTTTAAACATTGGTTTATACAATTACATTAATACAAATTATTACATAAATTCAAAAACATCAATGTTACTTTGTATTTTAATCCTGAACCCACTCATTCTATTTTTGAACAAACTACCCCTGATTGAGCAAAAGAACACGCCTTCATAAGAAAACAATTATTATGTTAGTAATAATATAAAGAAATAAATTAATAGAAAGTGTTAATTTTAATAAAATTGATGTCCATTTTAATGGAAAAGACACACTTGGAGTCATACCGGTCACACCATGCATCAGATTAAGGTCTAGATGATTCATACATATACCAAATGACTTTTGTTTATCTTTTTACAAATGTATTAAAATAATATGGATGTGTTTTCTCAGTTTTGAGTACACCAGTTGTCTTCTTTACTAAAATGTCATTTTAAAATGGAAAAAAAAACTTTAGACTCATTTCGATCACTTCGTGTGTCAATTTGATGTGAAACAGATTCCTACTCATCACAAATGACTTATGGATATTTTTTCCTAAATTATCAAGAAAACCTGAGTGTGTTTGATCTATTTTTGGTGAATGGCACTTTTTGAACTAAAATGTTGATTTTAAACTAATAACGGACACTTTGAGTCAGACTGGGTACATCATGTATCATATGATGGTGAAGCTAATTATTACACATAAAAAACTACTTATTTATTGTTTTTATAAATTATTAAAACAATACTAAGGTATTTTCTTGGTTTTTAGTAAGATAGTTGTCCATTTTACTAAAATTGACGACAATTTTAAATAAAAATACATACTCTGAGTCATACCGATCACACCACACATCAGATTAAGGTGTAAATAACTCCTACACATACCAAATGAATTATTTATCATTTTTATAAAGTATAAAAACAATATAAATGTGTTATCTCAGTTTTGAGTACAACAGTTTTCTTTTTTACTAAAATTTCTATTTAAACTAGAAAGATACATTTTTGACTCATTCATATCACATTGTGTATTGGTTTGATGTGAAATATATTCATACACATCATAAATGACTTATGAATAATTTTCCAAAATTATCAAAAAAATATGTGCATGTTTGTTTGGTTTTCGATGAAAGACCCTTTTTGAACTAAAATAACGATTTTAAACTAATAATGGGAACTTGGAGTCATACTGGGCACATTTTATATCAAATTGAGGTGAAAATAATTCCTAAAAATCAAAAATGACTTATGGATCATTATTGTAAAGTATCAAAACAATGTGATTGTGTTTGTTGAGATTTTATTAGGACAATTTTCCATTTTACTAAAATTGGTGATAATTTTAAATAAAAAGACGCACTTTGAGTCATACTGGTCACACCGTGTGTCGGATTTAGATATGTATGATTTATACATGTCATTTATGACTTATGGATCATTTCTCTAAAGTATCAAGAATGTCTTAATATTTTTTCTCAGTGTTGATTATACAACTTATCTTTTTTTACTAAAATGTCATTTTAAAATTAAAACACACACTTTGACTCATACAGATCACATTCAGTATCACATTTTGGTAAGGATGATTACTACAAATAAAAATGACTTATGGATAGTTTTCCTAATATATTTAAATAATATGAATGTGTGTTTTCAGTTTTGAGTTGGTTAGTTGGCCTTTTTACTAAAGTTGATGTCAATTTTAAATAAAAACATGCACTTAGAGTCATACCAGCCACGTCATGCATAAAATTGAGGTGTGGATGATTACTACATATTACAAATAACTTATGGATTGTTTTAATAAAGTATAAAAACAATATAAATGTGTTTACTCAATTTTGAGTACGTCACTTTTCTTTTTTACTAAAATGTCATTTTAAACTTGAAACGTGCACTGGGACTCATATGAAAAAAATTGTGTATCAGTTTGATATGAGACCAATTCCAACATTTCACAAATGATTTATGAATCGATTCCATAAATTATCATGAAAATCATAGTTCATTTTTTCATTTTTTAGTGAGTGACACTTTTTAAATTCAAATATCAATTTTAAACTGATAATGAACACATTGATTCATATCATCCACATCATGTATTATATTGAGATGTGACTGGTTCTTACATGTTAAAATGACTTATGGATCATTTTATTAAAGTATAAAAACAATCTGAAAATGTTTTCTCAATTTTGAATATATCAGTTGTCTTTTTTAATAAAATTAATGCCAATTTCAAATAGAAAGAAGTACTTTGAGTCATATTAGTCCATTAGATTTATTTTTCAAACAACCAACACTACATAAGAATATTTAAACAAACAAAATCAATTAAAAAACCCAACTATATAAGAAATTAATTATTATGAGTAATACTAAAAGGTAATAAATTAAACATAAATATGAAATGATAAATTAATTCTATAGACACTGATTTTAATGTACAAATATCAAGAGTACCTATATGATTGAGTTGTGGAGGGTACCTGAAGGAAATAAAAAATGTAAACACTAAAGGTGTTAAAGGTTTTGAGGGAGAAGAATTTTGTGGAAGTTTTGGTGTAGAAAGGCATGAAATATAGAGAGATCACCCCAGATCGAACAAAAGAGTCCACCTTTATAAGAAAACAATTATTATGAGAGTAACACTAAAAGGACATAAAGTAAAAATAAATATGAAACCATACATTAATTATAAGTAAAATTATTTTACTATGAAAACTTCAAGATTACCTTTAAAATTTAGTAGAGGTTTCATTGTTTCTCTTCCTACAAATGAAGTGGAGATAACATAAAAGAAAGTGATAAATTAAACATTGTAGGGGTGAAAAGTTTTTGAGGGAGAAGTATAAGGAATTTGTGGTGAAGAAAGGAATAAAATATGGACATACCACCCCAACTCAAAAAATGAATACACACGTATACTAAAACAATTATTATGTGAGTAATAAAAAAATGAAATAAATTAAACATAATTATTAAACAACACATTAATTCTATGGGCACTAATTTTACTTTTCAAACATCAATATTACCTATTTAATTGAGAAGAGGTAGAATAATTTATCTTCCTATAAAGTTAGTGGAGAAAACTTGGATGAAAGTGATAAATCAAACATTGTAGGGTTGAAAACGTTTTGAGGGAGAATAAGTCTATGGAAGTTTTGGTGCATAAAGGCATAAAAGATGGAAAAACACCCCAACTTGGAAAAATAATCCACCTATATAAAGAAAAAATTATTATTTGGTTAATACTAAAAAGAAATAAATTAAATATAAATATGAAACACTACATTAATTCTATGGACAATGATTTTACTTTGAAAACATAAATATTACCTCTGTGACTGAGCAGAGACAACATTATTGATCTTCTTAAAAAGGCATGACACTTGGAAAAAAAATATTCTAAAACAAATGAAATCATAAAGGAATAATGAAAATTAAATTAACATTTCATTATATAATTTTTTTTGGTAAAATACATAAATTACATCATAACATTTCCTTTATATATTTTCAAAGGGTTTCCTTCATTATAGTATATTATTCTGAGCTAATGGTAACATCATCATGTGTATAAGAAATTGTATACATGAGTAGTCAACCATTTAATATAGATTATACTAATATAAGAGATAATATATAATATTATGATAAAAAAATAATATATTAAAAAACACTTTTACCTTGTCATTGAACTCTCTTTATTTTTTAAAGGTTTCATGGATTTGGTTCCTCTATCAAGAATCTAAATCCCCTCTTTGTGGTCCCCTATAACATACAAGACATTGTCTACATTGGGACTGATATGAACTGATTGTGATGTCCCAATTAAAATTTCATCATTTGTTGAATTTTCATCTAACTCGACATTTGTTTTAGTTTCCAGTAGGACAATCGACCAATTCCTGTTTTTTGGATCATAGACATAAAATACTTTCACTACATGTGATGCCATTATGAATGGCTCTTCTTTTTCACCTTCCACACTGAAACTCACCTTCCCAAATCCCATTTCATCAAATTTTACTCCATTGATATTGTCATCCCATTTTCAATACACTACTGGAAAACTAACCTATACCAACGGTTTGGAACCGTTGGTATAGGCCTCTAAACTATTGGTATAGCCTATACCAACAGTTTGGAGAACCGTTGTGAAGTAAGTCGTTGAGATAGGTCTATACCAACGGTTTTGGGAAAACCGTTGGTATAAGTAATATGAAAATCTATTCCAACAGTTCCATAAAATCATTGGTATATGTATTTCAAAAAAAACATTCGCTTGGATTTGATCCCACGACCCCTAGTTTATCATTGAACGGCCTAACCACTAAACTAACATGACTTTTGTGAATATAATTTCATAAATATATATATATATTTATATATATATATATGTATTCTCAAAATTATTTCAAATTTTGATTTATATATTGTTCTCGGTAAAAATATCTGATAAAAAACCAAAGGACCTATACCAATGGTTGTCAAAATTGTTGGTATAGACCTATACCAACGGTTTTGAAAACTATTGGTATAGGTTTCATTTCCCAACGGTTTGGAAAAACCATTGGGAAAGTGGCCTCAAACACACCTTTTCCCAATGGTTTGGCCAAACCATTGGGAAAGGGTGTACCTATCCCAACGGTTTGGCCAAACTATTGGGAAAGGTGGCCACAAAGTTGAGTTTTCCCAACGGTTTGGCCAAACAATTGGGAAAGCCATACCCTTTCCCAACGGTTTGGCCAAACCGTTGGGAAAAGTTACCTCAAAGTGGTCTTTCCCAATGGTTTGGACAAACCATTGGGAAAGGGGACCTATACCAACAGTTTTTACAAATAGTTGTTATAGAAGCATTGGGAAAGTTCATCTTTCCAGTAGTGATATAAAATAATCACTTGAAATTTTGTATAATCCAACTCGTATATCTATTTGATAATTCCAAAATATGAAATATTTTCTTAAATTGAAAATTTATCCTTGGAACTAGATATGTGAATTGCTTTATCCACAAGACTAACACCACTATTTTGCATCTTACTGAATTTATAATATTGTTTTGTAGAGAACATATAACTATTGATTACAAAACTAGTGTAAGATATAAAATTGTTATTCGATCCTCTAGTTATCTATTGAAGTCGTTCAGTAATTTAATTTGTAATTTCAGATAACTCCTTATAAATTTGATCTCTAAAGCATCCTATAAACTATTGACTACGTGTATTTGATACCCATACTTCATCCTTTGATGGATTTAAATCTCTTAGAATTTATTTAAGGTATTCAATTTATGGATCAACGTATTTACTATTATATAATATGTAAAGGTGCTCTTTCTCCCGCTCTATCAAGGTAATTTTAACAACATGTCTTCTAGAAATACCTTCTCTTGATAGATGTTTGTTGTGATTAAACTTTGGGAGATCGATGATTTCAACATCTGATAGGTAATTAGTACATAGGTCAATAGGTTCTTCAACAATATATGATTCTACAATAAAACCTTCTAGACAACATAGATTATTAACAAACCCTTTCAAAATCATCATATAATATCCAATGGTGTACATCTATCTATAATGGACACAACCACATAGTTGAACCACTCTAACCAAATGAACCATCAGGTGGACCATTATATCAAAGAATTATGATGGGAAGAACATATATAATTCACATAATATGACTAAAATCTCCTTATTCATGATATGGAACTTCACAGGGTCTAAATATTTACTTTATATGGATCTGAAAAAGAATCAGAGTCTGGTTAATGTATCGCATACAATCTGAGGTAGAATGCAACAAAAAGCAACAAGCATTAAATCTTGCATCAAAACAGGATAGTCTTGTGATTTTAGTCCTTATAACATCAAATTTGTCATTCAAATGATATTATTGATATTTTATGAATACCCTTGTGGAACTTTTACACTAGTAAGGAAAAGGAAAATTTTATAATTTTCCTGTCTGGATATATTTTATGCTACTGGAGGAAGAAAATTCCTCCTTTTACCCTTCACCGGTACCAACTCTTCCCTTATCTCCATTTCAATCAAGTCCATCCTTGCCTTGATGCCATATTTTTTTGTCAAGAACATTTATTAACATTCCAATAACACTATAAAATTCCTTTTATTCAACATGCATGACATTAAGAAAATATATGACATAAAAACAATTCCAATACAGTAATTCAAAGAAAATTGATCTCTTCTTCCAACCTGATTTTGTAAGGTTTTTTCAAAATGTTTTACTAAAAAAAATTAATTTTTTTTAAATTTATTATATTTTTTATCTACCATTACTCGATATGGTGTTGTACCTTGTTTAATATTCCCATTGAATGATTTCATCTAGGATTGGTATTTATGTCATCGAGGTAAAAATTTCATATGTCCTAAAAACACAGTCTTCAAGGAATTTTTCAACCAAACTGATTATTTTCATTTTTCAGAAATGGGACTCCCCAACATTCCATTAATTATATAGCCTAATAAAATTACAAAAGTGGGGAAGTCATTTATCATTTCCTACAAATAAGGCCCTCAATGCGAATTATTCAATTCTATGAGCATCATACATTATAACTCCTATATCCCACATCAATTTCAGATCATCGATCAATAGAGCCAAATAAAAATTAATATCATTACTAGGTTTCTTTGGTCTAGATATAATCAGAGAAAACATAATGTATTTGTGCTTCCTGCATAACCATGGTGTAAAGTTATAATTTTCGAACATGATGGTCCATTACTTGTGAGTATTACTCGGTACACCAAAAGGATCTATTCTATCTCTAGATAGCACAAGACAAATGTTTCTCGGATCATTTCCAAATTTAGGAAATTCGTAATCAATATTCTTCCACTGAGAAGAATCTACTGTATGATGTAGGTTCCCATATTTAATTCTTGAATCTTAATGCCAAGTTAATTATCTCATGGTTTCCTAAAATCCATATAGTCTCCTAAACTGTGGAATGATAGGAAAGTACCATACAGGTTTTGAATGACCTGATTCATTTTTCTTGTATCAATCCTCACCACACTTATGTCATTTTATGATTGATTAATGGTCCTTATGAAATAATTTGAAATCATTTATACAAGCATGTATTTTTAGAGATCATGCCCATTTAATGTATTATTTGTTTCGTGCCATATTTTTGACATGTTATTTCATTTTCTTCTGGTATCATATCATTTAGGAGGCCAAGTAGTTTTGAAAAGATGGTGTCTCTCCATCCACTTCCATATTTCAAATTATATAACTTCAATATAGCCGACAATGTTGTGTATTTAGTACAATTGGTATACAATGGTTTCTTGGAATGTCTATTTAACTCTTGAAACAACTTCTAAAAATCATGAAGGTCATCTTCAATTTCCATTGACATTTGTCTCATGTGATCTTTATCATCATTTTCAAAGGTATTTATATCAAATGATTCATAACCCATAGTATCATCCCAATCGGTGTCCACATTCATCCTTTCCACGTGTTATAGACAACTAATCCTCATTTCATTTTCCATGATTCATAACCACTCTTAATATTTATTGGTAATGAAAAAATATCTATTATTTATTCACATTAGATCCACATGAGATGTATATTTTTATTTATCACACATTAAGGAATGGATATATTAGAAAATGTCACTCCTTATAAATTATATATGAAACCTTGTACTACACTTTCAGAACAACAACTAAAACTATAATCCCTCAATATAAGATACAAATAATCTTTATAATTTTCATCCATTAAACTTTTTATAGGTCCTAGACTCAAAAGGATGTCCTACATTATTCAATACAAAAAAAATATTTTAATTGAAGATATGATTTCATTTATGTAATTAAAAATTTCTTATATTTATTTTTCTATTTAGCTTCTTCAACTACCTATTCCAAATATTAATTTACCACTCTAATAAAATCAAAAATAAAATTATTATACTTATGTAATAAATATATTACAATAAAATTAACTTCATATTAATTCTAATCCATTTATTATTACATGTTATTTTTTTGGGTCAATTTAACCACCAACATGAAGGATGATATAGAATGATATCATGGATTTTTATGAAAACATAATTACTTTTATATTTAAAATTTATAGTAAAAGTATTATTATTTATGTTTCTATAAATGTAAAATTACAATTTAACCAATTCATAATAAAGAACCTTAAGTTTTTCAAAAATTACTAAAATAAGAATGTTATTTATTCTGTATTGGGGAACCATACCTAAAACATCCATGAAATGAACTTGGAACATATTAACTCACAATGGAACTATAATTATAATACCTTTAGTATTGAGAAAAAGATGAAATCTTGAACATGGATCAATGAACAATATCATTATATAGATATATACAAGGAATAATTGGAACCATTATCAACCAATGACCAATATAAATTAGTAACTAGGAATTGAGCTTGTGGGGAAATATGGGGTATATATATAGACACTGAAGAAAATTGATTCCAAACAATAGTTTAAAAATCCCAAAACAGGATATCCAAATCGGTAGTCAATCAAACAACATATCATAAACAAATCATTATATTCATAATCTAAAATCAAAATGGTATACACGGACCGAACCACAAATAACTCAAGACATATTCGAATAAGAAATAAAAAATTTAATGAAAAATAAAAAAAGTAAATCAAAAGTCCTACCTCATTAGGTTGAACAAAATCCTCTTTGAAAATCCTAACTGAAACTGAACACCAGATGTCCAACGATGTTTGATAAATTGGAGGTAGTCAAGTGGTGTGATTTGATCTTAGATTAAACGAGGAGGAGTGCCGGAAGTGGGTGACTTATACAAAAAGATTATGATATCATGAAATTTTTTCAAATGGTTAGGTTTTATTAAATAGATCAGGACACTTTTATTAGCACTTACAAATAAGAATTGTTAAAGAGTCCTTTTACCACCACTTAAGTAATAAGTGCTGATAAAAGGAATATTTATCAGCTCTTTTTAAACATCGATAAATGTAGATCTTTATCATTGGTATAAAAGTGCTGATAAACATTCATTTTATCAATGTTTTTTTAGCGCTGATAAATCCTAATCTTTATTGGTGCAAAAAAAGTGCTGATAAATACTTACCATTATCATCACATACTACCTAATAACTGATAAAGTATTTATAATCATAATTATAAATAAAAAAATTGTAAATATATATATATATATTCTTAATAAATAAATATAAATATAAATATAGTAACTATATTCCATTTTAGATATATTTATTATAATTTTATAATTGTTTATTTTTAATTATAGAAATAAATTGGAAAATTAATATTTATATCTAATTTTAAGTGAATGCTTATGAATATGTGTTAAAAATGAGTGAAATTGAATAAATTAAAAATAAGTACACTTTAGAAATATTGAAAAAATGTATAAGTATTGTGTTTGTGAATTGTATATAAAAATACATTAATTACGTACATGTGAAATCAATATAACATGCATTTGATCTATGTTAAATTAAAAAAAAGATAGATTCAATTATATGTCCATTACACTATGAAATTATTTAGTATTTTTAATTAATATTAATTTTTAATTATAAGCCATTATTCACTAAATATATGACTATTTAATGAAAAGTTCATAATTATATTGTAATATATAAATCATATTTATATACATTAATATATTTTTATATATTTAATATGTACAATTTATTAACATCTCATAATTATCTAATTAATAAAATGTTTAATAGTTAATAATGTATAATCAATTTACTAGTTTTTTTGAATAATTATTTAATGAATAAATTTTTTAATATTTTTTTATAAAATCATTTTTTAATTATTTCAATTTATTCATTCAGACTGTTATTAGTGCTAAAAAGAATTAATAAAATATATCTTTATCAACACTAAAAATAAATCACTATTCAAGTGTACACTTGATTAGTGCTAATAAAAAAGCAATGATAAAGGGTATCATTTATCATCACTAAAAATAAATTGCTGATAAAGGTTCAATTTATCAATGCTAAAAATGAACTTATAAAAGGTTAAATTTAAATGCGCTTTCTTTAGAGCTGGTAAAGTTTCCATTTATTAGTGATTTTTTGTAGCACTGATAAATACCAATGCATTTAAATGCCTAACAGTAAGGTGAATGTGGAACATCAATGACCAACAAGGATTTTATAGTTGTTTCCCATTCCCAAGTGGAAATAGGATGATGTTTCGATGGACTTCATGATGGATTTACCCAGGTCACCACGTGGAAATGATAAAGTGTGGGTTGTAGGTGATCATTTGATGAAGGTAGCACACTTCTGACCTATGTGTGAGGCCACATCGGTAGATGATCTTGGAAGACTATACGTCGAGGAGGTTTTACATCTTCATGGATCTTCTAATTCTATCGTTTTTTATAGAGATACTTATTTCACATAATTGTTTTGAAAAGGGTTATAGAAGGCCTTGGGTATATAGGTGCTTCTAAGAATGACCTATCACCCACAAACCTATAGACAGATAGAGTGTACTATTTAGGTGCTAGAGAAAATGCTTCGTACATGTGTCCTTGACTTTGGTTGTTTTTGGGAGGCACACATTACTCATGTGTAATTTTCTTATAATAACAACTTTTAGGGTACCATCGAGATGGATCCTTATAAGGACTTATATGGTAGTACTTATCGCCCTTATCTATGTTGGCTATTGGAAGGGGATACAACTATGCTTGGACCACGTCTCATATAGGATACTATAGAGGAGGTCTAACTGATCATCAAGCACATGATGACAGATCTATCTGGATAGATGTCCTATGCCAATAGACACTGGTGACCTCTTGATTTGGAGGTCAGAGACTGATTTTTCTTACAAGTCTCACCCATATTAGGGTAGGGATGTATTCAGATGTAGGGTAAGATCTGACTGAGGCTTTATGTACCCATCGAGGTTGTGAAATGGATCAGAAAAGTGGATTACCTGTTGGAACTTCCTTAGAGACACTAGTCTATACATGATGTCTTTCATAAATCTCAGCATTGCTGATACTATCTAAAACCATAATTTGTCTTTCGACCTGATGTGTTTGTGCTAGATTTTGATGCTTCCTTCAAGGATTGTCTCATTTGTATTGTGGATTTGAGTTTCAAGACAATCCAAGGTAGGCTAGTTACATTAGTAAGAGTGCTATGGAAAAACGACCGAATATAGGAAGATACCTAGGTACATGAAGGTGATATATGAGTTCATTGGCTGGATCTATTCTCTAATGATACCTATTTACCCTCAAAAAGTTACTTTATGGAGGAGAGGTTGTAACGACCCATATTTTCATGAAGGTACACATCATTGTTTTTGGATTTGAATCTTTTTTAAGAATAAAAAACATATACCATGGCCTACGGAAGGTCCTAAGAGAATTTGGGACTTGTTCAGAGCCTAGAGTTTTAAAAAAATGGGAAAAAAGACTATGTTCCATGGTTGGAATAAATTGTGTAGCCCAGGTCACATGGTTAGTTTTAATCATGTAGGGGAAAATAGAGGTGCAGTAGGAGCCACATGGTTTTTATGAAACCGTGCGACCCCAGGTGCACGACCATGCTCACCACATATAGTTTTTTACAGTGGTTTCTCACATTATTTGCACACTGTTTTCCAATTTTTCACCTAAACTGTGCACCCCCTTGTTTTTGGGTGAATTTACTATTTTCCCCTCACTTAAGTTATAACATATCTTTTCTTTTCTCATTCTACCACCAGCATATAGACTCCTATTTCTCCTCCCCTGAGCTCAAAAATCCCTCAAGCTAGTAATCAATATTTCTTCCTCCTTGGGTGTTCATTTCGAAGATCCATATCTATAATCTCCCCTAGTCTTTTACCTTATATTTTAGTTTTCCTTCAAATACATCATGCTATTTAGGTGTAATCTTGTTTGTCCAATTTTCAGGACGTTAGAAAATTTCTCAAATATCTTCCATCCTATATCAAATATGAGGCTGATATTGATAAAGGGTTCATCTATATGCTTAAGTTAGCTGGTCACATCGTTTTCCCATGGAGTTATTATGTTTCATAATTATGTTGTTGTGTTGCACACCAGATTTTTCTACACTCCCCCTTTATAATGAGTTATTTAAAAAATGACCATTGTACTCTGATATGAACTTATTTATTTTTATATAAGAAATTATAGGTTGTATACCCCTTATATAGTCACCCCTTGGGAGTTCCTAATTGATTTTTCCTTTTTGGTTAATTAGTTCAAATGCTCATAAATCATCTTAGATAACATTGTGAACTTAAAATGTATTTTTCCTTGGTATGTGAATGATTATGGAACCTAAGGCACCTACTAGGTGTTAGGCTCAACCTATAAAAGGAATTTTCTATGTAGGAAATTTCCTTACATGACTATGTAACCCTTTAAATGAATCCTTGAGCCTGATGATTTGAATTTCCATGCTTTAGTAAATTGACTGGATTGAATTTAATTAAAGTGAATTCTCTTAATTACTTTCCCTATTTTAAATGAATTATATTGATTAAATTAATGACACATAAATGATGGTGTGTCCATGCCTTTTGGTTATTCTTTATCTAAATGATCATTATGAATTGAAATTCCATGTATGTAATTGAACCTGGCTAGCAAGTCACATGAGAGGTAATTACTCATGTATTAAATTAAAAATATGACTATACCTCATTTATATGTATATGGGATGAATAAAAATTATGGATAAAAGGTATTTCACAATGCTAGTCATAATTATATTATGCATTTATAGAGGTTTTTACATGATGGTAAGGGGCCATTTTAGAATCATGGTCCCACACTTCCTTACTTCAGGTGTTGAGCATGACATCTCACACCATTGACACTAGGTGGATGTTGGACTTTATGCGCCACCTACCTATTCAAGTGACAATATAATGGATCAATCACCATCCCGAGTTTCATGAAAGACGTCTCACACTCTTATTAGGATATAGGGCATGTACCCTAGTTGATTGAGCTTATAGGCTCATTAGATCAGTTATGGATTTCTAAGTTGTACCCCAGTCTAGACTGTAACTAGAATTCCAGTTATATGGCCACTTACTTCCGCATGTAATTGGTTCATATAGGTGGATGAAATATCTATAATTAAAAAATATATATACAATTTCTATTTATATAGTATATGATTAGAGACACATCTCGACCCTAAGGTGAAGAAGATAAAGCCTCCAAGTGCCCTTTAAGAACATGAGTGGCCAGGTTATTTATTTATTTTAGTATTTTTTTCCTATTTTGATATTACCTACACAATATTTAGTTATGAGAACTTCTTGGATTACACATAGACATCGTTGGTGGTGGCCTACTAAGATTTTTATCTCACACCCTACTCAGGTTTCCTTTGGTACCTAAGTAGACTATTTTCTTGCAGGTATGGATAAAGTAAAGCGCCCTTATATAGGTTATAGATATTATTTTTCTTATAGATGTAGATTAGTAGTTGATAACTGTTCATTATCTCAAGATTATAGTGGAGTAGTTTTTGTTCATTTTGAAGTTTATACAACATGCTTGTATCTACCTGGCTTATATTCCCTTTTTATTATCAGTATTACATGAATCCATATATTAGAAACATCCTAGTGGTTTTTGAGATATTTATTTAGTTGTTATCTATATTTATGCTTTTTAATTTTTTTATTAGTCTAGTTATATTTATTCTGTCTATTTATATTGTTCTTCCGTTGTGGATTTTATCTTATTGTATTTGTTGTTCCACTGTGATATGTGGGTATAGTCTCCCCACTGTACCACCTTTACACACTCACTACTAGTCGGTAGCCTCTTGCATATTAGGAGGTGTGATTAAGGCCATACAACCCACCAGCTCTGGGAACAAGCAAAGGGGACCCCAGGTTGGGACATTATAATTTTTCAGCTACCTGAAAATGGATAATTCTATCATTGAGGAGGGGATATGTGTTAAGAAAAATTCAAATATGAAGAAAAGTTAACAGAAGATTGATGAAAATCATTTTATTGGGTGTAAAATAGATGAAGTTACCATGATGGTAGCACACAATAAGAATGTAAAGGAATATTTCATGATAATGTGGAGATGATTCTATTTTGGAAGAAAATACTACAATAATAACCATTGAAATATTCCAAAAAAGATTAATTTCGAGGTTAGAAAGATGTGAAAAGGATAAGAATTAATATAAGTGAATTATATGAGGATTGGTTGGGTGATATAAATCCCTGGAGAAGAAGTTAAAATTTATCATAAGTTCCTAGATAATTTTAACTTAGAAAATTATAATAAATTGAGAAGAATATGTAAAAACGTCAAGAACACCCCTCAAAACTTCATTATAATATTAATATTGTAGGAGAAGTTAGTGAATAAAAAGATACAAGATTAAAAAAATTAAGAAAAGGATATTGTAAGGAAGAAAACCTAGAAAAATGGAAAAAATGAACATATTCTCTAGGTTTTCATGACTGTATGGTTAGAATAGTTAAAAGATTATAGGAAGATGTAAGAATAGGAAAATTAAAATTCTTTTTTCCTTTCTAGAAATAGTAAAGAAGAAAACCCCACACAAAGTAAAAAATAAAAGTAATGAGAAAATGTCCATGAACCCCAAAAACGTTTGTGGGTAGAAAAAATTGTGATTTCATAAAGAAAAGGAGAGGATTAGTGAATAATTTTTTTGGGATTAGATACTTATCTAAACCCTATTTCTCAAAAAACATAAAATGGAAGCTCTGCCCTTTTTACTCACAAATTCTTATTATTTTTAGTGAAAAATGGAATTAAAGGAAATTAAAATTAAGGGTAGTCCTAGATAAAATAATTTATTATTTATTACTATAAAGAAATTGGGTTTAGATACTTGATAATTTTAAGTAAAAAATGTTGACATTTAAAACAACCAAAGAAATAAGACACAAGATACTGAAAATCCAAAGTATTGAAGTTCCCAATAGATAATTCTCTAGATAAAGATGATGGTTTTGTTCTAAATATTGAAATACATAGAAATAAAGATTATATCATCTTGAGGAAATAAGTTTCTTGAAAATAAATTGATTTTACTTCTAAATGAATTTGTGTTTTATTATATCAATTTTAGAAAATTATATAGATTGCTCTGGTATCCAAGTTAAGAACTCTTGTTTTTTATATCAATCAATTCTAACATAGACAGAGCGTTGGATGGTTTTTGGTGAAATTCATTATGTAAATTGATACTAACCTTCTCTTAATAAATTCATATTTGTCTCCCAGTTCAATGGATGATACTAGGAGAAGAAAACAAATGAGCATTCCCAAACAAGGTGGAAATATTGAAATTATTATTAATGAGGGGAAGGAGAAAATTTTGAATTAAATAAGAAGTTAGTATAGAAATAAAATCCAAAGGGGGATATTTAAGAACACATTTTATGGTGATGATTAAGTATTTTATTTTTTATAAATCAAATTTTTCAACTAAATATCATAATATTCATAGAATAAGAATTTTAATTTAACAAATGGGGTTCTAAATGTGAGTTTACTAAAAAGATAAAAGTAATCCACAAGAAGTTTATACTCATGGTCAATGAAGCTATCCAAATATAGATAACCATTGATTTATATTTTACTATCGAAAGATAAAACTAAATGAAGACTGAATATGTTCATCAAAATATGGAAGACTCGTGTCCCTGTATTAAAAAAAAGTAGAACTAAATGTAGATGTTGGTTAGAAATAAATTCATTTGAGTCACCCAAAACAACATATAAAATTCTAGGTACTGATTAAACTGATTTGTAGTAAAAAATCATCTGATAATTTGGTGAATTAATTGACTACAACATCATTGTAATTATGATAGAAGGAATTTAGAGTATATTGTCAAAAGTTATTTAAAGTCATTCTTCATTTCCGTGAGTTTGAATGGTAGAAGATGAGTTACTAAAAATGAAGGATTAAAACACAGGTAGATAACAAAGTAGTGGATAAGATATGGAATAAATGTTTTAGTGCTACCCAGAGTGAAATTGAAATCACCTTGAAGGATGGATGAACAAAAAACATTGAAATTATTACATTATAGTTTTATTAAAAAAAGAAAAGTATTTACTATGATTAAATGTTTAATATCATCGAATATAATCAAGAGGATACAAAATAGATATTTCATAGTATTTTCAGGATAAATAATGTCTCATGCGAGGAGATAGAAGTGTTTTGTATAATGATTGTGAAACAAACTTTGAAAGTAGTGTTTGTTGCACCTATCTCTCACTCATGGTGTTTCCATGATAAAAAACTCACCTATGCATCTAATTTTTTCATTTGAGTTTTTTAAAACTCTATAATTTCCTTTAATGTGAATAAATTATTGGAATTTATAGAGTTTTAGAATCCAATTAAACAACTTCATTTTGATATTATGAAAGGATTAGAACATCCTCTTCTCGTAACTCTTGAACTTGGAATCAATTTTGAAGAACTTTAGAAGTCTGTAAAAGGGGGTGGTGGAGGTTATTCATGGAAGGGACTTGTTTAGATTGTAAAGGATCATTGGTGTAGGGCACTAACCCGCGGGTTCCATGATCTAAGAAGCCCATATGTGTAAAAGACCTCCAGATACATGGTGAAGAGGAAACATCCAACTAGTTTCACATCTAGGGAAGAACGATTATACCCACATTCCATCAGCTATCCACTGGTAATTTGAGGATTGCTGGTGGATTTAATCAAGTGTCACCCTACTCTAGGTAGGCCACTAGATACTTGGTGGTGGCTACCAGGTACCTAATGGAATTGTAGTAGCTATAATGTGGCTGAATTTGTTGTAGTAAAAAAATATTAATGAAATATTCCATGAATTTATAAATCTTTGTGAATTATGGACCCTTTTTAATCATTTTAGAGGCTATAAAATTACACCCTTGTCTCCTTGAAGATACAACTTGTGATCCTTTCTCTTTAAGATGTTCTCTCAAAGTTTAGTTTAATGGTAAAGCTCCAGAATTTCAATTTTATCAAACAACCTTAAATATTACAATTATCAAAGGAACTTAACCCATATCAAACTCAACAGTCATAAAATATTATAAGATCTTCTCAAATTTCATTTCAAAGATGACATGGTTTTTGAATCATGCCAATATGGTAAGCAACAAAAATCCAATTTTAAATATAAAAAAGGAATTTCATCATCGAAAGATATTAAATTGAATTATATTGATCTTTTTAATCCTTCTCAAATTAACTATATATGGGGGAAATCCTATACTCTCATAATTGTTGATGAATTTACAAGATTCACATGGGCATATTTATTATTTCATAAAATCTAATCTTACAAATCCTTCATCGTGTTTTTAAAAAGGTATAAAAATAAAAAAGGTATTTAAATCATTTAAATTTGATATAACAATGGGGGAGAATTTTATATTAACGAATTTTATTATTTTTATTCCTCCAATTTTAACAATCATTCTTTTTATTATCCTCAAAACATTCAATAAAATGAGGTTATAGAGAGGTGAAATCAAAAAAATACAAGAAATCACGTGAACTCTTTTAAATGAATGTTCTCTTCAAAAATAGTTTTGTGTCAAGGATGTGATTAATACATGATATATCATTAATTGAGTTCGTATTAGTCTTATTCTTTTAAAAACTGTATTAACACAAGTTATAAAATATCCAAATTCAACTTTTTCATAGTATTTGGTTGCAAATTTTTTTTTTTAAATACCAAAGAAAATCTTGGAAAATTTTATTCTAAATCCAATGAATGTATAATTACTAGGTATTCTAACATAATAAAATATTATCATGTAATTAATAAAAGGACTAAAATAGTGGACTAATCTTCCCATTTTCAGTTTGAATAATGTTGGAAAAACATATTTTGATTTTTTTTGAAAATGATGCTTTAAATATCATTTTAAAAATAAATTAGATAAAGAAAAATAAGATTATCCTTAAAATTATTTTCCTAAATTTTTTATAAAATATAAAGACCATCCCCTTGAAAATTTTATTATAAATTTACAATAGGGAACTCTTACTTGTATATAACTCTTAAATAAGGTTGATAACCTAGCCTTTTCCTCTCACCATGAGACACAAAACATTAATGAATAATATTTGGAAATTTGCATGCAAGATGAAGTAAATAAATTCAATTTAAATGATGTATATACTCTTATGGAAAGACATTGTGATCAAGCTATTATTGGATTTAAATGGGGGTCCATAAATAAACTATAATAATACTGAAATATTACTATAAAAATTATCATTTAGTTTCCAAAGGTTATGTCCAAGAAGAGGGACACAAATAGAGTGAAATTTTTTCACTAATCACTCAATTATAATACATTAAAATCTTATTATAATTTTCCTCTAATATAAATTTTAAACTCTATTAAATGGATATCAAAATATCTTTTCTAAATGATATCATTTTTTATAACTATTTCGTGTAATAAGAACCTACTTTTGAAAATCCTCTTTTTCTATTTTTTTTCAATTTATCCAAATATATTTAGGTTTTAAAACAATAAATTTGAGCTTAGTATGAACATATTTTAAATTATATTCATTTAAATGGTTCTAAAAGGGTACGTTTGAGTCAACCATATTTTTAAAAAACACATCAAATGATTTATTACTTGATAAATTTTACATGGAGGATGTGATTTTAGGATCTACTGATGATTTTTTTAATTTTTCAATTTAATGAAAAATGAATTTGTGATGAGCTTTATGTGTGAACTAAAATTATTACATGAGTTTCCAATTTCTCAAAGAAATGATGGTATCTTCTTAAACTAAGGAAAATACACCAACAAAATCTTTAAAAAATCAGAATTAGTCACACTAATGAAATTATTATTCTCATGAGTATAATCTCACAACCCAAGCCAGAATTTCATCTGAACTAACATACGACCCTGTCCGAGACATCACCTAAAGGGTGTTCCTGATCCCCATAGGCTAGAAAGTAGTGGCAGGCATCAAATAAATCACAATGGAAATTATTTTTCCCAATGAACTAGGATAAAAAACTAAAAAAATAGAGCACGCAACAATAACCAACAACTGATCATAAATAAATATGTAAATGGATCCAAATACACATATAACTGAAGAATAAACTAAAAATTTAACACAAACTAAAATTGGACCACACCACGAAATCTCCATATAACCTATTCGGCACCTCCAAACACAAGACCAAACTGCTCCAAAAACGATCACATGAACTTGAAAACTAATCCTCCAAAATAGCTCAACTCTACTAACACCAAAAGGTACATATAGGGTGTGAGCTTCACAGCTCAGTAGTCAACCACCACAGAATTCATATGTTTCATTTCCCGAAACAATCCATAAAAACTAGTTTGAATTACATGTATAAAAATAGATTTTTCTCGTTTTTAGAAAAAACACAACTTTTACTTTTCGAGAAAATAAACACCATAATTTATTTTTAAAACATGTTACAAAATTAGAAACCCAAATTCCAAATCAGAAAACCATGAAATGAAATACTAGGCTATGCTAAAAATTAATGGGTGGTACAAAAAGGGAAAAGAGGGAAAAAAGAAAATAAATAGGAAAATATGGATAGGAAACCCTAGGAATTTCCTAAACATACCTATATAAATCCATGGATGTACTCAGTTTGGAACCACCTTCCAATGTATGGTGAAACTCAAAATTCTATAACCAACTGGCCACCCTCAACTATCCAATCTAGTGTCACTACCCTCTCGACCATTAAATCCATACAAGGGGTGTCATAACATCTAATTAGGGTTGATAAGAAACCATAACTCAACCCTATTAATCTTCCCAAGATACCTAGCGTAATATTATACTGTGTAAGTAGGAGGCCCTTGCTTGCGTGACTCACATTACCTTCCATCACCACACATGCCTACCCCAAACACTAACACCACCTATATGATCACCCACAAAGGGAAATTCCTCTATAGGTGTGTCCATCATATATTAAACCATTCAGAGGTTCTAACAAGTCCATCACATCACATTATCTTTGAAAACATTTTCTCAAACATATAAAGGTGCCAACCCGGGAAACTTTATTTCCAAAACCAGATTCATTTCTCAAACATTATAATGTGTCGATTAGGCCATATATAATGTCAATTTCAAATACACTATCAAAACATTTCTAAACCACTTTGAAAATCAATACAAGAAAACCCTTTCAAGATCACAATGCAAAATATGCCTATGTACCAAATCCAACTTCATTTCCAACTTTATTTCAAGACAAAGATGAAAACACACAACATAGTTAAAGATGTCAAATGATATTCCATGTAATTTAAAAACCAACCATCTTTTTCAAATACCAAATGGGCCAAAATATGAAACATATTATTTTAAAACACATTTCATTCATTTAGAAAAAGGTAGTTTATTTAAAAACCAAGAGTTTAAAAGGGACACACATGTGTTTTGGAAACTGGGATTTTAAGTAAAGCAATGCAATTATTGTTTGTGTGCCCTGACATGTGTGCACTCTGGGCACACATGGATGTGCCCACATCTAATTGAATACCACAAGTATCCATGACAATTCCCAAAACAAATTTTGATGAAACACCATGTGTCCTCCAACTAACACAACAATCCATAAATAAACATCATGCCACAAAACTACCAATTAACACACACAAGACAAAAATCACCATAAAAAATGTTATCATAATATAAATTAGTATAAAAACTTATAAAACACCCATTTTCATTTTAAAAGAACACATGTAATTTCCACAAATGACTTAAGGGCACATATACCTAGGAATATTTCAAGAATCACATAGAAAACCTATTTTTAACAAATACTTTCAATGCCAAAACACCACAATTATTACCAACAACACTCCCTAGGCATGTGAATAATATTTATTATTTGAAACATGAAAGCATAAATGGATTGTGAAAAAATAAAAATAATGGAAACACTTATATCAATGGTGTGAAAAATACGACGAGACTTCAGAAGGAAGAAGAATACACCCCAAGAGGCAATCTACACACCCTAACAACCAATAAAAACAACCCACACATCAACCCTAACTTATAGGGTTCAGAAAAGGTGAAACTCCACTAAGATAATACAAGTAATTAAGAGAGGTAAGAGAGTATAAGTGTAAAGGGAAGGATTTGATGAGTGAATCATGATGAATCACTAAAATTTGGTTAGAAATCTCCCAAAAAGTGGCTCACAAAGAAAGTGAACAGGGGGTATCTGGTTGATACCCAACTTGTAGGACATTAAATGGGTGATGGAATCACTTATATCAAGTTTAAAAATAAAATTTATTTAAGTCATAATGGAATGAATGGTTTTTTTGTATGGTTTTTTAAACCATGAATAAACCATGTGAATGCTACTAGAAAATCTCCGCAACTTACAGGATTCATGGTTTGGGAAAACCGTGCTCAAATTTTCTAACATTAAAAATTGTCCAAAAAACCTCAAATGACAACCCAAAAATTAATAGAGTCCACTCAAATATCCTTTAAAGTTTTAAACACAATTTAGTGACACTGTGGGTGTCAGAAACTCCCCACCGTCCCACATTCTCCAAATATCTTTCAAAATAACCATGCATTGGAAAAGAAGCACAATAAAACCCCCAAAAGTCAAAGACTATTGTCAGAAACTCAACCTGAACGTCAAAAAAAAATCCAACATTGAGAAATAAATAAAAATAAATGAAACTCGTGATTTGTGTGTAACAATTATCCCCACCACAAACACTTTATTCTCCCAAAAAGTCACCCTACTTAATGGTAAAAAGAACTCGAACATGAACTGAAAATAAGAAAAACAAAACCAAGAAACTTGGGGTGACCTTTCACTTCAGAAGACACACTCGACCCAATCTAAGATAATTTACAGCATGATGAACAATGGGAGAACACGAGATAGTTCTCCCCACCACAAGAACCTAACTAACACCATGGAACTACTTCAGACTATCTCAATGCAGAAACTCCCAAAAAAACCAAGAAAACTAGGATCAAGGGAAAACCCTAACCAGGGTTAAAAAATCATAGGGTAGAACTTGTAATTTCACATTTTTGATGATATGGGTAAGTTTTATTGTTTAGACACACGATTTGACAAACTGTGCACCAACTATTTGATATTCCACTGCCCGATTCTAGATCCATATTGCACACTTGACACATGATTTATCTAACTATGAAGAGACCATGTGCCAAGCCCCATGCACCAAACTCAAGCCACATAGTTTCCTAGGTGAAGACACATGGTTTCCCCTAACCATGTTCCACCTACATCCAAGCCCCAAAATTTTCATTTCTCAACAAAAACTCACCCAAAGACTCCCAACCCATAAACTTTCATGTCGGGAATACAAAAAAATGGGATCACTGAGCTTATTAAGAAGATAAAAGGAACTCACAATAAAAAGGAAATTACAGCATGAAATTTAAACCATCTCTACTCCAATATCAAAGAAAAAATTTCAACCAAGGTTTCCCACACCCTTGGAAATCTCATGACGGCGCATGAGCATAACTATGAGGCTTATGGTTGGAGCCATGATGTCCAATGTATCTCCTACCTCATAATCAAGAACTGAAATTCTTTGATAAAGGGTTATTCTTTGAGAAATCATTCTTATAAAACTACTCCAGATGACTGAAACAACCACAACAATTGAAAGTCTTTAGGGGATTATGATAGGATGGATTCGAATGCCCAAACCAGCCTCACTAGAAACACATGAGCGATTTGTATGATGAATGAGAATTTGGAGCTAGCAAGAGAGAATTCTCGAGAAAATGTTCCTCAATCAAACCCTTTCCAGATGGGGAACCCTTAAGAGGAGCAAGAGTCCCTAGATTTCTGACCACCTATATTCTGGAAACCAAAATCAGATAAAAATGATTCATCCACTGAATTCCAAAAATGAATATCCTTGAAGGATTGGACTTTCTCCTTGATCTCATGATGAAGATCCCTAATTAAAGTAAAATACATCAATAAAATATTCAACACTACCTTTGATGAAAATGAAACATGCTCCCTGAAGTAGTCAACATAGGCCTTCATCGTCTGCTAGACTTACTGAATAGACATGACCTCTTACCTTTTGTTCAATTTCACCTCCTCGGGTATAAACCATTGGATGATAAAAATTTTAAATACTTCCCACATCATCCAAAATTTAATTGAAGGTGGAAAAAAACTCCCATTCTTCCAAGTATGGACCTTCAAACAAACCCATAATAGCCCAAACTTTAACAAATATAGGAGTTCCCAAAAATATCAAGAACCATTAGACCTATTCAAGCCACTTCACTAGCTCTAGTGAGCCTTTGTCACCATGAAAGATAGAAAACAACTGAGAAGAATCAGAAACTGAGCATGAATCGTATGAAACTTTCCGGACCTTTTTTGGGGGTATATTCTGAACAACATAAAAAACACAAAGACAATACCATCATTAAACAAAAAAAAAGCGAAAGAAACATATTGATCCAAAATAATAGACTCATAAGCCAAAATAATACCAACAAAACCAAAAATACACTTTTCAAAAACCCCATTTCCATTTCAATTTCCAAAATCTTCTTCTACGAAGTTCATTTCCAAAAGAAAAAGCCAGTTCCCAAAAGAAACCCCATATCGTAAAAAAATCATTTTTCTTAAATCATTTTTCTATTTCATAAACACTTTGAAAAAATAAGGTCAAGCCTTTGATCTCAAATAAACACCTATGGAATTGTATAAAACCTCACATATGTGTTCATCTATTTCCATCCATATGTGCCAAAACACACTTTCCACACTTTCCACACATACCCACGCACATGAAAACTTTGATAAGGAGTACCAAGAGACATATTTACTATTTCATATTCAAAGCCCAAGGGTTCACCAAATTCTCAATCCAAAAAACCTTTTTCTTATAACCCATTTTACCAATTTCAAAATTGTTTGAAATATTTTTTTTTTGTTTTCATAAACCAGTTTAATTTTAAAATCTTACTCACAAAAACTAGAACCAAAATAAAATGTGACTAAATCCAAATCATCATAAGGATGAACTAGTAGTGATGCCTAACTCAGTGACATGGTAGTGAGACTTGACCTAAGTAGGAAATAACAACTAAGAGGACCATAAACTATGAACTTGGACTTCACATGTGTCACCACTCCATGTGAGGTCACAACATGACACTGGATCGCCTCCATTATCATTCCTTGGTCCAAAAAAACCAAGACAAGATAAGGACTCAATTCATGAACTACCGCTGGAAACTCAGGTCTCATCATGAATGGTGGTGATTAGGGACCAACCCATACCTACCTACTGAGCCCCAAAAATCCTAATCTCTAACTACCTAACACCCCAGATTATGGGATACCATTATGATACCATATTTTCACAAACCAATATGGTATGTCATCTAAACCAGCGTCTGACCCGTTCTGAGACATGGCCTAAATGGAGTTCCTGTTCCCTATGGGCTAGAAACTAGTTTCAGGCATCAAAGCAATCACTATGGATCTAATTTTTCCCAATGAACCAAGTTAAAAAATAATAAAACATAGAATGTAGAAATAACCAACAAATGATCATAAATAAATATATAAATTGATCTGGATATTCATATAACTGAAGAATAAAATAAAAACTGAATACAAACTAAAATGATACTACACCGTGAAATCTTCATGTGACCTCTTGGTCACCTCCAACAACAAGACAAAACTACTGAAACAATGATCACATGAACCAGGAACCTGATCCTAAAAAATATTTTGGGTCTACCCATAGTGAAAGGTAAAAGTAGGGTGTGAGCTTCACAGGTCAGTATGAAACCACCATAGAATCCATAAGTTTACTTTCCTAAAAAAATTCATAAACACTATTTTGAAATACATGTATAAAAATAGAATTTTATCATTTTTGATAAACAAATATATATTATCCTTTTTAGGATAATACACACTATCCTTTATTTATAAATTAGGTTACCACACTAGAAACCAAAATCCCAAACCAAAAACCCAAGAAAATAAATACCAAGATATGCAAAAAATAAATGGGAAGTACAAAAAGGAAACAAAATGAAGTAGAAAATAAATAGAGAAATATATATATAAAACCATGGGAATTTCTTAAACATCCCTAGAGCGATCCTTGGATGTACTTGGTTCAGAACCACCCACCGATGTATAGTAAAACTCAAAATTCTATAACCAACTAGCCGCCCTTAACTAGCCAATACAGTGACACTACCCACCTGGCCTTTAAATAAATAAAAGGTGTTCCAACCTATCTAATTGGGGTTGATAATAAACCACTACTCAAACCTCTAAAATTCATAATAAACCCATGATAATAATATATTGTGTAAGTAGGATCCCCTGACATGTGTGACTCACCTTACCTACTATCACCGCACTTGCTTACCCCAAACACTAACACCACCTATACAATAACCCATAAGGGGAAATCCCTATATAGGGTTTACCATCATATATGAAACCATTCACATGTGACTTTTAGGGTGTCACATCACATGATCTTTCAAAACATTTTCTCAAACATATGAAGGTGCTAACTGGGAAAATTCATTTCCAAAACCATATTCATTTCTCAAAAATTATAAAGTGATAATTGGTACTTACATCAGGTTAATTTCAAATAAACTATCAAAACATTTCTAAAAAACTTTCAAGATAAATACAATAACCAATTTCAATATAACAATGAAAATGGACCTTTGTACTAAATCCAACTTCATTTCCAACCTTATTTCATGAACAAGATTATAAAAAAACAAAATTAAAGATGCCAAAAGGGTTTCAATATCATTTTAAAACAAATCATAATTTACAAATACTAAATGGTCCATAATATTAAACATAACATTTTAAAACACACTCGATTAATTTGGAAACAGAGGGAGTTTTATTAAACACCAAGAGTTTAAAAGGGACACATAAGTATTTTGAGAACCAGGTTTCTATGTTAAGGAATTCCATAATCATTTAGATTCCCATCCATGTGTTCACTCAAATAACACATGAATGTTCCCCACATCTAATGGCATACCATAATATTCTATGAAATTTCCAAAAAATATTGAATACACACAACATGTTCTCTAACTAACACAACAATCCATAAATAATCATCATGAAAAAAATGACCAATTCACATACAATATACCAAAATATCAATCGAAAAATGTAACTATAATATAAATAAGTCTAAACACATATCAAAAACCAAACTTCATTTTTATAGAACACATGACATTTCAATAAACACCTTAAGTGCACAAATACCTATGCGTATTTCAATAATCACATTGAAAACCTATTTTTAATAAATTCTACCAATGCCAAAACACCATAATAATTAACACAAAAACATCCTAGGCATTCAAATAATATTTATAAATTAATTTGAAAAATGAATACATTAATGTATTGTACTGGAATGGATAATAATGGAAACACCTACCTCAACGGTGTGTGAATGCAATGAGAATTCAGAAGGAGGAAGAATACACCCTAAGAGTCAATATACACACCCTAACAACAACAAAAAACAACCCACACATCAAGCCTATATTTTAGGGTTTGGATAAGGTGAAACCCCACCAAGAGAATATAAGGAATCAAGAGAAGAAAGTGAATATAAGAGAAAAGGGAATAATTTTATGAAGTAATAATGAAGAATCACTAACCTTTGGTGATAAATCTCTCAAAAAGTGGCCCATACAAATAAAAATGAAGGGGGGAGTGACCTCTATTTGATACCCAACTGGTAGGGCTTTAAATGAGATGTTTAATCACTTAAATTGTGGTTTTAAAATAATTTTTTTTTGTCGTAATGGGTTTTATGGTTTTGTTACACAATTTTGTAAACTGTGTTAATGCTATTTGAATAGTTCTATAACTTCCCGATTTCAGTTTCATGATTTTGGAAAACCATTATCAACCCATGTATCTTGAAAAAGTGTCAAAAACTCTCAAATGGCACCCAAATACTATGAGAGTCCACCAAAATATCCATGATAGATTTTAACATAATTTATTGACATCATATGTGTCAAAAACTCCCCACCATGTCACTTTATCCCAATACCTTTCACAATAACCATGCATTAGGATAGAAGCACAATGAAAGCACCAAAAGTGAAAGATTATTATCAAACACTCAACCTGAACCACAACCAAAATATCTAACATTGAGAAATAAATAAAAAAATAAAAAACATGGTTGGGGTGTGACATAAAACTTATAATATTATGTTGGATAAAGTTAATAAAAATTCAAAAATATCATTGTAGATGTAACACCCCGAACTTCCACGATACGCCTCTCTTTCAATAATGCAATAGCTTGCATTGTACGCAAGTTCGAGTTCTAACACACCGCAACTAATCAAAGTAGCCGTTATGAATAGTAATAACCACCTTTTAAATTTATAGAAATTTTATATTTCAAAATGGACTTCATTTTTGTATTCCTAATATTGAAATTAGCCTATGTTGAATTTTTTGTAATTTTCCGAGAACTTCCAAATTTTTATGAATAGTAAAAAATACTTAAAACAACTTTTTTAATCAAAATAATTTATAGTGATAAGTTATACTATTTAGTGGTTTTAAGGTATAATTAGAATATATTTTTACCATTTTATCCAATGGTGGTCATTAGAATTAATTTAACATTGAAATTGGACATAAATAATTGCCAATCTTTTGATATAAATTGTTTCTTAAAAACACGTTATTTGTCGTAACAGCAGGAATTAATTATAAAATTAATTAATGCAACTTATATGTTTGGAATTTTTTAAAATAGACATCATTTTTGAATTCGTAATATCAATTATATCTTAGGGTGAAATTTTGGCTTTGTTCTGAAAAACATCAATTTTTGGTGAATAGTGAAACCACTAAGTGGTAGTTAAATAACTGATTTTTCATTTAAATGAAATATTACCACTTCTGTGATTTTATTTTCAAAAATCCGACATACATGGTTGTCATTAAGAAGTAAAATGTGGTTCAATGAGATTAAAATAAATTTTTGGTGAATAGTAACTATTAAGTTCTTAATCGCGATTAGAGGTAATTAGTGTAGTTTAAGGTACAAATAATGTTTTAATAATATGAGATGAGCATGACACTTGTCCTAATCCTATTGGATGAGTCATGGCCGACCAATACAACCCATGGGTCAACTTGGGGAACCCATGGAGCCACTTTAGTTGTAAAATGACATTAATATATATTTATTTAATGTTAAAAGTAAATTGACACAAACATGAGTTGTCTTACTAAAACAGTTTTTTAGTGGGGTTACACAAGTCCAAATTTTGACTATAAATATTCATTAGAAAGATAAAAAGATTTTCTACATAATAGTATTTTTTTTAGAATTTTTAGACATCAAATAAATTAATTTATTTATGACATCATTATGATGCAGCGATGACCTCATTATTTAACGATTTAAATAAAATGAGAAGATAATGAAAACTCCAAGGCTTACACTTGTCCAAAGCCTATTGGATGAGGATATTTATAAACCTTATCACCATAGCCTCCAATTATATAAGTGTGGGACCTTTAGAATCCGAAAAACATTGTGAAATAATGTAACATTTCAATCGTTCCAAAAGTGCCCCTCCTCTCCACTTATAAAAGGCCCCCACCTCTCCCACCTCATTTACACTTTCAAGCCATTTGGCTCGGCCAACCTCTGCCCAAATACTCTCCCAACTTCTCCCTCTTACTCCTAGAAGCCTCAATTTTGTCAGAACTCTTCCCAAGGAAGCCTTTGGCTCAAATCAAAAAGAGTTACCCGATTTTGAGGTAATGTCTTCTCTAATGTTGTTTTGTTTTTTTTTTCTCTTCTCCAACCCCCAAAACTCTTTTTATTCACTTCTTTTGTAACAACACCAGTATACTCAATATACTAGGATTTGTTTATAAGAAGGATTAGAGCTACACTTACACACACCTACATCTAATGGTTAAAGAACAAACGGTTTCTATGGATGGCGAATTTCTGCCTCATGAAACGATGATTGTTCAACACTCATATAACACCTTCAAAGGTGGCCATTAAGATGTCACTATTTTTATATATGATATATAATATGTTTATGTTTTACTTATTCTTCTTTATTTCTCATTTATGGCATACTTTATGATTTCCATTATGGGTAAAACGCGATAATTTCATTTTAGGAAGTGCGGACTACCGCCCCCTCAAAGTGATTTGAATCGTTAATGCCATATGTGGGATGTATAAAGGATGGAGTAAATGGTATTATACACTATAATATACTGTAATTATATTATAAATTTATATCATTATGATTTTGTTCTATTAAATATGAAATTGAAATGAAAGTAGCGTTCATGCGTACGTACGGCTTACCGTCTCCATGAACGGTGCATTTCATTTCTTACCTCTAAATGTTACGTAATATTATGAATGAATGTATATAATGGATATATATGATATATATTATATCTAAATCATGAATATAATTCTGGATATAATGTATATTTCACCACATGAACAACTTGTAATTATAAGAAGGTTATTGTTGACACAAGTACCAAAGATCGACAAAACGACCGTTATTAACTTAAATAATTACATAACGTTCATAACATTGTAATAAGTGATATAAAAAGGATAATGAAATTGAAAATGGTTCTTAATAAGGTAGATATTAACTCTAGTTTATTATTCAGGAGGTTAAAGAACGGTTGAGTCAAGTCGGACATGAGGTAAGGGAATTTCTTAACCCAACTTCCATTCTTTGGGTTAATCTCCTACTTTCAAATTATGTCATGATATTATTATGTATTATTTTGTATTTTTACTTTCTTTATGTGTACCTATAGTGAATACACATAATATATCTATTTTATTTTAAAAATGATCTTTGTAAGGACTTCGTCTCAATCTCCTTTCATTGAGGCATATTTGGTTTTATACACAAATTTCTTTTATATGGTGTATAAACCCCTTTGACTTTTACGTTTATTCAAAAGAAATCTTTTTTATATGAAGCATTTTACTAAGTGACAAAAAGGGAATGTTTTTCTTTTCGTACTTATGCGGCAACAATGACTTCTTCGCCGCCGTGACCATTATTTGAGTTTCGTCTTCCTCTAAAAGCCATCATTTTTTTTAATGAAAAATAAATACAAAGTTTTAACTTTCTTTTATTTTGGTATTGAAAATGGTTTTGAAAGCGTTTTTATTATAAAAATGTGTTGTATTGATATCTTGTGATTGAAATGTGGAAATGTTATGTTTCCTTTATGCATGTTTTATGTGATACGATTATGTTATGGTTTATGATATGTTTAAACCTATTCATATGAGGAATGTATTGGACTTAATAAGTGATGGGTGGAGCCCGCTATAGCTCCTCGATGCATCGGTAGGTCTCATGAGACAACTAGACGTGGAATTGGCCGAGTCCCTTTCCCAATTTGATTTATGGTTTTGGCCGAGGCCTTAATCATTTTAGACGTCTTGGCCGAGGCCTTGACAAAATGTTTCAGAATGTCCGGCATTATACATTCCCTCATTATGAAAGTGGTTATTGATATTGCATGTGATTATTCGACCAGTAGAATATCCATGTGAAGAAGTGAATGGCATTATCTCATTTTACTTTTTCCATATTATGTTGATGTTCAAGTTTAAAAGGCTTTTGTTTTAGTTATACATTGCCTTAAATGTTTATGTTTATTTATGAAAGCTTCCGCTATATTGTTAACCTTACTGAGCATCTGAGCTCACCCCTTTCAATGTTTTAATATTTTTCTAGGATGTGAAGAAGTATTTTATGAATGACCTACAGGGGTAGTCAGAAAGGGATATGATTGTGGACTATGAAGACCATGTTATTGTAGTTTGTTTACTTTTTGATGTAATGAATGACTTATGAATGTATCTAGTGTTTCCAAGGCTACTAAACTAATCGGTCTTTCAAGACTTGATCTTTTTTGATCATGCCAATGTTTCGAAGTAATGCACCGACTCTGGGTAGCTGGGGTCGGGGCGTTACAGTTGGTATCAGAGGCAGTTTAGTACTAACCTTGGAAGCTAGATTTAGATAAACTATGATTAGAGCACGTAGAACTAAGATAGACTTTGAGGATTAGTATAGAAGAACTTCCTAGAATTATGGTATTGTAGAGATGTTATGAGTTTTCCGAGCAATACATCCCTGTCTGGATACGAGCAGGTAGAGGCGGCTCTGGCACAGATGTACCTAGGGGTAAAACCCGAAAACACCGCTTTGAGCTAGACTCGAACGGGAACTGGTGCACGACAATGGGCCTTGCGGCACTCTTGGTTACGACACTCCCGGGGGATATGCTTAGGATAATTCTCATTTTATTTACAAACCACTATGAAGGGTTATGAGTACATACTTCCTCAAAGAAAACATTTCTTTTTATGATTATGGATTATATCTATAAATAGTTCAATTTATGTAAAGTGTTTAACAAGTATGGAATTATGTATTTTGATTCATAAACTAATCTAGTTTATGCCATTGTTTAGAAATGGCGCCTAGTGGAAGGAATGGAAACTGTATCAATGCACGAACTCCGTGTAGGGATTGCCCTCCTGCTCAAGATAATTATTGTGGATCTGGAGATACAACTTGTGCTGATCAGCTTCTCACCGTACTGGGACAACTCACGCAGGTTATGAATAATAACCTTACTCGTATGGAGCACCCTGATCCGCAACGTGGAGGATCAATGCTAGACCGTTTCATGAGGGAACAACCACCAACCTTCAATGGGAGTAAAAATCCAACTGTAGCTGAGCAATGGATAAATTCCTTAGAGAAAATATTCCATGCCTTGGGGAGTAGCGAAAGGGATAAGGTTGTCATGGCAGTTTACCGCCTCACTGGAGATGCCGATCAGTGGTGGTCGCTGATTCAAAACACAAAGGAAGATGATGACGTATCGAATATGGAATGGAGGGAGTTCAAAGAGATTTTCTTAGAAAAATATTTTCCTCGTGACCATCGAGCAGATATGGAAAGGCAATTTCTGAGTTTGAGGCAGAAGGAGGATGAGAATGTCGCAAAGTATGAGGCTAACTTTACAATGTTAGCGAGGCATGCTGCCGATTATATACGTAACCCAAGGAGTAAGATTGATCGTTTCTTTGATGAGTTAAAACCATTTCTCCGTCGAGATTTAGTATCACAATCCTTCTCATCATACGAAGATATTGTCTCATGTGCTATCAAGACAGAAAAGGAATTCTCTAAGTCTTATGACAACAAAGTAAAGCAAGAGAAGAAGAGAACGGTGGAACAAGAGACAGATAAAGGGAAAAAGTGAAAGAAGGATTTTCCATTATGTGATAATTGTGGGAAGAATCACCCTGGTACTTTCCTAAAAGGAATGGGAGTTTGTTATAAATGTGGAGAAAAGGGTCACCAGGCTCGTGATTGCAAGGGAAAGAAAGAGGCTGTCAAAGTTGAATGCTACAATTGTAGGGAAACAGGGCATTATTCAAATGAATGTCCTAAGCGTCAAGGAAACTTACCTCAGAAAAGGCCAAGGGATCAAGGCCAATCTTATGCTGTGACTACAGTTGAAGCAGAATAATTAATGTATTGGTGCTTTTCGACTCAAGGATTATATTCTGGTTATAAGAATAATGTGATATATATATGGATTGTACTGCAGTACTTGTTGATTTTAGTAAGGTTTTAATATGATTAAGGTAATCATATTTTTAGTATGTTACAATAAGAGAAACTTTTCTTTGTTTGGGGAATCTGATGTTACAATTGATTTTGGAATTTAGAGACCTTTTAGAGAAAGTCTGGACGAAGATATTTTGGATAACTATAAAGGTTGGAGTGGATTAAGTTGAACTTTGGATAGTATTGTTTAAGGTTAAAACATTTATGAAGATTATTTTTGGAATAGTATAGTACTATATTTTTAGGAAAAGGACAACCTGGAGGGTGGGGAATAACCCATCGCGTCGGACAAAGCTGCAGGAATCGAACCCACAACCATAGTGCGACAAGACTTTATTTCCTACCACTAGCCTACAGGAAGTCCCTGGTTATTACAAAATAGTTTTACTAATCTAAATGGTATGTGTTAACATTTAGAACCTTATACAATTAGGATAAATAGAATATTTTTGAGTTCCGTTACCATTTGGAGTAAAAGTTGGGTTTGTGGTAAAAATATATTAACGAATGAAAGTATACATAACGAGTATGTATATTCCCTTACGTTCTTAGTAAATCTCCTAAATAAATTCCTCAACATTATAAAAGGTAACTTAAAACAAAAATGTTGTCGGTTAACTTTTCCAACTGGGGATTCAATGACCGTTTAACCAATCACAAGTTTGTGATTTTCTTGTGGTTAAACTTTCTCCTAATCCTGTTTTCTATAACTCTCCATCAGACCTTGATGTTTTGTTTCTCCTCCATATCCATATTTTCATATAATCCTAGAATGGGCTATATCGGGTGACCTTTGTACTTATCCTGCTTTCTTTTAATGTTATATATTTATTAACCTTATTTCCGATGTGGGTTTTCCTAAAAGGTATTTTCTCTTTTCAACCTTTTATTTTCAAAGAAAAATTTCAAATTGCGAGGACGCAATTTATTGAAGGAGGGTAGAATGTAACACCCCGAGCTTCCATGATACGCCTCTCTTTCAATAATGCAATAGCTTGCATTGTACGCAAGTTCGAGTTCTAACACACCGCAACTAATCAAAGTAGCTGTTATGAATAGTAATAACCACCTTTTAAATTTATAGAAATTTTATATTTCAAAATGGACTTCATTTTTGTATTCCTAATATTGAAATTAGCCTATGTTGATTTTTTTTTAATTTTCCGAGAACTTCCAAATTTTTATGAATAGTAAAAAATACTTAAAACAACTTTTTTAAGCAAAATAATTTATAGTGATAAGTTATAATATTTAGTGGTTTTAAGGTATAATTAGAATATATTTTTACCATTTTATCCAATGGTGGCCATTATAATTAATTTAACATTGAAATTGGACATAAACAATTGTCAATCTTTTGATATAAATTGTTTCTTAAAAACACGCTATTTGTCGTAACAGAGGGAATTAATTATAAAACTAATTAATGAAACTTATATGTTTGGAATTTTGTAAAATAGACATCATTTTTGAATTCGGAATATCAATTATAGCTTAGGGTGGAATTTTGGCTTTGTTCTGAAAAACTTCAATTTTTGATGAATAGTGAAACCACTAAGTGGTAGTTAAATAACTGATTTTTCATTTAAATGAAATATTACCACTTCTGTGATTTGATTTTCAAAAATCCGACATACATGGTTTTCATTAAGAAGTAAAATGTGGTTCAATGAGATTAAAATAAATTTTTGGTGAATAGTAACTTTTAAGTTCTTAATCGCGATTAGAGGTAATTAGTGTAGTTTAAGGTACAAATAATGTTTTAATAATATCAGATGAGCATGACACTTGTCCTACTCCTATTGGATGAGTCATGGCCGACCAAGACAACCCATGGGTCAACTTGGGGACCCCATGGAGCCACTTTAGTTGGAAAATGACATTAATATATATTTATTTAATGTTAAAAGTAAATTGACACAAACATGAGTTGTCTTACTAAAACAGTTTTTTAGTGGGGTTACACAAGTCCAAATTTTGACTATAAATATTCATTATAAATATAAAAAGATTTTCTACATCATAGTATTTTTTTAGAATTTTTAGACATCAAATAAATTAATTTATTTATGACATCATTATGATGCAGCGATGACCTCATTATTTAACGATTTAAATAAAATGAGAAGATAATGCAAAATCCAAGGCTTACACTTGTCAAAAGCCTATTGGATGAGGATATTTCGAAACCTTATCACCTTAGCCTCCAATTATATAAGTTTGGGACCTTTAGAATCCGAAAAGAATTGTGAAATAATGTAACATTTCAATCTTTCCAAAAGTGCCCCTCCTCTCCACTTACAAAAAGCCCCCACCTCTCCCACCTCATTTACACTTTCAAGCCATTTGGCTCGGCCAACCTCTGCCCGAATACTCTCCCAACTTCACCCTCTTACTCCTAGAAGCCTAACTTTGGGCATAACTCTTCCCAAGGAAGCCTTTGTCTCAAATCAAAAAGAGTTACCCGATTTTGAGGTAATGTCTTCTCTAATGTTGTTTTGTTTTTTTTTCTCTTCTCCAACCCCCTAAACTCTTTATTCATTTCTTTTGAAAAAACACCAGTATCCTCAATATACTAGGATGTTTTTATAAGAAGGATTCGAGCTACACTTGCACACACCTACATCTAATGGTTAAAGAACATACGGTTTCTGTGGATGGCGAATTTCTGCCTCATGAAACGATGATTGTTCAACACTCATATAACACCTTCAAAGGTGGCCATTAAGATGTCACTATTTTTATATATGATATATAATATGTTTATGTTTTACTTATGCTTCTGTATTTCTCATTTATGGCATACTTTATGATTTCCATTATGGGTAAAATGTGATAATTTCATTTTAGGAAGTGCGGACTACCGCCCCCTCAAAGTGATTTGAATCGTTAATGCCATATGTGGGATGTATAAAGGATGGAGTAAATGGTATTATAAACTATATTATACTGTAATTATATTATAAATTTATATCATTATGATTTGTTTCCATTAAATATGAAATTGAAATGAAAGTAGCGTTCATGCGTACGTACGGCTTACCGTCTCCATGAACGGTGCATTTCATTTCTTACCTCTAAATGTTACGTAATATTATGAATGAATGTACATACTGGATATATATGATATATATGATATCTAAATCATGAATATAATTCTGGATATAATGTATATTTCACCACATGAACAACTTGTAATTATAAGAAGGTTATTGTTGACACAAGTACCAAAGATCGACAAAACGACCGTTATTAACTTAAATAATTACATAACCTTCATAACATTGTAATAAGTGATATAAAAAGGATAATGAAATTGAAAATGGTTCTTAATAAGGTAGATATTAACTCTAGTTTATTATTCAGGAGGTTAAAGAACGGTTGAGTCAAGTCGGACATGAGGTAAGGAAATTTCTTAACCAAACTTCCATTCTTTGGGTTAATCTCCTACTTTCAAATTATGTCATGATATTATTATGTCTTATTTTGTATTTTTACTTTCTTTATGTGTACCTATAGTGAATACACATAATATATCTATTTTATTTTAAAAATGATCTTTGTAAGGACTTCGTCTCAATCTCCTTTCATTGAGGCATATTTGGTTTTATACACAAATTTCTTTTATACGGTGTATAAACCCCTTTGACTTTTACGTTTATTCAAAAGGAATCTTTTTTATATGAAGCATTTTACTAAGTGAAAAAAAGGGAATGTTTTTCTTTTCATTACTATAACCCAACTCGATATCATGTTCATTGTTTTTTCTTGTGCTCAATTTAAATCAAATCCAAAATAATATCATTTCAAATTTAGAAAATGTATTTTAATTTATTTTAAAGGATGAAAAACACTTGTTTTATTTTATTAAAAAGGAACCTATTTTAAATTAAATTCTCTTTATGGTGTTTATTTTGGAGGATTATAATGAGATAGAAAAAGTATCAGTAGAAATTTTTATCTGTTAAGAAAATACTACATCTCATTGTGTAGTAAGATGAATAACTCGTTATCTCTTTCAATAGCCAAAGTAGAATACGTGGCATCTGGGTGGTTTTGTGACCAAATTATATGAATACAACCCACTCTCCTAGATTTTTTCCTCACATTTTACCATAACCGTATTAAGTTCACAATACTAGTGTTATCAAGATTCCTATAAATCCTACCCCACACTCCCTCAGCAAACACATTGACCTTAAACACTATTTACTAATAGATCACATAAAAAGTTGATATCTTATTAGATTTTTTACTAATGAAATATAAACTCACTGATAATTTTACCAAACCCACATAACATGATTTTTGAATTCATTAAAGGTGAATTAGGAATGGTTAAATTTTAGTAGTCTTACATAACCCGAGTTATCATTTTACAATATTTTTCAAAGAATGAATTTCTTAATTTATTATTTTATTTTATTATTGGTTATAATCCCTTTATATCACCCATCCTATCATTTCAGGGAGAGACTTAACTCCTTTTTAATTTTGAAAGTTTCCTTAAGAGACATATTTTTTTTTGAAACTTAATTAATTATTACTTTTCAAAAAAAATTCCTTATTTTAAAATTAAAAAATATATTTTCTAAAAATTAACTACTTTTATAATATTTATTTAATTTTTGAAATAAACTTTTATACCATTTATTTTAAAATTTGTTTCAAAATTATATTTAGTTATAAAATTATTTAAGTATATGTATAAATATGATTTTTTTATAAAAATTTTTAGTTTTCATCTCAATTAAATAAATTTAATGACATGTAAAATTTAATCACATATACTTGTATATTTTAGTTTTTTTCTTGAGTTTTCTTAGAAAAAAACACCATATAAAGGATGCTTTTAAATTATTTTTTCATATTCAAAAGACCTCCTTTAAGCTATTTCCATATAGAAATCAATCAATGGAGTTAAATTCATTCCTTTAGGGAAATTAATTAATTGTAAAAGGCATGTAAAGTTTTAATTTTCCTTTTACTCTTTTATTTTTTTATCTTCTTTCCCTTTATTTATTCTTTTTTTCTTTATTTTATCTTTTTTCTACTAGTAATGTTTTTCTTCTTCTCTTTACTTTAACATTACAATCTCTCTCTTTGATAATTATATTATTTTAGTGATTTCATTGTTATAATGGTTTTTTCAAAAAATATTCCTCATACTTTTTATTTTTATTTTTTCTTTTACTTTCCTCTCTCTCTACCCTTTGATGATAATATTATTTGAAGATTTTGGAAGCTAATTATTTTTTCAAAATATATATTTTTTTTCAAAATATTTTTTCTCTTAAACTTATTTTCCAAAATTCATTTTGGTTCTTAAAAATATATTTAGAGTATTTATTGAAAATAATTATTTTGTTTCTCCTTCCTATACATATTTTATCTTATTTTAAAAAGTTTCACTTTTTGATAATAAAAAATAGGGGTAAGTTACGTGAAAAGGGAGAGTTGTGTGTTATTTTTAAGATGAGAATAATTGTTTCTAAAAATACATTCACAAAGGGGGATGTTTTTAAAATTATTCGCTATTAATGTTAATATAATGTTTAATATTATTACTTATGAGATCATTCCATATCATTTTAATATCTTATAACACTTTTCTATTTATTTATTTCTTGATTTATGCTTAATTAATATTTTTTAAGTTAAGCGTTTATGATCCTCATAAAGGGTTATATTGTCGTACCTCTACCTCATGTTGTTTTCATGTTAAAAAACAATAACCTATATATCTAATGTTTTCATTTTAGGGGTTTTAGGCTCTTTAATATCATTTTAAATGATTAAATTATTAAATTATTTTATGTTTTTAATGGTAAATCAAAGATATCATGTTGATCATATCATCGGATTTGAATAAACTCTCACCAGATCTCAATACCTTGGAATCAAGTTTAAAGATCTTTATATGGTTATAGAATGGAGTAAATGAGGGCATTATTGGAATTAAACCTCTAAAAACTATATCAACTCTTCATAGTAGGTCATCTTCCTACCGATGAAATGATGGTAGTAGAAAAAATGTAAAGTAGGACCATTGAATACTTGGTAGAGGAAAACTATCCATCCAGTTTCTCATTTATTAAAGAAGGATTATACCCAAAGGCCATTGATCAACCACTATCCTATATAGGATCGCCAATTGAGTTTATTTAGTAGTACACACCTCTATGTAGTCCATTGGCTACCCAATAGAGGATATCTAGTACGGTGTGTCATCATGGTAGCTTCAACGAACTTGTATTTATTATAGTAAAAAATTCAATTAAATTGGTCTTATATGGATTCATAACCCCTGGAAAATTTCATATTGTTCCCAATCCTTATGGAGGCTATAAAAGGACCCACATGGCTCCTTAATGATTCACCTTATGATCCTTTCTCCCAACTATGTTATCTCAAAGGTCAATTCTATGATGAATCTTTTGAATTCCCAATTATCTCAAATGGACATTAAAGATATAATTATCAATTCATATTTATCCATTCTCTCAAATATCTCATTATCCACTGTAATTCATCCATAAATTTTTTTTTTTTGGATTTTAATTGGTTTTCCTAAAGAAAAACTCTCTCCCCTCAACCAATATTCTTTAATAGTTCACAATCTGAAAAAATGTAGGATATGTAACTAAGAATCCAAATAATATCAAGAGGGTTATTGAAAACCACAATTGTGAGTCATGATTTTATGGATGACCATTTATATCAAGGGATTTATATTATAGAACACTTAAGTAAAGGGGTAAGTATGTAGGGTATCACATAAAACTTTATATAAGATCCTTATCATTTATGTTTTTCTTCTCTTTACTTTTCTTCTTAGAATAATTTTACATTGATCCACATACTCATATAAATTTGTTTCTATTATGTTCCCACTTTAATTAATTTGATATTATTTTTATAAAATAAAATCAAATTTATCAACTATCGATCTATCAATTTCCCACTTTCTCTTTTAAATGTCACTTATATTTTAAAATATATTTAGTGTTAGCTTTAAAAATACTTAAATGGAAATTATCCCTTTATCATAATCTCCAACCAATAGTGTTTACATTTTTAAAAAAAACTTGAGTTTAATAGAAGATAGATCTATATTAGTTTTTATTTTTTTAGATGAAAATATTTACACAATGGAAGAAGAAAAAGATAAAGGGAGGAGGAAATAAGATCATAGAAAAATCATTATTTCATCAAAATAAATTCCCTCAAATTATAAAAAATGGATATAATTTATAAAGGAAATAGATAATATTAAATATGAGTCAATTTTCCAATTTATGTTCAAGTAATTAGAAACCTAAATTTAGGTTTTATTAATATGACACTTTTATAGGGTTTCAATAATTACCTTAATTTATTGAGAGTAACTCCTGATAATTATTCTCTATTATTATTTGGAAAAAATTATTCTCATTCAACTATGGACCCACATATTTATTTTCAACCAAAATTCCACCCCCTAATCCATACATAGATAATATTTAGAAAGTCCAGTAAATTTAACTTCACACCTATCAATGCCTTTGTCATAAAACTATATCTATGTTATTTAAGGATTCTTCCAGCATCATGAACACCAAAATGATCTTCAATTATATTTTTGAAAACATCATGTTCACACTATATTTTAAGACAACTGATGAAATGAATATACCAACTCAATATTACTTACTCCCACATAGCCTCACCAGTAGCTTCATGATAGGAAATAAGCTCATTAACTCACATAAGTAATAGATCAATGAGGATTTCTTACATTATAGATCTCTGTGTAAATAATGGTGAGCATCCAATATTGAACTAGTTCTATGTTCATGATTTTCACACTCATAGATTCTAGAGATGTGGGTGGAGTCTCAATTAAAAGTGGTGTAAATGGTGTACCTAGGGTTTCTACTCCATTCCATAAGGTAGTTTCCACAACTTATTCTCATTTCAATACTTATGGAACACCTGTTATACTAATAAAAATATATAACACTCCTATCATTGTCTAATTTTTTATATCATATAGTTGGGTGAACTATGATTTATCATGGAAATATCCATCAACACTTTTACCCAAGTGAAACTCTATATATTCTTTTTAAAACAAAACATCTACTTATATATAGTTTTTTGTGATTATGTTAATAAGAATGATGAAATTCGTGACCCTTATCTACATTGAGATACATTATGGGATGATTGTAATCATCAACATTTTCATGAGTCATACTCCCAAACACCTTTAAGTGATCCAATTGAGATTGCATACTAGTCTATGATTCCAAAGGAGTAAAATATTCTGACACCTATATTGACAGATTATTTATCAAGTTCAAAACACATCTCAATACCTCACACTAGACATATTTGGTGACTCACATGGTCTTCACCAGAGACCTCACTATATCTATGACAAATTGGTTCCTATACTCCACCAAACCATTTTTTTTAGGAGTGTATGGTGTAGTGAGGTGACTCTCGACCCCACATTCTTTATAGTGATATTGAGCTTATTGAACACATAGCACACTAAACACTTTTCCTATATGATGTAAACCCACAATTGACCATTTTTGATTTGTATTCAATAATATTTAGCTCGCAACACCTTATTAATCTATCCTTAATTCATTAAATGGAAATTCACCAACATGATCTTTCCTTAAGGTCCCCACCTTGTGCCAGATAAATTCTCTAATGTGGTCTTGATCTTCTTCAAAACAGAGTATACTAGACTCTTTCCATGTATGATGTAAGCCCACATCCAACAAATATAGTCATAAATAATTAAAAGTGAGTAATTTTTACTAGTAATATGGAAATATGTGATCATTATAAATGGATTAACATGTAGTAGATCTAATGGATTCCATTATCTGAAGTTTGTTTATGTTGGGAATAGTCTCTATCTCTTTAGTGATCAGGAACTCTTCATATAACTTATTGGGTTATGTAATCACCAAGAGTCTATTATGCATCAACTTCTTTCCCATAATCTTCAAATAATGGAAATTGACATGGTCGAGCCTTATGTTCCAAATCCACACTGGGTCATTGAGGTTTAATAAGAGATAAAATATCTTGTAGGTTTCCATATGGAGTATATATAGTCTATTTGGTGAACACCTCACCATAATTATCCATTCCGGTTAAACACCTTCATGGGATTTTTGGTCATCAACAACTTTTTTCTATATTCCATAATCTTCCCAAGACTTAAAATATTATTTCAAAATTCTAGTTATATAATACATGTTTTCTATGACACATTTATTACTATTTTTCATATGAATATTAAAAATCCTATATCCATGATCTTTAAGGTATAATTGTCTCTAACTTTTACCTTTATAATGAAGTTCTCATCTAAATCATGGAACTTTTCTTTGTATCCCATCATGTGATTACTTTCACCATTTTCTAGGTACCAAACATCAGTATGGATAGGTTCTTTCTTAGTGTCATGCAAGTCGGTTACAACAACAGAATCCCTATCAATGTATCTCTTTCTATGATTGTGTATAAATTGATAAAAGTTATTTTTTATATAAATAAATCAAGACAAAAATTTTGTTTTTCTCAATTTAATATTGAATGGAAACCATAAAATCTACAATAATTAATAATATCTACTTATTAATTTAGTGATTTTTAAAAAAAAATTATTATCATATCATAATGTTATATAACATTTGATGATGAACATCAATTGGAACCTAAAACTATGACACCCATCAGTTAGAAAAATAATTTTATAAAATCTCAATCACATACCTAAGAGTTATATGTTAAAAAAAGTGAAAAAATAGATAGTAAAAAATCAGTATATAAAGAAATTATTGAAACTGTAATGCCACAACCCTTGATGACCAGAGCCGGTGCATTACTTTATTACATTGGTATGATTATAAAGAATCAAATCCCAAAGGAACAATTAGTTTATAAGTCTTGGAAATCCATATTACATACAAGATATCCATAATACATTGGGAAATAGGAAATATAATCATGATACACAATAAAATGAAATAAACTACATCCTTGAAGGCTTATCAAAAGATTTATTATTCATAACCTAGGGAAAGGAAACATAATAAGGGTTACCTAACATTATTAGTAAGGCTAAGTAAAGTGTTTGAAATAATGAATTAATAGGAATAAATTAACATGTAATAGTAAATAACTGATAACACATGCCATTCAAATAAATAGATAAGGCAATATCAATAAGTAAAGGTAAGAAACTAAAACTCATTCCATATAAATCAATAACCAGAGAAGGAAATGTATCCATACATATGTCGATGGAAAATTTCTAGAAAAATAATAACTAAAACTAAATTAGGTAAATACTTAAATATGGTAAATCATGTTTCCTAGGTACATGTAACCCATGCCGTCATGACCTTTCAAAAGATAATTTAGTTATTGGGTAAAAAACCATATATGTGGACAACTACTTCATCTCATGAGACTATGGATGCATTAAAAAGATATATGAAGTATGGGATACACCCATAATTACCATTCAAAATAATTCTTCATATTAAATAATAAAAATAAATAATATGCCTTATCAAATATCCATATTGAATAAAGAATATAGAATTATCAATATTTTCTGAAATAATCAAACTACTATAAAAGTAGATATTGTATGTAAAATTATATATAGTTTAGAAAATATTGATATCAATTGTTTGAGAATATGGATATTAAAGTAAACATATAATGAAAAATGATTAAAATAAAGTGATTGTTTTAAGATAAAGTTGACAATATCAAAAGGAAGTTAGATCACAAAGATAATAACTAAGAACATTAATTTAAAGAATAATCTTTAAACATTCCAAAGCATCCCATACCACTTTGAAACATTTGAATCAAAATCTACCAAAATATATGACATTAAATTAAATTTATAATATCATGAGAATAAGTTTATTCATGATATAACATGAAAGAAGAATTATATACACCAAATAAAAGTTAATTGGTGCATAATAACAAATAAGTCTCAATGTAATGTAAATTAAGGTGAAACTCCATTACCAAAAATTTTCTTTTTGGTTGTGTGGAATTTATACTCCTATATAGTAGTTTAAATTTTTTTAATAACTTATAATATAACCATAATAAATTTTATAATATCATATATCATCTTCTTATAATATCTCATTACTTTATTGTTAATAATCATTCATTATTTTCACTATTTCGGGTGTTATTTACCTAGTTTACTCAAGTATGTTGTGACTTGTTATTTGATTATCATATTACATAGATCATGATTTCATTATATAAAAATTTTAAAACATGAATTCATTATATTATTTATTCATTACATATGAATTTATAATAATCTATAATTTTTGGAGATAAAAAATGAAATTCACTGGTCATGGAGATAGTAGGTCATACGTACACATGAATGTTACTTTCATTTCTTTGTTGTATTAAAAGAATGAAAATTAAATGATAAATATGTATATTATAATTTCATTATCATATCTATGTTATATATGTTAAATATTTTTTTAAAATCATCCATAATACATTCTATTTGTGGAATTAATGAGTCATATCTCCTTGAGAGGGCGGTAGTCCACACTTCCTCAAAATAAATTACCATATTTACACAAGATGGAAAACATAAAGGTATGTTTTAAATAAAAATTACATTATCATAAATAAATTATAAATATCATAAATATCATATATAAATATAGTTTACATCATAATGGCCACCATGAGATGTGGTAAAGGAAAAATGAACAATCAATGTTTCGTGAGGGAATAGTTCACAGTTCACAGAAACAATATGTTCGTTACCCATTAGATGTAAGTGTGTGTAAGTGTAGGTTTAACCTTTAGAATAAAAATACCAGTATATTTAGGATTCTGGTTTTTTCATAAAATCGTTGAATAAGAATATTTAAGGGGGTAGATAATGTAAATAAAACTAAAAAGCTTAAGGAAGGATGTTACCTCTTAATTGGGTAACTTCTTTTGGTTTGAAGCAAAGGATTCCTTGGATTTCTTTCCTCCCAAGGTACAAATTCTAGGATGAGGGTAGGTATTTTCAAAAAATATTTGGGTAGATATTTTTTGAGCCAAAGTGTCTTGAGAGGTGTGAGGAAGTGGAAGGATATGATTCCCTTTTATTGTAGAGTAGGAGTGGCATTCTTGTAACATTTTCACAAAAAAAACTCCATGCATTTTTTTCATGTAGAAAGTGGATCAAATAATAATAAAATTTATATCAAAGAGATTATAGGGTTTAAATATGGTCATACAATATATTTTTTGACAATTTTATAGTTTTTTTTTGGGCTTTAAGGTTAAGGTTTAGTCCCCTATTAAGCTTAAGTTAACCTTAATTATTGTAATTAATTTTAATCAAATTCACTAATGTTTTTGGTCAAAAGAAAATTTGGACTTATTTGAAATTATAAATTATTCTGATTAAAAATATGTAATCCATTTTGATAAATTCTAATCACATAAGTGGCAGAAATTAATTTAAATTTCATCCCACAGAAGGGGCGACGATGCATGTTTTTAAGGAAAACATATCTAAAGGTTTTCAATGTTTTATAGTCAATTCTAAGTGAAATTGATTACAATGACAAAAATTATATTAATTGATAAATATATTAACTAATTAAACTTTTAAACTGATATAAAATCTAATTTATCCATATAAATAAATTAGATGAAAAATAATTTTTGAATTGAATTTCAGTATTTTTCACTATTTCTTTAAAAATTTAAATTTCATAGAAAAAATATGAAAAAAATTTCCCTAACCTAATTTTTAGGTTTCAAATTAAAATATTAAGTTTAATTTGACATATATAATCCATAAAACTTTCAAAAATTGGATTTAAAATTGGTTCTCTATTAAAAGGCGGTAAAAATATCTTAATAAAAATATAGTATTTTATGCATAAAATTGGGTTAGATTTTATCTTAACATAACAAATATATTCTATGAATATAAAAAAGAATTGATTTCATATATAATATATATGTAATATTAATATCACTCACTAATTTTATTTAATTTAATTTATTAGTGTATAACAGTTTTGTGAGCATAAATATAATAATATTTTCATTTATATTCAATCGGTTTCCATATTCATTTATAATTAGCATATAACCGATGGATTCATTTTATATTTGTGTAAACCATATATTTAAATTATTTAGTTAATAATATGTATAAGCACTAATTTAACATCTAGGTTAAGTCTTATTATATTAAATAATAATATTTTAATAATATATTTTTTCTTGTTAAAACTTTGTCTTGAATGTAATGTTAGATTTCGAAGAAAGTCAATCTTTCATGTAATACAAGCTAACACAATTTTGAGTGAATTGAAATATTTATAATATATTAAATCTATTTAAAATACTAAATAAACTCTAAATTCATAGGATATTATATTCTCTCATGTGGTTTGTGATTTGTGTGATACATGCTATAAAATTCAATGATCTTACATTATAATTTTGTGGTGTTACATTATCCAAACCTTAAATAAAGTATGTTCTCATGATTTAAGCTTGATCACGGTGATAGAGGGATTGAAAATAAACTATTTTTGAAAGTCCTTGTTGGGAAAAAATCTCTCAAGGTAACATTGCAGTATTTTTGGGTTGATTGTGTTTGTTGACAAAGCAGGTTTCCATGGAAAATTGTCGAGTTCCCGAGAAGTTGTTGACATTCCATGTTGACAAAGAACTATGAAAAAGGAAAGGATGATCTGGAGGCAGTACAAAAGAGCAGTACAAGGTGGCGCTGTTTTCCAGTGTTTGCCAAATTTTTGGGGTCCAAAATTTGGAGTTTGGTGAGCATCGCGAAAAGTAGATTTCCATGAAGAGCATAATTTAATATGGCAATGGCATGAATTTCGCGAAGATGGGATGCATGGATTGGATTTTGCGAAGGCCAGAAAAATGGAGGCAGTGATGCTTCACGAGTACGTCAAGCTTTGAGAACGGCAGAGACTGATGTGCATCGCGTCAGTGAAGGGCTTTGCGAGGGAGCTTTGCGGCGAAGGCATGAAGGTATGTTGACGGTGATTCTTCGCGACTACGTCAAGCTCCGCGAATGGAAAATTTTTGTGGTGTTTCGCGATTTGGATAGAATTCGGGATGAAACTTTGGAGCTTCACGATTTGAGATGACATGGAATTGACTTCACGCGGAAGGGACGAGGGTCGGTGGAATTGCCTATAAATAGAGGATAACCCCCTCGAGATAAGTAGAGAGCATTTTCATAGAAGATCATTTGCTCTCGTTTTGCAAAGGTAGTTCACGGAGCCAGTGTGCTTCGCGAAAGAGGAGCTTCGTGGCGGCTATTGTAGCTCCGCGAAGGTTGTGTGCTCCGCGTTGGCTCAGTGAGCTTCGCGAGAGAAGTTTCTATGCAATGAGTTGAGCTTCATGGGAGTTATTCGCGAGAGAGCTTCGTGAGAGAGCTTCGAGAAAAGGTAGGAGCTTCGCGAAGGCTTGTTTGAGCTTCGCGAAATTGGGAGCTTCGTGAAGTAGGGTGCTTTGCGAAGGTGTTTCCAAAAGGAATTCCCTAGTGTTCAGAGGAAAAGAGGTATTCATCAGTGGATGAAAGTTGGACTTCAATAGAGCATCTATCAACAGTTGAAGATGAATTGTTTCATGCAAATGAAGAGACCTATAGGTCTATAAACTGTGATTGGATTCCCTTCTGGAGCAGTGAGCTTAGGAAGAGGAATAAGGTGATCCTCTCCACTGGCAGTGAGCCAGAGAGAGAGAAACAGGGAGTGACCCTTGGGAAAGTAGTGAGCTGACCCTAAACTTTGTATAGGCAGTGAGCCTGGGAATAGAAGTGATCTAGCCTGAACTTTGTATCCACATCTAGTGAATATTAGTGTAATTTGGTACGATCGGCAACCTGTCGGCGTATTCTCCTTGGACGTAGCCCATTGAAAATGAACCAAGTAAAAATCTCTGCGTCTGCCTGTTAATTTGCCTGCATTACATTTAAAGCATCATCATCAGATAAAGAAGAAAGTAAGTGATCATAACATACACACAAGTGCAAACAAAGTGACCCTTGTAACAAAGAGGTCAAGATCCAGTGGGGCTGGAAGAACTTTGAAAAAGAATATCCATACCATGATTCACCCCCCCCTCTCAGGGTATATAGGCCCCTATTGGTCCTAACAGTCCCACATCTTAAAAAGGGTTAATATCACATATTCGTAGTAATATAGAATGGAAAACACAATGGTCATGAAACTAGGTTCCCTAATAGGAGAACATAAGTGGAAAATGGAAACATGGATATACAATAAAAAATCCAACAATCAAGTTCTTATTGAGAGTTCTAGAGAATATAGTTTGGAGAAAGTTAACAATCAAAATCCCTAAATCCATTATTATCTAAGGGGCCATTTTATTTATCTTAAATGAAGGTACTTGGAAAACATTTTTGTTTCAAACGCATTTTTCCTAGATTTGTGGAATTCATCCACTCTCGATGAATATAAGTAAATATATGTTTATATTTCTTAAACACAATCATATTATTTGGTTGTGCCTTGAACTATTTCTACTTCATATATTTGAACAAGATTCTTTTTATAGTGAATTGATGCATTAACTTATAAAATATAATACAAAGATCAAATTAGGCCATTTTATAAATGGTTAACTTTTCCAAAAGATTATGATCCAATACATTGGAAGAAAGGTCACTGGATTTCCAAAATGAACTTATCATTAATCTTTAATCAATATGAAGAAGCTCTAAATTTTTTCATTCCAAACATGTGAGTAACTTCATCATGTATCCTATTAAAATATTGTAATAACTAAAATAACCATAAAAAATTATTGGAAATGTGATTTTTTCCTTATGTCTTATGTAATCTATATGTTATAGGATATATTCTATAAATCCAAATGTGTTGTATAGACTAGTTTTTGGAAAGTCATTAATCAGTTACAAGGTAGTTAGTATTTGTCCAAATCAATCATTTCATCATCATTATCTCCACATAAAAAAATATATTAAGGGTTTTATTTCAATTAATCATTTTTTTCCAAATAATTAACTTCTAATAAATAAATTTTCTTGGTACCATTCATCATATGATCTCAAATCCTTAAAGAAAAAGTGCTACAATAAATTCCTTATATATTCCATAATTATTATAACCATTAAATTGTTGATAAAATATTAAAATGACATAATTCTTTAATAAGAATATTAATAATTATTCTTCATTTTCATCAGTATCATAACTTTATCATTATACAATATCATCATTTGGGGTATATTCCTCTGATACTTGGGACATTGATTTTCATGGTGTCTTATCTCCTTGCAGTTGGAGCCTTGTACATTGGAAACCTTTTTCCTACCCTTGAAATCAAAAACTTGGTTTCATTTTTCTCCAAACTTATAAAAAACACCCATTCCCTTCAAGAAAGTACCAGAGTGTTTCTCCCAACAATTATCACATGTCAAAAAATAATTATATCTATTTATCTTCTTCGACTCATTCCCTTTTCATAGTGCTCAGATGTACTCTTATTATCTTGGTTTACTTTTAATAATTAGTACTTTAAGAATTATTTACCAATCTCATTGTCACATGATACTATGTCCTCATTTGATGAAAATTTTTGGGATATTATTTCTGTTTGAAATATTATCTTAATACCAAGAAAGATTTCATCCTTGTCACTCTTGGAATCATGTGCATCAGTGAGGTTCACATTACTTATATTAGGAAACATTTTTAAACAATGGAATATAATAGATTAAATCATAACATAATGTATAATTCCCAATATGGTATTGCCCAAAAAAATTATGCATCATGAATCCTAGAATCATAAACTTTGGCTACTTTAGGGAATCCTTTACTTCTAAATCCTTCATAATGGTAGGTAAATAAAATTTATGCCATCCTAAGAATATCCCTTTGGAGTTTCAAAGCAGTAAGGCATTTTTTCTTGAACCATGTTACCTTAAGTTAGTCCTGGAAGACCTTGTCAGAGTTTTTACCCCTAGGTACATCTGTTCCAGAACCACATCTACTTGTAGTATCAAGATAGTGTTTTATTTCTAGGAATACCCACATAATATCTACTTTAAAAAATTATAGGATGTTCTTTTATACTTCTTCAATATCTATATTATGGTTTTTATCCCTAATATATGTTTTCTATATCTATTTTTGAAGGTTACTACTAAAATTCCTCTGATATCAACTATAACGTCCCAACCCTAGAAACCTGGAGATGGTGCATTACATTATTAAATTGGTATGATAACAAGGAATCAAATCCCAAAGGAACAATCAGTTTTTCAGTATTGGGAATATATCTTACTTACAAGATACCCATTACACGTACGGAAATAGTAAATATAAACATGATATACAATAAAATGAAATAAATTGAATCCTTGAACACTTATTCAAATATTTATTCTTCATAACCTGGGGAAAGAAAACCTAATAAGGGTGAGCTAAAATGCTCAGTAAGGATAAGTAAAGAGTAATAAATAATGTATCAATAGGAATAAATTAACAAGTAAAGGTAAATAATTGATAACACCTTCAATTTAAATAACTAGATATAGAAATATCAATATGGAAGAGTAAAAAAATCAACTCATACCATCTAAATCAAAAACATAAGAAGGAAATATATCCATATATATGTCGATGAAAAATCTCTTGGATGAATAATTACTAAAAATAAATGAGGTAAATGATTAATTATTGGATTCCATGTTTCCCAGGTACATGGAACCATTACCATTGAGACCTCTCACAAGATGATTTAGCTATCAGGTAAAAACCCATCTATTTGGCCAACTATTTCATCTCATGAGACTATAGATGCATTGAGGAGCCATATAAAGTCTGGGATCCACCCATTACTACTAGTATTTAATAAATAATATAGAATTATTATTATTTCTTGAAATAATCAATAATTGTCAAAGTAGACATTGTATGTAAAATGATATATTTTTAGGCAATAATGATATCCATTATATGAGAAAATGGAAATTAAATTAAACTTACAATGAAAAATTATTAAAATAAAGTTATCATTTTATGATAAAGATAATAATCACAAAAGAAAGTGAGATCACTAATAAATTAATTAAGAGCGTTCATTAGGAGTATAATATATAAACATTCCAAAGCATCCCCTACTACTTTGAAACATTTGAATCATAATATATTGGAATTTATGACATTAAATTCAACTTATAATATCAATAAAATAATTGGATTCATGATATAACATGAAATAGGGAGTATATACACCAAATAAAAGTGAATTGGTTCATAATAACAAATAAGTCTCAATGGAATGTAAATTGAGATGAAATTCCCTTACCTTAACCATAATTTTTTGCTATGTGGTATTTATCATCCTCTATAGTTGTTTAAAATATGTTACTAACTTATACCATAACCATACTCATGTTTATAATATCATATATCATCTTTTTATAATATCTTATTTCTCATTTGTTTAAAGTCTATCATTATTTTCACTATATATGGTGTTATTTTCCTAGTTTACTCAATTTTGTTTTGACTTGTTATTTGATTATCCTATTACTTATATCATGATTTCATAATATCTAGAATTTAAACCAAGAATTAATTATCTTATTTATTTATTACATATGTATTTATAATAATCTATAATGTTTGGAGATAAGAAATGAAATTCATAGTTCATGGAGGTGGTAGGCCATACGTAAACATGAAGTCTACATTAATTTCTTTGTCATATTAAAATAATGAAAATTCAATGATAAATATGTATATTATAATTCTAGTATAATTTATTTGATATATATGTTACATATATTTATTAAAATTATCCTTAATACATTCCATGTATAGCATGAATAAGTCACATCACTTTGAGAGGGTGGCAGTCCACACTTCCTCAAATGAAATTATCATATTTAAATATGATGGAAATATTAAAGGTTTGTTTTAAATATAAATTGTAGAATAATAGAGACGTTATATATACAATAAATATCATATATAAACAATGTTTATATCATAATGTCCATTATGATAGGTGGTAATGGAAAAATGAACAATCATTGTTTCGTGAGACAATATTTCACTATACACATTATCATCATCATAATCATCATAATTAAATATTATTCAAGGAAAAGGTACAAATAAACAAGGGAAAATAAGGGTAAAAACGGATAAATACAAGACCAGACCTAGGGAGGCCTAAATTATTGGAGACCAAGGGCATCCCCACTTATCAAATTAACTCCCTTAGTTTTAAGGAAAGTAATATTGGGAAGGCAGGTGACATTGGACCCATATTCTTCTAGAGATACAAGTTGATCTGTTACTTTATAACCCTCGCTCTATGTGTGGGTGACATGGATATTATTATTGATAAGGGTCTTATATTTTTTTTTTGATAATGTATGAAACCTGCCATGTGATTTAGCCTTTGTCGTGCAAGGAGTCATATATAATCAGAGAATCTGTTTCCACATGAGTAAGTACCATATTATTATGGTTTTAAAGGTTTATCCTGGTAAAAAAATCATTATCCTCCACATGAAGTGAGGTACCACTGCCATAGTGCACTGTGATGAAAATAATAACAATCCCCTCTATATCACATACCACCCCTCCTCCATGCATGTCACCCGATATATAGGATCCATCAAGTATTAAGCTTGAGGCCGGATGCCAGAGGGACCCATCATATCCAATGTCCATATGTCCTTGGAGTGGAAGGTAGGGCTAAAGAAGATATGGATTAAAGTATATAGAGATAAGGGGCGTCCCTCTAGTTCCCAATAAGTGTGACCATGTCAACCAGTAGTCTCTTCATTCTAATAATAATATACCTACCTGTGGAGAGGGACCCCACATATCTGGCCTGGTTTCATGCTTTCCATAAACACCAACATCCTAAAATCAAGACAGAAGATCACATAGTTCTTTATAGTCCTGAATCAGTCACCTCCTAAAACCATTTCTCCAATAATATAGAATCGCATAGGACATTTGATGAGAGAGTGTTGAAGGTACTAGGGAACCCCCACACATCTTGGGCCTATTCTCTTTTGAAGAAGATGTGGTTCATAATTTCATCCCACATGTTATTACAACAATGAAAGCATTATGCTAAAAAAATTCCCAATTTTTTAATATTATCATCTGATGGTACTGCATGGTGTCGTATCCTCTATATGAGGAAGTTGTATTTGGTTGGAATCATGTTGCACCATACTATCTTGTTCCCTCTTTCATGAGGTTCTGGAGGTGTAGATAATCTTCAAACCTACTTAATAATAATGTTTCCTAAGTTATATGTTTTGAAAAAACATATTTTTGGCTATGATTTGATAGAATTATAGGAAAATATTTCTTTTTTTCTCTTGTCCAGCACTTCCCTAATGAAAGACTGGTGCAAGCTCACATCTGACTTGATGGAGATATAGTAAAATATTTTTTTTACCCATTATATTAAAGTGTGTTTAATTTTAGGTCTAAACCTTATCATAAAATAACCTATTTTATTGATGATACTATTTTTGTTATAAAACCATGGAATTAGAAGAGTTAAGAGTAGTGGATAATGTAAATAAAACTAAAAATCTTAAGGATGTTACCTCTTAATTGGGTAACTCATTTTGGTTTGAACCAATGTCATCCTTGGATTGATTTCTATTAAAAGGAGAATTATAGGAATATGGGAGGGATATATAGGAACTATTTGGGTAGATATTTTTTGATCTAAAGAATCTTCATAAGTGTGAGGAAGTGGGAGGATAGGAGGCCCTTTTATTGTGGAGGAGTGGTACTCTTGTAAAATTTTCACAAAAGAATCCCATGCACGTTTCTTATGTTTCAGGTTTATCCAATAATAGTCCAATTTCGATCCAAAATATTATTGTGTAGAAATATGTCTAGAAAATAGCTTTTGGAAAAGTGTATATGTCATTTCGGGCCTTGAGGTTAAGGTTTAGTCCCTTATTAAGCTTAATTTAACCTTAATCATTAAAATTAATTTTAATCACTTTCACCAATTTTTTGGGGAAAATTGGGTTGGTATTATTAGAGATTATAAATTATTTGGATTCCAAATATTGAATTCTTTTTTAAAATTTCCAATCACATAAGAGGCATAAATTAATTTAAATTTAATCCCGCAGATGGGATGAGAATGCTAGTTTTTAAGGTAAAACGTTCAAAAATTTGTTATGTTTTCATAGTAAATTTTAAATTGAAATTGATTACAGTGACCTGAATTGGATTACTTTATAAAAATATGATATAATTAGATATTAAAACCCATTTAAAACATTATTTAACATTATAAATAAATTAGATGAAAAATTAGTTTTGAATTAAATTCCATTTTTTTCACTATTCATTAACAAATGAAACTTCACAGAAAAATTCCAAAAATTTACCCTAAAATAATTTTTATATTTTACTTTAAAATATGGAGTTTATTTTGACATACATAATCCATAAGATTTTTGAAAATTTTATTTAGAATAGGTTCACCATTAAAAGATGATTACAATACCTTAATAAAAATATTGTATTTTATACATAAAATTGGGTTTGTTATTAAGTCTATCAAATATATTGGATGAATACAAAAAATATATGATTGAATATACAATATATATTTCCTATTAATATCACTCACTAATTTTAATTAATTTAATTTGTTAGGTTATAACATTTTTGTGATCATAGATATAATATTATTTTCCACTTATATTCAATTCGGTTCCATATTCATTTCTAATTTACTTGTAACCAATGGATTCATTTTATATATATGTAAAACATATATTTTCATAATATAGTCAATACTATTTATAACCACTAATTTAACATCTAGGTTAAGTCTTATTAAATTAAATAATAATAGTTTCACAATATATTTTTGTTTTCTAAAACTCGGTCCTGCGTGTAATGTAAGATTTTGAAGAATGTCACTCTTTCATGTAATGAAATATAACTAAGTGGTGATTGAATTGAAATATTTAGAATAAATTTAATATATTTAAAATACTAAATAAATTATAAATTCTTGGGATATTATATTCTATCACACTCTTGGTGATGCATATGATACATGCTATCAAATAAAATGTTCTTACTTTATATTTTTGGGGTGTTACAAAAAATTAATTCAAATAAATAATTTAAAATACCTATATAATTTTGGATTGAAATTAATATAAGGATTTTTCTTTTTAATAAGGTTTAAAATCATAAATTTCAATAATTCTCAACCCCTCCTATTCAATAGTGCAGTGGCAGTATCTCGTGGGTCGGATGGTGGATCATCGGGCTAATCACCAAGAAGATCATCATTTGTGAGGAAATGAAATAAATCATATATATATTCTACAAAAATTTAAAAAATAATAATTTCTCTATATTTTTTTAATACAATTATCAAATATTAAAAAAGAAAAAATTATACATGAGTGTAATATGTCATTCTTCATCTTCATATTCATATTCATTACTATAAATTCTTTTTGCTTCCTCCTTGGCATCATAAATTACCACAAAACACTCATTTTAATCATCCCTTGTTATTTGAAATTCATTGGTTAAATCATCATCGTTATCGACACCATAGATCATTATTTTCAGGGATTCATCATTCATATCTATATCTCTTTAATTACAAGATATATTTGATGATGACTCTTGAAATATTTCAATATAATCTACTTAAAAAACCACTTTAATTTTTAATATACTATCTTTTATGAGATTTAAATTTTATAACAGTCCACTAGATAATTGAATCTCTCAAAGAAGCATAATAATTTTCATAATAACCCTGATTTGTTTGATATGCCATCATGAATGGTTCATTTATTAAAAGAATAATGTTCTATTTAATGGTAATTATTTTATGTCATGGATGAATGATGTACCCTTTATCTATACCAAAACAATGAAATTTAAAAAAATTATATAATTTTATCTCAATAAACATAACTCAATTATTTCATCCACTATTCCATAAAAGTTAACTTAACTTTATTTGTGATGTGATTAATTCAAAATAACACCAAAACTCATTTATTATTTTGATTCACCATATGTGTGTGTATTAAATCAAAATCCATTAACCACATACATATTATATGATTTAACCTGTTTTTATAATGTGTTACTAATTAAACATAATCAACTATTAATTCAACTTTCATGTTGTGAAACCTATAAAAATAAAAAATATTAATATATATAAAATAAAAAATTGATTACATATGTTCACCCATAAATAATTTAATTCACCTTTCACGGAATCCTAAAGGAAAAATTACATTTTCATCATTCTTAAAGAGAACCCAATGTAATTTGTGTGGGTTATTTTTTATATGATCATCATATATTCTATAAAATAATGAAAATAATTTCACTTGAAAATAATATTTCAAAAATATGTAAAAGTATAACTTACTACACAAATTGTTTCATCTCTTCATATTTGATTAAAACATATATATGAGATAATGTTTGTTCATATTATGAAATTAATTATTCATAAACACCATAAAAACCAAGATATTGATGATTAAATATTGATAGTCGATAGTCTTTGACATCATCAACATTTCTCTCATTACCACCCAATTGATTTTATTATGATGGATGTTAATATTGAAAATAAAAAGCATGTAAATTCAAAATTCACCCCTATATAAACATATTTTTTGTTCACCATTCAATTGATTCTTTGTTACATGCATTATTCTTCAAATTTTTCATGCATTTACCATATGGGTATAACAATCTGAACTATACTAGACCTAAATTTTTTTCATCATATAGAAAATTTAATATTAAATTTTTTATTTATTCAAGAAATATAAGTGGAAAAGTATTTCAATTTTACATAAAATTTGTCCAACATATTTCCATAGAAAACTAAATGCATCATAGTTTTTATTTTCCACACAAATTACTTGGAAAAAAATACGATATTTATATCAATGAATTTAAAATCATATAATTCAACAACACTCTAAGGATAATACACTATAATATTTATATAATGACATCACACTCATTATTTTTTAATCTTGTAATATAACTATTTCTGAAACAACAATACAATTTAGAGGCATAACTATATAGTAACCTAAAATTTACAATTCCATGGTAGAATAAAAAATTAATTTATTTATAAATATTATAATGTATTTTTTACTTCATTAAATTCTATGATCTGTCATTTTGAAATTACTAAAGTTCAGGATGGTTGAAAATTTTGGAAGGATCTTACCATACCTTTACATTATCTATAGTTATACCAAGATTTTACACCATGAAAGAAATTATGTTATCAAAATATTTTTTCTAAATATTTATTAAATATAACATGTGAAAGATAAAAAAATGAAGCCAATATAGAAAGTCCAAAAAAATAATTCACATTATTCAGTTGTGATCTCTCCCAATGCCATATATTTTTTATTGGTTTTTTATCTTATTCAAAGGTAATATGAGGAAATTAAGACCTAATATATTTTACCTAAATACCTAAGAGAACCACCGATGGTTCACCTCTTTCAATTATAACTTTGTTAAAAGTATTATTATTACTTCAGAAATGATGATATGTAGAAAACATATATTCAATGACAACTGAAAAAACTAGTTTATCTTCCATTGAGAAGTATAAATGATTTTTTATCCCAAATCAATAAAAAAATGATTTTAGATCATTTGTACCCCATCCATATAATACGCCATATTCTGTAAAGTCAGTAATTTTCTACATTAATGAAACTTTCATTATAAAATTTTGTTCTATAATAACATCATATGTAGTTACACATTCAATCTATAATAAACATAACTCATTAATGAGTGTCTTAAAGTAAACATTAATTTTATTCTTTGGGTATACTAGAATAATAAATGTCAAATAGATATATAGTTCATTCATAAATATCAATAAAGGAAATTTATAAATATTTATGAAGACTAGCCAACAAGAATACTGGCTACCATATGAATCAAATTGATAGAAACCATTAGTAGAAAGACCTAACTATACGTTAAACGGTTTTGAAGGAAAATGTGAATGAACTTGATCAATTTTTTACATAAATCACCAACAAAAGGATGATTTAATTTTTTCACTGACATAATTATTTACAATATTCCATTTCATCAATTTGTTCATTTTGTGAGACATACATAAATATTGAAATATAGGTGTATGTTGAAAATTCCTCAACTATTTAACATAAATAACTTTTTATTTTTCTTGTTTTACCTATTTGTATATCTATTGTCTATATCTATGACAATTAACTTGCAACTCATATTGTAACAACCCAAACTATTATTAATGAAAATTAATCTTGATCTAATTAAATCTATTATTATGTAAAATGGTTATATAACATATGAACTTCCTTGGTTTTATTTTTTTGGATTTTAAAATACCTTTATGAATTGTTACCATTGCTAATATAGCTGTTGAACAGTGATCACATGATTAGTATAAATATAGGGCTTTAACAAATACAATTTACTCAAATGAAGGAATAGATGGCCTCATATAGTAGAATTTATCCATAAGAAGCCCAATTTTCAGAGCTCGGAAAGGATGTGGCATCACTGGGCTTCGTTCATGACCAAGCCCAAGTAAAGCTTCAACACGTTAAGCTTTAATGGAACTGCCTACGGTAGAAGTGTAAGTTGATAGAGATTACCACCTGGGCGATGTTATTCGAGCCACCCCAAGAGTCTATCACCATCTCACACCTTACCCTTATGTATTATATAGGTTTTATAAGGGGTTATATAAAAATACCATAGAACTATGATTATGTGCATTATTTGTTTTTATAAAGAACATACATTCATTTTATTGTTACTTTGTAAACAGTTTTTAAAGCACAAATAATATTTTTAATTAAGATTCAATTTAAAAAGATATTTTGATGAATTAATAGAATTTTGAATTAAAAAATATTTTAATAAAATATTATTACTAAATTACTTTTTATTAAATATAAATTATCATATAATTTTTATGAATACAATTGAAATTTTTATGAAGGTTTGAAAACTGGTTTTGTCAAAACCCATGAAATTTCAATAAATGTCAGTTTTTATTTTAAAATTTAAAATTCACATATTTATAAAATTATTTAGATAATATGAATATCATTTTTGGATTAAGGATGTCGAAATTATCTAACGGTGAATTTTTCATAATTTTTTGAGACAATTGATTTTTTAAGTAAAAATTAAATACTATTTAAATATATAATGTGTTTTATGACATCATAATGAATGAATAGTGATGTAATAAAATATTATAACCAGTATTTGTTTCCAAAATATGTTTCACCTTTAAAATAAATTCATTTTAGATTTGTTTTATTAATTTTATGCTGCCTTAGTGAACCCTCCAATACTTATAAAAATATTTAACTTTTTAAAATGATTTCCTTGAGAGTGTGACTCACCTCCTCAAAAGAAATCCTAATATTTTAAAAAGTTCGTCCATTGGACTTATAAAATAATTTTTTACAATCCCATTTTTCAAAAACTATGGGCAAAACCCGTGGGTTTGTTTGTGGTTTTAAATATTTAATTATATAAATTCAAAAACCTAAGTTTGTGAAATATTAAAGAATTCCCCTCTATATCGTTTATAAACCCACCTAAGATCCCACTTATCTACACTAAAAACCTTTAGATCTCAACCAAAATTTTCCATCCTTTCTCTATAATCCTTCCAAGGTTCCCCAAGCTCCCTAGAATCCTCTATCAAGCCTCTCCCAAGCCTTTGGGATCACACTTCCAAGTATGGGATTTCTTCCTTTCTCATTTTTATCCAAATTTCTTTATATTATTATAACCTTTTTTTCAATTAAAAATGTTGGGTTATTATTTTTCACCTCTCCCATACATACCTTCTTATGTTTTAATGATGATAGTAATATTTCTCTCTCATTAATTCCTCCCATGCACACACGTTACCATGTCGAAATTCCATAAGGAATTTCTCTCTCCCATTCACATTCAAGAAATTTATTTATATTATGAATATAAATTACATTACATATTTTGGAATATTATATTCCATGACCCCTTACTTTCTATTTAATTTTTAAATGATGAGAGACCAATTTTTCCCTCATCAACACATTTTATAATTTCTATATGATGTCGTTATGCTCCCAAAGTTACACCCAAATTTCCTTTCCAAAATAATCATGTACGTGGATACCATACTCATTTATCTATCAAGGTTATTAACCTTTATGAACATGTACTTGTTGATTGAGAACTTAAATTTATGTATTCCACATCTATTATTCATGGAATAAATTATCATTCTTAATGAATCAATGTTGTATGATCTATGTGGCACATTTATGCATGAAATGAAAAGATTGAGAAGGGTGCTCCCTGATAGTGCTCCAATGCATTGGGTAAATATTACTATCATGATACTTCAAGTTTAATGAGGTTTACTCATACTAATTCAAGTGAAATGAAGGTTTACTCATGCTCCATGTGGAATGATCATTGTCTCATGCTAACATCTTGTAAAATGTTGTTTCCATATTTCCAAGTTATGATAATCATGCTATATCATGCCTTTATGTTATTGTTTCTATTGTACTCGATTGATATGAATATTTCATATCATATACTATATTCTTCATGTTATTCCATGTTTACTCCCTTACCATTCTTTATAGCTCACCCTTTTCTTATGTATTTCCTTAGGTTATCCCATGCAATGCTATGTACGAAAGAATTTTGTGGTCATGTAAAAGAAGTTTTCAATAAAGATGTTTTATTTGATGTCTTAAGTTGTCATGTAATGTTCCTAATTTTCCAAGACACTAGAACTCTCGATCATCAGAGTTTTCTTAAGCGTATGTTTATGTAATGAATCATGTTTATGTGTGTAATAAAGAGCATAGTTGTTATAGTTGGTATCATAGGATATGTTTAGTTATTTTTGGGATTAGAATTATAAAATCATAGTGAAATCCTTAGCGATAAGACTAAGTATAATAAACACATACCTAAATTTTGGTGAGCATAGAGTAAGTGGTTTATCAAGAAATTACATTCATGTCTAGATACGAACATGTAGAGGCAGCTCTGGCACAAATGCATCTAGAGGTAAAACCTGAAAACACCACTTTGAGTTAGACTCAAATGGGAACTAGTGCACAACAACAGGCCTTGATTCACTCTTGGTTATGACACTCATAGGGGATATGATTTGGTAAATTAATAACTTTATTATGAACCATTATTAAGGGAATAAAAAAAATCCCCCTAAGAATATGTGTTGGGAAGAAGATCATGGATAACTTATATTGAAGCCTATAAATTCATAAGTTAAGAAAATAAATGTAATTTATAAGTTATACCTTTTTTCATTGGATTCGTCTTTACATGTTACCACTAACATTCCTTTTATTCCAACCAATGGAAGGTAATAGGAGGACTCGGGCTAACAACTGTTGTGAAGATCAATGTGAAGAATGATCTATTGAGATTCCCAATTCTATGGGAGAAAGAATCATAAAACTTTTCACAATAATATCTCAATTAACTCAATTTTTGAATAGAAACATGGGTCCATAGGAACTTTCAACCCCCCTAAGAAAGAACAAGTCATAGTCGACAGCTTTATGATACAAAGGCCTCCTAATTTTAATGGATCATCTGATCCATCAATTGTCAAAAAATGGATCAAATCCATTGAAAATATCTTCTCCATCATTCAATGTTCCAAAAAAGAGAAGGTTCTTCTGGCTTCTTATCATATCGAGGGTTATTCCGATCAATGGTGGACATTGATAAAAAATACAAAGCCTAAGGAGGATATCAAGGCATTGGAATGGAAGAATTTTTGGAAAATGTTTTTTGATAAATATTATCCACGCACCCTCCGACTAAAGATGGAAATGGACATAATTTCCATCAATCAAAAAGATGAAAAATCCATTGGAGAATAAGAAGAAAACCTCACATGGCTTGCATGACATGCCTCCTGATTAGTCATTACCCCTGAATGCAAGGTTGAGCACTTCTTTGGTGGGCTAACACCTAGTGTATAGAAATCCCCGGTGATCCAAAAATTTGATAGCTATGAGGAAATAGTCTGATGTTCCCTCAAAGTCGAAATAGAGATTGCAAAATCTTAGGGGTATCATGGGGATAAGAAGCAGAAAGTGGACTTTAATTCTAGTGGTCTGATGGATAAATATAATGGTACTAAGAAATTCCAGTACCCCACATGCCAAAGGTGTGGAAAAAAAAGAACCCTATAAATTTACTAAAGGGGATGAGGAAATTATTTAGGTGTGTAATAGAAGGTCACCTATCCATTAACTACCGACAAGAAAAACCCACTGGTGGGATAGAGGAGAGGAACACACCATTAGACCCTTAACACATTTTTCATTTCTTCAACTACAAAGAACTGGGGCACTTTGAAAACCAGTTCCCTAAGACAAGGGTTTTGGAAGGCAACCAACAACCTCCAAGGAAGAAAGATAGATATTTTTCTATCACTGCTACTGAAGCAAACCAAAAAAATGAAGTGGTGACAGGTACTCTAGTTATTCATTCAAGAATAGAGAATATACTTTTTTTATTATTATTCTACTTATTCTTTTATATCTTAAATATTTAGTAGAACAATCCCAACACCACCACAAATCATGGAAGTAGAGATGTTTGGGAGAATGAAAAATGGTTCAATCATTGCATCCCAAGAATATAACTCCTCCCCTATCACAATTTGTGTATTAAACTTCCCGGTGAACCTCGTTATACTCCCCCTGGTGTAATTTTATGCAATTATTGGCATGTATTGGATTTCCTTATATAGAGCCAACATAAATTACCATGAGAGTTAAATCACTCTCCATATGGAGAATCGCCCCCTAATTTTGTACAAGTGAAAGGATTAGGATGGATCTTATTTAGAACCATCATCTCAAGCATGGATATTATAGTCCTATGAACATAGGTATCTTTATCTAATGATTGAGTCTAAGGAAGCAACCATCCTTGAAGACATTCTTATTGTCAGGGAATTTTCTGAAGTGTTTCCTCGGGAATTGTCCGGTCTTCCTCCTAGAAGAGATGTTGAATTCTTGATTATTATTATACCTGGGGTGTTTCCAATATCTTATAATACATATATAATGGATGTTGTGGAGCTTTAGGAGCAAAGTAAACAACTACCTGATAATCTCAATAAAGGGTTTATACGCCCAAGTTCTTCACCATGGGGCGCACAAGTCTTCTTCCTCAAGAAGAAGGGTGGGTCAATACACCTTTCATTGATTATCATGAGCTCAAAAAATCATCATAAAGAACATGTATCCTCTTCCCCAAATTGATGACTTGTTCGATCAGCTACGTGAAGCATGACACTTCTCCAAGGTGGATATGTGGTTAGGATATTACCAATTAAGGGTGAAGAAGGATGATATCCCCAAGACTGCTTTTCGTATAAGGTATGGGCACTATAAATTCATAGTAATGCCTTTCAGACTCACTAATGCTCCAGAAATCTTCATGGGATTAATGAATAAAGACTTTAGAGAATACCTCTACAGATTTTTTGTAGTCTTTATATATGATATTCTAATATACTCCAAAACCAAAGAGGAGCATGAGGAGAATCTAAGAACTATACTAAAGACCTTGATAACGGATAAGATCTATGAGGAGTACATAAAGTTTGAGTTTTGGTTGAATTAAGTCTCATTCTTCGGTCATATCATCACAAGAAATGGGATATCTATGGATCCCTCGAAATTATATGCAATTGAGGAATGGATGAGGCCAACATCAATGATGCATATCCACAGCTTCCTAGGGTTAGCTGGTTATTATCACTGATTTGTGAGAAATTTATTATGATTGTAAAACCATATTACCAAGCTAACTCAGAAGGGAGTCAAGTTTTCTTGGAGTAATTAATGAAAATAGAACTTCAAGGAGTTGAAAAGAAGGATTATCACTGCGCCCGTTCTCACACTACCCACAAGTGGAGAACCTTTTGTGGTATTCAGTGATGCTACGAAGAACAGCCAAGGATGTGTGTTGATGAAAAATGATAAAGTAATTTCCTATGATTCAAGTCAATATAGGTTTATTAGGAAAAACTATCCAACATAGGATATGGAGTTGGCTGCAGTAATCCTCGCTTTGAAAATTTGGTTGCATTACCTCTTTTGGGAGAGGTGTGAAATATATTCAGATAAAAAAGCCTCAAGTATATAGTCACATAGAAAGAGTTGACCATGCACCAACGAATATGGTTATATATGATCAAAGTCTATGATTTATCAATCCATTACTACCCTGGGAAATAGATACAAGTGGAAGATTCTCTAAGTCGAAAGGACCCAACAATTCAATCATTGATGAGAATTGAAAAGGATCCAATCTTCTTATATTTGATGAATATGAACATGGAAATCATAAATAAGGGAAAATCATAAATCCTTTCATAGATGATTTCTCAACCATCTCTTTTGGAGTGGTTAAATAATGATAAAAAGGATTATGTGGGAATTCAGAAGAAAGTGGAAACTATCAGAATATGGAAATCATCAGAGCTCAATTTTAAGGAAAAAGGAATTGTGAGATTTGGTTAAAGATTATGAGTTCCATAAAATACAAAGCTAAAGAATGACCTTTTGGATGATTCACATAGTTCAAATTTCTCCATTCACCCAGGAAACACAAATACATAACAAGATCTCCAAGATAATTATTGGTGGGATAACATGAAGAAATAGATTGTTGAGTATACATCAAAGTGCCTTGTATATAAGGAAGTGAAGTCTGAGAGGTAGAAGTATAAGGGGGTTATGCAACCATTACCCATACCAACATGGAAATGTGAGAACATCGCCATCGAATTTGTCACTGGACATCTGAAGACATCCAAAGGAAACAATGTAATCCGGGTTGTTGTGGATTGTCTTACAAAGACTACACACTTCATTGCAATTCAGAAGGATTTCTCATTGGATCAATAGGCACATATATACATCAAATAAGTGGTAAGGATGCATGGATTGGAATTATCAATTATATCCGATTGAGATCCAATATTCACCTCTATATTCTGGAAGAGTCCCCAACATGCTCTGAATAATGAGCTAAACTTCAGTGTGGATTATCATTCTCAAACTGATGGCCAGTATAAGTGGACTTTCCAAACACTTGAGGACATTTTGAGAGTATTCTCAATGTACTTTAAAAGAGTATGGGATCAAAATCTTCATCTGGTTGAGGTCTCTTACAATAACAGGTTCCACTCAAGTATCAAAATTGATCCTTATAAAGCCCTTTATGGGAATAGGTGCAGAACATCGACATTTTGGGATAAAGTTGGGAAGCGTAAACTCATAGGTTCAGAAATGGTTGATGAAATGGTGAAGAGGGTTAAGACCATCCAACAACACATTAAATCTACTTAGATTCAACAAAATAACTTTGCTGATAATCACTTATGAGACCTATAGTTTGATGTTGTGGACACGATATTGCTCCCCATATCACCGTAGAAGAGAGTTATGAGATTTTGGAAGTAGGGAAAGCTTAGTCCAAGGTACATCATCCCTTTTGAGATCCTCGATCACATTGGATCAGTGGCCTATCGACAGGAAATCCCACCAAAACTATCTCAAGTACATGATGTATTCCATGTTTCACTCTTGAGGAAGTACACACCTGACCCATTACATGTACTCAATCCAAAGGTAGTACCATTAGAGAATGACCTATCATATGAAAATAATCTGGTGACGATATTAGATCGTAGGGAAAAAGTTCTATGAAATTAGTCAACTCCCCTTGTCAAGGTGTTCTGATGCAACCACAAGTTTGAAGAAGAAACATGGGAATCAGAGGAAATGATAAAGTAGAGTTACCCTCATATGTTTTAGTGTGGGAAAATCAAATTTCAAGGGCGAAATTTCTTAATAGGGTAAGATTTTAATGACCCAAAATTTTATTAATGAAAACTACTCTTGATCTAATTAAATGTCTTATTATGTAAAATGGTTATATAACATATGGAATTCCTTGGTTTTATGTTTTTTGATTTTAAACTACCGTTAAGAATTGTTATAGTTGTTAATATATCCATTGAACAGTGATCACATGATAAATATAAATATAGGGATTTAACAAATCCAATTTAATCAGAAAAAAGAAGTGATGGCCTCATATAGTATAATTGCTCCATATTTTGGAGCTAAAAAAGGATCATGCATCACTGGGCTTCAGTCTTGACCAAGACCAAGCCATGCTTTAACACATTAAGCTTGAACGGAACTATCTATGGGATAAGTGGAAGTTGATAGATATTACCACCCGAGTGATGTTATCCAAGACACCCCAATAGTATGTCACCATCGTACACCTTATCCTTATGTCTTATGTGGGTGTTATAATGGGTTATGTAACAATATCCAAGAACTATTATTATGTGCATTATTTTTTGTATAAAGAATATACATTCATTTTATTGTTACTCTGTAAATGGGTTTTGAAGCACAAATAGTATTTTTAGTTAATATTCAATTAAGAAAGTTATTTTGATGAATTAATGGATTTTTTAATTAAAGTATATTTTAATAAAATATTATTACTAAATTAATTTTTATTAAATATAATTTATCTTATAATCGTTATGAATACAAATTAATTTTTTATTAAAGTTTGAAATCTATTTTTTTCCAAACCCAAGCAATTTCAATAAATGTCATTTTTTATTTTAAAATTGAAAATTCACATATTTAGAAAATTATTTAGATAAAATTAATAATATTTTTTGGATCTAGGACATCAAAATTATCTAACGGTGAATTTTTCATAATTTTCTGAGACAGTCTAATTTTGGGGTAAAAATTAAATACCGTTTTAATATATAACGTGTATTATGACATCATAATGACACAATAGTGGTGTAATATAATAATATAAAAGGGATTTTTGGCCAAAATATGTTTTACCTTTTAAAAAATGTGATTTTAGAATTTTTTTTAAATTTTATGGTGCCTTAGTGGACCCTCCAAGACTTATAAAATATTTCAACTTTTAAAAATGATTTCCTTAAGAGTCTGATGTGCCTCCACATAAACAAGCCTAATATTTTAATAAGTTACGATATTGGACTTATAAAATAATGTTTTCTACTACACTTTGAATAAACCCATGGGAAAAATCATGGTTTGGTTTGTGGTTTTAAATATTTAATTATATAGATTCCAAAACCTATGTTTGTGAAATATTAAATAATTCCCCAATATTTCCTTTATAATCCCACCCAAGATCTAACTTCTCTTCACTCAAAACCTTTGGAGCTTGAAATAACTCTTCTATAATCTATCTATAATCCCCCCAAGGTTCCCCAAGATCCTTATAAGCCTCTCGCAATCCTCTCTCATTCCTTTGGGATCACACTTCCATATAAGGGATTTCTTCCTTTATCATTTTTGTCCAACTTTATTTATATTGTTATACCCTTTTTTTCAATTAAAACTTTTGGGTTATGATTTATCACATCCCCCATACTATCATACTTGTGTTTTAATTATGATATACCTCTTTATCTCTCATTAATTCCTCCCATGCACACCCATTACCATGTCGAAACTCCGTAAGGAATTTATCTCTTCCCATTCACATTCAAGAAATTATTTTATATTATGTATCTAAATTACATTAAATATGTTGGGATATTATATTAAATGACACCATTACTTTATATTTCATTTATAAATTATGATAAATCCATTTTTCCCTCATCAACCCATTTTACTATTTCTATTTGACGTCGTTATGCTTTCGAAGTTACGCCAAACTTTCCATGCCTAAATCATCATGTAAGTTAATACCAAACCCATTTCACTATCAGGGTTATTAACCTTTATAAACATGTACTTTTTTATTTAGGACTTACATTTATTTATTCCACATCACTTATTCATGGAATAAATTATTATGTTTAATGAATCCACGTTGTGTGGTCTTCGTGGCACACTTATACATGAAATGAAATGATTAGGAAGGGTGCACCCTGATAGCGCTCTAATGCATTGTGTAAATATTATTATCATGATACATCAAATGAAATGAGGGTTTACTCATGATAATTCAAGTGTAATTATGGTTTACTCATGCTCCATTTTCAATGAGACTTTGCTCATGCTAATATTATGTTAAATGTTGTTGCCACATTTCCAAGTTGTGATAATCATGTTATATCATGACTTTAGGTTCATGTTTCTCTTGTTCTTTATTAATATGCCTATTGCTTAACATGTAATATATTATTCATGATATGACTTGTTTACTCCCTTACTGGGCTTTATAGATCACCCTTTTCTTATATATGTTCTCAGGTTATCTCATGCAATGCTAAGTATAAAGGAATGTTGTGGTAATGTAAAAGAAGTTTTCAATAAAGATGTTGTATTTTATGTATTAAGTTTTCATGTAATGTTCTTAATTTACCAAAACACTAGAGCTATCGATCCTAATAGTTTTCCTACATGAATGTTTATGTAATAAATCATCTTTATGTGTGTAATAAATAACAGGGTTGTTATACATATTCACCATAATATAAGATGGAATCATTTTAACTTTCATGGATATTTTTATAACTAAGACCTAAATTAATATCCAAATTTATGATTTCATACAAATTTATGGGCAACGTATATACCTAGGGTAATAATGATTTAAAAAAAATATTTGATAAAAATAGTAATTTTATATACCATTATCTGATTTAATATCCATATAATTTATAACAATGTGCATTTTTATTATATTGTATCTAGGATATATGGCCTCCTTGAAGGATTTGAATAACTCATAAAATTGAGATGATTCTAATTGAGGATTTAAATAATCATTCTAATTTTTTTTTGTAAAATATGGGTCTGTTACTTTTGGGGATAAAGTTTGAAACATTTATAGATCTGGAACCAAAATAATTTGTATATTCTTCCAAAATGTGTTCACCATGTGGATACTAAGGAACATGTTTTTTTTAAACCGAAATACAATAGATAAACGCATACATTTTCAAACATTTAAAATCTCTTGATATCTCATTTCTTACATGGACACTTAATTTTACCTTTTGAAACAAACTCTAAATTTGACGATGAAAAAGGTATAAATATTTCAACACCCATAGTAAATGCCTGATTTTATCAGTTCTTTTTATATTTTAATGATGATTTATCCAATCTTGATATTCTAATACAAACTGGGGTATACTTTTCAAATCCATTGTTTTCTAAAAAATAGTAATTTAAATAATATATAAAATGCATAATGAAAATTAACATTTAATAATACTAATTAACATTAATTAACACAAATTACACTAGTTAACACTTATTCATTCCAATTAACACTAATTATTACTAATTGTACCAAATTTTCATTAATTATTAATATTTTTAACTAATTATAACTAATTGTAACTAATTTTTACTAATATCAGTAATTATTACTAACTAATACATGTTAAGAGTTTTTAATAGTAGTTAACACTCGTTAAAAATAAATATTATTAATTAATCAATAAAATATTGAATAATCTATAAGAAATATTATTTATGATAAATTTGATAGAAATAAATATGTTTCCATGGATGATCCGAGAGATATTATAAAATTAAATATGAGAAAAAAATATAATATTTAATATATTATCATAAAATATTATCATAAAATATTAACAATTAATAATATATATTGCCTATTATTAATAAGGCAGAAAGGAATTACTGATGAATAAAATATGAGTAATTCATATGATATTTTTAATATAGTTAATCCTATAGAAAGGAATAATTGCATAGATATGATATAAGAAATACCATAGAATTAGAGACTAGAAAAATTGAAAATAATATTTAATATATTAAAATTAATTAGAATCATTTTATAAGAAATACTGCTCGATATTAATCAAATAGAAGAAAATGATTGAGGAATAAAATATTTAAAATTAAATTGGTATAAATTTTAAGGTTAACCTGATATAAAGGAATAAGTTTACAATGACGATCCACATTTATTACTAATTTTTACTAATTATTACCATTTTTTGTAATTATTTCTATTTTTACTAGTTAATGCCAATTATTAGTATTTTTTACTAATTATTCTAAATTACTAATGATTATTTCTATTTTTTTATTATTAATATTATTACTAATTATTTATATTTTTCATTTTTTATTAACTGTTTAGAATATTAATATTTTCTGTCTTAGTAGTTCTATTTTTTAAAAATTTATATCACATTAGTTTATCCATTATACAATTTCTAGTAACCATTACCATTTTTTAATAATTATTATAATTTTACTAATTATTAATAAATTTTCTAATTATTAGTAATTATTACTATTTTTTATTAATTATTACAATTTTATACAAATTATAGTTACTTTCTACTAATTACTATTAATTAATATTACTTTTAATTAATTACTACTATTTTTTACTAATTAATAATAATTTGTTACTTGTTTCTAATAATTTATTACCAGTTTATAATAATTTATCACTAACCGTTACAAATTTATTAAAATTATTTCTAATTTAATACTAATTTCTCAATAATTATAAGTGTTTTTTATAATTATAACTATTTAATTTATAATTATTATTATTTTTTACTAATTATTACTATTTTTTACTAATTAAACTCAACAATAAAACTCTTTCTCACTGTGAATGTATCTCTGGCTGGGAGATCAATTGAGACATATCCTTCACCTACTTTGGGAAAAACATATCTACTTCTTGAAAATTAAGCATTTTGAATGATCTTGGTATTTGGGAGGGTGCTCTTTCTTCTGTTTACCTTGGATTTCCCATGTTTTGGAGGGAGGTACCTAGTGTTTTCCAATTCTCTAACATTGTATTCCAAGTGAAAAATCACATTTCTTATAATAAAGGAAAATATATATCTATGGCTTACAAAATTTTACTTGTTAAATCAATGATCATGTCTAAATTGTTTTACTCTTTTATGGTCTATAGACAACCTACTGATTTGATTAAAAATATCAGTGTCTATATCAAGAATTGTTTTTAGAGTTGAAGTTTCCCTGAGATAAAAATGTTCAATGTGCCTTAAAAGAATTATTGTAATCCCTTTACAGCTAGGGGTTTGATAATTTGGAACCTTAGAAAATTTAATGACTCTCTTCCGACTCATTTTATATGATAATTTATGAATGAAAAATATGATACACTAGGATTCCATAGATACAAGTTTCTTAATAAACTAAATGCTTCCAACTTCAACAAGTTATAATCATCCATTTAGCTAGATTACAAATACATTAACATCAATATCTTAACTCATTCCAGATGGCTTACTAGTATGGACTCAACCCTCTTATTCTCTCTTGATAACTGGACAAGTATACTACTTTTTAACTCCCTTCACAATGATGATCTCTCTTCGGAAATTCAATTCTCCATCAATGATCTATTGGTGAATTCCCAATGCACTCTCGTAGATAAGATTAATAGTGTTATTAGAAACTACACTTTAATTCCTGTGAATGACCTCCTGATACTAGAACATGTGAATAATAGTGTGTTGACTAACAAACTCTTATATAATTCTGCATCTAGCCACCCTTCTAACAAATATGCTTGGATGCACAAACTCAATAATACTTGGATTAAACCCTTTAGGATTACATTTATTTAGTGAATGTCCATTATAGTATCCCCACTAATGATTTTTTTCAATCTGTTGGCATTACTCTTTTTTGAGTGAGTTTTATATTATCTACATAGGGAATATGTTGATCAATTTTTCTTGTGTTGTACTACTACATTATCCTTATGGAAGTCTATCTTTGACTTATATAAATATCTCCATCTAACTATTTCATCCCTCTTGAATATGATTCACTACTTCATCAACTTTCAATTGTCCCTATAAATCATAAACCTCCCCCGTGTGACTTTTTTAGAGGTACTTCATGTGATATATATTCCCACAATTCTTTCATCCATCATCAATCCCCATTAAACCTGAAATTTTCCTTATTAAATATCATCACTGATACCAAAGATGCTAATTCATCCCATTTTGGTATATTATCTAACTATTTATATGATTTCTTGATCCTAAGGATTCTTGGGATTTATGGAAAGTATAAACATCCTACTAGAACTCTTGAAGTAATTTGGAAAACTATATTTTCATTATGGATTTATGTCAACATAGAAAATGATTCAATGGTGAACCCAATCCTTTTGGGTTACAGTGTTTTCTTCAGGGATCATACCGGGATTCTTCTTGGATACTTCTATGAGCCCTATGGAACTTCACTCTCTCTTAAAACTAAGATGCTTATCATTATCAATGTGATTTTTCTTGATAAATAAATGGTCTGAATAAACATATGGTTGGAGAGTGTTTCAACCACCATTTTATATTACATTAAAATAAACATTATCTATATATCATGAAATCTAACTGGTAGATGGATTTTATATCTAGACTTCATATCTATCATTGATTTTACCATTAATCATGTCTATCGGGAGGAAAAATATTTGAAATAAGGGATTATTAACAATATAGTGACCATAATAGACCATTTTTTGTCCAACTTGATTCTTATTTAATTAAGTTTGACCTTTACAAGGATTATTGTAAAACTCGTTATTTCAGACCTCTGTAATGCTTTATTTTTCAAAATATAAGACCTGAATGTCTTGGTCAATGACTAAACTACTTCCTAAAATACACGAGATATTAATTTAACATTTAATAATATGAATAATTTTAAAATTTATTGTATTTGTTTATATACAAAATTCTACTAAATGGAATAATTTAAAACATATATTAAAATACCATAAATAATATGGCATGTAGATATATATATAAACTGATAAATTAAATTAATAATAAAAAACTATTATAAAAAAATAATAAATAAAATAAATAATTATTTAAAAAAAATATTTTGAAAATACCTTATTATTAAAGTTTGAATCAATAGCTGGCTAACTTTTTCCTGAAAAAAAACTACAAATTCTTAGAGGGAAAAATGATTAAGAGGTGTCGAAGGTGGAAAATTTGATAATATTTCTATGTGTGGGTGGGAATGTATTTATTGTTAGTTTTTTTATGGGTTATTTGTGCAATGACTCGAAATTTACATGTAATTTTTTTTAAATATATGGGAATTCTATGAGTCTACGAAAATTGACGACACGTGATTCCGAGGCCCAGAGTGCCCGAAATGAATTTCTGAATTTTTTTCGGGTACGTTCAACAAACGTGCAAGTTGGTTTTTCTAAATTTTGAACTGGTGCTCGAAATTAAAATATGAGGGCAGCGTTGAACTCACAGCGCCAGTATTTTCTTAAGGAGACTTTCACCTCGATGGTAGTTGTTCGAGGGTGAAAGATAATTTTTGAGTATTTCATGGAAATAATAAAATAAAATAAACACACATTTTATTTTATTTTGTTGTAACCACCCTCTTTTGGATATTGTAGAGGTGGGGACCATAAGAGTTTTATTCTCCAAATTGAATGCTCAGTGGTGGGGACCACCCAAGCTAGTAAAACCTCCAATGAGGGGTTATGGTGGTGGGGACCACCTGAGGCTTGAAACCCTCAAACTTATCATTAAATATGGGGGAGCCTCTTCAACTCCTCCAACTTTTATTATGCCAAATCTCCCCCTTTAATTAATTAATCCATCTCATTTAATTAAATGATCCAATTTGAAATTATGCCAAAATAATTTATTATATTGTCTATCTCCTCTTTTTGGTGGGTTGGGGGAAATTAATCATTGGCAAAGGAAGGAGCCTTGGGAGAAAAGCTCTCCAACGAAGAATGCTCCACTGACGAAGAATGCCGACTTCGACTACTTCCTCAGGACACTCTCCAAGGATGAACATCTTCGACTACAACAAACCAATGCATGAGCCCAGGATTGGAGGTGTGTGGAGGATGAGATGAACATCGGAAACTTTATCTTTTTCCTCATGACCACGTCAACGTCAACGATCAATCCAAAGTAGGGGTTTATTTGTGTATGAGTACTTTTCCCATCTTCTTCCCTTGAATTCTTTTTCTTCGTGATTGGGAATAAATCATTCCGGGAGGTTGTAAAAATTGATGTTCTTATTCAAGTTCTTGTTGAGCCCTATGCAACCACCCTAAGGCGGAGGGTACGTGCCAAACAATCGTGGCCCGACCCCTCCACAAATCTTTTGATGATTTGTGGTGTTGAATGCGACGAAGGCGACGGTGCACCGACACCGCTCCACGACACCCACGACCATCACACCCCATGAATCCACCACCTACAGCCTCACTGCGCAACCCATGGCCGCTATCGTCCGGGCCGAGCCGCCGCTGCTGTCCGTCGAGCTGCAACCGCCGTCTTCCGAGTCACCGCTGTCCCGCCAAGCCATCAGCTGAGCCACCCCAGCCGCACCACCTACGGCCTTCTGAGCCACCCATATCACACCACCCTCAACCTTCCAAGCAGCTCTAGCCAAGCCACCTGTAGTCGAGCCGCTCTAGCCAAGCCACCCGCGGCTGATCCCCTCCGGCTGAGTTGCTCCGGCGGAGCCGCCCTACGGCCCTGAGCTGCTTCGGCCGATCCACCCCGGCCGAGCTGCCCTATGGCCTCGCATCATCCGCGGCCGACCCCTGCAGCCCCTCGCGGCCTGGGAAACCGCCCAGTGGGCCGGGCCGGGTCATACCCAACAGTTTTGGCCAAACCCAACATTATAGGCCGCACTGCGGGCCGAGTCAGTCTGACCAGGTCGGACCGGACCTGGTCCCACTACAAACCATTTACACTCTTTTGGTCATAACTTTTTTACCTGATGTTTGTTTGATGAATCGTAAGTGGAACTGGAAATTTTGGAGTGAGTCGGTCCCTTTGAGTACACCCCACTGGAGTTTTGGATTTAGATGGGGAATGGTCAGGTTAGATCGAGCACGAATCCAACTGGGCCCTGAGACTAAAATGCTAATAACTCACAAACCGGGCGTCCGATTGACGTGCCATCTATTGCGTTGAGACCCCTAGGACGTGGCAGACCTTTGAGATTCTTCTTTGTGGGACTTCATGTTAGTTGAAGTATTGACCAGTAGCTTGTAAAGCGGATCCTCCCAGAGACGAGCGAGCATAGTGCGGGAACCTAGTAGTTGGCTGAGACTTGAAGAATATTGACTTTTTTGACATCAATTGACATGACAGGACCAATGGATATCACCTCTATGTGACGTGGCAGACCCACGGTACATGACAGGAGGATTACCTCAGCAGGCCATGGTGGGGAGTGCCTCTGTGTGACGCAGAAGACGCACAGTAATCAACAGGAGGAGTACCCCAGCAAGTCACGAAGGGGAGAGCCTCTGTGTGATGCAGTATACCCATGGTGGGGAGTGCCTCTGTATGATGCGGAAGACCCATGGTAGTCGACAGGAGGAGTACCTCAGCAGTCCAAGGTTTGTGGGAAGCACCTCTGTGTGATGTGGCAGGCCCACTATACTCGATAGAGGAGGGGATCTCCAAAAGTTGAGGTGTTCATTAATGTGATAGGTGATGTTACTTGTTACTACCCCTAGAATAAATACTGGTGTGATCTGAGTCAGTATCTCTGTGTTTTCCTCATGATTGAGATGGATTACTTGATAACTTAGATATATGTATGGGCATATACCTAGGTAGGGTTATCTATTGATTTCATACCTTTTGGTTTATCCTTGGTGGTTTTTGTGAGACCTTGAGGGTCTCGGGCTACCTACTGAGTATTGTTATACTCACCCCTGCACGGGCTATGCCTGCACCTTGTTGGGTTGGATGCAGACGACGAGCAGCGCTGACTGAGGCTGAGAGTACCAGGACTGGATAGTGCCTGGAGGTGGACCATACAGCGTGTCGATACGCAGAGGAGACTGGTGGACGTGGAGTGCTGAGGAGGCGATCTATACCTACCCTTTAGGTAAGAACCCTGGAGGAAGATCCAGTAGGTATCTATTTCTCTTTCTTTAGTTGTGTTGTATTTTAGTTGTACTTGTACCTTTATTGTTGGGTTTGTATTCCGGCCCCCTTTTACTTTCAGCACTATTTTGGTTATACGGTTTTCTTGTGTTCATATCTTTCTGTGTAATTGTTTTTGTGAGTTTACAGTTTATAAAGTCAATGCCTTCCCAGTTTTAGGGAAAATGCCTTTCGAAGCTAGTTTTCATCCCCTGGCCTATGGAAGGCAGGTTTGGGGTAGTCACGACATGGGCCCCGGGGGATGGGTTATGAAAAATTGGTATCAAATGAGTTGGTTCTAACAAAGAACTAGGACTTTAATATTTTCTATTAAGCAATAGTTTTAAGGGTAATGAGTGCAGTTTTCGGTTTAGGGATTCCAGTGTTGGTGCAGCAGCTAACGTATCCATAAACCAGGACCCTGACTTCAGATTTCTAACTCAGTGCATGAAAACACTGATTGCATGTGTATTTCTAAGAGTTTTTTTTTGTTATTTCTTGAGTCATATTTCCAGGTATAAATTATTAACTGTGGTTAACCTGTTTCTTTTTAGGATGCCTCCACGTAGACAGCCAACTAGGGTTCTGAGGGTTGTGTGCACTAATAGCCCACTGAACGATGAGGCCTTGGTGCAGGGCCCTTTTCCAGTAGAGGCACCAGCGGTACCATTACCCATTGGGACACTGATTCCACCAGCCCCAGCAGCATAGAATTCATGCCGCTTGAGCGCATTGCATGAGTTCCAGTGCTAGAGGCCACCCCGGTTCAGGGGAGAGACGGACCCACAGGCGATTGATGTTTGGATGGAGGATGTGGTGAGAGTCTTCCGACTCGTAGGGACACCTGCTGATATCATGGTGATCCTTTCCGCCAGCCTTCTACAGGAAGCATTGGGCAGATGGTGGATCTTGATGCTCTAGGTTCATGACGAGTTGACGTTTCTCTGGGCAGACTTCAAGAGCCTGTTTCGGGAAGAGTTTTTTCCAGTGACTCTTCACACAGTACGCATACATGAGCTTCTTCATCTACAGTAGGGAATCATGACTGTAGCTTAGTACTCATAGAGGTTCACTAACCTCTCACCTTACTCCACCGATATGGTGCGGGACCCATTCTTCAGGGCCTAGACCTTTGAGTAGGGGCTCAGGCAGGAGATCAGGGATTCGATGATCTCACTCAGCATCCCGACGCAGGCGAGAGTGTTAGAGAGAGCCCTCTTGGTGTACAGTTTCCTTGTCGAGAAATCACCAGCAGCAAGACCCGCTATTAGTCATCACGTAGCAGAGTCTTCTACAGCTGGTAGCAGATAGATGTCGTAGCGGTCCAAGAGGACCAGGCCTACAGGTGGACAAACACATGACTTAGGATCGATTGTGCAGGGAACCCAAGGTGGAACCAATCAGGCAAGGATCATGTAGTGTCACTCATGCAGCGGGCAGGGTCACATGGCTCGTGACTGTCCGACCCATCATACAAATGATCAACAGATGGTCGAGGGACCATCCAGGAAGAGACAGAAGTTCGATTGAGGTGGTTTGTAGGGAGCAGGCAGACGTGGAAGAGGAGTTGGTTGTGCAACTGGCAGTGGGTGACAATTTAAGATGTTGTTTCCACCACCACCAGGTGGTCGACCTCGACTGTAGGGAGCAGGTGGATAGGGGAGAGCTCATCTCCATCCAGTTGAGTCTTACGATCACGGTGCTCCAGAGATGATATGAGGTATGATATGTGTCTATTCCACCTTAGTTTCAGTACTTATAGACATAGGTTCCAGTCATTCTTTTATTGCCACTACCCTCGCTCGGAGCTCGGAGATTCCAATGGAGCCTTTATATCGATCCTTACAGCTAGAGACTCCTACAGGAGTGGATTTGATGATTACGCACTAGTGACAGCAGTGTGAGCTTACTCTAGGAGGTGAGAGATTTAGCTGGGATCTCTTAGTAGCAGCGTCGAGACCTTACAACGTCATCTTGGGTATGGACTAGTTATCAATAGTCCATCCTCACATAGACTATATTAGGCGCAAAGTGTAGTGTGTCTGCATGGATGGGACCAGGTTTACCTTCACTATTGAGAAGAGAGACTTTGCATCATAGGATAGACTTACCCGGAAGAGAGTGCAGCAGATCACTCATCAGTTGGCTAGCCTTACCCTCAGAGTAGTTTATGTGGAGAGTCTGAGTTATCCTATAGTGATGTACCAGTACGAAGATGTTTTACCTGATAATGTTTCAGGTCTACCTCTTCATAGAGAGGTAGAATTTTACATTGACTTGTACCCCGTGATGACATCGATATCTAAACCTGCATATCGGATGGCTCCCACTGAGCTTTGTGAGTTGTGGGTATAGCTGGAGGAATTATAGGGGAAGGGATTCATTCGGCCTAGTGTTTCTCCTTAGCCAGCTCCAATTTTGTTCGCCATAAAGGTAGATGGGAGCTTGAGACTTCTTGTCAACTATCGGCGCCTGAACCAGCTGACCTTGAAGAATAAGTACCCACTCCCAAGGATTGATGACCTCTTTGATCTGCTAAAGGGAGAATGTTGTTTCTCAAAGATAGACCTTTGATCAGGCTATCACCAGCTCAGAGTGCGAGACAAGGATGTGCAGAAGACGGCCTTCAGATATCGGTATGGCCATTACAAGTTCTTGGTTATGTCATTCGATGTGACCAATGCTCCAGCAGTGTTCATGGAACTCATGAATAGGATCTTTCATCCATACCTTGATCACTTTGTAGTAGTCTTCATCGATGAAATTCTGATCTACTCGGTTACTAAGTAGAAGCATGCCTATCATTTGCAGGTAGTACTGGACACACTCCAAGAGTACCAACTTTATGGTAATCTCTAGAAGTTATAGTTTTGGATCCGAGAGGTTCACTTTCTGGGGCATGTCATATCGGAGGCTGGAGTTGCAGTGGATCCAGTGAAGATTGAGGCGGTACTTTCTTGGGATCCACCCAGGAGTGTGACGGAGGTACGAAGTTTCGTGGGTTTTGCTGGATATTACAGGAGGTTTGTGCTAGACTTCTGAAGAGTTGCAGCACCACTATCATCATTGATGAAGAAGGGGTAACCCTTAATTTGGTTGGAGAGATGCCATCAGATTTTTCAGGATCTGAGGCAGAGGCTGACAAGTTCCCCCATCTTGAGGCTTCCAGAGGAGGGCGTAGGGTATGTAGTTTACTGTGATGCATCAAGGAACAAACACGGATGTGTCCTGATACAGGAGCAAGTAGTGAGCACATATGGTTCTCAACAGGTGAGACAATACTAGAATAACTATGCTACGCATTACCTAGAGTTAGCATTAGTGGTCTTCCCCTTGAAGCTATGACGACATTATCTGATGGGAGAGCATTTTACCATGTACTCTGATCAAAAGAGTCTCAAGTATATCTTCTCCCAGAAGGACCTGAACTTGAGACAACGATGTTGGATTGAGTTCATCTAGGACTATGAGTTAAAGATAGTCTATACTCCTAGGATGGGGAACGTTGTAGTAGATGAACTCAGTAGGAGGTCTGGTATATAGCTGCTAGGCGAGGTGAAGGAGAAGTTGGCTACTTTATAGATATCCTTTGTGGATAGAGATGGAGTAGATTTCCTTCAATATCTTCCAGTCACACCCCCACTTCTTCGGTGAATTCGGGAGGTACAATGTGGGGATGTTGAATACGAGACACGACGTGCTCATATATCCATAGGACAGGAACCTAATGGATTTTCTGAAGGTGGGGAGCATGTCATCCTCTTCAGAGGATGTACCATTGTACCAATGTCACTTTAGGAGGAAGTGTTGAGGGAGTTCCACACATCCCCTCTAGCGGTACATCCAAGAGTGGCGAAGATGTACCAGGATCTCTGAGGATAGAACTAGTGGCCAGGAAAGAAGAAAGCAGTTGCAAATTTTGTTTCTCGGTGCCTCACTTTTTAGTAACTGAAGGCAGAGCATTAGGTACCAGTATGCTTGGTTCATCCTTTAGAGGTCCCAGAGTGGAAGTGGGATGGGATATCCATGGACTTCGTAACGGGACTTCCATGTACATCCATGGGTCATGACTCTATCTGGGTGATCGTTGACTAACTCACCAAGTCGGCCCACTTCCTACCGATCAGAGAGAAAGGTTCAGTAGAGAGATTGGGGGTGCCTCTATGTGCAGGAGATTTTGTAGCTATCTGGAGTACCTTAAACAATTATCTCCGATCGTGATGCATGTTTTACTTCCCGGATATGGAAGGGGTTATAGGAGGCTTTTGGGATGCAGCTTCTGTTATCTCCACTAGGCTGAGTACCCTGAGAGTGGGGGTGAATCAGGGTATGACTAATTAAAAATTAAAGCACGTTCTGGTCTTGTTTCGCTGTTAAGCAAAACACTCTTCTCTCACTTTCCTGTTGCACAATATAAACAGAAGTTAAAGCATGCACAGGACAGAGAAATTTTTACTTGGTTCACCACTAAGGGCTACGTCTAAGGAGTATACGCTGGCAAGTTTCCGATCGTACCAAATTCCACTATTCTTCACTAGATGTGGATTAAAAAGTTTGGGCACAGTCACTCTATCCCAGGCTCACTGCCTTTACAAGTTTTAGGGTCAGCTCACTAATTTCCCAAGGGTCACTCCCTATTTCTTTCTCTCTAGCTCACTACCGGTGGAGAGGATCACCTTATTCCTCTTCTTTTTCTCACTACTTCGGAAAGGATCCACTCACAGTTTATAGACATGTAGGTCTCTTCATTTGCATGAAGCAATGCATCTTGCTCTGTAAGTAGATGCTATGTTGAAGTCTAATTTTCACCTGTAGATGAATCTCTCTTTGCACCGAAGGTATCGGGAAAAAATCCAGCTTCCACGCAGCCTGAAAATCACTGCCGGAACTAAACCTTACTTGGAGCGCAAGTCAATCTCGGTGTGCAAGTATCGGCGCGTAAGTCACAACAGGCGCACAAGTCCTCCTCAGACACTTGTGCGACTCAAGATTCCTCAACTCCAAACTTGTGCGACATACTTCTTTTTACGCCCAAACCAACATTGGAGTGCAACTGCCAACCAGCGCACAACTTCTCACACAGGCGCACAACTTCTACCACCAGCGCGCAACGTCACCTACACGACCACACACCACTTGCGCGACCACCACACCTGCGCAACGGGAGCTCTAAATATTCAAAGTGTTGAACTACGCTAAGAAATTATGAGGGGTGGTCAAGTATTTATAGGAAAATTAACCACTATGCGCGACGGCGCGCAAGTCACCTGCGCGGGCCCGTCTCGGCGTGCAAGTCTTCTGTCCTCCTAGACACTTGCGCGACTAACTCCCAAACTTGCGCGAACCTGTTTCCTTTGCCATATTTTGATCTTCTGGTCTTGAAAAACATATGGCACACAAGTTTCCTATACTCCAAGTCCTCGGTGCGCAAGTCCCTTTGACAAAAACACTTTTCTTCATTTGTCGATTTTCAGGCCCAAAAATTTGGCAAACACTGGAGAACGGCGCCACCTTGTATCTGTTCTTTTTGTACCACCTCCAGATCATCCATTCCACTATTGACGTTCTTGAATCAAACATGGATCGTTGACCATAGCTCTTGAACTTGACATTTCACCATGAAATCCCCTTTGTCAACAAATTTGCATGTCATGGTTTGCATTGTCATCAATCACAACACAGATGATCACTTTGTCAACAAACACAATCACCTCAAAAATACTTCAATGATGCCTTGAGGGATTTTTTCCTAACAGCTTCGTTTGAGCACCACCTTCCATCCTCAGATGGATGTCTAGACTAAGCATACCATTCAAAACCTCGAGGAAACGCTGCGTGATTGTGTCATCGACTTCGTTCGCAGCTGGGAGGATCACTTTCCTTTGGTGTAGTTTGTATACAACAACAACTATCACTCCAACATAGGGATGGAACCTTTTGAGGTGTTGTACAAGAGACCTTGCAGATCACCTTTGTGATGGGCTGACCCAGGGGAGTTAGCACTCATGGGGCCAGAGATGGTACGAGCCACCATAGAGAAGGTGCAAATCATTCAGGAGCAGATGAAGACTGAGCAGGGAAAAGTCATATGCCAACAGAAGATGGAGACCTCTGGAGTTTGAGGATGGTGACCACATCTTTCTACAGGTCTCACCCTGATGAGGTTTGCAGAGATTTGGTTGAGGTGGAAAGTTATCTCTGAGATTCACTGGACCTTTTCAGTTTCGCGGCAGAGTTGGTGAGATGGAATACCTCTTAGCTCTTCCACCTCAGTTGCACTAGGTGCATGACATCTTCCACGTATTCCATCTGAGGAGATATGTGCACGACCCTTCTCACATCATCGACCATGGCGAGCTAGATGCCGACAATGGGGTGACTATTACAGAGGTTCCAGTAGAGATTGAGGATCGACAGGAGCAGGTCCTTCATGGATGGTCGATACCTCTGGTGTGTGTTCCCTGGCATCACAGGAAACTCTAGGAGGGTACATGGGTGCGAGAGGCTTAGATTCATGCTCAGTACCCCCACTTATTCCCTTAGTTTGAGTTGTGGCTTACAGGGACGTAAGGACTTGAGGTGGGGAGAATGTAAAGACCAAGAATTTTCATGTAATTTTTTTTAAATATTTAGAAATTTTATGAATCCACGAAAATTGACGGCACATGATTCCGAGGCCCAGAGTGCCCATAATGAATTTCTGAATTTTTTTCGGGTACGTTCAGTAAATGTGTGAGTGGGTTTTTCTAACTTTTGAACCAATTCTCGAAATTGAAATATGAGGGAACTGTTGAACTCACAGCACCAATATTCACTTAAGGAGACTTTCAAATCGATGGCAGTTGGTTGAGGGTGAAAGATAATATTTGAGTTTTTTGTGGAAATAATAAAATAAAATAAAATAAACACACATTTTATTTTATTTTTTTGTAACCACCCTCTTGTGGATATTGTGGAGATGGGGACCACAAGAGTTTTATTCTCCAAATTGAATGCTTGGTGGTGGGGACCACCTAAGATAGTAAAACCTCCCATGAGGGGTTATAGTGGTTTTAACCACCTGAGGCTTGAAACCCTCAAACTTCCTAATAAATATGGGGGAGCCTATTCAAATCCTCCAACTTTGATTATGAAAACTCTCCCCCTTTAATTAATTGATCCATATCATTTAATTAAATGTTCCAATTTGAAATTATGCCAACATAATTTATTATATTAGCTATCTCTTCTTTTTGGTGGGTTGGGGAAAATTAATCGCTAGCAAAAGAAGGATCCTTGGGAGAAAAGCTCTCCAACGAAGAATGCTCCACCGACAAAGAACGCCGACTTCGACTACTTCCTCAGGACACCCACCAAGGAGTAACATCTTCAACTAAAACGAACCAATGCACGAGACTAGTATTGGAGGTGTGTGGAGGACAAGATGAATGTCAACAACTTCATCTTTTTCCACATGACCTCGTCGACGTCAACGATCAATCCGAGGTAGGGGTTTATTTGTGTGTGAATACTTTTCCCATCTTCTTCCCTTGAATTATTATTTTTGGGATTAGGAATAAATCATTCTGGGAGGTTGTAAAACTTGACGTTCTTCTTCATGTTCTTATTGATCCATATGCTACCACCCTAATGTGGAGGGTACGGGCCAAACAAACATGGAACGAACCCTCCACAAATCTTGTGATGATTTTGTGGTGTTGAACGCGATGAAGGAAACAACGCAATGACACCGCTCTACGGAACCCATGGAAAATGCACCCGGTGGCTCCGTAACCCACGGCCCCATAGCGCCACCCATGGTCGTCACTGTCTAGGCCAAGCTGCTACTGCCGAATAGGCCGAGCCGCTGCTGTCGTCATCTGTTGTCCCGTCAAGCTGCCAGTCGAGCCGCGCCACTCACGGGATTCCGAGCCACCTCATCCGCACCACTCACGGCCTTCCAAGCTTCTCTGGTCGATCCACCCACAACTGAGCCACTCCAGCCGAGCCACCCGCAGCCAAGCTGCCCAGCGGTTGAGCCGCCCAATGGCCTAGCCACCCCGTGGCCCCGAGCCGCTCCGGGCGACCTTCCCCTGTCGAGCCGCCCTACGGCCTCGGATCGTCCGTGGAAAAACCCCTACGACCCCTCACGATGTGTCGGACCACCCAGCGGGGTAGGCCACCCATCATGGGCTGGGTAGGACCTAGCAGGTCAGGCCAAACCCAATGGGCTAGGCCGCACTGCAGGCCGGGCCAGAGACAGCGGGTCGGGCCGGTTCGACCCGAACCGGGTAGGCCTAGGCTGGGTCGATCCGACTAGGTCAGACCGGAACCAAGCCCACTACAACCCATTTACACTCCTTTGGCCACAAATTTGGCACCAGACGTCCGTTTGAAAAACCATCAGCGGCGTTGGAAATCTTAGAGTGAGTTAGTCCCTTTGAGTATACCCCACTAGAGTTTTGGATTAAGATAGGGAATGGCCATGTTGGATCTAGAACGACTCCAACTGGCCCCGGGACTAAAAAGCTAATAACTCACAGACTAGGTCTCTGATTGATGCATCACTTGTTGTGATGAGACCCCTATGATTTAGTGGACCTTTGAGATACTTCTTCATGGGAATTCGTGGTAGTTGGAGTATCGAACAGTAGCTTGTGGATCAGATCCTCCCATAGACGAGTGAGCATAGTGCGGGAACCCAATTGATGGATGAGACTTGACGACTGCTGACCTTTTCAAATCAGAGTGACTTGGCAGGCCCAGTGGGGAGGGCCTCTGTGTGATGTGGTAGACCCACAGTGGGGAGAACCTCTGTGTGATACGGTAGACCTATGGTACACGACAGAAGGAGTACCTCAGCAGGACACGGTGGGGAGCGCCTCTGTGTGATGTGGTAAAACCATGGTACTCGACAGGAGGAGTACCTCAGCAAGTCACGAGGGGAAGCACCTCGGTGTGATATGGAAGACCCATGGTGAGGAGAGCCTCTGTGTGGCATGATAGGCCCATGGTACTCGACAGGAGGAGTACCTCAACAGTCCAAGGTTTGTGGAAAGCACCTCTGTGTGACGTGGTAGGCCCAGAATACTCGATATAGGAGTGGATCTTCAGCAGCTGAGGTGTTCATAGATGTGACTGGGAATTTTACATTTTCCTACCCCTATAATAAATCCCGGTGTGTGCTGAGTCAGTATCTCTATGTTTTTCTCATGATTGAGATGTATTACTTGATAACTTAGATATATGTATGGAATATACCTAGGTAGGGTTATCTTTTAATTTCATACCTTGTGGTTTTTCCATGGTGGTTTTTGTGAGACCTTGAGGGTCTCGGGGTCCCTAATGAGTATCATTATAATCACCCCTGCACAGGGCTATGCCCGCACCTTGTTGTGTTGGATGTAGATGACGAAAAGCGCTGACTAAGGCTGAGAGTACCAGGACTGGGCGGTGCCCGGATGTGGACCATATGATGTGTCGGTATGGAGAGGAGATGGGTGCATGTGGAGTGCTGAGGAGGAGATCTATACCTACCCTTAAGGTAGGAACCTAGAAGGATGATCTAGTAGATATCTTTTTCTCTTTCTTCAGTTGTATTGTATTTCAGTTGTACTTGTACCTTTACTATTGGGCTTGTATCCTAGCCCCCTTTTACTTTTATCACTCTTTTGTTTATGTAGTTTTCTTGTGTTTGTATCTTGTTGTGTGCTTGGTTTCGTGATTTTACAGGTTATAAAGGCAATGCCTTCCCAGTTTTAGGGAAAACACCTTTCTGTGCTAGTCTCCAGCCCCTGGCCTATGTAAGGCGGGCTTGGGGTAGTCATGGCACCGGCCCCAAGGGACGGGTTGTGACAATTTGTGATTGAATTTACATAAAAAATAATAATATTTGTGTTGAATATTTACAATAGAACATATTATTTGTGATGAGTATTTGCGATAGAGCCAATATACATCAAAATAGTTACCCACTATAAAAATAATTCTTCTTATATGAAAACTATTTTTGATGGAGATCTTATTAGTAAAGAGAACCATATAAAAATTATTTATAAAGGAAAAATAGGTCCATAAAAAATAATTATTGATTTAATTTTATTTTGAATGAACTAATATTGTCTGTAACAAATAATATTTTCTTGGAATCATGTGTATGGTAGAATCACAACTATTATAATGGATATCATTTTCCATCAAAAGTACACATCATAAGAAAAACAATTCATAAATTAATTTTAATTTCATTGTAAAAAACTTCTTTATAATTTAAGATCTCAGACTTCTTGAAGGTATGTACTTGATTAAATTTTGGTTTAAATCTCTTAAATTTGGTTTATTAGATGTTTAATGGATGTATGGGGTGCTTCAAGGGTGTTCTAGGGGTTCAAGAGATAAAAGAAATAGGTTTTTGGACATACAATGTATGTTACACAATTGGCACATAGTTAGAGATAACTGTGGACCCAAAACATGCCAGCCAAGAGGAGGGGTGAATAGTTAAGAAAACTATGCAAGGGGTAGAGCCAAAACATGCAGGCCTTGATAGAGGAATTCCACATCGTTCGAACATGTGATGTTAAACCGAGCGAGACTCTCAAGGAAACCATGTGTCTCAACCCATCTTGGATAGTGTCTGGTGCACGGTTTGCACATGGGGTGTAAAACAGTGTGGCCAAACTCTGAACCCCATTAAAAGCTATAAATTTAAAAACCCACCCCCTTAGTATTTTCACAACTTCACCCAATTTCTTCCCCATTCCTTCCCCTATCAACCCTAGTACTGAACCAAACTCTCCCAAGATTCTAAGGGATATTTATCCTTCAATTCTAGTCCATTTGAAGCACTATTTGTTGTAGATCAATGTTATGGGTGAATTCAATCTTCCTCTTTATTCTATTTTTATTTTCAGATTATGGATTGTGGATTTTTTCATCTTCTTACAAATCCCCAAAACTCTCTTTTTAGGTAGATCTTATATTTAGGTTTTAAGGGGTTCTTAAATATAGATCCAAGTAAAGGCTTAACAGTGCATCCATCCTCGGATTAGAGGTAGGTGGTTTACATATTATATCCCATGGTTTTTTTATATATTTTCACATGTATGGTTGTGTTCTTGGACAATCTTGTTGTGAATTTGATGCCTTTATTAAGGTTTTCTAATATGGTTGGATAAATGATAAATTGAACCCATCATGATATATATAGGATGCTTTTAGGATGATCTGATTAGTTTAGGGCAACCCATTGGGTGTTCCAACATTCCCAAACATATAGCATGGTAGTGTCAAGCATAAAATTGAATTATATTGAAATAGATCCCATGATAAAAGTGTTGACATGTTAGTTTAAATTGTAAATGGAACAAATAGTGGTTTTTTCTAATTATTGTTAATTGTATAAGGGATCGTTTTTTATAATTTGAATAAGGATTTAAATGGATTTTTTTTTTAATGATTCAAATGGATTATGAAATTGGAAGTGATATATATAAGTGGATTAAGGATTAGGAAATGGTTAATGTGTAAATGGATAAATTCGTGGGAAATGGTGAATAAGTTAAATGGGATAATGTATTGGAATTGTTAAATATTCCAATGAGGTTAATGTACAGAAGTTATGGAATATGTGAAATGGGTTAACATATGGAAAATCATTGATTATGCTTAATGGTATAAGTCATGGTAAAGGAAATGGGTTATCTAACTAAATGTTAAATGTGTTAATGGGTTAAGGAATAATGATGAACTATGTGTTATGTGTTATGTGACATGTGAGATGTGATTGTTATGTGTTTTGATTATGTATGGTTTATGATATGGTAGATGTAATAGTGGTTAAATATGAATGTTTACATGGATTTTTTGAAGTGGGGTATTGGAATTGTGGTTCTATGTCCATAGGTCGGGTTAGACTAAGGATCTAAACCCCACCCCATAATTCATGAGTTAGAGAAGGGGATTGAGGCTCTATACCTATAACAGATGAATTTGATGAGTGTAGAGACCCAAAGCTTAACGTACATAGACATTACATTACTTTTGTGGAATACTTAGTACATAACAAAAACACACACATAAGGACCGTAATAGTTTAGTGTCTTTGGAAACTCGGAATATAATCTTCTAATCGTGGTGAAAGATCCTCAACATCTCCCATAAAGATCTTCTTTTTCTATAAACCTAAATCCTTTCTTTATGTCCTAGGGAAAAGAAAACATAAAAGGGTGAGCTCAAATGCACATTAAGGGTAAACAAAATAAATATCAATCGCGTCATATTCATAAGAACATATCTTTTGGAAATCTTAACCTGCAAAAGAGATCATAATTTCATAACATGGGATAAATAATAGTAGTGAAATTTAATCCCAATAATCATAACTTAAAACATGAAACTTTGTGGCATACATACATAATCATAGAGAATCATTTCTTATTAGTCAAGACTCATTGCCAAGACTATATTAGTGGACAAAGTCCCTTTCTGAACCGAGTTCACTCCTCTTTTCAGTCCTATTTCACTGAACCGGTATAACCTACCGTTCCAGCCATGTCTATCTCATGAGATATAAAATCTTTACCCAATTAATTTCAGGGAGATATAGGTCCCACCCATCTCATAATGATACCATTCTTATGTGTGCCACAAAATCATAAATCATACATCATTGCATAACGCATGTAATAAAAATGGGAATCTTAAACATCGTGACAACATAAAAAAATTCATATAAGATAAATGAATTAATAAATATAATTCCATCACAATATAATCAAATCAATGTAATAATAGGGATATAAACAGAACCCCTTATTATCATAGATGGAAAATAATTTTGATAAAACACTTGAACTCCATTCTTGAGGAAAATATCATTTCTGCTTCAAAAACACTTTTCCTTTCTTAACATGTCGTACAATTCTAAACTAAAAGAAGTTGATTAAAAATAAACTTTAAAACCTGTAAAGGAAGCTTCTTGTAAATAATGTTTTAAAAATCCATTCATGCCGTATAAGTTAAAAAACATTCTTCGTACTTTTGTCGGAAAAGTCAAAAAGTACCTCGTACGAAAAACGACAAAAGATTCCTTTCATATCCTTTACTAAAAACTCATCGAAGGTTAAAATTGGATTTAAACAATTTTATGTGGATGGAAATAATATTACATATTGAGGAAACATGGATGTGGATGATAAAATACACCCCAGTAAATACCAAAGTATAAACAATCTCGGATAAAAATGAGATTGTGATATTTCCCTTACCTTAGGTCTGATTTGCTTCGTAAGTGTCCAAACCTCCTGTATAATGATTTAAATAATGTTATTGAATTATTCCAGAATCATACCTATTGTTATGATATCATATATGGTCATATTCTTAGCTTATTATTAGTAATACTTCATTACTACTTGTTATTTGGGTGTTTATTACTTTTTTGTTCTTATGTGTGTTTGTCGAATAAATTCTTATTCTTCTCTTTAGGTTATAGATACCTCATTTACAGAATGGTATTATTGTAATATATATCATATTCATTCATTCAATTCATTTATATAATCATTATGCAATGAAGATCATGTAGAACGAATCGCATCACATCGTGGAGACGGTATTCCGTACGTACGCACGAGCGATGATATCATTCCCATGATCGTGGAATTGTATTGGAGTGTATGTATAGTATTTCAGAATCAATATCACTTTTTAATAGTCATATATAGTCATTATTTACACCATTATACCCATCCAAGTAAGGTGGTGGTGGAAAATAGATTACACCACGGCGTGGAGACGGTATTCCGTACGTACGCATGCGCGGTGATTTCTTTTTCCATAGGATGGATAGATGGTGAAATAGGGTTTTTTCATACTTATAATAACATATCCGTATATTAGTGATACTGATGTTATTACTTAATAATGAAACAACTAAAGAAGAAGAAGTGGAAGAAGAAATAAAGATGAAAGAATCGGTAACAGACATTTCCTCTTCTTTGAAGTGCTTCTTTGAGACCTCCTTTTGGGGGTACTAAAATAGGTCTTTGAAGAAGATCAGAACCTCTAGGATGTTTCTAGGGAAGTGGAGAGGAGAAATTGGCAGGGTTTGGCCGATCTTGAAGGCTCAAAGTGGTGTGAGGAAGAGGCAGGAGGAGGTGCCCTTTTATAAGGGAGGAGAGGGGTACCTTTGGAATAACTAAAACTATTATTTTATTATAAAGTGCAATTCAGTTTTAAATAGCTCCAAATTGATTTATTTAGAAGCTAAGGTGGGGATGGGTCTAAATAATCTCATACAATATAATTTAGACAAGTTTAGGTTCCTATTTTAACCTTATCATTTAGATTTAACATTAAGTTAAATAATTTTACTTTTACCGTGTCTTCTTGTGTTATTATACTATAAGGTTAATAAACTTACTATAAGAAGCCAAAATAACCCCAATTTGTTTATTATTAATATATATAACCTTATATAAGTCATTTTGCCGAACCTTAGATTTTTAGGATGAAAATAACAATTAATAATATAATATTTGTTTTAAAAACTATTTTATGTCAATTTTGACACTATTTAGTAATTGATTTTTGTGAAAATCATAACAGAATTATTAGTTAGAAAAAAATTAATTAAATCAATACTAACATGTCATATTAACCTATAAAATTAGTTTAATTCATAAAAAGTCTTAAATTACATTTATTTGGGTATTTATAACATCAATTATGTCAATATTTCATTAATAAGACAATTTCTCCATCATCTTTGTGTCATACTAAATGATAATTATTTAATCCCTAAAAATTCTAAATAAATTCCTATGATGTAGATAATTGTATTATATTTCTGGAGACTATTCATGTTCGAAGTTTCATGAAGTTTATCACTAAATTAAAATTATTATACTTATAAGATTTAAGAAAGTTACATGTTGTCACATTCTTTGGTTTTAATAATAATTAAATTATTTTAAAGGAAAAAAGTCCATTAAATGAATCTAATCTGACCCTTAGGTGATATGGGTCGACTTTTAGTCATACAATAGGATTTTGAAATGTGTTAGGGTAATTTTATAATATTATATTTACCCTTAATTACCTGATTTACCTTTAATTATGGTAAATAAAATTTACTGTAGTTACTATTCATAATTCCCAAAAATAAAAAGTAGCTTATTAACATAATTTGGATCCACTGATTCAAAATATGGAATCCATTTTTCCAAATTCAATACACAAAATTTTCAGAAATTAAATTAAAATTAATCTCGTTGTCGAAAGAAAGCGGGTTTTTCTTTAAAACATTGCAAAAGATTGAATTGATTTATCCTACGAATTCAAGGTAGAATCAATGCTAATTAAATACATTATATTAAATGATAAAACTATTTTCTATTTATACTTTAAAACCTTTCAATATTATAATTTAACCATATAAATTATTGTGATGAAAAAAGTTGTTTTTAATTAAAATATAGCGTGTTTTTACTATTCAACAAAATATGAAAGTTACCAGAATAATATGAAAAATTTATCCAAAGTAAATTTTTATTTTATGATTCCAAAGAAGAATTTTATTTTGTCAAATTGAACTTATAAACATGTCAAAAACTAGATTTAAAGTCGGTGCGCCATCAAAAGGCGGCAAAACTGGATTTTTTGAAAAATACTTATTTTACCCGAAAATTTTATTTTGTTCTTATACCATGTTTTAGAAAATGTGCAAGAAGAATAATAATGTTATAAGATTCAAAATTTAGTTAATACTATTCATAACGTCTAGTTCATAATAATATTATAATAATATATTGTTGTTTAGTAAAACCCAGTATTGCGTACAACACACGCTATCGAGGAAGGTCACGATTGCGTGTAATGCAAACCAAGTCAGGGTTGAGTGATGTGCAAGAATCCTTCGTTGTTTCGTATAACATAATCCAACCATATTTCATTTATACATTGAATATATATATATATATATACATACATACATATATATATATATATACTCAATGTTGTGTAGAATAACTATTATCAAAATTGTGTGTAACACGATCCAAGAATAGTGTTGCGTATACTAAAAGCTAATACGGTGTTGCGTATAGCGCAAGGTAATCTTGGTGTAGCATACAACACAAGACATTAATGGAATTAAAAGAATATTTTTCATAAAATCTCGGGGTTTTACATTCTACCCCCCTTAAAATGAATTTCACCCTCGAAATTCGTCGGGGTTGTAAATGGTTTATTATTTGAAAGTTTCTTTAATAGAAACCCACATCATAAAAAGGAATACCAAAACCAATCTTTAAAAAAAAGTATGAAATGTAACGGTTACCCAAATAAACTAATCACTGGGTTTCCACATAGGTTAAAATATGGATATGGAAGAGAAATCTAACCATCATGTTCTGATGGAGAGTGGTAGAGAACATGGCTATGGAAAAGCCAGCAATCACAAAGCCATAAATTTGTAACGATCTAAGGTACCATCTGATTCATCGGATATAAGAGCACTAGGACAACATTTTTGGTTTTCAAGATCATTTCCCTAAAGTTGATGAAATTGGAATTAGAAGAAAAACTTTCGTGATTTTGGTATAGTCTCACCATTTTTCGTTCTTTGGACAATTTCCACTTCATATCTTAAAGAAATGAAGTTGAATTTGTCATTCGTGATGTGTTAGCAGATCATGTGATAGAATGATGGGTCATTCCATCTGTCTCAAACAAAAGGTTAGAAAAGTTATCAAAAAATACATAAGTCCATCTATAGTGAGATTAATCATATATGGTTCCTAAAATGGACTTATACTTCATATATCATACTTCTTAATATAATAAAACTATTTTCTACTAAACAGGGACTTCCTGTAGTCTAGTGGTAGGCGATAAAGGCCAGATGCACTTCGGTTGTGGGTTCGATTCCCACAGCCTTGTCCGACGCGATGGGATGTCGCCCTTCCTGCAGGTTGTCCTTTTTCTAAAGCTATATTACTATAACATCCCATCGACAATATCAAAAATGTTTTATCTGTAAACAATACTAACTTATGTACAACATAATCCATTCCAATCTTTAGGATTATCTAAAATACTTCGGTCCAAGCTCATAGTATAAAGAAAATGATCACGTGAATGCCATCATTTATCCCCCATATAACATAAGATATATCTTGTTGGTCAAATTACAAATATGTGAATACCTTAATCATATATTTTCTTGAAAAATGAATATCCATTGAGCCTTAGTGAAAACATGAATGCAGTTAAAAGTTAACACTTTCCACATACCAAAATCCTCAAAATTCTATATCCTCAAACCATGATATCACTTAGTCCTTATATCAATCATGAGCTCATGAATACTATCAAATATATTAGATTCTCTTTATCCCTTCATTATGTGCATATCATCTGCTTTCCAAAAATATTTCAATCACTTTTCATGGTTACCAATGCCATAAAATTATTGAAAACCACAATAGACGAAAACATAAATATTCCAATATTCCACGATACTATATACAACATTATTCTAGAATCCCATAAACACTTAATCATTCCACCACATCGTTGTCATATTCAACATCACCAATGGTGATCGCATGTGACTTCCCTTTGTCCTTTGCCTTAATTGGTTGCTCATGTTGATCATCACTAACCCTTGGATTAGGGCATTTATTTGCATAATTCCCCATTTCCTTGCACTTGAAGCATTGAAGTGTAGTAGGTTCATTCTGTGTATCCCTTCCTTTGTTTTCATCATTAGGCATCTTCTTCCCATAATTGCGGCATTCAAATGCCCGATGACCTTCCTTTCCACATTTGAAACATTTACTTGTCCCTTTAATACAATTTCCACCATGCTTCTTTCCACACTTTGAGCATGAGGAAACATTCATATTCTTTTCACCATTATTCTGAGATTTCTCCTTGAACTCCATCTTTCGTTTCTTGTCAAAACTATGAGATGGATAAGTAACACCAACTTCCACTTATACCTTGATAGCACAATGCACAATTTCTTCATAGCTACTGAAGTCTCTTATAGCTAATTCCCTTTGAAGATTTGGTTTTAATCCACTAAAGAATCGATCAACTTTACTTTCAGGTTGGATGATAAATCCATATGCATACCTTGCAAGCCTTGTAAAATTCGCTTCGTATATACCAACAGATTCATCATCCTTTTGCTTTAGTTCAAGAAACTCCTTCTCCATCTTTGTTCGAAGAATATGAGGGAAGTACTTATTGAAAAATAAGTTCTTGAACTCGTCCCATTCCATGGACTCAATTTCATCTCTTTGCCTCGTATTCTTGATAAGATTCCACCATTGATCAGCTTCACCTTCCAAACAATATACTGCTAAGATGACTTTATCATGTTCAGAACATTGAAGAACTGAAAATATCTTTTCAGTGGTACTGATCCATTGTTCAGCAACAAGTGGATCAGAAGACCCACTAAAAGAAGATGGACGTTGCCTCATGAAGGACTCAATAGAATGTTGCTCCCTTCTCTGCTCATTTGGAAGTCCAGAATGATTCATAGTTTGTGTAAGTATAGCAATAAGATTTTTCACTCCATCTCCCATAACATTTGTTTTTTCAGGAGGACAATCATTGCATTGTCCATTACATTGATCAATACAGTTCCTTCGGGATCCATCCATCGTCTAAAACCCAAAAAGAATAGTGTGAGAGGCAAAAATCATGTTAGGGAAAACAACATAATAAAGGGGGAGTACCTTCAATATCTAACATCTTAGGTTAAATTCTATGATCATTACCATAGTTATATGACGGTATCCTATACGTATACTTATCCTTAGGGACATCCCTAGACATACCTTAGAAATATCTCTAGGGATCTCACTAACGTTTTCGCATCCTAGTTTCCAAAGGTTGACTAAACCTTTCCTCTGATACCAACTGTAGAGACCCAAAGCTTAACGTACATAGACATTACATTAATTTTTAGTAATACTTAGTACATAACAAAAACACACACACAAGGACCGTAATACTTTAGTGTCTTTGGAAACTCAGAATATAATCTTCTAATCGTGGTGAAAGATCTTCAACACCTCCCATAATGATCTTCTTTTTTTAAACCTAAATCCTATCTTTATGTCCTGGGGAAAAGAAAACATAAAAGGGTGAGCTAAAATGCTCAGTAAGGGTAAACAAAAGAAATATCAATCATTTCATATTCATAAGAACATATCTTTTGGAAATCTTAACCTGCAAAAGAGATCATAATTTCATAACATGGGATAAATCAAAGTAGTGAAAGGTAATCCCAATAATCATAACATAAAAAATGAAACTTTGTGGTATACACACATAATCATAGAGAATCATTTATTTTTAGTTAAGACTCATTGCCAAGACTATCTTAGTGGACAAAGTCCCTTTCTGAACCGAGTTCACTCCTCGTTTCAGTCCTGTTTCACTGATACCATTCTTATGTGTGCCACAAAATCATAAATCATACATCATTGCATAACCCATGTAATAAAAATGGGAATCTTAAACAACGTGACAACATAAAACAATTAATATAAGATAAATTAATTCATAAATATAATTCCATCACAACATAATCAAATCAATGTAATAATATGGAGAGAAACAGAACCCTTTATTATCAAAGATGGAAAATAATTTTTATAAAACACTTGAACACCATTCTTGAGGAAAATATCCTATCTGCTTCAAAAACACTTTTCCTTTCTTAACATGTCATACAATTCTAAACTAAAAGAAGTTGATTAAAAATAAATTTTAAAACTTGTAAATGATGCTTCTTGGAAATAATGTTTTAAAAATCCATTCATGCCGTATAAGTTAAAAAAACATTCTTCGTACTTTTGTCGGAAAAGTCAAAAAGTACCTCGTACGAAAAACGACAAAATATTCCTTTCATATCCTTTACTAAAAACTCACCGAAGGGTAAAATTGGATTTAAACAATTGTAGGTGGATGAAAATAATATTACATATTTAGTAAACATGGATGTGGATGATAAAATACACCCCAGTAAATACCGAAGTATAAACAATCTCGGATAAAAATGAGATTGTGATATTTCCCTTACCTTAGGTCTGATTTGCTTCGTAAGTGTTCAAACCTCCTGTATAATGATTTAAATAATGTTATTGACTTATTCCAGAATCATACTTATTGTTATTATATCATATATGGTCATATTCTTAGCTTATTATTAGTAATATTTCATTACTACTTGTTATTCGGGTGTTTATTACTTTTTTGTTCTTATGTGTGTTTGTCGAATAAATTCTTATTCTTATATTTAGGTTATATATACCTCATTTACAGAATGTTATTATTGTAATATATGTCATATTCATTCATTAAATTCAATTATATAATCATTATTTAATGAAGATCATGTAGAACGAATCGCATCACATCGTGGAGAAGGTATTCCGTACGTACGCACGAGCGATGATATCGTTCCCATGATCGTGGAATTGTATTGGAGTGTATGTATACTATTTCATAATCAATATCACTTTTTAATTGTCATATATAGTCATTATTTACACCATTATACCCATCCAAGTAAGGTGGTGGTGGAAAATAGATTACACCACGGTGTGGAGACGGTATTCTGTACGTATGCACGCGCGGTGATTTATTTTTCCGTAGGATGGATAGATGATGAAATAGGGTTGTTTCATACTTATAATAACATATCAGTATATGATTGATACTGATTTTATTACTTCATAATGAAACAACTAAAGAAGAAGAAGTGGAAGAAGAAATAAAGATGAAAGAATCGGTAACGGACATTACCTCTTCTTTGAAGTGCTTCTTTGAGACCTCCTTTTAGGGTACTAAAATATGTCTTTTAAGAAGACCAGAACCTCTAGGATATTTATAGGAAAGTGTATAGGATAAATTGGAAGGGTTTGGCCGAGCTTGAAGGCTCAATTTGGTGTGAGGAAGAGGGAGGAGGAGGTGCCCTTTTATAAGGGAGGAAAGGGGTACCTTTGGAATAACTAAAACTATTATTTTATTATAAAGTAAAATTCGGTTTTAAATAGATCCAAATTGATTTATTTCGAAGCTAAGGTGGGGATGGGTCTAAATCCTCTCATAAAATAGAATTTAGACAAGTTTAGGTTCCTATTTTAACCTTATCATTTAGATTTAACGTTAAGTTAAATAATTTTACTTTTACCGTGCCTTCTTGTGTTCTTATACTATAAGGTTAATAAACTTACGATAAGAAGCCAAACTAACCCCAAGTTGTTTATTATTAATATATATAACCTTATTTAAGTCATTTGTCCGAACCTTAGATTTTTAGAAAGAAAATAACAATTAATAATATAATATTTGTTTTAAAAACTATTTTATCTCAATTTTGACACTATTTAGTAATTGATTTTTTTAAAAATCATAACAGAATGATTAGTTCAAATAAAGTTAATTAAATCAATACTAACATGTCATATTAACCTATAAAATTAGTTTAATTCATAAAAAGTCTTAAATTACATTTATTTGGGTATTTATAACATCAATTATGTCAATATTTCATTAATAAGACAATTTCTGCATCATCTTTGTGTCATAATAAATGATAAATATTTAATCCCTAAAAATTTTAAATAAATTCCTATGATGTAGATAATTGTATTAGATTTCTGGAGACTATTCATGTTCGAAGTTTCGTGAAGTGTATCACTAAATTAAAATTATTATAATTATAAGATTTAAGAAAGTGACATGTTGTCACATTCTTTGGTTTTAATAATAATTAAATTATTTTCATGGACAAAAGTCCATTAAATGAATCTAATCCGACCCTTAGGTGATATGGGTCGACTTTTAGTCATCCAATAGGATTTTTACATGTGTTAGGGTAATTTTATAATATTATATTTACCCTTAATTACACGATTTACCTTTAACTATGGTAAATACAATTTACCGTAGTTACTATTCATAATTCCCAAAAATAAAAAGTATCTTATTAACATAATTTGGATCCACTGATTCCAAATATGGAATCCATTTTTCCAAATTCAATACACAAAAGTTGCTGAAATTAAATTAAAATTAATCCCGTTGTTGAAAGAAAACGGGTTTTTCTTTAAAACATTGCAAAAGATTGAATTGATTTATCCTATGAATTCAAGGTAGAATCAATGCTAATGACATACATTATATTAAATGGTAAAAATATTTTCTATTTATACTTTAAAACTATTAAATATTATAATTTAACCATAAAAATTATTGTGATGAAAAAAGTTGTTTTTAGTTAAAATATAGCGTGTTTTTACTATTCATCAAAATATGAAAGTTACCAGAATAATATGAAAAATTTATCCAAAGTAAATTTTTATTTTATGATTCCAAAGAAGAATTTTATTTTTTCAAATTGAACTTATAAACATGTCAAAAACTAGATTTAAAGTGGGTGCACCATCAAAAGGCGGCAAAACTGCATTTTTTGAAAAATACATATTTTACCCGAAAAATTTATTTTGTTCTTATACCATGTTTTAGAAAATTTGAAAGACGAATAATAATGTTATAAGATTCAAAATTTAGTTAATACTATTCATAACGGCTAGTTCATAATAATATTATAATAATATATCGTTGTTTAGTAAAACCCGAAATTGCGTACAACACACGCTATCGAGGAAGGTCGTGATTGCGTGTAATACAAGACAAGTTCGGGTTGCGTGCTGTGCAAGAATCCATCGTTGTTTTGTATAACATAATCCAACCATATTTCATTTATACATTGAATATATATATATATACACTCAATTTTGCGTAGAATAACTATTATCAAAATTGTGTGTAACACGATCCAAGAATAGTGTTGCGTATACTGCAAGCTAATATGGTGTTGCGTATAGCGCAAGGTAATCTTGGTGTACCATAAAACACAAGACATTAATGAAATTAAAATAATATTTTTCATAAAATCTCGGGGTGTTACAATGAGACTACCTAGATTGAGGGTCCAAGGTAAGTGTAACGTAAATTTTTATGAAATTCTATTCCCAAGAGTGATAGGTAACTTGATTTATAACAATATTATTGGTAATTTATTGTCTTATTCAATTTTGTAAATAATGTAAATTCCTAACCGATAGATCATGTAATAAAAATGAATTAGGTGTTGAAGATGGACTTAATGGTAAACTTGGAACTAATATTTTAAATGGGTAAAGAAAACATAGTTTCCTAATGGAACCTGAGTTTTCTTTTTTCACTTTTTTATTTATTTTTTTATTATATGGAATATCTTTTTAGAGTGGTTATTTTGTATAAACCATTGGTGGTGGACTATTGATTTGTACTCACACCCTGCTAAGAATTTTATTGGGTACCCGAGTAGATTTTTTGGCTTCGGGTCAGGATAGAAGAAAGGGCTATATGCTAGGGAGTTAAGTTGGAATTGGGGAGTTTATGGATGAGGATCCAGTCTTGGATTCAAGACCTGTTTTGGGGATATAGATATTGGTATTAATTTTGGGTCTTTATTTTTTTTTTACTTCACTCCTTTCACTGTTATCATGATATGACATATTTATTATTTGGTTTTGGTTTGTACCATGTTTTCAAATAAAATTTGAAATGAATGTTTTATTTTTTTAGATTATTATTTTTCAGTATATCAAATTTTATCTAATGCGGATAAGTCTAGTAAAGAGGGTATAGTATTTCTATGTGACTTATCATACCCTCTCTGCTAGTCGGCAACCTCTGGCATATGGGGAGATGCACTTGAGGTCATGTGGAAACTCGGATCAGAGCATCGATTTAGTGGATTCCAGGTTGATGACATTAAAAAGTGGTATCAGAGTGGATTTATTCTCTATATTCTTATTATTTGGGATGGTAGAAATGATGTTGGGGATTTATAGGCATTGGTAATGAGCTCATGCATGGGAGTATCTAACCTATGTATGTAACTCTGTGAACCCAGAATCGCATAGATAGTGCATTATTTTAATACATTGGCATTATTAAAAGGAATCATGTCCCGAAGGACAAACCAATTAATCATTCTTGTAAAATATATTACATACATGAACTTTAAATTACAATTTCTAACATAAATTAAAACATAGATAATCATTTGATAACACCATTATTACCCTAGTTTAACCCATCATATCAATCATAAAACACTTCTTGGAATACTGGGGAAAATGAAACATAATAATGGGGTGAGATCAAATGCTCGTTAAGGGTAAATAATTGAGAAGAAGCTATCATAAATAAGCATAAAATTTTAAGGAAAAATGTATAATAAAAACAATATCCTTTTAAAAATAAACTTGAAAATAATATAGAAAGAATAAATCAAAAATTACTATATAAACATACACATGGATATTCTATTAGTAAAATAATAAGATTTAATAATTATCCTTATAAATATGAAATATATAATTTGGGATATCTTAAACACACTATCAAGTCTTTAGCCAAGACACCATGCATAATTGGGAAATAAATTAGCCAAAACCCAAACATAATTGTCTCATGAGACCTACCGATGAATCGAGGGGCCATATAGGGCCATGCCCGACACTTACAAAGTCCAATGAATTCCTCTTATGAAAGGGGTAAAACATAACCAACATAAACATTCATATTAAAACTAGTATATGAAATGTGAATACTTAATCCATAAGCTATGAATGATATCAAAATATCACATCCACAACCAAACATATCATAAAACATTAAATAAAATATGTAATATTGTATCATAATATACTAAAATTAATTAAGCATAAAATCCAACAATGGATGTTGAAATAGATGAAAGTGATCTTACAAAATCATTAAAACCCTTTTATAAATATCCCTTTTTTACACTAAAATAATTTGAAAGCCTGCATAATTATAAAAGAAAATATTTCCTTTTAAAATCACCTAGTAATCTTGTAATAGATTATTTAAAATGTTAAGGATTCATAATATTATAAAATAGTCACTTGTGTCGTATCAGTTAAAACACATTCTTTACTTAATTTGTTGAAAAGTTCATATAGTACCTCATTTGGAAAATGACAGAAAGATTCATTTAAAAACATTTTATAAAAAGTAAAACATGGGTATAAATGAATTTCAACAATGGTCTTTGAATAAAAAAATCTTGTGAAATACATGTATAAGAAACATGGATGTGGATGATAAATATGTCCCAGTTGATACTTGCGTATAAACAACCTCAAATAAAAATGAGATTGTGAAATTAACCCTTACCTTAAGTCTAATACTCTCATTATGTGTTCAAAAATTATGTATACTTGTTTTAAACATATTATTAAATTTTAGTATAATAATAATAATATTTATGATATCATATTTGTTTTATGAATTTATATTACTCATTTATTAACAGTTCCAAGTTAATGCAACGTTCTGGGTAATAATCGCTTTCTACATCACATGTGTTTTGACTTGTTATTATTGATCGTATTACTTGGATCATGATAACATGATTTATATATCATATATATTAATAATATAAAAATATATAATAGATAGATATATGAAATTTAATACACTGTTCATGGATATAGTAGGTTGTACGTACGCATGAACGTTGTTTCCATTTTCTTATCGTATTGAGTTGATGTAAGTGAAGGAAATATATGTACACACACACACAAATATATATATATATATATATATATATATATATATTATTCATATAGAATTATTATGTCATATATTTCATACTTATTCTTAATATATATATTTATAGTCATTCTTGGATGGTTAATGTGGAAGATGAATCTCATTTCATCGTGGAGACGGTAAGTCGTATATATGCACGAGCGAAAATATCATTTATTTAATGTCCAAATGGTATGGAATTAGATGAAATATGAATTTTACAGAAATAATATCATGTTATATTTATTATTTATGTCATTTATATTCATCATTATACCCGTTAAAATAAATTATAGATGAAAAACAATTTACACCACGGCATGGAGACAGTAGCCCATATATACGCACGCATGGTGATATTGTTTTTCATAGGATGGGTAAAAAGAGGAATATGGTTGTCCCATAATCATAAAAACATCTTAGAATATATTATATTCTGGAGTTATTATTTTATTATGGTAATAACTTAGGAAATGTAATTAGAAGAAGAAAGAACTTTGAAAGAGTTTGATAAAATGATTACCACCTTTTCATGTATCTCCTTTCGATTTACACAAAAGGAATCTTTAAGTTGGTTTTATGCCCAAATTATTGCCTCTAGGATGAATTGAGAGATTTTGGGAGAGGAAATAGGAAGGTTTTGGCCAATCCAAAGGTATTTTTAGGTGTGAATTTTAGATAATGATAAGTGACATTTTATAAGAGAGGTGAGGGGAACTTTAGGAAAATCTTGAAAAACTAATTTATTATAAATTGATTTTAAGTTTATAATAGATACAAATTGATTTACATCAATGATAAGATGATAATGGGTCTAAATTCTCTCAAACAATAGGTTTTATACAAGTTTAGGTTACAAATTTAACCTTATCTATTGGCTTTAACCCTTAGTTAAATAAGTTAACTCTTACCAGGTATTCTTCTATTTTTATACTATATGGTTAATATAGTTCCTATAAAATGAAAATAGGACCTAAAGTAGATCATTAATAAAATTTATAACACTATATAATTCATTTGGATGAATTTGATATTTTTATTACTATTATATAATTTAATAAAATAGAGTTTTTTTTAAAACTCATTTATGTCAATTTGACACTTGTTAGTAATTGATTTTGGTTAAATTCAAAACAACTTTATTACTTCTATAAAAAGAATTAAATCATCCATGAAATGTCAATGTTATCTGAAACAATCATGTATGGCATCAAAAAGATAAAATTAATTTTTTTTAAGATTTATAATTTCATTTAATTCAATCATTCATTAATAAGGTAATAACTACATCATTATAGTGTCATAAATAAATTTATTTATTTAATGTATAAAATTTATAAAAAAAATAAAATGATGTTGGAAATATTTTTAGATTTATAATTACTATTTTTAGATAAAGATATCAGTTATATAACCCAATATTAAAATTTTTTTAGTAAAAAGATACATGTTTATGTTATATTTCTCTTTACTTTAAATTAATTATTATATCATGTCATTATCACACCCAAGTATCACCCAAATTTCAAACATTAGGCCTAAGGATTTTTTTAGGTTACCTATAACCTATACAATAATATTTTTACATGTATTAGGGTTGTTTAATATTATCATAAATCTATTTTTTCCTTAAATTACCCTATTTACCTTTAGTCGTGGTAAATAGAATTAATTACTAAAGATACTATTCACAATGTCAAAAAATAAAAGGGACATTTTTACATACTTTTTACCCTATTATTCCAAATATGGAATCAATTTTTATAAATTAAAAACACATAAGTTTCAGTAATTAATTTAAAATTAATCCCCATTGTTAAAATGAGAAAATGAGTTTTTTAAAAGTAAAAACCATCAAAATATTGACACGTGTTTATATCAAATTTCAATGTGAAATTACTTACAATGAACTAAATTATATTAAATGATAAAAAATTAATCAAATTATACTTTAAATACAATTAATAGAATAATCTAAAAATATAAATAAATTAGACGAAAAAAAAGTTTTGAATTAAAATGCATTAAATTTCATTATTTATTAAAATATAAAATTTATCAAAAAAACAAAAAAAATTAATCCAAACTAAACTTTTATGTCCCAATACTAAATAATAGGTTTATTTTGTAAAATTTAATATATAAAAGTTTCAAATATTGTATATAAAAAGGGTTCTCTATTAAAAGGTTGTATAACTATATGTTTTGAAAAATACTTATTTTATTTGATAAATTGAATTTGTTTTTATATTATGTATAAGAAACACATAATATGAATTTTAGAATTATAATTAATATATAAAATTAAAAATTTGGTTAATATTATTCATAACGTCTTTTTAAACGGCTTGTTTGAGAGGTCTTGGGGCACTCAAACTCAGTGTTTCGTGTAGCGCAAGATATGGAATTATTTAAAAAGAAGCGTACCATGGGAGATTGGGGTGTTTCATTATTTAATCCTTTAATAAATTTTATTCTCATAATTTCAACTCAAAATAAAAAACTATGGGTTGGACTTTTCAAAATATATTCATTGAAATCCCATATCAGAAAAATGGGTGAACAAAATATAATCCTAATAAGAGGGAAAGTGAAATGTGACGATCACCACCAAATCAGGATTTCTAATGGTAGAACATTATTTTAAAGTAGAGATACATACTTGGAGTAGAATCATAAATATTGATCGAGAGTGAGTGAGTTTATCAATAGAACACAAGTGAACAATCAATTGAAAATTGAGGGTCTCAAATCCATAAATCTATGATGATTTAAAATAATATCAAGTCAATTGATTATTAAATTGAGATACATATTTTGGATAACACTTTTTTTAGATACATTTTCCTAGAATTGAGGGATTATTTTACTATATATATAAGTACTCGAGAAAACATACTTTATTCCATCAATGTTATCCTTTGGTTGTGATTCAATTTATTTTCACTTCATCCTCTAAATTTTTACTAAAACTAAAAAGGTTAGAAAAAATTATCCAATAAATTATACTTTAACCTCAAAAAATATTATGAAATATTCAAATTACTCCATTCCAATTTTAAAACTCAACCAAAATACTTCCATCCAAATTAACTATCCAAAAAGGTCTCTAAATTTCTAAAATTAATCTTAACATCAGATTACCCAAATAATGTACTGTAGATCTTATTGTCACATACTAAATATTTTATCACCATGGAATCCTTAATGACAAATCTTATGCCTCCAAATCCTTAAACAAGAAGTACTACATTACAATCATTATTTATCTTATGAATCTTATAACCATAAAACCATTGATGTAATAATTCTTGAATACAAATACAAAATAACCTTAATCGTTTCACTTCACTATTAAACCATTAACTATTCTTTAACATATTATTCCATGATACCTCCTTCAACTAATTTTTCTTTTTTAGCCTCTTCATTATCAGCAGTATAACCATTGAATTAATAACCTTTCTGATTCTACCTATTGACCAAAACTCAAATCACAATGTGAGTAACAATAATCATTATGATATAGTCATGGAGAATCATTTATAGGATCTCTAAATGATAGAAACTTCTAACCAATCCATTTTTCTATAGGATTAACCTAGGTTATCCATTACCAAATATAATGTATGACATCCTATACTTAGACTTGTCCTCAAATTCATTCATAGGGTAATGTTTTTTAATCTATGTATTCTAAATATAATTTATAAGGTTATTACTAAACTTCCTATTATTCCAACTGTAACGCCCCGACCACAGAATCCAGGAGCTAGTGCATTATTTTAATACATTTTCCTGATTATAGGGATTCAAATCCCGAAGGACATATCAGTTTAGAAATCTTTGAAAATAGATTACATATATGAACTTTACATTGAAATTTCTAACATAAAATACAACAGAGATAATACTTTTAGAATTCCATTATTCCCCTGGCTTAACCTTGAATATCAATCATAAAACACTTCTTGTAATCCAAGGAAAAATGAAACATAATAATGGGGTGATCTCAGATGCTCAGTAAGGGTAAATAATTCATTGGAAGCTATCATAAATTAGCATAAAATTTTAAGGCAATATGTATAATAAAAACAAAAACCTTTTAAACATAAACATGAACATAATATGTAAATAATAAGTCAAACATTACTATATAAACATAGACATAGATATTTTACTAGTTCAATAATCAAATGTAATAAATAACCTTATAAAGAGGGAATATATAATGTGGGACATCTTAAACACACTATCAAGGCTTCAGGAAAGACATTATACATCATTGGGTAAGCAATTAGCCAAAAACAAAAAATAATTGTCTCATGAGACCTACTGATGCATAGAGGGTCTATAGAGGGACTCACACAACACTTACAAAGTCTAATGTATTCCTCTTACTAAAGGGGTAAAACAATAACCAACATAAACATTCATATTAAAACTAGCACATGAAATGTCAATACTTAAGTCGTAAGCTATAAATGATATCAAAATAACAAATCCACAACCAAACATATCTTAAAACCTTAAATACAATATGTAAGATTGTATCGTAAAATATTAACCTTAATTGAGCATAAAATCTAACAAAGGATGTAAAATATATGAAAGTGAACTAAAAAATCATTAAAAATCATTTAGAAATATCCCTTTTTTATTTTGAAATCATTTGAATGCCTATATAATTATAAAATAAAACATTTATTTTAAACATAACCTAGTAATATTGTAAGGTATGCTGTAAAATTTTAAGGCATCATAATGACATAAAATAGCCTCTCACACCATACCAGTTAAAAACCATTTTTCCCTTATTTTGTCAAAAAGGCCATATATTACCTCATTTGGAAAACGACAGAAAGATTCCTTTCAAAATGTTTTATAAAAATTAAAACATGGGTATAAATTACTTTCAAAAATATTCTAGGAATAGAAATATTATTTTTAAATACATGTATAAAATAAATGTATCTGGATTATAAATATATCCCAGTGGATACTTATGTATAAATAATCTCATATAATAATGAGGTTGTGAAATTAACCCTTACCTTAAGTATGATACTCTATGTATGTGTCCAAAACTCCTGTATAATGGTTTTTAACATATTATTAACTTTTACCAGAATCATAATAATATTTTTGATATCATATATGATTGGTTTATGATGTTATATTACTCGTTTATTAACAATTCCAATTTAATGCAACGTTTCGTGTAATAAACACTTTCATTATCGCATGTGTTTTGACTTTTTATTCTTGATTGTATTACTTAGATTGTGATAAAATGATTTAAATATCATATATATTCAGAATATAAAAATATATAATATATTGGTATATGAAATGGAATACACTATTCATGGAGACGGTAGGTCGTACGTACGCATGAACATTGTTTGCATTTTCATATCGTATTGAGTGGAAGTAATTGAATGACATTTATGTAAGTAAATTCATATATATATATATATATAAATTATTCTATTAGAATTATAATGTCATATATTTCATACTTATTCTTAGTATATATTTTTATAATCATTCTTGGATGGTGAATGTGGAAGATGAATCTCATCGTGTCGTAGAGACAGTAAGCTGTGCGTACGCACAAGCGGTGATATCATTTCCTAAATGGTTAAATGGTATGGAATTGGATGGAATATAAATTTTAAAGAAATAATATAATGTTATATTTGTTATTTAATTCAATCTTATTCATCATTATACCCTTTTAAATAAAGTATAGATGAAAAACTGTTTACACCATGGTGTGGAGACGGTAAGACGTACATACGCACACATAGTGATATTGTTTTTCATGGGATTGGTAAAATGATAAATATGGTTGTAACATAATCCTAAAAAAATATCATAATATAATAGATATTTTAGTTATTATTTCATCATGGTAACAACTTAAGAAGTGGAATTAGAAGAAGAGATAACTTTGAAAGTGTTTGATAAAACAATTACCTCTTTTTCAGGTATCTTCTTTTGATTTGCACAAAATGACTCCTTAAGTTGGTTTTATTCCCAAAGTGTTGAAACTATGATTAATTGAGGTATGTTGGTAGAGTAAATGGGTAGCTTTTGGATGAGCCAAAGTTCTTTAGAGGTGTTAATTAATGATAAGGAGAAGTTCCATTTTATAAGAGAGGTGAGGGGTGCCTAAGAAAAGTTTGAAATATTAATTTATTAAAAATTTATTTTCAGTTTCTATTATATTAAAATTGATTTAATTAGAGTTTATGATTAGTATGGGTATAAATCCTCCCAACCAATAGTTTTTATATAAGTTTAGGTCACAAATTTAGCCTTATCTTTCGGCTTTAACCCTAAGTTAAATAAGTAAACTCTTACCATGTCTTCTTGTATTTTTATACTACGTGGTTAATATATTTACTATAAAATACCAAGAGAAACTAAATTGGATAATTAATGAAATTTTTAACACAATAAAAGTTAGTTGGATGATTTTGATATTTTTATTACTATTATATCATTTAATAAAATTGTGTTTGTTTTAAAAACTCATTTATGTCAATTTTGAGACTATTTAGTAATTGATTTTTCATAAATTCATAAAAACTTGAATCCTTTAAAAAAATAATTAAATAATTTCTAACATGTCAATTTTATCCAAAAAAAATCATCGATGTCATAAAAATATATCAAATTACATTTATTTTAATATTTATAATCTCATTTAATTCAATCATTCATTAATATGGTAATCACTACATCATTATTGTGTCATAAATAAATTTATTTCTTTAATATATAAAAATTATGAATGAAATACCATGATGTAGGAAATATTTTTATCTTTCTAAGGAATATTTATAGTCAATGCGACCAGTTATATAACCTCATATTAAAATTGTTTTAGTAAAAAGATACATGTTTATGTTATATTTCTATTTAATTTAAATTAGTTATTATAACCTGTCATTATCACACTAAAGTGGAACAAAAATGAAAAAAAATTGGACTAACACTATTGTAAAATAATATTATACCAAAGGTTCCAAACCGTTGGTAAAAGCCCCAAAACCATTGGGCTATGAGGCATGGTGATAGCCATATCCCAACAGTTTAACTTGAACCATTGGTATAGGTTACCTGGATTTTCAAAATACCAATGGTTCAGTGTCAAAAATTGGAATTTTTATCCCAACGATTAATAACCATGGGTTTATACAACTACACAAACAATTTTTAACCATTGGTATACACCTATTGAAATGGCTCATAGTGAATTGTTGACATAGGCCAGGCTGTATTGGTATACACCAACGGTTTAACAACCGTTGGTCTACCACATACAACATGGTTATCTATTCCAATGGTTTCATTGAAACTGTTGGGATATAGTTATACCAATGGTTCTCTAATATTTGTTATACACTACTCAATCTTTATACCAATGGTTCATAGAACTGTTGGTATTTCCACTTCTCTGTAAAAAAAAATAGGCACCTCTTCCAGCCAGCCAGAAGCTGTAAAATGGACAGAACCTGTAAAAAATTCAATGAGGTTTATTTGGAATAAGTAATAAAAATGGAATTTTTAGGGGACAATAAAATGGTTGATGTATTGTTAATATTGAGGAGAATTTTTTTTAGAGGGAGGTAAATGCCAAGGGAAGAGATTTAGTTTCACATCTTGGTTTGAAGATCCATGGTGCCCATTCAATAAAGAAAACCTCAAACTATATGAATTAAAGGTGTGTTTGGTTAGTTGCATTTTATGAATAGGATCACAAAGAAAAATGTTTATCATAGTGTATTTGTTCATACACACAATGAAATGAGTTTATAGAAATAATCATTTTAAAAATATCGCAAATGATAAAAAAACTAGTCACATGAAGAAAAAGTACCCTCCCATCTGGGAAAGGGAGCACACTCCTAATGGTGGAATGACATATGATGTGTGAAATATGTAGAATTATTTCTCAAGTACTTGAAATTAGGTGACAAAGATGTTTTTTCTTCAAAAAGTGGTCTTGAGAGCTCAGTTGATACTGATAGAACATGGTACCTGAGTTAGTGTAGTGGTGAGGACTTGTAAGCATAGGCAAAATGGGATTCAAGGAAAGTTATAGTAATATCATATAGTATTTGAGGTCATCATGAGGTAATTATTTATTATTTGGGTATGATACTGATTTGAGTCTCGAGGAATCTAGTTTATTACCTAGTGTAAGATATATGAGTGCTAAGAGGACTGACATTTTTCACTTGAATGGTGAGAAATTTTTGAGATTGGGGTTTAGGTCCCGAGTGACTAGAACCTTGTACCTATCTGGTGAGCTCTGATATCGACCAAATTCCTTTGTTTTTATTTCATACACATGTTGGATGACAAATTCTAACAACTATAGTGATATATCTTAAGGAATGAATGCACCGTGAGTGATAAGGTGTTGGAAGGACCCCTATATGAGTGATAACAAAGTTATCATGTTATAACATGATATCTAACCCTAACATGATTGATATAATAGTGGTCAAGATAATGGACTCACCTTGAGTGATAAGGTTCTAGATGAACCCAAACATGAGTGATAATGGAGCATTTGGAATGTAATATTAGACCTTTTTTGAAGCAATCAGAAGGTTTAATATTATTAAAAGACAAAGCTACAAGATTCAGAAGAGAAATTTACATCTATCACATTGAAAAATGTTCATCAGTTCACCTAGTATACTGGAGTAATGTATGTAGGTCCCTTAAAAGGCTCCTTTATTAGAAATAGAATCAGCAATTTGATTTTCTTCACGGTAGATGTGCATGATAGTATAGTTAATTGAAGCTAGGGTATTCAGGAATCTATTCCATTTGGTAATAAGGTTACAAGAAAGATGTATTTGACCCAACCTCCCTGCTTGAACAATTTTGGTTGAGTCACTCTCAAACCAAACATTATTCCAGCCTCTTGGCCAAGTAATCTCAACATCTTTAATTAGGCCCTACATTTCTTCTTCAAGTTCATAGTATTACCACATGAACCGTTTTCCCCCTCTAAAAGATCACTATTGTGATCTTTGAAAGTAATACCATATCCAGCAGGTTTGGGGTTTCTCCTCGAGTCTCCATCCGTGTTTCATTTTATCCAGCCTAAAAATGGAGACAACCAGAAAACTTCAATGGTTCCAAGAGGTTTAGGGTAATTACCTTGAAGGTGGATCTTCCTAAGGACCACAAGATACCTAACTGAATTATCACTGCAATCATCAGGAAGATAATTGGATTGTTGATCCGAAAACAAGACGGCAGAAACAAAATTTTTGTGATTGAGAACAGGTACTCCATGCTGAAATTTATTTCTTCTGTTCTAGACAATATGAAAAACCTCTGCACAAGCAGCCAAAAAAATGATCTAGACCTGCTTTGATAGTTGGACAGCAAGCAAGTCGAGCAAAAAATTGAGAGAGAGAGATGGTTTTTTGGGCAGTGTCGATCAAAAATATCAAACATAGCATTCCATATGGATTCAAATGTATTACAAGGGATGAAGTTATGGTTGAATTCATCTCGATGTTGCTGGTAGAGAGCACACCTGGAGCATAAAGAAATTCCCACCCGCTGCAAGTTCACATCAACCAGGAGTTTGTTGAGATGAAGGTTCCAGATCAAAGTAAATCTGGATGGCACTAGCCATTTTTTGTTAAAGTCCTCCATCCCTATACTCCCACCATGTATAAGGTGATTATAGTATCCCTTCGAGTCTAGAATTCCATCAGAGCTAGGCTCCCACAAGATGAGGTCAGGACTGTCTAGGAAATCATAGTTATCAATAATGTGAGCTATGTGCAATGGAAGGTCATTATGATTCTCAATCTGGTTCTTAATGGATGAATCATAGTTCTTATTTTGATCATAAGTACTAACTCTCTTAATTATTGGATCCCTAGTCCAGTTATGCTTCCAAAATTTGAGGGAGGAATGAGCACTAACCATCCAGTGAGAGTGGAAACTGATATTCTGGAAGGTTTTTTTCATACCATTCCAAATAGAAGATTAAAGATAGGACATATTCCCTTCAATGAGTCTTTTAAGGAGTTTGGATCTGATAAAGTCTAAAGATTGTTCCTTATTATTAATAAGCCTCCAAATGAATTTTTCCAACAAGGATTGGTTAAAGATATAAAGGTTCTTGACTCTAAGACCTCCTTTAGCATGAGGAAGACAACATCTTTTCCAAGAGGCAGTAATAGATTTTTGTTTGAGGATACTACCACTCCAAAAAAAGGTTCTCATGATGGAATTTAGAGTCTTGATCATCGAGGTAGGCTAGGAATAAACCATAAAATAATAAAACAATTTAGATATGGCCACATGTTTGACAAGGCAAAGCCTTCCTACCATTGAGAGCAAATTTCCCTTCAAGGAGGAGAGAGTTCTTCTGAATTAGTTCAAAACTTCAAAAAATTAGAAGAATGAGGTCTATCGAAAAAACATAGACACTCCAAGATACATGAATGGGAGAGTACCTGTTAGGACCAAAAGGGGCCTAGATACCTTGAGAGGGGGGGGTGAATCAGGGTATGGATAATATTTTTCAAAATTCTTCTTGCCCCACTGGATCTTGACCTCTTTATTATAAGGTTAAATTTGTTTTCTCTTATGTGTTTATGTTGATCACTTCTTTTTTATATTTATCGGATGGTTATGCTTTTGATGCAATGCAGGGAAGAAAGCAGGCAGACAAAGAGATTTTTACGTGGTTCACCCTCATTGGGCTACGTCTAAGGAGCATACAGTGACGATGTGCCGCTGTACCAAATTCACTAAATATCACTGCCAATAATGTGTAGGCTAGATCACTTCTATGCATAGGCTCACTGGATTTACAAAGTTTAGGGTTAGCTCACTGCTTCCCAAGGGTCACTCCATGTTCTTCTCTCTTTGGCTCACTGCCAGTAGAAAGGATAACCTTTTTCCTCTTCCTTGGCTCACTGCACTTGGAAGGGATCCCCTCACAGTTTATAGACATGTAGGTCTCTTCATTTGCATGAATACATACATCATCATCTGTTGATAAATGATCTATTCAAGTCCAACTTTCATCCATAGATGAATACCCATTTGCCTCTAAACACTAGGCAATTTATTTGGAAATACATTCGAATAGCACCCTACTTCGCGAGGCTCCCAATTTCATGAAGCTCAAACAAGCCTTCGTAAAGCTCCTACCTTTTCACGAATCACTCTCGTGAAGCACCCTTGCTATACTCAAGTCATAATAGTGTGACTTACCTCACAAAGCTCACTGAGCCAACGCGGAGCTCACAACTTTCACGGAGCTAGATTAGCCGTCGTGAAGCTCTTCTTTCGTGAAGCACACTACCTTCGCGAACCACATTTGCGAACCAAGAGCAAATAATTTTCTTTGAAAACTCTCTCTTTCTCTTCTACCTCTCCCGAGGGGGTCAGGGTCTATTTATAGGTGATTACACCGACCCTAGAACCTTTTGCGTGAAGTCAAAGCCACGTTATCTCAAATCGCGAAGCTCCGACGTTCCTTCCAAAATTCACTCAAAACTGCGAAGCACCACGACAATTTTCAAGATCGTAGAGCTTAACATAATCACAGATTATCATCATCAATACCTTTATTCCTTCTCCATAAAGCTCCCTCGCAAATCCCTTCACCACCGCGATGCACTTCAACTCTTCCATTCGCGAAGCTTGACGTAATCGCTAAGAATCACCACCATCATTTTTCTGGTCTTCACGAAATCCAATCAATGAAGCCTATCTTAGCGAAACTCGTGAGTTTTCTATATTTAAATAAGATCTTAAAGTATATCCACTTTTCGTGATGTTTACTAATATCTAAATTTTAGACCCCAAAAATTTGGCAAACACTGGAAAATGGCGCCACCTTGTACTAATGTTTTTCTACCACCTCCAGATCATCCATTACTTTTTCATGGTTAATTGTCAACATGTATTTTCAACAATATCTCTGGAACTTGACAATTCACCATGGAAATTTTCTTTGTCAAAAAACACAATCAACCCAAAAATGTTGAAATTTTACCTTGAGAGATTTTTTCCCAACAGTCCATTCCTGAATGCCTAGTTCACTCATCATGAAATATTTCCTTGAGGTAGTAATATTTTTCCCAAAATAAATAAAGGATTTTCTCTAGTTAACCTCCTATCCCAAAACATGTTCATAATGGAGAATGTACTTCTTGATATTTTGAGTATTTTTCCTATCACCCTTAGTGAAAATAATAATGTCATCAGCAAAAAGAAGGTGAGAGGGTGAAGAGAGATAACTCTTGTAGCCCTGATTATTTTGAGTTCACCCATGCATGTCATGTGCAGGAGGAGTCTACTAAGGTAGTCTTCGATGATCACAACAGACTCATGATATGTGTGTGTGTGTGTGTGTGCTCACCATTTTCATGAACAACTATGAATGGTGTGGATCACACCAGGCTTTTATAATATTCTCTTTATTCTCGAATTTTCCATGCAAAGAACATGTTTTTGAATTAAAATTAATGTACTAAATAATACTCCAAGAACATTCATTATAGTTTTCCATTAACTTCTTCATGTTTTCAATCATCATCCATTGAAAACTATTAACTATCAATCCACATAATCTACAAATATTTGTTTTTAAATCCACCACTTAAAATATCTGAATACCTTTCCAGAATACCTCTATTTTAATTATCCACATTTTCCATAATTTTGGAAAGCTTTTAATCCTCCAACTAAATATTTGTGCCATAAAAAATCTATTCAAACATTCCTTTTAAAATGTTAAACCTCGTGACATAGAAAATAATTTTTGAATTGTGTTTCAAAAAGAATGCCTTTAACATTCACACCAAGTCCTGAAACAAAACTTCTTTATACAATATGCCCTTTAAAATGTCAGACACAATGACCAATTGTTCGTTTTCTCCACTATAAAATCATGAAACATCAAAACACCCATCTTTTGAAAAATGATCTAGGAAATGACATAGGGATTTATCCAGTATATTTCTATACTTAGTTATACATAGGTCCCCCATAGTGAGAAGAATTCATTTAGTGATTGTCCCTACTATAATTATTCTCATTAGAACATGGGAGAAATTTTTCTATATGAATATTCAAAGGAGGAGGCACTAAATCATATGAATTGTTGGTGGTAAGATGAAGATTATGGTGGGGACCCCCATATGTTTAAAAAGTGTTAAAAATGACACCATAAATGTTTTTAGATATATGGAATCATGTAAACACCCAATGGTGTGTCCAAGAGGCCAAGAAAAGACCCTAAACAGGTTTCACAATAAGATAATTTCACGAAAAACATGATAGAACAAACAAACCATTTAATATGCTATAAAAAGTGATAGCCGAAAGGTTGTAGAAAGCGAGAAAATGACACAACATCTAAAGGGAAATGAAACAATGGAAAATAATCATGCATCCAACACAAACCATTTACAAATTCATTCACTTTTCCTAAACATGGAAATTTCATTTATAATATTCAAAGGGTGAAAATAAAGTGTCATGGTCAAGGAATATGCCTACTCAGGAAATTTTATTTGAACTAAATGAGTATGATAATCCAATTTATATTATTCAAAGAAAACAAAAACTAACTATCCACAAAACAAACACCAACAAGATGCATATGGAAAACTCAAACCAAATATAAACATGATACAAATAACTATCACCACTCTTTGGTTTAGAAGACACACACCTCCATTGGAGGGGTTTTATTATAAAATCATGGAACTACTTTATCACACAATTAATTTAATTATATTTAGAATTTATTCTAAAACTCATTCATCACAAATCAAATGTAATAAGTTAAGGAACTAGCTCAACATAACTATCACTATGAGTTTTCGAGACAACACACCTTCATTGGAGGGGTTTTATTATAAATACATGACTTTATTTATCAAATGAAACAATTATATTAAAGAAAACTTATTCAAGATATGAAATTTAATATAATTAAGAAGAATTAGGAATGAAGATAAATTAAATTTAAAGAATTCTTGAATTAAAGAGGCTATGAGAGGAACCATACCTCAAGGTGGAACCAAGCTGTCCAGTTCGACTCTTGGAGCTTTCTAACAAAAAGATGCTACTACCCCACTTGGTGTACACACCTTCACACACATGCATTGACACCTAGCCCCTATGAAAACACATTCTTGGCCATGATCTTATTCAAGGGGAACCTTGAAAATATTATTATATGCATATACCAGTCTCCACTCACCTATGGATGTGTTTATATATATATACATGGGCACACCTAGACCCATACATGCATAATCACTACCATGGTTGACTATACACATAACGGGGGAACCCCATACCCATAATTACATACTTATGCACACACAGGTGAGTCTCCCTTGACTTTGAAACTCAAAACCAATGAGAAGGGATCAACACACTACAAAAAGGATATTAGGAACCTTATAACACATAAAGGACGCTACAAAGCTAGTGAGAAACCGACCAACAACATTAAAGGCTTACCTCGATTGGTAGTAGAGAACCAAGTCCTCCCAAACCAACATGAAATGATCCAACTCCCTACCAAAAACATAATATGGAGTCAAAAAACTAAAATAACCAAATACATAAGGTGCAAGACAAGTAGTAACCATAGAATCTTACCTCGGATCAGAGCTAATGGACTGAAACAATTTGAACCCCTTCTGGTCCCCTTTAAAGAATATAACTACCCTCTATCCATAGAAATCAGTAAAAGACCTCAGTGGCCAATGCGATAAAGAAAAATAAAATAAAAACTAAACTAAAACATACCTGTCTCCTGTGACTATACATGTCACCACCCATCATATGAGAACCAAAACGCCCCATGGGTCAAATCGCATTCCCATAAGTAAGGGGGAAACTGATCCATGTTTCAAAGTGATACTATAAAATAGTACATTCTTATTAATTAACAATTAATATTCCTATTAATGTTATATAATTAGTTTGGATCGAGTTTCATCTTAGTTTGGTTTTGTTCAATACAATTTTGTTTGGGACATTTCCATTAGATTTAGTTTGTCTTGTTTTTGTTTATATTATCTTGGACAATTTCATTCATTTAGGTTCTAGAGATCATGGAATTAATAATAATAAGTCAATCCATATTAATAATTATATCAATTGGTTCCATATCTGGAGTAAAAAATACATAGAAATGAATTATATCATATAATTAAAATCATAAGAGGGGCATCTGATACATTTCTCTCTCCTTTTACCTAGAGGCATTTCTATTTAAATCACACAATGCATGACATCAATAAAATGATTTATCATGTACACAATATAGGTCAAAAGAATATAATTAGTGGAAATATTTTCAAATAAAACATTATATAATGATGAATCAATATAAATTATACCTGCCACTATTGTTGGACCTACATTATCTATCATTAGATTATCATATACCATGTGGTATAATTTCATTAATAATTCATGTGGATAGAACTTCAAAATTCATCCTCAAGACTATGTTAAAAACATTGAGTCAGTTATGGAGAATCTAGAATGGGTCACCCATACATTGAACATCCATGAAACATAAAATAAATAAAGGTAAAAATGATAATTAACCCAAATAATATTAACATAATTAACATCAATTCAAAATTAAAAAATAAAACATAAAAATAAGATTCAATGAAAGTAGAATCAAACATACACTATGTCGAGTTGAAAAATATAATAGCACATACCAAAATAGAATAAAAAACAATTATACCCACATATCCATTGTAAAATATCATGTTTCTCACCATATCCCAACTCACCCATGGATAAAAAAACATGATATGATTTTAAAAAAGGATGAATATTGAACATATATAGATAATATGAGCTACACACACACAAATAGATATACAAGATGTAAATTAGTCTTATACATGAAATTCATACCTCATATAGATTTTTCATGGGCACATAAATCACAAAAATCCCCAAATTAGATTAAGCCAAACAAAGAGGGTAGAATAAACCAACCTCGAATGGTGAAAATGGTGGCAGATGAACCAAGATATCCAAAATGAATTTCCGTCGACAGTAGATTCCAAATAATGTCTGATATGGACCTGAAAAAACCATGATACGCCCTAGAAACAAGGATCAAAGTTGGAATTGGAGGACCTCAAAATCCCTAGGGTTCAACCGAATGAAACCTGACAAAGAGAGAGAGTAAAACTATAAGAAATTAAAGAATTAAATAAGATTAATTCTTACCTCGAACTACTGACCAACAACCCTTAAGAAATTCTGAGAGGATAGGGAGCTGAGACAGGGCGACGTTGGGCGGGTTGTTCGGCCATGGGGGTCTTGCATGGGAAAGGAGAGGATAAGGGGCTAGGGGACATCACTAAAGGAGAGGGAGACAAGAGGGTCCTGGGAAAGTCTCCAGAGGAGAGGGATCTGGGGGGATTTTCCAGGGGGAGGGAGCTGAGAGGGGAGGGGGGATGTCAACAGAGTAGAGGGATCCAAGAGGGGTTGGGGGCCGGGAGGTGGAGGCTGAGACGTTGAGGCATAGTCAGGGGCTGGGAGGTCAAGGTCAGGGAGGGGAGGGGATGGCTGGTAGTTAGAGGTTAGGGAGGGGAGGGGAGGGGGGGTCACATGAGGGGAGGGGAGGGGAGCCCGATAAATTGACCATGTGTTCCTATGGTTAGTGCAAAACCATAAGTATATATGAAATTGTATCATCTTAACCAACAGTTTCTATAAACTATTGGTATAGAAGTGTTGGTACAGACCCATTTTACAGTAGTGTTAGCATAGACAATTTCATTCATTTAGGTTCTAATCAATTCAGTTTCATTAGATTTGGTTCATATCAATTTGGTTTAGTTCATTTTAGTTTATGTCGATTGCGGTCGTATCGGTTTTAATTCCTTATATTTGGTCCAATTTGATACATCATTTGTGGGTTTGTATGGTGAAAATTTATTTAGTTCAACTCATTTTGGGTTTACTCTTCATAATCTTATTTGGTTTGGTTTACTGTGGTTCATCTTGGTTTGTTATGTTTGATGAAATCCTTATTGATGCATGTCACTGATTATGTTTGATTCACTTTGATACAATCAGATATGATTTTTTTATAACTATTTAGTTTTAATTTATTTCTTTGTTATAGTCTAATTAAATTTTTTATTGATTCATTTAGGAATATTTATTTTTAATTTTTATAGGTTAATAAAATTTAGATTATTTTGATTTTTCCTACTTATATTATGTCATATTTTATTTAATTCGGTTTGAATGAGCTCATGTAGTTTTCAATTAAATTTTTTTATTTCATCCTCAAGATTGTGTTAAAGGAATTGAATTGGTTATTGAGAATATATAATGGGTCACCCATACATTAGACATCCATGAAACATCAAATAAACAGAAGTAAAAAATATAAATAAACAAAATGAGATTAATATAATTAAAATCAATTCTAAATTAAAAAATGAATCAGAAATATAAGATTCAATGAAAGTAGAATCAAACATACACTAGGCCTAGTTGAAAAATATAATAGCACATACCAAAACAGAATAAATAAAATCAATTATACCCATATATCTATTGTACAATATCATGTTTCTTAGCATGTACCCGCTCATCCATCAATAAACAAACTTGACATGATTATACCAAAGGATGAATCTTGAACATGTACACAAAATATGATCTACAAACACACACAAATAGATATTAAGGATGTAAAATAGTCTTATTAATTCAATTAATACCTAATATAGATTTTTTAGACACATAAATCACTAAAATCTCCAAATTAAATTGGTCCATACAAAGAGATAAGAATAAACCATCCTCAAATAGTGGCAGATGAACAAAGACTATCCAAACTACTTTGGATTCAGCATCGGATGCCAAAACACACCTGAGGAGACCTTCAAGAACCATGATACCCCCTAGAAACAAGGATAAAATTTAGAATCAGGGGACCTCAAAACCCCTAAGGTTTAACCGAATGAAACTGGGAAACCAGAGACAGGAAAAATCTAAGAAATTGAAGAATTAAAGAAGATGAATTATTACATGGAAGTAACTATCAAGAACCATCGATAAATTTGGGAGAAATATTGGGAGGAGCGGGAGCTAATAAAGGGGTATTTCGCATGGGGTGTTCGGCTATGGGGGTCTCATGCAAGACTAGAGAAGGGGGATAGGGGACGTCATTGGGGGAGAGGGAGCTGAGAGGGGAGGGGGATGTCAATAGGAGAGAGAGATGAGAGGGGGGGGACGTCTCCAGAGGAGAGGGATCTAGGACCCGAGAGGGGAGGGGGTGTCATCGTCAGAGAAGGATTTGAGAGGGGGAGGGTTGAACGTTTCCATAGGAGAGAATACCGAGAGGGGTTAAGGGGTTGGAGGTGGAAGCGGAGGATGGGAGGTCGAGGAGGCCGAGGTCGGGGAGGGGAGGAGAGGGCTGAGAGGCTGAGGTCAGGGAGGGATTTCATGGGGGGTGAAAAACATATAGGTATTACAATAAAATTCTCAAATCATTAATTTATACTGACAGTTTTAGAAAAATTGTAGGAATTAACCACACTTTATCATATATCCCAACAGTTCTTATAAACTGTGGGCATGCATGAGTGGGTATAGACCCATTTTCCACTAGTGTAAGGATATTTTGGGTCGTCTATGACTCATCCAATAATTCTAGGACACATTTTAGGGTAGTTTTATATTATTATAATATTATTTTTACCTTAAATTACCTTATTTATATTTAACCGTGGTAAATAAAAATAATTACAAAAGTTACTATTCATAATGTCAAAAAATAAAAGGAACCTATTTACATAATATCGACCATGTGATTCTAAATATGGAATTATTTTTTACAAATTCAAAACACATAAGTTTCAATAATTAATTTTAAATTAATCCCCACTGTCAAAATGAGAAAACATTTTTTTAAAGTAAAACCCATCAAAAGATAGACATGTGTTTATATCAAATTTCAATGTTAAATTACTTACAATGATCTCAATTATATTTAATTATAAAAACAAAATATAATTATAAATTAAAACAAATTAAAAAGATAATCTAAAAACATATATAAATTAGATGAAAATGTATTTTTGAATTAAAATGCAATATTTTTCACTATTCATTAAAATATGAAAGTTATCAGAAAAACATCAAAAATTTATCCAAACTAAATTTTTATATCTCTATTATAAATAAGAAGTTTATTTTTTAAAATTTAATATATAAAAGTGTCAAATATTGGATTTAAAAAGGGTTCTCCCTTAAAAGGCGGTAAAACTATATTTTTTGAAAAATACCTCTTTTATCTTAAAAAATGAATTTGTTCTTATATTATTTCTAAGAAACACATAATATGAATTTTAAAATTACATGTAATATATAAAATTCAAAATTCGGTTAATACTATTCATAATCTCTTTTTAAATGGCTTGTTTGATAGGTCATGGTGCGCTCTAACTCAGTGTTCCATGTAGTGCAAGCTATAGAATTATTTAAAAAGAAGTTTACCATGGAAGATTGGGGTGTTACATTCTTCCCTACTTTAATATATATAATCCTCACAATTTAAACTCATAATAAAAAAATATGGGTTAAAATTTTCAAAATACGTTTATTGAAATCCCACATTGGAAAATGGGTTAAAAAATATAATCCTAATAAGAGGGAAAGGGAAATTTTATGGTCACAAGGATAAAATTAGTGGAAAGTAAGGATATGTACTTAGAGGGGAAAAATAAATATTTATAGGGAGTGATTGAGGTTATCAATTACACACAAGTGAATAATCAATGGAAAATTGAGGTCCAGAAAACCATAAATCTACAATGATTAAAAATACCATCAGTTCAATTAATGGTTCACTTGAGATACGTATTTAGGAAAGCACATTTTTTTTGATACATTTTCCTAGAGTTGAGGGATTATTTTACTATATAGATAAGTACTCAAGAAAACTTACTTGATTCCATTAATGTTGCCCTTTGGTTGTGCTTCAATCTATTTTCACATCATCCTCTAAATGTTTTCTAAAACTAAGAAGGTTAGAAAAAATTATCCAATAAACAATACTTTAAAATCAAACAATAATATCAACTATTACAATTACTCCATTCCAACCTTAAGACTCAACCAAAATACTTCCATCCAAATTCACTATCTAAAAAAGTCTCTAAATTTCCAAAATCAATCTTAACATTAGATACCCCAAAAATTCACTCTAGCTCTTATTGTCACATACCAAATATTTGATCATATTTGAATCCTTAATGATAACTCTTATGCCTCCAAATCTTTAATGAATAGGTACTACAGTACAATCCTTATATATCTCATGAATCATATAACAATAGAACCATTGGTGTAATAATTATTGAATACAAATACAAAATAACCTTAATCATTTTACTTTACTCTTAAACCATTAACCATGATTCAAAATATTATTCCTTAATACCTATTTCAACTAATTTTTCTTTTTTAGCCTCTTCATTATTAGCAGTATAACCATTTCATGGATTACTATGCTGATTCTACCTATTGACCAAAACTCAAAGCACAATGTGAGTAACAATAATCATAGTGATAAAGTCGTAAAGAATCGTTTATATTATCTCTAAATGATAGAAAATTCTTCTCAATCCATTTTTCATAGGATTAACCAAGGTTATCCATTAAAAAATATAAAGGATGGCATCATATACTTTGACTTTTCCTCAAACTCATTCATTGGGTTTTGTTTTCTAATATATGTATTCTAAATATAATTTCCAAGGTTGTTGATAAAATTCATATGATACCAACTGTAACACCCTGACCCAAGAAGACTGAAGCTCGTGCATTAATTTAATACATTGGAATGATTTCAAGGAATCAAATCCTAAATTACCTATCATTTTAGTAGATTGGAAAATAGATTACATAGAAGGAATTTATATTACAGTTTCTAACATAAAATACATCATAGATAATCTTTTTAGAAAACCATAATTCCACTAGATTAACCCTTCAAATCAATCATTAAAAACTTCTTAGAATCTTGTAAAAAATGATACATAAGAATGGGGTGAGCTCAGATTCTCGGTAAGGATACATAAGTCACTAGAATCTCATAAATAAGTATAAACTTTTAAGGCAATATGTATAATAAAAATATAATCCTTATAAAAAAAACTTGAACATAATATGGAAATAATAAATCAAAAATTACCATATAAACATATAGATGGATATTATACTAGTCGAATAATCACATGTAATAACTAACCTAATAAATAGGGAATACATAATGTGGGTCCACTTAAACACAATGTCAATACTTCAGCAAAGACATCATGAAAAATTGGGTAAGTCATTAGCCAAAACATAAAAATAATTATCTCATGAAACCTACCGATGCATAGAGGGGATATATAGGGCCCCGACCGACACTTACAATGTCCAATGTATTCCTATTATAAAAGGGCTAAAACATAACCAATATAAACATTCATATTAAAACTAGCATTTGAAATTTCAATACTTAATCTATAAGATTTGAATGATATCAAAATAGAACATTCATAGTTAAATGTATTATAAAACCTTCAATACAATGTGTAATATTTTATCATAATATATTAACCTTAATTAAGCATAAAATCCAACAAAGGACGTTCATGTAGATTAATGTGATCTAACAAAATCATTTAAACTCTTAGAAATATCCATTTTTTGCATTTAAATCATTTGAAAGCCTGCATAATTATAAAATAAAAAATTTCCTTTAAAAATAACCTAGTAATATTGTAAGGGAATTTTTAAAATTTTAAGGCATCATAATAGCGTAAAATAGTCACTCATTCCATATCAGTTAAAAAACATTCTTTCCTTAATTTTTCGAAAAGGTCATATAGCACGTCGTTTGGAAAACGACAGAAATATTCCTTTAAAAACATTTTATAAAAATTCAAAAATGGGTATAAATTAAATTAAACAATATTATAGGAATATAAATATTATTTTGAAATACATGTATAAGAAACATGCATGTGGATGATAAATATGTCCCAGTAGATACATATGTATAAACAATCTCAGATAATAACGGGATTGCAAAATTAACCCTTACCTTAATCTGATACTCTCTGTATGTGTTTGAAACTACTTTATAATGGTTTTGAACATATTATTAACTTGTACCAGAATCATAATAATATTTATGATATCATATATGATTGGTTTATGACATTATATTACTCATTTAGTAACAATTCCAATTTAATGCAACGTTTCGAGTAATAATCGCTTTCTTTATTGCATGTATTTTGACTTGTTGTTCTTTATCATATTACATAAATCATGATAAAATGATTTATATATAATATATATTCATAATATAAAAATATATAATAGATTGATATATGAAATGGAATACATTGTTCATAGAGATGGAAGGTCTTATGTATGCATGAACACTGTTTCCATTTTCTTATCGTATTGAGTCGAAGTAAGTGAATAGAATATATGTACACACACACACATATATATATATATTATTCCAGTATAATTTTTAATTCATATACTTCATTTTTATTCTTAATATATATTTTTAAAATCATTCTTGGACGGTGAACGTGGAAGATGGATCTCATCGCATCGTGGAGAGGGTAATCCGTACGTACGCATGAGCGACGATATAATTTAATTAATTATCAAATGGTATGGAATTGGATGGAATATTAATTTTAAATAAATTATATGATGTTATATTTTTTATTTAAGTCATTCATATTCATCATTTTACCCATCGAGATAAAGTATCGATGAAAAATAGTTCACAACATGGTGTGGAGATGGTAAACTGAACGTACACACGCATGGTGATATTGTTATTCATAGGATGGGTAAATGGATGAATATGGTTGTAACATAATAATAAAAACATCTCAAAAAATAGTATATACTATAGTTATTATTTTATTATTGTAACAACTTAGTAAATGTAATTATAAGAAGAAATAACTTTGAAAGAGTTTGATAAAACGATTACCTCTTTTTCAGGTATCTCCTTTTGATTTGCACAACATGAATCCTTAAGGTGGTTTTATTAAAAAAGTGTTGCCTATAAGATGACTTTATGGATGTTTGGTGAGGAAATGGTTTGGGTTTGGCTGAGCCAAAGGGATTAAGAGGTGTTAATTAAAGAGAAGTAGAAGTTCCCTTTTATAAGAAAGGTGAGAGGAACTTTACAAAAAACTTGAAATATTAATTTATTATAAAATTATTTTAGGATTATAATATATAAAAATTGATTTAATTAAAGTAAAAGATGATAAATGGTCTAAATACTCTCAAAAAATTGGTTTTAGAGAAGTTTATGTTACAAATTTAACCTTATGTTTTGGCTTTAACACTTAGTTAAATAAGTTAACTCTAACCATGTCTTGTTATATTTTTATACTATATGGTCAATGTAGTTACGATAAAATGTCAATAAAACCTAAATTGGATCAATAATAATATTTTTAACACTATATAAGTCAGTTGTCCGAATATTAGTTTTTTATTACTATTATATCGTTTAATAAAATAGTGTTTTTTTAAAACTCATTTATTTCAATTTTGACACTATTTAGTAATTGATTTTTTTTAAGCCATAAAAACTTGATTCCTTGTAAAAAAGAATTAACTCACTCATAACATTTCAATTTTATCCAAAAAAATCATGGATGACATTAAAAACCTCAAATTACATTTTTTTTAATATTTATAATATCATTTAATTCAATCATTCATTAATATGGTAATCACTACAACATTATTGTGTCATAAATAAATTTATTTATTTAATGTATAAAATTTATAAATAAAACACCATGATGCAGGAAATATTTCTATAATTCTAATGACTATTAATTGTCAAAGATATCAGTTATATAACCCCATATTAAAATTATTATAGAAAAAAGATACATGTTTATGTTATATTTCACTTGTCATTAAATTAATTATTATAACATGTCATTATCGCACAAAAGTGGTAATTAAATGCCAAAAATTCATCCTAAGGATTTTTTTGGCCTCCTATGACTCATCCAATAAGATTAGGACACATTTTAGGTAGTTTTATATTATTATAATATTATTTTTACCTTAAATTACCCTATTTACCATTAACTGTGGTAAATAAAAGTTTTTACTAAATTTACTATTCATAATGTCAAAAAATAAAAGGGACCTATTTAAATAATTTGGACCTTATGATTTCAAATATAGAATCCATTTTTATAGATTCAAAATAAGAAATGATTTTTCAATAAATGCATTTATCAATATTAAGATGATATTATATTAACTATTTGATTAGTAATCATAATTATATTAATTTATTTCATATTTATAGATTTATATTAAATACATTTCATATAATTCATTCATCATTGAAGATTATTTTAATTAATTAAAATTCAGCAACATTATTCATTTATAAACAGTTTTCAGAAAATGGATGTTTAAGCCTAAAAAAACTTATATCAAAATTGGGTATAAAGATGATTCAAATTTAATTTATCATAACTAAATCTAACTAGATAATAATTTTATTAATTTTAAATTAAATTAAAATAATAATCGTACTTTAAAATTACTTAATTTAATGAAAATACTTAATTGTATTAGAAAAATTTGAATTTTTTTACTATTAATTGAAAAATAAACCTTTTTAGAAAAATACCAAAATTTCACCCAAAGGTAATTTTGATATTCTCATTTAAAATATTTAGTTAATTTTATGAAATAAATTTTTTAGATGTGGTAAAAATTAATTATTTTATTTTTAACACCCCTATATTTTAATAGAACATTATTTTCCCTATAGTACATGGAACATGAAACACTGAATTTAATCATGTCAAAATATATTGTTTTTAAAAATATTTTTATTACTTTTTCAGTGAATTGTGAAAAATGCTAATTTTTATAAAATTGCCATTCCTTTTTAATAAATTTTATAATTTAAATGTATTTTTATTATTTTAATTTTATTTCAACTTAAAACAAGTATTATTTATTTATATTATGTCCAATTAATTACAGTTAAATCATTTGTATACTGGATTTTAGTATATGTTTATTTTTTGGCTTAAAACATAGTTTGTCTTAAAACTATTTTAAAGTGAAAAATGCTTCTTTATTTTAATTAATTAAAATAACCTATAATGAGGAATTATTTAAATGAAAAATATACATTATATATATATATATAATAATTTAAATTAATTTAATTATGAATAATTTTCATATAGTTATTATAATATCACCTTAGGATTGGGAAAATGCATTTCTTGAAAAATTGTTTTTCAACAATTATGTAGGTTTAATTTTAAATAAAATTAGTCCAATTAAGTTATTTGAATTTTTAAAAATGGATTCCATATTTAGAATCATAAAAATTTATATTATCTCATATTATAAAGTTAATTTTTTACAGTAATAAATAGTAAAAAAAGTAAAAATTGATTATCGTTATTAAGGTAAAAACAGGTTTAATGCGGGGGTTAAACTAAAATTATAAGGTTTAAAAATGACCCAAAACATTTCTAATTCCTATGTTATGGTCATAGTTGAAAATTATATATTCTAAGGTTCAAAAATGGTTTTTTCTAGACTTATGTCTTGGGAGAAATCCTAGGTGTAATTCATTCTTTAAAAAAATTCCAAGTTTGTCCTATCCCCTGATTATAAAAGTCCACCAGGTATCCTCTCCTTTACACACTTCCAAAACCCATTGGATCAAAAATACCAACCCAAATACCATTATAAATTCTCTCCCAACATCGTATAGGCATTTAATTAATCATAAAGGAAACTTATAGAAGTTTTTTGTGTAAACCTAAATATGTTTTTTGAAGAAGAGGCGATGAACTTAAACGATCATATATTTTTTTATTTCTTCTTACAATTACATGAGATATTACTCTATCTTGATAATATAATGACATAAGTATATCCTATATACTAATATGTTATTATTTTAATTGGATAACCTAAATTAATATCCATATCCATCAAATGGGAAAAAACTGCTAATCATGTGCACGATATACAACCACCTCGTGAACTATTGTAATTCGTTTTTCATCCCCACTTCTGAAGGATATATATACTGATAAATATAATGATATTATATTATATTTATGATATAATTATATATATGGAATTATATTATCACTTATAATTTCTTACAAACCATTGTTTAAGGAATATGATAGTGTCACTCGTGTGTACAGAGGATTACCACCTTACAAAGTGATGTGATTTATTTTTCACATACGATTTACATAAAAGTTAATAAGGATTAATTTTATGTTAAAATATGATCTAAAATAAATATCAATAATTCTAGAAAAAAATATCATATATATTCTTACCATTCCATCCATTGAATAAATGATAACGTCATTTGTTTGTATAGTGGACTACCACATCATGAAGCTATATCATTTTGTTACCACGTCATATGGATGGTATATGTAATAGTATTTAAAAAATATCATATAATTTATTTCCATCATGATTGTTTAAAAATGGAAACGTGACTTATGCGTACGTATGACCTACCATCTCCATGAGTATAACATAGTTCATTTTTTATAACCATATTTCATATTTGGATTTACAAGTGCAATTTATGTGTAAAAATGATAATTATGACATGATTAACATTCTTGAGTTGATCAAATAATAATCAATTTCACCTTATTCAACTTGGAAAAAATAAAATTTGGATATATGAGCCATTTTCATTAAAAATGACCAACGTGAAATTAATTGGTTAATTAATTCAATATGACATGCTAAAAAATAAAATAAAAGTAATACTAAATAACAAAGAAGGTTTTTAAGAAAGTAAATAATTAACATAAGTCTATGTTGGCATTGAAAAATTCATGCCACACACTTTTACACACAACTAATGATATAATTCTCACATTTAGAAAAAATTATCATGAGTTGAGATAAACTTCATGGTTTTAGAAATATAGAATTCCTCATATGTGTAACCCAAACAAAACCTCCAAATCTCCATGAGTCAAGATGCCCCTCATGGTTCTAGAAACATGGGCGTCCTCCTAGCTGTAAGACCCAATCAAATTTCCATATCACTATGAGTCAAGATAATCCTCAGTATTCAATAAATATGGAAATATACCTATATTTAAACCACATCCAAACCTATAAATCAGCATGATTCAATATACTCATTATGGTTCCAGAAATATGGGAGTCCTCCTAGGTGTAATCCCCAATAAAAACTCAAAATCACCATGATTTAAGTTATTATTCATGGTTCCAGAAACATGTACATATTCCTTGGTGTAAGACCCAACCAAAACTCTAAATCACCATATGGAAACCTATTAGGTGTAAGACCCCACCAAACCTTCAAATCACTTGGTATGCCCTCATGTGATCTGACTAATCTTATACCATCCCATATTTCTCACACCGATCATGAATCATTTTGGATTAGAGATATTTTATTATCATAAAATAAACATGATGAAATTGCCTTCATATAGGGCCTATATTACTGAAGATAAATACCCAACCATTTGATCAGACTATTTGGGATCTGATTCCTATCATTATTATGATATGTAGGATACCTCTTTTAGGTCTGAACCCAATGTCGTTTTCCCCTTAATAGTTTCATCGAATTATTTGGAAATATATTACTATATTCATAAGATACATAGGATGCCTCTTTACGGTTCAATCATAACTCCAAAAACACCAAATATCCTCTGGATGCCAATAAACTCTAGATAGACCAAGTACCCAACTTTAAACAAAAGTATCCTAATATTTATAATATAATGATGGGGGACCTCAAGAGTTTTCCATCAGATATTGGGTCTTGATTAGATCATTGGCACATGGGTAACCAATATTTCATTGATATTTGGGATTGATTTATGAATAAATATTTAATTTTCAACATATTCCTAGAGTAGGAAATAATTCCACCAACAAGGGTGTAATGAGCCTCACCTCCCATAATCTTGACCAATGTGTTTCTAAATACATCACTAGAAAAGTCTTAGTGTCCCAGTGTCTGTATGCATTTGGAAAGAAGGTTTGTATTAAATCTAAACAAGTTCGATCATGAAATTCAATAGACTCTCTTTGAGAAAATTTTTATTATTCATTAATATAAGGAATGTACGTGATGATTTAACTCGAGGTAAGTGTTTTGGTTCAAAAATTCCTTCTTCGAGACTCATTTTCTTTTATGCACCTAGTTTCTTTTATAAGGTTCATATACTCCCATTTATATCTTATATCATTAATAATTAATAATTAATATTATTTTAAGTTGAATTTTTTCCCTTAATTCATGGGGGATATGCTTAAAAATTTTCCATTGCGGTAAGGGTTTTATTTCACAACCTCATTTTAATCGGGATTGTTTATTATTTAATTTCCATTGAATAAAATTATTTTATAATTTTATAATAAACCAATTTAATTTTATTCTCCTATGTTTATTCATGAATATTTCAGGTAATAATATAATTTCCTCTCCTTGTTACTTAAAATGAGTAAGAAATTGTTTTTAAGGAAAATAAACTTTATTTCTTTCTTCGGTCAAACAATATTTCTCTTCCATGTACATTTTTTCTTAAGAATATTTTCAAAAATGATTTATTATACTTCTATTCATGTTTAAATTAATTTTTACCCATGTTTTAAATTTTACAAAAAAATTTAAAATGAATCTTTTTTTTTCATTTTCTGAATGAGGTAATTTTTTAATTTTTACCCAAGTGTGAGAATGTTTTTCACCTTATACGACATGTATAGAATTACCAAAAATCAGGACCATTATTGTATTTTATGATTAATTTATAACTTTAAAGGTTATTTTAAAATAAAATTATTTCCATAGTATTTTTGTGAAATTTACGTTTTTTAAAATTTAATTTCAAAGTAGAAGTTTTATTTTCCACAAAAATATTTTTTTATCTTTTTTAAAAGTACATTTATTCATCAAAAAAAAGAACTTTAATTTTATTGAATTATTATTAATTATATATATATCTCTCTCATATATTTCTCTAGATTATTCACCCTTCCTTTTATGGGGTAATACATGCCTTATTATCACTTCTCAAATTCCTTCATTTTGAAATTTCCTTTTATTATGATATGAAGCAAGATTATGAAACCCATTTTATTTTTTATGGTTAATTCTTATATTATGTCCAATTATTTATTTTCTTAATGTGAGAAACATAGATCATCAACATGTTATGATGAGGGCACCCATATAGTGCCCCAACGAATTTGGTAAATCTTTATTCTCGTGAAGAATCTTGTATGGGATTAGGGAGTAAACCTAATCTATTATAGGACTTTATCCACGATGTGATATTGTCTAGTAAGTTAGTATTGAATCATGTTTATGTCATGTTTTGAATAGATTCCATATTTCCTATGTTAACATGATCTTATAATACCATATTCTTTATGTTATGCTTTCTTATGATTACCCATGATCCTTATCTTTTATTATATCATGTTACACCTTTGACTCACATGTTATGTTTTCTTATCATGTTTATTCCCTTACTGGAATTTTTATCTCACCCCTTTCTTAATGTATTCCCCAAGTTATCCTATATCATTTTAAGAGATTAAATAGATTTAGGAGATCATTATGGAGAATAAATTTAGGATATCATGTTTTAGATTAATTTGTTGTAATATGATAATAGTCATCAAAATACACTAGTAATTTATGATACTTATGTTATATTACTAGGTATTTATGTTTTGAAATCATGTAATAATATGCATAAAAGTCTTGTGTATTTATAGTTGATATGGAGGAAATTATTAGTTTACATTTGGATATTAGGATGATAAAGATTTAGTGAGAACCATAGGGATAAGTCTTTAGAGAATACTAGGTATAGGAAAATATCCTAGAATCTTGGTGAAGTATACGGTAATTGGTTTCTGAGAAATTGCATCATTTTCTAGATAGTTGAAGTGGACATGGTTATCTAATAGATAAACCTATGGTTTTCTCAAACTGTGCACCCATCTAGTGAAAACTGTGAAACCTTGTACAATTAGGGTTTTCATGATTGGTACATGGTTTGAAAAACTATGCACCCACCATATAGAAACCATGCACCATAGTGTAGGTGTGCATGAGTTGTCTAACCATGTGGCTCTTCCCAGATAACTATGTTCATGTGAATTTATTTATTTTGAAAAATTATATAAAATTACTAAAACCCCTAGTTTAACCCCTAATTGACCCTCATTTGACCTTACTCAATTTTCTAGGTTTTATAGGATCTCAAGAACCAATATTAACTCCTAAAAAATCCCATATTAGATGAATTGAAGAAACGATGGATGATCTGATCCCTCTTTGGTAAGTAGATCTCATACCATTCCTTCTCTCCCACTTTATATTTATCTCCTCCATATAAAGTGTTATATCATCACATATTTGATGGATCTAAGCTTTATTTTTTGCAATATTTATTCTAGGTTTGATTTTTAGATATCCAGTTCCCTAATACTTTGTTGAAAAATCATGTTTCTGGTGTTGTTTATTGTGATCACAATGATTAAAGGTAGGTGGTTTCTTTATAGGCTACTTCATATAATTAAATCATTATTTTATTTATTCTTTTGAATTATCTTTCAATTGATTTATGAAAACACAATTTTATGTGAAGTGAAATTGTAATATTATGTGGTATGAATTTTGGGTAAAAACACCAATTCCAATGGAATTTGAATTTGGGGTGTATTTTTAATTTCATGGAATTGAAAAATTGAGTTGAGAATTGATTTGAGAAAAATGTCTCAAGTAAAAATGAAAAAAACCTATGACTGGATTTGTGTTGAGAAGGTAAGAAATTATGAAAAAACCATGTTTTGGTAACTAAAATTGATTTGGAATATCTAAAAAGAAAATTGGGAAATTGAATTTTAAATGATGATTTGATTTTAAATGAGATGATTTTCCCATTATTGATTGATTTATTGTGCACATGTGATACAGGCAGTTAGTGGGTTATTTGGGAAAAGCACTAAAGGATGGTAATTCCATAGCAACAGATTGATGACAATAACTCTAACAAAAACCTAGTTAGCTAGATCTTATTTCTGATGGTATATTCAGCCATAGATGAGGTACATGTGTATATATATTTCCATGATCACTAATATAATATGTGTTAGGATCCTATAACCAAAATCTATCATACCATAGGGTAGATGACTATAGTTCTTATTATGAAAATTTTGATATATATATATTCTATAATTTATGAAATTGTTTTTCTCATTCATACTGATTTATTAAATCTAATTTATATAAAATGTTATTTTCAATCCATGGTTGAAATGTTTTCCATAATTTTGAAATGAAAACATGTTTTGTTTTAATTATGAAAGTGTATCACCATGGAAAAATTTATTTAAAATTGAAAGAAATATTTGGTTTATTATTATGGAATATTATAAAAGAACACTTAGTGAGACCCTACATGGTTTTATTACTCACACCCTATATTTTCCTTCAGGTGTTTGTTGATTTCCTTTTTCTAGGTTTGAGAAAAGGGAAAGCGCCAATTGGAGGTGGTGGATTTTCTTAATACTTTGGACATGGAGTGATGATTTCCTCTGGTATGTTTTAATATATTTTGAGTACATTGGTGATGTACTATTTGGGTTTTTGATATACCTATTTTGTTTCTCGTACAATCTCTATTTGTATTTGTAATTATATCGACATGTATCTTTATTATTCACTGATTTATAGAAACTCCATTCCCTATTTTATCTTGTATGATGTCGGGTGCTAGTCACCAACCCATGGAGATTTGGAACACCCTTTGGGATATGTCAGTGCTGGATTGGGTACCAGGATACTAGGGTATTTGGGTTGGTTCATAAAAATGTGGTATTAGGGGGTGCATGTTTAGCATCTTTCCTTGATGTAAGTATGCAGTTTGGAGTATCATTTCAAGACATAGGAGGTAGTTATGAGTGTGTGTCTATACATATCTCATTTAAATGAGGATTAAGTAACTATGGATGGTTTGGGATAAGATCTTTAAGAAATAATTCTAGTCTTTTCCTAGATTTATATTTGGATAGGTGGAAATCCCTTGATACCATATCTGATGTGACTATTTCCCTTATTGATCTTGTTTGTGTTGTTGATCTTATTCACATTCTTATGTCTTAGATATTTTTTTTATGATATTGTGTTGCATCATTCCTCTTAGAAGAAATGTGAATAGTCTCTAAGAGGAAGATTTTGGTAAACTATAATGAGTGAATCCTCATGTGGACCAAAATATCATGGAGATTATTTTACATGTTGTCCAAGCTCTAATAAAGACACATGCACCTATTCGTGGTAATTCTCTTGTTATGGAAACTCATAGGTATGAATCTAGGAATTGTACTCAATAGTTCCATTTCAATAAACCACCTTTTTCCAAGGATCTAATTATCCTCAATATTTTGAGGACTAGTTGGGAAATATAGAGCTTCTCTTTGAATTTCTAGAAACTCACAAATCTATTAAAGTGAAATGTGCCACCATCATGCTAGAGGGACCTATCCATAGATGGTGGAAATTTATTTTTATGGTGAAGAATCATGGGGGTTTATAGTGGAAAGACTTTAAATATATTTTCAATAATTATCTCTATCGATATTTGGTGGTGCAGGCCAAGGGTATTTAGTTTTTCAAACTCAAGAAGGTTGATAAGACCATGATATAATATATGAACTGATTCACCAATATTGTGAAGTTTTCACATGATATTATATCAAATGATAATATGAATACTCAAAGGTTCAAGATGTTACTTCAATCTAATTTTCATTCTTAGGTTTTATTACTGACGATCGCTTATTATACTAACATACTGGTTAGTGCATTGATGGTTGATCTTGACTTGGATGGAGTTTCAGGGTTGATGGGAGTTTCTTTTTTTCTTAGTAGAAGTTCTGTGAGTTCATTGAAAGGAATTAGAATGTGTGATGAGTCTCATGGTGGATCTTAAAAGTAGGGTTCTTATAGAACTCATGTATTTTTTGGAATATTCACTATAACTTTATTCTATTGTGGAAATATTGGGTATTCAAAATAGGTTTTCACTGAGGAACCCAAGAATTTATTTTCCTATAGATGATCTAGTCACTTATGGAGGTTTTTTATATATTCTCTACTCCACATAGTGTCATAGACTCATCATCACCTAAAATTATTATGGTGTAGTTAGATTCTTCATGAAGAATTTATTTCCAACTATAGGAATCCATAACAATGTTTATTCATGAAGTAAAAGAGTCTCTAGAAGATGTAGATATGGGTCCAATGACAGTGATAGGTACTATCACTATAGATTCATCTTTAGTGACTGCTTTATTTTATAGGGGTCCAACGTTTTTCTTTCTAATTTATATGATTTTCCACTGCTAAGAGAAGTATAATTTTCTATTTATTTAGTTCATAGTGCTCATCCAATGTATATTCATCCTTTATGCATGAAACCAGCTAAAATTAAAGAGTTGAAGGCTCATTTGGATGATCTATTAGAGGAAGTATTTATACACCTGAGTGTTTCACCTTGGTTGGTGTCTATTCTCTTTGCTAACAAAGATGATGGAACACTTCTCTTATGTGTTGGTTATCGAAAACTCAACCGAGTTATGGTAAAGAAAAATTATCCATTTCTATATATTGATGATATATTTGATCAATTGAAAAGGGTTAAGTGTTTCTAGAATATTTATCTTCAATATTATTATCACCAGTTGAGAATAAAAGAATATGACATTTAGAAAACTGTATTCTAGAGTAGGTATGTCCATTATGGGTATCTCTTCATTACATTTTTTATAACCAATTCACCGTTAGTTTTTATGGATTGGATTAACTATATCTTCCATGAGTATCTTCAATGTTCATGGTGGTATTTATGGACGACATCTCGATTTACTCTTAGTCCAAGGAGGATTATGTGAATCATCTGGGAAAAGTAATGGAGTTATTGAGAAATCACTGACTTTATTCCAAGATATCTAAATGTTATTTTGGGATTTAATAAGTTAATTTATTTGGAAATGTAGTGTAGGAACATGATATTTTAGTTGATCATCATAAGGTGAAATGTGTTGTGACATGGGAGTAACCACATAATGATTTAGAGATTCCAAGATTCATAGGTTTAACATGGTATTATTTTCAGTTTGTAAAGAATTTATGAATGTTGGATTCTCTGATGACCTCTCTCACTTAAAAGGTACTAATGTTCTTTTGGAATATATTTTTTTTTTGAGTTTTTTTATTGTGTTAAAACCTATTTTTACTTCTACTTTGGTATTGACTCTTCTAGAGGATAGGCAAGGCTATGTAATTTTTTGTGATGCATCAGGTTTGATCTTGGGTTGTGTGCTTGTGTAGGGTGATCACATCATTACATATGTATCAAGAAAACTTAGTACACACCAAAAAACTATCCAACCCATGAACTTGAACTCGCATCCTTGATGCAAGCACTTACAAGTCGGAAAAATTACCATTTCAGATAAATGTTTTCTTTGTATTCAGACCCAAAGAGCTTGAGTAATATATTCTCCAAACAATTTTTGAATATTTTATAGATGCATTGGTTAGATTATCTATAGTATTTTCACATTTATATTTCCTATACCCTAGTTAAAGATAATTTCATTACTAATACCATGAGTAGGAAACTTTCAATCCAGGCTATGAAGGAATCATCTGAAGAGTGAAACATGATTATTATTTTTCCATGGTATCATATAGAAGTTTGGAAAATAGGGTACCTAGTTGTCTTGTAAAGTTTTTAGTTTTCCTTCACTATTCTTGATATTATTCTTTAGGAGTATCAGCTTGATAATGAATTCTGTATAATTAGAGACTCTATTTTTGGTGGGGAGACCGCTACTGCGTGGTCATTCTCCATGGAGGGTATTATACGACATAAAAATTGGATTTTTGTTCCATTTTCTTTGAGGAAATATGTGATGGAGTATTTCGATAATTATTAATTGTATATGCACCTAGAAACCAAAAAGAAGTTCTATGACACACGATGACAATTATGGTGGCTAGGTATGAGGAGGGACATCACTGACTTTGTTTCACATTATTATACTTTCCAATAGGTCAGGTAGAATAATTAGATACCTCTTGGGTTTCTTTTTCCACTTCTAGTGTCAATTTTAAAGTGGGGAAAGATTTTTATGGTTGTTTTTGTTAATTTTTGTTGTATCCTGAGGAAGAATAATGTAATATGGGTTGTGATCAATCAACTGACCAAATCGGTGCACTTTTTACCCATTAATGATACAACCAATGTTGATGTGTTGGGAAGTGTCTATGTGATATAGATTATTCATTTATTTATAGTTCCATATTCTATAGTCTTTGATTGATATCCATATTTAACTTATCCCTTCTAGAGAGGCCTCTAAGAGGTAATGGGATCTCATTTTCATTTTATCACAATGTACCATCCACATATGTATGTTTAGAGAGATAGGGCTACAAATATTCTTGAAAAAATAGTTCATGTATGAATCCATGAATTTGGTGGAGCATAGGATTACCATTTGGAGATGTTTAATTTTCATATAATAATAGTTATCAGGACATGATCAAAACAGATCTTTTTGAGGGCTTGTATGGTCATCATTATAAATATTCATTGTGTTGGTTGGAGATTAGTGGAAGTTCCTTGGTTGGAATAAGAATGGTCTAAAAGATGACAACAAATATTTAGTTGATTTTTTATAGAATATTGATGACATAGAGCTGATACAAATCTTATGCTGATTGTTGTGATATACTGTTAGAGATTTCAGTTGGTGACTATGTGTTCTTGATAGTTTCACCTCGTTTAGGTCATTGATAGATTGGAATGTAAAGGAAGCTTAATACTCATTATGTGGGACCATTTCGAGGTTGTTTGGAAGCTAGGGAATTTGGATTAATATTTTGAAATTCCACTAGAGTAGATGTCAATATACAATTTGTTCCAAGTATCACAGCTTCATAATTATATTTATGAACCATCTAATATGTTGATCTAGGAGGATATTTATAGGGAACATTATTTATCTATGACTGAGCATATAGTTAGGATAGTTGATTATGAGATGAAGGTACTTAGTGGTAGGATTATATGTTTGATATATGTGATATGGTTGCATGTTTCTGATATTCATGATACTTGGGAGAGGGATGCACTTACGAGAGAGTAGTGGCATCATCTTTTTGATATAGAATATTCTTGATAGGATTTCAGGGGATATAAATTTTATATGGTAGGGATGTTGTAACATCCTATTACTATTATTATAGTACACCTAAACCCTTATTTTTATCTTTATTTAATTGGATCATTTTTAGTGGTGCTTCATGAGAAATTTGGAAAAAACTTTTATGCTCTTTGGTCTCTGTAGGGTTGGTGCACGATTTTCCCAAACCGTGCACCCCTCTAGTGAAAAAATTGCTACCCTAGATAGTGAGGGATTACATAGTTAGCACACAATTTGAAAAACTATTCACACACTTAGTATAAACCACACACCCTAGTGTAGGGGTGCATGGGTAGGGTGTACGGTTTGTCTAACCATGGGCCCCTTCCTAGATAACTATGCACACATTTTTTTTGTTATTTTTAAAAATTATTTAAAATTAATAATACCCCCACTTTAACCCTTCCTAAACCCTTATTCAACCTAAATCAATTTCAAAGGTTTTGGAGGCTCTTAAGAATTGATTTTGGCTCCCCCAAACCCCATATTTGATGAATTGAAGCACTAGGGGAAGATTTGATCCCTCTCCAGTAAGTGGATCTCCTCCTATTACTTCCCTCCAACTCCTAATTTATATCATCCTTATAAAGTGTTAGATTATCATGTATTTTATATTTCTAAACTCTATTTTTTATATTTATTTTATTTTTAATTTATAGATATTCATTTCACTCATTTATCATTGGAAAATATTTTTGTGTGTATTGTGCATTGTGATATTCATGATTGAAGGTTGGTGGTTCCATTTTATATTACTCCATACAATTAAACCTTTATTTGATTGATTTTTCTAAATTAACTTTAAATTGATTTAGGATGAACCAATTTGAAACTAATTGGAATTGAAATTTAATGTGGTATGGATTTTTGGTACCCCCTCCCCATTACAATGGAATTGGAATTCCAGAATTATTTTAAAATTGATGAAATTGATAAATTGATTTGAATATTATTTAAATACAAATGTATTAAATAAAAATTATAAAAACTTATGATTGGTTATGTATTTAAAAGGATTTAAATGATAAAAACCCATATTTTGGTTTTGAAATTGATTTGAAATATTGAAATGTAAAATTGGTAAATTGAATTGTAAATAATTATTTGATTTGAGATAATATAATTTTACCATGATTTATTTATTGATTGAGACTATGTGATCCTAGGTAGTTAGTGGGTTATTTTTGAAAATTGGTCTAAGATGGTAATTCAATAGCAATATATTGATGATGAAAAATCTAAAAAAACCTAGTTTCATAGATCTTATCCCTGATGGGATGTTGATGAGTCATATTTGGCATGATCCTGAGGGACGTGTGTACACATATTGTCCTGATCACTAATATGAGGTGTGTGAGGATCCTATAACAAGAATCTATCATACCATAGGGAAGATTACCATGGTTCTTATTGTGAATATTTTGATATATATATATATATATATATATATATTCCATCATTTATGAAACTATTTTACTCATGCCTACTAATTTATATAAACAGTTTTATATAAAAAAAAGTAGTTGTACCATTTTTGAAATTTTTTCCATATTTTTGAAATGAAATCATGTTTTTTAAATATTAAATTGTATCACCATGAGCTATTTTATTTAAAATTAAATGAATTATTTGGTTTATTATTGTGTAATATTATTATGGAACACTTTTTGAGACCCAATTGGGCATTATGGCTCATACCCTGCCATTTCCTTCAGGAATTTGTAGATTTACTTCTACCAAACCTGAGAAAAGTGAAATCATTGCTTGGAGGTGGCAGATATTCTTAATACTTTGGGATTAGAGGGATGTTTTCTTTTTGAATGTTTTTATTTCTTGTGATTACTTTGATGATGTACTATTTTGGGTTTTTTATATACTTGTTTGGTTTTTGGTATGATCTCCCTTTAATGTTTTGAGTATACTGACATGTACCTTTATCTTCTATTGTTTTATAGAAAATTTGTAACCATTTTATCTTGTATGATTCCATGTGCTAATAGAAAACCCCTAGGGATTGGGATCAGACATTGAGTTATGATTGTTTTTGGTCAAGTATTATGGTACCAGGATATCCAAGTTATATCATGATAGTAATAACACTGAAAAGGTTGTGTTGGGATTGAATCAGGTGTTTCCTGGTATACGATAATGGGATTTATGGAACACCAGATTTGAAACACCTAGGGGATACTTTTTTTAATTTGAAATTTTTTTATGATCCATTATGAAAGGGTTGAACTAATTTTTAGGTTAGCAAATCTAATATGAAACATTACCTTAGATAACCTAGATTAAATCATAGAGACACATAAATTAGAATATACTTATAATATAAGTTTCCATTTTGTATGTTAAACATTAATCATATTGTTTTTGATTAATTATTCTTTAGTTAATGCTAGGAAATAAGAGAGTGTATTCCAACAACCAATGTCAAAAGTAATGTAATGTTTTACCTACTGAGATGTGTAACCTGATGGGAATAGATGTTAGAAATCTTGTGATCATGCCAAATTAGCTTTATTGAACTAAAATTAACAAATAGATCATATTTTAATTTCAAAACGCATCATATAAGATAATCATGACATCTCGTGTAATTTTAAGTACTAAAGATGAAAAATAAAATAAGATTAAATTTCTTACATGCTACAAATATGGTAAGAGGAACCAGGGAAAATTTATTTAAGGAACAGGAAGATAATTTAGGTGTAGAAAAAGAGAACACAAATTTTCTAATTTTAGAAGAAAAATTAAGATCCTGGTTAACAAGATGTTGGGAAATAAAATCCAACCTAAGGCACCACTAATATTTCAATGTCGTAAATGTGGGGAACTTGGTCATTTTCTGACTCAATTATCTAATCAAAGGATTGATTCTGAAGGTCCTATGTTATGATGATCATTGAATTTTAATTATTTAAGTTTTTAGGTTTTGGAATTCAATAATCATGTTTGTTGGAGTATTTTTTTTATCAGTGGTTTCTTGGTTATAGGAATCAAGAAAATTCTAAGGATCATTACGCGGTAGTTTTTCATTAAAAAATTTCATGTATATGTTGAATAATACTCATTACCTAGAAATATGATTTAATGGTAATGTGATACCCTATGGAAAAAACAAGTAATTGGGGAAATATAATCTTGTATATGTGCTCGATGTTTATGTAATTATATTCAATTAAAATTAGTATATTTTATGAAAAATATTGAAATATATAGAAAACTATAGTGGTTAAAAAAGTGAATTGATTAGTAATTTATTTTTCAAGATGATCATCATATTATTGATAATTTTATAGGATCATGGTGAGTTTTGAATATGATTATCACATAAGATTTTGCATATTTCTAGAAAAAAGGCAACAAAAGGGTGATATGGGTGCAACACCTAGAAATATCCTTCCTGATATAATTGTTAAAATAACATTATTTTTACTTAAATGATTTGGTGGGTAAATATTATGTTTATTTTTGGAAACATATTAGAGGACCAAATTTTAGGATTTTGAGGTTATTAATGTCATTTTGGGAAATGTTGTGTTGGGTTTATATATATATATATATATAACCTCAAAGTTTATATAAATGATTATTTTGGAATAATGTTATCTTGTTTTTTGATATGTAAGTTAAAATGGTATGATATTAAATTTCATATTAAATCCTTATTTTATGTTGAGGTAGTTAAGGATATTAGGAATATGGGGTATTTATTTAAGGTATGGTCTATGTTAAACCTTTGTTTCATTGTTGAATTTTAGAAATTAATATATCCCTATTCATTTGGGTATTATATTACTTTGTTCTAACCATTTTGGTTTTAATAAAGATTTTGGGAATATATTGTTTTTCTTTATGGATCTTGTAATCCATTAAAAGTTAGTTTTATTACTTTAGGAATTATAAAACTCATATTGGATATCCATTCTTTAGATTAATAGGTTAGGTGGAAGGTGATATAAGAACAACCAAAGGATGAATTTTTTTTGAAATAAAAAGATATCAAGTATTTTTTCCAGTGTTCTCTATATTAATAATAAATTAATTGCTCAATGCTAGGGAAAGTATATTAAAAGAAACTTCTTATCCGATTACATTAATATCTGATGAATCAATGGTCTTTTAATTCTTCACAATTTATGGTTTTCTAGATGTTGAATTTCTCAAGATCATTAACTTTCTTATGATCAATGATCTATACCATTATCCATAATTATTTATGTATTTATTCTATGAATATATCTTCACTTTCCACCAATGTTATACTATGTAGAAACCTAGTTATGTGAAGACATTTTGATTTCCCTTTTCCTTTTAATACAAAGTTTTATTAAACATTTTTACGATGTGGGGTCTTCCATAATGAAATTTTCAAATGTCAAACCCTTTATTATTGAGAACAAGTTAAAATTGTGAGGAGGATATTTATTTAATGGGTGTATAATGTAACACCCATATATTTTAAAAGAACTCTATTTTTGATAGAATATTTAAGATATAATACCGAGTTTAAATAAAGAGTTACGTGTTATTAAAATATTGTAATTTAAATATGATCCTTTTAACCTAGTCATTAAATTGGTGGGTATAAATAAGATTAACTAATTTAAGAAATGTATATAAAGGTCCTTATTAATATAAAATTTATTTATAAATTATAATTAACTAGTCACATATTTTTAAGCAAAATCATTTTATTCATTGAAAATATGTTTTCTTCAAAAACAATTTACTCATTTCTATGATAAAATAATATAATTAATTTTTTTAACACTTTTATAAAATTTATTTTATAAAATTTAATTAATTTTTTAAATCATTATATTAATATTAACATGTGATAATTTTGTTTCAAAAAATATTACTTTATCTGTGAATTGGGAAAAATACCGTTTTTTATAATATCATGATTTCTTTTTAATAAATTATGTAAGTTAAAAGTCCCAGAATTATTTTAATTTTACTTAAAATTAACTTAAGTATTGTTTATTTATATTAAATAAAACTAATTACATTTAAATAATATTTATACTGGATTTTAGTGAATGTTTATTGTTAGGACTAAAAGCACATTTATTTTGAAAATTATTTTAAAGTGAAAAATATTTCTCCATTTTAATTAATTAAAATAAAACCTAATGAGGATTGATTTAATTGAAATTTAAAGATTATATATATCTGTATTTAAATTTTAATTCACTTAATTATGGATACTTTTTATATAGTTATTATAAGTCATCTAATTCTTGAGAAAAATGTGTTTCTTGAAAACTCATTTTTTGGACATGTCTATAGGTCTAGTATTAAATTAAATTCTGCCACTTATATGAGTTGAATTTGAAAAAATAGATACCATATTTTTAATTATAATAATTTATATTATTTAATTAGTTCAACTTAATTTTTTATCGTTATGAATAGTGAAAATAGTCAAAATTAATTACTGTAATTAAGGTAAAATGGGTTTACCAGTGGTTAAACCATAAGGATAAACTATAAAAATGACCAAAAACTTATATAATTCATATTTTATGGTCATATTATTACCTTATATATACATTTATCAAATGTTACATTTTTTATCTTTTTGGAATGTGAAAAATGTGAGTGTAATTATTTCTTTTTAAAAATTTCAAGTGCATCCTATCCCCCACTTATAAATGGACTCCCATCTATTATCCTTTATAAAATTACAAAAAAAATTATATAAAATAATAAAATCCCAAATAACCTGATACAAACTATTTATTAAATACTATTGAATTTTTTTTATATCCACAATTTAGTAAATAAAACACATAGAGATCTTAGTAAAAAAATGACATGAAAAGAAAGTAACACATGATACACTTACCAACTATTCATTTCTTAGGTACATATTACTAACATTTTCATGTTATCCAAAACCACATATATACTCTCAATAATAGAATAAAGGATGAAAAAATAAAAAATGAAATGAATAATACACCAAATAACATATCACTATTTCAATAGGAATCAATTTATTAAGGATTTATCTAATGAAAGAAATAAGTATATATGAAATTTGAACCTACATGCCTAACATAATTAATGAACGTGCAAAAAAACCCATAAATCATGTATCAAAATCATGTGAATCACCCAAGTTAAATTTAATCAATGGTAACATCAAACATAAAAAATAATTCCCTCACTTTATGGAAACTCGAATGTCCACTATAAAATGATTATCAGAAACTAACATAGTTCCCCGGAAAAAGTCATAACCATCCTAAATCTTATATATTCTATCCAAAATCAAAAAAAAGAAAGGAAAATTTAGTGAATATAGGACCTCCCATGCCATTTTGTAACATCCCAACCAGAACCACTGGGTCCAAATTAGAGTGCAACATCACCTCATGTGTGACTCCTCATACGCAAGAGGTTGTCGACTAGAAGTGAGGGTCTAAGACCATTAGTGGGGAGACTATACCCTCGGTATCATATCATATCTCAAATAATAAATAATTATATGATAAATAATTATATTTTATATGAATATTGAAATACGTAATACATGATATAATAACCAAAACTAGACAAACACCCATGGTATAGTTAAAGTTAGTAAATAAAAGTAGTTGCAGATGTCCCTCCCAAATTCCATCCTGTAACATCTTCATCATTCTAATCCACCTGATCAAACATCTACCACAAGGACCTTTCCTTTCACTAGATCCCTATTCATGAAATCTACAGGCACATTGAAATAACCGAGTAGGGTGTGAGTACAAGACTTGGTAGGACACCACTAATGGCCCTTAATGTCATTTCCTAAAATATACAAGTGAATGTGATGCTTTTAAACAGGGTATTGATATACCAACAATATAACACACAAGTGAAAATAATATATTGGGACTTCAGAGGCTGGATCTACCTACTTCGGTTCCATACTAGAATAAACATACCTACACCGACGCCATGTTGGTAGAAACATTGGTAATCCACCTAACACATCCTCCTCTATGGATAGCCCTAATTATGTACCATGTTTTTCTAGTTGGGATACCCAAGTACATGTAAATCCAAATTCTATCGCATCACTCTCAAGTAGATATCCCCATGCATCTAAAACATACCACTAATTCGAATAGACCAAATACATGCCAACCAAAGTTCGTTACATCCCTCCAAAATGGATATCCCCAAGCTTGTGACGCATCCCACTAACTAGAATATTCTATGTATATTTCGACCAAAGTTTGGGACATCCCTCTTGGGGGATATTCCAATTTTTACTAACCTATATGATCATTTGTAGAATATAAAATAACAACACATATGATACAAAATACATATGAAATATCAGATATCGCACCAAATCAGAAAGTATCATAATCATTACAATCCATATGAAAGGAACACAAGCACGGGTTAAAGGCTACACACACACCTCATGTGTACAAGCATCTGATAAAGGTTTCTCATAGGTCTACACACACATGCCAAAAATATTTTTAATTACCTAAATAAAATATATGATAAAGTAAAGGAATTCATGACTTAAGTACAACAACGAATGATGACAAGGGTTAATGTCTGAGTTCAATTGATCCAATTAATCCTAGAACTATCCATGATTTGAAATGATTTACAGTTATCATCATCTTAAATATATTAAAATGTGAAAAATGGTTAAGTTATATCTAAATAAAATATCTCACTTCCTTTAAAAACAAACTTAGTATTTAATTTCTTCTCATTGAGACAACCCCAATGGTACATATGGTGCGTCAATCCTTTCAGTGTCAGAGAAGATATCAAAGAGATAAGTTTGGAATAATAATAATAATAATAATATAAGAAATACGGAGAGGGTGAGATAGAGGTGTGAGTCGGGGGGGGGGGGGGGATTCCTCATATTCATCTTTTCTTAGGCGCCTCCCACATTTTCCCCTTTTATTTTTTTCACCATTTTATATCATTAATTGTTTCATTAATTCATTACTTAATTTATTTATTTTCTTTCTCTTTCCTCTTAAACCCATAAACCACCTCATATAACCACTTATGCAGTTTTTCTAAATCCATCATTTAAACACATTAAATCATTCATTAAATATATCTTAAAAGGAATATATATATATATATACTTATTTATACACATTATATATATATACACACACATCCTCATATATATATATATATATATATATATAAACTCATATATACATATAACCTATATATATACACATTATATATATACACACTCGCACGCACACACACACACACATATATAAATATATATTTATTTAACCTTTATATATACTTATTATAATTTTTCACATGAAAATATTATTTTTTTTAATTTAATAATAATAACAATAAATTTTATTATTATTAAATATCTCCATCAATACTACCATAAACAACTCAAAATAAATTCCATTAAAATTGATATAATTAATTAAATTTTTATTAACCAAAAATAATTCCATTTATTTAGCACAAGTAATAATATCACTACTATTACTTTAACCTCCCATGAATATTCAACCAAGAAAAATTCCCACCATAACAAAATTACTAATCACACATGTATTTTTCTATTTTTTTTCTTTGACATAATTAATAATAATAATATTATTATTATTATTTATTTTAAATTACTAAAAAAAATTCAAATCCTAATTAATTTATCATTTCAAAAAAATCAAAATAATTTGATAAAATTATTTACAATCATATATTATTACTTTTAATAAATCTCTTAAATCGAAAAAATAAAACTAATGGCATGGGTCGTTACATCGCCCTTTCTTATGAACTTCCTTGTTTTGTTATTTCCTTTTATTATTTTATTAACTCTATTACATTTTTTTACCTCAATTATTTTAAAACTAAGAATGAAAATTGTAAGTAAAATAATCTATAATTCACTGAGTTAGCATCGAGCCTCACTAAGTGACACCCCATGGGTTTCACTATACTGCATTCCTATAGAGTTTTTAAATTTCAGTGATAAGAAGTTCATGAAAAACTCATCATATTAGGAAGTAGCATAAGGTATTTTTCCAAATAGAATGTAAGATGGAAATGAATCGGAAGTTATATTGGTTTATACAGGTGTATGGGGACCAAATCAAATCTATTCTCATTGAGACTCATTGTGATGTGTTACCTTCATCTACGATGTGACATGAAAGTTGTAGGCATTATTTACCAAGAAAAATTCCAACGATTTTGTAACTTTTATTTGATATAGATCTATGGTGGAAAAGGATACTAAAAGTAAACTGAAATATTTGAGATATAATAATGGTTTGAATATGGAATAATGGGATTTTGGAGGTTCTACTAATATAAATTCATATAGTTTGATAAGATTTTACCATGAACTCTAGGGAAAAAATAGAGTCACAAAGAGGATGAATTAGACTTTAGTAGATAAGGCAAGGTTCATGAGGATACAAAATGGGTTTTCTAAGGATTTTTTTGTGGAGGTCATGAATTATTCTACCTAATTATAAAAATAAAAGTCCATCATCTTCATTGGGGTGGGGATTTTAGGAATCCTGTTGGTCTAGAAATAAGATTGATATTTCACATCTCCAATTATTTGGTTCACTCAACTATGTCTATGTTTATGCCAAGTAAAGGGACAAGTTAGAGTATAATTCCATAACATGTTTCTTTATAGGGTATAGTGATGAAGAATTTGGATTTAGAATCCTGATTAAAACTTTTGAAAGGTTTTTAGAATATGAAATTTTATCTTAAATAAAGATATCTTATGGAAATATCGAAACCAAGTGGAAGTTGTATATGAGATAAAAGAATCAAAATTTTCCAAGGTTCATCTAAATATAAGTCCAAAAGTTATAATGTTCTAGAAATTTTAAGTTGAATGATAGTTCCAGAAATATCAAACTATATTGAAGATAGAATTCATGTTATGATGGTGATTCCAAGGCTAAAAGTATCATAAATATAAAGGATTGTAGAATATAAAGGGAGAGATCTGGAAGGTGTTTTTCTAGAAATAGTGGTTCTGAAAGGATTTGATCCATGGATTTAGTTACAGTGGCCTACCAAGATTTGGTTCCAAGTACAGAGATATATAAGGGACCTGCACTATTTATTTCTCATGGATGATAGTGAAACTAAATGTCTAGAGAGGATACAATTTTGGGTGACATGAGTTAGTGGGATCTTTCCATGAATGATGAAATGGATTATTTACATGTTTCAAGTAAATGGAAGGTGGTAGATCAACCTATTGGGATAATATAACTTTGAAAAAAGTTGGTTTATTGGATGAAGGAGGAAGGGGACGATAGAAATTTGTAAAAGGTTAGGCTTGTCATGAAGGTTTTTTAACAAATGGAATGTTTGGATTCCACTATGATGTTTTTCGAAGTTATTAAACACAAAAATATTTGGATAATAATATTGTTTTTTCCATGGGAGTGTTACATTTAGAGTAGTTATATGTTAAAACCAAATTTCTTCACGAATACTTAGATAAAGAGATTTGTATAGAGCATACAAAGGGTTTTTTTGGACACACAAAGTATGGATCTTGTGTAAAAGCTGGAGCAGAGACTTTATGTGTTGAAGAAAGCACCAAGGTAGTTGAATTATAATTCCAATACCATTATTTTGGAAAGGAATATCATTCATAACAATGAAGATATTTTTTTTTACCAAAAGGCATATTATGGTAAAATATTTATCATTTTTCTTTACTATATGGATGATATTCTTATTACTAGACCGATAAAGGAAAGGATTGATAAGATAAAGGTTTAATTATATATAATTTTTGAAATAAGTCATATGAATCTATAAAAAAAGATTTTGGGGATTTGGATTATAAATTATTAAAAATCTAGATCATTTTTATTGACTCAATATAAATATATAAAGAAAGTGGTGGAATGCTTTGGAATGAGTGATGAAGGAACTATTACCACTCCACTAGAAAGTGTTGTACCCCACTCTCTTGGATTTTAATGATCACAATCACTCTCATCGTGATCTAATGTTGTTTCAAGTGTTCTTGTTAATAGGCATGATTTTAGGAGCAAGAAGTGGCAAAAAAGGAAAAGTGGACTGTTTTCAAGTCCACCGGCCAGCCGGTGTAGGACCACCGGCCAGCCGGTAAGGGCACCGGCCAGCCGGATCCAGCCCATCGGCCAGCCGGTGGACCAGGCAGAAGGCCTTGCCCTCTGCCAGGTGCCACCGGTCAGCCGGTGTCTGGCCACCGGCCAACCGGTGGCCCCAGACAGAATGGGATGCCCTCTGTCCAGACCACCGGCCAGCCGGTGGCCTCCTCACCGGCCAGCCGGTGGAACTCCTTGGAATAGTGAGACCTACTGTCTCACCACCGGGCAGCCGGTGGCCTTCTCACCGGCCAGCCGGTGGCTCCTGGGCAGAAGCACTCTCCACCTTCCAATGCACCGGCCAGCCGGTGGATCAGCACCGGCCAGCCGGTGTGCTCAGTCAAACTAGCCGTTAGGCTTTGACCAGGCTGGCCCACTTGATCCCCAACGGATCCTAAAGCTCTCCAACGGCTATTTTGAAGTATTTGGGAGTATTTCTCCTATAAATAGACGTCCATGGATGCCGGGAAGTCTACTGATCATATACCGAAGCATACCAAAGCTATTTTGATCATTTGAGGCTCCTACGACAATTCTCAAAGGCCACTTGAGATCCAATTGCCATCCTTGAAGCTTGGGCTGCCACTACATCAACTACACTCACCTCTTGGCGCTCAAGGCTTCCTCTAGTTTGTTCTAACTTATTTACTTCAATTGTTTAGTTCTTAATTGGGTTTGTATTAAAACAAACCACCCTTTTTCTTCCTTCTTTCAATTTGGGTTTCTTGCTACAACCATAATAAAAAAGCAAGCTGTAAGAAGGTGATCTAGCCTACCTTAAAACGGCTAGTGGGTTTCTTGCTATAACCATTAAAAAGCAAGCGGTCGTATAAATCTCCCAACGGTTGAGTTGGGAGCGGAGACGTAGGCTTGAGTTTAAAGCTGAACTCCGTTATCAATTGTGTCTTGCCATTTTACTTTCCGCTGCATTTAAATTTGTTTTAAATTGTTAATTAATTTTTAAAAGGCAATTCACCCCCCCCCCTCTTGCCAAGGAGGATGACCATCTAGAACCCTCTTCACCTTCTTCGCTTTCCACCTTGCCTAAGGTTTGGAAACCTTCTAGAGACCATCCTTTAGAAAATGTCATAGGTGACCTTCAAGCTGGTACTCGAACTAGAAGATCTATCCTCAATGAAGTTGAACATCAAGCCTTCATTTCACACCTAGAACCTCAAACCGTTAATGATTCCATTAATGATGAGAATTGGGTTCTTGCAATGCAAGAGGAACTAAATCAATTCTCTAGAAATGATGTTTGGACTCTTGTTGAAAGACCCAATGATCATCCAATTATTGGCACTAAATGGGTTTTTAGGAACAAACTTGATGATCAAGGAAACATAACCCGGAACAAGGCTCGCCTAGTAGCTAAGGGCTATAATCAAGAAGAAGGAATCGATTATGGTGAAACCTTTGCCCCCGTTGCTAGGTTAGAATCCATTAGGATCTTGTTGGCATTCGCCGTTCTTGTTTTTTGGCTTGTCTTTGTATTTTTTTTTTTTGAATTTTCTATGTAACGGTTCGTCTCTTATGGAATTCAAGTTATCTTATCTATCAATCCTTTTTGTCATTACTTATTAGTATTTTTCTTTTATACGTTTCCTCCTATTTTGATAATCCCAAAGGGGGAGAAAACCTCTCTATTACGTAGTTATTTATTAAAATGCTCTTTTTACAAGTTCCATTTTAAGTTATTGATGTCATCCAAATCTGTTTTAAATGGTTAAGTTATTGTTTTCAATTGATTTCTTTAAAAAATGGCATTTGGTTGCAATTTCAAAAAATGACCATTTCTCAGTATTTCAATGCTTTCAAAATCATTATATTTGGCACGTCTCTACGTTTTCCAAGTTCAAATTGTTTATTTAAGTTTTCAATTGACATACCCTTTTTTTTAAAAACTTTCATACCTTTTTTTAAAGATTTCTTTTTTTGTGATTGTGATCATCAAAATAGGGGGAGATTGTTGTACCCCACTCTCTTGGATTTTAATGATCACAATCACTCTCATCGTGATCTAATGTTGTTTCAAGTGTTCTTGTTAATAGGCATGATTTCAGGAGCAAGAAGTGGCAAAAAAGGAAAAGTGGACTGTTTTCAAGTCCACCGGCCAGCCGGTGTAGGACCACCGGCCAGCCGGTAAGGGCACCGGCCAGCCGGATCCAGCCCATCGGCCAGCCGGTGGACCAGGCAGAAGGCCTTGCCCTCTGCCAGGTGCCACCGGTCAGCCGGTGTCTGGCCACCGGCCAACCGGTGGCCCCAGACAGAATGGGATGCCCTCTGTCCAGACCACCGGCCAGCCGGTGGCCTCCTCACCGGCCAGCCGGTGGAACTCCTTGGAATAGTGAGACCTACTGTCTCACCACCGGCCAGCCGGTGGCCTTCTCACCGGCCAGCCGGTGGCTCCTGGGCAGAAGCACTCTCCACCTTCCAATGCACCGGCCAGCCGGTGGATCAGCACCGGCCAGCCGGTGTGCTCAGTCAAACTAGCCGTTAGGCTTTGACCAGGCTGGCCCACTTGATCCCCAACGGCTCCTAAAGCTCTCCAACGGATATTTTGAAGTATTTGGGAGTATTTCTCCTATAAATAGACGTCCATGGATGCCGGGAAGTCTACCGATCATATACCGAAGCATACCAAAGCTATTTTGATCATTTGAGGCTCCTACAACAATTCTCAAAGGCCACTTGAGATCCAATTGCCATCCTTGAAGCTTGGGCTGCCACTACATCAACTACACTCACCTATTGGCGCTCAAGGCTTCCTCTAGTTTGTTCTAACTTATTTACTTCAATTGTTTAGTTCTTAATTGGGTTTGTATTAAAACAAACCACCCTTTTTCTTCCTTCTTTCAATTTGGGTTTCTTGCTACAACCATAATAAAAAAGCAAGCTGTAAGAAGGTGATCTAGCCTACCTTAAAACGGCTAGTGGGTTTCTTGCTATAACCATTAAAAAGCAAGCAGTCGTATAAATCTCCCAATGGTTGAGTTGGGAGCGGAGACGTAGGCTTGAGTTTAAATCCGAACTCCGTTATCAATTGTGTCTTGCCATTTTACTTTCCGCTGCATTTAAATTTGTTTTAAATTGTTAATTAATTTTTAAAAGGCAATTCACCCCCCCCCCCCTCTTGCCATCACCTCCGACCCAGCAGAAAGAACATTTAAGATAATAAAGAATATGGAACCTAGGATGGAATCAGAGTATAAGTACAAGGAAAAGGTTTCACTTTAATTAGTTTTTAGAAGAATGATGTATACTATGGTTTGTACATAGTTGGGAATTACCTATATAGTGAGAGTTTCTAGAAGGTTCATAGCTAATCCTTAGAGAGAACAATAGATGGTGTCACAAGGTTTCTCAAGGATGTATTCATGGTTTTTCAAATGGTGAACTTTAAGTTACACCACCCCATGAGCTACTACCACTAGCCACATGGTTTCCTGGAGAATCAGTAGGGTTTGGATAAACCATGCTCAAAATATTCACTCCAAAAATGCCTCTAAAACTCTCTAAACCCCATCAGAAACCCCTAGAACTCAATCCAAACAATTTATTATTCAAAAACACATGATTAAAGGCTGAAATTAACTCATAACACACCTACAAAAATCAATTACACAACCATATCCTCCTCTAAAGACTTCACATTCTTGAGAAGCATCACTAGGAATATTTCTTGAACAAATTAGGACATTAGGCCCGAATATTAGACTCCAACTCCAAATTATCCTCCTGTATCTATTTATAATTCTATATAATCTGGAAAAGTGGTGTTGTATTCACTCATGGGACTTTCTCTCTCTAAGATAAAATCCACACTAAGAATTCCACAAGAAATGCATTAGGCTCCAACTCAATATCCTCGTAGTCAATAACATGAATAGGATAAATCATGTACTTATAGAGTGTAGAAACAGGAAATACATCATGAATACATCAGTAGTGAGAATAAAGATCCAGATATTACACCACATTTCCAATATTTTCAGTGACCTAAAAAGGCCCAACAAAACATGGTGATAACTTCTCTTTCTTTCTAAAATTTTGGTGTCCTAATCGAGGAGTCACTCTCAGAAAAAACATGATCTCATATAGAAAACTCTAAGGGAATTCTCATACATTTGGTATAAGATATATTCTTTCTCTGAGTTGTGATAAACCTCTTCTGAATCAACTACACTCTCTTAGATGTTTCTTATACCATAATGGGCCCCACAACTACCACCTCACCATCCCCTTTCCAAAAAAGTACTGAACAACATGACCTACCATACAAAGCCTCATAAGGTTCCATATGAATCAAATCCTAGAAACTATTATTGTACTGAAACTCAAAAAATTATAGGTGATAATCCCAATCTCCTCAAAAATCCTAATTGGAGGTCTGGAGCATATTCAACAATATATGAATAATTTTTCTTTACCATTCGTCTATATAGGGATGGTATTATATGATCAATCTTAAATGATTCTAGAAGTCCTTCCTCAATCCCTTCCAAAAATGTGACAATAACTGTGTGTCTCTGTTAATTAAAATTCTCAATAAAACTCCACGAAAGTATATAATCTCACATACATGTAGCTTTCTCAACTCATCTATTGAGCGAGTCTCATAGATTGGTAAGAAATTTATAACTTTCATTAAATGATCAATAATCACCCAAATGTCATCATAACTCCTTGTGGTCCTAGGTAACCCCATCCAAAAGTCCATAGTGATGTCCTCCAAATTCCTCATGGGAATATAATGTTACTAGAGAAAACCACCAAGATGTTGTTTCTTGGCCTTTATCCTCTTGTAGGTAAAGCCTTAGGAAACAATTACATCAATTTCCCTTATCGTTAACTACCTTAAATACTATCTAAAATCATGAAACATATTTGTCTCTATAGGATTAACCATCCTCTTTGAGGTATGAATATATCTCATTATATCTTCCCTTATAGAACTAGGGACTAAAACTCTCTCATATATTAGGATCACATCATTTTCATCCAATGACCACTCGCATATTATGTTACCACCTGTTATTTGTTCCCACATCACAACACACTTTGGGTTAGATTCCAAATTATCCTTCACTGAGTCTACTAAATAAGATGTGATCACTAATGGGGTACATGTCATCGATCCCTATTCTTTGGAAGTATCCATACTCTAATTAGACAACAAGCTCATCAAGTGACATCAGTCCTTTGAAGATTATTCACCAATCTACGAAGCTACCAACATCCTATATATAAGATCATATACAATGACATTACCTTTTCCTGGTGCATAGGCCATATTAAATTTGAATTTAGGTAGGTACTTTATCCAACACCTCTATAAAAAAATTTGATCCCATTGTGAGAAGATATTGTGGAGTCTCCTTTGGTATTTATAGATGATAAATATATTTCCAAATAGATTGTGTCACCAACACTTCAAAGCATGGACCAATTTTTCCCACTCCAATTCATGGGTAGGGTATTTCTGCTTATGAGGTCATAGTGGACATGTACCATAAGATACTACTAAATCCCTATACATCAAAACATCCTACAAACCTACTCCTGATGCATTTCAATAAATGATATATCTAGTTTTAGGATTATGAGTAATCAACACTGGAGTGGTAGTTAACCTCCTCTTTAGCTCAAGAAAAGCCTCCTCACACAAGTTAAAACACCAAAAAATTGACCAATTTATTTATCATCATGGTCAGGGTTGATGATAAATAGGTTAAGTCCAAGATAAAATGTTTATATTACCCTAATAAACCCAAAAATCAAATGATCTCAAACACATTTCATGGATTTTTCTAGTACATCATTTCCTCTACTTTCTCTAGGCACATTAAAATACTAGTCTCAGAAACCACTTTCCTTTATAATTTCACCTCTTGAATCTAAAAGTGACCCATTGAAAACTTTTCATAAATTCGACATGCTAGAAGTGAAATCAATACTATCTCGATATTCTTAGAATGATACTCTGGGTTGGGTAATTAAATGATGATATTTTCAATGAAGACCATAATGAATGAGTCAATTTAGGGGTGGAAGATCTTGTTCATGAGATCCATGAACACTACTAGCTCATTTTTCAGTCCAAAAGTCATCACTAAGTACTCTTATATCCCATACTATCTCTTTTATTTCTTTGTTATGACCTCCACTTTAATATGTAACCGGTTATAGCCTAATCTGAGATTAATCCAGGAGAACCATCAGGATCTCTGCAACTGATCAAAGATATCTTTGATCTTGGGAAATGGGTATCTTTTTTCACAGTTGCCTAATTTAGTTTCTAGTAATCTAAAAAAATTTAAATACAATCAGTCTCATTCTTGGAAAAAAAAATAGGTACTCCCCATGGTGATATACTCAGCTTGATAAAACTAACATATTCCAAGTCCTTGAGTAATACTTTGATCTCTTTAAACTCAGTTGGTGTCAAAGGATAAGTGTGTATTAAAAGGGGATACACACCTGGCATGAGTTCTATCTATAAATAAACTCCCCTATCAAGGGGAAGACCTATAAAGTCATCTAGGAAGACATCCTGACAAAGATCCATAACTAGAAGAAAATTCAAGGGGCTACCAATGATCTTGATGAAAGATACCACCAAGTAATATTCACTATAATAATCCTAATCTATCTCATGTATGTACCCACACTACTTCCTCCCAAATCTCACTCATTGGTCATCATGAGATTCTCTCCATTGGGAGATATAAATAATACTTATCTTTGATAACAATTAATGTGTTCTCTATAACTTTTAAGTTAGTCCATCATAAGAATCACATCAAATGTCATCATCTCAAGAATAATGAAGTCCCATAGATTTTCATAACTAGTAATAACTATAGGATAATTTAGGAATCAATGAAAATGGTCCAATTTAATTACCAGTGGTGTATTAAGGGAAATTGTCTTAGAATATAACTTGACTGGTAAGCTAATCAAGTAATAAATTTTGTAGATATAAAGGAATGATAATAATTGATATTAAAAAAATAGTAGACAACTTTGAAGTGATCAGGACCATACCATGTATAGTAGACAGTCCCTCACCACCGTTTATCATAGATTTATCCATTTCATACCCTTGATCTACCTCAGATCCATGGCCTTGTCCCTAAGCCATGTGACTCACCAAAGTTATTATTGTCTAATCCTGTTGTTGAGGACCCTAGCTGAGTCCCTAGGTTGTAGATTTTTATCATCCTGAAACCCTATGGAAACTCATCCTCGAATATTTATAGTAAAACTACTAGATATTCTCCATATTTCAACACTATTGAAACTTCCTCTCAAGTTTTTTATATAAATTTATATAATATTGAAACTTACCACATTTGAAGCACTATGGAAATCCTCATAAGGGGGGTGAAGAAACCATACTCTAATCCACCTGCATACCACTTCCATGTTTAACATCCTCAATCTTTCTCTTCTACCAGAAGAGACGCTCTTTATAATAGTAGGAGTTCCACCCACCTGAGTACTGAAGGGTGGGACAGGACCAACTACTCGATCCTCCTCTAGGTCTTTCTTAATGTTCAAGGCCTTATATAGGACCTCCAGGTATGAAGTTTGGTCATAAATACGAACCTAATTTTTAATTTTAGGATAATGATTGGTCTTGAACTTTCTGGATTTATATGAATTATATCTATCCAATATAAGAGAAAAATGAATTAGTTTAATGAAAAAAGGAGTATGTTGAAACTATCTTGGATCCATGCTGAATCTCCATGAATTCCTGGGCATGATCCAAATTCAGCATATTAGAAAATAATTCCATAAAAAGGTTCTTGAAGGCCTCCCAAGAAATACCTTCACATCTACCTACTTGTCCCATGACACTCTACTACCGCTTGGAGGTTCCTTGAAGAATAAACACTAATAGATTGACCCATTAGTCATTCAGTATCTAGACCAAGTCAAAAGTTCTCTTAATGATGTCTAAACAGTCCTCAGTGTCCTATGGTCTACCAGTTCCCTGAAAGGCTTGTGGATATTAATTGTAGTCAACCATGGTCCTATGAACTCCTCATTTAATGGGAGGTAAAATCTGAAAGACTCTAGGATAAATGGATCCAAAACCTGAACCACTTGAGTAGGTGTGGGAGCATGGTTAGGTACATCCACCTACACAACATTTGGTGGAACCGGCATAGTATCCCTAGTGGGATCATTCAATTCACTTTGAGGGGGGATTTTTATAAAATACCGAATGGACATTTAATCACTATATGTCATTAAAATATACCATAAATAGTCTATGGGGTCAACAAAGGTTCTCCTAGGATGCTACCAATAACTCAAGTAATATCCCTTCTAGCAATGCCCAAGTTTCACTGTACATACACATTACTCATAGTCAAATTGATACAAAACATAACAGCATACACATGTTCAACTTACTAAGGATATTATATAAATAACACAAGAGTATGGAAAATAGATATTTCACTAAATAGAGAATATAATTTTATCCCGAATAGATAACATAAATCATGGAATTAAATTAAAAAAATAGTATTAAGTGCAAAAAAATGTATATATATATAGAATGTGATCCTACATACCTAATCATGATAGATGAATTCACCGAAATCCCATAAAACTAGCACAATAATCTCATTAATGGTAACTTAGGGGTTCATTTCACATGAGATGTTTAGGCAGATAGTAACTCCCTTACCTAAGTTCCACACAACCTATCTCATTTCTACAATTTCCTAGCTTAGTCAAACGAAAATAAAGGAAACTCAAGCTCTTATACCATCTTGTAAAACCCCATACCAAACCATTAGGTCCAAGATGGAGAGGAACAAGTCCCCCACATGCACCTCCCTATACGAAAGATTCTATCAACTAGAAAATAGAATCTAAACTCTATCTGTGTGGATATTATACCCTCAGTAATCATAGACATACACTATAAACATAAATATAATAAATAACAATATAGGTGTAAAGGAAGAAGATAAAATAACATTATTTAATTACACATGTTACAAATTTGATATAAATAAATAAATCAATCTTCTAATGCAGAAATACAAACTATAGTATATAAGGTGTAAGTAATAAAAAAACATTGTGTAATTCTTCAGAGTCTATACTGGTGCTGCTACTACCTCTATGCTCCACTACTCAGCTATCTTCCATGGGCCCCTTGCCCTTACTTGGATCCCTATAAATGAATTTTGCACATGCATCTATATTCTCGTACAGGGTGTGAGTAATAAAACCCAGTAGGACACCACTAATGTTTCATTAACATGTGTGCATAGGTATAACAAATATTTCTTGTGATATAATAAATGTGAAAACAAGCATTAAAAACACAGGTAGAGCACTCAGGTGTTAACCAAGTCACCACAAGCCTCAATCAACCTACTTCAGCTCTATGATAGAAATATTTATATGGATTTCAAAATTGATCAAGAACTAGCCACAAGGATAGTGAACATGTTGCTCAGTATCCATAAGAAATGGAGTTTTGAATCATTCCACAAGGTTGACTGTGAACATGTTACTTGGTATCCTCAAGACATTGAGTGAACATGACACTATTATGGGTTGGTCCACAAGGTCTCCATGACCCAACCCTATGTATAGGTTTATCTTATTTATCACCACATGTTGTGAACACTCCCCCTATAAGGGATAACCATACCACGATGGTCCACTTATTCGGAGTAGTAAAGACAATACCTCTAAATTCATGATGAATACATATAACAGGGTAGAGTATAAAAAGGCAGAATATAACATGGAATCATGAGAATAAGTAGCATCATATAAGTACATGTGATCAAATAAAACATTATTAACAAGATATTTAGGCATACTCATGGAATAAAAAATCATATATTGGTCTCAAAAACTATGCACACACACACATGTGATCACTATCAAGAATGACCAAGAAATATATTCCATAAAAATAATCATATACACTAATAAAGTGTATAAAATGGCTTAAAATATAAATAATTTCCTACCTCAAGATCATCGGTGAAGTACTCTAATAATCATCAAAGGATCAAATCCCTAATCACATTGTGAACCCACATAAAATTAGTTAACGTGTCAAGGATTCCAATATCAAGTTCTGGTTTATCAAAGAAGATGTTTATAAAATAGAGATGAGAATATTCCATTCCAATAGGGTAGTTATATAATTAAATAAATTATAGAGTTTATCAATGGAATAAGTTTTGAAATATGTCGAAGAAGAGGATTCCAATTCACCGATTTCATTGTTGATTCAAGGATGGATTGTGAATTCCACATAAAATATAGAACGAAACCTTGGGTCTAATAAAAAACATCAATCCCCTATAAATATGTCATGATAATATAGATCCAAGATAATATTCAAAAATAATAAGGTCTCAAGATGATAAATCTATGTTAACTTAACCATATTTTTCCCCCATTCACTAGATATCTAGCCCCAGTCAAGGGGATATCATTAACATGTCAAAAACTACCTCCATTATAGTAATTATCCTATAATGTATCATTAGATAACATTGAAATCCATATATTGAGTAATGACCTTTATAACTATGATTTGTTTCAAAGTAATAAATGTATATTTATAATAAACCCAAATAATGGAGATATTTAGATCACATACCTCAATTCTAGATCATAAAAACTCTTGGATGTGTTATAATCAAGCTTAGAAGGAGAGGAAAACATCAATAAATGGCTATGGAGTTTCATGGTTGAGAAGGTTTCCTATATAAATAAGAACATCTCAAAATGTATCATCAATGTTCGTTAAAGGATATTTTTAGATAAAAAATTTCACATACACATTTTTTGGTCGCATGGTTTGATAAATCATGCACCAACCATGTGAGGAATTATACCTCAACTAGTCACCTACATGGTTTTGGTGCATAGTTTTTAAAACTATATGATAACCATGTTTTTACCACTAGATAGTGTCATGTAGTTTTTTATGGAATGTTTCATGTTTTTTCAAATCATGTTCCTTAAATGTGTTCCACCCCTTGATCTACTATCACTAAATGCACGGTTTCCTAGAGAATTGTCACAATTTGGACAAACAATGATCAAACTGTGTACATTCAAAAAGGCCAATAAAACTCTCCAAACCCCACTAGAAACTCCTTGAACTTAGCCCAAATAATTTATAGTTAAAGAAAATGTGATTGAAGGGTGAAATTAACACATAAAGAACCTAAAAAATTCAAGGTCATTGCAGATGATATGGGTATATAGTTAGAGTGATTTAGATAAATCATTCCACTACCTAACCAAACATATTATATAACTTGGATGACATAAATTATCACTTTATGATATGATAGTTGATAAATATTCTATTTGATCTATCATTAAACTAAAACTTCATAATGTGAAATACATGGGAAGAATTCATATTTCATTTATATGACAGGAGCATGGTAATTCAAGGGGTAAAACATTGTAATCACGTGGAATTTACTCATATGTTATAAGCATATGATTTAATGAATGGAGACTTACAAAAGTTTATATAAAGAGGATAATGTTGGATTTCTTTCCCTAAAAACAACTACTTTTTACTTTTTATTACTTGTATATTTAAATACTTGGATATTAATATATGTCTTATCATATATTGATTATTATTTTGTGTAAATTAAATGTGATAATAGTCTGTAGTATCTATCACATTGAAAAGTTCATAGTAGTTCCCCCTATGATGAGAATATTGAAATTCTATGATGACATTATTAAACTTATATACTAATTCCAACATAACATTTTATGAAGGGATGCATAATATGTATGCTTTTTAGGTGCATCATTCTCATTATCATATGAGAATTCATCTTATAATGTTATCACTTGGTAATTTTCATGAACCAACCCATAGGGGACCCCCTATATAGTAGAAAGCTAAGCTATAACTACCCCTATCCTACCTTCATAGGCTAGGGGATAGCAACAAGCACCAAAAGGAATAACTAAAATGGGAGACCTTTGCCTAATGTACCTATACACATACACCCCCAACTATCTCCATATAGAAGTGTATATGAATAAAAATAAAACAATGTAGCATGTAGAGTAAAAACATGCCTGTAATAACCTCTAAATAATACAAAAGCTTATGATAGTGTAATCTAAAAAGTAAAATAAAAAATAAACACCCAACTATAAAATATGTCTCAACGTGACAATAACTGGAAAAGAAAACATTAAGAGATCCCACATCCAAATCTCCAAGATTTACCACCATACGAAATCTAAGAATCCAAGTATCCATAAGATCCACTAATTCTACTTTATACCTTTACGTAATCTGTATAAGAAACAAATGTGTGGGAAAATCCCATGCAGGGGTGAGTATATACATACCCAGTAGGATGCCCCAAAAACTGTAGAGGGAGTGATAGAGGACATGATAGAAGTAGTCAAATCATCACAATGAAGGTATGTCAATTAGTATATGAGACAAAAATCATAAAAAACATATATAATCAAAAATAATCCCAAATTAGAGATAAATGAGATCTCCGTATCTATATCCCAACTAAGAATAATGATCCTACGTGAAACTCTAAAAAGGGATCATCTTTGATGCCCAACATCTCGTGTGTCTATCCAAAAAAAACTTTTGGATCCAACCATCACCATTATTATCCATAGTCAAGGGGACATAATTTCTAAGTAGAGGACCCATACCCTGGTACAAATTGAGGGTTTCACCCTATAGGTAGAGGACTCATTCCCTAATCCAATATGATGGTACCACTCTGAGGGTAGAAGACCCATTCCCTAACTCTACAGGAGGGTGCCACTTAGATAGTAGAGGACTTATGCCCTTATACCATAGGAGGGTGTCACTCTGATGGTAGAGGACTGATGGCTTGATCCAAGAGGAAGGTACCACTTTGATGGTAGAGGACCCATGCCCTGACTCCATGGGAGTGTTCCAAACGTATGGTAGAGGACCCATTCCGTAATCTCATAGGAGACTACCACTCTAATGGTAGAGGACCCATGCCTTCCTACCATAGGAGGGTGACACTTTGATAGTATAAGAACCATTCCATGACTCCATAGGATGGTTCCATTTATATGGTAGAAGACTCATTCCCCAATCCCACAAGAGGGTTCCACTCAGATGGTAGAGGACCTGTACCTTTGTCCCATAGGAGGGTTCCACTCTGATGGTAGAGGACACATGACCTGACTCAGTAGGAGGGTTCCACTCTAATGGAAGATAGTGGACCCATGCCCTATACTAGAAGGAGGGTTCCACTTTGATCTCTCTGATGATCCTTCCTAATGACTATCTTCATCGAGAATTTCCTAAAGAATCTTCACACCTAGAACATCTCACATCGTATCTCAAAATCCATTACGAAGGACACTGTCACGTTCTATATGTAAAAACACTCAAGATATTTTACTCATTGACCAAAACTTTAATATGAATGAAGTAGATACAAGAGGTATAAGTTTTCTAAAAAGGAGGTACATGGTATGTAATGGGTCCACATGTCATGTGGCCTTGCTCCTCTGCTTGTCCATGTCCTCACAAGAAAAATGAGTGCAAGACATGTAGTATTACATAGTATGTAATGGTACTAAATAAAATTTCTTGACCAAAATCATGATGAACGCATGAGGTTCGTCATCAATCTGATGGGAGAAAATTCCAAACCACCGATATTTCATCGTAAATGGCTATGAATAGCCAAACGGATCACACTATTGTGATCCTCATGAAAAATGATTGGGATATTCTATTCACTCTTCCAAATCAGACACCCAATGAAAAAAATGAATTTCACTACATCGTGATATAATGGTGTTTCATGGGACTTAGCCACAAGTCTGAATTAACCACCCATATTGGTCACAAAGCATACATTACTACAAATAAGGCTTTTAAAAGTGCTATAAACCACTTTTAAAAGTGCTATAAAAGCATTGCTAATCATGGAAAAGATAAAGGGGGTCCCCTATAATAGTGCTAAAAAAGATGATAAACGGGGACCTTTATTCGCACTAAAAAAGCACTGATAATGGTCCCCCTTTTATCATCACTTTTTTAGCACTAATAAAGTCCTAGTTGCCTGTGATGTGCTGTTTTTTTACAACACACCCAGCACCAGCACACCTGCACAAAATAGCACCTGGACGAACAAATCATAGAAAAATGAAACAGTGCACACAAGAGTTTTGAAAATAATTCTATATACATTTATGTGACATCATTAATACAAAAAACACTACTATATACATTTAAAACAATGTTTTATATTTTTACAATTAGAATTATCAAAAAAACATTTAAAAATCACTACTGGAAAAGTAGGCTATACCAACGGTTTAAAACCGTTGGTATAGGCTGGAAAACCGTTGGTATAGACTATACCAATGGTTTTCCAAACCGTTGGCTAGTAATCCATGAGGAAAGCCCTATACTAACGGTTTCACTTAAACCATTGGTATAGGTGTTCCAGAATTCTGGAAAAGTCTATACCAACGGTTCTGAACCTTTGGTATAAGCTTTCCAGAATTCTGGAAACACGTATACCAACGGTTCAGAACCATTGGTATATCTTTTCCAGAATTTTGAATTCTGTAAAAAGATATACCAACGGTTCTGAACCATTCGTATAAGCTTTCCATAATTCTGGAAAAGGATAGACCAACAGTTCTAAACCGTTGGTATAGCCTTTTCCAGAATTCTAGAAAAAGATATACCAACGGTTCTGAACCGTTGGTATAACCTTTACAGAGCTACTGCACAGCAGCCCACCAAAAGCCCTCTAGTATCCCTACCATCCACCTGCATAAAAAAACATTGCACAATAGCCCTCAATATACCCTCCACTATACACATGTATAAAAAATATCACAAAAACCACATACATATTTCAAACAGTATAAAAAACACCGAAAATAGCCCAAAAAACACATATGGCAACAATCATCCGGTGGTAATTCACCTCACCCATGCACAACCCCCCAACCAGCACACCTCCCCATCAAATTTTAATAGGCAGAATAGTTTGATAAATATCTATTAGAGTTGAATAATAATTTCAAATTGGCTAAAATCCCTTTTTTTGTGATCCTAGGTTTGGGTATGTAATGATTTGTGATGAATTTTGCATTGAACTGGTATTTTTTATAATATATGGTGAAAAGGTATGTTCTTATGAGTCTCGTCACTTATGACCCCATTAGTGAAACTACCCAACTCATGAAAAATAGTTTGCGACTATCATTGATGAGTGTAAATTTCAGTTGTATTCAATTAAAATGATTTCCTTTTGAAATAAAAGAGAGACTTTGAGTGTTGTCGTCCACACCGCGCCTCAGATTGAGGCGGAGTTGACTCATACATGTCACAAATGACCCATGGATCGTTTTCCTAAAGTATCAACACAATCCGAATGTGTTTGTTTGGTTTCCCGTATACCGGTTTTTTTACATAAAAGCGTATCCATTTTAAACAAAAGAAATACACTTTGAGTGATGCCGACCACACCATGCCTCGGATTGAGGTAGGGTTGACTCGTACACGTCACAAATGACACATAGATCCTTTTCCTAAAGTATCAACAGTATCTGAATTTGTTTGGTCTGTTTTCCGTATGTCAGTTGTTGTTTTTACTTAAACTGTTGTCCATTTCAGAAAATAGTTAGACACTTTGAGTGGTGCCTCCCACACCTCGGCTAGGATTGAGGCGGGGTTGATTCCTACACTTTAGAAATGACCCATGGATCGTTGTCCTAAAGTTTCAATAGAATCCGAATGCATTTGGTCGGTTTTCCATATGTGGTTTTTTTTACTTAAAAGCACATACATTTTAAACAAAATAAAGAAATTTTGAGTGGTACCGGCCACACCGGCACTCGGATTGAGGTGGGGTTGACTCTTACACGTCACAAATGACCCATGGATACATTTCCTTAAGTATCAAAAGTATCTGAATGCCTTTGGTCCATTTTTCGTATGGTAGTTGTTTTTTTAACTTAAACTGTTGTCCATTTCAAAGAAAAGTGACACACTTTGAGTGGTGCCGGCCACACTGGCCCTCGGATTGAGGCAGGATTGACTCATACACGTCACATATGACGCATGGATCATTTTCCTAAAGTTTCAACAGAATCTGAATGCCTTTGGTCGGTTTTCCGTATGTTAGTTGTTGTTTTTACTTAAACTGTTGTCCATTTCAAAGAAAAGTTAGACACTTTGAGTGGTGTCGGCCACACCGTGCCTCAGATTGTGGCGGGGTTGAATCGTACAAGTAAAAAATGACACATGGATCATTTTCCTACAGTTTTAACAGAATCAGAATGGGTTTGGTCAGTTTTCCGTATGTCAGTTGTTTTTTTTACTTAAACTGTTGTCCATTTCAAAGAATAGTTAGACACTTCGAGTGGTGTCGGCCACACCACGCCTCGAATTGAGGCGGGGTTGACTCGTACACATCACAAATGACCAATGGATACATGTCCTAATGTATCAACAGTATTCGAATGCCTTTGGTCCGTTTTCCGTATGTGGTTTTTTTTACTTAAAAGCCCATCCATTTTAAACAAAAGAAAGACACTTTGAGTGGTACCGGCCACACCGGCCCTCAGATTGAGGTGGGGTTGACTCGTACACGTCACATATGGCCCATGGATCCTTGTCCTATAGTTTAAACATAATCCGAATTTGTTTGATCTATTTTCTGTATGCAAGTTGTTGTTTTCAGTTAAAATCCCGTCCATTTCAAATAAAAGTTAGACACTTTGAGTGGTGCTGGCCACACCGCGCCTCAGATTGAGGTGGGGTTGACTCCTACACGCCACAAATGACCCATGGATACATGTCCTAAAGTATCAATAGTATCTGAATGCCTTTGGTCAGTTTTCCATATGTGGTTTTTTTTACTTAAAAGCACATCCATTTTAAACAAAAGAAAGACACTTTGAGTGGTACCGGCCACACCGACCCTCGGATTGAGGCGGGGTTGACTCGTACACGTCACATATGACCCATGGATCGTTTTCATATGACTTTACTGATGACCACCTAATTTGAACACTCTATTTATGGTTCTTGAACACAAGGAACAAACAATGTTTGGTCTCTACCAACTCAATCACCCCCTTGTAGATCATAATCTTGTTTCCCCTTATACTAAAATGGTCTCACTGGAAGCTACTATTAATACCAGACCTAAACCATTCATTCTCCATAAAACAATTATCAAAGAACCATCGAAGGTATCTCTCATATAACCACAACCATTTTATCTATGATGTAACGAAATTCACAAGAATAACTTTTATTCAACAACCTTTTGGTATATAATTTGCATCAACAATGGTTCAATTATATGGTTCATCACATTCTAATTTATTAATCACCCATACATGATAAAAATTGAACATTTAATTTCATTTAATTACAACCATAATATTTCATTTAATTCTTAACAAGCATAGAAGTATGGAAATTGGAATCTAATAACTTTAATTAGTCCCCAAAACTTTTTAATAAATTTAACATGAAAAATAAAACACTTTGAAATCTAAATAATCACTATGAAGTAACATGAGCTTGGAATTATATTGCACAAGTAAAAACACTCAATGATAGAATATATGAAAATATTATTAATATAAATTATTGACACAAGATAATTAAGTAACTATGAATGTTAAAACTAAACATGTGATTGAATTTTATAACATATAATAAAAATTTCTTGGTAATGAAACATGAAAGTCACATCAAAAAATTAGACAACCGTCTAATGTAATCTATATGGGCTGGAATATGAATGGAATTTAATAAATAACCGAAACACAAATAGGGATGGAACATAAATTGGGTGGGAATATGAGAATAGAAATTGGTCTCATCCTAAGGAGAAACATATACACATCAAAATTGAAAATAAAAACTGAAAGTTAAAGAAAATAACTCACCTTTGATGGGATGGAGGAAGAGAACCGGAAGCACCTCCAAAATCGCCGATAGCTCCCGTTTAGTGCTCTGGATTACAAATGGGGGAGAGGATGGGCTACTGCCAATTTGGGGGAAATTTTTACCAACGGTTTTTAAAAACCGTTGGTATATACATTCATCCCAAACCTTTACTAACGGTTCAATGAGAACCGTTGGTGAAAGGTCACCAAAATCCAACTTTTACCAACGGTTGTAATGAACCGTTGGTAAAAGTGTTTATAAAAACATCTATACCAATGGTTTCTGAGAACCGTTGGTATAGATGGTTATTCCCAATGGTTTAGTAAACCGTTGGGATATAACCGTTGGTAAAACTAGGATTTCCAGTAGTGAATATTAATGTTTCATCCTTTGGAATTCGTGATCCCCTCTCAAAAATTTTCATCCATCGTATTAGTTGTCGAACAAAGCATCTGAACTCAAGAAAAAATTATACCTATATAATAAAACAAATATTATGTTAGTAATATAATAATGAAATAAACTAAACATTAATATGAAAGAATACATTAATAAAATGTCAACTTTTAATTAAAAGAAAAGAAACATTTGGAGTTATATTGGTCACACCGTGTGTCGTATTGAGGTGGGGTTGATTCCTACACATCACAAATGATCCATAGATAAATTTTATAATATTAAAACAATCCAAATGGGTTTTCTTGGTTTTGAGTATGTCACTTGTTCTTTTGATGAAATTAATATCAAATTTAAATGACACGTTTGGATTTATATCGGTCATATTGTTCATTGGATTTAGGTGTGGTTGATTCTTACACTTTGAAAATGACTTATGGATCATTTTACTAAAGTATCAAAACAATCCAAATGTGTTTGCTCAGTTTGCAGTATTTCACTTCTGTTTTTTATAAAATTAATGTCAATTTTAATTAAAAAGAGACACTTTGAGTCATATCAGTAACATTGTGCATTGAATTAAGGTGTGTTGGATTCCTAAATGCCACAAATGAATTATTTATCATTTTTATAAATTATGAAAACAATTAGAATGTGTTTGCTTAGTTTGTAGTATGTCAGTTGTATTTTTTACTAAAATGTCATTTCAAAACGGAAACACGCATTTTGAGTTATACCGGTTGCATAATGAATTGGTTTGATAGGAGACTGCTTCATACATGTCACAAAGAACTTATGAATAATTATCCTAAATTATGAAGACAATTAGAGAGGGTTTTCTTAGTTTTTAGTGAGTGACATGTTTTGAGCTAAAATGTCAATTTTAAACTGATAACAGATACTTTTAACCATATCGGTTACAATGTGCATTGGATTAAGGTGTGGTTTATTCGTACATATAAAAACTGACTCATTGAACATTTTCCTAAAGTATAAAAACGATACAAATTCATTTTCTCAGTTTTTAGTATGTCACTTGTGTGTTTTTTTCTAAAATTAATGCCAATTCTAAATAAAAAGAGACACTTTGAGTCATACCAGTCGCATTGTGTATTGAATTGAGGTGTGGTGGATTCCTAAATGTCACAAATGAATTATGGATTTTTTTACCTAAAGTACCAAAACAATCATAATGTGTTTTCTCATTTTGTAGTATGTCAGTTGTGTTTTTTTACTAAAATGTCATTTCAAACTAAAAACATGCATTTTGAGTCATATCAGTCACATCGTGCATTATTTTGATATAAAACTACTTCATACATGTCACAAAGAACTTATGAACCATTATCCTAAATTATTAAGATAATTGGAAAGTGTTTTCTCGGCTTTTAGTGAGTGACATGTTTTGAGCTAAAATGTCAATTTTAAACTGATAACAGACACTTTTAGCCATACTAGTCACACCATGCATCCGATTGTGGTTTGGTTGATTATTACATGTCACAAATGACTCATGGATAATTTTAATAAAATATAAAAAACAATTGGAATGCATTTTATCAGTTTTCAGTATGTCACTTGTGTTGTTTTGAAAAATTAATGTCATTTTTAAATTAAAAGAGACACTTTGTGTCATACCAATTGAACTTTTTGTTGAATTTAAGTTTGGTAAATTAATATAGGTCAAAAATGACTTATGGATCGTTTCCCTAAATTATCAAAACAATTTGAATGTTTTTTCTCAGTTTTTAGTATTCCAGTTATAGTTTTCTCACTAAAATGTCATTTCAAATTGGAAACATGCATTTTGAGTCATACCAGTTGCATCATGCATTAGTTTGATAATAGACTAATTCATACACATAACAAAGAACTTATGAATCATTATCCTAAATTATGAATATAATTGGAGTGGTTTTTCTTGGTTTTTAGTGAGTGACATATTTTGAGCTAAAATATAAATTTTAAACTGATAACAAACACTTTTAGCCATACCGGACACACCATGTGTCGGATTGAGGTGAGGTTGATTTTTACATATCAAAAATGACTCATGTATAATTTTATTAAAATATTAAAACAAACATAATGAATTTACTCATTTTCATTATTTCACTTGTGTTTTTTTTCTAAAATTAATGTCAATTTTAAATAAAAAGAGACACTTTGAGTCATACCAGTCTCATTTTGCATTGAATTGAAGTGCGGTAAATTCCTACTGGTCACAAATGACTTATGGATTTTTTCCATAAAGTATAAAAATAATCGGAATGTGTTTGCTCAATTTTTAGTATGTCACTTTTTCTTTTTACTAAAAATAATGTCAATTTTAAATAAAAAGAGACACTTTAAGTTATACTGATTATATCTTGTTTCGTATTAAGGTGGGGTTGATTAATACACATTTAAAATGACTTATGGATCATATCCTTAAAGTATCAAAACAACTAAATGAATTTTCTCGATTTTGAATTCGTCAGTTACTATGATACTAACTATAATGACCTAAACATTTCATATATTGATATCACATATTAGTATATTAATAATCCTTACATAAAAGACATAAATTAAACATAAATATGAAACAATGCATTAATTATATCAAAAATGATTTTTTTGTGCAAACATCAGGATTTCCTATGTGATTGAGAAGACACAGCGTTGTTGCTCTTCCTGAAAAAGCATGTCACATGGACTAAAATCTTCTAAAATAGACAAACCCTATAAGGAATAATTAAAATAAAATAAATGTTTAATTATATAATTTTTCATTAAAATATAGATATTATATCATAACATTACCTTTACATATTTACAAAGGGTTTCTTTGGTCCAGATATAATCTAATAACAAAACTAATGATTCTTTGTGCACCTCACTATTGTTGGTTAACTACCACTTAGCATAGAATATGATCTGAACTTCTGATCCGGCATCCCCATGATTCTCTTATCTGAAACCATATCTATGATATCATCATTCATCGTTCAATTTTCCTTCAATCCTTATCATTGGAAACATGTATTTCTTCAACCACAAGTGTAACCCCACTATTATTCATAGTACTCTCTTCATCATGATCATTAGTATAGAATGTATAACCATTAACTACATAAGCATTGTAAGATAATACATACACACTTAGTCATCCATCTAGCCATCTAAGTTGTTCTGAAATTGAGTCCAGATTTTTATCTGACTTCTTAAAGATATGGTCATGAAACCATCCTATAAAATGTCGATTATGTGTATCTGATATCCATTTTTCATTCCCATATGGATTCAAATGCCTAATAATTTCTTTGTGGGTTTGAAAATATTGGTTAACATCAAAACTGTTATGAAAACGTAAAGGTGGGACTACTCCCGATCTGTAATATTGATTGTGAAATCCTCTATTCCACATATTCCTTCACCCTCAAGCTGCACAGTGTGATGAGATTTTAGTAAGCTAATTCTTTCCACACCAGAGAAGTATTTAGTATAGAATTTAACAGCTTCCTCAACAATATATCTCTCTACAATAAAACCCTCTGTCTGAATTCAATTTTTGACATAACCTTTCAAAATATTCATATACCATTCAATGGGGTACATCCATCTATAATGTATAGGACCACATAGTCAAATCTCTCTCACCAAGTGAACTATCAAATGAACCATCATATCAAATAATGTTGGTAGGAAGAACATTTTTGATTCACATAATATGACCGCAATTTCTCTTTCTATAGTTGGAAATTTTGTCGGTTCTATAACTTTGTTGCATATATATTTGAAGAAGAAACAGAGCTTTGTTAATGTATGGAGTACATTCCTGGAAAAAAATGCAACGTAAAGCTATAAAAATTATATCTTACATTAAAACATAGCGGTCTTGTGATTTCAGACCCTTTAACTTTAAATCGCTCATTGAAATGATGTTCTTGATATTTGATGAATACCCCTCTGGAACCATTAAATCATTCAAGAAGTTTCAAAACTGATATATCTCTTTCCTAGAAAGAGTGTAAGCAGCAGGAGGAAGAAATGTTCGTTTTTCACCCTTCACTAGTGCCAACTATTCTCGTATTCTCATCTCAACCATGTCCAACCTATCCTTAATTACATCCTTTTTTTTCAGTCACATTTAGCAACATGTTGATGATGCTATCAAATACATTTTTTCAACATGCATAACATCATGAAAATTTTTGACATATAGACAATTCTTGTATGGTAATTTAGAAAAAACTGATCTCTTTTTCCAACTAGTTTTTGTAAGGTTTTTCAAAAAATATTTACCAAAAGTAGTGTCCACATATTTTACTTTCTCAAAAAATTGATCACCTGTTAGTGGCGATGGTGTTGTACGTTCTTAACAACTTCCATTGAATGATGCCATCCAAGATCGGTACTTATGTCATCAGGGTAGAAATCTGCAATGTCCTAGAAAAACAGTTTTTGATAAATGTTTCAACCTAATTGATTGTGTACCTTGTTCTCAAATTGGACACCCTTGAGTTCCTTTAATTTTATATCCTAACAAATTTCCATAAGCTGAAAAGTCATTTATCATACCATGCAATATGGTGCTCAAATTTAAATCTTCGTTTTTTTAAGCATCATACAACCTAACACCTAAATCTTGCAATAATTTCAAATCATCAATCAATGGAGCCAAATAAACATCAATATCATTACCTGGTTGTTTTGGTCCTAATATAAGCATAGATAACATGATGTATTTTCATTTCATGCATAACCACAATGGTAAGTTATAATTTACCAACATAACCAAACATGTACTGTGACTGCTAATTTGAAAACCAAAATAATTCACTCTATCTATAGATAATGTAAGACGAAGGTTTCCCAGATCGTTTCCAAATTTAGGACACTCGTTATCAATTATCTTCCACTAAGGATAATCTGTCGGGTGACGTAGTTTCCCATCTTTAATTCATGTATCTTCATGAAATGTCAATTGTCCTACAGTCTCCTCACTTCCATATAGGCACATAAACCTTGGAATAATTGGAAAGTACCATACAACTTTTGTTGGACTGGATTCATCTTTCTTGTATCGAGAAGAACCAAACTTTGGGCATTCTTTAAGTGATTTTTGGTCCTTGAGAAACTGTATAAAGTCCTTTGGGTAGGATTGTATTCTTTCAGATATCATACCAATCAAGCATAGAATTCATTTGGCGATATATGTTCGGCTTGAGAACTTATTATCTTCTGGGAGAATGTCATTCAGGAGAGCAAGTAGTTAAATAAAATTGGCATCACTCCACCTGTTGTCTACTTTCAAATTATACAGCTTCATTATGTCTAAAAATGTTATATATTTAGTGCAACCAGCATACAATATAATATTTTCATAACTCTTTAACTTCTAAAACAATTTTGGGCAATCATGGAGTTCATCTTCAACCATCCTTGTCATTTCCGCAATATGATATTCATCATCATTTACATCTGTAATCACATCCTCCATACGGTCATCTTCATTTTTCATGTTTGTAATCATATCAGATGATCTATAAAATATAGTGTTATCTCATCCACTAACTATATTCATTTTTCCCCGTGTTTATTCCAACATGTATAACTTTGATCTATTCCGTGACAAATCAAGTGTTCTTCCAACTCCTTTGGAATAATTTGTCTTGAATAACAACAGTGTAAACACGGATAAGGGATTTGAGAAGGGTCATATGCGTGATCTTTTTAAAACTTGATAAACTCTTTCACGCCATCTCCATATTCTTTTGTCAACTGATTGACACTTGTCTATTCTTTATTCATATTCATCCTATTTTATTTATTAATATTAATATTTAACAAAATAATTACACAAAAGTTGTTCAAATAGGGCCATAATCCAACTATAATCAATGGAAATATCTATGGTAAAAAAATCACTTATCTATCTATGCATTACTCGAGACCGAAGTAGATCACACCCATCTTCCCAACCACCTGGTCAATATAACTAGCTATGATAATCCCTTGCACTAGAATGTTTTAGTATCCCACATGTGATCTATAATCATTGTTGTAAACTGGTTTTTTACTGTTTCTATAGAAAAATAATGTCTCGAGTCAAGAACTATGGTACTAAACTAATATATGGTATGATTTTCCATAGAGTGCTTGTGGGTGGAAGGAATCATTACTTGTGTTGTTATGGTTATTTGAATAGGGTGTCCATAAAGTGTCCCATAGAGTCCTCTAGTGAAGTGTTTTTCTAAGATTCAGTGTAATTATACTAGTAACAAAGTGGTGGTTCCATTGAAATGGGTAAAGTTTGGATTGATATTCAATGGTGGAGGAACTACAACATGAAAAAAAATGGCATACCAATCATGCCAACAACCGCAACACCATAAAAACTTACAATCATTCTCACAATCTCAACACCATACAAACCTAACAAAAACAATTTCAGATTTTAAAAATTATCTCTTATTCAATTACGTTTGTTAATTAATGGGTTATCATAGAAGTTTTATCATACTGGGGAATTCATTCATTATCCAAGTATACGTAAATTACTAATTTCTGTATTCAAATTCTCAATAGGAACCAACCAACATGAAATTCATTTAGTGAACAAACAAGGACCACCAACGACCATGATTTTCAACAGGGCATTTAACACCTAAAATTAACAATGTAACCATCAATATAAAACAGTAATAACATGAGAAAAAGAGGAAACCAATGAGTAAAAAGAAAAAACTCACTGTGAATGTGTCGTTCAGCACGTGACGAAGGTGCGTTCGTGGCGGAGGAGGGGCATGCGGCAGAGGAGATTTCAAACTAAAAAAACATAAAATGAGAACTCATATGTTATACCTATCCAAAATAGTTCCAATGAGATTTAATAATGGGACATGTTTGGTTAAAAAACTTTATTGGTCAATAGCGGGATTTTATTTTCCATCTATGATATCTGCTTCCTATTTATTTATTTTTTGTGTATTTACTATTTTCCTAGATATTAAACTTATAAATGGGATATGTCTGGTTTTCAGAAGAAAGATTGTCTTTAATTTACTCTAATTTTGGGGTAAAATATTCCACATTAATTGTATCTTTTTTCTAGGGGATCATTGTTATCCTGTAGGGATCATGAATGCCTCCTAGGTTAGTGGAAAGTTAGGTTAGTTATTAGTTATGATACAAGTCTGGGTCGTATCATTATATTTCCAATTGTAACGGACCCATGTTCATTTAATTATAGGATGGGGGTTAGACACTAATATATTCCCAAATCCACTAGAGTTCCTATGGGGGTGTATCTTGATAGTATCATATCTAATAAATATTTTATAGATTGGATATTAGAGTAGTCACTGCTAAGTATTTCCTCATTTGTATGGTAGTAATGTTTGTTGAACCTAGTGTGTGAAGTAGACATTAGAATCTAATAGGTGATTAAAACTTATGTGATGACTTCATAACCTATGGACAAATATATTGGAAATATCTTAAAAAACAAATTGAATCTTAATAGGTTTGGTTTCATTTATCATATAGTTATAAGTAATGTGGAATGTGTAAATGATAAGATTGGAGGATGGATGATGTAGAGATGTTGATGGAGATGATGATGTGGTTGTGTGTTTAAATATTCATTGTATATTTTTCATTAGAATGAGATTGGTTTAAGTAATTATATTTAGGTCTGTTGTGTTATTCCATCATAAGGTTCAATAAGAAGAGGTGCATCAAGCATCCAGGGATGTACATCATAGACTAAAACTATAGGTTGGGAATGTAAAACACACAAAGCATATTAAAGTTACAAATGGGCCCTTGAGTTTCAAACACACACGCGCCCAAACATTTCACAATTTCCAAAAGGGCCCTTATCCTTTCTAAACACACACCAAATCATTTCCATAAAAAATCAATCAAAATGCTAAAATGATGACACCTTTATAAAACAAGCCAAAAAATTTATCAAAAATTGTAAAAACAAACCAAAAAAATTATAAACAATTATATAAACAACTCAACTAGTTTATAAACAATTTTATAACAATATAATCAGTTTATGAACATTTTTTTTCAGTCCAAACAAAGTTTAAATAATTTTATAAGCAACCCAAGTCAATATGAAAGTTACTTTGTAGTATAATTCACTTCATGAGAGAATCCATTGAAACTTTCAATTCTATTGTCACCAATGAATATTACACCATCTACCACCTATTTTTAGCAATAATTAACGCTACTAATATTTCTCATCCTTAATTACCTCTTACTATAGTTCACTCATGACACACATGCATCAGATTCATTCTTATAGTCATCGGATCCCTTATATGCCAATAATCCTACTTTTGGATCTTGAAATTGTCCAGACTTCCCATAACCCTAATGCCTCCACCCATGGGAAACTCCCACACCCTTCAATAAAACCCTATACTTCCAGAAAATCTTCTTCTAAAGAATGTATCGCACACCTTATGATCCTTTTTCTATATTAATCCATCACATATGAAAGATTCTAAAAAACATGACACCAACTCCCACTCAATGGTATCAAGACACATTATTAAAGAACTAAGATACCTTTCCCTTATATGTGTCTTAATAGATGATAATTTCAAATAGGAAATAGTTTTAAAGAAAGGGGGTAAGATTAAACTCAGTATTATTTTCCCAGTGACTTCCAAACTCAATCCACTTGGAAAAGATGTTAGAAATTTTTATATAAAACCATTTGAAATCATTTAAACTACTTATCCCAAAATCATAAATAATCTCTAAGGAAAACCTTTGTATGTACAAAAAAAATTAAATTCCATTATTAGGAACATCCACATTTATGACTCTTTCCACTCACCATTCATGCTCAATTGAAATTTCCATACTCATGTGAGACCCCTCATTGATCCACCAAATCATCAAGAGGCGAAAAATATCCAGTTTCCCTAATGGGGTACTCCTTTTATTTATGGTCAAGTCCAACCCATGAACTCATTCCAACCATATTTAACAAATACCATTCCAAATAAATAAAAAAATCCTCATTTAAATCATTTCATCAAATACTTTACATGTGTCAAAAGAAAACCATAATTTTAAAATAATAACTTAAAAATTATATAATAAGAGGGTTTTCAAAATGCCAACCAATTATTCCAAAACCATATAATAAGGGATTTCCTTCAAGAATCATACATGTTTTTTCACAAAAAAATAAATGAAAATATTTAATCAAAACAAATTCTTTATGTTAAATGAGAATTAGAGATTAAAGGGAAGCAACATACCTCACAACAGTTTTCAAAAATGAAGAATGACGTAAAAACTTCAATATCTGATCACAAACCATGTTAACCTAATTAGATCCAACAAAATTACGTCAATATCAACAACCCAGAACAAAGAACTATCCCCAATAGATTTGGTCTATGATTCCAAGAGAGGGAAGAACAATGGATCTATAAAGAATGAAGAATAATGATAACTAACTAATAAATTCGGGCAGAGGAGGAGGTAGCGGCAATGATGGAGGAGGAGGAGGAGGTAGCGGTGGTAGTGGAGGAGGATGAGTCAGTGGTGGTCATGGATGAGGAGGAGGAGGTGGCGGCGGTGGCTGAGGAGGAGGAGGAGGGGTCAACGGCACTGGGGTCATCTTCTGTAAAGTCTTGAAAGGGTTCTAGGGAGGCGGATCATGTTAGGGTTCTTTTAAAAAACTCGTTGGAACCTTTATTAACGCAAGTTAAAAGTGCTGATAAAGGTATGTTTTATCAGCACTAAAATAAAAAAACATTGATAAAACATACATTTATCAGTGCTTTATTAGTGCTGATAAAGATAGGTCTTTATCAATGCTAAATAAGCACTGATAAAGACTTATTTTATCAGTTCTTTTTCAGTGATGATAAAGGTATAATTTTAATAATTTATTTATATTATATATGAAATAATAAATATATTTTTTATAAATTAATAATTATTTATATAAATATAAATTTATTTGTATTTATTTATAAATATTTGTATATACTTATAAATATATCTATTTAATTATATATTTATAACTTTATATGTATTATAATAAATAAATTTATTATAATTTTATAATTATTTAAATATATATATTTATTTATTTATTGTTATAATTATAACTATAAATAGAATATATTTATAAATATTTGTATATAATTATTAATGTATATATATATATATATTAATAAAATTATAATGTATAGATGAACATTCATCCATGATAAATAACATATATGCCTGATCAATATATTCATTGACTAAATTCATTGGGAAAACACATATATATTGAATAATTTTAATTATAAATATATATATTAAAAATTATTATATATTTATAAATAAAATAAATATAATGAATTGATCTGATAAATCTAATAAATCTAGTAAATTAATCAAATAAATCTAATAAATATAAATATAGTAAATCTCTAATAAATATAATAAATATATTTAATATTTAATGTAATTTATTATAATCTTATAATTATTTAATTATATATATATTTAATTATAATCTTAGAAATACTTTTTCAATTAAAACATTATATATATATATTTGAATTATTAAAAAAATATTAATTATAAACATTGTTTTTTTATTTGATTTATACAAATAAATGTTATTTTTGAATATAAATATAATAATTTTATATAAATTAATAATATTTTTAATTAAAAACATTTTTAGTGCTTTTAGCTAGTACTGATAAAGGTCCACCCCTTTATTAGCGCTTGCTTCTTAGCACTGATAAAAGGCAGTGCTTCCCTTTCCCTATTTTGTGGTAGTGGTCCACCTTAACATCAGAGTTTCAATTCCATAGACGGTTTTTCAATCCGACATTTCATGAAGAATTTATAGTCAATACTAGATTACATAATAATAATAATAATAATAATATTATTATTATTATTATTATTATTATTATTATTATTATTATTATTATTTGGCGCTATGTGGACCTAATCCATGAGCTTGAAAAAGTTATCTGATATTGGTCTTGAACTGGCCAACTTAAATTCAGGGTCATGTTATCATTAATGGTTTATCAATCTGATACCGCACGGATAAATTATGGCTGAATCAAGGTTTCCATAACAAAAATAAATAATAATAACAATTTATATTATTGTTATTATTATTTTACTTTTTCCACCTTATTTAAAAGGAAGGGGATATTCCCATCCCTTTACTACGTGTGCCCAACACCCCCTGGTCACATTTTTTATTTTTTATTAAAACCTCCTTTGAAAGGAGATCCATGCACATATTTCACTTCACACGTACAGTGAACCTATGTTTCTAACATGATTGATGAATGTGCACCAAAACCCATAAATCACAAATCAATATCATTTGCATCACCAAAGTTGAATTTAATCAATGGTAATATTAAACAAAAAATTAATCCCCCAAATTTATGGAAACTTGAATGTATACTTATAGTTTTGATCAAACACTAACATATTTCCCCTAAATGAGTCCTAACCATCCTAACTCCTATCTATTTTATACCAAATCAAGAAAAAGGGAAAAGAAAAGTTAATGAATCTAGGAGCTCTGACACCATTTTTTAACATCATGACCCAAACCACCGCGTCCGAATTGGAGTGGTGCATCACCTCATGTGTACCTCCTCATACATAATAGGCTGCTGACTAACAATGAGGATCTATGTCCATATATGGGGAGATTATACCCTCAGTTTCATATAACATATCAAATAATAAAAAACAATATGATACATAATGATAGTATCTATGGAAATTAAAATATGGAATACATGATATAATATCCAAAACTAAACAAAGATCCACGGTATAGGAAAAGATAGTAAATAAAAGCAGTTGTAAACATCCCTCTCAAAGTCTATGTAGTAAAGCCTTTATCCTTTGGCTCCACCTGATTAACCATATAATATAGGGACCTTTCCTTTCATCAGATCCCTAGTCATGAAATCTATTAGTGCACTGAAATGCCCAAGTAGTGTGTGAGTACAAGACTCGATAAGACTCAACCAATGGCCCTTAACATCAGATCATAAAATATAAAAGTGTGCCTCATGCTCATAAATATGGTATAGATATAACAATAATATAACACACAAGTAAAAACCATGTATCAGGTCTTTAGATACAAGATCTATATACTTTGATTCCATGATGTAAGAAACATACCTACATTAGAACCATGTTAATAGAAACATCAGTAACCAACCTAACACATCCCCCTCGATGGATATCCCCAAGAATGTGACACATTCTGCTAGTTGGGATACCCAAGTACATGCCAACACAAAGTCCATCACATCCCTCTCAAGTAGATAACCCCATGAATGTGACACATCCCACCAACTAGGATAGACCAAGAACATGCCCACCAAAGTTTGGCGCATCCCTCTTGAATGGATAGCCATAAGAAAGTGACACATCCCACTAACTGGAATAGTCTATGTATATATTGACCAAATTGTGGAACATCCCCCTCTAAGGATATTCTAATTATGCCCAACCTACATGATCATCTATAGAAGATAAAATAATAGTACATATGATACAAAATATGAATGAAATATCAAACATCACGCCAAATTAGTAAGTATCATAATCATCACAATTCATATGCTAGTAACACAAGAACGGGTCAAAGGATACACACACACCGCATGGGATCAAGCATTAGATAAATATTTCTCACTGGGATACACATATAATCCAACAATTGTTCCAATAACTTATATAAAATATATACTAAAGTAAAGAAATTCATGCCTTTAGTATAACAACGATTGATGACAGGGGTTGATGTTTGAGTTCAATTACACCATCGATTCCTAGAACCATTCATAATTCGACATTATTTAAAATTATCATCATCTTAGATATTTTAAAATGTGAAATAAAAAGATTTAATTATATCTAAATAAAATAACTCACTTCCTTTAAAAACAAACTTAGTATTTAATTTCTTCTCATTGAGATGAACCCAACAAAACCGACGATGTGTCAACCCAATAAATATCAGAGAATATATCAAAGAGAGAAGTTTTGAATAATAATAATTATTATAATATAATAGATATGGAGAGATTAAGAGAGAGGCATGAGTGGGGGGAATTCCTCATGTTCATATTTTCTTAGGCGCCTCCCACATTTCCCCATTTTATATTCTTTTCTCCATTTAATTTCATCCATTGTTTTATTAGTTCATTATTTAATTTATTTATTTTACATCTCTTTCCTCTTAAACCCATATGCCACCTCATATAACCTCTTACACAATTTTTATAAAATCATCATTTAAACACATTAAATCATTCATTAAATATATCTTAAAAGGAACCTATATATATATATGCACACCCACATATACATATATATAATCATTCACATATATATATATAGCCTATATATATAAACATTATATATATACACACACCCACACACACACACACACATATATATATACATGTATTTTTATCTCTTATATATATACATATTATAATTTATCACGTACAAATAGTATTTTCCCAACTTAATATTAATAATAAAAACTTTTATTATTATTAAATATCTCCATCAATACCACCATGAACAAATCAAAAAAAAACTTCCATTAAAAACTGATAAAAGTAATTAAATTTTTATTAACGGCACACAATTGCATTTATTTAGAAGAAGTTATAATATCACCATTATTACTTTGACCTCCCATATACATTCACCCAATAAAAAATTCCACTGTAACGCAATTATTAATTACACATGTATTTTTTCATTTTTTTTATTTGACACAAATAATAATAATAATACAATTATTATTATTATTTATCTACTTTAACTACCCAACCAAATATTCAAATACCGATTAATTTATCAGTTCAAAAAAATCAAAATAATATGATAAAATTATTTACTGACTGACTGAAAATTTAAATTTTTATTATTCAAACACTTTTGATGAAAAAGTGAGAAACCAAACAAGACTCCAAGACTTAAAAAAACATATCACCATAGAAAAAAAGTTTTAGGCCAAAAATCAAGCCATCACATAAGAGCTCCTACCCAGCATCAAAGACAATAGGAACAACTTCCTCATACTCCTTGATACTGGAAAATTGTCCCGTGCATGAATGCATGGGCCTAGAACCGATGGCAAAGCCATACCCACTCAAACATCCAAATTGGTAACGAAGACTAGGAGAAACCCTCTGCTCTAAACCCCATCTGGAGAAACCCCTTGAAAGATAGATGTAGTGACCCACAAACCTCAAACCAGCTGAGACCCAAAGATTCACAATTCCAAAATTACATTTCACTAATTCCACACATTCAACCAGCAACTCAACCATAACCAAGAATTCAACACCATAATCAAAAAACACCAAAAATATACCTAAGGGAAGTTGATTTGAAAACCCCCAAACATTCAACGCTTCTTTTTCAAGTCCTTCATTCTGGTTACTTACCTGTAGAACAACCCATCAATCAAGAGTTTCGAGAATCACATATCGATTCGCACCTTTAAACCATCACTGCCTCCACGATCTTCAAACAAACTCAAAACCAATACACCCCAAAATGCCTTAATTCACCACAAATAGAAAATCTGAACAAAAAAATGCAGAACCCCCTAACCGAAACTCAAGAAAAAACACAACCATAAATGCAGACAATAGAGAAATCAACAAAACAACACCGGAGAGACGACCTACCAAATCAGAGCTTTCTAGAAGTATGCCTCACCGCAAATCAACTGTAGATCCCGACGTTGACTTCAAATCCTCACATGAAGACCAGATCCTCCCAGAACACTCACAGCCGGCACCAAATGCAGTGACGACCCCCATACCGCAGTATCTAAAACTCAAACCATGAACCAGAAACGCGCCGCCATGGAATCCCTATCCAACTCGAAGGTTAGTGTGAGAAGAGGCCAGAGGATGATGAGGTTTTCCAAGAAGAACAAGATCACACATCTCTACCAATAGAAGAGACTACACTCTATGAGGGTGCCAAACAGAATCACTGAAGAGAGGACTAGATCCAACTTGGGTCATTACATCATCCTTGCTTCTAAACTTACTTGTTTTTTTTATTTCCTTATTTAATAAACTCTACTATATTTTTTTCAATTATTTTAAAACTAAAACTCCAAATAGATAATAATATAATCTATAATTCACTGAGTTACCATTGAGCCTCACTCGGTGAAACCCCATGGGTTTCACTATAATATATTCCAATGGATTTTTAAAATTTTATTAATAAGGAGTTCATGAAAAACTCATCATATCATAATGTATTTGAAGGTGTTGTTCCAAACAGAATGTAAGATGAAAATGAATCGGAATTTAGACTTGGTTCATACGGGTGTATGGGGTCTAACTCAAGTCCATTATCATGGAGGATCATTGTCTTGTGTTACCTTTATCTATGATATGACATGGAAGGTGTAGGTTTTATTTCTCAAGAAAAATTACAAAAAATTTCAAACTTTTATTTCATGGATATATATGGTGGAAAAGGAGACTAAAAGTAAACTGAAATCTTTGAGATATAAAAAGTGTGTGAAATATGGAAGAAGGGAATTTTGGAGGTTCTTATAATAGAAAGGCATATAGTTTGATAAGACTGTACTAGGAACTCTAGAACAAAATGGAGTCACACAGAGGATGAATTAGACATTAGAGATAATGAAAGTAGAATGAGGATACAAAATGGTTTTCCCAAATGAGTTTTGGGTAGAGGTAATGACTTATTCTATCTAATTAGAGAAATAGAAGTCCATCATTTTCATTGGGGTAGGAATTTTTGGAAGCTTGTTGGTTCAGAAAGAATATTAATATTTCACATATGAAATTATTTGGTTCACTCACCTAAAACCACATTTATTCCAAAGAAATGGAAATGTTAGATTCTAAATCCATAACATGTTTCTTTATAGGGTATAGTGATGAAGACTTTGGATTTAGACTCTAGGATAACAACCTTTGAAAGGTTTTTAGAATGAAAAATGTTATCTTCAATGAAGATATCTTATGGAAAGATCAAAACCAAGTGGAATTTGTAGATGAGATCAATGAATCATCATAAGTTGAGGTTTATCTAAATTGAAGTAGAAAAGTTATTGGTGTTCTATAAATTGTAGAGAGTATAATAGTTACAGAAATTCCATACTATCTAAAATATGGAATTCAAGTTATGATGGTGATTCTAATGCTACAAGTATGAGAAACATTAGGGATTTTAAAATCTTAGGAGTGAGATTTGGAAAGTGGAATTCTAGAAATTGTAGTTCTAAAAGGATTTTATCCATGGATTCAGTTACATAGTTCTATCAATATTTGGTTCCAAGTGTAGAGATATATAAGTGACATTCACTATTTATTTCTCATGGATGACAAAGAACCTAAAACTCTAGAGAGGATATAATTCTGAGTGGCATGAGTCAGTGGGAGCTATCTGTGAATGATGAAATGGATTCTTTACATGTTTTTGATACATAGAATATAATAGATCTACTTTTTGGGAGAAGAGTACTTATAAAAAAGTGGGTTTATTGGTTGAAGAAGGAAGGGGATGGTATAAATTGGTAAAATGTGAGGTACATCATGAAGTTTTTTTAACAAACTAAATGTTTGGATTTCACTAAGATATTTTTTCAAGTTTTTAAACACACAAATATTTGGATGATGATCAATATGTTTTCCATGTAAGGGTTGCACCTAGAAAAGTTATATGTTAAAAGCAATTTTCTTCATGGATACCTATATAAATATATTTTCATAGATTATCCAAAGTTTTTCATGGAAAAATAATCATGGTTCTTATGTGCAAGTTGAAGTAGATCCTTTATGCATTAAATCAAGAACCAAGGTAGTGTAACAATAATTCCAATACCTTTTTTGCGGAAAGAAAGATAATTCAGAGCAATAAAGATCATTTTTGTTACTAAAAGGTGTATGATGGTAAGATATTTAACATTTTTCTTTACTATATGGATGAAATTATTTTTACCAGACCTCTAAAGGAAAGTATTGATGATATAAAAGTTGAATTATCTAAAAATAAATAAATAAGGGATCCAAAACTAAAAAATAGATTTTGGGGATGTGGATTTTAAAGGATTAAAAATATGAAACTTTGTTCTTGAATTAGTCTAACTATATCTGGAAGGTGGTGTAATGCTATGGAATGAGTTAGGAAAAACAGATTATCAATCCCTTGTCCAAACACTTTAAGATAATAAAGGAGATGGAACATAGGATGGAAGTATAGGCTAAGTATATGGAAAAGGTTCTATTTTCATCAGTAGTTGGAATCTTGATGTATACTATGGTTTTTTGCATAGATGGTCATTACCGTTATAGTGAGAGTTGTAAGTAGGTTCATATCTAATCCTATCAAAGAACAATGGATGGTGTCATGTGATTTTTTAGGGATACTTTTTCACTATTTTTCAAACTGTGAAATTTAAGTGTGCACTACCCCTTGAGATACTACTGCTAGACACATAGTTTCCTAGATAATAATTAATGTTTGGAAAAACCAAGATCAAAATTTTCACCTTTAAAAAGGCCTCTAAAACTATATAGAAGCCATAAAAAACCCATAACTGAATACAAACAATTTATAGTTCCAAAAAACATTATTAAAGACTAAAATTAACTCATAATGCACCTAAAAAAATTCAAGGTTGTTACAATATCCCCCTCTAAAGCCTTATCATTCTTGAGAATCATCTCTAGGAATCATTTTTAAAAAACTTAGGTCATTGGGCCTAAATATCAAAATCACACCCAAATTCTCCTTCTATATCTATCAATAATTCCATATAATCAAGAAAATTGGTGTTTCATTCCCTTGTAGGACTTTATCTATCTATTATACAATCCACACCATGCATTCCACGTATGATGCATCAGGCTCTAGCTAAACATCCTCAAATTCAATAACATTCATAGGATTAGGCATGTACCTTTAGAGTGGAGGCACATGAAATAAATCATGTATACATTGGTGGTGAGAAGAAATATCATGATAGTACACCAATTTTCCAATTTGTTTAGTGATCTCAAAGGGTCCAACATAACATGGTGATAGCTTCTCTTATTTTATCAAATGTTGGTGTCCTAATTGAGGATCCACTATCCGAAAAAACCCATTAACCTATAGAAACTCCGAAGATCTCCTCCTGTAATAGGTATAAGATTTATTCTTTTTATGAGTTGTGATCAACCACTTATGAATCAACTACGCTCTCTCAGAGGTCTCTTATACCATACTGGTCCACACAACTACTACATCACAAACCACATTCCAATAAAAAATGAATGAAATGACCTACCACATAGATCCTCATAATTTCTCATATTAATCAAATCCTAGAAACTATTATTGTATGAAAACTCAACAAAGTCTAGGTGATAATCCTAATATCCTAAAAAATCCAAAATTTAGGCCCATAGAATATCCTCTGATATATGAATCATTCACTCTGATTGTTTGTCTATCTAGGATAGTATATTATGATCAATATTAAATTAGTCTCCATGGCCTTCTGTAATCCCTAACAAAATGTGAAAATAAATTTGTTTCTCTATTAATTACAATTCTTAATATAACTACATGAAAGTATAAAATCTCACAGACATATAGATTTCTTAACTCATCTATTTAGTGACTCTCATGGATTGATAAGAAATGTTATAATTTCATTAGCTAACCAATAATCACCCAAACATCATAAAAACACCTTGGGGTCCTAGGTAACCACATCAAAAAGTCCATAGTGATGTCCTCCCACTTCCACATGGGAACATAAAGTTACTAGAGAAAACCACTAATATGTTAGTTCTTAGAATTTATACTCTGGTAGGTAAGGCATTAGGAAAAGAATCCATCAATGTCCCTCTTCATCATTAACCACCATAAATACTATCTAAATTCATGGTAAATATTTGTCTCTATAGGATGTACCACCCACTTTGAGGTATAGATATATCTCATTAGATCTACCCTTATGGAACCAGGGATTAAAAATATCTCATGTACTAGGATCACATCATCTTCATCCAATGACCACTCAGGTATTGAGTCACCACCAACTAGTTATTCGAACATCACAACAAACTCTGTTTTAGATACATAATTAGCCTTCACCCACTCTACTAAAGAAGATGCGATCAATAATGAGCCTATGTCATTGATCCATATTCCTTAGAAGTATCCATCCTCTAATTATCCAAAAAGATCATCATGTGACATTGTTCCTCTAAAATTCATTCATCAATATCTTGAAATACCAACATCTTACAACTAAGATAATTTACAATGACATTACCATTACCTGGTGTATAGTTCATCTTAAAGTTGAATGATTGTGGGTACTTTATCCAACACCTCTACAAAAAATTCAAATCCCATTGTGAGAAGATATAATGGAGGTTCTTCTAGTATTTTTAAATAATAAATCTATTACCAAAGTGATAGTGTCACTAACACTTCAAAGAATAGACCACAGCTTCCAACTTCAATTCAAGGGTAGGATAGTTCCAATTATGGGTTTGCAATTGACATGAACCATAAGCTATTACTCAATCCCTCTACATCAAAACTTCACCCAAACCAACTCTGGAAGCATCTTAATAAATGGTATATCCAATTCTAGGATTAATAAGAATCAAAATTGGAGTTATGGTGAGCCTCCTCTTTATCTCAATAAATTCCTCCTCACACTAGTTCAAACATTGAAACTTTACCCCTTTCTTAATTATAATGGTCATGGTTGATGATAAATGGGAAAAATATAGGATAAAATGTTAATGGTGCCCCACTAAACCCAGAAATATCAATATCCCAAACATATTTTAGGGATATTTCTAGGACATCACTACCTCTAATTTCTCTGGTTACACTAATATACTGGTTTTAGAAACCACATGACTTTATAATTTAACATTTAGAATCCAAAATTTATGCTTCAAAAACTTGTCATAAAGTTTATGTGCTCAAAGTGAACTCAGGACTATGTTGAGATGCCTAGAATGATTCTCTAGGTTTAGTGATTAAATGAGGATATTTTCAATGAAGACCATAATTAATGAGTCAATGTATGTGTGGAAGATCTTGTTCATGAGATCCATGAACACTATTGATGCATTTTTTAGTCTGAATAAAATCACCAAGTACTCATATATCCCATACATTATCCTAAATTATCTCTTTGGTATTTCCTCTAATTTAACACAAAACTGTTAAAAGACTAATCTGAGATTAATCCCATAAAACCAATAGGCTCCCTACAGCTGATCAAAGAGATCATTTATCTTTGGAAAGGGTATCTATTCTTCATGGTTATTTGATTAATATTTTAGTAATATACACATATTTTAAGGCTACCATCCTCCTTTTTAAAGAACAAAATAGGTACTCCCCATGGAGATATACTCAGCATGATAAAACTCTTATAATACAAGTCCTTGAGATGTACTTTGATCTCCTTCAACTAAGTTGGTGTCATGTGATAAGGGTGTATCGAAATGGTCTACACACCTAGAATTGGATATAACTAGAATGAAACTTTCCTATCAAGGGGAAAAATTTTGAAGTCAACTCGGAATAAATACTGATAGAGATCCACAACTAGGAGAAAATACAAGGGGATAACATTGATCCTTCTGAAAGAACCAAGCCAGTAATATTCACTATAATCATTCCAATATATCTCATGTCTAGACCCACTCTACTTCCTCCCAACTCCCACTCACTAGTCATCATGATCTTCTATCCCTTGGGAGATATAAATAATACCTACCTATAATAGTAGTTAATGTGGTATCTATAACTTCTTAGTCAATACATGACAATAATCACATAAAATATCATCATCTCTAGAATCATGAAGTCCCATAGATTTCCATAACTAGTAATAATTATAGGATACATTAGGAATCATTAAAGATGGTCCACTTACTTTCCCAATGGTGTATTAAGGGAAATAATCTTAGAATATAACTTTAATAGTAAGTCAAGTTGAGTAATATATTTTTTATATATAAAGGAATAGGAAGCATTGATATTAAAAAAGTTGTAGACATCATAGAAGTGATCAACATGATACCGTGTATAGTAGAGATTCCCTCACCACCATTTGTTAAAGCCTGATCAACTACATACACTTGACCTGCCTCATCTCCATGGTCATGGCCCTAAGGCACTTAACTTTCCTAAGTTAACATTGTTTGATCCTATTGTTGAGGACCCAAGCCAAATCACTTGTTCATAGATCGTTCTCGTCCTCCACCCTTATGGAAACTCATCCTTGAAGATTTATATTAAAACCACTAGAGATTCTCCATAATTCCACACCTCAACACTTTCTCTATGGTTTTTTATAGAACTCACTATAATATCAGACCTTCATATAGTTGAATCACTATGTAACTCCTCTTAAGGGGGATGAAGAAACCATAATTTGCTCCATATGCTTTCCACTACCATGTTTCACATCCCCGGTCATTCTCTTCCTACTACCAGAAGAGACACCCATCTCAGTAGTAGGAGGTACACCCACCTGATTACTAGAGGTTGGAACAAAGCCAAATGCTTGATCTTCCTCTAGGACTTTCTCAATGTTCAAGGATTTACATAGGACCTCCAAGTATGAAGTTAGGTCATAACTCCTAATGATTTTTTTAATGTTAGGACAATGACCGATCTTGAACTTCCAAGATTTCTATGAATTATTTCTATCCAAGATAGGAGAAAAATGAAGTAGTTTATTGAAAAATGATTATGTTGAAACTTTCATGGATCCCTAATGAAGCTCCATGAATTCCTTGGAATGATCCAAATTTAGTATATCATGAAATAATTCCTTAAAAAATAAGTTCTTGAAGGCCTCCCAAGAAAGAACCTTGGATCTACTCGCTTGTCCTATGACACCCCACTGCCACTTAGAGGGCCCCTAATGCATAAGCACTACTAGATTGACCCATGATTACTTTAGTATCTCAACCAAGTCAAAAATTCCCTCAATGATGTCTAACCAGTCCTCGACATCTTGTGGTATATTAGTACCCAGAAAGGCTAGTGGATACTGGAGTTAGAAGTCGCAAGCATAGTCTACCATGGTCCTATTTACTCCTCCATTGGCGGGTACAATATGAAAGACTCTGGGATGAATGAATATAATGCTTGAACCACTTGAACAGGTTCAAGATCAGGCTTAGGTGCATCCCCTTGTAGATAATGTGGTGGAATTGGCACATCATTCCTAGTGGGATCATTCAAACCTATTTTATGTGGGGGTTATCTAAAATAACAAATGGATATTTTATCACTATAAGTGATTAAAATAAACCCTAAATATTCTTTGGGGTCAAGAAAGGTCCTCCTAGGAGGATAACCATTACTCAAGGTATATCCCTCCTAGAATTTCAAAAGGTTATTTGTATATAAACATTAGTCACTATCACATTCATACAAAACATAACATCATACACATGTTCAAATTACTAATGACGGTATAGATATAATACAAGAGTAAGGAAAATAGATATACCACTCAAAAGAGAATACAAGTCAATCCCAAAAAGATAGAACAAATCATGGAATTAAATTAAATGACTAGTATGCAGTACATAACAGGTATATATGTGGAATGTGATCCTACACTCCCACTCATGATTCATGAATACACCCAAATCCCATAAATTTGGCACAATAATCTCATCAATGATAACTTAGGGGTTTGTTTCACATGAGCTGGCTAGTCACATAGTAACTCCCCTACCTGAGTTACACACAACCTATCTCCTTTCTACCATGTACTAGGTTACTCAAAAGAAAATAAAAGAAATTCAAGATCTTATACCATTTTGTAACACCCTGGTCCAAATCATCAGGTTTAAGTTAGAGAGGCACAAGTCCCCACATGCACCTCCCTATACACAAGAGGATATCAACTAGCATAGAGGATTTGAACTCCATCTGTGTGGATATTATACCCTCAATAATCATAAAAATACACTATAAACATAAATATAATAAATAACAACACAGGTATCAAGGTAAATGATAAATTAACATAATGTAATAACACATGTTACAAATTTCATATAAATAAATAAATTAGGCTCAAAATGTGGAAATAAAAACTAGATTATATAAATTGTAAGTAATGAAAATAAATATTGTGTAATTCTTTAGAGTCTGTACTAGTGTTGCTACTACCTCCAAACTCCATTGATCGGCTATCTACCATGGGCCCCTTTCCCTTATCTAGATCCTTATACATGAATTTTGAACATGCATCGATATGCCCATGTATGGTGTGAGTAATAAATCCTAGTAGGACACTTCCAATGTGTCATTAACATGTGTGAATAGGTATAACATGTGTATTTAATGATATAATTAATGTTTAAAAAAGAATAACAAACATACACCAAGAACCCATGTGTTAATCAAGTCACCACAAGCCTCGGTTAACCTGACACGACTCCATACTAGAAAAATATTCATAAGGATGTCATAATTTATCAAGAACTATCCATAAGGCTAGTGAACATGTTTCTCAGAATACATAAGGCATCGAGTTTTGGATCATGACACAAGGATAACTGTGAACATTTTACTCAGAATCCCCAAGGTATCAAGTGAACATGTCACTATCATGGGTTAGTCCACAAGGTTATCATTCCCCTACCCTATGTATAGGTCTACCTTCTTCATCGCCACATGTTGTGCACACTCCCCCTCTAAGGGATAACCATACCACGATGGTGCACATGTTTGGAGTACTAAACACAATACCTCTAAAGGCATAGTAAATACACATAATAGGGTATAGTATAGAATATATAAGTACATGTTATCAAATCAAACATGTATAACAAGGTTATTAGGTAAACTAATGGAATCAAACATCATATATGGGTCTCACAGGCTATGCACATACACACCCACATTGATCACTATCAATCATGATTAAGAAAGATATTCCATAACAAGAATCGTATCATGGAATAAAGTGTATACAAGGGTAAAAAGGTAAGGAACTTCCTAACTCAAGATTGTTGGTAGGGTACTTTAATATTCATCAAATGATCAAATCTAGAATCATGTTTTTTCACCCACAGAAAACTAGTTAGCATGTCAAGGATTACAATATCAGGTTCTAGTTTATCAAATAGGAGGTTTAAAAAAGACACTCGAGGTGATTCCATGTTGAGAGGGTAGTTATAGAAATTCATACCTCATAGAGTTTATTAATGGAACTAGTTCTGAGATATGTCTAAGAAGAGGACACCAATTCATTGATTTCATTGTTGATTTACGGATAGATTTTTAATTCCAAATAAAATCTTGGAAATAACCCTAGTTCTAGTCAATAAACATTAATACACTAGGAATATATCATATGAATAGATATCCAATATGGGAATAAAGAATAAGAAGGTCTCAAGATGATATATATATATATATATATGATAACTTAACCATATTTTTCCATCGTTCACTAAAATCTAGCTCTGTTCGTAAGGATGTCATTAATACGTAAAAAACTAACTCCATTCTAGTAATAATCCTATAATTTATCATTAGAAAACATCAAAATCCATAGATCAATCAATGTTATTTAATATATATGATTATTTTCAAATGAATAAGGGTATATTTAGAAGAAACCCAAAGAATGGGGGTTTTTATATCACATACCTCAACTCAATATCATCAAAACTCTTGGATCTATCGGAATAAAGATTATAATAAGTGGAAAACATTAAGGAAGGGATATGGAGTCTCATGGTTAAGAGGGTTTCCTATATAAATAAGTATGGGTCAAAATGAATCATTAATGGTCATTAAAGTGAATTTTTAGAGATAAAAAATCACATACACATGGTTTGGTCACACAGTTTGAAAAAGCATGCACTAACCATTTGAGGAATTATGCATCACCTGGGCACCCGTATGGTTTGGTTGCATGGTTTGAAAAACTATGAACTAACCATGTTGTTGGAAACTAGAGTATTTCATGTAGTTTTTTAGGGAAGGTTTCATGGTTTTTCAAATCATGTTCCATAAATGTGTGTTACCCCTTGAGATACTTCCACTAGATGCATGATTTCTTAGAGAATCATCACAGTTTGGAAAAATAATGATCAAACTATAAACCTTCAAAAATTCATCTAAAACTCTCAAAAAGCCAGAAAAATCCCCTTTAACCTATCCCAAACAATTTATAGTTCAATAACATGTGATTAAAGGCCGAAATTAACTCATAATGCACCTAAGAAATTAAAGTTCATTATAGATGATATGGGTATATATAAATGCATGATTTATAGAAATCATTCCACTACCTAAAAAATAATATTATACAACTTGGATGAATTATATTATAACTTTATGATAGGATAGTTGAGAAATATTCCTTGTGATCTATCATTAAACTAAAATTCTTCATAATGTTACATATATGGGAAGAATTTAGAATTCATTTATGAGATAAATGAATTATATGTCAAGGGGTTAAAAACATTTTAATCACATGGAATTTACTCATATGTTATAATAATATGAGTTAATACATGGAGTCTTATAAAAGGATATATAAAGAGGTTACTATTGGAGTTCCTTCCTTAAGACCAACTACTTTTTAATTTAGATTACTTGTGTATTCAAATACTTGGATATTAATAAATTTCTTAGCATATATTAATTATTATTTAATTTAACATTAATGTGATAATGTTACAAAGTATCTATCACATTGAAAAGTTCATATTAGTTCCCCCTATTATAAGAACCTTTGGATTATATGATGATATTCTTAAAATTATATCCTAAGGTCAACATAACATTCTATGAAGGAACATGTAATATGTATGACTATTAGGTGTATCATTCTCATTAGTGGATGAGACTTCATCTCATGAAGTTATCACTTGGTAATTTTCACGGCAGGATCCACTAGGACCTACCTATATGGTGGAAGGCCAAGCCACAACTACCCCAAGCCCACCTTCATATGATAGGGGTTGACGATAATTTCCAAAAGTAATAACTAAAATGGAAGGCATTTTCCTACTATACCTATACACATGAACCCAACCATCTTTATGTAGAAGTGCAGAGGAATATTAATAAAAAAATGTTACATATTGAGTAAAAACCATGACTGAAATAACCTATAGGGAATACAAAATATTATGATAGTGTAATTTAAAATGTAAAGGTAAAAATATATTCCCAACCAAAAATTATGTCTCAATGTGATAATAACTAGAAAAGAAAATACTGAGAGATCCTATATCAAAATATCCAAGCCTAACCACCGTATGTGGTCTAAGAATCCAAGTATCCCTAAGCTATGTCAATCCCACTACTGACCTATACATCATCTGCATAATACAAAAAATGTGCAGGTATAGCCCATGTAGGGATGGGTTTATAAGTACCTAGTAGGACACCTCAAAAAAAAGAGAGAGCGATAAAAGACATGATAAAAGTATTCATCTCATCATAATGAAGGTACTTCAATCAATATATAAGATAAAAAACATAAGTAAAAACCCAGATATGCTCAATAAGAATTCCAAATGAGATAGAAAGGGGATCTCCATCTCCATATCCCAACTAAGAACAATGATTATACCTAAATCTCTAAAAAGGGATCATCTCTAATGCCCAACATCTCGTGTGTCTATCCGAAGAAAACCCCATCCGGAGCTACACCTCGCCACTATTCCACATGGTCTAGGAGACATAATTTCTAATTATAGGACTCATACCATGGTATAACAGGAAGTTTTCACTCTATAGGTAGAGGACCCATGCCCTAATTCAATAGGAGGGTACCACTCTGATGGTAGAGGACCCATGCCCTGACACTGCAGGAGGGTAACACTTAGATGGTAGAAGACCCATGCCCTTATCCCATAGAAGTGATCCACTCTTATGGTATAGGACCCATGCCTTGACCCAATAGGTGGGTGACACTATGATGGTAGAGGAATCATGCCCTAACTCCATAGGAGGGTACCACTCATATATGAGAGGACCCATGCCCTAATCTCATAGGAGGTCTCCACTCTAATGGTAGAGAACCCATGCCCTCACACTATAGGATGGTGAAACATTGATGGTATAGGACCCAGGCCATGACTCTATAAGAGGGTTCTACTTAGGTGGTATAGGAATCATTCCCTGATCCCGTAGGAGGGTTCCACTTAGATGGTAGAGGAAATATGCCCTGATCCTGTAGGAGGGTTCCACTATGATGGTAGAGGGACCATGCCCTGAATTTTCAAGAGGGTTCCACTCTGATGGAATATATAGTACCCATGCCGTATCCCAATAGAAGGGTGCCACTTTGATCTCTCTGAGGATCTTTCCCAATCACTATAATCATACAATGTTGCCTAAAGAAGCATCACACCTAAAACATCTCACATTGTATCTCAAAATCCACTACGAAGGCCACTAAAATGATCTACATGGAAAAACACTCAGGATAGGCTACTTGTAATCCAAAATAAGATTCCAAAAAAATGAGATATGAGAGATAGAAGTTTTATAAAAAGTAGGTACATGGCATGTAAGGAGTCTATACGGAATGTGACCCCACTTCTATTCTTATCCATGTCCTCATAATAACATGGATTTCTGTACATTTAGTACTACACAATGTGTCATGGTACTACACGACATGTCTCAGACAAAATCCTAAAGAATTCATGAGGCCTATCATCAGTTTGATGGGATAAAATGTCAAACCACTGATATTTCACCGCAAATAGCCATGAGTGGAAAAATTCATCACACTATTTTGATCCTCAGGGAAAAGTCTTAGGAAATTATATTAACTTTCCAAAATCGGACACTCAGTGAAAAAAACACATTTCACTATATCACGCTTGAATGGTGTTTCATGGGTCTGAGCCATGAGTCTGAATTAAACACTTGATATTAGTCTCAAAACATCCACCTCAATATCAAAGTTGCAATTCCAAACACGGATCTTTAATCTGACCTCGCGTAAAGAAGTTACAGTCGATACTAGATTCCATAATAATAATATTAATAATAATAATATTATTATTATTATTATTATTATTATCATTATTATTATTATTATTATTATTATTATTATTATTGTGTTCTCTATGGACCCAAGCCATGATCCTGAAAAAGGTATCCAAAATTGGTTTTGAAATGACCATATCAAAGTCGAGTTCATACTACTGTTGATGGTTCGTCAATCAAATACCATACGGAGAAATTATGGTCTAATCAAGGTTTCCATAATAAAAATAAATAATAATAATAATAATAACTTATATTATTATTCTTATTATTTTCTTTTTTCCCACCTTATTTAAAATTAAGGGGATACACCCCTCCTTTCACTACGTATACCCAACACATCTCCCCCCCATGGTTTGCGTTTTTTTATTAAAACCTCATTTGAAGAGGATATCCACAAACCTATTTCACTTCATGTCTACAGTGTGCACATGCCTATCCAAGGCACCTCCTCCTTCATGATTTTTTATCTTAATTGATTTAAATTAATTACATCATGTTATTATTATTATTATCATCATCATTATCATTAAAAATAATAATAATAATAGAACAACATTATTTTTATTAAAATAATAATAATAACACAACTCCCATTAATCACGCCCAGATATAGCTTTGAATGTGCTCCACACCGAGCGTCGGCCCTCACGCCATCAAGCTAGAATCATTTCAATGCCAAGTGACCTCCACCATGAGACCCGCGCATGGCCTAATCTCAGAATTGATCCTAATAAACTACACATCATTTTCATGCATCAATTTTGAAAATAAAGACCATCGATCTGATTCTAAACTACCTCCAATAAACGGTTGTCCTTGTCGCACCTCAATAAAATCCTCAATCATGAACCCGCGCTCACAATATTTTTCTAATACATTGACAAAACACTATCCCACTTATTTTTTTCACTACCCTCATGATTCTGAGAGTTTAAACATGCTTTAACCCTTCCCTAAAATGTCAAATCACAACCCCATGGGTCAATGATGATGAAAACGAACGGTGGGGGAGAAGAACAATTACAAAGGTGAAAACATCAATGACCTATAGTTATTTTCAATGATCATGGATAGGTGATATCTATGGTGAAAACATGGAACAAACAATACCAAAAATAATTAAATAAATTCAACTATTCTAAGGGGATCATGCGAAGAATATACAATCACATAATCAAAAGTAGATAATAATCCATGCTTTTAAGATTTAATAAAAATGATTGAAAACCATAATAAACTAGTCCAACCATGATTATGGTTCAATTATTGGTTTAGATCACATCCACTAGCTATGAAGGTGATGATATCACTAAGTCTATCATTTGTCTCATGATTATCCTTGATTCGATCTTCCATCGTTCTCCAATATCAAATCCTCTAATGAAGGTCATCATAGCTTCTCTCAAAAACATCCCAAGGTAATACGAATCACCCTGGTGAAATTTCATAACAAAATATTTATAGAGGATTTGATTTAGGTCATTTAAATTAAAATAAGTAAATGAGTCATTTATTTTAATTTAAACATGGTCGACAATGACTTCCTCATCTGAACATCCAACTCTATCCAAGTTTAGATTGAGCCTAGGGTAAAACCTACTTTCCAAATTCAAATGTGGTATTATATTTTAAATCCAAGACTCCATTCTAGATTTATTTCACTTTTTTAGGAAAACTATGTGAATGTGATAAAAATATATTTAATATTTTAATAAAATAAATTTCAAGAAAATTGGGCCACATAATCTCACACAGTCTCAGCACCAGGCTCGGATAATATTCCTAGTAATAATCCAAAGTATTACATGAAAAAAATAGAGTCTCTAATTTATTGCATTATGAAAATATTTTCATCCCAAAAAATAAAAAACTAAACAAAAAGGTGGGAACATTTATCCCACATCTGGATCTCTCGCTCCTAGGAGCTCTCCTGCATGCTACCATTTCCACTTCAGGATATTAAGAGCGTGCAAAAAACTAGCCAAAACCAAATACTTATCCTTCACATGGTGACAAGTGAGACACCAAGAAACTTGGTAATGCTATGCCTCATGTCATACCACCAAAACTACCACTAAAGGTCTATTTAAATATTCCCTATAGTGTAATGTACACCCAAAGGAGAAGTGTAAAACTCTCTCATCACCTCCAATCATAACGTGACTAGAACCACTATATGTATCTAGAAAAAAGGATGAAGTGATTCTATCCTTTATAAAATCAATCCAGAATGTATATCATGGATATATGATCATGTAGGACCTCATAGTTTATGTCTCACAACTGAGCCTCCCTTAAATGTTGTAGAAATATATGAGTCAACACCATTAACTAAAGATATGTTTTCCCCTCTTCTCTACTAGTGTAATCTGTAAAGAGGTAAATTTCTCTATCTCTTCATTGTGAGCATCAAATTCCATGAAAACACCCCAAGTGGCCCTAAATATTATGTCACCTCAACCTTTGTAGAGTCTACTATCACTCCCATGTTTGAGAATACATGTTTCGAGAAGTGAACCTTGGAATCTAGAACTAACTCTATGAGAGATTCCATGTGACTTTCACTCCCAGATAATGTCTAACACCATCCTCCTATGTCTCACATGATCCAACCCTAACGTTGAGGACACAAAGTCATGAAATCATAATTCTACCATAAACTGATCCAAGAAAAGTTACGGATATGTATTATAAGTCTTTTGAACTCTCCAAGTGTATTTCACATGCCAAAGGGTGTCACCAAAAACATAAAGTAACAAAAGCACCTCTATTATTCCATGATCGATACATCCATCTCTCAAACATGGTGCTGGTGATAAACTATCCTAAGGCTGAACTTTGAGAACCAATTCACCCCAATCTACTGGTCAAAGAAGTAATCTATTCTCAGGGGTGTATACTCCTGTCTAATAGTCACCTGGTTCAGGTGACATCAATCCACACCTAACATCAAGCTCTCATATACCTCCTAGGAAAACAACATAGGGATCACCAGGTGAACACACTAGACAAACCCCTGCCTCTATAATCTACCCCAACTGAATTACTATCTCTTACAACCCCATGAGGTCATGCAATGGGCTAGCATAGATATTGGGTCATACCTGGTGCAAGTCCATACAGAAAAAAAAACTCGTGATGGTGAAGTAAACCTATTAAGTCCCTAAGAAGTATTCCCTCATACTCCTCCACCATCATAGTAAATTTAAAGACCATAAAATCCACTACTCCAAGGGTAATGTTATCCAACTAATAAGGCAGTGTTTATAACCTCTTGTGAATGAGATCATCCTACCCTTCCTAGGGAAAAATCCTTATAAAATGAGAAAAAATCCACCCTAAAAAACTGGAAGAACTTCAACACTCACTAGTAGAAATAATATAAGAATGGATGGTAAACTATTATCCTATACTAAGGAAAACATTATAGGGTCCCACTACCACTATGGAAATATTTCATTTGAGGATCTCTCTCTCTCTCTCTCCTTGCAGAGTCAAGTCACATCCTTGATAGAAATATAAAATCACTTATCCTATTTTTAGGAGCCTACAACACAAGGGTTGAGAAAAAAGTCCCACATTAGTATCACTATGTCTCAAATAAGGGATATGTCCATGGAAATTTGGCTTATGAATCACTGCTATAACTGTACCTGGAGCAGTAGAGACACCAGTCGTACCTGAAACCATACTCAAATCCACTAAGCCAAAATATCATATCACCTAAAGCTATCAATTCCCTTACCCACCTTCTCCCCATAAATATGGAACACCCTAACAGCTTAACACATAAAAAGGACCTTAAACACACAATTCAAAGGAACTCATCCACCACACCTTAATACTTTCTACTATAGGATGGCACTAACTCACCTGCACAGTTTTGGATCATTTCACAAGAACTCGTCTCAATGGGGGAAGTTTCCCTCTTCCTTTTATGTCTAAATCAATGTCAAACATCACCAACATAGGGACTACCAAAACCATCTGTCACCCTGGAAAGGTTTCTCCAACAGGACCACCATCAGGAGGGGTCCTATCCAAGTGGTAAATTCACACCATAGGCTTGACCCAATTCTCCTCCACTTTATAAGGGTATATGGATAACCAAAATTCATGGGTGATCTTATAGTGACCCAAGATTTTTAAATATACTATTATATGATTTTGATCATAATTATCCATAAAATAAAAACCAATGATTAAAAAGTGTAGCATCTTTGGAAGACTAGGTACATAATTAGAAAAAATGAAACTAGAATAAAACATATTTTTATTAATATTCATAATGAGCTCATAACTTCCTTTTAGTACCTATAACTTCATAGGATAACCTGGGGAATACATAGACAAAATAAATGAGCTAAAAATATTGGTAAGGTAATAAACAAGGGATTGAAGAATAGAACCGGAGTTAGAAAGCATAACATGATATCATAAAATTAATGGCTCGTGAATAAATAAATGTAAGAATATAAAACATGGAATTATATGATCAAGGAAATATAGGGATGTGGTATAAATATATAACATGGTATAAACATGAGTCAAGGATAACTTCCAAGACTATACCACGTGGTGGACAGAGTCCCATAATGTTGTAGGTTTACTCCCTAATCCCATACATAACATCTAATGAGACTAACATATTACCCAATGCATTGGAGAACTATCTAGGTTCACCCTTCATAACATTTTAATGCATATGTGTGCCACATAAAGAATCAAACATAAGGAATAAACATAAGAGTTACCCATGGGAATAAATGGGTATCATAATCATGTCATAAGTCATAACCAAAGGAAGTATAATAATGATATACATTAAATAAGGTATTTAATTCATTATTGTTCATTCATAAATGAAAAAATAAAAATAGATCAATAATAATGTTTCCCAACTGAATTGAAAACATGAAAAATAGTAGTTAGGTAACATTAGAAATGTGCCACTTAAGTGTGATTTTAGGGGAAAGAATAAAGTGTCTTTAGAGATGATAAAAGCATAATTATTTCAATAAGACCATAAATAAACTAAAATAGTTCTTTATGATAAACCGAGTTATTTTAGGAAAATATTTTTATTCTTAAAATAGTTTATGGAGTGTAATTGAAAACGGGTAATAAATATAGAAGTTCCCATTAATTGTGTTTTCTTATCAAGAGAATTAGAGAAGGGAACCTTTTAAAATATGTAATTCCCCTTAAAATAAAGATGAATTGAGATACATACATATTTTTCATAAATATACATAGAATATAAGAGAATTATATAATAATAATTAAGAGATAAATTGATTCAAGGGGAGAGAAATTGTATCCCAATGGAAATATAGAGGTTCTGCGAGATCCCTTAACTTATGTCTGAATAAGTTAGAAAATTTCACTTAATGTCCTGGAATATAAAATTAGATTCATTAATTACTTAATTCATAACCTATTACACATTTATTTTATTTATTATAATTTTATTAAATTCATTTATGGCCATTTTTATGAGTTATAAGATGCAATTTCATCATTTCAAAAGTATTCGTTTCGTGGTTTCATGGTCATTTCAATTGTATATAATTATTTAATTTATTATAAATGGTAATAATATTAAAAAAGTTAATTGAAATGGTATTTATTCAATTAAATATGTTTAAATGGTCTCGTATATCATTTTTTTCTAACATGAGTATGATTTATTTGATAAAACATTAATGATAATTGTCTAGTTTATTTTTGGCGGTTTTTCCAACCATCACACATTAATTTCATTTTCTTTAATATTATGTCTATATATTAGTTAAAAAACATAAAATAGTTTTTAATATAATTATTAAAATCTTATTTAACCATAATAATAGTTTTTTTACCATCCTTGACGGTTGTAATGGAAAAACTAAAACTCATTATCCATGGATACGGTTAACCATAGTAATTTGGACAATGGTTTCCTTGCCTTAAATTAGAGGAGATGATAAAGAAGGGATGGATAGAAAATATTAAATTATAAATATATTAGTTTTTTATATACATGATACTATATTTATTATGATTTTATGGATGAAATAGGAGAGGAGAAGGTAGAATAAGAAAATAAATTAAGATAGGTGGTTTGAGAAAGTTATCTCATGGACATCACCACCTTGAAGGACCACTTTAGAAACTTAGAGTTGGTATTTTAGTGGGGCCAGAATAACTTGGACATGAGGATAGTGTGGAGGATAATTTTTGGTAGATATTTGGAAATATTAAAGGCTTGTAAGGTGTGAGGATAATGGTGGTGAGGTTGGTATTTATAAGAGGAGGAGATGGGTTTTTTTGAAATTTATTAAAAGATTAAATTATAATAAATTAATTTTCTATGAAAATACCACCAAATGGAATGGATTAGAATTTAAGATAAGATATGGTTTTAATATCATTAACTAATATAATTTGAACTTGTTTTGGTTTTATTTTAAACCATATCATTTTGATTAACCCTTAGTTAACCTATTTTAATTTTAACTACGGTAACAACTTTTTTAATATTAAAAGGTTATAATTTTTACTTATATGGTGTAAATTGGACACTAAATGGAAAATTAATGACATTTGGGATCATATAATAATCAATTTTTTTTTAAAATATTTATATGATTTCTTAATAATTTAATAAAATAATAATCCCATAAAATATTATTATTGTCAATTTTGGTACTATTCACTACTTTGACATTTAAAAACATCAAGACAACAGGTAAAATTAGAACCAAATATTTTATTATATCCTGAAAATGTCATGGTCATCTATAGAATTATTTTAGCACCTTAAATATCTCAATTTATATTAATTTTAATATTTTTTATTATCATTTATTTTATTTTTCAATTGATTGAATAATTGCACCACCAATGTTGTGTAAGCATTTAGGGAAATAATTTAATTATTAAAAAATTTAAATAAATTACCACAATAAGGATAAATATTTTATATTTATAAATAATACTTATATTTTATCATATCTTCTATTTAACCCCATATTAAAAATATTATACTTATGAAAAATAAGAGAGTGATATTTTGTCACTTTGATTTTAATAATGTCTATGTCATTTTCATGGAAAAGTGCCCATTAAATAAATCAATTTTAAACCTTAGGTGTTTAGGTAAAATTTAATTCATAAAATAAGAATTTTTATGAAAAAATATGGCCTTATCACTTATTTTTAATCTATTTTAAGTTGATTCTCCCTTTACTAAGGTGATAAATTTTACCACGATTACTATTCATATTAAAAAAATGTGAAAGGGGTATATTTTTTAAATTTAGAAATCATGATTAAAAATATGGAATAAATTTTTAAAAATTCAAAATTTATAAGTTTAATAATTTAATTTAAATTTAAACTGACAAAACATAATGAAAAACAGTTTTTTAGAAAAATGAAATTTTTAAATATAAAATGTTTATATACTAAATCCATGCATAAAATTAATTTAAAAGACCTAAATTATATTATTTATAATAAAAATTAACTCATTATAGTTTAAAACTAATCCAAAATATATTTTTACTTTATCAATTCTTTTAAAAGAAAATACAGTTTTCAATGTAAATCAATATTTTCACTATTCATTAAAATTTCAAAAAAAAAATAGAAAATTATAAAAAAGTTGTCATAATATAATTTTTACAAGATGAATTCAAAAAAATTGTCAAATATATTTTCAAAAAGTTTCAAAATTAATTATATTTTTTTCTCATAAGAAAATAAAATCATTTTTTAAGAAAGCAATTTTTTTAAGAATATAATGTCTTTATTGAAACATTGAGTGTTTCTTTCCTAAGAATTAATAAATAAATATATTTCATAATATGTTTATTCTTATTCATGCCTGATAATTCAATATCTATTTTATAACAGTCTTTTTGATAATAATAACATTTTAATAGTATATCACAGTTTGTTTAAACTCGGTATTTCATGCAACACAAGCTATTGAAGAAATAAATTTATTTAAAGATGAATATATCATAAAATTATTCCCCCCTTATGAAATTTCATACTTGAATTTTTTTTTCATACTAAGGTGAAAACATGTGAGGATACTTCTCCTTTATCACATCCTATAGTACCCATGTCGTTGATTCGTATTTTGGGTTCCTCCATCATACTTTAATTAGGTGAGTGGTATTATTACGTATAACCTTATCTCTGTAGTCCAAGATCTTCATAGGTTTCTCCTTAGAGAGATCATTTTTCATCTGTACAAACTCTTAATTCATTATATGTAGGGGTTTTGGTGTGTAGTTCTTTAAGAGGGATACATGGAATGAATCATATACTTAAGACATAGTTGGTGGAAGTGTTAGTCGATAGGACACATATCCAACACATTCAAAAATATCAAAGAGGTAGAGATACCTAGGACATAACTTTCCCTAATTCCCAAATCTCATGACTCTCTTCCATGGAGATATGCAGATGAATACCTTATCTCTAACCTCAAACTCCAAGTCATATCGACGATTGTCTGCATAGATCTTCTATCAACATTGGGCAGCCTTAATATGATGTTGATTGGTCTTCACCTTTTCAACCATTTACTCAACTATTTTAGGTCTCAGTAGCTTATGTTCTCTAAATTCATCCAATCATTAATATTTTATACATCTCATCCCCTAATTGGTATCATATGGGCCCATTTGGATGCTTGAGTGGAAACTATTATTGTAAGAGAACTCAACTAGTGGAAGACGTTGATCCCATACTCCTTTGAAGTCCATTGAGCATGATCTCAACATGTCTTCCAGTGTCAAAATGGTCCACTCAAATTGTCCATCAATTTGATAGTGATAAGTTGTACTAAAGTTCAACTCAATGTTTAGATCATATTGGATACTTTTCTAGAACTTGAACGTAAATCTCTAATCTCAATCGTATATAATCAATAATGGTACTCCATACAACCTCATCACTTATCTAATGTATATCCATGCAAGCTGATCGAGTGAGAAGCCCTCTCAAATTTCAATAAAGTGATCTATCTTTATAAGATTATCCATAACAATATGTATATAATTATTTCCTCTGGATGTATTCATAATTACCGTGACAAAGTCAATGGTGATTTTTTTGATTTCTATGTAGGTATAGGTAATGGTTGCATCATTCCCTTAGACTTTTTCCTTTCAACCTCCACTTGCTGACATACCAGGAACTTAGATATATATTTTTTTATCTCCGTATTCATATTGTCCCACCAATAATTATCATGAAGATCTCGATATATATTTTTACTCCTTGGGTGGATGGAGAAGGTTGAGTTATGTGTGCATCATTCAAAATCGACATCTTTATCTCAAGGTTTGATGGTACATATAGTCGTGACTCAAATATTATGAATCATTCCTTATCAATTTTTAACTTTAATGATTTCTCATTTCTGATTGATTTCACCTTCTTCTGAATTTCCACATCATTTCTTTGAGCTCCATGTATTTTCACTATAAGGGATGGTTGAAAATAATTTTATAAAGTAATGATGATGTTCATTATCTTATTATTCCCATATTTATCCTTTGTAATTATAAGAATATTGGATCCTTAACAATTATCAGTATTGATAAATATATAGGATCCTTTCTACTTAGAGCATCTGCCACTTTATTTACTTTACCAAGATGGTAGTGGATTGAGTTGTCATAATCCTTCATGAGGTATAACCATCTTCACTAGTTCATATTAATATCCTTCTGTGTGATTATATATTTTAGGCACTTGTGATCAATATATATTTTACACTTCTCTCCAAAGAGATAATGCCGCCATATTTTCAATGTGAAGATCACATCTTTCACCTCTAAATCATGTGTGGGATAGTTTTGGTCATTAACTTTTATATTCCTTGAGGTTTAGGCTATTATGTTATCATTTTTTCATCAGTACACATCGTAATCCCTTCTTTGATACATCATTTTATACAACAAAGAGTTACCCACTTTTGGATAGTGTGTGTACTAGTGTAGTGTGGGCCTTTTTTAACTCTTTAAACAATTATTCAAATCAATTAATCCAGTAAAACTTTAATACCTTCTGATTCATCTAGGCTAGTGGGTTTGAAAATTTTGAGAAGTTACTCAAATATCATCAATAATGCCCCATTGGACCAAGGAAACTATGGATCTCCATTACAGATGCTGGTATGATCTACTCCTTGATTTCTTTTATCATATAAGGGTCTAGATATATCCCGTTTATGGTGATAACATTCCCCAAGAATGATATTTTCACCATCTATAACTCAAATTTATTTTAATTTTTATATATTTTGTCCCTTCTCAATATATTTAGAACAGTATTCAAATGCTCCTCAGGATCCTCTTTTCTCTTGGAGCATATCAGAATATAATCAATAAAGAATACCACAAATTTTTCAATATAATGTCTAAAGACTCAATTTGTTAAGTCCATAAATTTTTTTGGAGAATTAGTGAGACTGAAGGGCATTCATAGTGTCTATACCATGTTTAAAAGGAATTCTTGGGAATATATTCCTTATTCAACTTTAATTGGTGATATCCTAACCAAATGTCCACCTTAGAGAAATACATGGCCCTATGTGATAGATCTAACAAGTAATCCACCTATGGTAGGGGATACTTGTTATTTGTCTTGATTGTTTTAATCTCATGATAATAAATTGATAGGCGCATTGATTTATCCTTCTTCTTAACAAAGGGGACTAGCACACCCCACAATGAAGCACTTAGGTGTATGAAACCCTTGTCTAGATTCTCCTGTAACTGCTTCTTAAACTTTTATAACATAATTGTGGTCATCCTATAAGGATTATTTGATATGGGTAGAGATCTAGGTATAAGATCAATTGATAACTCAACCTCTCAATCGTGAGGAAGACTAGGAAATTCTTCAGGGAATACATCAACATAGTCCCTCACAATGGTAATGTCTTCAAGAATGATCCTCTCATTTTTATAAATCATTTAATATAGATATTATTTATTATAAGGAAATAATATCCACACTTGAGTTGATGATTTTGAAGTATATTCATCCTTATTCATACAATTTTACAAAATTGTAGAATGCCTTGGGATGTGAAGAGAGATATCCATCTTCTGAAAATTAAGGTTGGGTTTGTATAAACATAGCCAATCCATGACCAATATTACATAAAACTCCACCAAAAAGAGTAATATGGTATTTTATAGGAGTTTAATTACACAAAAAATGATCATAGATGATTTATACACTTTATATACAACAATTTATCCATTATTTATTCTCATAGATAACTCAACTTCTATATTTTGTGGTGGTTTTTGAATAGTCAACTAAAACTGAAAGATATGAAAGAATGAGTAGAACCATAATCAAAAAGTATGTTTTATATTATTGAAGGAATAATAGGTATACTTATCACCACATCATTTTCAATTTACAACTCTACAGTAGCAATACCATATGACCTTCCTTGATTCCTTACAGGTTGTTATCATAGATTGTCCCTGACAACCCCAGGATTGGGGCATTAACTCGCATAGTTCTCATGTTCCATGAAATTAAAGAACTACATGGAAGGCATAGTTTTCACATGAACCTTCTTTTCCACATCCTCATTAGTGGGTTTCTTCATTTTACTTTGGAATTTATTATCTTGGAGCCCCTCTTTCCCACACTTGAAGCACCTTCTCATTCCCATTAGGCAGTTTCCATTATGCTTCTTCCCACACTTTTGACAAGTGGGATGCTAGGTTTTCTTTATTCCATGATATTTTTTTGTTGTACCTCCTAAATATAATTCCATCTTACATTTCTTGTGTCCAATCCCTTAATACCACTGAGAATCATTGATCTCTATCTCAACATTATGGGAACAACTAAAATTATCTTCATAACCATCAAAGTCCCGAAATTCTAAGGCTTTTCATAGACTCTATTTCAAACCAATAAATATTTATTACACATTATTTTTAGTATTTATGACAAATCCATAAGCATACCATGAAATCCTTGTGAATTTTTCCTCATATTCTCTAATAGACTCATGTTCCTTTTACTTCAGATAATAACTCCATCTTTATATTACGACGAAGAGTTCAGGGAAAATATTTTTTGAAATATGTTTTTATGAATTCATAAAATTACATGGACTTAATTTCCTCCTTATACTTCATTTTTTTTAATAATTTTCCACCATTGATCAGCTTCTCCATAAAAATGATATACCACTAGAACAACTTTCTCTTCTTCTAAGCACTGGATGATAGATATTATCTTCTCAATGGATTTAATCCATCATTCTGTGATGAGAGGATTAGAGATACACAAAATATACGAGTCCTTTTTAAAATAAAGTATTCAACCACAACTAGATATTTCTTAGGATAAGTATTTCATTCCACATGATTCATGTTATTATTCATAACTTGAGCTAGTTGAGATAGTATTATCGTGAAGTGTTTATATCATATTCTGATCAAGGTTGGAATCTTATTGGGGAAATCATCACATTTACTATCACATTGGTTGTTATAATGGGTCCTCATATATCCAACCATTAACTAAAAAAATAAAAAGAAAATTTGGGGGCATGAATAGTTAACAAATGAGAATATAAAAAAGAAACTATAAACATAGAAGGATAAACTTATAATTGAAAATTATATACTAACTTGTGATTCCCTAAATTTAAATATATTTTATCCATGGTGATATAATTATCCCTAGGGTCCTTAATAAATTTTTCTATTTATAATCCTAAAAAATAACTAGATCATGTTATGATACCAACTATAGTGACTCAATCCTTTTACACATATTATTACATGATTTTAAGAATAATTATTAATGAAATTAAAACCAAGGATCAAAAAGTATAGTGTCATTGGAAGACTAGGTACATAATTAGAAAACATGAAACTATAATAAAATATCTGTTTATTAATATCCATAATGATCTTATAACTCCCTTTTAGCTCCTATAACTACATAGGGTAACCTAGATAATGCACATACAAAAAGAATAAGATAAATATCCCAGTAAGAGAATAAACATGGGATTGAAACATATAACATGAGTTAGAAGGAATAACATGATGACCTAAATGGAATGTCTTGTTAATAAATAAATGGAATTATATAGGACATGAAATCATATGATCATGGAAACATATGAATGTGGAAGAAGAATATAGCATGACATAAACATGAGTCAAGGCTAATCCATAAGACTATATCACATGGTGGACAGAGTCCCATAATGGATTATGTTTACTACCTAATCTCATACATAACATCTCATGAGACTAAAACATTACCTAATAAATTAGACCACTATCTGGGTGCACCCATCATAACATCTTCATGCATATGTGTTCCACATAAATAATCAAACATAAGGAATAAACATAAGAGTTACCCATGGAAATAAATGGGTATTGTAATCATGTCATAAGGAAAAATCAAAGGAAATATAATAATGATATCCATTAAATAAGGGATTTAAATAATTATTTTTCATTAATAATGGAAAAAATAAAAAAATAGTTAAAAAATAATGATTTCCAATTTAATTTAAAACATTAAAAAGAGTGGTTAGGTAACATTAAAAATGTGTCACATAAGTGTGATTTTAGGGGAAGGAATAAAGAGTCTTTAAAGAGGATAAGGGAAAAATTATTTAAATAAAACCAAAAATGAACTAAAATAGTTTTTAATGGTAAATTGATTTATTTTAGAGAAATATTTTTATTCTTAAATTTTTTTGCAAAGTATACTTGAAAATGCATATGAAATAGAGAAGTTCCCTTTAATTGGGTTTTCTTATCGAGAGTAATTGAGAAGGGAACCATTTAAAATGTGTAATTACCCATAAAATAAAGATTAATTGAGATAAATAAATATGTGTGGTAAATATACACAAAATATAAGATAAGTACATAAGAATAATTAAGAGATAAATTTAGGCAAGGGGGAAGAAAGTGTAACCCAAAAGGATATATGAAGGTACATATAGATCCCTTACCTTATGTCCAAATGAGTTCTTCACTTGCACTTAATGTCCTATAATATCAACTTAGATTCATTAATTACTTAATTCATAACCTATTAAAAATTATTTGATTTATTATAATATTATTAAGTTTATTTATGGCCATTTTTATGTGTTAAAATATGCAATTTTTTCATTCTGGGAGTGTTCGTTTCATGGTTTCATGGTCAGTTCACTTGTATATAATTATGTAAATTCTTATAAAATGGGAATACTATTAAAAAAAGTGACATGAAATGGTTTTAATGCACTTATATAAGTTTAAATTATCCCATATATCATTTTTTATATGATTATAATCCATTTGATAAGACACTAATGATAATTGTTTAGTTTATTTTTGGCAGTTTTTCTGACCATCCCACATTTGTTTAATTTTATTTAATATTATGCCTATATATTAGTTAAGGAACATGAAATATGTTATAATATAATTATTAAAATCTTATTTAACCATAATAATAGTTTTTATGACCATCCTTTAAGATGGAAATGGAAAATGGAAACTCATTATCCATGGAGATGGTTAACTGCAATAATTTGGACAATGGTTTATTTTCCTTAAATAAGAGGAGATGATAAAAAGGGATGGATAGAAAATATTTCATTATAAATATAAAATTATATTATATAAATGACACTAAAGTTATTATGATTTTATGGATTAAATATTTGAGGATAATGTAGAAGAAGAAAAGAAATTAAGAGAGGTGCTTTGAGAAAGTAGCCTCTTGAATATCACCTCCTTGAAGGACCTCTTAAGGAACTTAGAATTTGTATTTTGGTGAGATCAGAAGCACCTGGACATGGGGAGAGTTTTTATGAGATCTTTTTTCATATATTTTGTAAATATTAAAGTCTTGAAATGTGTGATGAGAAGACATGGTGAGGGGTGGTATTTATAAGGGGAGGAGAGGGGTGTTTTAAATTTTTTTCAAAAGATTAAATTATAATAAATTCATTTTCTATCCAAATACCACCAAATGGACATTTATTAAAAGATAAGATAAGATAAGGTCATAATATCATCAACCAATATAATTTAGAAACTTTTTGGTTTTATTTTAAACCTTATCATTTTTATTAAACCTTAGTTAACCAAATTTAATTTTAACTATGATAACAAATTTTTCAATATGAAAAGGTTGTAATTTTTACTTATATGGTTTCAATTAGACCATAAATGTACAACTAATGAAATTTTAGATCATATCATAATAAGTTTATATTTTTTAAATATTTTTTATTTTTTAAAAAAAATTATTAAAATATTAATCACATAAAATATCTTTAATGTCAATTCTGATACTATTCACTACTTTGACATTTAAAAATATCAAGACAACAAGTCAAATTTGATCCAAATATTTTATTATATACTAAAAATGTAATTTTAGTCTAGATAATTCATTTATCACCTTAGATATATCAAATTATATTACTTTTAATATTTTTTATTATCATTTATTTTATTTTTCTCTTAATTTATTAATTATTTCATCAGTGTTGTGTAAGAATTTAGGGTTATTATTTAATTCATAAATTTTTTAAATAAATTTCCATGATGAATATAAATATTTTTATTTAAAAAAATATTTTTAGTTAATCATATCTTTTATTTAACCCCGTATTAAAAATATTATACTTATCAAAAATAAGAGTGTGACATTTTGGCCCTTTCTTTGATTTTAATCATGTGTAAGTCATCTTCATGGAAAAGTGTCCATTAAATAACTATATTTCAAAATTTAGATGTTCAGGATATAATTTATTTAATACAATAATAATTTTTATGAAAACTTATTATCTTATCACTTATTTTTAATCTAGTTTAACATGATTTACCCTTTACTAAGATGATAAATTTTACCAAAGTTACTATTTATATTGACCAAGAATAAAAGGGGTAAAATTACTAAATTTGTACCTCCTCATTAAAAATATGGAATCCAATTTTAAAAATTCAAAACATAGAAATTTTATAATTTAATATAAATTTAAACTAACAAAAAGAAAAGAAAAATAGTATTTCGAAAAAAATGCTATTTTTAAATATAAAATGATTTTATACTAAATAAAAGTATAAATTTCATTTAAAAGACCAAAATTATATTATTTATAATCAATAGGAACTAACTAGATTTTAAAAATAATCCAAAACATAATTTTACTTTGTCAACGCATTTAAAATAAAATACAGTTTTCAATATAAATCAGTATTTTTCACTATTCATTAAAATTTAAAACTTTTTATAAAATTCCCAGAAATTCATACTAATATAATTTTGACATGATAAATTCAAATTTTAATTTTTTTTGTAAAATATATTTTCTAAAATTTTCAAAATTAATTATATTTATTTTCTCATAGAAAGAAATAAAATCATTTTTTAAGAAAACAAAATTTTGAAGAATAGAATGTATTTACTAAAAAATAAGTGTTTATTTACTAAGAATTAATAAATAAAGATATTTCATAATATGTTTATTCTTATTCATACTTACCAATTCAATGACTAAGTTATAATGGTCATGTTAATAATAATAATATTTTAATAGTATATCATAGTTTGTTTAAACTCAGTGTTGCGTGCTACACAAGCTATCGAAGAAATCAAATTATTTAAAGATAAATATTTCCTAAAAATATCAGGGTTTCATAGATATCTAAATATAAAAACTTTGATACACACTCAATAGAGGCATGTCATATTTTTGTACCTCTAGATCCATCATATTCTCTATAGAGAGGACTGATTTTCAACGCAATCATCCAATAAGTCAAGGTCTTCATAAGATGGAAAACTCAAACCACTGACTTGAGTCAAATATCTACTCCCTGAGGGTCTATCTCTTCACAGAACCTCAATGGTATCCATCACTCAAACTCGTGGAGTTTTCTAAGCCTGTGCATATCCTCAACCTGATTTTCTAGTATAATCTACTTCTTGACAAGTTGGGGTGATACTAACTTCCCTCTTGGAGGAAAGATCTCATGAGATGGACCACTAATAATATCATCATCACATTCCAAAATTTATAACCTGGATAAATATCTTCATTGATCCATCTTTAATGTTAACAAGATGTGCCATAGTAAGATGATCATATATATAAGGGGATCTAATTCAAGAAGGACAGTCAAAGAAATCAATCATATATGATGCATGTAGCATTGATCCGTATAACCGATGTCTCAGTATGTCGAGTCAACAAGAATGTAGTCAGAGTCCTTATGTATGGAGACATTGACTATCGCATCAACACTAGATTCCCTGGCCTGAAAACTACACTCGATACACTTTGACACTATTTCCCAAAGTCCCAACCAAACCTCAAAAGGGTAAAAACTCTAAACATTATACTCATGTCGAACAACCTCTAATACCAATCTATCGTGACCTGGCTGATGTTCCCAATTTTTGTATATCTTTTCATACATTCTATTGAGTAAAAAACATGTTTTCACAAGATATATGTTGTTTTATAGATAAAATGATTTATTTCATTGTTCGTGATAATTTTTAGGTATTTTATAGCCAAACTCACAAATCGGGAATGATCATAATAAAGATTGAAATATACATAGTGTGTACATATAAACACACGTCGTGTACCATTTTCCCAACACGGATCGGCCAAACCAAGTACATGCCCATGTTTTCATCCAAGATTCACACGCCATGTGCAATCTATTTACACGTCGTGTACCCCCTTCCAAAAGCGGTTGGTGGCTAAGTTGATACTATATGCCATGTGGGGCGGTGCTACACACCGTGTACTCCCAACAAATAAATGCTGACAACTTCAAAGTCAAGGAGCGGTGCGCAGCTCACCTACTACCAAAGAAAATGAATCAAAACTAATTTCACCAATATACACAACGTGTACTTTGTGTTACACATCGTGTAGTTTTAAAATATATAAATAAGAGGGCTGACCTACATGTTTAGGGTTGGACATCAAGGGGAGGTGATGTCTCTCTATCATTTGAGCCTCCCTCAGATCCATTTCAAGTTTTCTTTTTCTATTTTTAATTCCTATTTTAGTGTAATTCCCTATTTCACCCCATTTTCTTCTCGTATCCATGGTAGGGATTAAATTTTGACTCAATCTGCACATTGTGACCATGGTCATAAGAGGCTAGTTTTACCTATGTTGGGAGTTGTAATAATTATTATGTATTATTAATAACTGAAATCTTAAATCATTGTATATTATGAATTTTGTTTACAATTTCTTAAATAAATCTAATTACTTATTGGCCATTGGTGTCGTATCGGACCAAGATCACCACTAGTTTTGAAAACTAAAGGAGTTGCAATGAGAAAATCCATGATCATTAGGTGATCCTGTTACTACTTCCTTTTGGGGTAATTATCTTAAACATGTTTAGGAAGTTAATTACTGAACCAAGGAATTAACTCTTTAGACCAAGAAACAACAAGTTTTATTGAATCCTAGTGGTAAATAATTTTCACTGATATATTCAATGCTAAGGAATAACAATTGAAATAAAATATGATTAGAGTCACAACCCCAAAATATTTTTTTTTCTGATCATTATATTCATCTTTTGTTTTATTTTAATTCTCACAAATATTTTCTCTAGTTCAAGTTGTTCCCTTAACTCATTCTATCTGGCCAATCGACCAAGACTTAAAAACTTACAATGGTTTTTTCTTTTCCTAATTCCCTGTGGGATCGAACCCAATTTCCACTAGCTACCTAATAGTTGGTTCAGAAGGGAACAATATTAGAATTCTACATTTATCTTGGTCCTTGCGATGGGAGTGGTGCCAAATTTTAGCATCGTTGTTGGGGAATGGAAAGCACCTGTGCACGTCTAAGTTAAGGTTAGTTTACCCAGAATTTTTGTTTTTATTTTCTTTTTTATTCTTTATTTTTATTGGGATCCTCAACCCCACATCCCGTGGATTAATATCTGACTGGGGAGTGGTATAATCCACTTATAAAGGATTTTTATTCATATGATCCAGAATTGTTATACCCCTACCTGGAGGAATATTATCTATATATAGATTATGGGTTCCCATATTAGGAACACCCATGTACATACTTCATCCCACCCTTATCTTATTCTCCCTCAGAACCATCTTCGGGTAATACCGAAAGGTTATTATTGATGATGGAGGCCTTTAAAACATTCTAGTTGGACCAAACTGAAATACTGGGACAACTTGGAAATATGTTATAGTAGCTCTCCAAGATAATTTCCAATATGGATACTCTAGTTGAGTTTGAGTATGGGTGTTCTAATTTCATTTCAACTGAGGAAACATGTTATGGTGTGGTCCCAACATGTAATACATTAAAAATTTTAGAAATTAATATTCAAAACTAAAAATTTGAATATGAGGACGCATCATATTTTTTAATTATGACTCTAATCACCCATATATTTAAAAACCCTCAGTTGATTATATACTTCATTCAGAGGGTACCTTCCATTATTTTTAGGTTTTCAGTATTTTAGAGCAGGAAACTCTCGAGCTGTATGGCATACCTGATCACACTAAGAACCAAGTCCACCTTTATCCTCTACTGGACATAGAGCAAGGACACTGCAATCCACCTCCCTGACCACCTGAACGTCAGAAATCATGGATCAAAGATGAGGGTTTCAGACATATGTGTTGGTTTGTGCGAAGAAATCCACATCCACCTTCGGATTACAGGTAAGTACCCATAACTTAGATCGGCCCAAAGACCTAAAACAAAGTCACTTACTAGGAGGCAACACATTCATTCTTTTTCTGTCTTTCTTTCATTTCTTTCTTTTTTTTATTTTTAATAACCACACAGTGTGTACTCTTATTCCACACACCGTGTAATACTCCTTTTTCTGTCTAATATTTAAATAAGAACAAAATGACAACATAATCTATGTAACACTTATAACACGACATGTAATTTTCTTTTTTAATGTATATTTTAAAATAACTTTTAGTATAAGTAACTAATAATTATGTCAATAAATAGGGATGAGGAATGTGCTGAAGGCAAGGTCACTGGAGTGTATCTGAGTCATCAACGGTTCGAATTGCTCCACACCTGCCTTCAGTACAAGGATCATTCTTTTTGAACCTGTGTTTTAAAATAATTAGTGTGAGTTATTTTCAAAATAAAATATAAATATTTCAAAATACAAGAAAATTAATGATGGGGATGGACCGGATGGCTAGGGTCATAAACCACAGATCCAAAATACCTAGGTTTGAATCCTAAAAACCGAACCAGTTTCATCATTTTTCATATTTGTAAAACCACACTGTGTGCATTTCATTATATTTCATGTTATTCATGTTTTAAGTAATAATTTTAATGGTTTTCAAAACAAGAAATTACATGTGAGTGAATTTTTCTGATTGGTAGAGTGTCAGATCTATATTCAAAAGGCTCAGGTTTGAACTCGTCTAATCTCCCAGCTTCATCCCAATCATTCAAATTAAAACCACATGTTGTGAGTTGTTTTTTTCTCATGTAGTTCTGCACCTATACATTAATTATTAAAAGTTAATAAAAATGTGTAGCACTAAAACCATCACTCTAGTTGTTGAGGGATTGTGTTCAGAATTTCCAGTCACTGGTTTGAATCGTACCCCATGTACTGGACTGAAGGTTGTAGTTCTCTTTTCAAATTTTAGAAAACACGACATGTATTTCTTCGATAAATTATGTGTATAGGTTTTGTTTTTTTTAAATAATATATATATATATATATATATATATATTCTTTAAAATTTATTTTTAAATTATAAATAATTGTTTTTATATAGCTTACTATAATATTTTTTTAAACAAGAGAGAGTACATGTCGTATACTTTATTGTACATGTAGTGTAGTATATCTTTAAATACGGGATGCCATAATCGGGAAGATCCCATGTCGTGCACCCCCCCCCCTCCTTATTTTCTTCTCTCGTACGTCATTACACCCCACACCCTCCAATACTTCATTGCAGCTTGTTTCATCCCCTGATTTCAGTCTCATTGTGATACTCGGTCCAGGTACGCATATCTACACCCTTTATTTTAGTGCTTTACATCAATTTAGGGTATTTTTGGATCGGGAGACTGTTCAGGTCTCCCCCATAGTACACGGCTTAAATGAAGAATACACATTGTGTACTATAGAGTACATGTCCACAGATGCTTATTTTTGGAATATCAAAAACACATGGTGTGTACGTCTGGTACACGCCATGTAAAGTGCTTTTACCCATCCTTTAGGAGTGACTCGTGTACTGAGACCACACACCCAGGACCCCATGTATCTACACATGGAATGTATGTTCATTACATTCCATATATCGGTTCATCCATAATATTCCATGTAATGAGTTTACACGCATTTGAAACCATGTTCTTATACATATCGTGTCTAAATTAAACATGGTGTGTACTATGATATTTTATTTCTCCCACTAGCCGAGTCTGTGTATGGACATTCATGTGGACCATCAACCCATGTACTTACACATGGTGTGTATGCTATATGACATGTCATGTACTAGATTTCCCAAACACATTCCCTCTCGGTGTGTTTATCCAGATTACATGGGTTCTTCCCAAGATCACACTACACACCATGTACACTGGATCGACATGCCATGTATTTTTCTGTTTCTAATTTCTCACATTTTATTTCTCCATCTTCCTTTCATTTTTCTTATTTTTCTTTCTTTCTTTCATCTATGGTAGGTGATGATCATGCAGGTGGGAAGTGACATGTTTCCACTACTGGGGATGAGAGACCCCCTCTCTATCGAATTCTTATTTGGTATTCTGAGAGGCCATCATATGATTTCCCAGTTTTCCAGCCTCTAATGTTGTCAATGTTTCCTCATCTTCTATCGGCGCCTCTATCAGTGGAATATTCCGGTCATGTTGATTTCATTCCACCCACCCCTACCACTGTTGATCCCACTATAGCTAATAACACACCGTCCACAGTGGAAGAGAGCTCAGGTGTCACCAACCCATTTTCTGTACCTTCGGAGTCGAGCACTACTTCAACAGACCCTCCTGAGCCAGCTCCAGCTTCAACTGCTCCACCTCTAGTGACCACTACTGGCCCAGACATGCCAGAAGATACAGCCCCACCTCAACCTGCTCCAGCTACTTCCCGACCTCCACTGCATCCCTGCTTGATTTTTACTGAGTACCTCCCTACTACAAACTGATTGTAGCACTTTTCACAACAGACAATCCAGTTGAGAGGCTACTTTCTTGAAATCATCATTCCATAGTGTCTCGGAATCTAGGAGGAGAATAAGGAGATATTTGTCCATACACATCTCCTCAAGACACTCCAGGCCAGTACTCTAACCTATATAGATTTACTTTTGGAGTTTATCTCAACATTCAAGTTTGATGGGCCCACTTACCACTACAAGCCCACTGATACAGCCACCCCATTTCGATTTTGTATGGTTAGATGCCATTTTTCCTTAACCATGGATGATTTTAGTTGAGGGTGCGGCTTCTACCCCCATCCTACCTCTCCACCTCCTATCTGCACTCTTACCTTCCCTAAGCGCTTTGACCTCATTGCTATGTGGAGGAAGCTTGTTGGGCCTGACCACAGGTACACCCCCACATCCCATAAGAGCATGATAATCATTTCCTATCCCCTTAATTTCCTTCATCAGTGCTTCATTTCCATCCTTTTCCCCCGCTATTATAACATAGGTGTCATGTCTAGGCGAGACATGGATCTTCTCACTTGTTTCATCTGGCACGATTACCCTGACCTCCCTTGTCTTGCGGCCACCTATTTCCATTCCATGATACATGGACATTAAGGAAACCTCAATGGTGGTTTTTATGCCACCTTCTTGTCACACCACATGGGTGTTTTTGCATCATATCTTCCTCACAACCCCTTAGGATCTCCTCAGCATCTTGACTTCTACATGCTTATCCGCATATAGATGGTCGAGCATCGGGGTGATGGTTATGTGCTCATGCAGGATGCCCCATCTCCAGTAGGGGCAAGAGATGACCCATCTAATCCCAATGGTGTTGTTGAGAAGGTACCACCCCATACACCAGTGGATTATCCTTCACTAACCCACCCCACTTCTTCCTCCATTCCATTTTCTTACACCATTCCCTCTTCTTCTATGCCCTCCACATCCCCACCTCCACCTATACCCTCGGTTGATCTCCCCATCACCCTCTGCCTGGCCTTGTTGGATCACCATCTAAACATCCTTGTGCACTATCAAACTACTCTTATACAATCCAAAATGTTTCATTAGTAGCTTTTGGGACTTCTTCTTCAGCATCATGACCTTGAGTTACCCACACCACCTGCTCCTCCCTCTACTACTCCACCTTCCGACACCTCGGCCCCGATGAAGTCACTGGCCACCGATTCGATTCTTCTATCCACTACTGGCCCAGATGCTCCTCCTCCCACTATCCACTAGGATGTGTCAGTAGATCCTCCCATGCATGGTGTTGATCCTATGTCTCCATCTATTATTCCTCCTACTGCCACAATGGATGTTCCTACTATGCCTTCCACTCAAATTGTTGAGGCGGTGCCTCCTACTTTTACAACGGTAGATCCTCCTCTGGAAGATCCTCCTATTTCCAATGATGCCTCTTTTGAGGCCACCCCATGACTGGTTTTTGGGAAAAAAATATTTATATATAACTCTTTTTTTATATGCATGTTCTATAATGATGTATGTCTCTGTAGATTTCTTTTTCATTTTCCTCAACAGTCACAGGTTCCATGGAGCATTGCTTGGAACTTTTCTTTCGACTACTTCCCATATTTATCGACTCACCATGAGGGGAGTATTATTTCATAGTTTATTTTTCATTTTTTCCTTTGGCTATAATTCTTTCACTACTTCCCCTCATCCTGACTACCCATGTGTCACCACATCCTCTCCTCTACCTTGGTGTTTCACTTGGGGAACCATGTGCTATATTAAGTGTGGGGGAGAGTCTCTTCCTACACTAGTCTTTACCCTTGAACTGATCTAAGAGAAATCATTCATAGTTGATATATTTTAAAATTTGGATATTTTTTGATTAATTATAATTATAAAATAATAAAGGCATAAAATGGAATTGTAAACGTTATATTCTTATTTTAAATTTCAAAGTATTTTTAAATTTTTGTTGATATAGTTTGATTCTAGATTTAAATCCTTGGACATTTAAATTTATTATAATAATCATTTGTACTCATGTCATGACTTGATTGGCCTTTTATTTTTTCCCCTCATTCCCGAGAGGTTTTCTAAGCCTTTTTGACATATTCTTTCTTATACCCACTTTCTTGAGAGTTTCTTGGGATATACATAACTACCAGAACTTTCTAGTCTTTCTCTTCAAAACATGAGGATTTAGAATCACATTAAAATGATTTAATAATTTGATTATTTTTCATCCCCTTTGACTTTGAGACCTTCCCTACACCTGATCTTCATAAAACCCTTAGAAACCATGAACTTTCTTGTTAATAAGACACATTACAAGCCTATCTTCCATTCCTACCCAAATTCTTTCATAATTTTTCATGATTATTCATTTGATATTTAGAGAGGGAATTTTTGATATTCATGGTAAATTTCTATGATCATTCATGAAATTAAGAGTGGGGGAGAGTGCCACTCATTCATTTGGGTAGAAGAGTTCCAAAACCACTATTCATTGTATTCCTGGTGATACCTATTTAATAAAAATAAGTATTAAAAAAAGAAAAAGACGGAACAGATTCATTTTTTACACATTATTGATGGTTCATGAACCCATGTTGGTAAGGTAATATCACATAGATGATACCCTTTGAGAGATTTTGATTTGGGATTCATTTTAATTGATCTTTATTTCTGAATATCATGCATTCTTATTTAAGAATTTAGCCTCCTTGTTCAAGCCTCTGAGATTATTTTTCACATCATTACCTACCAACCCATAGCCTCAGAAGCATTTGAACTGTATTGAAATACCTCATGATTTTTATGATTTGATTTCTAAAGTAGAGAATAAGAACACTTGAAATCTTATGGATAGAGTGAACATACTTAATATTGAGCATAACTCTGATAAAATAATCTTGAGTGATGAGTGTGGTAACTTTCTGTTGAGGTAAATCATGAAGTGACATGTTTATTTATTAAAAGTTAAACAATGTGGATAAAGAGAATGAAAATATTTAATTTGATTATACATGAGGCGTGATTAAAATATCTTTGGAATTAAAATATGTTTTGTGCCTTTTAAATTCCTTTGTTATGACTATAATATTTATAAATATAGTTATTTGAATGATTCCCTTTTTATAGTATGGATTCTATTGATTAGATTTTGAGATTTTTCTTGAGGGAAATCAAATAACTAACTATGGGGGAGTTTGATGTTCCCAATTTGTGTATATCATTTTATACATTACATTGAGTATAAAAACATGTTTTCACCAGATATATGTTGTTTTGTAGTTAAAATGATTTATTTCAGTGTTCATGATATTTTTCAGGTGCTTTACATCCAAAGTCACAAATTATAAATGATCAAAAAAAATATTGAAATATACACTGCATGTACATATAAATACATGTCGTGTATCATTGCCCCGACAAAAATCTACCAGACCAAGTACACGCTCATATTGCTATCGAAGATTCCCACACTATGTATAATCTATATAAACATCATGTACCCCCTTCCAGAAGTGGTTAGTGGATGAATTTGATACTACACGCCATGTGGGGTGGCGCTACATGTCGTGTACTCCGACCAACCAACTTATGACACCTTTAAAGTCAAGGATCGGTGTTCAGCTCACCTACTAATGGAGAAAATGAATAAAAAATAAGTTAACCAATATACACAAGATGTACTTTGTGTTACACTCCATGTAGTTTTAAAATCTATAAATAACAAGGCCGACCTCCATGTTCGGGGTTGGACATCTAGGGGATTTGATGTCATTCTGTCGTTTGAGCCTCCCTCAGATCCATTTCAAGTTTTCCTTTTTTGTTTTCAATTCCTATTTTACTGTGATTCTCCCTTTCCCCCCATTCTCTTCTCATATCCATGGTAGGGATTGAGTTTTGACTCAATTCGCACATCGTGACCATGGTCATAAGAGGCTAGTTTTCCCATGTTGGGGGTTGTAATAATGATTTTGTATTATTCATAACTAAAATCCCAAAGCATTGTTTATTATGAATTGTGCTTATAATTTATTCAATGAATCTAATTCCTTATTGATCATTGGTTTTTTATTAGACCAAGATCGACACTAGTGGTGAAAACTGAAGGAGATGCAATGAGAGAATCCACGACCATTGGGTGAGCCTGTGGTCACATCCTTTTGGGGTAGAGATCTTAAACATGTTTAGGAATTTAATTACCAGACCAAGGAATTAACTATTTAAATGTGTAATTATTTGTTTTTAGACCAAGAAATAACAAGTTTTCTTTAATCCCTATGGTAAATAATTTTTACTAATATATTCAATGCTAATGAATGTCGATTGAAATAAAATACGATTAGGGTTGCAACCCCAACATGTTTGTTTTTTGATCATTCTGTTATTATTTTTTATTTTAATTGTCAAAAATAGTTTCACTAGTTCAAGATATTCCCTTTACTCATTATGTCCATCCAATCAACCAAGACTCAAAAAATTACACTGGTTTTTGCTTTTTCTACTTCCATATGGGATCAACCCTAACTGCCACTAGCTACCTAATAGTTGGTTCAGAAGGTAACAATAATAAAAATTATGAATTTAGACCACTCCTTGTAATAGAAGTGATGCCACTAACCCACTGGGGGCCACCTAGAAGGTGGAAGACCGAAGTGAAACTACCCCAAGGCCACCTCTATAGGCCAAGGGCTAGTGACAAGTGTTAAAAGTCATAACTAAAATGGTCAGTCTTTTCCTAATATACTTGTACACATACCTAACCATATTTATGCAGAAGTGTAGAGGAATAATAATAAAATAATGTAACATATAGATTGAAAAACAAGCATGTAATAACCACTAGGGAATACAAAAGAGTACAACAGTGTAATATGAAAAGTAAAGGGAAAATACATTCCCAACTAAAAAAAATTGTCTCAACGTGATAATAACTAGAAAATTAAATATTAAGAGAGCTAAAATATAAATATCCAAGCCTAGACACCATACACAGTCTAGGAATATAAGTATCCCAAAGATCCACCAATGTCATAGATGAACTATAATTCATCTTTATAAGACACGAATGTGTGGGAAAATCCCATGCAGTGGTGAGTATATACATACCTAGTAAGACACCCCAAAACTAATGAGGGGTCGATAGAAGACATGATAGAAGTAGTAATATATTCACAATGAAGGTATGTCCATTATTATATGAGATAATAACCATAATGAAAAACCCAGATATTCTAAAAAAGAATCCCAAATGAGAGAGAATGGGGATCTACATCTCCACATCCCAGCTAGGAATAGTGAGTCTACCTGCAACTCTAAAAATGGATCATCTCTGATGCCCATCATCTTGTTTTTCTATTTTAATAAAAATATTTGTGGATACACACCTATCTATTATAACGCATAGTCTATGGTACATAAGTTCTATGTAAAAGACTTGTACCCTAGTATAAGAGGAGGGTGTCACTCCATAGGTAGAGGATCCATGCCCTGATCCAGGAGGAGGGTTCAACTTTTATAGTATAGGACCCATTACCTCACTTCATAGGAGGGTGACACTCTGATGGTAGAGGACCCATTCCCTGATACCATAGGAGGGTACCACTATGATGTTATAGGACTCATTCCATAATTCAATAAGAGGGTTTCACACAAATGGTAGAGGACCCATGCCAGGACTCCACAATAGGGTTCCACTCATATGGTTGAGGACCCATTCCCTAATCCCATATAAGGGTTCCAATCTAATGGTATAGTACCCATGCCCTCACTCTACAGGAGGGTTCCACTTTGATAGTAGGGTATTCATACCCTGATTTTGCAAGAGGGTACCACTCAGATGGTAGAGGATCCATCCCTTGATCCTACATGAGGGTTCCACTCATATGGTAGAGGACCAATGCCCAGATCCCATAGGAGGGTGTCACTCTAATGGTAGAGGACTCATTCCCTGACTTTACAGGAGGGTGTCACTCTGATGGTAGATAGAGGACCCATGCCCTGTCCTAATAGAAGGGTACCACTCTGATATATTTGATGATCCTTTCTCCTCACATTTATCATCACGCATCACATAAAGAAGCATCATACCCAAAACATATTACATTATATCTAAAAATCACTACAAATTCTACAATCTCAATCTATATGGTAAAAACACTCTGAATAAACTACTCGCATGCCAAAATTTGAGTCCAAATGATGGATATATGAGAGGTATAAGTTTTCTCAAAAAGAGGTATATGGTGTGTAAGGAATCCACACAGTGTGTATCCCCACTTCTTTTCTTGGTCATTTCCTCACTAATACACCTCTTAGTAGTCATGTAGAACTACATGATGTGTAAGGGTACTACACGATGTGTCTCATCCAAAATCATGATGAACGCACAAGGCTCGTCGGCGGTACGATGGGTGAAAATATAAAAACACAGATATGTCATCACAAAAATTCATGAACTTCCAATCATATCACATCATTATGATCCTCATGTAAAAATTCTTGGAATATTCTATTCACTTTCCCAAATCAGTCACTCGATAAAAAAACGCATTTCACCGAATCACACTCAAGCTATGTTTCATGGGCCTAAGACATGAGTCAAAATTAAACACCTAATATTGATATCAAAACATCTTTCTCGATATCAAGGTCACAATGTCATGGATGGTTCATCAATATGGCACTGCATGAAGATATTATGCCTGATACTAGATTCCATAATCATAATAATAATAATATTATTATTATTATTATTATTATTATTATTGGGTTCTCCATGGACCTAATCCATGATCCCAAAAAAATTATCCAACATAAGTCTTAAAATGACTATCTCAAAGTTAGGGTCACACTTCCACTAACAGTTCATCAATCCGATACTGCAAGGAGAAATTATGGTCGAATCAAGGTTTCCATAACAAAAATAAATAATAATAATAATTTCTATTATTATTTTTATTTTATTTTATTTTTTACACCTTATTTGAAAGGAATGGGATACATGACTCCCTTCAATGTGCATTCCCATCACCCCCCCCCCCCGGGGGGTCTCTCTCATTTGAAGATAAGATTCAAGAACTCATTTCACTTCACACATTGTTAAGTCCACTATTCTAGACACCCTGAGAGGGGTTGAATCAGGGTATGACATAATAAAACAACTACCACTTTGATCTTGTTTTGTTATTAGACAAAACACTCTTCTCTCTCCTTCCTATTGCAGAGTATGAACAAATATTAAAGCATGCATAAGACACAACAATTTTACTTAGTTCACCCTCATTGAGCTACCTCCAAGGATCATACACCAGTAATATGTCGATGTACTAAATCCAATAAAATTGCACTACTGTTTACAATTTTGAAGCAGACTCATTGTACCTCCTGGTTTACAACCAACCACAATTTGATAAATCACTGCTCTCTCAAGTTAAGTGAGCTCACTGCTACTTCAGAAGATCCAATCACAATTTAAAGACTTTAAGGTCCTTTCATTATCTCTAATGAGTGCATCCTTCACTGTATTTAGATTCTTTGTTGTAGTAAAAATTTCATCAATGGATGAATACCCTATTACCACTAATCATTAGGCAACCGCCTTTGTAAATACCTTTGCAAATCTCCCTAATTCGCGAAGCTCCCAATTTTACAAAGCTCAAACAATCCTTCATGAAGTCTATGCTTCTTCAAAAAGCACACACCTTTTTAGATCTTACTGCTTCATAGAGAACACTGCTCTGTAGATCTCAAGCCTTCACAAATCATATGTCGTCCCACAGCTCAATCCTTCAGAAAGAGACTTCTTTTGTGAAGCTCACTGAGAAAACACGGAACACACCTCTTTTACAGAGCTAGATTAGCCACCATGAAGATCCAACCTTTCACAAAGCACACTGCCTCTGAGAACCTCCTTTGAAATTTGAGAGCTAAAAAATTTTCTAAAAAACTTTTCACTTCTCTCAAGGGGTTCGAGTTCTATTTATAGGCAATTCCACCGACTCGAGAACATTCTGCACAAAGTCAATGCCACGTCATCTCAAATATAAAAGCTTGAAATTTCCCACTGAAATTCTCTCTAAATTGTGAAGCACCACATAAATTTTAGGATCTTATATCACGTCGTAACTACGGAGTGTTCCATAAATTACTTTACACTACCTCCTCAATGATCCCTCGCAACGCTCTTCACCTCTGTTGTTCACAAACCTCATCGTAAGCGTAGAGCTCACAGTCAAAATTCATCTAGTCTCTGCGAAATCCACTTCATGAAGCCTATATTTTTCAAACCCATGCCTTTGACATATTTTATGAGATCTTCAAGTTAATCCACTTTTTGTGATGCTCACTAAATCCAAAATTTTGGACCCCAAAAATTTGGCAAACACTGGAAAATAGTGCCACCTTGTATCTGTTCTTTTGTACTACCTCCAGATCTTCCATTACTTTGTCGTGGTTCTTTATCAACATGGATTATCAAAAAAATCTCTAAAACTCTAAAATTAAACATGAAAACCTGTAGTGTCAACAAACATAACCAACACAAAAATGTTGCAATGTAACCTTAAGAGATTTTTTCCCAACACTCGTACAGTGCGTGCAAGCTTGTCCAAGGTGTCTCCTCCTTCACAATTTTCACTATTAATTTTTTTAAATTAATTACAACATATTATTATTATAAATAATAAAAAAATATTATCATTAATAAAAATACTAATAATAACACAACTCCCATTAATCACTCCAAGATCTAACTTTTATCGCACTTCACACCAGGCAGCGGCCCTGGTACTTTTGAGCCACCATTACATCCATTCCGAAAAAAATATTCCATGAGATTTCATGCATGGATTCAAATTAGAACTTATCCTGATGTACCATGTATCATTTTCATGCATCATTTGTAAAAAATAGGAGTCATCGATCTGATTCCAAACCACTTCTGATAAAATGAAGTCCTCATCACACCTCGATCACATCCTTGATCATGAACCCTCACCCATGGTACCCATATGATCCATTTATAAAACACTACCCCTATCATTTTTTTCACAAATTTCATGATTCAAGGAGTTTTATCGTGTTCAAACCCTCCCCAGCAATGTTGAATTGTGACCTTGTAGGATAAAAGTGAAGAACCTAAAGAACAGTGGAGGATAAGCACAAAAATAAAGGTTTAACAATCGATGACCAAGAATATTTTGTCAACAATCATATATCGGGAATATATATGGTGAAAACATGGAATAAATAAGAATAAAATGAATTAAATAAATTTAATCCGTCTATAGGGTTCATGCAAAGAACATACAATCACAATATCAAAATAAGATAATAATACATGATTCAATGATTTAATCAAAAGGTGAAAATGCACAATTGATGAGTCCTACCTTGATTATGGATCAATCATTGGTGAAGAACACATCCACTAGAAATGAAGGTTATGATCCTACTGCATTCACCATTCCTCTCATGATTATCATCGATCTGATCATCTTTAGTTCTTTGATCCTGAATCTGCCAACGAAGGTCATCAGATCTCCTCTCAAAAACCTCCCAGGGTTATGAGACTAACCCAAAAGAAATTACATAATGAAATATTTATATAGGATTATATTTAGTTAATTTAAATTAAAATAAATAAATAAATCATTTATTTTAATTTAAACGCACTTTCCAATGGCTTCCTCATCCAAACGCCTGGTGTCGACCAACTTTAGGTCACACCTAGGGTAAACCCCATATTCTATATTCAACTGTGGTCTCAAATTTCTAATCTGAGACTCAATTCATAATTTATTCAAATTTTCAAGGAAACTACATGTGTGTGATAAAAATATATTTAATATTTTGATAAAATTAATTTTAGGAATATCAGATCTTGAAACCTCACACTATCATAGTGCTTGGATCAAAAAATATTCATAGGAATATGCCAAAGTTTTACATGGTAAAACTAGAGTATCTATAGTAATCTACAAGACTTGAGATTATTAACATGGACTTGGCGATAAGAATTCCACATGTTTTCATGTTATTAGATATTCCTATATGTGATCATGTTTAAAAATCCTTAAACTTGATGAAATTATTAATGTGTATCATGAATCGTGTACTTTGATGTATTGACCAAAACCATGATGGCCTGTATTTATGGGAAGTAGGATACATTGGGTGATACATTAATGATGTGTCACTAATAAATAATTAAAGAAAGGATTTTTCCCTTCCATATTTATATAAGTTCATATCTTAGGCCATTTAATTGGAATGAAAATGTTTAACAAAAATTTAATGGCCATGGTGATTGATGGGTTCATTTCAGGAAGTCAAAGAAGGATATATCGAGTACATAGGTTAATAACACAGATATGCAACCTAATTTATTTTAGATATTATGAAAAATAGATTATATTACACAATAATAATTTTTATATGGTTTTCATCATTATGAAATTAAATTCTTCCTATATGGGTGCATTTACATGTTGTTAGACGTTGATGTTGTAATTTAGGAAAGCCTGCCTAATGCGACTAGGGAAGATTCCTAGAGGGTCACACACTTAGTTTTTTCAATTATCTCTATTAAATACTATTTTTATTTAATAGTTAGAATAAATATTATTCTTAAGACTAAGAAATAATATTTATTCAGGATTTACTAATCAAAATTATCCAATCACTAATTATATATGTGAGCTAAATATTTAAATAAATATTTCAAGTGTTCTCTCTCAAGATTAGGAGAATTATTACATTTCCTTCCATACTCTCATGAATGATAGAATGATATATATATATAGAGAGAGAGAGAGAGAGATAAAGAGGGAGGGAGGCAGAGGGAATCCTCAAGCCCAAAGTATTGTGTTGTGATCAATACAAACAATGTGAGACAAATGGAACATTTATTCTAGCACTAGACATTCCATCAATATCATTTAAAGATTAAGGTGAATGTGTGGATAACTACTAGAGGGATTCTAGTTTGGAACATCTAAACATAATTATGGTCCAACCTAGATTAAGTTTTATTGATTAACATCTATATCAAAGAATGAACCCTAGACAGATTTATTTTCTTATTATTAAATTAATTATAAATTTAATGTGAAAGAACATATATCTTGGTTATAGATTCTTTGTGAATTTATTTGAGTGTGCTCATTAGACATGTTGATTCTTTATCATGTAATTATGTGTTATTCATTGAATGTGACAAAATCCAAGTTAGACATGAGATCACCTAGCACTTCCACTACACCCAGAACCTAGAAGTGGTATCAGAGTCGCCATGTTTAAATTTACAATTATTTATTATTAATTGATAAATTCATGCATTCATTATTTTTTTCATTTATGGTTATTTTTTCTCAATCTAAAAGTCGATATATCTTCTTTGTTTACCTCCATATAACCAAAAGTACATTAATAAAACTTTAAGAACATCTGAATAACATATCCAGAGGTGCCAAAGATTCTGGACAAATAACATTGGACTACACAGTGTGTAACCCAATTGTACACATCATATACCCATATTCATTACACCAGGACACATCAATGTAAAACATATCTAGTTTTGTGGTTGATACATGGAATTATTACATGTCGTGTCTTGACTGGAGCCAATAGGAACAAGGTTCTGGGGACTATATTTCATGTGGATAGGGTACATGATATGTATTCTTGCACTATTTTGAAATAATGTTGTTAAATAAACATCATGAAATTTATTAAATATTGCATAAGAATTTAATATCAAGAAAAATGGATAGGTGTAATTACACAATGTATATCTAGAAAACATGCCCTATAACCCATAAATTTATACACATATTACACATTAAATCCCTAGGTGTGTATCATTGATAGATATATAAATTAGTACATGGTGTGTGGCTAGCTGTACACCATGTATAACACATGATTGTCTACATAGAGTACATGCCAATCCTAGTTATAAACCACATAATTAATTTTATAGAAGGAAAATTAATTATTCCATTAAACCTAATTAACATGTGTGTCATAAATTGATAGTTCACATCATGTAATAGGATTTAAATAATATTAAATTCTTAATTAATTTCGATATTAAATTTATAACTACATGTGTGTATGGTCGTTACACGTCATGTACTCCACATGAATTAAAAGCAGTGCACACCATGTAATTGAATATGTGCTTTTGTGTCATTAATTGATAGAATAAATTGTGTAATTATGTGAGATTTCATGTATGCTACATGTCATGTAAGTTTATAGTACATGACTATAAAACACATCCCATAGTTCGGACTAGTACATGTCATGTTCCCTCCAAGTACACATTGTGTACTTAATCAATTTTAAATAAAACATTTATTTAACTTGTTTAAAATTACATTGGATGGGAATATCCATGAGTATTTGGATTGATATTAAAATAAATGAAATAATTAATTTATGAGATAATTAATTTATTAATTCAAGTAATTTATCATAATTTAGAATGATTTAAATGAATGATAGTTTATTAAATTAAAATTATTTGCATCTGTGTAACTGGTCATGATCTTGACCAACAATTGTGTATGCATTGGATTTATGTTATTTTAATATTATTGAATGGGTTTTATTTATAATAAATTTTTATTAAATTAAATGTGATTGCTTGTGAGTCACCCCTCCCACGTTTATTATATAGGACATGCATGTTCATGGTTTATTTTAAATAAACCCCATAACTATTCCTATGGTTCCCCTCACTAACATGTGAGTATAAAAATATCTAAAGTATGAATATATAAGTAGGGTAGGTGGTAAAAACCTGAGATAATGTGAAATAAACCAATAATATAAAAATTTTAATGGTGGAATACTGCAACTCAAGCCAACTTTATCTCAAAGTGATTTTCCCCTACGGTCATAGGTTTATTTATTATTCACTCAATAAATCAACCATTAGAAATATCAAGATCAAGTCAATTTATTTATTTTATATTTTAAAGTTCATGTTAATCTATTTTATGTGATTCATGTTTATATTTTGTTAAATGTGGTCACATAATCTAAAAAGATAATGATACATGCGATATAAAATAAAATAAATGCTTTGTATGTGAATTTTTTTATCATAACATTGTTAATTAATCAATGTTATATTAAAAAGTCATGAAAAGATAAAATAATGAAATTTATGCATAATAAACAAAATCCATCAAGAAAATTTTAAGTCATATAATCCTTCCATCACTTTATTAATATTGGAACTATAAAACTAAATGTTGGCCTAACCCTCATCAAGACACTTGATTTTATCGAGGGTCCTTATGAAGGTTTTGAGTCAACTTAATCGAGTATCCATTAAGAAAAGTATCCTTCATTAGACTTGATGCTATTTGGAGGAAACTTTTCAGTAAATTTGAGTTAGGATTTCAGAAATTGGGAGTCCACTCAATGGATCAAGGAGTTGTGAGTTAGTAGTTGGAAAGACTGCCTACCTAAATACCTTTGAGTAATTGACTAGGCCCTCACTTGGGTTATGATAAGGGAAATTTAGATCATTTCCACTATAATTTACATGCGACAATAAATTTAGAGTCCAATGGTGAGAAATATTAGTACTTGATAAAATAGTGGGAGACTAATAAAATTAAACTTATTACATCACATTTGGTAATAATATAAAGTACATAAAATATTCTTTTATTTTATTATATAAAAATGGAATGTTCATTGACCTCAATATCCTCATAATCTATACTAGATAAATACAATCACATAACAAGTAGTAACTTTAAAAAGTAGTGTTGGTGCTAGTGAATTAAACTATAATAATAATAATTGAATATATATGTGCTATGATCCTTAATTTATGATCACCCTGCTGAGGGGGTGAGTGTATAAGAGATTTTTTATACTTAAAATACATTGATTATACACTAGATGTACAATTTTTGATTTCACCATCCATGTTTAATGAACTCTATAAGTCTCATGAGAACATGGATGCATATTGCATGATCAATAATCTTTGTGATCTATATCAAGAGAGAGTTGGATAGTAGCGGTTTGAGATCACCAAGGCACTATTTACATGAAAACTTAGAGAGGGATTCCAGATAACCAAATTTAGTTAAGATGATTGTATATATTGAGTGTTTAAACACTCTAGGTTTTAATCTATCCAGTTAATTATGTAATAATATCATTCTTTGTTCTATACCTTAGATATCATCTAGGTTTATTATAAATTTTAATATGAACAATATTGAGAAGTATCACCCAGATCTCATCACTCTTCTTCACTAGGTCGACAAGGACATGAATTGAAGAAATACTTCTATACTTATTGTGATTAAGAGGAATATAAAATCAAAAATCCCTAAGATTAACTCTAAGTAGAAGTATTATCTAGACCAAGAGGAGAAATATCAAGGCAAAATAAATGGTGAAGTATACCATCTATTTCATATGTAGAAAGAAAGGTCACTAGAATAAGAATCACACCATGAAAAAAAATGGAAAGATTTAGGTGCATTTTTTGTGGAGGGAAATAGTTCTATATATACAAATTGGGTATTAGATACAACTGGTGATGCTAAAATGTGTATCCAATTACTTCAATTATATTTATAATAGTTTGATAATGTGAGGTGGATTTATGACCCACTAACAGAGCTAGACTCATTAAATTGGCCATTGGAGATTATCATCTCATATTTCCAATAAGAATAATCATAGTTTTAAATAACTTATATTATGTTCCAAGTTTTACCAAAAACATTTTTTATCCAATCTTGATATGGATGGTTTTCTAAAATTTTAGAAATAAAAGTTGAAAATTTTACAAGTATAGCATATGTTATTGTATGGAACATTTAGATAATAGTATTTATGTGTTGGAATACTAAAACCAAGTTTTGTTAATCGATAACAAATTTAATTTTCATGAATCACATCACACCCAACTGTGACATCACTGTATAGGTCATATAAATGAATATTACTAGAATAAATTATATCAATATGGGTATTTTGAATATTTTAAACAAAAACTACTTGGTATATATCATGCCTGTTTATATGGAAAAATCATTGAATCTTCAATTAGTGTAATGTTTGAAAGGATCCTAAATATTTTTTAATTAGTTTATAAATATATGTGTGGATTATTTACTATTGAAGAAAGGGGTAGATACTCATACTTCATAACATTTATTGGTGAATTTAGTGGATACAGATATGCCTACTTAATGAGGTGTAAATATTATTCCTTTGATAAATTCATGGAATAAAAAAATTAAGTTTAGAACCAAGTAGGTAAGAAGATAAAGAAACTCCACTTGAACCATGGTATGGAATATCTTAATTGAGAATTGATTTATTATCTATAATAGTTTGAGAAATTATCCCAACTCACTCCTCCTTATACACCATGATGGAATGGTGTAATTGAAAAAGAGGAACCACACCTTGTTAGATATAGTGAGATCAATTATAAGTCATGAAATTAAATCATTATAATTTTAGGGATATTCCTTTTAAACAACAATGTATTAACTAAACCAAGTTTCAACTAATACAGAAAAGCATATTCCATATGAACTATGGTGTAAAATGAAATATATGTTGTATAACTTATGTGCATGGGGATTTGAAGCATTTGATAAGGCATCTTCAGGTAACAAACTGACTCCTTGAGGAACAAATTGTATCTTTATAGGATATCCTAGAGAAATAATGAGGTATTATCTATATGACCCCTTAGATAAGAAGGTTATAGTGGAAAATAAAACCATGTTTCCTGAGAGGGATAACATATCTAAAAGATATAGTTAGAGTGATATGGACTTTGATGAAGTATAAACTCAAGATACACATGATTTGGCATAAGAACGGGTTCTACAAAGACCTTTGGAAGAGAACATTCTAGAGACACAAGTACAGTTTTGGATCACTAGAGAGGTTAGAGAAATGGAAAGATATACTTTTCTAGTCACTAAGGATGGTGTATAATTATTAGTTTATAATAATGGTCATGTTTCATTTAAGGAGGAAATAAGTGTCATTGAAATTACTAGATGGAAGGAATCAATGAATTATTAAATTGGTTCTATATACCAAAAACCATGTCTGAGTTTTGGTGGATCCTCCAATGGGTGTAAATCATGTTGGTTGTAAATGGGTATTCAAGAAGAAACTACATATATATGGATAAAAAGGTGTTTAAACAACATCAAGGAATTAACTACAATTAAAACTTTTCATCAATATTTATAAAAAAAAATACATCAAAATCCTACTTACCATAGCGACTTGCCTTTATTATTATATTTACCATAAGGATTTCAAAAATATCCTTCCTTAATATAAACCTTGTGGAAGATGTCTATATGACCCAACCATAAGGGTTTCTAACTCCAAAGAATTCCAATAAGGTATAAAAGCTAAAAAATACATTTGTAGTTTGAATTAGATATGCAGATCATGGAACATTCACTTTGATGAATCCATATGGGAATTTAGTTTCGCAAAAAATTAATGTGAGCCTTATGTCTACAAGAATTTTAGTGTGAGATAAATCATTTTCTTGATAGTATATGTTGATGAAATATTAATAATTGGAAATGTCATACTAGTATTATAGTCCATTAGGATATGGTTGAACATAGAATTCTCTATGAATGACTTTGGTGAAGTAGTATACATTCTTGGGACCAAGATATATCATGATAAATCTAAGAGGATTCTTGGAATAAGTCAAGGTATATACAATGAAAAGATATTGAAGAGATTTAGAATGGAAAATCCATTAGGGTATTATTTTCAAATACCAATGGAATATATATCTATAAGAAAATGTGTCCTCAAACTCAAGAGGATAAACTAAGGATGATAAAGATCGTGTATGTGTTAGTGATAGGGTTACTCATATATTTCATGTTATGTAATAGGCTTGATGTTTCCTATACCTTGATCATAGTAGTTAGATATCAAGCTAAACCAAGTAACCATTATTGGATGTTTGTCAAGATTATCCTTAAGTATTTGAGGTATACTAAGGATATATTTCTATTTTATAGAGGATGTGAGGATCTATTCATTAAGGGGTATACAAGTGATAGTTTTCAAATGTGTTGGGATGGTTAGAAATCACAATCGGGGTATATCTTCACCCTCAATAGAGGATTTTTGAGCTGGAAGGGCTCATATAAAATCATAGTTAATGATTCTATAGAAAAGTTCAAGTATATTGTGGCTTCTGATGTATCCAAGTAAGATCTGTGGATACAAAAATTAATCCAAGAGATTTATGTGATTCCTAGTAGCAAATATCTCATCACAGTATATTGTGTTAATACTATAGTGGTGGATCTTATTAAGGATTTAAAGTTCCATCAGAGAATCAAGAACATAATTAAAAAATATAAACTCTTAAGGTATTTTTAATAGAGAGGTAATATTGAATTAAGAATAGTTTCCATGAAATATAACATGGTGGATCTTTTGAATAAATACTTATCTCAGTAGAATCATGCACATTATTTGGGATATAGGAGACTAAAAGTTTTTGGAAGTTGGATCTAGTGAAATTGGGAGTCTATTAGATTTTGTTTCATTAAAACAAATAATTTTTAATTTAGATAACCTTTATATCCAATGATATAAATATTAAAAAATTATTTATCAAATATTTATTATTCTTTTATATAACTTTAATGTGATAATATCATAGAATATTTATTTCATTGAAAAGTTCAAATAAGTTCTCTACTATGATGAGAACCTTTAAGTGATATGATGATATTATTAAACATATTTCCTATAGTTAGAATATAATTTTGTGATAGGACACATAGTATATTTGACTATTATGTGCTTTATTCTTTTTAGAGTAAGTGGCTTTATCTTATGAGGTTTGAACTTTGTAATCTCAAATAATGAAGATTGTGAGGATAAACCACTATTAAGAATTCCTTATGTTTATGTGTTATTGTATATTCCTATATATGAGTGTGTGTAGTGATCCTTAGACTTGATATTATAATTAATGCATATAATGACTTTCATACTTTGATGTATTGACCAAAACTGTGATGACCTATGCTCACAATAAGTGGGATATATTGGGTGCATCATGAATGATGTGTCATTAATGAATAAGTAAAGAAGGTATTTTCCCATTCTATATTTATGGAAGATGATATCTTAGGTCTCTTGATTGGAATGAAATTATCAAACTAAAATTCCATGTCTATGGTGATAGAAGGTTTGATTTTAGGAAGTAAAAGAAAGATATATCAAGCACATAGGTCCCCACCATTAGTGGTGGGGTGGGAAGGGCCTCATGGTGAGGGCAAGGTCATGAGGTCAATTCCCCAAACTTGCATGTTTACTTCAATTTAATTACTTGTTTTATTTTTGTGGTGGAAGATATAATTGACCTTATATATATCATGCACATAGGTTTATAATACATGTATGAAAACTGTTTTATTAGAGATATTATAAAAAAAAGTAGTTATATTACATAGTGATAATTTTTATATGATTTTTTTTATTATGACATTAACTTCTTCTTATATTTATTCCTTTAAATATTTCTTTAAATTGATATTGGGCTTTAGGAAAGTAGTTTTAATGCCACTAAAGAAGAGGTCTAGAGGATTACACACTTGCTTCCATCGATCTTAGTTAAATACTATTTGTATTTAATAATTAGAATAAATATTATTCTTAAGATCAAGAAATAATATCTATTCATGATTCATTAATCATAATTATCTAGTCACTAATTAAATATTTAATTTGAATATTTAAATAAATATTTATTCACAAGATCATTGAATAGAATATTTATTTATCTCTTATTTATTTTCAAGGTAATAAATAATATTTATTATTGAGTAACATGAATATTAAAATAAATATTTTTTCATAGGACCATGAATATAATATTATTATTTTTTTGTAAATGAATAATAATTTAATTTTCATTTGAGGTTAAATAAATGTCGAGGAGGAAACACATACCAAGTTAAAGGTCTGATGAGATTTATTTATTAAATACCATTTAAATAAATAAATGGTAATTTTTTTTTCTAGAGTTATGCCCGTGTTAAGGAAATATTATTATTATTATTATTGATTGGGTTCACTAGTGATTAAGAGAATAATAAAGGTATTATGACCAATTATTTATTCTCTAACCTATATCTATAAATATCTGGTAATATCATTTCTTAGGGTTAGTTGTGAAAAAATAATCTACTCTAGATATTTCTCTCTCAATAAAGAATATCTCTAGAGTTATCTCTTTAGACTAATATAATTATTACACCTCCTTTCATCCTCTCAAGAACAAGAGAGGGAGATAATCCTCAAGCCCAAAATTTTGTGTTGCAAACGAGATGAACAACACAAGATGAATAGATCATCCATGCTTACACTTAATGTTCCATTGATATTGTTTAGAGACTGAGAAGTGCATATATATCATTTCTTACGGAAATATACTTTGGATCATATTGATGAAGCATGGTATAATCTGGTTGAGGTTTTATCAATCAAAATATACATCCAAGAAAGAATTTAAGAACAAATTATTTTCTTGTTATTAAATAAATTGTAAATTTAATGTTAAAGATTATTTATATTGGTACTAGGAATATTTTTAAATTTATCATGGTGTATTAATTATACATATCGATTCATCATTGTGTCATTGTGGATTAGTCATTGAATACAACAAAAATCCAAGTTGGGAATGGGGTTATCTAAGTCTTCCACTACACTTGGAACCTATATCCACTATGATCAAGATAGTGGTTCCATATTAATCAAATCTCTTACTACTTTTCCTTATTATCCTCTTCCTCCCACTTCCCTTGGAGCTCAAGATACTATCAAATCATGGAAGAAATGAGGGTCCCGCCCAATCATCAAGTCATTCACATTAGCTTGTGGATACACTATATAGGAGTCTGATGGATTCAATTAATGGATCTTTATCAAGAATGTAAATAAATATAGTGACAATGGAAAACATCGATGAAAGGTACATAACTTTTTCTTTATTTTTTGTTTATACATTAATTTGGTTTCATACATAGTGGTAATGAGGTTTCTAATTTCCCCCATTTCCCTGGATGTGTGTTGTTCAATCCTTAAAAAATATTAAAATTTGGTAAAAATTTGTTCCAAAAGATCCCCCCTCTCCTCTCAATGTTACTTTTCAATCCTACTAGGCTCTTAAAGTTTAAAACCCCCTCCCCTGATAATGGTTTTTGAAAATTTTAACAAAAATATATTTTTATTTAAAATTTTATTCACTATAATTTTTTCATATATAAACTAGTGTGTGGTGAATTTTGGGGGGAAACACTTTCTTTAGAGAATCACTTGTTGTAATAGTGGGTGCTCTAGAACCAACTTAAACAGTACTTTTGATTACCATATCATGTATATAGTTAGATATGCATAATTTATTCTTACCATTATAGTGTATATATTTCTATGTCCACTATTTATTGGTAATGTACATAGATTAATTATCATATCAAAAGGTTACAGAAGATCCCAGTTTATAATGAGAACCACGAGATACAATGACATTAATCTTAAATTTATTTTATATAGTCTAGATACATATTACTGATTATACATAGTAAATGTATAACTATTAGGTGATGGGTGATCATAATCATTGAGACTTCTTCTCATGAAGTTCTCACTTGGTGATCTATAGTAGCGAGATCATGAGGACAGACACTCCAACAGGAACACCATATGTTTTGGGTGTCATTGAATGTTTCTATATATATACATGTGTAATGGTCTCCTGACTTCATATCGTTACCAATGTGTTCTATTTGATCTTGTAATTTGATGTAAGGAAAAAACCATGATAATGAAATTGTGGTGAGGAATATTGTGTTGGGTGTGTCATTGGTGGTATGGATTTTTTTTAATGTTCAAGAAAGGATTTGTCACTTCAAGGTTATAGAATTAATATATCTCAGTTCTCATTGATCAGGATGGTAGTATCTTAATAAGACCATGTCCACAGAAGTCAAGGGTAAATTTTTCCAGTCAGATCAACAAATAATAAAGTAATAAAAGGGCAATGACATTAGTGTGCATCCTTATTTATGATATATTAAAGGAAAATATATTATATTACGCAGTGCATGTTTGTAGGTTGGTTTTTTTTATATGACTTTCCTTATCTCTTTACGGTCTATGATGGGTTGTTAGATCCCACTCTTGGTCTATGAATAGTATTCACTATTGTTGAGATAAAGCCTAGAGGGTCTCATATAATAGAATTTTCAATAATGTGCCCTATTTAGTTGAATAGGTATATAGGACATGATAGGCCCTACCACTGGGGTTTGGGTTTTTTACATAGAGATACGATCACCAAAGTAATAAATAATTTTATATTATTCAAGTTTAGAATAATTGGCATTGAATTTATTTATTAAATGTATTTACAAGTTTAAATTAAATACATGGAAAATATTATTTAAACAAATATTAGCTTAAAATATCCAAGGTTCCTTTAATATTTTTGTGAATGAAGATTCAATTTAATGGCTTGAGTATTATCACGTAATATATTTATTATATTACAATAAAGTGATAATAAAATTTATAACTTAGTAAAGTAGTCATAATATGTCATTTATAGTATGTTAATTATTTGAGGGTGGGGAGGAAATACTAGAAAATTCCATAACATGCTATAAATATAAGAGGAGAGGCACTCACCATTTACTATTCATTACCTCTCTCTCTATTCTTCTCTCTCCCATATTCTAGATAGATAAGCTCTGAATCTAAGAGTTTGGGTTGAGATCTCTCTCATGCATCACAAGGAAGGTGATTCGGTGATCATCATAGAGTCAAAGATATCATAGGATCTCCATGATAGCACCTAGAATTCTATGATCAGTGATCCTGTAGTTTCTTGAAGCATGAGTGGATGATCTAGAGGAATTTGGATTCATATTATTTATGAAGTGATCATTGAGGATGAGCATATGGCCATCGTAACTTCAGATATAACTAGGTATTTATGGTTTTATTTTTGTGTTTAAAATTCCACAAGTGAATATCCTTGAGCTTATATCGAGCATCGTTTCATCGATGATAATGTAGTCATGTTGATTGTTAAAGGAAAATTTTAAAATCCTAAGTTTTGAGGATTCCACTGCATGTCTGACACCTTTAATTGGTATCAGAGTAATGCGTGAAGTTTTTAATCCAAGAAAAAATTAAATTTTTATAAAAATTAATAAAGGGAATCATTTTGGTCTCAACACTATAAAAGGTGAGTAAATCCAACATAGGATAGCCAAGTTACATCCATCTGAAGTTTTAATACATATTGAAGATGTTAATGTTGTTGGTGATAAAACTCAAAAAATGATTCTTAATAATTAAGCTTGTGATTGGTTGGCAGTGAGGTTTTTGATAAATCTATACTATTTAGACTGGATAGGGGGGAAGAAAAGTGTTTTCTGGTGAGGTATAATTATTATAATAATAATAATAATAATTTTCTCTAACCTAATTTATAGGTTTTATAATTTTTATAATATTTTAAAATAAAAAAAGGTGGTAGGTGTTGCCTTTCCTGGGTTACAAAGGAAAAAAAGAATGATACATGTTGTCTTCTTGGCTAGAAAAAAAGTCAAAAAATTCAAATCTCATTTTGAATATTTTTCTAACCACAAGAACCCCCCCCCCCCCCCCCCTTATGACTTCTCCCTCCATCATCCTCCCTGTCAAGCAAAGCTGCATCCTCCAGCCTTATCCCATTGGTACGCTTGTTGTCTCTCACTGGCGCTCTTCCACACCGTGGTGCGCATCCCCTCCGGCCACCGCCTTCCCTATAACTCCCCACTCCACCAGCCACTGGACCACCTCCCTCTTACCATCTATAGAGAACTGTTGTATCTCCCTTTAACAGTGGCCACAGCTGCCAGGACCAGACCATAGTGAGTGTCACCACCACCGGAATTGTCCTTCTCACCCTCAGCCATGGCCCCTCACGTTGATCTTACCCTTTCTAGTGCATCTATCATTGAAACAAGCAACAGGATGCCCAAATCATGCCACTTCATGAGATTCGATTTCTGCCTCACCTTTTCCATAACCATTTTTTGCCCTTCCAGATCCGGTCAAGCCAGTTGCCTCTGCCATCATGGGTTTTTCTATCCCCCACCTTTGGTAATGGTTGTCAGTTCTAACCTTGTCAAACCAGATCCACTCCACTTTTCCTAAGCCAAATACCAATACTTGGTGCTCATGATACTCCCTATACCCTTTTTACATCACTAGGTCACCATAAAAGTGCCCAAGGAAAGTCTACCTACCCTAGAACGGGTCTGGGTGGACCTGTCTAGCCTAGAATGCCCCTACACGGAGTCTATAAGTCTCGAAATGGGCATGTGTGGGTTTTTCTTGACCCACACAGTCCTTGGTCAGGATTTTCAGGATCCTACTAATTTTTATAATAAAAAATTAATTTAAGCAATTAATTTAATTTTGGTTTTAAATAAAATAATGAAATATTGATTTTCGGTTTAAAATTAATATTACAGGTTAAATTAGTTTAATTTTTTATGTTAAAATTAAATTAATTAATTTAATTTTTCTTTTAAAATTAAATTAATTAATGGGACTGAATGATATTAATATTTAATTAAAATAAGAGTGAATTTTTAATTCAATAAAAACACCCTCAAGTATAATTTAATGCAAGTTTAATTTTAATTTCTGTATTCATTTTAATATGCGAGTTTAATGCGTATTGGTCTAATCATGATACTAAGAACAACCAATGCATGTCTGGTGATTTTTTAATATATTTATTTCTTTATTGAAATAGTTTTTAATAATTAATTTATTAAATGGTGATATGCAAGTCATATGTGTCATTATATGTATAAGGATCTACGTTTCTATATTTTGAGTTGTATTTTATACTCCCGATACCCCCTCACATACGAGCAAGTATTATTGTATACTGAAGATATGAGCATGTGATGCACTTCACACCAAGCTATAGTGACACACTAGACCAGAGTTGGATTCATTGGATGGGTAAGTTCTTCAACTTGAGTCTCAAGAGATGCAACGCAAGGTATTACTCCTAGGGTCTAGGTTGATCCATTATTCGATCAATGGATCAATTCTTAATATCATCTCATGATCATGTCATAATTTTATTTTTTTCATGGTTTATTATTTTTTGAATATTTATTTTATATTGGATCACATAGAATAATAAACAAGCATGCACAAATAAAATAAACATGTGACACAATGAATATTTTATTATTTGTTACATAGTCAATTGTGAGTGTAATCACATAGAACATGATTATCAAATAGAAAATTATTTCTTTCATTTCATAAAAAATAATAAAATCCTCAAAGAAATATTAACTCATAGTCACCTTCCATCATTAGAATTTGAAGAAAATCGGGTGTTCAAGGTGCTCAGTCAGCCAAAGCTGAGGGTGCCTCTAACTACCAAGGAGTTCTTATGAGAGTGGTGTATTGAATTAAATAAAGTATTATTAAGGATTATAAACAGATAACTTTCTATAATTTTATAGTCAATTATTGAGTAAATCATGTTATGATTTTATAATCTCAGACTTCACTCAACAGATCAAGGAACCGCAAGTTAATACGGTTGGCCAGCCAAATTCCTACCTTGAACCCTCAAAGTAGTGGCATAGACATAGCTTGTAGATTATGAGGGGATGATTAGGGATCATTTCCACTAGAATAATAAACCAATAGAGTATTCTGATTCTATTATAGAGGGTTCCTAGAATTCAATAAAATAGTGGGAGGTATTTAATTATTTAATTAATTAATCATCAATTTCTAAATTGGTAATCAAGATAAAAAGTATTAATATGATAGTATTTTATTTTTAAAAAAAGTTTCAAGTTATACCAAAATAAATACTATAATAAATAATTGTAAAATTAAATGTCCTTACTGGCATGAATTTCCAAGAATAATACAGGCTCTTGTGCACAATACTATGATATAGGAAAATCAAGGTGCTGGTGTCCCTATACCTGTTAAGCCACCTCAATAAGAAAGGGTGAGAAATATGATTATAGGAGACTCATGTGTTAATAATATGATTGTCATGTCATAATTATATCATCAACATCTGATTCAAGTTGTAGTATCTACATTGGACATGGATGATATAATGTGTAGTCTCATCTCTGAGAAGTTTGCAAGGAGAAAGAGAAGCAAGATATGAATAAGGAGAACATTACACTAGACATGTGTAAATTGAAAGATAGATCATGATCTTTCAATGGATGCCTTTATCATATCATTTTTTCCCATTTAATCAAGTCTTGTTTTAAGTTAAAAAACAAAAATTATTTAGTAAATGCTACATTAACTTTTAGGTAAAGTTTGTCAAGTAAATAAGAATATAAAAAAGATAGATTAATCTATTGTTCTTATAAAAAAATGAAAGAAAAGGGGAAAAGGCTATTGAAAATTGGCATGCCAAAAGCATGTTCACAATTTACTTCAATTAAATAAGGTTGGATTTAAATATGAGGTTATTTTTATTGCGTATCATAAAATAATTTTATGAAAGTTTAATCACAATAAACTGAATTAAAGAAGAAGGTTATCACTTCTTCTTCAGGTATATTCAGCAATGTAATGATTTGGTTTAAATTATTGGGTATAAAATACAATATTCCTATAACATATTTTTATTGATATATAGTAACCAAGTATAAAAACATTAATATAATTAAGGTTTATTTTCCAAGTAACTGAGAAAGGGTGATTCCTAATTCAGTAGTGATAAGTACATGACTTTTATATTGCCAAGTGAATGATTCATGTAAAAATATTATTGAGTATAACCAAAATATTCATCTCATGTGTCATTTGGACACAGTGATACATTATTATAGGTTCCATAATGAATTTTATTTGGTTGTTGAATACTCAATGAATAGTTCAGTAATACAAGAATCATGGGTAATGCTTGATGAATATAAAATGTAAGACTCATTTACCCAATTGTGGAAAGATAAATATTTGTCAATAAAAACTAAAGTATTCATCAAGGATATACCTAGTATGGTATTTAGACTCATATAAGATAAAAACATTAGGTATTACCGACATATATACTTAGTTTTGGAAAAAGGAAGCTTCAGAAATAAAAGTAAGCCACAAGGCTTTGGGAATTAGTTCAATAAGTGAGTGTGAACAATTCCAAGGGTAAGCTAGTGGTAAATATATTTCATTATATTCCTGTAATTGATTAAATAATATTAAAATGAATTGTTATATATGCATGGTTAGAAGATATGAGTTTCTTCAGGACAGTATGCTGAAGAATATCTTGACCAAGAATTAATTAATCAATATAATATAGCATGGAGTAATTCTTAAATGCACACTACCTTATCTAGATCATGACATTGATGTTAATGAGGAGAATAAATGATGAAGTCTTACATTTTAACATTGATTAATAAAATGTACCATGTAAAATTTTCTAAATGCACGTTTTATATATCAGATCCATGATGTATGTAGTATCAATGTTGCAATTCATAGAAACTTCCAGTATATTTCATGTCATGATTTGAAAAAAATGGAAATATCCCATAAAAATATACCAAATATAATGAAAAATTATCATATGATTCATATTATGAATAAAATCTATTATTTCATAAGACATTTGTTAAGGTGCAAGATTTTTTTAGGACATAAACAACCTTATATCCATCTAAACATAAAGTGAATATATTGTAACTGTCCTAAACTTTTCTTAGGATATTACTTAAATCCATAATATTAGAAATTGGTAGTCAAGTTTTATACTATATTTCTATAAAAATTTGCACATATATTTTAGAGATAGTGGGATCCATATTGAATTGGGTTTATTCGGTGCTATAAATGCACAAATAGTTGGCATATGAACTAGTTTCATAAGTTCATGTGGAACAGGAATGATCCAATGACACATACTAAGTAGGAAGGTTAAAACCATAGTGGTGATTTTTTAAATTCACTATTTTTGGTGATATATTATTTATGAAGGATAATAATTCCTACAAGTGATAAGTATATGTAAATTTTCTAAGATTAACAAGGCCAATTAAAATTCAATAATGGATTCCATGTATCAAAGTGAAAAGGGTATTATTATTTTGAATACTATAGTGGGTATTCAAGTGAGATGATACATAGATGGTACAAGTTTATTACCAATAAGTATTGATTGGTTATACCAATTCATTATAACTAAATTCATAAGAATTTTACTTTTTATAACTACGTTCTATGATCATTTTATTAAGCATCGGATTTCATAACCACCAATCATGGAAGGTGTCTATATGATGCAACCAAAAATAGATGGTCACATCATAGAATTATAATAAGGTTTCAAGTTACTGAAGTCCAATTTAGGATTAAAGTAAGAAAAAAGATCTTAGAACATTCAATTTTAATTAATCAATGCCATTTGTCCACCAGATGTTAGTGGGAGCTCCAATGTTTTCCAAGTGAAATATGTTTGGAAACATATGGAAAACACATATTGGTATTATAGATACTTAAGACCCAGATAAAAATACTTATTTAGTGATTGAATTAAAGTAGAAAACTAAGTTATAGTGAATATAATCTACCAATTTAGATCTAATGGTTTCTTGGACCTAGTAAATTGTATATATACTGACATGGTATTTGAAAAATACAAGTTGGGAAAATTTAAGATGGAATTTTTTCCATTGTCACATGGAATATATCTCTCTAGGTAAACATATCTAGGTCATGGGAGGAGATAAACATGGTGAGTTGAATTCCATACTCTTTGGTGATGGATCAATCACGTATTCCATGATATTTACAAGAAAGTGATATTGACAAGATATAATTTATAGTATGAAAATATCAGTTATATCCCTGAGCACTAAAAGGGAAGCATTCAGAACTATCCATTTGTACTTAGAAAAGTAAAAAAGATATGTACCTTTGATATGGAGAAGAAAGAATACTAGTTTTTAGGGGACACAAACTAGTATTCCTTAGATCTATGTGATCTAAAATCATAGTTAAGATAAGGTAATGAGTGATATAATATCATAAAATCTAGTGGTATCCATACCTACAAATACTGAGTACATTTCATCTTCTGAGGAAGCTAAGAAGTAGTTTAATGTAATGATTTATTCCAATTCTTAGATAGCTCCTAGTAAGTAAAGTACTATAATAATGTAAATTATGATAGTTTTACTAGACAAGATGTCAAGTTATGATAGTGTATAAAAGGGATATACTCAGGGATACCATATCTTGATAAGTTTTACTCAAGGAGATGAGGTCTCATATAGCATAATAGCCACACTATGGAAATGTGGAAGACCAAGAAACTAAATATGTAACTCAACAGAAACATGATTTTGGTCATGTGATAACTAACAAGGTTGGTCAACAAGTTGGATCTAGTGCAAGTGGGAGTGTTGTAAAAGTGGGTTATTTATACCCAAATTGAATAGTACTTTTGATTAACATATTGTGTATACAGTTAGATATACATGATGTATTCTTACCATTATAGTGTAGATATTTCTACATCCACTATTTAATGGTAATTTCTATATATTAATTACTATATCAAAAGGTTGTAGTAGATCCATGTCTATATGAGAACCTTGAGACACCATGACATTAAACTTAAATTTATGTTCTATGGTCTACATATATCTTACTAACTGGAAATAATAGATGTTTTACTATCATGTGTTGGGGGATAATAAGCATTGATACTTTTTCTCATGAAGTTATCACTTGGTGATCTCTAGTAGTGAGATCATGAGGACAGACCAGCCAATAGGAACACCACATGTTTTGGGTGTCATCAGATGTTTCTATCAATGAAAATGTGTATGGTCTACTAACTTGAGATCATTACCAATGTGTTTCATTTTATCATTTACTTTTATTTAAGGAAAAAAACCATGACAATGAAATCATAGTGAGGTAGCATGTGTTGGGTGTGTCATTAGTGGTATGGAATTGGTTGAATGGTCAAGAAAGGATTTTTCGCTTCTAGGTTATGGAAGTAATATATCTTGGGACTCATTATTCAATATGGTAGTACCTTCATAAGACCATGTCTATGAAATTAAAGGGTAAATATGTCCATTTTTATCAAAAAATAATAAATCAAGAAAAGGGTGATGACATGGGTGTGTGTCCTACTTTATGAGATATTAAAGCATAAGAGATTATATAACATAGTGTGTGTTCATAGGTTGGTTTTCATTGATATGAATTTCCTTATCTCTTCATGGGCCATGATGGGTTGCTATATCCCTCTATTGGTCTATGAATAATATTCACTACTATCGAGATAATAGCTTAGAGGGTTGCACACAATAGTGTTTTCAAGAATATTTCATATTGATTTGAATAGGTATATATGACATGATGGGCCCCACCACTGGGGTCCAAGTTTTTCCAAGTAGATATGATCACCAAAGTAATAAATAAATCCATATTATTCAAGTAAATAATAATTTTCACTTAATTTATTTATTCAATGTATTTATAATTTTAAAGTAAATACATGGAAAATATTATTTGAATGAATATTAGCTTAAAATATTCAAGGTTAATTTAATATTATTAGGAATTATGAGTCAAGTTAATTGATAAAGTATCATAACATAATATATTTATTATATTATAATAAATTGATAATAATATTTATGACTTAGTACAGTAGTCATAATATTTTGTTTATAGTGTGTTAATTATTCCGGGTCTGGGGAGGTAATGTCGGGTAATTCCTTAACATGATATAAATAGAAGTGTAGATCCACTCACCATTTACTATACAATACCCTTATATCTATCTTATTCTCTCTCCCATATTCTAGAGAGAAATGATATGGATCTAAGCGTTCAGGTCATCTTTTCTCTCACACATTGCGAGTAAGTTGATATGATGGTCATCGAAGCATCAAAGATGTCATTGGCTCTCCGTGATAGCACCTAGAATTTGACGATTGGGGATCTCATAGTTTCTTGAATAATGTGTGGATAATATAGAGGAATTAGGATTTGGATTCTTCTATCAGTGTTCACCGATGATGAGAAGACGTCCAGTGCGTCTTCGGATCTAACCAGGTATTTATGGTTTTATTTTTGTGCTTAAAATTCCTCATGTGAAGATCCTAGAGCTTATATTGGGTAGTGTTTAACCAACGATGACGTAGTGATGTCGATCATTGGTGGAAAATTTTAAAATTACAAGTTTTGGTAATTCCTCTATGTGTCTAGTACCTTTACCACTAAAACCATTTTATCTATAACCTCATCCTTTTGGATATGAATTACAACATGGTTATACCCTGAGTGACATATCCTTCCATATGAATAACCATGGTTGTTTCTATGTTCACCATGGTTGTTTTGGGTAGAATATGGTATGTTAGACTTAGTTTCCCCATGGTGGTATCATGAATTCATATTACATACAAACCATGACCATTCCCACTAGAGCCAAACCATTTTTTGGATATGTTTGGTCAACATCCACCATGAAAGGGTCGAACCTTGTGGTGGATATCCCCATAGTGTATTGACCAGTTTACCATGTCATGGTGATATTGAAAAAATACATTCTATTTTTCAAATAAATTTTCTAAAACCATTTTTCTTAAACCATTTCAAGGTCTTATAACTTGTATAACATCACAACTATTTTTCATAACATTTATGTCATGGTTTAAAAAAATTAATAACCATAACTATTTTGACAAGTAACAATCCATAATTCAAAAAATTATCATTTTTCCAATTTCTTCATTTGTTTAAAGAATTAATCCAAATGTTATATATATAGTTTTGATACAGATTATGGGTTTTATAGTGGATAAAAATTATCCAAATTCAGTGTAAAACCACAACTAAAACCTAAAATCCCTAGGATCTTTCAATAAATACTTGACTGAATAAAATAAATAATGAACTGAATACCTTTTCTCTACTGATCCCAAATATATCCAATGACTTTCATATGATCTTGATAGAAATCACTAAGAAGAAGGTAATGATCTCTTTTTTTCTAAGGTATCCATGAGCTAGATGAGTATCAAAATACTTAGGAATGGTTCCATTTTCCTTATAGTTTTATAAAACTATGGATTAAAGAGAAAGACAATGAGAGATCTAGATCTTCATCCTGAGGAGTTTCATAGAATTTTTACAGCCAATGAATCATTCACCCATCACAGACTATGATCCACCTGATTTATGCTATACATGGACACACTAAGGAAACCAAACATTTTCCATTTAAAGGGAAACATTTCATAAAAGTATTATGAGTTACAACATTTATAACTCTTAGATATTCATTAGTGATTAATTGTTTAACATTTAAACTATTGATTTGGATATTCAAACTCCTCTAATCACCATGGAATGATGCAAAAAATGATTATGATAGATGATAATTGGAGAAGAAGGTTGATCTATGTGATATCACATTCACTAAAAAAATATCATTTTTTTAATTTGAAGTGGAAATCTAACATTTGGAATTCATTAATGAGGTTATTAGAAACCATTAAATAGAGGTTACTATGACTAAAATGAAATTGGAAATAATTTTCTTACTATCCATATTTCCCCAGACCAGAAACACCACCCCTCCTACCCTCAACACCTATCCTTAATATCCATCAACTCCCACAGTCACCTCCCAACACCACCACTCATTTTCCCTCAGTGCCCCTGAAACCCGATGATGTTGACCAATGACACCTACAAACAACCCCCCCCCCCCACCAATGCCTTCAACATCTGACAAACATTATGCATCTTCTATGGACAGTGATCGCAAGTTGGGTGACCTCGGCTACCTCTGATGCCCATAATTCCTTTCTCGACACCCTATATTAGAATTTGGATATAGATACTTCTAAAAAATTAAAAATTAGTCACTAAAGTATTTATATTCCTCTCAATAGTAATAATCATTTGACTATTTCTATGAAGTATCTAAATATTATTATTATAGTAGTGATATCATGTAATAAAATTATGTAGAATACCATGACATGGTGACACTCACCACTCTATAGTGTATCCCAATATAGACCAGGACATGATCTAAACCATCACACTATAGTGATGGATTTAGTGCACATTCACAACCAAAATTTTGTCTTATTGTATTGGATATATGATAATTTAATTTATATTTTTTATATCAAGTTGGATAAGGGATCTTAAATAATTATCTTAGTATATTTTTATGAGTATCAAGAGAGGAAATGTTACATGTTATTAAAATTTCCAAACAAAACATTTTTTATTACAATCAGAACCACATAATTCCTAGTGTGGTGAGAGATGGTCCTAAATAGTGTGATGGAAAATATGATAGGGGAGATAATTTTCAATATTAAATAAAACAGAGTAATTAAAACTATCATGGAGAATATAGTGGACAAATTGATTAAAAAATTGAAGTATGAACAACAAATTAATGGTGTGGGAAGAGTGTAAACCAGAATAATAAAGAACAAGAGATAAAAAATAATTTTTATAATAGTTTGAATCTAAACAATCCTACATATACTCTTTACACCCTTATACTCCTTCATAGGTATGGTATAAATTATAAACAATTAAATTTTTATGGAGAGTGACAATTCTATATAACATGGATTTTGTGCACATGGAGGCACAAACAATAAACCATTATATTGTATAGGTTCAAACAAGAACGCATCCTTTAAATATGATTAAACCCAACATAAACTTTCATATTGTGGTCCTAAACTAAACTCTTTACTTTTTTTGTAGATGAACAACTAGCCTTTCATTTTTTAGGTTTAGGTAGAACATGTTAACATGATTTTTTCTAAATAAAGAATAACTTGATGGATGTACTTTTTAATAGAGGTATTACTAGCGTGTGTACCCCAAAATAAAACTTACAAAATAAAAATATATATCCCAATTAGAGATAAAACAATTAAACCAATATAATATGTTAATATTGGTTTCTGGTATTGAAACTGTAAGCATCATCCCCTTAATATGTTGATAATAAAGTTCAAAAAAACCAGTAAAGGAAGTGTGTTAATAATTTACTAATAAACCTTTCAGTACTTCATTATAGAACAATGTATCTCATGTATCTATGTGTATAACTTCCTATAGCTCCAATATTATTTAAATTGATAATACATCAATAGTTATATTAATTAAGAATAGTTTCCACAATAATCTTTAATGTTCAATGATAAATTCATGTGGATATGTGTCCTTAACATCCAATAAAATAATTATTAGAATAATAATAAATAATGTGGAAATAAAATAATAATCACAAATCAATACTAAACACTTTATAATTTTGTAATTAAATCCTTAATAATAACTGTTATTTAATAACTAATATTAATCTCCACAATCATGTGATACAACCTCTTCAAAAATATAACAATTTGAATTTTAATATAAGTTTCCTATAATATCATTGGAAGCATATTTAACCATTATGTGATGATCTCTATACACTGGGTTATCAATCGTATATTATAATTAATAAATCATTTATAAACAATGATAAATAATATTCTATGCAGATGTATAAAATTATATCTTCTAAATCTATAAATTCTAAAAATTTATCTTCCAATAAATATGTAAGAGTATTATAATCAATATGTAAGATTCTCCAACTTAGAAAAATATCCAACTCTAATTAAATTATGGTAATATATAAAATAAAATCTCTTATAAATAATCAATATATAAAATTAACTTCCTCACAGTAGACTTCATACATAACAGTAACATCCTTGGATATGTAAAAGTGACACCTTTATATGTCAAATTATAATACTTAACTGAAAATTCAATACATAAGATTTCTCAATACTTCTTCTTGTATATATAAAAGTAATACATGTATTTGAGTCTTCTGAAATCTCAATATGTAAGATTAGTATGATGAAATATATGGCACTTTTCCTTAGTAAAAAATCTAAACATAAGAGTAAAATTGGGCTTTCCCTGTAATATATAAACGTAAAGTCCTTTGTCAAATTACAAACCTTCTGATACATTAAAGAAAACTTTCCAAGAATAATATCCTTATACTTTGAGAAATACTTCAACACATTATATAAGAACAAAATAGAAATTATAAAATAATAGAGGATAATTACAATGGTTAAATAACAATAATAAATTCCCATAAGATTCATCATCATTATTTTCTTCTATAATCAGTGCTTTCTTAAACTATAAATATGATAATAAAAAACAATAATAAATAAATGATGTATAAATATTAAAAATAAACAAGATATGAGTGAGATTTATAATTATCAAAACATAATAAATAAATCGGAAAGGTTCCACTCAAAATTCTCCCCCTTTTTGATAATTAGGAATCCATATTATACATTTCAAAGTACAAAATTTATACACCCTTTATAACAATAAAAAAGATAAAAAAAAAAATAGAAGTTCATGTAAATAACAAATAATGGTAACCATAAATGAATAAGAGTGTGAACACCTAGATCTAGTCGACCCCATTAAGCTGATTAGTTCTCAATGAACTCACCAGCGCCTTTTTTATTCAATTATTTCAATCCATAAAAAATATTATCTTGATTTCACAAAACAAATTGAAAATATAGTTGATTATCAGATGAATTATATGTGTTTAGTATTGCCTATGGTTGTCTGATTGGAGGTGGGGCCTAAAATTCAAATTGGTTTATGATGATCTTATCAAGAGAAATGAAAATTTTGTTACTTGATCAAACCCCTTATTGAAACCCTTTTAGGACATGATTTGTGATCCAAAAAACATATCCCTTCAATGAAACCCCTAGGGAAATGGCATTGGTGATCTGAAAATAATGGTACACTAATAGAGACCCCCTTGAACCCCTCAAATTTGGAATCCGTATTAAAAATTCAATGAAGACGTTGCAATTTGAGGGAAACCTGTTTAAATAATCTATTATAAATTAAAGGGAAACTCCTAAAATGCAAGGAGTATGTTTTTACATAGTGGTGCATACAAGGTTTTCTATAGGAAACAATAGAATATTATAAGTGGTTTGTTTTTTATAAACTTTTGAAGATTATTTCTGACATAGTATAGTTCCCCAGATGAGTTTTATTTGGTTATGTCAATTAAACTTGATATGGGTTGGGTTTTTACAATATTTTCTATAAAAATGGAACACAGTGAATATAACGATTGTTTTATTTCTTTTTATTTTCAATTTTGAATCATTATTCAAATATAATTATTTTATTAGCTTATAGTGGAATTATTCTTATGGATTCAACTAGTATTTATGAAAATTTATAGGGTAAATTTTCAATGGAATTTAAAAATAGAGATTTACAATGTGAATTTTTAGTGGAAAATTACATTATAATTTTCAATTAGAAGTAATATTTTAAACTTACATTGTAATATCAATGGAAATTCTATAAGAAAATATTATGGAATTTTTAATAGAAATGTGCATAGGAAATTTTCACTAAAGGTTTCCTATAAACTATGGGAATAAATATTTGTAAATTTATAATGATAATTTCTAAAAATAATTTCTAGTGGTCCAATTGAATTAAAGTGGTAATTTCTTCCAAGAATTCTCTCTATTTATTTCTAATTGTGTTTCTAAGTAAACGGTTGTAATTTTCATTAGGAATTCCCAATAGGGATTTATAATGTGAATTCCAAATTGAATTCACAATTATATTGTGGGGATTTTATATGGGTAAGTTATAGTGGGAATTATTATTTTATTTTCCAATTTAATTTTAAAGTAAATGGTTTTACTACGATTTTACAATATGAATTTACACTAGGAATTCCAATTGAATTTCAAAGTAGATGGTGGGAATTAAAACTAGGTTTTTGTAGTGTAAATTTATAATGGTAATTCTAAGTGGTTATTTCCAAAAGGATTACCAATTTATTTCATTTGAGTTTCAAATTAAAAAATTGGAAATTTACAATGATAATTTCCATTAGGAATTACTGATAGGACCAAAGTAACCAGTGGAAATTTCTATTTTCCAATAAAAATTCCTAGTAGGAATTTTCTGTAGGTATTTATAGTGGGAATTTACTATGGTAATTTATTGTTGGGAATTTCTAGTAGAAATTTCTATTATTTACTTCTAATGGGAATTTTCAGTCAAAATTTCCAATGGGAATTCTTAGTGATCATTTATAGAGGGGATTCCAATTAAACTTCCCTTGGTCAACTAGGATTTTTTAGTGGTAATTTCTAGTAGTAATTTTCATTATAATTTTTTGTGTAAATTCCTAGTGGGAATTCCTGATAGTAAATTTCAATTGTGAATCTCAATTGAATTTCAAAGTATCCAGTGGTTAACTGAGATTTTTTAGTGTTACTTTCTATTAGTAATTCCTAGTTTTAATTTATAGTGGTAATTATTAGTGTGAATTACCCTTATAAAAATTTCTAGTCAAAATTTCTAGTGTGACATTTTTTTTGGAATTTCCACTAGGAATTTCCAATGTGAATTTTCTCTAGGAATTTATTGTGGGAATTTATACTATAATTTAAAATCGTTATATTTCACCAGGTTTTATTTCATAAAAAGATTTTTAATTTATGGATAATATTTTTTTAATGATAGAATATGTCTATACATCAACTATTGGCTATTACATGTCTCCAATGAGTGGTTTTTGGAAATATTTTATGATATTATGAAAAATAGTTTTGAAAAAACATTAATTTTATTATAAGGATTTCATTTTGGATTTATTAAGATCATTTTTTAATAATTAAATGTTTTTTGATGACTGTAAACAAAATTTATAGCTCAATTTTATTATTATTATAGAGGTAAAATATATATTAATAAATTTTTAGTATAATTAGTAGGATGATGATGATAATAGCTATAAAAATTATACATATATTTGACATTAAGGATAGTGAAATACTTTTTTAGATGCTTATACATTGAATTTTAATAGTTCAACACTATTTAGAAGAAGGCTTGAAAATTTTGGTCATTTTTTATCAGAGGTAGTGTTATGAAGAGATATTATTGAAATCATTGAATGTGGTAAAGAGGAAGGTTTTTTTATGTGGTGTGTTTTCTTTTCCTTTTTGTATGTACAAAATTATTATTCCCCATATATGGTTCTTATTTGGGTTTTAATTTCATAAAATATTTTGAATACATTTAAAAAATAAAGATCTTTTCTTATGATGCTTGTATTCATAAGCAGCTAATTATCTCATTTAAAAAAATTAAATTGACACTTTAAAATTGAGAGGGCGTTTTTTCAATTTATTATCAAGGTGTGAAATTTTATTTAACTTTGTTTACTTTGTTATTTTTTTATCTATTCTTAAAACTATTCACTAATATAGTATTGGAACACTGATAAATCTAGGAATATTCCAAATAAAATAGTGGGAGTAACTCTATCATTTGTTAGGTAGAATCATAAAGATTTGGATGGTTCTTTACAGGAATCTAGTAAGGTGATAATGTTACTATAACAGGTTGGTGAAAATACCATTATTTTGAAATTTTTATATGATTATTTAAAGTGTTTAATTATTTTTATACTGTGTAAATATGTTTACACCATTAAATTTAGATTTTAACTATATCAAGATGCGGTAATAGGTTGCAATCATGTTATTCCAAGGTTCAGGAAGTTGTTGAATCAATTGTGGGATAAAAATATCATTCATTTTCTATCAAAGGATATGGTAAAGTAGTTGAAAAGGAGGATATAATTGGTTGTTATTTGGATAATGTTAAAAAAGTTAGAAATATGAGTATACTAGAAGCCTAACTTAAAATAAATAATACAAATTATATTATTAAGACCCAAATTAAAGTTAAAGTAAAATAAAGAGATAAAAAATTTATTGTAAGGATGAAAGTATTATTAAATAGTAGGTAGGAATATAGTAAATAAATAAATAAAAATATAAAAAATAATTTTTTTTGAGTGTATCAAAGTGGAAATTTAGGGAGAGGACGTAGTTGTTAAGAGGGAAATAAGTAGTAAGTAGGTAATTCAAGGAGAGGGATATATTGTTGAAGAGTAAAAAGGTATGGGAGAGGAAAAGGGTCATAAGGATACCAATATAACCTCTTCATCCTCCAAGAAACAAATATTATTGATTATAGGGGTGAAGTGTAGTTCTAAGAGGCCAAATTTTTTATCTTTATATATATAGAGATAGGGGGATATGAAATCCAAGAATAGAATTAATATATAAAAAATGAAGTTGAGGAGGATATTTACACTCATAAAAAATGTAAATTATCCCAATTACTCATAAGGTGGGTGAAGTAGGAATCCATAGATATAAAGAATGATATGAGGCTTATTTAATGGAATCTTGATGTTGAAGGATGTAGTAATTGTTATTACCTTTACCTATTTATAGTTTTTGGTTACACATTTTAGTTTTTATATAGAATATAAATGTACTCTATGAAAATAACATGGTATTATAGGGATTAATTGAGAAAATGTGTTAGATTATTTTTAAGAAAGTTATTTATTTGATAAATAAGAGGTGCACATCTAGTACAATATGTGTGAGACTATCAGTTTATTTTTTCTAAAACTAATTTTTTTATGTTTTCATAAATTATGTTTTCATAAATAAGTCATGGATGCATACATGGTTATAATTGAGAATAAATCTTGATTTCATATTATGGATGGAATTATAAAAATGTAAAGTCGGGGATTATTTCCAATCACTTTTACAATAAGAATGAATTTAAATTTTAAGATAATGAACCACCATCCTTTTTACCTGTTTATATTAGATCATCCCATGTTCTTTTCTTAATGATTATTTGATGAATTAATTTTATTTTTTTTTTCTATGATGAATTCATGAAATCATCAAAGGATAAAATGAATGAAACTATATTGAATAGTCCTGCAATATAGGGTAGTAGGGGCTTTGGGTTGTCATTTTTTCCAATATACTCTTAGAATGTCTATTTGTCTTTTTTAGTCATGGATATTAAATATAGGGTGTTTAGATATTTTAACTCTATGAAACCCATTCTAAGAACACAAGCTAGTGATCCCTATGTGAAATAAGTAATCAGTGTTATACTATAAATATGGAGAGCTCATTCATTTATTTTTATATAAAAGTAGTATTTGGAAAACATGATGAGTTGTACTATTTCGGTATGTTGATAAGTGAATATGAGATTTAACCATTATAAAAACAATGAAATAGAAAGACACCACTCTGGATTTTGGTTTCAGTATTTATTATATAATGGAGTGTTTTTCAATAGGAGTTGTTGTTATAGAAATTTTGAGAAAAAGGGAAGTCATTGAACATTAATTATTAATGGACCATTACTTTCTAAATTATCCTTGATGGATGAAATCTGAGATGAATATAGTGAGTAAGAAATTTGTGTGAATTGTAAGAAGTGATGTTGATATTTGAATCATTTTTTTCTAAAATTAAAATTTATTAGATGATTATAAACTTAAATGGTGTTTAGTAAATAAAATTTTTAAAGAAGATTATAAAAGGATTACTTGAGAAAAATAAGTACATATAAAATTCAAGAAAAATGATGATATATTTTTAGGATCATTTTAAAAAAAATGGTTTTATTCATTATTTGTAAATTGTGAATGATGAGATTTGGGTTATCATCTAATGATATTAGCAATTGAATCAAATCCATGAAATTTCTGATATAGCATCAATTGAATAAACATGTTAAAACAAATAATATAAATGAATTATGTCTAAATTTTTATGAACTCTATCACTAATAAATGTCATAGTGTCAGGTTGATTAATATCACTAAAGAAATATCCAAAAGACTCTTGTCTCTAAGGGATTTCATTGGCCTTTGATCCTTGTTAATAATGAGATATCCCTAAATAATTTATGTGGTACTAGTGGATTCTTCTCAAAGACAAATGTTTATTAGGTATGAAGATAGATTTATCTTATCTTGTATGCATTTAGGTACCATCAACTGGGGATCACATCCATTTTATAGGCTCACTTCATTAAATAAATATAATTGATGCATTAGCTGCCATCTCATAATATTCATTGTGCATTACTACAACACATGATTCATTGTAGTATGTTACCATTTGAACATTTCAAATGGTTTTTCATTCCATAATTTAATAAATACATTAATTCATATCCAAAGAAACTATACGAAAAGATGAGGTGGTATGTCTGCATGTGATATAGTATATCGTATTCCCATCGTACGCTATGATGAAAACCAATTTTATTCTATTATTGAGGCATCCATATGCCCAAATCTCCAAATATGATTCAAGTATGTCATAAATTATGATATACCCATTTTATTCATTTCAAAAAATCACCCACTTATACAAAAATATCATAATGACTTTATTCAAAACATCACAAATCTTTTTCAACCCATCCAATTATATTTTAGATAGATTTTATCAAAACACTCTTCATTTTAGAACAAAAATTTTTCCCAAAATTCAGTCCTTATCATAAGGTTTGACTAGATCACATGTCATACATGTAAGACTTCTTATCCTCTATGATGTTATAGAATCTCATGATGCAAAGAAGGAATAGATATGATCTTAGGGTTATAATTTTTTGTCCAAACATCCACACACACACACACACACCAATTTCATTGTATGGTAGTGGTCTTTATATATCCCTAAGGATGATCCTCAATGATGCATGCATTAACTCATGAGTTATAACACATGAGTTAATACATCAACCAGAATATGCATCATATTCATGAATAAAACTCCTCTCATACATTTCATCTTGTGAAATGGTTTTTTTAATTATATACTACATGAGAAGATCCATGTAAATTATAATCATTATCATTTGACCACTATTGCTATGTTGGGAAAACATATCTTTAAGATGTGCATCTTATTCATATCACAATACGTTATTTCCTATATAATCTCAATATTCCGATTAAGGATATACCAGTGAGAATGTATCCTCAAGCCTATTCTTAAGATTATGTTGAATGGAAAAGGTAATATCAAGGCCATATCCACCAAAATGAATCAAAAATTTTGGATTTAGAGCATATTACTTTCATTTTAAAACATTCACTGAAGCATAAAATAATTTGTGACATTTCACCTTATATTGTATCATATACAATAAATTTTGAAACCAAATCCAAAACACCTTTTGTATACCTTCCAAAACAATTTTGGAAATATTTCATTAACTTTACTGTGTATTATATTATATGTAATACCTTGTAAATACCCATCCAAAACTCTTTTGGAGTGACTCGAAAACACTTTTATAGCAACTCTTTAAGTCAAACTCAATCCTCATTCTGTCAACCACAAAGTGTAACCCCATGATCCATTGTAGAATTGATAATAAATATGAATATCCAAATCCAAAAATGTAATAAAATAGTGGACTTTAGAAAATTATCAGTTCTACTCAAGATATAAAGGGATCTGGCATGATCTCCATCAAACACATGTATCATTATACCTATGTCCACCAATCACACATGATACTATCAATTTTCATACATTACCTTTTTTCAAGACATCAAGTGACCATAGGACATGGAGCATGTCAATCTCATATAGCTAACTCATACGTTCTTTATTCTACATGTATAGGTTGGCTAAGTCAATGAATACATCACATGTTATTCATCTTTAGGGATAATCACATCACATGTCCCCCATCTGAATAGATAAGAACATAATATGTACTATTTATGAGTTGTCTCTCACTTATTAGTCTATCTCAATCAAGGTAATAGATTTCATATGCATCATACGAGATGGAAAACTCCATATTGGATGAGCTCTAACTAATGGCATGATCAGAAAAATACCCATCCAACCTCTAATTAGCTAAGTTGATTTTGACTTGTTTATGAAATGTATCAAAGTATGAAGGTTATCATGCAAGATATATTAACAACCTTAGGTATTGGGGACCGAATATGATACATTCACCCTTAGTATACTAAATACATAGTGCATGACATTCCATGTGGTATACTTCATATTTCATCCAGTGCAAAAAAAAAGAATATTATCTGTTGTTTTACGCCTCATGAGCATATTCTATATCTTTATACAAGAATCCTAATCATGCTCACATTAAAATATCATTATAAACTATAATAATACATGATAAACATTGATTTAGGATAACTCAAATTCATACATTGATAGGTCAATTATAATTACACTTCATGAAATATATATCTATATATACATATATGTATCCAACATGAAATAATGATAAAATATACATTTCATTTTATATGATATATTTTTTATTCCTAGAAACCCTTTCAATAATACTTAATAAATCTGACATAATAACATGTCTATCATATTATATATGATAAATTGTTAGATCATCCTTATATTTATTTCACTTTTTGGGGTTTTTTTAACTCATTAGATATATATGTGATTATTTTCATATATTTATGTGACCACCTGATAAAATAGTCCCAATAAACACTTTAGTGAGTAACATCTATAAAAAAATCAAGTTTGAATAATGGTTAGGTTTAGGAATCATATTCCTAACGTTCGGTTTCTAAAATATATTCAAACACCTTAACTTTACAACATCAAATATTATTATGTTAAATTTTGTGGTCTACTTAGAATCCGTTTTATGTTTAACATTATTATTATTATAACCATATACCATCAAACTTTTCCCTTAAAATAATGAAATTATTTACATTATTATTTACCATCATTTCCTAAACTCCTTCAGGATAACTCAAAGCAATACATTGAGTGGTAAATTATCATTACACTTCATGAACATTATATATATATATATATAAATATATGTATCCAAGTTGAAAGAATGATAAAATGAAGATTTCCATTTATATGATACATTTTTTATTCTTAGAAACCCTTTTAAGAATACTTAACAAACCCAACATAATCATGTGTCTATCATAATATATATGGTAAATTGTTAGATCTTCCTTATGTTTGTTTCACTTTTCAATGGTTTTATTAACTCATTACGTCTATATGTAGTTATATTCACATATCTAATACTCCCACTAAATACTTTAGTGAGTAATAACTATAAAAAGATTGCATAATGGTGTGATTTAGGAATCATATTCCCAATGTTCAACACCATAAACATATTTTAACTTATTAACTCCAAAATATCAAATTTTATGATTTAAACATTTTTTATCTACTTATAACTCTTTCTATGTTTAACATTGTTATTCTTAGAACCCTAATCCATCAATTTTTTTTTGAAATAACATAGGTATTTACATTATTATTTACAAGAATTTTCTAAACTCCTTTAGGATAAATTAAAATTCACATTGACATGAATTATCCATTGGGAAATAGTGAAATTCACTTTTAATGGTAATTAAATGCAACTCTTACATTTTTTCATTTACCATCACATATCCTAAAATATTTATAATATTAATTGATAATCACTTACCTTAGATTGGTATAATAATTTATTTACTAACATTGAACTTCTTTGAGTTCAAACACACTCTCTACTAGATTCTTATATATTATAGTATCTTCATAATATCATACTAAGAAAAAAAAACTCCTTTTGTTAGGAAAGAAAACTTATTTCCTTTTAGTATGAATATTTAAAAAACTGTTGTTTTCGTATCACATATGGTATTTTATGTGTTTAGAGGATTTTGATCTGAAAATAATACTTTATTAAAATATACCACTAATGAGTGGTGGGAAAAAAATCCATAATATTTTAACAAACACCTAGATAATCACTTTATCCTAGATAAAAAAAATTATCCTTTTATTATTATCAAAACCTATTATAGAAACTAATGAATCATAAACCATATGTATATAACTAATGATATTATTTTATTTATAATTTTTTTTGTTGACGGAAAAATTATTATCATATAATAGAAATGAGATGAAGATACACATATTTTAATTTTATCCATCTAATATTGATACATTCATTTTCATTCAAATAATTTATATAACAACTTTTTGTTTTGTCCCATGATTGAGAACTACAAGCACTATCAATTATTTACTTGATTTTGAACTCGTGTATATTCACAACACTTGTTAAGTATAATTTTGGTATCATGTACCCTTCAAAACAAAATAATTGATTTCTATAACATCAATAGCTAAAAATTCCATTCCATGGAGTTTCTAAAAACCCCTTTAGGTATCTACAACAATCCTATCACATGAAATTATTACTCCTTTCTAATAATATTCTTAGGTTTCAATTACTTCAACTAAATACTTAAATAAACATTTTGGGACTTACCAACTAACTTTTTTTCTTCTAGTTTAAACTTTTACTCACTTTTACTATCTATAAAGCACCATAAATTAGAAATCATTTGTGAAGTTCATCCATCCTCAACACTTTGATAATATTAGGTAAACTGTTTCTGAATTTGTTTATATTTTCTAAATATTTCAATAAATGATAATATAATTAATTGATTAAACATAAAAATCCTTGTAATAATACCAATTCTCTCTAATTCATAAGCATAATCAATCATATTGAGTATATGAGTGGAAATTTCATTTAGTATTTATGAATCTAATTCCTTTCAAACCCCAAGTAAATCATTTTTCTTCTTCATAATAATATAGATTCACCTATTGAAATTATTTAACATTTGGTTACTTAGGAAGGTTTTTATTTAATACATAGAATTTTTTTTACTTAAAAACTCTTTTAAAGTTTCATATATTAGGAGTTTCTTACAATAAGATACTCCTTTATAAGGATTAATCTCAATGTTAATCTTGATAAGGATAATGATAAAATATACAACAAAATCTTTTATTAGATGAGTGTCATGTTTTATAACTATTTAATAAGGACTTTTGTTAAAAGAAAACACACTAAAATAATGATCCATTTTAAACTCATCATATCCAATTGTGGACCAAGATCCATGCTCTTTATGACTTAAATTGGTTTCATCATGTAAATAATCCATAACTATATCGGATATAAAACTATTTATTGGCCAAGTATGTGTTTCATAATGACTTAAGAGCAAGTGAATTGATTTCTTAATTTTTTCCAACTTAAAACCATCCTCTTTGAAACTAGAATAATTTTTTCCTGTAATTTAAATATATAATAAGTAGAAATTTGAAAAAAAATATCAATAGTGGGGAATAGTAAATTTATAGTGGTTTGGGGCACAAATATCTACTAGTTCACTCCATCAATAGTTTACTTCATAAGCATGGTGATTTTCACTAAACCATCCCCTTACCCAATGAATTCCTAGCTGAGTGTGGGAAAATATGACTTGGTAAAAGGTCCTTGAGATTTAAACTATGATCTATATTAACAAGAATTATCCATGTAATTTTTACACTTACTATAAGGAGTGATCAATTACATAACCAAATAAATATATGGAGAGAATATTTTTAGCTTCAGTGCATGGTTGAAAGCATCAACCGACTATAGATGATCAAGCTTCTTCAAATAATGATTAGGCTAAAAAGGCATCTCATAAGAACTCTATTTATTGTAGATATAACTTTTAAGAACATAGAAGTATCAGATTTTTTCCTTCATGGTCTCACAGTAGGAATAATGAAAAATATAGTATCATTTTTGTATCATGTGAAAGAATGTATGGTTATATTGAACTTGAATATATATAACACTTATTTATTTGAATTCTATATCTTATTTTTCAGCGGTTGAGAGAATATATATTAATATAAAAAGATAAATTCTATTATTTTCATGTTTCATTATTTCCAAAAATATTATTAACCATAGGTATTCATTTTATTAGTTATGGTATTTGTTGGAACTATACATATTCTCATAAATATTCACATTTTTTAAAAACTCATTTCTTTATTCAAACATCATCATTTTTGATAAATATAAAGCACGAGTAGAATTTTTCGCATAATACTAAAATGGTAATTAATTCCTTGGAAGTGGTGATTAAATATGGAAAAAATATTTAATCTTCAAGAGACTTTAGTATTAGGTGAATACTCATCTTATTTTGACATAAAAATGTTAAAGCCTCACTAGACTTAACATCCTTCATAGGATATTCTGAATTAAGGGTGAGACATTCATTCCATGTATAATAATATCATCAGTATAATATAATTGATTTGGAAACAATATTTTTGTACGATAATTTCTTGGCATAAGATAAATTATCCATGTGTAAGAAAAATCAATTCTTCACATAATAATTAAATTCTACATAAGATAAATGACTTTCCATCACTTTGATTTTTTCTTCACATAAAATAAATTTCTTTCAAAGTTTCTTATATAAGATAATTTGATTCTTATCTAGTTTTAATAGTTCTTATAAGATAAAATACTTTTTTATATTCTATAAGATGATATTTCAGATCCCGTAACATAAATTACTTACAATACATCCATGTGTAAAAGAATTAAATAGGTTTCTTCCTTTTATAATATAATTAAATTATGGATTTTTCTTCTTGCATAAGAAATTTTACTTATACAAAACTCTCGTAAGGTAATATCCTTATCTAGAATTTGAATTCTATAGTCTATAAGATAATTTACTTTAGTTGTGCATGATAAAATAATTTAGAATATATTCTTTAAATTGGCAGTTGTACAAGAGAAATTCCTTAGGAAATATTTTAACAAAACTTGAATAAAATAATATTAAATTAATACCATTAAAATGAATTAGTACTTTAATAAATGTCATACATTAACCTGAAATCACATAATATAAACTTATTGGTAAAAAATATGTATTTTTTATTATAAAAACATATGAAACCTTTGGATATATTGGAACAACATATGTGTATCCAACAATCACCCACATTTTGATGATCATAGAACCCATAACAAATGAAATAGAAAATTTTCATAATTAACAAAGTAGATGTTATAATAAATATTTAAATTTTTTATTTTCCTAAAATGTATACCCCTTTGTGATATCAAAAATAATAAAGGGTAAGAAGATAAAACATGTTTTTATCTAGCACGCTAAAAATTGAAATTGGGAGAATATAATATGATTTAATTAATTTAGATTTGTCATGGACTTGTATAAACACAATAAGATATCATAAAACTATAGGAATAATTCAAGGAAAAGGGATAAAAATAGTAAAAAACATTGAATAATTCGTTCATAAATAGGATACATTGAGAAGAAAAAAAATACAACCATAAATATAAAGGACCATTAATCATTTCTATTATCAGTGGATTTGGGATTGAAATTTTTGGATTTTAGAGGTGGTTTCTTAAATAATTAAGATAGAGAAGAATGAAAGGATGATGTAGTAAAATGATCAATGACATGTTATAGAAAATGGTTACTAATAGTTATAGAAGAACTAAAATTGACTCTAATACCGATATGGTCTTTCAAAGAATTATTCATTGTACTCGACTTAATGCATGCATTTATTACCTGAGATTTTTTATTTTTATACTTGTATGAGGTAATAAATCAAATCTTGGTAGAGGAACTTTGTGTAGAGGGTGGTTTGGATTTCTAATTCATTAATTATCATGATAATAGAATACAGTAGGATCAAAAATGTCCTTCAACTTCCAATTCATGGTAAGATATTTGTCAACTATGGAAGTACCAAGAAATCTTCTACCTCTAAGTTAGAATAGTACATCAGTGAACATATCAATCCACTTGAATATTTCATTATGATATAAGTATAAAATATACCCTTTGTATGATTTTTTCAAATATATCAACCCAGTTTTGAAGATTATATTTGTGATCACAGATTCTAATCAAACTTTTCAAAACTTCTATCCACATAATTAATATTCTAGAAAAAATATAAAGAACTAAAAACATATTATGAACATCTTAGGTTTGTGGAGAAATAAAAATTTCTTTATCCTAAGAGATAACTGACTAATCTATGGATTCTGAAAAAAGTATACTCCATGAAATATTCTAAATACATAGAAAAAATACATTAGAAAATAGATTTGTTTTCACCTCTTTTAGATTATTATCAAGATATAAGAAATTATGTGAGAGATATCATCCCATGTTTCTAAGTCCATTATCAATGGCATAAGATTGATAAAAAATCTTGAAATAATTTTCTTTCAAGGAGGAAACATGTTTTGGAACAAATGTAGCCAACTCCTTTAAGGATTTTTCAATATGTCAAAATTATCTATGTGGAATAACTGGAATATTCTTTATGTCATCAATAAAATTTCACCAAAGTTATAGAATAATTTATAAGAAAACCAAGTCAAATTACATTTAGTAAAATTGTGATGTATCACCCCTAAACCCATGATCCAGTATTTGATGCCAACAACACATAACTTGAAATACTGAAATTGATACACTTATATGATTACAATATAGTTCTCACATTAACAATCAAAGGACCTTTAATTTTAGAGTTTTTAAGAGTTAGGACAAAGTATAAAATAAAGAATCTCAATTTTTCTCAACAAATGGAAAATTTTCACTGTATAATAATCTAGTTAATCGATAATGTATCTTCAACATTAGCCATAAATTATTCATATGAGATAATATTCAAGGATTATCGTGCTTAATAATTTCTTTCATAACCTGGGTAAAAGGAAACATTAAAAAAGGGTGAACTCAAATTATCATTAAGAATAAACATAATAATAAAGCATAGCATAAGATATGTGAGGCATAAAATGATATCATAATGAGGATGGTCATAAATATGAAAGCATGAAATAAAGAGATTATATCAGATGTATATGGATTAAAAAATGATCAGAACATAAGAGAATAACATCATGAAAATGTGGTAACAATATAAATATGACATCATAATCATAATTCAAGGCTTCACCTTGTTAACATATCATAGTTGGCTAAGATAACTACCCACACACACAATTTTCTAGGCTCATTTCCCATGCACCATAATATCTCATGAGATGGAAACATTATCCAAAGTATTGGAGAGATATATAATTATAATCCCACCCATAAAATAATAAAAAACATATATATGTGTTCTATAAGTTTTCAATCAACATATTATAAAAACCCAAGGAAATAAAATGGGTTTTATATTATTTTAAAGTGGTTCCCCAATGAAGCATTCATAATTCCATTGATAAACTTGACATGATAACCCCATGGAAAATAAATGGATATCCAATTAATTTAAGAATCATTCTAATTATATACCAATCAATAAATATGATTACACATATAGTATTTATACAATAAAGGAAATTTATATATAGTTTTGAAAAAAATCCCAATCAATCAATGTATTGGGCATCTAGGTGAACACCCGTCAATCGAGTAATGGAACATGGGGCATTCACAAAATAAAGGCATTGGATGTAAATAATTCCTATACAAATGGATGATTAGGTAATAAAAAAGCAATGATAGTTTATACCATATATGTGAAAGATAAAATCATAATCCATCTAAATAAAGAAGGTGGAAAATATCATTTAAAGAATACCCTTGATCAAGCATAAGATATAGATGAAGAACACTATTAGTAGAATTAGAAAAATTTATTTAAAAATAAGAATTTAAATTTTCATATGAAAACACTTAAAAATGAATATTTTATTAAACCATGATAATAATAATTTATCTTTTTGAAAACTTGAAATCATAAAGAGGAAGTCTCTAAGAAAACAATAAAGGTGGTGGAAATATGTGTTCACACATAAATGTGTAAAAGGGGTTAATTTTGGTTGAAAATTACCCATACAAAAATAGTTAAAATATTTCATTTTAAAAAAAATTAATAAATCCAAGGTAATTGAAAATTTCATTTTTAAAACAATTTTAAAATAAGTAATTGTTTAACATTTTAAAAAATTACATTAAATAAAAAATGAAAAATAATCATATAAAAATGTTTAAAGTACATTAAAACCATTTAGTAAAACCCATATCATAAAAATTGTGTTAAAACCTTTCATTTAAAATATTTTAATATAACTATGAAGGTCACTTTCAATATTATAGAAAATATTTTTGAAAGAAAATCATGGATATGGAAGAAAGAGTTGTGTGCTTAGGTTGGGAAACATTATTTTTAGTGATTCATTTTAAAAGAGAAAATGAGACCCAAAAGAGAAAAATTTTAATGAAAATGATTAATTTCTTCCAATTGAAATTAAATAAAATATATTTAAAAGGAAATTGTGGGATAAAGTAGACTTTTAAGATCAATGTTAAGAAGAAAATTTAGTTCTCGTGGAAAGAGAAGTTGAGTTGTGACCTGAGTAACTTTTTAACACAAAACCCTGAAGGATAAAGAGCTTGAAAATAAAACTAAAATACCATGAATAAATTATAGTTCATTATGACATAACAATTAGTTAGTATATACACCATATAAAAGTAAATTGGTGTATAAAGTAAAAAGTATCTCAGTAAAGGGAGTTTGAGACAAAAAATCTCTTACCTTATTTCCCTACTTAGTTGATCACACTATAAATTCATATAAAAAACATAACTATATTAATAATAAATTAATTAAAACTATTAATCTCTATAAAATATTTATATACTTCATTTATAATTATTTACTATGAATATTGTGGTTTATTATTTCTTATTTTTAAAAGGGTGTTAATACTTTTAATTGTCTTGCACATGATTTGTAATGTAAATATTGATCCATGATCTTTGATACAAATTTTATAATAACTATATTACCTATGGTTATATAATATATATCCCATGATTATTTATAATTTTCAACTTTCATCCCATGAATGTTTTAATTGTGACTCATGAAGATGAAGTTGAAGACAAACTTGTTTCGGTACTTTTTAATGAATGGAGATGATATAATATTAACATGTTTAGATGTTAATATTATAAATCCATTAAATTTATATCATATTTAATACCTTATTATTAAATTTCATTAATATTATATAGAATTATTTAATCATTCACTATATAAACATTACAACATCTCCCAAGTAGGCGGTAAACCGACCAAAATGAAAGTGTGTCGTAATGATTGAATGACTAAGAAAATGATATCAAAAAATGTTAATATAACATTTAAAAAATATTAAAAACTTAATATATATCATATAACTCCATAAAATCTTTTCTTATAACCATTAATAATGGGTGGGGTTTATAAATGAAAATTTTCATTCATGGAGGCAGTTGTCTGCACATATGCATGATTAACAAACTCATTTCTAAATGGATGGATAGAGTGATGGTATATAAAAATTCATCATTTAATAATTATAATAATTTTATAAACATCATATTATTTAATTAATTACACTTTTAGTTCTATAAATGTTAGATGGGAAATTGAAATAGGACAAGTCATTCGTGGTGGCAGTAGTCTCCACATACACGTGATTATCAATCTCATTCCTTAACGAACGGATGGAGTGAAGGTAAATGTAAAAGGTGATAATTTAAGAATTTTATAAGTGTAATAAACAAAATTATTATTAATTAAACACATCCTTAATACCAATAATAATAGTTGGTGACGAAAAATGAATTGCAACGTGTTGTGAACATGGTAGTCCTCACATACAAACAATTGATGCATCTGTTTTTCTTAGTGTATACTATGAAATAAAGGAATAATTGATTTTATATTAATATAATGAAATTTTAGTATATATATGATAATGAATTCATTATATCAACCAATTTATGGAATATTAGGATTGGAAAATAAAAAATAAAGTCTAAGAGGAGAGCAAAACCCATGTCGGGAATTTTGATTTTCCTTGGAATTATCCTTATAAATGAATGGATTAGGCTAATTAAGGGTGGAAAAAAGCTATGGTTAATGGGATAGGATTATATTATGGAAACATTGGTATAATTTTACACACTAATTCAAATGTATGGGTCTGTAAAGAAGGGGTTTCAGTGTGTCCTTTTATAAGAGAATTTAATAGTAGTTTTGGAATTTCATAAACTCGTTAAATTTTTTATTTACACTATTCAAGTTCAAAGAACCCATACATATAAATTATGGATTGCGGTCTGTGATATGTAAAAACCTCCTCCAATACACTCAATTTGGAGACAACTCTGATTGATTTAGAGTATTGTACATTCACTTTTGTCTTTTACCCAAAAGCCCTTTTCCAAGGTAACTTTTATTTCCACCCACGTTAATTAATTAAAAAGGTCTAAATTAATATTTATAGTAACACATAATTTTATTATTATAATATTATATATAATATTAATTTTAAAAAAAATTACATTGATTAAGAAAATTTAAGAGTAAAATAAATGCCCATAATGGTTGAAAACGTTTTTTAAGATAATCATGTTTTTAAATATGAAATTTATGTGTGAGTTAAAATTACTAATTTAAATAATTTTTATGACCTAATTTTATTTATTATAAGTAAAATAAAGTTTATATGGAATTAAAATCAATCCATAACCTAATTTTACCAAAATATTAATTAATTTATAGAAAATATATAAAACAATTTTCTTAATTAAAGTAACATTTTACTTTAGTTTGAAAAATATTGTACATGGGTTCTCTAAGTTAAAATAATATTTTAAAATTAATAATTGTATTCCTTAATTTCATATTTGATCACTTAAATGGTTTTTTACCAACTAGGTCATTATTATATATTTATAAAGTCATGAAAATTATAATTCTCGTAAAAACTTCATTCTTGACTAAAAAAGATATTTTTAAAAAATACAAAAAAATAATACTAAGTAAATTTTGTTATTATAAATTCAAAAATAAATTTTATTTTATTTAATTATATTTATAAAAATTATATCTTTAAATTTTAATAGAAAATAAAAATTTTAAAGATAAATTGATTCTATTTAAAAATGTCCTTAGACATTAAGTGTTTCTAATATTATTTTAAACCAGTTTTATAATTTAAATAATTTTAATATTTTATATCATATATAGATATATTATATGTTATCATAATTATATTTTAAAAGTTATTATTTTAATTTGCTAATTTATCATGACCTTTATTTTAGCGTGTGTGAAAAAATATATCGAACTCGGTGTTATTTAAAGGAAAAATATATATATACTGAAATATCTTGATGTTCGTTCTGCCCCTTAAATAAATTTTTTCCTCTAAATTTTTTAAAAATACATTAATTAAGGATGTCAAAAATATATACATTACTTAATATGAAATTTCAAATTAAATGTCTATATTAAAATCTTATATAAAACTAGAAGATAAATATTCTTTCTTTATCGAGTTAACAGAATGCTTCATTCTTCCTTGTAAGATAGATGTTTTATGTACTACTTTTACACAGATAAAACATTTTCTTATTACTATGGGACAATACTAAATTTTTTTCTTTCCACATTTTTTAAATGAATGAAATTGTATTTTTTTTCCTTCATCATGTTCATCACTTGAATTTTCTTGATACTCCATCCTTATATTCTTTAGTGTGATAGGGAATTCAACGATGTTAAATTTTTTAATCATAATTCATGATATTTTATTTGGAATAATAAAAATATTTTTAACTACACATCTTCTCCCAATAGATTTCCGTTTAGGACAATTACCACATTATGCATTGCATTCATTGTTAGCTTGGTTCCTTCTTGCTCCAATCATTACTTTAAAAGAAATATTAGGGATAAGAATACTTAAATTAGTAATTTTATAAATGGAAAACTATGAGACTTGAAGAAATAATTCATAAATGATATGAATTCCATAAATTATGAGACTTTAGATTCAATCTAGGTTATCCAAGGTTATTTTACTATTAAGTTCACTAGTATAGTAAGATTATATAAAATCATATGTGAAAATTATTCATAATGGTTTATAAAGAGTACATAAATTAACCCAAGAATATCCCCTGAGAGTGTTTGGACAAGTTTGCAGTTAGGGACCATTCACCATGCACTATAATGATGATCAAGATATACCCGACCAACTCTTTTTTGGATTGTTACCCTAAATGTATCTATGTCAAAACCATATTCACTTTCCAGTATTTGGAAAATTATTTTATTTTGAAGAAAACCATATAATATCTACTTTATAAAAAAAATGTATTTTCTCTTATACTTAGGATTATACCTAGGTCTTCCACTAATTTTCACTTATCTTAATCTCTAAAAAAACATAAAATGTTCAATACTACAAACCTAAATGTTTATATATATATTTGAAAATATATATATATATATATATATCATCCTTAACATATCTAATATTTATTGCATTCCTTAATCTTAAATCATCCCCAACCAATAACATCATAACCACTAAATTTATTTAAACATGACCTTTAATTTTAGTGTTTTAGAGTGTTATAAAAAATCCTAACTACTAAATATCAAGTCTTCTCAATAAATAGAAAATTTTTACACTATATAAGAGTATAATTAATAAATAATGAGCCTTTATAATTTCCCATAAATTCTACATACTAGATACTCCTTTAGGATTATCATACTTAATATTTTCTTTCATAACATGCGGAAAAGTAAACATAATAAAAGGGTGATCTCAAATGCTCAGTAAGAGTAAACATAATAATAAATCCTAACATAAGTGATGTGAGGAATGACATGGTATCATAATTAGGATGATCATAAGTATGGAATCATGGAATAAAGATATGATATCATATGTAAAAGGATTAAAAAGTGATCATAACATAAAATAATTACCTCATAGGAATGAGGAGACAACATAAACATGACATAATAAGCATAATTCAAGGCTCTCAATCTTGTTAACATAACATAGTTGGCTAGTATAACTACCAATGTACCATAGTTGGATAGTCTCACTACCCGTACACCATAATATATCATGATATGGAAACATTTCCCAATGTATTAGAGGGATATATGATTTTGGGACTACCTGCATCATAATAAAATTCATACATATGTGTGTCACATGGTTTCAATAAATATATCATAAAAAAACATAAGAAAATAAAATGGGTTTTATATTCTTTTCAAGTGGTTCCCCAAGGAATAATTAATAATTCCATCAACAGACATGACATGATAAACCCATAGAAAATAAATGTGTATCCAATGAATTTAATCATCATTATAGGAAAATACCACTCAAAAAATATGATTAAACATATGGTATTTACACTGTATAGAAAATGAATATACATTTTAGAAAACAATTTTTTCCAATCAATCGATGTATTAGGAATCTAGGTGAATACCCTTCAATCAAATAATGGAACATAGGGCATTCGAAAAGGAAAGGCATTACAAGTAAACCATGCCTATAAAAATAGATTATTAGGAAATACATAAACAATGATGTCTCATACCATATATATAAAATAGAATTTCACAATTCATCTAGTTAAATAATGTGTATGACATTATATGACCAATACCCTTGGTCAAGTATAGACATAGATGAAAAAAACTCTTAGAATCATTAGGAAAATTTAATTGAAAATAATAATTTACCTTATCCTTTTAAAACATTTAAAAAGTAATTTTTTATTAAACCATTAACATGATAATTTCTTTTTTAAAAAACATGAAATTGTAGAGAGGAATTCTCTTAGAAAATGATAAAGGTAGTGGAAAGATACATTCACATAGAAATTTTTAAAAGATATTCCATTTGTATAAAAAGGATTCATATAGAAACATTTAAAATATATTCTTTTAAAAAAAATTAATAAATAAAAATTAGTTTAAATTTCCTTTGAATTTTTTTTTAAAGAAGGCATTTTGGAACATTTTAAAACATTACTTTAGAAGAAAATATTTTTAAAAAACTAATCATGAAAAAACATTAAAATTATTTTAAATCCATTTAGTAAAACACACATCATAAAAATGATGTTAAAATATTTCATTAATAATATTTTAAGAGAATTATTAAGGCCACTTTCAATATTATAGGAAATACTTTCAATAGGTAAAACATATATATGGAATAAAAAGAGTTGTGTGCTTTGGTTGGGAATCGTTCCTTTTAGTGATGCATTTTGAAAGAGAAAATGATCCCACAAATAGAATAAATTTAATAAAATATTTTAATTTCCTAAAATTTAAAGTAAATTAAACACATTTAAAAATAAATTGTAGGATAAAGTAGATTAGTAATATCAATGTCAAGAATAAAATTCATGACTCATGGAAAGAGAAGTTGAGTCAAGATCTGAGTAACTTTTTAAAAAAATACCTTGATGGATAAATAGATAGAATATGAACCTAAAATACCATAAATAAAATATATTTCATTATAACATAAAAATTGGGCAGCATATAAACCATATAAAAGTAAATTGGTTCATAAAGTAAAATGTGTCTCAATGAACGGAGTTTGAGACAAAAATCCCTTACCTTATTTCCCTCCATAGTTGATCACACTTTAACTTCCTATAAAAAAAATCATAGATATCTTAATAATATATTTAATAACCTTATTCATATATATAACCATTTTATATAATTAATTTATAATTATTTACTATGAATACGGTGGTTCATTTTAGCTTATTTTTAACATCGGGTGTTAACATTTTTAATTATCTTACATATGATTTGTAATGTTAATGTTGATCCATGATATTTGATACCAATTTCATAATTCATATATTAAATATGGTTCTTTAATATATTACTATTTATTATTTATAATATTCCACTTTCATCCCATGAATTTTTTAATTATGACTCGTAAAGATGAATTCAAATACAAACTTGTTTCAATAGTTTTTAATGAAAAAAGATGATATATTATTAACATATATATATTAATATTATAACTCTATAACCTTTATAATATAATTAATATATTATTATTAAATTTCATTAATATTATATAACATTACTTAATAATTCTCTATATAAACATTAGAACATTTCTCAAGTAAGTGGTAATCAACCAAAATAAAAGCATGTTGTAATGATTGAATGAGTAAAAAACTGATATTAAAAAAATTTAATATAACATTTATAGAAGCTTAAAAATTTAATATATACCATATATATCCATAAAATCCATTCTTTGATCCATTAATTATGGGTAGTGCTGACAAATGAAGTTCCTCATTTGTCGATGTGGTAGTTCGCATGCACGCATGATTAACGAAACCATTTCTTAATGAATGGAAAGCATGAAGGTATATAAAAATTCATCATTTAATAATTATAATAATGTTATAATAATATTATTATTTCATTAATTACACTTTTTTGTCCATCCATTTTAGTTTTTTAATTCAAATAAGACATGTCATTCATGGTGGCAGTAGTTCGTACATACGCATGATTAACATTCTCATTCCTTAGAGAATGGATGGAATATAGGTAAATGTAAGAGGATATAATTTAAGAATTTAATAATATAAATACAAAACATAATTATTAATAAAAAACATCCTTGATACCAACCATAAATAGTGGTGATGAAAAATACACATAATGTCATAAAGGGGGTGGTCCGCACATATGCAGGATCGATGTGTTTTTGTTTCTTAGTAGATGCTATGGAAAGAATAAATAATTTATGTTACATTAATATAATTAAATTTAAGTGAATATAAGATAATTAATTAATTATATTAACCAATTTATGTAATATTATTAATAGGAAAATTAAAAATAAATACTAATAGGAGAGTAATACTCGCGTTAGGAACTTTGATTTTCCTTGGAATTGTCTTTAGAAATAAAGGAATTAGGATAATTAAGGGAGTCCAAAGGATATGGTTAGTGGGAGAGGGTTTTTGGATAAAAAATGGGAATATTTTCACCAAGTAATTATAATTAATGGGTTTATAAATAATGGGTGTAAGTGCATCCTTTTATAAGATAAGATAAGTGTAGTTTTGGAATTTTCTACTCATTAAATTATTTATTTACACTATTCAAGGTCAAGGACCCCCATACCTAGAAATTATGGACTATGGGTCAGGATTTGGCCGAACCTACTCCCAAAAACTTAATTTGGAGACACCTTTGAGTGTTTTATGGGTTGTACATTCACTTTTGTCTTTTACACAAAACCACTTTTCCAAGTTAGCTTTTTCTTTCACTCATGTTATTTAATTAAAAATATATTAATTAATATTAATATTACCACATAATTTGATTTTATAATTATATATATGATATTAATTTTATCAAATAAAATTACTATGATTAATAAAATTTAATTTCAATATAAAGGCGCTTAATGCTTGCTAATAATTTTTAAGATAATCTTGTTTTTAAGCATAAAATTTAAGTGTGGGTTAAAATTATTAATGTCAATAATTTTTATGAACTATATTCATTTATTATAAATAAAATTAAGTTTATGTGATAGTAAGGTCAATACATAATTAAATTTTACTAAAATCATTAATTGATTTAAATAAAAGCCTAAAACAATTTTCTTTATTAAAGTAACCTCTTACTTTAGTTCTAAAAATTTTGGCCACTGGTTCTCTAAGTTAAAATAATATTTTAAAATAAATAATGTTATTCATTAATTTAATATTTGATCACTTTAATTATTTTATGACCTTCTAGGTCATTCTTATATACTAATAAAGTTATGAAAATTATAATTTTTGTAAAAACCTCATTTTCAAATAAAAATGATATTTTCAGAAAATGATCAAAAATGAATAATAAGTAAATTTTATTGTTCTAAGTTAAAAAAAATATTTTATCTAATTATATTTTTAAAATTTATATATTTATATTTTAATAAAAAATATAAATTATAAATATATACAACTTTTATTTAAAAAATATCTTCTTAAATTTTAAGTGTTTCTAATATTATTTCATACCAATTATATAATTTAACAAATTTTAGTATTAAATATAATATATAGATATATTATATGTTATCATAATGATATTTTAAATATTATTAGTTTAATTTATTAATGTATAATGAGCTTTATTTTAGTGTATGTGAAGAAAGATATCAAACTCAGTGTTATTTAAAGGAATATATGTATATATATATACACTGAAATATAGAGATGTTATATGTACAATTAGGGCATCAATGTTCAACAAGAAAGCCTCCAATTTCTATTCCACATCTCCCAGAATAGAGGGACTTAGTTATCCTATTCTAATAGGTTTTACTCCTCAAGATCCATATAATTTATCGATCAATAATCTTTAATTCCTTAAAATATGCCTTGGAGACTAGATTCAGTCAAATAGTAGGGATCCCTTTAATGTAATAAAATTGGGATACCATTATCTTCTTCAAAAAATCCATATCAAACTTTGAAATTGAATTCAACCTCAAATATTTAACTACATCTTAGGATTTATGTAACTATGACTTCAATATATCAACTTCATTTCTCAGTGTATTGAACTTAAAAAAGGTCATCTCAATAAAATTTTATACTTAAATATTATTCAAATAAAAGATACTTTATTGTTCTTCATGAACTAGGGATGTGGCTTCTCTTCCTCCTCTAGGTTGATGAGAGGGTTCAGACTTAGCTAGTCTTCCTTTTTAAATCAAAGGTAATTCTTTAAAATCAACTTTATATGAATTCAAAAGGGTATTTGAAAAAAAAACCTACCTAGTTATCCTTTGACTATAAGACCAACATTATATTATCTAGGGATTTCCAAATTTGAAAAAGAATCACCTAATAGATTGAAAGTCCTTTTTCACTTCCTTTAATAGAAATTATCCTTTTAATAGCAGTACTCAAGGATTATCTTACTTTATAACTATGAACTTCTTTATACACAGATCCTTCAGAGTCTGGAAGTGTAGCAACATTAGTCTTAGAAACGCAAACCTCAATTATATTAGCAACTAGCTACTCCCTTTTATCTAATTCTTTTTTTATTCCTTTATTTTTATCTCCAAATTCAATCTCCATAGAGATAAATTATCTCGTTATTTTATTGGAAAGAGGATTATATCCCTATATAATTCTAATTAAAGTCTATAATTACCATTTATAGTTTTAGTAACTTTAGCATCAACATTTTTAGTAACATATTCTTCTTCTCTTCATGCAGTGGGAATGAAGACATCAACTCATAGATGCTCCCCCTCAGTAAGATCATGGTTCACTTCAGTATCCTCTTCAGTCCCAATAGGTAATATATACTTCATAGAAAAATTCTAAAAGTGTATGCTTCTTTTAAGGACTCTAGCTCCAAGTTTATAAAACCATGTAACTTATAGCCCTTTATTTCATTAAGCTGTAATGTGGATTATTTAAACACAAGTGTCAAGATATTTCCAAAATGATAGAAACTCAAGGATCTTTTCTGGATATAGTACATGTATCTTATAAAGTACCTAGGTAGGTTTACCATTTTCTTAGTCAATAATAGGTAAAATATATTGACATCCTAAAACAATATTTTTTCAAACTCTCATACACGCTAGGGAATAGTGGATCGAATAAACTTCACTAAGACCATTTGTTTAGGTTAAAATTATTTGAATAGATTATTTTCAACATCTAGAACACTAAAAAGAGATTTTATAATTTCTATATGGATAACCTCATATATAGTGATAATAAAGGTATTGAATTCAAAACTTCCTTTGTGTGGATGGTGAAAAACTTCATCCATTTAAACTAACAAAATGGAAAATCCATTGTGATTTTTCTTTAAAATAACTAGGTATTCACTTTCAAAAAACTATGAACTTATAATTCTTATAAATATATATAAATTTCTTTTTATAAAATAACTCATTACTCCTTTATTTGAATATAAACTCACATCCTTGGGAGTTTATGACCATTTTTAGCAGCATATATGTTCAATACTTCTAAATTAAATCAACAACTTTCCCAATTATAACTTTTGACAACACTTTTAATATTTTTAAGATACCATATGAATCATCATCTAATCACTTAGAAATACTTATTCTTGTAAAATTTAGGTGAAGTGAAGTTCGAAAGATCTATGGAAAAAAAGTTCAAGTTCAAAATAGTGCACTCTAAGATTTTTCAAAGGAAAGGTTTTCGAGCAAAGGATTGATAGTTTCTTTTCAAAGAATATAAAAATTCATTAAGAGTGATGTGATAAAATAAAATATAAATTAAAATGAAAGAAATGGAATATCCCTCTATGACATGACAAGAGATTTGAGAAAAATAGAACACATAAATAATGAAAATCACACATTATTTACTTTATATAAATAAATCATTATGTGGATAATAATATAAATTAGAACATTTAACCATCTAAATGAAATTTATAATTTGAATAATATTATTTAAAATTGAATAAAACCAAGTAAATTTTAATAAAATCAAATCAATCATCATTCTAGGGATTTTTAAATATGTCTACCAATTTATTTTCAATACAAATGAATTCTAAAAATATGTCACTTTTTTGTATGTGATCCCTTAATAAATGAATCCTCAAATAAATGTGTTTTATTTTTTAATATCTTATTAGATTATTTTAAATGTTAATAGAATAAATATTATAAAATTTAATTGTAAATTGATCAAAATTGAATCAAAAATACATTAAGGTGTGTTTTACCCATAACACCATATCACAACAACTTCCAGTAACTATGTATTTAGCTTTAGTAGTTCATAATGCAATTGAGTGTTGCCATTTACTTGACCATGAAATTAAATACTTTACAAGAAAGTGTCAAATTCATAAGGTACTTTTCTTATCTAACCTACACCCACTAAAATCATTATCTAAATATGAATATAAATTGAAAACAAAAGTTTTTAGAAAAAACAACAATAAAAAATAGTTCATTTTAAATACCTTAAAATTATTTTAGTGGTAATTAAATACAAAACATTAGGGTTAGATTTAAATTTAGATTATATACATATAGAGAAGATGATGTCTAGTATACTTAATATTAGATTAATAAATCTCCCAATTATTCCTCTACATATCTTATTTTATTACAACATTTCAGGGGAGGGGGATTACAAAGAAATAAAGAAATTACTGATCCTACAAATTATGTATTTATTTTCTTTGATTTAAAATATTCCAAAAATATTTTTAATAAATATGAAATTAAATAAATAAATTTATATCACTTATCATGCTAATTTCAAATTCCTTATTCATAAGTTTTTAAAATTATTTGTAAAAATAATTATTTGAAAAAACAAAAAATGCATCATAATTATAAATTTGAATAAAGTATCCTTTGAAGAATTTTTATTAAAAAGAGTAGGGTCTTAAAAAAGAAAAAAATGAAAAAATAAAATTACTTATACTTTTATACCAATACCATGGATATTTTTTTAATACCATGCATGGATTTGGTAGGTTTCAAAACAAAATTTGGAAAATGGAGATTTTCAAAATCTGGAGGTTGTTCAACCTAAACTTCTTCCATTAGAAAACCATTTAGAAAAGCATATTTCACATCTATATGATATCATTTAACATTAATATATTCTACATAGTCTAACATAATTCGAGTGGCTTCTAACATAACTATATGGGAAAAGGTTTTTGGGGGTTTGTTTTTATTTCTTATTATTTTATTTTTTAAAAACTTTATAAACCCTCTTATCATTTTATGTGAAAAATATAATTTTTATAAAATATCTATATTTTTATTATAATATTATTTTTAGTGGTCTTATTTTTAAAATAAAAATTTCATATGAAAGATAAAAATTTAGTCTAACTTTTATTCAACTATAATGAAGCCTAATTCTTTCTTTATGTTGTTCTTATTTTGGTTCGGACATGATACATGCTTCTGTAATGAACAATATTATTCTACTTATTATGTTGTTAAATTTTCTTTGGTTATTATTTTATGAATTGAGTTATATAGATCATATTCTTGAAAAAAAATTATTTATAAATCCAACGCATTTATCTACATTTCATTAGTATAAATGAAAATCAGAATTTATTCTTTAAGTGGTGAAAAGAATCATTGAAGATCATGCAAGAGTTCTAGAATTTTGGATTTTCCATAATTAAAAATATTTTTTATTTCATTGATATATATTTTTATTCATATCTTAATTTCACACTATTTATTGGGTTGTAAATATAATAATATTTATTCATTTAATTAAACTATATAAAAGTATAAAAATTTTGTTTAAACACCTAAAAATATGATGAATTACTGCAATGTTATCATTATATTTTCTACAATTTTAAGTTTATATTATTCACTGTTTTTCAATCATATCTCATGATATACTTGTAATATTGATGTGATTAATTATTTTTTAGAAATATCTTTAGATTAAATATAATTAATTCTTCTATATAAAAGGCTAATTCTGTCATTTATATGGGATAAAAATTAGTTGAAGTTTGAATTATTTGAATATTTCAATTTATATCTCTTATTTCCATACCTTACCATGAATAAATCTTTCCACCTTACCGCATGAATGCTTCTCAACCTACTATATGTCCACTTCCACTCTATCATGAACCCATTTTCTCATCCAACCTTATTGTAAGTGTTTTTCATTCTTACCGCAAGTGTTTCTTCTAAGAAACTGAAAAAGGGCGTAGGTGTGATGCTAATCATATTCTCCACCTTACTTGCTGCAATGAACTAGAGGAATGAAGTTATTCCAAGTGAATCTCTTTTCTTCCAAGTGTATCTAGATTTCATGTAGTATTCTGAACACATTGAACACCACTAAACTGATAGTGCATAAAAATCTTCTTCATTTTTCATCACTTACTTCAACTGAGTATCACCTTGCACAGTGTAGTAGGATGTTCTTCATTTAACTTTCAGCCACTCGTTGCATTTATCATGCATCTAAAAAAGGATAACCCACCTTTCACCCCCCCCCCCTCATACATGTTATGATATTTATATAGTGTATAGAGTTTCATAATTCCCTTCACGTTACTATGTTATTACATGATATATATAACGACCCAAACTTTCATTAATGGAAATCCCTCTTGATCTAATTAAATGTATCTTTATGTAAAATTTTTATATAAAATGTCAAATTATTTGGTTTTATGTTAAGAATTGTGTTCGTTTCTAATATAGCCATTGAATAGTGATCACATGATTAATATAAATAAAGGGCTTTAACAAATCCAATTTACTCAGACAAAGGAAGTGATGGCCTCATCTAGTAGATGTGCCCCATACGAAGCCCATTTATCAGAGCTTGGAAAGGAGTTGGCGTAATTGGGATTCACTCTTGACCAATCCCAAGATGATATTGAATATGTTAAGCTCTAGTGGGACTGCCTATGAGAGAAATGGAAGTTGATAGAGATTACCACCCGAGCAATGTTATCTGAGCCACCCCAAGAGTCTGTCACCATCGCACACCTTACTCTTCGGTCTTATGCGGGTGTTATAAGGGGTTTTGTAACAAGACCTTAGCACTATGGTAATAAACATTATTTTTGTATAGAATAATGAATATACTTTCATTTTATTAATGTTACCTTGTAAATAGTTTTTAAACACAAATAGTATTTTTAGTTAATGTTCAACTAAGAAATCTATTTTGATGAATTAATGGATTTTTGAATTAAATAATATTTTAATAAAATATTATTATTATTATTAAATTTATTTTTATTAAATATAAATGATCATATAATTTTATGAATGCAATTGTAATTTTTATTAAGGTTTGAAAGCCATTTTTGTCAAAACCCATGAATTTTCTATAAATGTCGGTTTTTATTTTAAAAGTAAAAATTAACATATTTATAAAATTATTTAGATAAAATAAATATTACTTCTGGAATCAAGATGTTCAAATTATTCAATGGTGAATTTTTTATAATTTTCAGAGACAGTCAAATTTTTGGGTAAACATTAAATACCTTTTAAATATATAATATGTTTTATGACATCATAATGACCCAATAGTGATGTAATAAAATACTATAAGCCTTATGTTCTCCCAATATATGTTTTACCATTAAAATAATTTGATTTTGGGTTTGTTTTACTTATTTTACAAACGATTAATGGACCCTTTAATACTTATTAAACATCTTGTCTTTTTAAATTGTTTTCCTTGGGAGTGTGATTCACGTCTACATAATCAACCCAATTATTTTAAGAAGATCAGAATTTGGACTTATAAAATATTGTTTTCCACTTCCCTTTACCAAAAAACATGGGCAAAAACCATGGTCTGGTTTGTGGTTTGGATTAGTTTAATGTGAGGGTCCCAAACCTAAATAATAAAGAATTCTCTCACCTTTCCTATATAAACCCAACCAAGCTCCCACTTCCTCTTCACTCAAAGCCTTTGGAGTTAGTCTAACCTCTGACCTCCTCTCTCTAGAATCCTCCAAAGGTTCCCCAAGCTCCCAATAAGCCTCTCTCAAGCCTCTGTCAATCCTTTGGAAGCATACTTCCAAGTAAGGGTTTTTTTCTTCCTTTCTCTTTTTTGTCCAATTTTCTTAATGTTGTTATGCCCTTTTAATTTCAATTATAAATGTTTGTGTATGGTTTCACACCTCCCCCATAATTACCTCTTTATGTTTTAATGATAGTTAACCCCTTTATCTCTCATTAAATGCCTCCCATGTACACCCATTACTATGCCGAAATTCTGAAAGGAATTTCTCTCTTCCCATTTACATTTCAAGAAATTCTTTTGTATCATGAATATAATTTCCATTAAATTTGTTGGGAAATGTATATATAATACCCCATTACTATCCATGTCATGTAAATATGATAATACACCCCTTTCTCTCTCATCAACCATTTTTATGAATTCTTACGTCACGCCGTTACACTGCCGAAATTGCACCAATTTTCCAAGCTAATGTCATTGTGTAGTGAATACCATGCCCATTTCTCTATCAAGTGTATTAAACTTTATGCACATTTAATTATTGATTATAAAGTTTTATTTATGAATTTCATATTCCCTTATCATGGAATAAATGATTATTTTTTATGAATCCATGTTATATGATCCATGTGGCACACTTATGCATGAAATGAAAGGTTTAAGAAGGGTGAACCCTTATAGCGTTCCAATGCATTGGGTAAAGTATAGTATCATGATACGTTGTGTGTAGTGGGTGTTGACTCATGCTAATTCAATCGCAATGAGGTTTTACTTTTTCTTCATGTGCAATTTGGATTTACTCATGCTCCATGTGCAATGAGCCTTGGCTCATGCTAATTCCATGTTAAGTGTTGTTGCCACATTTCCATGTTATGATTATCTTGAATTATCATTTCTTTATGTTTATGATTATCTTGTTCTCTATTTATATGCCTATTTTCTAACATGTGTTGTACTCCTCATTTTATTCCATGATTATTCCCTTACTGGGCTTTATAGCTCACCCTTTTCTTATGCATGTCCTCAGGTTATCTCATGAAATGCTAAGTATAAGGGAATGTAGTGTTCATGTAAAGGAAGTTTTCAATAAATATGTTGTATTTAATTTTTTAACTTGTTATGTAATGATACTAAGCCCCAAATACACTAGACCTCTCGATCTTCAATGTTGTATCAAGTGAAGTTTATGTAATAAATTATGTTTAATTGTGTAATAAAAGAGAAGGGTTGTCATAATATAGATCATCATATGTAATAAATCTCCCTAGCAGACTAACCATTCTTGCACATAGTAACCAGAGTTACCGCATGTCCCTGCACCTTACGACATGTTGTAAATTTTTCACACAGTAAGTATAGTGATTACAAGTTATAAAAACTGACAATGTGATATATTATGAGGTGATTCCATCTTATTTTCACGGTTATAATTTTAACTACATAGCACGATAAGCATACAGACTGCAAGTGTATTTTTTGCACATGTTTAACTTTTTTTCTTTATTTATTTTTTCTTAAAATTGAATGTATATACATGCTCTATTTTTTAATATTTTTGATTATTTAGTTAACTACATTCTTATTCTAAGTGTTTTAATCATTTTATTAATTTATAAAATTCATATAACTTATATATAAGTCATATGAAGTATTATTATAATATTTTAATTAGATTTAAAGTTTTATTACATACATTCATTATTTTAATGTAGCATATGCAGCATGTATTTCCTATATTTAAATTTTTTATATTATGAATTAATTAATTGGTCTTATTTTTTTATAAATTAATATTCAACGATGACCAACTTATTCAAATTTATTTTTTGGAATTTGATGAAGGATAATTAAATCCTACAATTATCACGCATTGTATTAAATTAAAATGCATTTAATATTTGAATTTAAACATTCAAATTAACTTAAATTTTTTTATGGAATTTCCTTTGACTTATTATTATAATTTAATGGGCTATTCAAAATGGTTTGAATCAGTCTTTAATTTTTGAATTCAAACATTTATTTGTTACCATTATTCTCGAGGATAATATTCCCCCCCCCCCCGCATAATTTTCACTAACTATGCAACACACACAGAATAGACCAATTTTCCCTTTCTTTAGTGTCTCGAGCCCTCGGAACACCCCTGAACCTCCTCACACACCCAGTAAACATTTAATTAACCAATATTAAGAAATTTAAACTATGATTTAAACATGTTAATACCTATATGAAAACTTGGATCTTACAGAACATGCGCCTGGAAAAGGAGAACCCGCCTTACAACCCCTTACATACATGTTCCATGATCTATGTAGTATATAGAGTTGCATAATGATCTTCATGTTACTATGTTATTACATGATATTACTCATATTATGAAGGTTCCGGGTGTAGAGGAAGCATGCAGGTAGATGTGCCCACTTAGCTTTTTGTCATTAGCAATGATCAATCTGGGATCAATACGACGATAAACACCAATATCCATTGATCGAATCACAGAAAAATACAAAGAATAAGGTTTTTCTCAGAACCGAAAACAAGGATTGTTACAGGTTGATTATAATAAATTTAATTAATTATAAAGAAATACCTTTTGGGTGTTCTTTCTTCATTCATCTTCTTGATCACGTTGTCGATGTGATGCGTCATTGCGCCATAGAAGCCAAGTGTAGACTCCCTCTAGCGGTGATCCACACATGTACCTTGTATCTCTAGACGTCGCCAAAGGATTATCCGGGTGCTAGCATGGAGAATCCTTTGCTTTCATTGTCCACCTTAGATCATCTTGATCCGATGGAAGAGGATCTCTCTCGGTCTTGAGAGTGTTCTTGGAGGAAGAGGTTCTTTTGGCCTTGAAAGAATTCTCCAGAATTGTTGTGTTGGAAAAGATTTGGGGTTGTGAGGATATTTATAATCAGGTTTGAGGTTGTAGAGTTATGACAATAAATAAACGTGTTATGTGTTTTATTTATTTCATTGACTCTCATTTAAAACCTCCATGTCAAATAATTAATTCCTTGACATGCTCCCACACTGATTATAATAAATATCATTTAAAACAATATTATATCCTCAAAATCCCGAATGGAAAAACTACATGGCGTGTATTAATAAATACACGGCGTGTATTAATAAATACACGGCGTGTACTTTTTTTTCATTGAAAACTACATGGCGTGTACATTCAATGTACATGGAGTGTATATCATGTTTTCATTTATTCATGTCCTTTCCAAAATGAAAACTATTTAGGATTCCTTGAATAATTATTAAACCATGTACGGGAATAATCTTTATTCTACTTGAGATACTTGAATACACTTTGTGTGTGACCCTCTAGGCCTCTTTCTTGTTGGCATTAGGCGAGCTTGCCTAAAGTCCAATATTACTGTCTAGCAACGGGTCAAGGCACCCAAGAGAAAGAAGTTGACGTCGCATTGACGTATCACCTCATACAAACGCTTACTGTGTAATTTAATCCCTTTGTCTCGATATCTCATCCAGCAGGTTTTATGGCAGTGTCATAAACCTGTATGATTGATCCGTCGTTCTTTGACTACCTGAAATAAACTCGTCATTCACACCATGGCCATGGAATTTAATCCGACAGTTCTATTTCAATCAAAGGGTAGAGATATCAACTTCCATAAATATAGGGGACAAATCCTTCCTCAACTTATCCATTAACAACATGTCACTCATGACGCACCCAACGTACCCTACTTCCCGCCAACTGTCTGTGTGACGGTTTTTGTCAATAAATATAAGTGCGCAAGTCATGACATGAGTTAATGATAATCTTCCAGTCTAAGAACCATTACACACGCTCGTAGATAGAAATGTCTGATGACACCAAGACATGAGGAATTGCTACTGGTGGGTCTGTTCTCATAATCCCCCATCTTGGAGATTACCAAGTGCGAACTCCATGAGAGAGAGTCTCATCTTCTTACGAGTACTCGCACATGATAGTCTGTATACTATGTGTCCTATCATAGTATTTCATCCAACTATATAACTTTATTTAAGAATATTGTTATAGCATTTCAAGGTTCTCATCATAGCGGGGATCTTCCATGACCTTATAAATGCAACAAATATTCCAGGACATTATTATATTATAGTCATGCAGAATAATGAAAAATATATAATAAGTGAACATTCATGTAATAAAAGTACAAAACAGTTGGTTCTCAGGACACCAACCCTTACACACTCTCACTTGGACTAGAGCCAACTGCCTACGACTTTTAGTCCTCTAGACCTCACATGATGATCATGTTTCTACTGAGTCAAGGATTTAGTCAAGGGGTCCACCACGTTGTCTTCTGTGGAAATACTGCTCACTGCAACTTCACCTCTCTGAGAAAAATCCCTCAAGAGATGATACTTTTGAAGTATGTTCTTTGTCCACTGATGTGACCTTGGCTCTTTTGAAAGTGTCACCACTGCATTATTATCACAATAGAGTGTGATAGGATCATTACTGCTCGGTACAACATCCAACTCTTGGATGAAGCTTCACATCCATACTGCTTCTTTAGCTGCCTCAGAAGCTGCGATATACTCGGACTTTGCTATAGAATCTGCCACCACACTTTTATTTGAGCTCTTCCAACTCACTGCACCTCCATTCAAACTGAAGATGTATCCAGTCTGCGACTTCATGTCATCTTGATCAGTATGAAAACTAGCATCTACATGTCCTATGATTACTAGTTCCTCATCTCCTCCATAAACCAGAAACATATCCTTAGTACGCCTCAGATACTTAAGGATAGTCTTGAATGCCATCCAATGGTGGTCTCCTGGATCAGCTTAATATCTGTCTACCACACTTAATGCGTAAGCAACATCTAGCCTCGTACATAGCATAGCATACATGACTGACCCAATCATGGATGTGTAAGGGATCCTTGCCATTCTCTTTCTTTCCGCATGTATCTGAGGACACATTTTCTTGGAAAGATGAATGCCATGTGACACTGGTAACAATCCCCTCTTGGACTGTTCCATACTGAATCTCTTCATTATCTTGTCAATGTATGTACTTTGACTTAGGCCCAGCATTCTCTTGGATCTATCACGATGGATCTTGATCCCAATAATATATGATGCCTCGCCCAAGTATTTCATGGAGAAGCATTTATGAAACCATGCCTTAATTGGCTATAAGATAGGTACTTTGTTTCCAATTAGTAATATGTCATCAACATATACTATTAGTAAAATGATTGCACTCCCACTAAACCTCTTGTAGACACAAGGCTCACATTCGTTCTTAACAAAGCCAAATTCCGTTACAGCTTCATCAAAACGAATTTTCTATGACCTTGATGCTTGCTTTAATCCATAAATGGATTTTTGCAACTTTCATACCTTGTTGGAATCCTTTGGAGTCACAAACCCTTCAGGTTGTGTCCTGCAGTCATCTTCCTGGAGGTTCCCGTTAAGGAAAGCTGTTTTGACATCCATTTGCCAAATTTCATAGTCATGGTAAGAGGAAATGGACAATAGTATTTTTATGGATTTAAGCATCGCAACCGGTGAAAAGGTTTCATCATAGTCAATTCCTTGACGTTGTCTAAAACCTTTTGCAACCAGTCGTGCTTTATAGGTGCTGACTTTCCCCTCCATGTCCAGTTTCTTCTTGAATACCCATTTATTACCAATAGGTTTTTCATAAACTGGAGGATATACCAAAATCCAGACTTGGTTTTGGTACATGGAATCCATTTCAGAATTCATGGCTTCTTGCCACTTGGAAACGTTTGTGCCTTCAACTACTTCCTTATAGGTAAGAGGATCATCATTGTCAACCAATAATGAGTCACCATCCTCGGTGACAGGAAAACCATATCGTTCTGGTTCTCTCACCTCTCTCATGCTCCTACGTAGTTCTTGTGTCTCTTGAATATATTGTTCTTCCACGGGGTTTTGTGGAATCTTTTCTTGTACCAAATCATGTGTATCTTGAGCCTCGGTTTCATCAAAGTCTATCTCGATCCCACTATCTCTTTTGGAGATGTTCTCCCTCTCAAGGAATATGGCGTGTCTTTCCACTGTAACCTTTTTGTCTGAGGGGTAGTATAGGTAATATCCCCTTGTTTCCTTGGGATATCCTATAAAGATACACTTTTTTCCTCGGGGTGAAAGTTTGTTACCTGAATAGGCCTTAAAAAATGCTTCACTACCACACACATGTAAATTCGATAACATGGCTTTGCGTCCACTCCATAACTCGTATGGAATACCATTTATCGATTTAGTTCATACTTGGTTTAGTATGTACGCTGTTGTTTGTAATGTATATCCCCAAAAGGATAATGGAAGACTCGCATGACTCATCATTGATCTCACCATGTCCAACAGGGTGCGGTTCCTCCTTTCACTTACACCATTCCACTGCGGCGTGTAAGGAGGAGTGAGTTGAGATAGAATCTCATACTCCTGTAAGAAATCAATGAAGTCCTGATTAAGATATTCTCCTCCTCTGTCTAAGTGGAGTTTCTTAATATTCTTACCAAGATGGTTCTCAACTTCATTCTTTTATTCTTTGAACCGATCAAAAGAATCTGACTTATACCTCATTAAGTAGATATATCCATATCTACTAAAATCATCAGTAAAAGTTATGAAGTATGAGAACCCACCCCTTCCCTCAACTGGAAATGTCCCACACACATCTGTGTGAACCAATTTTAGAATCTCTTTAGCTCTTTCACATTTCCCACTAAATGGGGCTTTGGTCATTTTGCCTTGTAGACACGCATGACATACACCAAGTGGTTTTAGTTCAAAAGAATCAAAATACCCATCTTGATGTAATTTTGTCAAACGTTTCTCATTGACATGACCTAGCCGGTGATGAAAAAGTTGGGTGTGGTATGAGTCATGTGAATTAACTTTTTCATCGATTGTCATTACTTGGTTTGTGTAGTCTAACACATAAAGGCCATTATATAAATGTACCCTACCAAAACAAATGCTATCTTTATAAAAATAGAAACATCCACTTCCAAACTTGAAGATGAATCCATCAATATCTAATCTGGATACTGAAATAAAGTTCTTGGTTATAGAGGGTACATAATAACATCTTTTCAAAACCAAGACCATCCCAGTAGGCAATGTGAGGTGGTAGTCCCCGACAGCTACAGCAGCAAGTCTGGATCCATTGGCTGCTCGTAGATCTACCTCCCCTCGATCAATCTTCCTGAATCTACTTGGTTCCTGAATTTGGATATAGATGTGAGCACCACAAGCAGTATCTAATACCCAATTAGTAGAAACAGATAGATTTCATTCGATAATAAACACACCTGAAGATTCCCCTTGCTTCCTTGGCTGGGTGCAGTTTTTCTTCCAATGGACCTTCTTGCCACATGCGAAAAAAACAGCATCTTGTTCCTTTGCCTCCACTTTGATATTACTTTTCTTGGAAGGCCTTGAAGAAGCTTTGGGCTTAAAGCTCTTCTCCTTCCCTTTCCTTTTATTCACCATGAGGACAGAAGGATTTTCACACTTCATTTCATTGTCCACTTGGAGAATAAGGATAAGAAGATCAGACAGAGACTTCTCAATGTTGTTCATGTTGAAGTTCACAACCAAGTTCGAGAAGCTCTGGGGGAGTGATGCAAGAATGAGATTAGTTCCCAGTTCTTCGGGGAGTTTGAACCCTATAACCTCCAAGCGCTCAATGTAGCCAATGATATTGACTACATGAGGCCCAGCTGGGGTACCCTCTCCAAGATTGCTCTGGAATAGAGCCTTGGAGATCTCAAACCTTTCATGTCTTTCTCTCTCCTGGTATAGACCACGGAGGTGATCAAGCATGTTGTAGGCATCCATGTCTTCATGAGACTTCATGAGCTCACTAGACATAGATGACAGCATCAAACATTGAATGTCGAGAGTGTTGTTCAAATATTGATCATAGACCAGGAAATCTTCATCACTCGCCCCTAGGGCAGGAGAATCAGGAAGCGAGGACTCCAGCACGTAAAACTTTTGTTCATGGTGTAGGATAACCCGAAAGAACCTAAACCATTTTTGACAGTTACTGTCGGTGAGGATATTGTCTTTATCCAGAATTGATCATAGAGAAAAGATGGTTGACGAGTTTTTCATCTTGATTCTATAATTTAAAAAGAGCAGATTTATTAGTACATTCTTGATTACATTTTATGAGAAATAATAAATGAATTAATTAATTCTCCCACTATTTTATCAAGTCCCAATGGCCCTCACCATTGAACTCGGAATGTCTAGTTTCTTTGACATTCTAGTGGCAAGGATCCATATTCCCCTTCGCATAACCCCAACAAGGGTTGTTCAAGCTATTTGAAGGTATTTAGGTAGGCAGGTCTTTGCCAACTGTGAGCTTACAGTTCCTTGATCTGTTGAGTGGACTCCCCAATCCTGAAATCCTGACTTGGATTTCCTCAACTCTTGCCTCCAATATTACATCAAGTCTAGCAAGGGCTACTTCTCTTGATGTAATATGGTTAAGTCAACCCGAAACCTTTCATAAGGGCTTCCTTTATAAAAGTAAGTGTCCCAACAAGGGTTGGTCAAACACATAGTTTTATTGAGTCTTTCCATTAATCAGGTAATGGAAGGCTAAGTCTGACTTAATATGGTATTGAGGGATTTTAATCCTTTATGCGTAGTTTTTCATTATCACATGCTTGTTAATATTAAGTGATGATTGCTTAAGTGATTAACCATGTTCTGATAATGTTTACGCATAGTACAGTTTTTATTTTATTCCATCTTTGCATGCTTATTCATTTTATTAACTATGTGATCGCGACAAAACATACATAATAAATAAACCATGCAATTTAGACAGAAATAAAATAAGATGGCATGATCATGAGCTTCTATTGGTTAGCTTATCTAGTGGTTTGATAAGCTAACCCTGACCTAGGGAAAAAACTTTGAACCTGATGGTTCGTGTTTTGCAGCTCCCACCTGTCCACCTTTGTATCTTCTTGGGTTGGTTTTGCCTCAACTTTGGATTTCGAACCGTCTCCTCTCGCTTGGGAGATCCCCCATTTACATGGGTTTACATTAAAAAATCATGGGCACACAGGCCTTACATTTTATTGGAAGAAGGATCGCAGGCCAACAAATTTAAATTAAACAAATTTAAATGAAACCATACACACATACAAAGGGTATTTGGTCTAGATCATGATCATACATAGCATGAAAAGACATATATGCATATTTAAAATTAAAATTCTTTTAATCGTTATTTCATTGAAGATAAGTCGCGCTCAAATTAAATTAATTATGATCTTATAATTAATCAATTATTTATCTTAAATTCATTTCTGAATTTCCTTGATATTCTTCTCATCCATATTCCTTGTACGGGTCTTTGTACATTGGAGGAAACATGGTGAAATTCTATTTCTGGAATGTACACGGTGTGTACTTTATAATTACATGGTGTGTATTTCTTTTCACCTTTTTTCCAAAGTGCACGTTGGGGGATTTGGCGTGTTCTTTGTACTTTGGAAATTTTGGAGTACATGGCATGTAGATGAATCATACACGGTGTGTAATTCCTTGTTACATAGTAACCGGCCCGGTGATCCTGTGTATGCGGTACTCGACTTATATTTGTACACGGTTTCACCTGGGCCGGAACGGACTACATGGCGTGTTGCTCTAAAATACACGTCGTGTATTCTGGTTTCACACGCCATTTAATTCTGGTCAACACGACGTGATTAATACTTAGGAATATTCAATTTACATGGCGTGGTTTGGAGGACCAGTGCCGGTTCATTGAACCTAAGTACACGGTGTGTAGTTTTAATTACACGTCATGTAATCCTGTGTTGTAAAGACAGAAAGAGCGGCTCCTCCGGATGAGTTCCTCGTTTTTATTTTAGTCAAAAATTAAAATTAAAAGGTCATTTCAGTGATATGAATCGAGAAATGGAGGAAGAATAGATCTCATTTATTCATATTAATAGAACGATATATTTCGAATTGAATCAAATATATATGCATAAATTATCAACGAAAATTAAATAACTATAATCAACATTGTAACCTCGCTCTGATACCATTTGAAGGTTTCAGGTTCAGCAGAAGCACGCGGGTGGATGTGCCCACTTGGCTTTTTGTCATTAGAAATGATCAATTCGGGATCAATATGATGATAAACGCCAGTCTCCATAGATCGAATCACAGAAAAAGACAAAGAAGAAGGTTTGTCCCGGAACCACAAACAAGGATCGTTACTGGTTGATTATAATTAATTTAATTAATTATAAAGAAATACCTTTTGGGTGTTATTTCTTTATTGATGTTCTTGATCACATTGTCGATGTCATCCATCGTTGCGTCGTAGAAGCCAATTGTATACTCCCTCATCGGTGATCCACACGTGTACCTCATATCTCTGGATGTTGCCAAAGGATTCTCCAGGTGCTAGCGTGGAGAATCATTTGCTTGTGTTGTCCACCTTAGATCGTCTTGATCCGATGGAAGAGGATCTCTCTCGGTCTTGAGAGCGTTCTTGGAGGAAGAGGTTCTTTCGGCCTTGAAATAATTCTCTAGAATTATTGTGTTGGAAAAGAATTGGGGTTGTGAGGATATTTATAATCAGGTTTGAGGTTGTAGAGTTATGACAATAAATAAACGTGTTACGCATTTTATTTATTTCATTGACTCTAATTTAAAACCCCCATGTCAAATAATTAATTCCTTGACATGCACCCACACTGATTATAATAAATATCATTTAAAACAATATTATATCCTCAAAATCCCGACTGGAAAAACTACACGACGTGTACTTGTTTTTCATTGAAAACTACACGGCGTGTATATTCAATGTACATGGCGTGTATATCTTGTTTTCATTTATTCATTTCCTTTCCAAAATGAAAACTATTTAGGATTCCTTGAATAATTATTAAACCACGTACGGGAATAATATTTATTCTACTTGAGATACTTGAATACACTTAGTGTGTGACCCTCTAGGCCTCTTTCTCATTGGCATTAGGCGAGCTTGCCTAAAGTCCAAGATTACTGTCTAGCAATGGGTCAAGGCACCCAAGAGAAATAAGTTGATGTTGCATCGACGTATCACCTCATACGAACTCTTACTCTGTAATTTAATCCCTTTGTCTCGATATCTCATCAAGAAGGTTTCATGGTAGTGTCATAAACCTATATGCTTGATCCGTCGTTCTTTGACTACCTGAAATAAACTCGTCGTTCACACCATGGCCATGGAATTTAATGCGACAGTTCTATTTCAATCAAAGTGCCGAGATATCAACTTCCATAAATGGAAGGTACAAATCCTTCCTCGACTTATCCATTAACAACGTGTCACTCGTGACGCACCCAACATACCCTACTTCCCACCAACTGTCTGCGTGACGGTTTTCGTCAGTAAATCTAAGTGCGTGAGTCATGACATGAGTTAATGATAATCTTCCAGTCTAAGGACCATTACACATGCTCGTAGATAGCAATGTCCGATGACACCAAGACATGTGGAATTGCTACTGGCAGGTCTGTTCTCATAATCCCCCATCTTGGAGATTACCAAGTACGAACTCCATAAGAGAGAGTCTCATCTTCTTACGAGTACTCGCACATGACGGTCTGTATACTATGTGTCCTATCATAGTATGTCATCCAACCGTATAACTTTATTTAAGAATATTGTTATATAATTTTAAGGTTCTCATCATAGAGGGGATCTTCCATGACCTTATCAAGCAACAAATATTCCAGGACAGTATTATATTATAGTCATGCAGAATAATGAACAATATATAATAAGTGAACATTCATGTAATCAAAGTACAAAACAGTTGGTTATCAAGACACCAACCCTTACATATTATGCATTAAATATCCCTAATAAACTGATTGTGCATTCACATGGTAAAAAAAGTTACTGCATGTCAGTACACCTTACCACACATTGTAAATTGTTCACATGGTCGGCATAGTGACTCAAAGTTATAACAACTACCTACATGATATATGATGAGGTGATTGCACCTTATTCACATGGAAAACATTCTAACCACACAAAACGGTAATTGTATCAACCACAAGTGAATTTTTCATACACATTTAGTCATTCCCTCTTTTTATTTTTACATAAAATTGAATTTATACCAATGCTCTATTTATGGTTATTTTTTATTATTTAGTTAACTATATTTTTATTCTAATTATTTTAAAAAAATTATTAATTTATAAAATTCATATAAATTTTATATAAGAAATGTTATGTATTATTATAACAATTTAATTAGTTTCAAAGTATTATTAAATTCATTCATTAATCTTACATAATATATACATCATTTATTTCCTATATTTAAAATTTTTATATTTTAAATTAATTTTTTGGTATTATTATTTTCTAAATTAATATTTAGTGATGACCAACTTATTCAAATTTATTTTGTGTTATTTAAAGTAGGATAGTTAAATCCTTAAATTATCACGAGCCGTATTAAATTAAAATGCATTTAATATTTGAATTTAAATATTCAAATTAACTTATGATTTTTATGGGATTGCCTATGAATTAGTATTATCATTTATTGGGTTATTCAAAATGGTTTTAATTAGTCTTTAATTTTTTAATTCAAACATTTATTTATTACAATTATTTTAGATGATAATACTCTTTCTCCTGGGTAATTATGTTATTTTGATTTTAAATTGCTTTACCTAGCTCAAGATTGGTTTGTTGGTATTTTGAGATCCTGTTTAAAGGTATTGGGAGACATTAAAAGTAAACAACAATACCGAGATGAACTACATGTACATGAACCTTTTGAATCAAATCTCGATGCTAAACTTTTATGTCTTATGCGATACTCTATTTCATCTTCTGGATGATATTTCAAGGACTATACCTAATCTTTTATGACAAATACTTCCTTGAAGAGACGTCTAGGTTGATTGAGAACCAATACCTATGATTTAATTATTCATCTTATTCATTATTTTGGTTTCTGAGTATGTAACACTATTTCCCATCTTTCACACAAAATCTCTATTTTTTATTTATTCCTTTGTATAAAATAGCATTATTCTTCTTCCCTGTCTTCTAGTTGTGAATTTTGGATTCTAAAGTCAAGATCTTAGGGTTGTGACTCCATGTATCTAAATTTAGCATCGTTTAGATTTGGAAACTTATATTCTAAATTCAGTGTTGTAATTTGGTTGTGACTCCACATACAAAAGTCAGTGTGTCATGGTTATCCCTCCACTAGAAAAGGATATTGTAATCAAATTATGATTCCCATAAAAAATATTATTATTTCAAAACATATCTTTAATCAAGTAGAGATTTATAAGAGTATAGTAAGTCTACTTTGGACTGAACTACTATAAAAACATCCTTTTATTTTTTTATTCTTTCCACTATAAATTATCTCTAATAATTAACTTCATTAATTAACTTTAATAATAAATTTATTTCTTTAAAAAAATTAATCTGGTATATTCACCTACTCTAGACCATTTTTCATCTCACTATGGGACCTAAAAAAGGTTCCCTAATATTCTATTCTTTTTTAATGGTTTTAGCCTTTGGAAACTAACCTACCCTTATTTCTAGTGATCACACCACTGGTGAAGAGGGACATATACCAATGAACTTATACCAATAGTTTTCAAAACCGTCGGTATAAGTCCCTCTATACCAACAGTTTATAATAACTATTGGTATTTCCTATTTAAGTGGAGGATATACCAATGGTTTTAGAAAACCATTGGTATATATTAGTTTATATTCAATATGTACCAATGATTTAATTAAATTGTTTGTCTAGACTTCAAAAATTAAAGTTATACCAATGGTTTTAGTTGACCATTGGTATAGATAGGCTATACCAATGGATTTTTAAAAAATTTGGTATAACATTCATTACAAATACTAGTTTCATGGACTCCCCCTCCTCAGATATGAATCCTATCTAGATTTAACCCTATGAGTGATTTCTATTTTCTTCCCCAGCTATAGTTATCTATCATCAATTTTTATTTTCATTCAGTTGTTCTTAATCATCAAATTGTTAAGTTCCAAATCTATCATATCTTCTTCCAAGAATCGTTTTCATTTTTTTTCTAAGTATAAAACACTAACCCAGATTTTTTATGGAAGAATTCTCACATATTCATTAAAAAATGGTTATTAATGGTACTAATATATTATGGTAATTAATTTTTTATTCTATATTTTTATTTTGGTTATCATTACTATTATTAGAGTTTTCTTGGATATATGAAATTATTTTTAGAATTTGAATGATGTTGTGTTTTTTGTGGTGGAAGTGGTTTGGAATTCTTAATGTATGAATAATGTTGGAGTGGATGGATTTGTCTATTTTTGTATGGTTCTCTCGCTCTATGGGGTGCTCTTTGTTTTTGGGTTGGGTCTAATTTTCTAGTGACATTTACTCTTATTTTATATAAGTTTAGTTGTTTTTGTACTATTAAAACAAGGGTTGTCCATAATTTTATTGAAGGAGGGGTTATTAATTTTTCTACTTTTTTGCTCTCTTTATCTCTCTTATTTTATACATGTACTACTTCTATTTATTTATTTTTAGTTTTTTAGTGGATTATTTTCATAGATCAATCCCTCTAGGGGACTTATTTAGTTATGGGTTACTCACTATAATACCAACCTTGTGTTTTTTATATGAAAACCCCAATTTGACCCTATCGGGAAGTTTTTTCACCCATCATTTTTTATTTTAAGTTTTTTATTGGAAATTCTAATGTGAGATAATCAATCTTCCAACTAACAAAAATGTTATCTTCTTGAGTAGTAAATTGAAAATTGACCTATAGTGAACTACTCAGTCAAACTACACTAATTTCATGTGATGATATGCAATTGAGTTATCCTTTTCAAATTAATTAAATTATTATTACTAGTTGGTCATGTTTTTTGGAAAAGATCTTGGATAGTTAGTGATTATTTAGTGACCCTTGATGGAGATCACTAAAACTTTAGGAGAGGCTCAGTCATCCTATAATAAAAAATTATCTCTAGAAAAACATTTCAAGTAACCCAATTATATAATGGAATTCAATATCATTGTTTTATATATATTATATTTTATATTATATTATATTATAATTCTCATATAGACTAGTTTTTTTGTAATAGTTTTATATAAAGAAAAAAATTCTCATTTCCTTAAATATGTTTTTGATTTAACTTAAATCTTATTTAATTACTTTTATGATATGACATATAACATTTTTTATAGAATGAATAGAAGTTGGATATATTAAACCAGTCATATCTAAAGCATTTTTCAAAAAAAATTGGATAGATTTTTAGATTTTTCATTTAACATTGCTTTAGATAGAGGTATTATACACTAACTATATTATAATTGTGTTGTAAGACCTTAGTTAAGTCATGAATAAGTTAGATACCATAAAACCAAAAATGGTTTTCAAAGAAACTAATATATCTGGTATCATGGTGGGAAGAAATGTTAATATCAAAAATTTTATGATATGAATGAGAGGATTGGATTGGATAATTTATTAGATAACTAATTTCCATTTATTCTTATTTATGAAAAATAAAGGATCCCAACCCAAGAAGACTTTAATATAAGCACACATGATGCATTTTATGAAAATAATGATGTTGACAGGGTGAAAAAATTTAATGATGCAGCCATGACTCTAGTATATCAACAATGAGGTAAAATGAAAAATATGGAATTTTTAATCTGACTGTTTCATGGTAAAATCATGTATGGGATTTCCAATACCACCATTCATTATATTTTTACCTTTTTGACGGAATCACTTCCATATGATGAAAATATTCCTTCAAACCATTATATGGTGTGGAATTTAGTTTATGAACTTTGATTTTCTAAAAACAAAAATCATGGTTGATGGAAAGATTACAACTTATCATGGAAGGAAACCGCTGAACAAAATAATTGTATAAAATGTGGGGAATCTCAATGGAAGCCAAATTCTAATGTAATACCATATTGTGTGCCAAAGAAAATAATTTGGAACTTTCCATTGATTCCCAAATGCAAGAATATTTTCATGTCTAAAATATCAATAAATATGTGATGGAATGATACTAAGAAGAAGAAGGATCATAATGAGTTCATTAATACTATAGATAGATCAGCAAGGTAGGTATTTGATGCTCGATATCTTAATTTCATAGCTGATGTTCATAATGTGAGGTTGGTTCTATCATGTGGTGGTTTTAATATGTTTGTGTATATGCTTACTTTTCATAGCACGTGGTTAGTTTTCATACACATTTATAACCTTCATCCATGGATGTGTATTAAAAAACCTTTCACTTTCATGAGTATACTCATATCTGTAACTTCTGATCCTGGCGATGATATGGATATATACATGAAACCTTTAATAAAATATTTGAAGCATATTAGTAATTTGGGTATTCACACATATTATGCTTTTTTGAAAGACATATTTTAGATTTTTTTTGTACTTATATAGATGAAAAATTATTTTCCTGCTTATGTAATAATGTTTGGATATAGCATAAAGGGAAAGTTTTAATGTAATGTTTTTATGAAGAATAAATGATATAGAATACTTAAATATAATCATAGTTTAGTTTTATGGTACATCAATGATTCTTTCCAATAGATCATCTATGTAGGAATAATCGTCGAAGGTTTGACAAGACCACAGAGACTAAAAATCCATCTTAGTGTATGTAGGGAACTGATGTGATTAATTAATTGAAAGATGTTAGTTTTTTTATTCAATAAGGGTCAGCTGTAATATATAAATTGGAATAATGTTTCAACTAGATATAATTACAATTGGAAGAATAAAAGTATCTTTTATTAGTTTCCTTATTAGTCAACCAATTTTGTAATTTCATTTCTTAGATGTAATGCACATTGAAAAAAATATGTGAAATGTTTCTTTAAATTCCTCTAAATGTCAAGGGAAAGACAAAATATGATTTATGATCTCTACATGACTTGGTGGATTAGGGTATCAGACCATAATTACATCATGTGTATATCATATAAAATAAATGAAAATTTATATGTTCTTCTCATGTGATGACACCTGGAGAAAAAAAACAATTTATAGAATTACTAGAGACTATCAAGGTTCATGATGGGTATTCAGGAAACATATAAAATGGGTTAGCAAAAGAGACTTGAAGTTGAAATCTTTGAAGACTCATGATTATCAAATCATTCTGCATGAGTTGATGATCAATAGAAATACGTCATCTATTGTCCAATAAAGTAAGGGTGTCAGTTATTCAGTTGTTCCATTTTTATAGAAATCATTTTGCAAAGAAGTTTTTCAATTATTTCTTGCAAACAAATTCTCAAATAGGCACAATTAATTTTTTGTGAGTTTGAGAAAATGTTTCCTAAATAATTTTTCACATGCATGTTGCATCTAACTGTCCATGTTCTAACTAAAATAATTATTGGAGGGCCTATTTTTTTTATTAGATGTATCAAACTAAAATAAATATGTACACATTGAATTCTTATATATAGAATATGAATCATCCTGACAATTATATCATGAAATTTTACTTGGATCGAGAATCTATGGATTTCTGTTCAAATCTATTTTACTAATGTGACCAAGAGACAGAACAGACCAATTAGAAATGAAGAAGAGTGGTATGAGAAAACTGAACCTAGTTTTATATTACTTCCCCTAACATAAGTAATTCTTGGATTATATACATTGAAAAAATTAATCCTTGAAAAGCAGAAGATGTCATATCGCACCATTTTATTTAACTATGATTTTTTTAATGACTACATCAAGTAAACTAAACATGTATATGTTATATCATCCCATGTAATTGTACATATGTGTAAAAATATTTCTATTTTTTCTATAGGGAACATAAAAATTTATAAAAAGAAATCACCATTTTTTATCTTTGATAAGGAGAGAGACTTTGTATAGAAAATAATTTTCTTCTTGGTTTAAAATAAAGATATAAGTATTACTATAATAAAATAGAATAAAATTAATATTTAGTTAATTTTAATATTAATTTATATTTCAAGTATTTAATTTTACTACTGAATCGGTCTCTAAAGAAATAAGAGTTTTAGCTTTTGGTCTTAATTTTGTGGTTTGTTAATGAAAATCAATTTCGATCAATGGGTACAAATTTATTATCATTAAACGATAAATGAACATGAGAACACAACATGATGGTGTTATGGTAACTTCCATAACATACTATTATATCATTGCATCAGATATTTTACCTCTATTTTAATATTTGTCTTATTATAGATCCATTAAGAAAATATTAATATTGGATTATTACTCTCATGGTTGAGTTACTATGATTAAATTAAAGTGTTTTGATTAGATGATAAGACATGGAAAATTTATTTATGATTGTGGATTTCAAGTTATTGACATGACTCGAACTCTTACTATTGATAATCTATATATATTGGAATAATTGGAAAAAAGTTTCTTATGTGAAGGATCGTCTGTGACATGAATTTGGTGTCATTATTAAAGTAATCCTAAGATGTATTTTTTATGATAGTGGGGATGAAATTGACACCATCACTTACCCCATTATACCTGGTCAATTTATTAATTATAATGACTCTAATAGTTCAATTTTCATTGTTAATCGTGTACCTGAAGTTGTGGGAGAAAATATATAGATCATCCATCTGTGTCCTCAGTTATTTTGGTTTAGATATACTTAGTTTGTTCAGGTTTACACTATTTAAATTTATTTATGATTGATTACAAATATTTTTATCCAACTTCACCTTCATGTGCATTCTCAATATATACTGGTTGTAGTTTTTTTTTTGAATTTTATTTTCTAATATTGAATTGAACTATATTAGAACATAAAAAACAATAACAATTAATTTAGAAGAAAAACAAGATGAATTGGACTAAAACATGTAAAACTAATTAGAATGAAAATAAAAACCAATGAAAATAATAACATATCTAAAAAATAGAAAAATGATATAACCCAAAATATCAACCAAATGACCTAACCCAAAAAATGAAAAATGATCTAATAAATTGACCAAAATGAACCAAATGACCTAACCAAAAGTGAACTGGATATTATTTAAAATAAAAGAAGAAAACTATATCATATCCATGATAAATAGGCTAATGTGAACGTGTTGATTTTTCTATGACGCGTATTTTATGTTTTGATATTCTTCCCACTAAATATAATATGATTTTTTTTCACTATGTATCCTTTATTAAATTTGAAAATTGTTATTCCTTAATTAATTAATTTCATATCTTCTTTATTGTTTTTATTACACATTAGTTCTGAATTTATAATTAAATTTATATTTTTTTCAAATGTAGGAAATAAAAAAACATTGAAGAGGTGCAAAGGAAGAGGATGCCAAACAATAATTGTTGCATGAGAGAGATGGGAATTCCTCCTCTGGTTCTTATTGTGAGTATTTTATTTCGTAAATATATATAAATAAAATATAATGTCTTGTGATTATTTATTTTTTAAAATTTTAATTAGGATCCACCACCTATGAAACAATTATTCCCTAAATAACCTAGTGGCAGTGATGTTTATCTAGATCATGGGAGGGGGTGGTACTAGGGCTGCTTTCACCACTTATCGTACACAATCACACATTGTCCTTTCATTGTTTTTATTAAAATAGGAAACATTAATGACTAAAATCAGCAGAAGTACAAATGAAAAGCCATGAAGGGAAATTGTCCAGCCAGATCTGGTTGGAGTCGAAACGGCCTGAGCCCGCAAGCTGATGGGCCACGTTGTTCCCTTCCCTTTTGGTAAAGGAGAAGGTGCATAAAGAGAAGCATTGTCAAAGAGATAGAATTCTCCTGATGATGATACCAAAAGACTGGAGCCCACCATCATTGTGGTTAATAGCATCGATTACGGTAAGGCAGTCAGACTCAATATTGATATCACTCCATCCGCATTCCAAGGCGAGCAACATATCAGCAAGGATGGCCATGGCCTCAGCAAATGAAGGTTCCCAGAAAGCCTGATGTGGTTCATACTTTACAGCAAGGATTTTCCCCAAATGATTTTGAGCTAGGAGGCTAAGAGCAATAAGCCCAACCTTTGGGAGTGACGCGTCCACATTAATCTTAAGAGTCCCTTCTGTTGGGGGATTCCATTGAGGGGGGAACGGGAGGGTAACACCTGGCATAAAGGTTCCATTGTGGTCTTTCCATCCCTCAATCCAGGAGGTGGCCCATTCAATCCAGAATTTGGGGGGTTTGTGAGCTTGATGAAAAACAGCATCGTTGTTCCAGACCCAAATAATCCATACCAGAGTGCAAAGTGAACCTAAAGAAGCCAAGGAAAGAGAGGAGTACCAACTAGTTAGAAGATCGGAAAGGTCAGAGGCTGATTTCATTGAAGCGGCCGAAGCTAGGGCCCATTTAGTCCAGATTTTCTTAGCTCCTGGGCAGTGAATGATGGCATGCAAAGGAGTTTCTGATGTTCCTCATGTTTCTTTCCCTTATTCATGATGGCTCCTGCTCCCCATATATATTATACTTTTCTATAGATGTATATTCCAACTTATTTTCCTTCTACTTTGTTCTTCCTAAACTTCTACATTTATGATCATATGACTTTTACTCCAACACATTATGAGCCTCATGAGAAGATATTGGATCCTAATTCTACTGTACAGGTTGATGATACTTTAGAGCCTACGGATCTAGTAATACCCAATGATTATCCTGGATCAGGTATATTTATAGACCCCTAGAAATTTTTTTGACTATGATTTATTTTTATTATAAGATGTATTGATATAATATTTGTTTTTTTCTTTCATAGTTGGATATGCCAGTTGGCAGCATGGGTGTACATGCATGTGTGAGGTGTGGAACCACCACACATAGAAAATGCTTGAGTACAAAAAGGGTAATCAAATGAATGGTAAAATAGGATAAGAATGTAGGATTTTTATAGTGATTCTTGTCAAATACTCTAATATCATTCCTATCAGGCCACTCTCCTGGAGACACCTTCAAGATGAAGTAAAGGATAATTCTTGGGTGCAAATATGGGTAAGAAAATTCATTAGATTTAATGTTATATTATTATTTTATTTGTATGAATTAATATTTTGGTAATAACTTTATTATAATTTTCATGATGGTGAGGTTGTGAGGACCTCATGACTAATAGAATTAGGTGATTTTTAGAGGCCGTATAAGAATTAGTTGTATAATGGATGGGTTGATAGATTTGTAATGGATTTAGAGGAATACTTATCATGAACGAGTGTCCATAAACACATTATCAGGAAATTATTTCTCATTATAAGAGTACCAACTTTGAGGTATTAATAAAATTTTAATTTTTTGAATGAAAAATACAATAATTTACATTAATACTATATTTTGTATTATTGAAAATTATTTTTTAGGAATCATCATAAAGAAATAAAAAATAAGGATTCTATGAAATGACTCCATACTTTAGGATGGACTATGATGCCAAAACATGAGAGGAAGCAGGTATTTTTCTTCAACACTCATTTATAATTTTTTTATTTAAATAAATTATGGAAATAAAATTTATTCAATTGTAAATTATATAGAATCATTAGAATTTTTTTAAACAACCATATTCATGTACATGTGAATTTATGAACATTACAATATATTGATGAGAAAAAAAATATATTAAAGAGTATGTTAATGGATTAACATAAAAATTTGGATTAATATTTAGTTTAGTTATTATAATAAAGATCTATTTTAAAGTAATTATTTTCCTGGTTGGATTCATGATTATCTTCATTCTTAAGGACTTCATTAGTATTCTTCTTGTAATCACCCTTTAATTATTCAAATAATATTCACCCAATTCTTTCAAAATTTATTTATTTTCAATGAAATTCATTTTATTGAAATCCATTAACTAATATAGCCTTTTATTATGGAACATGTAGCCTATTAAATAAGAAAAGTTTCCCATGAAAAAATATTCCTGAAAAATTTCATCAAATTTTTCCATATTTAAATTTCTAATCTTCATTAATCATGGACATCGAAAAAAATACTAACCACTTTCCCCCAAACATAACCAATTATTTTCCTCATGTATTTTCTCTCAATAAGATTCTCACCATAAAATCATATACCCTCAATATCAATCTAGAATTTAATGATTCTTTAAAATTTTATGTTATACGACATTGATTTATAACTGATATCTAGACTTATTTCATTCTTTTTAAACTCCCTCAACCTCGAGAAATGTCAAGGATGAATTTGGGTGATTTCTCACCCTCTATTGGATGATTTCCAATTTTTGATTGTTGGTTGATCTTTAGATCTTTTTATTCCTCGTATTTGGTATTGTGAATTCCTATTTTATCATTCCTTTAACCTAGAATATTAGAAATTATCTTATGAGTAATATAAATTTAGGTCATTTATTTGAAAATTTTGGTTTCCCATGATAGGGAATTGAGAGGCATGATGTTTAGGTGTGGAATATTTATATTAAAAATTGATTAATCATTAAGATATTTTATAACTTTGTAGGTGACTTTGAAATAACTGTTGAATTGGCTAATTTCATAGTACATGTGATTGATTATTATGCTTGAAATTATTATTGATTTATTTAAGAAATTTTAGTTTTTGAAAAATGATATTTTTATAGAAAACTCAGGATTTGGATAAAAAATTGGGGACTTTAACTATTGTTTTGAAACATGGATTTAATATGGATTTTTGTGGGTTCCTTGGTTCTTGGAAAAAAATTCTTGTTTGAGTTCCATATAGTGGATCCATATGTGTATTGTTTGGGTGAACATGGAAATTGGTTGTGGAAGTATCAGGTGTTTTTATAGTGAGAACGACTATAAAACATCTAAGTTGCATACTAAAAGGTTGGGTTTACTAGAATGCATTCTTGTTAAAATTATTTAGTGTGGCCTATTTTAAAATATCTATGTTTCACACCATGGGGATGGGTGGATTAGATAGTATAATTAAAATATCTAGGTTTCACGCCATGGTTATAGGTGTCCTGGGAATGGTAGTGACTACTAGATAAATCAAAAGGAAACACTTTTAGAGTGGAAGTTCACATTGACTGAGGAAGCTAGCTAGAATTTTATATGAACATGAAATATAGTCTCCTTATAGAAAGGGAACAAGAAAAATAATTACTTTGGGAAGGCCAAAAAACATGAAATAGAGTTTCCATGTGATGGTGGAAAAACAAAAATTAATATTTTTCTGGTTGATATTGGAATAGAATAACCTAGGGATGGGAACTTGGATAGAGAAGCTTGATTTTTCATTAGTCGTAGGGAAGTAGTTATTTCTTTTGGGACTACACTTGTTTCAATATAATAGTTTGGATTGGAAGGTGTGTGTGATTTATAAAATTGTTATTTTTTTAACCTTATAAGTATTTCTAAATTATTTTGATTTACTAAGTGATTCTTTAAATTTTTTAATATCATGATTGTTTACTTGTTTAGAGGGAAAATATTTTCCCATAATTTTTTGTATCCCTTTCCACTTATCTAAAAACTTTAGTAATTAGAGGATTCACTTGAGAAAATTAAATACTCTAACTTGACTCGGGAATCGGTCCCTATGTTGGGGTGTTACAAAGTGTTATCAAAGTGAGGTTATTATGAAAAAGATGTGGGAATTTTTATAGGTGTATATAATTGGGTGGTTGGGATTTTAAATGTACCCATAAAAAGACATATCTAACCTATGTGATGAGATAAGTGTAGGAAATTGAGTAATATAATTTTTATAAAATTTGGTCTCAATCTCTTGAACCAGCATAGAAATGGTTGGAAACCCATTGAAGTGTATTTAATTGCATCCTTTGACTGGAATTATATATAATAAGGTATCATAATTTCTATAATCTGAAATTTCATGAAAATAATCTTAATATATTGATGTAAAATAAGGTGATTATATTGATTCAAAATACACAACTCTTTTGAAACTCATTCCAACTATAACTAAACTAAACTATTTCCTGATGGGGGTCAGTTTTTTCACATATTTGGTTACTTATAGTATTGATTCTTGATTTCATGTTCCATGGTGTTCTGTGGGGTCAAAAATGTGGTTGTGAACGTATTATTTTTTTAACAATTTATTTTAAATATAAGAATAAGATTTTCCTTTTCCTTTTCCTTCATGATGGTTTTAAATGATCTTTTATTGGGTTTTTCTTGACTGTTGCATTGGTTTCATGAATCCTAGATCATTATCTCTATGATTACTTGGTCTCTTACCTTAGTGATTACACCTAATCTATGTAGAATTTAAAACAAAGTCTTATATAGGACATGATATTTTTCTAATGTCCTTTAATAACCTAGTTGGATATCTCGAATGATCTACTTGATTTCCAGCTGGACATGTTCATGATATAGTTTTTTTGTCATGTCCCATGTTACTATATTAAGGAATGGTCTTATTGATATTTATCATATGTGAAAAATATCCTCTGATGATTATAGTGGACTTATTTTTATTTAAGGGTAATATAAATAATGTAAATCTAATGTAATGAATTAAGAAAAACAAGTTCATGGAATGATCAACTACTATAAAGATCATCGAATATGATCATATGGTTTGTAGGAAATTTTGATAATGAAGATAGTAGATAGAAGGTTAAACCAGTAATGTACACATCACTAAATAAATGGCTCCCAATAAATTGTATTAACATGTGTAGAACCTTTCTAAATACTTTTTTGGAATTCATTCTTATATATCTTTCCCATGGTTTCTTTTTGAAATCTCATTACCCCTCATGAACTCATTTATATACCCTCTCCTTTTTAATTAATAAATTTTCTTAGGAATATAAGATGGGATTCTAACACATTTTTAATTTTTTATATTATTATTATTAGTAAATAATTCATAATATAATGGAGGATCTTTATCCATCTCCCCATTTCTATTGACACCCACATAATGGGAGGGAGGAAACCTTTATCTCCGCCTCTCCAACTCAATGAGTAGTTCATTTGGAATCAATACGATCACCTTGTTCCTAATGATTATAGATCAAAAAAAATAACCTCTGAATTTTTATCTCATATATTCATATGATTATTTTTTCAAAAAACATTTATTAATATCCAGTGGCATTATCTTTATCCTTTTTTAATTTATTTGTGGATGTATTTCTCTATAAGTTAATCCCATAATCTATTGATCTAAAATAATATTTTCCATGCTTGTATATATCCTATATTATCCTAATTTTAGTTTTAGAACTAGTAATGTTTGAAAAAAAACATAAATAATTATAATTTTAGTACGATTATGTTTAAATAGACTTTTGGGATAACATTCCCAGCATATTATGATGATTTTTCATTGAATTACTTCGTTTTTTAAAATATTTACTCATTTTCTCACTAAATTTTCAACTTCATGACACATTGATTTTGTATTATATAATACTTATTCCTTTATAGTGTGTTTTTTATAATGAAATTTCACTATTTATTATTATCCATATAATTCATTTAATTCATTTAATTATCTTCCCCTTTCACATATAATTTACTGGTTACAATGACTTAATTTTGTTCAAAATATATAGTATTATTGAATAATGGTTTTATACATTCAATGTCATTGTAGAGGAAAATATTGAATACTGAAGGACATTTTCCTTGATAAAAATTGTTTTTCTCAAGAAAAAATAAGAAAGATGAAAGTGTGGTAAACAAATAGACACAATAGAAAATTGTAAGTTTTACTTTGTTGATTTAAAATTTTAATATCTATTTTATAACTAAATATTTCATTTATACTTTCAACAGTATTCTTTAGAGGCCCTTTATAATTAGGAAGTTTAAAAATTTGGGCCAAAAGATCATTTGAGCTAGGTATTAGGAGAGGAGAACCATTGATGAGTACACTATCCTCTAGGGAAGAGTATTGTCCCCAATAGATATTGGCCCAATTCTAGTGCTAGTTCTGGTAGAACCAAGTTGAAAATAGCTCATGTAGAGGTAATGCAAGATCATACAGAGGTAGAAAAGTATCATACAGAGATATAAAAAACCAAAAAATTAATTATTTAGGACCATTAATGGACTCAAAAGGCCAATGAGAAATTTATGAAAGTTGTCACAGCCTTATTTCCATCACATACAATAGAGACCTATAAGGTTTTTGATACATGCATGTCGAAGATATTTTCATTATATGATGCACTAGGTGATAGTGATGCTAGTCCTAGTGGTGGTCAAGATGATGAATTTCTTGGATATGGTGATGGTGATGGTGATGTTGAGGATGATGGTGATGACGATGATGATGACAATGGTGATTGTGAAGATATTGGTTTTGATGAGAGGAAGATTGATCCTTTACATTTTTTACTGAAATTTATGACACATGATGTTTAATTATTGGATTTGAATGCATATATGTGATATTTTAAATGTGTGTTTTCATTTGCTGAATGCATCAATTTATTTCTTGAATTTTGTAAATTGGCTTGAAGTGGTTTGGGTGTAGGTGTTTTTGTATTTGTAGGTGAATTTGTGTTTATAGGTTATGAGATAAGGAGGGGGGATTCTAGATTCCAAAGTAAGGGGATCCTATACAAACAGTTTGAAAAAACCATTGGCATAGATCTATACCCATAGATTAAAGTAACTACTGTATATTTTATAGTTATGGTAAGTGAAGTCTATACCAACGGTTCGAAAAATCATTGGTATACTGAATAGCTAGGTTCCCTATACCAATATTTTATTAAAACCCGTTGTTATAGTTCTATACCCTCATCTATACTCCAAACGATTTAGAAAACCATTATTACAGGATATACCAATGATTTTATAGCCTATACCAATGGTTCAAAAAATTTGGTATAGCCCTTGTTTCTAATAGTGTGTCGTGATCATCATTACTATTTCTAAATAATAATTTAGTTCCAATAAGAGGATAATCAAAGGGTCTATCAATTAATTCCCATACTTTTTCCCACTTGAACTAATTTAACTCTTCTTGCATGTACACTACCCAACTCTCATCATTAAAGGCTTCTTATATGGTTTTGGGTTCAAGCTAGGATAAAAAATTAGAAAATTCATCAAGGTTACTCACACTTCTTCTAGTTATAAATCCTTCATATATGCTTCCTATAACAGTTTCTAAGGGATGGTTCTTGAGGTTTATAGGTTTTCAAGGTATCACACTTTTAGTTTCTTCATATTTAATACTTCCTTGATTCGATTATACTTGATCAAGTTCTGATTCATCATACTTTTTTTCATCAAATATAGTTTCAAGTATTAGATTTTCTTTAGAATCACTTAAGTTATCTATTTGAATATTTCTGTAATCAAAGGGATCACTTTCATCAAATTTTATATGAGTAGGTACTTAAACTATCTCTGAATTATTATTTAAAACTCTATAAGCTTTATAAGTAGTAGAATAACCTAGAAATATTCCTTCATCAGCCTTTGTATTGAACTTACCAAGATATTCCTTGGTTTTCATGATGTACACTTTGCATACATAAACTTTAAATTATCCAACCTTTGGTATTTTATTATTCCATAACTCATAGGTTGTTTTATTCAAGATATTCCTTATTAGAACTCTATTTATGATATAGCACATTGCGTTAATAGATTCATCCCAAAAATCAGTAGGGATTCTATATTAAAAAAACATTTTTCTAACAATTTATTGCAAGGTCCTATTCCTCCTTTCATTAACACCATTTTTTTGAGGGATCTTGGGGGTAGAGAAGGTATGTTTAATTATATGTTTTGAGTATAATTAATTTAAATAAGGATTCTCAAAACCTCCCCCATGATCACTTCACAAGGAAATAATTTTATCATATTTTTCATTTTATACAATTTTACAAAAACTTATCAAAATAGAACAAGCTTCACTCTTAAGACTTAAAAATTAAACCTAGTTAAATCTTGAAAATTAATTAATCAAAAAATAAACAAAAGATTTACCATTGAGAATAGATATTATAGATGTAAAAAATCTATATGAATATGTTCTAGGGGTCTATAAGTTGTAATATCCTTAATTGGTTTGAAATGTGATTTTTGTTTCTTTCCCATTTGGCATTCATAACATGGTTATTTTTTGTCCAATTTAAGTTCATCTAAATCTAAAATCAAATTCTTCCTAGCTAATTTTATCAAATAATGAACATTAAAATGTCCAATCCTTATATAAAAAAAATAAAGATTTGTTTATTTCATCATTAAAACAGTTCACAATTTGATTTTATAAAGAATAAATATCTAGAGTGTAAACATTAGCAGTTTTAGGTGATCTAAACTTAAGCATTTTATCCTTAAAAATAGAACAAGAATTTTTAGAAAAATAAATAGATAACCCATCATCACAATGTTAAGAAATTCTTATCAGGTTATGCTTTAAACCTTTAATATAAATCACTACTTTGATAAGGGTTCAATGTGGATCTCCAACAATTCCAACTATAATAATATTTCATTTAGAATTTTCACAAAAGGTGACATAACCTCCATCAGTCTTAAATAGTGAGTGTAAGTTAGAAAAATCTCCACCCATGTGTATCAAATATCCACTATCCATAAACCATTTTTCATTATTTTTTATGTGGATCTTTTTCTATAAAAACATATTAAATAAGAAGATTCTTTGGTACCCAAATTCTCTTAGGTAAAGTAATGTTATTAAGAAAATATCTAGTCAACCAAATCTATTTATATCAAGATGAAGTTCCATATTTAACATCAGGTAACTTTCTAGTAATGTGATAATTTTGTATTCCACTAATTTTAGGATTTGGAAGACTGTGGGTATTGGAAAAATGTCTAAAAATCCCATAATGAAACAAAGTAATATTAGACATTTTTTTGAACTACACAAAAAATAAGTCCTATACAGTTTAGGTTTTTCTTTATTACTTATTATTATATATTTTCCTTTATTTTATTTTATTTTACCAATAATTTCATTCAGGAAATTATCCACATTAGTAAAAATATTATAATAATTTTTAAAGACTTTACTCTATCCATTTATTTCTTTATGTTATTATCATGAGAAGTGTAACTTGATGTAGATTTTTTAAAAATTAGATTTCAATTATAAAATCTATTTGGTCAATTCAGATTTTCATTTTCACACTTATTTGTAAGAATTTCTAAGATACTTATTATTTATCTTTAAATATTCATATTTATCTTCTAACATAAATAAATATTAATTAAAATAATCAAAATAATATTTTTCAGACTCAAATTTGGAGGAATAATAAATAGGTTATTCCATTAATTACACGTTAGACTTTGATTTGATATCTTAGAATATGAGTTAGAATGAGATTCACTAATGCAGTCTTCAGAATCACTCCAAGTATCCTTCATAACTTTCTTTTTCTCTTGTAATTGGGTTTTCTTTTGAACTTATTTTCTAAATTTTTCTTATATTTAAAATAAGGTAAATCAATCTTGATATACCCAAGATTCTATAATTCATAGCATCTTATTTCTATATAATTTCCTTAAAACATATTGTATTTGTTAAAGTATTTTTTGAAACCTCTTATCTTATTGTAAAACTTTTTTAATTTTCTATAAAATTGATCAAGTTCACCATCTGATTCTGAGTGGTTAAATCTTCTTCAACGAATGAATCTGAAAAAAAAAATTGAGTCTCCTCTCATCCATTTAAAAAGATACAATCAAGGTCGTATTATCCTTATTGATCAACTTGTGTTCATCAAACTCTACGTGCATATATTCCTCATACATCATGAGAATTCCAATTAGGTCTTTTATTTTCAAATCCTTTATAGGTGTTTATTTTCTATTTGTAGTAAATATTTCACTCCATTTTGAAGGAAAAACTCTAAGAACTTTTAGTGTTGGATTTGGTTTAGGAATAAGAGTTCCTGAAATAGAAACATCATTGAAAATTTCAATGATTATACCATTCATTTGAGTTATTCTTTCACCATATGTCATTTTGAAGGCATCAAACTTGAGTTTGGAAGTATTAAACCTTAGTTGTCATAAATTATTAGCACCATCATATACAACTTTGATAGTTTCCCACATTTCATTAGACATAAGAAATTTTGAAGCTCTATTTAATTCATCTGGTCCTAATTCAAAGATAATGGAATTCCTAGCTTTATAATTTAAATCATATATGACCATTTTAGAATAAAACCATAGTTTATGTTCATTGGTAGGGATTTTGGATGGTATGGAAGCTTTCAAATAGACTTTTAGTATAAGTTTCTTAAAGTAAATGATCATCATAACCTTCTAGAAACCATAATTCTCTCCATTGAAGTAGGGATATCCTACCATATAAATTCCCTACTTAAATTTGGAAATTTTAAAAAATTTAGAAATGGTCTTCAGACTTATAAAGGTCAGGAACACAACAACCACTTTCTTTGATATCAATTATCAGCTAGTAAGTATTGCACAGTAACTCAAAAGGGGGTGAATTGAGTTCTTAAATTTTCCTCTAACTTAAAGATACCCTATTTGAAACTAAAACAATTATATAATTTACTTTAAATAGATAAGTATTGGAAAATTAAAACAAAAGAGAAAGAGTGGGACATAATAAATTTGTAGTGGTTCGGGGCACAAAGATCTCCTAGTTCACTCCACCAACACTCTAATTGTTGATCTTAGTGATTCTCACTAAATTAGACCTTTTTCTAGGTATTTCCCAACTAAGTAAAAGAAACTTTCACTTGATACAAAGTCCAATATCTTTCAAATTGGCTCCCCCTTCACAAGATGTATCCACGACTTAGTACACTCACTACAAGGAGTGTTCTCTTGCAAAAATAAAGAAATGTATCAAGAGGTGATTTGAAACTTGAGTACATAGTTGAAAGTAGAAACTGATTATAGATAAATAATCTTATTTAGATAATGTTTATACTTTAAAATCATCTCTAAAGAACTTTGTTTTCTTTAGATATAACTTGTAAGCAAACAATAGCAGTAGATTTATGTTTTTACAATCACATAGAAAGAATGATGAAAAAAGAGTATCATTTTATCTTATCACGCATATGCATGTATTGTTCTTCTTCAATTTTAATATATATATATAACTCTTCCATATTTTAATTGAAAATATTATTTTTTAAATGGTCAATATAGAATATAATAATCTAAAAAATATGTGTTTTATTATTTGCATGTGTCCTTGTTTCTAAAAATAAGAAGAACCATAGGTAATTGTTTTTTTCAGCTATGGTCTTCCATGTAATTGTACATCATCTTGGAAATAGATGTTTTATTTAATTAGGCCTTTACTTATTCAATAATTTCCATTTTGATACAATGAAAGCATGATTAGAAATTTTCTTGTAATACTAAAATGGTAATAAATTAATTGAAATTGGTGATTTCATGTGAAAATAAAATTAAATATTCAAGTGACTTCCGCATTGGTATAATACTCATCTTCTTTTAACATAAAAATATTAAATTCATATAAGTCTTGATTTTATTTAAAGGGTATTCTAAGTTGAGAGTGATACATTAGTTCCACGTATGATAATCTCATTGATATAAAATAATTGATCTTGAAATAATGTTTCTATAAGATAATTTCTTAAACATAAGATAAATTAGCCATGCATGATACAAATCATGAATTCTAAAAATAATTTGATTCTACATAAGAAAAATTACTTTCTACTACTTTAACTTTGTTAGAATATAATATAAATTACTTACAAAGTTTATCACATAATATCATTTGTTTCACATCTAGTTTTAACAGATCCCATGATATAAAATACTTCACTAGATTCCACATTGTGATATTTTAGAGTTTTTAAGATAAATTACTTATGAGACATACATACATAAAATAAGAACTTAAATTTATTCCTTATATATGATAATTTAATAACAATTTTTTATTCTTTCATGAGAAAATTTACTTATGTTGGAATCCCATAAGATAATCTCTTTACCTGGAATTTTAATTATAGAATCTATAAGATTATTTTATTTATCCAAATAGGATAAAATCATTTATAATTGGTTATTTAAATTATAAAATGTGTCATAGAAAGACCTTATGAAGTTTTTTGAAAAAAATCAAATAAAGTAAGTTTAAAAAAAAGTTTCCAAATGAATTAGTACTTGAATAAATATGATATATTAACCTGGAATCGACTAAGATAAACTTATTAGTAAAATAAATAGGGATTTTTTTAGCATCAAAACATGTGAAACATTTGAATATGTTTGAGTAATTTTAGTATTTCCAATAATATTATCAATCATATTATATATTACTCTTGGATAGATGAGTGGATAACTCTATACAAATCCATCATGTGGATTCACTCAACTCTATTTTTCTAGTATCTGAATTTTTAGGGTTTCCAAACTAATTGTAACCAAAATCAAATTCCAAACAAGGAACCTAACCATTAGGTTCACCTTATAACTTGTTTTCCTTACACAAATAATACATGGGATCCTATCTTTGGCACGAAACTACCAAGTCAGATGATCGAGGTCTTGAAAAGTGTTTCTTTGGAAGGAATCTAACAATTAGTAATTTAAAGGGGATTTAATCTCACCATATTATCTCATGTTATTCCCTTAATTTATACATACTTATAATTATTTAGTTTTTAATCTTATTCCCTCCACAAAACAAATATGTTCAATCCAAATTGATGTGTAACTCTTTCCAAAACTCATAGTTTGTGTTACTCATCCAAAAATAGAATTCAAATATATTTACCCATATATAAATACATATCATGTATATGGTACATAAACTCTTCATGTAAAGGTTTATAATTATATGTAACTTAAAAACTCTACATGATTAAGCTCTGAGTTATAGATAGTTAACCCCCGCCTTTCTAGAATAAGTCATATTTATCTCGTTTAGTGGGAATTCTGACCCAAAATCCTTCTACTTGGGGATATTTTACTCAATATAGAATCCAATTTATCATAACCCTAAAATCTAATATTTATAAGCAATATTAAATAACTAAATTCGTGTTAATGACTTTAATTACAAACTGAAGTCAAGGTTGATGGAAACTAAATCCTTTTATCATAATTATCTTGTAAATAATTAAGTGCAAGTATGATAATATCTAGATTAAATTTAACAATTAAACTAAATCATATACATATTTAGAATATAAATAATCTATAACTATAAATTAAATAGGGAATTAAATGTCATTTTCACACACAAGTGGCTTCATGGGGTCCTAAAATCGACCCAAGTATGCCCATGGTCAGAAATATCTCATCCAATAGGATTAAAACATGTGTTAGGGTAATTTAATATTATTATAATTTAATTTTTTACCTTTATTTACCAGATTTACCTTTTAACTGTGGAAAATAAAATATTTACTGAAGTTACTATTCATAATGTCTAAAAAATAAAAATTACTTATTTACACAATTTGGAACTAATGATTCCAAATATGAAATCCATTTTTCCAAATTCAAAATACAAAATTTTTAGAAATTAATTTAAAATTAATTTCCATTGTCAAAACCAAAAAGCGTTTTTTTTTAAAGTAAAAACTACCAAAAGATTGACATGTGTTTATGTCCAATTTCAAAGTGAAATTACTTACAATGACCAAAATTGTATTAAATGATAAAAATATAATATAATTACACTTTAAACCCATTTAAAATAAAAAACTAATCATATAAATAAATTATATGAAAAGATAGTTTTGACTTACAATGCAGTATTTTTCACTATTCATTAAAAAATGAACTTTGTCAAAAAATACCAAAAATTTACTCAAAGTAAATTTTGATATCCTTCTTCTCAAGAATAATTTTATCTTGTAAAATTTAATATATAAAAGTGACAAAAACTATATTTAAAAAGGGTTTGTCGTCAAAAGGAGGTAAATCGACCTTTTAAAGAATATTAGAGTATTTCATGCTTAAAATCAAATTCATTCATATTTTAAGCCTCTAGAATTTATTGGATAAATGTAAAGACATTTAAAAAACATGTGTAATTATAATTTAGCTAATTATATTCATTCCCAGTAATAAAACGGTTATGCGTTAACTACCATTTAAAATAATATTATTATTATGTTATTTTTCTGTATAGCTCAAAGTTGTGTCCAACATAAGATTTCAAAGAAACTCATTGTTGTGTGTTGAGTATGATATCGAACAGTGTCTGTAGAACCCCAAACATATTATGGTATGTTTCTCTTAAATACTCTATATTCATTAGGTAGCCTATTTTTCATGAATCACTGAGCCCCTATGGAACAAAACATAGTTACCTATAGGAGATAGTCATAACTTAGCCACTAAACTTAAATTTACCAGCTCTGTGATTTGAATTTTCAAAATCTGATATACACGGTTGTGTTCAAGATGATATTTAGAGTCTGATAAAATTAACTTAATTTTCGGTGAATAGCAACCTACCCTTATGAATAGTAACCTATCCTTAGGAATAGTAACTTACCCTTATGAATAGTAATATGACTCTTATGAATGGTATCCATACCCTTGAGTGTATAAATGAATTTAGACACCCTAAAGATGAAGATGAATATTCTAAGTGTTTATATATTTCAATTAAATAATGATTTAATTAAATATTTAATTAATCATATTTAGAAAATTATTTTTGAAAAATGGACTTCATTTTTGGATTTTACACGTAGAAAAATGGTTAGGGTGAATTTTTGGTATTTTTCTAAAATACTTGAATTTTTTATTAATAGTAAAATCTGATAATTCACAATAAATGCTAAATAATGGATTAATTGATTCATTGATGATGATATGATGATGTAAGCCCAATTGTTTTGAATTCACATGCATATATTACTGTTCTTGTTCATGTAATACTCACTATTGGTTTTCTTGAGAGGAAATAATAAATTAATGAGTTTTATATTAAGAAATCCCCTCTCTCCACCACTATAAAAGCCCCCTCTCACCCCCCCCCCTCCATTCACTCCTCTCAAGCCTTGTGCCTTCTCCAAATTCTATCCAAATACCTTCCCAACCTCCTCCCCCAAGTCCATCAAGATTTGGTCTCATAAAAAGACCAAAACCTCTCCCCTTAAGAGGTTCGCAATGGAGGAATTCTGAAGAGGTAAATTCCTCTTTCAAATCCCTTTTTTTAAGTTCTTTTATTTTTGTTTATTTTATCACCTCCCTTCACCATAATGGTATGAAAAATACAGTAACATACATGTACTGAAATTTTTTCATGATAATGGTATATTTCATTACCTTCTCTCCTTTCCCCACCATTTATTTGAAAGAAATGAAAGCACCGTTTGAGATGTGCTAATTTAGCACATTCAAGGAAAACGGTTTATCGATTTCTGTTATAATCTTTAATTCTGGTCATGAAACCATTCATGTTATGGTTGAACCAAATTATTATAAATGTAATATATCCTATGTTTAGTTCTTTAATCCTTTTGTACAAATTCTATAAAGTTATAAAGAAAAACATGTTCATTGTAATCAAACCCACCTTTTAGCCAAAACGGTTGTCACTAAGGTTATATATATTATAATTCGACTTCAATCTAAGTAACCAAATTAAATTTAAAACCATGTAATCTTCTGGGTGTTCACTAAAATAATATAACTTCATTTCTGGACAACCACATCCATCTTATATATTTATCCGAACTTGAATAGAAGTGAACTGATCATTTAAAACCAAGTAAGAAAATGCTTCAAAAACAATAAAATTGAATCTCTTAAACCCATTAAAAAGGCCATTAATGAACTTAATAAGTTTATACCATATCAATTACATGTTTATGAGTTTCTGGAATTATTAATTAATGAATCTAAATTTTATTATTCAGGTCGTTAAGAACAAACAAGAACACGTTCGAGCATAAGGTAAGGGATTGCTTAACTCAATTTTCATTCTTTGAGTTAAACATCTATTTCAGTGGTAACATTGTTCCAAGAATATGTGTGAATGACCTATTATTATTTTATACTTTATATCCACTTATATTTTTTGGATTTTTATTTGTCACACATAAATACTTCATTTATTTATTGTCACTCTAATGACACAATCTTTGTAAGGGATTCTCTCTCTCACTTTTATTCAAGAATCCACCCTATCTTGTATGCTTTTGTTTTTAATTTATAATGATGGGGTATGTTTTCTCATCTCCCCCGTACTAACCTTATGATATATAAATCATGGGACAACCTTTTATCTCTCATTAAGCCCTCTCAAGAACACTCGTTACCATGTTGAAATGTTTGTAAGGGGTTTTTCTCATCTCACTTTCAATTCTGTGGGATCTCCATTGTTCACCTCTTATTTCTTATATGTGATATAGGTGTACTAACATTTGACATATTTTATCATGTTTCTCATTATATTAATTGTATTCAGTGACTCTTTTGGTGGTTATTAACTCTTTTTCATACGACTCAATTGAATACAACATAGTAACGAGCTTTGTCTCAATTTTCACTTCGTTGTGACTTACTTAGTAATTGTGCACCTACTCTTTATTATGTGTTGTACCTACTTCCCATTTGATATCAATTTTAAATTGAAATTATATTCCATTTAAATATCCATATTTTCATATTATGGATATTATTATTGTCTAATCTGTATACCATTTTACATATGGTATTTATTTTGAATGTTGTTTTGACTGTGGAAATGTTGATGAATCTGTATCCTATATCATATAAGGATAATGTAAATACATATTTCTCTTGTATTGAATATATTTATAAATAATTCTTGGATGTAGAGGTGTGTGGTTCCCACTAAATCCCCTCTATGCATCAGTAGTTCTCATGAGACAAAACACTTTGGCGACAAACCCTTCGAGTTTGTTTCCAAAAAATCAGACGGGTTTCTACCCCTAGAACTAAACCGTTTTTATAGTATTATGTTTCATGTGCCAGATACATGATGTCCAATTAATAAGCATTCTATTTATTCATTATAGATTATTATTATTATCCATGAGGTTTTCACTACGACAAAATCTATGGATGCAGTTTCATTCTCAGTTTATTAATGGCATTAGTTGTTCATTTATTCACTATGCCATTTTGATTATGTCAGTTTGATTAAGATTCAATAATTATTGTACTCATTATTATGCTATTTATAACCCTTATTGAGCATTTGAGCTCACCCCTTTCATTGTTTACCTTCAACAGGTTATGAAGAGGAAGTCATTTATTGAGTGCTTGTGGATGCAGTTTTTGTTTTTCATTATGTATTGTATCTTGTAACCTTATCCAATGTAATTTATGTTAAATCAATGTATCCAGTTTCTTCAAGACTACTAAACTGATCGTTCCTTCAGGATTTTCATTCCTTATAATCATGCCAATATCACAAGTAATGCACTGGCTCCAGCCTGGTGGGGTCGGGGTGTTACAGTTGGTATTAGAGGAAGTTTAGTAGGAAACTTGGAAACTAGAGTAGGAAATATATAGTAGGGAACAAAGCCCTAAGGTAGTAATTGAGGATAAAATTACAAGAATATCCTGGTATTTTGGTAAGGAATATATTATGTGAATCCTTCTAGAAAATAAATCCTTGTCTGGATACGAGCAGGTAGAGGTGGCTCTGGCACAGAGGTACCTATGATTGAAAGCTCCGACAAGGAGTTTCGGGCTTGACACAGGGTATTCTGGTACATGACAATGGGCTGTGATACACTCTTGGTTACGACACTCCCAGGGGATATGCTTTGGATAATTCACATTTTCTTTACAATCCATTATGAGGGATTTTAACGTAAATTTTTCCTCAGAGGATTTGGTTTGGATAACTTTGGAAACTAGAATCGAACAATGAAAACAGTTACTTAAACAATACTAAGAGTGATTTTTTCTTGATTTTCAGATGGAAAACGAAATTACTTGTCTTTTGTCTCTTCCAACAGAAGTGTTAGAGACCATAGTGGGAAAATCATGTGTAGAAAACTACGATGCTTTTGAAAATATTTGTTTATCATGCAAAACCCTCTACCGAGTATCCAAATCTCCTTGGGTACTCCGACTTCACCATGGAGAAGGTTTTGTCTATTACCTCGTGATGAGCGCACAATTCCCATTCTATGTATAACAAGGGAAATACTTCTAGGGTATCTTTAATTGTTTTACCCTAGCCAATAATTTCTTTTCTCTTAAGAACTTTGAGGAGGCTGCACAAGGGGGTGACCTCCAGGCAGCATATCTATGTCAGATTTTGACCTACGGACTTTGTGGTTGAGTTCTGGACTTTGAAGCCCTTGAGGATGAGACTACCCATTTTCATTATCGACATCAAGTTCTTACTGATGTCGCTCAACTTGATACCTAACATGCTTCTCTCAATCTGAATTCTATACGTCCACATGTGGTTGACCCTAGTTGCACACGTTGCATCTGGACAAAGAAGATAGAGGAATTTGGAATCGCTTTGGGTATCCGTTTGTGTGAAAACTGGGGAAATATCCAACATCAGTGGAATCTATGAGGAGTAATCTTAGAAGATGTCAGGATGTCCATACTAGTGTTTTGTGAAAGGGATCAAGAGATTGCGTAATTTCTTGAGTTTTATAAATCATGTCTAGATGAATGATGTTGTATTTTCTGTTTTGATATGTTTTTATATAAAACAATAACTTTGTTTAAAATGGATTTTCCATGCTGAAAGTTGATTTACTAAAACTTTTCAGATAGAATATATGAGTCAACCAACCAATATTTTATCACTACCTACTGAGCTATTAGAGACTATAATTGTCAAGACATGCTCCGAAGAGGACCATCACTATGCCAACTTACGTCTAACTTTTAAACTACTCCATTGAGTATCAAATCATCCAAACATTCTCCATATTTACCAAGGAAGCAATCCGGTCTATTACCATATTGAATATTCACAATTTGATGCATATAAGAAAAGAGGGAAGTATCATGATGCTCTTTTTCTATGTTTCACTCTGGTTGATAACTACCAAGCTGTGGGTAAATTTCTAGAAGTTGTTTTGGATGGTGACCATCGAGCGGCCTACCTATTACAGATCCTGAGTTTTAGTATGTACAGAGAACTTTACGACATCAATATCTTCAAGAATGATGTGGTGAATGGGAATTATAGGGATTTAGTCCACACTGAAATTTATGACCTCCACACTTCTCATGCCTCTCTATGGAAGCCTGAGTGCTTTAAGCACATATTCGACCCTAGTTTTCTACAGTCTGTCTGGGCTAAGGAAATCGAGCAGCTGAATACTACCTTAGGAATCCTCCAGAGGTTGTTAGCACCCTAGCATCGGTGGTATTCCCGATAAAGGGACTTCGGGAGTGATGTGTGTCTAGTGTTTCATATGGTTCTGGTAGATTGAAATTTTTGAACTAGTTTTGGGGATTCATGTATTGGGGGACTGGGGAAACCATTAGCCTGTTTTACTTTTTTGTACCAGTGTTTATATATAAATATAACTTGTTGTCTCTTATTTTTATTATCCTTTCATCGGTTATACTTTTGAATGAGTATCACTAAGTGAACTTTCATAATAAATTTTCAGATGGAAGGACAAACCTATATGTTATCTCTTCCTGTGGAGGTACTGGAGATTATTGCGATCAAAACCTATGAAGAGGAGTACCTACCTCTCACAAACTTTTGAAAAAAGTGTAAACAACTATATGATGTGACAAACAGTCCAGACATTCTCCGTACCTGTCAAGGGAATGCTTCCATTTACTACCACATAGCCATGGCATAATTGGCTGAGTATAGGCGAAGAGGAAAATATCATGAAGGGATTTTTCTATGTTTCACCCTAGGCCAGAACTACACGTCCAGGTTATGTTTTCAAGAGGAAAATTTAGAGGGAAACCTTTGTGCGGCCTACATGTACCAACTCCCCAGTTTTAGCCTCTACAACAACGTATATTACTTAGATGTTCTCAGTCGAGACATAGTTCGGTGAGTTCTTCGTGTGTTGGTCCATTCGGATATTTCCAAACATTATACCATTTGAGCCTCCCTCTGGAAGCTCGAGTGTTCGATGCAAGGGTTCAACCAATTCTGTCTGAGGTGTCTCTGGGCCAGAGAACTAGAGGAGTTGAACATCAATTTGGGTTTTCCACTGAACGCACCTAAGGATCCTCTATTATGGGAGATGTGGTAAGAACATTATAGAGCTTTCTTTTGTGGTTATGAAATGAATTGTGAGGATGCAATTCACCAAAGGAGAGAATAATGTAGCACCCCAAACATCTTATGGTATGTTTCTCTTAAATACTATGTATCCATTAGGTAGCCTATTTTTCATGAATCACTGAGCCCCTATGGAACAAAACATGGTTACCTATAGGAGATAGCCATAACTTAGCCACTAAACTTAAATTTACCAACTCTGTGAATTGAATTTTCACAATCTGATATACACGGTTGTGTTCAAGATGATATTTAGAGTCTGGTAGAATTAACTTAATTTTCAGTGAATAGTAACCTACCCTTATGAATAGTAACCTACCCTTAGGAATAGTAACTTACCCTTATGAATATTAATATGACTCTTATGAATGGTATCCATACCATTGAGTGTATAAATGAATTTAGACACCCTAAAGATGAAGATGAATATTCTAAGTGTTTATATATTTCAATTAAATAATGATTTAATTAAATATTTAATTAATCATATTTATAAAATTATTTTTGAAAAATGGACTTCATTTTTGAATTCTACATGTCAAAAAATGGTTAGGGTGAATTTTTGGGATTTTTCTGAAATACTTGAATTTTTTATGAATAGTAAAATCCGATAATTCACAATAAATGCTAAATAATGGATTAATTGAGTCATTGATGATGACCTGCTGATGTAATCCCAATTGGTTAAAAGTAACATGCATATATTACTGTTATTGGTCATGTAATACTCACTATTGGTTGTCTTGAGAGGAAATAATAAATTAATGGGTTTTATATTAAGAAATCTCCTCTCTCCTCCACTATAAACGCCCCCTCTCACCCCCCCCCCCACCTTCCATTCACTCCTCTCAAGCCTTGTGCCTTCTCCAAATTCTGTCCAAATACCTTACCAACCTCCTCCCCCATGTCCAGCAATATTTATTCTCATAAAAATACCAAAACCTCTCCCCTTAAGAGATTCTCAAAGGAGGAAGTCTCAAGAGGTAAATTCCTCTTTCAAATCCCTTTTTTTAAGTTCTTTTATTTTTGTTTCTTTTCTCACATCCCTTCACCATAATGGTATGAAAAATACAGTAACATAAATTTAATGTAATTTTTTCATGCTAATGGTATATTTCATTACCTTATCTCCTTTCCCCACCATTTATTTGAAAGAAATGAAAGCACTGTTTGAGATGTGCTAATTTAGCACATTCAAGGACAACGGTTTATCAATTTCTGTTATAATCTTTAATTCTGGTCATGAAACCATTCATGTTATGTTTGAACCAGATTATTATATATGTAATATATCCTATGTTTACTTTTGTAATCCTTTTGTACAAATGGTATTAAGTTATAAAGCAAAACATGTTCATTGTAATCAAACCCACCTTTTAGCCAAAATGGTTGTCACTAAGGTTATATATATTATAATTCGACTTCACTATAAGTAACCAAATTAAATTTAAAACCATGTAATCTTTTGGATTTTCAATAAACTAATATAACTTTATTTCTGGACAACCACATCCATCTTATATATTTATCCTAACTTGAATATAAGTGAACTGATCATTTAAAACCAAGTAAGAAAATGCTTCCAAAACAATAAAATTGAATCTCTTAAACCCATTAAAAAGGCCATTAATGAACTTAATAAGGTTATATCATATTAATTACATGTTTATGAGGTTCTGTAATTATTAATTAATGAAGCTAAATTGGATTATTCAGGTCATTAAGAACAAACAAGAACACGTTCGAGCATAAGGTAAGGGATTGCTTAACTCAATTTTCATTCTTTGAGTTAAACATCTATTTCATTGGTAACATTGTTCAAAGAATATGTGTGAATGACCAATGATTGTTTTATACTATATATCCACTTATATTTTGTGAATTTTTATTTGTCACACATAAATACTTCGTTGATTTATCATCACTCTAATAACACAATCTTTGTAAGGTATTCTCTCCCTCACTTTTATTCAAGAATCCACCCTATCTTGTATGCTTTTGTTTTTAATTTCTAATGATGGGATATGTTTTCTCATCTCCCCCGTACTTCCCTTATTATATATGAATCATGTTATAACCTTTTATCTCTCATTAATCCCTCACAAGAACACTCGTTACCATGTCGAAATGTTTGTAAGGGGTTTTTTCTCATCTCACTTTCAATTCTGTGGGATCTCCATTGTTCACCTCTTATTTCTTATATGTGATATAGGTGTACTGAAATTTGACATATGTTATCATGGTTCTCATTATATTCATTTTATTCAGTGACTCTTTGGTTGGTTATTAACTCTTTGTCATACGAATCAATTGAATACAACACGGTAATGGGCTTTGTCTCAATTTTCACTTCGTTGTGACTTACTTAGTAATTTTTCACCTACTCTTTCTTATGTGGTGTACCTACTTCCCATTGGATATAACTTTTCAATTGAAATTATATTCCATTTAAATATCCATATTCTCATATTATGGATATTATTATTGTCTAAGTCTTATACCATTTTACATACGGTATTTATTTTGAATGTTGTTTTGACTGTGGAAATGTTGATGAATTTGTATCCTCTATCCTATATGGATAATTTAAATACATATTGCTCATTTATTTAATCTATTTATAAAGAATTATTGGATTTAGAGGTGGGTGGGTCCCACTACAACCCCTCGATGCATCGGTAGGTCTCATGAGACAAAACAGTTTGGCGACAAACCCTTCGAGTTTGTTTCCAAAAAATCAGACGGGTTTCTACCCCTTGAACTAAACCGTTTTTATGGTATTATGGTTCATGTGCTAGATACATGACATCCAATTAATAAGCATTCTCTTTATTCATTATCGGTTATTATTATTATCCATGAGGTTTTCACTATGAAAAAATCTATGGATGCAGTTTCATTCTCAGTTTATTAATGGCATTAGTTGTTCATTTATTCACTATGTCATTTTGATTATGTTAGATTGATTAAGATTCACTTATTATTGTACTCATGCATACGCTATTTGTAACCCTTACTAAGAATTTGACCTCGGGACTTTCATTGTTTACCTTCAATAGGTTATGAAGAGGAGGTCATTTATTGAGTGCTTGTGGATGCAGTTTTTGTTTTTCATTATGTATTGTATCTTGTAACCTTATCCAATGTAATTTATGTTAAATCAATATATCTAGTTTCTTCAAGACTACTAAACTGATCGTTCCTTCAGGATTTTCATTCCTTCGAACCATGCCAATATCACAAGTAATGCACATGCTCCAGCCTAGTGGGGTCGGGGTGTTATAGTGTCCTATTTAACATAAAATTAATATCTTATTCATAAATATTAATAGATATGAAACTGTATTATTATAAAAATATCTGGGTTGTTACATCCTTCCCTCCTTTTGGAAATTATCTCCTCACAATTTTAAATTTGGGAATGGAAATTTAATTGAAATTCCCACATTGTAAAAAGAATCAATAAAACTATAGCTTTAAAATAAATAAAGATAAGTACAAAGGTCATCTGAGATAAAACATACTAGGATTTAATATAGGAAAACATGTATATAAAAGAGAATATAACTCTCATAGATTAATAGATAGTGATAGAGAACTTGATCACAGAAAGTTAACCACCACAATACCATAAATTTGTGGTTGGGTAAAATTCTGATGATAAAAGAAAGCGTATAACATTTTTTCTTCAAGATCCTTTTCATAGAGTTGAATAATTTTATTACTACCAGGACTAAGATCATAAGGAAATATACTTACTTGAAAATAAGTTTTTCATTATTTAATCAAATTTCTACCATAAACTCATATTTTCTCCAAATGATGAGTATTCAAGATGACTTGGTCACATATGATGCACTAGAATCAACTTCTAGAGAATCACATAATCCAAAAAAATAACTATATATTTCCCCTATCTTTAGACATTAACCAAAACCAAAATGGTTAGTATGAGAGAAGATAATCCCCAAAAATTATAATACTTTATAAAAATAAATATTACCCTTAATCTCCAAAATTTGACAAACAATACCCAAAGTTCAACAAATACCATTAAAAAAACAATTGTCCTTAAAATTATTCAAAGTAATCCAAACTAATATTGAAACCCAAAACTCAAAAGGATTTAATCACATAGTCTTACATAGTAAATCTTAACATTTATCTCCAAATAACATCGACTACTCTTAAATTCTCATACTGAAGTCTAATTAACCTAATCACATATTATCTACGATAGGTTAATTATTTCCATAAATAACACAAATCACCATATGTCCACAATAAAAACATATATTATTCCAAAATAAAGTTTCAACCATTAATCCACAAATTAGATCCCATAGTATTCTATTTTCCTTAAGCATATAGTTTTCCCAAAATAGAGAATGTCTTCAAAAATAATATTAATCACTTAATCACCAAATCATTTTCCTATAATAAGGATATACATTTGATAAAACATAAGTTCAAAAAATCAATTTATTCTTGATCCATAAAATCATTTAACTAAAAAAAGAATAATTTATACTAACTAGGGACTTCACGTGGTCTAGTGGTAGGTGATAAATTCCAATCACACTTTGGTTGTGGGTTTGATTCCCGCAGCTTTTTCCGACACGACGGGTTGTCAAATGGCCTATATGTTGTCCTTTTTCAAAAACTATATAATTTTATAACATTCCCAAAAATGAGATAAATTCCTCAAAAATAACCATAACAAATTTTAACCACAAATGTTATCTCATACCTCACATTTTCATCCCAAAAAGTAATAACCTGTAATTGCCTCAAATTCAAGGATCGTATAAACCCAAATGGTTATTTATAACTATATCCACAAAAGAAAAGATAATTCTTCCTTGAATAACATTTTAAAATATCAAACTTCAGGGTTACACAAACTAGAAAAATTATTCCAAAGTAATCCTATCATTAATACATTTAAACATATCATCATCCATAGATCCAACATAACTCTTAAATTCCTAAAATTTAGAAATCTAAATAATTGAACATTATTCATGATTCTTTATCCATGTTTTTTCATATTATTCTTTTATACTACTTTCCTATAAACAAAATCATGCATAATGTCCTAAGATTTCAGTAATTTCAAAACATGAGCTCAGAAATAATTCATACCTTTCATAGGACATTTTCAGTTTCCTCATCTTCAATTGGAATGGAATTAGGAATTGGTAAACATACATTTGTATGATCTTGCTGATCCCACTCTTGAACCTTCTTCTTAGGACATCTATTTGTATAATACCATGCACACCACATTTAAAACATTAAATTGATCCTTAGGAAAGAACTTATTTCCCTTTCCTAGATTCAATTGGATGCTTCCTTTTTCCAGGGCAGGTTACTGCTTTATGAACTTCATTTCCACATCTGAAACATCTTATCCTCCCTTTGAATCATTTTCCTAGGTTTTTCTTTCCACGCCCTTGACACATATGTTTTTGAATATACTTAAATTTATGATTATTACCTGAACTTACATTGGGATTCATTTCTTGCATATATGATTCCTTAAAAAATCACCAAGGTTCAAGTAGTCAATCATGACTCCAGATAGTTGTTTAAGAATAACCACAAGAGTTCTCATTGTAGCTCCCATTTCATTTGGTTTCTCATTCAGAAAACCACCACATTTTTTTCACATCCATTTTTACTTTGGTGACTACTAGATCCATCCATTTACTAAAACCAAAAAGGTGAGTGTGATTATATCAGTAAAATAATTATATACTATCTTATGAGGAGGGTAAACACTAAGATATACTTATTCATGTTATATTAAACTCATTTGATTTATCTAAAACAACTATGACACTTTATAATATGTTAACCATTATGTTTATGTCACTTATTATTAAATAACACCCTAACCTCTAAAGTTATCTAAACCAACCTCTGCTACCAACTATAAGGCCTCATCCTTAAACATTACATAATCTTAAATTAATTTAAAAATTCACATTGAGGATATTTTAAGGTTTAGAGCTTTAGATAATTAGGTCATAAATTATACATAACATCTTGGATATTACAAGTATACACTTCAACTCACTATCCATTTTTTCATAAAACAAAAACTCTTTAAAACAAAAAATGACATTGTTTCATGTTTTAACAGCATAAATTTTCCTTGATCCCATCCTTGACTCTATTCTTCTTTATGTCTTATGAAAAAAAATTCAAAACTTGGGATGATTATAAAAATATCGGTAAGGGATACATAAAGAAATAAAACTGTTAGTCTTTAAATAACATGAAAACCATAAATACTTTATTATAAAGTAATACTTTTCACATTTAAGAAGTGGTAAAAACACTTCACTGAATATAAGATCATTGATTACCCTTTTTTTAACCTAAATATTACCACAATCCCATATAATGAAACATATAACATATAAAGGTAACTTGGTACAAAAATATATTGAAATGGAATAACCATACAGTCGACTTCTACACATATCACTAAATGAAATAGCCATACGGCCGACTTCCATACACAATACATTGGAGGTTATAACGTAACCACCTATATATGGTTTATCATGGAACCACCTGCCATTTGTTTTATCATGTAACCACTCATCAAATGTCTAAGTACCATTATATAATCATAAAACATAAAATATTGCAAATATCAACATTTCACTAATAACATTTCATTTGCAATCACAAGAAATAATTTCAAGATATTGAAATAATAAATCCATTTTAAAAACCATTTTCAATACAAAAACACCCAAAAGGGAATAAGGGTTTTATTTTCCTTCTAAAAACATTAAGGCTTATAGAGGAATCCAAATAAATATTACGGCAGTGGAGAGGTCATTGTCGCCAAAAACGTTAAAAACATTTCTTTTTTCATTTAGTAAAATGCTTTGTAGATAAAATATTCCATTTGAATGAAATTAAAAGTCAAAGGGTTTTATTATACACCATGTAAAATAAGGAGGTGTATATTATCAAAATATTCCTCAATGAACAGAGATTGAGACAAAGTCCCTTACCTCGAGTTTGACTTGTCTCGTATGTTCCTTGTTCTTCTTGAATAATAAACTTAAGTTAATTTATACATGATTAAAAACATTTTTCAATTTTATTACTTATTTTATATCACTTATTACCTTGATATAACAATTAGTTAATTATTTGAGTTCATATCGAATATTTTGTCGATGTTTGGAACTTGAGTCAAAAATGAAATTGTTATAATTAAAAATTGTCCATGTTGTCAAAAATACATTATATCCAGAATAATATTCATGATTTAGATATCATATATATAATATATATATAGTATATATGTATTTATAATATTCCATATCATTTTTATATAAGAAATTAAATGCACCGTTCATGGAGACGGTAAGTCGTACGTACGCATGAATGCTACTTTCATTTATTTTTCATATTTAAAGGAATGAAAACTAAATGATACATAGGTATATTATAATTAAATTATAATATTATATATAGTTTCATTAACAAAATCCTTTATACATTCCATGTATGGCATGAACGAGTCATATCACTTTGAGGGGGCGGTAGTCCACACTTCCTCAAATGAAATTTTTGTATTTATACAACATGAAAAGCATAAAATTGTATTATAAATTAGAATTAAAGAAGAATATAGATAAAATAGATATAATAGATATAATTTATAATTACAATTCCATCATAATAGCTACTATAAGAGGTGGTAGGATAAGATTGAACAATCATCATTTCGTGAGGCAGTAGTTCGTCGTCCACAGAAACAGTATGTTTTATACCCATTAGACAGGGGTGTGTGTAAGTGTAGTTTGAATCCTTATTATAAAAAAAACCTAGTATATTTAATATACTGGTTTTTTTATAAAATAATTGAATAAATATATTTTAGGGGGTTGGATAAGGAAAATAAATGAAAGAATCTTGAGAGAAGACATTACCTCAAATCAAGTAACTTCTTTTGATTTAAGCTAAAAGGCCTTCTTTAATTGCCTTCTTCCCAAAGTAAGGATTATAGGAGGAATATAGGGATGTTGGGAGATTATTTGGTCAGATTTTGGATGATACAAGTGGATTTAGAGGTGTGATTAAGGGTTATAATCTCATTTATTTAAATATTTCATTAATAATTTAATCACAACATCATCACTGTGTCATACATAAATTTATTTATTTTATGCCTAAAAATTTTAAATAAAATACCATGATGTTAGAAATATTTTTACCTTTATAATGAAAATTTATATTCAATTATATCACTTATATAATCCCATATAAAAAATTTGTAAAAGATACATGTTTAGGTTATATTTTCCTTTACTTTAAATTAAAAGTAATTAAATGTCATTCTCACACACAAGTGGCTCCATGGGGTCCCAAAATCGACCCAAGGATGCACATAGTTGAAAATATATCATCCAATAGGTTTAGTACATGTGTTAGCGTAATTTAATATTATTATAATATTATTGTTTATCCTTATTTACCATATTTACCCTTTAACCATGGTAAATAAAATATTTACTGAAGTTGCTATTCATAATGTCTAAAAAATAAAAGTTACCTATTTACACAATTTGGAACTCTTGATTCCAAATATGGAATCAATTTTTCCAAATTCAAAACATACAAGTTTCAGAAATTAATTTAAAATTAATTCTCATTGTTAAAATCAAAAAGCGTGTTTTTAAGACGTAAAAACTACCAAAAGATTGACATGTGTTTGTGTCTAATTTCAAAGTGAAATTACTTAAAATAACCAAAATTGTATTAAATGATAAAAATATAATCTAATTACACTTTAAAACCATTTAAAAGGACAATATAATCATTTAAATAAATTAGATGAAAAGACAGTTTTGACTTAAAATGCAGTATTTTTCACTATTCATTAAAAATGAACTTTATCAAAAAAATACCAAAAAATTACCCAAATTAAATTTTTATGTTACACTTATAAATAAAAATTTTTTCTTATCAAATGGAATATATAAAATTGACAAAAACTATATTTAAAAAGGGTTCTTCATCAAAAGGTGGTAAATCGACCTTTTAAAGAATATTAGAGTATTTTATGCTTAAAATCAGATTCATTCTTATTTTAAACCTCTAGAATTAATTGGATAAATATAAATACATTTAACAAACATGTGTAATCATAATCTATATAGTTATATTCATTCCTATCAATACAACAACTATGCTTTAACTACCATTTAAAATAATATTATTATTATATTATTTTTCGGTATAACTCAAAGTTGTGTGCAACATAAGATTTAAAATAAACTCATTGATGAATGTTGAGTACGCTATCAAACAAAGTTTACTATTTAACATATAATTAATGACTTATTCATAAATATAAATAGATATGAAAAAGAATTATTCTTTAAATACCTCAGTCGTCATATCCTTCGCCCCTTTTGGAAATTGTGTCCTCGCAATTTTAAAATTGGGCTTGGTCATTTCATTAAAAGTCCCACATCAAAAAAAGAATCAATAAAAATATCACTTTAAAAGAAATAAAGAGAAGTAAAAAGGTCACCCAAGATAACACATACTAGGATTCCATGTAGAAAAACATAGATATGGAAGAGAAACTAACTCTCATAGATTAATAGAGAGTGATAGAGAACTTGATCACGGAAAGTTAACCAACAAAATACCATAAATTTGTGGTTGGGTAAAAGTTTGATGATAAAAGCAAGCATATGACATTTTTTCTTAAATATACTTTCCATAGAGTTGAAGAATTTTATTACTATATATACTAAGATCATAAGGAAATATACTTACTTGAAAATTAGTGTTTCGTCCTTTAATCAAATTTCTACCACAAACTCATTTTTCTCCAAATGATGAGTATTCAAGATCACTAGGTCACATCTAAAGCGCTGGAATAAAATTCTAGAGAATCACATAATCCAAAAAAAATGAACTATATATTTCCCCTATCATTAGACATTAACCAAAACCAAAATGGTTTGTACGAGAGCAGATAACCCCAAAAAGGATAATACTTTATAAAAAGAAATACTACTCTTAATCTCCAAAATTTGAAAAACAATATCCAAAGTTAAACAAAGACAATTCAATAAACAATTGTCCTTAAAATTATTTGAATTAATCCATACTAATATTGAAACCCAAAACTCGGAAGGATTTAATCACATAGTCTTTCGTAGTAAATCATAAAATTTATCTCCAAATAACATCGACTACTCTTAAAGACTCATACTAAAGTTTAATTATCCTAATCACATATTCTCTACAATAGGTTAATCATTTCCATAAATAACTTAAATCACCATATGTCTACAATAAAAACATATATTCTTCCAAAATAAAATTTCAACCATTACTCCACAAATGATATCCCATAGTATTCTATTTTCCTTAAGCATATAGTGTTCCCAAAAGAGAGAATGTCTTCCAAAATAACCTTTATCACTTAATCACCAAATCATTTTCATATACTAAGGATATCCATTTAATAAAACATAAGTTCCAAAAATAAACTTATTCTTTATCCATAAAATCATTTAACTAAAAAGGAATAAGTCATACTAACCAAGGAATTCACGTATTCTAGTGGAAGGTGATAAATCACAGTCACACTTTGGTTGTGGTTTCAATTCCCACAGCTCTGTCCGAGATGATGGGTTGTCGCATGGTCTGAGTGTTTTCCTTTTTCAAAAAACTATATAATTTTATAAAGTTCCCAAAAATGAGATAAATTACTCAAAAATAACCATAAAATATTTTAATCTCAAATGTTATCTCATACCTCCCATTTTTATCCCAAAAAGTAATAACTTATAATTGCCTCAAATACAAGGATCATATAAACCCAAATGGTTATTTATAACTATATACACAAAATAAAAGATAATTCTTACTTGGATAAAATTTTCACATATCAAACTTCAGGTTTAAACATACTAGAAAAATTATTCTAAAGTAATCTTATCATTAATACATTTAAACATATCATCATCCATAGATCTAACATAACTCTTAAATTCCTAAAATGTAGACATCTTAATCATCAAACATTATTCATGATCCTTTATCCATGTATTTATATATTATTTTTTATACTTCTTTCCTATAAAAAAATCATGAATAATGTCCTAATATTTCAGTAATGTCAAAACATGAGCTAAGAAATAATCCATACCATTCATAGGTCATTTTCAGTTTCCTCATATTCAATTGGAATGGAATTAGGAATTGGTAAACATACATTTTTACGATCCTGTTGATCCCACTTCCGAACTTTCTTTGTAAGATATCTATTTTTATAATGACCCTTCACACCACATTTAAAATATTCAATTGATCCTTTAGAAAGAAATTCTTTCCCTTTCCTAGAGTCAACTGGATGCTTCCTTTTTTCATAGAAGGTTATTACTTTATGGCCTTCATTACCACATCTGAAACATCTTCCCATCCCTTTAAAGAATTTAATAGGTGTTTCTTTCCACATCCTTGACACATAGGTTTTTTAATATACTTAACTTTATGATTATTACCGAAAATTACATTGTGATTCCTTTCTCTCATATATGATGCCTTAGAAAAATCACCAAGATTCAAGTGGTCAATCATGACTTCAAATAGTTGTTTAAGAATAACCACATGATTTATCATTGTAGCTCCCATTTCATTCAGTTTCTCATTCAGAAAACCACCATAATTTCCTTCACATCCATAGTTACTTTGGTGCCTGCTAGATCTATCCATTTACTAAAACCAAAAAGTTTAGTGTGAGTATATCAGTAAAATTATTATATACTATCTTATGAGGAGGGTAAAAACTAAGATATACTTATTCATGTTATCTTAAACTCATTCAATTTATCTAAAATAACGATGACTCTTTCTAATATTCTAACCATTATGGTTATGTCACTTATGCTTAAATAACACCCTAACCTCCAAAGTTATCTAAACCGACCTCTCATACCAAATATAAAGCCCCAACCTTAAACATTAAATAATATTGAATTAATTTAATAATTCACATTAATTATCTTTTCAGGTTTAGATATTTAGATAATTAGGTCATAACTTATACATAACATTTTGAATATTACAAGTAGACACTTCAACTCACTATCCATTTTTTCATAAAATACAAACTATGTAAAATAAAACATGATATCGTTTCATGTTTTAACATCATAATTTTTCCTTGATCCCATCCTTGACTCTATTATTATTTATGTCATGTGAAAAACATTTCAAAACTTGGGATGAGCATAAAAATCTCAGTAAGGGATACATAAAGAAAGAAAACTGTTGGTCTTTAAATAACATGAAAATCATGAATAATTTATTATAAAGTAATAATTTTCACTATTAAGAAGTAATAAAAACACTTCACTGAATATAAGATCATTTATTACACTTTTTGTAACCAAAATATTACCACAATCCCATATAATGCAACATATAACATACAAAGGTAACTTGGGACATAAACATACTTAAATGGAATAACCATACGGTCAACTTCCACACATATCACTAAATGGAATAGCCATACGGCCGACTTCCATACCCAATGCATTAGAGGTTATAACGTAACCACCCTTCCTTGGTTTATTAAGAAACCAACCATCATTTGGTTTATTATGTAACCACCCATCAAATGTATAAGTACCATTATATAATCATAAAACATAAAATATTTCAAATATCAACATTTCACTAATAACATTTCATTTTCAATCACAAGAAATAATTACAAGATATTAAAATAATCAATCCATTTCAAAAACCATTTTCAATACAAAAACAACCAAAAAGATAATAAGGGATTTATTTTCCTTCTAAAAACATTAAGTCTTATAGAGGAATCCAAATAAATATTACAGAGGCAGAGAGGTCATTGTCGCCGCAAATGTTAAAAAAATTACTTTTGTCATTTATTAAGATGATTCATAGATAAAATATTCCATTTTAATGAAATTAAAATTAAAAGGGGTTTATTATAAACCATGTAAAATAAGGAGTTGTATATTATCAAAATATGCCTCAATGAAGGGAGATTGAGACAAAGTCCCTTACCTCGAGTCTGACTTGTCTCGTATGTTCCTTGTTCTTCCTGAATAATAAACTTAAGTTAATTTATACTTGATTAAGAACCATTTTCAAGTTTATTATTTATTTTATATCACTTATTACCTTGTTATAACAATTATTTAATTATTTTAGTTCATATCGGACATTTTGTCAATGTTTGGAACTTGAGTCAAAAATGAACTTGTTATAATTACAAATTATCCATATGGTCAAAATTACATTATCTAGAGAATGATATCCATGATTTAAATATCATATATATCATATATATCCATTATATATATATATTTAGAATAGTCCATAGCATTTGGATATAAGAAATGAAATGCACTGTTCATGGAGATGGTAAGTCGTACGTACACATGAATGCTACTTTCATTTCTTTTTCATATTTAATGGAATGAAAACAAAATTATACATAGTTATATTATAATTCCATTATAATATCACATATATGTTCATTCACACCATCATTTATACGTTCCATGTATGGAATGAATGAGTCATATCACTTTGAGGGAGCGGTAGTCCGCACTTCATCAAATGAAATTATCATATTTATACAACATGAAAAGCATAAAGGTATGTTATAAATGAGAATTACAGAATCATATAGATAAAATAGATATCATATATATCATATATAATTATAGTTAAATCATAATTAATACCATAATAGGTGGTATGATAAGATTGAAGAATCATCGTTTTGTGAGGTAGTTGTTCGTCGTCCATAGAAACAGTATACTCTATACCCATTAGATGGAGGTGTCTATAAGTGTAGTTCAAATACTTCTCATAAAAAATCCTATTATATTTAAGATACTTTTTTTGTTATAAAATAATTTAATAAAGAGAGTTTAGTGGGTTGGAGAAGGAAAATAAATGAAATAATCTTGAGAGAAGACATTACCTCAAATCAGGTAAGTCCTTTTGAATTAAGCTAAAACACCTTCTTTGATTGTCTTATGAACAAATTAAGGATTCTAGGAGGAATATAGGGATTTTGGTAGATGATTTGGGTAGATTTAGGACAATACAAGGGGTATTTAAAGGTGTGAGTAAGGGTTAGAGGTGGTGTCCTTTTATAAGAGGGAGGAGGGGTACTTTAGGAAAGTTTGAAAATATTATTTTATTATTAATTGATTTTTTAATTATAATAACATAAAAGTGATATATTTAAAATATAATATGATTATGGGTCTAAATACTCTCATCCAATGTATTTTAGACAAGTTTATGTCATAAAATTAACTTTATCTTTTAACTTTAACCCTTGGTAAACTTATTTAACTTTTACCATGTCTTCTTGTATATTCATAATATATGGTTACGATAGTTACCATAAAATGCCAAGAAATAAAAAAATGAATCATTAATGAAAATTTTAACATCATATATGTCATTTGGCTTAATTTTAGATTTTTAGGACTATTATATCATTTAATAAAATATTAATTGATTTAAAAACTCATTTATTTTTTCTACTATTCATATCATGACTTTTTAAAAATCCATAAAAACTTGATTATTTGAAAAAAAAACTTAATTAATTAAAATATAACAAGTCATAATAATCCCTAAAATTCTTGTATGTTATAAAAAGTTTAAAAATAAATTTATTTTAATAATTATAATCTCATTTATTTAAATCTTTCATTAATAAGGTAATCACTACATCACCATTGTGTTATAAATAAATTTATTTATTTGATGTCTAAAAATTATAAATAAAATACCATGATGTATGAAATATTTTTATCTTTATAATTAATATTTATAGTCAAATATATCACTTATATAACCCCATATAAAAAAATTTAGTAAAAGATACATGTTTAGGTTATATTTTCCTTAACTTTAAATTAAAAGTAATTAAATGTCATTTTCACACACAAGTGGCTCCATGAGGTCCTAAAATTGAACCAAGGATTATCATGGTCTGAAATATCTCATAAAATAGGGTTATGATATGTGTTAGGGTAATTTAAAATTATTATAATATTATTGTTTACCCTTATTTTCTAGATTTACCCTTTAATTATGGTAAATAAAATATTTACTGAAGTTACTATTCATAATGTCTAAAAACTAAAAGTTTCCTATTTCACAATTTGGACCTCCTAATTCAAAATATGTAATAAATTTTTCTAAATTCAAAATACAAAATTTTCAGAAATTAATTTAAAATTAATTCCCATTATCAAAACCAAAAAGTGTGTTTTTAAGAAGTAAAAACTACCAAAAGATTGACATGTGTTTATGTTAAATTTCAAAGTGAAATTACTTCCAATGACAAAAATTAGATTCAATGATAAAAATATAATATAATTACACTTTAAAACCATTTAAAAGGAAAATCTAATCATATAAATAAATTAGATGAAAAGACAGTTTTGACTTAAAATGCAGTATTTTCACTATTCATTAAAAAATGAACTTTATCAGAAAAATACCAAAAATTTACCCAAATTAAATTTTGATGTCCCTATTCTAAATAATAATTTTATCTTTTAAAATGAAACATATAAAAGTGGTAAAAACTAGATTTAAAAAGGGTTCTCCATCAAAAGGCGGTAAATCAGCCTTTTAAAGAATATTAAAGTATTTCATGCTTAAAATCATATTCATTCTTATTTTAAGCCTAAAAAATTTATTAGATAAATATAAAGACTTTTATAAAACATGTGGAATCATAATGTATCTATTTATGTTCATTTATAGCAATACAAAGGCTATGTGTTAACTACCATTTAAAATAATATTATTATTATATTATTTTTTGGTATAACTCAAAGTTGTGTGAAAAATAAGATTTCAAAGAAACCTATTGTTGCGTGTTGATTATGGTATAGAACAAAGTGTTATCTTTAACATAAAATTAATATATTATTCATAAGTATTAATAAATATCAAAAATTATTATTCTATAAATACTCGGGTCATTACAATTAGTAAATTATTGGTTTAAGTATTAATCACCCCAACCTAATCGAAGAATCTTAATACTTTTTCCTAGTTGATTCGATACTTTTTTTTAAACTATTTTAATTTTTAAAAAGTTTCATATTTTTGTATCATTAAAAATACATAACCATACCAATTAAAGTTATCAATAAAATTAATGAAGTACATAAACCCGCCACTTATTTGAGTACTCATTGGTCCACATATAATGCTATGTATGAGATTTAAAAGTACATTATTCATTTAACCTTTCCCCCTAAAATGTTTTTTGTTAATTTTTTTCAAATAAACATTATTCTATATTTTAAAATGATTTATAATTAAATTATTCTAATAATCCATATCTATGGAGTCTTTGGATGTGTTTCTCATTTATATGTTTAAGAAAATAGTGCCAAAGGTAAGTGGGAGTTGAATTAAACATGGCCATCTTATTCTAAATATTATAGACATGATTATTTAAATCTAGAATTTATAAACCATTTACCATATTCTTAATGTCATAAAACATTTAATTCTTATATATATAACAACTTGTGTTCTTAATAATGAATGAAATCTCATCTTATCGAAACAAAAAACATAAATAAACTTTCTATTTATAGAGAGTATATAATAATAATTCCCAAATTATAGTACTAATAAACTTGGTAAACTTATATCATAAATTTTAACCTATAATTTAGAAAATATTTTTATATTTACTACATGTAGATATGCTTCACACTTTTTCAATTTCATCATATTTTTTAGTCTATGTTTATCAACAGAAATGTGTGATGCACATCCGGTATCCAATACCAATCATTAAAAGTTAGAGACATTTATCTCTATAACATTCACATTCATATTCTTATAATGATTCTCTTTGAGAATACTTTTCAGCCTTAGATACTAATCTAGAATTGTTTTATACATATAATAGATCTCAAAATGATATGAAAAATGCATGTCATAATCTATAACAAATACATATCTATAGGTGAGTGACATGTTTTATATATTTTCATCAATAAATTTTAATTAAATCACTCCTTCTAAAAATTATGACCACATAAATGATATCCATTTATTGTGACAAGATCCATATTTCACTATGTTTTGATTCCACTATAGTATTCCTCTCAAAGATTATCTATTTAGGTAAGCTAACTTTCCAATCATATCATATATGACTCTTGGATGGGTGAGCAAACAGCTCTTTTATTGATTCCATCATATAGCTAAACTCAACTCTATTACTCAAGTATAATAACTCATAGGGTGTCCTATCTAAGTGTCACCCAAATCTCACAGTGGTATTTGGTTACCTAACTTTTAGAAATAGTTATTTCTATTATGCCTTAAAAAAGATAATCCATGGGCACTTAGCTTTAGCATGAACCTACTCGGTTTGATGATTGAGGTATTTGCATGTGTTTTGTTTGAAAGGAATCACATACTTGGTATTTTATAGGTTTTCGTTTAATTATCAAAAATTTAATATACATAATATGCATATTAAATTCATATCTATTATATCACATGCAATTTTATTATCTCATTTTTTATTCCTTTATGTATGCATGATTCTAATGATTTAGTTTTGGAATCCCTAATCCAACCACTAAATTAATATATTCAATACATATTAATGTGCAACTCTTTACACAACATAGATTTTATATTACTCACTCAAAAATAAAAGACAAAAATATATACACATATCTAAATACATCTCGTGCATAAGGTACATGAAATTTTCATATAAAGTTTTAGAATTATATAATATTGAAAATCTTCACATTACTAAAATGAAAGCCACAAATAGGCAACCTCCACATTTCTGGAATGAGACATTATCCTTTAGGCCAATAGTAAGTTCAATCTAAAGTCCCTTACCTAGGGATGCTTTGCTCAAGGGATAATCAAATTCATAATAACTCTAAAAAATCATGTTTATAAACTATATTAAACATCTAAATTCAAGTATATAACTTTAATTAAAAATTTAGGTCAAGGTAGATGAAAACTAAATCATACATAGTCTTATATAGAATGTAATGCATGGATTGAAATTTTATAAGAATAAATTTATTTCATAAATCAAAGCATGCATAATATATATATTTTATAAAAACTTTAAAAACATAAATATTTTAAATGAATAAATAAATAAATAAACACTTATTTATTTTGAAAACATGAGAGAAAAATATGAACATTTGGTATTTAATTTAGGCATGAAAATACTCTATTTAAAATGAATAATAATAATTATTTATAAAAATTTAATCAAATATAATAAATTCAAGAAAAATATTAAAATTTTAACATTTTTATCCTATATCATATTTTACAATTGATAATGGGATTATCAATCATAATTTGTGATTGATGTCATAACTTATGATTGGTGCTTCTATAAGTATCTAGTCCTATTTTGATGATATCCCATATATTGTCAATATGGAGTGATGGTTTTTTTTGAAACTCAAGGTTCAGTCATAGCTTATGATATCATATATCATTTCCAATGACATTGAACAAAACCTGTGGATTTATGTATATCTTACCTTGTGGTATAATTTAGTTGTAAAGTATGATTAGGTAAAATAAAAGAAAAACTTCATATTTTATGCTAAAATATATCCATAAACACTTTATAATACAATATTTATTTATAAAGATAGTAGAAAAACATGTTGATCTATTGATTCAAGTGGCTATAATACCACTGATGGGATTTGAGTGAGCATATAAAAATCCTAGTAGTGGTATAAAACCCATGAGATGCCTAATATAGCATAAACTAAATCAAAATGATAAAAAGAATATAAAATAATAGTACCTTCATTACTGTAAACTCCATCTTTGAAAAATGTGATAGATTATACTTGATTGGGATTACTAAAGCAATATCCAAAATAATCCTACTTTTGAGGGGATTACACCATCCTTGGATCCTAATTTGTAATGAGAGGACCCTAGATAACCAAAGGGGATAGCTCCTTATTCTAGAAAACAAATGGTTATTAGGTATGAAAAGAGTTTCATATTAGCTTTCATGCATAGAGATACCATCAGTGGGGTATTTTATCCCTTTTATAAACTCTCTTCAATAAATGAAGATATTTGGTGCATTGACTTCCATCTCATGGTAGTCTTTGTGTTTTACTATAACTTATGTCCCATTGTATTATGCTACCATTTGAATGTTTCAAAAAGTTTCTCATTCTATAATTGAATCAACACTTTGATTCATAACCAATAAAATTGCGTGGGAAGATGAGGAAATATGCATTCATGTGATATCGTATATTCCATTCCCAATATACACTATGATGGAAACCAATCATAGTCTATGATTTCAGTATCCATATACCCAAATCACTATAAATTATTTAGGGATATTGTAAAATATGATATCACTATTTTTATTCATTTCCAACAGTAAAGAAAAATGTAGTTGAAGCAACTGATTATCTATCATGACCTGACCCAAGCTAGGGCTTGATCTGCAACTACCCCAAGCTCACCTCCATAGTCCAGGGGTTGGAGACCAGTGCTAAAGGAATAACTAACATAGGGAGGATTTTTCCTAAGTACTTATATGCACACATACATCCATCTCGATGCATAAGTGAAAAGGAAAAAAAGTAAAAGATGAAAAATATTGAGGGAATAATCATGCATGTAAAATCTCTAGATGGTAAAAGAGTATGGCAGTGTAAACTGAAAAGTAAAGGGGAAAAATACATGCCCAACCAGAAAGATATCCCAACCTGAAAAAATTGGAAATTAAAACACTGAGAGAGCCCAGCTTTAGATCTCCAAGCTATGACCACCATACACAGACCAAAGTACCAGGTATCCCTAAGCTCCTCTAATGTCACTACTGACGTATCCATCATCAATATAAGGCATGAAAAATGCAGTAAAATACCATTTAGGGGTGAGTATATACATACCTAGTAGGAAACCCCAAAAGTTGAAGGGGTCAATAATAGATACAGTAGGAATAGAAAGACTATAGATAGTAAATAGAATACATCTAAACCCAAGAAAGATAAAGAGTAAGATCTTCCAAGCATAGGGGGATAGACATGGTGAGTATGTGAACTACACGTCGAGTCTTTTCCACCTATATTAGGAGAGTAAACTCATCCAACCACAATAATATAAACACATAAATCATGTGGCCTACCCTGCGCATATTCGTATCTCATGGAAAGAGAGTAACCAAATCCAAAGGTATGGATACAAAAGAATATATATATATATATATATATATATATATATATAGTCAAAAGAATACCAAATGAGAGAGAAAGGGGATCTTCATCTCATATCTTAACCTAAGAAGAATAGTATCCAATGGTTCCACTTATCCATCAATGATTACCAACATCTCACATGTTTTCTTAGAAGTAATCGTGTGAAGGCCCATGCCTCTACACTGCGTTGTACAGCTGAGGAGGAACAAACTTCAAGTAGAGGACCCACACCCTAGTGAATTAGGGGGGTTACACTCTATAATTATTCATAGAGGACCTATGCCCAAACTAATAGGGGTTCACTCTAGTGTCATGGGGACTCGTTCCCTATCTGATAGGGGTTCTACTCAGAAGGTAGAGGGTTCGCACCCAAGATTATGGGTCATTCTACTCTATAGGTTGAGTACTTGTTCCCTAGTGTGATAGGGGGTCCAATTTATTCATTGAGGACCTATGCCTAATCTGATAGGGAGGTTCCACTCAGAAGGTAGAGGACCCATGCCCAATTTGATGGAGGGTTCCACTCTATAGGTCGAGGACCTGTGCCCTAGTGTGATAGGGAGGCTCCACTCTAGTCATCTAGGACCCACACCCTATCTAATAGGGGGTTCTTCTTAGTAAGTGTCTTTATAGGACTTGTTCCCAAGATAATGTAGAGTTTCACTCTATATGAAGCCTTTGGTGATCCCACCTGATCACTACTGTCACTAAACATTGCCTCAATAAGCATCACACCCGGAACATTTCACATCATATCTCAAAATCGACAATCGAGGGAACCATCCCATTCTACATAGAAAAACACTCGGGATAGGATTATTATGATCCAAAATATGAGTTAAAATGAAGGAGATATGGAATATTAAAGTTTCCTGAAAAGGAACCAAGGGGTACATGGCATGTGAGGGGATCCACATGGCATGTGGTCCCGCTCCTTCACGTAGTCGTTCCCCTAAAGGTACATGGCTCGCCTACCCTATAGGTATTAATGGAGTGTAAGGAGATATACATGGAATTATCATGCCACTCAGGGTCCCACCCATGTTCTTTTCCATTTCCATGTATTTACCTTGTGTCCATGTACTTTTTTACATGGTTTGCCTCTTCACATGGGGTGTCGCCCATGTTCTCTGGTCATGTCTATGTACATGGGTACAAGGTGTGTGTTTAGTCGTGTGCTCCACCACATAGCTCATCCACATGGGAAAGTAGGTACACGTCATGTAAGGGGTCTACACAACATTTCATCCATATAAAATCTCAAAAACTTTATCTACCGCAAACAAGGGGCTACATGCCGTGTGTTCATCACAGTACACAGCATGTAGTCAGGTTTTTCACATATTTCTAGATCTGCAATCTGCATTCCAAATCAAATCTCCACCTTTTATTTTGGCCTTGATTCCACCCAAAAATAGAAAATATAAGTCTACCTAGTGGATTCTGGCCCTCCAATGGCTGGAAAACTAATTTAGTTTGATTCTGTGTGAACACATACGCACCGCTCACACCGTGCATGCCTCAGATCTATCTACCATCGATGATTTGGTCTCCAATCACCCAAATGATCACCCACATCCCACAAACATCCCATATATATCCTTAATTAATCTATCCATGCCTCATTATTCATTCTTCATGATTTTGAGGGTCCGATTGGGCTCGGTACCGCCCAAAAACATTGAAATGGGACTGCGGGGTCATATCGGTGAAGAACGTGAAGCAATTGAGGTGGGGAAAGGCACAATAACAAAATTTTAACTATATATGGCCAAGAAATCTTGGATAGTGATCAATAATAGGGATACCCAGGGTTAAAAACCATTGAATAAACAATTTAATCGATACACTAGTGCATGAAAAGGCCACAATTAGTGCATATCCAAGAAACTAATCGATCAGCTCAATCAATTTTAAACAAAAAAGGCATAATCCACAAATTGATGAGTCCTACCTAGATATCGGATCATCTGTCTTCAAAGAATGTTCCTACCAATGATCAAAGGAATTTTTTGCATTCGTTGCATCTTGATCTACTCTAATCCATAGTTTCATCATCATCTGAGGTAATTCTCTAAAGGAATGAGGAAAGAGAATCTCTAAATGGTCCTAGGATTATGAGTCTAACTCTGGGAAATTTTCTATAGAGATATATTTAAAGTAAATTCTTTTAGGTAAAATGAATTAATGAGTTAATTCATTGATTGATCCACTGAATGTACCACCAATAAGTGAGATGTCCAAACACCCTACCCCGACTTATTTTAGGTTGTGCCTAAGGTAAACACCACATTAAAATGTAACCATTATCTCAAATTACTAATCTAGTATTCTATTTAATATTTATCCCATTCTCTTTAAGAAACTATATGTATGAAATATAAAATATATTTACTATTTTTATAAAATTAATTCCAGGCATACCGAGCCTCAAAATAACACTTTGTATCATCTCTTATCTTGGGAAATATATATAGAAATATTTCAAAGTATTATAAGAAAAAAACCAAGTCTTTACATTATTCCCTCCTTCAATATTTTTTCCCCTAAAAATCAAAACTAAACAAATAACTTGGGATATTGAGCCAGTACTTGACTCTCCTACTCCCAAGAACTCTCTTGCATGTTCCTATGTTGCCACAACATGTGAACTAAGGGGATGATATATCCATGCAGGGTCCTTTCCTGTTGATCCCTGGTCGTCAATGGTTTCTCTACAAAGGTTTATCCATACATGTTTTCTAGCTCACCCCATATGATGACGTACATGGGGTCATACACATATCTTCTTAGCTATGACATCTGGAAGATGTCGTGCACCCGCTCTAGCTATGGGGGTAGGTCATGGCAGTAAGCAATCTTTACAACCCTCTACATGATCTCAAATGGGCTGATGAACCTTGGGGATAGCTTGCATCCTTAACTGAATATTTTTAATCATCATCATAGGGAGACTCTTAGGAAAATGTGGTCTCCCTTCTTGAAATCCAAGGGACTATGATGGCGATCTTCGTAATATTTATTCCTACTCTGAGCCATACCCATATATTCATGGATGACCTGGACCTTCTGTGTCATCATCTTCACCATCTCTAGGCCTACAATAGATGTCTGATCAATCTCTATCTAGCACAAGGGTGACCTGAAGGGTCTCCTATATAGGTACACAAAAGGTATCATGTTGATGGTAGAGTGGTAACTTTTTTTTCATGAAAACTATTACAAGGTAAAGTGATCCTCCCATCTCTAGATGAAGTCTAACACACAATCCCTCATCATATCCTTTAACACCTGGGTTGTGGGCTCAGTCTACCCATCGGTCTGGAGGTCCAAGGTTGTACTCATCCTCATTTGGGTCTCGAATGCCACCTGCATCCTCTCCAAAACTGTGAAATAAACCACACATCACAATTAGATATAATCTTCGAGGTAACCCCATGAAGGTGAACAATCTTCCATATGTATAGCTACCATTAACTCTCCACTAAACTCTACTCCCTGGTAGTAATGAAATCTATGCACCTCTGACATGATCTTGGGTAACTCCCAAGAAAGAACTACATCGATATTCACTGGGTCTAAAACCAAACTATGATTAGAAATGACATGTCCAAGAAATTGAACCTCATGAATCCAAAACTGTAACTTTGAGAGTTTCACATAAAGATATTTCTCTCGAAGAAAATCTAGAATCATCCTCAAGTGATATGCATGATCCTCCTCTAATACGGAGTAGATGAGCATGTCATCGATGAAGACAACCAAAAACTAGTCTAAGTATGGATGGAAAACCTAATTAATCAAATCCATAAAAATGGTGGGGGAATTCCTCACACCAAAGTTCATCACTAAGAACTCATAGTGTCTATAGAGGAATTAGAATTCCAACTTTGGAATAGCATCCTCACAAACCCTCAACTAGTGGTAGTCGAATCAGAGATAAATCTTTGAGAACCATCTCATGCCTCAAAACTGGTCAAAGAGGTCATAAATCCTTGGCAAGAGGTATTTGTTATTTATCATGGCATGGTTCATGAAATGATAATCCATGCAAAGTCACAAGATCACATCCGACTTTTTCATGAACAACACTGGAGCTATCTTGGGGGACACACTGGGACTAATGAAACCCTTCTCTTGAAGGCCCTCCAACTACAATTGTATCTCGTATAGCTTGGTAGGGGCCATCTAATATAAAGTAGAATATATCGGTGTAGTTTTAGGATAAAATTTTATACAAAACTCTATCTATCACCTCGGAGGTATTACTGGAATTTCCTTACGGAAGACATACATATAATCCTCTATGGATGAAGGAATCTATATGCTTGATGAGCCAAATGCACCAAGGACTACACTTTCCAACTGATGGTTGATGGTATGCATCCTCCTACTTGAAAAACATGTTCTCTCTACCATGATATCTCTCTCACCCACAAAGAAGAATCTCGTCCCATTGATGCATAGGCATTTGACTCATTTGTAGTGACAGTCAATCTAGGATCAGACCATGGAGAATAAATCCATACCCAAGATGACATCATAGGGTTACATCATGAAGACCAAAAGGTCACATATGAACCTCTCTCTACCAAGCGATAGATAATAAATGTTAGGGCATAGCCCTTATTATTATGAAAAGGAAAGAAAAAGACAACAGGAAGGATGACGGGGTCATACAAGCACACATGCCCTCGTACCGAAGGATAACCAACGAGAAAAAGAACTCAAAATTAAAAGTCACATTGATAGGAAGTGTCATAGTCTTCATCCCAATCAGACTCGCAGTCCAGAGGGCCATGAGACCTGGTAACCATGGTTGGCTTCAGGTATGAGTAATCCTTCCTCGGTCTCACTTTCCTAGAAGGAACAGGCTGAACTCCTTCAACATCCACAACAACATTTTTCCCTTTGGACAAAACCTGATTGTAAGTTGGTTTTTTTGGGGATTCATCCTCTAATTCATCTCACCTTCCCTAAATTTCATGTGTTTCCTTTAATTTAAGAATTTACATGTGGCTCCTTGATTTCCTCTCACCTTGATCCTCAAGAACAGGGTCTATGCTTTCCTGCACCTTCTCCACAATCACTTCTGGCGTCATGTCATCACCCCCAGTAGTGTAATACTCTGTTTGGTGAACTGGTTCTGAATTCTTATTCACCTAATACTCCTCATAAATCTCTTGGGAAGCATCATCCACCGCTTGTGATGCATTATCCTGCATTGATTGTTTCTTCACCTTCTTCCTACAAGAAGTCTCATGATGCCCTTTTAATGAGAAAAAAGTGCAAGCAATATTTTTACAACACCTCTCTTTAGCATGTCCAATAACTTGACAATCAAGATAGAAATATGGTAGTCTTTAATACTCCACCTTGAGTGGGATGTAATCATCTAAGGAAGATAAGACTATATTATGAATTATACAAGTACTTAAATCAACTTCCACCAGAACTATAGCATAGTGGTCAAATTTCACAACCTCGGTGGTCCTATCCATTTTAATTGGAATGCCAACCATATAGGTAATGTCAAATAGAATTTTAGGATGCCATAAGATCTAGTGAAGGCCAAAAATTTTGATCCAGACCTAAGATCTGGTATTTTTAATGGAGAAAGGATTGAAACTGACATCCCATTCTTGAAAGCAAACCATACCTGGCTTTAGAGAAATTGATTTGAACCCCCAAGCTCTTCGCTTAAGACTTTATGATGGAAAAATAATATGAAAGAATCCATGTATCATAGGTATGCACCTATAATCAGAAAACCCCTATATAGAGGTGAGTTTTCGAACCAAATCATCAATTCTCCATGTTTTACCTCCACTAGGAAGAACAAGTCTGGAAATAATTGAGTGCTCGCAGATCTTGAATCTGTCAAGGATAGATTATCTACTAGAAACAACGCGGACAGTGTCACATTTTTTAACAATTTACTTAGAAATACCATCACACACCGATGTAAAGTACCTTCTTTCAGATTCCCCTTCATCTTCTGAAGGGGCTCTACTAGATTTACCCGCATCTACCAATTTATCAGATGAGGTTCCCTTATCCAAGAGGATCTTTTCCACTGTAGGTCGAGCGTTAGCAGCACCCAAATCAAATTTGAAATTTGAAGTCAATGGGTGATCTTCAATTACCCGCACCGCTTCAAGACAAATCCCATCAACAGGGCAACCCAAATCTGCATTGCCTTCAGTCAGCACCGCCTAGGGACCCGTGACCTCCACTGTCGCAGGTGAGTGGGTCGTGGACACCATCTGAGCACCCGCATTAGCGGCATCATCTAGTTGTCATGCCTTCAAAGTGCTATCAATAGGAGCAACCTCACATGTGTCCGCACCCACCAGGTCCGGTTCAGATCTATGAGGAAAGGTAGCATTCGCCGTCCCCAACACAGCCGCGTGAACCCCAACCTGTCGGCGATCCTTCAGTGCAGCACCCTCTAAGGCTTGATTTTCATCTATCGCAACACCCTCATCTGCTGGATTCAAATCAAGTTTAGATTTTAAGGGGATGCACTTGGAAACCACATCCACCTGAAGGCCACACCATGGACCATTCTTCTCAACATAAGAAACTACATCAGGGATTTAACCACCAACAACAAGGGTTTTACCAAGATAATGAGGGAAAACCATTGAGAAACCCTAGATATGCAGTAGACCGAGATCACCATTAGAGGAAGAGACCCTATCACCCACCATCTCTCTACTCTCTACCAATCGATAGCTCACACTACCAGCAGATAAAAGATACAGAAGAAGTGTTCCCTATAGGAACCTCAAGATGAAGCTGTTGGGATAGCCCCTTAATTGGGAGCTCTAGATCTCAAACCAAGAGTATAGAGATGAAAGAATGGATGGAACCCAAGTATTATAATACTGAAGAAATATTAAAACAAACACATGTTGTACTTCTAATCATCTTGTTCACTTTGGGGTCATAAGCCTCTAAATCCTACAGCTATCTGCCCCCCCCTCCCCCCCCCCCCCCCGCCATCTCCCTAAGCATAACATGGGCTGTCTGGTGGTGGTGGTGGAAGGATCTCACTATATCATCCACTACCCATAACTACTAATACTCCTCTTCCAGCTCCGCCTTCCTGGGGACCACCATTCCCTCACCTGGGAGATCCCTGATCATAGCGTTGCCTCTATCATGGTGGTTCATTACCTATCTTTTTGCACTCCTCGACATGTCTGGTCAGGAAGTATCATGCTATGTAACCCTGATCATCATAAGAAAAAAAGTTCCCCTCTATAGTTTTCACTAGCACTATGTACTACCCCTAACCATGTGCCTGAGTCTGATCAAGGTAAGGTCTCCTACATCGATATCCTATCATATGGATTCTAATATCAATTGCTGACGACTCATCCCTATAACACCCACCAATAGCTCCAGCTACCTAGAGTCCCTCTGATAAGAAACTCTCTATCACTGGTGCCTTCTCCAACACCCTGTAATAGGTGAGGATTCACAAGGGAACCACACTGACATGGATCTCTCTGTGGAGTCCCTTCTTAAACTTCTATGCTCAGAAGTAATCATCATGGATCATGTCAAGAGAGTATTGTGTAAGTAATATGAACCTCGATGCATACTTAGCCATTGTCATACCTCCCTACTAAAGCTCCATAGGATCCTGAATCTAAACTAAGAGGAAACAGTAGTGGTAGTACTCCTCACAAATGAGCTGCTGGAAGTCGGGTCATGAGAGTGTCAACTCATCATGTATCTAGGTAACAAGACTCCACCAGCACCCAGCTGCTCTGTGGAAAAGGCTAGTTGGCAGTGCAACCATCTGATCTATTGGTGTCTGGATGATCCTGAAGACATAGATTACTGACTTTATCTAATCCTCTACTACCTAAGTATCTTGATCTCCATGGAACCTAAAAGGCCTCTAGAGCTAGAACTTGTGGAGCACACTAAGCCTGTGCGCATCCTCAGTCTGCTCTACTGGGATGATCTGTTGCTCGATAGGTGGAGGTGTTGTTACCTTCCCATCTGGAGGAAGAAAATCATGGTATAGACCCTGAACTAAGGCCTTGTATCTCATCATATCATCTTTATGATCCAAAAATGGTATCTTGGCTGATTGGCATCGTGGAGGAATCCTGAAATTTAATCAAGACACACCACAGTCATATGAGCATATATATAACAATAATGAGGAGCTAACTCAAGAAGGATATTCAAATTCTCAATCCTATATGATTCATTTACCATTAATTTATACAACCAATGTATTGGTATTACAATTCGACAAGAAGGTATTCAAGGTCCTGGTGAATGGATACATCGGTCCCCTACACTATTACTAGATTCCCTAGCCTAAGATACACACTCGAGACACTTTGACATTTTTGCCCTAATCCCAACCAAATCCTCATAAGGGGGCTACTCCAAACACTGTACCAAGGATCAAACCACCTTTGATACCAATTTTTCATGACCCAGCCCAAGTAGGGGCTCGAGCCGCAACTACCCCAAGCCCGCCTTCATAGGCACGGGGTTGGAGACCAGTACCGAAGACATAAATAACATGGGGATGCCTTTTCCTAAGTACTTGTATGCACACACAAAAACATATTTATGAAGAAGTTTATAGTAAAAATAAATAAAATATGAAAAATAATAAGGGAACAACTATGCATGTAAAACCACTAGACAGTACAAAAGTGAGGTAGTGTAAAGTGAAAAGTGAAGGGGAAAAACACATTACCAACCAAAAAGATGTCCCAGCCTGAAAAAACTAGAAATTAAAATGCTGAGAGAGACCAGATCCTAATCTCTAAGTTTTTACCACCATATATAGTCCAAAGTACCAAGTATCCCTAAGCTTCTCTAAAGTCATCGCCGACCTATCCATCATCTATATAAGAAACGACATGTGCAGGAAAATCCCATGTGGAGGTGAGTATATACATACCAAGTAGGAAACCCTAAAATTTTAAGGGGGGTTAGTAAGAGATACAACGGTATTGTAGATAGTAAATAGGATACAACTCAACCCAAGAAAGAGAAGAGTAACCTCATCCAAGCATAGGGGGCTCAGCACGGTGAGTAGATAAACTACATATCAAGTCTTTTCCACCCATATAAGGAGAGTAAACTCATCCAACCATAATAAAATAAACATGAAAATCATGTTTCATACCCTGCACATCTTCGCGTCTCATAGAAAAAGAGTAATAAAATCCAAAGGTATGGATATAGAAGTGTGTGTGTGTGTGTGTGTGTGTGATCAGACAAAATAATCCCAAACAAGAAAGATATAGAATATTTATCTCATAGATCATCCCAAGAAGAACAGTCTCCAACTATTACACAAGTCCATCAATGATTCCCAGCATCTCACGTTTCTACTCAAAAGTAACCCTGTTAAGGCCCACCCCTCTCCACTTTATTGCATAACTGAGGGGGAATAAACTCTAAGTAGAGGACCCATGACCTGGTGTATCATGGGGGTTCCACTCTATAAGTATCTGTAGAGGACCCACACCCAAGATTATGGGGGGTCCCACTCTAGTGTCATGAGGACCCTTTCCCTATCCGATATGGGGTTCCACTTAGAAGGTAGAGGACTCACACCCAAGATTATGAGGGGTTCCACTCTATAGCTCAAGTAATCATTCCCTGGTGTGACAGGGGGTTCCAATATAATCATCAAGGACCTATTCCCTATACGATATGGAGGTTCTACAAGGAAGGTAGAGGACCTGCACCCAAGATGATGGAGGGTTTCACTCTATAGGTCGAGGACCCTAGCCCTGGTGTTACAGGGGGTTCCACTCTGGTCATCATAGACCCATTCCTTATCTGATAGGGTATTCCACTCAATAAGTGTCTGTAGAGGACCCATACCCAAGTCGATGGGGGTTCCACTCTAAGGAAGCCTCTGGTGATCCTTCTTGATCACTTCCATCATCGGGTGTTACCTCAATAAGAAGTGCACCCATAACATTTCACATCGTATCTCAAAATACAGAACTGAGGGAACCATCGTGTTCTACATGAAAAAACACTCATGATAGGTTTTTCATGGGCCAAAATAAAATTTCAAACAAACACCACTAGAAAACCACTCCATACCCATGGTTTAAAACCATGGGTATAGGCTATACCCACATTTTTAGGAACCGTGGCTGATAGAGGTGTCGGTATAGACCTATACCCATGGTTTCTATAAAAACCATGGATATAGGCCCTAGATATTCTTTAATATCCATGGTTTAACCAAAACCATGGGTATAGCTTATCCTAGAAGGGAACCTATACCCACGGTTCTCCAAACTGTGGATATGGGTATTTTTTCTCATTTGGAAGCACTAGCACCATCACCTATTCCACTAGCTCCTGAACTTGTAAATCAAATAAAAAATATAGTAAACATTTAATTCGGTATGAATATTATATATTCATCATTAAAAAAACTACTTTTAATAATTTATAAACCATTCACAATACTAAAACATATATATATACATTCATACAACTAATCAACTAAACAATTTCCACATGTCTCGTTACTGCTAAGTCAAAAATGGAGGGGATCAATATTTCTCCCATCACCAATATCCTCATCCTCGTCACTATTTACAAAACCCTCATCACCATCACCAACATCATCATCTAGAGCAGAAATGCCATAATCATTAGAAGCATCATCATCAACAGCATTCCCACCACTATCAGCTTGACCACCACTATGACCCTCATTGGTATCACTCGAGATATCATTTAAAGAGTGCATTGATTCCATATTTCAATCAATATTATTAGAACACTCTGATGGAAATGATTAACTTATAACTAACACAGATTTCAAGGAGTGTTTAGTGATAAGTTTACTTCATTCACACTCCTATAAAGCTTTTTTTTTCTCAGTTGCATCTACATGATCGCTTTATAGATCGAGGGTCTGAGAGGTTTGAGAGGAGCCCAATAAGGACCAATACCTATAGGGAAATATGTTTTCCCCCAGTTGACATCAGACTCTCCCCTGGTTCTCCTCACCAATACCTGACTCAAATGATCATTTGGTCTGAAGTTGTCACCTTATTTATTATCGAGGGCCTCTAGGGAAGACAGTTAAAAATATAAACAATATATTTAATTATGAATTTCATATAAATATTTGAAATGTAAATAAAAATACTTACAATATTTTCTTGTGTTTCTTAATTTATTGCACTTCCATCCTTTTTCTTCCTACTCGAGAAAAATAATTTTACTCAAGGCACACGGCCTTCGATGCTCAATACTGCTTGCTGCAAATGTCATTAATTAGTATACACATATTTAGAATATAAACATTTTAGAATCTTGAATAAAAATAAAATAAATAAATTTTAAATGAATAAAAAATTCATAAATTTAAACATGTGAAAATCATTGATGAAAAATTCATAAATAATAGCCAATCATAAACACTGTATAATTTTAGCTACTCATTATAAAAATTTCATAAATATCATCTATTATTTATTTCTGAAAATGGAAATAAAATCCAAGTGAACACTACCAATATTCATTGAAAATGAATATTACCATAGTAGAATAAATTTGGAAGAGGTTTATAGTCTCTTGTTTTCTACACCAATAAATTGATATTTCAATAAAGTGATCGAATCACCAAATCCAAATCATCTGCCTCAGAGAGCGATTGAAGTTGAAAGGGATGACTAAATTTCATACATGTTTAGTCCATAAATTGTATGTTAAATCATTTAATAATATATTTCTAGATATATAAAGATGAAACAAAAAGAAAATGAATTATACACCATGATAACTCATCTGTGAGAACTCAAATAAGAAAAAGAATATATTATTATTAATGAGATTTTTATTGCATATCACAACTATAAAATGGAAGACAAGTACCTATCTAAGATATGGACATTATATCACAAAATGTAACTCATATAGTTGAATATGAATATAGGAACCAATGATGTTGAGAAAGGTTCTAATAATTAAGGTTAACATTTTAATTAGATGAGGAATGTGTCTCCTAAGTCATCTAAGATATGGACACTATATCACATTTCCAAGGGGATTGTTTCATGTTAAAATATCATTATATATCATGTTTTAAAAACACGTTTTCTTATTTTTCAGTTCTTAATGCAAATATACATTATATCTTGTTTAAAATCAATGTTTTTATAGTATATCATAATTATTTAATAGTATAATACGACATAAGTTAGAGATTTCTTATATAAAAAATTAATAATGATTAATAAAATAAGACATAAAAATATACATATCTAACTAAGTAACAATATAAATCTAGATATTATTTCTATTTATATTAAATTACCTAGAGCTTCTCATGCTCGGGCATTGTAGTATGCCCAAATGTGTGCAGATACGTCATCAAATCTTTGTTCTTTTTGTTTTTTCCTGATTCTTCCTAAAAAAATCAATACAAGTAATAATAATTAAATTTTATATACAAACTATTAAAGATTGGGAATACCTTAAACTCATCAGTCTTCCAATACTCGGTCATTTTTTTATATTGTATTTTTAGACAGTCGAGGAATATAGGTACAACCTCTAAATAATAATCAAATATACTCCTCTAACCAACATATAGCTCATGCTTATATGATCATAATAACTCCCCAATATCCATCGACCTTGTAAACTTAGAAGTTTTACCATCGGGAAAGTTAAACTGACTTTGTAATGAGTGTGTTAATTCTTATAAATACAAGAATAATATAGATATAAATTTATAAAATTTTCTTACCCATATATGTGCCCATGCTTTGTCTTTGATGTCATTACCAAGATGTCTTCATGTGACTGGTTCCACCGGAATGATATTATGGTACTTGGATAAATTATCCATGAAACTTCAACATTGCTTGAAATTTTTACCTATCATATGATTTTCTTCATTGTAATCCACCATTATTTGTGTTTGGCGATTCCAGACTTCCCACATATGGGTGTGCCCACGTTTCCAACTAGAATATCCCATAGAATAAGATAAAAGGGGAAAATAATAATTAAGTCATGGTACAACAGGGAAAAAATGAAGTGATATAATTTGACAAAGTTATAATAAAAAACCTAATGTTGGCTACTCAATAGGGTTCGATGGATTCATGGGTTTTCCTAGATCAGTAGCCTCTGTAGGATGTTTCTGTTCTAATGCATGCTCTAGGTGATCTGCATGCACTAGAGTGGGAGCTGAAGGAATGTATAGATAGAATGAAATTTAGTTGATGTATACATGACAGGATATGGGTAGTAGGGTTGGGGATGCATCAAAGGATATGAAAATGGTAATGGTGGCAACATCCATGTTGGCATTTTATATATGGTATGGGAAGAATAAACTAAATGAGATGATGATGGAGGCATGGGTAGGAACATCCCTGCAGGAGATGTCGATATAGTATGGGAAGAAGAGTCTAAATGAGATGATGATGATGGAGGCATGGGTAGGAACATACCTAGAGGCTAAATAGGAGGATGGAAAATCGTGGTAGATGGGGTGTTCATTGGTGGTTTAGGGTGTGAATGTGTAATATGGGAGCTCTGACTAGGTCTAGGATCATCCATGCTCAGATCCATGTTAATAGGATGAGGAGGAGTCAAATCCGGTGCAACGGAATATCCCAAAAACAAATTTGACAAAGAAAATGAACATTAAATTATATTTAATGCATAATAAAAAAATTAAAAAAATTATATTCACTTAAGGAAGCATAGGATCCATCCCATGCTCATGCATCTGTCGATCAGCATCAAATAATCACTTCCTTCTAACTTCTAAAGTATTTTTCATAATCTACGTAAGAAAGAAATGTACACTTCTTAGAAATAGTTTTTAAAAATCATGCATGAAAATTAGAAGTTGAAGAAGTCATAAACAATATGATAACGTGTTTTAGTAACAATAATTTAAAACCAAATTATAATTTTTTTAAAAATCCATTTTAAACCCAGTTTTCTGAATTGAAATAAATCTAATTAAATGCAATGAAACCAAACAATACTAAAACATAAATATCATTATAAACTAAAACTAAATTAAATTAATTACATTAATACCAACCTGATAAACTAATTTCAAGGAAAACTAAATGAACTATGAACATATATGGTTTCTTTTATATATTACCCATAACTACTTCAGGTTCAACATCAAATCTCACAATAGGAAAATTTTAATCATCAAATGTAATATTTTGTACAACACCAACAGGGCATCGATGGTGTAGATTTCATAATTATCATCATGAAAAATATGTATTGGGATTACTTCATTAATGACACCATAATCAGGTCTCAGATGATCTTTTATATAAAACACTTGTTTTTTCATTGATTCCAAAGTGTATAGTTCATTGGTATTCAGGAATCAACTCATGTAAATAACTTTGAATCCACAATCATCAATAAATTTACTCGGTCGTGTTATTGAATCAAATCATTTACATTCCATCATAGTGACTCAATATTGAGATTAGTAATCCAATAACAATATTTTCTCAATAAGTCCATAATAATACACATCTTCATATCAATGCGGATAATCTGATGCACTGACATAACAATTTTTTGTAGCAGTTAACATAATTCCATCATGTTTTGTTCTCATTTTCACCAATTGATCAATTGTAAAAAATTTATACCCATTGATTATTAAAGATTTTTATTCACGAACCAAATAATTGGGACCAAAATAAAATGCTTTTAATTCTTAAGAAAATGAGTTAACAGGTAAACTCTATACCTAAAATATATTAATAATACAATTAAATTGATATTTATATTTTAAGTTGATTAAATTAATGTTCATACCTTTGATCTCAACCAATAAGGATACTCTTTTCCATGCAAATCCTCTCTCCTTCTCAAAGGAAAAGATCGATGAAATCTACTTATAATTTGTTTATGTTCCCTAAATAAAATGATAACAAAAGTATAAGGTATATATAAAATTACATAGTATGATATAACATATAAATATCCAAATTACTTACTTGATATATTCATTGAACAAACCACGGTTAAACAAGACTGCATGATGTGTCATATCCTGCTCTTCAAGGCTCAATATAGCCAATGTATATAACCCAAAAAATCTTCTTATTTGGGGAAGAGATAGAAACAAGGGCCCAATTTCCCCATATATCTCATATTCATTTCTCATTGGTTGGTTATGTCTTGTGATCACATCAGATAAATACATTGAACAGAAATCCATACATTCTTGATCCATATAACCGCTCATAATTTAACCTTTAGGAAAATTCTTATTTCGAACATAAGATTTCATTGTGCACATATTTCTATAGGATACATCAACTTAAAAGAAATGTGTCCCCCAAGAAGTGCTTTAGTTGGAAGATAAACTACTAAATGCAGCATGCAGGTGAAAAATGATGGAGGAAAATTTTTTTCCAACTCACACAAAATTAATGGTGCCTCTTGTTGTATTTTTATCAAGAATGAATTATATAAACTTTTAGCACAAAGGTATCTAAAAATAGTACAATAAAATCAATTTCACCATTACATTATTGGATAGAAAATGACAAATTTCTATTGGAATCAATTCATGAAGAAGGATTTGATAATCATAAGTTTTTAGGGATTTTAGTTTCAAATCCCTTCTATAAACTCATTTAGATATGTTACTATAAGAGTCGTCAAGAACCTTGATATTCTCCAATACTTACATAAATTAATTTTTCTCTAATGGTTTCATCACATAATAAGTATAAGGAACTTTCCATTTGTTTTCACTGATACACACAGGATGTAGTTCGGGTCGAATACCCCAATCCATCAAGTCCTGATGAGATCAGAAGTCATATTCGGTCTTCCCCTTAATATTTAGAATAATTTAAAGCAAAATTTCATATATATTTTTTACAATGTTCATTATTTATAAATAATGACATAACAAATTAGCAGACTAATATGGAAACTCAAAAAATATATTTCTCTTTTTCCAATTGTAAGTGGTTTCAATGTTAACATTCTTCCTCTTTTTAGATTTTGTATGACCTTTACCTAATGAAAAACTAAAATATTTCAATTCATTAAGCACATAGTTTCTTAACATACATTTAGGTGGTTGTTCAGTGTCAATATTATTATCAAACCTCTGACGATTATTCTTGTATTGATGATTCATTGGAAAGAATCTATAATGCCCTGTGAAACTAAAACTATGACAATATTTAATCATTGTAGATTATGTATTCTTTATACAAATAGGACATGATAGTTTTCCCTTCAGGATCTAACCATAAATCATTCCATAATCAAGGAAATCATTTATATTCCATATAAGGTTATCATGCATCTGAAATATATTTTTTGAAGAAGCATCGAATGTTCCCACACCCATATCCCAAAGCTACTTCAACTCTCTTATTAAAGGTTGAAAGTAGATTTCTATATCATTGTTGGGATCATAAGTTCAATATATTAGTATACTCAAGAAAGTGAAAGGTTTTTTCATACACATCCACAGATGAAGATTATAAATGTGAATAAAAATTGGTCACGTACTGTGAGAAGTAAACATTTAACCAAATGGATTAAAACCATCACAGGATAGACCCTACCTAACATTACACACCTCAGCTGAAAAATCAGGATATTGGGCATCAAATTCCCTCCATGATAATCCATCTATAGGATGAACCAACTCATCATTACCTTTAATTCTCTCAGAATCATTCCATCACATATTGGCTAAGATTTCTACAGACATGAATAGATTTTTAAGCCTTTGAATCAATGGAAAGTGTCACATAACTTTATATGGAACACGAGATGGTGTTCCATTTAAATTTTCCTTTCATATAAATATACTACATTATTTATAGTCATTAAGTTCAATTGTTTCCTCACAAAATAAACTGAACTCTTTCAGACAAGAATGAACTTTATTAGTATAAAATTCAATATTCTTAATTAAATTATATGACTTATAATTATTTTAGGGAATATATGCACCATCAGGAATAAATTATTTAAAAAGGGTAAGAATATAATCAATGGAGGTATTATAAATTCCACACATGTTTTTTATATGATATAACTGCAATAAAAATTCCAACTTGGTTATTTTAGTACATTCCTAATATACTGGAGTTTCGGCATCATCCATTAAATTTTTCACTCAATCAACATCATCATGTTTAGTATTTTCTTTATGTGTATTGATATAACTACCTTATTTCACTGGAATATTATCTCTATCATGATTATTCAAAAATGGAAACTCATCAAATATCAAATTCTCCATACCACTTCTTTCTTTTCATTTATGAACAGTAGAAGATTGTCTCGTCTCTCCAAGGTGATACCAAACATAATAGTTTGGTTGAAATCCATATTTCATTATAGGGTAGATAACTTCTTCCTAGATTAACCATGGTATTACAACACATTTATAACATGGACACTGTATACAACCTCCATTTGAAGCATTGTTAATGTAAAATATAAAAAACATTCCAAACTATTTTAAAAATTGGTTGAAATCTGATCGGTATGATAAATTTATCTTCTATACATTCTATTACAGGGAAAAAAATTATGTTCCAATCAAAAAAGTAAAATATAATTAAAAAATTCATTATAACCAATTTTAATATGAAAGTTATCAAAGCATACTATTAGCTAGTAAAAAAATAAGAGAATTAACATGTGCTATAAGCAATGACTAAAAATAACGAACCAAGGTGGGTATCCTTAAAATTTAAGAATTCACTGTCATGGTGGATAAATTAAATAAATTTGAGACACTAAAATCCATATTATTCCATTCTACTCACTTATGTTTTAATAAACCAACCCTATCTATATATCTATATACTTAATATGGTCTACCATAAGGCTTAAATTTCATTCTTGGTCAACAGGGGCTAGCAACAAGTTCCAAGGACATAAACTTGCATAATGGAAATGATTTCACCTGAATAAAAATAAAACTAAAAAAATAATTCCATCAAGGAACCTAGGATGAAAAAATTCATATATTTTTCATTAATACATATAGAATAAAGTTTTTGAAATAAATAACATTCAAACATAGAATAATAACATAATGAAATATAAAATTTATTATAAAATATAAACATAATCACTATATTTTAAATATATCAAACTATCATATAAAACATCTAAAATAATGGAAAATGGTGATTTGAAGGCCAAGAGGGTGTAAACCTAAAAATGTAAAAAAAAATATAAAGTATAATAGAAAACAAACTATTTCTACCCATATCTATGTGGAAAGTATGCATATCCTAGCTATTATCTCATCCAATCATGAAAAGTACTTCGAATAAACATTATCTCAAGGTAGATATTTTTCATTACATTCATGAAATGAGACCAAGTCTATATACACAAAAATTTTTTATAAATGTTGTCAGAATTGATTCCCTTTAGAATTCCACCAAATTATCTATTCACAACATTTAGGAAAAAAATATGACATTCTATTTTGAAATTAATATAAGCAAAGAAACCATTTAATTATATGAAGTAAAAGTAACAATATTTGAAAAATATTAGATAACTTTTACTCAAAATATAATTTATAATAAAACATATCTATTAAATTGAATGACCTAAAAAATATTTTCATTTATCAGGAAATGAGAATGATATGTCCCTTTAAAAAGAAGACAAAACAAGATATGGGTTTTGAATCCGTGTTGATTCTTATATTGAAATATGAATAACCTAAAGCATCTACTAAATCTGATTATATAGAGGAGATATATGAGTATTGTAAAATAATTATGACTATAATCTATAAAATCTTTAGAAAATTAAAGGTTAAGTATAAAGTAAAACTAATATTTTATTATTCTAATATGAAGGTGTTGAAAATTATTCCCTAAACATTCCTAAGAATAAAATAAATTCATTTGATGTTAATGATCATGATAAAAAAACATAAAAAGAAGAAGTGGGGGAAGAGATCAAAAGTATTTAAAAAATTTGGTGATTGTAAAATGGAATTCCTATAAAGGAAAAGAAGAAGCATGATGAGAAAATAAATGGAGGATAATACCTCTTCTTGTATCAAAACTAAAAACATTCATCAAAAATCCAAAAATGTTATGCAACATGTTTAGAAGTATAATGTGTCCTCAATCATTGATGAGGATAAAGTTAAAGATATTTACATCGATTGTATGGTTAGATATGAATTTAAATCATGTCTTGAGTATAATACAAATTGGAACATGTTGGTAAATATTATAAATAATGCTATTTGAATGAAATATAAGCTAAATAAATAGTTTCTCAAAAGAAAAACATAGCATAAATCAATGTTTAAAAATAATTAGAATGAGAAGATCATGAATGATATTAAAGAAAAAAAATTTGTAAAATAATAACTTAAAAAATAGTTAAATTCATAGTTGAATCCTTCAACACCTAGGATAAATGGAATAATAAATTATATTGAATTTTTACCTAAAAATTATAAATAATATTAAATATGTTTTGTCTAATTATTATGGTAAAAGTTGAAAATTCAGGAAAGGATGTGCTAAAAAGGATGATAAGAAACAGGTATCCACATCTATAGATGAATAAATGTTATAAGGAAAAGAAACTTCCCTATAAAATAATAAATATTAGGGAAAATTTGTATAGTAAAAGTAGAATTATGGAAGGAATGTTTATGGAAATAATTTCATTTATTATAGAAGATGCACGTTTAAAGGCTATTGATTATATTATAGGATGTCTTTTCATAAACCATTTTAATTTTGGTTCACATATGTTTACTTCAAGGAATATATGAATAAATTATAATAAATTATGAGATTAAAGATAAATAATCAATAAACAAGAAATTTATAAACACAAAATCATCAAATCTATCTACATAAATAAATCCAAAATAGTGTAGGAAGTACACCTATACTAAAATAGCCACACACACTACCACCCCAAGGTTAAGTGCTAAAAACAACATCTACAATGCTATAAAAAATAGGGAAACCAATAAAAGTCACAAAACCAAAAAGAACATAAAACGACATCTAGAAAAATTTAAAAGAGTTGGAATGGATTACTTCTTGGAATGAAAAAAAAACTCATAAAAATGAAAACAATACTAAACACATGAGAAGAAAGATTTGAAACTCACTTATGTGATATTGATGAAGATTATAATCAAAAAATAATTTAAATGGATGATATTTTTGTATTATATGGATTTCGTCACTCTTTTGGGAGGTCGCCACTCACTCAGGAGGTCGCCACTCATTGGTCGCTCAGGAGGTCACCACTTGGGTAGTTGCGGATCACTCGGGAGGTCATTGGTTGCTTGAGAGGTTTCCACATGGGAGGTGGTCATTCGGTCGAGAGTTTGATGCTCAGGAGGTCATGGCTTGATAGGGGGAGAGGGGAATTAGGGTAGGATATCATGAATGGGGGAGGCTTGGAGCAGCTAGATTTTTTAAAACCATATACCAACGGTTTCAAAAAAACCATTGGCATAGCTTCATCTATACCAACAGTTTCAACAAACCATTGGTATATCCTGGATCTAGGAACTCTATACCCATGGTTTTCTTGAATCATGGGTATATATACATGGGGATATCCCCACTTTCTAGTAGTGAAAGGAGATATGGAAGATTAAAGTTTCCTAAAAAGAAACCAATGGGTACACAGTGTGTGAGGGGACACACACGGCATGTGGTCTCACTCCATCACCTAGACATGTCACTATAAGTACACATCTCACCTACCGTGTAGGTATACACAACATGTAGGGGGATATACATGGTTTTTCCATGCCACTTGAGATCCTTCTTGTGTGCTTGGTCGTGGTCATGTATATACCTCATGTCTATGTATTTTTGTACATTGTGTGCCTCTTAACATGGGGTGTCACCCGTGTGCTCTAGCCATATCTATGTACTTGGGGGCATATGGCGTGTTCCTAGACATGTGCTCCACCACATGGATCTTCCACATGGTAAATGTGGTACATGGTGTGTAGGGAGTCTGTAGGGCATTAAATCCTTATAAAATCCCAAAACCCTAGCCGCCACAACTAAGGGGCTACACGCCATGTGTTCATCATGGTACACAGCATGTAGTTGGTTTTTTAACAAATTTCTAGATCTATGATCCATGCACCAAATATAATCTTCACCTTTGATTTAAGCCTTTATTATGCCCAAAAATAGAATATCTGAATTTGTTCAGTGAATTTCAGCACTCTGGTCGCTAGAAAACAAATCTGGTGTGATTCTGTGTGAGCTTATATGCACCCCTCGCACCACGCATGCCTTGGATTCTTCTTCCATTGATGATTTGGTCTCTAATCATCCAAAAAATCACCCACATCCTGTAAACATCACAGATCAATACTCGATTCATTGATATGTGCCTCTTTCATCATTTTTTATGATTCTAGGGGTCTGATCGGGCTCAGTACCGCTCGGAAACGTCGAACTGGGACCATGAGGTCCTATACATGAATAACGCGAAGTAATTGAGGGGGTAAAGTCATAATAAAAAAAGTTTAATAATTTTTTGTCAATATTTCTTGTCCAATGATAAAGAATGGGGATATCCAGGGTTATAAAACCAATGAATAAATAATTTAATTGATGCATGAGTGCATACAAAGGCCATAATTGGCACAGATCCAAGAAAGGGATCGATCTGGTCAATCAATTTTAATAAAAAATGGAATAAACCAAAAATTCATGAGTCCAAGCTAGATATTGAATTGTTCATCATAAAATAACATGTTCGCTAATGGTCAAAGGAATTAGTTGTGTTCATTGCATCTCGATATACTCTGATCCATAGTTCTGTCGCCATCCATAGTGATTCTCCAATGGAATGAGTAAGGAGAAGCTCTTGACAGTCTTGGGATTATGAGGTTAACCCTAGGTGATTTTCCATGGTGATATATTTAAAGGAAATTTGTTTAGTTCAAATGAATGAATTAATTAACTAATTAAACCAATAAATTTGATTCCAATGAGAAAGATGTCTGAATACCCCATACCGACTTATTTTAGTTTGTACCTAGGGTAAGCATCACGTTTCAGACTCAACCATAGTTTCAGATTCATGATTCGAGATTCCTTTTAAGAGTTTTCTTATTTTATTTAAGAAACTATGCGTGTGAAATATAAAATATATTTAATATTCCTATAAAATTAATTTTGGGAACACCTAGCCTCATAATCGCATGCCATCTCTACACCTGGATCTGAAAATATATATATAAATATTTCAAATTATTAAAGGGAAAAAACAAGATCTCTATATTATCTAAATTTTGGAATTATTATACCTAAATTTTGGTTCCCAAATTTTTCCTTCTAATATGATTTTCAATTCATATTTTCAAAAACTAGTTTTTAAGGTAGCTGAAATCAGCAACTCCCCCTCAAATGCGATATAAAATGATTTTTATTGCCTTGAGTAGATACATTTTTTAAATAAAATATCTATTTATAAATAACATGGATATGAATTTTAGTGAATCCTGACAAGGAGTTATTATTTACTGAATTTTCCACTATTATTGGATTAAAAATTCTCTCTATTGGCTCTTAATTATTTTAAAAATACTTCATTAAAAACCAAACATAGAAATAACCATTATCTTATATAATATGAAATAACTCAATAGTATGAGGTCTATATACTGACCATTTACACAAATAGAATACTCCTATAACCACAAGATACCATTACACTTGGAGGAATCTCCTGGAAAACAATATAGTTAAGTAGATATCAGTAAAGTGGATTATATTTATATAATAATAATAATATAATTACATTTAATCTATAAAAATATCACCAAGAGAGAAACCATTCAAAATTTCTTTAGAAGTTCCTTGTAACAACATGATTACACTATGTATGAATAATATGATAAAATGTGGTGGTTCTTAAATATAAAAAATGAAAAATTAAATAATAGATTTTTAATCCATTTATTTCCTATATTTTAGCTCGTATTTATTCATTTTATTGGCTAATCTAAATTACCTTTTAACATGTCATTGTCTTTTATTTTTCCTTTATTCTTAAATGTCATTTTAGATTTATGCCAACATTCCATTCTATTACCAATCCATTTTTTAGTGGGTAAATTATTTCTAAATTTCCATAATTCCCTTGCATAATTATTTAGATTTTACAACCTAAATACATATCCATGTTCAAGCTCACAGGACTCCGTTACATGCTTTATTATCATTAAATCCAACTATTAGTAATGTTTTTCTTTTCTTGATAAAATTCCCTCTTTAATATTATTAACTGTGATGTATACCATATTTATGTAACAAGAATATCTTATCCATGTCTTAAGGATATATAACTCTAGCAAGCATTGTACATCCAATCACTCTAATATTTTCAGTGCGTGACAACAAAAATACTTGTAACAATCAAATTTCATAAAACTAAAATGTATTATCATAGGCAAATCATGGTATAAAATAATAAAAAAATCATTTGAAGAACCATTCATTCCAATAAAAAAATGTTTTTGGCCCACAGTTTTGTCACAAAAATTATATAAACAACAACCAAAAAACTAATATTCATGTTTAAAATGAATAAATATTTTTTGAGTTTATAATTTACTTACTTGATCAATGATTGGATGGCATAAAATGATTATGAGGGCGATTTTCCTTGCCCTCAAATTTAGCCTTCATTTCTTGATACCAATTATTCTCCAACATGTTCTCAATTTTCTTAAATATTTATAAAGCACCCAATTATTACATAAGTAATCACTTAATATGACATTGAAACTATCACTCAACTATGTGATTCAAATTCCTAATGTCAATATTCTATTTATAAAATAATGATCCCATTTTCCCCTTAACTTGTACACATATTGTAACTATATTGAATTTTAATTAGCGTATTCTCTTGGATTCCCTACCATATAGCCTCAAATGTTGAAATATCTATGACCCCATGTTGTCCCAGAGATGAGTAAATAAAGACTCAAGAATGGGGTGAATTGAGTCCTTTAAAAATAAAGGACAATCAAAAACTTATCTTGATTATTAAAACTATCTTTTACTTTAATCATATTATGTAGTGAAAATATAAATAAAATAAAGAACACGAGACAACAATGTATAGTAGTTTAGGGAATAGAAATCCCCTAGTAGACTCCGCTAATTATATCTTTGAAAACATGGTGGTTTTACTAGAAAATTCCTTTTCTTAGGGAATACGCATCTGAGTATTAGAAATTTTCACTCAGTACAAGTCTTTCAACCAGTCCTCCAGGTTATTTTATCAAGGAACTTCATAGCTTAGAATTAGAAGCTAAAACTTCAGCCCGACTTAGTATGATAATCTTACACTCTGTAATGACTAAGTACAAGCAGTCGACACTTCACCCACAAATGAGTAAAAATATTTTTCACTTAGAATAAATATATTAGATTAATAAATGTAAAATACTTTATTACATAGTTTCCTACATAATATATAGATGATAATGATCTTCAAGAATGCACAGAAGCATCCAAAAAGATCATCAATGAACAAAATCTTCCTTTATTTAAATAGTAGTAGATACAATGATGTAGTTTAGTTCTCTTACTTTGAAAAATTATAGCTAAAAAATAATAAATAATGTCACACAAACTAACTTCTTCTTATTATTTAAAGTTATGAGAGATTAATGGATATACATAGTATTTTAATTATCTCTATTAAAAGTGTTGAGTAGTAGATTTGAAGATCAAAATGATGCAGCACTTTTGTTTTTATTTCCTTATACACACTTTTTCTTCAAACCAGCCATAGAAAATATATAAATATATATTTTATATTAATTGAAATTTATCTCTCTTTTAAAATTTGATAATAAAAATCCAACATACTTCTTTAAATTTATCTATAATAAATGCATCTTCTTACTGTAAATGATCCTTGGGAAGTAGATATTCAAAAAACTTTGAATATTTAATCGCAAAATAATTCTTTGAAAAGATAAACATTGAAAATCTTATACTTTCATAAAAATATACCCTATGATACAATTGGGTTTCCTAAAAACCAATATCCTCAAATATCTCCTCAATTTCTATATTTAAACAAGTCAAATACTGATACAGATAAAATAACTTTGATTCTTCCCTTGAAATCATCATTGGTAAACATTTCTTTCAAAAATATCTCACTTTTAAATATATCACAAAGTATAACTTTGACATGGTAATTGTTAAATAATTATTAAAAAAATTCTTAATAACCACTTCTCATAGATTTTTTAGAATATAAAATTCAATATTGAACTGATAGACCATTATAAATAAACAAGATATCATTACAGTAAATATAAGTATGAAAATGATAGAAAAATAGATCATTTCCTGAATTCTCATTACTGCAATATAAGATAGGTTGAAATTTTAACATCATCCTTAAATTTTAATCCCCTACTATAATAATCATAGATTCTCATATGATGAAGTCATAAAAGTCATTTATGAATACCGACATTGTGCAGAGGTGTTCTGTATACGATAACTACATTTTTCTTCTTCCAGATAATTTCATGAGATCCAATTCATTTTCAGATCATCAATTATTCTAAATTGAGAGTCTTAAAATCAAAATTATTATAGTATACACCTTGATTATCCTTAAATTATATGTTTCAATGTCTCATCTCCTTCCTGCTCATCATGTAGTATAGGTTTCCTTCAAACATATCATGACAACACCTGTATAGCATGTTGTGTGCATGCACAAATAATCTATTTTCCTATATATCATGTACTATATGATACCCATATTCCCAATGCTTTCAATGTATTCTAAAGATTTTATTTTATGTTATCTTACAAGATTTCGTCTTTGAAGGAGTCTTTTATCCCTTACACGAATCATCAGGTGGGAAAATGTAACATCCCAAGTAAATAAAGAACACAAAATTTTTCATATTTATTAATATTTGTGAACTAAATATTAATTCTACTTTAAAGTGGACACTATGTTTGATGGTATACCCGATACACAACAATGGGTTTCTTTGAAATCTTACATTTCATACTAATAATATAATATTATTATTTTAAATGGTAGTTAACACCTAGTCGTTGTAATGGAGATAATGAATAGAACTAACTAAAAACTGATTATATATGTTTGTTAAATGTTTTTACATTTATCTAATAAAATTTAGAGGCTTAAAATGTGAATGAATCTAATTTTAAACATAATTTGCTTTAAAGGGTTGATTTACCACCTTTTAATGGAAAACCCACTTTAATTCTAGTTTTGGTAACTTTTATATGTTCCATTTGACAAAATAAAATTCTTCTTTAGAATCGGGACATCAAAATTTACTTTGGGTAAATTTTTGGAATTTTTCTAATAATATTCTTTTTTTTATGAATAGTGAGAAATAGTGTATTTTAATTCAAAACTTCCTTTTAATCTAATTTATTTATATGGTTAGATTATATTTTAAATTTGTTTTGAAGTGTAATTATATTATATTTTTATCCTTTAATCCAATGTTGGTCATTGTAATTAATTTCACTTTGAAATTACACATAAACAAGTGTCAATCTTTTGATAGTTATTATTTCTTAAAAACATGCTATTTGTTTTAACAACGGGAATTAATTTTAAATTAATTAATCCAAATTCTATGTTTTGAATTTTTTAAAATAGATATCATTTTTTAATTCGGAAGATCAAATATATCTTAGGCTTAATTTTTGTTATTTTTCTAAAAAAACATCAATTTTTGATGAATAGTGAAACCACTATGTAGTGGTTAAAAATCTGACTTTTTCATTTAAATGAAAGTTTACCACTTCTGTGAATTGAATTTAAAAAATCCGAGATACATGTTTGTTATTAGTAAGTAAAATGTGGTTCAATGATATGAAAATAATTTTTTGTGAATAGTAACTTTTGACTTTTATTTACCGCGGTTAAAGGTAAATAGGGTAATTCAAGGTAAAAGGAATATTATAATAATACAAAATTACCTTAACACTTATCCTAACCTTATTAGATGAGTCATGGAAGACCATGGTAATCCTTGGATCAATTTTGGGACCCCATGGATCCACTTAATAATGATAATGACACTTTATTTTAATTAACTTAAAGTAAAGACAAAAATGACATTAACAAATATCATTTAGTATATCAATTTTTACATGGGGTTATATAAGTCATAATTTCAACTATAAATAATCATTGGAAATATAAAAATATTTCCTACATTATGGTAATTTTTTTATAATTTTTAGACATCAAATAAATTAAATTATTTATGACACAATAATGATGTAGTATTTACCACATTAATAAATGATTTAAATAAATATGATTATTAATATTAAAATAATATCCAAAACTTGTCCAATTATTATTGAATGATTTTATTTCGACTATGAGTCATCTTATCTTCGACTTTAATTAGTTTTGGACCTTTAGAAAAAGAATATCACTATATAATAAAATAATATTTTCACACTTTCCTAAAGAGCCCCTCCTCCCCCTTATAAAAGGACACCACTTCTAACTCATTCCATGCACCTCTCAAGCCCCTTGGATTGTCCAAACCCTACCAAAATAATCTCTCAAGATCCCCCTATTCCTTCTAGAATCCTCACCTTAAGCAGAAGGCACTTCAAGAAGTCCTTTTGGTTCAAACCAAAGGAAGTTACCCAAATTAAAGGTAATGCTTTCTCTTAAATTCTTTTGTTTTATTTTGTTTTATTTTACTTCTCCAACCCCCTAAACACTTTTTATTACTTTATTTTATAAAAAAACCATTATCCTAAATATAATAGGATTTTTTTATGATAATTATTCGAACTACACTTACACACACCACCATCTAATGGGTGGAGAACATACTGTTTCTGTGGATGGAAAACTAACGCCTCACGAAACGATGATTGTTCGATTATCTCCTAACATCTCTCATGGTGGCCATTAAGATGGAAATTTATTTATATATGATATATATATTATGTTTATGATTTTTTTATACTTCTGTATTTTCCATTTATATCATTATTTTATGGTTTCCATTATGGGTAAAACACGATAATTTCATTTGAGGAAGTGCGGACGACCGCCCCCTAAAAATGAAATGACTCATTAATGCCTTATGTGGGATGTATAAATGATGTAATTAATGATATTATATATTATATTATACTGTAATTATAATATATATATGTATAATTATGTTTTAATTCCATTAAAATACAAAATAGAAATGAAAGTAGCGTTCATGCGTACGTACGGATTACCGTCTCCATGAACGGTACATTTCATTTCTTATCTCCAAATGTTATGTACTGTTATAAATAGATATATATACTATATATATAATATATATGATATCTAAATCATTTATATCATTCTGGAGATATTGGACTTTTGACCATGGAAAAATAGTAATTATAACAAGTTCATTTTTGACTCAAATTCCGAACATCAATAAAATATCCATTATGAACTCAAATAAATAACTAATTGTTATATCAAGGTAATGTAATTCCCCGAACCCAGTTACCCAGATTCAGTGCATTATTATGTAACATTGTCATGATCACAAAAGATCAAGTCTCGAAAGACCGATTAGTTTAGTATCCTTGGAAACACTAGATACATTCATAAATGTTACATTACATCATAAAGTGAAAAACTACAATAACATAGTCTCCATAGTCCACACTCATATCCCCTTTAGACTATCCCTGCAGGTCAGTCATAAAATATTTCTTCACATCCTGGGAAAATTTAAACATAGAAAGGGGTGAGCTCAGATTCTCAATAAGGATAACAATATAGCAGAAACTTTCATAAATAAACATAAACATTTAAGGCAATGTATAACTAAAACAAAAGCCTTTTAAACTTGAACTTCAATATAATATGGAAAAAATAAAATGAAATAATTCCATTTACTTATTCACATGTATATTATACTAGTCTAATAATCACATGTAATATTAATAATCACTTTCATAATGATGGAATGCATAATTCCAGACTATCATAACCACGTAGGCAAGGCCTCGTGCCAAGACTACAAATAAGATTTTGTCAAGGCCTCATGCCAAGACACTATTTTGTCTCATGAGACCTACCGATACATCTAGGAGATATAGCGGGATCCACCCGTCACTTATTAAGTCCAATGCATTCCTCATATGAACAGGTTTAAACATAACATAAACATTCGTATTAAGACTAGCATACGAAATGTCAATACTTTCTCCATAAACCATGAAAGGTATAAAAATAATAAATCCATAGTCAAACATATCACAAAACCTTCAATACAATATGGAAGTTTTGAATCATAATAAATCAACTTCAAATAAGTTTAAAATCCATCAAAGGATGTTGACATAGATGAAATAAAAACTATTTGAGAGAAATATCTTTTTTTGAAATCATTTAAAAGTCACATAATTGTAAAAGAAAACATTTACCTTGAAAATGTTATTATAAGATTTTAAGGGAAGCTTCAACGATTTTATAATGGTGGAAAATATCTGCACCCACCGTATAAGTTAAAAAAACATTCTTACCTTAATTTTGTCGAAAATGTCAAAAAGTACCTTGTTTGGAAAATGACAGAATTATTCCTTTCAAAAACGTATAAGGTAAAATAAGGGTATGAATCAATTTAAACCATTGTCTAATAAATAGTAAAAATGTTTTGAAAGACATTTTTAAGAAACATGTATGTGGATTATAAAGAGGTCCCAGTAGATAATTACATGTGAACAACCTTGAATAATGAAGAGGTTGTAGAATTAACCATTACCTCATGTCCGACTTGACTCGATCGTTCTTTAATCTTATGAATAATAAACTTAAGTTAATCTCTACTTGCTTGAGAACCTTTTTCAAGTTCAATATTCCTTTTATATCACTTATTACCATGTTATGAACATTATGTAGTCATTTAAGTTAATAACGGTCGTTTTGTCAATCTTTGGTACTTGAGTCAACAATAAACTTCTTATAATTAAAAGTTGTTCATGTGGTAAAATATCCATTATCTACAGAAATATATTCATGATCTATAAATAATATATATCAGTATATATATGAATTTATAATATTACATAACATTTATAGGTAAGAAATGAAATGCACCGTTCATGGAGACGGTAAGCTGTACGTACGCATGAACGCTAATTTCATTTATATTTCATATTTAATGGAATGGAATAATAATTATATAAAGGTATATTATAATTAAAATATGATATATAATATCATTTAACTCCTTTATACATCCCACATATGGCATTAACGATTCAAATCACTTTGAGGGGCGGTAGTCCGCACTTCCGAAAATGAAATTATCGTGTTTACCCATAATGGAAACCATAAAGGTATGCCATGAATGAAAAATACAGAAGCATAAGGAAAACATAAACATAATATATATCATATATAAATATAGTGACATCTTAATGTCCACCATGAATGGTGTTAAAAGATGATTGAACAATCATCGTTTCGTGAGGCAGTAATTCGCCACCCACAGAAACAGTATGTTCTTTAACCATAAGATGGAGGTGTGTGTAAGTGTAAATCAAATACTTCTCATAAAAACATCCTAGTATATTTAATATACTTGTTTTGTTACAAAATAATGTAATAAAAAGGGTTTAAGGGGTTGGAGGAGAAAAATAAATCAAAAGAACATAAGAGAAGACATTGCCTTAAAATCGGGTAACTTTTTTTGATTTGAGCCAAAGTCTTACTTGGGAAGACTTATGCCAAAAGTGAGGCTTCTGGTAGTAATATAGGGAATTTTTTAGAGTATTTGGGCAGATTTTGGCCAAACAAAATGGCTTTGAAGGTGTGAATAAGGTGGTAGAGGTGGGGGCCTTTTATAAGAGGAGAGGAGGGGAACTCTTGAAAAGTCATAAAATGTTACTTTATTATGAAATTTTTTTCGGATTTTAAAGGTACCGCAATGATATATTTATAGGATAAGGTGATAAGGGTTCAAAATAAACCCATCCAAAAGGCTTTAGACAAGTTTAAGTCTTATATTTTACCTTATCTTTTCATTTTATTTAAATCGTTCATTAATGAGGTAATCGATGCATGATCATGGTGTCATAAATAAATTTATTTATTTAATGCCTAAAAATTATAAAAAAATTACCATGATGTAGAAAATATTTTTATATTTCCAATGAATATTTATGGTCAAAAATATGACTTGTATAACCCCTTATAAAAATTGGTTTAGTAAAAGAATACATGTTTATGACATTTTTATTCTTACTTTAAATAAAAGGTATTAATGTCATTATCTTACACAAGTGGCTTCATGGGGTCCGAAAAATCATCCCATGGTTTTTCTTGGTCGGCCATGACTCATCCAATAAGAGTAGGACATGTTTCAATATATTTTTATATTCTTATAATATCATTTTTACCTTAAATTACCCTAATTACCTCTAATCGCGGTTAATAAAACTCAAAAGTTACTATTCACCAAAAATTGTTTTCATCCCATTGAACCACATTTTACTTACTTATGACAACCATGTATGTCGGATTTTTGAAATTCAATTCATAGAAGCGTTAAAGTTTCGTTTAAATGAAAAATCAGTTTTTTTAACTACCACTTAGTGGTTTCACTATTCATCAAAAATTGAAGTTTTTTAGAACAATACCAAAAATTCACCCTAACCTATAATTGATATTCCGAATTCAAAAATGATTTATATTTTAAAAAATTCCAAAAATATAGGTTTCATTAATTAATTTTATAATTAATTCCCGTTTTCAAAACAAATAGCATTTTTTTAAGAAACAATATCAATCAAAAGATTGACAATTGTTTATGTCCAATTTCAAAGTGAAATTAATTCTAATGACCACCATTGGATAAAATTGTAAAATTATATTCTAATTATACTTTAAAACCACTCAATATTATAATTTATCACTATAAATTATTTTGATTAAAAATGTTGTTTTTAAGTATTTTTCATTATTCATCGAAAATTGGATGTTCTCAGAAAAATACCAAAAATTCAACTTAGGCTAATTTAGATATTCTGAATCCAAAAATGAAGTCCATTTTGAAATATCAAATTTATATAATTCAAAAAGTGGGTATTACTATTCATAGCGGCTAATTTGATTGGTCGTGGTGTGTTAGAATCTCGAACTTGCGTACAATGCAAGTTATTGCATTATTGAAAGAGAAGTGTGCCATGGAAGCTTGGGGTGTTACATTCTACCCTCCTTCAATAAATTGTGTCCTCGCAATTTGAAATTGTTCTTCTAAAATAAAAGGTTGAAAGTAGAAAATACCTTTGTGGAAAACCCACATCGGAAATAAGGTTAATAAAATTTAGCCTTAATAAGAGGGAAAGGGAAATGAAAAAGTCACCACCAAATTATGATCTCGATTAGGAGAACATTGGTGGAAATTAGAGAAAAATAATTGGAGGGAAAACATAAATATTTGTAGGGAGTTATTGAGGTCATCAATCACAAACAAGTGTAAAATTGAGGGCCTCAAAGCCTTCAATCTATGGTGATTTAAAATATCATCAGTTCGATAAAACATAAGTTATTAGGATATCACATTTTTTTTAATATCCATTTCCTAAAGTTTAAGAATTAATTTATTCATATAATAAGAGAGAGGTATATATATATATATATATACTTGACAAGTAGAGATTCAACCTTCAACTAATTTCTACCACAAACTCATCTTTCACTCAAAAAGATAATAGAACTCAAAAATATTATATTTATCCTAATCGTACAAGGTTCCAAATATTAAAACATAACATTTATATTAGGAAAACTATTTTGTAATAACCAGGGACTTCCTGTAGGCTAGTGGTAGGTAATAAAGTCATGTCGCACTATGGTTGTGGGTTCGATTCCTGCAGCTTTGTCTGACGCGACGGGTTATCCCCCGACTTGCAGGTTGTCATTTTCCTAAAACTATAGTATTATAATATTCCAAAAATAATCTTCAAAAATGTTTTAACCTTAAACAATCTATCCAAAGTTCAACTTAATCCATTCCAACCTTTATAGTTATCCAAAATACCTTTGTCTAGACTTTTTCTAAAAGGTCTCTAAATTCCAAAATCAATTGTAACATCAGATTCCCTAAACAAAGTAAAGTTTCTCTTATTGTCACATACTAAAAATATGATTACCTTCATCATATTAAAACCTTAATGAAAACAACAAGTACTGCAGTACAATCCTTATATATATCACATTATTCTTATAACCAGAATATAATCCTTGAGTCCAAAAGCACCAATACATTAATTATTCCACTTCAACTGTAGTAACAGCATAAGATTGGCATTGATCCCTTGGCCTTTTCTGAGGTAAGTTTACATGATTCTTAGGACATTCATTTGCATGATGCCCCATTTCCCTACAATTGTAGCATTCAACATTGATAGCCACTTTCTTTCCCTTACAATCACGAGCCTGGTGACCTTTTTCTCCACATTTATAACAAACTCTCATTCCTTTAAGGAAAGTACTGGGGTGATTATTCCCACAATTATCGCATAATAGAAAATCATTCTTTCCCTTTTTCCCTTTATCTGTCTCTTGTTCCACTGTTCTCTTCTTCTCTTGATTTAATTTATTTTCATAAGATTTAGAGAATTCCTTTTCTATCTTGATAGCACATGAGACTATATATTCATACATTTAGAATGATTGTGATACTAAAGCTCGATGGAGAAATGGTTTTAACCCATCAAAGAAACGATAAATCTTACTTCTTGGGTTATGTATATAATCTGTAGCATGCCTCACTAACCTTGTAAAGTTAGACTCATACTTTGCGACATTCTCATCCTCCTTTTGTCTCAGACTCAGAAATTGCCTTTCCATATCTTCTCAATGGTCCCAAGGAAAGTATTTTTCTAAGAAAAGCTCTTTGAACTCCATCCATTCCATATTTGATACTTCATCATCTTCCTTCGTGTTTTGTATCAATGACCACCATTGATCAGCATCTCCAGTGAGGCGATAAACTGCCATGACAACTTTTTCCCTTTCACTACTCCCCAAAGCCTGAAATATTTTCTCTAGGTAACTTATCCATTGCTCAGATACTAATGGATTTTTAATCCCATTTAATGTTGGTGGTTACTGCCTCATGAAGCGATCTAACATTGATCCTCCACGTTGCGGATCAGGGTGCTTCATACGGGTAAGGTTATTATTCATAACCTGAGTGAGTTGTCCCAGTATGGTGATTAGCTGATCAGCACCAGTTGTATCACCAACTCCACTATAATTATCTTGAGCAGGAGGGAAATCCCTACATGGAGTGTGTGCATTGATACAGTTTACATTACTTACACTAGACGCCATTTCTAAACAATTTCATAAACTATATTAGTTTATGAATCGAAATACATAATTCCATACTTGTAAAACACTTAACATAAATTGAACTATTTATGGATATAATTCATAATCATAAAAAAGAAATGTTTTCTTTGAGGAAGTATATACTCATAAACCCTTCATAATGGTTTGTAAAGAAATCGTGAATTATACTAAGCATATCCCCTAGGAGTGTCGTAACCAAGAGTGCAGCAAGGCCAGTTGTCGTGCACCAGTTCTCGTTCGAGTCTATCTCAAAGAGGTGTTTTCGGGTTTTACCCCTAGGTACATCTATGCCAGAGCCGCCTCTACATGCTTGTATCCAGAAAGGGATGTATTTCTCGGAAAATACACAAAATATATACTTTACTAAAATTCTAGGATGTTCTTATATACTAATCCTTAAAGTCTATCTTAGGGTTATCTGCTCTAATCAGAGTTTATCTAAATCTAGATTCCAAGGTTAGTACTAAACTACCTCTGATACCAACTTTAACACCCTGAACCCAGTTACCTAGAGTCGGTGCATTATTATGTAACATTGACATGATCACAAAAGATCAAGTCTCGAAAGACCGATTAGCTTAGTAGCCTTGGAAACACTAAATACATTCATAAATGTTACATTACATCATAAAGTGAAAAACTGCAATAACATAGTCTCCATAGTCCACACTCATATCCCCTTCAGACTATCCATGTAGGTCAGTCATAAAATATTTCTTCACATCCTGGGAAAAATAAAACCTAGAAAGGTGTGAGTTCAGATGCTCAGTAAGGATAACAATATAGCGAAAACTTTCATAAATAAACATAAACATTTAAGGCAATGTATAACTAAAACAAAAGCCTTTTAAACTTGAACTTAAGCATAATATTGCAAAAATAAAATGAAATAATGTCATTTACTTATTCACATGGATATTATACTAGTCCAATAATCACATGCAATATCAATAACCACTTTCATAATGATGGAATGCATAATGCCAGACTATCATAACCACGTAGCCAAGGCCTCGTGCCAAGACTACAAATAAGATTTTTTCAAGGCATCATGCCAAGACACTAGTTTGTATCATGATCCCTATCGATGCATCAAGGATCTATAGCGGGCTCCACCCGTCACTTATTAAGTCCAATGCATTCCTCATATGAACAGGTTTAAACATAACATAAACATTCGTATTAAGACTAGCATACGAAATGTCAATACTTTATCCATAAACCATGAATGGTATAAATATAACACATCCATAGTCAAACATATCACAAAACCTTCAATACAATATGGAAGTTTTGAATCATAATAAATCAACTTCAAATAAGCTTAAAATCCATCAAAGGATGTTGACATAGATGAAATAAAAACTATTTGAGAGAAATATCTTTTTTTTAAATCATTTAAAAGTCACATAATTGTAAAAGAAAACATTTACTTTGAAAATATTCATATAAGGTTGTAAGGGAAGCTTCAATGATTTTATAACGGTGGAAAATAGCCGCACCCACCGTATAAGTTAAAAAAACATTCTTACCTTAATTTTGTCGAAAATGTCAAAAAGTACCTTGTTTGGAAAATGACGGAAAGATTCCTTTCAAAAACATATAAGGTCAAGTAAGGGTATAAATGATTTTAACACATTGTCTAATAAATATTAAAAAAAAATTGAAAGACATTTTTAACAAACATGGATGTGGATGATAAAGAGGTCCCAGTAGATAATTACATATGAACAACCTTGAATAATGAAGAGGTTGTAGAATTAACCCTTACCTCATGTCCGACTTGACTCGATAATTATTTAATCTCCTGAATAATAAACTTGAGTTAATCTCTAATTTATTAAGAACCTTTTTTAAGTTCATTATTCCTTTTATATCACTTATTACCATGTTATGAACATTATTTAGTCATTTAAGTTAATAATGGTCGTTTTGTCGATCTTTGGTACTTGAGTCAACAATAAACTTCTTATAATTAAAAGTTGTTCATGTGGTAAAATATAAATTATCTCCAGAATTATATTCATGATCTAGATATCATATATATCAGTATATACATGCATTTATAATATTACATAACATTTATAGGTAAGAAATGAAATGCACCGTTCATGGAGATGGTAAGTCGTACGTACGCATGAATGCTACTTTCATTTCTATTTAATATTTAATGGAATGAAATCATAATTATATAAAGGTATATAATAATTAAAATGTGATATATAATATAATTTTACTCCTTTATACATCCCACATATGGAATTAACGATTCAAATCACTTTGAGGGGGCGGTAGTCCGCACATCCTAAAATGAAATTATCGTGTTTACCCATAATGGAAACCATAAAGGTATGCCATGAATAAAAAATAAAGAAGTATAAGGAAAAAATAAACATAATATATATCATATATAAATATAGTGACATCTTAATGGCCACCATGAAAGGTGTTAAAAGAAGATTGAACAAGCATCGTTTCGTGAGGCAGTAATTTGCCACCCACAGAAACAGTATGTTCTTTAACCATTAGACGGAGGTTTGTGTAAGTTTAAATAAAATAATTCTCATAAAAACATCACAGTATATTGAATATACTGGTTTTGTTACAAAATAATGGAATAAAAATGGTTTAAGGGGTTGGAGGAGCAAAATAAAACAAAAGAATATAAGAGAATACATTATCTTAAAATCGGGTAACTCTTTTTTATTTGAGCCAAAGGATTCATTGGGAAGACTTATGCCCAAAGTGAGTCTTCTAGGAGTAATAGAGGGAAGTTGGGAGAGTATTTGGACAGAGTTTGGCAAATCCAAATGGCTTTGAAGGTGTGAATAAGGTGGTAGAGGTGGGGGCCTTTTATAAGAGGAGAGGAGGGGCACTCTTGGAAAGTCATGAAATGTTACTTTATTATGAAATGATTTTCGGATTTTAAAGGTACCAAAATGATATATTTTGATTATAAGGTGATAAGAGTTCGAAATACACCCATACAATAGGCTTTAGACAAGTGTAAGTATTATATTTTACCTTATCTTTTCATTTTATTTAAATCGTTCATTAATGAGGTAATCGTTGCATCATCATGGTGTCATAAATAAATTTATTTATTTAATGCCTAAAAATTATAAAAAAATTACCATGATGTAGGAAATCTTTTTATATTTTCAATGAATATTTATGGTCAAAAATATGACTTGTATAACCCCTTTTAAAAATTGTTTTAGTAAAACAATACATGTTTATGACATTTTTATTTTTACTTTAAATAAAAGGTATTAATGTCATTATCTTACACAAGTGGCTCCATGGGGTCCCAAAAATCGTCCCATGGTTTTTCTTGGTCGGTCATGACTCATCAAATAAGAGTAGGACATGTGTCAATATATTTTTATATTCTTATAATATCATTTTTACCTTAAATTACCCTAATTACCTCTAATCGCGGTTAGTAAAACTCAAAAGTTACTATTCATCAAAAATTATTTTCATCCTATTGAACCACATTTTACTTACTAATTACAACCATGTATGTCGGATTTTTGAAATTCAATTCATAGAGGCGGTAAAGTTTCATTTAAATGAAAAATCAGTTTTTTTAACTACCACTTTGTGGTTTCACTATTCATCAAAAATTGAAGTTTTTCAGAACAATACCAAAAATTCACCCTAAGCTATAATTGAAATTCCGAATTCAAAAATGATTTATATTTTACAAAATTACAAACATATAAGTTTCATTAATTAATTTTATAATTAATTCCCGTTGTCAAAACAAATAGAGTTATTTTAAGAAACAGTATCAATCAAAAGATTGACAATTGTTTATGTCCAATTTCAAAGTGAAATTAATTATAATGACCACCATTGGATAAAATGGTAAAATTTTATTCTAATTATACTTTAAAACCAATAAATAGTATAATTTATCACTATAAATTATTTTCATTAAAAATGTTTTTCTAAGTATTTTTTACTATTCATCGAAAATTGGATGTTCTCAAAAAAATACCAAAAATTAAAATTAGGCTAATTTCGATATTCCAAATAAAAAAATAAAGTCCATTTTGAAATATAAAATTTATGTAATTAAAAAAGTGGGTATTACTATTCATAATGGCTGCTTTGATTGGCCGCGGTGTGTTAGAATCTCGAACTTGCGTACAATGCAAGTTATTGCATTATTGAAAGAGAAGCGTACCGTGGAAGCTTGGGGTGTTACAGGTAATAAGTGATAAAAAAGGAATAATAAACTTGAAAAATGTTCTTAATCAAGTATAAATTAAATTAAGTTTATTATTCAGGAAGAACAAGGAACATACAAGACAAGTCGGACTTTAGGTAAGGGGTTTCTTATCTCACTTTTAATTCCGTGATATTTCCATTGTTCGACACTTATTTATTGCATGTGGTGTATTTTGTACTGCCATTTGATATATATTATCATGATTATATTTATATTCATTGTATTTTATGATTCATTTGGTGGTTATTAACTTTTGTTCATACGACTCGATTGATTACAACATGGTTTTCATCTCACTTCTTATTTCCATGAGATTCATGCTATATTGCCAATATTTCCTTTTGTGTGGTGTATGTACTACCCATGATTGTATTATTTATGTAATATACATTAATTTATTGGTATTTACATCTTTATTTTATGATCCCTCTTTAATGGGGTGTATGTTTCATAAGTCACCAAATCGGTAAGGGAATTTCAAATTTCAATTTCCACTCATTGGGCTTTACTCATACTTCATTAATCATTTTACTCCATGATTATGTGTGGAATCACTATTTATTATTTGTGAATTAATTTCCACTACCCTTTATATGGAAATACTTTTGATATACATAATCACTCCATTGATAAATTCTCAAGTCATCGATATGAACTTGATAAGAGTAATTTTAACTCAATCTCCATTTATTGAGTTAAACATTCAATTAATTGGTGTTGTTTTTACAAGAATATGTGTGAATGTAATCTGATTGATTTACAATAAATATCCAATCATATTTAGTGTATTTATATTTTCACACATAATTATGTCTTTGATTTATCCTTAACCTAAGGATACAGTCTTTATAAGAGATTTCATATCAATTTACATTCCATTGAGACTTATTTGTTGTTATACACCAATTCACTTTTATATGGTGTATATAATGTAATTTGACATAGTATATCATGGATCACTTTATTCACATGATATTATAATGTTTTTATTACCTCAATTATTTGTATTCAAGTTTATCTCCTTTGGTTAGGAACTCTAACTAAAATATCATTTTAAATGTTTTAAAGATTTATTATTCTAAATCTTTCTCATTAATGTCCATGTTTTCAAAATGGTTTTAAGGATTTATTTATATGGACATTAAAGTTTTAAAATTAAAATTCATTTTAAAATTTTCAAAGTGGTATGGGACACTTTGACTCAAAAATCTATTTTAAACGGCTTCTTGACAAATAGTGTGACTTTTAAGTGTTTTCAAGAAAAAGGGGGATATTTCTCTCAAATAGTTTTGATGATTATTTTCATCTATGTCAATGTCCTTCATTATTATCAATTGAGGTTAATATATTACAATACAATCTTCCATATTTTATTGAATGAGTTATGTTTGACTGTGGATGTGCTATTTTTGTACCATTCATGGTTTTTGGATAAAGTATTGACATTTCCTATGCTAGTTTTAATATGAATGTTTTTGTTATGTTTCAAACTTTTCATATGATAAATGCATTGGACTTAGTAAGTGATGGGTGGATCCCAATATAGCTCCTCGATGCATCGGTAGGTCTCATGAGACAAACTAGTGTCTTGGCACAAGGCCTTGACAAAATCTTATTTGTAGTCTTGGAACAAGGCCTTGACTATGTGGTTATGATGTTCGGCATTATGCATTCCATCATTATGAGATTAGATATTGATATTTCATGTGGTTATTCGACTAGTAGAATACCCATGACTATGTTTTATTATGGAATTATTTACTCAACTCATATTTCTTCCATAAAGTGTTCATGTTAATTATTTGTAAAGGCATGTGTTTTCAATTATTCACCATGCCTAATTTTTATATTATCTTCCACTGTATTGCTTACTCTTACTGAGCGTTTGAGATCACCCCTTTCTCATGTTTTATTTTCCTAGGATATGAATAAGTTAGTTATGAGTGACTTGCAGTAATAATCTTGAAAGCATGGATGTTTCTAATGGCATAAATTAGTGTTGTTTTTATTTTCAAGTTGTAGTGTTGAACTTATGTATATATCTTGTTTCCAAGACTACTAAAATTATCGGTCATTAGGGACTTGATTCATTGTAATCATTCCAATGTATTAAAATAATGCTCCAGCTTCTGGATTATGGGGCTGGGGTGTTACAGTTGGTATCATAGGAAGTTTAGTACAAACCTTGGAAACTATATTTAGATAAACTATGATTAGAGAACATTACCCTAATATATACCTTGATGATTAGTATATAAGAACTTCCTAGAATTTTGATAATGTAGATATTTTGTGTATTTTTCAAGAAATACATCCCTGTCTGGATATGAGCAGGTAGAGACAGCTCTGGCACAGATGTACCTAGGAGTGAAAACTCTGACAAGGAGTTTCAGGCTTGACCCGGGGTATTCTGGTACACGACAACAGGCCTTATTGCACTCTTGGTTATGAAACTCCCAGGGGATATTCTTAGGATAATTTACATTCTCTTTACAAACTTATTTCAAGTATTTTAATATAATGTGATAATAAATGACTTTGGTTAATCCTAAGGTGTTTTAAATTGAAAATAAGGTGTCATGATATTCTCTAAATGATTTTATGACTATTATTACTCACACAATGCTTTCTAGTTTTAGTCAATGGTTGGATTCCAAGGAAGTCATAGTAACTTTGAGAATGATTTACAAGGTTTGAACGGTGGTGGAAATGAGCAAAAAATGGAATGTTGATAGGCGTAAAAGATATCATGTTCATGCGGAATCAGTTTTTAAAAAATATGATCAAAAACATATATATTAACCAACTCCCGAACTCAACAAGGAAGAGAAAAGTGGGGAATGATAAGAGCTCCAATGGTGAATACCATGGAGAAAAGAAATCTCATTTTCCATCATGCAGGAAATGTAGAAGGAGACACCTAGGAAGGTGTATTAATGGAACAAAGAAATGCTTTATGTGTGGGAAAGAAGGATATAAAGTAAAGAATTGCTGAGGAAAAATGAAGAGTACTATGGAAGAAAATAAAAATGGTCCTAAGAATCCATTTGCAGTCATTTACCATAAATTTAGGGGACCTATCCATTACTCGAGTGAATTCCCTATTCTATAGGATATCCTCTTGGTCAAGGAAGAAGATATGTTGAAATAAATTGATGGATAAATGTTTAAAAAGTATTAGTGCTCTTTGTTGATGGGATTACTTTGGAAGACTTTTCTCTTGTATTTGTAACCCTACAGTTTATCATGTGAAAATGATATTCGAGGAAGAATTATATTTTCTCTTGTGGATATAGTTATAAATAACCATTTGGTTTTATATAATCATTGAGTTTGAGGAAATTACAAGTTATTAAATTTTGGAATGAAAATGTGAGGTATGAGATAACATTTGTGATGAAATTATGTTATAGTTATTTTGAGGAATATATCTCATTTTTGGGAATATTATAAAATTATATAGTTTTTGAAAAAGGACAACACGTAGACCGTGTGACAACCCGTCGTGTCGGACAAAGCTGCAGGAATCGAACCCACAACCATAGTGTGATTAGTATTTATCACCTACCACTGGAATACGTGAAGTCCCTGGTTAGTGTGACTAATTCCTTTTAGTTAAATTATTTTATTGATCAATAATAAGTTTATTTGGGATCTTATGTCTTATAAAATGGTTATCCTTTGTATAGGAAAACGATTTGGTGATTAAGTGATAAATGTTATTTTGGAAGACGTTCACTCTGTTGGGAACACTATATACCTAAGGAAAATAGAATACTATGGGATTTCATTTGAGGATTAATGGTGGATTTTTATCTATATTTTGGGTTATTTATGTAAATTATTAACCTATTATAGAGAATATTTGATTAGGTTGATTAATTTTGAGTATGTGACTTTAAGGGTAGTCGATGTAATTTGGAGATACAATTTAACATGGAAGACTACATAACCAAATTCTTCTAAGTTTTGGGTTTCAATATTAGTTTGGATTATATTGAAGTATTTTAAGTACAATTGTTTATTGAATGGTATTTATTTACCTTTGGGGTATTGTTGGTTTAATTTTAGAAATTAATATTAGTATTTATTTCTTTAAAGGATTATCCTTTTTGAGGATCATCTGATCTTATACTAACCATTTTGGTGGTGGTTAATCTCTAAAGACAAGGTAAATATATTGTTTATCCTTTTTGGATAATGTGATTCTCTAGAATTTGATTCTATCTCTTCCGATGTGACCAAGTCATCTTGAATACTCATTGTTTGAAAAAAATATGAGTTGGTGGTAGAAATTTATTAAAGAATGAAACTCTACTTAAAAAGTAAGTATATATTATTGGTCAATCTCATAAATAAATTCCTCAACTTTATGAAATGGAACTTAAAACAAAAAAAAAAAGTTATTCGTTTACTTTTCCTACTGGGAAACTAATGATCGTTTATCCCAGCACAAGTTTGTGGTTTTCTTGTTGTTAACTTTCTCTTGATCAGGTTTTCTATCCCTCTCCATCAAAACTTGACACTTAGTTTATCTTCCATATCCATGTTTTCCTACATGTAATCCTATTATGGGTTATCTTAGATTACCTTTGTGCTTTTCTTTCTTTCTTTTAAAGTGATAGTTTTACTGACTCTTTTTCGATGTGGGACTTTAATGAAGTTTCCAAGCCCAGTTTTAAAATTGCGAGGACGCAATTCTCAAAAGGGGGGAAGGATGTAACATCCTAGGTAAATAAAGAACATAAAATTTTTCATATTTATTAATATTTGTGAACTAAATATTAATTATACTTTAAAGGGGACACTATGTTCGATGGTATACCCAATACGCAACAATGGGTTTCTTTGAAATCTTACGTTGCACACTAATAATATAATATTATTATTTTAAATGGTAATTAACACCTAGCCATTGTAATGTTGGTAATGAATATAACTAACTAAAAAATGATTATATATGTTTGTTAAATATTTTTACATTTATCCAATAAAAGTTAGAGGCTTAAAATGTGAATGAATCTAATTTTAAACATAATTTACTTTAAAGGGTTGATTTACCGCCTTTTAATGGCGAACCCTCCTTAAATCTAGTTTTTGTCACTTTTATATGTTCCATTTGACAAAATAAAATTCTTCTATAGAATCAGGACATCAAAATTTACTTTGGGTAAATTATTGGTATTTTTCTAATAATATTCATTTTTATGAATAGTGAGAAATAATGTATTTTAATTAAAAAATGCCTTTTAATATAATTTATTTATATGGTTAGATTATATTTTAATTTTTTTTTTTTTTGAAGTTTAATTAGATTATATTTTTACCCTTTAATCAAATGTTGGTCATTATAATTAATTTTACTTTGAAATTACACATAAACAAGTGTTAATCTTTTGATAGTTATTGTTTCTTAAAAACACGCTATTTGTTTTGAAAATGGGAATTAAATTTTAAATTAATTAATCCAACTTCTAAGTTTTGAATTTGGTAAAATATACATCATTTTTTAATTCGGAATATCAAATATAGTTTAGACTGAATTTTTGGTATTTTTCTGAAAAACTTCGATTTTTGATGAATAGTGAAACTACTAAGTAGTAGTTAAAAATCTGACTTTTTCATTTAAATGAAATTTTACGGCTTCTGTGAATTGAATTTAGAAAATCCGAGATACATGGTTGTTATTATTAAGTAAAATGTGGTTCAATAAGATGAAAATAATTTTTGGTGAATAGTAACTTTTGACTTTTATTTACCGTGGTTAAAGGTAAATAGGGTAATTCAAGGTAAAAAGGAATATTATAATAATACAAAATTACACCATATTTTATGAGTCGTGTCCTACAATGTGAATCCTTGGGTCAATTTTGGGACCCCATGGATCCACTTAAGAATGATAATGACACTTTATTTTAATTAACTTATAGGAAAGACAAAAATGACATTAACAAATATCTTTTAGTATATCAATTTTTACATGGGGTTATATAAGTCATAATTTAGAATATAAATAATCATTGAAAAGATAAAAATATTTCCTATATTATGGTAATTTTTCATAATTTTTAGACATCAAATAAATTAAATTATTTGTGAGATAATAATGATGTAGTATTTACCTCATTAATAAATGATTTAAATAAATATGATTATTAATATAAAAATAATATCCAAAACCTCACCAATTATTATTTTATGATTTTATTTAGACCATGAGTCATCTTATATTTGAATTTAATTAGTTTTTGACCTTTAGAAACCGAATATCACTATATAATAAAATAATATTTTCACACTTTCCTAAAGAGCCCCTCCTCCCCCTTATAAAAGGACACCACTTCTAACCCATTTCACACACCTCTCAAGCCCCTTGGATCATCCAAACCCTACAAAAATAATCTCTAAAGATCCCCCTCTTCATCCTAGAATACTCACCTTAGGCATAAGGTACTTTAAGAAGTCCTTTTGGTTCAAACCAAAGGAAGTTACCCAAATTAAAGGTAATGCTTTCTCTTAAATTCTTTTGTTTTATTTTGTTTTATTTTGTTTTATTTTACTTCTCCAACCCCCTAAACACTTTTTATTACTTTATTTTATAAAAACACCAGTATCCTCAATATACTAGGATGTTTTTATGAGAATTATTCTAACTACACTTACACACACCTTCATATAATGGGTGAAGAACATATTGTTTTTGTGGATGGAAAACTAACACCTCATGAAACGATGATTGTTCGATTATCTCCTACCACCTATAATGGTGGCCATTAAGATGGAATTGTATTTATATATGATATATATATTATTTTTATGTTTTATTTATGCTTCTGAATTTTCCATTTATATCATTATTTTATGGTTTACATTATGGGTAAAACGCGATAATTTCATTTGAGGAAGTGCGGACTACCGCCCCCTAAAAATGATATGACTCATTAATGCCTTATGTGGGACGTATAAAGGATGGAATTAATGATATTATATATGATATTATACTGTAATTATAATATACCTATGTATCATTATGTTTTAATTCCATTAAAATAAAAAATAGAAATGAAAGTAGTGTTCATGCATACGTACGGCTTACCGTCTCCATGAATGGTACATTTCATTTCTTATATACAAATGTTATATACTGTTATAAATAGATATATATATACTGGATATATAATATATATATATGATATATAAATCATGTATATCATTCTGGAGATAATGTACTTTTGACCACATGGAAAAATAGTAATTATAACAAGTTCATTTTTGACTCAAGTTCCGAACATCGATAAAATATTGATTATGAACGCAAATAAATAACTTATTGTTATAGAAAGTTAATAAGTGATATAAAATGAATAATAAACTTGAAAAATGTTCTTAATTAATTATACATTAACTTAAGTTTATTATTAATAAATAACAAGGAACATACAAGACAAGTCGGACTTGAGGTAAGGGGTTTCTTATCTCACTTTTAATTCTGTGAGATTTCCATTATTCACCACTTATTTATTGCATGTGGTGTATTTTTTACTAACATTTGATGTATATTATCATTATTCTCTTTATATTAATGGTATTTTGTGATTCATTTGGTGGTTATTAACTTTTTTTCATACGACTCAATTGATTACAACATGGCTTTCATCTCACTTCTTATTTTTGTGAGATTCATGCTATATTGCCACTATTTACTTTTGTGTGGTGTATGTACTGCCCGTGATTGTATTACTTATGTAATATAAATTAATTTATGGGTATTTAAATCTTTATTTTATTATCCTTCTTTAATGGGATTTATATTTCGTAAGTCGCTAAATCAGTAAGGGAATTTCAAATTTCAATTTCCACTCATTGGGCTTTACGTATACTTCATTGATTATTTTACTCCATGATTATGTATAGAATCACTATTTATTTTTTGTGTAGTAATTTCCACTCCCCTTTCTGTAGATATACTTTTGATACACATAATTTCTCCATTTATAAATTCTCAAGTCATCTATATGAACTTGATAATAGAAATTTTAACTCAATCTCCATTTATTGAGTTAAACATCCAATTCATTGGTGTTGTTTTTACAAAAATATGTGTGAATTTCCTCTAATTTATTTACACTTAATATCCAATCATATTGAGTGTATTTATATTTTTCACACATAATTATGTCTTTGATTTATCCTTAACCTAAGGATACAGTCTTTATAAGAGATTTCATCTCAATTTACATTCCATTGAGACTTCTTTATTGTTATACACCAATTAACTTTTATATGGTGTATATAATGTACTTTGAAATAGTATATCATGAATCCCTTTATTCTCATGATATTATAAAGTTTTTATTACCTCAATTATTTGTATTCAAGTGTCTCTCTTTTGGATAGAAAATCTTACTAAAATATCATTTTAAATGTTTTAAATATTTATTATTCTAAATCTTTCTCATTAATGTCCATGTTTTAAAAATGGTTTTAAGGATTTATTTATATGGACATTAAAGTTTTAAAATTAAAATTTCTTTTAAAAATTTCAAAGTGGTATGGGACACTTTGATTCAAAAATCTATTTTAAACGGATTCTTGAAAAATAGTGTGACTTTTAAATGTTTTCAAGAAAAAGGGGGATATTTCTCTCAAATAGTTTTGATGATTATTTTCATCTATGTAAATATCCTTCATTATTCTTGATTGAGGTTAATCTGTTACAATACAATCTTCCATATTGTATTGAATGAGTTATGTTTGACTGTGGATGTGCTATTTTTATACCATTCATGGTTTGTGGATAAATTATTGACATTTCGTATGTTAGTTTTAATAAGAATGTTTATGTTATGTTTCAAACTTTTCATATGAAGAATGAATTGGACTTAGTAAGTGACAGGTGGATCCCTCTATAGCTTCTCGATGCATCGGTAGGTCTCATGAGACAAACTAGTGTCTTGACACAAGGCCTTGACAAAATCTTATTTGTAGTCTTGGCACAAGGCCTTGACTATGTGGTTATGATGACTGGCATTATGCATTCACTAATAAAAATTCTACCTATAGAGACCCCTAATGGCGGTCGCTATAGGCCTCTAGAGACTGCCCAGCGATCACCAATGGCGGTCGTTGTAGTCCTAGAGTGACCGCCATTGGCGGTCGCTGAAGCTGGCAGAAATGTCGGCCTACAGCGACCGCCATTGGCGGTCTCTGAAGCTGGCCAAAATGTCGGCCTACAGTGACCACCACTGGAAGTCGCTCTTTGTCTGAAGCGACCGCCAATGGCATTCGCTGTTGAGGTTAGCAGGCAACCTATAGCAACCGCCTACGGCGGTCGCTAAACTGGAAATATTTTTTTTTTTAATTTTCATGGTACATAATCAAAAAAAACAGCATATAAATCATAAAAAATGGACAAAAAATTCAAACACCATAAACATCAAGATCATCATAAACAATAAATTATAGACGTGCTTCAACGATCCACAGCCATCTCTTTTAGAAACCTACAATAAGATACAAAGAAAACAACTAAACAAAACAAATGTAAATTTGACATATTTATTCAGTTATTATATGCATATAATAAAATAAAATCTGACATCTCATGGGTGCTATAATAATTATAAACCCCTAATTTAAGAAATGTTATCAATTTAGGATTTTTTTTCTTGTTTTGGAGTCTTTGCTTTAGTTTCTGAAAGTGTTTTGTTGACTAAAAAGGAATGTTTTACACATGCACCGCACGTCCAATGGACGTTCCCTCTCATCCTACATGTCACGAATAATATTTCTATTGTTTTTGTGTGGTTTCAGGTCATTCGGATCACGTTTTTCTCTGAATTTGACCGTGACACGCCGTTTTAGTCTTTTATGACTCTGGAAACGTGTTTCTGGTCACCATGGTCAAAAAACACCTATGATTGATGTGTTGTCTTCCCGACCATTTTCAAATTCACACCACGGTTTTTGTCGTATGATTTCATAGCATTCTGAGGTCGTACGGGTGGTTTTGACCACCCAATGCACCCTTTTAGAGCGCGTCGAACTACTAAAAATGACACATTCGATCATACCACGCGCATCGCACATCCGATGGATGTTATGTATCCTCCTACATGTCACGAATAATATTCCTATTGTTTTTGTGTGGTTTCAGGTCATTCAGAGCATGTTTTCTCTGAATCTGATCGTCACACACCGTTTTGGTCTTTTATGACTTCAGAAACGCATTTCCGGTCACCGTGGTCAAACGACACCTCTGATTGAGGTTTTTTCTCCCTGAACATTTCAAAATTCATACCACGATTGTTTTTGTATGATTTTATGGCATTTCGAGGTCGTTCAGATGGTTTTGACCACCCAACGCACCCTTTTAGAGCGCGCTGAACTGCTGCAAATATCACATTTGGTCGTACCGTGTGCACCGCACGTCCGATGGATGTTCTGTCTCCTCCTAAATGTCACAAATAATATTCCTATTGTTTTCGTGTAGTTTCAGGTCATTTGGAGCATGTTTTCTCAGAATTTGACCATCACACGCCGTTTTGGTCTTTTATGACTCCAGAAACACGTTTTCGATCACCGCGGTCAAACGACACCTTTGATTGATGTGTAGTCTACCCGACCAATTCAAAATTCACACCACGATTGTTGTCATATGATCTCATGGCATTTTGAGGTCATTAGGGTGATTTTGACCACCCAACACGCCCTTTTAGAGCGCGTCAAACTACTGAAAACGACACATTCGGTTGTACCGCGCGCACCGCATGTCCGATGGATGTGTCATCTACTCCTACATGTCAAGAATAATATTACTATTGTTTTAGTGTGGTTTTAGGTCATTTGGATTAGGTTTTCTTTGAATTTGACCGTGACACGCCATTTTGGTCTTTTATGACTCCAGAAACGCGTTTCCGGTCACCGCGGTCAAAAGGCACCTCCGATTGATGTGTCGTCTGCTTGAAAATTTCAAAATTTACACCATGGTTGTTGTAGTATGATTTCATGGCATTATGAGGTCATTTGGGTGGTTTTGACCACCCAACGCGCCCTTTTAGAGCACGCCAAACTGCTAAAAATGACACATTCGGCCGTACCATGCACACCGCACATCCAATGGATGTGTCGTCTCCTTATACATGTCATGAATAATATTACTATTGTTTTCGTGTGGTTTCAGGTCATTCGGATCACGTTTGCTCTGAATTCAACCGTGACACGCCGTTTTGGTCTTTTATGACTCTGGAAACGTGTTTCCGGTCACAGCGGTCAAACGACGCCTCCAATTTACGTTCCGTCTGCCCGACCATTTTAAAATTCACACCATGGTAGTTTTCGTATGATTTCATGGCATTCTGAGGTCGTTCGAGTGATTTTGACCACCCAACGTGCCCTTTTAGAGCGAGTCAACTGCTAAAAATGATACATTTGGTCGTACCGCACGCACTGCATGTCCGATGGATGTTTCGCCTCCTTCTACATGTCAAGAATAATATTCCTATTATTTTAGTGTGGTTTTAGGTCATTCGGAGCACGTTTTCTCTGAATTCGACCGTTGCACGCCGTTTTGGTCTTTTACGACTCTGGAAATCCGTTTACGGTCACCACGGTCAAACGACATCTCCGATTGACATGTCGTCTACCTGACCATTTCACAATTAACACCACGGTTGTTTTCGTATGATTTCATGGCATTTTGAAATCGTTCGGGTGGTTTTGACCACCCAACGCGCCCATTTAGAGCACACCGAACTGCTGAAAACGACACATTCAGTCGTACCGCACGCACCGCACATCCGATGGATGTTCTATCTCCTCCTACATGTCACGAATAATATTTCAATTGTATTAGTGTGGTTTCAGGTCATTTAGAGCACATTTTCTCTGAATTCGACCGTCACACATCGTTTTGGTCTTTTATGACTCTGGAAACGCGTTTCCGGTCACCATGGTCAAACGACACCTCCGATTGACGTGTCTTCTACCTTATTGTTTCACAATTCACACCACGGTTGTTTTCATATGATTTCATGGAATTCTGAGGTTGCTCGGGTGGTTTTGACCACCCAACACGCACTTTTAGAGCGCGCTGAACTGCTCAAAATGACAAATTCAATGGTACCACATGCACCGCACGTCCGATGGACGTGCCTTCTCTTACTACATGTCACGAATAATATTCCTATTGTTTTTTTATGGTTTCAGGTCATTAGGAGCATTTTTTATCTAAATTCAACCGTTACACGACGTTTTGTTCTTTTATGACTCCGGAAACGCGTTTCTAGTCACCGCGGTCAAACGACACCTCCGATTGAAGTTTCCTCTACCCAAACATTTCACAATTCACACCACCATTGTTTTCGTAATATTTCATGGCATCCTGAGGTCGTTCAGGTGGTTTAGACGACCCAACGCGCCCTTTTAAAGCGTGTCGAACTGCTAAAAACGACACATTTGGTCGTACCGCGTGCACCGCATGTCCGATGGATGTGTCTTCTCCTCATACATGTCAAAAATAATATTCCTATTCTTTTTGTGTGGTTTCAGGTCATTCAGAGCACAGTTGCTCTAAATTCGACCGTGACACACCATTTTGGTCTTTTATGACTCTGGAAACGCGTTTCTGGTCACCGCGGTCAAACAACACCTCCGATTGATGTGTTGTCTGCCCGACCATTTCACAATTCACACCACGGTTTGTTGTTGTATGATTTCATGGAATTCTGAGGTCATTTGGGTGGTTTTGACCACCCAGCGCACCCTTTTAGAGCACGTCGAACTACTGAAAACGACACATTCGGTCATACCGCACGCACCGCACATCAGATGGATGTGTCGTCTCCTCCTACATGTCACGAATAATATTACTATTTTTTTTTTTTTGCGTGGTTTCAGGTCATTTGGAGAATGTTTTCTCTGAATTCGACCGTGACACGCCGTTTTGGTCTTTTATGACTCCGGAAATGCGTTTACGGTCACCACGGTCAAACCACACCTCTGATTGACATGTCTTCTACCTGACCATTTTACAATTCATACTACGGTTGTTGTCGTATGATTTTATGGAATTATAAGGTCATTCGAGTGGTTTTGACCACCCAACGCGCCCTTTTAAAGCGCGTCGAACTGCTGAAAACGACACATTCGGTCTTACCGCACGCACCGCACGTCCGATGGATGTTTTGTCTCCTCCTATATGTAACGAATAATATTCCTATTGTTTTTGTGTGGTTTCAGGTCATTCGGAGCACGTTTTCTCTGAATTCGACCGTCACATGCCGTTTTGGTCTTTTATAACTCCGGAAATGCGTTTACGATCACCACGGAGAAAAGACACCTCTGATTGATGTGACCTCTACCTAACCATTTCACAATTCAAACCACAGTTGTTGTCGTATGATTTCATGGCATTCTGAGGTCGTTCGGGTGGTTTTGACCACCCAACGCGTCATTTTAGAGCATGCCGAACTGCTGAAAACGACACATTCGGTCGTACCGCGCACACCACACATCCGATGGACATTATATCTCCTCCTACATGTCAAGAATAATATTCCTAATGTTTTCATGTGGTTTTAGGTCATTTGGAGAGCGTTTGCTCTGAATTCGACCGTGACACGCCGTTTTGGTCTTTTATGACTCCGGAAACGCGTTTCTGGTCACTGCGGTCAAACAACACCTCTGATTGACGTGTCGTCTACCCAACCATTTCACAATTCATACCACGGTTTTTTTCGTATGATTTCATGGCATTCTGAGGTCGTTTGAGTGTCCTTTACCACCCAACGCGCCCTTTTAGAGCGCGCCGAACTGCTGAAAATGACACATTCGGTCATACCACGCGCACAACACATCTGATGGACGTACCGTCTTATCCTATATGTCACAAATAATATTCCTATTATTTTCATGTGGTTTCAGGTCATTCGAAGCACGTTTTCTCTGAATTCAACCGTCACACGCCGTTTTGGTCTTTTATGACTCTGGAAATGCGTTTCCGGTCACCACGGTCAAACGACACCTTCGATTGATGTGCCTTCTACCCGAACATTTTACAATTCACACCACAGTTGTTTTTGTATGATTTCATGGCATTCCGAGGACATTCGGGTGGTTTTGACCACCCAACGCGCCCTTTTAGAGCGTGTTGAACTGGTGAAAACAACACATTTGGTCGTACCACACGCACCGCACGTCTGATGGATGTGTCGTCTCCTCCAACATGTCACGAATAATATTCATATTGTTTTCGTGTGGTTTCAGGTCATTCAGAGCACGTTTTCTCTGAATTCGACAATCACACGCCGTTTTGGTCTTTTATGACTCCGGAAAAGCGTTTCCGGTCACCGCGGTCAAACGATGCCTTCGATTGACATGTCGTCTACCCGACCATTTTAAAATTCACATCGTGGTTATTTTCGTATGATTTCATGGCATTCCGAGGTCGTTCGGGTGGTTTTGACCAACCAACGCGCCCTTTTAGAGCGCGTCGAATAGCTGAAAATGACACATTCAGTCGTACCGCATGCACCGCACGTTCGATGGATGTTTCGTCTCCTCCTACATGTCAAGAATAATATTAATATCGTGTGGTTTTAGGTCATTCGGAACACGTTTTCTCTGAATTCGACCGTTACACGCTGTTTTGGTCTTTTATAACTCCGGAAACGCGTTTATGGTCACCGCGGTCAAACGACACATCCGATAGATGTTTCTTCTACCTTACCATTTCAGAATTAATATCACGATTTTTTTCGTATGATTTCATGTCATTCTGAGGTCTTTCAGGTGGTTTTGACCACCCAACGCGTCCTTTTAGAGCGCGTCGAACTGCTGAAAGCGACACATTCAGTCGTACCGCACGCACCGCACGTCAAATGGATGTTCCTTCACCTCCTACATGTCATGAATAATATTTCTATTATTTTCATGTGGTTTTAGGTCATTCATATCACGTTTTCTCTGAATTCGACCATGACACGGCGTTTTGGTCTTTTATGACTCTGGAAGCGCGTTTCCGGTCACCGCACTCAAACGACACCTCCAATTGATGTTATGTCTGCCCGACCATTTCACAATTCACACCATGGTTGTTGTCGTTTGATTTCATGGAATTTTGAGGTTTTTCGGGTGGTTTTAACCACCCAACATGCCCTTTTAGAGCGCGTCGAACTGCTGAAAATGACACATTCGGTCGTATCGTGCGCACCGCACGCCCGATGGACGTTCCTTCTCCTCCTACATGTCACGAATAATATTTATTTTCTTTTCATATGGTTTCAGGTCATTCAAATCACGTTTTCTCTGAATTCAACCATCACATGCCATTTTGGTCTTTTATGACTCAGGAAACGCGTTTCCAGTCACCACGGTCAAACGACACCTCTGATTGATATGTCGTCTACCCTACCATTTCACAATTTACACCATGGTTTTTTTCATATAATTTCATGCCATTCTGAGGTCGTTCGGGTGGCTTTGACCACCCAACACGCTCTTTTAGAGCGCACCGAACTGCTGAAAACGACACATTCGATCGTACCGCGTGCACCGCACGTCCGATAGATGTTTTGTCTCCTACATATTACGAATAATATTCTGATTTTTTTCATGTGGTTTCAGGTCATTCAAATCACGTTTTCTCTGAATTCGGCCGTCACATGGCGTTTGGTCTTTTATGACTCCAGAAACGCGTTTCCGATCACCGTGGTCAAATGAAACCTCTGATTGATGTGTCGTCTACTTGACCATTTCAAAATTCATACCACGGTTGTTGTCGTATGATTTCATGGCTTTTCAAGTTCGTTCAGGTGGTTTTGACCACCCAACGCACCCTTTTAGAGCGCGTCGAACTGCTGAAAATGACACATTCAGTCGTATCGTGCACTCCGCACATCTGATGGATGTTTCGTCTCCTCATACATGTCACGGATAATATTCCTATTGTTTTCGTGTGGTTTTAAGTCATTCGGAGCACTTTTTCTCTGAATTCGACCGTGACACGCTGTTTTGGTCTTTTATGACTCTGGAAACACGTTTCTGGTCACGGAGATCAAATGATACATTCGATTGACATGCCGTCTACCATACCATTTCAAAATTCAGACCATGGTTGTTGTCGTATGATTTCATCGAATTCTGAGGTTGTTCGGGTGGTTTTGACCACCAATCGCGCCCTTTTAGAGCTCGCCGAACGGCTAAAAACGACACATTCAGTCGTACCGCATGCACAGCACGTCTGATGGATGTTCCGTCTCATCCTACATGTCACGAATAATATTCCTATTGTTTTCGTGTGGTTTTAGGTCATTCGGAGCACGTTTACTCTGAATTTTACCGTCACACGTCGTTTTGGTCTTTTATAACTCCGGAAACGTGTTTCCAATCACCGCGGTAAAACGACACCTTCGATTGACGTTCCCTCTACCTGACTATTTTACAATTCATACCACGGTTTTTTTCGTATGATTTCATGGCATTCCGAGGTCTTTCGGGTGGTTTTGACCACCCAACGCGCCCTTTTAGAGCGCGTCAAACTGCTGAAAACGACACATTCGGTTGTACCGTGCACACCGCATGTCCGATGGATGTGTTGTATCCTCTTACATGTCATGAATAATATTCCTAATGTTTTCATGTGGTTTCAGGTCATTCGGAGCACGTTTTCTCTGAATTCGACCGTTATACGCCGTTTTGGTCTTTTTTGACTCCAGAAACGTGTTTCCTGTCACTATGGTCAAACGACACCTCTGATTGACATTCTATCTACCTGAACATTTTACAATTCACACCATGGTTGTTTTCGTAGGATTTCATGGAATTTTGAGGTCGTTCGGGTGGTTTTGACCACACAACGCGCCCTTTTAGAGCGCGCCGAACGGCTAAAAATGACACATTCGGTCCTACCATGCGCACCACACATTCGATAAATGTTATATCTCCTCCTACTTGTCACAAATAATATTCCTATTGTTTTTGTGTGGTTTCAAGTCATTCGGAGCACGTTTGATCTGAATTCAACCGTCACACACCGTTTTGGTCTTTTATAACTCTAGAAACGCATTTCTGGTCACTGTAGTCAAATGACACCTTTGATTGATGTTACATCTTCCTTAAAATTTCAAAATTCATACCACGGTTATTTTCGTATGACTTCATGGCATTATGAGGTCGTTCGGGTGGTTTTGACCACCCAACGCGCCCTTTTAGAGCGTGCTGAACTGCTAAAAACGACACATTCAGTCGTACCACGCATCGCACGTCCGATGGACATGTCGTCTCCTCTATATTTCAAAAATAATATTTCTATTTTTTCGTGTGGTTTCAGGTCATTCAAAGCACGTTTGCTCTGAATTTGACTGTGACATGCCGTTTTGGTCTTTTATGACTCCAGAAACGCGTTTCCAGTCACCGTGGTCAAACAAAACCTCTTATTAATGTTCCATCTACCTGAACATTTCACAATTCACACCACGGTTGTTTTAGTATGATTTCATGGAATTCTGAGGTCGTTCGGGTGGTTTTGACCACCCAACGCGCCCTTTTAGAGCGCGCAGAATTGTTGAAAACGACACATTCGGTCGTACCGCGTGCACCACACATCTGATGGACATGTCGTCTCCTCATACATGTCACGAATAATATTCCTATTGTTTTCATGTGTTTTAGGGTCATTCTGAGCACGTTTTCTCTGAATTTGACCGTGACATGCCGTTTTGGTCTTTTATGACTCCGGAAACGCATTTCCAATCACCGTGGTAAAACGACACCTCTGATTGACGTGTCGTCTACCCAAAAATTTCACAATTTACACCACAGTTGTTGTCGTACGATTTTATGGAATTCCGAGGTCGTTCGAGTGGTTTTGACTACCCAACGCGCCCTTTTAGAGCGCGCCGAACTACTAAAAACGACACATTCGGTCATATCACGCGCACAGCACATCTGATGGATGTACCGTCTTATCCTATATGTCACAAATAATATTCCTATTATTTTCATGTGGTTTCAGGTCATTCGAAGCATGTTTTCTCTGAATTCAACCGGCACATGCCATTTTGGTCTTTTATGACTCTTAAAACGCGTTTCTGGTCACTTTGGTCAAACGACACCTCCGATTGATGTTCCGTCTATCTGAACATTTCTCAATTCATACCACGGTTGTTTTTGTATGATTTCATGGAATTACAAGGTCATTCGGGTGGTTTTGACCACCCAACGCGCCCTTTTAGAGCGCGCCGAACTGCTGAAAACGACACATTCGGTCGTACCGCGCGCACCGCACCTCTGATGGATGAGACATCTCCTCCTACATCTTACGAATAATAGTCCTAATATTTTTTTGTGGTTTATGTTCATTCAGAGCACGTTTTCTTTGAATTCGACTGTGAGACGCCGTTTTGGTCTTTTATGACTCCGGAAACGCGTTTCCGGTCACTATGGTTAAACGATACCTCCTATTGATGTGATATCTACCCTACCATTTCATAATTCACACCAAGATTTTTTTTCGTATGATTTCATGGCATTCTGAGGTCATTCGGGTAGTTTTGACCACCCAACGCGCCCTTTTAGAGCACGTCGAACTGCTGAAAATGACACATTCGGTCGTACTGCGCGCACCGCACATCCGATGGATGTGGTGTCTCCTCTTACATGTCATGAATAATATTAATCTTATTTTCGTGTGGTTTCAGGTCATTCGGAGCATGTTTGCTCTGAATTCCACTGTCACACGCCGTTTTGGTCTTTTATGACTCCGGAAACGCGTTTTCGGTCACCACAGTCAAACAACACCTCCGATTGACATTCTGTCTACCCAACCATTTCACAATTGACACCATGGTTGTTTTTGTATGATTTCATGGAATTACGAGGTCATTCGGGTGGTTTTGACCACCCAACGCTCCCTTTTAGAGCGCGTCGAACTGCTGAAAACGACACATTCGGTCGTACCGCGTGCACTGCACGTCTGATGGATGTGTCATCTCCTCCTACATGTCACGAATAATATTCCTATTTTTTTCATGTGTTTTCAGGTCATTCGGAGCACATTTTATCTGAATTCGACCGTGACACTCCGTTTTGGTCTTTTATGACTCCAGAAATGCATTTCTGGTCACCGCGGTCAAATGACACCTCCAATTGACGTGTCGTCTGCCCGACCATTTCACAATTCACACCACAGTTGTTTTTGTATGATTTTATGGAATTCCGAGTTCTTTAGGGTGGTTTTGACAACCCAATGCGCCCTTTTAGAGCGCGTCGAACTGCTGAAAATGACACATTCGGTAATCTTAGTGTCGATAGGAAGAACCTTTTTCAATAACACCAAAAGCATGTCGAATGATGTGTCTGACCAATGATCCAAAGTATTCAAATGCAACAAATCCACGATAAATGATAGTTTATTGTAAGAAGTACATCCAGGATATAATTCTGTTTTTGTATCATCAAGTGCTTCATAAAACCTCCTCGAATCACGATCTGCACCAGAGCGAAGATTTATCTCACCGGTCTCAAGATTCTGGATGTCAATTCCTTGAGGATCCAACTCACGTACCATTTTTAGTAATCATTTCATGCATTGGATCATTCATCCTTGCATCAACATCCATCTGAACTACATCCATATTTTGAAAATGAACATATTCTTCTCCATGATGAGTCCAACTCTTATAATTTTTTATAAATCCATTAAAGAATAGGTGCTCCCTCATAGTATCTCGTTTGAATTGATATATGTTAGCACATTTTCTACATGGACAACTAATATAGTCACTTTCAAATCCTCTGGTGAAGTCAATAAACTGCATAATGCCATAGAAATATTCTCTAGACGTTCGATTTGGAATATCAATCCAACTCTTATCCATAATAATATTTTTACAACAAACATTTACACAATACTTATTACATTTGAATTTTTCAAATAAACTATATTTAAAATAAATACTAATCAATTGTTTTTGAACCATTGATAAAATGATAATGTAAGTGAAATCCCATGTCATACCTGATTGCGCTACAAACCTGGAAGGGAGGGGAACCAAAGGTGGTGCTGTGAGGGAGAGGAGAGGCAGTGAAGGGGAGCTGGAGCCAGAGGTGGTGCGGTGAGGGAGGGGATGGTTGGCGGTGGCAGCGGAGGCCGGGAGCCAGAGAAGAGGAGGCGGTGAGGTGGTGATGGTGCAGCGAGGGTGGGACGACGAGGGAGGGGACCAAGGACAGCGGGGATCCGGAGTGGAAGGGTGGCAGCATCGAGGGGACGAGTAGCGACCGTGCAGGGAGGCAGGGGACCGAGCGACGGCAGTGTGGAAAGGGAGGGGACAGTGAGGGAGGGGACGAGCGGCGGTGGTGCGGCGAGGGAGGGGGACGAAGAGGGAGGGGACGGGGGCTGGCAGGGAGCCGGAGCGGAGGGTTGTGAGGGGACGGGGGACGGGCAGCGGGGGGGGCTGTCCGGGATGCGGGGGGTGTTGTCCGGGGTGTGGGGGGCTGTCTGGGGTGGGGGGTATTGTCCGAGGTTGGGGGGGAGGGCCGAGGGAGGAAGGAAGAGGCCGGAGGGCATAGGGGTCAGAGACCGGAGAAGGAGGAGGTTGGAGGCCAGAGGGCGAAGGGATGCCGTAAGGTATGGAGGGCAGGGCAGAGGATGGCCGGAGGGCGGAGGGCGGCTGGAGGGCGAGCGGAGCCGGAGGGAAGAGGGCAGAGGGTGGGCGGAGGGCAGAGGCTGACGAGGGAGGAGGGTGGAGGGCGGCGAGTGGTGGAGGGCGGCGAGGGTGTGCGGTGACGGGGGAGGGCGTAGGGCGAAGGGTGGCGACGGGGGAGGGCGCGCGGTGAGGTCGAGGGCGAGGGAGGCGGGCTCGCGAGGGGCGGGGGGCGTCGAAGCCCCCCTTTTTTTGGCAAATCTCAGCGACCGTCATAGGCGATCGCCTGTGTCAGGGGGCTTCAAAGCCCAATATTGTTGTAGTTATTCCATCATTATGAGACTATCTATTGATATTTCATATGGTTATTCGACTAGTAGAATACCCATGACTATGTTTTATTATGACATTATTTACTCATCTCATATTCCTGCCATAAAGTGTTCATGTTAATTATTTGTAAAGGCATTTGTTTTCAATTATTCACCATGAATAATGTTTATGTTATCTTCCGCTGTATTTCTTACTCTTATTAAGCATTTGAGATCACCCCTTTCTCATGTTTTATTTTCCCAGGATATGAAGAAGATAGTTATGAGTGACTTGTAGGAATAATCTTGGAATCATGGATGTTTCTAATAGAATAAATTAATGTTTATTTTCTTTTAAAGTTGTAGTTTTGAACTTATGTATATATATTGTTTCCAAAACTACTAAATTGTTCGGTCCTTCAGGATTTGATTCCTTGTAATCATGCTAATGTATTAAAATAATGCACCAACTCCTGGATTTTGGGGTCGGGGCGTTACAGAAAATCCACATAATCCTTTTTCACAAAGTCATTATTCATGTACATAACCATTATTCATGAAAGTGAATAACATCATAAGTGAATCTATGTAAATATATTATGTTATACAAAAAAATATCCATGTATCCCAATTCACGTACCTGAAATTTATATATGTGAATTTACCATGTATGCAAATGGTATAATCTAGCCGAATTACCTCACATAGCCAAATTCTTATGAAATGGAATCCAAGTATGTGAAATCCCTGTATAACTAAATTAAATCATGAAAGAGAATTGATGTATCCAAATTATCTACATAGGAAAATTATTACATATATAATTTCACATAGGTGAATATCCTCATGTAATAGAATTCTCATGTAAGAGAATTCTTATATAGAAAAATATGAAAATCATTATCATCTTGACGTTCAGTGAATTTTTAGTGCCTAAAAATAATAGATCTAGCCTTCGGTACTTAAAACTTATATTGAGATAATTTCATAATATTTATAATTAGTTAATAAACACTTAAATACAACATTATTATTTTGAGATATCATCCAAAAACTATCATAAAAAATATGAAAAATATGAAAAATATGATTAAAATATTAATGAGATTTTAGATAATTTTTAAAGCACCCAAGTGATTATTCCATCCTTCCTTGTAGTTTAATTAAATTTAGATAAACTTATTATCTATAAAAATCAATAATAATCATGCCATTTTTATAAATATAGCTCTATTTATCATCAAAAAATTGTAGTGCTCATAATTAGGGAACTGTAGAACTACATAAATAATGCAGCAACTTCGGTCCGAAAATGTGAATATCAAACAACTGATTCAAACTTTGTTATATTTGAAGAAAACATATATGATATTATTATATTTCTAATTTAATAGTATTTTTTAAATTCTGAGTATTATAGCTCATGATATAATCAAAATACTGTGAGTTAATAAAACTAAAATTTCATAAGTGAGTAAAAATAGAAACTCGCTGAATAACAAAATAATAAAAAATTAAACTAAATATAAAATTGAATTAATACATAAAAATTAAAAAGGGTTATGTAATTATCAAAATAGTGATTAATTACCAAGGATCCACTTAATAATCTACCCTTTTTGATAATTACAAAACCCAAACTCACTCTCCCCCTTTTATAAGGATTAAAAAGGTAATATAATGAAGACTCGACCAAGTTCAATTAAATAAAAATAATAATCAAAACAAATTCTTGAAAATCAAATTCCCTTTCAAAGGTAAGATTTCCTTAGAACATAAATCGCAACATAATAGATTTAAATGTTTAAGAAAAAATGTATCTTCCTCAATAAAAAGAATTTTAAATTTATCTAAATGGTCCTAAAAATTAATTGTACATATAAAAATAAAATCCCCTTTAAAGTATATAATAAACAGCAGTAAAAAAACATTTAAAAAATAATAATAAAAGAACAATTTATTCATACATTCTCTCCATTTAAAATACTAAACAGTTAAAAATGTTCTATAAGTAATCATGCTTTTAATACATAAACAACTATAAAAACTTAGCCTGCTTATATATTTTAAACAAATAATCATGCTTCAATATAATAAATATTTTAGTTCAATATGATTTAGTGGTAAGAAAAACAATTTTGGAATCGATAATATGCTTCAAAAAATTTAAACAATCATGCTTGAAATAGTTAATAAATAAATAAGAAACAAAATAATCTCCCCCTTAACATATGATTCTCCTTTAGAAAGGGTTAAAAAATAAATGCTTCCTTTCTTAAAAATATAGGCAGTGGGTATTTTACATCAAGGTGATATCCCTCTTGTATAGAACTTTGAGCTACAAGGATCCATGAGACAGATTAAAAAATATTCAAATAATTGATAATAAATAGCAGTTTTAATTCATTCCATTAAAATGAATCATTTAAGTACATTTTATTCATGAAAATTCCACTAAAAATTAAGTATAAACATCTAGGATATTTAGAATTAAGATATGTTGAAATAATTTCAAAAAAAGTTTCAGTATTATCAATAGAGTATTACATGGAATAATTAAAATAGTTTCATACATATAGTAATAAGACAATAAAACACATAAAACTAAGCCAGATAATATAACATTAAACACGTGTTTATTATAAAGATGAAAAATTATAAATAATCATATGCCAACATACCATTAGATAAAACTTTAAAATACATGCATGTTATCTATATAATAAAAATATAGAATATCAAAAGTATTTTAAATAGTTTAAGTAATTTAGGCACATATAAGTATATAAACAGAAGAATAAAATTTAAAATGTTTAAAATTATTCTCCCATTATATAAAATATTTAATGAATTTTAAATTTAAATATTAAAAACCAAAAACAAAATTAAGAACTCTCTGGATTTTATTGTTCTATATTTAAGAGCTTTTCCTTTTAAAATTTATCTCCATTTATTGATTTATCTCTATTTATTTGAGAAACCATAAAAATGGTTTTATATTAGATATTAGTGTTATAGTCCTATAAAATATCAAAAAAAATGTTGATTTTTGTACCCATATAGTTTTGGGTCTGAAAATTTTAGCACCAAATGATTTGGGAAACCAAATTTGTTGACACTTGGCAGAAATTGTATCCTCTATATTAGATAATTTTATAGAAATATAAACTTGTTTTACACCAAAAATTTAATTAATTTTAAATTATCATTAATTATCATAATGACCAAAGATACCATAGTGAAAGAACTTAATAGTATACATAATTTTATTACTAGAACTAGGCACACACAAAATTATATACAACATAGGTCCTTCTCCTTTATTACCAATATCAAATATTTATTTAATTATTTTATTATTTCCAAGTATTTTAAATAATATTATCCTTTTGTAAACATACTAGTATATTGTTTCAAATAATCAACTTTATTTGAAAAAACCTTATTCTTATTATCATACAAAGCCTAAGCAGTTTTACTCAAATTTTACCTTAAATTAGAAAATTTCTTAGATAAAGATTCTTTTTCAACAAAAATCACATCGCATTATTTTATATGATTCTTATGTTTTTTCTTTAAACCTTTGAATTTTTATTTAATAATATAAAAATATTAATTTATTTCATAAAAAATATAATTTTTTAGAAATATAACTTTGAGAATAAAAATAGGATTATAGCTTATCAACATGAGCTATAATAAATAAATTCTTATTTAGATTTTCATGCTCAACTTCAGAGTTGGATATAGATTAATTACTTGAATATTTTGATTCACTCCAAGTAGACATCATGAATTTATTTCATTTTATTTTATAATCACATTTCCTTTGATATTTAAGTAAAGGTCATTCAAATCTTAAATGACCTTTTTTCTTGAATTTATAGTACTTGACTTCATTCTTCTCATTTTTCATTAATTTTTCTTTTATTTTTTTATAATGTTTTTTGAATTTTCTGGGAATCTATGATAACACATCATTTTAACTTAAACTACTAAAATAAGAATCAAAATATTAATTCTTCAAAATTTTGACTACAATGTTATGCTTTTTGATAAAAATATGATTTTCATTCTCAAATTTCATCTCATCTTAGTACATCATTAAGGTTAGGATCAAATCCTTAATCTTACAATATTTCATGGGTTTGGATTTTTTTAATAGTAATAAAAATTACATTCTAATAAAAAGTTAAAAATCTAATCACTTTCAAGGACTATTCACATTTTAGAATTTATCTTTCCAATGTAGTAATATCATTTTCCAACTTAATGAGTCTTCTATTTATCTGAGTGATACTTTCCTCTTCATTCGTTCTAAATGCATTGAACATAAGCTTAAAATTATTACACCTTAGCTGTCTATATTTTCTCATTATCTTCATTTGAAATGGAAATTATCTCCCATATTTCATGAGCATTTGGGAATTGAGAAACTCATTTGAATTCATCTGCACCAAGATAACAAATAATAACATATTTAGATCATGGATTTAGGTCATACTCAGATTTATCAATAACACTCCATGTCTTAGGTTCTACAGTAGAAATATTATATGGTTTTACTACTTTCAAATAAACTTTCAATCCAATATTTTTCAAATTTATAATTATATTATATTTCTATCAATCATAATTATCACCATTAAAGTAAGAATCATGGATCATAGACATACATTCTTTAAAATCGTCCATTGAAAATAGTCTTCAATAAATGATCTTTCCCTCAAGCTTAAGGATAAAGAAATATTCAAGAATATATAAAAGCGAGTCAGGGATAATATAAAATGTTTGTAATAGGTATAAATAATAGTATATCTTCAAAGATATCTAAAAAGAGAGTCACTTCTCTGATACCAATTGTTGGTATTATAAAAAAGTACAAATTGAATTCAAGATGAAACTTTAAGTAATATAATAAGTATATTAAAGATAGACCAATCTATGATACCAATTGTTGGTATGATAAAAAATCATAATATTTCTTTAAGAAAATTCAAAGATCAATTCAAATATCTCTAAAAGAGCCCAATATTTGATACCAATTATTTTCCCAAATATGAGTAGATAAAGACTCAAGTGGGGGTGAATTTATTCCTTTAAAAATAAAGGCTTATTAAAAACTTATCTTGATAATAAAAAATTTTCTTTAATTTTAATCAGATTATATAGTGGAAATATAAAATAAAATAAATCGTAGGATGCAATAATTTATAGTGGTTTGGGATATATAAATCCTCTAGTCCACTCCACCAATTCTCTCTCTACAAGTTTGGTGATTTTACTAAAACCGGTCATTTTCCTATGGACTGACCAGTTGAGTATAAGAAGGTATCAATTAGTAAAAGATTTCAACTAAGCCCCAAGGTCCTTTTATTGGGGACCTTTATAACATAGAATAATAATCTATAACTCCAACACATATTAGTATGATAAGATGACACTCTGCCATGATAGAGTGCAAGTAGTCAACATTGTTTCCACAATTGAGTACAATAAGTTGTCACTTAGAATAAATATATGAGATGAATAAATTTAAATAGATTCAATGCACAATTTCTTCCAAAATTGAAAAATGAGAATGATCTTCAAGAATTCATAAAATCATCTAAAAATATTCAATGAATATAGGCTTCCTCTACTTCAAGTAGAAATAGAAGAAACAATGTAGCTTAGGCCTCTTCCTTTGAAAAATAATAACAGAAAAATAATTAATAATGTCACATAGGCTAACTTATTTTTCTTCTTTTTCACTATGAGAGAGTAATAGATATACATAGTATTTTGATTATCTCTATCAAAAGTGTTGAGCAGTAGATGTGAAGATCAAAAAGATATTTCACTTTTTTTGTTTCCTTATACACACTTATTCTTCTTTGAACTATCCTGATAAAATATGTAAAGATATATTTTATATCTATTTAACTTTATCTCTATTCAAAAATTAAATAATAAAAATCTAACATACTTCCTTAAATTTCTCCATAATAAATGCATCTTCTTACTACAAATGATCCTCAAGAAATAGATATTCAAAAATATTTGAATATTTAATCCCAAAATAATTAATTGAAAAGAGCAACATTTACAATCTTCCTATTTCATGAAAATATACTCATTGATATATTTGGTTTTACTCAAAACCAACAGCCTCAAACATATTCTCAATTTATGAATTTAAATAATTCTAATACTGATACTGATAAATCATCTTTGATTCTTCCCATAAAATTAGCAACAGTAAACATCACCTTAAAAAATATATCACTTTCAAATGTATCACAAAGTCTAAATTCTACATGGTTAGTTGAATAATTATTCACCAAAATCTTCACATCCACTTCTCATATATTTTTTAGAATATAAAATTGAATGTTGAACTGATAAACCATCATAAATAAACTTGATAGCATTATAGTAAATATAAGTATGAAACTAATAGAAAAATAGAGCATTTCCCATTTTCTTATTATTATAATATCGAATAAGCTAAAATGATAATGTCACCCTTAAACTATAATATCATACTATGAAGATCATATATTCTCATATGTTGAATTCATAAAAATAATTTCTTAATTAAAAAAATATGCATTGGGGTTTTATATGTGGTAACTATATTTTTATTCTTTTGAATAATTTTATGTGATCTATTTCATTTTTAGATCATCAGTTCATCTACATAGTAGTTCTTTAGATCACAATGATGAAGTCAGACACCTTGAGTTTCTTTAACCTATTGTTTTGATTCCATTTCTTCTTCCTGTTCATCATGCATTGTAGGTTTCCCTCATACATACCATTCCAACACTTGTATAACATGTTTCTCACATGCACAACTTCTCTATTTTCATGTATATCACATACAGTATGAGAACCATATTCGTAGTACTTACAACATCTTATAAAAACAATTATCTTCTAAGATTGCATCTTTGAAGGAATATTTCAGCCCGTACGCAAATAATTAGGTAGGAAAATCTATATAATCCTTTTTCATAAAGTCTTTATTCACATATATAACTATTATTCATGTAAGTTAATAACCTCATAAGGGAATCCACATAAACATATTATGGTGTATGAAAAAACTCCATGTATCCAAACTCACTTGCTTAAAATTTATGTAATCAAATTTACCACATAAGAGAATGGAATCATATAGCTGAATTACCTCACATGTCTAAATTCTTACATAACAGGATCCATGCATGTGAAATCCCTACATAAATAAATTTCCCCATGTAAGTAAATTGACATAGTTGAATCCTCTGCATAACCAAATTCATATGTATTTAATTTCACGTAGACAAATATCCTTATATAAGAGAATTCTCTCATAAGAGAATTCTTATATAACCAAATTTGAAAATCTTTATCTTATTGACATCTTATGATTCATTGAATTTTTAGTGTCTCAAAACAGCAAATCTAGCCTTCAGTACTTTTGAATTATATTTAGATAATTCGATAATATTTTAAATGCATCAAGAAACTTTTCAACTCATATCTGTATCCTAATATATCATCCAAAAACAGTAATAAAAAATATCCGAAATCTATAGAAAATATAACTGAAATATTATAGAGATTTTGGTTAATTTTTAGAGTACCCAAATGATTATTTCAGCCTTCCCTATAGTTGAATTAAATGTAAATAAACTTATTAGATATCCAACTCAATAAGAATCATGAAATTCATATAACTATATCTCGAGTTATCGTTAAAAAATAGTAGCACTAATAATCTATAAACTCTATAAATCTGAAAATAATGAAACAACTTTGGTCCAAAAATGTGAAGTTAAAAAAACTAATTTATCCTTTGTTATAGTTGAATAAAATTTATATAATATTCTTATCTTTATAATGAAATAGTATTTGTAAAATTATGAGTATTTTATCTCAAGATATAATCAAAATACTATAAGATAATAAAATTTATATTTCATAAGTGAGTAAAATTGGAAACTCGCTGAATAACAAAATGATAAATAGATAAAATAAATATAAATTCAAACTAAAACATATATATTAAAGAGGGTTGTGTAATTATCAAAATAATTATTCAGCTTTAAGGAGCCACTCAACACCCCATGCATGCACTTATTTAATTTTATTGAGAATGTTAACCCATCATTCATTAAAGGTCTTAAGTTTTTAATTCCATTTTTCATTAAGTGAAAAGTGCATAGGAAATGTCTTGTTTTAGGTGGATTTAAAGCAATGAATTTAGACATGGTCATGTATTAATATATTAAAATAATTTCTAGAATCCTCCCATAATGTAAATCATAAAATCTACCAAAAACCAATTAAATGAGTTTTTTTCCTCCTCATATAACAAGGCTGCACAAAAAATTAAAATCTTATAATGGTTTACATAGACAAATACTTCCAAAGTTTTACACTTTTTTATGTTTAATATAGTTTCAAACAAAAAAACATATCCATGATTCTCATAATTTACCTTTATTTTTGGATCAACCCAAAAAATATTGGTAACTTGACCACACATTTCAAGTTTCTTTGAGTGAAAAAAGGATGTGTTCTCCATTGATTGTTTCTCTAGGTATTGTAAAAAATCATCATCATCATCAAGAATAAATTACCTTCTCCTTTTAGACTACAAAAAAATCCCAATATATGTATATCTGATACTATTAAGACCACTTATAATGGTTCTTATAAGTGAAAATGAATCAATATTCTTTAAAACATCTTTATCATTTACATCTAACTCTACAGCTTGTGTATCACTGATATGACATTGTGACATCATCATGTGTAGGGTTTCTAGAGAATGCAATGGGTTGATATTGTTGGTATTATGGAGATTATTCTCATATTTATTGTACACTGGAAGTATAAATTTAGTAAAACACCTTCAATTGGGTTTAAGAAGACGTAGTAGGCTTCAATGGAAGACGATGAGGTTATCAGAAGTTGAAAATTTTCCAATGAATATCAGTATAGTGGTTTACTTAACAGAAGTTCAGTAATTATTGAGATCACTGAAAGGAGGAAATTTCTATATTGGAATCACTCTCATAATGGAATTTATAGTAAATAGTAAGATTTGAGATTGTTATTTTTATACCGGTGTTCATAGGTCAAGATGAGGAATGCTACAGAGAATAGGCGGTTCCATAGTGTGACAGATAGATTCCCATAAATGTGGGAAGTTGGTGCGACTATATGACTGGGTGTGGCCCTCTATATTTAGGTGGTGGGACCACTTTGTTTAGGTGCTGTGTGTTTACTTTAGTTAGTTATATATGTGTATTCCTAGTCACAAGTGATTGTTACTTTTATACTTTTGATATAATGAAATATTATGATACTTCTTCCCATGGATGAAGGATAAAAGTTTGAAATATGTAAAAAAAATTGGGTTATTTACCTACTTTTTTTCTCTTTCTTATGTTTTTTGAATGTTTTTGTGAGTTAGAGTAAATTGTATTGAGTTAGCTTGAACTCGGTGTGGTTATTTGGGTGAAGCATTTCTTCTAAGTTTGGGTACACTAAAGTTATAGAGGATTCCATCTAGTGACTTGTTTCTTCCAGTGTGGTTTTTTAGTGTTTAACTATCTATGTTTGAATTTATAGATTAATTATTAAAAAATAGTATCAAATAAGTAAGTTTCTTTCTCAAATTTTCATTATTTTACTTGGAAAAAGATTAAGAAACATTATCTCTTGCTCATATGTTTTTGGATTCAGTATGAATTATTGTATCAGAAGGTGATGGCATTATAAGATAACAAGGTATAGATTGAAAACATTTATGGGAAGGCCTTTAGTTAATGGATGATGTAGATAGATAATTATCACATACAAAAAGATCTATAAGTTCCATTGACAGTTTTAATCCAAAAATAGTGGAGAAAGGAAAATGGTAAAAACATGATACAAAGGCTTTAGGTGTTACAGGGATGACGTCATCCCAGAATGTATCTTTGAAAATTTGAGATAAGAAGGACACAATGGAGTTAAGTTTGTCCCTATAATATATGTATGAGAATTATAAAACACTCAACAAAGTGTGTTTAATGAAATAGTTGTTCGAAATAAGGATATCAGAAGGAATATTTGCATCCAATCATGTAAATGATTTCAATTTGATTTGGATCCATCTTGAATTTGTGAAGGTATCATTCACATATGATGTTTGGGTGATATTATTATTTTCATCATTTCTAGAATCATGGGAAGAAGTGGTAACATAAGTAAGTAACTCTAGTGGAAAGGGTGATTTGATATTTTAAGATTTCCATAACTTGATTATAAATAAAGAACTTTAGAGGAGGGAGATTCAAGAATCCTCTAGAAATGAATTCAATACATATGGGAGAGGGTGATCACCTCATCAAATAAATCATAGAATATCAAAAGGAAAGTCAAGGGAAATAAATAGAGGTAAATCTACTAAACCTAGAACAATGTGTTGGAACTGTGGGGAAAAAAGTCAGCTCAAAAAGGATTATCATGAATACAAGGGAAATTCAGGTAGACCGGCTTCCAGAGGTTTAAATAAGGTGAATTAAAATGTCAAAGGTATTGAAACTATACTCTTGAATGTCAAAACTATATTAGAATCTTGGATTATAGATTATGGTTAATCTTTCCACTATATTTGTGAAGAGGAATGCATAATGAATTATTTTTTTGAAAACTTTGGAAGAGTGCATCTAAATAATGATGAATCTCTTGAAATCATAGTGAAGGGGTATGTGAAAATTAGTTTGAAGAATGGTAGTTTTATAGAACTAAAGGAAGTCAGATATATTCAATATCTCCTAAATAATTTGACCTTAGTGGGGTAGTTATATAAATCTTGTTATTGAACAAGATTTGAAATAGAGTGTGGAAAATCACTCTATGTTCTCTTATCATAGTTAAAGGTTTAAAGGACATTTCACTTTATCTGATTTTAAGGGATGTGTGATCTATAATCTCTGAAACTTAAACTTTTTAAATTCTAGACTTGTGGTACTGTCAACTTAGGCACCTCAGTGAGAAAGGTATGAAGATTATAGAAGAAAAGGTAATAATGAATATGGGTCATGAAATCTTTATAAGTTTTGAAATTTGTATACTTAGAAAGTAATGGAAGTTTATTTTTAATTTTATCAAAATAAAGTTGAAATTTTAGAAGTCATAACTTGTACATATTGGTTTATGGGGTGTACTCTAGGGAAACTTCATGGTGGATCACAATATTTTGTGACTTTCATTAATGAATCTATAAGAAAATTATGGGTGTAATTTTTGAAACATAAATCTGAAGTATTTAGAGTCTTTAATCAATAAAAATCTATGGTATAGAGGGAAACTAGAAATAAGTTGAAGTTTTTAAGGTCAAATATCAGTGGTGATTTTATTAGGAGTTCTTATAACTTCTATAGACACATGGGTATTAGGCATGAGAATATTATTCTTAGAATACCTGAATAAAATAGTGTTGCTAAGAGGATGAATTATAAGTTAATGTAAAAGGCATGGAGTATGTTACTATATTCTAGGATGCCTAAGAAATTTTGGGCGGAAGCAATAAATACCATGGCTTACTTAATCAATTAGATCCCTTCAACACCAATGGGGTAGGAGATTCTAGAAGCACTGTGGATAGGTAAAACACCAATATTATCTCTTCCTAAAACCATAAAAAGTATATCCTATGGACATGTTTATTCTAAATACAGATATAATCTAGAAGTGAAATCTCATGCAGATTTTTTAAGGGCTATGAAGATGAAAATATTATTTTTTGGGTTTGACATTATGAGAAGAGATAAATCATGAAAAGTATAAATTTTTTCTTCAATTAGTGAGTTCTATGGAAGTAAAGGGACCTAAAGACAAAGTAAATTGAAGGTATAGAATAAAATTTAGTTTAATTTGATATGAATGAGGGCACCGGGGGTTCACAAATTCTGGAGAGTTCAAATGGATCTGAATCTACTATAAATTCACAAATTCTGGAAGAAAGTTTAAAGGATAATACAAAGAGTTAAAATATTCAAGAAGTAAAATATATATCTAAATGGAAAAGGACTATAGAGTAGAGTCCAAATAAAAAAATCATAATTTGGAGCATTAGAAGATGTTTCTCTAGAATTTAGATCACTAAAAATTACAGTAACAAAAAAGGTAGAATCTTGAGTTCATTTGAGGAGATCTTCAAGGCTAAAATGGATAGTTTAAAGGTATATAGATAACATAAACTTTTTACTTTTATTAGATGTAGTATAATAATAAATCTTGTAATAAGTGATAGGTCTTCGTGATTTCAGTAAGGGGAGTTGGATATAAAGGATTAGTTGGATTCACTTCATGTGAACAACACATGGGAGCTAACAAATTTACCACTTGGAAATAAATCACTTGAAAAAAAGTGGGTTTATGGTTAAAATAAAAAAAAACTTACATAATTAATAGGTAAGTTTTTGGAATTGAAACCACTTTTTATGTTCCACCAAATGGACCTAGAAAAAATAATGTACACTAAACAGACATTTATCTTATCACCTCAACCTGTACAGCAGAAAGATTCACAATTATACCGAGAATAGGTTTGTCTAATAACTACCTACAACAAGTTTTCTTTACTATAACTAGGATGTGATCTCACTTAATCACTATAAAATCTTTACAAACACACTTTACACACACACACAAAAAACAAAAAAAAAATAGACAAACAAGATTTACATGGTTCTGAAAAATTGTCACACCCTAACCTAGGAGCCACTAAACTAGTGCCCCAATCTAGTGTGCCATAAGAACTCAAGTGTGTCTCCTCGTATGGTAGAGGCTTTAGACTATCAGTGAGGGTTTGTAAGTGGTGTAGTGGGGAGAAAATATCCTCTAGACTAAGTTTAACACAATGAAAATAAAGTAAGTAACATACACGTCACATCAAAGATAATAAACAGGTTATAAGATACCAAAACATACCCCATGAAGTCTCATGATGATGTTAAAATATATAAACATGAATACACATCAAACAAGTCAAGTACAACAATCCTAAAAGTAAATAAAAGTCAAATAACCCAAAGACAGCATCACCCTGAGAAGTCTTGAGATCTATCCCAACTCCCAGCTCCAAGATACATCCTAACTATATGACTATCAAGAATCAACCTTAGTCTATGTTGTGAACCTATAACTTATGAAAATGGGGTATCTTCTTGAGTACCCAAGTTTCATGGTGGAAAAATCAGGGTGTGAGTACAATTCAGTAGTGTCATGACCCAACCACCTTGGGTCATAAACCTGATCATCTGACCCCATGGGTCTCATGTATATGATAGCTCATCAGGTATCATTATTTCTTATTGGGTTATTAAATTTAGAAATTTATAACACAAATAAAACAAAGTGATAAACTGTAGAGTATTATAGGAATTTCAAGTTCGAGGTTGAACCCACAGAGACAGGATTAGAGAAAATATTAATTAAATAAAATAGACCTAAACTAATTTTTATTTTCAAAAATAAAATATAAACTATCGATCATTTTATTTTTTGAAGAATGTGGGAGAAGAAAATATAAAATGTGTGTCAAGAAGTAATGAATCTAGGTTCATGAATGACAAGGTATGAAATAATTAATTAGCAATCATGTAATCATTATAATCGGGTCCTAGAGAGTCCAATAGTCATGATAAATGCTCTCCATCTAAAGCTCTCCTTTTCTCATGATCAGTTACTTCAGAGTGAAATGAATGGGTAACTCAAAACCTTATTTAAACATATATAAGAAACAAACCCAATGGTCATGATGAAATTCTAAACCCTATATTTCATATTGAACAAATGCATTCAATCAATCTAGGCAATAGTCATGCTCAAATAAAGAAAGAAATTAAACTAAATCCTCAAACCCGCTCACAATTTTCATGCAATAAAAATCAAGAATGAGATATAATTGAAGAAAAAATATTAAATCCCAACATGAATTGAAATAAAATATAAAATACCTCATACATTCAATTTTCATTCATCACACACACCATGGAACAAAGAAATCACCCCCTCATGTTAGCCATGAGAGGGTGCAGAAAAATAATGATGAAAAAATCTACAGAAAGTGGAAAAGCAGAGCTTCCTAGTAGGTGGGAGCATCTCGTAAGGTGTATGTCAGTGTCCCTCCATCTAGATCCCCCCTCTAAGTCACATCTCAGGGTATATTTATAGTGGTTTTTGTTAAATCCCCAATTGCGTAGAAGATCTCAAAAAATTATATTTTTTTCTATTTCATGAGACTATCACAAAATGTAATGACTTTTAACATCTTGTAATCCATATAAGTAGTGGGTTTCTTGGATCTTTCCATCTTGAAATTTCATGACGTTTATTTGATTACACAACGTGTAATGGCTTTTCACAGTGTGTAACCTCTTCACGACTTGTCCTGAGTGGTGGTAAATCCATTTAATCTCATGTCATGTAATGTGTTTACATGATGTGTAATTGTTATTCATAGTGTGTAATGGTGTCACGACTTGTCCTACTGGTACTACTTTTTTTGATGAAGTCACAATGTGTAAATGAATTACACGGCGTGTAATCATTCTGCTCCATTTTTCTAGTTCCTCTTTGGATTCAAAAATCCAATGCCGCGTTGCTTTTCTTTTATCATGGATCTAAGTGTATTTTAGCTCCAAAATTATCCTCTTTTCATTAATTTTTCATATATCTATTGTTTCCTACTATAAAACACAAAACAATTCAATCCATTCCAAAAATTTTAAGATTTATCAATTAAATACACAAATCAATATACTAAAACACCCTAAAATGTATGCATAAAATACACTTATTAGTATAACTTGGATACTTTACCATTACACCATAGGATATTACCCACAATGGTCTCTTATCAGACTAATGATTTTCCCTGAATTCATTTTTCTTTTTCCTCACTCACACACACCCTAGGAAATTTCCCTAAATTTCACCCATCCTAACACAACTCCAATCCAAGCACGCTTAACTATGAAGTTCTAAATTGGTAGGCTCCTGAAAATAAATTTGAACCTTATTGACATGGGTAATAACATTTAGTATTTTAAGTCTCTCTTTTCTAGGGTTGTTACACTCTTCACCCCTTTAAAGTACAATGTCCTTATTGTGGACCCTACACCTCAAACTCAGGTAGTGTCACTGTACTTCCAGTTGGGTATTGGCTCTGATACCATTTGTCAGGACCCAACATCCCCTTGTCATAAACCTGATCATCTAACCCTATGGGTCTCCTATAATACCTTGGATTCCTTCCCAACAAACCATAGGATATTAAACATCAAGGTTTCTTATAAGACTAAAGACTATCCCCATAGACAAACACATTTTCTTTTGGTATGCTTTATCCTCACTCACACACACCCTGGGAAAATTCTCATGAGGTCACTCATCTACCACCAATGGTGTCTAATGTAAATCCAATTTGTATGTGTATATTATAATGGTGTGCAATATATAAAAAATTAGTAAGAATGGGAATAGGTTGTGGAAACAAAACAAACCAAGTTGGGCCTCAGGTCTCAAGGAGATAACCCAGGATGACACTGCCTGATTCGGCTAACATTAGTCTCTAAACCTAGTGGATATATCATGTCTCAACTTGGTTCCAAGGAGAATCATCAAGGCAACCATAATCAAGTGGATTGACAGGAATCCATATGGATCAAATAGGTATTTCCTCTCAATCGTTCCCAAGAATAATCATCTGACTGGTTTTAACTCAAGGGACTACCCTTGACATTCAGAATCATGACTCATTTGGAATCCCAGCTCGCACACAAGGAATTCCATACCAATATAAATTGAGATAAATATGAGAAGCTAATATTGTAACATTCAATGAAGGATTCCCTTAATAATTCACAATATTAATCTATGGCATTCGAAAATTGTATACATTAACCAAATCAAAAGGGGGAGCCACCCCATGGCATTCACAGTAATGAATTTGTGTATAATTCACTAGCTTTCTCAAGTAATTCCATAGCATTAGACCCCATTGAATCTAAAGGTGTAATCACACCCTGGAATTCACATGAATCCACTAATAGAATCCTAGGCCCATCCTTGGAATTCCACTCTAATATCATCATAAGGAATCTAAGGAGGTACTCCAAGGCATTCCACACTCGCATCCACTTACAAGGATCTCAAACATTTCATTGTTCTATAATTCAAATAGTAAACAATTCTTCAAACTTAAAATTTAAACAAATCACCATATGGGTTCAAATCACATTTATATTTATGTATTACAAGGCCATAAGTATAAAGGGGGTCTTAGAGGTCATCCTAGGCAGCCCACATCCCATACTAAAACATTTTAATACTAAGTAAACCCCTAGACTACTCCTTTAGTTCACCCAAAAGCAAGGCACGACATAAACTCACCTATTTAAATAGTTCAATAAGGGTCATCCCAAACCAAACTTCCTTCTAAAGTTCAAGGTGGTTCCATGTCATCACTAAGGTTTTGTATCTCAAAAAGAATATCCCAAACTATCCCAATAGTTCTCCCAAAACCAAGGTTTAAATCTATCTTAATAATTAAAAGTATTTACAAGGTTATACCCCTAGGACAACATGATTTAATAGGTCTAAAGTATATTCTAATGCATAAACAACACAATAAACAATTTAAATTAATTTTTAGGTTAAGAATCTAAATATTTGACATTATCGCACAAGACAAACATGAAACACAACAACAAGACTTTATGGGAAAAGCATGATACCAACTACCTTAACCTCAGAGAGACCCAATCATTCGGTACTGTCCTTCAATTCGAGCTGAAACGGGACAAATCAAAGAACCATAGAAACTACATGAAAATAGGACATAACACTCATAAATGGTGTGAGAACACTTGAGAGTGAAAGAAAATAATAAAATATGAAAGAGGACTCTTAGACTTACCTAAAGCTTCTCAACATTGAAAATGGAAGTCGATGAAAATAGTAAATAGAGGAGTTCCATTATAGAGGAGAGGATAAGGAAGGGAGGATATATGTTGGAGGGTTTCCAGTCAATTTGGGGGAGAAAATGGGGTTAAACCCTTTATGAAATCACAAGGGAAAAGTTTTCTTTTTTTACTTTTTAATGGGTGCACAATTTGGCTGCATGGTTGGTCAATTTGTGTGCCAACCATAAGGACCACTATATTTGGAAAACTCTATCTCACATGGTTAGGCACACAGTTTGAAAACCCGTGCACCAACCATTTGACACATATTTACATTTTACTATAGGTTTTTTCATGGTTTCTTGGCCCCCTTTACACTATTTATCAAACTATGATCCTACACTGATCAAATCGCACTGTTGGGGTATAAAGTTGTCACAAACCATGCACCCCATTTTGCTTCCCCAAAAACCAAAACTCCAAACCTTGATCCCTCCATATGCTATTGAGAATTATCTGATCACCCAAGGCACCTCTCGAGACTCAAACCACATCCAAAAACACCACTTTAAAACATCCTAATGTTCAGAATTCTATTTTGAATCCCGAATAAAAATTTGGCCCATTCATCAAACAAAAGTTCAGATTTCCCATAAAAACTCTAACCCATTTGTACACATGGTCTATTACACAAATTTCCTACATCCATGGGAGAACACTATAAACATTTTCATTATAGGATATTCAAGTGAATACAAATATCATTGGTCACTTCCCCTCAACTTACAAAGTCACAGACAATTAAGTTATAAACTTCCACTATTATGCATGGAATCACACAAGAAACAAACATATCATAGTAGGGCCACTGCCTATATTTATAGAGATATTCATCCAGTGGATAGATTTCAGTAACCTCCAAGATTCATGGTTAACCTCCCATTGATCTAGGAAACTGATGATAAACTGTTGAATTATCCAATGAAACTGAAAACATCCAATCACCATGAACACAATCCATGCATTGAGACACCACCCCTAGTGAACACCATCAATGAGAGATCTATCCATTGACTCTGTCTGATAGAATCCATCTGATGGAAGTTTATTTGCTAAAACATTTTTACCCTAACTGCTCAGAAACTATACAATGAGAAAATATCTATATGGTAATCACTGTTTGATGATATTTGTCTGATCATATTTTTCTAATGATCTCCATCCAGAAAACTATATCTGGTGGAACTGAAGATTTTCCACAAAACCCAACAATATATCACTTGGAAATTAATTTAGGATTTCAACCTACCCAATCTCATCTTCTCTTTGATGCATGCAGTTTTCTCCACTCCATCTGATCAACTAAATCTAACTGAGGAACGGTTATACCTCATCTGTTCCTAGACTATCACCTTTTTAAAAATATTATTAAGATTCTATATCCTAGTAATCTTAAGAAACTCCAACACTTTTCCTGTTAATAGAATTTATATAAAGTGATAATTCAGGTCAATGTGTTTCATTCTTGTATGAAACACTGGATTGCGAGTAAGATGAATGGAACTATGACTATCATAGAATAACACTCCTCTATCTAATACATTTTAGATTTCCTTAAACAATCAAATAAACCATATAAACTCTTTTATTACTTTAGTAGAAGCAACATACTATACTTATATAATAGATAGAGTAACAACTGGTTGCAACTGAGACATCCAATTAATCATTGTTCCAACAAAAGTAAATCCAAATCCTATAGTAATTTTCCATGAATCCATGTCTCCAACAAGATATAAATCTAAAAAATCTTTCAACTGATCATCATTACCAAAAAATAAAGTTGAATCCTCCAACACCTTCAAGTATCTAATGGTATATTTTATAGCTTCCCAACGTTTTATTCTAAGATTTGACATGAAATTACTAACAACTAACACTACAAAAGTAATATCCAGTTGAGTAAAAACCACTGCATACATAAAACTTCCAACAAATGTGATAAAACGTGACTTCCCCATTTCATAAACATCTCCATATATTGATGGTTCCTATGCTTTAAAAAGTTTGAAATTTCAGGTGAGGGGGGTTGAGATAGGTTTACAACTAGTCATTTTGAATCTTTCGATGACCTTATTATATATTCTCTATGGGATAAACCCAAATTGATCTTTTTCATATCCCTCTATATTCTCATCCTCATTATCTTCTTATCTTGTCCAAGGTTCTTTATTTCAAACCTACATGATTGCTTACTCTTCAGTTCCTTAATTTGATATAACTCTAGAATAGAAATCAATATATTATATACGTACAACAATGGTATGATATATGTTCCATCAACTCATTTATTCTTATAAAAACAATTATCATATTCAAATCGATTGAAACATTCCTCAATCATGAATGTTTCAAACTTATGATTTCTCTATCTTGGAGCTTTCTTCAAGCCATAAAGACTTTGTTTCAACCTATAAACTAAATCCTCATTTCAATGAACTTTATAAACTATAGGATGAACCATGTAAATTTATTCCTCCAAATCCCCATGAATAAAGGTTGTATTTACAACCATATTATCTAAGTGAAAATAATCAGATGAAAAAAATACTTAGAACTGTCTAAATATTTGTATACTTCAACAATGGTGAGAAAATTTTAGAAAAATCAATCCCTTCTTTTTTTTGAAAACCCTTCACCACCAACCTTGATTTTTACCTCTTACTTTCATCAACTTACTCTTTCAAACAAAAAAACCCTTTTGTTTTCTAGAGATTTTTTCCCTTATGTTATTTCAACCAACTCCCAAGTGTTGTTGAAATTTAATGAATTAATTTCCACTTCCATGGTTGGCAGTCACTATTTTGAGTCTCTAAGAGTAGCTTCCACTATTAGAAATTTTGGTTCCCATGTGTCCATTAGAAGTAAGAAATTTCTATCATCCCCAAACCACTGAAATGGTTTTATAATACCAGTGTATCATCTTAACACAACCTCAATTTCATCAATTTGAACCTCTCTATATGATATATTTTTGTCAAAAATTTCTCTGTCGAGTAGAGGTCTATGTGGTCATTTTCCATATGGTAATAGTTTGTCTGATTTTCCTTCATCTGGTGGACTGACTATCAGAGTACCAACCTCTAAAGTTTCCCTTAAAGTTATCATATGAAGATTTTTCCAGGTAACCTCTATCTGGTTTCCTTGAACTTTGATAGTTGATCTAACCTCAACTTCCTTCTCACCCAAGTTTCAATATTTCCATATAATTTATTCTTTTAAAAAAAAAATATCAACCCCGTATTATTTTTTTTTCTTTTCATTATTCCATAGGTGATATCTAAAGTTATCATTACTATATATAAAAATAAAACACACCTTGGATTTTACCTCCAACTTATCTTTGTCTTTAAAATTGGTATGAAAATATGTTTAATATGTGATACTTCTAAAGAATTTGAGATTATTCACTTCTCATTTTTTACCAGACAAAAGTTCTTCTAGTAGATCTTGTCCCACAACTGAAGTAGGGATTTTATTCACTAAATACACTATTGTATTTATATCCTCTACCCAAATTACCTTATGAATTTTAAATTAAAGCTGAAAGAGCGCTGTCGTGGGAGCCCTCAAATGATTAGTGTGATTTTGGGGTACTTAGGTGCAGCAGAGTGGCTGACCAAGGTCGTCTCTCAAAGGAGGAAGTGAATTAAAACAACTTTTCAGAGGTATTCTAAAAATAAAAGAGAATAAAATTGAAACACTACTTAAAAGGATGGGTATTGTTTACAGTTTATAAATCTAGAAGAAGTTTTCTAGAAGAATGTTGCATTTTTTTGTTTTTAGTTTTAAAATGAAGTTTGATTAAAATGACACAATAAAAATGTTTTTTTAGGAAATATTTAAAAGAAGTAATCGATCTAACTCTACATATTCATTTACTTATTAATAATTATCATTTAAATCAATATCCACTTAATTATTATCCCCTAATTTTTTAACCCTCAAACCCTACAAGAGTTAACTTAACCACAAAGATGGCATTACTTAAACCCTAGGCTAGCTTCAGAACACGCAATCGCAGCACCCTGCTTTGATTGTTGTTCTAAGGTTAGCTTATGGTCAGTGGTTAATTAGAGCACATATCCATTATGTAAATAAGGATGAATTGTGTTTAGGGGTTATATTTGAACTCTACAAATTTATCTTGTGTGGTCTTGCATTACCGATTAAGATCGCGCTCTCATAATTTACACAAAATATCGACCTCGTGTGTTTTTGTGTTAATTATTCAATTGTGTTATTAGTTTCTTACAATTTAAAAACACAATTCCTGGATCATATTAAATTAATTACAGTAGATCAATGATTCAAAATAATTAAATGAAGAGGGTAGAAGATAGATCTATTACTAAAAGACTACTCTTCCATGGGTGGCATAATCATCATAGAAGCGTTTTGCATGTGCAAAGCTTTATAATGGGTATAACCCAATAACGCTTCTACTAAATAATTCCAGCCCAAAGATGAAGATTAAGAGAAGAATAAATTTAAATAAAACAAAAGAAATGAGAAGAAATAAAATAATAACAAATAATTTTATTACACAAACAAAAGCATTACAACACGAAGGAGAAGAAGAAGGCTTCGTCGAAGGGATCCCTGCTTCAAGATCTACCCTTATTGAAATGGTTGGAGAATTGGAATGGATACACTTCTCCTCTTCCCTAAACTTCCCAATTCACGTCCCAACCCCACCAAATGAGAAAAAAATCAATTTATAGAATGGTGGGGAGGCTAGGTTCAAAGTGGTTTCAAGTGTGAATGGGGAATCTCGGCCAAATATTTTATGCCAAATTTCACCACCCATTTGACCACTAAAACATGTGAATTTTCCGGCCTTACAGAAGGATCATATGTGCGTATATGGTTCCTATATCTCTTATCAAAATTTGGGCTCAATACAAGCCCAGATGAAGGATTAATGACCGAAATACAGAAGCTTCTGCATTCTGGCGTGTCCAGCCCACCTTTGAATTTATGTCCCAATTACTCCATCCAAATGCATTATTTTTATCCAGTGTCCTGAATAAAAGTTGTATCCCATGAATTAAGGAACACATTTACAAAATATTAAGTTCAAATAATTCAAATAAAAATATTTATTATTGAAATACTGTAGTGATTTTAAAAGGGTAAAACTGGAATTTTCATCAAATATTCAAATGAATGATCTAATCCCAAATACTTTCTAATTAAATATATTTAACACAATGTGAGGAAATTATATCATTTATTATCAATAAAATATTAAATATAATAGTGTTTTATCAAAAGGCTCGTAATATTATTTTTCTATTGAAAATTATGATTAATTATTTCAGATAATCCATTTTATTGTGGAGTTCCTAGAACAATATTCTCATTCCTGATGCCTTTCCTATTTCAAAATTTATGAAAGTTTTGTCTGGTGTATTCCTCACCATTGTTTGTCTAAAGAAATTTCATCTTTAATTCACACTTTTTTTAGCCAAAATATTACACTAAATAAATTATTGAAATACATCATGTTTATTCTTTAGGAAGTAAACCTAGAACTTTTGAGTAGAATCAGCAATGAAGGTTACATTATACAATGATCCTTCATTAGAGTAAATAGGGTATCATCCCTAAAAATTAGAATGAACAAGTTCTAGCTTTTGATTCCTTATATTTCTTCTATCTAAGTTGAAGGAAACTCTTTTTTATTTTACTATCATATAACTCTCACATCTTCCAAGTTATGTGTAATCAATTTTAAGTATACCCTTAACTGGTATAACTTTTATATTATTTTCACTAAGTTGAACAAACCTATAGTGACACATTTTCAAACCATCCAATAAAGTGCTTCTGATCACTGTAACTTTGTCCTTGTGTTCATACAAGTACAAGGTTCCATTATTTACTCCATGATCAATCACCATGGATCCTCTATTGATCTTCAAAGATCCATTTGAAAAAAGTAATTTTGAAACATGCATCATCAAGTTTTCCCACTGATATGAAGTTCTTCTAGGGATATAAAATATCTCTAACATATTTTATTCTCAAGACACTTCCATTTTTCATTTAAATGTTAACATCACTTTTCCTAATGATATTCAAAGCTTCATCATATGTAAGATGTACTCTACCCAAGTTTCCTAGTATATAATCAACCATGCACACACACTCACCAGTTGAATGAAAAGATGAACCTGAGTTAATAACCCATAACTCCTTTGGAATTATCATACTCATTATCAAACCGGATCCTTTATTCATTGTACTTATTGATTTTGTCTATCTGGAAGTGGAAGCATTCATATGATTCCTGAAATATTTCTTAATATGTATCTTCTTCCCATAAAACTAAAATATAGGGTTAGACCGCTCAATTTTTCTCAACTTCTTCTCTAGGACTTATCCTCTAAACATTTATTCTTCTGATAGTCCTTATAATTGTTGGATCTGAATCTACAGATTATACACAAGAGGGGGGGTGAATTGTGTCTTTTGAAATTTTTCGGTAAATCTTTGATTGAACAAGTTTTGTCCTCTATACTTTATCAGATTTGATCGTGCAGCGGAATAAGTAAAAACAAGAACAAAAATATGTATAGTGGTTCGGGGAATAGAAGGCCCCTAGTCTACTCCACCAACGCTCAACTCCACGAGCTTGGTGATTTCCACTATCTGGTCCTCTTTTCCACAGACCGGTCCACAACTGAGTACAGGCAGTTGACACCTTTACAATCTTCAGGATAACAAAGCATTCTGGTTCAAACACAAACCAATACATCTTAGAACGAGAAGCTGGTTACTCAATAATAAAAAGAATTTCAGAAAGAAGTTTTCCAGTTGATCTTCACAATTGCAACAGAATGCAATTGATAGCAGGTGGATCGTAGTCTCTAGAAATATTGATTTTCAAAACAAAGAAATTCTGAGTCGATCCGGTTGCAGTAGATATAGAGATATAGTTCACAACTTCAGCAGTAGTAGATCCATAGTAGATATTCGATGTAGAACAAGTGAATCTTCTATTGAGTTCCTTCTTCTTAATTGAACAGAGCTTTGACACTCCTTTTTGAATCAGCGGATCAACGTAAATTTTTACTGTCTCTGTTTTTCACCTTTTTAATAATAGATCAATCACCATACACGCATGTACCTGGTGTTTCAGAGAGAACATATATAATAAAGCTGAGCATATCTCCTACACATTTAGATCCATAAAAGTCATCTTCTGATTTGTGATATTCAAACATTTGAATTTACAGAGAAGTCGTAACTTCCCTTAAGACTCGGCATAAAAAGCTCCTTTTAATTCGATCTTAAATCCATTAATAAAATGGCTTTGAATCAGTCAAAGTCGTATTTTAAAAACGACTTTAAATTCGGCTTGAAATCCGCCCAATAATCAGCTTGTTGACCGCTGCATAAAAAAAATCATCTTTCAAACTTTTCGACGCCAAACGTAAGGTTGATGACATGGACTCCAAACGTAGGGTTGATGACATAGTCTTAAAACGTAAGGTTGACAACGTAAGGTTGAACATAAACGTGGGGTTGATCATCCATACTTTTTCTTCAACTCTCAAATGTACGGCAAAAGATCCATAATTTTACTTGATCCATACTTTTCCAAGAACGTATGGTTGTTTACAAAAGTAAGGTTGATGAATCATACTTTTTAGAAACAAACGTAACGTTTAGTATTTACGTACGGTTCTCCTTCCATACTTTGCTGATAACCAAAATTTAAGGTTCCTTCCTAACGTAAGGTTCTTCTTCCATACTTTGCTGAAAACGTATGGTTTTTTAACCATACTTTTCTCTTATCTCAAAAAGTATACACGCTTTTCATCCTTACACTACGTTTATCCACGTAAGGTATAAACAGTGATTCCAGAACGCACTAAAGTAGATTCCGCGCTACATTTATCCACGTAAGGTATGAACAGTGATTCCAGAATGCACTAAAGCAGATTCCGAATAAGTAATAAATTCTCGTTATTTCAAGAGTAAAATAAATTTATAAATTCCTGCAAAATACTAAATAAAATCATTAGAAAATAACTAAGGGTATTTGTGAGAATCAAAATTATCATAAAAAGACAGAGTATTATATTCAATAATATCCCCCTTTAAATAACATTTTTATGCATTGTTGAAAATAATACTTTGCTCAACAATCTCCCCCTTTTTGATGATCACAAAACCCATAAAATAATTAAAATTATTTAAACGAAATTAACTTTCAAAATTAGTTACATAAAGTTTTAGAATTTTGAGAGGATGAAACAATATTTAATTTTATCAAAATTTCTCCTTTTGAATAACCTAAACAATAAATATACAGAAAACTATTGAAATAAAGTTTTGTAAAATAAAATTTTGTGGTTATCCAAATTTCTCCTTTAATTCTCCCCCTAAATAAAATGTTGATGTTTATCCAAATTCTCCCCCTTTTTGTGATATCAAAAAGAATGAAAAATCATGGAATTTAACACATTTAATGTTACACTGAACTGTAGGTAAATGCTTATAATTAACTGTTTATCAATAATTAAATCTGGAGTACTGGCATATCAAAATTAAATTCAGTAAAACAAATAGAGAAAGAAACAAATAAACAATAAAGGAAATTTTCATTCAAAAATAGCAGTATATACATGACAATGATATACACAGGAATCAAGGTTTGGATAAGATAGGCAACAGGTTCTATCTCCTCTGGATTGCAGACTTGATTTCTGTAAACTGTTCCCAAAGTCTCTTCATCATCCCATCTCCAAGTTTGATAATGAGATCTCTGTTCTCTTGAGTCATATGAATATCCTCGATTAAATTGAATCTGAAAAACTCATGCATCCTTTCCTATTTTTCGACAAACACTGACAGCTTCTCTGATAACTGATTTAACAGGATTCTGATCGATGGCTCACTAGATGTCAGTTGATCCACTAAAAACTTCTGATTGTCCAGAAACACTGATAAAGGAGCACTGTTACATTGAAGATCTTATAACCTGTCATTCATGTTGCTCATCACAGTTGTGATAGCTTGAAACCTTCTGATTAAATCAGGTCAAGTACCTGATCCACTAACAGCATTATTTGCAACTGATGCAAATTGGTTCTCCATAAACAACTTTAGATCTAATAAATATGACTTCATAACCATTTCATATTTCAATTTTGCAACTTCAGTCAACATATCCTCTTTAAACATTTCAACTTCTTGCCTTGAGACTGTACACTCATTCAGCTTTTGAAATTTCAAATGTTCTAAGTCTAAGGCATTTCTCAGAATGACATTCTCAGATTCCAACTGAGATACGTTTCTGTACAGTTCTTCAATTTCTTCTTTCCTTGAATCAGATGCACCCTGTGCTTGATTCATATTCACATGCTCTGGTTGATGCAGTAGTACCAAAGGTAATGATTCAGCATCAGATTTTTCTTTTTCTCTGTCCTGAGAAGGTTGGTCCACAGATTTTTCTTTAGAGTTTTCAAACTCCTCCACAGAAAAATCCTCTTGAAATACCTCTGTGTGACCTTCAGAAGCATGATCACCACAAACATCAGCATCTTGGCCTTCCACTGGGTTTTCAAGAACAATATATTCAGTAGTTTCCTAAGGTCTGGCCACTTCTTCACGAGGCACTGCCTCCGTCTCTTGTTTCTGTTGAAGTGAAGCTTCAACATCAGCTACAATATGTTCCTGATTCTCCCTTTGAGATTCTTCTTGAGCTCCTAATCCCTCTACTGGTGTTGTCCTTTCACTAACATCTTCCATGATCTTATCAACAACAGCCTCTCTTACAAAAGTATAATAAAATAAAGCTTATGTTGTTGTTTCCAAAGCAGGGGAAGTAACTTCCTCATTAACAGGTCTCTTTCTTTTTTATTGAAGTCCCTCCTGACTTTTGTCTTCCTCAAAATCTTCCACTTCAAAGCGAATCCTTCTTACTACATTGCTGACTCTGGATTCAGCTTGTCCCTCCTTGGACTTAGCAGGTTGAGCCTGAGCACTTTCTGAGTCTTCCTCAGCTCCTACTGGCAAAAGTTTTCCTTTAATTGTGCTCCAGAAATATCCAAACTTCCTTAAAGTTCCATCATTAAACATATTACTGTGATGACAGTTAACTCGGGCATCCACTAATCTCACCGTGTCTTTCTTAAGCAGCAGTTTATAAATAAATCGACCGAAAGGGTAGAAATTCATTCGGGCATCGCTTTGACAGTAGTAATTGAGATACCTTACCATGTACCTTGGGAAGTTTAACTTAATATCGCTTAACAGAAGAAACATTATATACATATCAGGGTACAAAATCTTTTCCATTTCTGCCATTCTTGGAGCTATTCCAGTCTGAATAAATTTGACCAAAATTTTCTGATCAGGCTTCAAATCCTTGATAAACATTTTCTTTATAGTTTTAGTACCAAAAATAAAAAACATGGTGTCTTCGGATTTATGCACAGAATATCCAATATTTTTCAAATCGAAATGAAAAACTCCCTCATGAGGGAAGTTGAGAATCTGACCAATCTCTACTGATGAGATTGAGAAATCTCTATCCTCTATCTTACCATCATACTATCCTCGGTATCTCCCAGACTAAACTATACAGATTTGAAGAAGTATCTAAGTTCTACTTCATACAAAAATTCCGTATTTTCACTGTTGAACATCTGTTCAAGATTCTGAAATGACAGCGCTTGCTTCAACAGAAGATTTGTTTGAAATAACCAGTCGAGATCGATTACCTTGCCCTGTAATATTTTTCTTCCCTCGGAGCATTGTCTCTTGGAATTTCTTAGCTCGGATTCACTGGCTCTTTTAGTTCTTACCATCTCTGCGATAATCTCTGAAGGTTTTATGGTTAGGGTTTTAGAGGTTCGAAGATTAGGGTTTAGGAGCAGAAGTGCGATTTTCAGATTTCGAAAGGGTTTCGATAGAAGTGAAACGGTTTAGAAGTCGAAATGGCTCTGACAGCCTTGATTCCTGTGTAATCACTAATCATTACATATATTTAAAACAAATAAAATTTTCATATGGCAAAAAAATCTTAAATAGTATTCAAAAAACAAAATAAAATTTACAAAAATAAATAAAAGTAAATAAAAATAAAAATTATTTAAAATTAAATAAACCTAGCTCCTTCTTAATAAAATCAAACCTTGAAGTGGGAAGTGGTTTAGTAAAAATATCTGCTAATTGAATTTCAGTATTTATAAATTCTAAAAATATATCTTTTTTAATAACATGATCTCTTAAAAAGTGATGCCTTATATCAATGTGCTTAGTTCTAGAATGAATAATAGGATTTTTTTTGAAATATTAATTGCACTTGTATTATCACATAAAATAGGTGTATTATTAAAATTAAATCCAAAGTCCATAAGAGTGTTTTTCATCCACAACACTTGTGCACAGCAACTGCCAGTAGAAACATATTCTTCCTCAGCTGTTGACAGGGCAACTGAATGTTGTTTCTTACTAGACCATGATACTAAAGACTTTACTAAAAAGTGACATGTTCCTGATGTACTTTTTCTATCTAATCTACAACTTCCAAAGTCAGCATCTGAATATGAAATCAAATTGAAATCAGAAGTTTTAGGATAAAGAAGAGATTGAAAAACATTTCCCTCTAAAAATTATTTTAACAGCAGTCAGATGATATTCTTTAGGATTTGATTAAAATCTAGCACAAAGACATACTGAATACATTATATTTGGCCTGCTAGCAGTAAGATATAACAAACTACCAATCATACCTCTATATAATTTGTTGTCAATTGATTTCCCAGTTTCATCCAAATCAAGTTTCATATTAGTACACATAGGAGTTGTAAATGGCTTGTTGTTTTCAAGTCCAAATTTCTTAAGTAAATCGGTAATTTATTTGCTTTGATTTAAAACATTTCCAAAATCTTTTTGAAATATTTGAAGACCCAAAAAGAAATTTAATTCTCCCATCATACTCATTTCAAATTCTTCTTGCATTAATTTTGAAAATTCATGAAAAATATTTTTATTAGTTGATCCAAATATTACATCATCAACATAAATTTGAACCAATATAACATTATTTTTCATAGTTTTCTTAAAGAGTGTTGGGTCTGCCATTCCAACAGTAAAATCATTTTTCAAAAGAAAAGAACTTAATCTTTCATACCAAGATCTACGTGCTTTTTTAAGGCCATAAAGAGCTTTAGTAAGTTTAAAAACAGAATCAGGTTTTTGAGAGTTTTCAAAACCAGGAGGTTTCTCAACATAAACTTCCTCCATTAAATAGACATTTAAAAAGGCAGATTTAACATCCATCTAAAATAATTTAAAATTCATATAAGATGCATAGGCTAAAAGGATTATAATGGATTCTAACCTAGCTACAAGTGCAAAAGTCTCATCATAATCTATTCCTTATTCTTTATTATATCCTTTAGCTATTAATCTTGCTTTATTTCTAGTTATTGTGCCTTGGTCATCTTGTTTATTTCTAAAGACCCATTTAGTTCCTATTACAAGATAATTCTTAGGTCTTTCCACTAATTCTCAAACTTCATTTCTTTTAAACTGGTTTAATTCATCTTGCATTGCTATTACCCAACTTTCATCATCTAAAGCTTCTTCTATAGTCTTGGGTTCTTGTTGAGATAGGAAGGCAGAGAATTACACTAGGTTTCCTAAGTTTCTTCTAGTTTGAACACCAGTTTCTAGGTCACCTATTACAGTTTCTAAAGGGTGATTCTTTAGGGTTATAGACTATCTAGGTAATATATTTAAAGGTTATTCAGTATCATGTTCCTCTGAACTGAACTGAATTTCTTTTATATCATTTTCAAAATCATTCTTTAAGTTCTCAAGTATCATGTTATCATTAGAGTCAAGTTCATCCATTTGTTCTATCCTTTTCTCAAAGGGATCAGATTCATCAAATTTCACATGAACTAATTCTTCAACAATCCTTGACTTCTTATTATAAACTCTATAAGCTTTGGAGGTAACAGAATATCCTAAGAAAATACCTTCATCAGATTTTGGATTGAACTTACCAAGATTATCCTTGGTGTTTAAGATGTAGACCTTGCATCCAAAAATTTTAAAGTAGTTAACTTTAGGTTTTCTGTTATTCCATAGTTCATAGGGTGTCTTTTTCAAAATAGGTATAATTAAAACTCTATTAATTATATAGCAAGTTGTATTCACAGCTTCTGCCCAGAAATATATAGGTAGGCTATATTCATTTAACATAGTTCTAGCCATTTCTTGAATTGTTCTATTTATCCTTTCTACAATCCCATTCTGTTGAGGTGTTTTGGGTGCAGAAAAGGTATGTTTAATACTCATGTTTGAGAAAAATGAATTAAATTCTAGATTATCAAATTCTCTACCATGATCTTTTATCAATGAGATTATATTGAAACCTTTTTCATTTTGAATAGATTTGCAGAAACTTTAAAATAAAGTAAAAGATTCATTTTTAAATTTCAAAAAGAAAATCCATGTAAATCTTGAATAGTCATCAACTAAAACATATACATATAATTTACCAGCTAAGCTTGCTACTCTTGAGGGTCCAAACAAATCCATATGAATAAGTTCTAGAGGTTTAGATGTAGCAACCTTATTAATAGATTTGAAGGATGATTTGTGTTGCTTGCCAAGTTGACATGCATCACAAAATATGTCACTTTCAAATTTGAGACAAGGTAAATCAAAAACTAAATGTTTCTTATATAACTTATGTAAAACATATACATTGAAATGTCCAAGTCTCCTATGCCAAATCTAGGATTCACTTACTTTATCAGTCAAGCAGTTTACTTGTTGTTTACACAAGGAATTTAAATCCAAAGTATAGACATTTTCAGTTCTTGGTGCTTTAAATTTAAATAGTTTATCTTTAGAAATAGTACAGAAATTGTTAATAAAATCAACAGTATATCCATCATCACAAAGTTGAGAGATACTTATCAGATTGTGTTTTAATCCCTGTACATAAAGTACTTTGTTGATTGATACTGTTTTTGGATCTCCAACAGTTCCAATGCCAATGATTTTTCCTTTGGCATTGTCACAAAATGTGACAAGTCCACCTTCCTTTTGAGTGAGTGAAGAAAAATTCAATGATTTTCCACTCATATGTCTTGATCAGCCACTGTCCATGTACCATATATCTTTTCTCCTCTAGTGGCCTACTACCTGCAAAGACATTCAAACAAATTGCTTTAGTACCCATATTTTGTTGGGTCCAGGGGTGTTAGCTAGCAATGATCTGGGTATCCAGATTTGATTTGTTCTTTTAAAATTAGCTGAATCATATAAGTCTTTTGAAACATAGGCTTTCTTAATACCACAAATTTGAGGTTGTCTTAAGAAACAGTTTTTAGCTATATGTCCCTTTGTCCCACAAAAGTTATAATTAACCTTTTTAGAGCTAGGAATAAAATAATTTTTATATAGCTTAGGTTTTTCTCCTTTACTGCCAATTCCAAATCTCTCCTTTTTAATGACAGTTTTTCCAAGAATTTCATTTAATGAATTCTCTCCTTTTGTAAAAACCAATGCAGCCTGTTTGTAAGATTCTACTTCATCCTGCAGTGTTTTTATTCTTGATTCAAAATTAATATAGTTAGTGTTAATCGAATTGTATTTATCAGTTAATTCCTTATGTTGTTTCAGCACTGTATCTCTTTCATTTTAAACGGCTTTATATTTATTTTTTAGTGACTTATGTTTCTTAAATAGTGAGTCATATCTTTCTTCAAATATATTTCAGTAGGCTGCAAGTTTTTCATTTGTGTAGCTTGATTCAGAATTTGATTCAGAGAAGTAATATGAGTGTACCTCATCAGTTTCTGCCATAAAACACATGTTTTCTTTTAGATTGACTTCTTCTTTCTCTGATCTTGATTCAGGAGAGCTACTGGAGTCTTCAGATACACTCCAAGTGGCTTTCATAGCTTTCTTGTCTTTCTGCTCATAGTCATTTCTTTTGAAGAATTTCTTCTTCTTTGCATCCTTCAATTGTGGGCAATGTAGTCTGATATGCCCCATCTTCTTTCATTCATAACATATTACTTCCTTATTATCTTCCTTAAAAGATTTTTTGAAGCTTCTTTTATTGCTGTAGAATTTTCTAAATTTTTTGGCTAGCTGAGCTAGTTCTTCATCTGAGTTAGATGAGTCAGAGCTTTCTGATTTAGCTTTGAATTCTTTGTTCTTCATCTTTCTATTCTGTTGTTGTGAAGTTACCTTCAAGGCAGTATCTTCTCTTTTGATTTAGACCTTATGTTAATTTTCCTCATCTTGCATTTCAGCTTCATACATCATCAGTGTACCAATCATCTCTCTCATGGTTAGATCTTTGACAGGTGTTGATTGTCTTATTACAGCAGAGATATCATTCCATCGAGTAGAAAGTACCCTCAGTACTTTTAATGCTTGATCAGCCTACTTGATAGGTTCTCCTATATCTGTTATATTATTGACAATTTCTTTCAATCTCCCATTCATTTGGGTAATGCTTTCACCTTCAAACATTCTGAAAGTATCAAATTTCAATTTGGGAGTTGCATATCTCATTTGTCTCACATTATCTATTCTTTCATATTCCACAGATATTGTTTGTCACATCTCATATAATGTGGGGCACTGAGATACTCTATTAAATTCATCTGGTCCTAGACTGCAGATAATTGCATTCATAGCCTTCAAGTTCATATCGTACTCTGCCTCTATAGCAGCACTCCATGTCTCAGGATTTTCAGGAATTTCATAAGGAGTCAGAATCTTTGAATAGACTTTATATCCGAGTTTTTTCAGATATATTATTATGCGTGATTTCCAGCAACCATAGTTGTCTCCATTAAAATATGGTGCTATGACCATTGACATCTCTTCTCTTGTATCAGTCATGATGATCTGTTGTATAATCTTTAAATGCTTCTAGCTTTCTAAATCTCTATCAGAAGCTCCACCTCTGATACCAATTGTTGGATCTGAATCTACAAATTATACACAAGAGGGGGGTGAATTGTGTCTTTTGCAATTTTTCGGTAACTCTTTGATTGAACAAGTTCTGTCCTCTATACTTTATCAGATTTGATCGTGTAGCGGAATAAGTAAAAATAAGAACACAAAGATATATAGTGGATCAGGGAACAGAAGGCCCCTAGTCCACTCCACCAACGCTCAACTCCACGAGCTTGGTTATTTCCACTATCTGGTCATCTTTTCCACAGACCGGTCCACAAATGAGTATAGGCAGTTGACACCTTTACAATCTTCAGGCTAACAAAGCCTTCTGGTTCAAACACAAACCAACACAGCTTAGAACGAGAATCTAGTTACTCAAGAATAAAAAGAATTTCAGAAATAAGTTTTCCAGTTGATCTTCACAATTGTAATAGAATGCAATTGACAGCAGATGGATCGTAGTCTCTAGAAATATTGATTTTCAAAACAAATCAATTCTGAGTTGATATGGTTGTAGTAGATATAGAGATATAGTTCACAACTCCAGCAATAGTAGATCCACAGTAGATATTCGATATAGAACAAGTGAATCTTCTATCGAGTTCCTTCTTCTTAATTGAACAGAGCTTTGACACTCCTTTTTGAATCAGCGGATCAACGTGAATTTTTGCAGTCTCTATTTTTCACCTTTTTAATAATAGATCGATCACCATACATGCATGTACCTAGTGTTTCAGAGAGAACATATATAATAAAGCTGAGCATATCTCCTGCACATTTAGATCTATAAAAGTCGCCTTCTGATTCATGATATTCAAAATTTTGAATTTATAGAGAAGTCGTAACTTCCCTTAAGACTCGGCATAAAAAGATCATTTTAATTCGATCTTAAATCCATTAATAAAATGGATTTGAATCAGTCAAAGTCGTATTTTAAAAATGACTTTAAATCCGGCTTGAAATCCGCCCAATAATCAGCTTCCTGACCGCTACATAAAAAAAATATCATCTTTCAAACTTTCTGACGCCAAATGTAAGGTTGATGACATGGCCTCCAAACGTAGGGTTGATGACATAGTCTTCAAACGTAAGGTTTACAACATAAGTTTGAACATAAATGTAGGGTTGATCATCCATACTTTTTCTTCAACTCTCAAATGTACGGCAAAAGATTCATACTTTTACTTGATCAATACTTTTCCAAGAACATATGGTTGTTTACAAAAGTAAGGTTGATGCATCATACTTTTGAGAAACAAACGTAACATTTAGTATTTACGTATGGTTCTCCTTCCATACTTTGATGATAACCAAAATGTAAGGTTCCTTCCTAATGTAAGGTTCTTCTTCCATACTTTGCTGAAAACGTATGGTTGTTTAACCATACTTTTCTCTTATCTCAAAAAGTATACACGCTTTTCATCCTTACGCTACGTTTATCCACGTAGGGTATGAACAGTGATTCCAGAATGCACTAAAGCAGATTCCGAATAAGTAATAAATTCTTGTTATTTCAAGAGTAAAATAAATTAATAAATTCCTGCAAAATACTAAATAAAATCATTAGAAAATAACTAAGGGTATTTGTGAGCATCAAAATTATCATAAAAAGACAGCGTATTATATTCAATAATCTCCCCCTTTAAATAACATTTTTATGTATTGTTGAAAACAGTACTTTGCTCAACACTAATGAGGTGATTTTCTGTAATAATCCAGTTTTTCACTCAGGTATGGATCCTTTAATTTTCAATGTAAATCTTTACTTGGACTTAATATGGATGCCTAATGAGTTATTAAAGGTTTTGAGGGTGTCTAGGTCTTTTTCGGAGCTCGAAACCGATCTTTTTGGGGAAAACAGGCTTGGCGCACAGTTTAGAGTAAACCGTGTAGGAATTTTGCACAGTTTGTAAAACCATGCCAATTGTGTTTTTTTCAGACAGAGACACCTCGCATGATTGGAGCATGGTTTTGTGGTCTAACCATACAAATTACCCTTTTCCCAGGTACCTGTACATGGATTGCACACGGTTTAATCAAACCGTGCGGAGGATGTTTTTTCGGGCAGATCCATCTCACATAGTTTGCACATGGTTTTACAAATCATGCGGACAAACCGTGTGTAGGATAAAATTTTGGGTAAAATGTTTAAAATGACCTTAATGATGTATTTTACCCCCCCCCCCCTCTTCCTTCCTAATTTGAGAACCAACGGGATTAATCCCTTTTCCACTCAATTTGGAGCTTTTTGAAGGCCAAAGCTAGGGATCAAGAGATCTTCTTCATCCAGAATACGATCAAGATTATATTCATCACATTGAATGTGTAACGGTAAGTACTCAATTCCTCTTTAGTTATTCTTCTTCTCTCATGATCTCGACCTAGATATCGTCATGTGGCCATTTTTTCACCTTTTCTTAGATCTACTTCGATCAGAGCCAAATCAAGGGCCAATATCGGAGGAGGAGAGTTGTACAACCCTAAGGTGGGTGGTCTATAATTCATACCTAAAGTTTTTCAATTTTAGAATATTTGTGTGGGGCCTGCCGATTTCATCGGAATCGGTTTCTTAAATTTACATGTCGTGATTATACTTGTTAGAATCGTATGGTTATGCTCTTTCCAATTATGTGATTACACCCAGAAATAAATCTTCCCATGTTGAAGGTTATTCCATATTTGAGTTTTTAGTGTTTTGGCATGTTTGAGCCACCGTTCAGGTGTGACTTTGCTTGACCTTCCTAAAGGTGATCCTTCTTATAATAAACGGTTTGGTGTTAATGAGAATTTCATAATGGAATGTACCATGTATTCTCACCACTTGACCCACCTAAGTTAAGTGCTTCAAATTGATTATTAAATGTGAAACACTACTGGAAATATTATCTATACCAAAGGTTTGGAACCATTGGTATAGGCCTCCAAACTGTTGGTATAGCCTATACCAACGGTTTGAAGAACCATTTCCAAGTAAGCTGTGGGGATAGGTATATACCAGCGGTTTTGGGAAAACCATTGGTATAAGTAATATTAAAATTGTAACACCCCAATCTTCCACGGTACGTTTCTCTTCGAATAATGCAATGGCGTGCATTGTACGCAACTTCGAGATTCTAACACACCACAACCAATCAAACTAGCCGTTATGAATAGTAATACCTACTTTTTGAAATTTTATAAATTATATCTCTCAAAATGGAATTCATTTTTGGATTCGGAATATCTAATTTATCCTAGGGTGAAATTTTGGAACTTTTCGGATAACACTTATATTTTGATGAATAGTGAAAATTACTAAATTTTAATTAAAAAAAACTTTTTAAATAAAAATAATTTATAGTGATAAATTATATTATTGAGTGGTTTTAAAGTATAATTAGAATATATTTTTACTATTTTATCCAATGGTGTTCATTAGAATTAATTTCACTTTGAAATTGGACCTAAACAATTGTCAATCTTTTGATATATATTGTTTCTTAAAAACACGCTATTTGTTGTGACAGCGGGAATTAATTATAAAATTAATTAATGCAAATTATATTTTTATAATTTTGTAAAATAGACATCATTTTTGAATTCGAAATATCAATTATAGCTTAGGGTAAAATTTTGGCATTGTTCTGAAAAACTTCAATTTTTGATGAATAGTGAAACTACTAAGTGGTAGTTAAAAAAATGAATTCTTCATAAAACTTAATTTTACCGCTTCTGTGAATGGAATTTCGAAAATCCGAGAGACACGGTTAATATCAAGAAGTAAAATGTGGTTCAATGAGATGAAAATATTTTTTGGTGACTAGTAACTTTTTACTTTTATTTACCATGGTTAAAAGTAAATAGGGTAATTAAGGGTAAAAATGATATTAATATTACCCTAACACATGTCCTAATTCTATTGTACAAGTGTATCTCGACCAAAAACAATCTTAGTAATAAAATATTATCATTTAGGTCCACTTGGATTAGATTAGGACATTTATTATTATTTAATTCAAAGAAGAGTTAAAAGAGTTAAAAGCAAAGTTTATTTACTAAAACATTTTTAATATAGGGTTATAAATAAGATATATTCGATTGAAAATATTCATTAGAAATATAATAAGATTTCCTACATAATGATATTTTATTTATAATTTTTATACATTAAATAATTTAATATATTTATGACACAATGATGATGCATTAATTACCATAATAATGAAAAATTAAAATAATTGATATTATAAATACCCAAATAAATATAATTTAAGACTTTTAATGAATTACACTAATTTTATAGGATAATATGATATATTAGGATTGATTTAATTTACTTTGTTCGAAGTAATCATTCTGTTATGAGTTTCACAAAAATCAACTATTGAATAGTGTCAAAATTGACATAAAAGAGTTTTTTAAAACAAATATTATATTATTAATTGATATTAAATTCCTAAAAACTTAAGGTTCGTCCAAGAGACTTATATCATTATATTTATATCATTAATTGACCACTTGGGGGTCTCTTAGATATATATAGTAAGTTTATTAACTATATAATATAAAAATACAAAGTGACATGGTAAATGTCAAACTAATTAACTAAGAGTTAAAACTAAAAGATAAGGTTAATATAGTAACCCAAACCTGTATAAATTCTATTGGTTGAATGGTTTTCGACCTATCCCCACCTTAACCTTTTAATAATCAACTTTAGAGCCATTATAAACCTAATATAATTTTATTATAAATTAATATTTCTAGCTTTTCCAAAGGTGCCCCTCACCCCTCTTATAAAAGGGAACTCTTCATTATCATTTCTTCACACCTTCAAAGCCTTTTGGTTCGGCCAACACCTACCCAAATACTCTCTAAACTTCCCTCATTACAACCTAGAGGCCTTATTTTGATCAGAAAGCCAACCTAAGGATCCCTTTTGATCAAATCAAAAGGAAGAACCCGAAGAAGAGGTAATGCTTGCACCACCCCTTTTCAAGTTCCTTTCTTCTTCCACTTCTTCTTTATTTGTTATTACCATTATAAAATAATAAATCCAGTATATTATATATACTGTGATGTTATTATAAATATGGTACAACCATATTCAGTATTCTATCCACCCTTTGAATAACATGTCACCATACGTGCGTACGTACGGCTTACCGTCTCCACGTCGTGGTGTAATTGTTATTCAATATATTATTATTTGGGTGGGTATAATAATCATGTGTAACTCATTTAAATAATAAATATAACATGATAATGATTATGTATATATGATATACCATCCAATTATATATTATTTTAATATCAAAATAATGATATTGTCGCTCGTGCGTACGTACGGACTACCGTCTCCATGAACGCGATGAGATTCATTCTCCATCATATCCATTCAAGTATAATTATCATTTGATGATTTAAAAATAATTTTTAAGAACTTTATATCATTCTGGATATGAATAAGATACAACCTATCCATGAAAAACATGGCTTACGTAACAAAACATATAAAAGAAAACGAGTAAGTTAACACCCAAAATGACGATAATTCTAAGATATTATTAACAAAGCAATGTTAAAAGATCGTATATGATATCATATTAATGTATATGATTGATGAATAATTTAATAACAATTATTTCAACATTATACAGGATGTTAACCTACCCCCAACCAAGGAAAAGTACAAGGTAAGGGGTTTCTTATCTCACTCTTAATTTCGTGAGAATTCCATTGTTCACCACTTATTTATTGCATGTGGTGTATGTGTACTACCCATAATTGTATTCATTGTGTATTATACTTTAATTTATGGGAATTTACATCATCATTGTATGATCCTTTTTTCATGGTTGTATGTTTCATAAGTTACCTAATCGATAAGGGAATTTGAAATTTCAATTTCTACTCATTCGGCTTTACGCATACTTCATTGATTATTTTACTCCAAGATTATGTGTATAATCACTATTCATTTGATTATGTCATAATTTTCACTCCCCTTTCTATGGATATAATTTTTATACACATAATCACTCCATTGATAAATTCTCAAGACATCGATTTGAACTTGATAAGAGTAATTTTAACTCAATCTCCATTTGTTGAGCTAAATATCCAATTCATTGGTGTTGTTTTTACAAGAATATGTGTGAATGTCCTCTGATTGATTTACACTGAATATACAATCATTTTGAGTGTATTTATATTTGTCACACATAATTATACTATTGATTTATCCTTAACCTAAGGATATGGTCTTTATAAGAAGTTTCATCTCTAATTACATTCCATTGAGACTCCTTTGTTGTTATACACCAAATCACTTTTACATGGTTTATATAATACACTTTGATATAGTATATCATGAATCCATTTATTCTCATGATATTACAAAGTTTTTATTACCTTAATTATTTGTATTCAAGTGTCTCTCTTTTGGTTAGAAACTCTAACTAAAATACATTTTTAAGTGTTTTAAATATTGATTATTCTAAATCTTTCTCATTAATGTCCATGTTTTAAAAATGGTTTTAAGGATTTATTTATATGGACATTAATGTTTTAAAATTAAATCTCCTTTTAAAAAGTTTCAAAGTGGTATGGGACACTTTGATTCAAAAATCTATTTTTAAATGGCTTCTTGAAAAATAGTGTGACTTTTAAATGATTTCAAGAAAAAGGGGGATATTTCTCTCAAATAGTTTTGATGATTATTTTCATCTATGTCAACATCCTTCATTATTCTTGATTGAGGTTAATGTGATACAATACAATCTTCCATATTGTATCGAATGAGTTATGTTTGACTGTGGATGTGCTATTTTTATACCATTCATGGTTTGTGGTTAAAGTATTGACATTTCGTATGCTAGTTTTAATACGAATGTTTATGTTATGTTTAAACCTGCTCATATGAGGAATGAATTGGACTTAATAAGTGACGGGTGGAGCCCGCTATAGCTCCTCGATGCATCGGTAGGTCTCATGAGACAAACTAGTGTCTTGGCACAAGGCCTTGGCAAAATCTTATTTGTAGTATTGGCACGAGGCCTTGGCTATGAGGTTATGATAGTCTGGCATTATGCATTCCATCATTATGAAAGTGGTTATTGATATTGCATGTGATCATTTGACTAGTAGAATATCCATGTGAGTAAGTAAATGGAATTATTTTATTTTATCTTTGCCATTTTATGCTGAAGTTCAAGTTTAAAAGGCTTTCGTTTTAGTTATAAACTGCCTTAAGTGTTTATGCTTATCTATGAAAGCTTCTGCTATAATGTTATCCTTACTGAGCATCTGACCTCACCCCTTTCAATGTTTTATTTTTTCCAGGATTATGAAGAAGTAATTTATGAATGACCTGCAGGGATAGTATGAGGGGATATGAAGACAAGATGTTGTTGTAGTTTTTTTTTACCTTATGATTTAATGTAAGACTTATGAATATATCTAGTGTTTCCAAGACTACTAAACTAATCGGTCTTTCGAGACTTGATCCTTTGTGATCATGCCAATGTTATGTAATAATGCACCGACTCTGGGTATCTAGGGTCGGGGTGTTACAGTTGGTATCAGAGGAAGTTTAGTACAAACCTTGGAATCTAGATTTAGATAAACTATGATTAGAGCACGTAGACCTAAGATGAACTTTGAGGATTAGTATAGAAGAACTTCCTAGAATTTTGGTATTGTAGAGATTCTTTGAGTTTTCCGAGCAATACATCCCTGTCTGGATACGAGCAGGTAGAGGCGGCTCTAGCACAGATGTACCTAGGGGTAAAACCTGAAAACATCGCTTTCAGCTAGACTCGAACGGGAACTGGTGCACGACAACGGGCCTTGCTGCACTCTTGGTTACGACACTCCCGAGGGATATGCTTAGGATAATTTACATTTTCTTTACAAACCGATTTAAAGTATTATATATATAAGATGAGAGTAAATGACCTTGGTTAATCCTAATGTTTTTCAAATTGAGAATATGGTGACATGTTAATCTCTAAATGATTGTATGACTACAATTACTCACACAATGCTTTCTGGTTTTAGTCAATGGCTGGATTCAAAGGAAGTCATAGTGACTTTGAGAATGATGTACAAGGTGGGAACGGTGGTGGAAATGAGCAACAAAATGGAATTTTGATAGGCGTAAAAGATATCTTCTTTATGCCAAATCAATTTTCCAAAAATATAATCAACAATATATATATTAACCGATTAACGGACTCAACAAAGAAGAGAAAGGTGATGAATGATAAGAGCTCCAGTAGTGGAGACCATGGAGAAAGAAATCCTCAATTTCCATCATGTAGGAAATGTGGAAGGAGACACCCAGAAAAGTGTCTCAATGGGAAAAAGAAATGCTTTAAGTGCGGGAAGGAAGGACATAAAGTGAAGAATTGCTGAAGAAAAATAAAGAGTACTATGGAAGAAGATAAAAATGGTCCCAAGAATCCATTTACAGTCATTTGCCGTAAATGTAGGGGACCTGGCCATTACCCGAGTGAATGTCCTATTCTATAGGATATTTTCTTGGTCAGAGAAGAAGCTGTGTGGAAATAAATGGTTGGATAAATGTTTAAAAATTATTAGTGATCCTTGTTGAAGGGTTTACTTTGGAATAATTTTCTCTTGTATTTGTAACCCTAACGTTTTCCATGTGAGAATGATATTTATGGAAGAATTATCTTTTCTCTTGTGGATATAGTTATAAATAACCATTTGGTTTTATATGATCATTGGGTTTGAGGCAATTACAAATTATTATAATTTGGGATGAAAATGAAAGGTATGAGATAACATTTGTGGTTAAATTATGTTATGGTTATTTTGATGAATTTATCTCATTTTGGTAATGTTATAAAATATAGTTTTTGAAAAAAGGCAACACGTAGACCGTGTGACAACCCGTCGCGTCGGACAAAGCTGTGGGAATCGAATCCACAACCAAAGTGCGATGGGGATTTATTGCCTACCACTGGACTACGTGAAGTCCCTGGTTAGTGTGACTATTATTTTTAGTTAAATGATTGTATTGATCAATAATAATTTGATTTGGGATCTTATGTCTTATCAAATGAATACCCTTAGTATAGGAAAATGATTTGGTGATTAAGTGATAAATGTTATTTTGGAAGTTGTTCGCTTTGTTGAGAACACTATATGCCAAAGGAAAATAGAGTAGTATGGGATTTCATTTGAGGAGTAATGGTGGATTTTTATCTATGTTTTTATTATGGATTTATAATGATTTGGGTTATTTATGGAAATGATTAGGTTAATTACTTTTAAGTATGTGACTTTAAGAGTAATTAATGTCATTTGGAGATACAATTTAACGTGGAAGACTACATTCTTAATAAGTTTTGGTTTTCAATATTAGTTTTGGTTATATTAAAGGATTTTAAGGAAAATTGATTATTGAATGGTATTTATTTAACTTTGGGGTATTGTTGGTTTAATTTTGGAAATTAAGATTAGTGTTTATTTCTCTCAAGGAATATCCTTTTGGGGGATCATTAGATATTGTACTAACCATTTTTGTTTTGATTAATCTCTAAAGACAATGTAAATATATAGTTCATCCTGTATGGATCATGTGATTCTATAGAAGTTTATTCTAGCTCTTCCAATGTGACCAATTCTTCTTGAATACTCATCGTTTAAAAAAAATGAGTTAGTGGTGGAAATTTATTAAAGAATGAAACTCTACTTAAAATGTAAGTATATATCTTTATATTCTTAGTCAATACCATAAATAAATTCCTTATCCTTATGTAATGTAACTTAAAACAAAAAAAATGTTGTCTGTTTACTTTCCTACTAGGAGACTAATGGTCGTTTGTCCCAACACAAGTTTGTGGTTTTCTTATTATTAACTTTCTCCTGATCATGATTTCTATCCCTCTCCATCAGAACTTGACACTTAGTTTATCATCCATATCCATGTTTTCCTACATGGAATCTGAGTATGGGTTATCTTGGTTGACCTTTATACCTCTCTTTCTTTATTTTAAAGTGATAGTTTTATTGACTCTTTTTCCGATGTGGGACTTTCCATTATATTCCCAATCACAATTTTAAAAATTGCGAGGACGCAATTTATTGAAGGAGGGGATAATGTAACACCCCGAGATTCCATGTTGCTTTTCCCTTCGAATAATGCAATGGCGTGCATTGTACGCAACTTCGAGATTCTAACACACCACAACCAATCAAACTAGCTGTTATGAATAGTAATACCTACTTTTTGAAATTTTATAAATTCTATCTCTCAAAATGGACTTCATTTTTGGATTTGGAATATCGAATTTATCCTAGGGTGAAATTTTGGAACTTTTCAGATAAAACTTATATTTTTATGAATAGTGAAAATTACTAAATTTTAATTAAAAACAAATTTTTAAATAAAAAAAATTTATAGTGATAAATTATATTATTGAGTGGTTTTAAAGTATAATTAGAATATATTTTTACCATTTTATCCAATTCTGTTCATTAGAATTAATTTCACTTTGAAATTGGACCTAAACAATTGTCAATCTTTTGATATATATTGTTTCTTAAAAACACGCTATTTGTTGTGACAGCGGGAATTAATTATAAAATTAATTAATGAAACTTATATGTTTAGAATTTTGTAAAATAGAAATAATTTTTGAATTCGGAATATCAATTATAGCTTAGGGTGAAATTTTGGCATTGTTCTGAAAAACTTCAATTTTTGATGAATAGTGAAACTACTAAGTGGTAGTTAAAAAAACTGAATTTTTCATAAAACTTAATTTTACCACTTCTGTGAATAGAATTTCGAAAATCTGAGAGACACGGTTAATATCAAGAAGTAAAATATGGTTCAATGAGATGAAAATAATTTTTGGTGAATAGTAACTTTTTACTTTTATTTACCACGGTTAAAAGTAAATAGGGTAATTAAGGGTAAAAATGATATTAATATTACCCTAAAACATGTCCTAATTCTATTGAACAAGTGTATCTCGACCAAAAACAACCTTAGGAATAAAATATTATCATTTAGGTCAACTTGGATTAGATTAGGACATTTATTATTATTTAATTCAAAGAAGAGTTAAAAGAGTTAAAATCAAAGTTTATTTACTAAAACATTTTTAATATAGGGTTATACATAAGATAAATTCGATTGTAAATATTAATTAGAAATATAATAAGAATTCCCACATAATTATATTTTATTTATAATTTTTAGACATTAAATAATTTAATATATTTTTGACACAATAATGATGCAGTAATTACCATAATAGTGAAAAATTAAAATAATTGATATTATAAATACCCAAATAAATATAATTTAAGACTTTTAATGAATTACACTAATTTTATAGGATAATATGACATATTAGGATTGATTTAATTTACTTTTTTTGAAGTAATAATTCTGTTATGAGTTTCACAAAAATCAACTATTGAATAGTGTCAAAATTGATATAAAAGAGTTTTTTAAAAACAATATTATATTATTAATTGATATTAAATTCCTAAAAATATAAAGTTCGTCCAAGAGACTTATATCATGATAGTTATATCATTAATGGACCACTTGGGGGTCGCTTGGATATATATAGTAAGTTTATTAACTATATAATATAAAAATACAAAGTGACATGGTAAATGTCAAACTAATTAACTAAGAGTTAAAACTAAAAGATAAGGTTAATATAGTAACCCAAACCTGTCTAAATTCTATTGGTTGAATGGTTTTCGACCTATCCCCATCTTAACCTTTGAATAATGAACTTTGGATCCATTAGAAACCGAATATGAATTTATTATAAATTAATATTTCTAGCTTTTCCAAAGGTTCCCCTCACCCCTCTTATAAAAGGGCACTCCTCCTTCTCATTTCTTCACTCCTTCAAATCCTTTTGGTTCGGCCAAACCCTGACCAAATACTCTCTCAACTTCCCTCACTACAACCTAGAGGCCTTAGTGTGATCAGAAAGCCAATCTAAGGAGCCCTTTTGATCAAATCAAAAGGAAGAACCCGAAGAAGAGGTAATGTTTTCACCACCCCTTTTCAAGTTCCTTTCTTCTTCCACTTCTTCTTTCTTTGTTATTACCATTCTAAAATAATAACTCCAGTATCTTATATATACTGTGATGTTATTATAAATATGTTACAACCATATTCAGTATTCTATCCACCCTTTAAATAACATGTCACCATATGTGCGTACATACGGCTTACCGTCTCCACGTCGTGGTGTAATTGTTATTCAATATATTCTTATTTGGGTGGGTATAATAATGATGTGTAACTCATTTAAATAATAAATATAACATTATAATGATTCTTTATATATGATATACCATCCAATTATATATTATTTTAATATCAAAAGAATGATATTGTCGCTCGTGCGTACGTACGGACTACCGTCTCCACGAACGCGATGAGATTCATTCTCCATCATATCCATTCAAGTATAATTATCATTTTATGATTTAAAAATAATGTTTAAGAACTTTATATCATTCTGGATATGAATAAGATACAACCTATCCATGACAAATATGGCTTACGTAACAAAACATATAAAAGAAAACAAGTAAGTTAACACCCGAAACGACGATAATTCTAAGATATTATTAACAAAGCAATGTTAAAAGATCATATATGATATAATATTAATTTATATGATTCATTAATAATTTAATAACAATTATTTAAACATTATATAGGAGGTTAACCTACCCCCAACCAAGGAAAAGTACAAGGTAATGGGTTTCTTATCTCACTCTTAATTTCGTGAGAATTCCATTGTTCACCACTTATTTATTGCATGTGGTGTATGTGTACTACCCATAATTTTATTCATTGTGTATTATACTTTAATTTATTGGCATTTACATCATCATTGTATGATCCTTCTTTCATGGGTGTATGTTTCATAAGTTACCTAATCGATAAGGGAATTTGAAATTTCAATTTCCACTCATTCGGCTTTACGCATACTTCATTGATTATTTTACTCCAAGATTATGTGTGGAATCACTATTCATTTGATTATGTCATAATTTCCACTCCCCTTTCTGTAGATATACTTTTTATACACATAATCACTCCATTGATAAATTCTCAAGTCATCGATTTGAACTTGATAAGAGTAATTTTAACTCAATCTCCATTTGTTGAGCTAAATATCCAATTCATTGGTGTTGTTTTTACAAGAATATGTGTGAATGTACTATGATTTATTTTCACTGAATATCCAATCATTTTGAGTGTATTTATATTTTTCACACCTAATTATACCATTGATTTATCCTTAACCTAAGTATGTGGTCTTTATAAGAAGTTTCATCTCTAATTACATTCCATGGAGACTCCTTTGTTGTTATACACCAAATCACTTTTACATGGTGTATATAATACACTTTGATATAGTATATCATGAATCCCTTTATTCTCATGATATTACAAAGTTTTTATTACCTTAATTATTTGTATTCAAGTGTCTCTCTTTTGGTTAGAAACTCTAACTAAAATACATTTTTAAGTGTTTTAAATATTGATTATTCTAAATCTTTCTCATTAATGTCCATGTTTTAAAAATGGTTTTAAGGATTTATTTATATGGAAATTAATGTTTTAAAATTAAAACTCCTTTTAAAAAGTTTCAAAGTGGTGTGGGACACTTTGATTCAAAAATCTATTTTTAAATGGCTTCTTGACAAATAGTGTGACTTTTAAATGATTTCAAGAAAAAGGGGGATATTTCTCTCAAATAGTTTTGATGATTATTTTCATATATGTCAACATCCTTCATTATTATTGATTGAGGTTAATGTGATACAATATAATCTTCCATATTATATCGAATGAGTTATGTTTGACTGTGGATGTGCTATTTTTATACCATTCATGGTTTGTGGTTAAAGTATTGACATTTCGTATGCTAGTTTTAATATGAATATTTATGTTATGTTTAAACCTGCTCATATGAGGAATGCATTGGACTTAATAAGTGATGGGTGGAGCCCGCTATAGCTCCTCGATGCATCGGTAGGTCTCATGAGACAAACTAGTGTCTTGGCACAAGGCCTTGGCAAAATCTTATTTGTAGTCTTGGCACGAGGCCTTGGCTATGTGGTTATGATAGTCTGTCATTATGCATTCCATCATTATGAAAGTGGTTATTGATATTGCATGTGATCATTTGACTAGTATAATATCCATGTGAGTAAGTAAATGGAATTATTTTATTTTATCTTTGTCATTTTATGCTGAAGTTCAAGTTTAAAAGGCTTTCGTTTTAGTTATAAACTGCCTTAAGTGTTTATGCTTATCTATAAAAGCTTCTGCTATAATGTTATCCTTATTGAGCATCTGACCTCACCCCTTTCAATGTTTTATTTTTCCCAGGATTATGAAGAAGTAATTTATGAATGACCTGTAGGGATAGTATGAGGGGATAGAAGACAAGATGTTGTTGTAGTTTTTTTTTTACCTTATGATGTAATGTAAGACATATGAATATATCTAGTGTTTCCAAGACTACTAAACTAATCGGTCTTTCGAGACTTGATCCTTTGTGATCATGTCAATGTTATGTAATAATGCACCGACTCTGGGTATCTAGGTTCGGGGCATTACAAAAATCTATACCAACGTTTCCATAAAACTATTGGTATATGTAATTCAAAAAAATCATCCGGTTGATTTTGATCCCAACACCTCCCTTTTGTGATTGAACGAACTAACCACTAACATAACTTACTTTTGTGAACATAATTTCATAAATATATATATGTATCATCATAAGTATTTTAAATTTTGATTTATTTAATGTATTTTGTAATAAGATTCTATTAAAAATACATGTGCATATACCAACGGTTCTCAAAACCATTCATATAGATCTATACCAATGGTTTTGAGAACCATTGGTATAGGTCCTTTGATTTTGGGACCTATACCGACGGTTTTGGACAAACTGTTGGTATAGAGGGTACCTATACCAACGGTTTGGAAAAAATCGTAGGTATAGGGTCTCTATAATGGACCTATACCAACGATTTTGTCCAAACCATTGGTATAGCTCCAAATTAGTGACCTATACCAACGGTTTTGGGAAAACCATTGGTATAGGTCCATATAAGTGACTTATACCAACGGTTTTGGACAAAACGTTGTTATAGGTCCAAATTAGTGAACTATACCAATGGTTTACCCAAAACCATTGGTATAGATCATATTTATAGTAGTGAAATATGAAATAGAAAGTATACTAAGTATATAACTTGGCCTTGTCAAATAATATTGAATAAAGTTTACATGTCCGTAGCACCCCTTTCTATATTGATGGAAGGTAGAGAAGTGAACCTCAATAATTGAATATTCCTTAACAGCTATTTAAGACTGGATTAAATGGTTACAATGCTACTTGGTCTATCCACACTAATGGAAGACAAGGCTTGAACCTAATGAATGATTACATGATTACAATATCAAATAGGAATGGACTAACTCGATCTCACCTTGGATTCTAAGAGGAGAATACCTTGGGTCTCAAGAACCCCATTCCGATTCAAGGATGCAGTTTACTTAGGTTGATACCCACCTAGAATATGGTTCTTGTTTATCCCTCATATGCCTGGTATACTATTGTAGGGTCTTTTATATTATTACATGATACCTCAGATACACTCCTTAGATCCAACATTGACTAGTAGCTGTCATCGTGAATGCCCATAGGGCCCTATCCTTGCTTAGCCCGGTTTTACCTTGGTTGATCACCTTAGACTCAGTAGGGTGGAATGCCTTGGATTACACTCCTTGTATTATACTCTTACCCCTTAACTAGACTCAGATACTATTGAGTTAGTGTTCTATGAGATCTATGTTACCTTGGTTATTACCCTCGAACTCCTTCACTGGATATCTTTGTCAGGTTGCCTTATTACGTATCGGGACCTTCATTACTTATACTATCATGAGGTGATTTCAGTGTTGGCTATGCCTCACGTGACCTATTAACATTAAATTTTAATTACTTAATTAATGACCTAGTTACATGTTTAGACACCATCTTAGGGATAAAGTAGGTACTTGGGTATTTAGTTGTATTGTACTACTTGTTTAACTTTATATATGCATACCTGCACACTGCTATATTCAATTACATGGGACAGAGGTTATAGACACTGTTGGTGGTAACCCACTGATATTTATCTCACACCCTATCTGAGCATCGTTTGGTACCCGAAGTAGATTACATGGTTGCATGTGTTGACAAAGGGAAGCATGTTACTTCAAACACTTGATTGCATTCTATTAGGATAGAGCTTGATAGTAGATGGACGAGTTGGATCTTGGGATGCTTGGAGTAGTCTTTGTTTTATTTTACTTTGTGGAACATGTTATGCCTATTGTCTTGTATCCATGTATTCCATTTTTCTAGTGACATGTCATTACATTGTCATTGTTTCAGTTGATACAGTTATTGTTATTCTAGTTTATCTATTGCATCAGTTTGCTTCCACTATTTATTTATATTACTTCTGTTGTTGACTATTTATTTATATTCCTTCCACTATGCTACACTCTGCTAATGAGGTCATAGTCTCCCCACGGACACACCTTCGACCTTCACTACTAGTCGTTAGCCTCTAGTGTTTGGGGAGATAAGCTTGAGGCCATGGGAATCACCGGGCTTGGGGCACCCTTCAAGTGGAATCTGAGTCTAGGATGTCACAAAGTGGTATAAAAAGTGGTTTATTTTCTTTCTTTAATATTTTGAGACAATATATTAGATAATAGGAATGCTTGGGACTTGGTTATAAGTTGTTCTTGGGCATCATGAACCCATGTTTGGGGTAAAAACCAAGTTTCCTAAATTATAATTGTTCTTCTACTTTTTCCTATTACAGTTGATATTATTTCACAATTGTATGGCGCACATGTTGTGTGGTGTAGTTGATTATTACTCTTTTGATAATTTATTTCATCCTCAGCCCGATGATATGAGGGAAAGGAGCATTTGTTGAGTGATGTTGTGATAGTTTACATTCACTTGTATTACTTTATGGCTTCTATTGAGTGATTGCATGTCTCAATTCATGAGGTGTATGGGCCCTCATGGGTTGGGATGAGTAATTTATCGAGTCGATCCATTATGCTATAAGTAAGTGGGTGTCATTTTTGGTGATAGGTGTATAGGAACTGATTCATCAGAAATGGCTATCCATTATAAAGTGAATCCTGAAATCTAAAATGAATTGGTTGCACATCCTTATCCCGCATTTTCATGTATATGAAAGGTAAAGGAGTGAACCTGGAAATTAACTACAAAATGACATGAAACTTATACTTGATCACTTACCAATACATGGTCATCTAAGTGGGTAGTTTGGGTAGTATGCCTTGGGTAGTGAGTTTTATTACGTTCAGTTCCACTAGTGATGTTATCTTATTCTCCTAATCTTGTTCTAAGGTGTGTGATTGTCATTTTTAGACCAATGCTTCCACGACGTATTCGTGTCATTCTCCAGGAGGGTGGTGACGACCATTCTCTAGACATGGTGGGCCATGAGCCTCCAATCTTACCTCCAGGAGTGCCACTTGAGGCACCGCCTGCTGTACTTGATCTAGGAACTGATTTCCAAGTTTGTGATAGTTTATTATGTCTGATGCAGTCCATGCTTGGTGCTCCATGAGTTGCACCTATGATGGTTGATCTGACTCGCGAGCTCTAGTAGCAGCATCCTCCTACTTTTTTAGGGGATGGTGGTTCTCGGGATGCTAAGTCTTGGATAGAGTCCACACTGTCTATCTTTGAGCATCTATAAATACCTCTAGAACAGAGAGTCAATATTTCTACATACATTCTTTGGGATTCGTCCAAGAGTTGGTGGGATTTGGTCACCTAGGTGGGTCGTTATCTGGGCATATTATGGGTTGATTTCTAGACTGCCTTCTATGATCAGTTCTTTCCCCAGGCACTAAGAGCTGATAGATCCAGAGAATTCATGCATCTTGAGTAGGGTTCTATGTTAGTTATGGAATATTAATCATGTTTCACTAATTTACATCACTTTTCATCGCTTCAAGCCGATGATGAGATTTCTCATGTTATACGTTTTGAGGATGTGCTTTAGTACGCCATCCAATCTCAGGTGAATGTTTTTTTCCTTCCTAATTTTTTTTCAATAGTTGATCAAGCCCTTATCACTGAGTGTAACCTAAGGTACGACACAAGTATTGGGTTTAAAGAATCAGTGTCGTGTCAGACCAGTAGTTCTTCTGGTGGTAGAAAACATTCCCTTGAGGTTTCTTGTTAGGGAAGTAGCATCCAGAGTATCCAGTTTGATAGATCAATGGTGTGTCATCAGTGTGAAATACCAGGGCATAAGAAGCCCCAATGTGATAGAGACCCTATGGAGTGTCAGTCTTGAAGCCGTATGGGTCATCTTCATCATTTATGCTAGACATTAAAACCATCTTTAAGTGGAAAAGGATCAGCATTCACTCAACCTATAGGAGCAAGTTATTTTGTGTCATGTCGGGCAGGGAGTTGGAATAGCACCGGCAGGTCTAGCTGAGGGGGAGGTCGTGGCAGTGGTAGTCTGACCCCTAATCACCAATAGCTCTAGTAGAGCAATCATGATCATGGTAGTCCATCTATTTCATAGGTCCATGGATCAGGTCAGTTGCATATTTTACAGTTAATATTTGAGGATCAGGCTATGGGACCATCTACAGTATGTGGTACTATTCTAGTAGGCTCCACTATTGTCTTTTCTTTGTTTGATATAGGTGATTCAAACTCTTTTATTTCTATATCTGTCATGGAAAGTCTTGGACTAGAGATACAGTATCACTATGGTGCAATGACCCTCGATACATTGTTAGGAATATATATGGAGGGAATACGTTGGTCCAGGGACTGTCCCCTTGAGGTAGGCAGTTACCCTTTCTTGTAGAATCTCTTTTTTTCTCAAGATAACGAGGTTCAATGTCATTATTAGGATGGACCTATTGGTCCACTATCATACCTTTGGAGATTTCTATTGTTTCATGGTCTCTTTTACATCACCATAAGGTAGCAGTTATCTGTTCAGGGGTGAGTGGGGTGTTTAGGCTGGGAGAGATGGAGCGAAGCACTATGGGCTAGGTGAAGTGACCGCCCAGATTGAAAATATTTTCATGGAGGATTAGGGGTTTCTTCAAACTTATTTTCCTCCAGTATTTGATCGTTTTAGGGGAGTATTTCTTGGTGATTTTTTGGCTTACCTTCTAAGAGATAGGTAGAGTTTACAATAGATCTTGTTCCAAGAGTAGCTCTGGTTTCCATTACTCCATACAGGATGGCACTTAATGAGCTTTAGGAGCTCAAGCAGCAGATAGAGGACCTAAATTCCAAAGGCTTTATACGGCCTAGTATATCCTCTTGGGGTTCGCTCGTGCTTTTCACCGAGAATTTGGATGGAACCTTACGTTTATGCATATATTATAGAAGTTTAAACCAACTTACAGTCAAGAATCGGTATCCACTTCCTCAAATAGATGATATATTTGAATAGCTTCAAGGAGCAAAGGTGTTCTCTAATATTGACCTAAGATCAGGTTATCGTCAAGTGTGAGTCATACCATCATACATACCTTGTACAACTTTCCATAGTAGGTTTGGTCTGTATGAGTGTCTTGTTATGTTGTTTAGTCTTATAAACGTGCCTGCCATTTTCATAGATTTGATGAATGGGGTTTTCCACTCCGATCTGGACTCCTTTGTCATGGTCTTTGTGGATGACATCTTGATGTATTCTCATACTCATAATGACCATGCCAAACATCTTGAGATCATTATGAGTACACTGAGAGAGCATCATCTTTATTCCAATCTTGATAAGTGTGACTTCTGGATTGACAAGGTACACTTATTGGGTCATATTATCTCATAATCAAGAGTATCGGTTGACCCTAAAAGGGTTAGTACTGTAGTTTCCTAGGAGCATCCCAAAAACATGTTTGATATTAGGATTTTCTTAGGGATTGTTGTATATTACAGGAATTTCATACAGGACTTCTCACATCTTACTTCACCTCTTACTGGACTTACAAAGAAGGGTGTTAAGTTCTTGTGGTCAGAATCATGCGAGAAAGTCTTTTAGGAACTAAAAGGGAGGATTGTCTCGGTACCGATTTTGATTCTTCCAGAACCAGGTAAAGTTTATATCGTATTCTGTGATTCATCAGGAATTAGACTAGGATCATTGTTGATGTATGAAGACAAAGTCGTTGTGTATGGATCTCTGCAGTTGAGTCCTCGTGAGAGAAATTACCCGACGCATGACCTTGAGCTAGCAGCAGTTGTCCATGTCTTACGTTGCTGGAGAAATTATCTATTAGTTGATCACTTTGTGGTGTACATAGACCACAATAGCCTCAAATATATATTTTCTCAGTGTGAATTAAACCTCAGATAGTGAATGTGGGTTGAATATCTACAATCCTTCAATTTTAAGATTTCCTATATGCATGGAAAGGGAAATGTGGTCGCTGATGCACTGAGTCGAAAAACTAAAATGTAGGTCATATAGGAATCTAGTGATGAATAGAAGTTAATGGACCTCTTTTATGAACTTCATATGTAGTTTCATGATATTCATGAGTAGTCTTACCTCTCATATTTAACAGTTACATCTTCCCTCTTTGAGAAGGTGAAGAGTATGAAGTTTTCAAATCCTGAATGGTTGGTTCTCCGTGAGAGTATATCAAGAGATAACCCACCTCTAGATTGGTCTGTAGATAGAGATGACGTTCTGCGTCTATGTGGACATATCTGGGTTCCTACAAATATGAGAGAGGAGTTGATGAAAGAGTCTCATGATCCTCAGTTGGTAGTTCATCCATGAATCTCAAAGATGTATCGAGATATGCAATGCCAGTATTGGTGGCCTAGAATTAAATTTAAGATTGAAAGCTTCATCACTAGGTGTTACACCAATCAGTAGGTGAATTCGGAGCACCAGAGACCTACAGGCTTGTTACAACTGCTTCCAGTCCCGGAATGGAAATGGGAAGATGTTGCTATGGATTTCGTAGTCAGCTTACCTAGGTCACCTAGGGGTAGCGATGTTATATGGGTAGTTATTGATCGACTAACAAAATCATCCCAATTCATTCCTATATGGTATAACTTCTTAATTGATGAGTTGGGAAGAATGTATGTTCATGAGATCATATGACTACATGGGGTTTCATGTACTATCATTTCAGATAGGGATGATCATTTCACTTCACAATTCTGGAAAGGTTTGTAGAAAGCTATGGGGACACAGGTGCTTCTAAGAACATCTTTTTACCCTCAGAATGATGGAAAACTGGAATAGAAAATACAGGTTCTAGATGATATGCTCTGAGAATGTGTCCTTAATTTCGTCAGTTCTTGGGAGAAGCATATCCCTCTTGTCGATTTTGCTTATAATAATAGTTTTCAGACAATGATTCAGATGGATCCTTTTGAGGATTTATATGTTAGTCCATGCCATTCACCCTTGTGCTAGCTAGAGGTAGGTGAGGAATCCCTAATAGGTCTTATTATTGTTTAGGAGACTTTAGAACATGTTCAGCTGATCAGGAAGCATATGACGATTGCCTAATCTAGACAAAAATCTTATGATAATCATCATTGACAACCTCTTGAGTTCAAGGTTAGGGATTGTGTTTTTCTTCATGTATCACCCAAGATAGGGCATAGATGGTTAAGGAAGCATGGAAATTTTTCACCTCATTACATTGGGTCATTAGAGATTCTAGAGAGAGTCAATCTGGTGGCCTATTGGTTGTTACTACCTCAAAGGTATCATTCCATGCATGATGTCTTTCGTGTCTCACAACTTCTCCAATATCACGTTGACCCGTCTCATACCTTTGATCCTGAGGAAGTTGAGTTAGATGTCAATGCTACCTTTGAGGAATATCTAGTACGCATCATTGACCGAAGCACTAAGTATCTTCAAGGCAAGTATGTCCCTCTCGTATGGGTGATATGACAGCATGGGAAAGTACAGGATGAGAATTGAGGAGGGAAGCCGACGTACGTACCCAATGTCCAGAGTTTTCCTCAGATAGTGTTCTTTACCCTTGGAAGGAGAACTTGAGGGGGGAGTTCTTTTAAGGGAGGAAGACTGTAAGAACCTGGTTTTCACTCAGGTATAGATCCTTTAATTTTTTTTCTAAATCTTTACTTAGATCTAATATGTATTCATAATAAGTTATTAAAGGTTATGAGGGTGTTAGGGGCTTGTTCAGAGCCCGGAACCCATCTTTTTGGGGATAACAGGCTTGGAACGCAGTTTAGAGTAAACCATGTAGGAATTCTACATGGTTTGGAAAACTTTGTAGATTGTGTTTTATCAGAAAGATCCACCTCGCACAGTTGGTGCACGGTCATGTGGTCTAACCTTGAAAATGCCCATTTTTCCTAAGGTACCCATGTAGGGCTTGTGAACGATTTAATCGAACCGTACGAAGGATGTTTTTTCGGGAAAAGACGTCTCTCACAGTTTGAGAAACTGTGCGGACAAACCATGTTTAGGGTAAAATTTTGGGTAGAATTTCCAAAATTCCCTTAATGATCTATTTACCCCCCCCCCCCCCTTCCTCTATAATATAAGAACTATCTGGATTAAGCCCTTTTCCTCTCAATTTAGAGATTTTTGAAGGATAAGGCTAGGGATCAAGAGATCTTCTTCGTCCGGCATCCGATCGAGCTTTCATTCCTCACATTGGATGTGTAACGGTAAGTACTTGAGCCCTCTTTAGCCATTATTCTTCTCTCGTGCTCTTGACCTAGATATTATCATGTGATTGTTTTCACCTTTTCTTAGATCTACTCTGATTTGAGCCAAATTAAGGGCCAATATCGAAGGAGGGGAGTCGTAAAACCCAAAGGTGGGTGCTCTATAACTCATCCCTAAAGTTCATTGATTTTGGAATATTCATGTGGGGGCCACCGATTTCATCAGAAGTCATTTATTGAATTTACATGCCATGATTATACTTGTTAGAATCATATAGTTATTCTATTTATAATTATGTGATTAGTTACTAGCGGTTACACCCACAACTCAATCCTCCCATATTGAAGGTTATGCCATATTTGGGTTTTTAGTGTTTCGGCACATTTGAGCCACCATTTGGGTGTTCCTTTTCTTGACCTTCCTAAATGTGATCCTTCTTATAATAAATGGATTGTTGTTAATGAGAATTTCATAATGGAATATATCTTGTATTCTCACCACTTGACCTGCCTAAGGTAAGTGCTTCAAATTGATTATTAAATGAAAAGTTTTAAATGGAAAGTATACTAGGTATATAACTTGGCCTTATCAAATAAGATTGAATAAATTTTACATGTCCATAACACCCCTTTCCATATTGATGGAAGGTAGCAGAGTGAACCTCAATAATTGAATATGCCTTAATGGTTATTTAAGACTTGATTAAATGGTTGCAATGATACTTGTCCTATCCACACTAATGTAAGACAAGGCTTGAACCTAATGAATGATTACATGATTACAATATCAAATAGTAATGGACTGACTCGAGATTGCCTTGGATTCTGAGAGGAGAATACCTTGGGTCTCAGGAACCCCATTCCGATTCAAGGATGTGGTTTTCTTAGGTCAATACCCACTTAGACTTTAGTTCTTTTCTATCCCTTGGATTACCGGTATACTACCATAGGATCCTTTTAATTATTACATGATACCTAGGATACACTCCTTGGATCCAGCATTGACTAGTAGGTTCCATGGTGAAAGCCCATAGGGGCCTATCCTTTATTAGCCCCATTTTACCTTGGTTGATCACCTTGGACTCGGTAGGCACCTTATTGTGGAATGCCTTGGATTACGCTCCTTGGATTATACTCTTACCCATTAGCTAGACTCAGATACTGTCGAGTTATCCTTCTGTGAGATCTACGTTACCCTGGTTATTACCCTAGAAATCCCTCATCGTATATCTTTTTCAAGCTACCATGTTACGTCTTGAGACCTTCACTACTTATACTATCATGAGGTGATTTTAGTGCTGTATATACCTCACGTGACCTATTAACATTAAATGGTAATTACTTAATTAATGACATGGTTACATGTTCAGACACCAGCCGAGGGATGAAGCAGGTACTTGGGTATTTAGTTATATTGTACTGCTTTCTTTACTTTATATATGCATATCTGTACACTTATATATTCTATTACATGGGCCAGAGGTTATAGAAACCGTTGGTGGTGGCCCACTGAGATTTATATCACACCCTCTTCGAGCACCGCTTGGTGCCCGGAGTAGATGACATGGTTGCATGTGTTAACAAAGGGAAGCATACTGCTTCAAACACTTGATTACATGTTGTTAGGATAGAGCTTGATAGCAGATGAACGAGTTGGATCTCGGGATGCTTAGAGTAGTCTTTTTTTATTTTACTTTGTGGAACATGTTATGCATATTTCTTTTTATCCATGTTTTCTAGTTTTCTAGTGACATGTCATTACATTTCCATTGTTTCAGTTGATACAGTTATTGTTATTCTAGTTTATCTATTGCATCAGTTTGCTTCTGTTGTTTATTTATATTTCTTCCGTTGTTGACTATTTATTTATATTCCTTCCATTATGATACACACTACTAATGAAAGAATAGTCTCCCCACAGACACACCCTAGGCCCTTGCTGCTAGTCAGAAGCCACTGGAATTTGGGGAGATGCCCTTCAGGCCATGTGGCCCACTGGGCTTGGGGCACCCTTCGAGTGGCATCCTAGTCCGGGATGTCACATTTTCCTCATCTGATAGTATTGAGATCACTTATGTATAGAGTTTGAACTTCCTTCATCATCAATTATTCATCCAAGATCATGTTTAAACTATCATTAAACATGAGATCTAGCTTCTCAGTAGAGTTTATCACTATTGTCACCATGGAATCCTAGCTCTATAGAAGTGGGAAAAGAATAAGAAAATCCCAAACATCATCTAAAAATTTTACCTTCACTGATTTGAGATTCCCTTGGATAATATTGAATTCATTAACATGGTTATCTACAAGTCTTTTATTCAATAACCTCAACCTGAACAATCTTCACATCATAAAAACATTATTAAGAGTTGTTGTATTCTTATACATTTCATTAAATTATTTTATAATCTTTATAGTGGTTTTATTATCACTAATTTTGTATGCAATAATATGAGTAAGAGACATCCTAATCAAGGATAAAGTCTTTATGTCCAACTAATCATATTCTGTCATTTCAAGACATTTATCAGACAAAGGACCATCCATATGTTTTTGTATCGAAAGATCTTATAGTTTTATTCAAAAAACTGAAAAATACTTTCCATCAAAATTTTCAATATAAACCTTACCTTCCTATGAGTTCATTCTTCTGATAACAATAATGTTAGCTAAAATCAAATGAATTACATGATAATGAGAGGAGAAACCTAAATGTTGTGAATGAATTAGAATGAATCCCCATTGATACCACTTTTTAGGAGTTATAAGAACTATTTATTTCACTATATGGACTTGGAAAACACGACATACACTGGATGAATGCTTGTCTAATCACCTCACCCTACATAGTGCAAAGATTTATTATACTACCGGATAGAGGTGTGTATAATGAATTCCTCCATCAAGTTTGTGCACTAGAACTATGATGGGATCCCACCTAATCATGACACAAACTTCATGAACACACTTCATACACAAATAGAAAGATGAAAAATGGAGAAAAAATATTTATGTAGTTTGGAAAAATGCCATGCGTCAATGGGAGAACACTGCAAACTTTTTCATTATAGGAGATGCAAGATAATACAAAACTCATCACTCACTTCCTCTTAACTTAAAAATCCTCATAAAATTAAGTCATAAAATTCCATTATTCATTATGGAATTAGATAATAATAATACATGTTAAAGTTGTTCCATCACCACTATTTATAGAGGTCTTTATCTAGTGAATAGGTTACACCAACCTCCGAGATTCAAAGATAACCCCTATTTATTTGGGAAACCTCTGATACACCATTGGACCATCTTATGAAACTGCCAAAAGCTAGTCACCATACACACAACCCATTAATTTAGACACCAACTCCAGTGAAGACCATCAGTGATAGATTCATACGATGACTCTATTTTATGAACTTTGATTAATGGAAGTCTATCCAGTAAAATATTTATGCCCTGAATTCTATAAAACTATATAGAAGGAAAACATTCATTCAATAATCACTGCCTAATAATCTTTTTCAAATAATCTATGTTCAATGGTCTCCATCCAAAAAACTCTATACAATTAAATTAAAGATTTTTCACAAAACCTAACATAAAGTTAGGTTAGTGGTTAAAGGTTTTTAGTAGAAGGGTATATCTCCTTCTCTAAAATTTTTTCTATATTAGTTAAACATATTACCATTCGAACAATAATAAGCTTGGTTTCTTCCAAAGGATTATATCTAGAACAGATGTGTAATGTCCCACTACCTTGGACCACTAACTAGTGTCCAAATCGGCAGAATATTGTAGTACCACAGGTGCACCTCCATGTATTCCAGTGGTTTCCGACTATAGGTGAGAGTCTACAAGGATACTGTGGGGATACTATACCCTCTAATCAGAGTAGCAATAATAGCATAAATAATGTAAACATGTAAACTAGGACAAAATCACACTATAATTTAAAGAGGAAAAGTGTTGATAAAATAAACCAAACCTCACAATGATGTAATTGATGGAGTATGCTATAAATGTCTCAAAGGATCCCCCGTGAGTGGATCATATACAAAAGATATCAAAAGAGTAAAATAAATTTGAATAAAAAACTCATCCCCAACTGGTCCTAAGTCTTGCCTGGTCCCATCACCCATACTCCATTATAGCATGCCAATCAAAACCTCATGTAATGGGATATTTCCCTAAACCCACCCCCAACAATAAATAACAGTGTCTACTCAGGTATCCAAGTGTCATTACAACCTAATAAGGGTGTGAGTATAACTCAGTAGGCCACCACCAATGGTGTCCCAATATATAACCAGTTTGATAACTATGAATACAGAAGTGCTCAAGGTAAGCAGTTACAATACAACCATTTAAAACATTTTAAACTAACTGAATAAATAAATGATGAACCCATGGTCCAGATTCACCCTAGAAACAATACATACCTACTTCAGCTAGTGTATGGGTGTCTCTGACCATGTCTCAATGACTATGCTAACCCATATTCTACCAGCGGTAATATACCTATCCCCGACCAAAAAATTGGAACCCATAGGTAATATACTTATTCTTAAGGGACCACTGTCCACCTGGGGGCCATGTTCACCATGGGTTTAACCATCAACCAGCATCCACCTAGGGGCCATGTTCACCCAGGGTTTAACTATCTATGGACAATCTATATCCACCTTGGGGATAGGTTAAACACATTTCCATAGAGCACAACCAAACCACCATAGGGCCCGAGTTCACCTAGGGTCCATCATGCACAACCAAGTCCAAAATAAATTTCATTTACTTTAAAACATTAAAACATATCATTAATTTTAATCAAATAATTCATGTGGCTTCCATTATAGTTCACAGAAAATTTTACATTTCTAAAACCTATTGATAGCCACTTAAATTTCCACAAAACCATTTCATGATATTCCATACATTTTTATAAAACAACCTTTATAAAAACTCATAACCAAATCCTCTCCCGAAACCATATTTCCATTTCATAAATGTTTACCAATCCATACCATTTTTTCCAAAGTCAACCATTTGGTTTTCATAACACAAAACACCATTTTTAACCATTTCAAAATCAAATCACAAATTTGGAAAACATCGACCATTTAATTTATATAAATCCAACCAAAAGTCATCATTTTGAAAACTATTAACATTCCAAATGTTCAATTTAAGATCCAATTTCATTTCACATTAACTGGTTATTGTGAAATTACATTTCATAATTACTGATTCCAAATCATAACCCCCATTTATAAGAAATTGTAATATGGGTCAACCTCTTTAATTAAACTAGCCAAGATAGATCCAACTAATTAATTAGGCATTTTAATTAAGGCGAAACCCAAGGAAACAAAATTTAAATAAATTATTAGTCAACGCTTAATAGATAACGTGATTGCACAACTAAATGCATTTAAAAACTAAGTGTGATTATGGGTTAGGATTAGGGACCACCTACCTTTTGCTAAGTGATGACCACTTGCTGAGTATCGGACGCTGATTCAGCCTAAATCATAAGAAAATGAAAAATTATAAAAACTCACTAGAAATGGTGAATATTAACTAAAATAATCAAAAAACCACTTAGCAGTAGAAGAAAACCAAAATATGAGGAAGAGGATTCATATAATCACCTAAAGCTCTCTAAAACAAGTGACAAAACTTGATTCAGACACTGTATGGAGGAGATCTACTCAGAGGGAGAGGGGAGGGAGCTACTGTCCATTTTGGGGTCCAAAAACCTAAATTAAAATCCTAAAGGGTGGAATTGGGTGAAATGATAGGGTTAACCACCACATAAAAAGTGTTCAAGATGCCACTAGCTAGTCAGTGGGCTCGGAAAAACTTGGGGTTCTTTCTTTATCCACTAATTATTCGGTGGTGTTGTAGTGTTATGTTATAGCCCTGAATTTATGTCCTAAACCCCTATTTCACCCCATAACCCATCTAGCCACTGTTCAAACTTCATACAAGTATAAAATCACTTGTTTGAGGTATCCAACCACTCAAAAATCTACATGGATTCTGGTTCAAAAATAGGCCCCTACATAAATTCAAATTTGAAGTTCTTTATTCAAATTAAAATGCTCATATAGATAAGTGAATTAAAAACTCCCCATTATAACACTTGTAATCCCCAAGAAGTCTTGATGGTCATCCAACTATGTCACTCAACCTATATCAGTTTCCAATTTGATTCCAAATGGTTGTGTTCCATTCTCGAACACCCAACGCACTTACAAATCACAGCTCCCAAAAACCAAGTGCTCTGTTTATCAAAACATGAGTCATTACTATCACTTGATTTTAAAACATTGACACAATGATAACCTAAGATTTTCTACCCTAATACATAATTGTGTTACCATGAAATTCACTATCTAGAATGTGATTCACCCCACAACTGGACTTATATTATAAAGAAATTCCCAAACTATGGCGCTCTCCACCATAGGAATTCCCTATTCAATAAAAAACCCATATCCCAATTATATTCCTAGTGTTGTTCCCAACACACTATACCCAATCACACATGAGAGTGCTAGTCTAAAACTAATCCTCATCTCCACTTCTTGTTGAGTCTTTAACTCACTTCACTTCACTTGTTTTGAAAACTATGAAACAATTCATTAAATATTTGATCTAAATAAATTTTGTTGTTTTGTATTTTATGTGTTAAATATATAAAATTATTAAATTAATTATTAATAATTATAGGTTTAATGAAATACCAGTGGTACTAATTTAGGAAAATCAACTAACCTAAGGAATTCTGTAATACCGAAAGTTGAAGGTCTTCATGAAAAATTAGTAATCTAAATTATGAAATATAGATTAATTTTACTAGTTCAAATGAACCACTATAGAGGTGATGAAAAAACATATCGATGGATATGGAAAGAAGCTAATCCCATCAGAATATCAACAAAAATATGCTACTGATACTGTTTCAACTGACCCTGAGAATTGAAAATTTTGACTATTGGAGGATTGGTTACAAAAAGTGTTACACCTTGTGGATTAGAAGATAAAAATTCATAGCAGTACATATACATCAATCATTCTGAAATTTGCTGGTTATTTTTATACTTTGTAATTTCTTATTGATTTAGTGATTCTATTCAGTGTAATATGTTTTTCTTTCTGAGTGTTTCTTCTAAGAGATACTATTGTATGAGAATTTAGTTATAAATCTCTTAGTATTTCTTATTATATTCATTTTTCCAGCTACTAGTTATGTAGTGGGTTAACTAAGTGACTGATTGTAATAGTAGAAGCACTGAGTTATCAGTCACTATAGCAGGTAAAACTGATATTCCATTTGTTGTAGCGGGGGAAATTCTGATCAAGCTAATCAAGGGATTATAGGGTAAGGAAGATAGATTCTAGCTTAAAATTTTAAGAAGAAGATACATTTTATAGGTTTAAATTTGAGGATACCTCATATTAGGTCTATAGATCTACCTTTCACTTTGGTATAAAAGTGAGTTTTATAATATCCTTTTAATGGAGTACTTGATTTTCTAATCAATACTCCTTGTTTAGTTGTTAAACTTAAATTGTATTTCTTACTTCAATTTTTCTAATTTATTTTGTTAAAATTTATGTTATGATAACCATTTCATCAGTTGTTTGTAATACTAATTAATTGTTTTATAATTCCACTGTGTATATTAAGTTGATAAGTAAATTAAAATACTGATTCTTAAATATAATTACTCTAATTTTTATTTTGATATTGTGTATTTATGTGGTTTTCATAATACTAATGCTTTTATATCTTGAGGAGGATGAAAATATTTAGTTGATTTTAAACTAAAATTCACCCCATGTCTCTTGTAGTGTGCTTATCATACTATCTTCTATTTATGATCCTACATCTGGTATCAAAGGTTTCTACATTAGAAATAGAAACTGATATTTCTTGATTTTTATATCATATTTTCAAATTTTAGTTTCCATGCACGTAACAGTGTGTAGATATTTTTTTAAGTATGGAAGATTTACATATTGGATTCATTGATAATCTAAATTCAAATAGACTTACTACCTTTGATGGGAATGGCTATGAATATTGGGAAGATATAATGGAAAATTATGCTATCAATATAGGAGTTGAAAATTTTCTTATTCTTACTGGAGAATATAATATTCCTGATAAATAAGTTTCTACCTTTAAAAGAGAATAGAAGAAGGAATTTTAGTTAAATTTTAGAGTTATAAATACACTTCTATGTCCAATTCAAAGAAATATATATAGTAAAATTTCTTATTTTCGCACTGATTGTGGAATTTTGAAGAAGCTTGAAGTTATAAATTTTGGAACTTAAAAATTTAATAAAATAAAGAGAGATATGTTGAGAGTAGATTACCAAGAATTTGATTTTATACCTGTAGAATCAGTTTTTAAAATGCACCAAAGATTTATGAAAATTATAAATAGCATACAATACCTAGAAAAAAAAATCTAATGAACGAATTATTAAGAAATTTATAGATATCTTACCTAATGAATGAGAATAAAAAAGAAATATTAGTGATGATACAAAGCACACTACTAAGTTAATTCTAGATGACTTAATTGGTACTTTGAAACATTATAAAATCTATTTTAAAAGAGATTTGAAAAAAGGAAAAAATAAAAATAGAGTTTCTTTTATAACTATAAAAACTTCAAATACTAGAAATTGTAAAACAAGATCATCCAAGAAAAATTATAGAAAAGTTTTTAAATAAATTGAATGTGAACCTACCAATGATGAACTTGATAATATATCAATAAATATGTTTAAACAAGAACATTTTAGAAGTTATCCTAAGGAAAGAAAATAAAAGAATGATACTTTAGAACCAATTCATTATGAATACAGAAAACAAGGTCATATCATACCTAATTGTACTGAGTTGAAAAAAAGTAAATCTTATAGAAAATATTATAAGAAGAAAATAAAGAAAAGTTTAAAAGCTATAGACACATGGAGTGCTAGTGGAAATGATTCTGTTATTGGAAGTTCATTTGAAGAAAGTGATAATAGTTGAAAAATCATTGGATTCTATGATAATTTTTCCTAAATCAAATAAATTATTGATGGTAAGATTAAATGATAAAGCTATTATAAATATGTCTCAAGATTCTAAATGATTTTATGATTCAGATTGTGAAAATGATATTGATGATGAAAATTTATCTAGTTAAAATGCTGAAGAAAGAGCTATGAAAAATCATGAATAAATGAGAGCTGATATTTTCTAATGTCAAACTATGTACCATAAGTTGTATAAAAAGTATATCAATATTAAAGAAGAATATACGGAAAGAAAGGTTAGATTCATAAAATTTGAATACAAGATAACAGAGATAAGAAAGGAAAACGAAAATCTTATTTCAGAATTAGAAAATACAAAAGATAAATTTACAAAACTTAATGATAATTTGAAATAAAAAGCTAAAGTTATAGAATCTAAATATCCTGACTCATATAATATGAAAAGTAATAAATAAAGATCTAAAAATGTGACTTTTTCTCAAGATAAGATTGATATTGTTAAGTTAAATTCTGAGATTGAATGCCTAAAAAATCTTTTAACTAAGTTTACTAATGGAAGGAAATAATTTTATAAGATGTATAGATATATAAGACCAAAAAAACTATATTCATATTGGGAATTACATCCAAAAAAAGTTCAATCCATTGGAAAAGTTATTATGTCCCAAGTAAAGCACTTTTTTTCACTCAATGCCAACAAGGAGGACATTGGAAAAGAAAATGTTCCCTTAATAGATTTAAATCCATTGGATAACACATCACCTTCATATCATCATAACTTATTGTATATGAACATAAAATATTTTATCAATTTTGGGTACCAAATATTTTATTTGGTAAATCTTCTGGACCCAATAAGGTCTATCTGCCTAGAAAAAAAATTCTGAAGATATTATTTGTTGCATATCAACAGTTGAATAACTATCACTGATTCCCATGGTATTTCTTATTTACATTTTTTAAAATTCATTACTTTAAAGTTTTCTTATTTAATTATATTTATTCATTTTATTTAGTGGGAGTATTTGTTTAATAGCTTCTAGATAAATTGTTAAAAATAATTTAACTTAAACTTTATATCAAAAACATTTATGGAACCATCTTCGAGAGAAGAAGATAAAGTTGTTCATCAATGGAAGATAACTTCTGAAATTATTTATAAAATAATTTCAGTCCATTTGATTTTTAGAAATTGTTATATACCATAATTGTTTTTTACCTTATTTTCAAAATGTTGTTCATTTAACAGTATTTCACTTCCATCTAAATTTGACTTTCTTCTTACATGAATTTCAAAATATTAAAATTTTAACTGAATTATAAATTTTTTCTTAAACTAATAAAGCATTAGAAATTAAAAATTAAATAATTCCTTCAAAAATAAACATGACTTCAGGTATTTTGGTGAGATTCTATCTGATTTTTTGGATTAAGTTAATCTAAATGACCTTTCATCTTCCCAAATTTTCTCTATAAATAGGTACACCCATTTTTTATGTATTCACTGTGATCTAAAGTGAATCCCTTGAAGTTTTATGAAAAAAAATTGTCCATATTCTAAAATTATTATCCATATTCCATTTAAAATCATGGTTTCTTTTGAAGTTTTATCCATAAGAGAAATTTTGTGAGAAAGGTTAATTGATTTTGATCTTCTAGAGAAGTATGAATTCATGTTGAAAGATATCCCTAACTTTTAATATTTTAGAAATTTTTTCTCTAAATCAAAAAGGAAAGAGTTGTATTATCCCCTTCTATACAGATAACTTTATGGTTCAACTAATTTTATAGAAGGAGTCAAGAAAGTTACTTTTGTTCTTTCTGTCCAAAAGTTCACAATGACACTGAAGAAGTTCACTGAATTATTGGAAATTCCATTTGAGGTAGATTCCATTTAAATTTCTCATAAAATTTCTGATGGTTATAGAGATTTTATTCAATCTTATACTGAAAATAATCTTTTCATAATCAACAGAAATTTTCATAAGATTGGACACTTAAATCCAGAAGTAAGGATTGTATTTTAGTGGATCTTGTCATTTATTTTACCTAGAAAATGAGACAAATATACAATAGAAAATCATGATGTTTGTCTATTGGATTATTTGGTGGGATTTAGACATATGAATCTAGAAAAGTTTGTTTGATCATATATCGAAGCAATAAAAAATGGTACAATTAAGATGAAAATATTATTGTACGGGAGACTTTTGAATTGGGCTTTAGTGAAGTTGTTTAAGGGTGAATATGTGAAAAATAAATCACACTATAAAATACAAAAGGAGAGAAATATTAATTTAGAGACAATATATAGAATGAGATTGATGTATGATTACAAGGAAATAATATTTTTTAAGAAAACATCTATAGTCATTTCTATAGAAATTTAGAAATTAGATAAAGGAAATTTTGAGATTCCTATGAAGTGAAGATCATTTAAAGTTTCAGTTTCAGGTAAGGATCCTGTGAAGAAGCCTAGAACATTTTATAAACATGAAACGTTTGAGAAAGTTTCAATGGAGATAGAGAATATTTATGTAGGAGGAAAAAAAGAAAACTAATTCAGAAGATTGTTAGAAGGAAGAATATTTAAATAATAAAATTAATTCACGTAACCATATCAATAAGCTTATTGATACCCATAGAAAATTCTTGAAATAGAAAGCTGAGGAATCTAAGAAAAATAAGGAAGATGGGGTAGTTGGAAAACCCTTTTTTGGATTGGATAAAGTTAAGGAAAAGGACCTAAAAGAATATTTGGAAGAGAAGTCATTAGAAGAGAAGAATAAAAAGAAGTATGGATTGAAGCTAATGAAATATGAAATTTCTAAAGCTATTCTACTTGAAGTTATAATTAAGGATCATATTATTGATAAATTCCATTATAAATAAAATTAGACTTCGAAGAGGAAGGAAAAGTTGTTTCTACTAAATTATTATAAAAATATTCATCTTTATCCTCACATCATCAATTAATTGGAAGCCCAGATGATAATAGATTTTAAGATCAACCTCCATTTGTTCGGATAGTTGTAGTTCATCCAACAGAAGTTCAAATATTAGATTTCAAACCATATAAAGTTCACACTGAAGTTCCTCTATAATTTGTTCTAAAAAAAATATTTTAAAAAAGCTATTATTGAAAAATTAGTTGAAAATAAAGATAAAGCCGAACTAAAGAAAGTATCAGTATAAGAATTATCCCATCTCAAATATTTAGTATATATGTTTACTGAAATTACTTATTCACCCTCAAATAAAGACATTCCTAAGTCAATATCATTAAAATAAAGCTCAATCTCAAGCCCAATTTATTATTCATCAAGTTATTGAGAGAATTATTGGTGATAAAAATGTCATTAATGATGATCCTATAGATATTGAGGATTCCTATCTTGATAATATCAAATTATCATAAGATCATCCATTTATCTATAAATATTATAAGAATAATAAGAATAGGGAGAAGGAAGAAGGAGGAGGAGGAGGAGGAGAAAGAAATAAAGTTTAATAGAATCCACAACCTCAATCACATCTCGATATTTTGATCGAAAGTTAGATGTTGTTCTAATCAAGAAGAGAAAGATGACATGTAACATAAGCATGATTCTTGATCTTAGTTCAAGAATGGGTGTTCTTTAAAATCAAATACTTTATATTCATAATCCCAAAGCATAAATTCAGTTGATTTACTCTATTGAAAAAGTGAAATAATATATTAAGGAATTCATACAAGAAATATACCTTTATGAATATAAATTGAATAATTTCACAGTCATTTAGAGCCCAAGTAAAATATGTAAATTCTATTGGTGAGCATACAATTTCACCCCATCAAAATTATGAAATTTCTTGTGATAAGTTAATTATTCTTGATGATGTTCTAGAATATATAGAAATCAAGGTTGAAATAATCTCTTCTTCAATTGAATGTCTGAAAAACCTTATTGTACTTCAGAACCAGCAATTAGAAAATCAGAATCTTAAAGTCATCGAGCAAAATCAAAATGTATAAGGGAAAGTCTAGAAAATTAGTTCCTTAGAATAAAATATCATAGAGCAATATCAGAAGCTAAAAGAATAGGAAATCATAGTTTCAAAACAAGTTTTTGAGTTTGAACAAAATTTCAAGACTCAAGATGAGACGTTGATAGATAACAAAAGTATATTAATAATCTGAAACACATGATCTAAGAATCAATAAAGTAGGATTAGTTTTCTAAATTTATGATTGATTGTAATTTTTAAACCTGTGACCTATATAAATTTTCTCTATATTATCAGAGTGGTGATTTAATATTTTTATTTGTATCTATTATTTTTTTGTATAAATATTATATGATTTATGATTTACAGTTCACATAATCTTTCTAATATTTTCTATTTCCCCATATCTGAAAAAACTTTGTTTTTATAATTTTTTTTAAAGAAAATTTTTTTCTACTTACCTTATTTTTGAAAACCCCAAATGGGAATAAAGTTATTAAAAATTTAAAAAAAAAATCAAATTCTTTATAAATCAAAAAAGGGGGGAATGTTTTTCAAAATAGGGATAATTTTTTTCAAAAAGATATAGAATCTTTTTCAAGGTGAATTTCGTTCAAAAGGGGAAATTTCTTTCAAAAGGGGAAATTTGAAAAGGGAGAAATTTTCAAAAGGATAAAATACATATATCTTTATTCGAAGATGAATAGGGAGTGATATAAGAATTATTTTTAGTTCATTTTAATTTTTCATTGTGTGTTTTTATTTTTCAAAAAGGGGATATTGTTGATTCTTTGACTCACTTCACTTCACTTGTTTTAAAAACCACAAAACACTTTATTAAATATTTGATATAACTGAAGTTTATTGTTTTATCCTTGATGTGTTAAATATATAAAACTATTAAATGAATTATGATAACTTGAGGTTTAATGAAATACTGATGGTACTGATTTATAAAAATCAGATAACCTAGGGAATTATGTAATACAAAAAGTTGAAGGTATTCATGAAAACCTGATAATCTGAATTATGAAATACAAATTACTTTCACCAATTCAACTGAAGCATTATATCATTGTTTGATCAACCTATTAATAGATATTGAAATAATCTAAGTCCATTGGAATATGAATAGTAATTTGATACCAATATCCTTGCAACTAACCCTGAGAATTGCAGAATTTGGCCATTATATGATTTCATATAAAAAGAGTTGCACCTTGTAGATCAAAAGATACTAATTTAAAATAGTACACATACATCGATCATTCTAAAAGTTGTTGATCATTTTGAATCTTTGAAATTTCATATTACTTTATCACTTTTTTTCAATGTAATCTTTTTTCTTTCTGAGATTTTATTCTAAGTGATACCATTGTGTGAGGATTTCCTTGTAAATATCTTATTATTTATTGTTGTATTCGTCTTACCAAGCTACTAGTTAAGTGGTAGGATAATCAAGCTACTAGTTGTAGTAGCGGAAGCATCGAGCTATCAGTCATTGTAGTAAGGAAAATAGAGCTACCAGTTGTTATAGTGGGGGAAATTACAATCGGGGTGATTGAGGCATTCCAAGGTAAGGAATATGGGGTTTAAATTCAGACTTTAAAAATTGAACACCTTTCAATAGGTTTAAAGTCAAGGATACCTTAGATCAGGTCTAAAAATATACCTTTCACTTTGATCTAAAAGTGAGTTTTATAATATTCTTTTAAAGGAGTACTTGATTTTCTAATCTATACTCCTTATTTAGTTGTTAAACATAAACTGTATTTCATACTTCAGTTTTAGTAATTTAGTTTTTTAAAATTATTGATGTGATAAATATTTCATTGTTTGTTTGTAATAACAATTAATAGTTTTATAATTTTGTTGGGCATATTAAATTGATTATTAAATTAAAATATTGATTCTTAAATATAGTTACTCTGATTTTTATTTTCATAATGTGAGTTTATCATATTTTTATAATATTGATACTTTTATATCTTGGGGAGGATAAAAAATTATAATTTATTTTAAACTATAATTCACCCCCTCCTCTTGTACTATACTTACCATACTATCTTCTATTTATGACACTACACTTCCAAATTTTGAACCCAACAGACATGAATCTACTATCCAAGAACAACCCAAACATGTCGCCTCTTCCACAAAAATCCCCAACCAACTCTATGAATTCTTGTCATACCCAAACATTGTGTTTGATACAGTTCCTAACCCACCACATTAATTTTCATGCCAAACAATCAGTTGGACCTCCTTTGGCCAACCCACCATGAGAATACTCGACTTTCACTTCCAAAACACCATAAGATTATTAGATATCAATTCCTTGATAACCAAGGGCATCTCATGCACATCCCAACACACCAAGGTCTAATCCCAGTCTTTAGTGTGATCCCAAGGTCCAGTCACAAACCACTCACATTATTTACCATGCCCTCACCCGAGCACTGGCACAACACCAAACCAAAACATGATTGGATCACACCATTCATCCTAATCTTGAAAAAACCCACTTGGATTCCCACAATTATCACACATAAATTAACATCTTTCATTACCAAATTAATCTAGACTATATCAAAAGTACACACACACGCTGATATCCAGTGTTTCCATGACCATCCAAAGACCATTCCCACGCATCAGCAACTCTTTTAGCATGAGGGTCACATGCCCATAACTAACATGATGCTTCCCACCATGGAGTGTCCTTGTCATCTTCCCACTGGGTCAAAACCTCGATCTTATAATAGTTAGACATGGTCATCCCACTCACACCTGAGAGCTAAGATGAAACACTAAAAGGTTGGCTGCTCTTAGATCATGGGAGTTTCATCACCGATATTCACCAAAAACCAATTCACAATGAGGTATATTCTCTCACTCTTACAATGGTGCTCTCCACACCCTATAGTTTTACCCATACCGCTCCTAGAGTGTTGCTTGAACATTTTTCACCACCAAGGAACATGTGTTTCTCACTCCAAGCATCAACCATCCATTAAGACACATCATCGGCATCAGGGTCAAGCTTGGATAGACCATTCCATGACATATTGTTCCATCTACAAACAACATACCTTTCCAACAAAACCCTGAGAAACTATGGCTACAATGCTACATCAAGGTCATCGGACACTAACTTGTACATGGTTGCTCGCTAAGCTACAATTTGGTGGCCACCACACTTTCCAGCGCACACTACCTTGATCCACCAAATTGAAATGGGATCACACTCTCACACCACCTGATCATATAATCCAAATCACACTCCCATGAGTCATGTTGCCTCCAAACTATGCTTACATACCTTAACCACTGACCATTCTCATGCACAAGTTAGCCTTACTTAACCATAAGTACCCTCAGTGTATCACTTAAAAATCAAGCACTTGTGACAAGGTCCAACACATGACCATACACCAACTGGAGTGTAGAAAACCAACATGGGTCTTCCACCAATCGGACACCTGAACCGGCTCGGTACATACTCGAGGCACGTTCTCAATCACCCTAGGCTGGAAAATATTACCAGGGTCTCATAATATCATCAATAGGAATGATTTCACCCTTAAATAAAAAACTAGATCAATTATACCATAACTACATCAGAGTAAAAAACATAAATAAAAGGGAGAAACTAGATACTAAACAATAAAATTAGAATCGCATGCATAAGCGAGAAGCATAACATAAATGAATAAACATCAACTCTTTACAAACATTGAGGCTAAAGACAATTTGATACAAAATATACCAATAAAACAAAACTCAAAGAAAACTCCTCATGAGAACAACCTCATGATATCATGTCTCCTTTGACATAATAATCCTCAGACAATGATAATTGAGAAGAGCCACTAAAACTAAACATGGTGCTCTTCCCCTTTCCTGTGTTCTGAAAAACAAAGTTTTCATATACCCAATGAAATATGTAGGGTGTGAGGCATGAATCTCGATAGGATACTTCCATGAATCTATAAGTCTTATATAATCATGAAAACCAATAAATTTCATTTTAAAACTCATTTTTTTTCAAAACCAAGTTTGTTTTTTAAAATAAGATCACTTAAAAACAATCCTTTATAAATCCCTTTGGTTTTTCTCAAAAACAAACCAGATTTTAAAAGAATGGTAAAAAATGGATTCCCAAAACATTTCTCAACATGGCTCAAATAAAGAAGTAATGTTGTATGGAAAATTATGCTCAATACACCCAAATATAGCATAAACATGAGCATAAATACAAAAATCATTACATAAATAGGTAGTGGAAAATGGGAATAAGCATAAACATAGGCTATATTATTTTTAACAAAATGGGTTTTAACAGAAATATAAGGGCATGACATCATTATATAACTCATAATATTAAATAGGTAAAGCGCACAAATCATAGCATAATCACACATGGTACTAACATCATGCATAAGACATATAAAATCAACAGGGCATAAATAATGTGCACTATAGGCTCCGACCATAAGGTTCTAGTGTAACATAGTCTAAAATAAGGTTTTCTAGTAGATTAGAATTATATTACAAGTTTATAAGCTCTCATAATTTTCCCCATTCCCAACTCCTAAGATCTCTCTTGGTATCTCAGACAACATTTAGAAGCTCCTCAGTCTTCCTCCTTAAAGGCTCTCATGGTCTCTTGAACAACATTTGGAAGCTTTCTTGGTCTTCCACCTTAAAGACTCTCATGGTCCCTTGAACAACATTTGTAATCACACTAATTCATCCTCCTCAAAGGATCTCACTACCCCTTATGTAACATACCCAATCCAGTCCTTGGCTTGGACTAAGCTCCAAGTGCCTAATTCACCATACACACACCCAAGGTCTCCCATGTGCTAATTAATGCCAAATACACAAAAAATCATAAGCTCCAACACACAAAAACCATTTCAAAAGCCAATTTAATGATCCAACTTGCCCATTTTGAAACAATACCTTTCCCTAAGTTCAAACATTCCCATTTAAAATACAATTCCTTCCTCAAGGCTAACCCCATTTTCAAAACCTACTTTAAAATGCATTTCAATCCATAACAAATGCTCCTCACGTGATCCGTTTAAAGAAAACAATTTATAAACCATTTATGACCAAAACATGTCTAGCATTCAAAATCATGAAAACCCACTTTTAAAACCCCTTTTAAAATCTCATTTAAAAGAACAAAACATTTTTGATCTATTGTATCAAACACTTGGGGTGTATTAAACCAACCCCCTTTAGAAAACCCACTTTAAGAATCAAATATCCCATACAAATCATACATCACATCAAACATGGATAAAGCACAACCGGTCCTGAGTCCTACCCGGTCCTGACACCCATACTCCACTCTAGAATGCCAAGAAAAACCTCATACAATGGGTCATTTCCCTAAGCCTTCCCATATGATAAATAATAGTGTATGCTCAAGTACCCAAGTGCCATGGAGGTTTGAGCAGGATGTGAGTATAACTCAGTAGGCCACCACCAACAATGTCCCTAGATATAACCAATATTATAACAATGCATGCAGAAGTGCTCAAGGTAAATAGTTACAATACAAACATTTAAAATATTTAAAACTAAATGCATAAACAAACACTGAACTTGGGGGGTGGATTCACCTCAGGCACTTTACATACCTACTTTGGACAATGTTGGGGGTCTCTAAGCACATTGTGACAGTGTGCCAACCCATCTCCCGCTAGGGGTAATATACCCATCCCCAGCCAAATAATTGGCACCCGAGGGTAATATACTCATCCTCAGAGCCTTAGTGTCAACCTAGGGTCTATGTTCATCTTGGTTTTAACCATCAACTAGTATCCACCCGGAGGATGTATTCACCCCGGGTTTAACCATCAACGGCTTCACCTTGGGTCTGTCGATCATAACCAAACCACCATGGGGGTTGGGTTCACCCTAGGTTTTTCACTCACAACCAAGTCCAAGAGTAATTTCATTTAATTTAAAACATTTCAAATACAAAACATCAATCCTAATCAAACAAGCTACACAACTTCCATTCCAGTTCACAAAAAAATTACATTTCTAAAACCTGCTTCTAACTCCTTAAACGTACACAAAACCATTTCAAGATATTCCACCCATTTTCATAAAACAACCATTAAAAAAACGCATAACCAAAACACATCCTAAAACTATCTTTCCATTTCATATATTTTTACCAAGCCATGACATTTTTTCCCAAGGCAATCATTTTATTTTCATGACATAAAACACCCTTTTTAATCATTTTGAAATCAAATCATATATTTAGAAAATATCAACCATTTCATTTATATTAATCCAACCAAAATTCGTCATTTTACAAACCATTACCATTCCAAAGGTCTGATTCCGGAGTGAATTCCATTTCACATTAACCGATGATTACAAAATTTCATTTCATGATTATCGATTCCAAAACATAACCCCCATTTAGGAACAATTGTAACATGGCTCAACCTCTTTAATTAAACTATCCATGATATGGAAAACTACTTAATTAAGCATTTTAATTAAGGTGAAACCCAAGGAAATACAATTTAAATAGATTCTAGTCCAATGCCTAATATTCGGCATGACCACACAACCAAATGCACTTAACAATTAAGCGAGACTATGGGTTAGGCCTAGGGACCACCTACCTCGTGCTTAGTGAAGCCCACCCATTGAGTATCAGTTTTTGGTTCAGTTTGAATCTAAAGAACATGGAAAAGTAGACAAACACCATGGAAATATGGAATATTATCTAAAATAAGTGGAATGTCGCTTAACAGTGGAAGACAACCAAAATAGGGGAAAGAGGATGCATAGACTCATCTCGAGCACTCAAATGCAATTGAAGACACTTGGTTCAGACACTAGTTGGAGGAGATCACCTAAGTAGAGAGGAGGGGTGGAGGTGATAATAAGAGGGGTACTGGACATTTTGGGGGTTGAAAACCCCAAATTAGAAGATAAGGGGTGAACCTAGGTGAAACGATGAGGTTTCCCCCATTTAAAAAGCACCCAGGAGGCCACCAGCTAGTCAGTGGCCCTAGGAAGAACTTGGGGTTCTGTCTTTGACCACCAGATAGTCGGTGGTGCTACAACATTATATTGCAGCCCTAAATCCATTTCCTAAACCCCTTGTTCACTCCCGTGATTCCTTCGGCCAACCTTCAAGCTCCACACTAAGTCTAAAATCACCTATTTGAGGTGTCTAACCTCTCAAAACTCTACCTCAAAGTCCAGTTCAAAAATAAACTCCTCCACCAATTCAAATTTTAAGTTCCTTATTCAAGATTCAAATGCTCATACGGACAAGGGAATTAAAAAATGGTTGTGAATACAACCTTTATTTATATAGATTTATAGGAAGATATCTATATGAAGTAACCAGTTGGTTTTTTTGGATCATTAGAATCAGGACTTGGTGTGTAAACTTGAGAAGACTCTATGGTTTGAAGCAACCATCAAGGCAGTGGAACCAAAAGTTTGATTATTTTATGGGAGTGAATGGTTTCACGTGAAGTAACTCGGGTCATTATTATTACTGTAAAGAGTATAGTAATGGAGATTTTATCATTCTATTACTTTACATGGATGACATGATTTTGGTGGGATCGTCAATTCAATGGATTCAAGATTTAAAGTGTAACTTTTCTAGAAAGTTTGAAATGAAAGATATATGAGAGGCAAATAAGATCTTAAGCATGAGGATTGAATGTGATGGGAAGACTAAAATCTTGGTTCTATCACAAAAAAGATTACATCTAGAAGATTTTTGAAAGGTTTACAATGATCGAATACAAAGTTGTTTTAACCCCTCTTTTCAAACACTTTAAACTTTCAATGGAACAAATAACACAAATGAAAGAAGAGGTGAAAAACATTGTGAGAATTTTGTATACATCAAAAATAGGGCGTCTCATGTATTCCATGATGTACACTCGACCAGATATTACTCATGCAGTGGGAGTGGTCATCTGGTACATGGAAAATCTAGGGAAAGATCATTGGGAGGTCATAAAGTGGATTATTTGGTGCCTCAGAGGAATAAACACTACTAGAAATCTAGTCTTCTGCGCCTGCTAGCATTAGAGACCACTTTTGGTGGTCGCAAAAGGGGGTATTAGCGACCGCCAATGGCGGACGCTAATTCCGTCAAAAAATCTGGCGGGGTTTTTCCCACTTCTAGTCATCTTCTTCACGGGTTTCCTGTTACAGCACGCCGTCATCGCCCCCTACCGCCTCTGCCGTCGCCCACACCACAACGGGTGACATCCAAAACAACCCTTGAAGTCTGTTGTTGTACCTAATGGGTCCTTGCATCGTTGTGTCAACATTACCTGACCTCCCCACAAAATCCGCCAAGGTACCTTCTTCCTTCCGACCACCATGCATCTGCCATGGACAGCGACCGAAGGTTTTGGGGTCCCTCCCTGTCACCCCCCGTGTCTCCTTGTTTAATCGACAACAAGCCACAAACAAAGCAGTTGTTTTCATGCGGGAGTTTTAGCGGCCGCCATTGGTGGTCGCTGTTGAGCTTCACTGATGAAGCAACTGCGACCACCAAAAGCGGTCGCTGAGCAGCCGCTAAAGGCCTTTAGCGGCCGCTTTTGGGGGTCGCTAAAGGCTTTTATTCTAGTAGTGAAAGTATACAACCCTATGCTTCAAAGATGATAATATGATAGTTGGGTGTGTTAACGTGGACTTTAGGGGTGACTTAGAATCATGGAAGAGCACAACTTGATATTTCTTTACATTTGGAAGAACTGTGATTGGTTTTATGTCATAGTTGTAACTAGTGATTGCACTTTCCATGATAAAAGTAGAGTACGTGGAAGTAACAAAGTAAACACGAAAATGTTGTGGTTGAGGAGTCTAATTGAGGATCTTAGAAGAAACTAGGGGCATAAATAACTTTACTCTAATGGTCAAAGTGTAATCTATTTGGCTAACAAAAACTGATGTTTTATGTGAAGACAAAACACATTGACCTTAAGTACCATTACATCTGAAAGATTATTGAAGATGGATAGTTGGAGTTATGGAAGATCACTGGGAAAAAAATCCAACTGACATGTTCACTAAGTGTTTTTTTCATGAGAGACAGAGGCGGCATCATGGGACAGTTTGACTTGGTTGAATGGAAGGGATGATGAAGGAGCATTGCATACAGTATAAGTTGGAAGTTGGAAGGATTCCCAAAGCGTTCGTGGATGCTGGGGAAGTCCCTGAAGTAGTCTTCAAGAGGAAGATTGTTGGGATTGTAAAGACTCTTCTCATACTGAGGTAAGTTTACAAAAAGAAGAAATTATAGAAAACCCCTTCGGTCAGGTTTGAGCAGCGACAAAAGGCTTCAATAGATGATAGGGATCTTATCAGAAGTTGACATTTTTTAATGAATGTCAGCATGGTGGTTGACTTATGGAAAGTCCAACATTTGTTGTAATCACAAAAAGGAGTTTGTTTTTGTGTTTGAATCACTATTAGCATAGACTTTATGGGAACGAGTGAGGCGTAAGAGCATTGTTGTTATACCGACGTCTGGAGGTCAGGCCGGGGGAATGCTATAGGGAATCGATAGTTGCATAGTGCAATATATGGATGCTTGTAAATGTAAGAAGTCAGTACAATTGGATGATTGGGTGAGACCCTCTATATTTAGGGGTGATACCACTTTGTTGAGGTGTTGTGTGCAGTTACCCGAGTTGGTGATCTGTATGGTTGCCTAGTCACAAGTGATTGTAACTTTTTTACTTCCGATATAATGAAAGATTGTGATGCTTCTTCTCATAGATGTATAATGAAATTTTGAAACATGTAAAATGCATTGTGCCTTTTAACTATTTTTTTATCTTTCTCGTGTTTTGTGGATGTTTGTGTGAATGCAATGATTTGGGTGAAGCATTTCTTCCAAGTTTTGAAGGATTCCATCTGGTGACCTATTTCCGTTAGTGTAATTGTAATGTCCCAGGCAGTGGCTCATTAAGGACTTTGCCTGAATCTTGGTTCCATAAAACAGTTCCACCAAAATAGTGGCACCGGTCACGGTGGCACCGGTCATGATCGCACACTGAAATGGTGGCACCATGACGGTGGCACTGCTTACGGTGTCCCATCGAAATGATGGCACCGTGATGATGGAACCCCTCATGATGTCCCATCGAAACGGTGGCACCGCTCACGGTGTTCCATCAAATCGGTGGCACCGTGATGGTGGCACCACTTATGGTGTTCCACCGAAACAGCACACCGTGACGGTGACACCGTGACGGTCGCACCGTGACAGTGGCACCGCTTATGGAGGCACCGTGATCATGGCATTGTTACGGTGTCTCACCGAACAGTGTCCCACCCTTCGTTATTTTTCCAGTTCTACTCCCGCAACGTATCTTTTGACGTAAGAGTGTTTTAATACCCCCTTTCAATGTCTTTTTAAATCCCATTAATTATATCTAAAATCCCCCAAGTTTCGGGCGACCCTAGACTTACCAAAACGTGAGTTTTTTCCTATGTGTTGCACCCTTTTTCTCATACTTTCTAGTTCTGCCCCTGTTGGCATTTTCCTCTATTTAAAGGAAAAAATTTAACTCACAACCATTATGGCCACCTCCCCAATGATAATTATTAAATGAAAATTAATTCCATCATGCGTAACCACCCAACCGCATGGTGAAACCACGATCCACCTTTAAATCCATTCAAAATTCTTATCCCGTAACTCCATGATCTCACCTCTTTATCGCACGAGAATTCTTTATTTCCTTCTTTATTCTTCTTAGTTGGTTTCTTTTCATTTACTTGGTGCATTTAGAGCCCCCCCCCCCCTCCCGAGACAAGTGGTGTGCCTGTGCTGGAGCTTTTCTGCTCACTCTTGGAGTCCTCGGAGTTTCTCCCCTGCAAGTTGCGCATCCCCAGTTCTTGGCGCGTGGAAAAAAACTTTGATCGTTGATCATCCAAGTATGGTTCTTCCTCCGTCTCTCTTTACTGTGTATCATGTGGGGCGGGTATGCTAATGTTTCTATGGGGATGGATGAAACCAAAACCTTAATGAAGATAATAAATGGACTTTTAAAGAATGATGGGGTGTGTTTGATGATGTTGTTGTACTCTTATACTTTTTCTTATATGTTGTTAATTACATGGGATTATATCCACTGAAAATCATGGCTATTGGTGGTCATTCCTTGTGCACTAATGAACATTTTTTTTCTAGATAATTCTATGATTGAATGGTTGTAACATGGAAACAGGTTAATCACGTAAGCTTGGCTGATTAAATGGATGTACGGTGATTAAGAAACCATGTGTGGTCACCCCGGTTAACCAAACGAAAAGACAAAACTAAAGTAAAGGTGTGTATAAATCTGTAATCTCTCTTACTATGTTATGGTGATGTGTTTAGTTGTTCTGCTTGATGCTTGTGAGGTGACATGGATGGGGATGGGATCCCCTATTGTGTAGTTGTTAGATTGTGGATTTGGGGGCCATGTGGGGTCGTATGTTTGGGCTTGGTTTGGTTCCAGTACTTTGAGGGATCTCACAGATCCCCTTTGTTGTTGTGACTTTACAAGAGAACCGGGTGTGAATGCTTAAATTGTTGTTTGGCTATTTTTCCTTCTTTGGATTGTGGTTATGCTTGTTAGCTTCCCGGTAGTGAAGAATTGTCTAAATGGAATCACTTGAATATAAAAACAAGAATGGATTCAATGGGGAACTATTTTCTGGGAATGATTTGTGACATGGTTGTGGATGTGGTGCTTTTTATGAATGAATATTAATGAGGGTGTTTGTATATGAGCTTGTTTTGGAACTCCTAGGCTAGGATGAGTTCTTGTTACCTATATGTATAATTTAGTTTTTATGTTTCTTATTTGCACCTCACCCAAGTTGAGCACTTTGTGTTGAACATCCTCATTTCATGGGGGAGGGTGTTTTTCCCAACACTCCTATGAGTGGCTGGTTACACTGGTGGAAATTCCACCTATACCAACGCTTTTTCCCAACGGTTTTAACAAACCGTTGGCATATAGTTCATATAGACCGGTTTTCCCCAACGATTCAAATGAACCATTGGGATGTATCTATCTAAAATCACTTCACCATCAGGATACTTCTCATATCCCTAAGCCGCACTTTTCCAAACCCTCGGTGCCACTCACATACTCCTCCTATCCTCATTGTCGCTCCCATACCGACCACCCCTCGTCGCCGCTCCCATCCTGACCACCCCTCGCAGCTCACCGCTCGTCGATCGACACTCACCACTCGCCGCTCCCCGCTCATTGGCACTCACGCATCCCCCTTCAAGCCACAGTTATCCAAACCCTACAGGGCCGCTCTGCTCCTCCCATCATTGTCGCTGCTCTCATCCCCCTTGAGTTCCCCTCCTCCCATCCTGACTCCCGCTCACCGCTCGCAGCTCCCCGCTCATGGTCGCTCACGAATCCCCCTTCTGTTGTGTAAGAATCAATTTTAACTCTCTGTAAGCTTGAATTCAGGTTAATTATGAGTTATTATTAGTATTTATATGATTCATTCATGCTATATACTAGTAATTTACAATGTTTTATATGATTTATTTTAGCTCTGTTGATAATTCATGCCTTTACAAAATTATCCAAAGGAGGGTTATTCAATAATACATCATTGAGTTCACCTGTACATTGAATCAATGTTTTTTTATTCCACATTTGCATACGTTAAACCCAATAACTGCAAGACATGTGTATTATAATCAGTATCCCAATTTGTTTGAGGGGTGATCTTCCTTATTTAGATTCTTTTCTTGTTTCCTTCCTGTTGATACAATGTGTTATATTGTTTTATGAGATCGTTTCTCTTCTTCGATGTGATGATTTTTAATGGATTTTCCCTTTTTTGAGAGGCATCTCACACGAGAGTGTTTTTTGGTTATTTAATGATGTTGCATGGTTATGAAACTTGTTCATCTGATGTGAAGTTATTTTCTTTATATAATGAGATCCTTGGGAGTCATCTCATAGGGTGGATGTTTAGGACCCTTTCTCTTCTTTTCAAGTTTGTTTTAAATTCTAAAGGACATTAATTATTTGAGAGATATCTGTTATAGGGTCCCAAATTTATAAAAAACTTTGTGTTTTATGAGGGTTGGAGGTTTCAAGAGGGTGATTATAGCCTTTTACATTTTCAAATTATAATTTTATTCATGGTGTCACTTATTTGATCATGCATTTGATTTCTTGTCCATGTGGAAACTTGTCTAATTATGCAGTTACTAGTTTTTTTTCACCCCTTATTTGACTATGAAATCTATCTTTTTTTTCTTATGGTCAATTGGTGGGGTTTCTCACTTGTTTGTGTGAGGAAACATTAGAAGCTAGAGTAGCCTTCGGGTCTTCCATGAGATGGATTTGTTTTTCTAAAACATTATGTGAGAACATTTCTAGAGTATGTTGGAGTCATGAAATAACCCCAAATGTCTCCATGAGATAGCATAAATAACCCCAAGTGTCTCCATACATTGTATCCTCCTCGCATGGGTTGGCCAGTCACCCAATCATATCAAACATATCGTATTCTATCCTCTCAGTCACATAGTATAGACTCATCTCTCGAGGATTATCCCATAATCCTCATCCCACACACTATAGTCTTCTCTCGGAATGTCGACCATTACTTAATTATATTCTCAAGAATCCAGTCAAGAACCTCATTAAAATCATGTATTATAAACCATCCCTACTAACACACCAATCCTCTTGGCATTATAATGTCAATATGTCCGAAAATACCCAATAATCACACTAGCATCTCATCCTTGATCTCCTTAGTTGAACTTTTGAATCATTAAATGGAGTAAAACCTTTCATAATACATTTTATAGACTCTGAGGGACCATCCCACTCTAAGAACCCAACAAGATTCCAATCCATCCTCATAAGTATTTCCTCATCAAACACTAGACGTACAATTTCCACATCTATCACCATAAGGCCCAATCCTCTTAGGAATATTTTACTTGATCTAAACCCTCATCCGGTCCATACACATATCATCCAAATTATAAGACATATGTTAGACCACTCATATCCCAATCGATATCTTATCCACTTGGAGACCTAGTGACAGGGTGATTTCATTTCCATAAAATCACTAAATAATTTTATCTAAACCTAGGTGGCTTGTGAACACCATATCTATAGGTCTACTATGTTAATCTATTTACTTTCATTTACCATCCTTAGACTCCATGACTCCCATGGAACATAGTTATAATCAATACCTTGGAAATATATGATTGAATAATTAAGTTAGTGTTTAAGGGTCTATCGAGGCTCTTAATACTGTCTTTATATACATAAGAATTCTTATTTAAAGAAAAAATTAATTTAAGTAATGGTTGATCATCCATAGAGGTGCTTATACTTCATCTTCTAACTTCTAAATGGTGTATTCCCTCCACCTAAATGAGGAATTAAATAACCCCCCATCCATGTTCATGTAAAACCTATATTTTCCAAATACATCATACTAACCACAAATATATAGGTGAGAAAAATCAGAAGATTGGTCCATGATCACATCATTAGTCATAGCTTCATCACAAATCTTCATGACTTAAGCCTTATATTAATCATATGATTTGACATATACTTACCATATTAGTGAATGTTGATTCATATTCAATCACTAACAATTTTTCCTACTCAATATCTAAGAGATCTCAAGATCTAGCTTGTTTAAGATCATCTAGGAAGTTTTGGTCATTGAAGATTAGTTGGAATCACTTCTAATAATGTTTTCATCCTTCCATTACACAATAACTTTACACCACAACCTATCTTGACCCTTTAGTAATGGTGTATCCATGTAATTTACCAAACAAACTTGTATTGAACAAAACCAAACTAAGCTGAAACTCAAGCCAAACTAATTATATACCATTTATAGGAAGATTAATTGTTAATTAATAGGGATTTAATTTTTGATAGTATCATTTTGAAACATAGATTTGTTTCCCCCTTTCTTGTAGGAACATGATTTGACCCATGTGGTGTTGTGGTTCTTATATGTTGGGCAGTGACATGTATAATCACAAGAGACAAGTATGTTTTAGTTTAGTTTTTATTTTATTTTCTTTATCGCATTGGCCACTTAGGTCTTTTACTGGTTTCTATGGACAGGGAGTAATTATATTCTATGAAGGAGGCTAGAAGGAGTTCAGATTGTTTCAGTCTGCCGGCTTTGATCCGAGGTAAGATTCTATGATTATTACTTGTCTCGCACCTCATATATTTTGGGGATTTCAATGTTTTTTACTCCATATTATGTTTTTGTTAGGGCGTTGGATTGTTTTGTGTTGGTTCGGGTGGATTTGGTTATCGCCAATCGAGGTAAGGCTTTAATGATGTTGGTTGGTTTTTCACTGGTTATGTAGGGTCCTTTATGTGTTTTAAGGTTCTTAATATCCTTTGTGTAGTGCATTGATCCCTGCTCGTTGGTTTTGAGTCACCAAGTCAAGGGTGACTCACCTGCGTGTGCATAGGTAAGTAAGTATATGTATGTGGGTTCCCCCCGTTACATGTATAGTCAACCATGGAAATTATTATGCACGTATGGGGCTATGTGTGCCCATGTATATATATAAAAATTCATACGCAGGTGAGTGGAGACTGGTATATTCATATAAGCATATGTGTAAGGATCCCCTTGCACATGCTCATAGCTATGAGGGTGTGTGCATAGGGGATAGGTGTCCTTGCATGTGTGTGAAGGTGTGTATACCCAATGGGGGAGCATCAGCTTTTAGTTAGAAAGCTCCAAGAGATGAAGTGGACGGCTTGGTTCCACCTTGAGGTAGGGTCCCTCTCCTAGTCTCTTTAATTCAAGAATGCTTTAAATTGTATTTACCTTCTTTCTTAATTATGCTTAATTATATTGACCTTCATATCTTGAATAAGTGTTCTTTTATATAATCGTTTCATTTGATAAATAAAGTCATGTTTTTATGATAAAACCCCTTCAACGGAGGTGCGCTGTCTGTGAAAACTCACAGTGATAGTTATGTTGATCTAGTTGCTTTTCTTATTGCATTTGATTTGTGATGAATGAGTTTTAGAATAAATGTTAAATATAATTAAATGAATTTTGTGATAAATAAATGCCATTATTTTATAATAAAACACCTCCAACAGAGGTGCGCTATCTTCTAAACCAAAGAGTAGTGATAGTTATTTGTATCATGTTTAGATTTGGTTTGAGTTTTCAATATTCCTCTTGTTGGTGTTTGTTTTGTGGCTAGTTAGTTTTTGTTTTCTTTGAATAATATAAATTGGCTTATCATACTCATTTAGCTCAAATGACATTTCCCGAGTAGGCATATGCCTTACCATGTCACTTTTCTTTTCACCCTTTGAATAGTATAAATGAAATTTTCATGTTTAGGTGAAGTGAATGAATTTGTAAATGGTTTGTGTTGGGTGTATGATTCCTAGTAATTCTTGTCTGAACTAGTGCATAGGGTTCATTTCAGCTCAACTAATACCTTTTGAAGTTTTACTGTAGGGTTCATTGTACCCTACAAAGTCTCTCTTTCCTTCAGTGCTCCTTTTGAAGATCCAGTCATAAGTTTCATGTACCTTATGAAGTCTTTATTGTACCTTATGAACTTTGCGGACTTTACAAAGGAACCTTACGAGATTTATGACCGTTACAAAGGAATCTTACAAGGTCCAGTTTACCTTGAAATTCTATTGTACCTTACGATGATCTACGCATACCCTAGTAGGTTTCCATGCCTCTACCCAAAACAGCATCAGGGTGTACCCTATGAAATCCAGTATCGGGGACTTTATGAAATCTAGTATCAGGGTGTACCCTATGAAGGTCTCCTTCACATCTCAGCTCAAACTTCACAGCCTTCCAAATAACATCAAATCCTTCTCAAATCAACTCCAATCATCTTTAACCTTTTCAACACCCTTCAAATCATCTAAGACATCTTATTTTAAGTGAGTTGGAACATGATTTATGTATTGACAACAAAAACCAACACATTAAACACATCTACTTCAACACTATCAATGCCTTATTCTCTAGACAAATTCCACATGCTAGAGGGAACTTCTTGTCTCAACTATCTCCTTAAGTACTCAACATCTTCAAAACATCTCTTGAGATCAACAATCTACCACTTTATATTTTGTTGCCAACCAAGGAACATAAATCACTTTCAAACTCAAACCACTTATCCATGAATCGTCATTCAATAATTCTATGTCTACTTGAGCGAACTCAGTGTAGGATGTCCATAAGATAGTGATTTACATTCATACCTTCACAAACTTTGAATCTCTTGATACCACTTTGAAATATCATGAGAGATGAGTAGGGAATCAATACTTCTTCAATCTCAAAATCATTCAGTGATTATTAGATTTAGGTGAAGGGCCTTCAGATGATGATGATTCATGGAGTGGAAAAGATTTGGTAATAGAAATCCCAAGAAGGCTGGGAATTTTAAAAAGGAGAAATCTTCAGTGATTCAAGAAGGAGCAATTGAACCTTCTAAGAATTATCAGAATTTATTGGAGTAATAGGATGAGAAACCAACATTTTTCTACTAGAATATAACGAATAAAGGAAATAAATTGTCCATTGAATTTGATGATCACCTAGTTACTATTAACCAACCAGTTTATTTAATATATCTCCAAAATTTCCTTTGGATTTTCAATCTCTATTAACCAACCAGTTTCTTTAATATATCTCCAAAATTTCCTTTGGATTTTCAATCTCTCCAACTACTGGCTTCTCAACATTTATCAAACCTTTTGTAAACATTTATCTTTAAACTATTAACACTTTGTATTTAACTTAAAGATCAGTTTAAAAACAATTTTTTATCTTAGAGAGTTGTAGGTTTTCAGTTTTACAGGTTGGGGTTTACAGGTTGGGGAATATATTGGAGAGGTGCAGGTTTATAGTTTTACAGGTTGGGGTTTACATATTTGGAATTAGGGGTTTACATGCAGGTTGTCCACATATAGGATGTAGGCTGTTTACATGCAGGTTGTCCAGTTTTGGGGATATAAGATGTATACCAACAGTTTTTTAAACCATTGGTATACAGAGTATGCTAGACAGAGTATTCCAATGGTTTTGAAACCGTTGGTACATAGGACAGAGTATGCCAACAGTTTTGAAACTGTTGGTATACAGGTATTCCAACGGTTCTGAAACCATTGGTATACTACGGGTTGGAATAAAATGTATACCAACGGTCTGAAAACCATTGGTATACTCACCAGTACCAATGGTTCATCAACCGTTGGTACATATATATACCAACGGTTTAAGTAGAACCATTGGTATAGATTTATTTCAGACCATATATTCCAACGGTTCTCTAGGAACCGTTGTTATAGAGCTACTGCCACGCCTCACATACCAACGGGTTGTGAAATCGTTGGGAAACACTATCCCAATGGTTTCAGTGGATATCCCAATGGTTTAAAACCATTGGGAAAGATGGAATTTCCAATAGTGTTATTAGCTCCTTTTTTTCTCCCTTTACCAAGTAGCCCAAGACTCTTTGGGCAGGCTATGATGGCCTAAGGTCTATTATTTCCCAAGATTATTTGGGCAGGGTAGTTGTGGTGTTTGGCCCAGGTGTGTGCGGGCAGGTTGTTTCCCAAGTGTCTTCGGGATGAGGCTCAGGTGTCTTCAGGTGTGGTAGTAGTTTTTCGGGCCCAGGTGTCTTCGAGCATGGCTGTAGTTGTTATAGACCAAGTGTCTGCGAGTGTGGTTATGTGTGGTTGTGGCCCAGGTGTTTGTGGGTGGGATGTGTGGTTGTGGTTGGCCAGGTGTGTGCGGGTGGGGTATGGCAGTGGGATTGCGGTGAAAATGGCGGGGAAGGTCTGATGCATAGGATGTCTTCAATAACCAGTGGGGAAGTGGTGCGGGGTACCCAAACATTGATATATTATTACTATTACTTTACTTGACTTTCATTATTTGGGGAGTGTTCCCTGGTGAGGTTTGAGTGGATAGTTTCCTTGCTAGGTTTTTTGGTTATATCCTTTTCACGGGGTATTAGAATGTCTCCCCACTTGTGCACGAGATCTTTTGGTTTTCCCTACTGAGTATACTTGTATACTCACCCTACGTATATAAAACTGCTTTCAAGTTTCTAGGAGGACTTCGGGGATCGTGCAGTACCATACTAGTTCTAACTTTGGGACAATTGTTGTTGTTGTTTTTCTTTTCCTTGGTACTTTCCTTTGGAGTTTTCTTATACTTCGTAGCACTTACTTTTGGAACATGCATATGGGAATGGTTTGTTTTGGATTCACTTTTACCTCCAGTTTTGGTGTTGTTTGGGATTTACTATCTTATCTCCTGATCCTACTAAATAAAAAGGGTAATTCCTTCCATTTTGTGTGTGATTTTATACCCTTGGTGATAGTCGCCACTCTGGGACCTATTGAAGGTGGGTTTCGGGGGTCATTATCTCTCCTTCAACTTGAGGAAGGAAGGGTCTAGCAATTTGTTGTCCCTTTCCTCATCTTGGTGAAGGTGGGTCGTGATAGAATGCTATTAAAGGGAGGTTTAGAGATAGGATGGAGTCCGGAGTTAGTCATAGTGAGGATTTCATGGGATGGTAGGGAAACAATGTTAGGCAATCTGGTTGCATGAAATAGGTCAGGGAAGACCGACTAGGACACAAGATTTTAGGGGGACCCATGATCCAATTCAAGGACTCAGGGCCTACCGAACGACCAAGTGAGGCTACACTTATTGCAGGGTAGAGACCCTAGGAAAGGTACATGCATCATAATGACTTGTGTTCTTGTGTGTCTTGGGTATTTTAGTGATTTAAAATGAATAAAAAGTCTAAGAAAAAAATTAAAAACAATCTTCTACACTACTCGGGCTTAGGCATTCCTTGTTTACCTTGCAACTATGGCACCTAGACGATGACCACGAGTAGTGTGGGAAATCGAGGCCCAGGAGTTTTATTTGGCTGATCGGAAGAGGGTTGAATGAGAGGAGAAGGATGATCAGTGGCAGAGGACACTTCGTGCCTTTCAGCGGCAGACCCTCGGGAAGTACAAGGGCAGCGTCTCGAACATGGAGATAGAGAGTTGGCTCGAGAAGCTGGTGATAGATTTCAATTTGATTCGGTCTTCGGTAGAGTATTGGGTTCCTCTGGCTGTGAGCCAGATGTGGGGAGCAGTGCGTCATTGGTGGACACTCTATCTTGGGGAGAAGAGAGAGGTTGAGGTTACATGGGATGACTTTGAGAGGGAGTTCTGGGTGGAATTCCTCTCTTCCATGATGAAGGCTGAGAAGAGGTAGGATTTACTCTCCCTTCAGTAGGGGAGTATATCAGTGAGGGATTTTGGGATCAAGTTCAAGGATCTCCTTCGCTTTTATTCGGACCTCTTTTCAGATGAGGAGTATCAGGAGAGACATTTAGAGGAGGCACTCTGACCTTCTCTTTAGTATGTTATTACTTCCTTCACCCTACCGACATACTTGGAAGTCCAGAAGAAGGCTGAAGTGGTGAAGAGCATGAACACACTGGGAGGTGTGCCGTGAGAGTGGATCCATTTGTGCTCGTCAAAGGGAAAGACCATCAGTAGCAGGCCTCCAACATCAGGGCCTTCTAAATTTTGGCCAATGGGGAGCAGGCCCCAGCAGTTCCAGTTTCGATATCCTAGTCCTCACCCTTTCTTTTCAGGCCTAGGACCGAGATTCTTCATCTGTGGAAGCCGTGGGAACCTTCGGAATCAGTGCATGGACTGAGTACAATACGGTGTGGGTGGGTCGGTCTAGCACCCACCTCAGCAGCAGTAGTTTCAAGCTAGGCCCTTTCAGCAGCAGCAGCAGGGACAACGAGCTCCTGCTTCTCCGAGAGCAGACATTGTGGGAGGAGGCCGACCTTAGGGAACTCCTTAGGGACCTCGACCAGGGCATGGTCAGGGAGGTGGTTAACAGTCGAGGGGCAGAGGAGCTGGGCGTGGGCAGTTACACGCCACAGAGGTTGCAGTTCCAGCAAGGCCAGAAGTCGGTTAAGGTACAATCTGTCTGTTCAGCACTCTTGTATCTGCCTTGTTTGATTTAGGAGCTTCTCACTCCTTTTTTGCACCCATTATAGCCCATTATTTGGGTCTAGATATAGAGAGACTTCTTGTACCACCCATGATTTTGAGTATGCTAGTCGGAGGTCAGACCAGCTTGTCTCGTGTTTGCCGAGAATGTAGACTGATGTTGGGACCACACCAGCCCAGTGGGGAGCTTCTTTTGCTACAGATGCAGCCGTATGATGTCATTCTATGCATCGACTGGTTGTTCTTTGTATGTGTTGTTATCGGCTACTTTTGAAGAAGGATCATGTTTTCAGATGTGGGCGGACAACGTGTGACCTGCATCGGCAAGCGGGGTTTCCAAGAGGGCAGTCGGTGAGTGAAGTCCCTTCTTTCTTTGTTAGTCGAGATATCAGTAGAGTCATCGGATACAAAGATGATCGATGTTTTGGGGATTTTCAGTGAGTTCATGGACATCTTCCCTAAGTAGGTGGTGACTCTACCCCCTCGACGTGACGTTGAGTTTGAGATAAACTTGCAACCTAGTGCCCGTTCGATTTCGATGTCTCCCTATCGGATGGCACCTTCTAAGCTACGGGAGTTATGGATTCAGATTGATGATCTGATGAAGAAGGGTTTTGTTCGACCAAGTATGTCACCATGGGGCGCTCCGGTCTTATTTGCGAAGAAGTCAGACGGTGGTCTCAGACTGTGCATAGATTACCGGAGACTGAATCAGGTAACAATCAAGAATTGTTACCCTCTCCCGAGGATATACGACCTCTTTAACCAATTGAAGGGGGAAGTATGGTTCTCCAAGATAGACATATGGTTAGGATATCACCAGTTGAGGGTGAATGAAGGTGACATCTCGAAGACTGCCTTCAGGTGCAGATATGGGCACTTTGAGTTCATGGTCATGTCGTTCGGTATTATGAACGCACCAGCCATGTTCATGGGGCTCATGAATTCCTTCTTCCATGAATATCTAGACTGGTTTGTATTCATGTTTATTTATGACATCCTGATCTTCTCAAGATCATAGGAGGATCATGTTGAGCATCTGAGGATGGTTTTAGATGTCCTATAACAGCACCAGCTCTACGGGAAATTGTCCAAGTGTAAGTTCTGGACACGAGAAGTGCACTTCCTTGGACACATGGTGTTCGATCAGGGAATAGTGGTTGATCTGTCAAAGGTTGAAGTGGTTATTTCTTGTTAATCACCCAAGAACGTGGCGGAGGTTCGTATTTTCTTGGGTCTAGCGGGTTACTACTGGAGATTTGTGCCCAACTTCTCCCGAGTTGCAGCACCTTTGACAACTTTGACCAAGAAAGACCAGGCTTTTGTATGGAGTGATCAGTGCCAAGCATCCTTTAGTTATCTGAAGGGAAAATTAGTTAGTTCCCCAGTGATGAGGTTTCTAGAAGAAGGGGTGACGTTTGAGGTATTTTGTGATGCTTCAGGCCAAGGCTTGGGGTGTGTACTGATGCAACAACAGGGGTGATCTCTTATGGGTCTAGGCAGTTACACCCCCATGGGCTTAACTATGTCACCCATGATTTGGAGCTCACAGAAGTTGTGTTCACACTAAATTTGTGGCGGCACTACCTCATTGGGGAGCGCTTTGTGGTATTCACGGATCACAAGAGTTTAAGGCATATCTTCTCCCAGCGGGACCTAAACTTGCGGCAGTGGAGGTGGATGGAGTTTCTTCAGGACTACAACTTCAAAATTTCCTACACCTTAGGAAATAGGAATTTGGTGGTTGATACCTTGATCAGGAAGTCACAGAAGGATGCAGTTCAAGAGTCAGAAGATGCTTAGAAGGCGATGGGGTAGTTGGCTACCCTACACCTGGATGCAAGGGTGGATGGTGGTAGAGGTTGTCTATTTCATATGACAGTGCAGTTCTCTATGTTGTGGAGGGTGGAGGAGTCTCAGTGGAGAGACTCATAGGCTAAAGTGATGCGTGATCATGTTAGTCAGGGCAATTCTCCGAAAGGATGGTCGAAAGATGGGCGGAATCAGATGATGTTTCATGGGAAGTTGTTCATCCCAGTGGAAATGCACAAGAGAGTTCTTGGTGAGTTCCATAACTCACCCCTGGTGGTGCACCCATGAGTTTCCAAGATGTATCGGGGCTTGAGGGGTCAGTTTTGGTGGCCCAGGGTGAAATGGGAAGTGGTAGAGTTTGTGCCGAAGTGTCTCATATGTCAGCAGGTGAAGGCTGAACACCGCGTACCAGGAGGTCTGTTACACCCTTTAGATTCCCCCGAGTGGAAGTGGGATGACATCTCGTTGGATTTCATCACTGGAATACTCATAGTTCAAGGGGATTGTGATGCCATCTGGGTAGTGGTGGACTGGCTGACGAAATTGGCTCACTTCTTGGAAATCAAGGAGTCGAGTGCAGTGGATGCCCTAGCATAGTGGTACGTGGACGAGGTGGTGTGGTTGCATGGAGTTCTGAGGTACATGGTCTTTGATCAGGATACTCAGTTTACCTCATGGGTCTATAAAGGATTACAATATGCTTTTGGCACCCAGATATTCCTCAACACTGCTTTCCACCCCCAGACAGATGGGCAGACAGAGCGCATCATCCAGGTGTTGGAGGATATGCTGCAGGCATGTGTTTTAGACTTTGGTGGATTGTGAGCACAACACTTGCCTCTGGTAGAGTTTTCCTACAATAATAGCTATCACTCTATCATTGGCATTGATTCGTTTGAATCTTTTTATGGGAGGTCGTGTCGCTCACCCGTGTGTTGGACAGAGGTTGGGGAAGCAGGTGTTCTTGGCCCGGAAGTGGTGCAAAGAATGGCAGAGAAGATTCAGCTTATACGAGAGAGGATGAAGGCGTACCAGGACTGGCAGAAGTCATATGCTGATAGTAGGAGGAGACCCTTAGAGTTCGAGGTCTGGGGCCACGTGTTCTTGAAGGTCTCCCATCGACATGGACAATGGAGGTTTGGCAGGGGGATTAAGCTTTATCTCAAGTTCGTCGGACCCTTCGAGGTGTTGTGACGGGTCAGTGAAGTGGATTATCAGCTAGCGCTACCACCACCGCTATTGAGAGTGCACGGCGTCTTCCATATGTCTCAGATCTGTCGGTATCTACACGATAATTTGCACGTCCTCGACTGGGGAAAGCTGGATATCGAGGACGATGCGATGTTCGTAGAGCGACCAATGAGGATCGAAGTTTGTGAGGAGAAGGTGCTTCGTGGATGAACTATTCCCTTGGTTCGTGTGCTCCGGAGTCATGGTGGCCTCTAGGAGAGTACCTGGGAACGGGAGGCACAGATGCACACCCAGTACCCAGGGTTGTTTTGAGTTTTGTTCTATTCTATTTTGTACTTGTTTGTGGTGTAGTGCTTAGCCTTGTTAACTATGAATGTGTCGTTTTCCTTTTTCTCTGAATGTGTGTGAAGGGTCCTGACGGTGGGGAAGGGAGGACCCGATCCCTAATCAAGAAGCATTAAAGTGGATGTGGTTAAACCTGTGCGGGCGAGTCAGTGTCGTCCAAAGTGGATAATATCTTGACATGGGGGAAAGGACTCCCTGATCCATATGTCTGGACAGTGACACCTTTATATGTTTGTGTGGTTACTTGAGGTAGAGATGTTCTTATATATCAATGAGGTTTACTCCTGAGAGGTATCTTTTGAAGTGGTTGTTCGGACCCCTCTCTTCTCTTAGGGTCTAGTTTAAATTCTCACGGGTGAGAATACTTTGAGAGGTATCTGATGTAACGGCCTGAGCAGTGGCTCATTAAGGACTTTTCCTGAAACTCGGTTCTATCAAACGGTTCCACTGAAACGGTGGCACCAGTCACGGCAGCATCGTGACGGTGGCACCGGTCACGGCGGCACCGTGACGGTGGCACTGATCACGGTCGCACACCGAAACAGTGGCATCGTGACGGTGGCACCGCTTACGGTGTTCCACCGAACCGCTGGCACTGTGATGGTGACACCGTGACAGTCGCACCGTGACGGTGGCACCATGACCATGGCACCATTATAGTGTCTCACCGAACGGTGTCCCACCCTTCGTTCTTTTTCCAGTTTCACTCCCACAACATATCTTTTGACGTAAGAGTGTTTTAATACCCCCTTTCAAAGCCTTTTTAAAGCCCGCTAATGATATCTTAAATCCCCCAAGTTTTGGGCGATCCTTGACTTACCAAAACGTGTGGCTTTTCCTCGGTGTCACGCCCTTTTTCCCGCATTTTCCAGTTCCTCCCCTGTTGGCGTTTTCCTCTATTTAAAGGAAACCCTTTAACTCACAGTCGTTATGGCCACCTCCCCAATGAGAATTATTAAATGACAATTAATTTCATCATGTGTAACCACCCAACCGTGTGGTGAAACCACGATCCGCCTTTAAAGTCGTTCAAAATTCTTATCTCGTAACTACAGGATCTCACCTCTTTATCATACGGGAATTCTTTCTTTTCTTATTTCTTCTTCTTGGTTGGTTTCTTTTCCTTTCCTTGGTACGTTTAGAGTCCCCCCCTTCCTGAGGCAAGTGGTGCGCCTGTGCTGGAGCTTTTCTGCTCACTCTTTGAGTCCTCGGAGTTCCCCCCTACAAGTCGCGCATCCCTAGTTCTTGGCGCGTGGAGAAAAACTTCGATCGTTGATCATCCAAGTAGGGTTCTTCCTCTGTCTCTCTTTATTGTGTATCATGCGGGGCGGGTATGCTAATGTTTCTATGGGGATGGATGAAACCAAAACCTTAATGAAGATAATAAACGGACTTTTAAAGAATGATGGGGTGTGTTTGATGATGTTGTTGTACTCTTCTACTTTTTCTTATATGTTGTGAATTACATGGGCTTATGTCCACTGAAAATCGTGGTCATTGGTGGTCATTCCTTTTGCATTAATGAACCTTTGTTTTCTGGATAATTCTGTGATTGAATGGTTGTAACATAGAAACTGGTTAATCACGTAAATTTGGATGATTAAATGGATGTCCGATGAATAAGAAACCTTGTGTGGTCACCCCGATTAACCAAACGGAAAGACGAAACTAAAGGAAAGGTGTGTCTAAATCTGGAAACTCTCTTACTCTGTTCTGGTGATGTGTATAGTTGTTCTGCTTGATGCTTGTGAGGTGACATGGATGGGGATGGGATCCCCTGTTGTGCAGTTGTTAGCTTGTGGATTTGGGGGTCGTGTGGGGTCGTATGTTGGGGCTTGGTTTGGTTTCAGTACTTTGAGGGATCTCACAAATCCCCTTTGTTGTTGTGAATTTACAAGAGAACCGAGTGTGAATGCTTAAATTGTTGTTTGACTGTTTTTCCTTCTTTGGCTTGTTGTTATGTCTGTTAGTTGCCCGGTAGTGACGAATTATCTAAATAGAATCACTTGAATATGAAAACAAGAATGGGTTTAATGGGGAACTGTTTTCCGAGAATGAGTTGTGACATGGTTGTGGTTGTGGTGCTTTTTATGAATGAATAGTAATGAGGGTGTTTGTATATGAGCTGGTTTTGGAACTCCTAGGCTGGGATGAGTGATTGTTACCTATATGTATAATTTAGTTTTTACGTTTCTTATTCGTGCCCCACCCAAGTTGATCACTTCATGTCGAACATCCTCATTTCATGGGGGAGAGTGTTTTTCCCAACACTCTTATGAGTGGTTGATTATTAGCTCTTTTTCTGCTCTCTTTTCCGAGTAGCACAAGACTCTTCGGGCAGGCTGTGACGGCCTGAGGTCCATTATAGCCCAAGATTCTTCGGGCAGAGTAGCTGTGGTGGTCGGCCCAGGTGTGTGTGGGTAGGTTGTTTCCCAAGTGTATCTGGGATGAGCCCCAGATGTCTTCGGGCGTGACAGTAGTTGTTCGGGCCCAGGTGTTTTCGGGCGTGGCAGTAGTTGTTCTGGCCCAGGTGTCTGCGGGTGTGGTTACGTGTGGTTGTGGCTCAGGTGTTTGCGGGCGGGATGTGTGGTTGTGGTAGCCCAGGTGTGTGCGGGCGGGGTATGGCAGTGGGACTGCGGTGAAAATGGCGGGGAAGGTTTAATGTGTAGGATGTCTTTAATGACCAGTGGGGAAGTGGTGCGAGGTATCCAAACATCGATGTGTTATTACTATTACTTTACTTGACTTGCATTATTTGGGGAGTATGCCTTAGTGAGGTTTGAGTGGATAGTTTTCTTGCTAGGTTCTTTGGTTATCTCCTTTTAACGAGGCATTAGAATGCTTCCCCACTTGTGCACGAGAGCTTTTGGTTTTTCTACTGAGTATACCTGTATACTCACCCTACGTATATAAAACTGCTTTCAGGTTTCCAGGAGGACTTTAGGAATCGTGCAGGACCATACTAGTTTAGACTTTGGGACAATTGTTGTTGTTGTTTTTCTTTTTCTTAGTACTTTCCTTTGGAGTTTTCTTGTACTTTGTAGCACTTACTTTTGGAACATGCATATGAGAATGATTTGTTTTGGCTTCACTTTTACCTCTAGTTTTGATGTTGTTTGAGATTTACTATCTTATCTTTCAATCCTACTAAATAAAAAGGGTAATGTCTTCCATTTTGTGTGTGATTCTATACCCTTGGTGCTAGTCGCCACTATGGGACCTATTGAAGGTGGGTTTCAGGGGTTATTATCTCTCCTTCAACTTGAGGAAGAAAGGGTCTGACAATCCACTGTCACTTCCCTCATCTTGGTGAAGGTGGGTCATGGCAGTAGTCTTTTAGTGTTTTAACTTTCGGCATGTGGTGTTAAAGTGAAATCCTCAACAGTTATGATTCTCAACAAAATGCATGCACCCACACTATTGATTGGACATATAAATAAGTCTCATTTGTGCATGACAATTTGTCCTTATCTCAACATGTGGGAGTTTGACATTGGCATCATTTGTTTGCTCTTTTGCGTTGTTTTTTGCTACATGTATAAAATGCTGATGTCACTAAGCTTTTGTCATTTTTATGATTGTTGACATACAAATTTCACATAGTGAAACCATCAATGCCTCTATATGCGACATAAAATGAATAGGATTCAAGCTCTAATTTAAAAAACCATCTCAAAGCTTGATTTCCATGTAGCGCTCTTTTTTATCTATAAGGCTATTTGACGGGGGTGCTTTCCTATGAGTCTAGAACATCATCTCTATCGATTAAAAATTCAACACAATTCGAATTTGTAATTTGACCACAACCATGTTATCTCATGTTACGATCAATTGAACACCATGCGGTATTCAAATCCGCTAATTTTCTGTGTTCTTAATTATGTAGGCTGTGGAGAACCAATTCGATCACATCTATTATATCCTATACAAATCTCATCCACCAATAAAAAGACATCATTGCCGAGACAATTTTGTTGCATTGAAAACTTGTTGTAAAAATTTCATATGCTTTCCAATAACAGTTATACACTGAAAACTTGCATTGAAAATTCATAATGGAAATCTGCATTGAAAATTATCATTGAAAATTTTCCAGGTAACCTCAAATGTACTGGAAAATTTCACTGGAAACTTTTTCACTGAAGAAGTTTGATGTAAACTACCACCGGAAATTTGCATCTAAAATCCCCAATAATATTTTACATTGAAAATTTATATTGAAAACACACATTGGAAATTGTCAGAGAAAACATGCGATGCAAAGTTCCAAAATTATCACTGAAAATTTGCACTAAAAATCCCCATTGACATCTTGTATTGGAAATTTGCAATGAAAACCTGTATTATTAACTGTCTTTGAAAATTTTCCATGGAAACTTCTGTTGCAGTGAATTTTTTTTACCAAAAACATTCAATGCAAGGTTTCACTAGAAACGTCCGATGTAAATTACCATTGCAAACTTGAACCCGAAATTCTCACTAGTATCTTACATTGGTGCAGGTTTTGAGAACAAAAACTTGATAAAAAAACCCACCTTTATCATTCCTTTCTTGTATCATTCGTCTTTCATATATTTTTACCGCCATATCATTTTTTTTAATTAATGATTGTTTATGATATTACTAGGCTACGTGACATTACCGACGGTCGATTCGGGATCGAGCCAAAATAAAGTCGTTTACGGTCCGTTCCATCAATGCCGCTTCCACCTCCTCGCTGCCAATCACACCCCCGCAGCCGATCCCTTCCTTCAATCCCATTGGTCTGTTATGCGCCACGTCATACCCGAGGGTCTGCCGTCAATTCTCCCCCAGCTATTCATCCCATCCTATTTATCTGTGCTGCCACCATTTTAGCGGTGGTTGATCGTCACACCCCCGCGACGGAAACCCTGCTGATTTTTCCCACCAGGATTCTCTCCGTCCTCCTCTCCGTCGCCGCTCTTCGGTTATGGCTCTCCCATCTCTTGGTCTGCTTGTGGGCGCTCTCATTTTCGCTGCCAGCTTTTGGCCTTCCACCGGTCTGATTTCTACCCCAGAGCTCAATCCGCCGCTCCCTAAATCCATATCTGTATGTCTTGTTTTTTTTTTCTGTTACTCCTTTCAGATGGTTAGATGAACACGAAGAAGGAATTAGAGCAATATTAACGGGTCGGATGGTTGTTTTTATGTTGGGTTTCTCGGGTTTCCCACGTCATTGACCGGATTCGCTCAGATTATCTCTTATTTTTTCCCTTTATCAAAGTTGGATATCCCGTTGTCGCTCTTCGACCTGATTGTGATTTTATTCTTTAATCGTATTCCGGATGAAATTTTTTTAGCTTAGTGATTTTGTTTTTAATTCTTGATGAAATACCATTGCCTTTCCAACAACCTTCACGATTTCAAGCTGTTTTAGCCGATAACCCGGGTGCCTGAATTGGTTCTGCTACGAGAACCTTCTCTCCCAAAAGTATTCTAATCCGGGTTGTTTTTTTCTATTTTATTTCAATTGCAGGATTTGAAAGAAGCTATTGTTAAGGGATTAGGGTTCCATGCGGACGATATCAAAGTGTCTGGGTTTGATACACGAGATGCCCTTGTGGGGCAGTCGGTGGCATATGAATTTGATGTTGAGATTGACAACACTGTCATTCCCTTGAAGCTCTTGGAGGATGTGAACCGATGGGATTATGTTGATCTGCCCATTTTTCGAACCGGGGATTCCCTAAGGCCAGGCAATGAGAATGGACTGGTCTCGAAGCAAAAAATGAGAAATGGGTTGCCTGTTTTGGCACCATTTCAATTAGCTGGTCCCATGGAGCTGTGGATTCAGGATGCTAAAGACATGCGGATTGCATTACCTGTACGTTCTTGTCTCTTTTGTTTTAATGATTCAGTTAGGAATTATCATTCTCTTTGCTATTTTTCCTTTCATTTCATATAAGCGCTCTAGTGAACCGAATGGCAGGGAAAATTATGGTAAGACACGGTATTCACGTGGACCCGATCTAAAGGCTTTTTTGTGATTTTAGCCATGCCTTTGCCCTAGGTGGTTGAATTGACACTGTAAGTTTAGACCAAGCATTTAACTAAGGTTTTAGAATATGTTTTACTATTCTATTGCAATTAAAAGTAAGGCTGCCTAATTCCATTGTTTTTTTAGAGCAATTCCAGATATTGAAGCTGTTTTGAGGAAGGTCTTTACAATTCTTGGTGATTGTAAGTGGATTTATTGGATTTGATGATTCACGCCTTAAACCGGTAGAGTGAAACCACGAATGGGATAAAGGAAAGAGGTATTTAGGAACTCAATTATCGAATCATGTTGCTACTCAAACCTGTCTCTAACAATGACATAATTATCATGCCTTATCGTGGATGGAACATGATTAAGTAGTGGACATCAAGAGATTAGAGGATAGAATCCTAGCCATAAAGATAGTTTATAGGAAACGACACTCAATTTTGTGAGCGTTTATGCACCTCAAGTGGTTTAGATGTGCAATAAAAGGTAGTTTTTTTTGGGAAAATTTAATTTAAGAATTACCATAACGCGAGAAGGCTTTCATAGGTGGCGACCTTAGTGGACATATAAGAAAAGATGAAAATGATCACATAAGTTGTCGTGTAGGGTTATGTTGGGATCAGGCTGGATATGTGCACCCCGAGAGAGCGTGGGTGGATTAGGGTGTTGCTCGATTAAAACTTTTCTCTTTGATTGCATTTGTCTCTTTTAACGTATCTTCTTCCCTTGTTGGAAGTAATCACGTTTAATCTCTCAACCTCTCAATGGCGTTCTCACTGAGTCATTCACCACACACGTGAAAATGTAAAACATGCACAAGACATGAAAATTTTGCTTGGTTCACCCCAAATGACTACGTCCAGGAAGCACACATCGATGATATGTTGACGTGCCAAAATCCACTATGCACTTGTTCAATGGATATAAATTTTAGGCTGTGGTCACTCCACGCCAAGACGCACACTACCTTAACACGGTTTAGGAAAGACGCTTTGTCGATCCGAGGGCCATCACTTTCTTCTTCTCTTCCGCAAACTCCTTTTGGGAAGACTTGTTGTACATCTCGTTCCCCTCGTTGTTTGATTTTCATGATCACAATCACCTTTCTTGTTTATCTAACATTGTTTTAAGTGTTGTGGATGATAGGCACAAGGTTGCCAAAGGATTGGCCCAAGAAAGCTGGCAAAATGGACTGAATTGCAGTCCACCGGCCAACCGGTGTGATAGCACCGGCCAGCCGGTGGAACTGGCAGAGGGATTGCCCACTGCCAGGTTCCACCGGTCGACCGGTGGCTCTGTCACCGGTCGACCTGTGGCACCCTCTCCAAATAGTGCCAGCTACTGCCTCACCACCGGCCAGCCGGTGGCTCTGGCACCGGTCAGCCGGTGGCCCCTGGACAGGAATCCTATGCCTTTTTGCAAACACCGGCCAACCGGTGGCCCTGCACCGGCCAGCCGGTGGACACAGTCAAACTAGCCGTTGGGCTGTTGACCAGCCTGTCCACTTGGCTCCCAACGGCTCTTTTAGCCTCTCCAACGGCTCCGAAGCCTCCCCAAGGGTTCCATGCCTATAAATAAAGGCCAAGGAAGCCCCGGACACCTACCGGAACTATACGGAAGCCCACGGACATATTTTGCATCAATTGGCCAACCTCCGGCGACTTCCTCCAAGGGAACCCCAATAGCTCCAACAACTTCCACATCCAAGGAGCCCCCTCAAGAAGCTTGGGAGAGCACGCTACATCAACTCCATCATCCAATTGGCGCCCAAGTCTTCCCAATCACGGTTTTTCTTGTTTTATTCATTTTGAGCTTAAAATTGGGTTTGTGCCTACAAACCCCAAACTTTTCTCATCCCCCTTTCTTTTGGGTTTCACACCACCATTAAGGTGTGAAGAGGTTTCTTCAAGCCTTCCCTTTTAAAAGGCTTGTGTTTCGGTGAGCTAGCCTTCACCCGTTAAAAAGGCTAGTGGGTTCTTGCTATTCCATTAAAAGCAAGTGGGTTCTTGCTTAACCATTTCAAAAGCAAACTGTAATAGGTCCTAGTGCTACCTCAAAGCCTAGTGGGTTTCTTGCTAAAACCATTGAAAAGCAAGCGGTAGGAATCTCTCAACGGTTGAGTTGGGAGCGGAGACGTAGGCCGGGTTTTGGCCGAACTCCGTTATCAATTTTGTGTGTCTTGCCTTCTTTATTTCCGCTGCATTCTTTACTTTGATTTTAATTTGTTATCTTTTTTTTTAAAAGGCAATTCACCCCCCCTCTTGCCATCTTTTTCCCCGTTTTTCCGACCCAACAATTGGTATCAGAGGACGTATTTGAGTAATACCCTTACCCGGTTTCAAATTTAAGATCCTATTTTTTTTGATGGCTTCTACCGCTTCTTCCTCTCAATCCCTCGAAGGACATTCTTTGGATCGTGCTCCATTCTTTGATGGAGCCGATTATACTTTTTGGAAAACCCGCATGTCAACTTTTTTCTCAAAAGCATTAGCTATCCAATTTTTAAAATTGTTATGCATGGTTTTACGCTTTCCTCTCCCGATGAATCTCAATGGACCCCCGCCGACATTGCAAATTTCGAGCTTGATGGCAAAGCCATGAATGCTCTTCATTGCGGGTTAGATAGAAATGTTTTTGATCATATTTCTTCTTGCACATCTTCACATGATATTTGGAAATGTTTAGAGCTAACCCATGAAGGTACTAGCATGACTCAAAAGCAAGAACCGGCTCAAAAGCAAGAACCCGCTCGAAAGCTAGAACCCGAGGCAAAATCCGTACCCGCTTGCCCACCTCACAAGAAAAGGGCCAAGAAGAAGAAGAAGAAGGCTTTAAAGAAAACTTGGAGTGATAGCTCCTCCTTCTCTTCTTTCTCCTCGAGCGACAATGGTAATAATTGCCTAATGGCAAAACACGAGGTAACTTCTTCCGATTCCTCATCCTCCTCCTCTAGTTCTTCTAATTCTTTTAATCATTTGTCATATGAAGAACTCCAACATGCTAGAGACCAATTAGAAAATGGTTTTCATGAGCTTTCTTCAAAATTTGTCGCTTTAAAAAAGAATTTCAAAAAACTCTCCTCCGAAAAAGAACAACTTCTCAAAGAGAAGGAGGAGATGTCCCTAAAAATCCAAAATTTCCCAAATGTTGATTCTTTGGAATCAACCATCAAAGACCTAAGGGAGACCCTAGCTAAGTTCACCCAAGGTGAACAAAATTTGACCAAATTATTAGGTTCTCAACGAGTATCTAGAACCACCAATGGACTTGGCTACACCAATATAGCCTCCTCCTCCCATGCACCCACTGTTTTTGTAAGGGGGAGCTCTAGTTTTAAATTTTGCAACTATTGTAAAAAATCCGGGCACCTTATTTATGAATGTAATTGTAAAAACGCCCGGTACGGCCAACCAAAGTCTATTTTCTTTTCCGATGAATTTTATAGGAGAAGACCCGCTATGAGACAAGTTTGGATTGAAAAATCCCTTTTGGCGAGTCTCTCCGGGCCTAAAATCATCTCTTTTCAAAATCCCTCTCCCCGATGACTTTTTGTTTTTATTTAGGGGGAGTTAGGTTTGTTTAAGCTTTTTGTTTCAATTCAAAACTTTCAATTTCAAATTAAGCCATTTTTATTTCAATTTCAAAATTTTCGATTCCAACCTTCAATTTCAACACTTGGTATCAAAATTTTCATTTCAAAATATTCAATTCGAATTTTTCATTCAAAACTTTCAGTTCAATCTTTTGATTCAAAACTTTCAATTCAAATTTCAAATTTCAATTGGTTTTAGATTCAAAACTTTCAATTCAAACTGTTATTCAAATTTTTCAATTCTATTTTCAAAAATTCCAATTGTTCTTGTTTTTCAAAATTTCCCTCAATCAAGTTTTATGCCCCATTCTATTTTGATAATCACAAAGGGGGAGAAAATTCTTGATTGATTGGGGGAGAATCCTTTTCATCATGCTTAGCATTTTCTTTCAATTTCAGTTTTTTACATTAATTGTTTTGGTGATTGTGATCATCAAAATAGGGGGAGATTGTTGTACATCTCGTTCCCCTCGTTGTTTGATTTTCATGATCACAATCACCTTTCTTGTTTATCTAACATTGTTTTAAGTGTTGTGGATGATAGGCACAAGGTTGCCAAAGGATTGGCCCAAGAAAGCTGGCAAAATGGACTGAATTGCAGTCCACCGGCCAACCGGTGTGATAGCACCGGCCAGCCGGTGGAACTGGCAGAGGGATTGCCCACTGCCAGGTTCCACCGGTCGACCGGTGGCTCTGTCACCGGTCGACCTGTGGCACCCTCTCCAAATAGTGCCAGCTACTGCCTCACCACCGGCCAACCGGTGGCTCTGGCACCGGTCAGCCGGTGGCCCCTGGACAGGAATCCTATGCCTTTTTGCAAACACCGGCCAACCGGTGGCCCTGCACCGGCCAGCCGGTGGACACAGTCAAACTAGCCGTTGGGCTGTTGACCAGCCTGTCCACTTGGCTCCCAACGGCTCTTTTAGCCTCTCCAACGGCTCCGAAGCCTCCCCAAGGGTTCCATGCCTATAAATAAAGGCCAAGGAAGCCCCGGACACCTACCGGAACTATACGGAAGCCCACGGACATATTTTGCATCAATTGGCCAACCTCCGGCGACTTCCTCCAAGGGAACCCCAATAGCTCCAACAACTTCCACATCCAAGGAGCCCCCTCAAGAAGCTTGGGAGAGCACGCTACATCAACTCCATCATCCAATTGGCGCCCAAGTCTTCCCAATCACGGTTTTTCTTGTTTTATTCATTTTGAGCTTAAAATTGGGTTTGTGCCTACAAACCCCAAACTTTTCTCATCCCCCTTTCTTTTGGGTTTCACACCACCATTAAGGTGTGAAGAGGTTTCTTCAAGCCTTCCCTTTTAAAAGGCTTGTGTTTCGGTGAGCTAGCCTTCACCCGTTAAAAAGGCTAGTGGGTTCTTGCTATTCCATTAAAAGCAAGTGGGTTCTTGCTTAACCATTTCAAAAGCAAGCTGTAATAGGTCCTAGTGCTACCTCAAAGCCTAGTGGGTTTCTTGCTAAAACCATTGAAAAGCAAGCGGTAGGAATCTCTCAACGGTTGAGTTGGGAGCGGAGACGTAGGCCGGGTTTTGGCCGAACTCCGTTATCAATTTTGTGTGTCTTGCCTTCTTTATTTCCGCTGCATTCTTTACTTTGATTTTAATTTGTTATTTTTTTTTTAAAAGGCAATTCACCCCCCCCTCTTGCCATCTTTTTCCCCGTTTTTCCGACCCAACAAGACTTGGACAGTTTATAAGTGTGAGAGTCTCTTCAACATTTTGCAGACATAAGGGTCCCTTCCAAGCCATCATAGGTTGTCGAATTAATTGATACCACTTGTTAAGATAAACTAATGATACCACTTGATATCTGCGAACATCCTTCCTTCTCCTGAGCATTACTTTCTCCTTGATTATCACAGCTCTTGACACCAATTATAATCTTTGGCACCTCTTGTTGATACACTGTGGGAGTTCCCATCCAACGACTTTTAGTATCATGAAAAACCATTAGTTGATACCGCATCGTTAGCTCATAAATAATTAAAGCATGATTTTCATGAATTGATACCATGAATTAAACCATCAATTGGTACTTCTCCCTTGAGTTGTCTTTTCCTTTTTGATGGATTGATACCACTTGAAAAATGGCCTAATATCACTTGTTGATCATCGATTTAGGCTTGATACCACTGCAAAACTCAAATTAGGCTTTAACAACACTTTATCTTGAGATAAGGTTATCTTTTGAACTTCTTCAACACAACTTTCAATTCCAGATTCAGCTTTGAATATCCATAGTGGTTGCTCGTCACCACTTTTGATACAAATTAAGCCATGATACCAAAGATACTTCCTAACACCACTTTTTGCCTTTATCTCCTTTTAGCATAATTTCCTCATGGGTTGTATTCCCCTCTTACATCTTCATCACTTCAAACATTAGTTATAACAATAAAGTGCCTGAGGAGAGTTACTTTTCGGACATCCTCAGGTGAGGAGTGTGGTTGGTCATGATGAACCAACCCCTTCCAACTTGCTTCCATGCCTTGCTAGTGGTTATCCTTGTAACACTACAAACTTCACTCTGGATATTTGCATGAGAATTCTTTATTTTCTTTGGCTTGGGCTTCAACTCTGCTGCGAGACAAATCCCACTTGTGCATGTTTTTTCCTTTGATATATGATCATTGCATACTTCATCACGCTTCCTCCGCCGTAAGAGCGCTCTTCCACCAACCTTTGTCTTGTGGTATGATTAGTGAGACCACTTAGACATGCTTCACCCTCCTCTTTAATTGCTATGAGAATTATCAACATAACCAATCACACTTACCTCGATGGATGTGTCGTCAAGAGTCCTCTTATTTCTCTTTTTCTTGCCTTTTGACATAAGATAATCTTCTTTAGATTTGTTCATTGATTTCTCATTATTGCCAGATTTGAAATCTGCTAGTGGGATAAACTCAACAACTACCTTTGTTTCTACTGATTTTCGATAGGTTTCCTCTAAAAATATCCAAATATAAAAAAACACTAGCACTGTAAATGGTTTTCTTGAATACATCATCGGTGATACCTCTGTTCAGAATCTTTTTGTCTTCGCACCATGAACTCACTCACTATGGTTTCTCAAATCAACATCTCGTTGGACATATTCCACGATCTCTTCATCACAAGCCTGTAAAAACCAATACGTCTCCTTTTACCATCCATAAAAGGTTGGTACAACTGAAAACAAGAGTTTTCATGATAGATAAACAGAGTCGACTACTTGTATATTGAGAAAACAAGAATTGAAATACAACGAAGGAAGAAGATAGATGAAAGGAGAGTAGAACTCGAGAGACCCCTCTTAGTCTCACCCAATCTTGTGGCTGATATGCTAGGCGGCCCTTACAAAGTGTAATCCCCCCAAGATCCCAACATATCTCCCTTGCCCCCCATGCAGTTAAAATAGATTCCTCAACAACAGTCCCCTTGCATTCCTATCACGACCACCCTCTGAAATTCTACCATGTCCTCAAGGTGAGCAATGTGATAGGACATTGAATCTCTCAATATGATCTCAAGGGCATTGTGCACGTCAGACCAAACATGCCAAGCAATTTCCCGTACCAACCTGGCTTGCTTGGCATCCATTGTTGTCAGGTCGTCCGTGCTTCACCTTAATTTCTGGATGAAGCATTCCCCCAATACTTTGTTGTTCCACTCAAAAAACGGGCCATGATTCTGCAGTTATGAACGGTCGCCATGGTGGAAGGCCTGAACTCTCTCGGAGCCTACCTCATGGAACACAATCATCGAAAAACTCGATTACCTCGAGCGTGACCTTTGCAGCTGGTGGTGACACTGCAAGAGCCCATGCTTGTGCCAGCTCATTCTACAACGTCTCTTACTCCCGCATTACGGACTTGGAAGTTTCCTGCTCCTTGACCATTGTTAGTTGAACATCGTCTGCGTTCCCTCCTAGCGCCGTTGATTGCGCCTTAGGGCTCCACATTGCTCGTGAAGGTCGCTCCTCCTGGTGCGATAGCTCTACCAGCACATTGCCCGCCAAGGTTGCTCCTCCCGGTGCGACAACTCTACCAAATACCAGCTGGAGGTAGTATTGTCATGATTTTAGGCCATCCCCTTGCTCCAACTTTGCGTCCCATGTTTGGTATGCTACCTTGAGTGCGACGCGGACAACTGCGTCACCGTCGACAGGAGCATGATCATAAAAAAAAACTCGATTACCTCGGGCGTGAGCTTTGCACCTGGTGCAGGTGGTGGTGACACTATAAGAGCCCATGTTTGTGCCGTCTCATTCTACGAAGTCTCTTGCTCCAGCATTACGGACTTGGAAGTTTCCCGCTCCTTGACCATTGTCAGTTGAACATCGTCCGCGTTCCCCTCCTGATGCCGTTGAGAGGGCTCCGCATTGTCTGCAAAGGTCGCTCCTCCCGGTGCGACAACTCTACCAAATACTGGTTGGAGGTAGCATCGTCATGTTTTTTGGCCATCCCCTTGCTCCAGCTTTGCATCCCATGTTTGGTATGCTACTTTGAGTGCGACGCGGACAACTGCGTCATCGTCGACGGGAACTCTGTCGTAATTACAGGGGCCAATGGAGGCTTCCAAAATCCTCAAGATTGCACCCAGGTGAACGCAGTCGTAGGCCCCCTCGTCAATAAAAACTAAAGTTCAAACATACTCGACATCGAGAGTTTCGCCATCCGTATTTTCATCTCTTCTGGAGTTTGACAGATCAAGAAATAAACCTCATCTTTTTTTATCCATGTTTCAGGATCTCTTCCATAAAATTACAGTATCATTTATTGGCTAGGGTGCTTGTCCAGACATTTATCAAGCCTGGCTAGTGGCGCTCATATTTCTGATATGTGCAACTCCATGCGCGCAAGAAGCAAAAGAAGCTTTAGACGTAGCGACATCTCTGGCAGTGATTCCTTCTCGTGAGGATGGTACCGACAATGCCGTTGGGCGAGTGTCCCCCGCCTTGATTGGCACAATACGACCGCGCACGCCTCCCTTGAGGTGGTGAAGAAAACATGGATGGAGAAGAAATGAGCAACGAAGGTTTCCAACAGCGTGCCGCTTGACTGTAAATGCTTACCAGATGGACACGCCTCCTCAGAACCGGTGTGGAGAATGAATGACTGAAATGAGAGGGGCATTGGGGAACGATCCGCCCCTACTAAGGGCCCTTGCAGCCCTTGCGGCACGTGTCGAAGGCGGCTCTGGCACGACAGATGAGTTGTGTCGGACGCCTTGAAGTGCAATTCCACCCGGCCGGTGGTTTGAATCCTTTGCAGACGACTTAAATACGCGACAAAGCATTGTCAGCGGGAGAGTGGCCTTGCTGCTTGTTGATTTCTTCAGATTCACGTTACAATGGATAAAATTTCTAAAAAATAATATAAGAATAAATACATATTTTTAATAATATTTATGGTGATGTCTAGATATTTTATATCAATATTCATATGTATGAACGGTCGATTACCGAAACCGATGGATGATTAATATATTCAAAATTTTATATTAATTTTTTTAAAGATGGTTGACTCCCCACCAATAGGGTAACATATTGCGATTAAGCGGAGAGTCGGACATGTTTGGATTTGAAATGCTTGGGGAGTCTGTCGTTGGGCACGCTGGGGAGTTGATCTGGGGTCCAGAACTCTTGGGAAGTCGAACAGTTGGGAGTTGATCTGGGGTCCAGAACTCTTGGGAAGTCGAACAGTTGGGGAAGTGTTAAGGGTCTGCACGCCTGCCAGGGGAATGGAACGACTCTGCATGCACATGCCTTGGGACATGCGTGGCGCTCAAAGCATGCATGAAAAAACAATGCACGCAGTACAGAATAAGAAAACAACGGGCCATATTATGTATATATAAGTTTTTTTAACAAAAAAATCACAGTCAAATTATTATAATTATTAATTTTATTTTTCTTTTAAATGTGGGTATGTCTTCGGGCTACCCTCCTGCCTATGCGGTGCGGGGCGGCCCACCCCGCCTCGGCCCGCCTGTTTCACTTCACTATAGGCAGCCCCAAAACAGTGTAATCCCCCAAGGATCCCAACATATTCCCCCTGGCCCCTCATGCAGTTGGCAGATTCCCCAGTAGTTATAGAAGTATGGATCAGGAACCGTACTTGTACGCCCTACGTTTGGAGTGAACGGATGGGTTAGGTACCCTATGCAGTTGTAGAAGTATGGATCAGGAACCATACTTTTGGAACCAACCCTACGTTTGAGGAACTAACGTATGGTTCAACAACCCAACGTTTTGAAGTCAATCGTATGTTGTCAACCGTACTTTTAAAGTTAACCCTACGTTTGATTTGTTAACTATGAAGTTTAAATTCAAGATATTTTTCGTGACTCACCGGGATTGAATAATCTCTTCTAAAGATGTTTAAAGACCGATTCAAAGGCTCGTGTTCAAAAAATTAAATCGTTCCCATTTCTAAGGAAAGTTACAACTTTGAACGTTTTAAATTCAAATTATTGCGATTTATCAGTGATATTTTTTGGATTTGTTTAACCAAAATCAATTGTGTTCAAAAAATTAAATCATTCCCATTTCTAAGGAAAGTTACAACTTCGAACGTTTTAAATTCAAATTATTGCGATTTATCAGTGATATTTTTTGGATTTGTTTAACCGAAATCAAATTGAGTTTCTCTTGTTAAATACCAAGAGTTGTATCGTCCAAATGAGTAGTACCTTTTATGCGAAACGTTTTTGCTATTCGGAAGAGCTACACTTTGAAGAAATACATGTTTTGATCTCGTGCTGTTTGACTGTCATACTGCTGCTGCTATGATTGTTCTGTTGTTGTATTTTTTGAGTATCATTTGCAACCAAGATCTCTTTGAAGTTCTTCTTTCTTGAAGACTCTTATCCACAAAGAAGAAGATCCACTATCTGTTAGTTGATGTTGCAATTGTGAGCTAAATCTGTTTCTCATTAAATCAATCAAAATCTTGATTTAGTATTGACTACTCGTCAGTCGTGGTGGAGTGTCAGCTTTTTGCACTAAGTTGTGGATTGAAAGTTTTTTTTGTAAAAGAACCTGTCTTGCATTCAGTTGTGGTGGCCTTATGACAAGATGGCCTTATGACAAGAGGATCTATTTAATGGATATCACCAAGCTCGCAGAGAGAGTGTTGATGGAGTGGATTAGGGGATCTTTGTGCCTCGAACCACTCCAAAAACTGCTGTGTTCTTTTCTTTGTTTTTCCACTTCGAGAGCCATGAATGCTATAATGTGTGGACTTCGTCCAGATGAATTTAATTGTATATCTCTGCCTATGAGATGTGGCAAACTATCGCAGTTGCTTACGAGGGAACTGACAATGTCAGACAATTTAGATATAAAACTGCAAAGCTGGAATAATTCGATACCTTCATAATGCATGTTGTGAAAACATCACTCAAACGAATGAAAGATTGATTGAAATAGTCCATGGTGTTGGTGCCTTGGGAGATCCAATTACTCAACTAGATTCAACTTTAAAAGTTTTAAGAGTCTTACCCTTTAAATGGAATGAGATATCTGCTACAATCAGACAATCTACTCCTGTCAAAAATTTGACAATGAAGGAGTTGATTGATGTATAAAGCAGAAATGCATGCTGAAATTGAAGATCATAGAATGATAAAAAGAGAAAATACTAACCTTAAAGTTACACTGCTTGAAAATATGAAAAGAAATCAAAAGAAGAAGCTGTATCCTCAAATTATTCATAACGCTCAGATTTTGGAATGGAACTAGCTCATCTAGCCAGAAGTTTTAGTAAAATTTTATAAGATGAAAGATTTCAAAGTCTTTCAACAATTACAAAAAAAAAGATAGTTGAGGAATTAAAGAAGTAAGATACTATGAATGTAATCAAATATGACATATCAGACTTGATTGCCCACAGTTAAAAGAAGGAAAAAGAAAGATGGAAAAGGAAGAAAGGAATTATCAGATGAGAGCAGAAGGCTACTTGGAGTGTTTTTGAGGGCTCCAGTTGTACTTCTAAATTTGATTAAGAAAACGAGTCAACTAATCTGAAAACAATCTTATTATTCTTCTGATTCTGATTTTGAAAGTTTTTTTATTAGTAAATTAGATGCCTACTGCTGAATGCTTGAAAAAAAGTAAGAATCTTTAGTAAAAAATCACGAATCACTAAAAGGGATATTTATAATGCTCTTTAAATGAAAAAGATGTCTGCTAAAACAACACTTGGAATTAAAATAAAAATTTGACAAATCTACCTCAAATTGCAATGTTCATGGGATTAGAATTAAAGAGTTGTAGGCTGAAGTAGAGTCATTCAAAAGTGTTGCCAGTATATTAACTAAGGGAGAAGAATCTCTAAATCTGATTCTTGGTAAAAATGTTTGTAAAAAGGAGTAATATGGACTAGGGAGTAATGGAGAAGAATCTAAATTATATAGAATTTTTTTTGTACTTCATTCTAAGAATAACAACATATCTAGAGTCACTCTTTTTTATTGTGGAATTAAAGGCCATTATTCTAACAACTCTTTAAGGAATCCCCAAGATGAGTGGTATAAAAAAGGATTTTGTTTCTAAAAATATTTCTGAAGATAGTCCTATAAATTTTGGCAAAATTAGGCAAATCTGGTTTCTCAAATTTTTACTTGCTGACACAGCTGGACCCAAGAACATTTGGGTACCAAAACAAGCTTTTACATGTTTTTGTAGGAAAAAGATCATAGGAAAAAAAATGCACTATGATATATGGATAGTGATCACTCAAGACACATGAGTGGAGACTTCCAATTTTAATAAATTGGTAAAATTAGATGGAGGCCTAGTTGCCTTCGGTGATAATGCAAATGAAAAAATAGTTGAAGTTTATCAGTTAGAGATCCAAAATCAATTTTGATCAAGAAAGTTCTACATGTTCAAGGGCTGAAGCACAATCTGATAAGTATATCTCAACTCTGCAATGATGATTTTTATGTTGATTTTTCTAATAACGTCTGTTTTATTTTTAAAGATAAATTGCATAAGTTTAGAGCACTCAGAACTGAAAATGTTTATATCTCGGATCTTAATTCCTTGTGTTGTGAACAAAAAGTGAATTGTTTAATAGCTGAGATAAGTGAATCATGGATTTGGCATAAGATACTTAGACGCTGTAATGTATTTACTTTGTATAAATTATCTAAAAAACACTTAGTTTTTGGCTTGTGTAGTCTTAAATTTGATAACGATAGATTTTGCGATGCATGCCAAATAGGCAAGCAACACAAGTCATCCTTCAAATCTATTAACATTGTTGCTACATTCAAACCGCTAGAACTTATCCATATGAATTTGTTTTGACCATCTAGAGTAGCAAATTTGGCAGATCTTATATTTTTGTTTTAAGTTTGATTTTTCCAGATTTATTTGGGTTTATTTCCTGAAATTTAAAAAGTGAGGTTTTCTCTGTCTTTGTAAGCTTTTGTAAAATTGTTTAAAATAAAAAAGATTTTAAAATAATTTTACTGAGAATTGATCATAAAAGAGAGTTTCGGAATCAAGAATTTAATTTTTTTTTTTGCTCAGACTTGGGTATTAAACATACCTTCTTTATTCAAGAACACCTCAACAAAATTGAATTGTAGGAAAAAGAAACAAGTCTATTCAAGAAATGACAAGAACTATGTTAAATGAATGTAGTCTTCCTACCTATTTTTGGATAGAAGCTGTCAACACAGCTTGCCATATCATGAATAGAGGAAGCATTAGAAGATGAAAGTTGACTAATAGCCATGCAAGAACTTAACCAGTTTAGTTAGTTTTTTTTTATTAATTCTGTTTGTACTCTTTTTGAAGGAGTGTATTTTCAAAATTAAAACCTATTGAGTATTTTGGCCTGAGAAATCGAACCAATGTCAACAAAACTGTCAGAAATTACCCCCTTACTCATCTCGAACCTTTTTGACTTTCAGAGCTCTCAATTTCTTTTCAAACCCTAAAATCCGAACGTAACTTTCAGATTTTTTGTAATGGCGAAGATAAAGAGGATAGAAGTAGGCGGACTGAGCGAATCTAAGCGCCAACGCTCTTTAGGATCTGACAGACGAGTCCTTCAAGGGAAGGTTGTTGATTTTGAGTGGCTGTTTCAGACGAACCTACTTTTAAAGTGAGCTCTAGCTTTTCAAGGTTTAGAATTTATTTTCAATGGTGAAAATACTGAGTATGTTTTCGATAGTGAAGCAAAAAAATTTTATGAACACGCCTAGTTTAGCTTTGATGACACAAAGGACGTAGTCTCAAGGTAAATAATGTGGTGGAGTTTTCGGTCTCTTCAGGAGGAATAGCCAAGATTTTTCAGGGTTCCCATGAAGGGGTTTTTCACTTTAATCTTCAATCTATTGAAAATAAAGAGCATAAATCTGAAGATATTATGTCTTCTTTTTGGATCCATTTGGATAAGAAAGATGATTGTAAAAGATCTTGAAGCTGACCAGAAGGTACTGGTCAAATTTGGTTTCTTTGGGAGCACCTCAAAAGGAAAGCTGATGCCTGTTGGTGGTGATGATCAACATGTATCTGGTGCTCATGCTCAGGGGAGCAAGGAAACCAAAAGTCAGCTGGATCATTACAGATTCGTGCGGAAGAAATTGGTGAATCAAGAATAGAGGACATTGTTGTGGCAACAGGAAGGAGACTCAGGGTTGATGTAAGTGACCCCATTGCTGCAGGAGTTTTCCACCTATCTCTTGAAGAACCCTCAGGAGAAACCAATGGTGAGACTCTTTTTACAAGGCCTAGAAAAAGAGAAGAGCCTGTGGTTCAGGCAGAAGAGGCTGAGCTTGCATAAGCTGAACAACCAGTGTTTATGGGTGTTAGAGTTACTTCTGTGGTTGAAATTACTGAATTGATTGAAAATCAGACAGTTTATGTTGTGCAGAATCTTTGGAGAAGGCTATTAGTGAATCTGGTCAGAAAACAGAAGTTCTTGGAACTTTGTCATCATCATCCAGTGAAAGGATTAAAGAAGAGTAATCTTCTAATTCTCTTTGGGCCCACATTGAAGATTTGGTTTGCAAATTTAATCAGATGAAAGAAGTGAATACAAATCTTCAAAGTGAGATGGAAGTTTCTAGAAAATCTTTGAAAGATTTGAAAAACTCAACTGTTCCAAAAGCAGAGTTGGAATCAGTTCAAGACGCACAACCTAATAAGAGAAAATTCGATTTCCAGAAGAGATTTTGATGCACATTTCAGAGAGAATTGACTGATCAGCTTGGGAAACTCAGTGCAGAGTCAGTTTCCATGTCAAATTTTGGAGAAAGGAAATACCTGAGGAGTCAATTTTAATCAATAAGAAGTAGCTCAAGTCAAGCAAGAGCTTCTACTTTTAGTCATCCAACTTCTTGAGACTTGATGAGGAGGTTTGAATCTATTACAGTAGTTTTATTAGTAATAAATGATTGGGTTCAGAACCTTCAGTGTGATAGTATTCCACTTCACACTTTGCTGGACAATCAAAAAGATCTTGTTGAGAAATTGACATCTGATGAGTTGGGTATTAGATACATGGTCAATCAGTTATGTGAGATGATGCAGAAATTTGTCCAGTCTGTAGAGACTGTCCATGAATTTCTAAAAGTAAATTTAGTTGAAGAATTTAAAATGGGACAGTAGTCCAAGCTTTTGATGAAACAGTGAGCTAAGATGTTTAATCAAGATTTTGAAGCAATCAGGCTCTTCAAGATTCATATACATTTGACTCCTCATCTGAACCCGAGCCTTCGCCCTCATCCAATCCTGTTTTGTAACCTTTTACTTCTTGTAATCACATACGAATTTCAGTGAAATTCTTTTCTTCAATATATTGTTTCTTTATTTCTTTTTTCTCTATCCAAATTTATTGACTGTATCGGAATTCTTTTGTCTTAGCCTACCAAAACACCCACTTCTAGTTTGTGCAACATTAATTGTGTTATATTCAAATTTTCAAAACTTTCTTTTTGAAACCACAAAAAGGGGGAGAACTTTGGGTAAACATAACATTTTTATGACTAAAAGGAGAGAATATGAGACATTTAGAAATTTGAATCTTCAAAAATCTTGGACAAGTTGTCTCTTTAGTTTGGAAAACGTAACTTCTTTATAATATTCTTTGTTTATCTGCAATTTATAAAACTTTAAATGGGAATTATAATTTATGTTATATCTCTTTATAACTCTTTTATTTATGTTTACATTTTTTATATTTTCTATAAGTTCTGTTACATTAGTTTTGTGATCATCAAAAAAGGGGAGATTGTTGGGCATGTGTTGTCTCAACAATATTTTTTGAATTCTTATTGATTTTGATGCTCACAAACACTCTTGTTTGTTTTACTAATGAAACCGCTTTATAATTGTTTCTCAGGATTATATTTCTTGAGAAATTTATCTTATTCTAAAGATATTTTCGAAACTTTTTGGTTAAAGTATTCTGGATATGTTTTTGAGAAGTCTGAAAACATTGTCTATACCCTTCATGTTTACACCCTACATTTTAAGCGGAATGTATGGTTTTCAAACCCTACTTTTGATAAGGAGAACCGTACTTGTATACCCTACGTTTGAAATGAACGTATGGATCAGATACCCTACGCTGTTGTAAAAGTATGGATCAGAAACCGTACTTTTGCAACCAACCCTACGCTTAGGAACTAACGTATAGTTCAACAACCCAACATTTTGAAGTCAACCATACGTTGTGAACCGTACTTTCAAAGTTAACCCTACGCTTGACTTGGTCAACTACGAAGTTTAATTTCAAGATATTTTCCGTTATTTCTGCTATGGTCTTGTTGGGATTAAATAATCTCTTTTAAAGCTGTTTGAAGATCGATTCAAAGGCTCGTGTTAAACAGATTAAATTGTTTTTATTTCCAAGAGAAGTTATGACTTTCTTTGAATGTTTTAAATTCAAATAATCGCGATTTATCTGGTGATATTTTTTGGACCTGTTTAACTGAAAGCAAATCAAGTTTCTTTTGTTAAATACAAAGAGTTGTATTGTTCAAATGAGTAGCATCTTTTATGCGAAATGTCTCTGCTATTCCGAAGAGTTGCACTTTGGAGACTTACATGTTTTGATCTTATGCTGTTTGACCGTTGTATTGTTGTTGGTGTTTCAATTGTTCTGTTGCTATATTTCTTGAAGACCATTTGCAATCAAGATCTCTTCGAAGTTGTTATTTTTTGAAGACTATTATCTACAAAGTAGAAAATCCATTATCTGTCAGTCGATGTTGCAATTGTGAACTAAATCTGTTTCTCATCAAATCAATTAATCTTGATTTCGGTTGCTAATACTCAACTGTGGTGGAGTGTCAACTTCTCGCAATAAGCTGTGGATCGAAAGATTTTCTGTAAAAGAACCTGTTTTATTATAAGGTGTCGATTGCTCTCAATTGCGGAGGTCTTATGATAAGAGGACATATTGAGTGAAAATCACGAAAGCTCGTAGAGTGTTGTGGAGTGGATTAGGGGATCTTTGTGTTCTGAACCACTATAAAAACTACTGTGTTTTTCTTCTCTGTTTTTCCGTTGCATAATTTTCTTAAAGAAGAGAACACGGCATATCTTCATAATATACGAAGAGATAAAATTTGAATTTGTCAAGATTTCTATAAGAACACAATTCATTCCCCTTTTGTGTATTTTCGTATTATTCTGACCTAACATACTTGAGTTAATCTTTCATGACTCCTTTGAACTTTGTGCTGAGTAATCTCACGTGAGACCTATTGCGGAGTGGTCCAACATTCCATGGTGCGGCCATGTGGCCATGTGGTCAACTCCTTCATTTTACACTTGCGTAGGACTGATTGTGGTGTGATATGTTCTTGCACGTCACAATATCCCCATCCAGCTCCCAAAATTATTCTTATGCAGAATCTATTTAATTACCTGCAGACTAGATTGCGGCATGGTCTGCGCTTCTTCCAAAATACTTTCATCAGCCTTTTCCAAATAATGCCGTACATGCTCTTCCTTCCAGCACCTCAATAGACCGGAATAGTTAATGTCTTACTAAAACCAGATCACTCCTCGCATGTCATGTATATCATTGTTGTGCATTCTTCACCAAATGTGGTTCACATTTAAGGTAACCATCTTTACTTTCCATTATATCACCATTGGGTTAACTATGATTCTCAACCTCTTCATCCCTGAAATCCATCCAACATCTCTATCAATTGACAATGTCTTCAATAGTAATAAACAATAAATCCCAACCCATGGTTGCAACAGTTTGTGATAGCAAACACGCATTTAAGTAATGAGAGACCCATCTTATCACTTATAAAAGGGGATTTCAATATCTCAAATTGATATTTCTTAATAGAGTGGTCTGATAGAAAATTAGTAAAGGATTGCAAGGTTATATTATGTGAGAGTTTGACAACTCAACATCGTTTTCTTTGGATCTGTAAGTTGTGAATTACAAGAAAAACAGAAAACAACCAAGAAACTCCAGAATCGGATGGTGGCACCAAAAGAACAATTTAGGTGTGTGGATTTGAAGAGAAAACTTTTGATAGAAGTGGATTAGGAAGTACAAGGAACTGCTCGCAAAGTAACAACCAGGGGGTACCCGCAAAAATATAGATACCCTGAACCCAAATCTGACAATATTGATTACCAATCTTGATTCTTACTAGTTTAATGTTGAAAATTAATACCCGAACCCAAACCCAAAAAACAAATTTATACCTGTTTGAAACCTGAATCCCATCATTACCCCCCCTTAATTTTTTAATTTTTTTTATGATGAAACCCATGTGAAACCTGGACCCAAACCGGAAAATACTGATATTTTTTATTATATTATGAAAAATTTAATAATAGTAATTTATATAAAGGAGATATTCTGAGCTGTGGAAGTTGTAGACATTATGCCTATGAACCATATGCCATGAAACTTTGGTAATGAGTGAGTGAATTGAGAATCCAAAGAGAAACAAAAGGAGTGAGGGTGGCTTATGAAAGTCATCCGATACATGTGGACGCTATGATGATATTTAGAACTCTCGTGGGTGCTGCACTTCCTTGTCTCGGAAGGACTGTATGAAGGCCCAACTTTAAGCCCATCTCTATTTACTTTGCTCATGAATGCGGTCAAAAAGCTCATTTATGATGGGGTATCAAATTGCATGTTCTTTGTGGATGATATAGTTATCATGTAGAATCCAGGGAGACAATCAACAGGCTGTTAGATCTACGGAGAGAGTCTAGAATTGAGGGTTTTTTCATCTAACTTGGGGTAAGACATAAATTGGGAGCTCCCAAAAGCAGGTCGTTTTTGATAATCTAGGTTCTTTTATGCGATGAGTTGCAGAAATAAACATGGATCTCTCATGGGATTCAAGTTGGATGACTAAAATGGAGGAAGACTTTAGGGTGCTATGTGACCTTAAAGTTCTTTTGAAATTGATGATAAAGTGTGAGTTGCAGAAATAAACATGGATGTCTCTCACAGGATTCAAGTTGGATGACTAAAATGGAGGAAGACTTCAGGTTGCTATGTGACCTTAAAATTCTTTTGAAATTGATGATAAAGTGTTATATGATCTTTAGGGATGTTTAATCCATGTAGCTGAGCCCATTTAAATGGATTTATGAATTGTTTGTTATTGTTCTCATTTATTCTTTGATATCGGTTGCTTATCTTTGTATTTCTTCTTCTACAATGCAGCATGATGTGGATGCGGGTGTTTTGAAGAAAGTGATTTTAGCAGACGGTGCGATCGTTACTGTCAAGGGTGCAAGATCCGTGAGCCTGCGCCACCCTCTAGAACTGCCACTCCCATTGAACCAAAGCAATGATGGGTTTGCATCTGGCATGCTTGCCCTGGCTGAAAGCCTGCGCCATGCCGCGCGCACCCAGGGCAGCCCCCTCCTATCCCTTCGCATTGTGGGCCCAACCTCCCTCACTTCCCCTTCATACTCGAACAACAAGCTGAAGCTCAAGCGCCTTGCACCGGGTCTCGTAGAATTGTCTCCCCCCTCACCAGCCAGCGCCATTGAGGACCTTCCCGCTGTTGATCTCGAAGAAGCCCCCACGCTGTTGACTCCCCGTCGGTTCACAACAGTATGGCCTTTGGCTTCGATCAACGGTTCAAACTCCAACTTGCTTGGTTTTGAGGCGCTTCTTGCCTCAGTTCTGGGCCCGAGGGCTAAGAAGGAAGGCAGGTTTAAGGTGTCGAAGGCGGAGGTGTCGGCGCAGACATTTTTGAAGATGGGGTTCAGAGTGGAGAAGAGGGTGGGAGAGATTGAAGGGTTCCCAGGGTGGAGGACGAAGCCGGAGACGGTGAGGATGGAGTTTGAGGCACTGGCGAGGGTTGAGGGGGAGAGGGTAGTGGCAGAGAAGATAGTGCAGGTGAACCCTGTGGTTGTGGAGGATACGGTGGCTCCTAACATGCTGGTGGGGAACACGACCATGTCCACTTCTCCCATTGTTAACCTGCCTTCCGATCCCTTCACGCTGTAGCTTCTGGGACGGGAGGTTCTTTTCCTTTATTTTCTTGGTTCCCTCAATAGTGGGGGATTGTGCGTTGTAAATTTATTTACAGGCATGTCACCAAAACTGTCCACACCTTATTATTTTTACTATACTTAAATATTTAAATGTTAAAGTTTGGCGTGCATTGATTTAAAGGGTCCAGACCATATGTTTGCCCTTGCGGAGATTTTGATTTTTTACGATTCTAAACCTTCCTCTGATAACGTTTCATGTAAGATGCATGAATTAGGTGACCATGCCTCTGAAACACAATTTTTTCAAAATTTATTTGATAATTGAATGTTTATATTCCCACAAATTTAACAATATCAGGGAATTTATCATACTTATAATTAATTAATGTGATTCACAATTAGATTCATAAATCGTCTAATATTGAGATTTAACAACCTGATCAGCCCAAGAGTGCAAGCCATCTCATCCACGCAACACCAGTTCAACCAGCACGACTCACTCAAACCATATTTTATACCAAAAACAACCTAGAAGCATTTGAAGATCAAGCCCAATATGCTTCAACGCTCTACTTGTTCACTGATCCTATCTATTGGATCATCGAAGTAGCTCAACACACGGTTCATAGTCCCACCATCGTTGAAGGTGATGCATTGCGACACCACGCATGTTGCAAGTAAATTGTGTGTGCTGTAAGGAGGATTCATATAGGCGGCATGCAACATTTTATTTGGTGTTAGTGATGACATAGATGCGAGACACATGTATAAAGGCAGTGTGACAACTTGGTTCGTGTGGCTAGGGGCAATGATTAAACACAACATTTTTGAATAAGTAGGTTTGTAATGCCTTGGTATTTATTGTAGTAGTTATGGAGTTGCCTGCATGGGAGGTAGATCAATTCTGGGTTACTGTTGGAGTTGATGCTCTACAACTAACTGATTTTGTACTTTTGATTATCACTATATTCAAAGACTTAAATATTAATAAATATTTTATCATATGATGATTGTTTTTTTGCGTAACATCAATGTGATAATTTCCTTAGAATATTTCCCGCATCGAAAAGTTATAGCAGTTCCTAGTTGCAATGAGAATCTTGAAGTGCTATGAGTGTATTCTTAAATATATGTTCTATGATCAGATGACATCTATCTGACGAGGCACAAATGATGCAGATTATCAGGTGGTGTGAAAACCTAAGGTTAATAATAAATCAATTTCATGTCTTATTAATATTCATGATTAGATTTTATGGAGTCATAATTTTAAGTATTTTTTCAATTGAAAGAGGAATAATTTTATTCTAACTGAATTATTTTCCATGAATTATACGATTTTATTTAAATGTTAAAATTCTAAATTTAAGAAATTGAATTTGATGAAATGAATTTCATTTTTGATATCAACATCAAATATTGTTTACAGTGAATTTATGAGATTTTTATGAAAAGATTGATTTTTGAGTGAATAGTGAAAAATATTGATTTTTATAAAAATTGCAATTTCTTTTAAAGTATTTACAAAGTCCCATTCTATTTTGGATTGGTTTTAAAGTAACATCAGTCCCCTTTGATTAAACACAATCTAATTAATGCCATTTGAATCAAAATTATACTTGATTTTTGTATAAATTTATTTTTAAGTTTAAAAATAATTTTTTTCTAAAAAACTATTTTTGTTGCGCTTTACGCGCTTATATTAAAATTAATTTCTTCCACTTCTACAAATTGAATCTTGAAAAATATATTTTATATTTGGAACCAGGATGGTCAAATTTGCTAATATGGTTAATTTTATTTTTACTCATAATGAATAGTAACTATAATAAAAAGTTGTCACCGTGATAAAAGGGCAAAACAAGTTAATTAAGGTTAAAACTAAGTGATAAGGTCATAAAATTTCATTTTAATTCTTATTAGATGAGATTTGAAATTGGATTGAATTTGTGCCACTTGCCCATGACTAATACATCTATAAATTTAGAAGTTAAGAAAAATTACAAGTATGCCACTCCCTTTACTTATAAAAGAGCACTCTCTCTCCTCACTTATTCACAAACTTTGATCACTCTAGCTCAACCAAACCCTACCCACCCTGCCCAAATCTCACCCTAACTTCCTTCCCCACATCCTAGAGGTCCTGGTCTCACAAAAAAACCAATATAAGAAGGGTTAAGGTGTAAGCCAAAAGAGGTTTTCTAAAGAAGAGGTATATCTCTTAATTGAGTTTTTTTGTGTTTATTTCTTATTCTAACCCCTTCAAACTTATCATAACTATTCTTATTTAATAATATTAGTATCTCAAATATACCAAAATGTTATTATGTTTATGGTATAAACCTTTTTACCTCCTTTTCCATCCAATGAGGAATGAAAACATTGCTCGTGTCTATGTGCGGACTACCACCTTTATAAAACAATGTATTTTGTTTTCCATCACTATCTCACACAGATGGTTATAAAGATGAAATTAATGAATATATAAAATATTTATGAAATTATTATTATTATGTAAAGATAAGATATTACTTACCCTTTTACCCTTCCATCTGTTGAAAAATGGCAACGTCGCTTGTTCGCACGTGTAGATTACCACCTCTGCGAAACGATATGATTTGTTTTTCACGACCGCCTGGTTCTAAAAGTGTAACTAATATATAAACATGATAATTATAACATGTTTAAGATTTTGGAGATAATGGAACCATCACACCTTTCACCACGGTCAACACATTGGTGTTATTTTGAGGTTATAAACCGAACGACCTCAAAACGTCCAACGTGAACTTAACCGATTTAGTAACTATACAAGACATGGTAATAAATGAAATAAAAGGAGATTATGATAAGGGAAAAAACTTGAAAAATGTTCTTAAGTAGAAAATTAATACAATTTTATTATCCAGGAAAGTAAAGGATGTACGTGGCGAATCACGAGACGTGGTGAGAGATTTTTCTTTAAAACCTTATTTTAAAGTATTCCTTTCAAATATTTTTTCTTCATGTCCATCTTCTTTTAAATGTTTTCAAGAATGTTCTTATTTATGCTTCAAATATTGTTAATATTCATTTTGAACTACTTTTGATTTTCTTTACAAATGTTTAAAAAAGAATCTTTTAAATGTTTTCCATATGGGTCACTTTTGACTCCTTTTTACCAAATTACAAAAAAATGTTTTTAACGTTTATCGCATGACTGTTTTTCTCACTGTTATAGCCACTATTCATTATCAAGTTTCCTCTACAAGTTTTCATGGTATTTAAAGAATACCACATTTCCCATTATTTTGGAAAATTTTCATTTTAAGAGTTTTCAAAGGAAAACATATTTTTATCCTTATTTTTACGTAAAGCTGAAAGTGATTCCTCATATGCGTTGAAAAAAACATTTTATGATATTTTATGATGGAAATGCAAGCTTTTATGTGTTTTTTCTCATGCACATGATCCCCTGTTTGAGTGGAATAGGTGGTTTCATATGTGCATTCAATATGGGGTTCGACCCTCAACAGACCGCAGTGGCCCTAATTAAATGGGGGGAAATAGTGATGATGGAAGGTGGGAGGGTTGTGGCTTCGACAGAGCAGTACTTAGTGTCAGTGCGACGAGATGCAAGAGTTGGTATTAGTGATACGATGGGAAGGCTCAGAGCTCAGCGACTATCAGGCGATGGTTGCGAGAGGGCTTAAAGGGGTCCTTGACAGCTTGATTCAGCGACGTCTTATGGGTCTTGCTCGACGGTGTATGGCGTGCAACGATGGGTGTTCGTGCGACAGAGCAGTGGTGTGGCAACTAAAGTCAGCTCAGCTGGTGACGGTGACTGGCGTGTGGCGGTGGGTTTGTGAGGAGTAGCACTGTCAATGAATAAAAAATGGGCCTCAATATACCGTGCAAATCCATATAGGGCTTCAGAGCAGCAACACCCAGCTTTGCAGGGCTATCAGATTGGAAGAATGAGAGGGTATGACATCTGTCATCGGTACTAAGCACCGTGCATCTCTGCACAGGGAAATGCTAGCTGTGCAGTCATGCAAGGTTGGGAGTTTGGTTAATTGTATCAAAATACGATGGGGAGGGAATGTTCTAGTGGTGTCAGGTCTTTGGGGCCTTCAGGGTCATATATTAGGCCGTACGCCTACTGGGCCTACGAGTCATGTACAGTTCCCCCTCAACCCAAATTAAAAAAAGGGATTATTCAAAAAATAAATAAAAAAATAAAGCCTTCAGACTTTTTTGTCTACGTGTTTTGGCTCATGATATGGTTCTTGAACATTCTATATAATAATGGGTGAGTCTGATATAACTCTGATTGTAATGACCCAAACTTTTTGAATGATAATTCTTTCCTGAAAATATGTGTTAAATTATTTTATTCACAAAAAAACTTTTTTTAATGAAGTGAATATAAAGGGAAATGTGACCATCTTGATTAAACCGTTATATGTCCATTGGTCAATTATGACTGCTGGACAATATGACCATTGAGAACTATACTCTTGATAATAATTTTAATGTTATCATCGAAGTTTATAAGTAAAATTTTGATAAAGGATAATTGATACAGAAAGAAGAGTTGATGGCCTCAACCAGTATAGTCGTGTCATACGAAACCCATTTGTCAGAACTTGGGAGGGAGGTAGCGTCACTGAGCTTCGCTCTTAACCAAGCCCAAGCTGAGCTTCAACAAGTGAAGCTTGAACAAAATCACCTTCGGGAGTAGTTCAAGTTAGTGGAAATTACCACTCGAGCGATGTTAGCCGAGCCGCCCCATGAATCTATCACCATCACACACATTACCCTTAGGTCGTATGCGTGTGTTATAAGGGGTTCTGTATCGAGACCTTAGTTATTTAAAGTGTAATCCTTTTGTATAAATAAAATTGTTATTCCATCAATTCCGTTTTGAGAATAGTTTTTCTTAAAAATATGACGAATTTGATAAATTGATTTTTCAGACAGAAATTGTACTTTTCAAAAAGATATAATTATTATAATAATCTAAGGTATTATTAATAATGTTTATTTTAATGAAATCGTATGATTAAAACACTCATATTTAAATATAAATGATAATTTTTTTTCAAGTGTCATAAATTTCACTATGTATTTTCTACCCGCTATTATTTTTAATAAATAAGGATTTTTATATTTAAAAGTTAAAATTCTCATATTTAGATAATTATTATTACAAAATAAATATCATTTTTTAAATCATCACGTCAAAATTAGGTTAGAGTGAATTTATGAGAATTTTCTAAAATACTTTAGTTTTTATTGAATAGTAAAAATACAGTTTGGGTTTTTCTATAAGTTTAATGACTTCATAATTATGTCATAATGATGTAATAAGTAATATAAAATGCTGTTCGACTCTTGCCTATTAAAATAACATAATAGGTGTCCCAAGTATCCAATACCATGGGAAAATACCATGGACAAACCCATGGTTTTGCATTTACCACTACCCAGGTGTCCAAGAAAATTAATAAACAAATCCTCATCTTTTTCTATAAATACCCACACATTTCTCCATTTCCATTCACTCCCATTTCATCCTCCATGAAGCTATGATAGTTTTACCTCCCAAGGAGTCCTCCCAAGGTGTCTTCAAGCCCCTAGGGTCCCAATATTCAGATTTTAGGAGTTACTCTTCAAGGTAAGAAAAATATCACTCCTTTCTCTTCATTTCAAGAACATATTTTTGTATATGTATTCTAAATGTTATGGTAACTCTCTCTTATTTCCTTTTTAGTCATTCCCTTACTGCCAAATTATATTTTATCAATGGGAGACCCCTGTCCCCTCTCTTTTTACCATTTTCTAAAACCATGTTTTATACTCGTTATATTGCCGATTTTACTTCTCAAAATCTCTCTCTTCTCCTCAAGAAAATCCCTTTTATTTTCTTTATGTGAATACCCAAACCTCTTTTTTTTCCAGGGTTATTCACTAATATGTAAAAATGATTTATTTGATTCTAGAAATGACATACATAAAACCCTCATTCCCTTTCTGTGGTTTATAAATGACATAAGAACTTATCTTTAAGCACTTTTTAAAATGTCACGATTTTTATATGAAACCTGTTTCTTCTATTCTCCATGGGTTATTTATGAAATGTTTTATTATGATCTATGTGGATCACATTAATTAAGTCATATGAAGGGTGCACCCTGATAGTGCTCTAATGCGTTGGGTAAAGAAATTAATAGCTAAAGATGACATGTTTTACGATACCTTGGTGAATAACCTTGGTAAATTTTATAACACCTCGATGAAAAACCTTGGTGATATGCTTATGAATGTAACATTTAAATTTTGTAGCCACATTTCCATGTTATGATTAAAGTTCTTTTTATTATGATATGCCTCTTTTTCGTTTTCTTATACATTTATGATATTCCTCAAGTTCTTATTAATATTTCTCAAGATCACATGTCAACTGTTTCCCTTTCTTATGGAATTGTTGCCACTTTGTTTGTAATGAGTTTCCTCTTTTCCCATTCTTGAAAGGAGGATCTCTTGTTTTTATATTAATAAAGGGGGCTTTTCCCTCAACCTGTTGTTAAAAAAATAAGAATAATTTCATGTTGTTTAGAAGAATGTTTTAAGTTTTCATGTATTATGTACCTTGTTTCCAAGAAACTTAACTTTAAAAAATCCTATGCTTTGTACAATGTAATGAAAAGTTTATGAAATAAAAAGGCGATATGCCATAGTTGGCATCATAGTACAATTTAGTTGTTTGTGGAAATTAGGTTTTGAAAACTTTAGAAAGAACCTTATAGAAAAGTTAAAATATAGGAAAACATCCTGGTATTTTGGTAAAGTATTAAGTAAGTGGTTTCCGAGCAAAGAAATCCCTCTTTGGATACGAACAAGTGGATGTGGTTCTGTCACAAATTTACTTAGGGGTAACAACTCCGACAAGGTGCGTCAGGCCTGACTCGGTGTAACCTGATACACGACAACGAGCCTTACTGTACATCTAATTTGACACTATTGGAGGATATGTTTGGTTAATCACAAGTTTCTTATGAATCATTATGAAGGATTTATAGAAAATTTAATTGTTGTTAATCAATAACATATTTAAGCATGATGTTTTATTACATAATTTCCTTTAGAGTTATAAGATTCTTAAAATAAACACGTTTCTCACTAAGATTTTCTTCTTTTAGAAAATGGTGGAAAATAGGAGGAACCGCGTAAATGCTGAGCGTAATGGACCATGCACTGATGGCCCTCCGATGGAATTCGAAATGGAAAACTTCATGAGAATGATGAATCAACTGACTCGAGTTATGACCAATAACTTGAATCAAGCCGAGAGACCAAATTCACCTCGAAGGGAACAACTTTCCATTGAGTCCTTTATACATCAACGGCCTCCTTCTTTCAGTGGATCTATTGATTACTAAAAAATGGATAAGATCTATAGAAAAGAAATTTTCTGCACTCTGTTGTTTAGGATAAGATAAATTTACCTTGGCTGTTTACTGCTTAGAGGGAGAAACTGATCAGTGGTGGAAACTGGTTAAAAACACGATGTCAAGAAGGGAAATTGAAGCTATGGAGTGGGAAGAGTTCAGGGGAACTGTTTTCAAAAAATATTTCCCCTGTTCGATATGAATGAAAATGGAGAAGGAATTCCTAGAGCTGAAGTAGAAGGAGAATGAACATGTGGGAAGCTATGAGATGAAATTTACAAGGATTTCTTTCCACACCTATAGCTTTTTCATGGAACCTATGGAAGAATCTATCCAATCGTGACTATGATAGCTATGGGAAGATAGTGAGAAGTGCCATGAAGGTTGAATTGGAGTTTGGTGAGACACAGTGGTCTCACAAATCGAATGAAAAGAAGAGATATTTAGAGAAAAACTTGGGGAATAACTTTGATCATGGAATAGGGGGAAAGCAAGTGCAACTTCCCATGTGCAAAAAATGTAGGAAGAAACACTCAGGTAATTGGTTGCTCGGGAGTGGAAAATGTTACAAGCGTGAAAGAGATGACCATATTGCTCGGAACTGTCGTAGTGAGGTGGAGCCTCAACTTCTCAACACTAACGAAAAAGGGAAGATAGTGTAGGCCCATCCTGAAGTCCAATGCTTCAAGTGTAGAAAACTTGAGCACTTTTCCAATCACTGTCCAAATTTGAAGTTAATGGAGGGTAATCACTATCAACCTCAACATAGGCCAAGGGAGCATGGTTGGGATTTTTCTATCACGATGACTGAAGTTGAATCTCTAAATGATGTGGTGGTAGGTACTCTCATTGTTCTCTCAAAGATAGAAAATACTTTATTTGATCCAGGTTCTATGCATTCCTTTGTTTTCTCTAATTTTGCAAAGAATATAGAATCAATCCATGAACTGTTAGAAGTAGAACTATTATTCAAGACTCCTGGAGGGATTATCCAAGAATCAACACTGTATATAAACTCTAGTAGCTATAGTATTTACTTTGGTGAGCATAATCTCATCGCAAATCTAGTAGTCATTCCCATGCTGGAATTTGATATTATACTAGGGATGGACCAAATCTCAAAGTATAATACTAAGATCAAGTGAAGAAGAAAGTAAATCTCAGTAGTCTTGAATGGAAAACCTACAATTGTTTTCAAAGGATAGATATCCTGACCCGAGCTTTGTCTAGAAGCACCTCCCATAGCATTCTTTATGGAAATGATCAATGAAGATGGAGAAGGAAATAAAAGTATATGAATAGAAAATGTCCCCATCGTCTAGGAATACATTGACGTATTTTCTGAGGATTTACGTGGACCTCCCGCAGAAATAGAGGTAGAGTTATCCATTGAGCTCATGCCCGGTTCCAAACTGATTTTAAATAACTTGTATAGAATGAAAAATGTGGAGCTGGAGGAATTAAAGAAACAACTCCAAGATCTTTTGGAGAAGGGGTTTATCTGACCAAGTGTGTATCCTTGGGGAGCACCTATTCTCTTTGTGAAGAAGAATGATGGATCAATGCAACTATGCATTGATTATAGAGAACTCAATGAGATCACAGTGAAGAACAATTACCCTCTTCCAATGATTGATGATTTATTTGACCAGCTTTGTGGGGCTCAATTCTTCTCTAAGATTGATCTTCGATCTGGTTATCATCAATTGAGGCTAAAGAAAGAAGATATTCTAAAAAATTCCTTTCGATCAAGATATGAGCATTATGAGTTTGTTGTTATTCCCTTCGACTTGACTAATGTACCTAATATATTAATGGATTTGATGAATAGAGTCTTTAAGGACTACCTTGATAATTTTGTGTTGGTTTTTATTGATGATATTACGATATATTCCAAAAGTTGTGAGGAGCACGCAGATCATCTAAGGGTTATATTTTAAACTCTGAGGAAGGAAAGGCTATTTAGAAAGTTCAGCAAATATGAATTTTGGTTACAACAAGTTTCTTTTGTTGGAGTTGGTACCTTAGAACCAACTTTCATGTACTTTATGATAACTTGTATTCATAGTTTTGAATATTAATAAGTTTCATATCATATCATGATTTTTCTTCTGCGTAACATAGTATGTGATAATGTCTATAGAGTAGCTGTTGAACTAAAAGGTCATAGTAGTTCCCCATTATGATGAGAACCCATAAGTGATACGAAACTATTCTTAAATTTATGTTATATAGCTTGATGATATCATTTGAGGGACACAAATGATATAGGCTATCAGGGGTGGAGACTTATATGACTTCGAGGCACCTTCTCATGGTGTACGCCTTTGGTAATATTTAGTAGGATATTATGAGAATGAGAACCGCCAGTTGAAAATTCACATTTATATGTGTCATTGGATGTTTCTATCTACAGATGTGTGCATTGGTCCTTAGACTTTATTATTATTATTAATGAGTATTATGAGTCGCAAACTTTGATGTATTGATGAAAATCATGACAATAGATGTTTACGGCGTGGTAGGATATGTTGAGTGCATTATGAGTAATATTGCATTAATGAATAATGTGAGAACGGATTTATCTCTTTTGTTCTTTAATGGAAGTTAATATCTCAGGACCTTTGATGGAAATGATATAGCCTAAATAAATCTATAACCATGATGTTCTATAGGCAAGTTCTATTTCTGAAAATTCAAAGAAAGAGACATCGAACACATAGGTTGATGACACCGGCATGCAACCTGCTTGATTTGAGATATTGTGATAAAGGGATTATGTTACACAGTAAGCGTTCATATGAGATATTATGTCATTGCGACATTAACTTATTTCTCTATGGGTGCCTTGGCGTGTTTCTAGATGCTAACCTTGGACTTTAGGCTGCTTCACCTAATGCCACTGAGAAAGAGGCCTAGAGGGTCACACACTAAGTGTATCTAAAATCTCAATTAAATAATATATTATTATTTATTATTTAACAAGTTGAATAAATACTATTCCCGCATGTGGTTTAATAATTATTCATATTTTCTTGACCATATTTATTCTTTCACCAGTCATTCGAGAGAATATAATGTGAACGGAATATTTTTAATAAATGCTTATTTTCTATTTATTGAATATAATATTTATTTATTTATTATAAAATAATGCAGTGATATTTATTTAATAAATAAATCGATATTATTCAAGGTTCGATAAATATTATGGAGGAATGATGGACTATGATTTTATGTTCGGTGAGAAAATAATAAATATTGAATATTATTTGATTAAATAATATTTAATTTTAATTCGCAAGTTATGCGCATGTCGAGAAATAATAATATTAATATTATTATTTGACATGAGGTTTTCTCTAGGATTAAATAAATAATTAAGGGAACTTGTGAAATTATTTTATTTTAACCCTAGCGATATATAAACCCAGTTATGTTATTTTCTCGAAAGAACAATTCATTTGTTTGGGTTGTGCACAACGAAATTGGAGAATTCTCTCAAGCCTTTGAGATCTCTCTTCTTCAAGATCGCTCCCAAGAACAGAGAATAATCTTCCTCCACCATATCAATGAAAATTCTTTAAAGGCAATTCTCGTAGCAATTAAAGGCAGATGATGCAAGTGTAAGGATCTGCCATGTTAGCACCTAAAGATTCCTTCAGCGACGTCTGTTGATTCGTGGAACACATGTGGATCACTACTAGAGGGAATATACACCTGATTCCTACAACGCAACAATAATACATCATAGATTTGTTACCAGATCCATCAATGAAGAAATAATTTTATCAAGGTAATTCTTATTTAATTAAATTAATTATAAATAATATGTGATGATCCTCTCTCTCTGGTTCCGACGTGATTCCTGCTATCTGTCTTCTTTGATTCAATTCTGTTGAACACGACATTTATCGTCGTGCAGATCTAGGATTGATCATTGAACACAACAAAAAGCAAAGTTAGACACCACCCATCACATGCTTCCGCTGTGCCCGGAACCTATAAGTGATATCATAGGGGTCACTTAATTATTTATAATTATTTAAATATCGCTGGTGATTTACGCATTTTTAATTTAGTTTTTCAATTCAAGTTTAATCGTTATTTTAATTTGAATCATGAGATTTGCTTCTTCCTTCGTTTCTCATAGATCTAATCGAAACGATTAATTTTATGATTAAAATAAAATTGAGGAACTCATCCAAAGGTGCTAAGGATTATGGCCAGAAAACATAGGAGTACACGTCGTGTAACCGGAGTTACACACCATGTACTTCTATTCAATGCACCAAGAGTTAATTCGGAAATTACTCAATCCATGTGCATTGATGACATGCAATGTAGTTAATTCTTACATTGTGTGTTGACTGGGCCAGCCTGGCGCACATTCAGCCAGATTACACGCCGTGTAGCCCACTTACACAACATGTAGTCCCTTTGAGTCATAGACGAGTCTTGTATTCCATACACGACCTACCTGACTGGTGACCGTGTAACTCAGAGTTAACATGCCGTGTAGTCCATGATGCATGCCGTGTACTCCAATTTTTCAAGGCACAGTTTACACGCTGAGTCCTTAGGCGTGTGCCTCAGATACACGATGAGAGGTGTACACGCCATGTACTTTTACCAAATTACACAGATTTAAAATTTATTTATTATACTATGTAAACCTTATCGACATGTGCTTGCGCGTGGTCATTAAGTTGACATGAAACACCATGTGATAGGTTTTAAATATATATATATATATAAATATATTAATTTTTTAATTAATATCTACGTAATGTTTAGATCTACATATCATGCATGAGTCGTATTACAGTTGTTACTCTACATGAATTGAAGCATAACATGTGACCGAAAAATCATGCAATTTGTGTAATCATTAAGTTGATAATAAATGTCATGAAAATACGTGATAAGTCGTGTATGCTATATACCAAAAAAGGTTAAACTATATATGAGTGTAATACATGTTGGTTAGATTTGAACGAGTATTCACCATGTTGCCTCAAAGGTACATTTATGTACACAGTTAATTTTAAATGAATTTATTTAATTTGTTTAAAATTATAATGGATGAGAATCTCAAGGAAATTCAGATGAGAATTAAGATAAAAAAATTGATTAATTAAATATGATAATAATTAATTAGAGCACAATTTATCTTAAATAAGAACAATTAAGAATTGAATGCTGGTTTTATTAAATGCGTAATTCGTTTCATGCATGTGGATGATCATGAACATGGACCAAACCTTTATATGTGATTGGTTTCATTTAATTTATTATTAAATTAAATTGTTGGTCTTCGTGCCTTCTCTCCTCTTATTATGTTGGGCCTGCATGAGCATGGTTTCTTTTACGTAAACCCTTTTCCCCTCACCTACGTGTGAGTAAAATCATATGTAATGAATGAAGCTCCCAAGCTAGTGGAGGCAGTTCAAGATAGGATCTGGGGAGAAACCAATCCAAGAGAGATACATTGGTGGACAGGTGGAAAGCTGTAACACGAACCTTAAATGGTTCAAGGTTTTTTTTCCCTAGGTCAACAATTAGTTTATCAAGCACTAAATAAACTAACCACTAGAAAAATCTCATGATGATACCACTTTATTATTTTATTTATGTTAGTTGCATGGTTATTTCATTATGGATGTTTTTTCACAATCACATATGTAACAGCCCAAGGTTTTCTAAAAATAAATGGAAATGCATGAAACTTTGTTTTAAGTATATATCTATAACTATCCTTAAAAAATAAATTTTCCACTTCTATGTTTTGAATTTTGAAAAATAGTCATCTATAATTGTGTTCAGTAAGTTATTTGTAGTCCAATGGAACCGACTTGATTTTTGTTAAATAGTAACATACCCTTTATGAATAGTAATATGAATAGTAATATGACCCTAATGAATAATAAATTTTATTAATATTTTATTTTCTTAAGGCTTTAAGATAATGACATCTTGGTTAATTTTTCAATGTGATATAAAAGCAGTTATAGTTTTTAAATTATTAATTTTTGAATTAAGTATGATTTTATTTAAAAATTAAATTAATGATATTTATAAAATTATTTTCAAAAAATGGAGTTCGTTTTTTAATTCTACGCCTCGATAAATTGTTAGGGTTAATTTTTGGGAATTTTCTAAAATTTTAGAATTTTTGATGAATAGTAAAATACGATAAAATACGATAAATGCTAAATACTTGATTTACTGCATCATAGGTGATGTAAGGATGATGTAATACCACTTGGTTTGAACTCACATTACATTATTACTATTTGGGGTCACATGAATTAAGACTATTCATAGTCTTGAGCAAAAATATTATAATAATGATTAAAATAATATAAAATACATCCCCTCCTCCACTATAAATACCACCCTCATTTCCCTCTTCCTCCGACACCTCTCAAGCCTTGAGCATTACCTAAGTTCTGTCCAATACTCCTCCCAAGGCTCTTACCCACATCCTAGAGCTGCTGGTCTCACCAAAAGTCCAAAACCAAAGACCTTAAGAAGGATCTCAAGGAGAAGAGATCAAGAGGTAAACATCCTCTTTTGTTTTCTTTCTTTTATTTAATTTTATGTTATTCTTTTTAATTTACTTTGTCATATGTTGAGATATGTCATTCCATATCCCCCTCAATACCCATATTATGTAAGAATGATGAGATACCCCTTTCCTCTCATCAAAATATTATATGAACTTTTAAGTGATGCCGTCAGGCTGCCGAATTTTCGTGACAGATTTCTCAATTTTTCTTTTATTTTGAGTTTCTTTCTTCTTTTTTCCTCACCTCCTCTTATCCAAGATGCATGTAATCTCTAGAATCATGTATATTCTGGATGTTCTCATGTTCATGGAAAATTTCTTTTCAATATTCTTCTCCTCTCCCACTTATTTAAGGAATTAAAACACTGACCGTGATGTGTCGATTTACCGACATCATGGACGATGTGATTTAAAATTCTTTTAGTTCCTTCAAGATTGGTCAGGAAACCATTTTAATGGTTGAAACAGATTATTATTTCCATATTATAACTTATATAAGGTTTTGGAATCATTTTTTTCACACATGTTATTAATTTATAAAAAAATGAGATCTTTACGATTGAAGAATCGCCAAAATAACCTAAAAAAATATCAATAATGTTTTAACTCATGAATCATCCTCATGTCAGAATTAAAAATGATAAATTGTATAATTTATGGTTCTGGAAATATTTAAATACCATTACTTTCCAATTCTGGAGTTTCACTTCCAATTGACAAGAAAAACCATCATGAACTAATCATGGAAATCATGTAAAGAACTCATCAAAAAACAGTGCAAGGAACAAAATACTAACAATTAAAGGGTGAAATGATGTAATGAAATGATCATATAAGTTATTATAAAGATGGATATGTTTTTGTAAGATATTAATTAGACTTTTTTAACCATTATACAGGAGTTTTAAACAAGTTTGAAGTAAGACAAACCCAAGGTAAGGGAATTCTTAACCCGATTTCCATTCTTTGGGTTAACCTTCTACTTCATTATTTATGTGGTATTAAAATTTTTTATGTGATGAAAATTGTTTCTATTATGATGATTTATGTGTATTTACTGTGTATATACATATTCCACCCACTCTATTAAGTCTCACTTCAATTATATGATTTAAGGGGATTTTCTTTTAAAATCCTCTTTTAAAATTCTGTTTTACGAAATTTTAAAGGAAATATTTTTATGCAATTATTCATGTTGTATGACTATGCTATGGTTCTTGGGAATTGTTTATGATGAAGGGTGATACCTATATTTTCCTCCAATGCATTGGGTATGTGTAAGTTGGAGGTCGGCTGTATGGTTACTCCAAGTGTAACTGCGATGGTTACACAAATTGTAAGGTAGCTATGAGGGTTACAATTTATAAGGTACCCGAGAGGGTTACAATATTATGTAAGTAATGCCCCAAGATACCTTCATGGTTATATTTATGTTCTTATGTTTTGTGTGGACCTTGTGTAAATCTCTCAAAGTATATATGGGTGACAAATATGTCTTTTGAAAATGATTTCATACGTTACAAGTGTTCATGGAATAATGCGCTCTTTCCATCTTTTTATATCCCTTACTGAGATTTTGTGCTCATCCCAAGTTTTAAATGATTTTCACAGGTTATAACGACGTGTAAGACAAAGAAGGAAGCAAAGTTAAATGTTTGAAGATTGGTCAAAGAAATCATGTATTATGTGAAAAGTTTTATATTTTGGAAGAAATGAGTACTGTTTTTTCAGTATCCACTCTGTATTAATGTGTAATTTTATGAATGTATTATGTCCCAATTCTCTAAATCTCTAAACTTGAAAAGATAATTAATGTAAAAGGAAGTGTTTTCTTGACTAAATTCAAGATTATGTAATGTAATAAGGCTGAGTCCTTATAACACAAATTAATGAAATTAACAGGCATGCAAGATAGAACTAAAATAAATTGTCTTATGTGTAAATATTATCTAAGACATGGTTAATCACTCAAGTAAATCCACTTAATATTAACAAGCATGTAATAAAGATAATTATTAGTAATTTATGCATAAAGGATAAAATTACTCAATTATATATATTAAGTCGATATAGCCTTCCACTATTTTAGTTAAAATCAAACCATAGTTCAAAGTGCTTAAAAACCAAAGTTGGGGTGCTTTCAATTATCGGAGAATTCTAACTTGAAGTTTTGGGATGACTTAACTTATTTCACATCAAGGGTTGACTGATAAAGTGGAACTTGGTGTAACTGAGAGGTAAAAGTTAAGGAAATCTAAATTAATGATGTCAGGATTGGAGAGTCCAATCAATAGATCCAGAAACTGTAAAGTTAATGCATTTGGAATTTGGAATGCATACCTAAAACCATTCAATTTGCTTGACCAACAAAATTTGGGATAATGAGAAGGGGAATATGGATCCTTGCTATTAGAATTTCCAAGCAATAAGATATTCTGAAGCCAATGGAGAGAGTTATTAGGTTTCGATAAAATAGTGAGAGACTAAAAAATTTAATATTTATTTATTTTTCTAAATTTTATTAGATAAAGTACTAAAATTATGTTCATCTTATTTGTAAAAACAACATTAAAATGACTCCAAACATATCACTGCGATCCATACTTGAGAAGGACAACATTCTCACCGGCACAAATTTCCAAGAGTGAAAAAGGTGCTTATGTGTTATACTTCACCATGAAAGGAAATTGTATGTGCTTGAAGAACATTTTCTAGTTGCACCTGGTAATGAGGAAAGTGATGGAGAGCTATCCCTCTATGAGAAACATCTGAATGATGCTACAGATGTTCAGTGCTTCATGATATCATTCATGTCCAATAATCTTTTGAAGTAACATGAGGATAAGGACACATATAACACAATGCCTCACCTTCAGGATCTCTATCAAGAGAAGGCGAGACAAGAGAGGTACAAGATTTCTAATGCTTTGTTTAAAACTAAGCTTGAAGAGTCTATGCCAATTGAGCCTCATGTAGTCAAGATCATTGGATATATTGAATGCTTAGACATCTTAGGGATTAAATTCTCAGATGAGTTGCATACAAATATCACACTTTCATCATTGCCCAAGACCTTCTCTAGTTTTATTGTCAATTACAATATGAGCATAAATAAGAAGAGTCTCTCAGAACTTCTTACTTTGATTCATCAAGTCTATAAGGACATGGGGCGTGATAAACTCACAGTCCTTATAGTGAAAAAGAAAAGGAAGAGCAAGACAAAGGGTCTCAAGACCTATAAACAGTCTAAAGCTCCCGAGCACCATCCTTTCAAGAAGAGGAAGATATAGAGGCATGAAAAAGAAAAAGAGGTAGTATGTTTTTCATATGGAAAGTCAGGCCATTGGAAGAGGAACTGAACCCATAATCAAGGGGATTCTATAGGTGTGTTCATTATCAAGTGTAATCTTTCAATATCTACACATTGGGTATTAGATATAGCTTTTTGTGATCACATCTGTATCCAAATGTAGGAACCAAGTAGATTTTGAAATATTGCTAGAAGAGAGGTGGATCTAAGAGCTGCTAATAGTGAAAGGCTGGCTGCTCTGGCCATTCGTGAATACCACCTTTCATTGACAACAAGAATGATTTTAGTTTTAAAATATTTTTATTATGTACCTATGATTACCAAGAACATAATTTATGTTTCATGCCTAGATGCAAATAGGTTTATTTTCAAGTTTGTAAATAAAAGTTGTTTATTTTATAAGGATAATATATGTTATGGTATGACACATTTAAATAATGGCCTTTATGTATTAAATTACAAAAAACAAAGTGTTGTAAATTGATAATGAATCATGTTCACATGACTCATATAATATCCAATTATGACATCACCGTCTTGGTCATGTAAACAAGAAGCATTTGAAAAAGATCTGTCATGATGGTTATTTAGACTCTTATGATCTAAAACCACTTGAAATATGTCATGCTTATTTATAAGAAAAAATGACCAAAACACCATTTGGTGGACAGGGTGAAAATTCCACAGAGCTTCTAGGATTGATACACACTGATGTGTGTGGATCATTTCCAGTAGAAGCTAGAGGTGAATATTCTTAATTACAACTTTTACTAAAAACTTGAGTAGATATGACTATGTCTACTCGATGAGGTATAAGTCTGAGTAATTTGAGAAATTCAAGGAATTCAAGAATGAAGTGTAGATAATCAACTTGGAATGAAGATAAAGAAGTTTCAATCGGATCGAGGTGGTGAATATCTTAACTAAGAGTTCATCAACTTTTTATGAGAGTTTGAGATTCTATCTCAACTCCCTCCACCTTACACACCACAGTGTAATGATGTTAGTGAACAGAGGAACCGTACCTTGTTAGACATGGTAAGGTTGATGATAAGTCATGCCGATATTCCATTATACTTTTGGTGATATACTTTACAAACTGCAGAATACACATTAAACTGAGTACCAACTAAAGAGGAAAATGGAATTCCCTTTGAGTTATGGAGTAAAAAGAAACCTGTTTTATCGCATACACGTGTATGGGGTTGTGATAAATTTGTTAATCCCTTCTCATTCAATAAACTAGCACCCAGGGAACAAAGTGTATCTTTATTGGGTATCTCAAGGAAATAAAGGGATACTACATATACAACCCCTCATATAATAAGGTGACTATTGCTAGATAAGTCTTATTTCTTGAGAGGGAGCACATCCTCAAAAGGGATAGTGGGAGCAAGATTGACTTCGATAAAGTTGATGCTCAAGATACACAAGAGTTGGTATAAGAACATATTCCACAGGTACCCATGGAAGATGTAGTTCCTGAAACACAAGTACTACGTAGGAGTGTAAGAGAGGCAAGAGAACCAGAGAGATGGTTTTCTAGTCACTGAGGATGATGACTCATCATTGGCTGAAAATGATGAACCTCTCTCCTATAAGGAGGTAGTAGAGAGCTTATAAGCTTCAAGATGGAAAGAAGTAATGAGTTCTGAAATGGATTCCATGTATAAAAACCAAGTTTGGGTTCTGGTCGATGAGCCAGTTGATGTAAATCCCGTTGGGTGCAAATGGGTATCCAAGAGGAACATGGAAGGTAAAGTAAATATATATAAAGAAAGGCTAGTTTCTAAAGGGTTTAAACAATGTCAAGGAATTGTCTACGATGAAACCTTTTCACCAGTTTCTATGTTTAAATCCATCAGAATTCTACTTGTTATAGTAGCTTACCATGACTATGAGATTTGGCAGATGAATGTAAAAAATACATTCCTTAATGGTAACCTTTAGGAAGATATCTATATGAAACAACCAGAAGGGTTTGTGACTCCAAGTGATTTCAAAAGGATTTTCAAGTTGTAGAGATCCATTTATGGATTAAAGAAAGCATCCAGGTCATGGAACATTCAATTCGATGAATCCATAAAAGAATTTGGTTTCATTAAGAATGAATGCGATCCGTGTGTTTACAAGAGGTTTAGTGGGAATGCACTCATTATCTTAGTAGTATATGTTGATTCCATATTACTTATTGGAAATGACATACCAATCTTACAATATGTTAAGGACTGGTTAAACAAGTGTTTCTCCATGAAGAACTTAGGTGAAACAACCTACATCTAGGGATAAAGATCATTCGTGATAGATCTAAGAGGCTACTTGGACTAAGTCAAAGTACATATGTTGACCAGATACTAAAGAGATTTAGTATGGAACAATCCAAGAGGGGATTGGTTCTAATGTCACATGGTTTACTTCTTTCTAAGAAATTATTTCATCAGACACAACATGAGAAAGAGAGAATGATTAAGATCCCATAAGCTTTGACGATAGGATCAATCATGTATGCCATAATATGTACTAGACTTGATGTTGGATATGCATTAAGCATGGTAGGATAATATCAAACATATCCAGGAGAACAACATTGGACTGCTGTTAAGGCTATCCTTAAGTATCTGAGAAGAAAAAATGATATGTTCCTAGTGTATAGAGGAGATGAGGAACTGGTCATTAGGGGTTATAATGACGCTACTTTTCAGACAGATCAGAATGGTATAAAGTCGCAGTTAGGATATGTTTTCTATCTCAACGGAGGAGCTGTGAGATGGACTTTGAGGAACTTTCTCATGGTGTACGTCTTTGGTAATATTCAGTAAGATGTTATGACAATGGGATATAGGAAATGCACATTTATATGTGTCATTGGATGTTCCTATCTATGGATGTGTGTATTGGTCCTTAGACATTAAGATTATTATTAATGATCATTATGATTCCTGTACTTTGATGTATTGATAAAAACTATGATGAAAAATGTTTGTGGTGAGGTAGGATATGTTGGATGCATCATGATTAATATTGCATTAATGAATAATGTGATAAAGGATTTATCCCTTATGTTCTTTAATGGAAGTTAATATCTTAGGCCCTTTGATGGAAATGATATAACCTAAATAAATCCATGACCACTTTGTTCTATAGGAAAGTTATATTTCCGGAAATTCAAAGAAAGAGACATCGAACACATAGGTTTATGGAACTGACATGCAACCTGTTTGATTTCAGATATTGTGATAAATGGATTACATTACACAATAAGTGTCCGTATAGGATATTATGTCATTGCGACATTGACTTATTTCACTATGGGTGCCTTGGCGTGTTTCTAGATGCTAACCTTAGACTTTAGGCTGCTTCACCTAATGCCATTGAGAAAGAGGCCTAGAGGGTCACACACTAAGTGTATCCAAAATCTCAGTTAAATAATATATTATTATTTATTTTTTAAAAATTTGATTAAATATTATTCCCACATATGGTTTAATAATTATTCATGTTTTTTTGATCGCATTTATTCCATCACCAGTTATTCGAAAAAATATAATGTGAGTGAAATATTTAATAAATAATTATTTTATATTTAGTGAATATAATATTTATTTATTTATTGGTGAATAATACAGTGATATTTATTTAATAAATAAACAAAAATTATTCAAGGTCTGATAAATATTATGGAGAAATAACGGACCATGATTTTATGTTGGGTGAGAAAATAATAAATATTCAATATTATTTGATTAAATAATATTTAATTTTAATTCTCAAGTTAAGTGTATGTCAATAAATAATAATGATAATACTATTATTTTACATGGAGTTTTTGTTAGGATTAAATAAATAATTAAGGGTACTTGTGCAATTATTTTATTTTAACTCTAGCGATATATAAACCCAGTTATGTTATTTTCTTGAAAGAACAATTCATTTATTTGAGTTGTGCACAAAAAATTGGAGAATTCTCTCAAGACTTTGATATCTCTCTTCCGCAAGATCGCTCCTAAGAACAGAGAGCAATCTTCCTCCACCATATCGAGGAGAACGCTTTGGAAGCGATTCTCATAGTGATCAAAGGCAGACGACACAAGCACAAGGATATGTTGTGCTAGCACATGAAGATTCCTTCGGCGATGTATGCATATTTGTGGAACATGTGTGGATTACCGCTAGAGGGGTTCTACAATTGATTCCTACAATGCAATGATGAAACATCGTAGATTTGTTACCCGATCCATCAACGAAGAAAGAATTCCATCATGGTAATTCTTATATAATTAAATTAATTATAAATAATATGTGATGATCCTCTATTTATGGTTCCAATGTAATTCATTTTTCCTTTCTTCTTTGATTAAATTATGTTGAACATGATGTTTATCATCATGTAGATCTCAGATTGATTATTGAACACGACAAATAGTAAAGTTGGTCACTGCCCATCATATGCTTCCGCTGTGCCCGAAACGTACAACTTTCATGGGGAAAATTGTAACTAATGAAGGAATCTGGTATTACATATTCTTTCATGATTTTAAAATACTCCCATCATATAATTGTCACTTAAAAATGATTAATTTCTAATTAATGTTCATGTTTTGATCATAAACACATAAGAAGAGCATTGTTCGAGTTCATTTAGTTAAAATTCAGTTTAATGTTTTGATCACATCATTCAAAAAAACTAATTCAAATCATGTGATTCTTATTTTGTGGTTTTCCTGATGAAAATTACAACATATCATTAAAAGTGATCTTTGGCCAATTCATCCAATTGAAGGGCCATATGGACCACACAAGAAGGCCCAACAAATCCGTTGAGAAAACTGGACCAGCCATGATGATACAATATATGGGATGAATCTAGAATCCCAAATTTTATAAAACTTCATAATATGTTCGTGATTATACAAAGGAATCATGGATTAAATTTTCAAGTCCCAAATAAACCAATAAGGGGCCCAATTGATCCATGAAAGTCCAACCCACCATTCTGTCCGAGGTTTAAAATTAGAACACAATCCTTGACATTTCTCATGATATAGACATCAAATTGAGATGATATTTTGCAGTGTGAAATAAAATAAATAGGTGGCTGAATTTTTAGAAGAAATGGTTCAGATTTGAGGGCATATTTCTATTCAAAAACCCATTCACATTACGGTCTTTGAAAAAGTCTGGATTAAAATGGAAAGAAGAAAATTGTTTATTAAAATAGCCATAAACTTGGATCTGAAAGTAGAATGAATTCCAAATTTTGAAGGTAGACTTTAAACATTCATATATACAACTTTGAAGAAGAATATTTCTCCATATTCAGCTATCTAAATTATCAAATTGGCGATCCAAGTGGAGGGATAAATTTGGAATGAAAATAGTCCACCACCTTGGGCTATAAATTCATTCCCTATTCTCTTTGCAATATGTTGACATTTCAATGCTTAATGAGGAGGTTTTACATGACTAGAGACTTTCTAAGGGAATGGGAGGACTTTCCTTGATCTTGTTTCAACAAGAGAGACCTATCCACCAATTCCTTTTCTTGTTTGTTTTTGGTTGTTTTCAATTGTAATCACGTATGTTAGTTTTTATTTCAATTAAATATTATTGCATGTTTCTTCATCTTCATCTCTAATTATTATCCACGTTCTGTTGTGAAATATTAATGGTCTTAAAATAGTTTAAATCAAGTTAAAGTCTCTTTCCTCTTTTACTTTCTCATTCAATCAAAAGCACGTTTTTACCTCTCTTCACATTTCATGTGTGTGTTCAGTGCACCACTCTTTTCTTATCCCATTATTTTTCTTATCTTTTTAACTCATCACCATTCCAACCAGATTATAAACCACCTAAATGGCTGAGTAAATCTCTCATTGGAGTGTTTCATAATTTGGGGATTTTTAGTGATTGAGATCTTTTGATGATTTAACATTCTTTGAATTAATATTGTGTATGTAAAATAAAATATGTTATGGATTAATGACATATTTGTGACATGTGAATTCTGTGGATTATTTGAACAAAAAATACACATGGGTTCATGAAATATTAAACTTCCATCAATGAGATTTTATGACAATTAGAACCCTTTTTAAGGCTTGGATTAAATCCAAAACTTTGAATTCCGATTGAAATCATCTTGTGAAGTGGATATTAATTAAATAAAATGTTTTGCAAAGCTCAAGGACATCATAAGATTACATCTCCAATATTGAACTCACCCTAATATTTATTAAATTATTAAATTAAATTTCATCAATTAATCATTTCATCTAAGCTCTACAAACAAATCCCCCAATCAAAAGACAATCAATTAAAAACAATTGACTCGAAAATTTCTACCATCGCTGATGATTTGACTCGAGTGCCGCTATACACATTAGTAGAGAACCGAACCTTTGAATGGTCGATAAGCAACAATCAACCGTGCTTCAAATGGCGTCATTGCTGGGGATGGTGCAACTTATAGTTGGTAGTTTTTTATTTTTGAAAAAAAAAATCTGAAAAAAACACAAAGGAAAACCCACCTTCTCATAAAAATCATAAAAATAAAAATACCACAAAGAAAAACCCACATTCCTCATCCTTCCCAAACATCCTCGAATGCCCCGTAACCTCCCAAATAATGCATCAGATTTGTTTGACCCAGAAATCGAGTGAAATATTTTCCGAATTTGGAGGACCATTAGGGATAATCAAATCACTCCATAACCATTCATTTCCCATCCAATTGAACTAGATATGGACAATCCTAGCACTACTACAAAATTGTCCTTTAATAGTGCCATAATTTAGCATCTCTAGAAAAATGCGCTGAGAAATTCTATCTTTATCAGTGCAAAAATAAGCACTGATAAAGGGGGAACTTTGTCAGCGCTAAATGAAAGTGTTGATAAAGGATAACCTTTATCAGCACCTTTTTTTATCCTTGATAAAAGGTCTACTATATCTATACTTTATTTTAGCACTGATAAATGTTACCCTTTATTAGCGCTTTAATTTTAGCGTGGATAAAGATATTTTTTATCAGCACTTTTTTAGCACTGATAAAGATCAATTTTATCAGTGCTTATCAATTTAACGCTAATAAAAGGGATCTTTATCAGCACTTTTATAGAAGTGATATTAAAAGTTTCCATGATCTATTTAAAAAAACTCTAACCCATACTTAGTCATCGCGATTCTGAGGCTCTTGCGGAGCTCCTTTGCTACCAGTGCGACTCCACTATGATCCATCAGAGGAATCAAGAATATAATCCGAGTTATGTTATTTTCTACTTTTATTATATCATTGTTTGATCTTTTGGGTTCCACGTTTTCCATTTTTTCACTGTTACAAACCATACATCTCATCTCCTCACCACTGTCGGCGCAACTCCTCTAGAGGAATACTAAATGCCCCAACATACCTTTTAAGGTGATCTGTCATATCTTCTCCAAAATTGTTCAGGCCTCCAAAATTACCATGCTACTGATAATCCTATATAAGTTCCATGTATCCTCCATGTTCCCATGGATTAAAATAAAATAATTCTGCCTATTTTCTTCCATTACTAGGTAGAAGAACCCCGATTCATTTTATATCGGTATTGCTGTGAACATCTACAATAGGAATTTTGCAACACAAACCACTAACATCATGTTCAGTCAAAAATATCTTCTTGTAAGAATGATAAAAAAAGTGAGTGTATGCAATAGAAAGTTTTAGATCATTGTTGAGGAGGTTACCTACAATATCAGCATACTTGAATACTTTATGATTAGAAACCCTCATCGCGTATGAGTGCTAACTCGAGAGTAGATTTTTTTGAGAATAACAAGAAATGGACTCTTATGTTTCTTAGGGTAAAGAAAACTGGTTTGATACATACTTGAATTCTTGATTCCAATCGACGAGACATGAAATGGTAGATGGAAATTTATCCATACATAGACAGATTTCAACCCTTCACTGAGCAGCTTCATTTATTGTGAAAAGTGAAACTTTAAAATTAATATCTACATACTTCATCAATAGTATGTTCCCTATGCTGGTATTCTTAAATTTAAAACTCCAATTTACCTCAAGAAAGGCCATAATATCAGAATAAAAACTTTTAGACAAACCATGCAGAAGGTATGAACTTCTGATGCACTTAGCAGACCACTCATCACTAACAAATTGAATGTCTAAATAATTAACCACACTATCAAATTTCTTTTTATCAAAAGAGGATTCTAAAATTTTAATTCCATGTGATGAAATACTGGGCATATATATTCCATGCCAATGGGATTTTCTCAGGATATTCTATAAAGCAGGCATCAATCTACCCAGTTTAGAAGGATTATGGAAAAATATTTGACCTCTGTACGGTTGACACAGAATAACATACTTCTTATGTATTATAGATTTAGTCAACCCAATAAAGAACCAACTGTCATATATTCAGCGTCAATATTTTTTCTTGTAGAAAAGTTGGTTTCACTTGAAATAGAAATAACAGTCAAAGTACTATTGCCCCTTGGGTCTCCTTGTCCTCCCTAACTGATAACCGGTAGTTCTTTGAGAGAAAGAGCTAGAACTATGAATGAATATATGATAGTTGGTTCTTCACTAGGTCGACTATCTTAGGTTTCAAAGGGAGGACCAATGATATTGTCAGAAGGGTAGATGAAGATCCATAAACAACATGCAAGTTTGATGAAATGGAATCATCTTCAAGCTATTCATGAACAATATGACCAATATTGGAGTGAGGGAATGACTCCTCGATGAATTGTATCTGATATCCATTACTAAAAATGTAAGGCATTGATAAGACTAGGAATATACTTTTGAAACCAATTCCTAAAGAGGAAAAAACCAAAAATTAATAAAAAATAATCTTGAGATCAACTTATCTAAGATCCAAACAAGAAACTACATAAAGAACAAATAGAATAGATTTTCACACCTTTCTTGCCAATGTTACAATGTTTTTTGTTTCCTTTCTTAGTGGAACTGCCAATGTTGCAGGTTGAATCAATGTATTTTGGAGAAAAACCCTTCTCATTGTTGAAAATGAGAAGAGTGGAGTAAGCTCCTGTGGCCGTTATGTCTCAAGATTTCACCACAAACTCAAGGGATGGGGAAACCCCTTTTGGGCACTCATTATCTTTTGCATTCTATCAACAACACATAAAACCTGTAAATGAGGAAGTGAAGATATTTGGCATACAATTATATTAAAAAAATCTTGACCAACTGATAAAGATCATTCCTCAATGGATTTAACACCTTTGTCCCAATAGAAAACTTTTCTTTCCTTATCTTCTAAATATAGTCTCTCGATAAGACTTCTTTGTCAACACCACACATTCTCGATGCCTTTATTGTCACCAATTCCTTCCAGAGCAATACTCCACACAACCTGATAAAGGCTCAAAAAAATGAGACGATGAAGGGAAAAAAGATTCAAAATACGCAACTGTAGTGTAGCCTAGGGTGTCATCTTGTTCATGTGTAATTTCAGCTGATGAGTGTATGTTACCAAAATTAATTTATTTGAATTGACATTACTGTAGAGGTAATGATAAATTACTTTAATATTTATCCTAGAATTTATTCATAAGTATTTGAATAAAACTTTATGAAAATAATCAGTTGATACTTTTTTATAATGTTTTTTGGGATAAAATTTGGTTTTTTAATAGATTTTATTTTATTAAAAAAATGGGATATGATTTTTTAATAGGTTTTATTTTAACAATAATATAGTGTTTTTATGGTATTTGTGTTGTAAATTTCATTTCATTTAAATTCTGTATTGGGACTTGTTTTTATTCATATATGGTTTGTTTCTGGTGTGTTTTTGGTCTATTTCTGGTGTTGTGGTGTGCTGTTATAATACACTACAGTATCACCTTTTATCAGCATTGATAAAGAACACATTTATTAGTACTTTTAAAATCGATAATAAAATTTCTTTATCAGTGCTTATAAAATCACCGATAAAGGATTCCTTTAGCAGTGCTAATAAAATCACTAATAAGTGTACCCTTTATCAGCATTGATAAAAGTCTTGGGATTTTAACATCGCTCAAGTAGTCATTGCTTTTCTAGCACTGATAAAGGCCATTTCTAGTTCTGTTAAAGTCCAGTTTTGCAGTAGTGTAGGGAACAAATGCTTAAATAACTTGCTGACCCTGATATGAATAACCAAATCCTTGGTATTTAGTATTTAAATATTGAGGATCATTTGAAACTCAAATCGGGTTTGATTCATCTTCTACCTCATTTCCACAGGATAGCTGGTGAGGATCCACATATTTACTTAAAATAATTCCAAGTGATGTGCTCTACCATGGATCCTCAAGGGGTTTCTGAAGAAAAAATCAAACTTTGAGCATTTACTTTCTCCCTATCCAACTTCGCTAAGTCATAGATCTTCTACCTTATTTCTAGTTCCATAACCACATGGAATGACATGAAGCAACTCTTCTTAGATAAATTCTTTCCTGCTTCTCACACTGCTTCTATCCGAAATGAAATAAGTGGTATCTGTCAATTCCCTAATGAATCACTCCATGAGTACTGGGAGAGGTTCAAAAATATTGTGGAAAATTACCCACACCATCAAATCCCTGGACAAATCTTGATCCAATACTTCTATGAGGGGATATTAGCTATGGAGAGAACACTCATTGATGTCGCAAGTGACAATGCTCTTGTTGAAAAAAATCCAATAGTTGTATGAGATCTAATAAGTAACATGGCTGAAAACATGCATAAATTCCATACTTGAGCACATACTCAAATAAAAAAAGTCCAAAAGAATCAATCCATAGAGCCTAACAAGATGAACGAGTGGATGAGTGAACTTACAGGTCTTTCAAGACAACTAATGGTGGATGCCAAATCCCCAACCTCATCTTCTTCACAATCTCTATTCCTTGGACCTATCAAGAATTGTGGAATTTTTAGATCACCATCTCATCCAACCAACACATGTCCACAGCTTCAAGATGAACCATCTGATTCTTCTAGTCAAATGGAGCTCAATGCAGCATATGCTCAGAGGAACACCAACCCTCAACAATCAGTCTAGTTCATTAGAAACTTCAACTAACCCCACTATGACCCCTTCTCTTCTACCTTTATCCTAGGCTTGAGGTATGGTAATCCCATTTCTCACCCCCTTCAGTACCCTCCTCAAAATCCAAACCAAATCTAATATGGTCACGGTGGTGGTCCAAAAACCTTATCCTTTTTTCCTCAACCTCAAAGGATCAATTCTCCTCTTACTCCTCCTAGATTCCACTATCCTAATGAGCCTTCCCAATTCCCAACCCAATACAAGCACTTTTCCAAGAACCAGAATCATGGTAATCCCAATACAAGACGTGTCTCTTCTTCCAAGAAATCATGGGAAAGCACTATGGAAGATTTTGCCTCCTTCACCCGTTTATACCTTAAAAACATTGAAACCCAAATTGGTCAACTTGCATCCCACCTCAACCAACAACAATAAACCAATTCTTCCCAACTCCCATCTCAACCACTGCCCAACCCTAATGGTAATGTAAGTGCAATTTCACTTCGATCTGTAAAGAAAATTTACATGCCCCATAATGAATCCTCAAATGAACCTTTGAATACTGATCTTGAAAATTAAAAGAACAAAAAGATAGAAAAAAAACTTGAAGCCACTACCTCACCTCCTTCCATACCAATAAGGAACCCAATCCCTTTTCCTCAAGCCATCTCTAAGCCAAGGAAGTCCTTTTAACCCGATCCTGAAATGATCGACATATTTAGACATGTTGAAGTCAACATTCCCATCTTAGATGCCATAAAAAAAATCCATATGTATACTATGTTTCTTAAGGAATTGTGTACCCATAAGATAAAACTTAAGAACATCGAGGGTGTTTCAACCCAGTAGTCCATACCCATGAAGTGCAAAGATACAAGCACCTTTATGGTTCCATTCCAAATAGGGAGTTATAACTTTTATGACGCACTCATAGACCTAGGAGCCTCGATAAATGTCATTACCAAATTCACCTTCTCCAACCTTGGTCTAGGTCCCTTTCTCCCAATAGGTGTTTTCATCTAGTTATCCAATCGAAGCACAATCAGTCCTGAGGGAATAATTGAGGATGTCCTTGTCCGAGTTAATGATCTTATCTTCCCAGCTAATTTTTATGTCCTTAACATGGAAGGCGAGATGACCTCTTCTTTATCTCCCATAATTCTAGGAAGTCCATTCCTTCTGACACCTAGAACTAATATTGATGTCAATGCGGGCATCTTATCCATGGAATTTGGTGCCCAACTAGTCAAGTTCAACATTTTTCAAGCCATGAGATACCCATTAGAGGATCACTCCGCTTTATCAATCCATGCTTTTGAGGACACTTCTGAGAGTGGATTCACCCCCATTTTATCATGTTCTAATGAGAGAGAATCTTTTGATATTTTCACCACAATTAACCAAGTCATAAATGGGAAAGTTGATGTTGACCTCTCATTCATAGACTCCATCAATCTAGAGGATATTGAAAAATCTCTTGAATACCATCTCAACTCTAATATCTATTGTTCCACCTTTTAGAATATTATAGAAAATGAATCAAAACCAAACAAAAGCCCTTAATCCATTCCTAAGTTGTCTAGCCCACAAATGAAAGATGAGACTGATCTGAAAACTCTTCCTACACACCTGAAATATGCATTCCTTTTCCATGATCACTCTTATCCTATCATTGTCTCTACCAAACTTACTGAAACTAAGGAGTCCAAGCTTGTTTAGGTGTTAGAAGAAAACAAAAATACCTTAAGGTTGGATCCTAGATGACATATGAGGAATCAAACCTATTATTTTCATGCATTACATCCATCTTGAAGAGTCTTCCAAACCAATTAGACAACAAAAAAGAAGACTCAATCCAATCATCCTTGAGGTAGTTAGGGAAGAGATCACCAAGCTTCTTCAAGCTGGTATTATCTACCCAATTTCTGATAGTTAATGGGTTATTCCAATTCAATTGGTACCTAAAAAGGGTGGGATAACTATTTTCACAAATGAATATAGACAGTTGGTCACAAATCAGGTGAAAAACAAATGGCATGTATGCATAGATTATCAGAAATTGAATGTTGAAACACAAAAAGATCACTACCCTATTCCCTTACTTGATCAAATTATAGAACAATTATCTATAAAGTCACCTTATTGCTTTCTTTATGGATACACCGACTACTTCCAAATCCCAATCACACCTTAGGACTAAGAAAAGACTACATTCACTTGCCCCTTTGGAACATATGCATATATAAGAATTCCTTTTGGCCTTTACAATGCTCCTGAAACATTCCAGAGGTGTATGATGAGTATCTTTTCTGAATTAATTGAGCATTTCATGGAGGTATTCATGGAAGACTTTACCATTTATGGTGATACATTTGAATCCTTCTTTCATTAACTCACTCTAATCCTTAAAAAGTGTGTCAAATGTAACCTTATGTTGAATTATGAAAAATGTCACTTCATGGTTACTAATGGGATTATTCTCGGGCACATAATTTCACAAGATGGAATTCAAGTCGATCCTTCCAAAATTGACGTGATCCAATCACTTCCTAAACTCACAACAGTTCAACACATTTGTTCATTCCTTGGTCATGCCGGTTTCTATCAGCGATTCATCCACAAATTTAGTAGGATTTCCCTCCCACTCACTCTACTAATCCAAAATGATGTTACATTCCATTTCAATAAGGCTTTCAAGAGAGAATTTATTGAAATCAAAGATATTATTACATTTCCCCTAATAATCCAACCCCCAGATTTGTCCTTACCCTTTGAATTATTGTGTGATGCTTTTGATAGGTCCATTGGGGATATTCTTGGTCAAAAAAGATAAAAAAATACTCATGTCATCTATTATGCCTCAAAAAAATTGGATGAAACTCAATATCACTACACTGTGACTGAAAAGGAATTTTTAGCTTCAGTTTTTGCATTGGATAAATTTTATCCCTATATCTTAGGTTTTAAAATCACCATTTTTACAGACCATTCAGATTTGAAGTTCTTACTTAAGAAAATTTATTCCAAATCAAGGCTAATAAGATGGATCTTAATTCTCTAAGAGTTTGACATTGTGATTAAAGTTAGGGAACGATTTTTCCACAAGAATGCAGAAGCAAAAGAAACAAGACAGTATGAAAAACAAAAAGAAACTCCATTGGGAGTATTGTACCAGAATACAAAGAGGCATAAAAAGCCCAAAGTAATACTAACCAAGTACTAAAAATGAAAAAAAACCCCAAGGTCCCTAAGAACACAACTCACTAAGACCAAAGATCAACAGCTGGATCCACCTCCAAAAGGACCCTTCCCTTTGCTCGATCATGGAAGAAGAAAGTCTAAAAACACCCAAAGGTAAAAGTAGGGTGTGAGCCTAAGCCTAGTAGGATACCACCAAAGATTCCATAATAGATTACAAATATAAATTATCCAAAGAAACACTTTCAATTTTCAAATAAACAGGTTTGGCAATTCAAAAGCATATTTTAACAAAAGATGCTATACATTTTCAAATGATGGAAAAATCAATTTAAGAAAAGGCTTTACAATGATGGAATATTTCTAAAATAATGGATTAAGAAAAAAATTTATATAAAACAGTTTATATAAATTCAGTAGGCATGTAAGGCAGTTCAAAATCATTGACATACATTTATATCTCATATATAAATAAACTAGCGAGCAACATGGTCATCTGCCAAAAGGTACAATAGTATTAACCAGTTATAGGATTCCGCACTCTCTATGTGAACTCAGCAAAATGTGTATACACACGTCCCTATGACACTGGCCAAAGGAGACTCGTCACCAACCCGTCGAGGATGTGACCCGCCGCAAGTATGTTTTAGAACGTTGTCGTAGCGTAGAGTGTATCCAAATAACTCACTAACTACCTAAGGCTTGCATGCGCTCTTACATGATGGGAGAACTATTTTAAGAATTCTTAAAATATGATCAATCCCATTCTTCCATTTAAAAAGTTCCAATTTCATACCATTTAAAACCAAAACATGTTTTATTTGAAACATGCCTTTTTTCACAAGATAAAACCAATGGGTTTCTATAAAATCATTTTAAGCCATTTTCACCAGTTTGAAATACATTCAAAACCAATTCCATCATTACAAAATTTATTTCCACAATTAAATTCAACAATTTAATTTAGATCATTTCCATCAAATCCAAAATTTAAATTCAACAATTTAAATCGTCCAATTTCTATAAACACACCCAATTCAATGGAATTGGGGTTTTCCAAATTTCCATGCCAAAACCATTTCAAATGTCTCGAATCACCATAATAGAGTTTTTATGAAAGAAAACTTGAGTAATTGGATTTAAATAAAAAATTGAAATAAACTAAGAAAATACAATGTTAATCAATTTGGCAAGTCGGGACGGAACCACCTACCTCAAAGGTTTTGACCAAAACCACAACGGTCAAGAATGCTCAAGAAAACCGGGTTTATTCTTCAAGAACTCACCTTAGATATCTTCTCTTAGAAATATAAAGACCAAATCTCATCAAATTTGGTATCACACACTTAGATCTACCCATAACGGGCGTAGATCTAAGAAACTGAGAGAAGAGGAGATGTATATCTAAGTAGATCTAAGAAACCGATCAAGAACGATGAAGAACAATCACATACCTCAAGAATACGACTTCGATTCAACAATAGGAACCTTTGGATCACCTCCGGAATGATGGGAGAGCATTTTCTAACCTTCGGAGAAGATAAATCCCAAGTTAGGGCCGCTTAGGAGGAAAAACAAGGCACTTAGAGGCAAAACCGAGTGAGATCCACAATTTAAGGATCTCATTTAAGTGGCCGCACGGTTAGTTCGCATGGTTTGACAAACTATTCACTAGCCATGCGTTATCTTCTACCTTAGACATCCTTCTCGCACGGTTTTTCCACACGGTTAGACAAACCATGCATTGCCTATGCGGAAGCTACTGCCTCCAAGACCAACTGCGCACGGTTTGGCTGCACGGTTTAGACAACCCGTGCACTGCCCGTGCGACTTCCCCTTTTCCCCAAAACAACATTTAAAGTTCCCCCGACTCTCCCAAGTCACTACTCCAAAACATAGGTACTTAGAAACATCAAAAGTACCTGAAAATGTAACGTGATGTTACAACCTCCCCACCATAATATATTTCTGTCCCCAAAAAGCCTATGAAGAAACCTCAACATCAAAAAGATGAGGCCACTGCTCTCTCATTAGTGCCTCCCTTTCCCACGTATCATGAGAATTAGAACCATGATGCCAAAGTACATGGACCAGAGGTATCTTTCTCCCATGAAGTACCTTGGTCTCAGAATCAACAACCCCGACTGGTCGTTTAGTAACAGATAAATCTGGTTCAATCTCAAGATCACTCCAGCTCACAACATGAGATGGGTCAGAGAGATACTTTCTCAGCTTCGATACATGGAATGCGTTATGTATCGACGTCAGCTGTGGTGGTAGAGCTAGACGGTAAGCAATTTTACCTACAAGACCAACAACCTCAAAAGGTCCCACAAAATGAAGAGCAAGCTTCCCTTGCCTCCCAAGCCATCGATGAACTAATCAGGGTGAAAATTTCAAGAACACCTGGTCACCAACTGATAACTCTAAAGGTTTACGATGACGATCAACACAAGACTTGTACCGACTTTGTGCTGTCAATATTCTCTGACGAATCAACTGGATATTAGCTGTCGTATCTTGGACCAAACTTGGTCCTACCAAAGAACTTTCACCAATCTCTGACCAACATAAAGTAGATTTACAAGGACGACCATACAAAGCCTCAAAAGGATCCATTTTGATCACATAATGATAACTGTTGTTATAAGAAAACTCAACTAGCCCCAGATGATCATCCCAAGATCCACCAAAGTTGAGAACACATGCATGGAGCATATCCTCAAGGATCTGAATATCTCTCTCTGTCTGGCCATCTGACTGTGGATGGTAGGCCGTGATCAAATGGACCTGAGATCCCAGTGCCTTCTGAAGGCCTCTACAAAAGTGAGAAGTAAACCGAGGATCCCTATCAGAGACTATAACATACGGAACTCTGTGCAAATGAACAAATTATTTCACATAGATATTTCCCAACTTTTCAACTTTGGTTGTATCTCGAATAGGTATAAAGTGAGCCGACTTGGTCAGTCTATCGATCACAACCCATATCGCGTTCTTCTTCCTCTGGGTTTGAGGTAACCCAACCTCAAATTCCATAGAGATTTCATCCCACTTCATGTAGGGACTGGAATTGGTTGAAGCAAACCCAAAGGTTTCTGGTGCTCATCTTTCACCTGCTGGCATGTATAGCAACGAGATACAAACTCAGCAATGTCTCGTCTCATACCTGGCCACCAGAACTATCACCGCATTTCATAGAACATCTTCATGGTTCTTGGGTGTACATCCCACTGAGAGTTATGGCAACCCCCCATCACATCCTTCCTTGCCTCTAACAGAACAACGTAACGGTTTTGATAACACAGAACACCCTCTTTGGAGAACGACCACTGAGTTTCGGTCTCTCCACCATAAAGAGAGTACCTAATGCTATGGAATTTATCATCCAATTGTTGTTACTGAAGAATCAACTCAAGGAGAGCATAAGTTAACTGAACACTGGCTAAAGAAACATCATTCCCCTTACACTGAACTCCAATGTGCAATTGAGAAAAAAGATCCATCAAAATCCACTCTTCTGAAGATTCTTTCACAACCTTTGATGGAAGTTTCTTTCTTAACGCATCTGCAACTACATTCCATTTCCCCAGGGTATAGGCAATGTCAAAGTCAAAAGATTGCAGGTACTCTACCCAACGCCTTTGGCAGAGATTAAAATATTTCCGAGAGAAGATATAACTCAAGCTCTTGTGGCCTGAATACACAATAAACCTTCCTCCATAAAGGTAACGTCTCCAACACTTAAGTGCATGCATTACAGCTGTAATTTCAAGGTCATGGGTAGGATAGTTCTTCTCATAAGGCTTAAGCTGACGAGACCCATAGGCAACAACATGATTACCCTGCATAAGGACACATCCCAAACCTGAACCCGATGCATCACAGAAGACCACATAACCTATCCCAGCCTCAAGAAGAGTTAACACAGGTGTAGTAGTCAAAAGATGATTTATCTCAACAAAATAACTCTGACATTTATCATTCCAGGAAAACTTCACTCCCTTTAGAGTCAGAGCAGTCATTAGAGAAGCTAACTTTGAGAAGTCTTTAACAAACCAGCGATAATATCCTGCTAATCCCAAGAAGCTCCAAATCTTGAAAACATTTCATGGTTGTTCCTAAGTCATAACAGCCTTCACCTTTTCAGGATCAACTAATATTTATTATTCTGACATGACATGTCCCAAGAATTTCACTTCCCGAATCCAGAAATTACACTTCGAAATCTTGGCATAAAGTTGGTGATTCCTTAGAAGACTCAGAACTGTTCTCAGATGATGCACATGATCCTCCTAAGACTTGGAGTAGACAAGAATGTCATCCAAAAAGACTACCACAAAAGTATATAGATACTCACAGAAAACCTTGTTCATCAAAGCCATGAAAACTGCAGGAGCATTTGTTAGGCTGAAGGGCATAACAAGGTACTCATAATGGCCATACCTACTCCAAAAAGCGGTCTTATGAATGTTAGATTCTTTTATCCTCAACTGATGGTAATCTGATCGAAGATCAATTTTTGAAAACCACTTTTCCCCTTTCAATTGATCAAACAAACCATCAATTCGTGGTAACAAATATTTGTTCTTTATCATAAATCAATTGAGCTTTCGATAATTAACACATAAGTGAAGAGAACCATCAGACTTCTTGGTGAAGAGAATTGGTGCTGCCCAAGGTGACACACTCGGGCGTATAAATCCTTTCTTAAGAAGATCGTATAACTGAGACTTCAGTTCTTTTAGTTCATCTGGAGCCATTCGGTAAGAGGGAATAGAAACTGGTTGAGTACCAGACATTAATTCAATAGAGAAATCAACCTTCCTTACTGGTGGAAAACCATAGAAGTTAGAAGGAAACACGTTGGGAAACTCAGCGACGACTGGAGGAAGATCACCACACATTGAATAACTCTCTAGATTAAAAGAAAACACTGATATAACTTTCCCCAAATCTGGATAAGAGGGTCCAGCTCTGCTTGACCTTGGGTCCCATTCTCCTTGAAAAACAAGAGGCACACCACTAGGTGTAGTAAGGTAGACCAGTCAAAGATAACAATCGATCCGGGATTTATTGGCAATGAGCCAATCCATCCCAAATATGATGTCAAAAGATTTCATGTCAAGAACCAAGAAACTCCAAGCATGATCAACATATGATAGAGATAAGACACAAGCAGGACTACGAAGACCCTTCTCTCTCATTGTACCAAGGGGTATAGTAATATCCATCGCACAAGATAAAAGTTCCATAGGTATATTAAGTATATTAACAAGTTGGGTTGAAATAAAAGAGTGAGATGCACCAGTATCAAAAATAGATGTCACTAAATATGAAGATATAGTAATGGTACCTCTCACAGTTGAAGGACCTGTATCATCTACCTCTGGAAACTCTTGCATTGCGTGAAGAAGCTTAGTTTTGGATGCCTGTGGCTGGAACCCTTTTGTACGTGAAGCATTTGATTACCCCGTAGTTTCTGGAGGTGCTGATGATCCTGTTCCACTACGTGGAGTAGAGAAGTGATGGTGGAATCTCTGTAAGTGCCCTAAACATCCACAGGAGCTACAGATCTTAGGGGCCTCAGTGAAAACCCTCTTAGAATGACCTGGCTTCCCACACTGTTATCAAGTCAAAGAAGCCCCTCCTGGTGATACTGGAGGTCTGGGATGACTCTGCTGTCAAGAACTACCATGAGAAAATCCACACTTCCATTTTCCTTTAAAGGAACCCACACTGCCCCTAGGAGGGAAAATAACCTCCTTTAACCCTATCTTTCCTGCCAAGTCCATCTCAACCATCATCGCCCTATCCAACACATCCACATAAGTTGGTATCTTTAGTAGGAAAACCTGAGAACGGATATCTGATCGAAGTCCCAACTCGAATCGTCGAGCCTTCATCCTCTCATTAGATACAATCTCAGTAGAAAATTGTACCAACTCAGAAAAGTGATTTGAGTACTTAGTCACGGTTTTGTTGGCCTACTCAAGCTTGAAAAATTCCACAGCCTTGGCCAACACCATTGATTCTGGATAGAACTGGTTAGTGAAAAGAAACCTAAAGTCTTTCCACTCCAAACCCTCATGTTTCCCAGCCGTCACCATTGTGTCCCACCATCTCCTACTTGGTCCCTCCAGTACGAAGGTGGAACACTTCACCTTGATCACATCAGGTGTCTCCAAGAACCCAAACAGATGTTCAATCTTTCTCAACCATTAATCAGAATGTTGAGGGTCAGTGGAGCCTTTGAAAATTGGTGGCTTCTGGCATAGAAACTCTTGAGAATGAATTCGGAGAAAATCACTATGAGGATCTATAGCTGGAGCCTGAACTGGAACTAGAGGTGGTGCCTGCCCTAGTGCTTGGACAGTGCGAACAATCACCTCAACCGGACTTATATCCACAATAGGACTCGCTTGCTGAGATTCAGCAGTAGCCTCTTTTTGGATCTGATTTCCATGTCTTCTCAGAGGCATGATGCTACATAGCATAAAAAGACATAGATTAACACCCAAACCGAGTAACAAGGAAAACTATTCTTAAAATAAGGGATAACAAGATTTGGATTCCACTCTATCCAAATCAAAATAGGGAAAATACTAGATCTAATCCACAAGTCATATTTCCCTAACCAACCCTGGTAACTTAAGGTTCATTATGGTGAGAGATGGCTAGAAACTCAATCAGAACAACCTCCTAAGTCCCGACAAGAAAACTCAAATGCATACTGTCATCAAGGCAAGATGCTTAACTTGCCCTCTGATACCATTTTGTCACGAACCATCCTGGGTACCCTGGTAACCCGATAACCAAGCCGACCCTGACATAGCCCAAAGGGCATTCCCAATCCCCACGGGTCGGCGACTAGCACCTGACATCACACAACATGCAAGAGGGAGTGATTTTTCCACAAGAATGCAGAAGCAAAAGAAACAAGACAATATGCAAAACAAAAAGAAACTCCACTGGGAGTATTGTACCAGAATAAAAAGAGGCATAAAAAGCCCAAAGTACTACAACCCGAGTACTAAAAAAAATATCCCCAAGGTCTCTAAGGACACAACTCACCAATACCAAAGATCAACAGATGGATCCACCTCCAAGAGGACCCTTCCCTTTGCTCGATCCTGGAAGAAGAAAGTCTACAAACACCCGAAGGAAAAAGTAGGGTGTGAGACTAATCCCAGTAGGATACCACCAAAGATTCCACAATAGATTCCAAATATAGATTATCCAAAGAAACACTTTCAATTTTTAAATAAATAGGTTTGGCAATTCAAAATCATATTTTAACAAAACATGCTATACATTTTCAAATGATGGAAAAATCAATTTAAGCAAAGGCTTTACAATGATGGAATATTTCTAAAACAATGTATTAAGCAAAAAATTTATATAAAATAGTTTATATAAAGTTAGAAGGCATGTAAGGCAATTAAAAAGCATTGGCATACATTTATATCTCACATATAAATAAACAAGCGAGCAACATGGTCATATGTCAAAATGTACGATAGTATTAACCAGTTATAGGATTCCACACTCTCTATGTGAACTTAGCAAAATGTGTATACACACGTCCCTATGACACTGGCCAAAGGAGACTCGTCACCAACCCGTCGGGGATGTGACCCGCCGCAAGTATGTTTTAGAACGTTGTCGTAGCGTAGAGTGTATCCAAATAACTCACTAACTACCCAAGGCTTGCATGTTCTCTTACATGATGGGAAAACTATTTTAAGAATTCTTAAAATAAGATCAATCCCATTCTTCCATTTCAAAAGTTCCAATTTAATTCCATTTAAAACCAGAATAAGTTTTATTCAAAACATGCTTTTTTCACAAGATAAAACCAATAGGTTTCTATCAAATCATTTTAAGCCATTTTCACCAGTTTTAAATCCATTCAAAACCAATTCCATCATTACACAATTTATTTCCAAAATTAAATTCAACAATTTAATTGAAATCATTTCCATCAAATCCACAATTTAAATTCAACAATTTAAATCTTCCAATTTATATAAACACACCCAATTCAATGGAATTGGGGTTTTCCAAATTTCCATGCCAAAACCATTTCAAATGTCTCAAATCACCGGAATCAAGTTTTTATCAATTTAATTTAAAGAAATATTGATCAATTGTATTTAAATCAACAATTTAAATAAACCAAGAAAATACAATGTTAATGAATTTGGAAAGTCGGGACGGAACCATCTACCTCGAAGGTTTTGACCAAAACCACAACGGTCGAGAACGCTCAAGAAAACCAGGTTTCTTATTCTAGAAACCACTTTAGATCTATTCTCATAGAAAGATCAAGACCAAATATCATCAAATTTGGTACCACACTCTTAGATTTACCCATAACAGGCATAGATCTAAGAAACTGAGAGAAGAGGAGAAGTAGATCTAAGTAGATCTAAGAAACCGATCAAGAACGATGAAGAACGATCACATACCTCAAGAATCCAGCTTCAATTCACCAAGAGGAGACTTTGGATTGCCTCCGGAATGATGGGAGAACCTTTTTTGACCTTAGGAGAAGACAAATCCTAAGTTAGGGCCGCTTAGGAGGAAAAACGAGGCACTTAGAGGAAAAACCGAGTGAGATCCACAATTTAAGGATCTCATTTAAGTGGCCGCATAGTTAGTTCGCATGGTTTGAAAAACCATGTGCTAGCCGTGTGTTAGCTTCTGCCTTGGCCATACTTCTCACAAGGTTTGGCCACACGGTTAGACAAACCATACACTACCCGTGCAGAAGCTACTGCCTCCAAGACCAACTGCGCACGGTTTGGACGCATGGTTTAGACAACCCGTGCGCCGCCCGTGCGACTTTACCTTTTCTCCAAAACAATATTTAAAGTTCTCCCGACTCTCCCAAGTCACTACTCTAAAACAGAGGTACTTAGAAACATCAAAAGTACCTAAAAACGTAATGTGATGTTACAGTTAGACCTGGAAAAGAAAAACCTGTGGCTGATCACCTGAGTATAACTTCTAATTCTCCTCATTCTGAAATAATTGATCCTGAATTTCCAACTGAACACCTCTCATCTATCTCTCCAAAGTTACCATGGTATGTCCCAATTGTAAACTACTTGGTTGATAGTGTTTTTCCTATTTTTTTTCAAAAGAACAAAAATTGAAACTAAAAAGTGATTCAAAATTCTATTTTTGAGAATATAATAAACTTTGGAAAACTAGGACTGACATAGTAATTAGAAGATGTGTTGATGAATATGAACATTACTCCATCTTATAATTCTACCACTCAGTGCCTAGTGGTGGACACTTTGGACCACAAAGAACCTCTCAAAAGGTCCTTGAATCAGGATTCTTATAACCTTCACTCTTCAAGGACTCATACGAGTTCTGTCAATCATGTCCCACTTGCCAAAAGTTTGGCATAATTTCTAAAAGAAATGAAATGCCCCCAAATCCCTTAAATCTTCTGTGAGATTTTGATGTTTGGAGCATCAATTTCATGAGACCATTCCTCCATTCCATTGGATTCTCATACATTCTTCTTGTGGATGATTATGTTTCTAGGTGGGTTGAGGTCAAACTCACTAGGAAGGATGATTCACATACTATTAGTGAGTTCCTAAAAACCCACATTTTCCATCGATTTGGAACACCGCGTGCCTTGATAAGTGATTTAGGAACTCATTTATGTAATTATACTATGGAATATCTTTTAAAAAAGAATGTGGTTGTACATAAAACTTCAACTACTTATCATCTACAAATAAATGGAATGAAGGAACATTCTAATAGAGAAGTTAAAAGAGTGTTTGAGAGAATTGTAAAACCCACCAAAAAATATTGGCCTGAAAAATTGGATAAGTTCTTTGGGATTATCGATCTGCCTATAAAACAACCATTTAGATGTCTCTATTTAGGCTATTTTTTAGTAAATCATGTCATTTACCAGTTGAAATCCAACATAAATCATTTTGGGTTGTGAAAACCTGTAACTTTGATTCTGAAAAATCTAGCAAAGATAGATTCTTATAGTTAAATTAATTGGAGGAGTTTTTACTAGATTCTTATGAGAATCCAATATCTACAAATAAAAGGCTAATTCACTCCATAAAAAACACATCTTGTGAAAGGTATTCCATGAAGGTAAAAAGGTAAAAAGGTAATGCTCTTTAACCCTCTCTTTTTAGGCTCCACCTAGGTAAGCTTAATTCTCACTGGGAAGGTCCTTTTATTATTATGAATGTTTACCCATTTGGTGTAGTACAAGTCCAAGACCCCACTTCTAAAAGGACATTCATGGTTAATGGACATCAGTTAAAACATCACCATGAGAGGACACACATCTTGGAAACCACATCGACTTCCATTGAATCCCGCACCACTACAGTAGAACCACCACTAGATGGTTCAAATCTCTCTCTCTCTCTCTCCATATCTTCCTATCTTATTCTTCATCTAACATTTTCATTTTTTACCACTTTCTTCACCAAACTTTTTTCCCTATTTCTCTTTTGTGTGGGTGTATTTTAAAAACACTAAAAAAACTAAAAAAATTCAAAAAAAAAACTAAAAAAATGCAAAAAAAAAACCAAAAAGAGTCATAATTACTCACCATTCAATTTTAAAAATTTGTCCAAAATTTTTGGGTGAGCCAATGAATTTTTTTCATCTTAAACATTTTGAATTTTCATCATAAATTTGTATACAAAATTTTGGGTCAAGAATAATAAATTTTGAATGCTCAAATTTTTATTTAAAAATTGATTCTTTTCGAACTGTGAGGAATAACACCATCTTTCATGCTAAGGACACCTATTACCATCTTTTCAAAATGTATTTTTTCACCCCCGATTGTGAGTCTTGAGTTTATGGACCTTCGAGCTGAATTTTCTACTTTAGTGTACATTAATATAATAGAGGCATTTTCTGAACCACATGAGAATCACAATAGCCAAATAGCCTCCCACTAACCTTACATTAATCCTCCTTTTCAAATCCCATTTGAGCCTATGAATAAATTTTTTGATAGACACATTACAATCCCAATACCTTATCCCACCCAAAATCTACATGGATTTTCATTTCATAATTTATTGAAATTTAAGTGTGGGGGGAATTGATTTCATTTTGGGTACCTTTTACTTGATTTTCAATATATCATCATATGTTTGAGGGCAAGCATCTATTTAGTGTGGGGAGAGGTTTTCATTCAGTGAGTTTTGGGAATGGATTAACATTTATGTAACTTTTTACATGTTATTGAAAAGTGTTAAAAAAATGGGAAAAGTTAAAAAAATGAAAAAAAACAATCAGTTGTGTCTTGGGAAGGCCAAAAATCACTTTTCCTCAACCATTGATCTTGTTATAACTATTCCAATTAGCATCGTGAGGTGATCAAACATAGGTTGGGATATGAGTGTGAGATCTTTTTCAAGTTCAACTTAAAAAAAAAGAAAAAAAAGAAAAAAAAGAAAAAAAGAAAAAGAAAAAAAAAGAACACTTTTATCATCTTTTCTTGTGTCATTGGTAAAAGTTTTTTATTTTGTACAAATTTCATAAATATCATTCATGTAAATAGTTAAATTATATATTAAGTGTATTCATAACCTCAGTTTAATTATATATGAATTTAACATGTTTAGTAAATATCATTCATGTGCATAGTTAAATAATTATTCATTTTTAGTTAATCATATATATTCATTCATTGGTTATTTGAGAGAATATTATTTGAGTTTAATATTAAATAAATATTTACTTTCTAGCTAATTATTTATTTAATTATGTGAATATATAATATTTATTTATTATGGTGTATTCATAAGGTATCAAATTTTTATTTATTTGGTTATGTGAATATTTAATAAATTTTTATTCACCGTTTTTTATGAAAATAATATTTATTTATTTATCAATGAATAATGTAGTGATATTTATATATTTAAATAAATATTCATTATTCAAGTTCTAATAAATATTGAATAAGATTGATGGACCAGTTTTAATGGTCTGGTGAGAAATGATATATTAAATATTATTTGAATAAATATTAATTTATTAATTCAAGAAAATAATATTTATTTATCCTTGAGTTTAGCGCATGTCAAGTAAATAATAATAATAATATTATTATTTAGACATGGGGTACAATAGGGATTAAGATAATAATAGGGGTTCATGTGCAATGATTTATTATCTAACTTTATCTCTATATTAACCGATTATATCATTCTCAACTCTAATAGTTATTGTGAAAAATAAATTCTAGAGAGAATAATCTCAAGACCTAGAGAGATCTTCTCTTAAAATGCTCTCAATAATGGAGATTGAACCTCCTCCATCACCCTAATTCTAGAGAGAACCATAGAAATTCATTCACATGTTGAAGGATTCTATTGCAATTGATAATGATCAACATAAGCATTAGAACCGTATGCACTAGCACTTAGATAATTCTATGTCAATGATAGAATGTTCATGAAGCACATATGGATCATCGCTAGAGGGATTCTATTCTCGAATCCTTTCACCGCAATGGTGGTACACCAAGAAGTGGTCAAGATAATTCTCAATGATGAAATAATTCCAACACATGGTAATTCTTTATTTACATAAATTAATTATAAATTACATGTGATGATCCCACCTTTTGGATTCTAGGGATTCTATTTCATCTAGTATTGAGGATAAATCTAAAGAATTTGACAAAAAATAATTTTGGTCATGGGACTGATTGCTTCCAGTACACCTGAGAACCTTCATACACATCATGTTGAGTATAGCACACACCATGTTAAATTATAGATAGAATTTAAGACTGAACAGATGGTCACACATCGTGTTCCTGGTCAGTACTCATTATGTATGGATTATTTTGAATTAAATTATTTAATTAATTTATAATTATAGTGGATGAGGATCTCTATGACTATTTGTATAGACAGTTAATATAAACGAATAAATGAATAATAAATGAATAATTTATCAATTCAAGCGATTTATCTTAATAAAGAACAAATAGAAATGAATGTCATCATATTTCATTAAATTCATAGTTGTTGCATGCATATATTATCATGATCTTAACCGATCTATGTATGTTTTGGGTTTCTTTTAATTTAATTATTATTTCATGAGTTTTCTGATAATTGCTATTAAATTAAAATGATTATTTGTATATAATACCCTCTTATTTTATATGGGCCTACATGTCTATGGTTTCTTTTATATAACCCCTAACTTTGGTTCCCTTCACCAACATATGAGTAAACACATGTAAAGGAATGAGCTCCTAGGTGTGTGGAGATGGTTCTAGATGTATCTTATGTGAAACCAACCAAGAATATACATAAGTAAAAGGTAGGATTCTTTAACTTTCTCCAAACTTGGCTCAATAAGTTATTCCATAGGATCAAGGGTTAGTTTATCATTCACTCGATAAAATAACCAATAATAAATCTCATGATAATGACACATATTTATTTTGTTTTTTTAGTGAATATTTATTTATTTATGTGATGTATGTTTGTTTAAATGTGATAACATAAAATTGATAAAAAAATACAAGATAGAATAAAATAAATGGATTATGCATAATTTTTTTATTAAGACATGGTTAATTAATTATTTAAAACCTATATAAAATTAATAAGTATTAAAAAGATAAAATAAATAATATTTATGCATAAATATTAAAAAAATACCTCCAAGAAAATACTAAGTTAGATATCTCATTCCATCAACTGAGTTAAAATGAAATCATAGTTCAAAGTACTTTTAGAAACCAATTTAGGATGATTTCAATTATTAGAGAGTTTTAGATTAATATTTGGGCCAAATTAACCTAGTTCACATAAAGGGTTAATAACCCAAGTAGGACTTGGTGTAACTTAGAGGCAAGTGTTAAGAAAATCCAAGTCCAAGATTTTAGGATTGAGGAGTCCCCTCAATGGATCAAGGAACTGCAAGTTAGTATAGTTGGAAAGACCCACCTACCTAAATACCTTTAAATAATTTTTCAATAACAATTCTAGATTATGAGAAGGGAATTGAGGATCCTTTCCACTATAATATCCATGGAATATGATATTTCAAATCCATTGGTGAGGGTTATTGGTATTTGATAAAATAGTGGGAGAATAATGAAGAAAATTTGTTACATCATACTTGGTAATCAAGATAAAGTAACAAAATTTGATTTATTTAATTTAGAAAAATGGAAAGTGAAACCCTGAGAACACTAAAATCATTTCTGGACAAATAAAATATTCTTAATATCACATATTTACAAGCATGGTATATTTTTTTATACACTGAACTACTATAGAAAAATCTTCACCGTGTGATGGAGTCCCCTATTCTTGATCCGCCACATCAGTAAGTGAGCAAAGGTGAAAAGGATGCTTATAGAAGGTACATAGAGGATTCTTAAAATGTTTGTTACACCATGATATCATCCATGTTTAGAGAGATGAATCTCTACCCCAAATATAATTTTCCTTATTATTTTATTTATTTATTAGTATTTTTATTTTCCCTTTAGTTTTAAGTCATTTTTCTTTGATTTTTTGAAATTTTGGAGTTTTAGAACTGGGTTCATGGTTAGGTGCATAGTTAGTATTAACTATACAAAAAGAATGAAAGTGACATATAATTTTAAGCATAGACGTTTTTCATGGTTATAACATAGTTTTTATAATAATGTGACCAAACCGTGTAGATTCCTAGGTGTGTCCAGTGAGGGATGCATGATTGGTGCATAATTTGGTAAATCGTGTGTCCAAACCATATAACTTGGCTAGTTTTTTATAAAATCTTGAAATTACCTATCTAACCCACCAAATTTTTTACCCATAACCTATACTCCCCTAATTTGTAACAAACCAACCTAATTCGACCCGACCCTTCACCTGAGATGGCTCACCACATGTCCCGAAGTGTGTTCCCGATCAACATGGGCTAGCGACAAGAACCAAGCATAACCAACTATCACTTGTAAATGATTTTTCTATTGGTCAACCAGTATGACCCATACATGAAATAGGATGGACATACCAATATTATTAGAGTCAACAACATAAAATGAAACATCCAGAGACTATAATAAAGAATAATCAAATACCATGGGCAACAATACACATCATATAAAAATAATTCAATAACAGGACATATACATGGTATTTCAAGTCAAAATATCAAAACTCAAAAGAAAGTGGCACACGACCAAAAAAGGCCTATGAATATATCCCAAGGGGTACAAAATAAAAAAATGACTCCACATGAGCCAATCCCTACGATACAACATCTCCTTTACAAAACATTGGATGAAATTAATCAAGAAGATGCACCCTAGTATATGATTCCCTTACCCTTACTTGTGTCTTATAAAACAAAGTATACACATGCCCGAAGGCCCATGTAGATTTTGAGGCACATATCCTAGTAGGATGCCACCATGAATCTATTTAAGGATTTTACCCATGCAAACCAATAAATTAGTTTTAAAACACCTTTCAAAACTAAACCACTTTGAAAACATACCATTTTCAAACAAACCTTTGAAATACCCTTTAGTTTTCCATTTAAAATAAAACATAGTTTCCAAATCATTTCTCAACATGGATCAAATAAATAAACAAGGACACAAGGCAAAACGTGCTCAAAATACCCAAAAAGTAAGGGAAAGCATAACATCATCATCAAATAATCATATAAATGGAAATGGGAATCGTATATCTCATCACATAAAAATGGCACTAATAAAATGAAAAAAGCATATAAAACAAATCTAACAAGAGTAATGTTCACCTAGGGATCAAAATATTTATCCCATAATGAGTGAGTCTAATAAATTTTCTAGTTAGGTAAGCAACAAAGGAAACTCTCACAGTCTTCCTCAGACCCAACTCCAAGAGCTCACATAGTCTCTTAGAAACTAATCATGGAAGCTCTCATGGTCTTCCTACCCAAATTCTCTCACAGTCCATTGGAAACCAAAATGGAAGTTTTCATAGTCTTCCCTACGAAGGCTCACATGGTCCCTCAAACAATCCCCTTACTCACACCTTGATTAACCCATGCACCACTCCCTACCCGATAACCACAAAACATGTGCCACATAAATCAAAGCCACACCACATGCCATTTTCATAATCAAACATTCCCATTTTATCAGAACACCTCCAACAAGGTAAAATAATTTCTAAAACCATTTTATAAATCCATTTAAGCCATAAAATCCCTTTTATCCATTTTATCAATCACTTGGTGTTCATATAAGCCACAACCTTTGGAAAACCCACTTTAAACCACCAAATTTCCAAATCAATCCAAAAATCATAAAACATATGGGATAAAAATCAACCATAAATAAAAAAAAATGGAAATTTAGAAAACATAAATCAAATGGGATTATAAATTTATAGGTAAGACATGTCAAACATCCTCAAATAGAGTCACCTACATTGGAAATGGTTTCAACCTTGCCACCTTTAATGAAAACCAACCGAAATAGAATGATCAAGGTATCACACACCTAAGTCACAAGAAAACAAACCAAAATCCCCATAACATGCCCTATATTACGAAAACACCACTTCTATGGTTACACATATCCATGAAAATGGTGGAACAAGCTAGAGGAGGGGGAATGGAAAATGAAACCAATAATAAAGGGATTATCTCAAGAAAAAATACCTTGAATCCAAGTGGAAACCACCAAAATGGAAAAGAGGAAGCTTCCATACTAAGGGAGGAGGGATTAAAATGATGGGTAAGGTAAATTAGGGCCAAAAACTTTAAAAGTTGATAGGGAAAAAAGGTAAATTACCAATTTTTAAGTGATCTGGAAAGGACACATAGTTTTTCAAACCATGTACAACCATGAAAGGCTACTGTGTACCCAAAGTAAAAGCTTCATGGTTACCCCTAGGTGTCATAAATTTTTTAAAACCATGCTCAAACCATGTAAAACAACAATATCATAACCTACATCCCTCTCACATGGTTAGTGGCATGGTTAGAAAAACTGTGCGCTAACCATGTGCCTTGGTCTGTCTTCCCCCAAATCCCCATTTTGACCCCCGAAACCCAAGAACTCTATGAATGAACCAAAAGGTAAATAAAACTAAAAATTAGGAATACTAGTGACCTAGAAGGTGTCACAAACCCCCCACCATGCCACATTCTACCTCTAGAAAACCATTAAATGTTTGAAGAAGAAAATAGGCGAGGCCATTGCTCCCTTACCTTAGCTTCCTGATCCCACGTCTCATGGCTATTGCCACCACTCTACCAGAGCACACGAACCAACAAGATCGACTTCTCATGAGATAGTCTATGATATGAACATGATGCTCCATACCAGTAAAATTAGGCTCAAAATTTAAGTATTCCAACTCTAGCACATTATATAGATCTGAATGGTATCTCTTCAACTAGGAAATAAGAAAGACATCATGAATTGAGTTCAACCACAATAGAAACTCCAACTGATAGGATAACTTCCACAGATGCTCAAAAACATGAAAAAACCCAACATAATGTGGAACCATATTCCCTTGATTTCCTAAGAAATGATAACCAAGTAGAACTGATACCCAGATAAACACCAGATCACAAACCTGAAACTCCAATGGGTGATGAAAATGACCAGCATATGACTTCTGGTGACTCTAAAATGTCCCTAACTATTTTTGAACTATACACACTATCTTTTTCATCTCTTGAATGAGACTCAATCTAACCAAGGAATTATCTCCCACCTTATCCCAATACAATGGGGATTGGCACGACCATCTATATAGTGCCTCAAACGGGGCCATCCTGATTGAGGATTTATAATTGTTTTTATAAGAAAAATCTTCTAATGGAAGGTGCCTTTCCCGCAAACCATAAAAATCAAGAACACATGATCTCAAAATATACTTGAGAGTCTGTATAGTATACTTAGATAGACCATCTATCTACAGGTGATACACGATGATCAATTTCAGCTCAGTTCCCAATTATTCTCGGAGTCCCTTCTAGAATTGGGATGTAGAATGGGCATCCCAATATAATAATATCACCAAGGGAACTACATGAAGATGAAAATATCTTATTAATAGTATAATATAATATATGTTGTGATTTTCTCAGGATGATTCCAGTTTTGACAGAATTTGGCTCCTAGTCTACATTAGGGTTGAAAATACTTTCATTGTTCATGAAGAAAATCAGATCGTCACTTGAAGCTTCTATAAATCTGGATGAAAAATGTTATAATCAATTGTATATGCCTCTAGTAGCTACATAGAAAAGAGAATATTACGTATGAAAATAAAGGACCTTTCTAATGTTATCATGGATTCATGGACTATCATTGGAGACTTCAACTCCATTCTTTATGCAGATGAGAAAGTTGGACTAGTTTTTAGCACTATCTCCATCCAAGACTTTAGATCTCGTGTTGATAAATCAATATTAACTGAAATAAATCTCATTGGAGCCCAATTTACATGGTACATTAGGTATTTAAATGGTATGAGAGAAGGTAGAATTGATAGGGCCTTTATTAATGATGTATTGCTAGGAAATTGGAGATCGATATCTTGTGTCACTTTGGAAAAGCACAATTCTAACCACCACCCTATCCTGGTAAGACTTATTGATAATGAGAAGAGGTAAAATCTCCTATTCAGGTTTAATAATGCATGGGATTATCTCCCAAAGTGATCAATTTTTTTTATGATTCTTGGGCCTCAGATTAATGTAATGTCAATCCTATGAATTGCATATCTAAGCTAAAAAATCTCAAGATACAACTGAAGGAATGGGTAAAATTTAATTTTATCCCACTCGATGAAGAAATTTATACACTTGAGTTCCCTTTACATGACCTTCAAGAATCAATTAAAAATAATAATTTCTCTAAAGACACTTCCCATGAAGTCGAGCTGTCCTACAATTTAAAAAATCTCATCAATCTTAGAGACAACATTAAAAAGGGAATATTCAAAATCAGGTGGCTAGATGACGGGGATAGAATTTTTTTTTCAACACTTTACAAATGGTTTTAAGGGAAAATAGGTCCCTCTCATTACTTAAATATGGATACCAAATCTTGGAGGAAAGATAGGAGTTATCCAATCACATTGTCTATTTTTACATGAACTTATTCAATAGACCACCAAGGAATGTCATGCTAATGGAAAACATCATTCCCAAGTTGATATCTAAGGATGATAACTCCTCTCCCAACTATATACCTCTAGATATATAAATCAAGGAAGCAACCTTTGTCCTTAACAAAGAAAGTTCACCTGGATCAGATGGATTCACCAACTTTTTCTTCCAATCCTATTGGGAGTCATCCAGAATGATGCGTGTAAGCTTGTCAAACATTTTTCCAAGGGTGGGTCGTTAAATCAAGGATTGAATGCCCAATTTATTACCTTAATCCCAAAAGTGTAGAATTCTAGTGGTATCAGTCAATTCAGCCTAGTTTCTCTTATCAAAACTATTCATAAAGTTATTAATAATATCCTTTCCAAAAGAATTTATTGGGTCTCAGATAGGATTGTATCCTAGAACCAATTTGGATTTTTGAAAGGAAGGAGCATCCAATATTTTTTTCTTACTACCTAGGAGTGTGTTAACCTCCTTCAAATCCCACATAGGGTGTAAAAATTTCTCTTAAAATTTACATCAAAAAATCCTTTGACACACTGGACTGGAGTTTCATTGGAAATGTACTCTACAATTTTGGATTCAACACACAGTTTATACATTGAATAACATCTTTACTTGGGTTCTCCCATATATCCATTCTTATTAATGGGTCCCTAGAAGGTTACTTTAAATGATTCATGGGGTTAAGATAGGGAGATCTTCTTTCATCTATTATCTTTTCAATTAAAGAGGATTATCTTAGTAGGCTTCTTCTTCACAAGGTGGATATGGGTGAACTGGAAACCATCAAAGAGACTAGAGGTATCTCTGATCCCTCCCACCTTATTTTTTATAATGACATTATTATATTTACTCAGGTATATAGGAGGAATATCAACAATATTAAAAATTCCCTTCTTCGCTATGAAAGTGTATCCGTCCAAGAAATTAGTTGAAGAAAGTTCATCTAATTTGGTAAGAATATTCCAGCTTCAAGAAAGAGTTGTATCATAAATGATCTAGGAATAAGGGAAGTATTTATCCCATTTATCTACCTTGGAGTTCCCATGTTCTGGGTTTGTCCTCATTCATCTCACTTTTATAATAACTTTAGTTAAGTTAGAATAACTCTTGTATCTTGGAAAAGAAAATCACTCTCAATAGAAGGACATATTTTCCTTCTTAAGCATGTGGTGGTTTCAAAACTGGTCTATTCATTCATGGTGTATCTTTGTCCTTCCTTGGTTATTAAATCCATTAATTATATGATGAGAAAAATTATATGGAGTGGTAGTATACTAGAAAAGAAAATTATAATATCCTCCTGGAAACAATGCTGCATGCCTCAGGTTCTAGGGGGTCTTGGTATCAAGAATATGAAACTCTTCAACCAGACCATGCAAGATAAATTTATGTGACAGTTAATCAACAAACAATAAGCCTCCTTGTAATTCCTTAGATCAATATTCCTTGAAAATATCATAGCAAGAAAATCGAGATACATTGAGTCCTCCATTTGGACTAGTTTGAGAATTGTCTTCCAGAAAATTCACATGCACTCTCATTGGCTAGTTAATATGAACTCTTCTATTATCTTTTGAAATTTCAATTGGATTTGAATGACTTTTATTGATTATTTTAGTTCCTTGGATCATGAAATTGACCACAACATCTCGATTTAAGACTAATTGGACAATCTGGACTTGTTCCCTGATGATATTGCTTCAACTGTTGCAAGCTATGACTTTATCAACTAGGAGGATATGATCATATGGGAATAATATCTAATTGAACAGTTTGATTCCAAGAACTTATATAACCAACCTCTTCAAGGTGATTGAAAATGGATTGGTACCTTCAATAAAAAGTGGCTTCTTCCTTCTAGGTTCACCCTAATCTAGAGGTTCTCTCTCAAAAAGATTCCATTTCATGAAAATCTTCAACATGTTGGAATTTTATTATGCTCCAAATGTGTTCTATGCCATCAGTACTGAGAATATTTCAATCATATCTTATTATGCTTAAAAACCACCTCATATTTCTGGAGATATTTATTCGATATTTTTGAGATTCACCCCCTCAAACTGACTCTTTTCAACACTTTCTGTTTGCTATTATGGACATCCAGTTTTCCAGAAAGATTGCAATCCTTTTCAGAGTGGACTGCGCAGAGCTGATTCACTCCATATGGAGAGGTAGGAATAAATCCATTAATATCTAGACACACCTCAATACTGGTCTTTCTCTTACTGCTATTACTCCAACAATTCAGAATGCAAATTCCCAGCATGATGAATGTTGCGGTAACTCGGTAAGGGAATTTATTATCCTGAGGCATTTGAATCTTGTAGGAAAATACCATAAACCTCCTATAACTCTTAAAGTATCTTGGATTCCCCCCTTTGTTTTTAGATAAAATACAATACATATAGAACCTCAAGGGGAAATCCGAGACCATCAGGATATGGGGTCATTTTTAGAGACCAAAATAGTGATGTTGTGGAATGCCTCCATGGTCCTTGTGGCCATGTCACTGCCCTGGAAGAAGAAATTATGGTCCTAATCAGAGTGGTCAACCTCGCATGTCAAAGAAACTAGAATAATACATGGTTCGAGTGCGAATCCACAACCATCGTTCAAGATATAAGGATAGGAAATATTCATCTCTCATGGAAGCTAATATTGAAATGGGTGAATTGTCTTGACAAGTTTTCTTCTATGAGATATATCATCACTCATATCTTTCAGGAATCCAATTATCTTATTGATGGTCTTTCAAATAAAAGAGTTACTGAAGAGGGGTGTATATGCTCTAACACTCTTCCTTGTAACATGCTTCCCACCTTTCTCTGGGATAAATGTAAAATTCCTTCTTTTAGATTCTTGTAACCTTTCTTTGCTATAAATAAAGAGCCTCAAAGCTCACTTTTCCCAAAAAAACCCATATAGAATCTTTCCCACTTGGATTACAAGACAACTTGTTCAAAAAATCCATCAAGATATCATCCCACTTCCACACTGAAATGGGAAGTGGCTGAAATAACCAAGATGGTCTCTGATGCTTAGATTTGATCCTCCGGTAGGTCAAACATCTAGAAACAAAATCAACCACTGTACATCCCATCCCAAGATACTAATACTGAATTCTCAAGGTATAGAACATATTTGTTTCCACAGGGTAAATGAACCAAATACAATGATGCACCTCATGCATCACCTCTCATATCAAGATAAAAGGAACTATCATACACCTTTGAAAGAGGAGATAACTATCAGGAGACCAAGACTAATCACCCGAGGTCTCCCCACCATTTAAAGAACTACTAATATGCTAACACTCAGGGTTAGATATCTTCTCACTCCTAACCCAATTGATAATAGAGGGTGTGACTTGAACATTGGATAAGAAAATCCTCTGTCTATCTTTCTGTGCTTCCAAACTTAGAGATAAAAAAAAACTCATCAGGCCCCACTCATCCATTAAATCCTGATTATCCTGTACTGAAATATTCTTACTCAGCACGTCAACGACCACATTCCCCTTCCTAAGTGTATATGAAATCTATAAATCAAAATTATAGAGGTATTCCACATAAAATCTCAATATGTGGTTCAGGTCCCTATGGGTGAAGATGTATTTTAGGCTCTTATGATTTGAATACACTGTAAAACACTCCCTAAAGAGGTAATGTCACCATGTATTTAATTCATGCATTACATAATCCAATTCCAGCTCATGGGTGAGATAATTCCACTCATTTAGGTGTAGATTCCTCAATCCATATTCCACCACACAACCATCTTACATTAGCAAAAAATCCAAACCAACATTAGAAACATTACAATACACTACATAATCTACCTCAGTTTTAGGAATAATCAAAACTAGCATAGATGTCAAACGAGCCCATAAATTCTCAGAATCACTTTGGAACTTCTCATCCCACTCAAACTTCACCCATTTCCCAGTCAATGCCATCAAGGGAGAAGTTAGATTAGAGAAGTACCAAATAAAATGCCTATAATACCCACCCAAACCTATAAAACTATGGATATCAAACACATTCTTGGGATGCTCCCAAAACATGGCTACTCAAATTTTTTCTGGATCCACTGAAACTCCTTTGAAATTCACATGGGATAAAAACTTCACTTCCTAGATCCAGAAAAGCACTTAGACAAGTTTGCATATAGATTATTCTCCCTCAAAACACCCAAAACAACCACCATATAGTCAGCATGATCCTCCTTTATCTTAGAATATACCAAGATTTCCTCCACAAAAACAACCATGATGGAGTCCAAAAAGAAATTAAAGATCTAGTTCATCAATTCCATAAAGACCGTTGGATCATTAGTAAACCTGAATGGCATAAAAAAATACTCAAAATTTCCATACCATCTTTGAAAGGTGGTCTTTGGAACAACCACTTCCCAGAATCTCAACTGGTGGTACCCGGATCTCAAGTAGATCTTTTTAAACCAACAAGATCCACTAAGATGATCAAAGAGATCATCAATTATAGGAAATGGGTATTTATTCTTCAGGGTCACCTAGTTAAGCTTATGATAGTTTATGAAAATTTAGAGGCTTCCATCCACATACTTTTTAAATAGAACTGGAGAAGCCCACAATGACATGTTGGGATAGATAAATACATTTCACTAAAGATCCTCTATATAAACCTTAAGCTCTTTTATCCCAGTTGTGTCCATTTGATAAGATGATAAGGATATTAGGCTCATATCGGGGAGTAGTTTGATAGTAAAACCGACCTCTCACTAGGGCAGTAACCATAAAAAATACTTTGAAAACACATCTGGGTACCTATTCAAGACTATATTAATCTCACTTACCATACAATTCTCAATGATATCAAGGACTAGATATGAAAACCGGCATGGGATCAACCCCAACTCCAAAGAAACTGGTCTCACCCTCCCTGATCATGGGTCCCATGCACCCTAAAAGGTACAAGTTCTCCCGTTAGGAGTAATGAATTAGATTATATGATTATAATAGTCAATCAACACCTTAAATCCAATAAACCAATCTATGCTGATGATATGGTTAAAAACATCCAGGTCCAAAACAAAGAAGTCCTAGATGACTTCCACATCAGCTACCAAAGCATGACACTTAGGGCACTTGAAACCCTATTCCTTCTTCCTCCCCAATGGTGTTAGAAAATCCATAACATACAACATCAACTTAGCCCAATTATTTTATTAATATTTTCATGACTTATTATATACTCCCTTTACTGATTTTATATGAAATGTGCATAATGTGTGTGAAATATTAATATTTTAATACTAAGTATAATTTTTGAGCATTTTTAGAAGTAGTCCAATTGAGTTAGTTTACTATTTTATTTATAACTATCACCCTACTAATACAAATTGCGTGGTTCTTGTTTTTTAGGATTCCTAATTCAATATAAAACATTTAATTAGAAGGTATCATGGGCTAATTCTTCTATTTGAAGGCTCATATGGACCACACAAGAGGGACTACAGAATCTGTGAAGAAAATGGACCAGTCATGAAGATTGAATTACTGGGCGCAATCTAGAAGTTAAAATTCCTTAATTCTACTCAAATATTCTGGGGACAATTTAAGGAGTCTTGGATAAAACTTTCAAGGCCCAATTCCAAAAACAAGAGTCCCAACTTATGCTTTGAAGCCCAGCCTACCATTCTGGCTGAGAAATAAAATCAGTACATTATTCATGACATATCTCATGATTTAAGAATCCAATAAAGCTGATATATTTCAGTGTGAAATAGGAGATTTAGGAGGCCGACTTTGTTGAAGAAATCATTCGGTTTTGAAGGCATATTCCTATTCTAAAGCCCATTCACATTTTGGACATCAAAAATTTGGGATTAAAATGGACAGATTAACTTTGTTTAATCAACCGGCCATAACATTGGCTCCTGAAAGCCAATGGACGCAAGATTTTCAGAGTATACATAGGATATATTTATCTACAACTTTCAAGAATATCATATCTTGAGATTCGGATGTCTAATTTTTCAAATTGGCAATGCAAGTGGAGAGGAAGTTTTGGAATGCAAACAACCCACAACATTGGGCTATAAATACATCCCCATCCTCTTCTTGCAAAGTGTTGGCATTTCATAAGAGAGAAGCATAAATTGGCACGAAAAAATACTTGCCAAAGTCTTGGGAGGATCTTCCATACTCAATTTTTCACTTGAGATACCCTTCCTCCTCTCTTTTTTTCCTTTCAGTTTTGTGTCGTTCTTCGTTTGTAATCTTGTAAGTTTGTGTTTTGTAACTCTGTTTTAATAAAAGTTTCTTCTTAAATATCTCTTATTATCATCCACCTTATGTAGTTTAATATTAATGTTTTTAAAATATTTTAAATACAGTTGAATCCCCTTCCCTTATTTTTCTTCCTCATTCAATCGAAAGTTCGTTTTTAATTATCATCATTGTTCGTGTGTGTGTGTCGACGCACCACTCTTTTCTTATCCCTTTCTTTTTCTTCTCTTATTAATTTATCATCATAATAATTATAACCAGATTATTAAAAACCCAAATGGCTGAGTGAATTTATTATTAGGGTGATTCAAAATTTAGGAATGTTAAGTGATTGAGAGTATTTTCTCGATGAATATTCTTTGAATTAACATTGTGTATGTTTGACTTAACATGTCATGGATTAATGACTTGTTTTGTTTAACGTGTGGTTTACATGGATTATTGGAACCATAAATACACCACCATCAACAAGATATAATTGAGATTAGAACCTTAAGTTAAGTTAAGTCTTGAATTAAAGCCTTAACACTTAGGAATTCCAATCAACGTTATCTTGTGAAGTGGGTGTTAATTTAATGCAATATAAAGCAAGGATCAATGATTTAACATGCTTAAATACCTAATGATGAACTCAACCCAATCTTTATAAATTTGTTAAATCAAACATCATCCATAAATTATTTCATAAGCTCTGCAAACAAACCCCCAAATCAAAAAAACAACCAACTAAAAACAATCGACTATTAAAAAAAAGTATCATCGCTGAGGATTCGACCCGAGTGTTGCTATACACATTAGTAGAGCATTGAATCTTTGACCAGTCAATAGGTGACAATCGGCCGTGCGTTTCACCCACATACCCAAAGAATCAATCATATTAAGTGAAATAAATTAATGGGATGTGCCAGTGTCAAATAAAACTGATTCCATGGAATAAGAAATAAACATCGTACCTCTCACATCGACTTTCCCATAATCTAAGTCCTCTTGTATAACCTCCACTATATGGAGACACCCTAGATCGGACTTTCCCTAAACATTATTTCCCTAGTGATATTCCCCCTTACCATGAGGACAAGATCCTCCACCCTTGGAATCATCTGACTGCACCAGATAACCCTTAAAAAAAGCGGATCCCATACCACTCCTCCATGAAGTCAATTGATATAAGAGCTAAAGATGACCTAGATGTAAACACTGGTGGGATGCACTCATATTCTTTGATAAATGATCCATGGTGTGTCCATCCTTCATGCACTGATAAAAAATAATGGGCTTAAACCCTAAATAATACATAGGAGATGAACCCGACGACTACTAGACACTCTTTCCGCTGACCCGTTGACACTCATCCCTCTTCCACTTCTTCCCTAATGAAGAAATCTGGATTCTATGCATTGGAAGAGCACCAATAAGACCTGTCTTACTAGTCAAATAAGCCTCTACCATAACTTCCTTATCAACCACATTTGAATAAATTAGTAAACATAGAAAAATGAGAATTGATATGATCTCTTCCCTCAAACCCATCTTGAAACGATGAGCCTTTATGTAATTATTCATGAGGAGATTTGGATATATATACACTAATTTTTTAAAATGAGCAGCATACTCCATCATTGATTGATCCCCTTGCTCAAACTTTAAGAACTCATGGGCCTTCACCACCCTCAGGGTCTCTGTGAATAATTTCTAATTGAAAGCCACCTTGAAAGTGGTTCATGTGAGATCCTCATGCCTCTTAGAGAGAACCATCGACTCCCACCAATTCCTAGATGGTCCTTCAAACACATACATGGAAAATACCACTTTATAGGTCTCAAGGGTCTTCAAGAACTAAAATATATTTTCATATGATCCAACCACTCCTCGGGCCCATTGGGTCCCTTATCGCCACCAATGGATTTTTTCTCATAAACTCATAAGTATGGTCTATAGTTTGGGGTTTCTCTTGAGAACCCATATAAATTACTGATTAGATCATATGAATCACCAAATCCTCTAAATCCAAATCAATAAGAGGATTCACCTGTAGGGTGTTATCCGTAGCACACCCTCTATGCCTGAATGATGTTTTTCTTGGAGGCATTGTCTACAAGTCACAAAACACGAGCTTCATCAAATAAAATTCAATCCCAAATACATCTAGAGAACTTAAATAAACCCTCATCATGGGTAACAACAAGAAACACTAGAAACATAATAAACTCTAAATAAAAAAGTGAAAAAAATAAAAAATATCAATCATTTCCCACTGTGCACATTTTGGCCACACGGTTTGGAAAACCATGCACCAACTATGTAGGTGTCACTAGACTTGAAAGGAAAGGATGAACGAGCTACACATGTTTACTACTAACTATGTGCACTAACCATGTTCCTCCTCCATACATCTCTATTTCACCTTAAAACTCAAAATGACCCCGAGCTTACCTTAGGACTCAACACTGATTGGGAATACCTCAAAATATCATAAAAAAACCCATAAATAGGCCTAAAACATAACCACAGTCTTAGAAAACCCATGGAAACTTGAGGTTCTACATGAAGAAGAGCTGACCAGCCACTCCCCCATTCCTATCTCCTGAGTCCTGATAGTCCTATATCCAGTTAACCAATGAATCCCAAATAAAAACCTCCTATGATGAAATTTTATAAAGAAATTACTTGAGCCGACCTGAACCATCACCGAATCTGGCCTACCACATGTCCCAAGGCACATTCCCAATCACCATGAGCTAGTAAAAAACACCAGGAATAACCAACTATCACTTGGTAACAATTTCACCACTGATAAATCAGCATGACCCATCTATGAATTAGGAGGGACATACTAATATCAACAGAGTCAAAAATATAAAATGAAGCTTCCAGAGCATCCAATAAATGATAAGAAGATACCATTGGAAACAATAAACATCATATACAAATCATGCCATAATAGGACATATAAATGGCATCTCAAGTCAAAAGACCAAAAACTCAAAAGAGAGGGGCACAAGACCAAATAAAGACTATATATATCACAATATACATGAAAAACCAAAAATTATTCCACATGAGGCAATCCATATGAGACCATATCTCCTCCACAAAACACTAAATGACGATAATCAAGAAGAAAAACCCCGATACATGGTTCCCTTCCCCTTTTCTGTATCCTACAAAACAAAGTCTATACAAGACTGAAGGCCCATATGGGGTGTGAGGAACATATACCAGTATGAATTAATTTAAGGTTTTTACCCATGAAAAAAAATAAAATAGTTTGAAAACACTTTTCAATAATAAACCACTTTGAAAACATACCATTTACAAATAAAAATTTGAAATCCCTTTAGTTTTCCATTTCAAATAAAACATGGTTTCCAAATCATTTCTCAACATGGATCAAATAAATAAACAAGACCATAAGGCACAACATTCTCAAAATACCCAACAAGCAAGGGAAAGCATAACATCATCATCAAATAACCATAAAATAGAAACGGGCATCACACATCTTATCAAATAAAAACGACACTAAGAAAATGTAAAAAACATGTAAACCAAACCCAGAAAGAGTAATTCACACCCAGGTATCTAACCATCAGGCCTATCATGAGTGAGTCAAATGAGTTTTCTAGCTGACTAAGCAACAAAGGAATCTCTAACGGTCTTCCCCGATCCCAAATCTAAGAGCTCACATGATCTCTTAGAAACCAATAATGGAAGATCTCATGACATTCCTACCTAAAGGCTCACATGGTCCCTTGGAAAGAAAAATGGAAGCTCACATGGACTTCCCTCCAAAGGCTCACATGGTCCCTCGAATAATCCCTGCACTCACACCCCAGTTAACCCATGTGCTACTCCATTCCACATAACCACAAAACATGTGCCACTTAAATCAAAGCCACATCAAAAGAAATTTTCATAATAAAACATGCCCATTTTATCAAAACAACTTTAACAAGGTAAAACCATTTCTAAAACCATTTTGGAAATCTATTTTAAGCTATAAAATATCTTTGATCCATTTTATTAAACACTTGGTGTGCATACAAGCCACACCCTTTTAAAAACCCACTTTAAACCAAAAAATTTCTAAATCAATCCACAAAACACAACACACATGGGATAAAAATAAACCATAAATCAAAAAAATGAAAATTTATAGGTAAGCCATGAAAAATACACTTAAATAGAAGAACCTACCTCAAAAATGGTTCCAAGCTATCTTCATTCAATGACAACCACCCTAAATAGGAAGATCAAGCCTTCACACACCTAAGTCACATGAAAACAAACCAAAACCCCCATCACATGCCTTATATTTTTTCAACACCCCTTCTAGGGTTACACATCACCATGAAAATGGTGGAACAAGAAAGAGGATGGGGAATGGAATAAGAAACCAATAAAGTATTACCACAAACCAAAACACATTGAATCTAAGAGGAAACCACCAAAATGGAAGGGGGGAGATTCCAAACTATGGGAGGAGGGATGCACATGATGGGGAAGGTAAATGAGGGTGAAAAACCTTAAAATTAAACAAGGAGAAAAGGTAAATTACCAATTTTTAAGTGACATGGACATGCTACATAGTTTGGTTGCACATTTTGTCAAACTGTATGCACAAATATGAGGAGCTAATGTCTCCCCAAAATCTATGCTGCACAGTTACCCCTAGGTGGAACATGGTTTGGAAAACCATGATCAAAACATGAAAAAACAAACTGTCACAATTTATAACCCTCTAACATAGTTAGCCGCACAGTTATACAAATCATATTATAATTGTGTGCCTTGGTTTTTCTTCCCAAAAATCTCTATTTTCGACCCGAAAACCTGATAACTCCAAGAATAAACAAAAAGGTAATATAACACAAAAGTATATGTACCAGTGACCCAACAAGTGTCACATAATTCGAATATAATGACCCATTCACACCACAACCCTCATTTATCCTCCATTCCATGGTGAATCCATGTGATTTATTTAAATATTGAAGTTTATTTCTTGAGGAAAAGTGCTGCAGATCTTCTCTCTTCCCATTTTATCTTCTTATTCCTCATAATTCTTTCCCTAGATAGGTATTAAAGGAATAAGGATTCATGTTTATTGTAATTTCAAGGGGGTTTTATTTATTCTAGGGTTTCTCTTGGTCTCCTCAGGTTTCTATTGACCTCTTGAAGTGATTTCATTCCATGATTCATTAAAGTGATGAATCTGAGGTAGGTTCCCCCCATATTCTAATTTTTAATTCTAGAACCATTGATTTCCTAATCTTTAAATCCTTTTTATTGATACATAGTGATAATATTACATTTTTATGGAGTTTTTAAGAAGAAAAATATTTTTTCTCTCAGTTTTTATAGAATGTGAAATATTCCTCAATAAAAAACACATATTTTTGATTTTCTTGTCAACTTCCATACACACTTAGTGTTTGATAAATTTCTTGAATGAATATTATGAAGGAATTTGAAATATAAAAGGATGTATTTTTCCTCAAAATTATTTTCCAAATATTTACTTAAATATTAGGAGTGTTCTTTGTTATTTTAAAGGTATGTTTAAAACCATTATAATGATTTGGATTATCTATAAAATTTTATTATTGGTTTGAAAGTTGGTTTCAAGAAAAATAATTTTAAAATAATTATTACGAGGCTTGGTTGGAATATTCCATGTTATTTTTATAAAAATAACGGATACTTGAGGCATGACCCTTATATTTGATGGTATCGAGTCCCTATTATAGGATGTTATGTTTATATTGGAATTAAGGGGTGGATTTTAGGAACATATGTTCTAGAGGTATAAGAATTATTATGGTTCCATTGTTTATGAGTATATATATATATATATAAATATATTTATTTGTGTATTCATATCACTACTTACTATTATTGATGTTCCCACCTCCATTTGATATGCTATAGAAAACCAAGTGTAGCTTGATGAATATATAGAAACACACACCACACTAGTTTAGGATGACACTCTAACTAGTGGCCTTCAGTATGGACCACACTTTTATTTGGAAAATTTTCCCTAGGTTTGTATAAGTAGGGTACTGTAATGGTTTGGACCTTCCAGGTCTATTACTTTGTGAGTTTTGGTGTTGGGGGTGATTAGATTAGGCTTAAGGGAAGTCAAGTGGAGTTCAGAGATGAAATTATGCTATAGAATGGATTCAAAACATGCACCATTTTTTATGGAGTGAATGTGATTGATTGTGTGGTTTATAGTGTAAGGGTTGATTCATGTATTAAAGGTTGAAATTTTAAGGGTTATTCTTATAAACGATTTATGATGTGAATGGTTCTTCATGATGTGAATTTATTTTTCTTATGGAACCTTGAAATTTGGTGAATGTTTAATGAACATTGTATTGACAACTTTCATGCCCTAAAATGATTTCACAGATTGAATTGGTGGTAATCTTGAAACTTCATGATGTGAATTAGTGTATCATGCTATGAGTGCGTCAAATTCTACCCCATATTTAAATTATAGATATATTTTGATTTATGTCATTCCTCTTGGTAGTTGGATGAACCCTAGGTGATTTTAGGAGATCTATGAACCTCTTTTTCCTCAGATTTGATCATTTGATTATGAAGGTTCGATATTGAAAAAACTAGGTGAGTTTTCCTCTTTATTAATTCCTTCCCTTTCTGTTATTATTTTGGGAATTATCAGCAGTGGCAACAGTTTGATCAGGATATGGTTAGGCTTTGATTTTGGTCAAAAGTTGGTATGATCTAGGTTGATCCAAAGTTACATTATATATATTTAATATTTCATGTGTCTTCTCTCCCAGTTGTGTTGTGAAAAGAAACCAAAATCATAGATTGTGGTAAGAGATCTTAGTTCTCTCCCTTTTTAGTGTATGTGTGGTGATTTCATTCTCTTGATATCTAATGGGAGGATAGTAAGGGTTGGATTAATAGGATAATTAATTAGCCTAATGAAAATTTATGGGAATGTGGAGTAATCACACGAGTTTACTATTTTCATGAATTTTATTACTATGATACATGCTTTCTTATTGTTATTTCTTAAAATCATGACTATTGGGAAACTTGTTTATGTTGTAGTTGTTATGATTATGAAACCCTTATTGCGTTTATTGTTTGAAATCATCCTGAATAAAATGTTAAGAGCTTATATATTTCTAATGAATTAGTCACTTATGGAAATATGGAATTTCATGAGAATAACCATGCTAAGTAATGAATTGATGAAATCCATTTTTATTGAATATTAAATGAGGTGCTGTGAAAGATAGAATTTATGATATGTGTTGATGTGATTGCTGTGATTTTTTTGTGGTTATGTGAACCCTCTTGGGGCCTTAACGGTGATGGTGGTGACCAACTTGGGGTGTGGAATGTGTTGGGTAGTGAAGCTTTGGTTGGTTAGTATATAATTTTATGTGGGATGATGTACAGTGATGGTATTATGAGGTTATTGATATATGGTTATTGTTTTGATGTTGTAGCGGTGAGATGGTTGGGTTGTGATGATGATGTTATTGTGATGTGGTGGTTGTTGTTGCGTGGTGGTTGGGATGTTATGTGGTGTAGCTATGATAGTTGTCCGATTAATGGTGGAATTAACTTGTAATCATGCAAATTGAAATGGTGTGGGATGGAAACTAATTAAGTGAGTATGAGAATTATGTGGGGGTAATTGGATTAAATGATTTTCAATATAAATGAATGAGATATATTAATGTGAAATGAAAATGGATTAGTAAATGGAATTTATTTTGGAAATTTTGATAAAATTGGAAATGGTTCAAATGGTGGTATTTTTGAATTATGTGGAATTATGTGGTTATGTATTGTGTGATGCATTTAGTTGTGGCATAGATTAGTGACAAATGTATTGAGGTGTTATTGTGACATTTTGAAATACGTTAGTGTAGTTGATGTGAACCCATAAGTTGGTTATCATGTCCTATCTATCTATCATGTATTTTATGTTATTTATTTATGCACCCCATTCAAGTTGGATAACCTTACGATCACCCAAATATTTTGGGTTACATGTGTTTTTATCTAACATACTAGATAATAGTGAATTAGATGGTTGGATACACCCTCTTCCTCACTCTTCCTTTACTAGTAGTGACAATTATGGGTTGGTATTATAGATTACCCAATGATGCTGGGTTGGTGTTAGAGATTACCCAACAATGATGGGCTGGTGTTGGAGATTACCTAGTGATAATGAATTTTTCTTGGAGATCACCCAATGATGAGGATGAAGTATGTGGTGGGGGTCATGCATGGTAAGAGGAGGGTATGAGGTTAATGTCCTTCACATTCATGATACCTTACAACCCTTATTATATGTCCAAGGATGTGGTATATAATGATGTAAGCATGAGATGTTAGGCCCTACAAGAGGATGGGGTAGTTAGCGATTCATCCCAAATCACATCAGAGATTAGTTGATATATGGTGTGATATGCATGGAAGGAATGGGATCACATGAAATTTGATGTTGGGGGGTGAGAGTAGAAAATCATCGGGGAAGTGGTTGTAGGTTTCCTTTTCTTTACATTATTTTAATACTATGTTACTATATTGGATGTGTTATTTGGTGAGTGTACCCTAGTGAGGTTAGTATTGGTTATTTGACCTTTTTAGGGGCTTGTTGATTCTACTGTTTTTTCATCGGTGCATTGATATCTCTTTTTACATATGCATGAGTGACCTTGGGTATGATACTACAGAGTATACATGTTATGTTCACCCTATGCACATATAAACCAATTTTTAGGTTTCTAGGAAAATTTTGGGAACTGAGACAGACATTACTCTCTTGGGTGTTGGGGATATTGTTGAGTTGCTACCATTGGATTTTCTTTGTTATTACATAGAGACTTTTATCTATATATTTTTTAAATTGTTCATTAATTTTGGGACAAATTTTTTCGTTTATTCTATATTATATGATAGAGTTTCTTGGAGGTTATTAATTCCATTTCATGATTATATATTTATTATTTAGGGTAATGCATTCTATATATGAGATTTTTATACCCCTAATGCTAGTCGCCAACCCAGGGCCTACTGAAGGCAGAAATCAGGGGTTATTATACCTATTCTTTCATTACTGGACCATGAGGGGTACCTAAGAGAGAGGGGGAAGTGAAAAAGTGGTATCAAAGGTTTTGGTTGAGAGATAATATGGACTTTGGAGTTAGGTATTTTGAGTATTTCATGGGTCGGTAGGGAAAAAATTCCAGTTGATCTTGGTATGTGACATAAGCCAGAGAGACTAGATAAGACATGGGATTTTAGGGCCCCCCATGATCTGATGTAGGGACTTTGGGACTACCGAATGACCAAGTGAGGTGGTTCCACTTGTAGGGTAGAGATCTAGGAGAGGCACATTCATCATGATTTTTTACACTTGTGATTGAATGAGGTATTTTTGGGAAGTTAAAAATTAATTTAATAAAATAAATATTATAATTTTATGTGTGAATATATAACTATGACCATGCTATAGTTTCTAATAAAATGTTATTGTTTGCTTAATTATTCATATAATATGAAAGATAAGGGAAAACTTGTGGTTAACTGACATAAAATATTTATTTGAAACTTTTTTGAGACTTAAAATGTGTAATTACCCTATTTTTTATAACATGATTCTTTATAAATTGAATTTTGTTTCCATTTTTAAAGTGTACAGCATGTTAACCTATTTTCAAAATGTTCATTATTGTTATCAAAGAAAGCTCAGTGTATTTTGTTGCGAATAGATTCTGAATTAAGAAAACCTTTGTGAAACATGTTACCATGAGTAGATTTCATACTTCCATGATGAAATGATTATTTTTGAAACCATGATTAGGAGTATTCTAGTTCCCATGAAATTTGGTATGAAATTCATTTATTTCACTTGTGATGTATCATTATCATGTGTAGGGACTTATTGTAAAATTTTATTTTGGTTATTTAAATACTAGAATACCTAGAAAATTACTATCATGTGTTGGATTGGTATAGCCTGGTCCTTTTCAAGATGATGTTGGAGCGAATGCTTGCAGCCCATACTACACACTAGGACCCAAATCTATGGGTAGAGCTCTGCAGTGAGATCATTGGGAGTTGAAGGGGGAAATGAACCCTTGATCCAGGGGCCTAAGGTCCTCGAAAAAAATTTCGGGGAACTGTAGCAACTATGACCGACCATAGCAGAGTTGACTGGTCAACACCAACAGGGCACTGTAGTAGTTTAGACTTTCAAATGACTACTGTAGAATCTATGAATTTGGAGATAACAATATTATAGTTTCATGGACTTCCAGCCGCCATCCACTATATTAGCTTGGACTTGGGTGTCTGCGACACTGTAGCGATATGGAATTCCAACCATTTTTCACTGTAGTAGTGAAAAATTTCTGTATAGTTAGTGGCACAACACTTCATCTTCTTTATTAACTCATTTCTGTCTAGGGTTTCTTGTGCTTGAAACCTTGAGATACTACCTGTAATTTTGTGATTATGATTTAGTGATATTTCTACCTCTCCATGGATGTATTGATCATTTACTAATCCACATAAATCTTTGTGTCCCAAGATATTCTTCTTGCTCTTTCTTCCCCTTATACACTTCTGTTAATCATTTATCTGTTCATTTCTCATGAAGTTTTCCATAATATGTTTTTTGGTTATCCTTTTAAATTTGAAAATCCTCACATTAAAATATTTCCTTTCCTTTTGGAATGACTGAATTTTTTTAGTATTAATCCATTTACATGCTTTATGCTAATGTTAGAAAATCATAGAAAGGATAAAATTTTGGTGTCTTTTATCTATAAATGTTGAAAAAGTATAATCATACTCAGTGATAACTATTAAAAATTATAACATTTTCCAAATAAATAATTCTATCTAATTTTAAAATCATGGTTAAAAGCTTTGTTATGATTGATAGTTTATATTTTTGAACATCAAAATATGAATGTCATGCCATGTATTTTCAATTTGCTCATGATATGAAGCTTTCACGTGTTAAGAATTTATTTTAAGGATGAATTTTTACCATTTGTTCTAAATTCCTCAGAAGTGATAAACATGCTTTGTGGAAACCTATTGAGACTGGAACTATTTTCCATGATTTAATTGATTCTTTTGAGTATAAAAAAAACTATAGTACTAAAAAATTATGCCTTTAATTGTTAATTCATGAGTTGTTGTTGAAATATATATGATAATTTCACAATTTATCACTAAAAAAGAATAATTTCATTCAATGTAGCATGAGAAGCATGTCTAAAGTTTAAAAAATTTGTGTGGACTATTATAGAAATTTATAGCATGTAATTATTGAGCATGTTGCATGTTTAATATATTATATTTAAAATATGAAAAAATGTTATGTGTTTCTTATGTTGTGTTTAAATATGTAAGTATAATGATTTTAATCTTATTTTATTATATAAGAATGTTTTCTTGAGTAATTAAATGATTAAATAATGTTTGGTTTGAGGATTTTTTGCATGACGTGTAGTGATACAAAATGTAAAATTTTAATTCTATGATTCGAAGTCATGTTTTATTTTGAAAATTATGAAATCATGTTGTATATATAATGAGGTATTTTATTTGAACATGAGGACCTACAATGTACAAAATTTCATATAAAATGTAAGCATGTTTCCTCGGTAACAAGATTCTTTTTGAATGCTTTGTTGAATATTTTAAGAATGATGCATGGGATAACACATGTGAATTTTTTGTTTTGTTAGAATTATATTTCCCTTTATCTTAAATTTTGGTTTATTTATGTTAATACTGATTTTTAGGTACCACAATATATATAGATTTTATTTTTAATTCAACCACATGTTGGAGTTAATTAAATTCAAGGCATGATTCTTTCCCTGAAAATGAGTTGAAAATGTTGAGTATTTTTTATGATGGCCTTTTTCATTGATTGATTTTATTAAATTGTTGATGAGACTCACTATAAATATATTTTAAAAATTATAAATTGGTGTTTTAAAGGCTGTTTAAGGGGTAGTTTTTTAGTGCTAAGACTCAAGCTATGAACCCTTTATGTTTCTCAACATAGAAACTATGTGAAGTGAATATTGAGATGATGTTTGTTGCTATCGTGAACATGTATCCTTTCTTGGATTATGTTTTGTGTTATTGTTATATTTATTTAATCACCCACATCCCATAAAAGGTTAATAAATTAAATCCAATAATGAAAAAGTGTTGTTTAGAAATCTTGAAATTGATGAAGATGATCTTGTTTTCCTCCTAAATTGTTATAAAAGAAGTGATTGATTTCTATATCCTAATGATCAATTTTTTTCACTAATATTATATTGGTGGTATGTATTATGGATTCAAGCACATTAAAAGAGGGAAACACCTTCCCCATTAAGATGCATTATATTTATGACACATTCTAAAATTGTGTGGGTAAGTCAGGGCCGCCCAAAGTGGACAATATCTTGATGTGGTGGATGGGTCCCATTGATTTGTGTGCTCGAGCCAGTGTCATGTGATCATTGTGGTGGTTGTTGGAAAAGGTTGAAATTGTGGTGTGAATAGTTATGTGGAAGGAAGGTGGATTGTGGATGATGTGAGATGGTGTGTTGCTATGCTTGATAGAGGATGGTGATGTGGTCATGTGTGGTGTTTTATGAGAGAGCTATTTGGGGAGGATGACCTTGGATTAATGTTCTTCTTATGATGTGATTATGTTCCTTATGTGTTGATTGAATTTATTTTGTGGTTTATTCTAACATTTTTTTTATTAATCTAAATATATTCCAACAAAACACAATGGAGATTTGGGGTGTGGGAAATAGTAGGAGAGATATTAAGATAGAGTGTTGTTGAAATTTCAACAACATAAAGTACTGAATTTATTTAGTGGATTCTCAAACTCCCACCCCGAGGATTGTTTAGAGGAGTTCGAGGTTTTTTTTGTGTTAGTAAAGAACCTAGATGAGTTCTGAGTTTCTCTAGCAACTGTCTTTCTTCAGAAATTAGCTCATAGATGGTGGGAGATAAAGTGCAGTGACTTGGGGAAGATGTATTGGGGGAAACTCCTTAATTTACTCAAGAAGGGTTTCCTTTTACAAGTATATATTCATGATTTTTTGATTTATATTTAGGATTTTTAACTGGGGGATGAGAGTGCGTATAGATTTGGGAATCATTTTATAGATCTAGCCAATTAGTTTACATGTTTTTTCCAAAGGAGAGAGAATAGATGTAGATTTTGAAATCTTCTTTGAGACTGGAGATTTAGTGGTCGTTTTTTCCCTTTTTATTTTTCCATCTTAGGAAGAAGTGATAAATCAATATTATATCATATAGAATGTGGTTTTCTATGAATAATGGATCTGGTGAAGTTCCCACTTGAGTGGTTTGAAAGGTGGAGTTGAATACTATGGGTTGCATGTCTCAAGCTTCACAAAGGAATAGAGTGAGGAAGTATGATAATACTAGAGACCGAATTAGAGTTTTGGGGTTGAGTGGTTGAAGGTGTCCTATATTTAGATATTTGATCTATTTCCAATGTTATTTTGTAGAGAACCATTGGTATGAATTTCCCAATATCTAGAATATTTCCCAATCTAAAATGGAGATTTATCATAGGGGTAAATGTCTTGGTTGAAATATACTCCTTTCACTAAAAATTTATAGTAGATTTAATTATTTGTTTTGAAATTTCATTGAATGATTTAGGTATATAAATTCCTAAGTTTTAAGAAAATTTCTTGAAATGTTACCCATTTAAAGGAAGTAAAATGTTTTAAAAAATATGAGTAATTTTTTTTCAAAGTGTGGGTATATAGAAACCTTGTTAAAGTGGAAGGAGTAGTTATTGAAACTTTTTAATCAGTGAGGAGGATGGTGCCAATTTGGATTCATCCAATTGTGGCAGTGTTCTTGTTTAAGATGTATCTCCCATGTTTGAGAGGTTTTCTAGTGTCGATCTTGCTGAGGGATTTGTGGATCACCTCTTGATGAAGGTTTTAAAGAGAATTTTTTCCCATTTGAGGGGTATATGCTAGGTGATATATTGGTGGTTCTTTTAGTTTTCCATCATAGGGTTTAGTTTGGATTTTCTAGGATGATAATTATCTTATATGTATCTAATATAATGGTATGAACCTTCAGGGTATGTTACTTTGTGAGCCATTTGTCACGATGTGAATGTGATTCACAGTGTGGTTTATAATGTGAGGGTTGGTTTGAGACTTGGAGGTTGAAATTTAAAGGGTTATACCGATAAATTATTCATGAAATGAATGGTTCTTCACTACATTAATGTATTTTTCTTGAGGTACCTTAAAATTTATAGAATATTCATTATAGACTGTCCTGGGGACTTTCACAACCTTAAATAATTTAATATATCAAATTTGTGGTCTTCCCAAAACTTCACAATGTGAATTAGTGAATCACACCATGAATGTGGTGAATTACATACCATATTTAAATTCTAAAGATCTTCCAATTTCTTTCATTCATTTCAGTAGTTGGGTGAAACCTATGCAATTTTGGGAGATCTATCAGTCTGATTTTCCTTAGCTTTGATCCTTGGATACCAAAAGTTTGATATCAACAATATGAGGTTATTTTTTCTCTTTATTCATTTATTTACATTACTTTATTATTTTATGAATTCTTATGGGTGGTGATGGTTTGATTGAGGTATGGTCATGCTGTGATTTTGATCAGACATTGGTATGATCTATGATGATTCAGAGTTTCTTTGTGCAGATTTGATCCTACAAGTGTCGTCTCTCTTGGTTTTCCTATGTAAAGAATCATAAATACCTAATTGATGCAGATGATCCTAACTCTCTCCCTATTTAGTGTATGTGTGAGGATTACATGCTTTTTAAATCCAATGGGTGGATAATATGGGCTGAATTTAGAAGATAATTAATTTTCCAAATGGAAATTGATGGGAATGGGGAGTAATCACAAGTGTTTACTATTTTTATGAATTTTCTTATTATGATACATGATTGGTTGTTTATATTTCTGAAAATCACAACTATTGGAATCCTTTTTTGTGTTCTAGTTGTTATGATTATGAAACCCTCATTGTGTTTATTGTTTGAACTCACCATTAATAAAAGGTTAATAAATTATATATGGATAATGAATTGGTTTCCCATGGAAATCTATAATTGTGTGAGAATACCCATGCTAAGTAATGAATTAAAATGATGAATTTACATTTTTTTAATTTTAAATGAGGTGTTGTGAAAGATGGAATCTATTATATATGTTGATGTGTTTTATGTGAATTTTTTACAGTTATATGAACCTTATTGGGTCTTGTACGGTGATGGTGATGAACAAATTGAGCGTGGAATGTGTTGGAAAGTGAATACTTGGTAGGTTGTTATGGGATGTGAAGTGGGATGATGTGGGAAAATAGTATTATAGGGTTATTAATATGTGGTTGTTGTCATGAGGTTGTGGAAATAAGATGATTAGGTCGTGATGATGGTTGAATTTTGATGAGGTGGATATTGTGATGAGGTGGTTGTTCTTACAAGGTGGTTGGGCTGTTATAAGGTACAATTGTGTAAGTTTCCCAGTTAGAAATGAAATGAACTTATAATCATGTAAATTGAAATGAATTGGGATAGAAATTAATTAAGTGAGGTTGAAAATGATGTGTGGTAATTGGATAAAATGAATTAAAAGATAAAAAAATGGTCTATGTTAATGTAAAATAGAAATGGATTAGTAAATGGATGTTAGTTAGGAAATTTCAATAAATCTAGAAATGGTTGAAATGGTGGAATTTTTTAATTAAGTGTAAATATGTGGTTATGTGTGGTGTGATGTATTTAGTAGTGGAAATAGTTAGTGGCCGATGTCCTGAGGTATGATGGTGACATTGTGAAATAAGTTAGTGTAGTTGATGTGAACCCATAGGTTGGGTATTGTGTGCTATCTATATATCATGAATTTTATATTATTTCTTTATGTGCCCAAATGAGTTTTATAACCTTACCAATGTCCAAATGGTTTAGGTTTTGCGTGTTTTCCTCAACATCTAGGATGGTGGTGAATTAGATGGTTGTCTACCCCTCTTCCCTACTCTTCCTTCAACAGTAGTGATGATTATGGGTTGGTGTTGGAGACCACCTAATGAAGATGGGTTGGTGTTGGATATTACACAATGATGATGGTTTGGTGTTGGAGATCACCCAGTGTTGAGTATGTGGCATGTGGTGGGGGAAATTCATGGTAGGAGGAGTTTATAAGGTTGATTTACTTCACATTCATGATACCCTATTACCATATCTATGTGGATGAGTTTGTGGCATGGACTGATTCCAACACAAGATAATGGGTCCTATGAGAGGTTGGGTTAGGTAGGTATTTATCCCGAACCACATCATAGACAACTGGATATGTGGTGTGATATTCATGAAAGTTATGGGAGCATAAGATGTTTGAAGTTGTGGCATGAGAATGGAAAATTAGTGAGGAAGTGGTTTTGGGTCACCTTTTCTTTACATTCTATTGATACCATGTTACTATATTGGATGCATTATTTGGTGAACATGCCTTGGTGAAGTTGGTATTGGTTAGTTGGCCTTTTTAGGTTCTTATTGATTCAACTGATTGTTCACATGTGCATTAGTATGATCTTTTCACATATTGATGAGATAACTTGGGTATGAAACTACTGATTATACATGTTATACTCACCTTATGTATATATAAACTATTTTTAGATTTCTACGAAGATTTTGGTGATCGAGATGGACATTACTAGCATGGGTGTTAGAGCTATTGTTGAGTTTCTACCATATAGTTTTCTTTATTATTATTTAGATACTTTTTTATATATTTATTGACATTATTCATGAACTATGTGATGGTTTGGTTTCCTTTATTTTATATTATATGATGAAATTTCTTGGTACTTATTACTTATATCTCCTGATCTTATATTTATTATTGAGGGTAATGCCTTCCACATGTGATATTTTTATACCCTCAGTGCAAGTCTCCAACTTGAGGCCTACTAAAGGTGGGACTTATGGGTTGATTAGACACTAAAAAATGCTAATATTCAATTATTATATTTTAATATTTAGGTATTTCAATGTCCATAAACAGTAATTTTAGTGCATTTTATAAATTGAACTTCATTTCACATCAATGTACAATTCATGTTTAAAGTGTCAATTTGGGCCCAATTAACCATATGCTTGTGAAATTAATTATTTTGATTATATTAATTTTATATTTTGGAATATTATTTATCACTTTGTTTGGAACATTATATCTTTTAGGATTAATGTATGAATCATAAGTAAAGATGAATATTTCTGTCAATGAATGCAAAAATTACTGGACAAAGAATAATGAGCCTTAGGTCCATCAAGTAAAAGTGGAGACCAAAAATCAATCCAAATGAAGATAAAATTTTAACTTTATAAATAGAAAATTATGAGGATCATTTCATTAAACTATTTCCATATCTAATTCTGAATTTTTCAAGGATATCTAGGGAGTTGAAGTTGAAATTTAATTTGTGGTCCATATTTGAAGTCCCATAAAATATTACCAACATTCAGAGAGTAACTTACTAATGGGAGATCCAATTTTCATGAAAATTTTAAATATATTATAGGACACATGTACAATTATATTTATCTTATACGACCCCTAAATATTTAGCCATCTGCAATGTCAAATTTGAATGTCCAAAAGGGGTATGAATCTGATCCTATTTTTGTGGTCAAAGTTGAAAAGTCCAATTTCCTTTGATTTATCTCCCACCTTTTACTATCATAATTAAATGGGAGGGAATTTATTTATGGGGGTATACATAAGGATACAATATTTCCTATTTAAGTATTTGGTGGTGAAGGGATTGGGGGATTCATGTTTTTCTTTCAATTTTAATTTTATGCTTTCATTTTGTAATCACATATTTATTTTTTCTTATGTAAGTTTTTCATTCACCTTAATTTCACAATAAAATTTCTTCATATCCTTCTTAGTGATTTTTTTCATTTTAATTAACAATTTTATACCATTGAATCAAGGTGTGATTTTATTCACACCAAAATTTTTTAAATTCCTCACACAATAGTGGAGTGTTCGTTATTTCATTGTTTCCACTTATTCAATCCCACTTATTTAAGTTGACTTCCACCTTCAATTGAGAGCCTTGAATCAATAGAAGGCTAACCCTTTTTTGGTTTGATTATAGGTAGTTTATTGGGGCGGGATTGAATGTTATTTTGTGTTCTTAAATTATTCAATTCATTCTATGGTTTGAGAGTTCTATTCTTTGACTCATTTCTTCTTTATCTTCACTGAATTTAACAACTACACATTTTGAGTTATAGTACAATCCAATTCCTTAGATTGATCATTAAAGTGTTCCTCTAAGTGAATTGGTGATTATACTTTTAATTTTGTAAGTATTAAATAATATAATTATATTGTGGACTTATCTCATTGATTGAACATCTCTTGAACTAGTGAACAGAAAATTCATAAGAAAAAATTACATCCCTTCTTTCCCTGACAACAACCTAGGATCAACCCATTACATTTAATTGTTTTAATTCAAGTAATTGTGTTTATTTTTTTTAAAATTAAATCATTTGTTCTTAAAATAAAATCAATCCAAAAAATTTTCCACTTCATAGCCAATCCTTCCATAAAATCTAAGTGTCTCAAGTTCACTTCTTCAATCCATGTGGATTAGATCCCTACCTGTACTACAACAACCGCTTCTACCTGTAGGGTAAATTTAGGAATCAAAAAATTTTGGAAATGTTTTTGGGGAACCAAGAAAGTAAACTTAGATCCTTTTGTTATATTCTCATCCCACTTCTCTATTCTCACCCCACTTCTCTATTCCCACTCTCGATTTCACTAAAATGGATGGTAATTTTAAATAATTCCAAACATGGGGAACCTCTACTTACTTTGACTACCCCACACTAAGTGTGATGTATTATGACCATCCTGGTTTCTACTAGTGGGAAAATAAAAAACTAAATCAACCACAATGTTTGAACTCCTATTGTCTACAAAACAACCCAACCTATTATGAGTTTAAATTCCAACAAAGCCAATATGAAAATCCTCTAATGCAATTAAAAAAATATTATTATCCTCCTAGAGTAAAAAATTTGGATCAAACCCTTTTCTAACCTAATATAAAACAATTAATTGAGAATCTATATCAACAAATAAAGATAATGACTTCTTAGGTTTCATTAATGAGGGTAGAACTACAAAGTATTAAAATGGTTATAGAACCCATTCCAACTCAGGTTGTCTATTCCTCATTATTGATAGAAGAATATTTTCACACACAATCTTTTTATAAAAAAATACAAGATTTTAATATTTCTATGAGTGTGGAAAATAATGAAAACCCTGAAGTAATGATTCCCAAACAATTAGAGGCTTTAAAATCAGAGCAAAATAATGAAAAACACACTTTGGAATATGAGAAATCAGAGATGGATAATGAGTTGAATTGGGTTGCGAATGTTTAAAGTCAACATAAGTAACATGAGGGAATGTTTAATGAGTCTTTAAATTACGAGAAAATTTATTTTTTGGATTTAAAAGATGATAATTTTCCTTTATTGATTGAATATTATGAATATATCTCGATTAATGATTTTTCAGAACCACCGAACACAGAACCATTGGGAGAAATAAAAAAAAATCAAGTCTATACCCACTCTTGACATTCATCTGGATAATTTGGGGGATGAATCATATTTTCATAAGGAACCAATTATTTCTAATTTTTTTGGATAATAAAATGATTTTGATTCAAATCTCCAGTTTTCATTAAGAAATTTAAAACCACCTAAACTCAAAATTTTTGACCTTCCTTCCCTAGTCAAGTATCCCTTTATAAGTGATAACCAAGAAATTTCATTTTTCATTCATTCAACTCTTGAAACCTATAATATATGAATGATCCTTGATCTACTAGGAAAGACTAAAGAAGCAAATTGATCAACCATTCTGATATTACTTGGATTTTACCACTCATTGGACCACATATGTTTGTAGTTGAAACAAATTATAAACAAAGTATCAATATAAATATTGTATAAGTGGTAAAATATGCAGTCCTTAAAATATTGAAGGTTGGTATTGGATAAGTTGGGGGGGGATCCAATTCGTGCTAATGAATTTAAACTAAGCACTTTTTAGGAGGCAAACCGACTTCTACATAGATTTTTTGTCTATTTTTTGTGTTTTTTTATTAAGGGAACCCCATTGAGGTTTCAAATGTGATCTAATGACTCTTGTGTGTGAGATTTAGTATATGAATCATTTTTATTATTTCCAAATGAAACCAATTCCTTCTAGAGTTCAAACCCAACCTTCAATCACCCCCAAGGAGTCTAAATGTGATATGAATAAAAAGTGATCAATTGATTATTTAAGGGTCATAAATATCAAACCTTGTGATTTTATTCCATGATTTTATTTCAAATAACCTTACCCCTTATTTCATCCCAATTCTGAGCTCTCTCTTCTCTTATCTTTTAACACAGAGGGTAGTGTCATTCTAAGTTGGGGGGAGTGAAAATCTGAGATTTTATAAAAAAATATTCAATTAATTATCCTTCCATGTGTTAATTTAAATTGGGAATCATGAAAAATTAATGTAAACTGATTTTTAATTTAGTGATTATTATTTTAATGCATGTTTAAGTTCACGAGCATAGTTTTTGGAAAGTGCGGTTGTCTGATGTGATTTTTTTATTGCTAAAATTTTCATCCTTTTAATAAAAATGCCACAATGCATGTCTATTGTATTTTGGGTGTAAGTTTTAGTTATTGGGTCTCTTTAATCATATCATGGGTTTTTGGGTCACTTTTAGTTTAATTTTAGCATCAAAAAATAAAAATAAAATCAGCAATCACATAGAGCATTATTTGGTCCAAATGTGTATCATTCGACACTTGGAGATCATGAATCCCTAGTTTTCTTACCCAAATCTAGGATTTACATATCTATTATAGGGAATGGAATTGACAATATGTTTGTCATTCGTCACTTTGGGATCCTGACTCCATATTTGTCTTTCCCATAATTATCCTTTTCATCTCTATTGTAACGACCTGAACTTTTTGAATAACATTTTGTTTCCTGAAAATGTAAGTTTTACTATGCCATAATCAATAAAACTATATAAATATAATTTAAATGTAACCATCAAGTTTTAACCGTTGGTTAATATGACTTTTGGAAACTGTAATAAAATTTTAACATTATAATTATTGTTTATAAATAGAAATGATAATGGATAATTAATGTAGAAAGCTGAGTCTATGGACTCTACTAGTAGAATCATGCCATACAAATCCCATTTCTCAGAGCTTTAGAAGAAGGTCGAATCACTTGGCTTTTCTCTAGACCAAGACCTAGCTGAGCTTCAACATGTTAAGCTTGAATGAAATCACCTACGGGAGAAGTTCAAGTTGATAGAAATCACCACTCAGGCAATATTGTCTGAGCTAAACTAATATTCTATCACTATTGCACACCTTACTCTTAGGCCCTATGTGGGTGTTATAAGGGGTTATGTAATGAGACCTTAGTTACTTTGTGTAATCCCTTTGTATAAATAAAATTTTTATTTCATCATTTCCATTTTAAGAATATCTTTGCTTAATAAAATATATGTTTAATTGATAAAAATTTGATAGATTTATTTTAGAAGTAAAAAATTGTAATTTTCATAGATTTATCATACTTAGAGAATTATTATGGTAAAATAAACATCATTTTTGAATTCCAAATGTTAAAATTACTCTAGGGTGAATTTTTAGTAGTTTTCAAAAAAGTTTTAATTTTTTATGAATAATATTTTTCTGATGAATAGTTTTGGATGAATAACGTTTTATTGATGAATAGTATTTGATGAATAGTAATATATATATATATATATTTTAATAATTAATAAATAACTAATTCTGTGAAATTATTTTTGAAAAAAGGACATACATGATTGTGATTAGTAAGATATTTAGAGTCTAACATGATCAACTTAATTTTTGGTGAATAGTAACTTGACCCTTTGGAATAGTAATTTCACCCTTATGAATAGTAATTTGACCAATAGAATAGTAACCTCACCTACGGAAGTATAAATATATTATAGTCATCTTAAATGGTAGTGTGATATAATTATATCATAGTATAAGTAAAAAAATGTTTTAGAAATTATTAGTTAAGTATTAATATTTTATTTATTTAATTTAATTTAAAATGAAATTTATTTTTATAAAATGGAGTTAATTTTTGAATTCTAAATGTCAAAAAATGGTTAGGGTGAATTTTTGGGATTTTTCTGAAATAGTTGAATTTTTAATGAATAGTAAAAATATAGTTTTAAGTTTTCAGTATGTTTAACAACAAGATAGATATTTCATAATGATGTAATGAGTAAGATAATATGTTGGTAGACTCTTTTTGATTAAAATATTATATTAGGTGTCCCAAGTGGCTAATACCATGGGAAAACACCACGGGCAAGCCCATGGTTTTGCAAACAACACTAATGTGAAGGAACCAGGCACACAGCAGAAGCCCCCAAAGTGAGATTTTAAATTTTTTCACTAATTAAAAATATAAAATCATCTTCATTAGAGAATCACTGCTCGGTTTTATGCCAAATATCTCGCATGAAGATGATTAGGCACAAAATTAAACCGTAAAACACATGGTTTAAATCCAAAGCCGCGTACGCCGTCTGCTCATCCTTGGCGATTATTGATCAAAGAATATGAAGATGAATTCCTATAGATCATCCACATGATATTAAAGAAACTATATGAGCTCCATTCATCGAAATCCGAGTACTAGCACAGAGTTCCGAAGATGCCTTCGACTCTCCGATGATCACTGCATCGCTCTGCTTGCGATGACTGAGTGAGAGCTCTATCTAAGCTCCTTGGATATAGAGCCTCTCTCTCTAGAATGTGTGAGAGAGAAGAGGATAGATAGAGAGGGGCAATGAATATTACATGGAAAACTCCTCTCATCCTCCATTTATAGAGTGTTAAGAAAATATACGGTATTGCCACCTGGCATCCCGAATACATAACACACTATAAACGACTTGTTATGAATTCCAAACTGAGTCATAAATATTATTATCACTTTCTTATAATATATTAAATATATTACATGATAATAAATGAGTCATTAAATTGACTCGTCATTCCCAAAAATATTAATTGAACCTTGAATATATTAAACTAATATTTGTAAATTAATATTTCTCATGTATTTACTTAAATTTTTTAAATACATCTAATAAATAAATTCAATGCCCATTATTATTAACCTGAATAATATGAATTTATTTATTTCATTGGTGATCCTTTATCCTTGGACAAATCTTGAACCCCATTGGTGGGTCCCACCATGTCCAAAACTCCTATTCAACTGAATAGGAAAAATTTTCGAATATGATATTGTGGGTAACCCTCTAGGCCCTTATCTCGATAGTAGTGAATACTATTCACAGACCAAGAGAGGGATCTAGAAACCCATTATGGCCCCTAAAAAGATAATGATTGTCATAGTAGCGACAACCAACCTATGAACATGTACTGTGTAATATAATCTCTTTTTATTTAAAATCTCATAAAGCAGGACACACACCCATGTCATCACCCTTTTCTTGATTTGTTATTTGTTGATCTAAATAGACGTATTTCCCTTAGACTACCATGACCATGGATTTATCAAGGTACTACCATCCTGATCAACATGGCCTGAGATATATAACTTTATTAACTTAGAAGTGACAAATCATTTCTTGATCATTCAACCAAAGTCATTCCACCAATGATGCACCCAACACAAACTACCTCTCCACAATTTCAATATCATGGTTTTCATATTTTATCAAAGCATGCAATCAAATGGAATATATTGTTAATGATCTCATGTCAGGAGACCATCACACATGATTGTAGATAAGAACATCCAATGACACCATAAACATGTGGTGTTATTATTGGCGGGTCCCTCCTCATGATCTCACTACTAGAGATCACCAAGTGCGAACTTTATGAGAATAAGTATCAGTGCTTATAATCCTCTAGCACCTGATAGTCAGACATCTACTATTCCCAATCAGTAAGATGTATTTAGACCTTAGGAACTTTGTTTAATATTAATTTCATAGTATATCAAGGTTCTCATTATATCCTGAGATATGATATAATATTTCGATACAACAATTAATCCATGGAAATTACCATTTCAGTATTGGGTGCAGAAAATTCTACACTATAATGGTAATCAAGCATCATGTATAACTAACTTGTATACATGATATGGTAATCAAAATCACTAAATAATTGGGTCAATGGAACCCACTATTTCAAAACTCCCCTTATACTAGATCCAACTTGCTAACTAAACTTTTTAGCTACTCATATGGTTAAGATCTTTCTTTTTCTGAGTAATGGCTTTAGATACTGGGCCTACTATGGTTCCACAATGTGGCAATTTTACTATAGCGACCTCATCTCCTTGAGTAAAACTTCTCAAGATATGGTATACCAAGTATATCCCTTTTATCTACTATCAAATATTGACATCTTGGATAGTAAGAATATCATAATTCTCATTATGATAATACTTTTCTTACTAGGTGGGATTCTAGGAACTGGAAAAAATTGTTGAATTTAACTACTTCTTAGTTGCATTAGAAGATGCAACATACTCAATCTTTGTAGGTATGGCTACCACTGGCTTATATGAGCTTGTATCACTTATCACCTTAGCCTAACTATGATACTATATCACATGGATCTAAGGAATACTTGTTTATGTCCCCTAAAAACTAGTATCCTTTCTTCTCCACTTACCAGGTACTTATCTTTTGTACTTACTGAAGCACAATCAGATAGTTATGAATTCTTCACTTGTAGTGCTCCAGGATATAATTTATATTTTCCTACTATAAATTATATCTTGTAAATATCAATTCTTCTACATATCATGGCACACGTGATTGATCCATTGCTTAAGAGTATGGATTATAACTCACCACATTAATCTCTTACCATGTCTTAGACATGTAATCTTGGAGAGATTATGCAATGTGACATTGGTAACAATTTTCTTGAATTATTCCAACTTGTATTTTTCAATACCATGTCACTATATATACGATTGACTAGGTCCAAGAAACCTATAGATCCACCTTAGTAGATCATGTTACCTATAACTTAGGTTTCTACTTTAAGTAAATCATTGGAGAATAGATTTTATCATGTCTTAACTAACTTTAAGACCAATCTATTTTCCGTATGTTACTAAACATATTTTACTTGAAAAAACTTGGTGCTACCACTAACCTATGGAAGACACATGGAAAATGTTCATTCCAAATGAATGTTCTATGATAATGTTGCTTACTTCAATTCTAAATTGGATTTTGGTAACTTTAAACCTTTATTAGATTTTTTGTAACATGACCATCCCTTTATGGTTGTGTCGTATAGAAACCTTACATAAATTATGGTCATGACATCCAATGCCTAATAATATGATCATAGAAATTAGCTATGATAGGTAAAATTCTAATGGATTTAGGAATACCGAATTGGTATGACCAATCAATCCCTATTGGTACCACACTTGTACCATCCATGTATCAAATCACTTGAATACCCACCATAGTATTCAATAATATAGGCCCCTTTGCAATGTGATACATGGAATCCATTATTGAATTTTAGCTGGTCTTATCAATCTTAGCTAATATTCATACACTATTTACTTGTAGGAAATATTATTCACATTGAATAATAGATCACCGACCGTAGTGAATATAAAAACCATAACTATGGTTTTATCCTTCCTATACAGTATGTGTCACTGAAACATACTCTATTCTACATGCTCTTGTGTAACTAGTTCCTATGTAAACTATTTGTCCATCTATAGCATTGACTAAGCTCAAGTGAACCTTTCTACCACTATCTCAAAAGAGACGTGAACCCTTATAAAAATGTAGTCAATCACTTGAATACTACTATTCTATCTTAGGGATTTATGTACTATCCTAAGTGATCGTTAAGATAGTTACATAGATGCACCATGTGTTTAACTTGATGCATACTTGTTTATGTCCTAAAAAAATCTTTGCATCCAAACACATGACATAATGATTTTTTTCATCATACTATGACTCATATGATATCCATTTTAGTTGGAATATGATTATGTGATTACACTATTATTTATGAATCACGTCATGAAATATAATGGACTTTTTTACAAATTACAACATTGATACTCCTTACATCATAATTCTAATGTATAAAATGTTCATTTAGGAATTTCTCCATGCTAAATTTTTCTAATAAATGTTGAAATGTAAGACTTAATCATCGATCCTCCTACTTAAAATCAATGTCATGATGTGGATAAGGTAATTTTAATTTAGGAATTACTCCATGCTACATTATTATGATCGATGAATTCTTGGTCAAGATATTCTTCAGTACGCCGACCTAAAACAACTCATATATTTTGACCATTCATATACTTCACTTTATTATTCCTTAATAACTTAAAGGAATCTTATGAAGTATATATATACCTCTATCTCACCCTTTGAATAGTTCACATTCACTTATTGAACTATTTCCAAAAGCATTGTGACATACCTTTATTTCTAAAGGTTTATTTTTCCAAACTAAATATGTCAATTATACCACAGGTGTTTAGCTATTCCGAGCCTAAATACCATACTAGGTATATTTTTTACATCCACTTTTAGTGTTTTTTGATAAAGAATTATATTGTCACAACTGAGTATAAGCCATACATTTTATATTCATCAATTATTTCCTACAATTCAAGTATTACTGAACTATAGGTTGAGTATAAAACACCAAATAAAACATTAATTCCTCAACATAGAATAATGTCTCCTTGTGTCCAAGGACACAAGAGATAAATGTTTTGGTTATATTAAATAATAGTTCTACATTAATCTTTCACTTGGAAATAAATAAGTCTTGTACTTATCACCACTGGCCTAGGTATCACCCTTTCTCAGCCACTTGGAGAATACACCTGACTTATAGTAATATTTATACACTCTCTTGGTTACCATATTTAATACACACATGTGATAGGCATATAATATTAAATACCCAAGAAGTAAAACTCAAACATTACATTTTACTTTGATGAATAAACCTAAGTAAAAAGCGGTAACTTGCTTCTTTAATTTAGTTAATTGAATTGAAACTTCCATTGTTTTATTTTATGACATTCAAATCAAATAACCAATGTTAATACCTCATTTATTGATGGAATTTTCAAAATTTTTATTGGAATTAATTTACTTTGGCTATTTTGCCTTGTCTTTCAATTTATTCTCCATAATAATTAAAGATAAAACTATCTTTGATATTATTATTCACTTAGAAAACATTTAACTAAATAAGTTATGAAGCGTATACTCAATACTTGTTCATTTTTAAACTTAAAACTAGACTTGAGTAATGGGGTGAATATGATATTAAAATAGGATATATTGAAATACCATAACCCACTATTTAATTTACACAGATCTATTGTAACCATTACATATTCATATCATTGCTTCGTTTTCTCCTTGGAAACCACTCGAAGATGCGAATTCATGTTTTATCATCCAAGTCCTGATGTAGTGACCATGATAAACAATAGATATTGATGAAAGAATAATGACATAACCATAATATGATATATACATTAGTCTCCTATAATCAATTTCACCCTCACTTCCTGAGGTAACTTAACAGGTGTTTGGGATACTAGAACCTTGAGTTTCCTATAGTATTGTATGCAAGTGCATGTACTATTCTTGGATACTCGTGCTGGTGAGGTTATTTACTTTGTCCAATATTTATCATAGTTTTTAAACTTACAGTATAACTTTCAATTTTCTACAAAAAATAAATTTTAGCAGATTAGTACTTTTTATCCAGATTACTGATTTAGACATTTTGATTAATTAATTATATCATTAAATGTCTCCCACTATTTTTATCAAATTCTAGGAACCATATATGCTAGAATCAGAATAATATATTACTTGATTATTCTAGTGGAAAGGTTCCCTGAATCACCCCTCATGGTCTACAAGCTTTGGGTATGCCAATACTTGGAGGGTTCAAGGTAGAATTTTGGTTAGCCAACCGTATGAACTCACAGTTCCTTGATCTGTTGAGTGAAGTCCTAAATTCTTAAATATTTACTTTATTAACTAAATAATTGCATCTAAAATTACAAAAATTTATCTTTGGATATTTCTTTGCTGCAATTTTAGTTAAGTCAACCCACCACTCTAATAAGAACACCCTAGTATTAAGAGACATCCTCAGCTTTGGCATGAATGATACCTCAAACAACCAGTTTTGTCCAAATTTGAATGATGGAAGGCAATAATGACTTAATATATATTTGAGGGTTTTATATTTTAAATTGATGAAAGAAATCATTTTCTATTTGATTATCACATACTATGTGATCGTACTCACAACTGACTATGCATGAAATAGAAAAATCATCACGTCACATGTTCACTTTATCTTTCATGCTTGTTTATTATTATTCTATGTGATCACAAAATAAATACACATTCAAAAAAATAATAAACCATAAAAATAATGATGACCTGATCATGATCCAGTACTAATGGTTGATCTGTTGATTGAATAACGGATTGACCCAGATCCTAGGGGGTATACCTTGAGTCACATCGCTTACGACTCAAAATGCAGTGTCTTCCCCTCCAATGCATCACATCTTATAACATACCAAGTAAGTAATTAATAATGGATATTTTTATCTATGTCTATTTAGGAATTAGATAGTGTTTTAGAGGCTTAAAATGAGAATAAATCCAATCTTAAGCATGGAATACACTAATATTTTTAAAAGATTGTTTTACTGCCTTTTGATGGCAAACCATTTTTAAATCAAAATTTTGAAAATTTTATAAGCTCTATTTGTCAAAATAAAATTATTTTTTCTTATTGGGACATTGAAATTTACTTTGGATAAATTTTTGGTATTTTTCTGACAATGTTATTTTTTAATGAATAGTGAAAAATACTGCATTTTACATCAAAAATGCATTTTCATATAATTTAATTATATGGTTAGATTATATTTTTAATTTATTTTAAAGTGTAAATAGAATATATTTTTACCATTAAATACAATGGTGGTCATTGGTATTAATTTAACTTTGTAATTGGGCATAAACAAGTGCCAAACTTTTCATAGATATTGTTTCTAAAAAACCCGCTATTTGTTTTGACAACGGGAATTATTTTTAAATTAATTATTTCAATTTATGTGTTTGGAATTTGGTAAAATGGATTACATATTTGGAATCATAAGGTCCAAATTATGTAATCAAGACACTTTTGTTTTTGGACATTATGAATAGTAACAACGGTAATTATCTTGATTAATTAGTAATCGGGTAGTTAAGGATAATAAAATAATATCATAATAATAACAAATGACCCCAAAATGTGTCCTAATGCTACTGGTTGTGTCATTTCCGACCATGGGATGCCTTGTACCAAACTTGGGGACCCCATGGAATCACTTTTGTGTGATAATGACTTTTTATCTTTTTATTTTTAAAGAAAGTTAAATATAACAAAGAATGTATCACCTGAGTAAAACATTTTTAATTTTGTCTACATAAATGATCTATTGGACTATAAATAGTAATTTGAAATCTAAAAATATTTCCTACATCATAGTATTTTTTTAATAATTTTTAGACATTAAATAAATTAAATTATTTGTGACATCATGATGATGCAGCGATTACCTCATTAATGAACGATTTAAATAAAATGAAAAGATAATGTAAAATATAAGACTTACACTTGTCAAAGACCTATTGGACGAGTATATTTCGAACCCTTATCACCTTATCCTAGAAATACATCAATGTGGGACCTTTAAAATCCGAAACTCATTTGAAAATAAAGTAACATTTTATACCTTTCCAAGAGTGCCCCTACTCTCCTCTTATAAAAGGCCCCCACCTCTACCTCCTTCCCAAAACTTCTAAAGCCATTGGATCGGACAAGCTCTGATCATTTTATCTCTCCAAATCCCTCTTTTCAACATAGAATCCTTACCTTAGGCAGAAAGGTCTTCAAGAAACCCTTTTGGTTCTAACTAAGAGGAGTTACCCGATTTAAAGGTAGAATTCTCTAATGTTCTTTTGTTTTATTTTGCTTCTCCAACCCCTTAAACTCTTTTTATTCATTTATTTTGTAACAAAAAAAATATTTTCAATATACTAGTATGTTTTTATAAGAATTATTCTAGCTACACTTACACACACCTACATCTAATGGTTAAAGAACATACTGTTTCTGTGGATGGCGAATTTCTGCCTCACGAAACGATGATTTTTCAATATTCTTATAACACTGTCAAAGGTGTCCATTAAGATGTCACTATATTTATATATGATATATAATATGTTTATGTTTTCCTTAAGCTTATGTATATTTCATTTATGGCATACCTTTATGGATTCCATTATGGGTATAAGCGATATCTTCATTTTAGGAAGTGCAGACTACCACCCCCTCAAAGTGATTTGATTCATTAATGACATATGTGGGATGTATAAAGGATGGAGTTAATGATATTATATATTAAATTATACTTTAATTATAATATACCTTTATGTCATTATGATTCCATTCTATAAAATACGAAATAGAAATGAAATTAGCGTTCATGCGTACGTACGGCTTACCGTCTCCTTGAACGGTGCATTTCATTTCTTACCTCTAAATGTTATGTAATATTATAAATGAATGTATATAATGGATATATATGATATATATTATATCTAAATCATGAATATGACTCTGGATATAATGGATACATGAACAAATTGTAATTATAAAGAGTTTATTTTTGACTCAAGTACCAATGATCATTAAAATGACCGTTATTAACTTAAATAATTACATAGTGTTCATGACATGGTAATAAGTGATATAAAAGGAATAATGAACTTTAAAAATGTTCTTATGCAATTAGAAATTAACTCAAGTTTATTATTCAGGAGATTAAAGAACGATCGAGTCAAGTCGGACCCAAGGTATGGAACTTCTTCTCAATCTCCTTTCATTGAGGCATATTTTGTTTTATACATAACTTTCTTTTATACGGTGTATAAACCCCTTTGACTTTTACATCTATTCAAAAAGAATATTTTTTATATGAAGCGTTTTACTAAAAGACAAAAGGAATGTTTTTTTGTCGTACGTATGCGGCGACAACGACTTCTCCGCCGCCGTGACCATTATTTGAGTTTCGACTTCCTCTACAAGGCATAACTTTTTTTTAATGAAAAATAAATACCATGTTTTACTTTTCTTTTATTTTGGTATTAAAAATGGTTTTGATAATGTTTTTATTATATCAATGTGTTATTGATATCTTGTGATTAAAATGTGGAAATGTTATGTTTCCTTTATGCATGTTTTATATGATACGATTATGTTATGGTTATTGGGCATTGTTATGAAGACGGGTGGTTCCGTGATAAAATAAGGGCGGGTGAGCCCGATATAGCTCTCCAATGCATTGGGTTACATGAAGGGGTTAAACATTAAGGTTTCTCCGAAGAGATTTAGGGAATATACTATGATGGGTATTCCAAACGTAACCATGAGGATTACTCCCTAAGTAAGAATGTTATGAATGCATCAAGTTACCTTTATGTATTATGATTTCTATGATTTATTTATGATTTGATGAGGTATGTTAAAATACTTATGTTTTATGAGTAAAGTATGATTTCATACATGGACTAATGTTTTCATTTCGTACTTTTATATCCCTTACTGAGCTTTTTATGCTCATCCCAAGTTTTTGAAATGTTTTTCACAGGTCAAGGGAAAGGTACATGATGTTATGATAGGGTCAAGGAAGTGTCATGAAAGAATCCATGTTTTGTTTTAAATATGTTTCCGTTGATGGGAAAAAAATGAATACTATCTTTTATGTAACCACTTTGTTTAAATGTGGAATGTAATGCATGATTTATGATCTAATTATCTAAAACTCTAAACCTGAAAAGATCCTCAATGTGTAATCTTGTAATAACTCAAGATTATGTAATGTTTAAGGCTGGTTCCTTATAGTTGGTATTAGAGGTCGGTTTAGATAAATTTAGGATTTAGAATTCTATTAAATGATTATCCAAAAATATTTTTTTTATGGTAAAATTGAAATGATATAGCATTTGAAGATTACCATGTTTCTTTATCTAAGACATATTTGTTTAGAATGGTTTTCCACAGAGGAAATAGGGAAGCAGTGCTAGGAAGGCATACAGAAGGAAATAACCTTCCGAATCAGCATCCTGAGATGGTTGGGATTGGAACTGAACAGTTTGTTGCAGTAATGGTGCATTTGACTCAAGAGATAAATGGTGGTGGTATCCATGCACGAGATCAACCAGATCAGCCACAAAGGAACATGTCAGTGGTGGAACATTTCATGAGGCAACATCCCCCATCATTTAGAGGATCATCTGACCCTGTGCTAGCTGAAGGGTGGATTAAATCACTGGAGAATATTTTCGATGTCATGGGGTGTTCAGACAATCAAAAGGTTAGTCTTGATATTTACCATTTGGAGGGTGAAGCAGATCAGTGGTGGTCGATGGTTAAAAATATCAGGGATGATGATGAGATTGATGCTCTCGACTGGGATGAATTCAAAGGTATGTTTCTTGAGAAGTATTTTACTAAGGATGTTCGAATTAGGATGGAAAAACAATTCTTGGAATTGAGGCAAGAGGATGACTCAGTGGATGCTTATGAAGTGTGGTTCACTCGATTGGAAAGGTATGCTCCAAATTTTATCTGAGACCTTGATAGTAAAATCAATCATTTTTACTCAGGATTAAAGACAAAATATCGAAGGGAATTGGATTATCATGAGTTAAAAAGTTATGAAAAGCTTGTTTGATGTGATGATAAGGTGGAAATGGAGTTTTCCAATGATCAAGTGTTCTATAACAACCAACAAAAGAAGAGATCGAGGTGGCAGGAGAAAGGAAAGAATTCTTCAAAAAGGTCTGACGGTATGAAAACTAAGTTTCCAGTTTGTGATAAATGTGGTAAAAGGCATGCTGGGGAATGTCTTCTGAATTCTGGAAAGTGATACCGATGCGGTAATATGGGACATAAGGCTCATGATTTCACTGAAAGAGATCAGGGTGATGGTAAGACCAAATTTGATTTACAGTTAGTGAAATGTTTCAAGTGCAATGAGACGGGTCACTATGCAAACAAGTGTCCAACAAAGAGATTGAGTGATGGGAAGCAGTTAGAATACAAGCAGAAAGGGGTGGTGAAATCCTTTGCAACTACTTCAGCAGATGTTGGGCCATCAAATGAAGTGGTATCAAGTACTTTATTTTTTCAGATTATGCCTGTGTGTTGTTTGATTCGGGGTCTACACATTCTTTCATCTCTGAAAACGTTTCTAGTAAAATGGGAATACCATCTCAAGAAATGACGCCTGAACTTGTGGTAAAAACACCTGGGGGAAATGTTGAGGCAAAAAGAATTTATAAGAATCTTCCTATCCTTATCCGTGGAAATAACCTACTTGAAAACCTTATTTTTTTACCTCTAGTAGAGTTTGATGTTATCCTGGGTATGGATTGGCTCTCTATTTACCATGATAAGATTGACTGTAGAGATAAAGAAGTTTATTTTCAGAAATACTTTCAGTTTGTGTACAAGAATGAACCCTTACTGTTCATAACATATCAAGAGGCCGAGAAACTTGTAAAATATGGAAATGAATGTTACCTTGCACATATCGTTGAAAATAAGGAAACTGTTCAGATTAATGATGTGCCAGTGGTAAATGAGTATCCTGATGTTTTTCCTGATGAGTTGCCTGGAATAATACCAGATCGGGAAGTTGAATTTACCGTTGACTTAGTTCCTGATGATAAGCCAATTTCAAAACCCCCTTATCGAATGGCTCAAATTGAACTTTTAGAGTTGAAGGAGCAATTTCTAGATTTATTAGAGAAAGGTTTCATTAGACCCATCACATCACCATGGGGTGCTCCTGTTTTATTTGTTAAAAAGAAAGATGGTTTAATGATACTTTTCATTGATTATAGAGCCTTGAATAACATCACTATTAAGAACAAATATCCTTTGCCTCATATCGATGATTTGTTTGATCAGCTCCAGGGAGCTCAGTTTTTTTTCAAAGATTGACCTGAGATCAGGGTACCATCAGTTGAAGGTAAAGGAAGCTGATATTCCGAAGACCAAGTTCCGTAAACGATATGGACATTATGAATTTGTAGTTATGCCTTTTGGGCTAACCAATTCACCTGCTGTATTCATGGACCTTATGAATAGAATTTTCCATGAGTTCTTGGATAAGTTTGTGGTTGTTTTCATTGATGATATTTTGGTGTTTTCTAAAAGTAAAGAGGAGCATGAAAGACATTTAAGGGTTATTTTGCAAACCTTAAAAGAAAAGAAATTGTATGGGAAATTCAACAAGTGTGAGTTTTTGTTGTGAAAAATTTCTTTCCTTGGTCATATTGTTTCTAAAGATGGGATAACTGTAGATCCTGTAAAAACAAAGGTTGTTGAAGAATGGCCAAGACCCACAAATGTAACTGAGATTCGTAGCATCCTTGGTTTGGTAGGCTATTACCAAATGTTTGTTAGAAATTTTTCATGGTTATCTAGTCCAATGACTAAGCTAACTCGGAAGGGTGTTAAGTTTATATGGATAAAAGAATGTGATGATTGTTTTCAGGAATTGAAAACAAGATTGGTGAATGCTCCAGTTTTGGCACTACCTTCCAGGAATGGTGAGTTTGTTATCTACACTGATGCTTCATTGAAAGGACTTGGTTGCGTCCTAATGTAGAATGATCAAGTAATTTCTTATTCTTCAAGACAGTTGAAAACACATGAGGTAAATTACCCTACACATGATTTGGAATTAGCTGCTGTTGTTTTCACTTTAAAAAATTGGAGGCATCATTTGTATGGAGTAAAGTGTGAAATATATACCGATCAAAAAAGTTTAAAGTATATATTCACTTAGAAAGAATTGAAAATGAGATAGAGGAGATGGCTGGAATTAATCAAGGATTATGATTGTACAATTCATTACCATCCGGGAAAAGAAAATAAAGTGGCTGATGCTTTGAGTCGAAAAATTAATGCTTCATTAACAATGTTGCATTTGGAACATGATCCTTTGGTTAAGGATTTGATGAAATCTGGAATAGAAGTTGTTGGTGCAGGATGTCCTTCTGTTTTGTTTCAGGTATCAGTGAAATATTCTCTATCAGACAGAATTAAGCAAGCACAGAAGCAAGACAACGAGTTGCAGAAAAAGGTAGATCTGGTTCATAAGGGTAAGTTTCCTGAATTCAACATTGATAATGATTGTGTTTTGAGATTTGGGAAGAGATTGTGTGTTCCTTGTGATTCACAGTTGAAGAGAGAGTTGTTATGTGAAGCTCATAGTTCTCCGTTTTCAGTTCATCTAGGAAGTACTAAGATGTATAGAGATATTCGGGAGTACTACTGGTGGGATGGAATGAAAAGAGATATTACTGATTTTACTGTGAAGTGTTTGACTTGTCAACATGTTAAAGCAGAGCGGTAGTTACTGAAAGGGATGCTTCAGCCTTTACCAGTTCCAGAGTGGAAATGAGAGAATATATCCATGGACTTCGTTGTGGGATTGCCGAAGACACCTCGAGGTAATAATGAAATCTGGGTTATTGTTGATCGCTTGACTAAATCTGCTCATTTCCTTGCTATACGAGATACATTTTCCCTAGATAAACTTTACCGTTTGTATCTTAAATAGATAGTCATGTTACATGGAGTTCCTCTCTCCATTGTATCTGACCATGATCCCAGGTTCACTTCTAACTTTTGGAAAGGCCTTTAGAAGTCATTGGGTACTGAATTAAATTTTAGTACGGCTTTTCATCCTCAATCAGACAGGCAGTCAGAATGAATGATTCAGACTTTGGAGGATATGGTACATGCTTGTTCGATGGATTATCAGGGAAGTTGGGACCAACATTTTTCTTTGGTTGAGTTTTCTTATAATAACAATTTTCATTCTAGTATACAGATGGCACCATTTGAGGCGTTATATGGGAAGCAGTGTCGAACTACAACTTTTTGGGATGAAGTAGGTGAAATGAAGTTGATGGGACCAGAATTGGTAGAAGAGTTGGCAGAAAAAGTTCAGCTGATACAGAAACACATGGAAAAGTGTGATGCGATTTGGTAAGAAAGGAAAGTTGAGTCCAAGGTTCATTGGACCATATGAAATTCTGGAGAGAGTTGGATCAGTTGAATACCGAGTGGCTTTACCTCCGATTTTATCTTAGGTACACAATGTTTTTCATGTTTCAATGTTAAGGAAGTACATGCCAGATCCATCTCATGTTTTGAGTCAAGAGGTAGTTCAGTTGGAAGGGAATCTATCTTATGGGGAACAACCGGTCCAGATTCTTGACCACAGGGAGAAAGTGTTGCGGAATAAGGTTATTCATCAAGTAAAGGTTTTGTGGAAAAACCACATGAGTGAAGAGGCCACATGGGAATCTGAAAATGCAATGAGGGCTAAATACCCCCACTTATTTCGATAAGTAAATAAATTGCGGGGACACAATTTTTTAAAGGGGGGGAGGATGTAACATACCAAGTAAGTAATGAATAATAGATATTTTTATCTATGTCTATTTATGAATTAGATAGTGTTTTATAGGCTTAAAATGAGAATAAATCCAATCTTAAGCATGAAATACACTAGTATTTTTAAAAGATTGTTTTACTTCCTTTTGATGGAAAACCATTTTTAAATAAAACTTTTGACAATTTTATAAGCTATATTTTTCAAAATAAACTTATTCTTTATGATTGGGACATTTAAATTTACTTTGGATAAATTTTTGGTATTTTTCTGACAATGTTCATTTTTCAATGAATAGTGAAAAATACTGCATTTTACATCAAAACTGCATTTTCATCTAATTTATTTATATGGTTAGATTATATTTTTAATTGGTTTTAAAGTTTAAATATAATATATTTTTACCATGAAATACAATGGTGATCATTGGTATTAATTTCACTTTGGAATTGGGCATAAACAAGTGCCAAACTTTTCATAGATATTGTTTCTAAAAAACCCGCTATTTGTTTTAACAACGAGAATTATTTTTAAATTAATTATTTCAATTTCTGTGTTTGGAATTTGGTAAAATGGATTACATATTTGGAATCAGAATTTCTAAATTATGTAATCAAGACTCTTTTGTTTTTGGACATTATGAATAGTAATGATGGTAATTATCTTTAATTATCTTGATTAATTAGTAATCGGGTAGTTAATGATAATAAAATAATATCATAATAATAACAAATAACCCTAACATGTGTCCTAATGATACTGGTTGTGTCATGGCCGACCATGGTATGCCTTGTTCCAAACATGGGGACCCCATGAAATCACTTTTGTGTGATAACGACTTTTTATCTTTTTATTTTTAAAGAAAGTTAAATATAACAAAGAATGTATCACCTGAGTAAAACATTTTTAATTTTGTCTACATAAATTATATATTGGACTATAAATAGTAATTGGAAATCTAAAAATATTTCCTACATCATAGTATTTTTTTTATAATTTTTAGACATTAAATAAATTAAATTATTTATGACATCATGATGATGCAGCGATTACCTCATTAATGAACGATTTAAATAAAATGAAAAGATAATGTAAAATATAAGACTTAAAATTTTCAAAGAACTATTAGATGAGTATATTTCGAACCCTTATCACCTTATCCTCTAAATACATCAATGTGAGACCTTTAAAATCCGAAACTCATTTGAAAATAAAGTAACATTTTATACCTTTCCAAGAGTGCCCCTCCTCTCCTCTTATAAAAGGCCCCCACCTCTACCTCCTTACCCGCACTTCTCAAGCCATTGGCACGGCCAAGCTCTTCTCATTTTATCTCTCCACATCCCTCTCTTAATCCAATAAGCCTTAACTTAGGCAGAAATATCTTCAAGAAACCCTTTTGGTTCTAACCAAGAGGAGTTACTCGATTTAAAGGTAAAGATTTCTCTAATGTTCTTTTGTTTTATTTTGCTTCTCCAACCCCCTAAACTCTTTTTATTCATTTATTTTGTAAAAAAACCAGTATTTTCAATATACTAGGATGTTTTTATAAGAATTATTTTATCTACACTTACACACACCTACATCTAATGGTTAAAGAATATACTGTTTCCGTGGATGGCGAATTTCTGCCTCACGAAATGATGATTGTTCAATATTCTTATAACACCTTCAAAGGTGGCTATTAAGATGTAACTATATTTATATATGATACATAATATGATTATGTTTTCCTTAAGAATCTGTATTTTTCATTTACGACATACCTTTATAGCTTCCATTATGGGTATACGCGATATCTTCATTTTAGGAAGTGCGGACTACCGCCCCCTCAAAGTGATTTGATTCGTTAATTCCATATGTGGGACGTATAAAGGATGGAGTTAATGATATTATATATGAAATTATACTAGAATTAAAATATACCTTTATTTCATTATTATTCCATTCTATAAAATATGAAATATAAATGAAAGTAGCGTTCATGCGTACGTACGACTTACCGTCTCCATGAATGGTGCATTTCATTTCTTACCTCTAAATGTTATGTAATATTATAAATGCATGTATATACTGGATATATATGATATATATTATATATACATCATGAATATAACTCTGGATATAATGGATACAAGAAAAAATTGTAATTATAAAGAGTTTTTTTTGACTCAAGTACCAATGATCGTTAAAACGACCGTTATTAACTTAAATAATTACATAGTGTTCATGACATGGTAATAAGTGATATAAAAGGAATAATGAACTTGAAAAAGGTTCTTAAGAAAGTAGAAATTAACTCAAGTTTATTATTCAGGAGATTAAAGAACGATCGAGTCAAGTCGGACCCGAGGTATGGGACTTCGTCTCAATCTCCTTTCATTGAGGCATATTTTGTTTTATACAAAACTTTCTTTTATATGGTGTATAAACCCCTTTTAATTTTATGTCTATTCAAAAGGAATATTTTTTATATGAAGTGTTTTACTAAATGACAAAAGGAATGTTTTTTTGTCGTACGTATGCGGCGACAATGACTTCTCCGCCGCCGTGACCATTATTTGAGTTTCGGTTTCCTCTACAAGCCATAACTTTTTTTTAATGAAAAATAAATACCTTGTTTTACTTTTCTTTTTATTTTGGTAGTGAAAATGGTTTTGATAATGTTTTTATTATATCAATGTGTTATTGATATCTTGTGATTGAAATGTGGAAATGTTATGTTTCCTTTATGCATGTTTTATGTGATACGATTATGTTATGGTTCTTGGGCATTGTTATGAAGACGGATGGTTCCATGATAAACTAAGGGCGGGTGAGCCCGATATAGCTCTCCAATGCATTGGGTAATGCGAAGGGGTTAAATGTTAAGGTTTCTCCGAAGATATTTAGGGAATATACTATGATGGGTATTCCAAACGTAACCATGAGGGCTACTCCCTACGTAAGAATGTTATGAATGCCTCAAGTTACCTTTATGTCTTATGATTTCTATGATTTATTCATGATTTGATGAGGTATTTTAAAATGATTATGTTATATGAGTAAAGTATGATTTCATACATGGACTAATGTTTTCATTTCCTACTTTTATATCCCTTACTGAGCTTTTGATGCTCATCCTAAGTTTTTGAAATGTTTTTCACAGGTCAAGGGAATGGTATATGATGATAGGGTCAAGGTATATGATGATAGGGTCAAGGAAGTGTCATGAAAGAATCCATGTTTTGTTTTAAATATGTTTCCATTGATGGGAAAAAATGAACACTATCTTTTATGTAACCACTTTGTTTAAATGTGGAATGTAATGCATGATTTATGATCTAATTATCTAAAACTATAAACCTGAAAAGATCCTCAATGTGTAATCTTGTAATAACTCAAGATTAGGTAATGTTTAAGGCTGGGGCCTTATACATATCTTATCTGGTGTGTTTCCATAACTTAGCATGAAGCGCATCAGTGGTCATCTCATCATTATAGAAAATTACTCGCTCACAGGTAAGGGGAACTAGGGACTATAAAAAACAACTCTAAAGTGGACACGTATGACCTTATATATATAACGACACTTGAGAAGACACATAGATCTCCATTTATTAATTAAACTAATTATTAAAACACCATGTAATAATTAAATAATTAAATTAAATAAACACAAACCAAACATGCATTGGTTAGTCCTCGGCCCATGACTAGTCATATACGCATTAAACTCACATATATTAAAAATAAATGCAGTATTAAATTAAAATTTCATTAAAATAAACTCAAGGGCATTTAATTGAATTAAAAATTTCCCTCTAATTTTTAATTCAATATATATGTCATTCTGTCCTGATTACTTATTTTGATTTTAAAACTAAAAATTAAATTAATTAATTAAATTAATTAAACCCAAAATTAAATTAATTTATTCCACATTAAAATTCCAAACCAAAAATTAATATTAAATTAATTTAATTTTCAATCAAAATTAAATTAATTATTTTAATTAATTTTTGATTAAATAAATTACTCAGGCCTTGAAAACCCTTGGTCAGTCCAAACCTGTGCAGCCCCATCCTAGGCTATGCCGACCTCGTGCATGGGCGTTCTAATCCATACAGGTCTTTCCAATCCCATTTTGAGCTAGGCAGACCTGCCTAGGCCAATTTCGAAAAAAATGGACCAGGATCTGGTTACTTGTCTGCTAAGAGGACCAGGTGGCGACTGAAGAGTAGTGGGTACTACCACTGGCTCTTGCCGTGCACAAAGGTCGTCTCATCCCCTTGGAAGGACCTACCTTTAGTAGGGTGCTACACCTCTAGGAGAGTTGTCTGTGGGTTAAGGAGGAGCCGACTAGCTGGGAAAGGTGAGGCAGTGAAGGTGGACTACGGTGGGTTCAAGTGGGACATGTTGCCGGCTAGGGTGGCGGTCTGGCGGTCCGGCACTACGGGTCTCCCAGATGGCGCGATGAGATCGGATGACACGACATGTGTGGGCCAAGGGTGGCGTGAGGATGCACTGAACCATGAAGGGAAAGGAGCATCCATATGAGGCCGGTCTGGGACTATGCGGGGTGCCGAGGGGTATCCTAGGAAGAAGGGGGCTGCTGGTCTGATAAGGGGAAGGTGGAGGCACTATGGAGAGGCACCGGCCTGAGGTGCCGTTAGGAGGGGGGTTCTCGCTGGGTGTAGGGTGTGGTGCATCGATGCCAGATGATGAAGGCTGATTGAGTGGTTTTGTGGGAGAATCCGACAGTGAGGTTGGGTATGGATGGAGTGGCCAGTGCAGGGCAGCACGCTGTCTAAGGCGCCTGTTGCACGGTGGAGGAAACAGGGGGGGTGCTCGACCCCCAATTTTTTTTGAATTTTTTGATTTTTTTATTTCTTTGGATTATGTGAAAAGCCAACCCACCCATTTTTTTATTCTATTCCACACACCCAGTAAAAAAAATCCAACCCCTTTATTTTTTTTCATAAAGCCTATTTATTAGGCTTAGAAAAAAATAATGTTGTTTTTATAATATTAATATCATAATAAAATTAATATTATTATAATAACAAAAATGGTGACAGAAAACACTATTATAGAGATCGGGATCCCACTGAATATTGGGTTCAAGATTATATTCCCATTGGGCTGGTCCAAATAAAAATAACGTACAAGATATATGTGCTATTCAAGAGTTATAACTTGCAAAAAATATTTTCAATCTGAATTCTAAACTTTGGATGGTTGTAGATTGCACATATGGTGTTGGATTGAAAATATGTCTATGACATTGGAACTAGGAATGAAACGATAGCCCCAATAGTGGGATTTTAAAAATTTTCACCGATGAATGACATAAACTTGTCGTCATCGGTGAATTGCTACTTGGTTTTATACTGAGGATCTTGTATGAAGATGATTAAGCACAAAATTAATCCTTAAAATACCTAGTGTAAATCCAAATCTATGTAAAATGTCTTCTCATTATTGGTGATCATTGATCAAATAATCCAAATCCAAATTCCTCCAGATCATCCACACACACTTCAAGACACTACGGGAGTGACATTCGTCGAAATCAGGGTACTAGCACGGAGTTCTGACGACGCCTTCGACACTCTAACGATCACCACATCGCTATGCTTGCGATGCCAGAGAGAGAGATCTATCTAAGTTCCTTATATCTATTAGCCTCTCTCTATAGGATGTGGGAGAGAGAAGAGGAGAGAGAGAGGTAGTGAATAGTATATGGAAAACTCCTCTTCTCCTCTATTTGTAGAGTGTTAAGAAAATATTTGGTATTGCCACCCGAACTCGTGAATACGTAACACACTATAAATGACTTGTTATGACTTCCAAATTGAGTCATAAATATTATTATCACTTTCTTGTAATATATTAAATACATTACATGATAATAAATGGCCTGAGATATATAACTTCTTTAACTTGGAAGCGACAAATCCTTTCTTGATCATTCAACCAATGTCATGCCACCAATAATGCACCAAAAAAAAAACTACCTCAACACGATTTCAATATCATGGATTTAATATTGCATCAAAGTATTCAATAAAATGGAATACATTGGTAATTATCTCATTTCATGAGACCATTACACATGATCGTAGATAGGAACATCCAATGACACCATAAACATGTGGTGTTCCTATTGACGGTCTGTCCTCATGATCTCACTACTAGAGATCACCAAGTGAGAACTTCATGAGAATAAGTCTCAATGCTTATGAGACCCCAGTACATGATAGTAAAATATCTATTGTGTCCAATCAGTATGATGTATCTAGACTATAGGACATTTGTTTAAGATAAATTTCATAGTATCTCAAGGTTCTCATTATAGCCTAGGATCTGCTATAACCTTTCAATATGACAATTAATCCATGGAAATTACCACTTAAATAGTAGGAGTATAAAATTATACACTATAATGGTAAGAAATAATCATGTATAACTTACTTTTACACATGATTTGGTAATCAAAATCACTGAATAGTTGGGTCTAGGGCACCCACTATTTCAACATAATGAGGTTTCCTTTGAAATTAATAAAAAACTCCATATCTTTTACTATAAATAACCACCAATTAATTCATTTAATTTCATTCCAAAATCATTATACACTAAGTTCTGATAGTATTAGCTCCCAAGGAGTCCTCCAAAAGTGCCCTTAATCCCCCAAGGTTCTGATCTTCAACTTTTAGAAGTTACTCTTCAAGTTAAGGGAATTCCCAACTTCTCTTTTCCTTTCAAGTTCTCTTTTATGTGGTATGTCTTTAAAATTTCCATAACATGTTATTATTTAAATTTTATTCTATCCCCATACTGTATTATGAATATTTTATGAATGGGTGACCCATGTACCCTCGCTTTTTAATGTTTTATAAAACTATGTTTTATACTCGTTATGCTGCAGAATTTTCGTCTCAAAATCTATCTCTTTTTCTCAAGAAATTATTTTATTTTCTTTATGTAAATACCAAAACATCTTTAATTTATAGAGGTATTCATCAAGAAATAAAAATTATTTATTTGATTCTATAATTGACAAACAAAAAACCCTTATTTCCATTCCATGGGTTATAAATGACATAATGATCATGTTTTTAAGCACTTTTTGAAACACCCTAATTTTGTTATGAAACCCATTTATTTTAATATATTTGGTTTATTTATGAAATGATTTATTATGATATATGTGTATCAAATGAAAATAAATACATATTAAGCATGTGACATGATAGTTATCCAATGCATTAGGTAAAGAAATTAATCTCTAGAGATGACAAGTTTTATGATACCTTGGTGAATAACCTTGGTAATTTTTATGAAACATTGAAGATGGAACTTGGTGATATGCTTATGAATGTAAAAATTAAATATTTTAGCCAAATTTTCAAGTTATGATTAAATTTATTATTGTTATGATATTCCTATTTCTTATTCCTTTATAAAATTCCTCACGTTCGTATTTATATCTCTTATGTTCACACGCAAACTACTTCACTTGTTTTCTCTTACCTGGCCTTCTGCTCACCCTTTCCTCTGATGTATGTCCCAAGGAAATGAGACACAATAATTTTAATTAGGATAAACCTCTTATTAAACATTTCAAGTGGATTATAAAAATGTTATACTTTTTCATGTATTATGTACCCTATTTCCAAGATACTAAACTTTAAAGATCCTATGTTTGAAAAATGTAATGCAATGTTATGTAATAAAAAGGATGGATTCCATAGTTGGTATAAAAAGATATTTTAGTTATTTTTGGAAATTAGGATATGAAAAATTTAGGAATAACCCTATATAAAAGTTTAAATATAGTAAAACTTCCTAGTATTTTGGTGAAATATTAAGTAAGTGGTTTCTAAAAAAATAAATCCATGTCTGGATACAAACAAGTGGATGTGGCTCTGGCATAGATGTATCTAGGGATAAAAACCAAAAAAAATGATTTGAGATAGATTTAAATGGGAATAGGTTCACAATAACTGGACTTAATTCACTTCTAGTTTGACACTCCTGGGGGATATGTTTGGTTAATCACAATCTTTTTATGAACCATTATGAAGGATTTATAGAAAATATAATTATTGATAATGAATAACGTGTTTAAGCATGATGTTTTAAGACATAAAATTCCTTTAAAATTATAATATTATTAAATGAAATAATTTTCTCACTAAAGTTTTATTCTTTTATAAAATGGAGGGAAATAGGAGGAACTGTGCAAATTGTGACCGCAATGGACTATGCAATGACGATCCTTCAATGAAAGCCAGAATAGAAACCTTCACGAGAATGATGAATAAAATGACTCAAGTTATTGGAAATAACTTGAATCGAGCTGAGATAACAATTTTAACAAGAAGGTAACATCATCCCATTGAGTCCTTTATGCGTCAACAACCACCAACATTCAGTGCATCTACCGAACCATTGATCCCAGAATAGTGGATAACCTCTATAGAAATGATCTTTTTTGTACTTCGTAATTCTGAATAAGAGAAAGTCACCCTGGCTATTTACTACATAGAGGGAGAAGCTGATCAGTGGTGGGTTCTGATTAAAAACATGAGGCCAAGATGGGATATTTAAGATATGGAGTGGGAATAGTTTAAGGGATATTCTTTATTAGTTATTTCCTTCCTTTAATGAGAACAAAAATGGAGAGGGAATTTCTCGAGCTGAAGAAAAAGGAGAATGAATCTGCAAGAAGATACGAGATGGACTTCAAAAGGCTTTCAGTATACACCTCTATCTTTTTCATGGATCTTAATGGTTAGGTTGATATATTCTTTGGAGGACTAGGAACTCATCTACAAAATAATCTATCCAACTGAGACTATGACAGCTATGATGAGATTGTACAAAATGTTATGAAAGTATAACTGGATTTCGGTGAGAAACAATTGTCCCATAAATCCAATGAAAAGAAGATATCAATGGATCCAATCTTGGGTAGGATCTTTGATCAGGGAAGAGGTAGAAAGCAAGTGAAACTTCCCATGTGTAATAAATGTGGGAAAAATAATTCAGGGAACTACCTGATCAGGAGAATAAAGTGTTACAAGTGTGGAAGAGATGGCCATATCACCTAGAATTATCACAGTGAGGTGAAGCCTAAACTTACTAACACTAACAAAAAAGGGAAGATGGTGCATGCCCTACCTGAAGTCGAATGCTTAAAGTGTGGACAAATTGGGCACTTTTCCAATCACTGTCTAAATATGAGGGAAGTGGAGGGGAATCACCATCAACCTCATTATAGTCCAAGGGAGACAAATCATGATTTTTTATCTTAATGGATGAAGTTGAAGCTCTAAATTATGTATTGGTAAGTACTATTTTTTATTATCTCAAAGCTAGAAAGTACTTTGTTTGATTCCGGTTCTACGCATTCCTCTATTTACTCTATGTTTTCCAAGAATATAGAATTAATTCCTAAACTACTAAAAGTAGAGTTATCAGGCAAGACTCTTGAAGGGATTATCCAATAATAAAAAATGTTTAGAAACTATAGTATTTATTTTAGTGATCATAATATTATCAAAAATATAGTAGCCATTCCCATGTTGAAATTTGACATTATACTAGGGATGAAATGTGTAACGCCCCGACCCCAGTTACCTAGAGTCGGTGCATTGTTACATAACATTGGCATGATCACAAAAGATCAAGTCTCGAAAGACCTATTAGTTTAGTAGCCTTGGAATCACTAGATACATCCATCAGTCTTACATTACATCATAAAATGAAAACTACAACAATATAATCTCCATAGTACACACTCATATCCCCTCATACTATCCCTACAGGTCATTCATAAATTACTTCTTCACATCTTGGGAAAAATAAAACATAGAAAGGGGTGAGCTCAGATGCCCAGTAAGGATAACAATATAGCAACAACTTTTATAAATAAGCATAAACATTTAAGGCAATTTATAACTAAAACAAAATCCTTTTAAACTTGGACTTCAGTATAATATGGAAAAGATAAAATGAAATAATTCCATTTACTTATTCACATGGATATTCTACTAATCGAATAATCACATGCAATATCAATAACAACTTTCATAATGATTGAATGCATAATGCCAGACTATCATAACCACATAGTCAAGTACTTATGCCAAGAATACAAATAATATTTTGTCAAGGCCTTTTCCAAGGCACTAGTTTGTATCATGAGACCTACCGATGAATCGAGGAGCTATAGAGGGCTCCACCCGTCACTTACTAAGTCCAATTCATTCCTCATATGAACAGGTTTAAACATAACATAAACATTCGTATTAAAACTAGCATACGAAATTTCAATACTTTATCCATAAACCATGAATGGTATAAAAATAACACATCCATAGTCAAACAAATCACAAAACCTTCAATACAATATTGAAGTTTTATATCATAATAAATCAACTTCAAATAAGCTTAAAATCCATCAAAGGATGTTTACATAGATGAAATCAAAACTATTTGAGAGAAATATCTATTTTTTTGAAATCATTTAAAAGTCACATAATTATAAAATAAAACATTTACTTTGAAGATATTCTTATAAGATTGTAAGGTAAGCTTTGACGATTTTATAACGGTGGAAAATATCCGCACCCACCGTATAAGTTAAAAAAGACATTCTTACCTTAATTTTGTCGAAAAGGTTAAAACGGACCTTGTTTGGAAAACGACAGAAAGATTCCTTTATAAACTTCTTATAAAAAGTAAAACAAGGGTATAAATGAATTTAACCCATAGTCTTTAAAATAGTAAGAATTATTTGAAATACATTTTTAAGAAACATGGATGTGAATGATAAAAAGGTCCCAGTAGATAATTACGTATAAACAACCTCAGATAATGAAGAGATTGTGAAATAAACCCTTACCTTGTACTTTTCCTTGGTAGAGGGTAGGTTAACCTCCTGTATAAAAATTAAATAATTGTTATTAAATTATACAAGAATCATATATATAAATATGATATCATATATGATCTTTTAATATTTCTTTGTTAATAATATTTTAGTATTATCATCGTTTCGGGTGTTAACTGATTTGTTTTCCTTTATATGCTTTGTTACGTAAGCTGTTTTTGTTATGGATAGGTTGTATCTTATTCATATTCAGAATTATATCAAGTCCTTAAACATTACTTTTAATCATCAAATGATAATTATTCTTGAATGGATATGATGTGGAAATAAATCTCATAGCGTTTGTGGAGACGGTAATCTGTACGTACGCACGAACGCTACTTCCATTTCATTTTTCATTTTAAAAGGAATAAAAACCAAATGATACATAGGTATATTATTATTCCAGTATAATATAATATCTTATATATGTTACTTAATTTCATTAACACCATCCTTTAAACGTTCCATGTATGGTATGAACGAGTCTTATCACTTTGAGGGGGAGGTAGTCCGCACTTCCTCAAATGAAATTATCGTATATATATACAACATGAAACGAATAATGATATGATATAAAATGTAATTAAATAAGATTATATATAAAATAAATATCATTAATATCATATTTAATTACAGTGCCATCATAATGTCCACCATGAGATGTGGTAGGAGATAATTGAACAATCATTGTTTTGTGAGGCGCTTGGTTGCCATCCACAGAAACATTATGTTTTTCACCCATTAGATGGAGGTGTGTGTAAGTGTATTTATAATACTTCTCATAAAACTATAATTGTATATTTAGGATACTGGTTTTGTTACAAAATAAAATAATAAGAATAATTTAGGGGTTGGAGAAGTAAAATAAAAGAAAAGAAGCTAAGAGAAATCGTTACCTTTAATTTGGGTAACTTCCTTTGGTTTGAACCAAAAAGGACTCTTAAAGTGCCTTATTCCTAAGGTAAGGCTTATAGGAGGAGGAGAGATATGTAGGGAGATTAATTGGGTAGATTTTGGACGATCCAAAAGGCTTGAGAGGTGTGAGGAATTGGTTAGAAGTGGTGTCCTTTTATAAGGGGGAGTAGGGGCTCTTTAGGAAAAACTTAAAGTATTATTTTATAATATAATCATATTCGGTTTATAATGGCTCCAAAGTGGATTATTAAAATTATAAGGTGGGGATATGTCAAAAAAAACTTAACCAATAGGTTTTAGACAGGTTTGGGTCACTTTATTAACCTTATCGTTTTGTTTTAACTCTTAGTTAATTAGTTTGACACTTACCATGTCACTTTGTATTTTTATATTATATAGTAAATAAACTTACTATATACTTCTAAGGGACCCCCAAGTGGTCCATTAATGATAAAACTATCATTATATAAGTCCTTTGGCCAAACATTAGATTTTTAGGAATAGAATATAAATTAATAATATAATATTTGTTTTAAAACTCTTTTATGTCAATTTTGACACTATTTAATAATTGATTTTTGTTAAAGTCTTAAAAACTTTATTAATTTGAACCAAATTCATTTAAGAAATCCTATCATGTCATATTAACCAATAAAATTCATGTATGTCATAAAAAATTTCAAATTATATTTATTTTAACATTTATAATACCAATTATTCGATTCTTTCATTAATAAGAAAAATACTGCATTATTATTATGTCATAAATAAATTTAATTATTCAATATCTAAAAATTATAAATAAAATACCATTATTTAGGAAATATTTTTATATTTATAATTAATATTTATAGTCTAAAATACAACATATATAACCCTATGTAAAAATTGTTTTGCTAAAGATATATGCTTATGTCATTTTTGCATTTACTTTAACTTAATTAATATAAAGTGTCATTATCACTTACAAGTGGCTTCATAGGGTCCCAAAATAGACCCAAAGATGCCAATCGTCGGACATGTATCAAACAATAGGGTTAGGACACGTTTTAGGGTAATTTAGTATTATTATAATATTATTTTTTACCCTTATTTACCGGATTTACCCTTTAACCATGGTAAATAAAATATTTACTGAAGTAATTATTCAAAATGTCTAAAAATAAAATTCACCTATTTATACAATTTGGACCTACTGATTCTAAATATGGAATCTATTTTTCTAAATTCAAAACACATAAGTGGAAGAAATTAATTTAAAATTTATTTCCGTTGTCGAAACAAAAAGCATGTTTTTAACAAATAATAACTATCAAAAGATTGACACTTTCTTATGTCCAGTTTAAATATGAAATTATGTCCAATGACCAAAATTGGATTAAATGGTAAAATTATAATCTAATTATACTTTAAAATTACTCTAATTCATAATTTATCACTATTAATTATTTCGATTAAAAAAGTTGTTTTTAATTAAAATTTAGTAATTTTCACTATTCATCAAAATATGAAAGTTATCAGAAAAGTACCAAAAGTTCAACCTAATCTAATTTAGATATTACAAATCCAAAAATGAAGTCTATTTTACCAAATTAAAAACATAAAATTTGCATTTATTAATTTAAAATTAAATCCCGCTATTAAAACCAAAAGGCGTATTTTTAAAAAATAATAACTATCAAAAGTTTGACACTTGTTTATGTCCAATTTAAAAGTAAAATTACTTACAATGACCATCATTGGATTAAATGGTAAAAATATAATCTATTTATACTTCCATACCATTAAAATGTATAATTTAACAATATAAATTATTTTGATTAAAAAAGTTGTTTTCAGTTAAAATATAGTATTTTTTACTATTCACCCAAATATGAAAGTTATCAGAAAAACACCAAAACTTTATTGAAACTAAATTATTATGTCCCGATTCTAAATAAGAAGTTTATTTTGTTAAATTTAATATATAAAAATTTCAAATATTGGATTTAAAAAGGCTTCTCCATTAAAATGCGGTAAAATTGCATTTTTTGAAAAATACTTATTTTATCTGAAATAAATGTATTTGTTATTACATTATGTCTAAGAAACTCATAATATGTATTCTAAAATTATAAGGATTATATAAAGTTCAAAATTCAGTTAATACTATTCATAACCACTTTTGAACGGCTTGTTTGGTAAGTCATGGTGCGCTAGAACTCGATGTTGGGTGTAGTGAAAGTTATTGAATTACTTTGAAGAAATAATGTACAATGAAATCTTGGGGTGTTACATTCTTCCCTACTTCAATAAATTGCATCCTCGCAATTTGAAATTATTTTTCTAAAATAAAAGGTTGAAAATAGAAAATACATTTGGGAAAACCCACATCAGAAATTAGGTTAATAAAATTTAGTCTTAATAAGAGGAAAAGGGAAATGAAAGGGACACCACTAAATTATGATCTCGATTAGGAGTACATTGGTGAAAATTAGAGAAATATAATTGGAGGAAAAACGTAAATATTTATAGGTGGTGATTGAGGTCATCAATCACAAACAAGTGTAAAATTGAGGGCCTTAAATTCATCAATCTATGATGATTTAAAATACCATCGGTTCAAAAAACCATATGGTATTAGGATAACACATTTTTTGTTTTAAGATCCCTTCACTAAAGTATAAGAATTAATTTATTCATTTAATAAGAGAAGAAGAAAAATATATACTTGACAAGTAGAGTCCCATCCTTTAACTAAGTTCTACCACAAACTCATCTTTCACTCTAAAAGATATTAGAACTTAAAAATAATATTCTATTTATCCTATTCGTATAGGGTTAAAAAAATGAATTTATAATTAATATATAAGAACCATTAAAAAAACTACATTATTCAATCTAGGACATCACGTGGGTCAGTGGTAGGTGATACACCCTTGTCGCCCTTCGGTTGTGGGTTCAAGTCTCACGGCCTTGCCGGACGCGACGGGTTGCCGCCCCACCTCCGGGTTGTCCTTTTTATGGAAATCCAAAAATAATCTCAAAGTAGACTTATCCAAAATACTTCTATCCAAACTCACAGTCCAAAATTTATAAGGTAGGTAAACACAATGAAGATCCTTTTTCCATGTAATAGCATGTGAACACCTTCACCATGTATTATTTTAAAACACTGCAACATCCTGAAATACCATAAAACCTTATTGATTACATTCATGATCCATTATTACTTATAGAATACTGGATATACTTCTTCTATCCAATTTTTTTTAAACTCCAACAATGATGGAATATACAAATCATTAATCAGTTTCAAGGTAGTCAAGAATATCCAATATAATTTATCCAAATCAATCATGTATTATTCCAAAATCACTAACTCGGTATTAGAACCATATTATGGTTTATCTTTCTCTCAACCATATATTTTCCAAAAACTTAACCTGTTATTGAATCACTTTTCTTTGTTCCACACAATCTCAAGTCCTTAATGAAATAGTACTGTAGTACAATCCTTATATACTCCATAATTATTATAACCAGTACATTGTTGATGCAAAACTAAAATGACATAATTCTCTAATAACAACGTAAGAACTCTAATCATTCCTCCTCATATGTGGTAGTATCATAACTTGATTATTATCCAATAGCATCATTTGGGGAATACTCTGATGATTTGGACATTGGTTCGCGTAGTGTCCCAACTCCTTGCAGATGAAACATTGTACATTTGAAACCTTTTTCTTACCCTTGCAGTCACATACATGGTGTCCTTTTTCTCCACACTTATAACAAACTCCCATTCTTTTCAGTAAAGTTCCAGGGTGTTTCTTCCCATAGTTATCACATATGAGAAAATTATTCTTTTCCCGCTTCTCTTTATCCATATTTCTCTCTTCTATCCTTTTCTTCTCTTGCTTCCCTTCAAAGCCATAGGATTCGTAGAATTATTTACTTATCTTATTAACACATGATACTATTTCTTCATATGTTGAGAATACATGGGTGACTATTTTCCTTCTAAATTTTGGCTTAATACCGTGAAAGATATGATCCTTCTTACTCTTTGGATCATACGTATTGCTGGAGTTCACATTCCTTCTACTGGACGCCATTTCTATAAAATAGCATAAACTAGGTCAGTTTATGAATTTCAATGAATAATTCCAAACTTGTAAAATTCCTAACATAAATTGAATAGTTTATGGATATAACCCATAATCATAAAAATGTTTTCTTTGAGTAAGTATATACTCATAAGCCCTTCATAATGGTTTGTAAAGAAAATGAGAATTATCCTAAGCATATCCCCCGGGAGTGTCGTAACCAAGAGTGCAGCAAGGCCCATTGTCATGCACCAGTTCCCGTTCGAGTCTAGCTCAAAGTGGTGTTTTCGGGTTTTACCCCTAGGTACATCTGTGGAAGAGCCGACTCTACCTGCTCATATCCAGAAAGAGATGTATTGCTCGGAAAACTCACCAAATCTTTACAGTACCAAAATTCTAGGAAGTTCTTCTATACTAATCCTCAAATTCCATCTTAGGTATATGTGATCTAATCAGATTTTATCTAAATCTTGCTTCCAAGGTTTGTACTAAACTTCCTCTGATACCAACTGTAATTCCCCGACCCTAGATACCCAGAGTCGATGCATTATTACATAACATTGTCATGATCACAAAAGACCAAGTCTCCAAAGACCGATTAGTTTAGTAGCCTTGGAATCACTAGATACATTCATCAGTCTTACATTACATCATAAAATGAAAACTACAAAAACATAGTCTCCATAGTCCACACTCATATCCCCTCATACTATCCCTGCAGGTCATTCATAAATTACTTCTTCACATCCTGGAAAAAATAAAACATAGAAAGGGGTGAGCTCAGATGCCCAGTAAGGATAACAATATAGTGACAACTTTCATAAATAAACATAAACATTTAAGGCAATGTATAACTAAAAAAAATCCTTTTAAACTTGGACTTCAGCATAATATGGAAAAGATAAAATGAAATAATGCCATTTACTTATTCACATGGATATTATACTAATCAAATAATCACATGAAATATCAATAACCACTTTCATAATGATGGAATGCATAATACCAAACTATCATAACCAAATAGTCAAGGCCTTGTGCCAAGAATACAAATAAGATTTTGTCAAGGCCTTGTGCCAAGACACTAGTTTGTCTCATGAGACCTACCGATGCATCGAGGAGCTATAGCGGGCTCCACCCGTCACTTACTAAGTCCAATGAATTCCTCATATGAAGAGGTTTAAACATAACATAAACATTAGTATTAAAACTAGCATAAGGTATTTCAATACTTTATCCATAAACCATGAATGGTATAAAAATAAAACATCCATATTCAAACATATCACAAAACCTTCAATACAATATGAAAGTTTTGTATCATAACAAATCAAATTCAAATAATCTTAAAATCCATCAAAGGATGTTTACATAGATAAAATCAAAACTATTTGAGAGAAATATCTCTTTTTTTGAAATCATTTAAAAGTCACATAATTATAAAATAAAACATTTACTTTGAAAATATTCTTATAAGATTGTAAGGGAAGCTTTGACGATTTTATAATGGTGGAAAATAGCCGCACCTGCTGTATAAGTTTAAAAAATACATTCTTACCTTAATTTTGTCGAAAAGGTTAAAAAGGACCTTGTTTGGAAAACGACGGAAAGATTCCTTTATAAAATTCTTATAAAAATTCAAACAAGGGTATAAATGAATTTAACCCATAGTCTTTAAAATAGTAATAATGATTTTAAATACATTTTTAAGAAACATGGATGTGAATGATAAAGAGGTCCCAGAAGATAATTACGTATAAACAACCTCGGATAATGAAGAGATAGTGAAATAAACCCTTACCTTGTACTTTTCCTTGGTCAAGGGTAGGTTAACCTCCTGTATAATAGTTAAATCATTGTTATTAAATTATACAAGAATAATATATATAAATATGATATCATATATGATCTTTTAATATTTCTTTGTTAATAATATTTTAGTATTATCATCGTTTCGGATGTTAACTGATTTGTTTTCCTTTATATGCTTTGTTACGTAATCCGTGTTTGTTATGGATAGGTTGTATCTTATTAATATACAGAATGATATCAAGTCCTTAAACATTACTTTTAATTTTCAAATGAGAATTAGTCTTGAATGAATATGATGGGGAAATGAATCTCATCACGTTTGTGGAGACGGTAATCCGTACATACGCACGAACGCTACTTCCATTTCATTTTTCATTTTAAAAGGAATCAAAACCAAATGATAATTAGGTATATTATTATTCCAGTATAATATAATATCTTATATATTTTACTTAATTTCATTAACACCATCCTTTATACGTTCCATGTATGGTATGAATGAGTCATATCACTTTGAGGGGGCGGTAGTCCACACTTCCTCAATTGAAATTATCGTATATATATACAACATGAAATGAATAATGTTATGATATAAAATGGAATTACAGAAGCTTATATATAAAATAAATATCATAAATATCATATTTAATTACAGTTCCATCATAATTTCCACCATGAGATGTGGTAGGAGATAATTGAACAATCATCGTTTCGTGAGGTGTTTGGTTTCCATCCACAGAAACATTATGTTATTCACCCATTAGATGGAGGTGTGTGTAAGTGTAGTTAGAATACTTCTCATAAAAATATCCTTGTATATTTAGGATACTGGTTTTGTTACAAAATAAAATAATAAGAATAGTTTAGGGGTTGGAGAAGTAAAATAAAAGAAAAGAAGCTAAGAGAAATCGTTACCTTTAATTTGGGTAACTTCCTTTGGTTTGAACCAAAAAGGACTCTTAAAGTGGATTTTGCCTAAGGTAAGGCCTCTAGGAGGAGTATAGGTATGTAGGGAGCTTAATTGGGCAGAGTTTGGATGAGCCAAAAGGCTTGAGAGGTGTGAGTAATTGGTTATAAGCGGTGTCCTTTTATAAGGGGGAGGAGGGGCTCTTTAGAAAAAACTTAAAGTATTATTTTATAATAAAATAATATTCGGTTTCTAATGGCTCCAAAGTGGATTATTAAATGTATAAGGCGGAGATAGGTAGAAAAAATCTTAAAAAATAGGTTTTAGACAAGTTTGGGTCACTTTATTAACCTAATCTAATTGTTTTAACTCTTAGTTAATTAGTTTGACACTTACCATAGCACTTTGTATTTTTATATTATATAGTAAATAGACTTACTATATAATTTAAAGAGACCCCAAAGTGGTCCATTAATGATAAACCTATAATTATATAAGTCCTTTGGCTGAACCTTAGATTTTTAGGAATAGAATATGAATTAATAATATAATATTTGTTTTAAAACTCTTTTATGTCAATTTTGACACTATTTAATAATTTATTTTTGTTAAAGTCTTAACAACTTTATTAATTAGAACCAAATTAATTTAAGAAATCCTATCATGTCATATTAACCAATAAAATTCATGTATGTCATCAAAAATTTCAAATTATATTTATTTTAACATTTATAATACCAATTATTTGATTCTTTCATTAATAAGGAAAATACTGCATCATTATTGTGTCATAAATAAATTTAATTATTCAATGTATAAAAATTATAAATAAAATACCATTATGTAGGAAATATTTTTATATTTATAATTAATATTTATAGTTGAAAATAAAACATATATAACCCTATGTAATTTTTTTTTTCTAAAGATATATGCTTATGTCGTTTTTGCATTTACTTTAACTTAATTAATATAAAGTGTCATTATCACTTACAAGTGGCTCCATGGGGTCCCAAAATCGACCCAAAGATGCCCATGGTCGGAAATGTATCAACCAATAGGGTTAGGACACGTTTTAGGGTAATTTAGTATTATTATAATATTATTTTTTACCCTTATTTACCGAATTTACCCTTTAACCATAGTAAATAAAATATTTACTAAAGTAATTATTCAAAATGTCTAAAAATAAAATTTACCTATTTACACAATTTGGACCTCCTGATTCTAAATATGGAATACATTTTTCTAAATTCAAAACACATAAGTGGCAGAAATTAATTTAAAATTAATTCCCGTTGTCGATACAAAAAATGTGTTTTTAACAAATAATAACTATCAAAAGATTGACACTTTCTTATGTCCAGTTTAAATATGAAATTATGTCCAATGAACAAAATTGGATTAAATGGTAAAATTATAATCTAATTATACTTTAAAATCACTCAAATTCATAATTTATCACTATTAATTATTTCGATTAAAAAAGTTGTTTTTAATTAAAATTTAGTAATTTTCACTATTCATCAAAATATGAAAGTTATCAGAAAAGTACCAATATTTCACCCTAAGATAATTTAGATATTCTGAATCAAAAAATTAATTCTATTTTACCAAATTCAAAACATTAAAGTTTCATTTATTAATTTAAAATTAAATCCTGCTATTAAAACCAAAAGGTGTATTTTTAAGCAATAATAACTATCAAAAGTTTGACACTTATTTATATCCAATTTCAAAGTGAAATTACTTAAAATTACCATCATTTGATTAAATGGTAAAAATACAATCTATTTATACTTCCATACCATTGAAATTTGTAATTTTACAATATAAATTATTTTGATTAAAAAAGTTGTTTTCAGTTAAAATATAATATTTTTCACTATTCACCCAAATATGAAAGTTATCAGAAAAACACCAAAAATTTATTGAAACTAAATTCTTATGTCCCGATTCTAAATAAGAAGGTTATTTTGTCAAATTGAATATATAGAAGTTTCAAATATTGGATTTAAAAAGGATTCGCCATTAAAAGGCGGTAAAATTGCATTTTTTGAAAAATACTTCTTTTATCTGAAATAAATGTATTTGTTCTTAAATTATGTCTAAGAAACTCATAATATGGATTCTAAAATTATAAGGATTATATAAAGTTCAAAATTTAGTTAATACTATTCATAACCACTTTTTAACGGCTTGTTTGGTAAGTCATGGTGCGCTAGAACTAGGTGTTGAGTGTAGTGAAAGTTATTGAATTACTTTGAAGAAATAACATACTACAAAATCTTGATGTGTTACAAAATGAATCTCAAAGTATAATGCTATGATCAAATGAAGAAGTAAGGAAATCTCAATAGTATTTAATGGACAACCTACAATTATCTTCCAAGGAGATATATCTTGACCTGATATTTTTCTCAAAGAACCTCCTATAGCCTTCTTTATAGAGTTGATCAGTGAAGAAGAAGAAGAAAATAAGAGTATAAGGATAGAGAATGTCCTTATAATTTATAAATACATTGATGTATTTCCTAAGGAGTTACCTGGACCTCCCTTGAAAAGAGAGGTAGAGTTCTCCATTGAACTCATACCTGGATCTAATATGATATCAAAGACCCCGTATAAGATGGAAAATGTAGAACTAGAGGAATTAAAGAAACAAATTCAAGATATTTCAGAGAAGCGGTTTATCTGACCAAGTGTGCCTTCTTGGGGAGCACATGTTCTTTTTATGAAGAATAAGGATGGATCAGTGAGGCTATACATTGATTGTAGAGAACTGAATGGGATCAAAGCAAAGAACAAATACCCTCTTCCAAGAATTGATGACTTATTTGACCAGCTTCATGGGGCTCAATTCTTCTCCTAGATTGATCATTGATCTGGATATCATCAATTGAGGGTGAAGAAAAACTATATTTCAAAAACCTTCTTCCTATCAAGATATGGTCATTATGAGTTTTTTGTAATTCCCTTCGGATTGACTAATTCACCTTCTATTTTTATGGATTTGATGAATAGATTTTTTAAGGACTACCTTGATAATTTTTTGGTAGTTTTTATTGATGATATTTTTATATATTATAAAATTCGTGAGTATCATGGGAATCATCTAAAGGTTATTTTGAAATCTCTACGGAAGGAGAGGCTTTTTGGAAAGTTCAGAAAATGTGAATTTTAGTTTCAACAAGTTGCTTTCTTGGGGTATATTGTATCCAATTAAGGAATCTTAGTTGACTCTATGAAGACAAAGGTTATTGAGGAGTAGCCTCATCCTACAATAGTAACTGTGATTCATAGTTTACTTGGTTTAGATGGATACTATAGGTGGTTTGTGAAAAAATTTTCATGACTTTCTAATCCACTAACCAAGTTAACTCAAAAAGGGATTAAGTTCCTCTGGACAAAGGAGTGTGAAGACAATTTCCAAGAGCATAAGAAGAGATTGGTTACTGCAACTGTGTTAACTCTACCCTAAATCGAGAAGGATTAATTATTTTTAGCAATGAATCTCTAAAAGGCATTGGGTGAGTCCTCATGAAAAATGACAAGGTAATTTCTTATACATCTCAGCAGTTGAAGCCTCATAAGAAGAATTATAATACGTATGATCTTGAGATGATTGCGGTTGTTTTTGCTCTGAAGATTTGGAGGCACTATATTTATGGGGAGAAATTTGATATATATAGAGACCATAAAAGTTTAAAGTATATTTTTATTTAAAAGTAATTGAACATGAGACAGAGGATATGGTTGTAAGTTATTAAAGACTATCATTGTTCGATTCATTATCATCTTGGAAGAGGAAACAAATTCACTGATGCATTAAGTAGGAAATACCCTATTATTATGGAAATGATGAGGATTCAAGGAGATCCCTTGATCAATGAACTAGTAAAACTGGATGTGGGAATTATAAGGGAAGGAAAATCATCAACCCTATCCCAAATGATTTTTCAACTGTCATTACTAGAGAAGATAAATAATTCTCAAAGATAATATCCTTTGTTACAGAATAAGTTTGAGGTTGTGGAGAATAGGAAGTTTCCTTAGTTCAATATTGATCAACAATGTGTACTGAGATCTCCTACAATACTATGTGTTCCATATACTATAGAGATAAAGAAAGAACTGATGGATGAAGCTCATAGATATACATTCTATATACATCTTAGAAGCACGGAAATGTATAGGGACCTTCATGATCATTATTGGTGGGATAACATGAAAATAGAGATTTCCGACTATACCACAAGGTGTCTGGTGTGTCAGCAAGTGAAGGCAGAGTGAAAACTTCCTAAAGGGGTATTACAACCACAACCCATACCAGCATGGAAGTGGGAAAATATCACAATGGATTTTTTCACTGGTATCCTGATAATATCCAAAGGAAACAATGCGATTTGGGTTACAGTGGACCATCTCACCAAGACTACCCATTTTATCTCTATTCGTGAATATTTATCTCTTTATCAACTTTCCAGGATTTACATGAATGAAGTGGTAAGGCTACATGGAGTTACACTTTCTATCGTATCTGATTGTGATCCAAGGTTCTCATCAAAATTATGGATAAGTCTTCTACACGAATTGAATTTCAGTATGGCTTATCACCCCCAAACTAATAGCTAACCTGAAAGGACTATTCAAACAATCGAGGACATGCTGAGAACATGATCAATGGAATTTAAAGGTGGATGAGATCAATATCTCCCATTAGTTGAGTTCTCGTACAACAACAGCTTCCACTCAAGCATTCAAATGGCACCCTATGAAGCTTTATATGCGAATCTATGTAGAAATCCTACTTGTTGAGATGTAACTGGTGAGATAAATATTCTTGGGCCTGATCTTTTTCAAGAGATGATAGAAAAGGTTCATTCCATCCAGTAAAAAATTAAGGATTCTATAAGTCGGTAGAAGAGCTATGTCAAAAACCGTCGAAGGGACTTGGAGTTTGATGTTGGTGACAATGTCTTCCTTTAAATTTCTCCATATAAGCGAGTCATGTGATTTTGAAATAAAGGGAAGCTTACCCTCAGGTACATTGGCCCCTATGAAATCCCTGATCGCATAAGAGCAGTGACTTATGAGCTTTCACTTCCTCTAAATCTAAATCAAGTTCATGATGTATTCCAAGTATCCCTATTAAGGAAGTAAATACCTGACCCTTTACATGTACTAAATCCAGAGGTGGTATAACTAGAACACGACCTATCTTATGAGGAGCAACTGTTGGAGATCTTGGATCATAGAGACAAGGTTATACACAACATGACTAACCACCTTGTTAAAGTGTTGTGAAGGAACCAAAAATATGAATAATCCATGTGGGAACTAGATGAGATAATGAGTTATAAGTACTCGCACCTTTTCTCTTCTGAGAGTAGGGGTTAAAATTTTAAGGGTGAAATTTCTTAAGGGGGAAAGAATGTAACGACCTAAACTTTTTGAATAATATTTTGTTTCCTGAAAATATAAGTTTTACTGTGTCATAAAAAATAAAACTATATAATTATAATTGAAATGTAACCATCGAGTTTTGATATTTATATAACCGTTGGTTAATATGACCATTGGAAACCATAATAAATTTTTAACATTATAATTATTATTTATAAATAGAAATGATAATGGATAATTAATTCAGAAAGAAGAGTCGATGGCCTCTACCAGTAGGATCGTGCCATACATAGCCCATTTTTTAGAGCTTTGGAAGGAGGTAGAGTCACTAGGCTTCACTCTATACTAATCCCAATTCTAGCTTCAATATGTTAATCTTGAATGAAATCGCCTATGGGAGAAGTTCAAGTTGATAGAAATCACCACTTGAGACATGTTGTCTGAGCCGCCCTAAGATTATATCACCATTTCAAACCTTACTCTTAGGTTATATGCGGGTTTTATAAGGGTTTTTGTAATTATTCTTTTGTAACACCCCAAGCATCCACGATACACTTCCTTTTTAAATAATTCAATAGCGTGTGATGTACACAACACTGAGTTCAAGCACACCACGACCTATCAAACTAGCAGTTTAAAAAGAGGTTATGAATAGTAAAAACCAAAATTTGAATTTTATATATCCCATATACTTTTAAAATTCATATTCTTTGTTTCTTAGACATAATATAAGGAAAAATTCAAATTTTCAAACAAAAGAAGTATTTTTCAAAAATGTTATTTTTCCGCCTTTTAATGAAGAACCCTTTTTAAATCCAATATTTGAAACTTTTATATGTTAAATTTGATGAAATAAAATTATTATTTATAATAAGGAAATAAAAATTTAGTTTGGATAAATTTTTGGTACTTTCCTGATAACTTTTATATTTTTATGAATAGTAAAAAATACTAAATTTTAATTAAAAACAACTTTTTTAATCGAAATAATTTACAATGTTAAATTATACATTTGAGTGTTTTTAAAGTATTATTATATTATATTTTTATCATTTAATATAATTTAGGTCATTGAATGTAATTTCAAATTTAAATTTTACATAAACACATGCCAATCTTTTGATAGTTTTTACTTCTTAAAAACCCATTTTTTTGTTTTGAAAATGGTAATTAATTTTAAATTAATTACTGTAAGTTCTATGTTTTTAATTTGGAAAAATTAATTCCATATTTTTAATCATAAGTTCCAAATTGTATAAATATGTACCTTTTATTTTTGGACATTATGAATAGTAACTTCAATAATTATTTTATTTACCACGGTTAAAGGGTAAATCTGGTAAATAAGAGTAAACAATAATATTATAATAATATAAAACTACCCTAAAATATGTCCTAATTTTATTGGATGAGATGTATCCGACCATGGTATTACTAGGGTCGATTTTAGGACCCCATGGAGCAACTTTTATGTGAATATGACATTTTATAAGAATTAATTTAAAGTATAGAGAAATATAACATAAACATGTATCTTTCACTAAAATTTTTTTTATATTGGGTTATATAATTTATCTATTCAACTATAAATATTAATTTTAAAGATAAAAATATTTAATACATCATGATTTTTTGTTAATAAATTTTAGACACAAAATAAATAAATTTATTTATGACACAATAATGATGCAATATTTTCCTTATTAATGAAAAAATCAAATAAATGATATAATAAATATTAAAATAAATATAATTTGAAAGTTTTGTTTCCATAAATGAATTTTTGATATTACATTAACATATTATGTATGATTGAATGTCTTTTTTTTGAAGGAATGAAGTTTTTATGACTTCAAAAAAAAATTAATTACTAAATAGTGTCAAAATTGACACAAATGAGTTTTTAGAACAAATACTATTTTATTAAATGATATAAAAACCCTAAAAATCTATATTTCCACAAAATAACTTTTATAGTGATAAAAATGTCATAAATGATCAACTTTAGGTTCTATTTCCATTTTATAGTAAATATATTAACCATGTAGTATAAAAATACAAGAGGACATGGTAATGGTTAACTTATTTTATAAAGGGTTAAATCTAAAATATAAGGATAATTTTATGACCTAAACATGTCTAAAACCTATTGGCAGAGAGTATTTCTACCCATAATAATCTTATCCTTTAAATAAATTAATTTGGAGCTATTAGAAACCGAAAATAAGTTTATAATAAATTAATATTTCAAGATTTTCCTAAAATGTCCCTAACCTCTCTTATAAAAGGGCACCTCCCTTTTTCTTTAGTTTACACCTCCAAAGCCCTTTTTCTCGGCCAAAACCTGCCCAAATATCCCCACAAATTTCATAAATTCATCCTAGAGGCAAAAATTTGAGAAGAAATCCAACTTAAAGAGTCCTTTTGTTCAAATCAAAAGGACACACCTGTAGAAGAGGTAATCATTTTATCCCTTCTTTCAAAGTTCATTTCTTCCTCTACTTACTCTAACCAAGTTGTTAAAAAACTAAAATAATAACTCTAGAATAAACTATATTCTGAGATGTTTTTATGATTATGGGACAACCATATTCCTCTTTTACCCATCCTATGAAAAACAAAATCACCATACGTGTGTACGTACGAGTTACCGTCTCAACGCCGTGGTGTAAATAGTTTTCATCTATACTTTATTTCGATTGGTATAATGATGAATAAAAATGAATTAAATAATAAATATAAAATGATATTATTTCTTTAAAATTCATATTCCATCCAAATCCATAACATTGAACAATTAACAAAATGATATCGTCACTCGTGCGTACGTACGACTTACCGTCTCCATGACGCGATGAGACTCATCTTCCTAGTTCACCATCCAAAAATGATTATAAGAATAAATATTATTGATAATTATAAAATATATAAAATAATAATGCTACTGGGATGATGTTTATATATATATAAATATATTTCATTCACTTACTTCCATACGATACAAAAACAGAAACAATATTCATGCGTACGTACGACTTACCGTCTCCATGAACGGTGTATTCCATTTCATATATCTATTTATTATATAAATTTATTTATATATGATATATAAATCATATTATATATTCTAGAAGTAATTAAATCACGATCTAAGTAATATGATCAAGAATAACAAGTCAAAACATGTACGATAAACAAAGCGATTATTACCCAAAATGTTGCATTAACTTGGAATTGTTAATAAATAGGTAATATAAATCCATAAAAGAATCATATATGATATCATAAATATTATTATGGTTATGATATAAGTTAATAATATGTCTAAACAAATTATACAAGATTTTTAGACACGTACAAAGAGTATCAGACCTAAGGTAAGGGTTAATTCCTCAATCTCATTATTATCCGAGATTGTTTATGTGTAAGTATTTTATGAGACATATTTATCATCCATATCCATGTTTTATAAAAATGTTTTCAAAAGTAATATTTTAAGGTTTTATGGAAGGTAATATTTAACTATATCATCATTTTAAATGTTTTAATGATTTATTTTTCTAAATCCGTTTAATTGATGTCCATGTTTTCAAAATGATTTTAAGGATTTACTTATATAGACATGATTGTTTTAAAATGTTAATTTATTTAAAAATTTTCAAAGTGGTATGGTAAAATTTGATTCAAAAATCAATTTTAAATGAATTCCTTTATAATTTTGATACTTTTAAATGATTTCATGAAAAAGGTATATTCCTCTCAAAGAGTTTTACTGATTATTTTCAATTATGTCAATATCCTTTATTGGATATTATTCTTGATTGAGTCTGATTTATTATAAATAAAATATTCCATATTGTATTGAATGATTTATGATATGTTTGAGTGTGGATGTGCTGTTTTTAAACCATTCATGGTTTATGGTTAAAGTATTATAATTTCGTATACTAGTTTTAATATGAATGTTTATCTTATGTTTCACCCATTTCATATTAGGAATGCATTGGACTTATTAAGTGACGGGCGAGGCCCAATATAGACACTCGATACATCAGTAGGTCTCATGAGACAAAATAGTGTCTTGGAACAAGGCCTTAAAAGAATATTTGTGAATGGTCTTGGTATAAGGCCTTGACATAGTAGTTATTATGTCCAACATTATGAATTCCCTCCTTATGAAATTAGTTATTACATGTGATTATTTGATTAGTAGAATATCCATGTGTATGTTTATATGGTAATGTTTGACTTATTTTTACCATATTATACTCAAGTTTTATGTTTAAAAGGCTACTATTTTTATTATACATATTACCTTAAAAGTTTATAGCTTCTGCTGAATTATTTACCCTTACTGATCATCTGATCTCACCTCTTTCTTATGTTTAATTTTTCCAGAATGCCAAGAAGTGTATTATGATTTATATGTAGGGTTAATATAGGGGAATAATAGTGTTATCAAAGGATTATTTATACTATTTTTTTATTTTAGAAAGTGTAATGTAACATTCATGTATGTAATATATTTTCCAAGACTGTTAAACTGGTCAGTTCTTCAGGACTTGATTCCTTGTAATCATTCCCATTTATTAAAATAATACACTGGATCCGGGCTTTTGGGGTTGGGGAATTAAATTTTGTATCATAGAATGTTTATCAATAACATTGGAAATATATTTAGAAAACTTAGATTAGGGATCATAACCCTAAGATAGACTTTGAGGATAAGTATAGAAGAACCCCTTAGAATTTTGGTAAAGTAGGGATTACGTGAATATTCCAAGTATCACATCCCTGTCTAGATACTACATGTGGATGTGGTTTTGGAATAGATGAAACATGAGGTGAAAACTTCGGTAAGGTGTTCTGAGCTTGACTCAGGGTAATCTGGTACATGACAACGGGCCTTATTGCACACCTAGTTTTACACTCCTAGGGGATATACTTAGGATAATCAATATTTTATTTAAAAACCATTTTTAAAGATTTATGAGTAAATATTTCCTCAAAGGAACCATATTTATGATTAAGTATTAGATATGCATAATTTTTTTTTCAATTTATGTTAAGTATTTTAATTTTTTGGAATTATGCATTATGATTCATAACCTAATCTAGTGTAATCCTTTTTTTAGAAATGGTGCTTAGTGGAAGAAATGGAAATCGTATCAATGCACGTAATCCATGTAGGGATTTACCTCCTATGAAAGATAATGATAGTGGAGTTGGTGACACAACTGGTACTGAATAGATTATAACCATACTGGGACAGCTGACTCAGGTTACGAATAATAACCTTACCCATATGAAGCATACTAATCCACAACATGGAGGATAAATGTTATACTGCTTCATGAGACAAAAACCTACAACATTAAATGGGACTACAAATCATTTTGTAGCTGAGTAGTGGGTAAATTCTTTAGAGAAAATATTTCTTGATTTGGGAAGTAACGAAAGGGAAAAGGTTGTCATGGTAGTTTGTCATCTCTCAGGTGATTCAGATCAATGGTGGTCATTAATTCAAAACACAAAGAAGGATGAAGAAGTGGGAAATATGGAATGGAGGGAGTTTAAAGAACTTTTTCTAGAGTAATACCTTCCTCGTGAGTAATGAGCTGATATGGAAAGATAATTTCTGAGCCAAAGACAAAAGTAGGATGAGAATATTGCAAAGTATCAGGCTAACTTCACAAGGTTAGCAAGGCATTCTACAAACTACATACGTAACCTAAGAAGTAAAATTGATCGATTATTTGATGGGTTAAAACCTTTCCTCCAATGGGCATTGGTATCAAAATCTTTCTCATCGTACGAAGATATAGTCTCGGTGCTATTAAGATAGAAAAAAATATTTATGTCTTATGAAATTAAAGTAAAGAAATAGAATAAGAGAATAGTGGAGAAAGAGACAGATAAAGGGAAAGAAGGATTTTCCCTTATGTGATAATTGTGGGAAGAAACACCCTGGTACTTGCCTAAAAGGAATGGGAGTCTGTTAAAAATATAGAGAAAAAGGTCACCATACTCATGATTGTAAGGGAAAGAAAGAATATGTGAAATGTTATAATTGTAAAGATATGGGACATTATTTAAATTATTTTCCAAAGCATTAAGGAAATATAGCTCATAAAAATCAAATGGATCAAGGTCAAGCTTATGCTGTTACTACAGTCGAAGTGGAATAATTAATGTATTTGTGTTTTTGGATTCAAGAATTATATTCTGGTTTTAAGAAGAATGTGATATATATAAGGATTGTACTATAATAATTTTTTTTTCCTTAATATTTTAATATGATTAAGGTAATTATATATTCATTATGTGACAATAATAGAAACATTACGTTGTTTGGGAAATATGATGTTACAATTGATTTTAGAAATTTAGAGACCTTTTAGACAGAGATTGGACAGAAGTATTTTAGATAACTCTAAAGGTTAGAATGGATTAAGTTTAAATTTGTATAGTATTATTTAAGGATTAAAACATATCTTAATATTATTTTTGAAATGTTACAATACTATAGTTTTAGAAAAATGACAACATGTAGGTCGGGCAATAACTCATTGCGTCAGAAAAAGATGTGGGAATTGAACCCACAATCGAAGTGTGATAAGGATTTATTGCATACCACTAGCCTATAGGAAGTCCCTGGTTATTATAAAATAGTTTTATTCATTTAAATGGTATATTTTTATATTTTTAACCTTATACGATTAATATAAATAGAATATTTTTGAGTTTTATCTTTTGAAGAGAAAGATGAGTTTGTGGTAGAAATTAGTTAAAGGATGAAACTATACAAGAAAATTAAGTATGCTTACTTGTGTTCTTATTATATGAATTAAATTAATTCTACAACACTAGTAAAAGGATCATAAAACCAAAAATATTTTCCTAGTACTTTCTTTTGCGATGAATCAAATGGTCCCTTAGACCATCCCAGATTTACAACTCTATGACTGTTAACTTTCTCTTGATCATGTTACCTATAACTATCCATCAAAACTTGATGGATTTTTTTCTCTTCCATATCCATGTTTTACTACATGTAACCCTAGTATGTGTTATTTATAGTAACCTTCACACCTACCTTTATTTTAAAATAGAGGTCTCATTAATCCATTTTTCAATATGGGATTTCAAATAAGATATTTTGAAATATAAAACCATTAGTTTTAAATAATAAGTTTAAATTGAGAGGATTCAATTTATTTAAGGATGGGATAATGTAACACCCCAAGCATCCACGATATGCTTTCTTTTTAAATAATTCAATAGCGTGCGATGTACGCAACACCGAGTTCAAGCGCACCACGACCTATTAAACTAGCCATTTAAAAAGCAGTTATGAATAGTATTAACCATATTTTTAATTTTATATATCCCATATACTTTTAACATTCATATTTTGTGTTTCTTAAACATAATTTAAGGAAAAATTCAATTTTTTAGACAAAAGAAGTATTTTTCAAAAAATGTTGTTTTTCCTCCTTTTAATGAAGAACCATTTTTAAATCCAATATTTGAAACTTTTATATATTAAATTTAATGAAATTAATTTTTTCTTTATAATAGGGACATAAAAATTTAGTTTGGAGAAATTTTTGGTACTTTTCTGATAACTTTTATATTTTGATGAATAGTGAAAAATACTAAATTTTAATTAAAAACAACTTTTTTAATCAAAATAATTTATCATGTTAAATTATATTTTTGAGTGGTTTTATAGTATAATTAGATTATATTATTATCATTTAATATAATTTAGGTAATTGGATTTAATTTCACATTTAAATTGTACATAAACACATGTTAATATTTTGATAGTTTTTACTTCCTAAAAACCTGCTTTTTGGTTTTGACAACGGGAATTAATTTTAAATTAATTACTACAAATTCTGTGTTTTGAATTTGGATAAATGGATTAAACATTTGGAATCATAAGGTACAAATTTTTTAAATAGGTACCTTTTATTTTTTGGACATTATGAATAGTAGCTTCAGTAATTATTTTATTTACCATGGTTAAAGGGTAAATCTGGAAAATAAGGGTAAAAAATAATATTATAATAATATAAAACTATCCTAAAACATGTAATAATATTATTTTATGAGGTAATTATAACCATGGTATTCCTTGGGTTGATTTTGGTACCCCATGGAGACACTTGGATGTGAAAATGAAATTTTATAAGAATTAATTTAAAGTATAGAAAAATATATCATAAACATGTTTCTTTCACCAACTTTTTTTTATATGGGGTTATTTAATTTATATATTAGACTATAAATAGTAATGATAAATCTAAAAGTATTTCATACATAATTATATTTTATTTATAATTTTTAGACATAAAATAAATAAATTTATTTATGACACAATAATGATACAATATTTTCTTTATTAATGAATGAATCAAATAAATGATATTATAAATATTAAAATAAATATAATTTGAAAGTTTTGATTCCATAAAATAATTTTATGGAATAAATTTACATATTAGGTATGATTTAATGCTTTTTTTTGAATTAATCATGCTTTTATGACTTAAAAAAATCAATTACTAAATAGTGTCAAAATTGACATAAATGAGTTTTTAAAACAAATATTATTTTATTAAATGATACAAAAATCCTAAAAACATATATTTCATCCAAATAAATTTTTATAGTGATAAAAATTTCATAAATTATCAACTTTAGGTTCTCTTTCCATTTTATAGTAAAGATATTAACCATGTGGTATAAAAATACAAGAGGACAAGGTAAGAGTTAACTTATTTTACAAAGGGTTAAATCTAAAAGATAAGGATAATTTTATGACCTAAACATGTCTAAAACATATTGGTTGAGAGGATTTATACCCATACTCATATTATCCTCTAAATAAATTAATTTTTAGCTAATATAAACCGAAAATAATTTTATAATAAATTAATATTTCAAGATTTTCCTAAAATTCCCTTCACCTCTCTTATAAAAGGGAACCTCCCTTTCTCTTTAGTTTACACCTCCAAAGACCTTTTTCTTGGCCAAAACCTGCCCAAATATCCCCCAAAATTCCCTAAATTTATCCTATAGGAAACAATTTGGGCATAAATCCAACTTAACGAGTCCTTTTGTTCAAATAAAAAGGAGACACCTGAAGAAGAGGTAATATTTTTATAACTTCTTTCAAAGTTCATTTCTTCTTCTACTTACCCTTACTAAGTTGTTAGCATAATAAAATAATAAATCCAACATATAATATATGATGATATGTTTTTATGTTTATGGGATAACCATATTCCTCTTTTACCCATCATATGAAAAATAATATCACCATGCGTGCGTACGTACGGCTTACCGTCTCCACGCCGTGGTGTAAATAGTTTTTTATCTATAATTTATTTTGATGGGTATAATGATGAATAAAAATGAATTAAATAATAAATAAAACATGATATTATTTATTTAAAATTAATATTTCATCCAAATCCATACCATTGAACCATTAAGAAAATGATATTGTCTCTCATACGTACGTACGACTTACTGTCTCCACAACGCGATGAGACTCATCTTCCATGTTCACCATCTAAAAATGATTACAAGAATAAATATTATTAATAATCATGAAATATATTACATAATAATTATAATGTAATTCTGTGTGTATATATATATATATACATATTTATATATATTTCATTCACTTAATTCCATACGACACGAAAACAGAAACAACATTCATGCGTACGTACGACCTACCATCTCCATGAATGGTGTATTCCATTTTATATATATATTTATTATATTTATTTATTTATATATGATATATAAATCATATTATAAATTCTTAAATTAAGTAAATCACAATCTAAGTAATACGATCAAGAATAACAGGTCAAAACACGTACAATAAACAAAGCGATTGTTACCCAAAATGTTACATTAACTTTGAATTGTTAATAAACGGGTAATATAAATCCATAAAAGAATCATGTATGAAATAATAAATATTATTATGATTTTGATATAAGTTAATAATATTTCTAAACAAATTATACATGAGTTTCAGACACATACAGAGAGTATCAGACCTAAGGTAAGGGTTAATTCATCAATCTCATTATTTTCCGAGATTGTTTATGTGTAAGTATTTACTGGGAAATATTTATCATCCATATCTATGTTTTATAAAAATGTTTTCAAAAGGAATATTTAAAGGTTTTATGGATGGTAATATTTAACTAGATCATCATTTTAAATGTTTTATAGTTTTATTTGTCTAAATATATTTAATTAATGTCCATGTTTTCAAAATAATTTTAAGGATTTATTTATACGGACATGATTGTTTTAAAATGTTAATTCCTTTAAAAAGTTTAAAATTGGTATGGGACACTTTTTTTCAAAAATAAATTTTAAATGAATTCCTTTATAATTGTGATACTTTTAAATGATTTTCTGAAAAAGGGATATTCCTCTCAAAGAGTTTTACTGATTATTTTCAACTATGTCAACATCCTTTATTGGATATTATTTTTGATTGAGGATGATTTATTATAAATAAAATATTCCATATTGTATTGAATGAGTTATGATATTTTTTATTGTGTATGTACTATTTTTATACCATTCATGGTTTATGGTTAAAGTATTGGAATTTTGTTTGCTAGTTTTAATACGAATGTTTATGTTATGTTTCACCCTTTTAATATGAGGAATGCATTGGACTTAGTAAGTGATCAGTGAGGCCTGCTATCACCCCTAGATGCATCGGTAGGTATCATGAGACAAACTAGTGTCTTGGCACAAGGCCTTGACAGAATATTTGTGAATGGTCTTGGAACAATTCCTTGACGTAGTAGTTATTATGTACAACATTATGCATTCCCTCGTTATGAAATTATTTATTACATGTGATTATTAAACTAGTATAATATCCATGTTCATGTTTATATGGTAATGTTTGACTTATTTTTACCATATTATGCTCAAATTTTATGTTTAAAAGTCTTCTGTTTTTATTATACATATTTCCTTAAAAGTTTATGGCTTCTGCTGAATTATTTACCCTTACTAAGCATCTGAGATCACCCCTTTATTATGTTTTATTTTCATAGGATTCTAATAAGTGTATTATGATTGATATTCACGGTTAATCTAGGGGAATAATAGTGTTCTCAAAGGATTATTTATGCTGTGTTTTATGTTAGAAAGTGTAATGTAACATCCATGTATGTAATCTATTTTCCAAGACTGCTAAACTGATTGGTCCTTCGAGAATTGATTCCTTGTAATCATGCCAATGTATTAAAATAATGCATCGGCTTCGGTCTTCTGGGGTCAAGGCGTTATATCCTTAGTTACTTTGTTTAATCCCTTTTTATAAATAAATTTTTTATTTCATCATTTCCATTTTAAGAATAACTTTACTTAATAAAATATATGCTTAATTGAGACAAATTTGATAAATTGATTTTAGAAGTGAGAAATTGTACTTTTTAGAGATTTATCATACTTATAGAATTATTATGGTAAAATAAAAATAATTTTTAAAATTCAAAATTTCCAAATTAATCTTGGGTGAATTTTTAGTATTTTTCTAAAAAGTTTCAATTTTTTATGAATATTATTTTTTTGATGAATAATATTAGATAAATAATGTTTCCTTTATGAATAGTATTTTATGAATAGTATTTTTTTTGATGAATACAAAAAAAAATATTTTTTTAATAATTATTAATTAATTAATTCTGTGAAATTATTTTCAAAAAACGAACATACACGGTTGCGATCAATAAGATATTTAGAGTCTAATAAGATCAACTTAATTTTTGGTGGATAGTAACTTGACCCTTTGGAATAGTAATGTGACCCTTATGAATAGTAATTTGACCAATGTAATAGTAACCTCACCTAATGAAGTATAAAAATATTATAGTTATCTTAAATGGTAATGTGATATAATTATATCATAGTATAAGTAAATAAATGTTTTAGAAAATATTAGTTAAGTATTAATATTTTATTAATTTAATTTAATTTAAAATTAAATTCATTTTTCTAAAATGAATTTAATTTTTTAATTCTACACATCAAAAAATGGTTAGGGTGAATTTTTGGGATTTTTTCTGAAATAGTTGAATTTTTGATGAATATTAAAAATACAGTTTTAAGTTTTCAGTATGGTTAATGACATCATAACTATGTCCTAATGATGTAATGAGTAAGGTAAGATTCTGGTAGACTCTTGTGGATTAAAATTTGATATGAGGTGTCTCAAGAGGCCAATACCATGGGCAAATACCATGGGAAAGAACATGGTTTTTTAAATATCACTAATGAGATGTCCTTTGAAATTAATAAAAAACTCCATCTATTTTACTATAAATAACCAACCATTACTTCATTTAATTTCATTAAAAAATCATTTTCCATGAATTTATTATATTATTACCTCCCAGGGAGTCCTCCCAAAGTTCCCTTAATCCCCCAGGGTCCTGATATTTGAGTTTTATAAGTTACTCTTCAAGGTAAGGGAATTCCCAACTTCTCTTTTTTCCTTTAAAGTTCTCTTTTATGTGGTATGTCTTTAAAATTTCCATAAAATGTTTTTATTTACATTTTATTCTATCCCTATACTGTATTATGAGTCTTTTATGAATGGGTGACCTCTGTCCCCTCTCTTTTTAATGTTTTATAAAACTATGTTTCATACCTGTTATGCTGCCGAATTTTTGTCTCAAAATCTCTCTCTTTTTCTGAAGAAATTATTTTATTTTATTTATGTGAATACCCAAAACTATTTCATTTATAGAGGTATTCATAAATACATAAAAATGATTTATTTTATCCTGAAATTGATATGTATAAACCCTACTTTCCTTTATGTGGGTTATAAATGACATAATGATCATGTTTTTAGGCACTTTTTAAAACACCATGATTTTGTTATGAAACCCATTTATTTTAATCTCTTTAGGATATTTATGAAATGTTTGATTATGATATATGTTTCTCACATAAAAATAATGAAATATTAAGGGTGTGACCTAATATATCTCTAATTAATTGGGTAAATAAATTAATCTATAGAGATGACAGGTTTTACGATACCTTGGTTAATAACATTGGTAATTTTTATGACACCTTAAGGATGGACCTTGGTGATATGATTATGAATGTCTAAATTAATTGTTGTGTCCACATTTTCAAGTTATGATTCAATTTCTTATTTTTATTATATGAATATTTCTCATTCATTTATGAAATTTATTATGTTTGTATTTATATCTCTCAAGTTCACATGTATACTGCTTCACTTTTTTCCCTTACTAGGCCTTCTACTCACCCTTTCCTCTAATGCATGTCCCTAGGATATGAGATGCAGTAAGTTTACTTAGTATGAACCTATTATGAATCATTTCAAGTGGATTAGAAGAATTTTATATCTTTTCTTGTATTATTTACCCTATTTCCAAGACACTAAACTTTAAATATCCTCTGTTTGTAAAATGCAATGCAATGTTAAGTAAAAAAAAGGTAGGATACCACATCTATTATGGTTAAAAAAACCCAAAAAATAAAAAAATAATAAAAAAAGATAAAATTTGATACACATATTCAAGTTTAATGTAATTTTCACCCAACGCTTCTATTTGTTTCCCCTTGAAAAGAAAATGGTCCCCATGTATTTTTAGATACACAACACATCATCATGACTAATTGAAATGAGATGAAATGTGATGATGAATTTGAACAAAGGAATGAGATTGGGATTGGGATATTATTATGAATATAACTTTTGTGAAATTATTTTTATAGGATTCATGATTTTTTGGAATGATGTATTTTGGTGATCATTGTATGTTAAAATGTTTTTGAAAAAGGGAATCCAATTTCATATTTTTGAGATACATTTTTCTCAGGAATAAAAAAACTCAAGTTATGGGGTGTGATTATACACTAAAAGTGTATAATATTAATTTATTATATTTTAATATTTATTTGTTTCAATTTCCATAAACACTAATTTTAGTGAATTTTATAAATTGAACTTAATTTCACATCAATGTGCTGTTCATGTTTAATGAGTCAATTTGGGACCAATTAACCCTGTTCTTGTGGAATTAATTATTTTGATTATATGAATTTTATATTTTGGAATAATATTTATCATTTTTTGGAACATTTTATCTTTTAGGATCAATGAATTAATCATAAGGTAAGATGGATATTTTTGGAAATGAACATAGAAATTCTTAGACAAAGCGTAATGGGCCTTAGGCCCATCAAGTAAAAGTGGAGACTAAAAATCAATCCCAATGAAGATCCAATTTTAAATTTTGAAAGATAAAATCATGGGGATAATTTCATTAAACTATGGATAGAGCTAATTATAATCTTTTCAAGGATATGGGAGCCAAAGTTGGCATTTAATTTATGGGACATATTTGAAGGCCCATAAAATAATCCCACCATTTCGAGCATAACTTCCAAATGGATGAACCCATTGGAATGAAATTTTTTCCACATTTAATGTCAAATTAGAATTTACAAAATGGGGATGAATCTATTCCTATTTTTGTGGTCAAAATTGAAAAGTCCGATTTCCTTTGATTCCTTTACCACATTTTACTATTCTAACTAAATGGGATGGAATTGATTGACGGGGGGTTAAACTAAGGCTCCAATATTTCTTATTTAAGGATATGGTGGTAAAGGTATTGGGGGATGCGTTTTTTTCTTTCAATTACAGTTTTACACTTTCATTTTGTAATCACATCTTCATTTTTTCCCATGTAAGTTTTTCATTCACCTTAATTTCATAATAAAATTTATTCATATTATTCTTATTAATTTATTTTTTCCTTTTAATTAACACGTTGATACTATTTAATCAAGGTGTGAATTTATTCACACCAACAATTTTTAAATCCATCACACAATGGTGTAGTGTTCGTTATTTCATTATTTTCACTTCTTTAATACCGCTTCTTTAAGTAGTCTTCCACCTTCCATTGTGATACATGAATCAATGGAATAATAAAACTTTTGTTGTTCTATTATAGGGAGTTTATTGGGGCTGGATTGGATGTTATTTTATTTTCATAAATTCTTTAATTCATTCTATTGTTTGAGAGTTCTATTATTCGACTTATTTCTTCTTCATATTCACCGACTTTAATGAATACACATTTTGAGTGCTTGTATGATACAATTACTTGGAGTGATCATTAAAGTGTTCCTATAAGTGAATTGGTTATTTTCCTTGTAATTGTATAAGTATTAAATCAGATAATGATATTGTGGACTTATCTCATTGATTGAATATCTCTTGAACTAGTGAATGGAAAATTCATAAGAAAACAATTACATTCCTTCTTGCCCTAAAACAACCTTGGATAATCCCATTATCTTAAATTATTTTAATTAAATTCATTGTGTTTATTTTATTTTTTTTTAAATTAACTCATTAGTTATTACAATCAAATCTATCCAAAAAGTTTTCCCCTTCATAGACAATCCTTCCATAAAATCCGAGTCTTTCTAGTTCATTTCTTTAGTACCTGTGGATTAAATACTTACCTGTACTACAACAAACACTTCTACCTATAGGGTTAATTTGGTCATCACTTGGGATAATTATCTATCTTCCTTTATTTTCAACCCAGGAGGGGTACCTTTGGAATGAGGGGGTTGTGACAAGTATGCATGAGTGTTAGGGTGATTGGATTACATTAGGAACACTGATACGATTGATCATGTTTTAGTATCACTCTATATTTACCTCTCAGATCCAAGGAGTTTCAATGTTTACTTATAAATAGTTATTAATTTTTATCACTTCTCTTATATTTTGATGATTTTTTGATTACTAGTTATTATTAGCGGCCTTGGATTACTATTTATATTATTATTATGATCATTGTTATATTTTTTTACCATTTTTGTGTTTCCATTCCAAATAAAATAAATGGTTTATATTATTCAAAATATAATGTCTTCTAAATCAAAATTTTATTAATTATCTAAAGTTTTAAAAGGAATTAATTTACTTTAAATTAATTACTACCATGCTTTGAATGAAATGGATTTAAATGAACATGATCTATGATTGGTTTTTGAATAAAATTGAAAAAACCATAATTTATAGTTGTAGTTCAATCTAGATTGAAATGAATATCTTATTTAAATATTTTTAATGGGTTTTGGTTTTCTAAGAATAACTAATGGGATCCATGATAATTCCTATATACATTTTAGGTTCAAAATTCTATTTTACTTTGATCTCCTTGTAATGATGGTGGTAGGGAGGATGGATGGTGACCTCAGGGCTAGGTGGAGGTTTCTTTAGGTATTTTGGGTTTTATTTTAGTACAGATGATGTATTAGATGCCTCAAACTTCTCCTTTATTATATATTATATTCTATTTAGTTTTATTTTGAATATCTTGAGCTGCATGTTTATGTTATTTATGAATTTTTTGGGTTGTTTTAAAATTTATAAAATTTTACTTAGTTTGAAATGGATATCCAATGTATGGATGTGTAATGCCAGAATTTTTGTAAAATTATTTTGTGTATTTGATTATACTAATTAGGTTAAATCATTCCCAAAATCCTATATGTGATTCCATAGAACCGTTTTTTCGGCTCAGGGTGATCAAAAATACACATTGGGTTATGTAACAGGCTGGGTCGGGTGCCCAAATCATGGGTGGTCCAGACTTGTTTGTGAAAAAATGGTATTAAAGCCTAGGTTATTAAAGGGTATTAGGTTCTTTAGAAATCTATGTTATTTGGTATGTTTCTCGTAGATTGGAGATATATTAGTCAGAACATGGGGTTTTGGTGTGAAGAAGTTTTTGGAAAACACTTTTTGTACTGAACCTTGAGTTACCATGAAAAGTTTGAATTTGAGTCTTATTTATTTATTTATGATATGTTTTGTTATGTATTGATGGTTTTAAAAATATTTTTTTTATGATATATGGATTATTTAAAGGATTATTGTGTTTTAGGGGATAAAAATGGGAGTTGGACTAGTGGTACACAATAAACATGTAGGGATTGGAAAACCACGTGGAGCCCAAGTGCATGGTTTGGTATAACTCTTAGTAGTAGCTTTATAAATGACTCATGGTATACTAAACCACGTAGTAGGGTCATGCATGGACACTAGTCACTCTTAAGTAGGTTTATTATTATGTAGTTCATTGATCTATTCACATTACTTATAATGATATTTTAAAGGAGAGTTTTTATTTTTAAAAGGAAACAAATATTTTTTGAAATTAATAAAGAAAATTTTCAAAATGGGGTTAAATAGATACTGTTCGGAGAGAAAATGTCAGGTGTGGGGGGTTAACTTATTTTTAAAAATAGAAAAATAAATTTAAGTAATTCTATAAAATATATGGTGATATCACGAAATCATTTGATAATAAAAAGTAAAGCATTACCAAAATTAAAATATTAAGTGATTAGGTTAAGTAAAAAATTAAATACAGAAAATAACAAGGTAAGACACACTTTTATAAAGGAGTTTAACAATAGAACACAAAGTTCCCCAATGTCTCCTTCCCTCGGAAAGGATTGAGTGGGGTATATTTAACCCACTGTTTTTATTGGAGACTAAAAAAAATAATTAAATTAATCCCTTGGTTTTAACAGATACCAAGAAACAAACAAATATACCCTTTCTTTTTAACATAAAATAAAGAAACCAAGATAAATATTTTTTTAAATATAAAAATTAAGAAACCAAAATGAGATGGAGAAAGAAGATAAATATTTTTATTTTAGTAAAACCCATTATAATATGATATATACTCTCACTAAATGATAATAATATTAAATAAGGTGGTATAGAGAGAATAAGAAATGGTGATATATCTTGGGGACTATAAAGAAAATATACAAAATCTCAAGAGAAAAAAAAAATAAAGAGAGCATACATAATTACATAACAATGAAGCTTTATGGAACTTGATGATTGTAGATGATGTTAATACCTTTAAATGGAGTTCATTTTCTTATCAATTCCCATAGATGATGTACACTTGATCTTCTTTGAAGAAATATGATACTTTTTTTTACTTTGAAGCTCTTTGAAGATTAGTGAGGAAAACTTGATCGTTGGTAGTTAGAAATCATTTTATTAGATTCATACTTTGTTTGAATGATGATCCATACCTCTTAAGACCTCTATTTATATCCTTATAGGGTATTAGGGTGGTCCAAGGTTGAGATGGAACTTTAATGAGTCGAGTTGATACTTTTTGACTAAAATTTAATATTGCTCAAAAGGCTATGGAATGATTCCATTGACTAGATACCTGATTCTATTGGATAACTGGTGTGTAAGTAAGAATAAAAGGTGTTTTTAAATCTCCACCAGCTAGCTGGTTCACTTACATAGGGTAGTTGGTGGAGTGTTGTAGGCTACAAGTGGTTTTTTTGATCTACTGGCTAGATGGTACACTCCTAGTAGTTGGACGACACTTCACTACTGTAATAAAATATGAAATTTCCTTTTAAGTCCACTTTGAATCCATATTAAGTATGATTTTATTTTTTCACTATAACTCAATAAAAATTCTAAAAACACATTTGGAACAAAATTTTAGATCAATATAAGTGTTTTTGATCATTAAAAAACATTAGAGTAAAAAATATCTTCCTTTTTTATGATCATAAACACTTGGAATAAAAATAAGGATAAGGAATAAGGAAAAGATAAACAGAAAGGAATTACCAAATTTTCATGAAATAAAGTATCCCTTTTTATAAATCAATTGCCCATTTTTTATGTATGGAACTTTGAAACAAAGTTATCCCTCTTGATACAACACATATATTATTTTATCATTGTCATCTATGTCAAAAACTTCCCCTCATTTTTGATTATCAAAAAGAAACTTACAAACCAATAGGGTCGATAAATTATGTATAATATATATTATAAAATTTTAAAAAAACTATTTCAAAGAAGTGATGATATTTTTATATAAAATTCCACTCTCTTTTACATTAAAAAATTGTTTCTTAAAAAAAATATAATGATAAAAACTATTTCCTTTGTACATAAAATAAAACATGATATACACATGATTTTGAAAACAACCTACATAAATAACGTATATAACATAATATAAATCCACATCAAGAAAATCAATACATATTAATGAAAGTTTATTTTTAAACTATCATGATTTAATATATAAAGAGATAAAAACAATTATACTCTAGAAGTCATAGAGATATTAACAATTATGCCCATTCTCAAAATAAAACAAGGCATGATAAAAAAATTCTTTAAAATAGAAACTTTTGAAAACAAGGACACTTTAAACATGTATAAAGATATTCAAATAAATAAAAAATATTTTTAAATAATTAAGAAGATTATTCCATGAGATATACATTTAATACATGCTTTTATGAACAAAATATTTTTAGGATGGACTAGTCTTCCTCGCTTTGGTCTGTTTGTCGCCCTTTGTGGATGTTCTCTTTTAGGGCCCATCTCACTTTGCTGGAGGGTTGGGAAGAATCTGACTGGAGTTCACTGACAGGTTTGTGGATTTGGCCTGGTGTCGATGGTCGCATCAGTGGGCGTTCGAGGAGACCGGCTCTGAGGTTTGTCCAGCTCTCTTGATGTTTGTTTCTCCTGGTACATGGTAACTCATCCTTTCTTGGTGACTTCAGCTCCAGCTTTGATGGTTTGTCAGTTTGAAGTCTTGAATGGATATTATCCATTGTGATTTTATGTTTTCAAGTGGTGAAGTGGTGAATTGGTGATGTGGTGAGGTCATGTATGGTTTCTCACTTTTTCCGTAAAAGTGCTTGCATAATAAAAAAACAATTTTCAGTCAGATAAGGGAGTGAATAAAATAAATAAATCATTAAAACAATCCCCCTTATATAAAACAAATATATCATATAAAAACAATACACTTACTATATTTTATAACATTTCTAACTCCATGTATTTTCCTTTTGATAACTAGTTAAGAGTTGAATCATCCATTTTTTCCTTTATTACATAGCCACTATATGATATGATAATGAATCTCGGTGGTGTAGCCTTATAATATGTCAAACATGAGTTCCTTTTAGTGCCCATATTTTGACCAGTAGTGTTATCAATAAAAAATTTAGGTATTAAAATAAATTTAGATTCACAAATATTAGAAATTAAGGATTTAATGACTCAAAATTTTTTGGTATGATATTTTATATTGAGAATATTATATAAAATATGAATATATTTAAGCCTTATGTATCTATAATTTTTAAATTAAAATTCTAAAATTAAATTACTTGTTTTACAACAATAATTAAAAATATATTTTGATAAATACCTTTTACAAAAATAGTATATTTATAAGAACTAATGTTATTTTAAAATCCAAAACCATAATGGGTTTTATTGGATGTTGAGAACTCATAATTGTATTCAAAGTTTATTTACCTAAGGTGAATTGAGAAAGATTATTTTTTTGATCTTTGATTTGGGGTTCTAAATTATCAACATTAGGTTAATCTTTTAATCTCAAAACCAAATCATTTTTTCTATATAAAGAATACAATTTTCATTACAAATGTGATCTTTTTATTTAATAAATCATTTGTATTTCATTGAAAGATATTTATATATGGAAAAAAGTTCAGGAAAACAATTTTCAAGATGATCATGAGTGTATTTTAGGTATTCATAATTAATGTGACTTGAGGAGAAATAAGAAGAATAAAAATGAGTGGAAGAGGAGGAATAATAAGGAGAGTGATAAATAGGAGACCTAACATCATTATCTACCTCGATATGATCCATGAAGCATTTAGGACTTGAGTTGTTTGAGGATTTTGAGTTAATAGAGTCTTCACTAGAACTCCAGGTTGAGACCTTAAGATATTTGTTACCTTTATTATTTTTCTTAAACTTATTTTTGTAGATGGGTAATTCTATTATAATATATCCCTTCTTTTTTCATTCATAAAAAGTTACTTTCATTGATTTAATTTTATTTTTATTTTTGGAACCCCATGATATTTTCTTAATTTGGTACAATTTTTCAACTCTTTGTCAAGTTTTAAATCTCATATTAATTATAATATGTATCTTTATTATTAATTATTTTGAAATAAATTTTTCTTTTGGATTATTTGGCTTCCTATGATTCTTTTGATTACTTTTTATATTGAGGATTTGTGGTGATTTCATATATCATGATAAATACAATAATATCTTCAACTACCATTTTATCCATGTTCTTTTCTTCTTGTATATCACTGAATTTGGATGCCCTATTGATCTAAAAGACTAAGTGTATATTTTTCACTTGGGTTTCTGTAAAAAAATCACTATTAAGTGACTTTAATCCATTAAAAATATTCGTAAAATGAGTAAACATACTTGTAATGGATTCGTTTGGATTCATAGAAAGGATTTAAAAATCTTCCTAATACATTTATAATCTAGTATATTTAACTTTCTTCATTACTTAATGTGTTAATTCTAAGAATTTACATATTTCATGGGTAGTTATTCAAGTAGATATGAAATTAAATTCATTTTGGACAAGCCCAAAATAGAGAGCTTTCATGTGTTTTCCATTAAGTTCAAAAGTGGAAATATATTTATGAGTATATTTATCTTCTGTTTATTTAGTAGAAATATATTCATGGACAACCATTTTAAAAACATGGTAAATTATTCTACTAATAAAGGATGACATATGATTTTTCCAATAAGTGTAATTTGTGCCATCAAATAAAGGAGCATCAATGTAAGAGGTAGATTCCATCAAAAAATCATACTTTGAAATTGATTAAGATTAAAAGAAAAATTAAAATACTATTTTGAAAACACTGATATTTTTAATAAAAAAAGGTCTCCTTTGATACCAATTATTTGTTGTAGAGTAAATGGAAATATGGGAGGGGGGTGGATTTCCTTTTGAAAATAAAACAAAAAATTTTAACGTTTCTATATAAGATATGGTGATATCATGGAGAAATTTGATAATAAAACTATAAATAATAATAGAAAATAAAATATTAAGTGATTAGGTGTAGTGGAAAAGTAAATGAAGAAAATAAAAAGGTAAGACACAGTTTAATAAAGGAGTTCGATAATAACACATTAATTACCCCTATGTATCCTCAACTAAATATGTCTTAAGAGTGGTATATTTAAACATAGAGATGAAAATCCATAAATAAGGGAAACCCTTTGTTTTAACTGAGAAAAATAAAAAAACAGACCCTTTATTTTGAACAAAAAATCAAGAAACCAAGATAACCCTTTTGTTTTTTAATGAAAAAAAAGAAACAAAAAATGGGAAGGTGGAAGAAGAGAGATTTGATTTTGGAAAAACCCATTACAATCCAATATCTACTCTCAATAAATGATAAGAAGTTGAAATAAGGCATGAGAGAGAAAATATATACTAGAAATAAATCTAAGGGATTAAAAAGAGAAGATATGAAGGCTCAAGAGAAGAAGAATAAAGAGAGTACAAATAAAGATAGAATAATGAACCTTGATGGTGCTTAATGATTTCTGATGATGTTCATGAATTTAAATGGTTACCATTTATATTTTAATTAAAAATTATTATTTATACTTGATCTTATTTGGAAAAGCATTATAAATATTTTAACTTTGAAAAACTTTGAAAATTGGTGAGGAAGTCTTGCTTGTTGGTAGTCAACAAGCATTTCATTGGATTTATACTTTGTTCGAATGATGATCCATGCCTACCAAGACCTATATTATATCCTTATAGGGGATGGAGTGGTCTAAGGTCAAGTTAAAACTTTAATGAGCTAAACATAGCCTTTTTGACTAACATTTAATGCACCTCATAAAGTTCTGGAATGACACCACTGGTTAAATGCTTGATACCGCCAGTTTTCTAGAGTACAAGGTAGAATAATAAGTGTTTTGGAATATACATTGGATATTTTGTGCACTCCTAGTATATGGAAGGTGATTCACTTCTATGGGAGACTAGGAAATGGTCTTTATGTCCACTTTGTATCCCTCTTAAGTCTAGTTTCCTTCTTGTTACTATAACTCAACAAAAACACTAGAAACACACTTGAAACAAAATGTTAGATCATAATAAGTGTTTATGATCATTAAAACAACTACGAGAGTCAATGGTATATTTGGTATTTGAAAATGTGAATAATGGTTTTAAAAATAAAGTAATTGGGGTTTAAAAATCATGAAAGGGTTTCGCGATGGAAATCTGGTATTTCAAGTAAAATGTGATGTTTTGAGATTTTAAAAGAGGTTTTATATGATAAATTAAAATGAAATCGATGTTTGGAAATGTGTAAATTAGTTTAATAAGTAAATTATAGAAAATTTAAAATAACTTTTCAGTGATGTTTGAAGATTTAAAAAACCAAGATATGGGAATTCTAAAAGATTTAAAAGAGATCTTTTAACTTTATCTAAGTGGTTATTATTTGATTTTTAGAGAATTTTTATGTTGGTATTTACTTTTGGTTGATTATGGTTTGATTTATATGATTATTGAATAATTTTATGCTTTTTTTTGAATATTTAGAGTACATCCCCATTAAGTTACTATGGATTCAAAAGGAAATATTTAGGTGGGTCTCTATAAGATAACTAATCAATTGATCAACCTATAGATTTATTTCAAGATTTTTTGAAGTTTAATCCTATTATATTTTATGGAAAATTAGATAGTTTTTAAGTATAAGAATGGATATGGAATATTAAAAATATATTTGGTCTTTTTTAGCTCCCTAATTCTTTCAGAATCAAGGTCGCTACCTTTATGCTCGATGGTCCGAGTTGGAAGTGGTGAAAGTCCATTTTTTAGACTAATCCACAAGAGGAACATTATTATGAGAGTTTTAAGGACTTGTTAATTCAAATATATTTATTTGAGGCCATAAAGTTGACAACGGTGATTGAGTTGTATTTTCTTCAATAGGGTGATCGAACGGTGTTGAAGCATGCTCATCATCTCATTGAGTTAGCTCCCTATATTTTGTAGGTGGAAATGGATGATTCCTTGAAGGTCTATTATTTTAAGAGGGTACTTAGTCTTAAAATTTTATGAGTTTATTTGATTTCAATTTAACCTCATATATAGAAGTGGTTAGGCAAGCAGTTCGTGCTGAGGTAGTTTTAGCTGGAGTGCTTAAGGTGAATGCTACTTACTCTATTCCTGAAGGTGGAGAAGGGAATTATGATAAAATAGAAGGGAAGAGTTTTTGCATGATAATATGGGTGATGGTATCAAGAGGGATTCATATATATATTCATCATCTTCTTCCAAGGGTATGACATTAGTGTGCCATTAGTATGGAAATCCAATTCATAAGAAGTACTCATATCGGAAAGATCTAAAGACCTATCATAGTTGTGGCCATTTGGGTCATATAAAAAGGATTTTTAGAGAAGTTTCATGTAAAGTGATTGTATCCAAATCTACCCTTTCATAGGATTCCTAGATCCAAACCACTCAACCTGATTTAACCTCATTGGTATTAATACATTCTTTTAGAAATTCGGAATCATTGATGGTTATGTTTGGGATTTGCTCATAGCGTCATGGATTTTTCTTGTTTGTGCTTTGGTTCCTTAGATGTAGTTTAATTTATATATAGGATAATTATTATAGAATAATTATAATATGGTGGATAGACCACAATATTCAGTTTGGAATTGACCCCCTCAGTGATCTAGCTTATAGGCCCTTTATGGACATCTTTATTAATGAAGGAGTATATAGTTGTTAGTTGTGGGCTTCAGGGTTATTTGGGAAAAAAATTATGTTTAAAAGATGAATATGAATCATTTTGGTTATCTTTTTCTTCCTTTTCTCACTATTGGTTGTGATGTTTCTCGGTTTTGATAATTGAGTTGTGTCAAGTAGGGTAAATCTCATCCTCTATATTAATCAAATGAATTTACTGAAGATTTTTTAGGGAATAAAGGATTATGGTGGTGAGAATTGTTACACCTAAACCAAAATTTTCCTTATTATTTTACATATTTATTTTTATTTTTACTTAACCTTGATTTTTAATTCATTTTTATTTTATTTTTTAATTTTTTTAGGTTTAGTGAAAATTATAAAGTTAGGCGCATGGTTAATACTAACCGTGTAGAAATTGTGTGAGTAACTTACAATTTTTAGTAGAGATATTTTACACGTTTTTTCTAACCACATGGGAAAATCATACATGTCTCTAGGTGTGTATAGTGAGGGGAACATAGTTAGTGCATGATTTGGTAAACTTTACAACCAAACCATGCAACCTACCCATTTTTTTAAATATTGAAATTACCTATCAACACCTCCTTGAATTTAACCCCTAACCTCTCATATTACCCCTCATTCAACTCCCATTCCCTATAAACGCCACCTCTCTCCTTTATCCTTAATTACATGGTAAATATATGTGATTTATTCATGGATTGAAGATGTTTTATTGAGGTTAAATTCTATAGATATCTTATATTCTTGTTTTCTCTTCTTATATTTCCTTATTCTTTCTATAGAGAGGTCTTAAGGACCTAAGGCTCTATATTGCTCAAAATTTAATTGGGATTTCATTTTTTGTATGGTTTTTCTTGGTGTCCTTGGGTTCCTATTTACCTATTTAAGTGATTTAATTCCATGACTCTTTGAAGGGATGAATTATAGTTTGGTTTATCCCATGTTCTAATATTTAATTCTAGAACCACTAATTGATTTCTCTTTAAATCTATGTTCTTGATACTTAGTGGTAGTATTACATGTGTTTATGGAATTTTTATGAATAAAACAAGGTTTTATATTATTTTTAATTTATTGTGAAATATTACTCTATAAAAAATTTATTTTTTATTTTCTGGTCAATTGGCATACACACTCAGTGTTTGATAAATTGAAAAAATGGATCTTATGGAAGAATTTGAAGTATCAAAGGATGTTTTGGTACTATAACCTATTTTCCAAAGAGTTACCTAATTTTTAATGGTGTGATTGGTTATTTTAAAGGGGTGTTTAAAACCATTACATTGATTTGGATTTTTATAATATTTCGTGATAGGTTTGACAGATAGTTTCATGAGAAATAATTTTAAAAGAATGAACACGAGGCCCTATTGGAACCTTCCAAGTTGGTTTTATAAAAAGAGAGGATCCTTGAGAAATACCCATTATGGTTTATGGTATTAAGTCCCTATTATAAGAAATTATGTTTATACTATAATAATGTGTGCTGTAACACCACAAGATTTTAAAAATAATTCTATGTTCAATAGCATATAAAACACGCAACACCGAGCTTAAACAAACCATGAAATATTATTATTTAAATATGACCATTATATCCTAGCCATTGAATTGGAAGGTATGAGTATTATAAATCAAATTATGATATATATATATAAAGGAACCATTTAATATAAATTTATTGATTAATTCTTGGGAATCAAGGACTTAATATTTTTTAAAGTCATTTTATTCTTCAAAAATACGTTTTCTTCAAAAATGAGTTTTACTTTTTTTGTGAGTGAATATTATAAGTATTTTTTTTTAAAATTTTATAAATTTTATTTGATAAAAAGGTTATAATTATTGTAATTATAATATCAAAATTATCTTGGAGTTAATTTTTGGTATTTTTATAAAATGATTGATTTTCAATGAATAATGAAAAATAACGATTTTTCAAATATGGTAATTTATTTTCATTAAATAAAGTAATTAAAAAGTTCCATTATATTTTGGATTTAGTATGAAATAAATATATAATAAATTTTATTTATAATAATATAATTTTAATCAATAATTTTTTTTTATTTTGATATAAGTTAATTTTCATGGTTAAAAACACATTTATCAAAAAACTGTTTTTCTTTGCATTTTACACATTTATATTAAATTTAATTTCTACCACTTCTATAAAATGAATCTTGAAAAATGGGTACCATATTTGGAATCTGGAGGTTCAAATTTTGGAAATAGGTACATTTTATTTTTAGGCATTGTGAATAGTAACCATGGTAGAATTTATTACATTGGTAAAGGGTAAACAAGGCAATTAAGGTTAAAAATAATGTGATAAGGCATTACAAATAAACCCAACACTTTCATTTTTTTAATTATATGGAATTAATTTGGTCATATATATCTAAAATTTAAATATATGGAATATTGGATCCATTTAACCATAGTAATGACATTTATATTATTTTAAGTAAAGAAAATTCCAAAATGTCTCTCTCTTTCTTTTAATTTATTTTATATATTCACATAAGGATATGAATATGTAATGAATGAATATAAAACTTTTTAATATAATTAATTTATTTTTATCATGATAATTTATTTTTAATTCTTAGTGATTGAATAATTAGCTTAAGTGCTTACGCAATGCTGGCACAATATTTATTAATGTAATAGAAAAATAAAATAAATGATTTTTAAAATATAAATGTAATAAAAATTGGATGAATTTTTGTGTCACAAGAATTTTATAGATAATTACAACATATTAGTGAGTTTTTAAGGTATTATATTCTAATTACATATTTGTATTGATGTTTTTTAAAGTCCAATTAAATGAATAACATCAAAAAATGATATTAATTATATTTTATTAAATTATTTAAAAATCATAAAAATATTGAACTGGGAAAATTGGGATAATATATGGTCTAAAATTTAACCCCCTAGCCAATTAAGGTCAAATTTTCCTTTTATGGTAGCACTATTGACCCTTAAAGTGTAGAAAAATTTTATATTGCTATAATTGTCAAAAGGGTTGGGGGGGGGGGGGGGGGGTTAAAACAAAGTGATAAGGGTGAAAAAAATCACCTAAACTTGTCTAAATTTAATTATATGAGAGTATTTGGACTCATAATATTATTATATTCTAAATATACTAATTTTGAGCCATTTAGACATAAAAGAGTTTATATTAATTTAATACTTTAATAAATTCCATGAATGCGTGTTCTATGGTGGTGGATGTAATCGACCTTGTAATAAATTCCATGAATGGCCCTCACCTCACTTATAAAAGGGAACCCATTCTATCTTTTCTTTAAAACAAATTAAGCAACCTATATCAAACAAACCCTTACCATTTCTCTTCTCAAGATCCTTATCTAAGTTCTATAGGTGTTGTTCTTCCCAAAAGACCAACCATAATCCCCTTAAGAGGAGATCTAAAGGAAGACTTATAAAGAAGAGGTAATCACATTTACCAACTATTTCAAGTTTATTTCTTATTTTAATTCCTATAAATATGTTTTACCAATCCTAAAATATTAAATCTAGTATTATAAAAATAGTGACATGTTATTATGATTTTGGGACAACCATATTCCACCTCTTTTACATCCTACAGAAAGTGAAAACATCGCTCGTGCCTATGTACAACTTATTATTACCATGTAGCGATGAAATTAATTTTTCAACACCACTTTAAATGGATGGTTATAAATACTGAACTAATGAATATATATACGATATTTATGAAATAATAATTATTCTAAAATTATAATATCATATCTACCTTATTACCTTAAAATCTATTGGAAAATGATAACGTTGCTCATGCGTATATGTGGACCACCACTTCCATAGAGTGACACAATTCATTCATCATATTTATTTACATGGATGGTAATAAGGATATATTTAATTAATATATATGATATATAAATAATTATTTAAATGAGAATTATTATTTACCTTTCTTTCGTCCCATCTGTTCAAAAGTGAAAACAATGTTCATGCATACGTACTACCTACCATCTCTATGAACAATGTAATTCATTTTTCTCTCTACATTTCATGGATAAATCTCTATATCTCTATATAATGAATATATATTATATTTATATCATGATTAATATTATAGATATTATGTAACCATAATCTAAGTATAAGTATTAGAACTTCCAAAACACAACATGCGTGAGAAAACAAAGCAGTTAACACCCAAAACAATGATAATAATGAATGATTGTTAATGAATAGGTGATAATATGTTATAATAGGATAATATATGATATTATAAATATGAATATGGTTATTTTATAAATTATTAACATGTTTTAAACTATTTTATAGTAGGTTAAATCATTTTCAACTAAGAGGAAACACGAGGTAAGGGCTCTTCGTCTCAATATTATTTCATTGAGACATGTTTGATGTTATGCACCTATTTATATTTGTGAGGTGTATATACAACCCCATTTACATAATATATCATAAATAATTCATACTTAATGGTATTATATGTTTAAAATTTAAATTTTTCCATTCAAGGGGTTTTGACTTGAAAGTTACCAAGTGGTGAGGGATTTCTTAACTCAATTTCCATTCATTGAGTTATACATCCACTTAATTGACTATGTTATTCCATGATTTTTTTGTAAAATTACCTATTATTGTATTATGTTTTTTACACTTGTTTTTTGTGTAATTACATTTTTTACACATAACCAATTCATTGATTAATTCTTACTTCAATGATACAATATTTTTAAGGGATTTCATCTCAATTTTCACACCATTGAGACATATATGAACCTATTTAATTTCATGTGATGTATATACCATCCCTTACAAGTATTTAATATTTATATATATTTAATCATGATGATAAATGATTTAATTCAAGTTACCCTTTCAATAGTGTTTTTTAAAATAAAAGATGATCTTATTTATTTTTTTAATCAATTATATTTTTATTCCATATCCATATTTTTCAAAACTGTTTTACAAAAGTATTTTTTATTAATAAAATGATTTATTATGGAAATTTTATGTTATCATTGAATTTTTACAAGATTTTAAAGTAATATTTCTAATGTTGTTCAAAAGGGTTATTTTAGAATTTCTTTATAAAAAGTAAAATGGAATGTTTTCTTTTTAATGTATACAACGTTAACGAACTTTCATGCCAATATAACCATTTTAAACTCATTATATTATTCTACAATATTTTAATGATTTTGAAAAGAAAAATATTTATGAAAAATTATTTTAAATTATTTTATTCCAATTTCTTATATTCTTTAAAGGACTTGATTTTACTATAAAATCTACCTTTCTAATGGCCATCCATCTTATCTTGATTAATTTTTTGTTCATTAAATTTCTATTAAAACATTTAGTTTCTTGTGATCATGGGGAATTACATTTCTATTAAATATCCATATACTTTTTTTATCATAGATATGATTATTTTCTAAACTTTATATCATTTCTACATATAGTGTTTTAATTTGATTTTTTTATTAATTGTAGAAATATTGATATTCCTTATTCTTTAATCAATATATAAATTTATTGATAAGAAATATTGTTTATGAATTGAATTCCTCATTAAATATATAAGTATTGCATTAGAATTTCAGTTATATATGAGACCCAAAATTATACATCCCATCGATGCATCGACAGGTCTCATGAGACAAACTAGTTGGTTATCCCTATTAAATAGGTTTTGGTGTATACATACCCATAATTTAAACTGTACTGAGTAGGGTCTTGATAAGAAATATATCACAATGTCTAAGATCATGAGATACAACATTAATCATTTCCTTAATTTAGAATTTAGCAATTATTATCCCTGATATTATTACATTGATATTATCCATGGATACATCTCATTGTCAAGTTATTGATTAAGTGGTATGTGTTTCCAATTATTTATCTTTCCATATTGATTATTCCTTATTTACTCATGATAGATTTTCCTATACTTAACCCTTACTAATAATTTGAGCTCACACTTATTTTATTTCCTTTTCCCAGTATATGAAGAGGAAATATTTGAATTAGTTACAATAATTCCAAACATTTTCTTTTTTTATTTTTATATTTTATTTCTAATGTAAAATTGGAATCATGCATGTATCTAGTTATTCAAGACTACTAAACTGACCAATCCTTCAAGATAAGATCCCTTGTATCTTACGACATTATAATAAAGTATACACTAGATCTGGGATACTATATTTGGGGTTGTTACAGTCGATATCGGTATAAGTTTAGTAGAAACCACAAGAACTAGATTTAAGAAGAAATAGATTAGAGAACATAACCATATGAATGACTTTAAGGATAATTCTAAGCATAATATAACAACATAAAATTTTTTTAAGGTAGAGATTATGTGGTTTCCTACTATTATTATTATTTCTCATACTCTGTTTTTCGGTTTTGGTTAATGGATGGAATTAAGAAAAATCATGTTAAAATTGAATGTGATGGATGATGTAGTGATTTTGAGAAACCAAATTATATGACAACTAGAGTGAAATATTTTGTGATTATTCCTAATCAGTTATCATGATATATGATTAAAAAACTACACCTTAACCAAATCTTGGACTCACTAAATAAGATAAGAATAGTGTTTGCTGAGAGCTTGGGTGATGGAGATCATGGAGGAATGAAAGCTCAATTTCCATCTAACGACATTAAGCCCATCAATATTTTTATTATAATAGAACCCCATTTTAAGGGAAGAAGGGGAAAACCCAAAGACTTCATGAACAAAAGAAAAACCATGACCTGAAGGTCTTAAAGAGAAACATCAGACTGACAACACAAAAATTCCCCTCCCAAGCATGTGATCATGATGAAGCTCTCCACCATTGCAAGGATGTTCAGGAAGAAAGTGTCATGTGTCAAATCACATGCCCGATTTGATGGCTGATGCCATACCCTCTCAAACATCCAAATACATCAAGCTCTGCAAATATGAGTCACTAGCTCTGAATCCTATTCTAGGGCCTGTTCCATGTGGTTGAGTATAAACAAGATGAAACACCATAAAACCATTCAACACCATCCCATAATCACCATCAGAAAACAAATCACTGCTGACGATCACATCTTGGATGCCTGATAACACCAGAAGGTGCCCTGCCGCAACTATCTCACTAGCAACCCTTCGTCTCCACATCAACAAGAAAATCGAAGGGATAGGTGCTCCAAGATGTGAGATGTTGGGACAATTCCACCTAGGGCTAGAAGACCCAGAAATCACACTAGAGGATCTCCACTGGGGAGGGAAACCAAGTTGAACTAAACCAGAAGCACTGCTCTAGGATGAAACTGGGTAGATCTAGATAGAGGAATAACCCACACCAAATACCAAGTCGAATGAACTCATGAAATCATGGGTGAGGGGAAGCATCATTAATTGAGATAAGGGATGTGTGGGCGATGTCGACACCATAAGATCAATGTATTGTATGTGAGTAATATGGGAACTATCCAATCCAATGCCCTAATCCATGGGCCAACTCCCAGAATAAGGAAGGAACTTTGTTATGCCAACCATTAAAGTGTAAGGATTTAAGTGCTTATGTATTAGGATAAAGGGATGAATGGCGTTGATGAAGTAAATGGGATAGTATTGGTGACCTTTATATTAGTTAATGATTTGATGAAAAAGTGATTTAAGTCATCTTTGATTAATTTTATTTCATTTTTGTATTTATGGAAGTATTATGTGATTTTATTTGAGGAATAAGGATTGTATTAATTTTTAGAAGAATATCTATTTTCACGTGGGATTAATTTAAGAGTTATGAATATCATCATGGGTTTATAAGTTTAAGTTCCATAAATTCAATGGCATATATACCCATTTTGAGATTTTAAGTAATGAGATATTGAGGGGATTTTAAACTTTTACTAGGTTTTAAGAAAAATACTCTATTGATGTTTAAATACACCTTTGGGTTAGTATATGATTTTTTATGGTCTGTTGAATAATAGGATATAGATAATATTGATGGTTAAAAAGTGATTTATTAATATGGAAATATTATCAGAGATATTTATGGTTAATCTAAGGATTACCTTTTAGGTTAATATCCAAATTTTATTCACGATATTCAGGTGAAGTTCACTATATTATAAGATTATATATTTCTTAATAATGGTCATTAATGATATTTTTGGGATGCTTCATTTGGTTGAAGTATATGTAACCTTTATTATTAAAATGTGGTCTAGAATGAATGATTATTTGTGAATAATGAAATAAAATTTTGGTAATGTTAGTTAAAAGTCATGAGATCACAATTGAGTTTAGAAAATTATTTAATGTTGAGGTTATTGAGGTTAATTGGGATGTAGAGTTATTTATTTGGGTAATAATCTAAGTTGAACCTTTGGTTTTTTAAATTTTGAAGTAAAATTTATTATTTATTTATATGAAGGGTTACAAATTTTGGATATTATCTTACCTTATGCTCACCATTTCAGTTTTGGTTAAAATTTAAATATATTAGGAATATATTTTTATTCTTTTGTGGATTATTTGATCTGTTATAAGTTGATTTTATTGCTTTAGGCATGAAAAAAGTCATCTTGAATACTCATAATTTTGAGAAAGGATGATATTGTTGTGGAAATTGATTAAAGGATGATATTATACTTACCAAGTAATTATATTTTCTTATATTATTAGTCAAGATGGTAAAGGAATTACTTAGCTATAGGAAAATGATCTTGAAACAAAAATTTTATCCTATTATGATCATTTTAGATGAATTGATGTTCTTTTCACTCATAATAGATTTTTGGTTTTGTGATCATTAAATTTCTCTTGACCATGTTCTATATCACTCTCTATTAGTCCTTTGGCATTAATTTTTTTCTCAATGTCCATATTTTCACTTCACACCAATTTTATCATATTTTCAAACCTAGTTTTGTGTTATTGTTAATGAGCTTAATATTTCCCTTTCCCTCTTTCTAAGAGGAAGTTTTATTAACCCTTTTTACGTTGTGGGTTTTCCATAAAGGAATTTTTAAATGTCAAACCCTTTATTATGGAGCATAACTTGAAATTGTGAGGATATAATTAATTATGGGGAGTGGGGATAATGTAACACCCCAATATTTAAAAAATAATGCTATATTTGATAGCATATAAAACACACAATATCAAGCTTAAATGAATCGTGAAATATTATTATTTAAATATGACCGTTATAACTTAACCATTGAATTGGAGGGTATGAATAAGATTAACCACATTATGAAATATATATAAAGGACCTACTTAATAAAAATGTATTGACTAATTATTAGAAAATGAAGAATCAATTTTTAGTAAAGTCATTTTATTCTTCAAAAACAAATTTTCTTCAAAAATAATTTTTATTGATTTTTGTGAGAGAATATTATAATTAATTTATGGAAATTTTAGAATTTTCATTTGATAAAAAGGAAATCATTCTTGTAACCATCATGTTAGAATTATCTTAGAGTGTGGAGGTACCAAGACGCTCATCAGAAGCCAGTGGGTTGATAAATTTGAAAAACTTTCATCATTAGGATGATGAGACATGTCATCTTCAACAACACAAGCCCTGATATGGTCCTAGGATCTCATGAAATTAATCAGAGCACGAAAAAAACTAAAAACATACCTTTTTTAGATCTGAAGTCGTGCTCAACTTATACTTGTCACTGAAAATTAATACTTAAAGGATCTATAGTAAGACCCCTTTAGATCATCTGCATACACTTAAAAAATCTGCACACTCACCATTCATCATTATTCAGGTGCTAGCGCAGAGTTTAGACAAGTCCTTCGGCATCGCGACAATCAGCATGATCCGATGCCTTTGATATGTTGAAGACGTTCTTAGATCAGTGCTCAAAGAGAGTCTTTCTCTCTATAGAATTTGGTAGGAGAGATAATATCTTATTTCTGGATATTGAATAGTCCACTAATATATTCTAATCTCCTATTTATATAGTGGGTCAGAATATTACCTAGAAAGGGTTCCCCAAACCTCAGAATGAAACACCCACTAAATAAGAAATTAATAAATAATATTGACGAACTAAAGTGTTTAAAAATATTATTTGTTATTTTATCAAATACCTGCAATATATATATATATTAATTATATTACATGAAAAAAATAAGTCTTTTAACCCTACTCGTCATTCCCGCTTAATATTAAACAAAACTGGAATATTAAAATAATATTCATTCAATTATTATTATTTCATGTATTTACTTAACTTTTAAATATATTTAATAAATAAATTTGATACCAATTATTCTTTACTTGAATAATATAAATTTATTTATTTATTCGTGATCGATAACTTAGACAACACTCAGACCCCTTGGTGGGCCCCACCATGTCCAACATACCTATTCAACTAAATAGAGAGGATTCTTCAATATGATATCATGTGTGACCCTCTAGGAACTTATCTCGACAGTAGTGAATAATATTCACAGTTTAAGGATTATATTCTAAAAACCTATCAAGGCCCCAAAAGAGATAAGGAAAGTCATAGCAATGACAACCAACCAACATACACACACTGTGTAATATAATCTCATTGTCTTTAGATATCTCATAAAATAGGACACACACTTATGTCATCACCCTTTTCTTGCATTATTATTTTTTTGATCTTATTGGATGAATTTTCCCTTGACTGCTTTGTCCAAGTTCTTATAAAGGTACTACCATCTCAATCAATAAGGCCTGAGATATATTACTTCCTCAACCTGAAAGTGACAAATACTTTATTTACCATTCGACCAATTACATACCACCGATGACGTACCCAACATAATCTACCTTTCCATGATTTCATTGTAATGATTTTTCCTTACATCAAATAACGTAATCAAATGACACACACTAGTAATGATCTCCATCCAGGAGACCAATAAAAATGTCCATAGATAGGAAAAACCAATGACACCTGAAACATGTGGTGTTCCAGTGGTTCTATCCTCTTGATCTCACTACTAGATATCACAAAGTGAAAACTTCATAAGAATAATTCTCAATGCTTATGTGGCCCCAAAACCTAATAGTTAGACATAAAACATGTCCAGTCAGTATGATGTATCTACACTATTGGACCTTCGTTTAAGAATAATGTCATAGTATTTCAAGGTTCTCATTGTAGCATGATATCTAATATAACCTTTTGATATGACTATTAATATTTGGAAATTACCATTAAATAGCGGACAAATAAATATCTACACTATAGTAGTAAGTAAATATCATGCATATCTCATTGTATACATGATATGGTAATCTAAAAGTAATATGCAAGTTGGGTATAAGGCACCCACTTTTACAACACGCCCACTTACACTAGAGCCAAATTTATAACCATACTTGTTAGCGCTCAATTGATAAAGATCATGTTTCTATTGATTCACAGATTTAGTTGCTAGGTCTGCCATGTTTCCGCCGCGTGTGTATTACGCTATGCGGGACCTCATATTTTTGAGTAAAACTTCTCAATAGATGGTATCCCTGAGTATTTCCTTTTTTTCCATTTTCATAACTTGAAATATTGGCTAGTACCATTAATAAAATTATCATTATGATAAAACTTTACTTGGTAGGTGAGATTATAAGAAATAGAACAAATATTTTCATTTAATAACTACTTCTTAGCTTCCTTAAAAGATAAAACATACTTGGTTTTTATAGGTATGTATACAAATAGATTTTATGAGCTTGTTTAACTTAACAACTTTGCCTAACTGTGATACTCGATAAAATTGATCCAAAGGAAGACTAGTTTGTATCCCACCAAAACTAGTATCATTTCTTCTCTACTTACTAGGTATATATCTTTTATACTTTCTAAAGTACAATAAGATAGTTTAGACTACTTTAATTGAAGTTATCCTAGAAATAAATGATATTTTCCTAATATAAATTATATTTTGGAAATATCATTTCATGTAAATATAATGGAACATGTGATTGATCCATCATTCAAGGGCATTAAAATCAAATCACCACTTAATCTCCTCTTATTCCATTGCATATTCACTTGGAGAGATTTATGTTATGTGACATTGGAAACAATTCATCTCTTGAATTATCCCAATTTTTACTTTTCAATACTATGTCAGTATATGTATGATTTACTAGGTCCAAGAAACCATTAAATCTACCTCAGTAGATTATGTTCCCTATAATTTAGGTTGATACTTTAAGTCAATCACTAAAGTTTACTTTAAACCTGGTCTTAACTAACTATAATACCAATATCTGTTTTCCATATGTTTCTGAACATATTCTACTTAGAAAAAAATAACTCTCACTAACCTCTGCTAAACACATAGAAAAGATTCATTCCAAATTAATTCGCTAAGATCTTGTTTCTTACTTTAATACCGAACTGTATTTCAATAAATTGAATCCCTTATTGGTATCCTTTGGTGTGACCATTATTTTATAGTTGCACCGTATAGACACCTTCTATAAAAGTTGATATTCACATCCAATGGACAATTAAATGATATTAGAATTTAGCTATAATAAGTAAAATTATAATGAATTTAGTAATAACGTCTTTTTATTAACAATCTATCCTTATTGGTACTTCAATTGTACCATCCATGTATTTTCTCACTTGAATACCCACCATAGTATTCAATTTATAAACCCCTTTTCACTTTGATACATGGAATCCATTATTGAATTTTAAATGACCTTTCCAATATTATTTGATTTTCATATACTGCTTACTTATAGGATTTATTATTCTCACTGAATAATGTTTCACCGAACACAATGAAAATAAAACCATCATTATGGTTTTAACGTTCCTACACAATATATGTCTCTAGAACATTCCTATTCCACATGCACTTGTGGAATTTGTTCTTATGCCAACTACATGTTCATCTTAAGTATTAACTAAACCCAATTAAATCTATCTCCTGTTATCTCTAATAGATATGTTCTCCCTTATATAGACATGTAGTATATCACTTGTATATATCTTTTCTATCTTAGGGATTAATTTAATATCCTAAGAATAAGTACTTAAATGTAATGTGTTTATCTTAATGTAAGTTTGTTTATATCTTAACAAACTCTTTTCATCTAAATACATTTCTTATGAAATAATGGATTTTAATTATACTATGACTCATATGATATCCATTTTTCATTATAGTTGTAATATGGTCATGGGATATCACCTTTAATTTCAAAGAATTTCTTGAAATATAATGAATTTTTTGCAAGTGGAAACATTGATACTACTTCAATCGTGACTATGATGTATAAAATGTGCATTTAGGAATTACTCCATGCTACATTTTGTTGATCAATGTTAGAATGTAAGATTTTCATTGATCCTCCTAACTTGCATCAACGTTACGATGTAAATAAGGTAATTTACATTTAGGAATTACATCACGCTACATTATATTGATCGATAATTCTTGGTAAATATATTCTTCGGCATGACGGACCAAAGAAACTTATATCTTTTGACCATGAATATATCACACTTCACCTTACTATTCCTTAATTACTTAAAGGAATCTTATGAAGTATATTTACAACTATATTACCCTTGGAATAGTTCATTCTTGTTGAAATAATTCTAAAATCCTTATGGATTACCTTTATTTATAATGGTTTATTTGTCCAACATAAATATGTCGATGTTACCAAAGGTGTTTGTCTTTACCAATACTAAATAAAAAACTGGGTATATCCTTAACGTTCACTTTTAGTTTAACTTTACAAAGAATTATCTTTCCACAACTAGGTAAAAGTCTTTCATTTTATATTCATCATGTATTGATTATGATTCTAGTACCAATGAACTATTTGTTGAGTATGATAGACCACAAAAATCATTTATTCCTAAACTTGGAATAAAGTCTCCTTATGTCGAAAAGACATGTGAGATAAATTTTTTAGTTATACTCAACAACGTTTTCTATTATAATCATTCACTTGGAAATTAAAAGTTATGTGTTTTTCATTACTGACTTAGGAATTACCCTTTCTCAACTTCTTGGAGAAGATACCTTACTTATTGTAAAGTTTCTATTACTTGGTTACCATATTATAATAATCATATGAGAAAGAAATATTGTATCTAATACCTAAGAATTATATTCTAAAAAATAATTTTATCTGATGAATATACACCGAAGAAGAAGTAGGTACTTTCTTCTTTAATACAGTTCATTGCATTTAAACTTCCATAAATTAATTTCTTGTTATGATAAGAAAATAACCTCTTGTTTAATAACTGAACTCTATGTTTGAAGGACGTTGTGAAGGTGCCTCTAACATTGGTCTTACAATTGGTCTTATTTTTTTGTCTCTCAACTAATTCACCAAAAAAACTAAATATTAAACTATCTTTAATATTCTTATTGCTTGAAAAACCTTATCTAAAAGGTAATAAAACATTTAATCCATCATGTTAATTTGGTTACCTTAAAAGAAACTAGAGTATTCATGTATAAGAGTGGGATGAATTGAAAGTTCATGATCCATTTTTCATATTTACACAAATATAGTGTAATTAACACCCATTCAAATCATGATTCACTTTCTCCTCATAAGCTTCTCAAAGATGAGACTACATGTTATATCATCCATGCCCCGATGTTGTAACCTCAAAAAACATCGTACATTGGTGATAACATTATGAAATAACCATTATATGCTTCATACATGTGTCTCTTATAATAAATTTTACACCCTCTCTTCCTAAGGTGTCTTAATAGGTATAAGGACACAAGCAATTGGAATTTATGATATCGTAGTAGTGTATAAAAGCATCTGTACTAAAATTAGAAATTTGTGCTAATTTGGACATTTAATTTCTCCAATATTATCATAGTGTATATTTGTGGTATTTCTTTCTATTTTCTAAAAAAAATAAAATTCTACAAGATAATACTTTTATCTTGATTACTAATTTAGACATTATTGATTAATTAATTAATTAAAAATCTCCCACTATTTTATTGAATTCTAGAAACCCTCTGTGTTAGAATCAGAATACTCTATATCTTGTGTATTCTATTGAAAAGGATCCCTAAACCTCCCCTTATAGTATACAATCTTTGGATACACCACTACTCAGAGGGTTCAAGGTAGACATTTGACTGAACAACCAAATTAACTCACGGTTCCTTGATTTGTTGAGTGAAGTCCAGACTTCTAAAATCATCACTTGATTTTATCAACTCTTGCCTATAAAATTACAACAAGCTAGCTTTGGATAATTATTTGCTGCAACTTTAGTAAATTCAACCCATCAATCTCATAAGAACACCCCTTTAGTAAGAGGTGCCATCATCTTGGGAATAATGAGCACCCCAAACACCTAGTTTTGTTCAAATTTGAATGATGAAAGACTATTAACAACTTAATATTTCTTTGATAGTTTTTTTTATTTTTCTCTTAACGAATGTAATCCATTTATATTAATCTTGTTCATACTATGTTATTGTGCTCACAACTGAACATTAATAGAAAAACATTCATCTCTTATTTATGAATTTTATTATTTATTATTTTATGTATTTTACTGCTATTATAAAATGCATAAAATAATAAATAAATTCATAAAGTAAATATACTACTTGAATGGTCTTGAACATCTAAAACAACCTAGGGGAATCATACCTGAGTCATCACTTGACTCTTGATGCAGCTCACCCCATCCAGTATGTCTGCTACTCGTCTAGAGTAACACCTCATCTTGGCAGGGTCCACGTCACATCTAGAGTACCACCTCATCTTGGAGGGTTCCATATCACATATGGCGTACCACGTCGTCTTGGCGGGGTCTACGCCAAATACCATCTTCATACAATATACAAATAATACCCACGCGTTGGCGATGGGAACTAGGGGAGAAATTTACATTAAATAAAATGGATGTGCAAGTCGTTATACATATTGAACAAAACTAAAAGACGACATGCAGACTGTCTTAATTAATTAATTACAATCATTACATGCATTTTAAAATAATCAATTAAATAAAAGAAAACATATACTGGTCGGGAGAATTCTCAAAACTGGTCTGTATAAATTAAAAGCATGATTAAAATTAAATTGCATTAATTTAAGTACGAGGGATATTAAATTAAATTAAATGAATTTAATAAATTAAAATAATTTAATTATATTTGTTCTACTAATATTTTATTTTTAATTCAAAAAAAAATTAAATAATTAATTTAATTTAAGACCAAAATTAAATTAATTTTTCCTTGGTTTTAAAATTATTATTTTTGAATCCAAAATTAATATTTTAATTAATTTAACTTAATTATAAAAAAATAAATTAATTAAATATTTTAACTTTGAATAAATCGGGCCCCGAAACACCATGTAATCCCATAGAAGGTCACACTGTACATTCAAAAAATCCATTTTGGGATAAACAAAGCCTATGCTAGGCTAATATGGGCCGAACTGGTCTGCCCCAACCAATTTTGGGTTGGGAAGACCCACCGAGATGACATTCATGGAAAAATAAGGTCTGGGAGAAGGGTACCTCGTGCGTGGTGATGGGGATCTTGATGTTGGTATGCTCGTATGATAGTGATGTAATTCAGATTTGATTCACCGGTGGGTTTTCTGATGGTGGTGACTGGGATCCAGCGACAGTCTGTGTGATTTGGATGGTGACAGGTAGGGTGGTAGGGGAACCAGTTGGAGGGGAACAATGACTGTGGTCAACTGAGAAAAGTTAGCGGGAAGTGCGAATGACAAAGACTGTAGCTGGGAGGGGCGCCTTGTCTGATTTTGACAGGGAATTGACTGCTTGGAGGAGGCCTAGTTCGACAGGTGGTGGAGTGGCTCCGAGGGAGGATAACTATTGGGAGGCTACCAATAGGGGATGGTGGAGAGGGTTGTAGGTGGTACGGGGTGGTACGAACTGTTCACAGTGGTGGGCTTGGCAGTGTTGGGTGCCGACTTGAAAGGAGGAGGTTGGATATGGCCATGATGGCAGATGGCGGCCTGTAGAACCACCTGGGAAAATTTTCACTAGTGGAGGAGAGCATCACAAGAGGTGGCTGATGATGGTGAAGGTGGTCACTAGGGGAGTGTCGTACTGGGAGACGATAGTCGCGTCAGAAAGGGGGGAGAGTAGCCCGTTGAGGGGTCCCTCATTCTTCCACCTTTTTTGTTTGTTTTCTAACTCCCAGGTCAAAAGTAGGTACCCTCTTTTTTATTTTTTCTTATTTTTTCTTTTTATATATAAATATTTTACACACATCCAAACTGTATTTTAGGTGTGGAAAACAAAACCACCCACCACCTCAAAAAATTTGGCCTCATACCACATTTATAAATGATAAATTATCCTTTCTATTAAAATAATAATAATAATAATATATATTTATATATATACATTATTATTATAACAAAAAAATAATAATAATGAACCATTATACTTGTGTTATAATTTCTATCCAGAAAATACTACTCTATCCATGCTATCTAATTAGAATAGTTTGGATTAATAGGAAACTCCAATGTAAGATAAATCAGATAAAATTAACATTTATAAATTATATGTCTTAAAATTTTAATATCCAAAATAAAAGAAACCAGTTTGTATTAAAAACATCAGATGGCCGTAACTTGGCCATCCAGTATCAGATTGACACTCCATCAGTGAAATTGGTGCCAAAATTAAATCCTCTACTTATATTTAAAGAAAATTATTTTTTCTAGGCTCTGAAAATTAAAATGATCCCTATGATACCAATTGAAGGTACCGGAATGCTCAACAGAATCTGATGGCTGGGGGAATTTGAAACTTTTCATCATCAGTATGAAAAGACTTTTCATCTCTGATGATCTGAGCCTCAGTATAGTCTGAGGATCTTTCGTGATTAATTAGAGAAGTAAAAATAAAACTGAAAACATACCTTTTTTTAGATCTGAATGCGCACTCAACATTTGCTTGTTACCGATGATTCCTTCTTAAAGGATCCATCGTAGGATCCCTATATATCTTCTAAAAGTGCTTCAAAAATCCACATGCTCACCATTTGTCATTATCTAGGTGCTAGCATGGAGTTTCGATGAGTCCTTCGATGTTGTGACGATCACTATGATCTGATTGCTTCGATCTATTGAAGGTGTGCTTTGATCAGTGCTCAGAGAGATGATTTCTCTCTCTAGAAGGTGGGAGTATATAGAATCTCTCATTCTTGGTGAATGAATATTGAACCAAGATCTTCTCCTCTCTTACTTATATAGTGGGTGAGAAGATTACCTAGAAAGGGTTCCTCAACTCTCGGAATGAAACTCCCATTAAATAAGTAATAAATAAATAATATTGATGAACTAAACCGCGTAAAAATATTATTTATTATTTTATTAAATACATGTAATATATATATATTAAATATATTCTATAATAAATATGAGTCTTTTAACTCAACTCGTCATTCCCTCTTAATATTAAACTAACCCAGAATATTAAAATAATATTCGTTCGATTAATATTATTTCTTATATTCTCTTAACTTGTAAATAAATTTAATAAGTAAATTCAATACCAATTATTTTTTACTTGAAGAATATGAAGTTATTTATTTATCGGTGATCGATAACTTGGATAACACTCAGACCTCGTGGTGGGGTCCACACTATCCAATATACCTATTCAACTTAATAGTGTAGATTCTTGAATACGCTATTATGTGTGACCCTCAAGACCCTAATCTCAATAGTAGTGAATAATATTCACAGTACAAGAGCGGATTATAGAAACCCATAAAGGCACCTAAAGAGATAATGAATGTCATAGAAATGACAACCAACCTATGGACACACACTATGTAATATAATCTCATTGTCTTTAGATATCTCATAAAGCAGGATGGACACTTGTGTCATCGCCCTTTTCTTGCTTTATTATTTGTTGATATAATTGGATAGATTTACCCTCAACCACCTTGTCCAAGGTATTATGAATGTACTACCATCCCAATCAAAAAGGCATGAGATATATTAATTCCTCAACATAGAAGCAAAAAATCATTTCTTAACCATTCAACCAATTCCATACCACCAATGACACACCCAACACAAGCTACCTTGCCATGATTTTATTATAATGGTTTTTGACTTGCATCAAAGTACACGATCAAATTTAAGACACTAGTAATGATCTCAAGATATGATACTAATACACATGTCCATATATAGGAACAACCAATGACACTTAAAACATGTGGTGTTCCTATTGGCAGGTCTGTCCTCATGATCTCACTACTAGAGATCACAAAGTGTGAACTTCATGAAAAGAACTCTCAATGATTATGATCCATCAACACCTGATAGTTAGAAATAAACTATGTATAGGTAGTATGATGTGTCTATACCATAGGAACTTTGTTTAAGATTAATGTCATAGTATCTCGTGGTTCTCATTATATCCTAAGATATGCTATATCCTTTCAATTCGACTATTAATCTTTGGACATTACCATTAAACAATGGACATAGAAATACCTACACTATAATGGTAAGTAAAAATTATACATATCTCACTGTATACATGAAATGGTAAGATAAAAGTACTATTCAAGTTGGGTCTAGGGAAACCACTGTTATAAAAAAATGAATTTTGGGAATTTTCTGAATTTATTGATTTTTCATTGAATAGTGAAAAATATGATTTTTTAAATAATGTTATTTATTTTCATTAAATAAAGTAATTTAAAAGCACTATTATATTTTTTATTTGTTCTTAATGTAACATATGATAATTTTTTTTAGAATAATATAATTATAATAAAAAAACTTTAGGATTTTGATATAAGTTTATTTTCATGCTTAAAAATGAATTTTTCTAAAAACTTCTTTTCATTGTGTTTTTCACATTTATATTAAAATTAATTTCTTACACTTATATAAAATAAATATTGAAAAAAGGATATAATATTTAGAATTAATAGGTTCAAATTTTGTAAATAAGTCCCTTTTATTTTCAGGCATTATGAATAGTAATCATGGTAGAATTTATGACATCGATAAAGGGTAAATTAGGTAATTAAGGTTAAACATAATTTGATAAGGCATTAAAAATAATCCCAAAACTTTCCTTTATTTAATTATATAAAATTAATTTGGACATAGATATCAAAAGTTTGAATATATGGAGTTTTTGATCTATTTGAACTTGGTAATGAAATTTATATTATTTTAAGCAAAGAAAATTCTAAAATACCCCTCTTTGGTTTTTAATTTATTTTATATGTTAAAATATGGAAAATAATATATTATAAATGAGTATAAAATTTTATTTTGAACAAAATTAATTTATTTTTATCATGATATTTTTTTTAAATTTTAGTGATTGAATAATTAGTTAAAATTCTTATGTAACACTGTCACAAAATTTATTCAATTAATAGAGAAATAAGATAAATGATTTTGAAAATATTAAAATTAATAAAAATTGAATGTATTATTATGTCCTAATAATTTTATAGAAAATTATAACATATTATTGATGTGTTAAGGGATTATAATTTAATTACATCTTTTTATTTATTCTTTTAAAGTCAAATTAAACGAATTATGTCAAAAATGACATTAATGATATTTTATTAAAATAATATTTTATTAAAATATTTAAAAATCATAAAAATATAAAACTTGGATAAGGGGGATAATACATGGTTTAAAATTTCATTCCTTTTCCATTTATGTGTCATTTTTTCTTTTATGGTAACATTATTGATCCTTAAAGGGTATAAATCTTTTATATTGCAGTAATTTTTAAAAGGGTTAGTGGGGGTTAAAACAAATATATTAGGGTGAAAAAATCACTTAAACTTGTGTAAATTTCATTAGATGAGTTTAAACTCATACACATATTGTATTGAAATTAAATAAATTTTGTGTCATTTTTAAATAAAAAATAATTTATGTTAATTTAATACTTTAAGAAATTTCAGGAATGCCCATCCCCTTACTTAGGAAAGGACACCAGTTATCTCTTTTATTTACACCACATTGAGAAACCTAGCTTGGCAAAAACTTGCCCATTTATCTTATAAAAATCCTTATCCAAGTTATAGAGGTGCTCTTATTCCCCAAAGAGAAACACTAATTCCCTTAAGAGGAGGTCTAAAGGAATTCTACTAAAGAATAGGTAATCATATTTACCAACTCTTTCAAGTTTATTTCTTCTTCCACTTAATTTAAATATTTTGTACTCATATTAAAATAATAACTCCAGTATTATAAACATAATGAGGGTAACACCTCAATATTTTATGGTATGTCATTTTTTTAAAATTTTACTACTTTGAAAAATTACGATGCATTCAACCCTATGATTTTAAAAGAACACTATGTTTGAAATCTTATGTTACACATAACATCGAGCTTAAAAAACTATTAAAATATTATTATTTAATTATGATAGTTGTCACATATCCACTGTAATGAAATGAATGAATGAGATTAAATAAATTATAAAAATATAGTTTACACATGCTTATAAAATGAATTCATTAATTTCCAATTAATTAGATTCCAATTGAACATAAAGGAAGTGTTTTTTATAAAAAACTATTTTTATGCCCACAATGTAATTTTATATTAATAAATTAAATTAGTCACTATTAGTAAGATATATTAATGAAATTTATATGTTATATATTCAGTCATTTTTTTTAAATTCACTCAATATTTTTGATAATTTTAATATAAAAATAAATCCAAATCTATGCATAAAAGCTATATTTTTTTTTTCTAAAAGGCAATTTTTACATCTTTTAATGACGCACTGATTTTAAAAATAAAAGTTGACACTTTTATAAGTTTTAATCAAGAAAATAAATTTAATTTTTGAAATTGGGATATCAAAATTATCTTAGAGTAAATTTTTGGTATTTTTCCAATAAGTTTCATTTTTGATGAATATTAAAAAATATTGAATTTTAATTCAAAAATTATTTTTCTTATAAATTATTTATATAGTTAAATTATATTTAAAATTTGTTTTAAAGTATAATTAGTTCAATTATAAATCAATAAAACCAATTTATGTCATTGTAATCAATTTCACATTGAAATTGGATATAAAAACATTTCAAACTTTTGAACTTTTCACATTAAAAACCCACTTTTTCGTTGTGTCTACGAGATTAATTTTAAATATAATTTTGCCAATTCTATGAATTTAATTTGTTAAAATGGATTAAATATTTTTAATAATAAGATAAAAATTATGTTTCAAGTTTAATTTAATTTTTAGTAATAAAAAAAGTTACCATGGTAAAAAAATTATTTACCACGGTATAGGTAAAAAATGAAACAGGTTAAAGGTAAAAGGGTAATGGATTAAAATACCTAAAAAATACAATGTTTAATGGTTGATTGAGGTATTTATCAACACTAAATAGAATATAAAATATTAATTGGCCTAAAATGTTTTAGAAATTTTTTCGACCTCAATGTAGTTAGCTTTAAATATAAAATAATAATTATTTTAATCACTTAAACTCACTAATCCTCAAGTATAAATACCACCCTTCACCACCCTATTTTAAACCAATAGGATTTAATCTCCTAAAATATATACCCAAACCTCTCCAACTCAGTATCCCCATGTATTAGTGCTATTGGTCTCACCAAAAGACCAAATCCAAGGTCCTCAAGGGTCTCTCAAGGTGGTGATATTCAATAGGTAATTTTCTCAAAACACCTCTCTTATTTTCATTTCTTATTCAACTTTATCCTCATATACTTCATACATCAAGGAATGATAACACTATAATAATTTATATAATTTTGTTTTATGATGATAATGTAATATATTATATCCATCTGTTTTATTACCTCCTATTATTCAAATAAATGAAACCATTATCCTAGTTATAGTGATTAACCGCCTCTGTGAATAATGTTTTTGTTCATTTTCCATTACTACCTTCATTTCTATTCATAAAAATATTATTATGGTTAAATAATATTATAATAGGTATATAAAAACCTATATCATGTTATGAAACTAACATATATATATAATATTAAATAAAATGAAATTAGTTCATGATATTTGAAAAAATCGCCAAAATAAACTAACCATTTATCATTAATATTTTATCAAATGAATCATTCTCATGTTAGAAATAAAAATGAAATATGGGACCATTTATACTCCAGGAAGTTCATTAATAACATTTCATTCCACTACTAGTGTTTTATTCCAATTTTATATTAACATACCTAATTATACTCAAGAGAATCGATCATGAAACCATCAAACAAATGCTCCCAAAACAATGAAAATCATGAAATATTATTAGTGAAAGGGTCACAAAATGTTATAAAAACATAATATAAGGTATTATAAACATTAATTTTATTATTTAATGAATTAATAAAATTATTTAAAACTTTATACAAGATGTTGAAGTATAAAAAATGGAAGGGTAGTGTGAGGTAAGGATTTCTCATCTCACTTTTACTTTTGAGAGATATATGTCTTATTCACAAATTATTTATTATGTGTAGTGTATATATACTTATCTTTTATATATAATATCATGAATATCATTATCTTACTGGTATTAAATTATTTATTTGATAAAAATTACTTTTTCAAGGCATACGATTCGACTGATAAAAAAGTGGCAAGGTAATTATTTACCCAATTTACATTATTTGGGTTAAAATTATACTTCTTGTTTATGTCATGCTAAGCTTATGTGTGAAATGTATGTTGAATATATTTTGTTTTATTTCTACTTATTTATGTTACTTTATATCTAATAAAAATATTATATTCATTTCATTAATTCTCATTTCAATGATATGATATTTATAAGGGACTTTCTTTTAAAAATTATCTTTTTAAAATTTCCCTGAAAACTATTTTTTATTCCATGACCATGTTTTCTAAAATTAATTTCATTTTTTTACTATTATACTATTATTATTTAAATTACTTTTTACTCATGTTTTACTTTTTACAAAACGGTTTGAAAGATATATTTTTTCATTTTCTAAAAAAGGTTCTTTTAGATATTTATAAAAAAATATGCAAGGAATGTTTTTTTAACTTATACGATGTGAGATAATTTTACTGCTATCATGTCACATTAATGATTTAAAAATTCCTCTACAATTTTACTTGATCATTTTTAATGAATTTTTTTCTTTTATATTTTCACAACATTTTAAAAATAAGTAATTTTCAAAGTGAAAAAGCGTATCTTACCCAATAAATTTTCAATGATCTCATTTAAAGTATTTTCATCTATTTCAATATACTTTGTTGAATATTTTCCTTCATTGAGGTTGATCTCTTATGATACCATATTCTATATTGTATTAAATGTTTTATGATCAGTTTGATTGGGGATATACAATTTTGATACCATTGTTATATTTCCTTTGGTCACGCCTCAGGATAATATTACAATACCCATTTTATTCCATGGGTAATCCTTATTATTATTCTGTATGTTTGATTCTTCATGTGGAACACATATGCATGAGCATGTTGTAATGGGTGTGACCAAATAACACTCTAATTCATTGGTTAATGTTTTAGTCTCATGATATTTCATGTTGGGATAGGGAGTGAACTTAATTTCATTATGTGACTTTGTACACCTCGTGATACAGTATTGGCAGTTAGACTTGAATCATGTTTATGTCATTTGATATGTTATTTCTGTTGAAATAGAGCATGACCTAGACCCAACTATTTAGTGATTTTGATTAATATATCATGTATATAGTTATCTATACATGATGTAATCTTTCCATTATAGTGTATTTATTTCTGCATCCACGATATATTGGTAATTTCCATAGATTAATTTTCATTTAGAGAGGTTATAGGAGATCCCAGGATATAATGGGGACCTCTAGATACTATGAAATTAATCTTAAATATGTGTTATATGGTCTAGACACATCTTACTAATGAGACACAATAGATGTTTGACTATCAGGTGTTGGGGGATCATAAGCTTTGAGACTTCTTCTCATGAATTTCGCACTTGGTGATAACTACTAGTGATATCATGAGGAAAAACCTTCCAATAGGAACACCACATATTTCGGGTGTCATTGGATTTTCCTATCTATGATCATGTATAATGGTCTCCTGACCTAAGATCACTTCCAGTGTATGTCATTTGATCATATACATTTATGCAAGATGAAAACCGTGATGTTGGAATCATGGAGAGGTAGTTTGTGTTGGGTGCATCATTGATGTCATGACATTGGTTGAATGGTTAAGAAAGGATTTGTCGCTTCTGGGTTATGGAAGTAATATATCTCAAGCCATGTTTATAAGGATGTTAGTACCATAATAAGACCATGTCCATGGAAGTCGAGGGTAAATCCATCCATTTGGATCAGAAAACAATAAAGAAAGAAAAGGACGATGACATGTGTGTGCGTAATACTTTATGAGATATTAATGACAAAGAGATTATATTACACAGTATGTGTTCATAGGCTGGTTGTCCCTACCGTGATAATATTTATCTCTTTAGGGCCATGATGGGTTTCTAGATCCCACTCTTGGTCTATGAATAGTATTCAATGCTATCGAGAGAACGTTCTAGAGTGTCACACACAATAGCGTATTCAATAATCTTCCCTATTTAGTTGAATAAGAGTTTTGTACATGGTGGGCCCCACTATTGGGGTTCGGGATTTTTACAAAGTGAATGATCACCAAGGAATAAATGAATTCATATTATTAAAGTTAAGAATAATGGGTATTGAATTTATTTATTAAATGTATTTATAAGTTTTAATTAAATACATGAAAAATATTAATTGAAGAATATTAGTTCAATATATTCAAGGTCCAGTTAATATTTGTGGGAATGAAGAGTCGAGTTAATGAATCATTTATTACCATGTAATATATTTATTATATTTTAAGAAAGTGATAATAATATTTATGACTCAGATAAGTTGTCATAACGTGTCGTTTGTAGTGCGTTAAGTATTCAGGGTCTGGAGAGGTAATACCAGGTATTTTATTAACACACTATATATAGAAGAGGAGAGTCTCCCACGAGGTAATATTCATGGTATTTCTCTCTCCTCACATATTCCCATGATCTAGAGAGAGAAACTCTCGATCTAAGGAGCTCAGATTGATCTCTCTCTTAGGCATCACAAGGGAAGTGATGCAGTGATCATCAGAGCATTGAAAGCATCTTTGGATCTCTGAGCCAACACCCCGAATTTGACAATAGGTTCTCCCATAGATTTATTGAAGTGCGTGTGGACTATCTAAAGGAATTAAACTTTAAATTAATTGAGTAGCGATCACTAATGATTAGTATACATCGTGCAAGGTTTCAGATCTAAACCAAGTATTCTATGGTTTTATTTTGTGCTTAAAAATTTTCACGCACGATCCTTGTCTTAAACTGAGTATCTATTCACTAACGTTGACATGTTCATGTCGAACTTCAATGATTTTTTTTAAAATACCACCTTTTTGGGGCTTCCACTGCTTTCCTAGTTCTTGCAAGTGGTATCAGAGCGACGCGTGTAGATTTTAAGCCAAGAAAAAAAATTAAATTTTCATAAAATATAAAGAGGGCATTGAAATGGTCCCAACATCACAGACCATATTTTAATATTACATCGGATAACCATTCTGTGATCATCCGAAGTTTTTGAGAAGATTAGAACTGGTAGATATATGAGGTTCTAGATCGATAAACCTTTGTTGAATTATCCTAAACACATTGTTAATACCAGAATAATATTTTTTTAGAAAGGTTTAATAATAATAATAATAATAATTTAATTATTATAATAATAGTTTTATTATAATAATAACTTAATTATTATAATATTATTAATATAATATTTTTATTCTTTTTCTAATCCTCTATAGTATTTAGAAAAATTTGTTTGGTTGGGTGGGTCAAGGTTCTTAATAATCACCCAAGTGGTTGGGGAAAAATAATAAAAAAGGTAAGACGTGCTTCGTGAGTCCCATATGAAAGAAAAAAAGAAAAATAGAGGGGGTGTGACCCTTCTTCCCTGCGAGCCACGAATCTCCCCTTCTGGATGTCTCCCCTCACTGCATGCAGCCGTCGCCTCTAGTCTGATACCCCGCTGCGGTGCCCCACGTCGCCTCCTGCTCTCCCTGTGGTAGAACCCTGACCGGACGCCCTTGGCACCCTCTTACGCTATGCCCGACCTAGTTAGACTGCCCCAGTGCCGCTCCAGATGGCTACCTCCAACGTGTCAGGCCGCCTCCTATTGGACTGTGCCACTACCTCCTCTCGGTGCCGTGTCGCACCAGCGAACCCGCTGGCTTCGCCCCGCTGAACCACGCCAGAGCAATGCCGACTAACCGCCTCTTATAGCCTCTTTTACTGGTCCAACCTCCTATCTCAACACAACGATATTCCATTCCACCTCCCTCATCCCAGAACACACACGACCATCCACCTTGCTTCCCCGGTTCTCCGCCGACATACACGACCAGCGCCGATCCCAGACTGCACCGAGGGCCGGCTACCCTCCGCACGCCGGTTTGTCTCACACCCAGCCTCCTCCGCTAAGAAGGGGTACCGCCAGGCTGGATCTGGATGACTGTTTTGTGCTTGAATCTCTCTACATACCTTCTGTTAGTGTCACCCTGTCCACCCGCCGCCCACTACCATCCATAGTTGGGGCCATCTAGGTGAGATAACTTTTAGTTTGGGTCCAATTGGACCCAATCTAACCCAAAACCCACTGAGCGGGTCGGACCAGCCCAGAGAGAGCTTGAGTATACGTACCTGGACCCGAATCCCCCTACATGGGGTCATCTCATCCCAAAATGGTCCTGTATGGGTTTGGCCTGACCCGCACAGGCCCTGCCCGAGGTTTATAGGGCTTGGATGAATTTTATTTTAATCAAAATTAATTAAATATTAAATTTGGATTAATTATTAATGAGGCATAATTAATTTAATTTTGTGTTTGATTAAATTAATTATTTAATTTAATTTTTAGTTTTTAAAATTAAATTAATTAATTAGGACCGAATGACGTATATATATTGAATTAAAAATTACTGTGAAAATTTTAATTCAATTAAATTCACTCGAGTTTATTTTAATTCAAGATTAGTTTTAAGTCTATATTTAATTAATATACATGAGTTTAATGTGTATATGAATGATCATGACCTTGAGACTGTCCAATGTTTGTTTGGTGCCTTCTATTTAATTAATTAATTATTTTAATATTTTTGTAATAATTATTTTAATTAAAAGATGATATGCATTTTATCTCAGAGTCTTTATATGTACACGGGTATGTGTTATCATTCTCAGAGTTGTATTTTTATACCTCGAGACCCCGTCACCTATGTGCGAGTAATGTTTTATAATGATGATACAACCAATGATGCAGTTTGTGACGAGTCATGGCGACACACCAGACAGGAGATATGATGCATTGGAGGGGCATACGCTGCATTTCGAGTCGTAGGCGACATGACTCAAGGTTATACCCCTAGGGTATAGGTTGGTTCATTATTCACTCAACAAATCAACCATTAGTTATGGATCATGATCAAGTGTTCATTTTATTTTTGTATGGTTTATTATTTTTGTGTATGTGTAGTTAACGCACAAACACATAGAGTAATAATAAACAATCATGCAAAACCATCTATTTGGGGTGCCTGTCATGCAAAGTTGAGGGTGACTCTTACTACCGGGACATTTTTATGAGAGTGGTGGTTTGACTTAACTAAAATTTCAACAAATAAATATTCAAATCTAGCTTGTTGTAATTTTAGAGGCAAGTGTTAAGTAAATCATGTTCTGATTTTAGAAGTTGGGACTTCACTCAACATATCAAAGTACCGCGAGTTCATGCATTTAGTCAACTAAAATCCTACCTTGAACCCTTCGAGTAGTGGCATAGCCATATCTTATAGAATATGAGGAGAGGTTTAGGGATCCTTGCCACTAGAATACTCAAGCGACAAATTATTCCAATTCTAGCATAGAGGGTTCCTAGAATCCGATAAAAATAGTGGGAGAGATTTTAATTATTTAATTACTTAATCAAAATTTCTTAACTAGTAATCCAGATAAAATTACTAATTTTCTAAAATTCACTTTTTTTAGAAAATGGAAAGTTATTCCATGTATAAAACTATGATAAATATTGGAAAAAGTCAATATCCTTACTAAAACGAGTATCCAAGAATATTATAGGCGATTGCACACAATACTATTGGAAACTAAGGGTGCTAGTGTCCCCAACACCAGTTAAGTTACCTCAAGGAAGAGAGGGTGAAATTTCTTACATGAGACTAATGTACAAAGAATATTATAGTTATATCATTATGATTTCATCAAAATCTTGTGTCAGCTGCGGTCACTACACCAGGACATGGATGATATTACATGAAGTTTCATCTATGAGAGGTTTTCAAGGAGAAAGCAAAGAAATGATATGAATAGGTAATAGTTACAATGGATCTATGAAATTGAAAGGTGGGTTATTATCTTTCAATACATTCTATTCTAATTTCATTTTCACCCCTTTACTCAATTTTTTTAGTTACAAATCAAATAAGTATTGAGTAAACACTTCATTACCAATTTAGTTAATTATCTCTAAGTAAATAAGAATATTAAAGAAAGTTTCATCTTTAATTCTTATGGAGAATAAATTGAAGGACAAGGAAAAGGCCAAAAGGAAAGTAATTCCAATGGAACATTATCAATGTCCTTCAATGAATAAGGTATTAACAAAGGTTATTTACATTGAATATTATAAAATAAAACAATAAAAGTTTAAAAGTAATAAACTAAATTAAAGAAGCAAGTTACCCACTTATTCTTCAAATATATTCATCAATTGTAATGTTTCAGTTTTACTACTTGGGTATTAAATAAAATATGCTAGTGACATATATGTATTATAATACAGTAACCAAGTAAGTATAGAAACCTTACTATAAGTCAGGTGTATTCTCCAAGTGGTTGAGAAAGGGTGATACCTAGGCCCAATAGTGAGAATTACACAACTTCCTCATTTCCAAGTAAAATATTCATATAGAAATATTATTGAGTATAACCAAGACATTAATCTAATGTGTCCTTGGACACAAGGAGACATTATTACAAATTAAAGAATCAATGTTGTGCTTGGTATTTTATACTCAACCTATAGTTCAGTAATACTTGAATTTCATGCAATAATTGATGAATATAAAATGTAATAATCATACCCAGTTGTGGAATTATAATTCTTTGTCAATAAATACTAAAATAGATGTAAAAAATATACCAATTCTGGTATTTAGGCATAGTATATCTAAACACCATTTTTATAATCAACATATTTTGTTTTGACAAAGAAACTTTTAGAAATAAAGGTATGCCACAAGGCTTTTAGAATTAGTTCATCAAGTGAGAATAAACTATTCCAAGAGAAAGATAGTGGTAAAGTTCCTTCATAAGATTCCTTTAAGCTATTAAGGAATAGTAAAGTGAAGTTTGATATATGCATGGTCATAAGATATAAGTTACTTCGAGTCTTCATACTAAAGAATATCTTGACCAATCATTCATTGATCATGTTAATATAGCGTGGAGTAATTACTAAACACACATTACCTTATCTACATCACAACATTGATGTAAATGAGGAGGATCAATGATGAAGTATTAAATGTCAATATCGATCCACAAAATTTAGCATGGAGTAATTACTAAATGCAAATTTTAAACATCAGAGTCATGATGTATGGAGTTTCAATGTTACAATCTGAAACAAATTCCATTATATTTCATGAGATGCTTTACAAATAATAGAGACATCACACAACTATATACCAACTATAATGACAAACAGATATCATATGAGTCATAGTATGATGTAAATATATTATGTCATAAGGAAATGTGTTTGGATGAAAATAGTTTGGACATAAACAAACTTATATCAGGAACAAACACAATGTTCATATATTGTAATTATCTTAACGATTTCTTAGGATGTTACAAAAATTCCTAAGATAGAAAAGATGTAGTCAAGTTATAGACTACAGTTCTATAAAAGGGTGAAATTCTCTATTAGAGATATTGGGAGCAATATTTACTTGAGATTATTCAATTATTTAAATGCACAAATTGTTGGCATAGGAACAAGTTTCACAAGTACATGTGGAACAAGATTGTTTGAGAGACACATACTGTGTAGGAATGAAAAACCCTGGTGATGGTTTTTGTATTCACCATGGTCGGTGATTTATTATTCATTGCGAATAATATTTCCTAAAAGTTCTTAGTATATAAAAATTATCTAAGATTGAAAAGACCAACTAAATTTTAATAATAGATTCGGTGTATCACATTGCAAGGGGGGCTATATATTGAATACTGTGGTGGGTATTCAAACAAGTTGATACATGGATAGTACAAGAAAAGTACTAATAAGCCTTGATTGGTCTCACCAAGTTGTTATACCTAAATAAATTATAATTTTAATTTTCATAGCTAATTTCTATGATCATTTTTTTTATCATTGGATGTCACGACCACCAATTGTGGAAAGTTTATATATGATGCAACCAGAAATGGATTTTCATGTCACATAATGCTAATAAAGGTCCCAAGTTACTAAAATCCAGTATGTGATTGAAGTAAGAAATTAGATCATAGATTATACATTTGCAATAAATGTTTTCCTTGTGTCTACTAGAGGTTAGTGGGAGTGCCGAGATTTTCCAAGTAAAATATGTTTGACAACATATGGAAAACAAACATTGGTCTTATAGTTATTTAAGACCAAGATGAGATTTATTCTCCAATGATTGAATTAAAGTTGCAGCCTAAGTTCTAGGGAACAAGATCTACCGAGGTGTATCTAAATATTTCTTGGACCTAGTCAACCATACATATAGTGACATAGTATTGAAAAATACAAGTTGGAAAAATTCACTAGATGAATTGTTGCCTATGTCATGGGGAATAATATCTCCAGGTTGACATGTTCGTGACATGGGAAGAGATAAATGTGGTGAGTTAAAGTCCATACTCTTATGTGATGGATCAATCATGTATTCCATAATATGTAAAAAAACTGATATTTCTAAGATATACGTTATAGTAGGAAAATATCAGTTATATCCCAGAGCACTGTGAGGGATGAAATCAGAACTATTCATTTGTACATTGAAAAGTACAAAATGATATATACTTAGAAAGTGGAGAAGAAATGATACTAATTTTTGGGGATACAAACTAGTATTACATAGATCAATGTGATCTAGTATCACAGTCAGGCTAACGTAATGAGCGAGAAAAGCTTATATAATCCAGTGGTATCCATACCTACAAAGTTCAAGTACATTGTTGATTATGAGGAAGTTAAGAAGCGGTTAAATGAAATGATTTGTTCCAGTTCTTGGAATCACACCTATTAAGGAAAATATTATCATAATTTAAGATTTCAAGTTATGATAGTGGAAGAAAGGGATATAATTGGGGATACCATCTCTTGAAAAGTTTTACTCAAGGATATGAGGTCACTATAGCAGAATAACCACGCGGAAAAAAATGGGAAGGGCCTAATAGCTAAAGACATTACTCAGTAGAAACATAATCTTTATCATGTGAGTAGCTAACAATTTCAGTTAGCAAGTTAGCTCTAGTGAAAGTGGGAGTGTTTAAATAGTGGGTTCCCTAGACCCAACTATTCAGTGATTTTGATTACTATATCATGTATACAGTTATCTATACATGATTTCATATTACCATTAGAGTGTAACTAGTTTTTAATATACTATATAATGGTAATGTACATAGATTAATTTTCATTTTGATAGGTTATAGTAGATCCCATTCTATAATGAGAAACTCAATATTCTATGACATTAATCTTAAATATGTGTTCTATGATCTAGATACATCTTACTGATCAAACATAATAGATGTTTGATTATCGGGTGTTGGGGGATCATAAGCATTGATACTTCTTCTCATGAAGTTCACACTTGGTGATCTCTAGTAGAAATATCATGAGGACAGACCCGCCAATAAGAACAACACATGTTTTAAGTGTCATTAGATGTTCCTATATATGATCATGTGTAATGGTCTCCTCACTTGAGATCATTTCTAGTGTTTGTAATTTGATCATGTACTTTGATGCAAGATGAAAACCATGATGTTGAAATCATGGTGAGGTAGTTTGTGTTGGGTGCATCATTGATGGTATGACATTGGTTGAATTATCAAGAAAGGATTTTTCACTTTTGGGTTATGAAAGTAATATATCTCCAACCATGTTTATAAGGATGGTAGTACCTTCATAAGACCATGGCCATGGAAGTCAAGGGTAAATCTGTCCAGTTAGACCAACAAACAATAAATCAATAAAAGGACGATGACATAGGTGTGTATCCTGCTTTATGAGATATTAATGACAAAGATATTATATTACACAGTACATGTTCATAGGTTGGTTGTCACTGCTATGAAAATCCTTGTCTTTTTTGGGGACATGATGGGTTGCTAGATACTTCCATTGGTATATGAATAATATTTACTACTATTGAGATAAGGGCCTAGAGAGTCACAAAAAATAGTGTATTCAAGGATCTGCCCTATTCAGTTGAATAAGAGTTTTGGACATGGTGGGCCCCACCACTGGGGTTTGGGATTTGTCCAAGGAGATACGATCACCAAGGAATAAATGAATTCATATTATTCAAGATAAGAATAATTGGAATTTAATTTATTTATTAAATTTATTTATATGTTTTAATTAAATACATGAAAAATATTAATTGATGAATATTAGTTTAATATATTCAAGGTTCAATTAATATTTGTGGGAATGAAGAGTCGAGTTAATGAATCATTTATTATCACAAAATATATTTATTATATTCCAAGAAAGTGATAATAATATTTAATACTCAGATTAGTAGTCATAACATGTCGTTTGTAGTGCGTTAAGTATTCGGGGGCTGGAGAGGCAATACCAGGTATTTTATTAACACATTATATATAGAAGAAGAGAGTCCCCCACTAGGAACTATTCATGGGATTTCTCTCTCATATCCTCTTCCCATGATCTATAGAGAGAAGCTCTAGATCCAAGGATCTTGGATCGAGCTCTGTCTCAAGAATCGAAAGTGAAGCGATGTGGTGATCGTTGGAGAGTTGAAAGCATTGTCAGATCTCCACACCAGCACCCATAATTCGTTGATCGATGCTTTGATAGATTAATTGAAGTGTGTGTGGATGATCTAGAGAAATTTGGATTCAGATTCTTCAAGCATATATCACTAATGACGAGCAGACCTCGTGTGTGGATTCATATCTAAACCAGGTATTTTATGGTTTTATTTTGTTCATAAAACTCTTCATGTGTGATCCTCAGCTTCAATTGAGTAGCTATTCACCGACGTCGAAAAATTCATGTCGAACGTTGGTGATTTTTTTTAAATACCACCTTTTTGGGGATTTTACTGCCTGCCCGGTTCCTAAAATTTCCACAATTCCATGTTTTATTTTATGGTTTCATGGATCATGTCCTTTGATTATTTTATAACTCATGTCTTATGAACATCCATGTTTTATTCCACCACTCAAGATTTTGACCTTTGATATACATGGTAGAATTTTCAAATGTTATGTTCATAATAACATACCCTTATGCTCATATTATTCTTTCAAATGATCATGGTTTGATTACTCTTATGTTTAACCTTACTTAGAATATGATATTTCCCTTATTATGTTTTATTTTCCCCAGGTTACGAGGAAATATGTTAAATGAAAAGTGTCTATAATGATTTCATATGGATGATGTTGATGACCTATTGTGAAATTTGAGTATATTGGGAGATAATTTTAATCTTTATGAGCTAGTTGTTTATGAAACTAAGATGTTAATATTTTTTCCTAATTATCTAAAACTCTTAACCTAAAAGTTCCTTGGGTATGTAAGTGATCCAATATTTAATTTTGACGTTGTAAGCTTTGTTAGAAAAATTTGGGCAACATTTATCAGTATCAATGTCTGGAATGTAATGTTTATGTTTTTAGCATCAGATTTGGAAGTGCAGATTATGGGTTATTATAGTTGGTATCAGAGTAGGTTTTAGAAAAATTTAGAGATTAGGGTGTTTTATTTTGTGGTATGCTTAAGATTTATAGATATCATCATGGGTTTATAATTTTCAGGTTGATCATAAGTTTAGTGTCTTAGAAACTCCTTTTGAGGATTTAAGTTATGAAATTTTAATGTGACTAACAGTATTTTTAGAGACATTCATTTTTGAGGTAATTATGGGTTATTACATTTGGGGATGTAAAATAAAAGGTATGATATAACATTTCAGGTTAAAAAATATTAAGGTTATTTTTAGGATTATTCTCACATTTATGGAATTTTATAGGGATTATAATAATATCTTTTTAGGAAAAGGAAAAACTGTAGGATATGTGATAACCCATCACATCCAGCACATCTATGTGAATTAAACCCACAACCAAAAGAAGATAAGGGTTCATCTCCTACCACCGACCTATGTGATGTCCATGTTAGTATAAAATTATTTTCTTTTATTTAAAATATCTGATGGATAAAGGTTAAGTTTATTTTGGGAAAATATATTTTATATATAACCATGAAATTATAAATGATTTGGAGATTAAGTGATTACTATTATTTCAAAATATGTTCATAATTTTGGAAACCCTATATGAATAAGGTAAATAGAATAATATAATATTTTATTTGAGGAATAAATTTTAATTTATATTTTGGAATCATATATGATTTTATTTTGTCTTTATGGTGAGTCAGTTTATTTATGGAAATGGTTAGAATATCATCTAGATTATGTGATTTAGGAAATAACATTTTTGATATGAGACATTAAGAGTGATTTATATTATTTGGGGATAAATATTAAAATTTATCTTGTAATATTATGTTATCAAATCCTTCTAATTTTTGGGTTTCAATATTAGTCCAGAATAGTTTTGAGGAATTTTAAGGATCATTATTTATCGAATGATCTATGTTTAACTTTGGGTATTTTTATGAATTTTAGAGATTAAATTAGTTTTTCATTATATAATGGTTTATTTTTTTTGAATATTATATATTATATTAACCATATTGGTTTTGGTTAATGATTAGAGATAATATAAATAGATCATTATCTTTTGTAGATTTAATGAGCAACACAAATTTATTCTAGTTCTTTAGGCATAAGAAAATTCATTTTAATTATTTGAAGAAAAAGATGATTTTGTGGTGGAAATTTATTAAAGGATGAAACTCTACTTGTCAAGTAAGTATATTTACTCATGTTCTTATATAGGGAAGTTTTGTAATTCCTCAACTCTATGAAAAGTATATTGAAACAAAAAAATTATTTATATAATTTTATTATCGATAAGTCAATGGCCTCTTTAACCCATCACATATTTATGGTTTTGTGATGACAGACTTTCTGATGACCATGTTCTATATCACTCTCCATTAGAACTTGACAGTTTGATTTATATTCCATGTCTTGATTTTCACATTGAACTAATTTTATCCTATTCAAAATCCAAATTTTATGGTTAAATTCACATTTCACCGTCCCAATTATTAAGGGTATATTTTATTAACCCTATTTAATATGTGGGTTTCCCACAAATTAATTTTCAAGTATCATCCTTTAATTTTCAAAGTGAAATTTAAAAAAATGTGGACAAAATTTATTGAAGGAGGGGAGAATGTAACACTAAAAATTTTTATGGTATGTTATTTTTTTAAACATTACAACTTTTAAAAATTACAATGCATGTGACCCCATGATTTTAAAATAAAACTATGTTTGATAGCTTACATTACATAGAACACCAAGCTTTAAAAGACTATGAAAATATTATTATTTAATTATGATAGCTATAACCTAGACATTGGAATGGATAGAATGAATGAGTTTAAATAAATTATAAAAGTATAGTTTAAATTTTTTTATAAAATTAATTCATTTATTATCAATTAATTAGAATCCAATTGAACATAAAAGAAGTGTTTAAAAAAGAACCATTTTTATGCCCACAATAGAAGTTTATATTAATAAATTAAATAAATCCCTATTAGTGAGAGATATTAATTAAATTTATATATTATATATTAATTATTATTTTTAAATTCATTCAATAGGTTTTATACTCTTAAGATACGAATAAATCCAATTTTAAGAATAAAAATCTATATTTTTCTAAAAAGTAATTTTTCCGCCTTTTAATGGTGCTCAAATTTTAAACTAATTTTGAAACATTTATAAATTTTATTTGAAAAAATAAACTTAATTTTTGAAATCAATATATCAAAATTATCTGAGAGTGATTTTTTGATATTTTTCTGATAAGTTTCATTTTTTATGAATAGTGAAAAATATTGAATTTTAATTAAAAACTTCTTTTTTTCTTATAATTTATTTATATAGTTAAATTATATTATAAATTTGTTTTAAAGTATAATTAGTACAATTATACACCAATAAAATAAATTTATATCATTTTAATCAATTTCACATTTAAATTTGATATAAAAACATTTCAAACGTTTGAACTTTTCACTTTAAAAACCCTCTTTTCATCATGTATACGTGATTACTTTTAAATATAATTTTACCAATTATTTAAATTGAATTAGGTAAAATGGATTAAATATTTGGAATTATAATTTCCAAATTATGTTGTAAGGTCAATTTCATTTTTATGAATAAACAAAAATTTAGCATGGTAAAAAAAATATTTACCACGATATAGATAACAAATGAAACGAGTTAAAGTTAAAAGGGTAAAGGATTAAAATACCTAAAATACCAAATTTAATAGTTTTTTGAGGTATTTATTGACCCTAAAAAAACTATACAATATTAATTTCCATTCAAATTCATGAAAATTAATTCCACCTCAATGTGGTTGACTTTAAATATAAAATAATCATTATTTTAATCAATTAAACCCACCCCTTATCAAGTATAAATACCACCCCTCACCACCCCATTTCAATTGAAAAGACTTGAAGATACTAAAATATCTAACCAAACTTCTCCTCCTAACTCTCCCCATGTCCTAGTTCTACCGGTCTTACCAAAAGACCAAATCTAATGTCCTTAATGGTCTCTTAAGGAGGTGACATTCAATAGGTAATTTTCTCAAATCACATCTCTCATTTTCATTTCTTCTTCTAATTTATCCTCATATCATTAATACATAAAGTCATGGTAAATATATAATCATGTATATTTTATAGTTTTATGTTTATAATGGAATATCTTATATCCATACCTTTTATTACCTTCTCTTATTCAAAGAAACAAAACCACTGTCCAAATTATGGTGATTAACCATCTCTGTGAATAAGGTTTTTGTTCTTTTTCCATTACCACATTCATGTATGGTCATAAAAATATTATTCTGGTTAAATAAGATTTTAATAGGTACATAATAACCTATCTAAAGTTTTTTAACTAATATATATACCTAATATTAAATAAAATGAAACTAGTTCGTGATATTCTGAAAACCGCCAAAATAAACTTACCATTTATCATTAACATTTTATCAAATGAATCACCCTAATGTTAGAAAAGAATTATATATGAGACCATTTATATTCCTATAATATAATCAATACCATTTAATTCTACAAAAATATTTTTATTCCCATTTTAAAATAACATCTATAATTATACTCAAGAGAACCGATCATAAAATCATGAAACAAACACATCCAAAATAATGAAAATAGTGAAATATTATTAAATAAATGGTCATAATATGTTATAAAAACATATTATAAGGTATTATAAAAATTAATATGGTTATTTAATTAATTAATAAAATTATTTATAATGTCATACAAGAGGTTGAAGTATGAAAAACTAAAAGGAATCATGAGGTATGTGTTTCTCTTCTCACTTTTACTTCTGTGAGATATATGTATTATTCACCACTTATTTCTTGTGTATCGTGTATATATACTTACCTTTGATATATAATATAATTAATATCATTATACTAATGGTATTAAATTCTTAATTTTATAATAATTACTTTTTTGAGGCATACGATTTTACTGATCACAAAGCAGTAAGGAAATTCTTTACCCAATTTCCATTCTTTGCGTTAAAATTCTACTTCTTGTTTATGTCATACTAAGATTATGTGGGAAATTAATATTTAATATATTATGTTTTATTTACAATTTTTTATGTTAATTTATAGCTAATACACATATTCTATTCATTTTATTAATACTCACATTAATGATATGATATTTATAAGGGACTTTATTTTAAAAATTATCTTTTTAAAATTTCCTTTAAAACTCTATTTTATTACATGATAATTTTTTATAAAATTGTTTTAAAATTTTTATAATATTATCCAATTATTATTTAAATTATTTTTAATCATGTTTTAAATTTTATAAATTGGGTTGAAAGGTATAATTTGTCATTTTCCAAACAAGGTTTTTTGATATTTTTCTGAAAAAATATCCAAGAAATGCTTTTTTAACTTATACAATGTGAGTGTATTTTCCCAATATTATGTAACCTTTATGATTTAAAAATTACTTTAAAAGTTTACTTTATTATTTTAAAATAACATGTTTTCTTTTATATTTTTGCAACATTTTAAAAATAAGTAATTTTGAAAGGGAAATAGGGTATCTTCCTCTATAAATTTTCAATGATCTCATTTAAAGTATTTTCATCTATGTAATTTTTTTGAATATTTTCCTTAATTGAGGTTGATATATTATGATACTATCTTCTATTTTATATTAAATGGTTTATGATCAGTTCGACTAGGGATATAAAATTTTTATACCATTGTTATATTTCCTTTGGTCACGCCTCATGACAATATTACGATACCCATTTCATTCTATAGGTAATCCTTAGAATTATTACATATGTTTGATTATTCATGTGGAACACATACACATGATCATTTTTTAATGGGTGATATAAAATGTTCTCCAATGAATTGGGTAATGTTTTAGTCTCATGAGATGTCATGTTGGGATAGAGTGAACCTAATTCCTTTATAGGATATTATCCACCATGTGATATAGCCTTGAAAATTAGCCTTAGCTCTTATTTATTTCAGGTTTTATATTATTAGAAAAATTCCATGTTTTATGTTATTATTTAATGGATCATTTCATTTGATTATTTTACAAATCATGTCTTATGAACATCCATTTTTTATTTCAAGACTCAAGATTTTTACCTTTGATATACAAGGTATAATTTTCAAATGTTAGGTTCATAATCACATACCCTTATGCTCATATTATTAATTATAATGATAATGTTTTAATTAATATAATTTTTCCCTTACTGAGAATCTGATCTCACCCCTATTATGTTTTCTTTTCCCCATGTTATAAGGAAATATGTTAAATTAATTGTGTCTAGAAGAATTTCACATGGATGATGTTGATGACCTATTGTAAAAGCTGGGTATAGTGGAAGATAATATTGATATTTATGAGCTCTTTATTTATAAAACAATGTTTTTAAGAGTTTGTACTAATTATCTAAAGCTCTAAACCTGAAATGTCCTTGGTTATGTAAGTGATCCAATATTTCCTTTCAATTTTGTAAGTTTTGTTGTAAAAAGTTGGGTCACATTTATCAGTATGAAAGTCCGGAATGTAATGTTTATGATTTTAGAACTAGATCTGGAAGTTCAGATTTTGGTCTGTTATAATGATATTTTATTATAATTATGGGACAACCATATTCTATCTCTTTTATATTCTTTGGAATGAGAAAACATTGGTTGTGCATATGCCTAGATTACAGTCTGCACATAGTGGTGTAATTTGTTTTTCAATACCAGTTTACATGGATGGTTACACAGATGAAAATATTGAATATATATATGATATTTATAACATAATAATGGTTCTAGAATTATAATATCATATTTAACTTCTTATATTCCAATCCATTAGAAAATGACAATGTCGCTCGTGCGTATGTGTAGACTACCACCTCTGCAAAGTGATGTGATTCATTCAATGTTTCCATTTACATGGATGGAAATAAGGAAATATTTAATGATACACATGATATATATGAAATAAAAAATATTATTTAAAGGTGAATTATTATTTACCTTTCTTTTGTTCCATCTATTGAAAATTGAAAGCAACATTCATGCATATGTATGACCTATCGTCTCTATGAATGATGTAATTCATTTTTTACCTATAACTTTTATGAAAAAATATAAATATATATAATGTATATATATGATATTTATATCATGATTTATATTATAGAGATGATGGAACCATATTTAATGTACAAGTACCATAAATTCTGTAAGAAAACATTGTGATAAAACAATGTAGTTAACACCTGAAATAATGATAATAATGAATGATTGTTAAATAATGGGTGATAATATATTATAAGAGGATAATATATGATATTGTAAATATAAATATGGTTTTATTATAAATTATTAACATCTTTTAAACCATTATACCAATGGTTAATGAATGTTCAAAGAAGGGGAAACATGAGGAAAGTGTTCTTCGTTTCAATATTGTTTCATTGAGACATGTTCTATGTTATGCAATTATTTATATTTATGAGGAGTATGTACTTACACTTTTAAATAATATATCACGAATCCTTAATACTTAATGGTATTATATTTTTCAAATTATAATTCTTTTACACAATGGGATTTGAATTGAAAGTTACCATGTGGTAAGGGGATTATTAAGTCAATTTCCATTCATTAGGTTATATTTCTACTTAATTGACTATTTTATGCCATGATTATGTGTGAAATGATCTATGATTATATTATTTTTTCCCCACATAATTTATGTGGATTTATATTTTGTTACAAATAATAACTTCATTGATTAATTCTCACTTCAATGATATGATTTTTGTAAGGGATTTCATCTCAATTTATACTCCATTGAGATATATATACTCATATTTACTTATATGTGATGTATATACTACCCATTTAAATTATTTAACAATAATATATATTTATTAATGATTATTAATGATTCAATTCAAGTTACTCATTAAATAGGAATTTTTAAAAGGAAATATGATATTAATTCTCTTTTTGATCGGGTATATTTTTCTTCCATATCCATATTTTTCAAAATTATTTTACAAAAGTCACTTTTATTACTAAAATGATATATTATGGAAATTTTATTTTATCCTTTAATTTTTACAAGGTTTCAAAGTAATATTTATAATGTTTTATAAAATGATCATTTTCTAATTTCTTTATAAAAAGTCCAAAGGGCTGTATTATTTTTAATGTATACAACTTTAACGATCTTTACCACCAACATAACCATTTTACACTCATTAATTTATTCTAAAATAATTCAATTATTTTGAAAACAAAAACATTTATGAAAACATATTTTAAACATTTATCCTCCATTTTTTATATTGTTTAAAATACTTTATTTTACTATAAAATATACTTTTCTGATAGTCATCTCTCGTCACTTTATTAATTTACAGTCCTTATATTTTTCTTGAAAAATTAAATTTATTTTCATCATTAGGAATTACATTTATCTTAACTATTGATATTATTTTTTATCATGGGTATGATTATTTCCTAAACCGTATACCATTTCTACATATGGTGATTTACTTTGAAAATTGTTTGGTTAACTGGGGAAATATTGATATTCTATATTATTTAGTCAATAAAGATATTTTTTGACAAGTAAAATTGTTTATGAATTAAATTAATCATTAAATATATGATTAATTCATTATAGATGCATTTATGGGTGGATCCTAGAATTATACATCCCATCGATGCATCGACATGTCTCATGAGATAGACCGGGTAGCTAGCCTTATTAAATGGATTTTTGGTGTATTCCTACCCATAGTTTAAACTATCTAGGTGAAAGCTATTAATAATAAATATATAATGTTTTATGAGATTGTGATGTAACACCTTGAGATTTTATGAAATATTTTTTTGAAAAAAATTTAATTTCTTCTATATATTGTGTTAAACACAACACTGAGTTTTAACAAACCATGATATACTATTAATATTATTATTTAAAAAATATTGTTAAACATTTTCCATTAAAATTGGAAATATTAATAAGAATATTTTTTTAAAATATTATGTATAATGGTTTTATATAAATAAATAGTATTTATAAATGTATGTAATTTTTAGTAAAGTCTTTATATGTTTCTAAAATACTATTTTCTCAAAAAATGTTTTTATTGCTTTTTGTGTAAAAATAATAAAAGTAATTTTTACAAATTTTATTATTTTTGTTTTAAAAAAATAATTTCTGAAATCTACATGTTAAAATTATCTTTGAGGGAATTTTTGAGTATTTTTTGAAAAGTTTAATTTTTGATTAATAGAAAAAAATATTGATATTTATTAAAAAATGTATTTTCATTTAAAGAATATAATAATATATTTGCATTTTAATATAGTTTTAAAACCAAATTTAGTTCTAATTTATATTTATTAATTCAATTTAGTTCATTGAAATAAATTTCATATTGATTTTTTATGTTAAAACTTTCAATATTTAAGCAACTTTTCTCTTTGGAAAACCACTTTTTCATCGCATCTGCAGGTTTTATTTTAAATTAATTTCCACCACTTATATGAATCTAATTTGATAAAATGTATTAAATATTTGGAGTAAGAATAATTTATATTATATAATATTTTTAAATTATTTTTTTTCAAAAATATTAGTAAAAATAATATAAATTATTTTTTGTTGTTAAGGTTAAAATGGGTTGTTGCGCGTTACATACAGTTATATTAAATTTAAATTTGAACACACATAGGATATTTATTTAATAAATTTTATTTAATATTTTGAATAATTGGGTAAAAATAATATAATAAGGCCCATTTTAATTTTACTCTTAAAGGATAAATTTCCTAGGTAAATAAAAAGAGACTAGTTACCATGGGAAAAAATAAAATGGTAAAAGTGAGTAAACTTAGATACTAAGAAATGAAATGTTTAAATCATGTGTATTTTTTTGGAAGTGTGTCTAGACCATAGAATCCTTATAATATTTTTTTTATAAAATTTTTAGGCGCATGTAATGAGAGTGACTTCCCATCATTGAATAGTTTTGGGTATTTAAAAAAATGCCACTCCTCAATTATAAAAGGGTACTTCCTCCCATCACTTATTTACAACTATTAAACCATTTGAATCTACAAAAACTTGAAATAATACCTCACTAACATAATTATAAACTTTCTATAGCTTCTTTTCATCCCAAAAGACTAATCGTAGGGTCCTTCATAAGAGATTCAAAGGAGGTTGTTCTAAGTGAAGGTAATCTTCTTCACAAATCACTTTCTTTTCACTTCTTATTTAACCCCCCAAGTTTTTTAAAAAATAAATTTAAATGCCTAAAACTTTGTTTTAAGTAGATATTTATAACTAGCCTTTAAAAATAAAATTTTCACTTCTATGTTTTGAATTTCAAAAAAATGGCCATCTACAATTATGTTTAGTAAGTTATTTAGAGCCTAATGGAACCAACTTGTTTTTTGGTGAATAGTAATATACCCTTATGAATAGTAATATGAATAGTAATATGACCCTAATGAATAGTAAATTTTACTATTATTTTATTTTCTTAAGTCTTGAAGATAATGACATTTTGGTTAATTTTTCAATGTGATATAAAAGCAGTTATAGTTTTAAAATTGTTAATTTTTGAATTAAGTATGATTTTATTTAAAAATTAAATTAATAATATTTAGAAAATTATTTTCAAAAAATCTATTTCAGTTTTTAATTCTACACATAAAGACATGGTAAGGGTGAAGTTTTGGGATTTTCCTGAAATTCTTCAATTTTCAATGAATAGTGAAATACGGTAAAATACCGTATAATCAAATTATCAGTAAAATACACTATTTATGTAATCATAAGTGATGTAAGGACACTTGGTTTTACCTCACATTCCATTTTTACTATTTTTGGTTTCATGAATTAATATTATTCATAGTCTTGAGCAAAAATATTATAATAATGATTAAAATAATGAAAAATACCTCATCTCCTCCACTATAAATACCACCCTCATTTCCCTCTTCCTCCCACACCTATTAAGACTATATCCTTACATAAATTCTTGCAAATACTCCTCCCAAGGCTCTTTACAACGTCCTAGAGCTTTTGGTATCACCAAAAGTCCAAAACTAAAGGCCTTAAGAGGGATCTCAAGGAGAAGAGATCAAGAGGTAAACATCCTCTTTTATTTTTTTCTTTCCTTTCTTTTTATGTTATTCTTTTTCATTCCATTTGGATTATATTGGGATATTTAATTACATATCCCCCTTAATTCCCATATTATGTAATAATGATGAGAAACCCCTTTTATCTCATCAAATTATTTTATGAAAAGTTAAACGACGTCGTTAGGCTGTCGAATTTTCATAAGGAATTTCTCAAATTTTATTTTCTTTTGAGTTCCTTTATTTTATTCTTATTTTCTCACCTCCTCTTATCCAAGAGGTATGAAAGATATATAATATTTTATATTATGTATGTTCTCATGTTCATGGAAAATTCATCATCAATCTTCTTCTTCTCCCCCACTTATTCAAGAAATTAAAAACATTGTCCGTGATGTGTTGAATTACCGACATCGTGGACGATGTGATTTCAATTTTCTTTAATTAATTAAAGTATAGAAACTAAAGAATTTTTAAGGTTGAAACAAGTTATAATATATTTTTTTATGTCTCATATATGGTTCTAGAATTATTTTTTATACATGTTTTTAAATTACGAAACAAAATGAGGTCGTTATTATCAAAGAACCACTAAAATGATCTAAACGAACACCATTAATGTTTTAACTGATGAATCATCCTCATGTAAGAATTAAAATTGATAAATAGTATAATTTATGGTACTGTAAATATTTAAATACCATTCCATTACAATTATGGAGTTTCACTTCCAATCGACAAGAACATCCATTATGAACCGATCCTGGAAATCATGTAAAGAACTCACCCAAAACAGTGCAAGGAACAAAATACTAACAATTAAAGGGTGAAATAATGTACTTAAATGATAATATAAGGTTTTAAAAAGATGGATATGTTTCTTTAAGATATTAATAACACTATTTTAACCATTATACAAGAGGTTTAAACTATTTGGAATTAAGACAAACCGAGGTAATAGAATTCTTTACCCGATTTCCATTCTTTGGGCTAACATACCACTTCATTATTTATGTGTTATTTAAATTGTTTGTGTGAATAATTATGATTATATTATGTTTAATTATGTTTATTTACAGATTATATGCACATTATATCGACTATATTAATTCTAAATTCAATTATATGATATTTATAAGGGACATTCCTTTTAAAATCATCTTTTAAAATTCTATTTTACAAAATTCAAAAGCAATGTTTTTATGCTATTATTCATGTTGTATGATTATGTTCTGGTTCTTAGGAATTGTTTATTATTAAGGGTGAGACCTATATATCCCTAAAATTCATTGGGTATGTGTAAGTTGGAGGTCAGCCATATGGTTACTCCAAGTGTAACTGCGATGGTTACACAAACTGTAAGGTAGCTGTGAGGGTTACAAATGATAAGTTACCTGAGAGGGTTATGAGATTAAGTAATTAATGGCCCAAGATAAATTTATGGTTCAACTTATGTTATTATTTATTGTGGTAATATTGTGGAAATCTCATGTTTCACAAAGTAAGTATATATATAGAGGTGGTAAGTATATCTTTTGAAAATGATTTCATACGTTACAAGTATTCATGGACTAATGTGTTCTTTCCTTCTTTTTATATCACTTACTAAGCTTTTGTGCCCATACCAAGTTTTTAAATGATTTTCACAAGTTATAAGGATGTGTAAGACAAATAATGAAGCCAAGTTAAATGTTTTAATAATATTAAAAGAAATCACATTTTATGTGAAAAGTTTTATATTTTGGAAGAAAGGAATACCATTTTTATGGTATCCACTATGTAATAATGTGTAATTTTAAGAATGTTTTATGTACCAATTATCAAAATATCTAAAATTGAAAATATTATCAATGTAAAATGAAGTTAATTATTTACTAAATTCAAGATTATGTAATGTAATAAGGTTGAGTCCTTATAGTTGGTATCATAGGATGGTTTAGATAACTTTACGGGTTAGGATGATGTTAAAAGAATACTATAAATTATTTTTACTCTATGATTAATTTGAAATGTTATAGAATTTAAAGATTAACATGTTGATTTTTCTAAGATATGTTTGTTCAGAATGGTTTTCCGTAAAAGAAACAGGGAAGCTGAAGAGGAGAGGCACCAACAGGACGACATCCTTCCAAATATGCATCTCAGAATGGTAGGGATTGGAACCGAGCAGTTTGTGATAGTAATGGATCACCTAACACAAGCAATAAATGGTGGAGACATCCATGAAAGAGAATAAACATAGGTACTACAATGGAACATGAAAATAATGGAACATTTTATGATACAACACCCTCCTTCTTTCAATGGATCTTCTGACCCAGCAGCGGTTGAAGGATGGATTAAAGCCCTTGAAAAGATATTAGATGTTATGTGATGTTCAGAGAATCAAAAGGAAATTCTTTACATTTATCTTTTTGAAGGTGAAGATGATCAATAGTGGTAAATGGTAAATAATATCAAGCATATATTGGATATTGATTCCTTAGAGTGGGATGAATTTAAAAGTCTTTTACTTGAAAAATATTTTCCAAAGGTGGTGATACTTAGGATGGAGAAGCAATTACTTGAATTGAAACAGAAGGAGGAATATTCAGTGGTTGTGTATGAAGTGAACTTCACCCAGCTGGAAAGGTATGTCCCAAATATTATTCTAGATATTAACAGGAAAATGAACCACTTTTACTCAGAACTGAAGCCATGGTATCGAAGGGCGTTGGCCTCCTGTGAATTCAAAAGTTATGAAAAACTTGTCCGATGTGCTGAGAGGGTAGAGATGGAGTTTGATGATGATCATTTTTTCTTTGAAAACAAGGAGAAGAAGAGGTCCAGATAGAAAGTGATGGGTAATAATCAACCAAAGAAATATGATGGTAAGAAAACTGAGTTTCCTGTTTGTGAAAAGTGTGGAAAGAAGCACCCTGGGGAATGTCTTACCAAAACTGGGAAGTGTTTTAAATGTGGTAAGTTTGGACATATTGCTCAAGATTTTAATGAAAATGACCCAAAAACTAATCCTAATAATAAAACTTTAAAGTGTTTTAAATGTGGTGAGATGGGTTACTATGAAAATGACTTCCCAAAGAGAGATCCAAATGATGAAAAGAATCCAAACTATAAGTAGAAAGGTGTAGTGAGATCCTTTGAGAATACGCCATCAGATGTCGAGCCATCCAATGAAGTTGTATTAGGTACTTTGTTTACTCAGATTTTTCTAAAGTTTTGTTTGATATGGGGTCTACAAATTCCTTCATCTCTAAGAAATTTTCAAGTAAATTGGAAATATCACCTCAACAAATGAAACCGTAACTTTTTGTTAAAACACTAGGGGAAATGTTATAGCAAAGAGTAATTATAAGAATCTTTCTATTGTGGTCAATTGAAAGACTTTACCTACGAACCTTGTTGTTTTTACCTTAGTCTAGTTTGATGTTATTATGGGAATGGATTGGATTTCTATTTATCATGCTAAGATTGACTATAAAGATAAAGAAGTTGTTTTTAAGAAACAGTTTCAGTTTGTATACAAGAATGAACTCATACAATTGATAATATATCAGGAAGCCAAGAAAATATTGAAAGATGGATATAAAAGTTATCTTGCTCATATTGTTGAAAACAATGGAACTATTTAGATTAATTATGTGCTAATGGTAAATGAATACCTTGATTTTTTTTCCTAATGAGTTACCCGGTGTCATACCTAATCGAGAAGTCGAATTCAAAATCGACTTAGTTCCTAATGCTAGGCCAATTTCAAAACTCCCATATCATATGGCTCAAATAGACCTTCTTGAATTGAAAAATCAATTGCAGGATTTTCTTAATAAAGGATTTATTCATCTTAGAACTTCACCATGGGGTGATCCTATTTTTTTTTGTTGAAAAGAAAGATGGTTCCATGAGACTTTGCATTGATTATAGAGCTTTGAATAACATCAATATTAAAAAAAGTATCTTTTTCCTCATATAGATGACTTGTTTGATCAGCTCTAGGGATCTCAGTACTTTTCCAAGATTGAATTGAGATCCAGATACCATCAACTAATGGTGAATGATGATGATATCCCAAAAACAACCTTTCGTACTAGATATGGGCATTATGAATTTGTTGTTATTCCATTTGGGTTGACTAATACACTTGATGTATTCATGAATCTTATGAACATAATATTTCATGAGTTCTTAGATAAGTTTGTGGTTGTGTTTATTGATGACATTCTGGTATTTTATAAAAATAAATAGAAGCATGAAAAACATCTATGGGTTGTTCTACAAACCTTAAAAGAAAAGAAACTGTATGGAAAATTCAGCAAGTGTGATTTTTGGTTACAACAAATTTCTTTTCTTGGACACATTGTAAATAAGGATGGAATAATATTTGATCCATACAAAACAAGAGTGGTTGATGAATAAACAAGACCCAAAAATGTTATAGATATTCGTAGTTTTCTTGGATTAACGGGTTATTACTAACTGTTTGTTAAGAACTGTGCACAATTATCTAGATTGATAACTAAGTTAACATGAAAAGGGGTTAAATTTGTTTGGATAGAAGAATGTGATGTTTTTCTTCAAGAACTGAAGAAGATATTGGTGAATTCTCCCATTTTGGAATTTTCTTCCCAAAATGGTGAGTTTGTCATCTACAATGATGCTTTTTTGAAGGGACTTGGTTGTGTTCTTATGCAGAATGATTAGGTAATTTCTTATGCTTCAAGAAAACTAAAACCTCATGAGTAAAATTATCCCACACATTATTTGGAATTGGCAGCTGTGGTTTTTTCTTTGAAAATTCGGAGGAATCATTTATATGGATCCAAATGTTAAATATATATCGACCATAAAAGTCTAAAGTATACATTCACTCAGAAGGAATTAAACATGAGGTAGAGAAAATGGATTGAACTGATAAAGGATTATGATTTAATGATCAATTACAATCTAGGAAAATCAAACAAAGTGGTAGATGCCTTGAGTTGAAAACATCACACATCATTAACCATGTTATGTTTGAAACATGATCCCTTGATTAACGATTTGATGAATTTTGGATTAGAAGTTATTTGTGCAAGAAATACCTCTGTTTTGTCTCAGGTTTCAGTGCAGTCATCATTATCAGATATAATTAATTAAGCACAGAAGGAAGACCATGAGCTACAAAAAAGGTAGAATTGGTTAAAATGGGTAAGTTTCCAGAATTTAACCTTGATAAAGATTGTGTTTTAAGATTTGGTAAAAGGTTGTGTGTGCCATGTGATTCTTTATTGAAGAAATATTTTTTGTGTGAAGCTCATAGTTCTTTATTTTTAGTTCATCCTGGAAGTACGAAGATGTACAAAGAAATTTAGAAGTATTATTGGTGGGATGAGATTTTACCATGAACTGTTTGACATGTTAATAGGTCAAAGCAGAGTGGTAGTTACCGAAGAGGATGCTTCAGACTTTTCCAGTTCCAGAGTGGAAATTGGAGAATGTAACCATGGAATTCGTGGTGGGACTACCAAGTACTTCTCGAGGTAATAATGCGATTTGGGTTATTGTTGACCAGCTAAAAAAATCTGCACATTTTCTTTCTATTCGAGATACGATGTCTTTGGATCATCTTTCTCGACTATACCTCAAATATATTGTCAGGTTACATGGAGTTCCTCTTTCCATTGTATCTAACTAGGATCCCAAGTTCAATTCTAACTTTTGGAAGGGACTTCAGAAGTTGTTGGGTACAAAGTTAAATTTCAGTACAACTTTTCATTCTCAATTAGATGGGCAGTCAGAACGAACAATTTAGACTTTGGAGGATATGATTCGAGCTTGTTCAATGGACTATCAGGGAAGTTGGGATCATCATATTTCTTTAGTTGATATTTCTTATAATAACGTTTTCATTCTAGTATACAGATGGCACCTTTTAAGGCATTGTATGAAAAGCAGTGTCAGACTCCAGTATTTTGGGATGAAGTCAGTGAAAGAATGTCGATGGGGCCAGAATTAGTAGAGTAAGTGGCTCAGAAAGTGAAGATGATCCAGTAGAACATGAGGAAAAATTAGAGTAGATAGAAAAGTTATACATATAACAAAAGGAAAGACTTCTCTTTCGAGTTAGGTGACCATGTTTTCCTTAAAATATCTCATTGGAAATGTGTGATGCATTTTTGTAAGAAAGGGAAGCTAAGTTTGCGGTTCATCGGTCCTTTTTCAATCTTGGAAAAAGATAGGCCAGTTGCATACCGAGTAGATTTGACTCTGAGTTTATATTAGGTACATAATGTTTTTCATGTTTTGATGTTGAGGAAGTATATGCCAGATTCATCACATGTATTGAGCCTAGAAGCAATTCAGCTGGAAGAGAACCTTTCTTATGAAGAGAAACCAGTTTAGATTCTTGATTGAAGGGAACAGGTATTTCAGAATAAGTTAATCCACCTGGTAAAGGTTTTTTAGAGAAACCACATGGTAGAAGAAGCAACATGGGAGTCTGAAAATTCTATGAGAGAAAGGTACCCTCACTTGTTTAATATGTAAATAAAATTGCGAGGACACAATTTTCAGAAGGTGGGGATAATGTAACACCCCAAGTTTTTTTTAAAAAATAAATGGAAATACATGAAACTTTGTTTTAAGTAGATATTTATAACTATCCTTTAAAAATAATTTTTCCATTTCTATGTTTTAAATTTCAAAAAACATTCATCTACAATTGTGTTCAGTAAGTTATTTAGAGCCTAATGGAACCAAATTGTTTTTTGGAGAATAATAACATACCCTTATAAATAGTAATATGAATAGTAATATGACCCTAATGAATATTAAATTTTAATATTATTTTATTTTCTTAAGTCTTGAAGATAATGACATTTTGGTTATTTTTTCAATGTGATATAAAATCAGTTATAGTTTTAAAATTGTTAATTTTTGAATTTAGTATAATTTTATTTAAAAATTAAATTAATAATATTTAAAAAATTATTTTCAAAAAATAGAGTTTAATTTTAAATTATACACGTCGAGAAATTTTAAGAGTGATTTTTTGGTGTTTTATGAAATTCTTGAATTTTCGATGAATAGTGAAATATGGTAAAATATCTTATAATCAAATTATCAGTAAAATACACTATTTATGACATCATAAGTGATGTAAGGACACTTGGTTTGAATTAACATGCCATTATTACTATTTGGGGTCACATGAATTAATATTATTCATAGTATTGAGCAAAAATATTAAAATAATGATTAAAATAATGTAAAATACCCCCTCTTCTCCACTATAAATAGCACCCTCATTTCCCTCTTCCTACCACACCTCTCAAGACTTGATACTTACCTAAGTTATGCCCAATACTTATACCAAGTCTGTTCACCATGTTCTAGAGCTGTTGGTCTCACAAAAATTCCAAAACCAAAGGTCTTAAGAGGGATCTCAAGGAGAAGAGATCAAGAGGAAAACATCATCTTTTATTTTCTTTATTTACTTTCATTTTATGTTATTATTTTTCATTAACTTTGGATTATGTTGGAATATTTCATTCCATATCCCCCTTAATTCCCATATTATGTAATAATTATGAGATACACCTTTTATCTCATCAAATTATTTTATGAAAATTTAAACGATGCCGTTAGGCTGCTGAATTTTCGTAAGGAATTTCTCAAATTTTCTTTTATTTTGAGTTCCTTTATTTTATTCTTATTTCCTAACCTCATCTTATAAAATAGGAATAAAAGATATAGAATATTTTATATTATATATTTTCTAATGTTAATGTAAAATTCATCATCAATCTTCTTCTCCCCCCCACTTATTCAAGGAATTAAAAACACTGTCTGTGATGTGTCGAATTACCAACATCACAGATGATGTGATTTCAATTTGCTTTAATTACTTAAATTCTAGTCATGAAACCATTTTTATGGATTAAACAAGTTATAATATATGTATTATGTCTCATCCATGGTTCTAGAATTATTTTTTATACATGGTTTTAAATTATGAAACAAAATGAGGTCATTATTATCAAAGAACCACTAAAATGATCTAAACGAACATCATTAATGTTTTAACTTATGAATAATCCTCATGTAAGAATTGAAATTTATAAATGGTATAATTTATGGTAATGTAAATATTTAAATACCATTCCATTAAATTCTAGAGTTTCACTTCCAATCGACAAGAACATCCATCATGAACCGATCATGGAAATCATGTAAAGAACTCACCCAAAACAGTGCAAGGAACAAAATACTAACAATTAAAGAGTGAAATAATGTAATAAAATGATAATATAAGGTATTATAAAGATGGATATGTTTCTTTAAGATATCAATAACACTCTTTTAACCATTATAAAAGAGTTATAAATGATTTGAAAGTAAGACAAACCAAGATAAGGAAATTCTTAACCCGATTTCCATTCTTTGGGTTAACTTTCCACTTCATTATTTATGTGGTATTTAAATTGTTTGTGTGATTAATTACGATTATATTATGTTGAATTATGTTTATTTACATATTATATACATATTATATCCACTATATTAAGTCTCACTTCAATTATATGATATTTATAAGTGACTTTCCTTTTAAAAACTTCTTTTAAAATTCTGTTCTACGAAATTCAAAAGAAATGTTTTTATGCTATTATTCATATTGTATGATTATTTTCTGGTTATTTTTCATTATTTATGATAAATTTTGGGACCTATATCTCCCTCCAATGCATTGGTAATGTGTAAGTTAGAGGTCGGCCGTATGGTTACTCTCAGTGTAACTACGATGATTACACAAACTGTAAGGTAGTCGTGAGGGTTACAAATGATAAGGTAGTCGAGAGGGTTACAAGATTATGTAAGTAATTACCCAAGAAACCTTTATAGTTCTAATTATGTTCTTATTTATTGTGGGAATCTTGTGGAAATCTCATGTTTCATAAAGTGTATATATACAGGTGCTAAGTATGTCTTTTGAAAATGATTGTATATGTTACAAGTATTCATGGACTAATGTGTTATTTCCTTCTTTTTATATCCTTTACTGAGATTTTTTTTTCTAATACCATGTTTTTAAATTATTTTCACAGGTTATAAGGATGTGTAAGACAAAGTAGGAATCCAAGTTAAATGTTTGAAGAATAGTCAAATAAATTATGTTTTATGTGAAATTTTTATATTTTACAAGAAAGGAATACTGTTTTTATGGTATCCACTCTGTAATAATGTGTAATTTTATGAATTTTTTATGTACCAATTCTCTAAAGCACTAAACTTGAAAAGAGTCTCAATATGAAAGGAAGTTAATTCTTATTTTTTTTAAATATTATGTAATGTAATAAGGCCGAATCCTTATATCTTATCTTACCACCTCTATTTATGTAATAATAATTACAATGTAATAAAACTAGTATCTAAAATATAATTATATTTTATTAGGTCAATGTAATAACCTAAATATATATCATCTTCCATAAAATGGGAAATGAAACCGTTGATCGTGTGTATGGAAGACTACCGCCTCGCGAACCGATTTAATCCGTTTTCCATCACCGCCTCTCATAGGTGGATATAATGATGGATTTAAATTATATATATTTTATTCATGACCTAATTATACTTTTTGAATTATAATATCATATATTACTTATTACTTTCCATTTTGGGGGAATATGATAACGTCGCTCGTGTGTACGACGGACTACCACCTCATAAAGTGATGTGATTCATTTTTCACTTACACTTTATATGGAAGATAATAAGTATAAGTATAATGAATATGTGTGATATATATGAAATCATAATTAATTTTAAATTATATATATTATTTACCATCCTTTAATTCTATCCACTAAAAAAATGGAAACAACGTTCATGCGTACATGCGACCTACCTTCTTTATGAATGGTGTAATTTATTTTATATCTATAAATTTTATAGATTAATATAAGTAAATATATAATGAATATATTTGATATTTATATCATGTTTAAAATTTTTAATATTATGAAACTATGATCAAAATAAATGGACCGAAAAGACCAAACCAAAACATACATGAAAAACAAAGCAATTATTACCCGAAGCGTAATTTTAACAATGCATTATTAATAAATGGGTAATAAAAGGTAATAAGTAAATAATATATGGTATAATATATATTATTATTATTTTATAATATATTTATAATAAATATATATTTATTATAAAAGATTTTTAAATGAGTAAGAAGGATGTTAAGACTTAAGGTAAGGGAATTTCATCTCAAATTGTCTTCTTTGGGACATATGTTATGTTATGCACCTACATTCTTTTGTGAGGTTTATATATAGAACCTATTGCATGTTATATAATGAATTTATTTATTCTCATGATATTTAAATTTTTATTTAAATTTATTCTTTCATGGGGCTTACGATTCAAAAGATACCAAAGTTGTAAAAGTTTTATGTTATAATCTCATTGTTCATCAGGATTGTTTTTAATTAGGTTTATGATGATAAAATATTAAGATATAACTCTAAATAAACTCATATATTTTATTCTCCTATGTCTATGTAATGAATATACATTATTTCCTTTCATTTCCTTCCCTTTATGTACTCAAGAGTCCAAAATAATTTTTTAAAGAAAAACCGACTTTATTTTTGTCTTCGGTCAAAACTAATTTTCCTTCTATGGTCATAATTTTTTTAAATGTTTTCAAGAATATTTTTAATATTAAAAGATTATTTTATAAAAAAAATTTCACTAATTTTTAAATTTTTTAAAAAATTTATCAAAGGAATCTTCATGATGATTTGCAAATAAGAAACTTTTGGATTTTTATCGAAAATTTTAAATGAATATTTGTTTTTAACATGTATGGAATAAACTGTATTTCCTGCTATAATTACTAATGAATTATTTAAATATTCCTTTAAAATTTTCTAAGGATATTTTTTAAATAAAAAATTTTATTTAATATTTGGGATTTTTTTTCATTTTAAAGAAGTTATTTCAATATAAAAAGGATATTTTCCTCAAGAAATGATCTAAGTGATATTTAAAAATCATTTTCAATCAAATGTAACTTCCTTTAATGTTACTTAAGAGTTAATAGGGATATAATAAAATGATACCATATTTATTGTTTCTATGGATAGTTAATTTTTATGATGAAAATATGTTTATGAAACTCATTATTTTTCTAAAGGTTATACTATGATGAAATGATGAAATATTTATGAAACACATTTATTTTCCACTAGTTATGTTATAATGAGATGTTTATAAAACCCATTTATTTTCTTGGGTTTTGATACGATGACTAATTTATGATATTTTAGAACATGTATGTATTATTTTCATTATGTGATGGGTGGGACCTATATCTCCCTTCAATGCATTGGGTAAAGTTTGATATCTCATGAGATAAATAGGACTGAAATAAGGAGTGAACCCAATTTAGTAAGGGACTATGTCCACTAAGATAGTCATGGTAGTGAACCATGACTACTATAATGGTTTGTGGAGTGAACCCAATATACTATTATATTCTTGGGAGTGAACCTTGTATACTATGATGGTTTGGGGAGTGAAACCAATCCATTATGGTAGTCCTTCTAGTGAAGCATTTACTGCTAAGGAAATGATTTTCTATGCTTATTTATATGCTAAAATTATATGTATTATGCCAAAGTTATTCTTCCATGGATCATGTTAGGTTATTCCTTTATGATTAATGTATTATGAACTACCAAGATTTATTCCATGACTCAAGTTTATGATATATGATATGAAGAGTATGGTTTTCAAATGTTATTTTCATGTTATTATACCCTTATGATCATGTTATAATGATATATCACTTGTTTAAACTTACTAAGCATATGATCTCACTCTTTCTTATGTTTATTTTACCAAGGTTATGAAGAAAGTTATTATGTATGATATGTATAAGAAGGGGGATATTTATGAAGAACTCAGTGAGAGATGATGTAGTTCAATTATGAACCAGTTGTTTATGTCTCCAAGTTTCTAAATGAAGTAGAATTAAATGATTATAGTGTGGATTATTATATAATGTAATTAATATTAATCTATAAAGGTTTAATAACTATGTATGAGACTTTTGAGTCTCTACATTTGGTATTAGAGAAAGGTTTTTTTAAACCTTTGGAAACTAGGATGAGAAAACTTTAGTGAGAACCATAAGTCTATTTCTAAGTATAGGAAAATTTACTAAAATTTTGGTGAAGGATAGGGAGAGTTGTTTCTAAGAAATTACATCCTTGTTTGGATACTTCAAGTGTATTTGGATCTAAAATATTTTTACTTAGGGGTAATAAATCCAAAATATGTGCATTGAACTAGACTCGATCTTCAACTGGTAAACAAAAAAGGGCCTTACTATACACCCAGTTTAACATTATCAAGGGATATTTTTATGAAATACACAAATTCTTTAAAAACCATCATGAAAGATTTCAATAATGACTATTAATGACCTAGGTTAAGCCTAAAGTGTCATATATTGAAAAAAGGTGTCATGATTTAGACATACTATAAGTGTTTTTTCATAATTACATGGTTACCCACTATGATTATTATTTCTTACACTATATTTTTTGGTTTTAGTCAATGGTTAGAACTTTAAGGAACTATGATAATACCGATTGTAACAAAATATGAAATTATTGTCCTCATAAGAAACCAAATGTTATAGGAGCTATAATTAAAAAAATCATTTCTTTTCTCATAATTGTTTTTCAAGAAATGAATCATGCTAAACTTCCAAATGAGAAAATAATGGAATAATGTTCTATTGAGTATTTCATGAGGTAACTACCACCTTCATTTATTGGTTTTGATGATCCACTTGTTTCTAAGAAATGAATCAGTACCAATAAAAATATATTTTCCATTATCCAGTGTTCGGAGCATAAAAAATACATTTTTGGATGTCCTTCATTTGGATGGAGAACCAGATCAATGGTGGAATCTTTTTAAGAATATGAGTCAAAGAGATAAATTGTCTCCATGGAGTGGGATGAGTTTAATAATTAATTTTTCAATAAGTACTTTACTTTTATTAGTCATATTAAAATGGATAAGGAATTCCTTGAGTTAAAGCATAATGATGATAAATCTAATGGTACCTATGAGGTGAATTTTAAAATACTTGTGAGGTATACTTCTGGTATTATCATCCAACCTAAAATCAAGGATGAACAATTCTCCAGTGGCTTAAATCCAAGTCCAAAAAAGGAATTTGATAAGGGAATTTAGTAGCTATGAATAAATTGTTCATTGTTCTATAAAGGTGGAAATGAAGATTAGAGTTACCTATCAATATTATGATTTTGATAAGAAAATAAAGATGGAATTAAAAGGAAAATATAAAAACCATGGAGTGAAGAAGATAATATATTTTTTCATTCTCAAAGTGTGGTAGAAAACATGGAGGAATTTTCTTGAAGGGGACTGATAAATGTTTTAATTGTGGGAAGGAAGGTCACTGAGAAGTTGATTAACAAAGTTATGGGAAAAAGTTATCTAATTTAAAAAATAGATATAAAGCTCCACAAAATTAACCACCACACTCTAGTGTTTCAAATGAAAGGAGTATGGTCATTATGCTAACCAGTGCCCAAATATGAAGGTTAATGATGATGATCGACGTCAACAACCTCTTAAACTAAGTGAAAATGTGAAATATCATGCGATCACTATTTCTAATGAGGGTTATGATAATGAAATTATAAAAGGAAAACTTACCATCCACTCTAGAACTACTAATGTATTATTTGATTTGGGATCTACCCACTCATTGATATCTGAAGAATTTTCTAATGATACCAAAATAACACCATAATGATTAGATGTTAGATTATCAGTGAAAACCCCTAATGACATGATGATTTAATCACAAGTCTATGATTCTTCTATAGTTGAAGTTAGTGGGAATTTTCTTCTTGTGAATCTTGTTATTCTCCCTTTGGTTGAATTTGATGTTATCTTAGGCATGAATTGGATTTCTCTAAATAAGGAAGAAATGCAACACCCCAAGGTTTTGAAAATAAATATTGATTGCATGAAACACTGAGTCTCTACCAAACACCACTTTTTTATAACCTATCTAGTAAACATACTTTTTCCACCTCTGTGATTTGAAATTCAAAAAACTAATATATACATTTGCGTTCAGTATGATATTTAGAGTCTGATAAGGAAAACATAATTTTTAGTGAATAGTAACATACCCTTATGAATAGTAATATGAATAGTAAAATTACCCTTTTTAATAGTAAATAATAATATTATTTTATTTTCTTAAGGGTATAAGATAATGAGATCTTTATTAGTTTTTCAATGTGATATAAAATGGATTATAGTTTTAAAATTTTTATTTTTCAAATAAACTATGATTTTATTTAAAAATTAAATTTATAATATTTAAAAAATTATTTTCAAAAAATGTAGTCCATTTTTCAAATATACACATCAAAAAAATTTTAGGGTGAATTTTTGGTATTTTTCTGAAATACTTGATTTTTTTGATGAATAGTAAAATACAGCAATTTACCGTATATATACATTATCAGTTAAATTAAATATTCCTAGAATCATGGATGATTTAAGCACACTTAGTTCTAAATCACATAATCTTATTACTATGAGGGTTCACATGAATCAACACTATTGGTTGTCCTGAGGGAAATAATAAAATAATGAATAAGATATTCATAAATCACTCCTCTCCTCCACTATAAACCCCCCACCCTCACTCCCTCTTCTCTTCAATCCTATAAGACTTTAATATGCTAAAAGTTCTACCCAAATACACTTCCCTAGTCACTACCCACATCCAGGAGCCCTTGGTCTTTCCAAAAGACCAAAACCCCTTCCCTTAAGGAGGTTCTCAAGGAGGTTATTTTAAGAGGTAAAACATCTTTCTTTTTCATTTAGTTTCATTTCAATTTATATTATTTTATTATTCTCTACTAATCTACTATATCCAATTGATCCTTATAACTATATTATAATCTATATACTGGAATTATACCCTGTTAATTTAAAAACAATTATCAATCTTCTTACTCTCTCTTTTATAAATGAAATTATCGTTTGTGAGGTTCCAATTTACAACCTTCATAGACGACAAAGTTTCGTTCTTAAATTTATCCTTTATTACTGGTTATGAAAATATCTTTATGGTTGAAACAAGCTATAATATACGTATTATAACCTACTTAATATTCATGAACCATTATATTTATATAGTATTAATTCAAATGACAAAATTAGTTCATAATAATCAAAATACCTTCAAATAATATAAGTGATTGTCATTTCATCCAATGATTCATACTAATACCATGTAAAAAAATTATATATATAAACATTAACAATTTTATATGTTCATAAATAATATATAATTTCAATTCTATATAATTACATCCTTTCCACATGAACATCCATAATTATATACAAATATACCGATCATGAAAACCAAGGAAACAAACACTCCAGAATGAAAACATTCAATCATATAAATTATCAAAAAGGAAATAAATGAACTTAATAAAATTATGATAAAATAAATACATGTCTAAAATTTTCTAAATTAATTTATCAATAATTCTAATTTTATATTCCAGTACCTTAAGTTCAAGTTCGGAACACATTCAGACTTAATGTAAGGGTTTCTTACCCGAACCTCCATTTTCATTCGGGTTACATTTATTATCTACTTAACTCAATTACATTATTATTAATTCATGCATACTCCTCATAAATTCTTTTTTAATGTTCTATATATGTGTACCAACCATAATCCTACCATTATTTATGGGGGAGTTATATGTTTTAAAATGAACTTTCAAAATTCTTTCTGAAATACAAGCCCAATCCAAGGGAATTTTCCCAATTCTTACCTATTTTCAAGGACACTATATAATATATTTTTTAAAACTGTTATTTTTATAAAATAAATAATTTTATTATGAAAATAATAACTCAATTTACTTTAGAATTTATACAAATATTTTTCCAAAATAACTCTTCTTTTCAAAGTATATGAGTATTTATCTCAATAATTACTCGATTGTTTTATAAGAGTTTTTTCGTCTATTTCAACAATATTTTTGATTATTATGTATTATTGGGACTAATATATTATGATATACACTACTCAGAAACTGATCTATAGCCACGCCTATAAATCCACAGATTAAAAAATCCGTGGCTATACCCCCACAATTAGCCACAGCTCCGTGGCTGAATACCTCGACCCATTCCTTTCGCTCAATCCATCCTTCACAAAACCCCTCAATAGCTCGACGCCCTCCCCGACGCCTCCTCACTACGACCCTTCTCATCCAGATAAGTTTCTCTGAGTGGCCTCCCCACCTCCTCTCTTCCTTCCCAACGACTCCCCAACGCCTCCTCCCTGACACCTCCTCGCCAACAGACCTCAATACCCACGACGCCTCCTCGCCGCGAACCTCCTCCCCACGATCCTCCTCCTCCAGCGAAGCTGCTCCGAGCGGCCTCCACACCTCCTCAATTCCTTCCCGACGGCTCTCCCCCACAACCCTCAACACCCCAGACACCGAGGTCGAAACCCCCATTCCCTATCATCAAGGTATTTAAAAATTTCTTTGATTTCTTCTATTCTTTCTTGAATCTGAAACTAATACTGGATGTGGATGAATCTATGGTAGATGGTATTGTTCTTTTTCAATTAATGACTCGATGGTCTTATTTATTTGTTAAAGGATGTTTCCCATTTTTTGTTCATTCTTTATTCCTCCCTCAATTGATGGCTTTCCCGCTGAAGTGCTACTTCAATCCAGAGGAGAATTTCATTGGAGATTTTGAGGAAGGTTGCTGCTGGACATGGCGTGATTCAAGTGCCTTTGGGTTTGGATGAAGATAGTCCAGTGAATCATGATGTGAAGGATCCCTGAAATGTGAATGTTTGAGATTATTTTAAGGATAACCATATCTCTTATGCTCGGATAGATATTTTTTAACCTTAGAGATAGTTCTGATTCATAAAATAAAACAATTATGAGAAATGGTACTTTATATTTTATTGATCCAAACACTAAAATTCTTGAAGAGATTTTAGAAGAATGCAGAATTTAATTCATGGATGGTTATTGTTGCAGCAGAATAATAACCCATGGAAAATTGAAGATCTCCTAAAGCAGTTCCATCAGATTTGGGGCTTCAGTGGATGGTGCATGGTGTCGTTTGGTAGGGGATTTTTTACTCTTCTTAGGATGAATTAAAATCAAGAATACGAGGCTTCAGTTTTGTCTCCCTCTAACCTGGAATCTTGAGGTTTCAAGATTGGGATCCTCTCTTTGATCTATCTTCGGTTAAGAATTTAATTATTCAAACTCGGATTCTCTTTCAGGGATTAAGTTGTTTTTTTGGAATTCTCAAATCCTTTGGGGTAGTGAACCAGTTGTGGTAATTCCTATCAAATTCAATGGGGAGACTAAGAATGATTGATATGGTCATTTTGTAAGATTTTTTGTTGAGGTTGATTTATTTTTTCCTCTCATTGAAACTATTTTCCTTGTTGTTAATGGTTATAAGCTTGAATTATTGTCTGAGTTTGAAAGGTTACCTGAATTTTTTAGTAAGTGTAATTGCATTGGGCACTAGAGTGAGAAGTGTTGTAGAAATATAAGATTTTTCAATTACAAGAAGATTGGTCATCTGATTGATCAATGTAATTTTAAACTACCTGTGAATGATGTTGCTGCCAAGGATGGGGAAATCCTAGATAAGGAGCTTGAAATTCATTAGGTTGGGAATGTTATGGGGGGATAAAAATACGGTAAAGGTTCTGTAATCTCCTTTCCTTCTATAATGGTTGTTAATTAACCAACACAAAATTTTATGGATAAGGAAACTACAGTTAAATCAGTTGAGGTAGGTCGGGAGGATCATATTTCAAAGAGTAAATCATGTAATGATACTACCCAAGATGTTGGAGATCTTATGACTCAAGATCCATGGTTCTCAGATAATGAAACTGAGGTGGATATAGTGGATCTCCAAGAGTAAGATTTTATGAATTCTGGAGATAGTAAAGGTAATAAGAACACTGCTATGGTTGGTGTTTATTCCTCAGTACAAATGAAATAGAAGAAAAATGGTGTTTCAATTAGAGGTAAATATGAATTTTCTTCCCCGATGGATACAGAATAGGTTTATGTTTCAACATGTGCTCACTGGGAACTGAGCTAGATACAGGGAAAGTTCCCAATGAGGTAGTGGAACCTAGTCTTGGAAACTCTGATGTATTAACACCAGTGGATGGTAATAAAATAGGTAAGTGGGTGAAGCAATCAACCTTGGTTGGTGCAGACACTTCTATTTTGGATGATGTTCAGGAATCTGCTTCTAAAGGGAAATATAAATCTACTTCTTTTTTGAGTGCTAAGCTGGATATAAGGAAAAAGAAAGAGAGTCAAGAAACTTTGGATATTCCAATTGATGAGGCTAATCTAAGCAGTGGTAAAGGGTTTGGTGGTAACCCTCAGTTAGAGATGACACCAGTGGGAGAAAATTTATTCTCTATGTTAGATTCATAAGTGTTTTTTACAACATGAAAATCTATCTGGTGGACACTAAAAAAACTCGAGAGAAGGATATAAGTATCTTCAAGTTAGCTGCTAAATATATTGTTCTTGTTGCTATACAGGAGAAAGTTATGCTAGACACCAACACATTTATTGCTTAAGAACATGAAGTAAAGGAAACAGTGAGTTTCAACACTAGTAAGAATGTGGAAAGTTAGGACTTGGTACTAGGGGTAGACCCACTGAGTATCCCCGATAAAATTCTCAAGGAGGATCAAAAGGAGAAGGGCAAGGTCGGAAGCATTTTAATGCCAGCTGATAAAATCTCTATTCCTGTTGTACAGGAATGGGATGAGAAGGATATAAATCCTTAAGATAAGTAGGAACAGGGTGGGAAGGACTTGAGCATGCCTCTTGTGGTTTATTCTAGGGAGGAATAAGGAAATCCATGGAAAACTGCCAAATCATGGAGCAGGGGGTAGGGGGGTAGGGGCAGGGGGTAGGGGACAGGTCTGCAGGTCTATCGGGCAGGGGGGCAGGGGGCAGGGGCAGGGTCAGGGGGCAGGGGGAGGGTGGAGGGGGGGTAGGGGGTAGGGAGAGGGGGTAGGGAGCAGGGGGAGGGTGGAGGGGGGCAGGGGCAGGGGGCAGGGGGGAGGGGTGGAGGGGGGCAGGGGGCAGGGGGGAGGGTGGAGGGGGCAGGGGGCAAGGGCAGGGGGGAAGGGGGAAGGGGGTAGTGGTTCCAGATTGCTTATTGAAAATTTTTATTCTAACACTTATTTGAGTGGTTTTCTTCTGGAATTGTAAGTGAAAGTTTTTTTTTTCAGAAATAGAACGCCACAAATTTTTTCAAACTATTTATCATAAGTTGTTAGGACTCTGGCCTAACAAGTCATCGCACACCATAACTAAGTAGAAGTAAATGAACAAAAAATCAATGTCTTTTATTTCTGTAGCCTAAATTACCAGTAATGGAACCTACTCGTTTGGATGATTATGGTCATGAGAAGTGTTCAATTTGGAAGGAATCTATCACTTAGTATGTTAATGAGTGTTACGATTTCATTATATTATCTATGATATGCATTCTTACAATTATTTAGTTTTTATATATTATACATTCAACCAAATTAATATGATCGAAATATATTAAGGTATAACGCCTTTTATAGCTCATGGTTTTTGTTACTTAACTAAAAATATCCAACTATATTCACACATATCAAAATGAATCTGATGTATAATTTACATGAAATCCTTTTATGTAAATGTTTTATAATCCTGTGAAACCAAAATCTATACATTCCTAGATAGAGACTAACCCCTCGGGCTGGTTAAAATATTACCAAAACCCCATTATATATAGATAAATGTTAAGGATAGTGATTAAATCCAATAAAATAATAACATCTAATATATATATATCAAAATTATCCTTTATTATTTGTTCATTATTGGTTATGGATTCATGTATCATTTATCATGTACAGTTGACACACCGATCACATATATATAAGAAGTTGTTATATCTCATTTCTTTTCCCACTATTTTCTTATAGGTGCTTTCTTATGATAAGACCAATTCTATCCACCACCATCGAAGACAATGAGTTCAAGATTTGGGTATGGTTTATTCCGTTTTTATTCTTTGGACCAATTTTAATTAGGGATTTTTTGATTTTTGGGTTCCTTATATTTTTGTTGTGTGTTTTGGATTTCATTGAGGTGGATTCGAGTTGCCGTTGATGAAGGCTTACATGTGTATGCATAGGTAGGCATATACATATATAAGTTCCCCCTTTATATATATTCACTCATGGAAGTATGAATATATATATTGGGGCTAGGTGTTCTTATATATAGATATGAAAAATGCATACGCGTGTAAGTGTAAAGGGGTATATACAAGTATAAACATATATATAAGGACCCCCTTGTGCATATTTGGCCATGAAAATATGTACATAGGGGATAGGTGTCCTTATATATATGTTAAGATGCATATGCGTGCAAGAGGAAAAAAGGAAGATTCGAGTTGTCGTCGTCAAAAGCAAACGCGCCTTGAGGTTGAGGTAGGGTCCCTCTCCTAGCCTATTTAATTCAAGAATGTTTTAAATTGCATTTAGTTTCCTTATCAATTTTGCATGTTTATATTAAATTGTAATTCTTGAATAAGTGTTAGTTAAGATAATTGTTTCGTTTGATAAATAAGTCATGGTTTTGTAATAAAAACCCCTCCAACGGAGGGTGCGCTGTCTGCGAAAACTCACAATGGTATACCTTGCTTAACATTATTGCATTGATGTTTTCCTTATACTTGATGTCGTTGTTAGTCATAAATTACACATCGTACTTGACCTTTTTTATATCCCTGTAGGGGGTTTCCCTCTTTTTATTAAAACAGTTGTTTGAACCAAGACACTCTTTAAGTGCTGTTAGACTTTTAAGATGGGTCCCATGTTGTGTGACCATGTCACATGGCATGTGATATTTAAATCCAACCAAAAGCCAAGTTCCACAGCCCAGGGGTCCCACAGTACCAGTAATATCATATTACATGTTATGTAACCTGTGATTTTCATGATCCCATGGGGTATTCCTCTAGGTATTCCTACACATTTCTAGATCTCCAAACCTCACTGAATTAGGTATATCAGGGGTCGTCCAATCCTATAGTCATCACATATTAACATTCATTTCTTTAAATCTTATGAGAAAACATCCTCTCATGCCATCCATATTATCCTATTTGAAACTAAGTGGAAGGTGCTTCCCCACGGAAGTCGCTGGACTGGGCCAACATGCTGTGGTCACACCGCGGTCACGCCGCGGTCATGCCGCGGTAATGCCGTGATTTGGCCCTGCTCCAGCCACATCCATCCCACACCAGCCCCCTTCCACCTTCATTTCAGCCCGCTGCCACCAGCATTCCAGCCCGCAACAGCCCCCCTGCCACCTTCGAATCAGCCCTCACCATCCCCCCAGCACCTACAACCAGCCCCCTTCCACCAGCATTCCAGCCCCCTTCCACCTGCATCCGGAAGATGCTGCCTCGCGGATGTCATTGGACCGGGCCAACATGCCGCGGTCACGCCGTAGTCACGTCTCGGTCATGCCGCGGTCACTCCACGGTCACGCCGCGGTCACGCCGCGGTCAGGCCACAGTCACACCATGGTCACGCCGCAGTTTGGCCCTACTCCAGCCACATCCAGCCTACACCATCCCCCCAGCACCTGCAACCATCCCCCTTCCACCATCATTCCAGCCCCCTTCCGCCTGCATTCGAGCCCACACCATCCCCCAGCCACCTAAAATTTAGCCCGCACCAGCCACCACCCCCAGCCTCCTGCAAAACACTCATTCCAGCCCTTTGCCACCAGCAAAGGAGGGTAATTACAACCTCCCATCAATGAAACTCATCCTCGAGTTGATCTTATGAAGGTAAAAAGGCATTGTTAGTGAATATTTCTAGATTCTAAAGTCATATATCATCTTCCCTTTCCTAGGTCTCTTCCTGTACTCGACTATGTTGTTATAGCACCTGTACCCGGGGAACTGATTTAACTTGGAGTGTCTTCACGCTCTAATCAACAATATGAATGAGATACTCCTATAATGAAGCATCTAAATCATACTAATCCTCATCAGGACAAAAAACATGTGTTGTGTCTAGAGAGTATTAGTGCATCCAAGATACTTGAAGTACATCATGTTTTGATTGGTACTTTTGAGGGATTGCTAACTTGTAGTCCACTATTGGGTGATAATAGGTTCGTGGCATGAGATAACAGGAAAGAACCACCATCTTCATTTTATCTCACTTTATTTAGAAATCAAATCACTAAGTCTCCAATCAAAGCTACACCTAAACACACGATATATGGAATTCAATTACTATGAATTTTCTTAAGATTGATATGCATAACAATAATTGAACCAAATCATAGTTACATAAGTGTGGTTCAGTATAGAACCAAAATCCCTGAAAAATGCATGGTAATCAGAACCGGACTGGACTACCGTGTCCAACTGGGAAATCATTCAAGTGGCCAGTAGTTCGGTCCCATCACTTCTAGAAATGGGGAAAACAAAAAAATGGTTCAAAACTGGACAAAACATTTCAAAACTGGAAAATCTGTTCCCCCAGTTCCATATTATTTTTAAGGAAAAAGAAGCTGAAATGGGTACACCTCCCAAAGATTTGAAGACTTGACCAAAGAAGCTTGCCTTCCTCTGGCATACCACTAGTCTGTGGATTAATCTTTTAATTTCTTAATTTTTTTAATTTATATTTAAATTTGAAATCTAAAATAATTAATGATTTGAAACGCTGAATTCCCAATGGCACGCCCCTCTCCCACCCGTTTTCCCATACAATGACACGCACCATTTTTCAATGCATTATAACCTACCATTTTCAATACAACCCTTCAAATTACAATACAAATACTTATTAATTTATTAAATAATTTATTAATTTTAATAAGAATAAATAAAGCATTATATAAGTCTCCAATTCACTCTATACCATGGATCAATTGGTGTGTGATTTGGATATCATTTTTTTGTTATTTCATAGATTGTAATTGATTTTTCATTGCTCTTAGTAAAAATGAATTTTTTTACATCCATCTAGTTAATAAAAGATGGTTGATGATAATAGAATGATAAGAGAGGTGAAACAATACCCATGATACCTCTTAAGAGAGGTCTTGGAGTTTATTTATAGGGAAATATAAAGATGACAAAACACTCATGTCTGATGTGGGACACAGACTCCAACACTCCCTCTCAATCAAGGTGTGCCTAGATTGAATACATAATTAAAGAAAAAAAAGTAAATAAAAACAAAGAAAATCCACTTTAGTACTCCCCCTCAAGATGGACATATCCAGCTTGATTATAAAACAAGACAAAAAAAAAAGAAATCATCAGCAATCATAGCTCCCCCTCGAGATGAAAATTATGGATGATAGAAGATGTCACTAAAATAGCTGGATTACATCAGTGGTGTGAAAATTCGTTGAGGCGCAACAGAGGAAATGCATAGGCAGGGCCAGTCGACGAGACGTCGGGAAAGATGCACTGGCAGGGTCGGTCGATAGAGCGTCGGGAAAGCCGCATGAGCGAGGCCAGTCGACAAAGCACCGGGAAATCCGCATAGGCGGGGCCGGTAGTCGGGGTGCTGAGAAAGTCGAACAGGTGGGGTTAATCAAAGGGACACCGGGAAAGCCGCATAGGCGAGGCACCGGGAAATCCACACTTGGAGAAGTCGGTGATGGGAGGTCGAGTGAAAGGGTGCAGGGGCGTAGGAACACAAGGAGGTATCGCGATCAACATAGGAGGGGCCAAGAGGCACCGTCTTCCTGGAGGGAGGGAGAGGAGGAGGGCGACGTCTGCCTAGAGGGAGGAGGCGACTGGAGATTCCTTTATGATGGGGTGTTTCCCATAGGAGAAGGGTGTGCATGAGGTAAATGTGCAAGGAGGAGTGGCCACCGGCTGGAGGGGTGGTGCACAGGAGGTCCGTCACGCAAGGGCAGAGGACGTTCACGATAGGAGGAGGGCCTCTAGGGGCATTGGTCACACTCATGATGGTAGGAGGGTGACGATGGGAGTGGAGGCCTCTCAAGATGGTAGGAGGGCCGTTATGGGAAGAGGTCACACTCATAAAGGAAGGAGGGATCTACTGGGGGCGGAGTCTGCTCGCGATGGTGGCCAAGGGCTTATGGTCGCCGCCCCCCTTGGGGGGGGGGGGAATGAACCCTAGGTCAATTTAGAGAAACAAGACTAAGGGTTCTTTTATCAAACCCCATTTGATACCATGTAGAATGATAAGAGAGGTGAACCAGTACCCAAGATACCTCTTAAGAGAGGCCTTGGAGCTTATTTATAGGGAAATATAAAGATGACAAACACTCATGTCCGATGTGGAACACAGAATCCAATAATGAAAATAAATTGTTTAAATTTTAATGATATATATTTTTAAAAATATATTATTTTAATAATAACCGGTATAACCATGGTTTGATAATTGAATCTTTAACGAGTTCTTTAGCTAGTTCGATGATCAGTCCACTTCTGAAAACATTGGACAAATTAGCGAACTAAACTATCATTAGCTACATTTCACAACACTTAATGAAAAGTACATTCTGATTCTAAAAAAATAGTTACATATATCTTTTTAGAGAATATTACTTAAATGAGTGATAAAAATACACCTTTTGAATAGTGTTAGGACTCTTGCCTAACAATGGTACTGATTAGGTAGGAAGAAGAGAACAAAAATATGGTAGAAGTTGTTATATAAAGTAGAAGTAATTGGAAAAGATTTAACAACAAACTAAGAAGAAAAAAAAAATGAAAAAGAAAATGAATAGGGAAGAGAAGAACTTCTCCTAGAAAGACCACTTCTCAAAGGGCCTCCCAGACCTCCCAAGGATCGGCTCCTAGCCACGCCGTTATTTAATACCCCAACCCAACAACCATCCACCCCTACCTACTATTACCAACCCCTAGTAACTAATAAAAGTAAAAGACAATGTTTCCCTTAGGACATACCACCAGCAACACCCACATAAGGAAATCCCTGCCAAGCACAACTGACAGCCACACATCCACACTCCTAGCATTTCCACCCTTACAAAAACCCACCTTTTCCTCAAGGTGAATATCCAGAAACCGCTAACAGAAATCGTTTCCTAGTTGATTGAAAATGCTTCAAAGAGTATCAACTCATGAGAAAAATTAATCTTCATCAAGTATACCATTGTTTCTTCCATCACCAGCATCGTCGTTACCACCACCATTGAATTAATTTCCTGACTAGGAGATCATGGCCGACATGTTTCTTTGCTATTACAGTCAACGTATTTGAAGTACTAGTGGCACTAGAACCCAATTATTATTTGTTATTTTCCTCTAAAAGTAATAAATGGACAAGGTTAGTCTTTCTATCGTCATTGATACCAAGAGCAGTGATAACTCCAACACCTATAACCATAGGAAACATTGGTTTGCGCTATTCATTCCAAACATCATATTTTCTCATTTAATCTTTAAGATGGTTGTTGGATATAACTACAATATCCTTCTCTCCCTCCATAATAGCATTATATGGAACATGTAAAAGCTCCTTCCGGTGCAATTATTCTTGAATATTTATGTACTTTCATCCACCAACATCCCGTGTAAAACCAAACAGTTTCAGCATATATAGCCCAGCTGTAATGGCATCCCAACTATTGCCTTTATTCACCATTCCAAAAACCAAGTGCTGCTCATCCATAGTCTATTTGGCCCACCTAAGAAAACCTTCCAGTACTATGACAAGATTTTGATGTGTTGATACTTTAAAAAACTCCAACATATGTACAGTAGGGGGTGTCCAGGTAGGGGGACTAGCAGGGGGCAGGGGGACTAGCAGGGGGCAGGGGGGACTGGTAGGGGGGTGGCAGGGGGTAGGGGGGACTGGAAGGGGGACTAGCAGGGGACTGGCAGGGGGCCTAGCAGGGTTCAGGGGGGGATTGGAAGGGGGACTAGCAGGGGGTAGGGGGACTAGCAGGTGGCAGGGGGACTGGCAGGGGGTGGCAGGGGGTGGGGGGGGGTGTTGGCAGGGGTAGGGGGACTGGCAGGGGGGACTAGCAGGGGGTAGGGGGGACTAGCATGGGGGTGGCAGGGGGTAGGGGGGACTGTCAGGGGGACTAACAGGGGGAAGGGGTGGACTGGTAGGGGGTGGCAGGGGGGGGTGGGGGTACTAGCAGGGGGCAGGGGGGACTGGCAGGCCTGCTGTGTTTTTTTATTGAACTTTGATCTATAGACATGGTTTCTAACTGTGGCTATAAGGCTTGTTTATGTTTTACCTTCTGCCACGGTTTGAAACCATGGCTATAATGCTTTAGCCACGGTTTAAAACTGTGGCTATAGGGCTTTATCCACAGTTTGAACCGTGGCTATAGGCTTTATCCATGGTTTAAAACCGTGGCTATAGTAGTTGGCCTATAGCCACGCCAATACCAACCATGGTTCATTGAACCATGGCTATAACCTATAGCCATGGTTTTTGGGCTTATAGCCACAGTTTGAAACTGTGGTTATAACCCAAATTTCCAGTTGTGATAATAATCCATATTAATTTAATGTATTATTATTAGTTTTTCTGTGGATGTTCTATCCTAAAACCATTCACCAATTTACTCCGAATGGTTAGTGTTTAAGATTAATGTTTGAGGAAAGTTATTTATATTTCATATGTTAGTTTAAATATTAATTTTATATGTTATTTATGTTTATCCTTGTTCATAATAGGAATTCATTGGACTTATTATGTGAGGGGTGGGGCCTTATATATCCCCTCAATGAACTGGTAGGTCTCATGAGACAAATAGATATGGACTTGGCTGAGGCCTTGCCCATTTTGAGATATGGTTTTTGCCGAGGCCTTAATCATTTTTAGACATCTTGGAAAAGTCCTTGATGATAAGTTTTAGAATTTGTAGCATATTCATTTTCCTCATTATAAATCTTGAAATTGATTGTTCATTTGGTTATTCGATTAGTAGAATTCCTATGATTATGTTTTATTATGGAAATATTTACTCAGCTTATATTCCTACCATATGATGTTTAAGTTTTTTTAGGCATGTGTTTTAAATTATTCACCATGTCTAATGTTTATGTTATCTTCTACTTTAATTTTTAACCTTAATGAGAATATGATCTCACCCCTTCTTATGTTTCATTTTTTCCAAGACATGAATAGGTATATTATGACTGACTTGCAGGGATAATCTTAGAGTGGTGGTTGTTCCCAGTGGAAATTTTATATATATTTTTATTTTAAAGTTGTAATGTTGAACTTATGTATGTATATTATTTACAAAATCTACTAAACTGCTTGATCCTTCAGGATACATATCCCTTTTTTATATTCCAATGTAATAAAATAAGGCACCAGCTTTTGGCAACATGGGTCATGTCCTTATAGTTTGTATCAGAGGAAGTTTAGTAGAAAACATGGAAACTAGATGTAGAAAGAATATATTAAGAAAAAAACCCCTAAGAGAGTATTTGAGGATAAATATTCAAGAACATCCTGGTATTTTGGTAAGGAATATATTATGTGGATATTTATAGAAAATAGATCCCTGTTTGGATACTACAAGTGGACATCGTTCTGGCATAGATGTACCTAGGAGTGAAAACTCTAAAATAGAGTTTTGGGCTTGACCCAGGGTATCCTGGTACATGACAATAGGACTTACTACGCACCTGGTTTGACATTCTATGAGGATATGCTTAAGATAATTCACATTTTCTTTAAAATCCATTATGAAAGATTGAATGATGGAGGTAGTTTATCATCTATTGGGAGGTGCAGATCAGTGGTGGTTGTTAATCCAAAACACAAATTAGGAGGAAGAGATAGAAGATATGGATGGAGGGACTTTAAAGAAATATTTCTAGATAAATACTTTCCTCATGAACAATGAGCAGATATGGAAAGGAAGTTTATGAATTTGAGGTAAAAGGAAGATGAGAATGTTGAAAAGTATGAATCTAACTTCACAAGTTTAGCAAGGCATGTTGTGTACTACATACGAAATCCAAGGAGAAAGATTGATCGATTCTTTTATTTCCTAAATCCATTCCTCTAATGAACGCTGGTCTCCCAGAGTTTCTCATCATATAAAATATGGTTTCATGTGCTATCAAGATAGAAAAGGAATTATCTAAGTATTATGACTTTAAAGTAAATAAAGAGAAGAATAGGGTTGCTAAGAACTCTAGAAAAGGAAATAAGGAAATGGGGAATAAGGGAAGAGTTGAATTTCCACCCTGTGATAATTGTGGAAGGAAACACCCTGGTTCCCTTTTAAAAGGAAAATGAGTATGCTACAAATGTGGAAAAAAGACCATCTTACTGGTGATTGAAAGGGGAATAAAGAATAAATTAATATTCAATTCTATAATTTTTGGGATATGGGACACTATGCTAATGATTATCCAAATCGTCAAGGAAACATGCCACAGAAAATGCCAATGGAGCAGGGACAATCTCATGCGATCACAACTACTGATATTAAAGTTACTAATAATGTGGTGGAATGTACTTTAATCATTTCCTCAAACTTATCCAATTATTTATTTGATTATGGATCATAAAATTCTTTCATATCTTCCTAGTTTTTCAAGAAAATTAAATATTTACAATTTTATTTAATAAAGGAGTTGTCAGTCAAAACTCTTAAGGGAAGTATCATTGCAAAAAAGTTGTGTTAGGAAGTACCCATTATGGAATATTAAAATTCTTTATATACTGATTTTATTATCATACCCATAATTTAATTTGATATAATCCTTAGTATGGATTGGCTTTCAAACCATGATACGAAAATTTATTGCAAGAAGAAGGAGGTTACAATTTTTAAGGATGATGTGGAATCCCTTATCTTTAGGGTAGAAACATCACCATCTGATTATCATCTAGATACTCCTACAATATCTCTACTAAATTAAATTATTAGGGAGGAAGGGAATGCAATAACTATGGATGAGGAAGGAGATGTTTAGATATAGGACATACCTATTGGGTAAGAATATGTTGATGTGTTTGTAGAGGATTTTCCTAGACATCCTTTAGAGTGAAAAATTAAGTTTTCCATTGACTTAATTCCTAATTCAAGGCCCATATCAAAGACCCCTTATAGAATGTCCACTATGGAGTTAGGGGAACTAATGAAACAATTATAGGAATCGAGTGATAAAGGATTTATTCTCCCTAGTGTTTCTCCATGGGGAACCCCTGTTATTTTCATTAAGAAGAAAGATGGATCTATGAGGTTGTGCATTGACTACAAGGAGATCAATTCTATAACAATAAAGAAAAAGTACCCCCTAGCTCACATTTATGATTTATTTGATCAACTTAATAGAGCCCAATATTTTTTGAAGATTGATCTTTGATTTGGATATCATCAGTTGCGTGTAAGGAAGAAATATATTTCAAAGACAAAATTTCGAACCAGGTATTGGAATTAAGAGTTTATAGTAATGACTTTTGGACTGACTAATGCACCCTCTATTTTAATATATCTAATGAATAGAGTTTTCAAGGAATATCTTGATGAATTTTGGACTAAGTAATGCACACTATTCCAAAGACCCTAATAATAAATTAATTATATGGGAAGTTTAGCAAGTGTGAATTTTGGATTCAATCAATTTCTTTCTTGGCCACATTTTCTCTAAGGATAGAATATCTATTGATCCTTTGAAGACAAAGGATGTGAAATAATGGACTACATTAATGAACATAACTTATGTACGTAGTTTTATTGGGTTAGTATGTTATTATTGGAGTTTTGTTCAGAATTTTTCCTATTTAGACAACCCAATGACAAAGCTTAAACGTAAAGGGGTTAAGTTTGTATGGAAAAAATAATGTGATGACTGTTTCGAGGAATTGAAGAGGAGATTAGTGAATGACCTGATCCTAACTCTACTATTGAGGAATGATGGATTTGTGATATATATTGTTGTATCAAATAAAGGACTTGGTTGTTTCCTTATGAAGAATGATAGAGTTATTTCCTATGCATTAATTAGTTAAAATTTCATGAACAAAACTAACCTACTCATGATATTGAGTTAGTAGCAGTAATATTTTCTTTGAAGATATGTATACACTATCTCTATGGAAAAAATTTGAGATATATACAGATCATAAGAGTCTAAAATATATATTATCACAAAAGAACTTAACATGAGGAAAATGAAATGGCTAGAACTACTCAAGGATTATGATTATACTATACACTACCACCCCGGAAAGGAAAACAAAGTAGTTGATGCATTGGGCAACAAGTAACATGGAGTTCTCAACAAAATGAGGATTGACAAGGATCCTTTGTACATCAATCTAGGGAGGATGGATATGGGAATTATAAAATAAGGTGAAACATCACTATTTTTTCATTTTGTTTCCCAACCATATTTATTAGAAAGGATTAAAGGTTCTCATATCAATGATGAGAACCTTCAAAAGAAAATTAATGCTATGAAAGATGGGAAGATGGATGACTTTGTGTGTGAAGATGGCGTTCTGAAATTTGGGAAGAGGCTTTGCATTCCAGCTATACCCTAGCTAAAAAGGAAGTTATTGGATGATTCCCACAGTTTGAATTTCTTCATACATATTGGTAGCACTAAGATGTATAGATATTTGAAGGAACATTTTCGATAGGATAACATGAAGATGGAAATCGTTGGTTATGTATCGAGATGTTTAGTCTGTAAAAAAGTGAAGGCCGAAAGACAACATATAAAAGGATTCATGCAATCTATACCTACTACTACATGAAAATGGGATGAAATCACCATGAAATTTTTCACTAGATTACCCAAAACTCTGAGAAAGAATGATGCAATATGGGTAATTGTGGAGTGACTTACGAAATATGCACATTTACTCACTATAAGGGAGGATATTCCACTAGAGTGCTTAGAAAGACTCTATATCAATGAAGTTGTGAGACTTTATGGAGAACCTCTCCCAATTGTTTCTGATCATGATCCATGATTCATACAAAAATAATAGAAAATTATTCAAAAAGCTTTGGATACTGAGCTTCGATTGAGTACTGCTTATCACCCATAAACTGACGGGCAATTAGAAAGGAAGATCCAAAACTTAGAGGACATGTTGAGATCATGTTCACTTGAATTTAAAGGTATGTGGGATCAATATTTACCTTTAGTGGAGTTTTCTTACAATAATAGTTTCCATTCAATTATTCAAATGGTACCATATGAAGAATTGTATGGAAAGAGATGTCGTACACCAACTTGTTGAGATGAATTTGGAGAAAGGAAGCTTGTGGGCCCACAAATTGTGGAGAAAAAAAGTGAAGGTAAAGAATATTAAAGTCCATATCAAAGCATCTAAAATCATGAAAAAAATATATACTGATAATCGAAGGAAGGATTTTGAATTTTCAGTGGGAGATCATGTTTTCTTTAAAGTATCTCCATATAAGGGTGTTATAAGATTTGGGAGGAAAGGGAAAATGAGCCCCAAGTACATAGGACCTTTTGAAATTATAGATAGAATTGGAGCTATTGCATATTTTTAGGCTATGACACCTAGCCTATCTAAACTACAGAATGTGTTCCATGTCTCACTATTGAGAAAGTACATGCCAGACCCAACACATGTCCTCACTTCTGAAGGTATAGAATTGTAACCTGAATTATCATACTGTGAATAGCCTATCCGTATTCTAGAAACTAAATAAAAGGTATTGAGGTATCAAATAACTCTACTTGTAAAGACACTTTGGAGAAATCATAAAATTGAAGAGGCAACATGGGAGCCTGAGGAGCTTATGATGAAGACCTACCCAAATCTTTTTATGAGTTAACATTCTAAGAATTTTGAGGATAAATTTTTTTTGTAAGGAGGGAAGAATGTAACACCCCAAGGTTTTGAAAATAAATATTGAATGCATGAAGCACCAAATCTCACAAAATACCAATTTGTTATAACCTATCCAGTAATCATAATTTTTCCACCTTTATGATTTGAAATTCAAAAAACTGACATACATAGTTGCGTTCAGTAAGATATTTAGAGTCTGATGAGACAAAATTAATTTTTTTTGAATAGTAACATACCCTTATGAATAGTAATATGAATAGTAATATGACTTCTATGAATATTAAATATTAATATTATTTTATTTTCTTAAAGTTATAAGATAATGAGATCTTGACTAATTTTTCAATGTGATCTAAAATGAATTATAGTTTTAATTTTTTTTCGAATAAACTATAATTTTATTTAAAAATTAAATTAATAATATTTATAAAATTATTTTAAAAAAACTGATTCCATTTTTTAATTCTATATGTAAAAAAATTATTGTTGTGTTTTTTTGGGTTTTTCTGAAATACTCAAATTTTTTATGAATTGTAAAATACAGTAATTTACTGTATATATACATTATCAGTTAAATTCACTATTCTTGGAATCCTGTATGATGTAAGAACACTTAGTTTGAACTCACATGAACATATTACTATTAGGGGTTACAAGAATAAGAACTATTGATTTTCTTTGGGGAAATAATAAAATAATGAATAATATATTCACAAATCACTCCTATCCTCCACCATAACCCCTCCCTCCCTCACTCTTCTCTTCACTACTCTAAGCCTTAAAGTTCCTCAAAGTTTTTCCCAAATAACCTTCCCTAGTCACTACCAATTTCTAGGATCTCTTGGTCATTCCAAAATACCAAAATCCCTTCCGTAAAGGAGGTTCTCAAGGAGGTTATTTTAAGAGGTAAATCATATTTATTTTTCATTTAGTTTCATTTCAATTTATCTAATTTTCTTATTCTCTCATAACATAATCTTTAAAATTGATCCTTATAACTCCATTATCATATATATAATTTAATTATACCATGTTAATGTAATAACCATTATCAATTATCTTACTCTCTCTCTCTTTTATAAATGAAATCATCGTCTGCGAGGTTCTAATTTACAACCTTTGTGGATGACGAAGTTTAATTCTTAAATTTATCCTTTATTACTGGTCATGAAACCATTTTTATGGTTGAAACATGATATAATATATTTATTATAACTTACTTAATATTCATGAACCATTATATGTAAATAGTGTTAATTCAAATAAAAAAATTAGTTTATACTAATCCAAATACTACCAAATAATCTAAGTGATTGTCATTTCATCCAACGATTCATCCTCATACCATGTAAAAAAATTATATATATAACCATTAACACTTATGTATGTTCATAAATAATATATAATTTCAATTCTTGATAATTACATCCTTTTCACATGAACATTCATACTAATATACAAATATACCGATCATGAAAACCAAGGAAATGAACACTCTAGAATGACTTAATTCAATCTTATAAATTATTAATAAGGACTTAAATAAACTTAATAAAATTATTATAAACTAAATAAATTTTTAAAAGGTTTTTAATTAAATTATTAATGAGTCTAATTTCATATTCCAGGACCTTAAGTTCAAGAGTGGAACACATTCGGACTTAAGGTAAGGGTTTCCTACCCGAACCTCTATTTTCATTCAGGCTACTTTTATTATCTACTTACCTCAATTAAATTATTATTAATTCATGTCTATTACTCATAAATTATTTTTTAATTTTCTATATATGTGTACCAACCATAATCCTACCTTCATTTATAGAGGAGTTATATGTTTTAAAAGGAACTTTCAAAATTCTTTCTGAAATACAAGCCCAATCCAATAGAATTACCCAAATTCTTACCTATTTTCAAGGACACTCTATAATATTTTTTTACAAAAATAGTTTTTATAAAATCACTAATTTTATTATGAAAATAATATCTTACATCACTTATGTATTTATACAAATATTTTTCCAAAATAACTCTTCTTTTCAATGTAAAGGATTATTTATCTCAAGAATTATTCGATTGTTTTATAAGAGTGTTTTCATCTATTTCAACACTCTTATTGATTCGTATGTATTATTGGGAATAATATATTATGATATAATAAGGAATATTTAATTTAATATATTATGATTAGTTTGACTATGTATGTTCTGTCCTAAAACCATTCACCAATTTACTTCGAATGGTTAGTGTTTAAGATTAATGTTTGAGGAAAGTTATTTACATTTCATATGTTAGTTTCAATATGAATATATATGTTGTTTATGTTTATCCCCATTCATATGAGGAATTAATTTTACTTATTATGTGATGTGTGGGGATTGATATAGCCCTTTGATGCATCAGTAGGTCTCATGTGACAAATATATATGGACTTGTCTGAGGCCTTTCCCATTTTGAGATATGGTTTTGGCCGAGGCCTTAGTAATTTTTAGAAATATTGGAAGATGAATTGATGATAAGTTTCAGAATTTCTAGAATATGTATTTACCTAATTATGAAGCTAGAAATTGATTTTTCATGTGGTTATTCAATTAGTATAGTACCCATGATTATGTTTTGTTATGGAAATATTTACTCATCTCATATTCCTATTATATTATGTTTAAGTTTTTTAGGCATGTGTTTTCAATTATTCACCATGTATAATGTTTAAATTATCTTTTGATATAATGTTTACCCTTAATAATTATCTAATCTCACCCCTTCTTATGTTTTATTTTTCCCAGGACATGAAGAGGTATATTATGATTGACTTATAGGGATGATATTAGAGTGGTGGTTGTTCCCAGCATAAATTTTATGTTGTTTTTATTTTCAAGTTGTAATTTTGAACTTATGTATGTATCTTGTTTAAAAAAGATACTAAACTACATGTTCATTCAGGATTCATATTCCTTGTTTATATTCCAAATTAATAAAATAATGAACCGACTCCGGGCAACTAGGGTCAGGTCCTTAAACAAAATCAATTAATGAGGAAGGGAAGTCACATTTGACATTTTAAACTAACCTATGATCATATATTAGTGTAATGATAGATATGAACTTAAAATGGAAATCACATCCACTGTATGGGTCTTGATTCCTATTAAAAAGGGATGTTTATCTCAGATGGTTAGGGAGAAACTCAAAATCAATTATATGTATATTTCACGAGAGTTTCTTGATTTATTTTCAGAAGAGTTGTATTTTCTTCTGCAAAAATGTGAAGTAGAGTTCTCAATATAACTCATAAATAGTTCTGCACCTATTTTAGAGACTCCATATAAAATGGTCTCGATTGATTTGTAGGAATTGAATAAGCAACACCAGGAGAACCTTTAGAAGGGATTTATTTGGAAAAGTGTGTCACCATAGGGCGAAATTGTTCTTTTTTAAAAGAAATATTGATCTATGTGACTCTACATTGATTATCTGGAGATGAAAAAGATCAAAATCAAGAGAAAGTATCCTCTACATTGTATTGATGACTTGTTCGATCAACTGTATAGAGATCAATACTTTTCCAATATTGAACTTCTTTTTGGATATAATCAATTTAGGGTAAAAAATGAGGATATAATCAAGAAAAAATTTCATACAAGGTATGGAAACTATGAGTATATTGTGATTCTATTGGGTCGTACTAATACCCTCACAAGATTCATGGATTTAATGAATAAAGAATTTATAGATTACCTTTATCAATTTTTGGTAATGTTTATAGATGAAATTATAATTTATTCAATGATAAAGGAAGATCATGAATAAAACTTGAGAATTGTACTAAAAAAGTAAGGATAAATTGTATGAAATTTTTTCAAAGTGTGAATTTTATATATAAAATGTATCCTTTTTGGGTCATATCATCTTAAGAGAGGGTATATTGGTGGATCCATCAAAGATATAGGCTATTTAACATTTTCCTAGACCAACCATGATAAAGGAGATCTGGAGTTTTCTTGCTTTTTCTAGATATTATCAATTAGTTTTGGAAAATTTCTCACAACTATCTAATCCACTCACCAAGTTAACTTGGAAGGGGAAAAAATTTCTTTGTACAAATGAATGTGAGAAAAATTTCAATGAACTGAAGAGAAGGTTAGTTAGTTCACCTATTCTTACATTACCCTATAATAGAGAAGGGTATGAAATCTATAATGATTCATTGAAGAAGGGATTTGGATGTTTTATTATACAAAATGATATGGTGATAGCTTATACCTCATGATAATTGAAGGTTCATGAGAAAAATCACCCAACTCATGATTTAAAGTTAGGTGTGATAATTTTCTCATTAAAGATATGAAGGAATTATATTTATAGAGAGAAGTTTAATATGTATAATGATCATAAAATTTTAAAGAATATATTAACATAGAAAGAGTTTAACATACATTATATAATATAGTTGGAGTTTATTAAATATTATGACTACTCAATACATTAAGACCCTGTGAATGTGAACAAGGTCAATGATGCTTTGAGCCAAAAGGTTTATACTATATTATTTGTGATGAGGATCTCAAAAGATCCAATATTTATATATTTTTAATGTATGGATCTAGAAATAATAATGGAAGGGGGAAAATATTATCTTACTCAAATAAGTGTTCAACCATCAATCCAAGTAAACATTAAAGTGGTGTAGAAGGAATATGTTGAGATAAAGATGATGGTGAGAAATGTTCTTGAGTTTAACCTTGATCATAATGGAATGATAAGGTTAATAAATCAAGTATATATTCTATCCATACCATATTTGAAGAATGAGATTTTAGAGGAAGCTCATAATTATTCATTCTATATTCATCCTGGAAGTACAAATTTGTATAGATATTTGAAAGATTATTTCTGGTCGGATGGAATTAAGAGAGATATTTCATAGTTTGTATCTTGGTTCTTGTTATGTTAGAAAGTTAAGGCTGAGATGCAAAAGTTTAATGCGATGTTACAACTATTTCACATAATATAATGGAAATGGGAAAATATCACAATGTATTTTTTCATTGGACTACCTAAAACATATATAGGGAATAATTCTATATGGATTGTAGTCGATCACCTTGAAAAGTTAGAACACTTCATCACTATCAGAGAAAGTATATATTTGGATCAAATTTCTAGAATAAACATTAAGTAAGTAGTAAGGTTTCACAGAGTAACACATTAAATTGTATATGATATGGATTTGTGGTTTACCTCTATGTTCTAGATAAGTATTCCACAAGTTCTTGATATGGATTTTATTTTCAGCACTGCATATCATCATTGGATAGATGGTCAGTTTGAGATAACCATTCAAACCCTTGAGGATATGTTGAGATCTTGTTCTATATATTTCAAATATGGTTATGATCTACACCTTACTCTAGTCTAGATTTATTATAATAATTACTTTAAATCAAGAATTTACATGGATCCTTATGAAGCCTTCTATGTAAAGAAGTGTAATACTCCAACAAACTAGGATGAAGTTGGAGAAATAAATCGATTGGGACATGAGATAATTGAATAAATGGTAGATAAGTATAGAGTTGTAACAACCTAAACTTTTGAATAATATTTTGTTTCCTGAAAATATAGGTTTTACTATGTTATAATAAATAAAAATATATAAGTATAAATAAAATTTTACCATTAGGTTTTGACTGTTATATGACCATTGGTTAATATAACCATTAGAAACAATAATAAATTTTTATGTTATAATTATTGTTTATAAATAGAAATGATAATGGATAATTAATGTAGAAAGAAGATTCGATGGCTTCATCCAGTAGACTCAAGCCATATGAATCCCACTTCTTGGAGATTGGGAAAGAGGTAGTGTCACTAGGCTTCACTCTGGACCAATCCCAAGATGAGCTTCAACATGTTAAGCTTGAACGAAATCGCCCACTGGAGAAGTTCAAGCTAGTGGAGATTACCACTCGGGCGTTGTTATCCGATCTTCCCCAAGAGTCTATCACCATTTCACACCTTACCCTTAGGCCATATGAAGATGTTTTAAGGGGTTATGTTTCAAGTCCCCAGTTACTTAAAATGTAACCCCATTGTTTTAATAAAATTTTTATGCTATCATTTCCATTTTAAGAATAGTTTTTCTTAAAAGTTAAGATGAAATTTGATAAATTGATTTTTTTCAGGTAAAAATTGTACTTTTTAAAAAGATATAAATTTCCATATTAAAATAATGATTTATTAGTAATTTTTATTATAATTAAATAGTGTTATAAAACATTTATTTTTAATTACAAATGATAAAATAATTTTATTTTTTTCACGATTCAAATTTTACTATGCATATCACTATGCATTTTCTGTCTGCTATTATTTTTAATAATCAAGTATTTTTATAGTTAAAAATTAAATTCATCATATGTAGAGATTTATTGATGTATAATAAATGTGATTTTTGAATTTAGATCATCGATATTAGGTTATGGTGAATTTATGATAATTTTATAAAATAATTTAGTTTTCATGAATAGTAGAAATACTGTTTGAGTTTTTCAGTATGTTTAATGACATCATTAATGATGTAATAATTCTAGTTGACTATTGAGTAATAAAATATGATATGAGGTATCCCAAGTGGACAATGACATGGGAAAATACCATGGTAAATCCCATGGTATTGCAAATACCACTAATGAGGTGTCCTTTGAAATTAATAAAAAACTCCCTCTCTTTTACTATAAATACCCACCCATTAATTTGTTTCATTTCATTACAAAATGATTCTACATGATTTTATGATAGTATTACCTCACAAGGAGTAATATCAAGTTTCCTTTAATCCCCCAAGGTCCATATTTTAGAGTTTTAGAAGTTACTCTTCAAGGTAAGGGAATTCTCAACTTCTCTTTTCTTTTCAAGTTCTCTTTCATGTGGTGTGTATTTAAAATTTCCATACGATATTCTAATTTAAATTTTATTCTGTCCCTATAATGTATTATTATTATTTTATTAATGGTTTACCCTTTTCCCCTCTATTTTTAATGTTTTGTAAAATCATGTTTCATACCCATTATGCTGTATAATTTTCATCTCAAAATCTTTCCCTTTTTCTCAAAAAATTATTTTATTTTCTTTATGTGAATACCAAAACCTATTTAATTTCCAGGGGTATTCACCAATAAATAAAAATGTTTTATTTTATTCTACAATTGACATACATAAAACCCTCATTACCTTTCTGTGGGTTATAAATGACATAATGATCATGTTTTTAAGCACTTTTTAAAACCCCCAGATTTTGATATGAAACCCATTTATTTTATTCTTTATGGGTTATTTATGAAATGTTTTATTATGATCTATGTGAATCACATGAATATAAAGACATATTAAGGGTGATAATTTTGACAATGTATTGGGTAAATAAATTAATCTCTATAGATGATAAGTTTTACGATACCTTGGTGAATAACCTTGGTAATTTTTATAACACCTTAGGGATGGACCTTGGTGATATAATAATGAATGTATAACCTAATTATATAGCCACATTTTCAAGTTATGATTCAAGATATTATTATTGTGATATTCCTCTTTATCAAGCATTTATTATATTCCTCATGTTCTTATTGATATGATCAAGTTCACATGTAAACTGTTTCACTTTTTTCCCTTAATAGGATTTCTACTCACCCTTTCCTTTGATGTATGAAACTGGGTTATGATATGGAATAAATGTACTTAGGATGAACCTTAAAGAATAATTTCATGTGGAATATAATAATTTTTTAAGTTTCCATGTATTAGGTACTTTATTTCCAAGACACTAAACTTTAAAAGATCCCCTGTTTGTAAAATATATTATAAAGTTATGTAATAAAAAAGGTGGGATTCCATAGTTGGTATCAGAGGATAGTTTAGTTATTCTTAGAAATTAAGATATGATAACTTCAGGAATAAACCTATATAAAAGTTTAAATATAGGAAAACTTCTTGGTATTTTGGTGAAATATTAAGTAAGTGGTTTTAGAACAAATAAATCTCTGTCTAGATACGGACAAGTGGATGTGGCTCTAGCACAGATGTATCTAGGGGTAAAACCCGAAAACACTACTTTGAGCTAGACTTGAACAAGAACTAGTGAAAAATAACAAGCCTTGATACAATCCTAGTTTTACACTCTCATGGGATATGTTTGGTTAATCAAAAGCTTTCTATGAACCATTATGATGGATTTATATAAAATGTAATTGATGGTAATGAATAACATGTTTAAGCATAATGTTTTAAGACATAAAAACCCTTTAGAGTTATAATATTCTTAAATGAAACAAGATTCTTACTAAGGTTTTCTTCTTTTAGAAATTAGTGGGAAATAGGAGGAACCATACAAATGGTGAGAACAACAGATCGAACATTGATGACCTTCCGATGGAAGCCAGAATGGATTTTTTTTGAGAATGATGAATTAACTAACTCAAGTTATGGGAAATAAATTGAATCAATATGAGAGTCTGGTTTAACCAAAAAGGGAACAACATTCCATTGAGTCCTTTATTTATCAACAACCACCAAAATTTTGTGGATCTACTAACCCATTGATTGTGAAACAATGGATAATCTCTATAGAAAATTTCTATTCTGTACTTCATAGTTCTAAACAAGAGAAAGTCCCCCTGGATGTTTACCACTTAGAGGGAGAAGATGATTAGTGGTGTGTTATAATTAAAAACACAAGTCCAATAAGAGAGATAAAAGCTATAGAGTGGGAAGATTTTAGGGGAATATTCTTTAATAAGTATTTCCCTCATTCGATGAGAACAAAAATGGAGAAGGGATTTCTTGAGCTAAAACAGAAGGAGAATGAATATGTGGGAAGCTACGAGATGAACTTCAAAAGGATTTCACGTTACACCTCTAGATTTGTCATGGATCCTAATGGTAAGGTTGAAAGATTCTTCAGTGGACTAAGACCTCATCTATGGAATAATATAGACAACCGAGAATATGAAATCTATGAGGAGATCGTACAAAGTGCTATGAAAGTCAAAATGGAGTTCAGTGAGAAGAAATGGTCCCATAAATCCAATGAAAAGAAAATTTCAATGAATCCAAAATTAGGGAGGAGCTTTGATTAGGGAAAAGGTGGAAAGCAAGTGAAACTTCCCACTAGTAATAAATATGGTAAAAAGCATTTGGGGAACTACCTATTCGAGAGTGGGAAGTGTTAAAAGTTTGGAAGAGATGGCCATATCACTTGAAATTTTCAGAGTGGGGTGAAGCCTCAAATTCCCAACACTAACAAAAAAGGGAAGATGGTTAAGACCCTACCTAAAGTCCAATGCTTCATGTTTGGACATCTTGGGCACTTTTACAATCACTTTCCAAATCTAGGGGAAGTGGAGGGGAATCACCATCAGCCTCAACATAGGCTAAGGGATCAATGTTGTTCTTTTTCTATCAAGAAGGATGAAGTTGAGGCTCTAAATTATGTGGTGGAAGGTACTCTTGTTGTTCTCTCAAATCAAACAAGTACTTTTTTTATTTTGGTTATATGAATTCCTTTATTTTCTCTAAGTTTTCAAATAATATATAATCAATTCATGAACTTCTAAAATTAAATTTATCAGTTAAGACAACTGGATGGATTATCCAAGCATCCATAGTGTTTAGAAATTCTATTATTTACTTTAACGAGAAAAATATTATCATACATCTAGTAGTAATTCCCTTGTTGGAATTTGACATTATACTAGAGATGGATTGTCTCTCAAATTATAATTCTACATCAAATACAGAAGCAAGGAAATCCCAATTGTCTTGAATGGACAACCTATAGTTATCTTCCAAGGATAGATATCTCAACCTGATATTTTCCTAGGAGCACCTCCTATAGAATTGTTTTTAGAGTTGATCAGTGAAAAAGAAGAAGTAAATGAGAGTATAAGGATAGAGAATGTCTCCATAATTCTGGAATACATTGACATATTTTATGAGGAGTTACCTAGACCTCCCCCAGAAAGAGTGGTAGAGTTCTCCATTGAAATCCTTCCTGGTTCCAAGAAAATTTCAAAAACCCCCATATAGAATGGAGAATGTGGAGCTAGAGTAATTAAAGAAGTAACTCCAAGATATTTTAGAGAATGGGTTTATCTGGACAAGTGTGTCTCCTTGGGGAGAACCTATTCTCTTTATGAATAATAGGGATGGATCGATGCAGTTATGCATTGATTATAGAGAACTGAAAAAGATCACAGTAAAGAACAAGTACCCTCTTACAAGAATTGATGATTTATTTGACCAACTTCATGGGGCTTAGTTATTATCCAATATTGTTCTTAAATATGGTTATCAACAATTGAGGGTGAATAAAGAAGATATTCCAAATATTTCATTTTGATCAATATATGAGCATTATAATTTTTTTGTTATTCCCTTCAGATTGATTAATGAAGCTGATATTTTTATGTATTTGATGAATATATTATTTAAATACTACCTTGATAACTTTGTGGTAGTTTTTATTGATGATATTATGATATATTCCAAAATTCGAGAGGATCATGAAGATCATCTAAGAGTTATATTAAAAACTTTGATAAAGAAGAGGTTATTGGGAAAGTTTAGAAAGTATAAGTTTTGGTTACAACAAGTAGCTTTCTTGGGGAACATTGTAACCAATGAAGGAATATCTGTTGACCCTGAAAAGAAAAAGGTTGTGGAGGAGTGGCCTCATCCTAAAATAGTAACTGATATTCATAGTTTCCTTGGATTAGTGGGATATTATAGGAGGTTTTTGAAAAACGTTTCATGAATTTATAGTATTTTAACCAAGTTAACTCAAAAAGGATTCAAGTTCATCTAGAAAAAAGAATGTGTAGAAAGTTTCCAAGAGATGAAGAAGATATTGGTTACTACAACCGTTTTAACTTTACCCTTAATCGATGAAGGATTCGTTATCTTTAGTGATGCATCTATAAAAGGGATTGGGTACATCCTCATACAAAATGAAAAGGTAATTGATTATACATCTTAATAGCTAAATCCTTTATGAGCATAATTATCCTATTTATGATCTTGAGTTATCTGTGGTTGTTTTTTCTTGGAAGATATGGTTGCACTATCTTTATGGGGGGAAGTGTGACATATACACAGACCATCAAATTTTGAAGTATATTTTCACACAAAATGAATTGAACATTAGAAAAAGGAGATGGTTGGAACTTATTAAAGACTATAATTATTCAATTTATTATCATCCCAGAAGAGCAAACAAAGCCATTGATGCATTAACTAGGAAAGACCCTATTGTTCTGGAAATGATGATGATTGAATGAGATCCTTTGATCAAAGACCTAGTAAAACTAGATATGGGAATCATAAGGTAAGGGAAATCATCAACTCTATATCAATTTATTTCTCAACCATAATTACTAGAGAATATCAAGAAATATCAAAAAGAGGATCCTTTGTTATAGAAGAAGTTTGAGGCTGTGAAGGATGAGAAGTTTCTCAAGTTCAATATTGATCAAGAAGGTGTAATTAAATTTAGTACAAGACTATGTGTTCCATTTATTCTATAAATAAATGAGATGATGAATGATGCTTATATCTCTACATTCTCAATATATCCTAGAACCAGGAAAATGTATATGGACCTTCATTATCATTATTGGTGGGATAATATGAAAAGGGAGATTGCTGACTAAACTATAAGGTTCCTGGTATGTCTGCAAGTGAAGGTAGAGTTGAAACTTACTAAAGGGGTATTAAAAACACTACCTATACTATCATGTAAGTGGGACAATATTACTATGTACTTTTTAACCGATCTCCTGATAAATTCCAAAGGAAACAATGCGATATGGGATATAGTGGACCGTCTCACCAAGACATCCCATTTTATCTCAATTTGGGAAGATTTCTCTCTTGATAAACTTTACAAGATTTACATAAAGGAAGTAGTAAGGTTGCTTGGAGTTCCAATTTCTATCATATCTGATCGTGATACAAGGTTCACATAAAAATTCTGGAGAAGTATTCAACATGCTCTGTGTACTGAATTTAATTTCAGTACGACCTATCACCCCCAAACTGATGGCCAATCTGATAGGACTATTCATACACTCGAGGAAATACATAGAACATGATCAATGGAATTTATAGGTGGATGGGATCAACATCTCCTATTAGTTGAGTTTTCATACAATATAAACTTCCACTCGATCATTAAAATGGAACCCTATGAAACTCTATATGGGAAGCTATGTCGAACTCATGCTTGTTTGGATGAATCTATCAAGAGAAATCTTCTTGGGCCTAATCTTGTATAAGAGATGACAAAAAAGGTTCATGCCATCCATCAACACATTAAGGATGCTTAGAGTCGGCAGAAGAGATATGAAAACAACTATCAAAGGGACTTGGACTTTGATTATGGAAATAAGGTCTTCCTTAAAATATCTCTATGGAAGAGAGTCATGTGGTTTGGAAAGAAAGGGAAGCTCATCCATAGGTACATTGGTCCCTATGAAATCCTTGATTGCATAGGAGCAGTGGAATATCAGCTTGAAATTCCTTCAAATCTAGTTCAAGTTCATGATGTATTCCATTTATCCCTCTTGAGGAAGTATATACCTGACCCTTAACATGTACTAAATACATAAGTGGTACAACTGGAACACGACCTCTCTTATGAGGAGCAGTCAGTAGAGATCTTGGATCATAGAGACATGGTTCTATACAACAAGACTACCCACCTTGTTAAAGTGTTGTGGAGGAACCCCAAATATTAATAATCCACATGGGAACTAGAGGAAACTATGAGGTAGGATTACACACACCTTTTCTCTTCTAAGGGTACGAGTTGAAATTTCAAGGAAGAAATTTCTTAAAGGGGAAGAATGTAACGACCCAAATTTTTTAATAATATTTGGTTTCATGAAAATATATGTTTTAATTTGTCATAATCAATAAAAATATATAAGTATAAATGAAATGTGACCATAAGGTTTTGACCATTATACGACCATTGGTTAATATGATCATTGGAAACAATAATAAATTTTAATGTCATAATTATTGTTTATAAATAGAAAGGATAATGGATAATTAATGCAAACAGAAGAGTCGATGGCCTCATCTAGTAGACTTGGGCCATACGAAGCCCACTTATTGGAGTATGGGAAGGAGGTAGCATCACTAGGCTTTACTATAGACCAAACCCAAGCTAAGATTCCACATTTTAAGCTCGAATGAAATCACCTATATGAGAAGTTCAAGCTAGTTGAGATTACCACTCGGACGATGTTATCTGAGCTGCCCCAGGAGTCCATCACCATCACAAACTTTACCCTTAGGCCATATGCAGGTGTTTTAAAGGGTAATGTTTTGAGGCCCTAGTTACTTAAAATTTAACCCCATTGTTTTAATAAAAATTTTATTTCATCATTTCTATTTTAAGAATAGTTTTTCTTAAATTTGAGATAGAATTTGATAAATAGATTTTCCAAGTAAAAATAGTACTTTTTAGAAAGATATAAATTATCATATTAAAATAATGATTTTTTAATAATGTTTATTATAATAAAATAGTGTTATAAAAAAACTTATTTTTAATTAAAAATAAAAAAATAATTTTATTTTTTCAAGTTTTGAAAATTTTACTATGCATGTCACTGCATTTTCTCTCCACTATTATTTTTAATAATCAAGTATTTTTATAGTTAAAAATTAAGTTTCTCATATTTAGATATTTATTAATGTAAAATAAATGTCATTCTTGAATTCAGAACATTGATATTAGGTTATAGTGAATTTATGAGAATTTTATAAAATACTTTAGTGTTTCATGAATAGTAAAAATATTGTTTGAGTTTTTCAGTATATGTAATGACATAATTAATGATGTAATAATTCTAGTCGACTCTTGAGTAATAAAATATTATATAAGGTGTCCCAAGTGACTAATACCATGGGAAAATTCCATGGGAAATCCCATGGTTTTGTAAATACCACTAATGAGGTGACCTTTGAAATTAATAAAAAAATACATCTTTTTACTATAAATACCCACCCATTCCTTCATTTAATTTCATTGAAAAATCATTCTCCACGAATTTATGATAGTATTACCTCCCAATGGGTCCTCCCAAGGTTCCCTTAAGCCCCCAAGGTCCCAATCTTAGAGTTTTAGAAGTCACTCTTCATGGTAAGGTAATTCTCAACTTCTCTTTTCCTATTTTATGTGGTATGTATTTCAAATTTCCATACCATGTTCTTATTTAAATTTTATTCTATACCTATACTGTATTATGATTCTTTTATAAATGTTCGAACCTTTTCCCCTCTCTTTTTAATGTTTTATAAAACCATGTTTCATATCAGTTATGATGTAGATTTTTTTTCTCAAAATCTCTCTCTTTTTCTCAAGAAATTATTTTATTTTATTTATGTGAATACCCAAAACTCTTTAATTTATAGGGGTATTCATCAAGACATAAAAATTATTTATTTTATTCTGTAATTAACATACATAAAACCCTAATTCCCTTTCTATGGGTTATAAATTACATAATGATCATGTTTTTAACCACTTTTTAAAATGCCCTAATTTTGATATGAAACCCATTTATTTTATTCTTTAGGGGTTATTCATGAAATTTTTTATTATGATCTATCTGGATAAAATTAATATAAAGAAATATTAAGGTTTTTCCCTGATAGTGCTCCAATTCATTGGGTAAATAAATTAATCTCTAGAGATGACAAGTTTTACGATACCTTGATGAATAACCTTGGTAATTTTTATGAATCCTTCGGGATGGACCTTGGTGATATGATTATGAATTTCTAAACTAAATGTTTTTGACAGATTTTAGTGTTATGATTCAATATATTATAAATTTACTTATTATGAACCTTGAAGAATCATTTCATGTGGAATATAATAATGTTATAAGCTTTCATGTATTATGTAATTTATTTCCAAGACACTAAACTTTAAAAGATCCTCTATGTGTAAAATTTCTTATAAAGTTATGTAATAAAAAGGTAGGATTCCATAAGATCCATTAAACAACACATAAGGGTATCAAAAATTATATATTAAAGTTATGCTAATAAATTTCAATGTGATTTGTAATTTGATGTTGGTGAGAAGGTGTTTCTAGAAATTTCTCCATGGAATATGGCTATGAGATTTGGAAAGAAGGAAAAACTACGCCTTAGGTATATCAGTCTCTTTGAAATTATTGATCGTATCAAGACCGTAGCTTATCAATTTTCACTTCCATCGAACATCTCTCAGATTCACGATGTGTTCCATGTATCTCTTCTGAGGAAGTACATACCTGATCCCTCACATGTAATGAACTCAGAGGTTGTATTGCTGTATCATGATATTTATTATGAGGAATAACCAATGGATATTCTAGATTGTATATAGAAAATTTTATGAAACAAGATCACTCACCTGCTCAAAGTTTTGTGGTAAAACCACTGCTTGAAGAATCTACCCGGGAACCTTAGAATGTAATGAGGCAAAAGTATCCTAAGTTTTTTTAGCAAAGTGATAAAATTTTACAGGTGAAATTAATTTTAATGGGTTTAGAATGTAACACCATAATATTTTATTAAATATATATATTTTTCAAATAAATTTTATTTATTCAACAGCTTTCACTACACACAACACTGAGTTTCAACAAACCACGATATACTATTAATATTAATATTTAAAAATTACCATTATAACATAGCTATTAAAATTTTTGGTATAAATAGGAATAAAAAACTTTTAAATATTAAGTATAATGGTTTTATATAAATAAATCATATTGATAAAAAATTACTTATTTTTTTTAGTAAAGTATTTATATTTTTCAAAAATAATATTTTCTAAAAAAAATTATTTCTTTTTGTGAAAAAATAATAAAAGTAATTTTTGGAAATTTTAGAAAATTTATTTGAAAAAATAAATCTTAAATTTTTAAATATACATGCATAAATTATCTTTGATTTAATTTTTTATAATTTTCTAAAAATTTTAATTTTTAATGAATGGTGAAAAAATATTGATATTTTTTAAAAAATGTATTTTTATTTAAATAATTTTCAATATCCATTTTTATTTTAATATGATTTTAAAAGTAAAATTAGTTCAAATATATATTTATTAATCCAATTTTTTCCATTTAAATCAATTTTATATTGAATTTTAATGTTAAAACTTTCTATACATTTAAAAACTTTTCGTTTGGAAAACTGCCTTTTCATCGCATCTGTGGGTTTTATTTTAAATTAAAATATGAAACTTCTATAAATTTAATTTGATAAAATGGATTAATATTTTTAATCAAAATAATTTATATTATATAATATGGAAAAATTAATTTTGGGTCATAAATATTAGTGAAAATAATAAAAATTAATTACTACGATTAAGGTTAAAACGGGGTTTTATGCGTTTCATACGCAAGTGTTAAAATTAATTTTAAACACACATAAGATCTAAGTGATTGTAAATGAGGATCATTTTAATTTTATTATTAAAGGATAAATTACCTAGGTACGTAAAAAGAGACTAGTTATCGTAGTGAAAAATAAAATGGTAAATGTGAGTGAACATAGAGATTAAGGGAAAACATGTTTAAAAACATGTCTTTTTTTTTCTAGAGTGTTGAATCAACCATATAATACCTAAAATACTTTATTTATAAAATTTTGAGGAACATGGAATGAGAGTGACTTCCCATTATTGAATAAGTTTGGGTATTTACAAAAATGACACTCCTCCTCAATTATAAAAGGGAACTTCCTCCCCTCACTTATTCACACATCTTATTCCATTAATCTCAACCAAAACCTAAAAAAATATCAAACCAAAATCCTTATCAATGTTAATAACTTATTTTAATCCCAAAATACCAACCATAGGGTCCTTTATAAGATATCAAAAGGTGGTTTTTCTAAGGTATTTGTCTTCACTAAGGTCTTTCCTTTCACTTCTTCTCTTACCACCTCTATTCATGTCCAAATAATTCCAATAAAATAAACCCAATATTTAAAATATACTAATATTTTATTATGTTAATTTAATATCCTATATCTATCTCATCTTCAATTAAATGTGAAATGAAATCATTGATCGTGTGTACAAAGACTATCTTCTCATAAACTGGTGAAATTCTTTTTCCATCACCACATACCACAGGTGGATATAAGATGAATTTAAATTATATATATTATATATATAACATAATTATACTTCTGAAATTATAATATAATATATACCATCTTACTTTACATTTTGTGGGAATATGTAAATGTCGCTCGTGTGTACGAAAAAACATCACCTCACAAAGCGATGCGATTCATTTTTCAATTATGAATCACATGGAAGGTAATAAGGATAAATATAATGAATATATGTGATATAAATGACATAATATTGACTCTATAATATTTATATACTATTTAACTTTCTTTATCTCCATCAGTCAAGAAAATGGAAATAACATTCTTACGTACATATAACCTGTCATCTCCGTAAACAGTGTAATTCATTTTCTATATTTAACTATTATTAATTAATATAAATAATTTTGACTCATAAGAATAATTTTTTTTCTATTGCTGAACCAAAAATCAATTTTTATTTGAATTTTAGACATCTGTGTTCTTATGGTTATAATTTTATAGGTGCTTGTAAATATGGGTCTTTAGTTGATTCTCTTTGGATCTTTTATCATGACTCTTTACAAAATGTTAATGCTTTAAATTCGACGGAACAAATGTTTACTTGTGAATTCCATCTTGATGGAAAGATTAAATTTTGTACTATGATCTATTCTAAGAATAGATATTAGTATTGTAGGACCCTCTGGAAAGATCTTGTTAATTTATCTAATATCATACATGATCCCTAGAACGTGTTAGGTGATTTCAATTCTATTATTACCTTTAGTGAGAAGATTGGTCCCTAATTCTCTTCCAATTCCTCGAAAGAATTTAGAGAATCTATTGAAGATTATAACCTTTTAGAGATCAATCTCACTGGTTCAAAGTACACATGCTATAGAAGACACTACAAAAGGGTAGTTGCTAGCAAACTAGATAGGGCTCTCACTAATACCCATGCCATGGACTATTGGGAAACCATTTCCAACATCACTTTACCCAAACTTAATTCTAACCATCACCCCATTCTTGTTAGTCTTAGTTCTAAAAAGTTGAAATCCATTCTTCCTTTCAAATTCAACAATGCCTTGTCTTCTGATTTGGATTTTTCTAGCATCATTAAAAATTGCTGGGAGTCTATAAACCATCATAAAGATGATTTTTCCTCTATTATTAAGTTAAAGAACCTCAAACAGTGTATTAAGGTTTGATGCAATGATAAATAAAAACAAATGGACAAAGACATATATACCTTGAGAATGATCTTTCACTGATTCAATAAAACACCACCTTCTCTGACTTCTATGATGATCCTCAAGATGAAATCAACACCTCCCTGAAACTGAATTCGCTCCTTGTCCTTAAAGACAACATTTTTAAGGAAATTTTCAAGGAAAAATGTCTTTTAGATGGTGAGAGAAACACTAAGTTTTATAACTATCTTCAAAGAATAAGGAAAACCCATCGTCCACTTTCCTTCCTTGGGGACAATGACACCCTCCTTGACTCTGAGGAGGCCATTTCTATTCATGTGGTCAACTAATTTGATAATATTTTCAATGGACCAAATATCAATGAGGACCTTATTCCTATGGTTGTTCCAATATTGGTGAACGAGGAAGAAAATATTTCTCTTTTGAGCACCCCCCTTGATCATAAAATCAAAGACACCATCTTCAACCTTAATCCTGATAGTTCCCTGGGTCCGGATGGTTTTAATAATGTTTTCTTTTCAATATCATTGAGAGACAGTCCACATAGATGTTTGAAAACTTGTTAAATACTTTTTTTATAATGGGGTTCTCCCTCATGGTATTAATGCTCAATTCCTTAACTTAATACCCAAAGTGGCCAATGCTTCTAAAATTCATCGCTTTCTTCCCATTGCTCTTATTAACTTTCTTTATAAAATCATCAAAAAACTTCTTTCTAATAGACTATCTTCTCTATGTCAAAAAATTATTTCATGGAAACAATTTGGTTTTATCAAAGGAAGATCTATACAAGATTTCATTTGCCTTGCCTCAGAATTCACCAACACTATGAACAAAACTAATAGAGGAGGTAATGTTTACATTAAGCTTGATATTAGAAAACCCTTTGATACCATTGAATAGAGTTTTATCTACAAGGTTATGCAAGCATTTGGTTTCAATGATACTTTCATCAGTAGGATTAATTTCTTATTCAATTCAGCCTCTATTCCCAATCTTGTAAATGGATCTCATAAGGGATATTTTAAATGAACCAAGGGTGTTAGGAAAGGTGACCCTTTATCAGCAATCCTATTTTACATAGTAGAATATTACCTTATCAAACTTCTCACTTTTATGGTTTCTTAAAACAAACTTAAACCCATTCGGGCGGCTAGAAACTTAAGTGTGCCTACACATCTTTTTTATACTAATGATATCATCCTTTTTTTACAAGGTGATAAAAGAAATATTCAAAATATTAAAAAATCCAAGGCTCATTATGAATAAATCTATGGTCAATCTATAAGCTGGAGTAAATCTTTTGTTTTCTTTGGATTTTTTTTCTCCTAACAGAAAAAATGACATTATCAATAGTCTTGATATCAAGGAAGGATCCTTCCCCTTCACCTACCTTGGGGTTATAATATTTTGGGGAAGGCCTAAATCCATTTTATTTTCCACTATTGTTGACCAAATCATCAACCAACTATCCTCATGGAAGGGTAAATCACTCTCCATGGCTGTCAGGATTTGTTTGGTGAAATCTATTATAGTGTATAAATTGGTCTACTCGCTGATAATCTATAAATGGCCTATTGGTCTTCTTAAGAAAATTAATGTTTACATCAAGATTTTTTTTTGGACTGGAAGCATTATTGAAAGAAATCTTGTGACTATTCAGTTGGATACTTGTTGCAAACCTTTAGATACATGTGGTATTGGTATAAAAAACTTCATCTCTTTAACAAATCTCTTCAAGCTAGACTTACTTAGAGACTAATTAATAAAAACTCTGACTCCATTGATGTTCTTAGAAATATATTCCTTGAAAAACTTATGAAATGAAATTTGAACTATATCAACTCTTCCATCTGGCCTTCCATCAGAAAATCATTTAAAAACATTATGGTTAACTCTAGATGGATGGTTAGTACTGATTCTTCCATGAAGTTTTGGCTGGATAATTGGGCTGGTGTCCCTTTAATTTCTATGTTACCTCCTAACTCTATCCTGGTTAACAACAACTATACTATAAAGGATATCGTAAAATCTGGTAACTTAAATCTTCCTGAAAACATCATTCATATTATTGAAAATTACTCTTATGCTAATAATGATGATTTTATTATATGGGAGTCGGCTCACAATGGAGTTCTTAACTCAAAAAGTTTTTACAATCACAAACTCACAATTCCAGATCTTAGTTTTTTTTGGTCAAATTATTTTGATAAGGCATGGATCAAACCATCGAGACTCAATCTTTTTTGGTGTATTTCCTACAATCGTGTTCCCACTAAGGTTTGTCTTCAATCTTTTGGAATCCAAATTTTCTATTAGTTCCACTTTTTCCACCAGCATAGAGAAGATGCTAACCATATTTTTTTGTCTTGTGCTATGACTTCAGTGAATTGGAATTATATTACTAACTTGTTTGGCTGCATATGGTCACACTATAACTCTATTAGTACTCATTTAAATCATTGTGTAGATCTTGAATCTTTACAGAAAATCAAGAACCTCTTCTTAGCAGTGATTTTAGAGCTCCTCCATGTGATATGGTAAGATATAAATTCCATTATTCACAATAATCACTCATTCAGTCTTAATACAGGTCAGAAAAGAATTATAATTTCCATTAAAGATGCTACTTTGATCCAAAAAGCTTATTGTGACAACTCTGTTGGTGATTTTGAGATCCTTCATTGTCCTAGAGTTGATGGTATCTACAGGAAACCAAGGTGAACCTTAGAAGTGTTCTGGAAAACTCTGATTCCAGGATAGATTAAAGTGAATGTTGATGAAGCTTCCAAAGGAAATACGGGTCCTGGTGGTTATGGTGCTATCTTTATAGATTTTATTCAGCAGTGCCATGGATGCTTCTTTGGCAGCTGTGGTATGATCTCGTCCTTGTAGGTGGAAATGATGGCTGTGATTCATGTTGTGAATTTCATCAAGAAAAAGGGATGGAACAACATATAAATTGAGAGTGACTCAACTACCACTGTCTAGGTGATTTGGAACGATGTAGTCCATCTTGCTTGGCCACTTACTACCCTCTGGATGAGATGCCTGGATTTGATTATGGAGATCAACTATATTGTCACTCATACCTTTCGTGAAGTGAACAAGGTTTCCGATGGTCTTGCCAACTTGGGGATCAATCAGGGAATTACTTGGAAGGAGGATATGCCTGTTGATCTTCTCCCTTTTTATGAAAGGGATTGTAATAAGATTCCTTATTTCAGACTCATTTAACTCCTTCTTATTTCAATAAATTGTGTCTCGGTCTTTGACTGAGACACCACATTTTTTAAAAAATTGATCTAAATACAAATATAATTAATATATATGATATTTATGTATTTTTTTTTAAATTCTTGATATTATTGAACAATAATACAAATAAAAGGACTTAATAGACCAAACCAAAACATACATGAAAAATGAACCAGTTATTACTTGAAACATAATACTAAAAATGAATTTTTAATAAACAGATAATAAAAGGTCATAAGTAAATCATATATGGTATAACAAATATGATTACAATTTTTAATATATTTTTAATAAAACTATATTTATTATATAGAAGGTTCAAATGAGTATTAATGACTTTGAGACTTAAGGTTAGGGAATTTTGTCTCAAATCATATTTTTTGGGACATATGATATGTTATGAACCTATATTATTTTATGAGGTGTATATAAATACACTATTACATTTTATATCATGAATTTATTTATTCTCATAATATTTCATGTTATTATTTCATGGGGATTAGGATTTAGAAGATACCCTAGTGGTAAAGGTTTTATGTTACAATGTCATTGTTCATTATAATTGTTTATTATTAAGTTTCCAATGATGAAATATTATAATATACTCCTAAAATAATCATTTATTTTCTTATACTATGTTTATGTCATGAAAAAAAAATTTTCCTGTCATTTTCCTCCCTTTATGTACTCAATATTCTAAAATAATACTTTTAATGAAAATTGACTTTACTCTTTGGTAACAAATCCTTTTTATTTCATGTCCATATTCTTTTAAAAAAATGTTTTAAAGAAATATTTTACTACTACCCAATGATTATATAAATAAAATTTTACCCATGTTTGAATTTTTTATTCTTTTGAATGGAATGTTCATGTATTTTTTCAAATAATTCCCTTTTGTATTTTTACCAAAAATGTGAAAGGAATATTTGTTTTGAAAGTGTACTACATGAAATGTATTTCACTCTATCACGACCTCCCAATTATTTAAATATTCCTTTAAAATATTACAAGGATATTTTTCAAATAATTTTTTTTCTTTAATATTTGGGAAATTTTTATATTTTAAGATGTGATTTCCAAATGAAAAGGATATTCTCCTCAAGAAATGTTCCAAGTGGTCATTCAAATTTATTTTCTATCTAAGATGAAACCATTTAATGTTACTTAATATTTTATAAGGATATGATCCAATGATACTATTTTTATTATTTCTCTTGATGGTTTTTGTTTATTATGAAAATATGTTTATAAAACTCTTTCCTTTTACATGGGTAATGCTATGATGAAATGATAAAATGTTTATTAAACCTATTTATTTTCCACGGGTTATGTTATGATTAAATGTATACGAAACCCATTTATTTTCATGGGTTCTGATATGATGAATGATTTTTGATCTTGTGGTACATGTATATATGAATTTCATTATGTGATGGATGGGAAATATATCTCCATTTAATATATTGGGTAAAGATTTATATCTAATGAGGTAAAAAAGGACTAGAATGGGGAGTGAAACCGGTTCAGTAACGAAATATATCCACTATGATTGTCATGAGAGTGAACCATGACTACTATGATGGTATGGGGTATGAAAAAAATCCACTATGATAGTATTGGGAGTGAACCTTGACTACTAATATTGTTTGGTGAGTAAACCCAATCTACTATGTTAGTCCTGGAAGTGAAGCCTTGAATACTAAGGAAATGATTCTCTATGCTTATGTGTATGCCGAAATTATATGTATTTTGCCAATGTTTTGATTTTATGGATCATGTTTTATGTTTCCTTTACGATTCATGTATTATTAACTACAATGATTTATTCCATGGATCACTTTTATGATCTTTGATACGAAGGATATGGTTTTAAAATGATATTATCATATTCTCATACCCTTATGATCATGTTATGTTGATATCTCCATTATTTACCCTTATAGAGAATCTAAGATCACCCTTTCTTATCTTTCCTTTCCCAAAGTTATGAAAAAGGATTTATGTATGATATGTATAATAAGAGTTCTAGTTATGAATAATTTAGTAAAAGATGATGTAATTCACTTATGAACCATTTTTTTATGTATCCAAGTTTCTAAAGAAACTAAACCTAAATGATTATGGTATATATTTTTAGGTTATATATTGAATATTCATCTACAAAGATGTAATAAATATGTATTAGAATTTTGGGTCTCTACACCTAATGTCAAAAATTAAGTATTTCCTTCATTGAGAATTCAATTATTATTATCAATAGTTTACCTCAATGATATTATACATTAATTCATTTCATGCTCAATTTATTGATTAAATGGAATGTGTTTCTAGTTATTTACCTTGACGTATTGATTATGACTAAATTTTTCTATACTTAACCATAACAGAACATTTGAGATCACCGTTTTTTCCCTAGGATATGAAGAAAAAATATTTAAATGAATTTTAAGAATTCTGAACATTTTATTTTTTTATGTTTTAAATTTTATTTCCAATATAAAATGGGAATCATGTATGCATTTGGTTATTCAAGAATACTAAACTAATCAGTCATTTGGGATGATATCCCTTGAATCTTATTTTAATGTAATAATGTACACATTATCTTTGGGTTACTAGAGTTGGGGTTGTTACAAGTGGATTTAAGGAATAAGTGTTCTAGATGTGCGAACATGCTTATGGTTCCATTTTTGTTAGAATATATATATATATATATATATATGTATGTATGGGTATTCATATCATAACTTGATGTTATTGATTTTCCCACCTCTATTTGATATGCCATGGGAAACCAAGTATTTCTATATCTATGTCCAGATACATATGCTATAATAGTTTAGGATCATAATCTAACTATTGTCTCTTAGTATGGATGATGACCAACTTTGGGTGGTTTCCCATCGATTAGGCAAGGTATGGTATAACTGAGCATTAGTGAAATTAGATTTTATCAGACATAAAGATATGATGGATCATGTTTTATTATTACCATATATTTCCCCTTAGATCTAATGTGTTATCAAGTTTACTTAAACTTGGATATGATTGTTAATTAATTCTCTTATAATTCGGTGATCGTTTGATTATATTTATTACTTTCTATATTAGATTACTATTACTATTAATATTATGATTATTGTTATATATTTTTCCATTGTTTTGTTTCCTTTAGAAATAAAATAAAAGTTTTATCTTCTTTAAAATGTAATGACTTATAAATCAAATGCTTCTTCCTAATTTGAAGTTTAAAAAGTGTCTTTTTTTTGAAATGCATAACTACCATGTTTTAAAAAAATATTCAAATGAAGATGATCTATGATTGGTTTTTGAATAAAATAAAAAATCCATTAATTTTTATTTTCATATAAAAATATATTGAAATGGATATATTATTTAAATATTTTTCATGGGGTATGGTTTTCTTGGAATAACTACTATGAACCATGCTCATGCCTATATACATTTTAGTTTTAGGATCCTGTTCTACTTTGATCACCTTGGATCAATGATGTTAAGGAGGATGGATAGGGAACTCTCAATAACATGGAGTTTTCTTTGGGTTTTTGAATTTATTTTAGTATTGATGATGTAGGGTCCACCTCTATAACACCCTTGACCCGTGCACCCAGATCCGATGCTAAAAAATTACTATTTACATTTTAGATTTGATACCAACTAAATCAACCCAAACTCAAAATTACACAATTACATTGTCAATAAAAAATACTTATTCAATTACACCCATAAGATATTTTAGGATTAGAGTTTTATTGAAATAGGGAAAACCAGTTTTATGTAACAAAACCCATTTCTTTCTCATCAAGTGTTAATTTTTACCATTATACCAAGAGTTTCTTATTTCATAAAGATTCTTCCATATTTCCCATAAAATTCTACACATGTGACACACTTTTAGACATATTATATGTAATATTATTTTTCATATCCTAAGGAAAATAGAAACATAATAAGGGTGAGACAAAATTTTTAGTAGGGTTAAATATAGGAATTAATAATCAAAGATCATAAGTGAGCATAATATGATCATAGGTATATGAGAATATAATGAAAGTTCATAATATAATAGATTCATACCCAATAAAACATTATTAATAAAACATAATTCATTAGATAAGTATTTTACATAACATAAGCAAAAATTCATACGAGTCAACAATCAAGAACCATGTAAAATAAAACTTTTCCCAAAAAAACATTTAAAATCATAAAAAACATATAAAAACCATGAAGGTATATTGAGACATTATATTAATCACTTTTTTTCACTCATATTTTACCTATAATGGAATAAATTATAACTAGTTAATTGCAATGATCATTTATATAGAGAATAAATCATTACCCAATGAATTTTAGAACTATATACTAGGATAAACCTTTATTATATATAATATCCAAGAACCATAACATGAAAAAATTAGAAACATTTATTTCAAATATAAAATTGTAAATACAAATATCATTCATTTATAGCTTGATTAACCCATGGAAAAGAAATGAGTTTCATGATAATTTCCTTAAAAAATCATCATAATCCATCCAAAGAAACAAAGTGGATTCCATCCTTAGAGAATATCCTAAGGGAAGCATAACAATCATTAAGGGATGTTAATGTAGATAAAAATACCTTTATAAAAGAATTAAAAATATTATTTCCAAAATAAGAAATATTATTTTCTTTGGATAACCATTAAAAATATAACTTCATAGGATAATTGAAAAAATAAACCATGGAAAACTGGAAAATAATAATAATAATAATAATAATAAAGGACATAGTTTCATGAAAAAGTGATCAATCGTTAAATGTTAAAATAACATTCATTTAATACCTTTTTAAAGAGATTAAAAAGTGAACAATGAGGAAAATGTTAAGAATATTCCTTTAAAAACCTTTTAAAGAAAGTTAAATACCATGTAAAATAACATTAATAAAATATTTAAGTTTATAAAATAACATTATTGAAATAAGTTAAGGAATATGGACATAGAGGAGAAATATTTTGGTAAATATAAGGGTTCAGATCCTTATAGCCTATCCTTTTGTGCATTTTTTTAATATTATAGTTCTTGTAGGAGGCCTAAATAAGGTTCAATGGAGTTTGGGAGGTAAAATATGGAATTAAGAGGAGTTAATGATGAGAATTATAGTTCACTACATGAGTGAGAGGTTCATGGCCTGAATGGGAATTCGTGGCATGATAAGGGGTGGTTTTCCGGGCATATTTCAAGACATGAACCATGGGTTCACGATGCGAAATGGTGAAGGACTGTATTCGATAAATCTGTTCTTGAAAACTCCCAATGTGAAAAATAGGTTCAAAATGTGAATTGATCCAAGTTTATTAGATCGAGAAAATGTGTTTTTCAATGATTCATAAAACTCGATCCATTCATATCGTGAATGGCTCATTCACGTCATGAATCTATGTATGGTAGTGTTCCTATAAATAAAATCACACCTTCAGATTTTTCCCCAAATCCCATGATTTCTTACAAAGACCAGGTGAAAAGAGGATATCTCTCAAGGAATTTTGAATAACTTTTGATAGGTATTGATACAAATATTCTTGTGTTCAATCCTTTTTAATATAAGGTGACTTTTCCCTCTTTATCTTATAGTTATTCTATATTAATTTTTATTTCCTCCTAAGTTATCTTACCATGATATGGAAATTGATCTCATTTGTTCTTGTAGAGTTGTTTTTATGTTTTTAGCACATTTTTGGAATGATGTATTTGGAGGGATGCAATTTCCTCATAGGATAGGTCATCAAAGATCTATATTTTTTATCCTTTTCTTATTCAAGAATTTTGAATGCCTTAAGGTAGAGGATTTATTTCTCTCATATTTTACATGAAATAATAAAGTTATCATGATACATCTATTTGGGTAATTGTGGAATTAACCTTAATAAATATTAAATCTAATTAAATAATGAACCTTGGTTTTGGTTGTTAGTGATCACATGTGTTTTTATTAAGACAATGGTTTTCATATTGATTTTATAAATAGTGTGATATCTATGTTTTTTATTTGTATTAACATGTTTTTTATTATATTGTTAATAATTTTTATATAATGAAATTGGATAAAGAATATAAATGTGGTAATTCTTGTTGGATAAATAATAAATAGGCATGTTTAAACTTGAAAGTTTTATTCCTTATAATTTAGTATAAATCAAATGGATTCTTGATTTATGTTTCGATGGAAATGTTCTTCATTAGTTTAATGAAACTATAAGTCATGCTTGTAATCATGTTTAAATAATTATTATAGATTTTTATAGTTGGTGTCTTAGCTTGTTTATGGTTATAACCTATGAAAAATGAATCAATTATTTCAAGATGGTAATGAACCAGTTATCTAATAAAGATAATTGTTTCTGGACAAGAAAACCCATTTTCTTTTAAAGGTTGGAAGCATTCGTTTTAAGGCCTATATTCCTTGTTGACTATTTTCTGTTTATTTATACCTTGTGTGATTTCTATAGACATGAGACTTGTAATGAGACCCAATATGAGACTAGGATAATTGATGGTTTGGAAATACATGGACAAGGAGGCTTGGGTTTATAGAAGAATCTGATGATTAATATGGTGAAATGCACAGTGATATGTATAGTGGTGTTGGGGATGGAATTAGGACTAATAAAAAGGGTTAAATCTAGGATTTCCCACTATTTTTCTAAATCTGGGATGCTTTCTTGATAATGAATCTATTTTAAAGGTCGGATAACCAGGTTTCTTGTTTCTTCATTACTTTCCCCATTTCCATAAGTGGTTGGCTCTTCATGGTTTATACATCTCTTTTATGGTATATTAAGAGATTACTAGAGTACATAGAATTATGGAATGTTAATGAATAATAAATATTTTAACCTATGGAGTTGGTACTTGAATGGAACGTTGGATGTTGATAACCCTTGAAGAACCATTGAATATATTGGTTTATACCAAGAGAGTATGGATTTGATTTGGAATATAAAAGGATGGCATGAACCTTAGTCAATAATTATTGTAAAGTGTAAATGGTTCAACATTAATTAATTTATAATAAATTAATTAATGTAACTTTGTAATGTTTACAGGAGGGATTAATCGAAATAATTTTTGAAATGATTGTATGCTTATAGGATATCTAATCCTTAGCTGTAGTATTCAGGTGTCCGAGTGATGATAATTTTAGTTGTTCTTAAGACTAGTATGATTCTCATAGTGGGGTTGTGAGAGATATATATACTATATGTTTTATATTTTCATACATTACCCCACCCATTTTGGCATGGTGACTAACACCTAGTGGTCTATGGGAGGGTTTTTTCTCCAATATCTAGGATGGTTAGTAATGGATGGATGACTATACCCTCTTTCCCTATTCTCTTCTCTTGTTAGTATTATGGGATGGCATGAATGATGGATACCTTTTGAAAATATGTGTAGAGGGTTATAATGTATTGTGGTTATTTACCACACATGTATCTCATGATATAGTATCCTAAGGATTATTATAGGTATATCATGTATGGGATGTAATAGATTGAGGTATAATACATGACATACATGATATAGTGGATCCTAGAAACTACTTGTTTACCATTTAGAGATGTGTATGGTATGATGAGATGATTCATGGGCTATGTGGTATATGATGATGATATGATTTGATTCCAAGAGTGCACGATATTTTATAGTATCCCATGTATCTTTGTAATGAACCAAGATTTTTACATATAGATATTACATCTTTTAGATGAATATTCATTACATTACAAAAACACATTCCTTAGGATCATAATAGTTTAGTGCATTTGGAGACTAGGTGCAAAATCTTCTTATTTAGTGAATGACCTTAAATGTTTCCAAAAAATATCTTCCCATTTAGTACTCTTCATAGACATACCCAGATTAATACTTTTCATCATAAAGTGGGGAAAAGAAACAAAAGAAAGGGTGATATTAGACGCTCTATAAGGGTAAACAAGGGAGATATCAATATAACATGAGAATATGGGTATAAGAACATGAGAATAACATTTTAAAACCATAAATTACATATCATAGATCATAAAAGTGAGATATTTCATAAATATTAGAGGTTCAAAATACATGAATCATAATAGGATCAAAGAACATAAGACATACTAGCATAAAATTGGCACAAGACATAGATTTTTGGCATACTCATAAAAATATAAAATCATTTCCATAGTAGTTCAAGGCTCATTTGAAATACCATCATAGTGTAATGAGTTCAATCCCCAAATCATAATATTATTCAAGGTTCAATCCCAAGATTATCATAGTAGAAAAATTAACTTACTGAACTAGGTTCACTCCCCATTCCAAACCCATTTATCTAATGAGATATCAATCTTTACCCAATGAATTTGAGGGATATATAGGTCCCAACCATCTTGGTTATAACATAACCACCATCACATAATGAAAATTTTATAGATATGTACCAAAATATTATAAAACATTCATCATATTAAAACCCATGAAAATAAATGGGTTTCAAAACCACTTAATCATAACATAACCACTTCATCATAACATTAATAGTAAAAAATAACAGGTTTTATAATCATTTAATGATTTCATCATATCATAACCTATTGAAAAATAAGTGGGTTTCATAAGAATGTTATCATGGTATATCCTATGGAAGAGAAATAGGTTTCATAAAAATATTATCATCAAAAATATAAACCATTTAGAGAAATAATAATAATGGTTTCCTTGGATCATATCCATAGTAAATTATAGGTTATATCAAATGATATCATATTATATGGAAAATGATTTTCAAAAATTACATCGAACTTTTCTTAAGGAAAATAGCCTTTCCAATTTGCAAAACACTTTTTAAAACATAAAACATTTTCAAAATACTTTTCTTCAAAAATAAATTTGGAAACTTATAAAGGAAGCTTTAAAAATTATTTAAAATATTTCTTAAGTAAAATGACCATTACACTTTGAAAAACACTTTTTAAAACTTAAAACATTTTTAAAATCATTTTCTTTGAAAATAAATCTATAAACTTATAAAGAAACATTTAAAGATCATTTAAAACATTTCTGAAGGAAAATAGACTTTCCACTTTTGTTTTTTTAAACTTAAAACATTTTCAAAATTATTTTCTTTCAAAATTACATTGGAAACTTATAAATAAATCCTTAAAGATCATTTAAAACATTCATTGAGGAAAATATCCTTTCTAAAATGAAAAAACTTTTGAAAATCTGTTTTTTTTAAAAAAATCTATCAAAATATACTTTTAAACATATAAAGGAAGATTAAAATCAAATAATGGTCATTATAGTGGGAATATCATTCATGTTTTACAAGCTAAAACAAATATTCCTTTCAAATTTATACTAAAATCAAAACATGCATTGTTTAGAAAAAGGCATGAATATTATTTTAATATTTTTTTGTAAAAAGGTAAAACATGGGTAAAAATGTATTTAATAAATCATTTTTAGAATTTAAAAAAATTGAAAATATTTTTATAAAACATGGTTTTGGAATAAAATGTATTTTCGATCGAATATAGAAATAAAGATGATTTTTCTTAAAAATATTATTTTGAACTCTTGAGTACATAAAGAGAGGAAAATAAACGAAAAACATGTATTCTCTATAAATAACCCTGGTATAATTGTTTTTATTAATTTATTGAGAAATATATCATAATATTTCATCATTGAAATCATAATAAAAAACAATCCTGATAAAAAATGAGATTGTAATATCAAACCATTACCACTTTGGTATCTTTTCAATCATAGGCCCTATTAAAGAATAAAATCAAATGAAAATTTTAATGTCATGAAAAGAAGTTTATTCATGATATAAGATGTCAAAGGGGAATTATACAAACCTCATAGAAGAATATTAGTGCATAACATAACTTATGTCCCAAAGAAGGAAATTTGACACAAAAATCCATTACTTCTTTGGTAAATTTTTAAATGTTAACCGCATGAAAGATATATAATAAAATTTATATGTAAATAAAAATAAATTTCATTATAATAATTATAAAACAAATTCATTTGAATTATATACACCATATAAAATTAATTGGTGGTGAATAGGGCATGTGTCTCACATAAGTAAAAAGTGAGATAAAAATATGTTACCTTAAGTATTGAGTTACTTAGTACATATTTAAACTATATATATAATAAATATAAGTTAGATATAAATATTTTAAATAAACATAATTATATATATCATACCATATATTATTTACTTAGGACCTTTTATTACCCATTTGTTAACAATTCCTTGTTAAAATCTCGTTTTGGGTAATAACTATGTTTTTAATGTATGTTTTGATTTTTTATTTTTGGTACTATTACATTGATCATGGTAAAATAATATATAAAATTTCAACCATGATATAAATATTATATATATTAATTATATATGTATTTAGAGTAATCCATAAAAGTTAGATATAGAAAATGAAAGACACTGTTCATAGAGATGATATACCGTACGTATGCATGAACGTTGTTACCATTTTTTTGATGGATAAAATGAAATAATGGAAAATAATATATTAAATTTAAAAAATAACTTTTATATCACATATATCATATATATTTATTTAATTTTTTCTTATTACCTTCCATGTAAATTATTACTGAAAAACGTATCACATCGCTTCTTGAGGCAGTAATCGACCGTACACATGAACGACGCTGTCGTATTCCCCAAAAAATGGAAAGTATGAAAGTATATATGATTTAATAATTAAATCAATATAATTATTATAAAAATATCATATACGTTCATTTAATATATCCTTATTACCATCCAAGAAAAATAGATATGAAAAACACATTACATCAGTTCGTGAGGCGGTTGTCCGCCACACATGCAAGCGACATTATTATTTCTTAATGGGTTTGGTGGTAAGAAGGTATATGTGTTATTATAATTAAATAGGTATAATTATATCATAAATATCATATATAAATATTAAATCCATTGTTATATCCATCCATGAGAGTTGGTGATGGAAAATGAATAACATTGGTTCGCCAGGCGGTAGTCTGTCGTACACATGAATGATGATTTAATATCCCATTTGAAGGTAGTAGAGATGGTTTAGGTCATAAAATAAAAATAAAAATATCTATATATGGAATATAATATGGTTATTATATCATAAAGGTTTAATAATAATTTATAAAGGTGGATGAAGAAATAGAATAAAACGCTCGGTTAAGAACATTACCTCTTCTTTGGAAACCTTCTTTTGGTTTGCACAAAAAGACTTCCTAGGTTGTCATTATAACCAAAATAATGATTCTAGGATTAGATTAGATAATTAAGGAAGTGATTTTATAAGGTATTGTCTGAACCAATGAGTTTTAGAATTGTGAAGTAGATAGTATAGGGGGAGGACTTTTATAAGTGAAGTGAGTGGCCCACTTGTAATTTTTGTAAAGAAAAAGGTGTACCCATAACAAGCCACGAGGATCCAAAATTGTAAATTATTGATCCCAGAATATAAAAGGTTGAAATATTCCCATAAAATGGGTTTTGGACATGTTTTGGGTTATTTTTAACTCTTATCTTTTTATTTTAACCCCCGATAAATCTATTTTTTATCTTAACCATGATAATTAATTTTTAATGTTTTTACTATTCACTATGGTAACAAATTAATTTGAAATTATTATATAATATAAATTATTCTAATTCCAAACATGTAATTCTTTTTTCTAAACTCCAATCACATAATTTGAAAAATTAAATTTAAAATTAATCCCACATACATGATGAGAAAGTAGTTTTTTTCCAAATAGAAAATGTTCAAAAGATTGAAAATATTTTTTTAATAAAAATCCATTATAAATTTGATTAAAATTACATAAATTGTATTAATATATATATAATTGAACTAATTTTACTTCTAAAACCATATTAAAACAATTTTTATGACTTTTAGCATTTTAAAAGAAATAAAAATTCTTAATAAAAAATGAGTATTTTTTTACTATTCATTGAAAAATTAATATTTTCATAGAATTATAAACAATCAATTCAAAGATAATTTTGACATGATGATTTTAAAAATTAATTTTATTTCTTTTTAAATAAATTTTATAAAAGTGAAAAAAACAATTTTAAAACTAGTGCGCAAAATGAGACAAAACCACCTTTTAGAAAAATACCATTTTAAGAGAAAAATTGGATTAATTCTTACCTATTATCTAGAAAAAAATAAGATGGATTTTAAAATTTTTATTGAATATATAATATATAAATTTCATTAAAATCACTCATCAAAAGTTATTTATTTAATTTATTAAGGTAAAATTAATTTCTGTGTATAAAAATAGTTTTTTAGAAAACAATTTCCATTATTTTAAAATAGTTTTTAATTTAATTTCTAATTAATTGTTCACCAAATAATGAATTTTATATAAATTTTTACACCATATATTTATATAATTTAGTTAATCCTATTCATACCCACCATTCCAACAGGCAGGTGGTAACTATCATATTAAATAATAATATTTTAATAGTATATCATGTCTCGTTTAAACACGGTGCTGTGTGTAACAAAATATAAACTTAGTGTTGCATTAAGACATGATAAACTTGGTGTTTTATGTAACAAAAAATATAAAAATGATTATAATTATTTTTTTAAAAAATATTTCAAAAAATCTTGGGGTGTTACATTCTACCCCCTTAAATAAATCACGTCCTTATAATGTGAAATTGTCCTCAATAAACAAGGGTTTAATATTTAAAAATACCTTTGTGGGGAACCCAAATCATAAAAAGGTTTAATAAAAGTTTCTCTTTAAAATAGATAAATGGATGTTCCATGGTCATATGGAATAACACATACTTGGTTTCCAAATAGGAAAACGTAGGTGGGAAGTGAAGATTTTAACATGGAAGAAAAGAGCTATGTCCAAATAATGATTGAGAGTGACAAAGATCATTTATCAGAAGAAAATGAATTATCATGTAAAAATCGACTACTAAAAAACCATAAAAAAGGTATGAAAAAGTTTATTGATATCATCATAAATAATGGTAATAAGATAAAATTTTATTTCAAGATTCTTTTCCATAAGTTGAATAATTTTAATGAGATAATATACTTACTTGAGTTCATTCCATTTCATAAGCACAATCTCATACTTCGGTTGTTCCTTGATCCATTTATATATCATATCTTACTATATGAGATGTATTTCTCATGTATGAATCACTAATCGGATAATAAGAACCATAAAAGCATGATAATTCATTGCTTATATCTCTAGTTATAATAAAAAACAAAATGGTTAGAATGAGTTATCCACTATGAAAAAATATTCATATGGTTAAATAATACATTAATCTATAAAGCCTCATCCAAAGTTCAACTTAAACTATTCCATAAATGGATAACCTTATAAACCTTCCAAAATTCAAAATTTATAAAGAAGGATTATAATGTCCCAGATTTTCCATGTAATTTTTTTAAAAATTATATGGTAATATTTCGAGACCAAGAACTAAGATGACATGTGATTCTAAGGCGCAGGCTGACCAGAATAAATATTTGAACCTTTTTAAGTAATTAAAATAGCATGCATTCACAGTTTTCTAGAATAGTGAAATAACTTCTAAATGGGTGCCTGAATCAGAAATTGAAGGGTACGGTTGTATTCAGAACATCAGGTTTTACGTAGGTGGGGCCTAACATCGACCGACGTGGGTAGACTGTAGAAAATATTATTCAGTTGTTTTAAAGAAGAATATAAATAAACTTAAAAAGTTTATTTTATTTCTTTTAAGCGTTTTGTAGCGACACAGTGACACTGTATCACCATGACGAGGCAGCCCGTTTTCTCTCTTAAATGAAGTAGTGTAGTGACAATAAAACTCTACAATGCAATGATAGAGATTCATGCTTTCCTTCCCTCCTTAATCAAATAGTAATCCAAGGTTAAGTGAAGAACCCTATAATTACACTAATGAGTGGTGAAGGAACTCTATCCAACAAACTTCAGTAGATTTAGAATCAGCAATGATAGATTGGAGAGATGAATCTGGATAAAATATCGATAGATCAACAAATGAAGAAACAACTTCACCCTTCATCAATGATCGATCCAAATTCTAGGTAGGGTGTTTATTTCTTTGTGAATTTCTTTCCACATTGTTGAATCCAACGATGAATGCGGACCAACCCATGAATAGGTTGATCTGTGGTTCAATCATTCTTGTGGGGTGGTTAATTTGAGGGATTAAATATTAGTGATTTATCCTTGTTATTTCACCCCCCTTTTATAATGGGATGAATGATGGCTGAAATTAACAAGGTTGATGTTCACTCTAAGAATGTTCTTGTGCCTATTATTTTATCACCATTCTTCTTTCTTTGCCTATGGAACTTCGTGGATTCATTAAGATTTTCTAGGAGGTTTCAAACATGGAAAGATCCATGAAGTAATGACAAGTTTAATTGGAGACCACGATAGTGATGGTGGCGACCCAAGGATTAAAGAGGTGTTATTGGTTCGAAAAAATAGATGACCACCATGACCGTGGTGGCCTGTAAAAGAGGAGCCACCAGATGTAGAATGTGGCAGTGCCAATGGTGGTTCATGGAGGTGCGGCCACTTGAAAGTAGGAAGCCTCTAGATCAATGGACTATAGTAGAGGGGCCCGTGGTGGGGCGACCACAGGTGGAAACTGGGAGTTGTAGCTAGGGAAGGCCACAATGGTGTGGACCGATGATGTGGTAGGGTTTTGTATCAGTCAGCTGGAACGTGGTCCCACAGATTGTGAGCGGGATTAGTGGCTGGTAGAGTTGACCAGGCGATGCAGTCTCCCAACCATGTATTCTAGGTGGGAGGGGGGCGACCTGTGTGCCATGCTCGACTGGATGAATGAGCCAACACAAGTGGGCTAGGCTGGACCGCATGACCTATTTGGCCATTTCTAGAAGCCCAAGGGGCCTAACCTTTGGGCCAAGTTGTTTTGGGCAGGCCCAGACCCGACTGGGTCAGGTTGGACCTGGACCCAACTGACCCCATTTTACTAAAATTCCCATAACCCTCAAACTGTTCATCCCTTTGATGATCCGTTTGCGGTGTTGGGACCCTCATGAAGAGGAAATCCTTTTGATATACTCGATACAATTTTTTTGTGGAGGTTGACGTATAACCTATTGGCTCGAGGAGTAGTTTCTCCCAGAATGAGGGCTCTAAGATCATAATCCTACTGCTGAGACCTATGCAGAGTAAGTATCCTGGGAACTGTGACATACACAGAGTAGGTCTCCTACGAAGATGCGGAGTAGGCCTCTTATGAAGACGCAAAGTAGGCCTCATGCGAAGACGCATAGTAGGCCTCCTGTGAAAATTTAGAGTATGCCTCCTGCGAAGACACAGAGTAGGTCTCCTACGAAGATACTGAGTGAGTATCCTGTAGAGAATATATGTGTCATCATATTTGAATATGCATGGAATTTATTATGTATATTCATGCTATAAATATGCACCTAGTGTGACCTGACTCTAGTGACACTGTCAAATGTATCTTTCTTTGTGGTTTTACTTTTTCATTTTGGGGTCCCTATAGAGTATATTTTACTCACCCTTGCATAGTATTCACCCATACATGTCATTTATTGTGCATATTATTGAAAACATTGATTAATTCCCTAGTGGTATAGAGACAGGTGGTGCTTTAGGGTGACCAGGAGGATGTGGTACATTTCACTTACATTCATACAGCTAACCATACTGATGAACCCGATTTTTGTATACATTTCCATATATATAATTGACAATAAAAACATGTTTTCAGAAAATATCTGTTGTTTAATGAACATATTCTTTGATTTTGGTGAATCTGTTTACTTTCAGGAGCTTTCTGGCTACAATACACAGATCAAGGGAAGTCTGTGAAAATTTCGAAACTACACGGCGTGTACTTTTATACACGTCGTGTACATCCAGATAGGGACACGGACCGAAGGAGGGAGTACATGCCCATGTCACCAGGCAGAAGATACACACTGTGTATGGTGGCGTTACATTCCGTGTACTACTTTCTAGAAGCGGTGGTTTCCGAAGAAAAGTCCACACGCCCATGTGGCCGTTGAAGGAGACACGACGTGTTCCATTTTTACATGCCGTGTCTTCTATTCTAGAAGGGGCTGGCGACCAAAATTATGATACTACACGCCGTGTATGGTGGCACTACATGCCGTGTACACTCAACCACCAGGCGACACCGTGTTTAAAAGTCAAAGACGACGTGTTCGGCCACCTGCCATCGGATAAATTGGCGCCAAAGCGCGTTGACGAAAAGTACACGATGTGTACTTTCTATACACGCCGTGTACTTTATTTTTAGATAAAAAGAGGCCTTGGCCTATAGATTTCAGAGTTCAGAACCCATTTGAGGAGGGAGAAGCTCTTCTACCACCATTCCCAAAGCCACCGAGGTGCCGTCATTCCACTATTCCACCATTCCACCTTCCGAAACCCTACCTCAACGTATACACAATGAATCCGCTAGGTATCACATGTGTCGTTTCTCTCCTGTTTTCTATGTGTAACTAAACCCCTTGTTTTGGGGCTGTGAATGATGGGATCATGATTTGTGTGTTGTTTTATATAGTTGTGTTTGCTCGTTGTAATTCATCTTACTCTTCTTAAACCACTGTCTAATATAACTGAGAATTCTGAGCCGGACCAAGGGAAGAATTCTCAGCGATACAAAAGAGGAGTAACAGTGAAAACATCCATGACCATTGGAAGGATCTCACTAATTCAAATAATGGATTTAACTTAATAAAGAATTAAGAACACTGACTACCGGACCAAGGAGTCAGCTGCTCTAATTCCAAATAAGAGGAACCGGACCAAGGAAATCTTGTAACAAAATGAAATCCAGAATGATTGAATTATTATGAACAACACAACCATTTAAACAATCTGCATAAGAACTCCTTAATCACCACAGCCTCAACACGTCTTTTCTTCCTATTCTAAACTTTTTAAATTTACCCATTGTTTTCTTTAAAACTGTTAATCATTTCTTCAAAGTAAAACAATTTAGTTTCAATTAAAAACCAAAATCAACTCAATCAACTCTAAATTCTTCATACTTCACCTAATTAAGTATTAAATCAATTGAATTTATACACGCCATTTTTCCCTGTGGTTCAACCCCAAACTTATGCTATACTAAAGTTTTAATAATGGGTAATTAATTTGGGACGTATATAACTTTAATCAATGACAAGCGATACCAAATTTTGGCGCTGTTGCCGGAGAACGCATTTGGTTTTAGTGATAAGATTTAAATTGTGTTAATAATTGATTTCAGTGAAAATAAAAATAAAAAATTATCAAAAATCTCTTTTCTAATCCCATTTTAAATTTTCTCTTTTACTTTCCCCTTGTTACGCCTGGTATTTGTATTGTGTTGTGCGGAGCTTAAAGTGTATGTTTAGACGTCTTAAATGATCCAAAGTGCCGAGTCTTCAGAATTAGTTATGCTTGAAACATAAATCGAACGGACCTTGATTCATTGTCCGTGTACATGGACAGAAACTCACAACCAACAACCACAACCCATGACAAACAAGGAAGAGGGAGCACCGACCGTAGATGCTGCGGCTGAGCATCAGTACCAGGATTAGCAGCCTCCCACTACTGGTTTACCGGAGCAGGATCCTGGAGCATTCATGGAATTCCTTCCAAGGGATTACCAATGGCCGCTGCAACAACTCTTCCCACGACCATACTTCGCCCCTCAGGAGCGGTTCATGCAAGCTCCACCCCTTTAGCAATAACCTCCAAGATGTACCCTTATGGAGTACAGTATTCCTTCAATCCACGGAGTGGATACGGGCATTGTCCATCCCCCGATCCAAGCTCCACACATTGAGATCAAGATTGCTATTATGCAGCTAAATCAGAACACAGTCCAATTTGGAGGCCTGGCCAGCGAGGACCCGAATGCTCATCTCTCTAACTTTCTGGAGATCTGCGACACCTTTCGGTACACTGGCGTGTCCGAAGACGACATCCTTCTTCACCTATTTTCCATTTCTCTATGGGAAAAGGTAAAATAATAGATCAAGGGGCTACCACAATGATCTATCCTCACCTGGGAGGAGCTATCCCAGACGTTCCTGTCCAAATACTTCCCACCATCGAAGACAGTGACGCTAAGGAACGAGATTCATAACTTCCAGCAGCACGACTCCAAGTCATTGTACGAGTCCTGGGAATGCTTCAAGGAAATGTTATGAAAATTCTCACACTACGGAATCCCACTCTATATACAATTCCAGACCTTCTACGAAGGACTTACCACGAATACCAAGTCCATGGTGGACGCTGCTGCTGGAGGTACGGTGATGCGGAAATCCCCCGAAGAACTATTCGAACTACTGGAAGACATGTCATCCAATATCTTCCAGTGGCACTCCGAGTGGGGGACTCAAAAGTGAGGTATGAACAATATTGACGCTACCACTATGTTAGCTACTCAGTTGGACGCTGTGTCCAAGAAAATCGATGCATTGAACCTCAAAGGAGCATCTCAAGTTCATGCGGCGAACCATCCAACATGCGGTGACTATGGTGATAACCACATCATGGGAGAATGCCCGGGTTCGACTGGAGGCCCTTCGACGAGCGAGGTGAGTTATGTTGCCCAAAATCGAGGGTCCAACCAGTACCAGTAGTACCAGAACCCGACATGGCGAGATAAACAGAACACAGGCTAGGGCCAACAATAACAGAATCCTCCGCCCCAGCGACCGCCCAGATACAACCAACCTCTATACCAGAACCAATACCAAAGGCCTCACCAACCCCAGCAGGGTCCTTATCAGCAACAAGGGTATCAAAACCCTCATACATAGCAGCCACAACAGCCACCTTTTCCACCGGCTCAACAACCACCTCAGCAGGAGAACACTTCAAGGTTAGAGGATCTGATGACTAAATTCATATCTACTACTCAGACTCGGTTCCAAAATCAAGAAGCTTCGATTAGAGTCTTGGATATTCAGATTGGCCAGCTGGTAAACCAACTTTCAGGAAGGCAACCTGGTACACTGCCGGGAAACACAGAAAAGAACCCAAGGGAGGAGGCCAATGCTATCACCTTGCGGAGCGGAAAAGAATTGCCAAAGAAGGAGCCACCAGCACAGCCAGGTGTACCCACACCCCCTGATGATGAAGAACGTACCAATACCTACCCCTCCTCTTCCAAAATCCTACAGAATTAGGCTTTGAAAAATAATGGAAAGGAAGTAATCTAACCATTCAAGCCTGCCTTACCCTTTCCGGAGTGATTGAAGCAGAGGAAGTTGGACCAGTAGTTCAAAAAATTCATGGATGTGTTCAGGAATCTACATATCAACATCCCATTTACAGAGGCCCTGACTCAGATGCCCACATACGCAAAATTCATTAAGGAAATCCTCTTGAATAAGAGGAAGATGGAGGATTTGGGCGTTATTGCACTAACAAAGGAGTACTCCGCGGTGGTTCAACATTCTATTCCTCCCAAACTCCAAGATCCAGGTAGTTTCACCATTCCTTGTAATATTGGATCCTTTGAGTTTGGGAAGGCCCTCTGCGACTTAGGGGCCAGCATGAACCTCATGCCCCTCAGAGTTTTCAAGAAGCTGGGACTCAATGAGCTCAAGCCTACCCGTGTAGCCGTTCAACTTGCTGATCGATCCATAAAACACCCGAAGGGACTACTAGAGGACGTACTGGTCAAGGTGGTTAGGCTGATACTTCCCGATGATTTCATCATCCTAGACATGGGGGATGACCAGGAAGAACCTCTTATACTTTTAAGACCTTTCTTGGCAACTGGGAAGGTACTGATCGATGTGCACCAAGGAGAGCTGATTTTTAGGGTAGGTGATGAAAGAGTTTCCTATAACATCCTCAAGGCTGTCAAACATGCTTCCTTATCAGAGCATGAGGACTATTATACAGGGTCTAACATGGTTAATCATTTTAGTGACAAAGGGGATGATCTGGTATGTTCTTTTACTTCGAATAATTTAACTATTTCATATATTCTATTAGAAGAAGTTCCAGAAGACTTGCAATTCATAAAAGGCCAGGGCGGCCACTATTGGCAGCGTGCAGTTGTTCCTAATATTTTGGAACGGGATAAGGTGCAACCACTTGTGCCTTCGATTTTAAAGGCGCCTGAACTCGAACTGAAGCCTCTTCCATCTTCTCTCAAGTATGGTTATTTAGGACCCAATCAAACTTTTCCTATTATACTTAATGCAGAACTATCACAGGAGCAGGAAGATGCACTTCTACAGGTTCTCAAACAGCAGAAGCACGCTATTGGGTGGACAGTCGCTGATCTGAAGGGCATCAGCCCTACCATTTTCAATCACAAGGTGTTACTTGAAGAAGGTCCCAAACAATCTCGGCAACCACAATGGAGTTTGAATCCTCCCATGAAGGAAGTTGTAAAAAAGGAGGTGATCAAATTATTGGATGCAAGCATCATCTATCCCATCTCGGATAGTCCGTGGGTGAGTCCTCTCCAAGTGGTACCCAAAAAGGGGGGTATCACTGTGATTTCAAATGAAAAGAACGAGCTCATCCCTACACGCACTATCACGGGATGGCGAGTCTGTGTAGATTACCGGAAGCTGAACGATTCCACAAGAAAAGATCATTTCCCCTTTCCATTCATGGATCAAATTCTAGAGAGACTAGCAGGGCACAAATTCTATTGCTTCCTCGATGGTTTTTCTGGCTACAACCAAATCTCCATTTCTCCAGAGGATCAGGAAAAGAGCACATTCACTTGCCCTTATGGCACATTTTCTTATCGAAGGATGTCTTTTGGCATGTGTAATGCCCCCGCCACCTTCCAGCGCTGTATGCTGGCCATCTTTCACAACATGGAGGAACGAATCCTGGAGGTATTCATGGATGATTTTTCCATTTATGGAAAATCATTCACCATTTGTTTACGACACCTAGAACTTGTTTTGGAACGATGTGAGCACACTAACCTAGTCTTGAACTGGGAAAAGTGTCATTTCATGTTACAAAGTGGCATAGTCCTTGGCCACGGAATTTTAGCGAAGGGGATAGAGGTGGAACCGGTGAATATTGAAGTCATTTCATAACTACCTATACCGACTTTCGTTCGAGCCATCCACAGTTTCTTAGGGCATGCAGGTTTTTACAGGTGGTTTGTCCGCGATTTATCCAAAATAGCCCAGCCCCTCACTAATCTTCTAACCAAGGATTCCATTTTTGAGTTAGATGAGACATGTGTCAGATCTTTTGGGCATCTAAAGCAGCGCCTGGTAGAATCTCCAGTTATGATTTCTCCCAACTGGGAGGAACAATTTGAGGTGATGTGCGATGCGAGCGACTACGCAGTGGGAGCAGTCATGGGCCAGCGACTTGACCGGATTTTATGACCTATCTATTATGCCAGCATGACGCTCAATGAGGTACAGATCAACTACACCACCACAGAAAAGGAAATTCTTACAGTGGTTTTCACATTTGATAGGTTTCATTCTTACTTAGTGTTGTCTAAAGTTATTGTTCATACTGACCATGCAGCACTAAAGTACCTACTCAAAAAGAAAGATGTGAATCCCCGATTGATCTTCTGGGTACTCCTCCTACAAGAATTCGATCTTGAGATCTGAGATAAGAAAGGGAGTGAGAACTTCATTGCTGATCATCTCTCCCACCTCGAGATGCCTCATTTGGAGAAGGAATAAGATCGGGAGATCAAGGAGGATTTCTCTGATGAGAACCTATTTTCGATCAATGAAACACCTAGACCATGGTATGATGATATCACTAATTTTCTGGTTATAGGTGTCGTTCACCCCGACCTCTCCTTCCAGCAAAGGAAAATATTTTTCTCTGATGTGAAAAGGTACTTCTGGGAGGATCCTCTGCTATTCTGATCCTGTGCAGATGGAGTGATCCGCCGTTGCATCTCAGAGAATGAAGTTCACGGTGTCCTAGAGTTCTGTCACACCTCACTAGTAGGAGGACATCATGGGCCAGACCGTACCATAGCAAAGATCATGCAATCTAGATTTTTCTGGCCCACCATGCATAGAGATGCCCGAGCCTTTGTTTCTTGTTGCGATCGGTGCCAGAGGACCAGTAATGTGAGACGTAGAGCCGAGATGCCCCATCACCCCATCCTGGAGGTCAAGATTTTCGACGTCTGGGGCATAGATTTCATGGGTCCCTTTCCCCCATATTTTGGGAACACTTACATCCTGGTCTGCATCGACTACGTCTCCAAATGGGTGGAAGCCACTACTACAACTCACGACACAGCCAAGGTAGTCATAAATTTCTTAAAGAAAAATATTTTTAGCAGGTTTGGAGTTCCATGAGTACTGATCAGCGATAGAGGGACCCACTTCGACAATACACTGATGAGAGGAATACTGTCGAAGTATGGAGTAAAGCATCAGATGGGGACACCATATCATCCCCAGTCCAATGGATGGGTAGAGCTCTCCAATTGTGAGCTCAAGAAGATCCTGGAGAAAATAGTGAACACTTCACAGAAGGACTGGTCCAAGAAGTTAGATGATGCCTTGTGAGCATATCAGACTGCTTTCAAAACACCACTGGGAATTTCCCCATTCTGCCTCGTCTATGGCAAGCCCTGCCATCTGCCAGTAGAATTGGAACACAAAGCCTACTTGTCCATCAAAGCCCTAAATTATGATCTGAAGGCAGCTGGAGAAAAATGGAAGTTCCAACTGTCGGAACTAGATGAGATCCGATTAGAGGCATATGAGAACACCAAGTTATACAAGGAGAATACAAGAGACATTCACGACCGGATGATTTCATGAAAATCGTTCCAACCCGGTGATCATGTACTTATCTTTAATTCTCGTCTTCGCTTATTCCTAGGGAAGTTAAAGTCACGATGGTCAGGACCATTCCACGTTGTACGCGTATTCCATCATGGAGCGGTAGAAATTTCTGGAGAAGATGGTCAACCATTCAAAGTAAACGGGCAGCGGTTGAAAGCTTACCATCCTACAGACAACATGGTGGGAACATTGTCCACCATACACCTCAGGTAAGAAAGGTAAGTAGGTCGAGCCAACGACCTAAAACAAAGGTGCTTCCTGGGAGAAAACCCAGAGGTTACACGCCGCATCCCACTAATAAACACAGTGTGTACTTATCTTTTTAATTTGTAATCTTAATATTATAAATTTGTAGAATAACAAATAAATAACTCGGGATGATGCCGAGGCCGATGGTAAAGTCACTAGAGTTTATTCAAGTCGTCCCCGGTTCGAATCCTCCTAACCTACCTTCGGCATGGGGTTCCTCCTTTTTACGGCGTGTGTGGTATTTTCCATATATATATATATAAATGCGTTTAATAAAACCCATGATGGGGATGGACCGGTTGGCTAGAATTATAATCCGGTTTCAAAAGACCCAGGTTCGAACCCAGACAACCGTCCCATTTCCATCATTTGTTCTTTTAATAAAACCACATGACGTGTACTCTTATATACTCCATGTGCGCCATAATTTTTCAAATATAAATTAAAAACATTTTTAAAATAAGAAATTACATGCAGGTGAAGTTGGCGGATTGGCAAAGTCTTGACACCAAGATCAAAAGACCCGGTTTTGAATCGCATTAATCTCCCTGCTTTACTCCCATCCTTTCCTAAATAAAAACCACATGCCGTGCTTTTCTTTCTTTCCATGTGTATAGGCTGTATAGAATAAATATATATATAAAATAAATATGAACAACAGAACAACCTTTGCTCCAGTGGTTGAGGGCTTTCATTCAGAACGACTGATCTCCGGTTCGAATCCCACCCCAAGCACCGAACCAAAGGTTGTACTACTCTTTTTATAATTCTAAAACACACGACATGTATTTCCCAATATACGTCGTGTATAGGTTTATTTATATTAGAATTTGTAGAAATATCTATTTTATTTTTATTATTAATAAAAAATATTATATAGTTTACTATAATAATTATATTTATTTATATGTAAAAAAGGGGTACACGGCATGTAGTCCAAACTTACAGACCGTGTACCACGAATATATATTCCGCGGTCCACCCGGCTTGAGGCCGTGTCGCACGACCTCCCCATTTCCTCCCCTCTTCCCGTTTTCTTCTCCCAAATGCCACCTGAACCCCCCTTCTCTAGATCCGTCGATTTGGGGCATTTAAAGTTTTTATTCTTCTCACATTGTGATCCTCGATCCAAGTACACCGTTCTACACCCTCTATTTCAAGTTTTTAGAATCGTTTAGGGTGTTTTTCGGATCGGCCGACCATTCATATTCCGGCAGTACACGACCACGAAATGAATAACACACGCCATGTACATCTTTACACGGCCACACACAAAATCTTTCGAAATTTGAATATATATGGTGTGTATGCTCGGTACACACTGTGTCCTTTTTATCGTGCCCGAGTACACCTTTGCACACAGCCTCGCACTCCATTTTCATGTACACGGCGTGTGTGTTCGGTACACACCGTGTAGATCATTTCTATTGGCCCCTCTGTGTGTGGCACATAACACGACCTCTCACCCCATGTTCCAGAACACAGCGTGTATGTTCGGTACACGTCGCGTCTTTTATATATTCAGCTGGCCTGTGTCTTCCCACTACACGGCCTCTCACCCCATGTTCCTATACACGGCGTGTGTGTTTGGTACACGCCGTGTCTTTTAGAGGTTCAGCCGGCCCTTGTCTCACCATCTACACAACCATGTTCTTTATGTGGAGTACACGTCATGTCCTCTACCTACACGGCGTGTATTGTTTTCTTTTGAACTGATAAAAACATGGCCGTGTCATTTGTACCACATGACCACCAACACTTTGAGTGAACATGATGTGTATGTTCTATACATGCTGTGTACTTTTCCATGGTCTGTTATTCACCCTCGGCGTGTATGTCCAGAGAACACGGGATACTCTCCATTTTTACTTTTATTTTCCAATTTTCTCACATTTTATTTGTTTTTTTTTTCTTTCATTTTTATTTTTCTTTTGTTTTGTTTTCTATTTCATTCTATTTCAGGATATGGAAGATCACGATCCTTCGTGCGGGAAGCGGCCAGCCTCCGCCAATGAGGGAGAGGAGTCCAGTTATTGTCATATCCGACTCCGACCTCCTACGCAGCCGGACCCAGATGCTCCGGTCTTCGAGCTCCCTCCATTGGCCATTCTGCCGCCACTCACTCCCTCACCGGAGGCCGGGACTACTTCTGCTGCTCCAACTGCCACTTTCCCTGCGCTATCTTCATCAGAAGCTGGTCCCTCTTTGAGCACACCTTCCACCGAGCCACCCTACACTTTGGCCAATCCACCTACAGATCCTACCGCTGCTGCTGCACCGGAACCTGGGCCGGAACCTATAGGATCTCATTATCCTTGCACGGTATTTCCGGCCACTGAACTTGCATTCGACAGGGTCCGACACTTCTCTCATCGGCCGATCCCATTGAGTGGTCAGTACCTTGATAGCAACATTCCACAGCAGCTCGGTATTTGGGAGGAGTTGGAGGCACTTCTCGGGCACACCTCGCTCCTCGATATTTTCCAGGTCAGCACTCCTGTGTTCTGTGATTTATTTTTGGAGTTTGCGGCCTCGTTTGAGTTTTATGGAGTGGAGTACCAGGAGACACTTGGCGATGTGGTACCTGTAGTTTGATTCCGGCAAGGTGACCGATGATTTTCTCTTACCATGACAGAGTTTGGGTGAGGGTGCGGCTTTTACCCCATCCTATTCTCCCACCCCCAGTTTCTGCCTTGACCCGGCCTGAGCGCTCTGACCTCATTGCCGTGTGGCGGGAGATCGCTGGGCCTGACCACCGATACTCCCCCACTTCACAGAAGAGCACTCTTATAGCCGACCCCGTCCTTCGCTTTTCCCACCGGTGCTTCAGCGCCATCCCTTTCCCCCGCTATAAGGATATGGGGGTTGTGACTGGCCGTGACATGGAGCTTCTTACATGTGTCATTCGGAACAACTACCCAGACCTCCCCTATCTCGCTTCCTCCTATTTCCACTCCATGATTACCGGCCGTTAGGGCAACCTGACCGGCGGATTTAACACCACCCATATTGCCCACCACCTAGGGGTGTTCGAGCCCTCTTCACCTCATGACTTGTTAGGTTCACCCCAGCGGATGGACTTTCTCATGCTCATTCACATGGGATTGATCCGGAAGTAGGGGGTGCCTACATCCTTGCTCAGGCTCAAGCCCCACCACCTGCTGCCCCAGCAGTTGACCCTGATCCTCCTTCCCCACCCCCTCCAGCTTCTCCACCTCACCCACCTCCCACTGACCCCTCTTCTTCTGGCCTTCCTTCTTCCGCCCCATCTCCCATACCCCTACCCCCGCACCCTCGGTCTATCTTACCCTTTCCCACCACCTACCCGCGATGGCAGAGGTCTTGGGTCGCTTGGACAGCTGGCAGGTTCAGATGGAGCAGCAGTTCATTCATATCATCGGCCGCAAGGACACCATTGCACGCCATTTGATTCGTCTGGACGGCCACTAGGATCGGATGGAGCAGTTGTTGGAACATATTTCTCAGTATCTTGGTGTTCCACTTCCTCCGCCACCAGCCTCTGTCTCCTCTCCAAGCCCATCAGCTATTGCTACCACTTCTTCTGGGCCAGGGCCTGCTGCTGAGCTACCTTCGTCGAGTCCAGCACCTTCAGCTCCTACTTCTTTAGCTCCCCTTCCTGATGCATAGTCTGGGCCTCCCACTTCCACGCCTCCTGAGCCGTATTTACTAGCCGATTCTGTACAGGATTATGCCTCCCCAGAGGAGGCCCCATGATAGTGACATTTTTCTTTATCTTATATATCTCTTCTGTAATTTTCTGTGCTTTGGTGTTGTACGTGTTTGCCATTTTCTTTTTTCTAACCAGTCACAGGTATCCTAGAGCACCTTTTTCATCACTTTTCATGAGGGGAGTATTTTTCCATTTCTATTTTCTTTCTTTTTGGATTTAATTCTTCCACTTCTTTCCATCATTTTGTCCCCCATATCTCCCCGTTTCCCACCCTTTACCTTAGTATTTCACTTGGTGGACCATGTGAAGTTTTAAGTGTGGGGGAGCCTCTTTATCTTTCACCTTAGTCTTTTCCCTTAAACAAATCTAGGAGACATCATTATTAGATTCTATATTTGAAAATGTAAATCAATTTTGGTTAATCATTCTTATAAATGATTGAGTTATCAGTATGGACTTTTGGAAAGGTTGCATGCTTATTTTAGTTATTAAGTTTTTTAAAATGATTGCTGATATAGTTTCAATTGCAACATTTCATCCTTGATTAAATTACATTGATTAGGCTAATCATTTATATGCATGTCATGACCTGATTGTCCCTTTATTATTTTTCCACTCCTGAGAGGTATTCTAAACTTTTCTTTTCATATTTCTTTTCTAATACCCTCTTTCTTGAGAGATTATTAGGATATGCATCACTACCAGAATTTTCAAGATTTCTTTTCAAAACATGAATAAATTTTTGAATTACATTAAAATGATTGAGGAATTAGATTGTTTCAACCCCTTTATCTTGAGACCTACCCTACATTTAATCTTTGTTAAGCCCATAGAAGCCATGAAAAAACTTTATAGGAATCCACATTACAAGCCTATTTCCATTCCTACCCTATTTCTTTTTAAACTTTGCATGATTATTCATTTGATCTTTAAAGAGGGAGTTGGCAATACATGGCATATTTTGTGCACAGCCATGAAATAAAGTGTGGGGGAGTGACTCTTGATTATTTGGGGCAGAATGGGTTCCAAACATCTACTCATTGTATTCATAAGTGTTTCCCTTGTGTTTTGTTTAAAAACAAACAAACAAACAAACAAACAACAAGGGGACCTTATGCTTATTCGCCCATGAACCCTACTTGCCTAAGGAAGATGGTAACGATTACAAAATCATTTGTCTGAGCTTGTGAAGGATGCATTTTTAGTGAGCTTTACTTTGAATATCATGCAATGTTGTTTAAAGGAATTATCCTTCCTTTTTCAAGCCTCAGAATTTATTTTCACATCTGAACCTAGCAAACCTTAGCCACAGAAACATCTGAATCTTATTGATAAAGCCCTCATGATTTTTGAAATTCAATTTTTCTGAAGTAGAGAACAATATATCTTGCAAACCTATGGATAGAGTGTATATACCTTAGATTGAGTATAACTCTGAATACAAATATCTTGAGTGTGGAGTGTGATTTTGACTGGTAAGGTAAATCATCAAGTGGCATGCTTATTTTTGAAAGGTTGAAAAATGTGTTGAAAGAGGATGAGAGTAGTTAATTACATTATATACGAGGCATGATTTTAATATCTTATGAATTGAATTTGTTTGTTCCTTTTAGAATTTTTCCTCAGTAACTTTATCAGTTATACGTTTGATTAATTAAATGCCTTCCTTTTAAAGTATAGGCTCTCTTAGTTAGATGTTGAGATTTTTCTTGAGGGCAAGAAAATGATTAAGTTTGGGGGAATTTGATGCACCCGATTTCTGTATACATTTCCTTATATATAATTGACAATAAAAACATGTTTTCAGAAAATATCTGTTTTTTAATGAACATATTATTTGATTTTGGTGAATCTGTTTACTTTCAAGAGCCTTCTGGCTAAAATACATGGATCAAGGGAAGTCTGTGAAAATTTTGAAACTACACGGCGTGTACTTTTATACATGCCGTGTACATCCAGATAGGGACACAGATCGAAGGAGGGATTACACGCCCATGTCACCAGGAAGAAGATACACACCGTGTATGGCGGCGTTACATGCTGTGTACTACTTTCTAGAAGCGGTGGTTGCCGAAGAAAAGTCCACACGCCCATGTGGTCGTTGAAGGAGACATGGCGTGTTCCATTTTTACATGTCATGTCTTCTATTCTAGAAGGGGATGGAGGAAAAACTTATGATACTACACACCATGTATGGAGGCGCTACACTCCATGTACACTCAACCACCAGGCGACACCGTGTTCAAAAATCAAAGACGACGTGTTAGGCCACCTGCTAGAAGATAAATTGGTGCCGAAGCGTGTTGATGAAAAGTACATGGCGTGTACTTTCTATACACGCTGTGTACTTTATTTTTCTATAAAAAGAGGCCTTGACCTATGGATTTCAGAGTTCAGAACCCATTGGAGGAGGGAGAAGCTCTGCTACCACCATTCCCAAAGCCACTGAGGTGCCGTTATTCCACTATTCCACCATTCCACCTTCTGGCACCCTACCTCAAAGCCTACACGATGAATCCGTCAGGTATCACGTGTGTTGTTTCTCTCCTATTTTCTATGTGTAACTACACCCCTCATGTTGGGGCTGTGGATGATGAGATCATGATTTGTGTGTTGTTTTATATAGTTGTGTTTGCTCGTTGTAATTCATCTTACTCTTCTTAAACCACTGTCTAATATAACTGAGAATTCTAAGCCGGACCAAGGGAAGAATTCTCAGCGATACAAAAGAGGAGTAATGGTGAAAACATCCATGACCATTGGAAGGATCTCACCAATTCAAATAATGGATTGAACTTAATAAAAAATTAAGAACACTGACTACCGGACTAAGGAGTCAGCTGCTCTAATTCCAAACAAGAGGAACCGGACCAAGGAAATCTTGTAACAAAATGAAATCCAGAATGATTGAATTATTATGAACAACACAACCATTTAAACAATATGCATAGGAACTCCTTAATCACCACAGCCCCGAAACGTCTTTTCTTCCTATTCTAAACTTTTTAAATTTACCCATTGTTTTCTTTAAAACTGTTAATCATTTATTCAAAGTAAAACAATTTAGTTTCAATTAAAAACCAAAATCAACTCAATCAACTCTAAATTCTGCATACTTCACCTAATTAAGTATTAACTCAATTGAATTTATGCATGCCATTGTTCCCTGTGGTTCGGCCCCAAACTTATGCTATACTAAAGTTTTAAGAACAAGTAATTAATTTGGGATGCATATAACTTCAATCAACGACATGCGAGACCACATACCTAACATTAAGGTAGGGTTTTCTGCTGATGGACTTCATGAGATTGCACCTTTTTAGTTTTGGTTGGGCTTGTTCTAGACCCATTTACTTTTCAGTTTGTACTATTACTCTTAGTGGTTGTCTTAGTGAGAGGTATACCTGTTTACTCAGTGTTTTAGTTTCAGTACTTTTTCTTGGAGATGGGTGCGTGTGTATAGGTACTTAAGAAAATTCCTCCCCATTGTGGGATATGCTCACTCAACTCTAGTCTCCATCCCCTTTTCTATGGGAGGTGATCTTGGGGTAGTCATGACACAAATCCTGGGGGACGGGTCATGAGAAAGTTATATCAAAGGGTGGATGATTTTTTTTGGGGAACATTGTTAAGTGTTTTGAGTTCATCTTTCAGGCCAGGGAGTCCAGTGTTGGTACGGTGACCAACGTATCCATACAAAAAGACCCTGAATTCTGATTTTTGACTTGGTACATGAAAACACTGGTTTCATGCATCATATAAGAATTGAGTATGTTCTAATGTCCTTATTGATTCAGAGTCAGCTCGCTAGGTATACTCTATTGACCATGGTATATCTTGTTCTGTTTTAGGATGCTTCCACAAAGGTAGCCAGTCAAGATTCTGGAGCGTGACCACAAGGATGGTCCACTGAGTGATGAGGCATCAGTGTAGGGACTATTTCCAGAGATAGCACCTCCTAGTGGTGTACTAGTGATACCACCATAGAAAGAGCTGCAATTCTTACCATCATTAATGGTAGATGATGGACACAAGATCAGTGCATTGCATGAGTTTATGAGATAGAGACCTCCCAAGTTCCTAGGTGAGATAGATCCTCAAGTATATGAGGATTGGATGGAGGTGGTTACATGAGTTTTTTGATTATTGAGGACACCTCTCGACTAGATAGTGCTCCTATCCATGAGTTTTTTATAGGGATTGGTGAAGAGATGGTGGAACTTGATGATTGATACGCATGATGAGGTGAACCTCAATTGGGAATAAATTGATTGCCACTTAAAGGAGGAGTTCATTTGGACTATGTTATGCTCTATGCATATATAAGAGATACTACACCTACATCAGGGCAGCCTGAAGGTAGTAAAGTACTCAGCAAGATTCACAGATCTATATTGCTACTCCACAAAAATGGTGTGGGACATATTCTTCAAGGCCTAGACCTTTTAGTAGGGACTACACTAGGAGATCAAGTCTTCGACGATATCCCTTATAATTCCTAAGCATGATGGGGTGCTGGAGCGAGCTCTATTGGTAGAGATATTTCTTATGAAGCAAGCACCAGCGGTGGGAGCTACCATCAGGAATTAGGTAGTTGAGTCTTTGGAAGTGGATAGAAATTAGTTGATACAGGGGTTTAAGAGTAATAGACTATATAGGGGATGACCCTAGGACATGGGATCAGTGGTACATGGATTGTAGGTTAGAGCAGGTCGGCTGAAGGAAGGGTTTTGCTACATGTGTTGCGGTTGAGGACATATGGCTAGAGATTGTTCGACCAGCCATAAGATTGACTTGGAGATGTTTGAGGGACCACTGAGGCAGTGACAGAGATAGAAACAAGGTGGTACACCTAAAGGTAGATGTGGGAGAGAAGCAGGACAAGCGGTAGGAGGTGGACGAAGGTTTGAGGCACCACCACCACCACCCCTAGGTGGTCCACCACGAGCTCAAGGAGCTAGTGTACATGGGATAATCCAGCTCCAGGTGATGGAGGATTATGATCCCAAGACTCTTAGTATGATAAAAGGTACTATATGTGTCTTTTCCACCATAGCTATAGTTTTTATAGACATAGGTGATGGTCACTCTTTTCTCTCCATGACCCTTGTTCGAGACACATAGATTCTAGTGGAATTGTTGACTCGATCCCTATGCTTAGTGACTCCTACAAGAGGAAATTTGATGATCACACACTGGTATTGAAATTGTGACCTTCCTATTGGGGGAGATAGTTTTGGTTGGGATCTCTTGGTGGTAGAGTCAAGGAATTATGATTTAATACTGGGTATGGACTGGTTTTCCATAGTTTATTCTCAGATCGACTGGTTTAGGTGCACAGTGTGGTGTGTCAGCGAAGATAGGACTAAATTTTCCTTTATCAGTGAAAGGGAAACACAAGTAGTGCAAGATTGACTCACATGTAGGAGGGTGTATCTAATCACACATTAGTTGTCTAGTATGAACCTGGTTGCAATGGATGAGATGAGTCCTCAGTTTCTTGCAGTGGTGGATGAGTATGAGGACATCTTTTTGGAAGATGTTCTAGGACTACCTCTTGGTAGAGATGTAGAATTCTACATTGACCTGTACCATAGGAGGACACCGATATCTACAATAGCATATCAGATGGATCCTACAGAGCTTCATGAGCTGAGGGTACAATTGTAAGACTTACAAAGGAAGGGCTTCATGAGGCCTAGTGTTTTACCGTGGGTAGCCCCAATTTTGTTTTCCAAGAAGGAAGATGGGATCCTGAGGCTTTGTGTGGACATATGGTGCCTGAAACAAGTGACCGTGAAGAACAAGTATCCACTATTGAGGATTGATGACATCTTTGATCAACTGAGGGGAGAGAGATGGTTCTCAAAGATAGAACTCAAATCAGTCTATCATCAGCTTTGTGTATGAGATGAGTACATTACGAAGACAACTTTAATATGTCTCTATGACCACTAAAAGTACTTATTGATGCCATTTTTCATAAAAAATTCCCAAAAATTGTTCATGGGACTCATGAATATGATCTTATAACCTTACCTAGATCTTTTTATAGTGGTCTTTATAGGAGTATCATGCGATACACTTGAGGATGGTAATATACTTACTCTAAGATCACCGGCTTTATGAGAAGCTCTAGAAGTGTTAGTTCTATATACAGGAGGTCCACTTATTGGGAAACATCATTTTGGAGGTTGGAGTTTCAGTAGATCCGGAAAAGATAGAGGCATTGCTTTCTTGGGAGCCACCCAAGAGTGTTACCGAGGTGTAGAGTTTCCTTGGGTTGGTTAGGTACTATCGGAGGTTCATTACTGAATTTTATAGTGTAATATAATCATTAACATATTTAACATGAAATGGGAAACCATTTTTTTGTACAGGAAAGTTCCAAGAGATATTTTAGCAATTGAGGTAGATATTGACAAGTACTCCCATCCAGAGATTTCTAGAGGAGGGTGTAGAGTATGTAGTGTTCTGCGATGCATTAAGAACTGAGATTGGTTGTGTCCTTGTATAGGGAAAAGTGGTGATTTCTTAGAGTTCATGATAGTTGATACCACATGAGCAGAACTACACAACCCACAATTTGGAGTTAGCGACGGTAGTCTTTACATTGAAGATGTGGAGACACTACATTATGGGTGAGTGGTTTATCATCTAATCATACCACAATAGTCTCAAGAATATTTTCTCTCAGAAGGATCTTAACTTTATATAGAGGAATTTTCTAGAGTTCCTCTAGGATTATGATTTCATGAGAGTCTATACTCATGGGAAGGGGAACATGGTGGAAGATTATCTCAGTAGAAGATTGAGTTCACAACTACTGAACGAGGCATTGGTGAAGTTGGCCTCATTGCAGATATCATTGATGGATTGAGATAGATCAACTTATCTCTAGTCAATGTTTATTACCCATCCACTCTTACAGTGAGTCACATAGGCACAACTTAGAGATACCATCTGTGAGACTACACGTGCTCATATTTCTATTGGGCATTCCACTAATGGATATTCGAAAGGTGGTGAGCACATCATTCTTTTTAGAGGAAACACAAATATTCTAGTAACATTACAGGAGGAGGATTTGAAGGAGTTTCATACATCCCATTTGGTAGTACATCCAGGTGTGGAAAAGATGTACTAGAACCTCCGATGTTAGTTTTGGTGGTTGGGGATGAAGTAGTACATGGAAAAGTTTGTCTCTAGATTCCTCACTTGTTAGAAACTGAGGGTCGAGAACCTGGTTCCAATAGTTTTGACTCAACCCCTTATGGTTCTAGAGTGGAAGTGGGATGGAATATAAATGAACTTAGTGATATGTTTACTACATAAATATAGGAGTCACAATAACATTTGGGTGATCGTTGAATGACTCACCATGTCGGTCCACTTCCCAGTGATTCGGGAACAAGGTTCAATAGAGAGCTTGGAACGCTTCTATGTACAAGAGATAGTTAAAATCTATGGAGAACCATCAAGGACAATATTAGATCATGATGCTCATTTCACATCCTGGTTGTGGAGGGGATTATAGGAGGCATTTGGGACTCAGATGCACTTGAGCACAACTTTCCACCTGCCGACAGATGGCCATACAGAGCGGACCATTTAGGTCCTCGAGAACATGCTACGTGCCTATATACTTGGTTTTGGATGTTGTTGGGAGGATCAAATACCTCTAGTGGAATTTATATATAAAAACAAATACCACTCCATCATCGTAATGGAACCATTCGAGGCCTTGTATGGACAACCCTATAGGTCGCCACTTTGCTGGACGGACCCGGATAGTTAGCACTCTTGGGCCCAGAGTTGGTGCAAGCTACAACAAGAAGGTGCGGGTCATCCAGGGCTGGTTGAAGACTATATAGAGCCATAATAATTCCTATGATTATAGGATATAGAGGATCTTGGAGTTCAATGAGGAAGACCTTATGTTCCTTCAGGTCTCTAATTGACGTGGGATACATAGATTTTGCTGGGGCGACAAGTTTTTTCTGAGGTTCATCAGAACTTTTCTGATATTGTGTATAGTTGGTGAGGTAGTGTACTACTCGGCTCTACCTTCATAGTTAGAGTGAGTGCACGAAATCTTCCATGTATCCTAGCTAAGGAGATACATGCACGACCCATCGTAAGTCATTGACTGGGGCGAGCTGGACACCGATGACAGGGTGACTTTTGTGGAGTACCCAGTGGAGATCAATGACTGAAAGGAGAGGACCCTTTATGGGAGTTCAATTCCTATATTGTGCATTCGATGGTAGCATGATAATCTCCAAGAGATCATGCGGGAGTGGGAGGCTCATATTCATGGTTAGTATCCTCATTGGTTTTTAGTCCTAGTTTTGGATTTTGGAGACATAAATCCCTAAGGTGGGGAAAATGTAATGTCCCAGATTTTCCATGTAAATTTTGTGAAAATTATATGGGATTATTTAAAGACCAGGTGCTGATAAAACACGTGATTCTGAGGCCCAGGGTGACCAGAATAAATGTTTGAACTATTTTAAGTAATTAAAATAGTGTGTGTATGCAATTTTATAAAAAAGTGAGATAACCTCTAAAAAGGTGCCCAGATCAGAAATTTGAGGGCACTATTGCATTAAAAACAGTGGGTTTTACCTAGGTAGGTCCTAACATTGACCTGCGCAGGTAGACTATGGAAAATATTTTTTTTACATTTTAAAGAAGAATAAAAATAAACTTAAAAATTTTATTTTATTTCTTTTAAGTGTTTTTCTACAACACAACGACACTATGTCACCACAATGGGGTAGCCTATTTTCTATCATAAAATGAAGAAACATTGGTGATGCTGCAACACTACAATGAAGTGACGAGACAACATACTTTCATTCCCTCATTAATTAAATAACAATCTAGGGTTAAGAGAACAACCATGGAATTACTCTGGCGAGTGACGAAGGAACTCTCTCCAACGAACACCAACATATCGAGAATAAACAATGATAAATTGGAGAGAATAATCTGGATCAAAGATTGATGGATCGATGAAATACGACACAACTTCACCCTTCATAAATGATTGATCTAAACTTTGGGCAGGGGGTTTATTTCTTTGTGAATTTCTTTCCTGGTTCTTGAATTCAATGATGAATGTAGAACAACCCACAAACAGGTTGATCTGTGGTTCATTCGTTCTTGTGGGATAGTTAATCTGAGGGATTTAAGGGATTAAATTTTAGTTATTTATCCTTGTTGTTTTGTCCCCCTTTTATAATGGGAGGAACAAAGTCCTAAATGAACAAGGAAGAGGTTCACTCTAATGGTGTTCTTGTTCCTATTCTTTATCCTCATTCTTCATTCTTTGCTGATGGACACCCATGGTTGCGTCAGGATTTTCCTGGAGGTTCTAAACGTACTCAGACCCTTGGAGTGAAAAAAAGACAAATTTAATCCCACGATAGTGATGATGGTGACCCAAGGATTGAAAAGACATTATAGGTTCAGAAAATGGACCACCACGATGATTGTGGTGGCCCACAGAAGAGGAGCCGCCAGTGGTGGTGGATGACGGCGTGACCACCCACCAGCAGGTAGCCGCTGGCTTGATGGATGGCAGCGGAGGGGCCCACAGTGGCATGGCCGTAGGTGGCGACCGGTTGTTCCTACCAGGGCAGGCTGCATCAGTGTGGACTGGTAATGCGACAAGGTGCCACTTCGGCCAACAGGCATGCAGTCGCCTGACCGTGTTTGCTATGTGGGAGGGGGAACAGACCATGTGCCATACCCGACTAGGCGAATCAGCCAACATAGGCAGGCCAGGCTGGAGGAAAATGGGGAATGTGGGTGGCCTAGTGGACCAATGGGCTAGGATAGTTTGGGCTGGCCTAGACCCGACCGGGTCGGGTCGGGTTAGATGAACCAGGTCAGACATGGATCGAACCTGATCCTTTTTACTAAAATGCTAATAAGTCTCTAACCATGCATTTATTGGATGATATTTTTGTGGCATTGGGACCCTCATTAAGAGGAGGTCCTTTTGATGTACTTTAAGATAGTTTTAATAGATGTTGGCATATTACCTATTGGCTCAAGGAGTAGGTGCTCCCAGAACGAGCGTTCTAAGAGAGAAATCCTATGGATGAGACCTATGTGGAGTAAGTCTCCTAAGAACTATAACATATGCGGAGTAGGTATCCTACGAAGATACAGAGTAGGTCTTCTGAGAAGATGCAGAGTAGGACTCTTGTGAAGATGTGGAGTATGCCTCCTGACAAGACGCAAGATAGGTATCCTAAGAAGATGCAGAGTGAGTCTCCTACAGAGACTGTAAGTCTCATCAGATTTGAATATTCCTAGACTTTCTTAAGTATATTAATTCTATAAACATGTACCTGGAGTGAGATGACAATAGTGAATTTATCGAATGTATATCACTTTGTGGTTTTTCCTTTGTGGTTTTAGGGTCCCTACTGAGTATTGTTTTACTCACCCCCACACGGGCTTCGCCCACACATGTTGTGTCATGTGAAGATGATCAACAACATTGACCGAGTCCTTGGGGGTCCAGAGGAAAGTGGTTCTTCAGGGTGACCCGATGGATGTGGTACGCTTTATCAACACTTAGACAACATACTGTACCTACACATTAGGTAGTGTTTTATGCTAACAGACTTCAAGAGATTGTACCTTTTTAGTTTTGGTTGGGATTTTTCTGGCCCTGTTTACTTTTCAGTTTTGTATTATTACTCTCAGTGGTTGACTTAGTGAGATGCATACCTCTTTACTCAGTATTTTAGTTTCATTAATTTTTTCTTGGAGATGGGTTCATGTGTACAGGTACTTAGGATAATGCTTCCCCTTTGTGGGATATTCCTACTCAGTGCTAGTTTCCAACCCCTATCCTATGGGAGGCGGGCTTAGGGTAGTCACGACACGGGCCCCAGGGGATGGGTCATGACAAGGATTCTAAATTTCTCAAAATCAACTTAAAATTAATTCAAAAAATATCACAAAGTATCTCTTAGTTATCACATAATAAATATGTGAATACATTAGACATATTTTCAATTGAAACATGGTAATAATCATAATTACTATAAAAACTTAATGAAAGCATATATACTTAATCATTCCTTGTATAAAACGATATATTATTTAATATATTCCATAAATACAATAATGTTGTGAACTCCATAAAAGATAACATAAACTACTTTTTCCACAAATCTTTAATCTGTTCCAAGGTCATCAATACCATCCAATCTAATTTATTTACACCAATCATCTCTTTATCCAAACTAAAAACCATTTTTTAAACATTAGGAACATATTAAGAGTTATCATCCCTTAATCAAAATATCACCTTTCCATTAAATCACTTTTCTCAGACATCAGTAATTTTTAGAATATTCTTGAAACTACTTAATAAAAAACTACTTTGGAACAATGCATTGATGTTTCATGATTCAAATAACCAAAATACCACTAATAAGAATATAATTTTTTGAATCCCAATATATAAATGCATCAATCATTCCACATTATTCATAAACCATTAAATAGTATTATTCATCTCATTCCTAAACACTTCTTTCCTTTCATATGTCATTTGTATCCTATTCATCATAAAAAAACATAACAATTACTCACACAACATTACTGATTCTCTTCACGAGAATTTACTTTAGGATAATTATTTTTAAAATGCCCATACTTTCCACATTTGAAACATTTGACAGTCTATGATATCTTATGGAGACCATTATTATCATCCATTGAGTTAACAAAAGTTCTCATTTTTCATTTACTCTAAAATTAATTTCTCTATTTTCTTTTTTACACACTAAAAAACACTTCTCATTATATTGAGACATTACCTAAAGTGATTCTTCCCACATTCTTGATATATATGAAACTGAATCTTCTTTACTCTATGGTCTCCACCACCTGGACTCTCAATGAACACTATCCTTATATTCTTTAGTGAGTTTGAGAGATGGTTAAAGTTCAAGTTGTTAATTGTATATCATGATAAATAATTAGGTATAATCACAATATCCTTCACTCCAGTTATCATCCTATTTGGATTATAATCAACACATTTTCAATTACATTTAACATTGATCTAGTTCCTTCTGGTTCTCACTATTGACTAAAACAAAAAAAACATAATGTGAGTAACAATATTTTTAGTAGGAAACCATAAAATAATGAAAAATAACTTATAGGATGTTTAAATCATGGAATATTCTTTTCAACATATGACATATTAGGTTTAACTTAATCCATTCATGGTCATTATTCAAATCATTCATTATAGTTCATAAATAGTTTGTGAATTTCCAGAGCATATCCCATGGGATTGTCAAACTATGTTGTAGTAAGGCCCTTTGTTATGCACTAAGTGATGATAAAGTCTAGATTAATGTTCCATTTTAGGGTTATTACTCCTAGGTACCTCTATACCAGAGCCACATCCACTTGTATCATCCAGACAGGGATATAATTACAAGGAAACCAATCACTCTATCCTTACCAAAATTCGAGGACATTTTCTTGTACTTTGACTCATCCATAGATATATCCTTAGATGTATCCCTATATATATCCTTATAAATATACTTTGGGATCTCACTAAAGTTTTATTATCATAGTTTCAAATGGTTAAATAAACCTTTCATTTGATACAAAATATAGTGACCCAATATATTCATACATAGATATTACATCTTTTAGATGAATATTCATTACATTACACAAAAAAATGTTTGAGGATCATAATTTTTTAGTGCCATTGGATAATAGGTACACAATATTATTATTTAGTGAAATTTATTCAATGTTTCCTGCAAAGATATTCCCATTTAGTACTCTTCATAGACATACCCTACTTATAACCCTTTTTCATAAACTAGGGAAATGAAACATATGAAAGGGTGATCTCAGATACTCAATAAGGGTAAAAAATAGAGATATAAATATAACATGAGCATAATGGTATGATAACATGAGAATAACATTTGAAAACCACACCTTTCATATCATAGATCATAAATTTGATTCATGGAATACATCTTGTAAGTTCATAAGACATGAATCATAATGGGATTAAAGAATATGTTACGTGAGATCATAAAATTGTCATAAGACATATATTTTTTCATACATATAAGCATAAAAAATCATTTCCTTAGTAGTTAATGGATCATTTCCAAGACTATCATAGTGGAATGTTTAAACTCCCCAAACCATCATAGCAGTCAAGGTTTAATCCCAAAACTATCATAGTGGAAAAAGTACATTATTGAACTGGGTTCCCTCCCTATTCCATTCTTATTTATCTCATGACATATAAATATTTACACAATTAATTGTGTATAGATATAGGTCCCACCCATCTTGGTTATAATGTAACCACAATCCTTGGTTATAATGTAACCACCATCAAAAAGGAAATCATACATATGTTTTTCATAAGATCATAAAACATTCATAATATCAGAACCCATGAAAATAAATGGGTTTCATAATCATTTCATCATAACATAACATATGGAAAATAAATAGGTTTCATAATAATTTCATATTATCATAAACCATGGAAAAGAATCATATTTCATAATCATATTATCATGGTATAACTAGTGGAAGTGAAATAGGTTTCATAAACATTATAAAAAACAAGCCTGGGTACCCTCTTAACTCTATAACTGATCTGATCCTGCCATGGCCCGAAGGGGGTTCCCGATCCCCATGGGTTGGAAAATAGCACCTAGAATCATAAAAAATGTAAGTGGGAACTAATGTTCTAAAAAAATTATGGAAGAGAGATAAAAAAGTCACTTTACATACAAGGAAAAGTCTACAGGGATAACTATACCATAATTAAAACAAGCATAAAAAGCCCAAAGCCCAATGTCAAGTACTAAAAAGCTGAATAAAAAACCCTCATTCCAATGGAAGAAACACTCCAATCACAAGGATCAACAAATATAACCACATCCAAGTGGCTCTTTACCCTTGCTTGAACCTAGAAGAAGAAAATATACAAACACCTGCAGGCATAAGTAGGGTGTGAGATAAAATCCTATTAGGGTCTCACCAAGGATTCCATTATAAGATTCCAACATTCAATTTACCAAATAAAACTTTCAATATTAAATAAATAGGTTGTCATTTAAAAATAATTATTAAAATAATTAATGATTTACATTTCAAATTATAGAAATACTTTAAACAAATGTCTTAAAAAAATATTTTATGTAAAATAGTTTATATAAATTTAGAAGAAATGTAAAATAGTTTACAACAATAATGGAATATATTTCAAATTCAAAAAAATGAGCATCATGTTCATGTTCCAAAAGGTATGATAGTTCTAGGCTACATGATCCTCACACACTCGAAGGTGAATCACAACAATATGTGTATACACATTCCCCTTTGATACAAACCGAAGAGGACCCATCACCACCCCATCAGGGATGTGACCTGCTACTCTAGGTATTCTTTCAATTGTAAGTTTCAAAAGATCAATATCCCAATAAATCAATTACCACCTAGGATTTAATGTTCTCTAATAAAAACAAATGATTTGAAAATTATTTTAAGACTAATTAAAAGACAATTCATCCCATTCTTTGTTTCAAATATGACAATTTTCTATTTAAAAATCAAGATAGTTTTTTAATCAAAACATGCCTTTTTCCTAGATAAAAACAATGGGTTTCTACAGAAACCATTTTAAGACAATTTTCTCAAATACTAATTTGAAATCAATTTCATCAAATCAATTTCACAATTTTAATTAAACAATTTAAATTTCACAAATTTCCCTCAATTTCATAATTTCACCCCAATTCAATGGAATTGGGAGTTTTTCGTAAATTCATGCCAAATACAATTTCAAAAACCTAATTAAATGTAATTGGGTTTTTAATCAACCAATAAAAATAAATTTCATTTATATCAAGAAATTTAATCTAAATAATGAAATTAAATTTAAATCAAGTAATTTGGGGTCAATCAAATTGGACAATCAAAATAGAACCACCTACCTCGGGATTATGGGATCTAAAAACACAAAGCCTTCAATGAAAAAATCCAACAAAGATATTTAGAAACAAAGATTTTAGAATCAACCCTAGATTTAATTTATAAAATAAAGGATATTAGATTCTCCAACAATATAGAGATCTAAAAAACCCTAGGTAGGAAAGGAGAGAAAGTGGGAGAAAGATAACGTGGAGATGAAACTAACATAGTGGAGATATAACTCTGTTTTACAAAATTTTATCCTCTTTTAGAAGGGTATAGAGGGGCCAAAATCACTTATTAGGAGATTACCTATAATAAGAAAATGTTATGGTTCGAATTAGGTCTGTCTAGAACCTAAAAGTGGGGTTTTGGGTTGTTTAAAATTAATTTTGGATTAAAAAATCCCGTATGCATGGTTAGGTGGGAAGGGTCACACATTTAGAAAATCCATGCACCCTAACTGTGTGCCTCATTTTGGAAAGGTGCATGATTTTTAAAACTGTACACCAACCATGAAAACCCCACTATATGTGTTTTTATAGCTTACCTTTATAGGGCACGAATGGTTTGGGAAAACTGTGCACAAACCATGCACATCCCAAAAACTTTCAAAATTTACAATTTTTTCACCTAAAACAACCCTAACGAAACCCAACCGAAGCACATTAAAAATAAGGGTTTATAAATATCTAAAAATAATAATAGGATGTTACAACCTCCCCACCATAGATATTTTCTTTTCCCAGAAAGCCTATTAAAAAGATCCCATCTAAAAAATTTGTGGCCACTACTCTCTCATTAATGCCTCCCTCTACCACATCTCATGAGAATCAGAACAGTTCTACCATAGAAATCAAACCAAAGGAATCATACTCCCATGAAGAACCTTGGTTTTAGAATCAAATATCCTAACTATATGTCCAGTCATGGATAAATCAGGTTAAACCTCAAGATCACTATAGCTTAGAATGTGATATGGATATGATATATACTTTTATTTCTTTGATACATGGAACACATTATGTATCTATGTCAGCTGTGATGGAAGTTATAAATGGTACACAACTTTCCCCACCAACTCAACAACCTCAAATGGTTCTACAAAGTAAGGAGAAAGTTTACCTTTCATCCCAAGCCATCGATGACCCAAATGATATGAAACCTTCAAGAAAATCTGGTCACAAACTGAGAATTCCAATGATCTATGATGATGACCAGCCTAAGACTTATATCAAATCTATGATATCAATATTCTCTAATGAATCAACTAAATATTTTTTTTGTCTCTTAAACCAATATCAATCCAACTAGGGAAGTTTCATCGATCTATGACCAACACAACAATGATTTATAAGACCATCCATACAAGGACTCAAAAGGATCCATTCTGATCGTGGACTGGTAACTATTATTATAAGAAAAATCAACCATACCTAGATGATCATCCCATGCTCCACCAAATTCAAGAACACAAGAAAAAATTATATCCTAAAGAATATGCATAGCTCTTTCTGTCTAGATATCCTACTATAGATGGTATGCCATAATCAAACATAACTAAGATCCCAATTCTTCCTGAAGGCCACTCCAAAAACAAGATGTGAACTAATGATCCCTATCCGATACTATAAAAGATTAAACTTTATGAAAATGAACAATCTCTTTCACATATATATTTCAAAACTCCTCAACTTTGTTTCTATCAATAATGGGTATAAAGTGATCTGATTTTGTCATCCCATTGATCAAAACCCATATCATATTCTTCTTCTTTTGGGTATATGGAAACCCAACCACAAACCCCATAGAGATATATCCCACTTCCAAGTAAGCACCATAAGTGGATGGAGAAAACTCAAAGGTTTATAGTTCTTAGCCTTGACCTATTGTCATGTATAACAATGAGATATGAATTCAGCAATGCCCCATCTTATACCTAGACACCAAAATCTATGCCTCATATCATAGAAAATATTCATGGTTCCTAAGTTCAATTCCCACTAAGATTTATGGAAATCCCCCATCATAACATTAATTATCACTCACGGCATAATAAAGCGATTTGTATTGCATAAAAGGCCATTAGTGGAGAATGAACAATCAGGTATGGTCTCCGCACCATAAAGAGAGTCTCCAATGCCATGAAAATCATCATCAAGATATTGTTCCTAAAGAATCATTTCGAGAAGAGATGATGTCAGCTAAACACTATCCAAAGAAACTGAGTCCCCTAATTCCCAAACTCAAATATGTAACTGTGAAAAAAGGGCCCTCAAGTTCCACTCTTCTAATGATTATTTCATGGTATGGGTCAGAAGTTTCCTTTTTAAATCATCTGTGATGACATTACCTTTCTCCATGGTATAATAGATGTCAAATTAAAAATAATTCTTGTATTCCCCCCAATACCTCTAGTGGAGATTCAAATATTTTTGAGATAAGATATAATTCAAGCTCGTGTGGTCAGAAAATATGGTAAACCTTTCTATGAAAAGGTAATGCCGCTATCTCTTAAGCGTGTTCATCATAGAAAAAAGTTCAGGGTCATGGGTTAGATAATTCTTCTCATATAGCTTAAGCTGAAGAGAGCCATAAGTAATGACATGATTACATTACAAAAGAACGCATCCAAAAATATAACCCAATTCATTATAGAAGACAACATAGCCCTGCTCGACCTCTAGGAGAGTCAACAACAACGTAGTAGTAAAAATATGTTTCATATCAATAAATAATTTGGAATTTTCTCATCCCAATAAAACATTACTCCCTTTCAAGATAGAGCAGTCATCAAGGAATCCAAATTTGAGAATTCCTTAACGAACCGATGATAATACCATACTAGACCCAAGAAGATCTGAATCTCAAAAATATTTCATTGTTTTTACCATGCCATAATAAATTTCACCTTCTCAGGATCAACTAAAATAACATGTTCCAACACCATGTGACCCAATAACTTTACTTTATGAATATAGAAATTAAATTTCAAAATATTGGAATAAAGACCGTGATTTATCAAAAATTCCCAAACAGATCTCAGATGATGTATATGATCCTCCTCAAATTTAGAGTAAATGAGTTTTTTATCCTCAAATACCACCAAAATATTTTCAAGGTACTCATGGAAAATATTGTTCATTAAATCCATAAATACTATAAGATAATTTATTAAACCAAATGGCATGAAAAGGTACTCATAATGGCCATAACTACTCCAAAAGGTGGTCCTATAAATGTTATATTCTTTTATTATCATTTGATGGTAACAATATCAAAGGTATATATTCTATAATCAATTTATCCTTTCAATTGATCAAATAGATCATCAATATATGGAAAAAAATATTTATTCTTTACTATAACTCAATTAAGTTTTTAGTAATCCACACAAAGGCGAAGTGAACCATCATCTTTATTAGAAAAGAGAACTGATGCCAAAAAAGGTGGCTAATTCACCTACACAGATCATTTAATTTGAATGAGCTCCTATTAGATTGGATTTATTGTCTCCCAAACTGAACTTTATACTAAAGAGTAGTATAGTGATAGTGCGGGGTTGATCCCATAGGGGATTGGGTTAACTGACAGGAACTAAGGATTTGAGTCCTATGTATAGAATTTTTCAAAATTTGATTGAGTTTGGGAATAACTAACACTAAGGGAATTGTGGTTTGAGATTGGAGAGAGAGAGAGAGAAGGGATCATGATCAATTTTAGGGTTCAGGTAAAAAGATAATCTCAATACTAACTTGGTATGACCCTAATGTTTAGGTTTTGAAGAAAGAAAAAGTCACTAGTTGACTATAGTCAAACCAACTAAATCTACATAATAGGAAAATATTCCTTGGTATAGAGATAAATACAACCTTGATGCATTAATCCTATATTTTAAGTTATAATGTATCATTGGATATTGGTCATAGCCTATTCGAATCCAACCAGATCATGGTCGTTAATTAAAACTCCCAGTGGTTAGGGTTGCTTAAAAAAATTAGATAAACATTTTTTAACATGATTAATATCATTAGGGTTACAAAGGTTTTAATTAAATATTCAATAAATTCAAACACCCCTACTCTTTACCCCCACCCTAGGTAGTTTATCCACTCATGGTAGATTTTATCAAGAATAAGTAAATAATTGAAAACATAATAAACACAACAATAACAATTTAGATCAATAAATTGAAGGTTATGCATTCAAGATTAAAAAATTTAAAACTCAAATAAATTACAACTTCAACCAAACACTTACTTGATATATGAATAGGGAAGAAGGCAGTAAGGGTTTGTTGCCGATTATCAATTGAAACAAAGAACACATGTAACTTGGCTCGGTAATGTAAAACAGTGAATGATTTGAAAATTTTAATCAATAGTGCTTGAATAGATATAAAATAGTAAAAATAATGGATTCAAATTGAGTTTATGGGGAAGAAAAAGAAATAATGATAGAAGAATTAGAGAAAAACGAGAGAAGTTGATGAAGTACTACACATTCTATCCACTACGCACCTACTGGAGGTAAATAACTAAGATATTACATGATGAGTAATGAGTCTTCACATTGTGAAATTATAATTCAAGATTTTCTCTATGATGTTGGAATATTTCATGAATCTACCATGAATCTCATCCCATATCTTTGAGATTTGGAAATTGACTCCTTTCACAACGTGTAAGTGGACTCCATGACGCATATCTTCCTTTGGTATGGATCTTCAAAGTGGGAATTGAAATTTGAACATTACATGACATGTATCGGCGACTCAAGTCATGCAATTGCTTCATGGATTGTAATTATTTCACAACTTACATAACAAATTTTCATATGTTGTAATGATCATTTTTGGTCATTTTTTCTAGATTTTCCTTTGAAACCTTAGAAACCTATTTCCTAAAATAATCAATGCATACCTGGTGAATTGTAAAGTAGAACATAGATAATAATTATTCAAAAGAAAATAGAATGTATACATGATTTCATCATATAGAACTCCCCCACACATGAATAATGGCTTGTCCTCAAGAAAAAATACCTCAACAGGGATTTAAAAAGGTAATCAATTTTTTAAATAGGAAACATTCATTATAATTAGGAAAATAAAACAAGTTTAAGTAGAAAAACCAGTCTCTAGAATCATCCCTTCATAGAAAATCAGTCATGTCTCATAGTTCAGTTCTTTAAACAAATTCTTAATCTTGTCATTTTAATTTATTAATGGTTACTTAAATTCTCTACCCATTTTCAATTTATCTCACAATGAATTTTCTATCATAAATTAGGTAAAAATGAAAATGGAGTTGTGATCATACCCTGAATACATGTTCTGAACAATAGGCTTGAATTGGTTCTATCATCTGCACTTTATAAATAAAAATACAAAATCAATCATATGGGATTCAAAAAAAAAGTTCAAATGACTTAGATGCTCAGGGTGGGTGGGTAGGTAGTGAAAAGAAAAAGATAAAAAATAAGGGTAATATTTGAAGTATAATGCAAAAATATCACAAGAAATGTAATAAAATAAATCCTCCCATAACAAATGAATTTCATGATCTCAACAGCTCAAGTTGGAACTATCAATATATCAAGTGAGTACAGAAGATAAACTATTCCTTTATTTTTTATTTTCTTATTATTTTATTTTTTGAAAGTCATGTCTAAGCCAGATATCACATCCATACCCTAACATATATGATCCTCAAAGGGATTCATTGATCTGGAAATGGTGATTTTTGACCTTCTTAATACACAACCAATTCATATTTTTTCCTTTTCTTTTTATATTTTTCAAAGGTATTGAATAGGCGTGAAATACCAAAAATTATACAAGGATCATAATGAAATAGTATAGAATGAACCAAAATATATATCCTCAGTAAAATCATCCCATGTCTGTTGGCTGAAAAAATTACCCCACACTTGTTCAATGTAACTTTCTGAAAATACAAAGAGCAAGGTAGGAAGGGATAATTGTCTTGGAATAGCTATATCATACTAAGGTAATTTATAGAAAATACAAGTTTAATGAATGAAAAATGTAAGGCGGGTCTCAGAAAAAAGTATCTCAACTAATATTAACTCAATCAAAATAAAATTGTATTTATTAAGTCATAGCCTCAATAAGATCTCAATGCATGTTTTTATAGGTTTAAATGTCCCAGGTTCCACTCAAGAAATATAATCAGAAAATAATATTCAATTTTAGGTCCAGAATACTCTCAAGAGTGGGAGTAAATATAGAAAATTGGAAATCACTTAGGGTATAAAATCAAGTAATAAGTAAATTAAATAAAAAATCAAAATTTTTGATTTTGAATTAAATTAATAAACTCATCAGTTATTATATAAATCTAAACGGTATAAAAATATGGATTTCCCATTATTCACATCTTATATTTCTTTTATTTAAATGGGTGTAATGAGTTTCAGGTTCAAATCATGCTTATAATGAAAAATGACTCCTAAATAAATAAAAAAAGAAATAATTCAAGTGTATAAAAATTAAAAGTCAATAAATACTCCCACACACTTAAAACGAGATAGTATCCACATTATCCATGAAAGAACCATGGGAGGGGTATGATAGATAAAGTGCAGTTTATGGAAATGGTAATTTTGAACATTTAATACTAAGGAATTGAGATATCCCTATAATTATTGGCATGCCATGGGGAAATTTGTGTAATATTTTTGATTTTTGATTTGGGATACCTACATATTTGGTTATAAATACAAATGATACACTTTATAAAACATTAGTCTATAGGTTTTAAACATTTTTTAAGCAGTAAAATTGGTAGGTGCATGCATTGAATAGTAATGAAATACATTTTATATAAAAGTAGGGATCTGTATAAAACAAATCTCAAAGTGGATCATTAATAAAAAGATAAATATATAAAAGGAAATAAGATAAAATAATAAGTACAAATATGAGAAAAAATAGGTGAAATATGGGTTTCCTCCCATAAAGCACTAACAATAACATCATCAGCCAGAAAAATGGACCAATGTGTCAGTCATTGTCATCCATTGACTCAAATATTCTCTCTCTTATGCGGCCACGAGTGGAAGTATCCTCTATATCTCATGGTCTTTCTGAAAGATTGATCATTAAAGGGAATAAAAAGAATGGATCTGGTCTAGTAGGAAAGGTATCCATGCTCGTGGTAGTGATGGATGATGAGAATTTATCACTAGTGATACATCTTGAAGTTGGCACTTGACATCAACTAGATGTTGAGTCACTCGGTGAACAAGGGAAGATGGTGGTGGGATTGGCACATCGATGACTATATATAAGAAGAGGATATAGACATGGATACTATAATAGTATAATTAATTGAAAATTAATCCAAGTAAAATAGGGAAAAATCAGTATCCTATATATATAAAATGAAATGATACAATGATGAAAGGGAATAGAAAAAATAAAAAAAATGAGCACCCTAGAATCATACAAAAATGGTAAAGGAGACTAATATAGACTTTTAGAAATCAACATTATGAAGTTGCTCATATATAGTATGTTCCATATCATAGTGTTGTTGTAACTTCCCCACCTAGTCAATGACTATAATAGTAGGAGGGGATGGATGATCAACTACAGAAGGTGGTACCATGGTGTTGGAAGCTATCTCAGTGTTGAGTAGTGGGGAAGTACCAATCTGTAGTGTGGCCATGGGTCTGGAAGGTTGATTAATTAAATGAACCTTAGTGGATGGGGTGGTTGCTAGTCCCTTGACCCTCTAGTATTTCTCTTCTAGATAATCCTACTGGGTAGAATGGTTTGTCAGATCTGATGGTAGGTTGGTCGGGGTGGTGTATATGGAAGGGGTGGTAGATTATGAAGGGAAGAAAGGGGTTGGTGGTGACTGAGAAGCTTCCTAATGTGATAGAGGTGATTAAGGGGTAGTTAAATGAGATAAATCCGTGAAAGGGATGTGCAGGTACTAGGAGATATGATGTAGATTCTCCAGGATTCATATTTGAATATCCCATAGATCTATAGGATATTATGGTGTTAGTGGAGAAGTATGGTAGGTGGTGGTGGTATATGTAGGAAAATGGGTGGGGTTGGGTGTAGGAATGGAATCTGTAGGGTCTAGTCTGGAGGTGGTGACTGGAGTTGGTGCGGGATCATCAGTATGATCACCGGGCACCTCGTTAGCAATCTCAACTAATCATTGGGCCCGCTTGTAAGTATCACCATCATTTTCCAACAACTATATCTTGTGAAATAATAGGAAGTAAATAGACTCTATAGGATTAAGGGAGGTGGGTGGAAGGGTGGCATAAAAGATGTTGAGATGGCGGTCTAAATGGGTGATGATAGATCCACCCATTAGTGTGCCTCATGTATGATGCATATGAGCTCCGTAGTAGAATTTGAATCGATATTTGATGTTGATGGATGAGTCTCCCATGACTAAAGTGAGGATGATGATGTCCATATAAATAACACTGCTGTGATATTTGGATCAAGTGAACCAAGTATGCATCAATTCCCTATGAAGGATGCAGAGTGTTGGAACTCAGAGCTGGGTGGACTGCGTAATCCTAGGATCATTCTTAGTGTGATAATCTTAAGCAATCATCCTCCAAAGTCACTTTGAATATGAATTGGAAGGATCAAGCTACAAGGTGGGGAATACCTTAGATGTGACAAAATCATCAGTATAAATTCCGAGGCTAATGTCAAACTCCGTGAAAGAAAACTCATGAGGTCATCCACCTAATCTGAAGGAGAGGCTGTCAGCTGCAACCTCAAATCTGTACAAGAAATCGAGAAAAATCTCCCGATATGTCTCATCACACACATCAATGATGGAGGATATATACAGGTGCTCAAGGAGCTAGAGCACCTCCTGGATGATATGAAGGTGAGCGAGGATGACCATATCATGTTTTTTTGGTCCACATTGGCTTTTCTTGTATCCAGTTGAGTGAAAAATGGTTCTTGGGGTATGAAAAATGTAGGATGGTGTGCATGAGTGGGTTTTAACCCTCATAAAACCCACTAGAGTTATATTGAGAGTCCTCAAGAGTAGCTGGCTCCTTAGGGGCTGCAGTGGAGGTGGAGAAAGAATATGCATGAGGTGCGGGAGAGGTGACACCTCGTCGGCGCTTCACCAGAGGAGGATCATCTCTTTTAGGTGCGGGATTAGTAGGGGAGTTTACACGGTCTTCATGAATTCCATTTTGGAGGAAAATATTCTTGTAGGTAGGTGCATATTAAGGATGTTGAGGGACGAAGGGGAGGCTGGAGTGTGGGGTTGAAGGAAGGTGGGGCGACAGGGGAGGGGTGCGAGTGGCGAGAGAGGGGAGGCGACAACGAGCAGTGAGAGGGAGGGAGGGGGTCGAGTGTTGTTAACCCTATTATCATGAATTAAAATGATCAGGAAATTACACGACATGTTTTTGAGGTACATGACGTGTAATTTTTTATTTTAATTTTTTCTTACAGTGAAAATCACACATCATGAATGATGGTTACATGACGTGTAATTGTTTATTTTTTCACAATTTGAAACTTGATCCTACTCCTTTTCTCCCAAAATTCCCAAAAATATTCTAAATATTATTCTAAATAATATAGACTACGGTGACCTAACCTAGGATACCCCCTAGTTAGACTTTTGTTTTAAAATTTAGAGCTTGAATCTTTGATGCTCAAATGAATTTTAATCTAATGACACACCCTTAACGAAAGGATTATTGATAAATTTTCAACCTTTTACCATTGAATTTTAATGGTGTTCCACCCTATTTATAAATATTTATGATCCCATAAGGAAACACTTGTACGACCATAAAGATTCCGGACCATCTATATTTCATCTTCCTAGGAAACAATTTTAATCTTGAACTAAATAATAAGACCTTATTTCCCAGGAAAAAAAATACATCTTTCAATGCTTTGATCATGCTATTTTTTTTTCTTTATATATATTTTCATTTTCATAATCATCATTTATTATTTATTTCTATTCATTCAAATGAAGTATCCTTGATTCCCCAAAATTTTGACAATCTAAATTGAGTTTCTTGATTTTTTAATATGAGTATTTCTCAAGTTATACTAGAAAATGACATGGATTTCCATATATAAATTAGAATGTTGTGGTACAAATAGTTGTTTTTTATATAGTGTGGTATGCCTATAATGAATCATCTAACTTTAGACTCCAATCCCTTTGACTTTTGTTCACAATTTTTAGTAGGTTTTGTTCGATTTCTCTACTGAACAATTCAACTTGCCCACTTGTTTGCAGATGTTAAGGAGTTCTTGTGTCATACCTGATTCTATATTTCTCTAGTATTACATTAACATATTGATTTGTAAAATTTGTTCCTTGATAACTAATGAGTAATCTAGGAAATCTAAATCTTGAAAAAACATTATTCTTCAAGAAATTCATAACCACCTTTACTGTGTCATGAGATCTATCTTAAGATTATACCCATTTAGAAACGTAGTCAATGCCAACAAGGATATATGAATTTTTCATGTTAATTTGGAAATGAAACCATGAAATATGTTCCCTACACGTTTAATATTTGGACTTCCATGATTGGGTTTTGGGGAATTTCATTCCTTTTTCCAATGGTTCCAGTTTTTTGGCACCGATCACATCTTTGATAATAATCCATTACATCTTGGTGAAGTGGGGAATATAAAAGTCACTCTTTAGAATTTTTTCTACTATGAATTATGGTCCATGATTTCCTCCATTAAGTGATGTATGAAACATGTCTAACACACTTGGGATTTATTTCTATAGTGTGAAGGACTATGCATCCTTGAACCATAAATTAGAATTTTTCCTAATTTAAAACCAGAAACTTATCATCACAACATTGCAGTACTAACTCAAGATTTCTTAGATAGAACTCAAAATATCTTCCATAAACTAAAAATCCAATAATTAAAATTTCTAATAATTCCTCTTACATATCATGGAATATATGTGTCATGCACCTTTGAACGGTTGATGGTGTATTACACATACCAAATGACATGGGCCTGTAGGAGAAGGTAGAAAATAGACTTGGGAATATTGTTTTAGAGTAATCATCTGGGTTGACTCTAATATAATTTTATCCTGAATATTCATCTAGGAAATAGTTTAATTCATGTCCTGTAAGTCCCTATACCATTTGATCTATAAAGGGAAAGGGGAAATTATATTTTCTGGTTTCTATACTTAGGTTTCTGTAGTCCACACATACTCACCGTCCAATGATGTTTTGAGTTGATTTCAATTCAACTTAATCATTTTTTTTTCAATAGTGATACCACCTTTCTTTGGAATGTCTTTTAGTGGGATCACACACTCACTATCAGATATTGAAATAATTATTCTAGAATTCAAAATTTTGAGTAATTATTTCTTAAATACTTCCCTCTTTGGTGGGGTGAGTCATCTATGTAGTTGGTGTTTGGGTTTTTTACCTTCTTCTGATAAAATATCATGAGTTCATAATGCAAGACTGGTGCCTTTGATATCATCCACCCCAAAGAAATGGACTAGTTATGTATTTTTAAGACTTATATCAACATTCTCTCTTATGATTGTGACATTTTCAAGTTAATAATAACTGGTAGTGCAATAGAATTTTCCAAAAAGGAATACTTGAGTGTATTAGGGAGAGTTTTTGGTTATAGTTTTAGTGGGTGAATGTCTAAGGGTATGAAAGGTGGGATGCTATTCTAATTAGTTCACTTACCCAAGGTCATATTCCTCATTATCATTAGGGGGAATTTCCTCCCTCTCTTATTCAATTTTTAGGTGGTATTATCTTTTTTCTATGAAAAAGATATCTTTTTGGTGAAAATAATTATCTATTTTTTTAATTTTTCGAGGTCAAACACAAATTATTCATAACCTAATTAGAATATGAGTCTTCCTTTATTTACATCAATCAGTTCCTTTCTAGTGGATAGTAATGGTCTACATAGGATGATTGGAATATATCCTTTCACTTCTATATCCAAAATAATGAAGTCTGATGAAAAAATGAACTTGCTGACTTTGACTAAGATATCCTCGATAAGTCCTTAGGGAAACTTTACTAATCAGTCAAACAATTGGAGTTATAATATTGTCATTTTTAGTTCCTTGAGTCCCATATTATAAAATAAACTCATTGACATTATGTTGATTTTGGATCCTAAATCACACAAGGATCTTCCAAAGTTACATTATCCTATTGTGCATGGGATTGATAAACATCCAGGATCTCTCATTTCTAGTGAAATTTTCTATAGAACAAGAGAACATCACTCATCATTTGGTGAGATTACTCCTAGGTCTTCCATTTTTATTTTGTTAGAAAGAATCCCCTTATGAAATTTTACATAGGTATGAATTTGAGTTATTACCTCATAAAATGAAATATTAATGTGAAATTGCATGAAAATATAAAAAACTTTATTGTATTTCCCACAAATCCTTCATTTCCTTACTATTTATTAAAGAATGAGAGGTGGTTTATAAGGTGGTGGTGTAATGTAGACATATTATTTGGGTTTTTATTGAATTAGATATTTTTCATAAGGTGGTTCTTCTCAGGGTATCTTTAGATAAGTTTAAGTTATTTTTTCATCATTTTTGTCTTCTATGACCACTATATGTTTTTTGGTTTCAACAAATTGTTTTTATTATCCTCTTCATGGTTACTGAAAGTACAACACTTTTCCACTCCTAAAGAACCACTACCTTTTCCTCTTCCCATGGGTATATCTCTGTGTTACTAGGTAGAGTACATATAAATCTATCTGAAAAGGTCTTTAAGACCTAACCCATTTGATGCTCAAGGTTACAGAGAGCTACCATTTGATTCTGAATTTTAGTCTCTTAGGTGGTCATCCTTTGATCTTACTTTTGAATAAAGGATGAGAGTAGATTTAAAATTTTTTATTGATGATGAATGACTGATTTTGGAGGTCTTGGTGGAGTTGGTTGAAATTATTGTTCTTCTCTAGGAGGGAAGGGTTGTAGAGTTACTTGTTGTAGTGTTCTTGGCACAAGATTCATTGGTGGATATCCCAATGGTCCTTGGTTCCTAAATGGTTCCTGAACACACATTTTTTGGTAGTACCCTTTATTATTTTGTTGTGGTTGTTTCATAGACCTTTTTTGATAATACTATCATGGTTTCTAAAATTGTTGATTTTGTTGATTGCAATTAATGTAATTACAAACCTGGATTGGTTGTTCCTCAAAACCTGCTATGTAGTATTGATATAGGTGTGGGCCACCACACATTCATTAGGATTGGATTTCTATTACAGGAGAAGGAGGGGGAGTTGGTGTTGTAGGTAGATGAAAGGATTAAATATTATTGGTTATGTCCTCTACTTGTGTAGATAGTCGAGTATGTTCTTCAACTTGGTGAATTCCACGATGGGGTGATCCACGATCACTTTTTGACATACTAGAATTATGCGAGACTTCATAAAAAATTTCTCAACCAACCTTGTGTGTTTTAAACATCATAACTCCATCAGCCAAGACATCAACTATTGTGTGAGCGGATGATTGGGGGCCTTGATAAAATGTTTTTAGTTGTATCCATATATCAAGTCAAAGATGCGGGCACTTACAAGTGAGTTCCTTGAAATGATACCATGCTTCCAATGCCGACTCTACATCAGTTTGAGCAAACATTTGGATGTCATTTCATAATTTCCATGTTCAAATTGGTGGGAAGTACATATTCAATAATTTCTTGGATAAATTGACCCTAGTCATAATAGACCCAGGAGCATGACTTTTGATCCAATCCTTGGCTCGGTCTCATAGAGAAAAGGGAAAAATATTAGTATTATAACATTAGAAGGTACTTCTAGTTTCCAAAAGGTATCACAAACTTCTAAGAAGTTTGAGATATCTTCATGGGGATATTCACTTTTAAGTCCACTAAACTAGAAAATATTATAGATCATATGAATGATTATAGGTTTTCTCTCAAATTTGTGTACTAGAATAGGAAGGCATACAATTTTGGGTGTAAAACCATTGATTTATAGAAATATATAATCCATAATGGTGTGTTCTTGATGTACTGGATTCTCTCCATGTAATATAGGTATCATGTTTTTTAGGTTTGGTTGATTTGGACCTATAAGATTGTTGTGTTCAACTATTCTGAAACATAGGCATGAAGAGATGTACCTTTTTATTTATGGTTCAAAGGTAAGTTGTTCTTGTGTGTTAATTCTCTTTGAATGAGTCAAATGGCCCCGATATATACATTAATCTTTAAGGAGAAGGTCATAGGGTAGTTATAAAAGAAAATATAAAAGAGGAGAAATGAAAAGAGAAATGGGGAAAAAGTTAGGTAATCCTAGGTTCTTATCATAGGTTTCCATATGTTGCACAATCTTTAAAGATCCCCAACAATGCCGCCACCCAAGGTGACTAATGAACCCACATGTGTCATTTAATTTTCATGGTCTATGGTCATATTATATTTATTATTTCCCAAACTATAATTTCTACTAAGAAGTAGTATAGTGATAATATGAGGTTGATCCCATGGGGAATTGGGTTGGATGATAGGAACTAAGGCTTCAAACCCTATTTTTAGGATTCCTCACTAGTTGACTGAGTTTGGTAATAACTAACAATAAGGGAATAGAGGTTTGATAATAGATAGAGAGAAGGTATCATGATAAATTTATGGATTTAGTTAAAAGGATAATCTCAATCCGAACTTGGTATTTTTCAAAGGATTAGGCTAAGAAGTAAGAAAATTTCACTAGTTAACCATGGTTAAAATAACTTGATCTATCTAAGAGGAAAATATTCCTTGGTTTGGATATAGCTACAACCTAGATGCATTAATCCTAGCTTCTAAGGTATAAAGTATCAAGAGATATTGTTCATAGCCTATTCTACTCCAATCAGATCAAGGTTGTTCTTTAAAACTTCCTGTGGTCAGGGTTTCTTAAATCAATTAAATAAGTATTTGTTATTTTACCTGATTATTATCCTTAAGGTTAACAAGTTGATAATTATAGATTCATTAAATTTAAACAACCATACTCTCAACCTCTACCATAAGTGCTTTAACCACTCATGGTATAATTGATTAAGAATATGTAAACAATTAAAAACATAATCAATATACCAATAATAATTGAGATCAAGTAATTAAAGATAAAGCATTTAAGATTAAGCAATTTAAAACTAAAATCAATACCAAATTCAACCAAACACTTACTTGAAATAAGAACATGGAATAACTTAATAAGGTTTTATTATCGATCGATGATTGAAATGAAGAATACACAAAACTTTGTTTGGAAATAGAAAATAAAGAACACTTTTTAGTGTTTAATAAATAATGCTAAAATAGATGTAAAAAATTAAAAAGAATGGATGTAAATTGAGTTTAGGGAGAAAGAAGAAGAAATAAAGAGATAAGAATCTAGGAAGAATGAGACAATTTGAAGAAGTCTCGAGTGTTATGTTTTCTATGAACATGCTAAATATGAATAATCAAGATATTACACTACATATAATGGGTCTTTACATCATGTAATTCAAATCCAAGATTTTCTCTGTGATTTTTGAATCTTTTTCGAATCAAAGACGAATCTCATCCTGGATCTTTGATATTTGGAAATTGACTCTATTCATAATGTATAAGTGGACTTCACAACATGTATTTTCTTTTAGTATGGATTTTCAAAGCAGGAATTGAAATTTTAATGTTAAAATACATATATCAGTGACTCACGTCATGTAACCACTTCATGAATTGTAATTATTTCATATCTTTCTTCAAGACTATTCATATACTATGAAAGATGACTATAGTTTATATAAGTGGGTTTCACGAAGTTTAATGATCATTTTTGGCCCTTTTCTCTATATTGTTATTTTAAAACTTATAAACCTATTTCCTAAAATAATAAACACACACCTAGTGTAGTATTGAGTAAAACATAGATAATATTTATTAAAAGGGAAACAAGGTATATATATTATTTCAGCTTATCCGTGACACACTTAGGAATATAAATCCTTTCTCTAAAAGATCATAAAACTGAGTATTCAACTATTTTATTTAGGATGGTTCAATGTGGTAAAAAGGAAGATAAACTGGTTGAGTACCGAGCACTAAATTGTTATAGAAATCTACCCCTCTTACCAGTGGAAAACCAGAGAATTCATAAGGAAACACTTCAGGAAAATTGATGAAAATTGATGGGAGATAACCACTCAAAGATTATATCTCTAGGTCAAAAGAAAAAATATATATTACTTTACCAAAATATAGAAAATAAGTTACACCTCTAATCGACCTTGGGTCCTATTCTCCTTGAAAAATATGACATACACCATTGGGTGTAGTAATGGAGACCCTTCAAAGATAGCAATAAATCTAGTATTTATTAGAAATGAGCCAATCCATCCAGAATATGATGTCAAGTGATTTCATGTTGAGTACCACAAAAATCCAAGAAATCTCAACATCTAATAATGAGATAACATAAGTAGGACTACGAATACCCTTCTCTCTCTTCCTTCCAAGGGGTGTAGAAATATCCATCACATATGACAAAATCTTCATAGAAATATTTAGCAGATCAACAATACAAATTGAAAGAAATGAATGAGATGCACCAGTAGCAAATAAATAAGACACTAATGAAGAAGTTATAGTTATGGTACCTCTCACAATCCCTGGACCCATATCCAATTCCTCTGGAGACTCTTCCACTGTGTGAAGAATATTCACTTTGCATTCCTATGGTTAGAACCCTTTTGATCATGAAGCATATAATTGCACTATAATTTTAGAAGGCGATGATGATCCTATGCCACTACGAGTACTAGAACAGACATATAAGAACTTATGTAGGTGACCCGGTCATTTTTAGTATCCACAAATCATGGACACCTCAGTGAAAACTCACATAGAATTCCCAGTCTTTCAATACTGGTAGTAAATTAAAGAGCCTATACTAGGAACTGAAGGAGGTCTAGAAAAACCCTACTATTGAAAACCACCATGAGAATCATCATGCTTCATCTTTAGAGTAATTCACACTACCACTTGGTGAAAAAGAAACTCCCATCAACCTTGATTTTCCAGCCAGGTCTATTTCGACCATCAATGCTCTATTTATAACATCAGCGTAAGAAGAAAAGTTCAAAAATAACACCTAAGAAAAAATATTCAATCGAAGTCCAATATTTAACCATCATGTATTCATCTTACCATTTGATACTATATCCAATTAAAAGTTCACTAGATTAGAAAAATTGTTTGCATACTCAGTCACGGTCTTGTCAGCTTGCTCAAGTCTAAAAAACTCAATAGTCTTAGATAACACTATCGAATCTGGATAGGAATATTTGATGGAAAGAGAATTGAATTATTTACACTCTAAGACCTCATGTTTCTTCACCATTACCATCATGTCCCACTATCTCCTACTTGTTCCCTCTAGAAAGAAAGTGGCATACATCACCTTTATTTTATGTGGTGTCTCCAAAAACTCAAGAAAACATTCCATCTTTCTTAATCATTACTCATCCACTTGAGTATAATTGGATCCTTTGAACACCGGTGGTTTATAGTGAACGAAAAACTGTGAATGATTTCAGAGATAATCCATTTTAGGTTCTACAGTTGGAGCCTGAATGAGAACTGGTGGTTGTTCCTCTTTTGGATCTTGGACAATACACACAGTCCCTTTAACCAAAATCAGGTCCACGAGAGGATTTTATCACTATGGTTCTTCAATATCTTTCTCCTTGATCTGATTTTAATTTCTTCACAGAGGAATTATTCTAAAAAATATCATCAGAAAATATTAAATACATCATATTACCACTCAAACAGAGAAACAAGGGAAATAAATCCCAATATATAGAAAACAATATTTGTATTTCAATCACATCATAATCAAAAGTAGGGAAAATACTATAAATAATACTCAATACATATTTACCAAAACCATCCCTGCTGGATTAAGGCTCATTATAGTGAGATATATCTATACACTCAATCACAACTACCTCCCAATTTCTGAAAAGATTACACAACTGCATACTGACATTAAGGTAAGATGCAAAAACGTACACCTCTAATACCATTTTTTCACAAACTAACCTAGGTACCCTGGTAACCTGATAACTAATCTGATCCCAACATATCCTGAAGATAATTCATGATCCCCACAAGTTAGAAATTAACACCTAACATCACACAAAATGAATGTGGGAATGAATTTTCCACAAAAATTATAGAAGAATGATAAAAAATTTAGTATTAATACAAGGAAAAACCTAAAGGGATAACTATATTAGAAGTCAAACAGGAATAAACATACCATAGTACTACAACAAAGTACTAGAAAACTGAAAGAAAAACCCATGTCCCAGTGTAATAAACACTAAAATCCCAAGGATCAACAACTAGAACCACCTCCAAGTGGTGATTTACCCTTGATCAAACCTAGAAGAAGAAAATCTACAAACACACAAAGGAATAGGTAAGGTGTGGGATAAAATTCTAGTAGGGTCTCAACAAGGATTCCATAATAAGATTCCAACATTCAATTAACCAAATATGAATTTCAATATTAAATAAATAGATTAGGAATTTCAAAAGCATAATTAAAATAATTCATGTTATATATTTCAAATGATGGAAATTATTTAAAAAAATTACTTAAAAACATTTTATATAAAACAATTTATATAAATTTAGAAGGCATGTAAAATAGTTTATAATAACAATGGAAAATATTTCGAATACAAAAAATGAGCAACATAGTCATGTGTGAAAAGGTACGATTGTTCTAGGACACGGGATCCTCACACACTTGAAGGTGAATCATAGCAATATGTGTATACACACGCCCCTTTGATAATGACCAAAGAGGACCTATAATCATCCCATCAGGGATGTGACCTGCTGCATTTGGTTTTGTTTTTGTTGTAAGCATCAAAAGAGTGCTATCACAATAACTCACTCACTACCTAGTCTTTCATGTGATTTAATACAAATAAATATTGTGAAAATTATTTTAATATTTCTTAAAATACAATTTATCCCATTATCAATTTCAAATATGAAAATTTTTCATTTAAAAACCAAAATAAGTTTTTAATAAAAAACATGCCTTTTTCTAAGGTAAAACTAATGGGTTTCCATCAAAACCATTTTAATCCATTTTAATAAAATACAAATTTGTAATTAATTTAATTAAATCAATTTCACAATTTAAATTCAACAATTTAAATTTCACAAAATTCAATCAATTTCACAATTCCACCCCAATTTAATAGAATTGGGGGATTTTTCTAAAGTTAATTAAAAATAAAATTTAAAAACCCTAATTAAATTGAATTGAGGTTTTAACCAACCAATTTAAATCAATTTTATTTATATCAATCAATTAAATTTGAATCACATAATTGAATTTTAAATAAATTAATTTAGGGTTAATCAAGTTGTCTAATCAAAATGGAACCACCTACCTTAGGATCATGGGATCTCAAAAAAGAAATCCTTTATTAGAAAAATCCAATGAATATTATCATAAACTAAGATCTGAGAATCAAAACTAGATTCAAGATTTAAAATAGAGTATATCAGATTCTCAAATAACATAGAGATCTATAAAACCCTAGGGAGTAAAGGATATAAAGATGGAGAAATATAATGGGAAGAGGAAACCTATTGGGTGAAGATCAAAAACTATCCACCAAGCTTCAATTCACTTCCAGAAGGGTGTATAGGGGATAAAATCATGTATTGGGAGATCCCTTAGAAGAAGAAAATAGCATGGGTTGAATTAGGTTCATTGACACCTAAAAGGGGGTTTTCAGGATGTTTAAAATTATTTTTTGGATTTAAAAATCCTATATTCATGGTTAGTTGGATATGGATACATGATTAGAAAAACCATATTACTTAACTATGAACCCCATTTTTGAAAGGTTCAAAGTTTCTACCAAGTTGGAACACCGTTTTTAAAATTGTGCACCAACCATCAAAAACCCCACTATATGGGTTTGCACGGTTTCCCCTGAGAGGGTGCACATTTTGGGGAAACCAGGTTCCAACCATGCACATCCATAAACTTTTAAAATTTATAAAATTTTCACCCGAAATAACCTCAAATGATAACTAACCAAAACATGTTAAAAAGTGAGGTTTATGAATACCTAAAAACAGTAATTGGATGTTATAAAAATATTTTCATCATAAACATAAATCATTTAGAGAAATAATAATAATTGTTTCCTTGGATTATATCCCTAGTAAATCATAGGTTACATATAAAAATGTTATCTGAGATGTAAAGTTATTTTGAAATAATACATGGAACATTTATTGGGGAAAATATCATTTCTACTTTGAAAAATACTTTTTAAAACTTTAAACATTTTCAAAATCCTTTTCTTGGAAAATATATTTACAAACTTATAAAGGAATATTTAAACATCATTTAAAACATTTATTGAGGAAAATAAACTTTCCAGTTTGCAAAAAACGTTTTAAAACATAAAAGATTTTCAAAATAATTTTCTCTAAAAAAACTTTGGAAACTTATAAAAGAAGATTTAAATATAATTTAAAACATTTCTCAAGGAAAATAACATTTCCAATTTGAAAATAACTTATTAAAACATAAAACATTTTCAAAATATTTTTTTTGAAAAGAACTTTTGAAACTTATAAAGTAATCTTTAAATATCATTTAAAATATTTCTTAAAGAAAATATCCTTTACACTTTTAAAACACTTTTTTAAAACTTAAACCATCATAAAAATCCTTTTATTTTAAAATAAGCTTTTATAAATACAAATGAATCTTTAAATAAAATAATGTTCATGATGGTGGAAATAATTTTCATTCCATACATGTTAAAACAAATATTCCTTTCAAAATTTAAGTAAAAGGAAAATGGATTTTTTTTGGAAAATTAAATGAATATTCTTTTCAATTTTTTTAGTAAAAAGATCAAAGATGGGTAAAAATTTCTTTAATAAATCATTTTTATAATTAAAAAAAATTAAAACATTTTTATAAACACATGATTTTGGAAGAAAAAAGGCTTTTGATCGAAGACAGAAATAAATACAATTTTATTAAAAATTATATTTTAAACTCTTAAGTACATAAAGAGAGGTAAATTAAGGGAAAAATGTATTCTCTATAAATAAGTATATGGTAAAAAGAGTCATTAAGTTATAAAGAAATATATCATAATATTTTATCATCAAAATCCAAATCATAAATAATCCTGATAAACAATGAGATTTTAACATCAAACCTTTACCACTTGTGTATCTTTTGAATCATTAGACCCATTAAAGAATAACATAAAATGAAAATTTGAATGTAATTAAAATAAATATATTCGTGATATATATAAGGAGCTAGCCTTATTAAATTATATAATCTTGAATTCAGTAAAGAATTAACTTACTTTCAAATTGAGGATCTTTTCATGTTTATATATTTAGAGAATTGGGACCTAAAACATTCATAAAATCAAACATTATTACAGAGTGGGTACTATAAAAACATTATTCCTTTCTTGAGAAATATAAAAATTTACACATAAAACATGATTTCATTGACTATTATTAAAATGTTCAACTTGGATTCCTTATTTTTCTTACACATCCTTATAACCTGTGAAAATAATTTAAAAACTTGGGATGAGAAAAAAAAGCTCAGTAAGGGATATAAAAAGAAGGAAAGAACACATTGGTCCATGAATACTTGTAACATATGAAATCATTTTCAAAAGACATACTTACCACCTGTATATATATACTTACCTTATGAAACATGAGATTTACACAATATTACCACAATACATAAGAATATAATTAGAACCATAAAGGTATCTTGGGTCATTACTTACATAATCTTGTAACCCTCTTGGCTACCATATCATTTGTAACCCTCACGACTACCTTACAGTTTGTATAACCATCATAGTTACACTTGGAGTAACCATACAGACGACCTCCAAATTACACATACCCAATGAATATAAGGGAGATATAGGTCCCAACCATCATCATAAACAATTCCCAAGAACCAGAACATAATCATACAACATGAATAATATCATAAAAACATTTCTTTTGAATTTCATAAAATAGAATTTTAAAAGGCATTTTTAAAAGGAAAGTCCCTTATAAATATCATATAATTGAAGTGAGACATAATAGAGTGGATATAATATGTAAATACACATAATTAAATATAATATAATCATAATTCATAAAAAAAATTTAAATACCACATAAATATTGAAGTGGAATGTTAACCCAAAGAATGGAAATCAGGTTAAGAATTCCCTTACCTCAGTCTGTCTTACTTCCAACTAGTTTAAACCTCCTATATAATGGTTAAAAGAGTGATATTAATGTCTTAAAGAAAAATATCCATCTTTATAATACCTTATATTATCATTTAAGTACATTATTTTACCCTTTAATCGTTAGTATTTTTTCCTTGCACTGTTTAGGGTGAGTTCTTTACATGATTTCCATTATCGGTTCATGATGGATGTTCTTGTTGCTTGGAAGTAAAACTACAGAATTGGAATGGAATGGTATTTAAATATTTTTAGTACCAAAAATTATACCATTTATCAATTTTAATTCTTACATGAGGATGATTCCTATGTTAAAACATTAATTATGTTCGTTTAGATCATTTTAGTGCTTCTTTGATAATAACGACCTCCTTTTGTTTCATAATTTAAAACCATGTATAAAAAATAATTCTAGAACCATGGATGATAAATAATACATATATTATAACTTGGTTAAAACATAAAAATGGTTTCATGACAAGACTTTAAGGAATTAAAGTAAATTGAAATCACATCGTCCACAATGTCGGTAATTTGACACATCACAGACAATGTTTTTAATTCCTTGAATAAGTGGGGGAGAAAAAGAAGATTGATGATGAATTTTACATGAACATGAGAAAATCAAGAATATACAAGATTATAGAGCTTTCAGGCCTCTTGGATAAGAGGATATGAGGAAAGAAGAAGAAAATAAAGGAACTCAAAATAAAAGAAAATTTGAGAAATTCCTTACGAAAATTCAACAACCTAACGACGTCGTTTAAATTTTCATAAAATAATTTGATGAGAGAAAAGGGGTATCTACTAATTTTTAAGTAATATGGGAAATAATGGGCATATGAAATTAAATATCCCAACATAATCCAAAGGTAATGAAAAATAATAACATAAAATGAAAGGAAAGAAAGAAAATAAAAGAGGATGTTTACCTCTTGATCTCTTATGCTTGAGATCCCTCTTAAGGCCTTTGGTTTTGGCCTTTTAGTGAGACCAGTAGCTCAAGAACGTGGGGAAGAGACTTGGGAGGAGTATTAGGAAGAAATTAGGTAAGGCTCAAGTCTTAAGAGGTGTGGGACGAAGAGGGGAATGAGGGTGGTATTTATACTGGAGGAGAGGGGGTATTTTTCATTATTTTAATCATTATTATAATATTTTTGCTCAAGAATATGAATAATCTTAATTAATGTGACGCAAAATAGTAATAATGGCATGGGATTTCTAAGAAAGTGGTATTACATCACTTATGATGTCATAATTAGTGTATTTTTCTGATAATTTGAATAGACGGTATTTTACCGTATTTCACTATTCATCAAAAATTCAAGAATTTTAGAAAAATCCCAAAAATTCACCCTTAAAATTTCTTGATGTGTAGAATTCAAAAATAAATTCCATTTTTTGAAAATAATTTTCTAAATATTATCAATATAATTTTTATATAAAATCATACTTAATTTAAAAATTAACAATTTGAAAACTATAACTTCTTTTATATCACATTGAAAAATTAACCAAAATGTCATTATATTCAAGCCTTAGGAAAATAAAATAATAGTACAATTTACTATTCATTAGGGTCATATTACTATTCATATTTCTATTCATAAGGGTATGTTACTATTCACAAAAAAACAAGTTGGTTCCATTAGGCTCTAAATAACTTGCTGAACACAAATGTAGATGTCTGTTTTTTGAAATTAAAAACATAGAAGTGGAAAATTTATTTTTATAGACTAGTTAAAAATACCTAATTAAAATAATGTTTCATGTATTTTAAATTATTTTTAAAACCTTGGGGTGTTACGTTATCCCCACCTTCTGAAAATTGCATCTTCTCTATTTTATTTACTTATTAAACAACTGGGGGTATTTTTCCCTCATAGCATTTTCAGACTCCCATGTTGGTTTTTCTACCATATGGTTTCTCCACAAAACCTTTACCTGCCTGATTACCTTATTCCGCAATGCCTGTTCCCTGCAATCAATAATCTGAACTGGTTTCTCTTTCTAAGAAAGGTTCTCTTCCAACTGAATTGCTTTTGGGCACAAGACATGTGATTATTCTGGCACATACTTCCTCAACATCAAAACAAGAAAAACATTATGTACCTGAGATAAACTTTGAGGCAAAGATTCTCGGTATGCAACTAGTCTAAATTTTTCTAGGATTTCAAATGGAATGATGAACCACAAACTTAGTTTCCCTTTCTTACCGAAACACATCACACTTTTCCAAGGAGAGATTTTAAAGAAAACATGGTCACCTACCTCGAAAGAGAAGTCTTTCCTTTTGTTATCTGTAAAAATGTTTTTCCCACTCAGAGCTATCCTCATGTACTTCCAGATCATATTCACTATCTTAGTCACTTTATCTACTAATTATGGCCCCATAAACTTTCTTTCACTGACTTCATCCCAAAACGCTGGTGTTCGACACCGCTTTCCATACAGTGCCTCAAAAGGTGCCATTTGTATACTAGAAAGAAAACTATTATTATAAGAAAACTCAATTAAATAAATATTATGATCCCAAATTCCCTGATAGTCTATTGAATAAGCTCGAAGCATATACTCCAAAGTCTAAATCATTCGTTAAGACTTCCCATCTGATTGAGGATGAAAAGTTATACTAAAATTTAATTCTGTACAGAACGAATTCTGAAGTCCCTTCCAAAAGTTTGAAGTGAACCTGGGATCTTGGTCAGATACAATGGAAAGAGAAACTCAATGTAGCCTAAAAATATATTTTAGGTATAGTCGATAATGTTGATCCAAAGATATTGTATCTCGAATAGAAAGAAAATGTGTAGATTTTGTCAGCCGATCAACAATAACCCAAATCACATTTTTTCCTTGAGAAGTCTTTGGTAGTCCCACCACAAAGTCCATAGATACATTCTCCCATTTCCACTCTGGCACTAGCAAAGGCTGAATCATCCCCTTCAGTAACTGCTGCTCTACTTTAACCTGTTGACATGTCAAACATTTCATGGTAAAATCAGCAATATCTCTTTTCATTCCAGCCCACCAATAATACTCCCGAATGTCTATACACATCTTCGTACATCCAGGATGAACGGAAAATGGAGAATTATAAGCTTCAAACAACAAATCTTTCTTCAATTGAGAATCCCAAGGCACACACACCTTTTACCAAACCATAAAACACAATTATTATCAAGGTTAAATTATAAAAACTTACCCATTTTAACTAATTCTACCTTTTTTAGCTCATGGTCTTCCTTATGCGCTTTCTTAATTCTCTTTGATAATGATGACTGCACTAAAACCTAAGACAAAAAAGAGGTATTTCCTTCACCAATAGATTCTAAGACAAAATTCATCAAATCATTAATCAATAGATCATGTTCCAAACATAACATGGTTAATGATGTATGATGTTTTCGACTCAAGGAATACACCACTTTGTTTGATTTTACTAGATGGTAATTGATAGTGAAATAATAATAATTTATCAGTTCAAGCGATATTCTCTGCCTCATGTTTAATTCCTTCAAAGTGAATATATACTTCAGACTTTTATGGTCGATATATATTTGACATTAGGATCCATATAAATGATGCCTACAAATTTTCAAAGCAAAAACCACAACATCCAATACCAAATCATGTGTGGGATAATTTAACTCATGAAGTTTTTGTTGTCTTGAAGGATAAGAAATTACCGAATCATTCTACATCAAAAAAAAACCAAGTCTCTTCAAAGAAGCATCACTGTAGATGACAAACTCAACATTTTTGGAAGGTAAGGCCAGAACTGGAGCATTCACCAATCTCTTCTTCAGTTCCTAAAAACAAACATCACATTCTTTTTTCCAAATAAATTTAACCCCTTTTCATGTTAGCTTTGTTATCGGTCTAGATAACTGTGAAAAGTTCTTAACAAAATGTCAGTAATAACCTGCTAATCCAAGAAAAATACGAATCTCTGTAACATTTTTTGGTCTTGGCCATTCATCAACAACTCTTTTTTTGTATGGATCAAATATTATTCCATCCTTATTTACAATGTTCCCAAGAAAAGAAATATTTTGTAACCAACACTTTCTGAATTTTTCATACAATTTCTTTTCTTTTAAGTTTTGTAGAACAACCCGTAAATGTTTTCATGCTCCTATTTATATTTAGAAAATACCATAATGTCATCAATAAATACAACCAAAAACTTATCCAAGAACTCATGAAATATTCTATTCATAAGATTCATGAATACATCAAGTTCATTAGTTAACCCAAACGACATAAAAAAAATTCATAATGCCCATATATATTACGAAAGTCTATTTTCGGGATATCATCATCCTTCACCTTCAGCTGATGGTATCCGGATCTCAAGTCAATATTAGAAATGTACTGAGCTCCCTAGAGCTGATAAAACAAGTCATCGATATGAGGCAAAGGATACCTATTTTTAACAGTGATGTTATTCAAAGCTCTATAATCAATGTAAAGTATCATAGAACCACATTTATTTTTAATAAACAAAATAGAAGCACCCCATGGTGAAGTGGTAGAATGAATCAAGCCTTTATCAAACAAAACCTACCACTAATTTTTTAATTTAAGAAGTTATATTTGATCCATACGATATGAGGGTTTTTAAATTGGCTTAGGATTAGGAACTAAGTCAATTGCGAATTCTACTTCTCAATCAGGTATGACATTGGGTAACTCATCTGAAAAAACATCAAGGTATTCATTTACCACATGCACATCATTAATCTAAACAGCTCCCTTGTTTTCAACAATATGATCAAGATAAATTTCATATCCATATTTCAATAGTTTTTCAGATTCCTGATATGTTATAAATTTTATGGGTTCATTGTTGTATATATTGAAATGGTATATTGAGTATGATATACTCTATAATACCAAATGTAGGATCAAAATAATATAGATACTAAATGAAGTATCTAATAATACTAAAAATACAAGAGGGGGGGGGGGGGGTGAATTGTAAACTTTTAAAAAATTACTTTGGAACTTTTAAAATTGATTATGTTTAATAAGGTTAAACAAGGTAATTCACAAAACCTCTAGTTCTATACACTTTCTAGATTCTGGAAATATGATTCTGAGAAATCATTTCCAGAAAAGTGGTTCTAGAAAAGAAACTTAACAAAAGTTTACAAAGATAAAGATTCTACCTTAAAGCGTATAGAATTTTACTAAATCCGAGTATACAGGTATAAGGAAGTATAAGATAGTTATACTTTACTCAACAATCAAAATACATTGGAAAACTTGAAACAAACAAGTAACAATTTGTAAGTCTTTTAACCCAAAGAGAAGGGTATCAAACAACCTTGGATAAAGGTCCCTTGATTTATACTTTCAAGAAATAATGTCTTACCCACACTAGGGTAAGCCCTCGATACGAAGATCAGAGTCTGTATTGAAATCCCCACAAGACCTCAACTTCAAGGTAGTCGGCACCTCTGTCTTCCTCAGCAAGGAAGTCATCAAACTTTAATGTAGTCAGCACCCTTGTCTTCCTATCCCCGGAAGCCCTCAAATGTACTCAACAACATTCAGAGTCGCACAAAGCAATTCTGAACAAGGTGTTCAGTATGCACAAAGCAATAAAGTCTCTCTTTATAGAAATCACTTTAGCAGCATGTAATCTCTAGATTGATCAACTTGTTTTGAGATCTTTCAAATGAGATCCTATTTATAGGCATATCTCCAACGGTCGACTCCCTCCTCCAACAGTCATATTTTTCCTTGAATTTTGGAGGGACCTGTACACGTGTCACTCAAAAAACGGTTAGTTAGTAACTGAATGTACGACATCGTTTTATAACTAAAAAAGGATTAAGCAAAAATATGGTTATATAAGCAAAAAAATATTCAGAATGTAAGAAAATAATATTTCAGAGTCTAACCAAAAACATATTCAGTGTATATAATACCAGGATATTTAGATTCTGTTTTCTTAGGAATTCAGAACTTGAACTCTATAGAATTTTGAAGTCTAAATTTCAAGGAAATTCAGAATCTGGATTCACAAGAATTTGGAACCTGAACTTAAAAAGTTTGGAGTCAGAGTTTACAAGAATTTGGAGTCAGAACTTACAAAGTTTAGATTCAGAATTCATTAGAATTTGGAGCCTGAACTTACAAAGTTTCAGAGTCTGAATTCAGAGATCTCAGAGTCAGAACTCATAAGAGTTCAGAGTTAGAATTCATTAGAATTTGGAGTCAGAACTCAAAAGAGTTAGGAGTCTGAAATCAGAGAACTTAGAGTCAGAATTCATATCATGAAAACAGAATGCTTTTTATCTAAGTATTATATAATTCAAAGTTTTTAGATATGAAACTGAATTTTACACTTAGACAAGATAAGCAATGAAAAACATGGTAAGAATAAATTTCCATGGGGAAGGAAAATTTTCCTTATGAAAGTTAAAAATAGGGTAAAAAGAAATTTTCCTTAAGATAAGGAGTTTGTGATTTTCAAAACATGAGGATTGATAAATTCATAAGGACACATTATTTACTCAAAAATCTCCCCAAACATGAATGAATGGAAAAGTCATAAGGAAACCTTATTGACTCAACAATATCCCCCTTTTTGGAAAGAACAAACTTCCTTACAAAAAATAAAATGACTTAGCAAATATTTTTATAGACTTTGAAAATAAAACTTATCTCCCTTATCATATGGGAAAATATGAATATGACTAACTCCCCCTTAGGATTTAGAACACTAAGGATCATATTCTAGATTTCCAAAATAAGATTTTTAATTATCTTGAATATATAAATCTCTATAATGAAAACTCCCCCTTAGATAAACCCCCCTTACTTAGGGATATTTCTTATTTACTTAGTATTTTTTTTCCTTTCTCCCCCTTTGTGATTTTCAAAAAGAATTTGAGGGAATATAAAAGAAATTATTTTACCTGAAAGATTAGTACAACACATCCAAAAGACAAGCAACCAAAAATTTCATTGATTAGAAATAATTTTTACAAGGAAGAAAAGTACAAAAAAGATCAGATTGGAACATAGTTATCCTTTCTTTTCCTTCTACATCAACTTCTTGACTATAGTCTTTAGCTTTTTGAGATCCTTATGATCTTCCTATGCTTGATTTAGAAGCTGATCTTGATCCTGAGGTTTTTTCTCTAAAGCTTTGATTCTATCATCCTAAATTTTTAGATCCCCTGCCTGAGCCTTCAAGACTTCTTCCTGCTTGAAAATATTTTCTTCAATCTCAATACAAATATATCTTTCTATCTTCCAGCTTTGAGAAACTGAATACAACTTTCCATTTAAATACTTTAATTCTTGAATCCGAGAATTTTTCTAAAGAGTTAGATTTTCCTCAAAGATATTCGTGATATCCTTGATCTTCCCATATTCCATGTCAAAGGCCTCCTTGAAACCATCTTGGAACTCATCAGATTCTCTCAAATATTCAACTGTCTTCTTTGAATAGCCAACCATTTTCTTATAGGACCATTTGTGGGCATCGTAGTTAATGAATAAATTCTTGAAATTAGCCTCCAACTTTACACACTTATCTATCACCAGGGATACTGAATCTGATTTTTGATTAAGTGTGTGTTGAAGCATCTGACATCTAGAGTGTATGCTTGGGAAAATTAGAATGGTGCCAACCAACTTCTTCGAAGACTAGACAATGAAATCATGTCCTAGAGAAGATGATTCCGAATCTAAGACCTTGTTAGTGAGGCTTATTTCACTAACTCAACTGCCTTCCTCTTCGATGATCCACCGGTTTTATTCTTCTTTAAAATAGATTTGGTAAGTGTCTCAACTACCACATGTTTTCCATTATCACTTCTCATAATAGCTTCCTCATCCGGAGATTTGTGTTCATTGTCAGACAGCTGAACAATTTTATCTTCATCTATATTATTCTTCTTATATTCTGCCTCAGCATCCTCAGGATGAATAAAATGATGATTAAAACTCTCTTCCTCAGAAATCTTGTTCACTTCATCTTCAGCTTTATCATCCTCTTCTTTCTAATCTTTCCCAGGTGTAGCAAGTTTTAAATATTATTCTTCTGAAGTCCAAATTGACAATTTCTTGAATAAACTTTCTTTCTCATGAAAGTCTTCAACTTGCTTTATGAGATCTTCTGTATAACCACTGATTTCTTCTTCTTCCACTTATTCCACTACTAATTCTTCTTCTCTTCCTTTCACTTTTTCAAGAGTGAATTTTTTTTTACCCGAAGTCTTAGGTAAATCTTCTACTATGAAATATTTTGGTACTGTGATACTCTTAGATGATTTCTTAGAAGCCTTCAAAAGAAATTGAACAATATCTGCTTCATTCATCTTCTTCTTTTTCTTCTTTTCATTCTCTTCCCTTTCAAGATACTCAATTGTCTTCTCCTTTAGGGATTCTACTTCAGTAGGGTCTAGTCCAAAATTGGGCTCCCCTTCTTTTCTGTTCTTCTTATCTTCCCTCCATTTTGCTACAACCTCATCTGGATATTCTTTCTTCTTCTTAGGTTTTGGAGGTGCAGATTGAGATTCCTTAGCTTTTTGGGTTTTCTCTTCCTCTTCTACTTCCTTAAATTTCCTCTTCTTTCTCACCTTTATGGATGGTTCATCCACTGCTTTCTTCTTCGGAATAGCTTCAACTTCTTCCACTGGTAGGTCATATAATTCTTCTGAGTTGTTATAAAAACCAATGTTCATCCTTTTCAAAGTATCATCATTGACTAGATAGAATGGCTGGATACATGATAATCTGAGCCTTCAGATTTCCATTCTTAATATTATCAATCGTAATGATAATATGATTTACCAAATTAACCTTACTCAGATTCACCAGAAAATATAGGAAGTATATATCACTATTTTTCAATGTGTCCTTGTCACCTTTTCTCAAAATGATAAATCCTTGAACCCACAATTCAATGATTTTATTATTTGTAGATAGGTGAGAAATCTTCAGAGTCTTGATATCTGTAAGACCGAGGCACTCCATAGCTTTCACCTTTACAAAGCTTCCTTGAACATCCAGAAACTTGTGAGAACAAAAATCATCTTCTCCTTCATACATAACTTCAATTAGACAAGCTGCCTTAGTGTACGAAAAAACATATGTCTTTTTATAGCTTTTAAAGGAAAACTTCTCTCTTCCATCTTCCTTGAAAAAACTAACCAATTCATAAAACTCAACAAGAAAATCTGGATACACTAAGTCTTGAGCCCCTGGCTTGGATATGCAAATACTCCCCCATCCATTCAAATTGATGTTCTTAAAAATTATAGAATCATACTTGTTGAAAAAATTCAGATGCACCAACCTTTCCCTACAAACCTGCCACTACAAAATAGGCTTGATAGTAGACATATCTTTCTGAGATGATTCTTCTACAGACATTCGGAATTGAGAAAACTCTGAGAAGTTTGAAACATGCTTAAGTAGAGGTTCAAAACTTCAGCACGCAAGAGTTTGAGATCTATGTGGGAAAACCCTTAGAGGGTCCTTTATATTGGTGTTGGAAGCAATGATTCATCTTCCAAACCCAATCCAATGGCTAAAAATCCTTCTGATCAGATCTGACTGTTGATATGATGACCGCAAGGAAACCTTGATAGAATCCGATCTTTTGAGGTTTTTAAGAAAAACATTCGGATTTAAGGAAAAGAGAATCAGAAACATTTAAAACCAAATGAAAATACCAGCAAGTAAATGATGATTACAAAAACTTAAGAAAGGAAACATACCTTTTAGATTTCTTGGAAGATTATTAGTATTGTGGAAATTTTTTTTGAAGAACTTTAGATTCTGAAAAAAAAAACTTCATTACAAAAAACTTCATTACGAAAATTTTGAGAAACTTCATTATGAAAAAATTTGAAAAACTTCATTATGAAATTTTTTAAAAACTTCATTACAAAAAATTTGAAAAACTTGATTACAAAAAATTTGAAAAACTTTATTATGAAAAATTTGAAAAACTTCATTACGAAAAATTTGAGAAACTTCATTACAAAAAATTTGAAAAACATCATTATGAAAAATTTGAAAAACTTCATTACGAAAAATTTAAAAATATGACTATGAAAATTTTGACTACGAAAGATTTAAAAAAAAACTGACTACGAAAATTTTCATTAAAAAAGATTTGAAAAAAAATCTAACAAGAAAATGTACTCCCACTATGGAAAAGAGTTTATTACTGTAAGGAGATTGATTTCAATAGGAAGTTAATGAGGAATATTATCTTACGATTATCATTCCTAACATCTGTTTAATGTATTCAAGTCTATCGAAGGGTAAAGATTTTGTAAAAATATCATAAAGTTGATCTTGCATTCTGACAAATTTAATAATGATATCTCCTTTTTGTGTGTGATCCCTAAGAAAGTGATTCCTAATATCTATGTGTTTTTTACAAGAGTGATGCGCATGGTTTTTGCTTAAATCAATGGCACTAGTATTATCCCACAAAATTTGTGTTTTCGTAAAACTCATACTGTAGTTTGTGAGTGTTTGTTGCATCCACAACACTTGAGCACAACAACCTCAAGCTTCTATATATTCAACTTCAGCAGTAGAAAGTGCTATTGAGTGTTGTTTCTTACATGACCAAGAAAGTAATGAATCATCTAAGAAATGACAAGTTCCAGATGTACTTTTTCTATCCATTCTACATCCACCAAATTCAGTATCCAAAAAAATTTTTAGAACAAAAAAATTTCCAGAAGTATAAAAGAGTCCTAAATCCATGGTTCCCTTTAAGTAGTGAAAAATTCTTTTCACTGCCTTTATATGAGATTACTTAATACTGGATTGATATCTTGCACATAAGCATACTAAAAAAATTAAGTTTGGATGACTAGATATCAAGTAAAGTAAACTTTCTATCATACATCTAAAAGATTTTTGATCTACTGGTTTCCTATCTTCATCAAGATCAAGTGTATTTGAGGTACCAATAGGAGTAATTATACTCTTAGTGTTTTCATATCCATACTTTTTAAGAATATATTTAATATACTTATGTTGGGATATATAGAATCCTTATGGTTTTTGAGAAATTTGAAAACCAAGGAAAAATGCATACTCACCCTTCATACTCATTTCAAACTCAGATTTCATTAGATCCACAAAGGAATCAGTTAAAGATTGCTGAGTTAAACCGAATATAATTTCATCAAAATAAATTTGAACCATAAAAACATTTTTATTCTCTTTCTTTATAAAAAGGGTTGGATCTGCATTTCCCTTAATGTAATTATTTTGGAGAAAAAATCTTCTAAGCTTATCATACCAAGCTTGAGGGGCTTGCTTAAGTCCATACAAAGATTTGGTAAGTTTATAAACATGTTCAGGATGTTTTGTATCTTCAAAACCAGAAGTTTTTTCAACAAAAACTTCCTCTTGAACATAACCATTAAGGAAATCATATTTCACATCTATTTAAAAATGTTTAAAATTAAGGAATACTGCAAAGGCAAGTAGAATACAAATAGATTCAATTATAGCTACTGGAGCATAGGTTTCTTCATAGTTTATTCCTTCTTATTGATTATAGACTTTAGAAACCAATCTAGATTTATTTCTTACTATGATTCCATTTTCATCACACTTATTTCTGAAGACCCATTTTACACTAATAACAGAAGTTTCCTTAGGTCTTTCAACCAATGTCCAGAATTTATTCCTTTCAAATTCAATTGGCTCATCTTTCTTGGCTTTTATCCAATCATCATCACCTAAATATTTATTAGTTCTTTTTAGTTCTAATTGGGAAAGAAATTCTAGATATTCTACTTCACTCCTTAAGGAACTTCTAGTCTTTATAGGTTGATTCACATAACCAATGATACTATCACTAGGATGGTTCTTTAGAAACAAATGATTTGGGTTTTGTAAAACCTGTTCATCAACATAGGGTAGGAAATCTTCTGGGGTAAATGCTTCAGAAATATTTTCTTGGGAATCTTCCTTATCAGAAGGATCTTCTAAAAAAGGTTGATAATTAGTTTTTGAAAACACATCCGAAGATGTAGGTTGGGGTTGTTTAAAAACAAAGGGATCAGTTTCATCAAATTTTATATGTACTGCTTCTTCAATAGTACAAGTGTTTTTATTGAAAACTCTATAAGCCTTAAAATTTGTGGAGTAACCTAAGAAAATTCCTTCATTAAATTTTGGTGTGAATTTGTGTAAATTATCTTTAGTATTCAGAATGAATACTTTGCAACCAAAAACCTTAAAATAGGAAAGTCTAGGTTTTCTACCATTCCATAACTCATAAGGAGTTTTATTAAGAATAGTTCTAATCAAAACTCGATTTATAGTATAACAAGTAGTACATAAAGCGTTAGCCCAAAAATGTTTCGCTACAGAATACTCACTCAACATGGTTCTTGTTATCTCTTGAAGAATTTTGTTTCTTCTTTTAACAACACCATTCTATTGAGGTGTTATAGGTGTTGAGAAGTTATGAGTAATGCCTTTTCTACTACAAAATGTTTCAAAATCAGAATTCTGAAATTCTCCTACATGATCACTATGAATAGTTATCAAAGGAAGGTTTTATCATTTTTTACTTGGGCTCTACAACTTTTGAAATAAGAAAAAGCTTAAGATTTATTTTCTAGAAAATATACCCACTTAAATCTAGTGTAATCATCAACTAAAAAAAATACATAATACTTGCCTCCAATGCTTCCAGTTTGTGTTAGACCAAAGAGATCCATATGTACTAACTGTAATGAATCAGTAGTTGAGACTTCACTGATTGATATAAAACATGATTTATGTTTCTTTCCATATTGACAAGGATAAAAAACTTTTGAAGAAACAAATATAAGCTCTGGTAGATCCTTAACTAATATTTTCTTTGAGAGTTTTCATAGGTTTCTAAGGTTACAATGTCCAAAACTTCTATCCCGCAATCAAGGATGATCTTCTATTTCACTAAGTCAAGGTAAGTCTTCACTCCTAAGGTCTTCTAAGTTTAGTGTGTAAACATTCTCTTACCTATTGGCAGAAAGAATATACTCTTCCTTGGAATTGTGTACTAAAAACTATTCATTCCTAAAATTCACAAGGTAACCTTCATCACATAATTGAATTAGTCTAATGAGATTGTGCTTAAGAACCTTAACAAAAAGAACATTTAAAATCAAAGTTTTTCCAAGGTGAATGATGTTACCTATATCAATAATTTATCCCTTAGCATTATCTCCGAAAGTTACTTTCCCTCCTTTCATTTTTATAATCTTTTTATTTCCGACACTTTTTCTAGGGCGCATGAATCCATCTATGAGGACGCGCTGCTGTTTCCCCACATTACCTCTTTCCAAAGGTGGGAGGCATTCACTCATTATTCAGGTACGTCTGCTCCTTGATCGAAAACGGGATGATGGGATGTCAGTTCTTCCTTCCGTGGATTCCTCCTTGGAACTCGTCACCTAGTCCAGGTCTCCCTCATATATTTAATATGTTGTTCATGAATCTTGTTCCTGGTTCCATATCTTCATGGACTCCAGTTAATTGAACTACTTCCGTCAAGACATTCCATGGGGTCTTAACATGGTAGCAACCTTCGGTCAGAGTAGATGACAACATAAGGCATGTCGGGGCATCTCTGGGTGCGTGGACATATGAACCTGTATTCTTCCTCATAAGAGGGCATCTCAAGGGTGCATAAACAGAGGCATCCCATGTAGAATACGAGGAATCATATGCCATAGGCATGTCTCTACGGTTTTCCTCATCTTCCCATGTTTAACACAGGGTATGCTACGAGTTTAACGTCTTGCGGAGACGGTTATGCCAAAGGCATGTCATCCGAGGTTTTCCTCAGGCATCTCATGTTTATCACGAGGTAGGCCATGAGTTTATCATCTTATGGATATGGAATGAGGGTGATCAGAACGTCCCATAGAGAAGGATCGAAGGTGGTGTGCCCCATAGAAGGGAGATGTCACACTGTGAAAGCTAATCTGGACACCACTGAGGGCGGATCGGGGAGTGTGCACCCCAGAATGGGGAAACACCAAGGTTTACAATTGGCTGGGATTGAACCTCAGGGAGGATTCCTACGTACCCTATATAGACAATAGGGATCAAAACCCACGTAGTTCTAATGGGTGATGAATCAGGGTGTACATAGAGGACAATGACCCGGAGACATGATGGGGCTAATGCGTGGATAGCGGACCATGTACTGCTAGGAGCATCGAGGAGGTGGATGGCATGATCCCACCGGGATTTGGTGGCCCGGGTGAGAATTAGGATGGATGATGGAGAGTTGAATGAAGTAGAGGGGGAATGAAATGGGACCATCGCAAGGGCGACAGTGAAGTCGTGTTTGAGCCTCAAAGAGACCTCCTATGTATCCCCATGGCAGGGAATCATAGTCCGTGTAGTTCGGGATGGTGCCGGTGAACCGACGTGAAGGTGGACCTTGGTCCGATGGGTGTTGGTCTTGAACCTCATGAGGTTTCCTACGTACCATGTTTTAGCACAGATCAAAGTCCTTGTAGTTCGGTTATACAGTTTAACGTCATGCGGGATGGGGGTGAACCAACGTGAATGAGGTCGGAATGACCGGGTGGTGGGCTTGAACCTCATGGAGGCTTCCTACATACCATGCCTTAGCATGGATCAAAGACCCCGTAGTTCAGATGTATATTTTAGAGTCATGCGGGATGGGGGCGTGTCGATGAACCGATGTGAATGAGGACCTTTGGCCTGGGTGGATGGTGGGCTTGAACCTCGTGAGGTTTCCTACGTACCATGCCTTGACATGGATCAAAGACCTCGTAGTTCAAAGGGTTGTGGGTGTCGGCTAACCGACATGAAGAAGGACCTTGGTCTGATGAATGATGGGCTTGAACCTTAGGGAGGCTTCCTACGTACCATGCCTTGGCATGGATCAAAGTCCACATAGTTAGGGAGGTGGAAGTGTCGGTGAACCGACATGAAGGTGGACCTTGGTTCGATGGTTGACGGGCTTGAACCTCAGGGAGGCTTCCTATATACCATGCCTTGACATGGATCAAAGACCTCATAGTTCAAAGGACTTCGTCAGTGAACCGACGTGAAGGTGAACCCGGGGGTCCACTGGTGGTGGGCTTGAACTTCATGAGGCTTCCTACGTACCATGCCTTGGCATGGACCAAAGTCCACGTAGTTCCGGATAGTCACAACGGCTTACCGCTGGACTGGAATGCAGTTTAACGTCATGTGGGACAGAGGTGTAACCTGACGGGAATAAATGACGGGCGGTGGGCTTGAACCTCGTGGAGGATTCCTACATACCATGCCTTAGCACAGATCAAAAACCACATAGTTCAAAGGGCTTCATCAGCGAACCGATGTGAAGGTGAACCCGGGGGTCTACTGGTAGTGAGCTTGAACCTCATGAGGCTTCCTACGTACCATGCCTTGGCATGGATCAAAGTACACATAGTTCCGGATAGTCACAACGGCTTACCGCGGGACTGGAATGCAGTTTAACATCATGCGGGACACAAGTATACAGTTTAACATCATGCTGGACAGGGTATTTTCATGGTCAATTCTTACTCTAAGCCTACGTGAGTTGTGCTCGGTGTGAGAAACAAGAGGCAATAGAGACCTGACAATCACATCGCGAAGGGGAATCTGTGAGAAGCGAAGAGAGGCTTATGCGTTAGGTGGCCCATGGTGCCGGGACTTACTCCAGGATGGAGGCCCAAGGAGAAGGACGACGATAGTTTTGGGCTTGAGGCTTGAAGAGGCTTCCTACGTATCCCCGTGGCAGGGAATCAAAGTACACATAGTTCTTCTGATGACGTCTTACCGCCGATTGGGGGTTTCAACGGATTACCTCTATATTGGGTCAGAACGGCTTATCGTTGGATAAGGATTTGAACGACTTACTGCTAAATGGGGTCGCAATGGCTTACCACTGGAAGAGGATTTCAACGGCTTGCCGCTGAATGGGGTTACAACGACTTACTGCTGGATTGGGTCACAACGGCTTACCGCTGGATAGGATCACAACAGATTACCACTGGATAAGGATGTCAATGGCTTACCACTGCAAAGGATCACAACAGTGGATGGGGCTTACACTAGGAAGCTACCCGGGTGCTGCTAGGGAGCGACAATGGTGAATGGGGCTTATGCAAGGAAGCTGCTCGGGTTCCGCTATGGAGCGGCACTGGTTGAAGGGGATTATGCTAGGAAGATGACCGGGTTCCACTAAGGAGCGACAATGGTGAATGGGGATTACGCAAAGAAGCTTCCCGGGTGCCTCTATGGAGCGACACTGGTGGATGGGGCTTACGCTAGGAAGCTGCATGGGTGCCGCTAAGGAGAGGAAATGGTGAATGGGGATTATGCTAGGAAGCTGACTGGGTACCGCTATGGAGCAGCAATGGTGGATGGGGCTTACGCTAGGAAGCTGCCCGGGTGCCGCTATGGAGCGACAATGGCGAATGGGGCTTACGCAAGGAAGCTGCCCGGGTGCCACTTAAGAGCGGCAATGGTGAATGGGGATTATGCTAGGAAGCTGCCCGGGTGCTACTATGGAGCGACAAAGGTGAATGGGGCTTACTCTAGGAAGCTGCCCGGGTGCCGCTAAGGAACGATAATGGTGAATGAGGCTTACACATGGAAGCTGCCCGGGTGCTGCTATGGAGCGGTAATCGTGGATAGGGAATACGCTAGGAAGCTGCCCAAGTGCCGCTATGGAGCGGCACTGGTGAATGGGGCTTTCGCATGGAAGCTGCCCAGGTGCCGCTATGGAGTGACACTGGTGAATGGGGCGTACGCATGGAAGCTGCCCGGGTGCCGTTATAGAGCGGAAACGATTAATGGGGCTTATGCAAGGAAGCTGCCTAGGTGCCGCTATTGAGCGAAAATGGTGGATGGGGCTTACACTAGGAAGCTGCCCGGGTGCTGCAATAGAGCGACAATGGTGGATGAGACTTACGCTAGGAAGCTGCCCGGGTGCCGCTATGGAGCGGAAATGGTGGATGGGGCTTACGCTATGAAGCTGCCTGGGTGCCGTTAAGGAATGACAATGGTGAATGGGGCTTATACTAGGAAGCTTCTCGTAATGTCTTCCTCATGTCTGGCCATGAGGGAATCCCAACTCACTGGTGAATTGAGGCCCTCACCTGTGCACTGGTGCACAAGAGGTATAAAGCCAAGGGGCATTGGAATCATGCCAATGTAATCATGGCATTATGCGTCTTATGCTTGGATCATAAGGCATCTCTTGTTTAGTACAAGAGGCATCCTATGTTTTGAACATAGGGAGATCACTACATTTTATAGTCATGTAGATAGGACTATTGGCATCTAATGCTTGGAGCATAAGGCATCTCTTATTTGGAGCAAGAGGCATCCTATGTTTGGAACATAGGGATGAACTACAGTTTAAAGTCATGTATATAATACTATTATCATCTCATGCTTGGAGCATAAGGTATCTCCTGTTTGGTGTAGGAGGAATCCTATATTGATCATATAGGGATTACTATAGTTTAGAGTCATGTATATAAGACTATTGGCATCTCATTCTTGGAGCATGAGATATCTCTTGTTTGGAGAAAGAGGCATCCTATGTTTGGAACATAGGGATAACTGCAGTTTAGAGTCATATAAGTAGGACTATTGGTATCTCATGCTTGTATTATGAGGCATCTCTTGTTTAGATAAAGAGGCATCCTATGATTGGAACATAGGGAGAACTATAGTTTATAGTCATATGGAAAGAACTATTAGGAATCTTACGCTTAGAGCATAAGGCATCTCTCAGATAGGGAAAGAGGCATCCTATCATTTGTTAGATAGGGAGTACTACAATTTATAGTCACGTAGAGAGAACTTTAAGGAATAAGGTGCCTATCAATGGTTGGTATTGGGTCTTACGCAAGGGCGACCCTTTCTGGTTCAACCTGGCATAGGAGCTAAGTGATTGGGTTTGGAGGAATTGCCTGAGGAATGGTTCGACTCAAGGTACTCGGGGAATTGATGATGAGGATCTCAACTCACGATATGGGAATGAAACCAAGAGGAATATGTTGACCCAAGGTGTTTCACGGTGTGTGGAGGAGTCTCCCAAATCATGGTATTCCATAGGTGGAAGGTGGGTGCACATAAGGGCACAATGGAAATTCCTGAGGTCTTGGCCTGAAAAGAGCGCGGTGCAACTATCCATTTTTCATGGGGGTCTGTGACGACAGCGAAGTGACCGTCCCGGAGAGCCGGGACCGCAGCCCGACACTGACCCCAAGCGTGGGTGAAACCCCCGGGGTATGGACCGGTGGGCGCAATGGTAGGAGCCTCACAAAGGATTGGTCTTCATGAAGTAGCTTCCTGGAGAAAAGGGACTCGGGGAGCATGCGGTCTCGCGGAGCATGGGCCTCTTGAGAAGTAAGGTTGGATCGCAGAGCAAAGTCTCGTGGAGCAGCATCTCGGAGCATGGGCCTCTTGCGGAGCAAGGGCGGATTGCAGAGCAAAGTCTTGCGGAGCAGCATCACGGAGCATTAGCTCGCGGAGCATGGACTCATGGAGTATGGTCTCACAGAGCAGAATCACAAAGAATTGGCTCGTAGAGCATGGACTCACAGAGCCTCGGATCGTGGAGAAGCAATGCGAAGGAAGCTGCTCGCAGAGTCGAAATGTGGAGCTCCGCGGACTGGGAGATCAGCCGCCCAAGGGGTGAAGTGGTCGTGGCCCGTCATGGAGAGGGGGGGGGGGAGATGGGTATTTATAGGTAAGGGGTGCCGTGAAGCAGAGCTCACGTGGCGCGAAGAGGGCTTCGGTTGCTTCACAGTGGGTTGCGAACGTTAGCCAGATTTGTGAAGAGGTACCACCTCTTCTACTCCGCGGCGGGTTCACAAACATTAGGGAGTTCGCTGAGCGTCCCACCTCATGTGCTCCACGGTGGGTCTTCACGGTGTGTCGCAAACGCCAAACAGGTTTACAGAGATTCCCGCCTCATTGATTCATGGTGGCGCTCCGTGATCACGAAGGGGGCTTTGTGAATGGGCTTTGCGAACCAGTTTTCCAGCCAAACTTTAAATGTCCATAACTCCTAATCCATAAATCTGTTCGGGCCCTGAGACCTACCAAATAGAAGCTTGCGAAATGGTATATGATCTTGGATCGTGTATGGAAGCAGTTGGAAAATTTTGGGGATGTGTTTTCCAGGGTCTACACTTTTCAAAAAAGTTCTTGTTGCCAGTCATATGCTGGGAATATCCAATATCCATGTACCATGTATTGCTGTTGGTACTTTCTCTATTTTCCTGAAAATAAGAGTGTTAGAATTTTAGAACCCAAACTTTCCTGGATCCAGAAATTTTAGAAAGAAAAATCTTAGGTACCCACATTTTATTAGAAAAATAGTCTTTATGAAATCTTAAAGATAGGTTTGTGTTTAAGGAACAATTTTTTTCCCAATTTCCACCACACTGACACTTAGTGCCGAATCGATCACTTTTAGGAACAAAGTAATTGTTACTAAAAATCGATTTAGAACTAGTATAACCAAATCTAGAATTATTCCTTAGAGGTTGGATTTGAGAATACATCTTATCAAAATTTTCCTTACCTAAGGTAAAGTTTTACAAACACTTCCTCAAGGAAAAAATATCAGACTTCAGTATAATAAATAAGTTCTTGTCTTCAAAAACATTAGTTTTAGAACTAGAGTTAGGCTCGAAAACATTTTTCTTAGAAATTACTCTATCTAGATCTTAGGAAAGTTTATCCTTCTCAGAATTTAATTCCTCAATATTTTTTGAAATATTTTCAAAATCAAGGCTTTTATTATCATGATCTTTAGAAAGATCTGATATTTCTTTAGTAAGTATATAAATCCTAGAATTTTACTTATCTCACTTTTTGTTGAATTTCGAGTTTTCATTCTCAAGAAGATTAGAAAACCTAGAAAATTCTTCATAGGTAGGTAAAGTATTATCCTCATCAGAAGAAGATTCTTCATCCGAAGATTCATAGTATTTATCATTACTATAATTTTCATTCAAAGAAACATTGGTCATTGATTCAGCATTGTTTACCTTAGACATTAAGCAATGATTTTCAATAGGTAGTCTGGCTATGAGACCAAGATTCTTTTGTCTAGAAGATTCGTAATCTGATGATTCGTCTGAAGAGTCTCCACCACAGGTAGTCTAGGTGTCGTTAGCTTTCAAAACTTTCTTAGGTTTAGCTTTTTATTACTTATTTCTGTTCCTCTCGGAATGCTTTTCCTTTCTTTCTTTTCTCTTAAGCATAGGAAAATCAGGCCTTATATGTCCATCTCTCTTGTATTCATAACATGTAACTTCTGAATCTTTATTATCTTTACTTTCTTTCTTCTTATATCTGGATTGAAATTTCTTCTGTCCAGCTATATGTTTCATCCTTCGAGTAAGATTGGCTAGTTCATTTTCTAAAGATTCACTTCCACTATATTCGGATTGTATAGAAACCTTCTTAGATTTGTATATTTTAACTCTCTTAGGAGTCTTGGATTTTATATGATTTGAAGTTGTAGTAAAATCAACACTACCATTCCCATTCTTCTTCTTTACATTATCAGGATCTCTCTTCATTCTCGTCTCATGTTGAATAAGAGTTCCAAAAAGTTCATCAAGATAAATCTGAGTAACCTTTATATTCTCATCAATAACAGTTCTCTTGGATTCCTACTCATTAGGCATGATGTCTATGATCTTGTCCACAAGATATTCATCATCTAATACTTTCTCAACCATAGATTATAAACTATTAATGATAGTCATAAATCTTTGTTTCACCTTTCATATGGGTTCTCCATAAGGAAAGAAAAAACCATGATATTCATCTTTGAGCATGGCTCTTCTTGTTTCAATAAATTTGGAAGTTCCAAAGTGTGTAACTTCAAGTTTCTTCCAAATACAATTTGCTGCTTCACAAAATGAAATTTGGCTATATATATTTCTAGTCATGGAACAAAGCAATGTATTGCGTACCTTATAATTCAGTTGATATTCATGCTTTTCCTAGTTTTTGAAAGTACTAAATTCCTTATCAGGAAATTTATATCCTTCAGTAAGCATAACAAAATTTTCCACTCCAGTATTGATAATAAATATATTCATGTGATCTCTCCAATATTCATAATAATTACCTTAAAAAATAGGTAGTCTTGTAGGATTTATGTTGTCAATATAACCAACATTGATTACTATCGTCTTAAGGAAAACCTTCCACACAAACTTTTTAGTAATAAAAGTTTGTAGACACGGAAAATATTCCTCTAAAAGAAAAATATAGAACAAGAGTATCTCTAAGAAAAATATGAATCCAAACTTTTTGTGTCTGAAAAGATGATTCCAGAAATAAGAAGAAGATGAATTCTCTCTTGAATCTAATTGTGAGGTTAATTCAGATTGAACCAAACCTCTGATACCATTTGTCGAGATGGTATGTTGAGTATGATATACTCTATAATACCAAATGTAGAATCGAAAAAATATAGATACTGAATGAAGCATCTAATAATACTCAAAATACAAGAGGGGAGGGGGGGGGGAGAATTGCATACTTTTAAAAAATTCCTTTGGAACTTTTAAAAATGATTATGTTTAACAAGGTTAAACAAGGTAATTCACAAAACCTCTTGTTCTACACACTTGCTAGATTCTGGAAATATGATTCCGAGAAAGCAATTACAGAAAATTGGTTCCGAAAAAGAAACTTAACAAAAGTTTACAAAGATAATGATTCTACCTTAATGTGTATAGAATCTTACAAAATCAGAGTATACAGGTATAAGGAAGTATAAGATAGTTATACTTTCCTCAACAATCAAAATACAGTGGAAAAATTGAAACAAACAAGTAACAAGTAGTAAGTATTTTAACCCAAAGAGAAGGGTATCCAACAACCTTGGACAAAGGTCCCTTGATTTATACTTTCAAGAAATTATATCTTACCCACACTAGGGTAAGCCCTCGATATGAATATTGGAGGCTGTCTTGCTATACCCACAAGCCCTCAACTTCAAGGTAGTCGGCACCTCTGTCTTCCTCAGAAAAGAAGTACTCGAAATTTAAGGTAGTAAACACCTCTATCTTCCTATCCTTGGAAGCCCTCGAGTGTACTCAGTAACTTTCGGAGTCTCAAGAAGAAATTCTGAACAAGGTGTTCATTATGAACAAAGCAATAAAGTCTCTCTCTCTAGAAATCGCTTCAGTAGCATGTAGTCTCTAGATTGATAAACTTGTTTTGAGATCTTTCAAATGAGATCCTATTTATAGGAATAACTCCAACGGTTAGCTCCCTCCTCCAACGGTCATATTTTTCCTTGAATTTAGGAGGGACCTGTACATGTGTCACTCAAAAAATGGTTAGTTAGTAACTGAATGCACGACATCATTTTATAACTAAAATAGGAGTAACAAAAAATATGGTTATATAAGAAAAAAAATATTCAGAATGTAAGAAAATAAAAGTTCGGAGTCTAACCAAAAACATATTCGGTGTCTATAATACAAGGATATTCAGATTCTGTTTTCTAAGGAATTCAGAACTTGAACTCTATAGAATTTCGGAGTCTAAATTTCATGGAAATTTGGAATCTGGATTCAAAATAATTAGGAACCTAAACTTACAAAGTTCAGAGTCAGAGTTCATGAGAATTCAGAGTCAGAAATTACAAAGTTCGGAGTCAGAACATACAAAGTTTAGAGCCAGAACTTACAAAGATCGGAGTCAGAATTCATTAGAATTCAAAGTCTAAACTTACAATGTTCGGAGTCTGAATTCAAAGAACTCGGAGTCCGAACTCATAAGAGTTTCAAGTTTGAATTCAGAGAACTCGGAGTCAGAATTCGTATCCTAAAAACAAAATGATTTTCATCTAAGTATTATATGATTCTGAGGTTTTAGATATGAAACTAAATTTTACACTTAGACAAGATAATAAATGAAAAACATGGTAAGGATAAATTTCCTTGGGGAAGGAAAATTTTCCTTATGAAAGTAAAACATAGGGTAATTTTTTTCCTTGAGATAAAGAGTTTGTGATTTTCAAAACAAGAGTATTGATAAATTCATAAAGAAACCTTATTGACTCAACAATATCCCCAAACATGAAGGAATGAAAAATTCATAAGGAAAACTTATTGACTCAACAATATACATACTAAAACTATTTCTGAAAAACAACTTCTTTAGCTCTACAATCAATATTAGCATGATAAAAAGAAATCCAATCCATTCCCAGAATAACATCAAACTCGACTAAGGAAAAAACAACAAGGTTCATAGGTAAAGTCTTTCCATAGACCAGAATATAAAGATTATTATAATTCATCTTTTCTATAATGTTTCCAATGATGTTTTAAGAACAAGTTCCGGTTTCATTTGTTGAGGTGATATTTCCAATTTACCCAAAAATTTCTCAGAGATGAAGGAATGTGTAGACCCCGTATCAAACAAATATTTAGAAAAATCTAAGTAAAAAAAAAAATTAAATGATATAAATTCATTGGATAGCTCGAAATCTACTAACGTAGTTGCAAAAGATATCACTACACCTTTCTGCTTATAGTATAGCTTCTTTGCATCATCTAGATCTCTCTTTGGGCAGACATTTGCATAATGACCCATCTCACCACATTTAAAAAAATTTATAGTTTTCTTACTAGGATTAGTCTTTGGATCATTTTCATTAAAATCTTAGGACATATGTCCAAACTTACCACATTTAAAACACTTCCCAGTTTTTCTAAGACATTACTCAGGGTGCTTCTTGAAACACTTCTTACAAACTGGAAACTGATTTTTCTTACCATCAGATTTCTTTGGTTGATTCTTACCCATCAATTGCCATATGGACCTCTTCTTATCCTTGTTTCCAATGTGAATGTGATCATCAGCAAACTCCATCTTTACCCTCTCAGCACATCAGAAAATTTTCTCATAACTTTTGAATTCACAGGAGGCCAACACCCTTCGATACCTTTGCTTCAATCCTGAGTAAAAGTGGTTGATTTTTCTATAAAGATCCAGAATAATATTTGAAGCATACCTCTCCAGTCAAGTGAAGTTCGCTTCATACACGACTATTGAATCTTCCTATTTATGTTTCAATTAAAGGAATTTCTTCTCCATCCTAAGTTACACCACCTTAGGAAAATATTTTTCAAGGAAAATACTTTTAAATTCATCCCACTCTAAGGAATCAATATCCAATATATACTTTATATTCTTTACCATTGTCCACCACTGATTATCTTCATCTTAAAAATGATAAATGTAAATACTTACCTTTTGATTGTTTGAAAATCCCATAACATCGAATATATTTTCAAGGTCTTTAATCCATCCTTCATCCACTAATGGGTAAGATGATACATTGAAAGCACTCAGGTGTTGTCTCATAAAGTGTTACAATATTATTATATTCCATTTTGGTACCTATGGTTGTTCTATTTCATGGACGTCGTCACCATTTATTGCTTGAATTAGATGATCCATTACCGTCACAAACTGCCCAGTTACAATCCCTACCATTCCAGGCTGTAGATTCAAAAGAATGTCATTCTGTCGGTGCCTCTCCTCTTCAACTTCCTTTTTTCTTCTACAGACAACCAATCTAAACAGACATATCTTAGATGAAGAAACATGGTAATATTTAAATTATATAACATTTTAAATTGATCATAGAGTAAAAATCATTTATAGTATTCTTTTAACATCATCCTAACCCCTAATGTTATCTAAACCATCCTCTAATACCAACTATAAGGACCTAACCTTATTACATTACATAGTCTTTAATTTAGTCAAGAATTCAATTCCTTTCACATTGAGTATCTTTTCAATTTGAGAGATTTAGAGAATTTGGGCATAAAACATTCATAAAATTACACATTATTACAGAGTGGATACCATAAAAAATAATCCTTTCTTGAAAAATATAAAACCTTTCAAATAAAACATGATTTCTTTGACTATTATTCAAACATTTAACTTGTCTTCCTTCTTTTTCTTACAAATCCTTATAACCTGTTAAAATCATTAAAAAACTTAGGATGAGCATAAAATCTCAGCAAGGAATATAAAAAGAAGTAAAAAACACATTATTACATGAATAATTATAACATATTAAATCATTTTCAAAAGTTATACTTACCACCTATATATATATACTTACTTTGTGAAACATGATATTCACAGCTACCTTACAGTTTGTGTAACCATCATAATTACACTTGGAGTAACCATATGACCGATATCCAACATACACATACCCAATTAATTGGAGGGATATAGAGGTCCCACTATTTATCATAAAAAATACTCAAGAACTCGAACATAATCATACAACATGAATAATATCATAAAAACAATGCTTTTGAATTTCATAGAATAGAATTTTAAATGATGTTTTTTAAAGGAAAGTCCCTTATAAATATCATATAATTGAAGTGAGACTTAATAGAGTGGATAGAATATGTATATAATCTATAAATAAACATAATTAAACATAATATAATTATAATTTATCACACAAACAATTTAATTACCACATAAATAATGAAGTGGAATGTTAACCCAAAGAATGAAAACCGGGTTAAGAATTCCCTTACCTCAGTTTGTCTTACTTAAAAATAATTTAAACCTCCTGTAAATTGGTTAAAATATTTTTATTAATATCTTACATAAACATATAAATCTTTATAATACATCATATTATCATTTCAGTACATTATTTCACCCATTAATTGTTAGTATTTTGTTCCTTGCACTGTTTTGGGTGAGTTCTTTACATGATTTCCATGATCATTTCATGATGGTTATTCTTGTCCATTGGAAGTAAAACTATAGAATTGGAATTGAATGATATTTAAATATTTCCATTACCATAAATTATACCATTTATCAATTTTAATTCTTACATGAGTATTATTCATAAGTTAAAACATTAATGACATTTTTTAGATCATTTTAGTGGTTTATTGATAATAATGACCTGATTTTGTTTCATAATTTAAAAAAATGTATTAAAAATAATTACAGAACCATGGATGAGACATAATACATATATTATAACATTTTTCAACCATAAAAATGGTTTCATGACTACACTTTAAGGAATTAAATTAAATTGAAATCACACCATCCATGATATTAGTAATTTGTCACATCACAAACAATATTTTTAATTCCTTGAATATGTGGGGGTGAAGAAGAAGATTGATGTTAAATTTTACATGAAAATGAGAAAATACAAAATATAAAAGATTATGGATCTTTCATTCCTCTCGTATAAGAGGATGTGAGTAAATAAGAATAAAAGAAAGGAACTCAAAATAACAAAAATTGAGAAATTCCTTACGAAAATTCGACAGCCTAACAACATCGTTTAAATTTTCATAAAATAATTTGATGAGAGAAAAGGGGTATCTCAACATTATTACATAATATGGGAAGTAATGGGGATATGGAATGAAATATCCCAACAAAATTCAAAGTTAATGGAAAATAATAACATAAAATGAAAGGAAAGAAAGAAAATAAAAGAGGATGTTTACCTCTTGATCTCTTCTCCTTGCAATCCCTCTTAAGGCCTTTGGTTTTGGCCCTTTGGTGATACCAGAGACTATATGACGTGGAGAAGAGACTTGGAATGAGTATTGGGAAGATATTAGGTAAGGTAAAAGTATTGAGAGGTGTGGGAGGAAGAAGGGAATGAGGGTGGTATTTATAGTGGAGGAGAGGGGGTATTTTTCATTATTTTAATCATTATTATAATATGTTTTCTCAAGACTATGAATAATCTTAATTAATGTGACCCGAAATAGTAATAATAGAAATTTAATTCGAACCAAGTGGCCTTAAATCACTTATGATGTCATAGATAATGTTTTTTACTGATAATTTGAATATATAGTATTTTACAGTATTTCACTATTAATCAAAAATTCAAGAATTTCAGAAAAATCCCAAAAATTAACCCTTAAAATTTCTCAATGTGTAAAATTTAAGAATTAACTCCATTTTTTGAAAATAATTTTCCAACTATTATTAATTTAATTTTTAAATAAAATCATACTTAATTAAAAAATTAACAATTTCAAAACTAAAATTTCTTTTATATCACATTAAAAAATCAACCAAAATGTCATTATCTTCAAGCCTTAAGAAAATAAAATAATAGTACAATTTACTATTCATTAGGGTCATATTACTATTAATTAGGGTATGTTACTATTCACCAAAAAAATGGTTCCATTAGGCTAAAAATAACTTACTGAACACAATTGTAGAGGATAATTTTTTGAAATTCAAAACATATAAGTGGCAAAGTTATTTTTAAAGACTAGTTACAAATATCTAATAAAAAAAATGATTCATGAATTTCAAATTATTTTTAAAACCATGGGGTGTTAAAACATAACATGTAAAATGGGTTGTATATACACTTCATAAAAGAAGATAGGTGCATAACATTACTTATGTCCCTAAGAATGCAATTTGAGACAAAAACCCCTTACCTCTTTGGTAACTTTTGAAATGTAAATACCATAAAATAGAGAACATAATATATATATATAAATCCAAAATAATGTTTATGATAATAATCATAAAATAAATTCATGGTCATTATATACACCACATAAAATAAATAGTTGTTGAATATGGCATGTGTCTCATAGAAGTAAAAATTAAGACGAAAATCCCTTACCTTAAGTATCAAATTATTTCACACACATTTGGAACTCCTTTATAATAAATATAAGTTAATTATAAATATATTATAGAACCATAATTATATATATAATACCATATATGATTTACTTATAACCTTTTATTTCCCATTTGTTAATAATTCCTTGTTAAAATCACATTTTGGGTAATAACTGCTTTTTTTTCATGTATGTTTTGATTTTTTATTTATGGTCCTGTTAAATTAGTAATAGTTCCATAATATATATAATTTTAAACATGATATAAATATAATATGTATTTATTTATAGTAATCCATAAAATTTATAGATAGAAAATTAATTACACCATTCATGGAGATTGTAGGCCGCATATACGTATGAATGTCGTTTCCATTTTCTTGATGGATGAAAGGAAAGAAAGGTAAATAATATATTAATTTTATATAATAATTTTTATATCATATATATAACATATATTAATTAAATGAACCACTATTAAATTACATTAAAGGCATTACTGAAAAATTAATCACATCGCTTAATACAATCCAAGTAAAAAAATGAAAAACACACCACATTTGTTCGCGAGGCGGTAGTCCGCTGTACACACAGGCGACATTATTATTTTCCAATGGGTTGGGAGGTAATAAGGTAGATGTGTTATTATAAAATAAAAGTTATAATAATATAATATATATCACATAAAAAAATTAAATACATCATTATATACATTCTTCATAGGTTGTGATGGGAAAAAAATAACATCTGTTCGCAAGAATGTAATCTGCCGTACACATTGATGATAATTTTATATCCCATTTGATGAAATTATAGACGGTTTTAGGTAATTAATTTTACATAAAAAATTAGGTATATTTAAAATACTATTTTTATTATATAATAATTGTTTAATAATAATTTATGGAGATGGAGGAGCAAATAAAATAAAACACTCTCTTAGGGATGTTACCTCTTCTTCAGACAACTTCTTTTTATTTGCACCAAATCCTTCCAAGGTTGGATATATAAAAAAATAAGGATTATATGATGACATTATATAATTAAGGAAGTGAATTTGGTATTTATTCTTTTAAAAAATGAGTTTTGGAAGCATGAATAAGAGAGGCGAGGAGGTGGCCTTTTATAAGTGAGGTGAGTGGCACACTTGTAATTTATGAAAAGAAAAATGTGTACCCACGATTTTCACAAAACAAAAGGCTCCAAAATAAAACATTCTCAATAAAATAAAAGATATTTTTAAAATATTTCCATCCGATGGGAATTATAAATGTTTTGGATCATTTTTAACCCTTTTCTTTTTAGTTTAACCCCGAGTAAACCCATTTTTACCATAATTACAGTAATTATTTTTTCATTTTTTTAATATTAATTATGGTAAATATTTAATTTGAACTTATTATATAATATATTATATTATAATTCCAAAAAATCAATCTATTTTTATAAATACCATTAAAATAATCAACAAAAAATAATTTAAAATTAATCCCCATATGTGATGTGAAAGATGTTTTCCAAAGAGAAAATGTCAAAAAGTTTTAAAAAGTTTTATTTAAAATTAAATATAAAATTGGTTAAAATGAACTAAATTGGATTAATAGATATATAATTGAACTAATTTTACTCTTAAAACCAATTTAAAATAATTTGGATGTGTATAAATTCTCTAAAAGAAATAAAAATTCTTAATAAAAATAGTTATTTTCACCATTCATCGAAACATTTATATTTTCAAAAAATTCGGAAAAATTCACTCTAGGATAATTTTGAAATTATTATTTCAAAAATAAATTTTATTTTTTCATATAAATTTTCTAAATTTAGAAAAAATTAATTTTAAATAATCACATAAAAGACAAAGAAAACATTTTTTATAAAAATATAGTTTTAATTGAAAATTAGATTAATTATTATCTCTTGTATAGAAAAAACATAACATGAATATTAAAATATGACTGAATATATAATATATAAATTTATTTAAAATTATTCATATTTTTTTAATTTATTGAGGTAAAACACATTTCTGTGTTCGAAAATAGTTTTTTATAAAATGGTTTCTTTTATTTTAAAATATTTTTTATTTTAAATTTTAATTTATTGGTCACCAATGAATTCATTTTTTATACATGTGAAAACCATATATTTTCATAATTTATTTAATCTTATTCATACTTTCCATTCCAATGGCTTTGTGGTAACTATCATATTGAATAATAATATTTTAATAGTATGTCACATTTCATTTATAATTGGTATTGCATATAGTTAAAGCTAAACTCTATGTTGAATGTAACAAAAAATAAAATTAGCATGCATGCAACAAAAAGTATCAAAAATAATAAATTTATTTGAAAACAAATATTTCAAAAAATCTTAGGGTGTTACACTCCAACCTCGTTAAATAAATAGAATCCTTAGAATTTAAACTTATTCTTGGTAAATAAGGGTTTACCATTTAAAAATAGATTTTTGGGAAACCCATATCTAAAAAGGCTAATAAAATAACCTCTTAAAAAGAGATAAATGAATGAATGAAGGTTATCTATAATAACACATATTAGGTTTCCAAATAGGACAACATAAGTGGGAAGTCAATATATTGACATAGAAGAAAAGCGTATTGTTCAAATAATGATGGTGACTGATAACAATCATTGATCAAAAAGAGTGAATGATAATGTGAAAATCAACTACCACAAAACCATGAAATAAAAAAGTGTAAAATAGGTCATTGATATCATTGAAAATTATGGTAATAAGATAAAATTTTATTTCAATATTCTTTTCCTTAAGTTGAATAATTTTTACGAGAAGATATACTCTTTGTTTCATTCTATTTCATAATCACAATCACATCCTTTGGTTGTACCTTGATCAATTTCTACATCATATATTTCTCTATGAGATGAATTTCTCATGTATGAAGCACTAATCATATAATAAGATCCATAAATTAATGATAAGTCATTCGTTTTATATCTATTTACAATAAAAAATGGTTTGAAAAGGCTATCCAATATGAATAAATATTCATATGGTGAAATAATACATTAATCTCTAAAACCTAGACTAAAGATCAACTTAAAACATTCTATAAATGGTTAACTTTATGACCCTTCCAAAATTCAAAATTTATAATTAAGGTCACTAAATTTAATAAAATCAACTTAACATTAATCTAAAAAATATCATAAAGTAGTTCTTAATTATCACATACTAAATATGAAAATACCTTAGTCATATTTTTTTTCTTGAAACATGGTAAGAACCTAAATTACCATAAAAAGTTAATAAAAATATACATACTTACTCATTAATTATAAAACTAAATATTATTGAATATATTCTATAAATAAAATAATTTTATAAACCCCTTCAATTACAATATAAACTACTTTTCCACAAATGATTAATTAGTTCCAAGGTCATTAATACTATCCAATTTAATTTATTTATATCAATAATATCTTTAACAAAACTAAACTCAATTTTCTCAACATCAGGAACATATTAAGGGATATATTTCTTTAATAAAAATATCACCATTCCATTAAATCAAATTTCTAATCCATCAGTACCATTTAATATATTCTTACAACTCATTAATGAAAAACTACTATGGAACAATCCATTGATGTTTCATGATTTTAATAACAAAAATAAAACTAATAAAAATATAATTTTTTTGAATACCAATACATAAACACATAAATCACTACACATTTTCCACACATCATTAACTAAGATTCTTTATCTTATTCCTTAGAACTTATTTCCTTTCATATGGCATTTTTACTCTCACCCTTACCAATGATATAGCCATTACTCATAAAAAATTACTGATTATATTTTTGTTCTCTACCTTTAGGACATAAATTTTCATAATTCCCATACTTTACACATTTGAAACATTCAACCATCAATGATATATTAGGGTGAGAATTATTCTCATCCACCAATTAAACCAAAAGCTTCATTTTTTCCTACGTAATTACTTTCTCCATGTCCTTCTTTTTCACACTAAAAAAATCTTATTTTTTTTACTTTGAGACGTTCCCTAGAGTTTTTATTCCCAAATTATTGACATATAGGAAAATTAATCTTCTTTCATCTATGATCTCCACCACCCAAACTCTCAATGAAATCTATCGTTCTATTATTTGGTGAATCTGAGAGTTGGTTAAGGTTCAAGTTTTTAATTATATATCATCATAATTGATTAGGCATAATCATAATATCCTTCATTATAGTTATCATACCATTTATTTTCTCATTTAAATATTTTCAATCACATTCAATTTTGATCCAGTTATTTATTTTTTCCTCCATTGACTAAAACCAAAAAACATAGTGTGAGTTGTAATATTCATAGTGGGAAAGCACAAAATCATGAAAAATCACTTATAGGATGTATAAATAATTACACCATATTTTCAATATTAGAAACTAATATATGTATTTAATTAATATATTTTAGGGTGTCTTAATACAATAGTTTTCATTATATAATTGATGTTATTCCCAAATTTTGAAATTTTAAACTTATTTTTTGATAATTAGAAAGATACAAAAAATATTTAGAAAAGTAACAAAAAGAAATGAATTTGAGGAAAAAATAAAACTTCACGCTACACCGTAAAGTGACATGATGCAAATCAAAAAATTAGAGAAGGATTCCCTTGATTTTTAATACATATGGGACACTCACAGTGCATAAAACTGAATAAAAAACGAGGAACAAATATTCTTGTGTCGAAGAATAGAGATTCACATTGTGTAAACATTACACGGTATGATAACTTTATAATGTGTGAAGAAAAGAAAATTAAATTGAAGTATATAATTACATTTAAATTTCATGTAATAATTACAAATCATGAAGCTCATTGAGATTTATTGGACAAGAAATTTTGTCATAGATATTTCAAGGCTAAAACATTACATGTTGTGAATCACTTACATGGTGTGTAAATATCTAGATGAGAAAAAACAGCAAGGTTCTGACATTTAAAGTGGAGGAGGTTGAATTTACGAACTAAAGAACAACCGTGACCACCTTTTAACGCATTATGATGTTATTGAATGCTACTTGATCTCCATGGGATTCTATAAATACAAGGATGAGCCACCACACAAATGTAGAATCTAGAGACCAAAGTCTTTGGTGAGAAGTTGTGCTACAAAAGGCCCTCTACTACTTTATCTCTAATTTTTATTAAGATTTATTTTGTTTTCTAATTTACCTTTTAATCTATCTTCAATAAGATGAGGGGATAAATATTTCCTTGTGTTAGAGTTTTGTAATCAAAGGGGGAAGGTGCTGCTGGATTTATTTCTTTAATTGTATTCATGTATCTGGTTTTCTACTATCAATTTAATCAATTACAATATTTTTCTTTTTTGTTTAATAGTTTCCATTAGTTAATAAATCGGAAAAGAAAATTATAGTTTCAAAAACAATTAACCTAAATTGAGGCATGATCATTGTCACATTTAGGGTAGCTAGGTTTAAATATGGTATTGAGATAAAATCAATTCTGTAATTACCTACTTACCTGACCATGCGAAAAGGGGGATCACTTCACTGAGGAGGGTATTCCATGACCATTAGATACACCTCATATAAACTTTGACACAAAACATAGATTAATAAATTAATTTTCTAAAATCCAATTGCATTGAACCCTAAAACTAAAAAACTCTAACACACTTTTAAATCTAATTCCAAAACATTCAATCTTATTTTATTTCATCTTTCGATTTCGTCAAATCAATCAAACCCATATTTTCTTAACCACTTTTTTTCAATTTAAATAAATCAATTCTTTTGAAAAAAAATATAATTCACCATATTTGTGGGTTTAACATTGAACTTTACTATTACTATATTTTAATTAATTAAGTAGTATAGTTTTAGTTTTTATAAATTTTGTTTTTTGATTAGACTGATAGAGAAATAACTAATACCTTTAGGCCTTTTGGACACCTTATAATCAACCTAGCTAATTCATGGTCATTATTTAAATCCTTCACGATGGTTCATAAAGAGTTTAATAATTTAGAAAGTATATCCCCCAAGAGTTTCAAACTAAGCATGTAGTAAGGCCCATTATTATGCACTAGGTGATGATTGAGTCCATATCAATGTGTCCTTTTCATATTTATTACCCCCAGACACCTCTATGCCAGAGACACATCCTCTTATAGTATCCAGACAAAGATATAATTTCTTAGCAACCACTTTCTCTATCCTTTACCAAAATTCTAGGGCATTTTACTATATTTTCAATCATACTAACAATTATTCTTAGATGTATTCCTAGAAATGTCCTTATAAATATCCTTGGCGATCTTACTGATGTTTTATCATATTAGTTTTAAAAGGTTAACTAAAACCTTCCTTTGATACCAACTATATTAACCTAATATTTTTATAAATTTGATATTACATAATTTAGATAAATATTTATTCCATTACAAAAACACACGCCAGAGGATCATAATGTTTTAGTGACATTGGATACTAGGTAAAAAATATTTATATATAGTGAATGATCTTTAATGTTTCCCAAAAATATCTTTAAATTTATTACTCTTCATATACATACCCTAACTAAAAAATTTCATAATAACTTAGGGAAAGGAAACATAATAAAGGGTGATCTTAGATGCTCAATAAGGGTAGATAGGTAGATATCAATATAACATGATCATATGGGTATGAGAACATGAGAATAACATTTGAAAACCATTCCTTGCAAATAATAGATCATAAATTTGAGTCATGGAATAAGTATTGGAAGTTTATAAGACATGAATTATAATGGTATCAAAGAAAATTATCCATGAGAGCATACTATTAACATAATAGTTATATTTTTGGAATACACATAAGCATATAAAATCATTTACTCAGCAGTTCATAGACCATTTACAAGACTATCATAGTGGAATAAGTTCACTCCCCAAACCATAATAGTTGTTAAGGTTAACTACCAAGACAATCATAGTGGAAAAATTCCATTACTAAACTTGATTAAGTCCTCATTTGAGTCCTATTTATCTTATGAGATATTAGTATTTACCCAATGAATTGGAGTTAGATATAGGTTTCACCTATCTTGGTTATAATGTAACCCCCGTCCTTGGTTATAACATAACCACCATCACATAATGAAAATAATACACATGTGTTATATAAGATTATAAAACATTCATTATATTAGAACCCATGAAAATAAATGGGTTTCATAATCCCTAAATTTAAACATATTGTTGTCATAAACATCTTTTCATAAAAACATGTGGAAAATAAAAAAAAATTATAATCATTTCATCATTTCACCATTTCACCATAACATAACCCATGTAAAAAAAGTGGGTTTCATAAGAATTTTATCATGGTATAACTTTTGGAAGATAAACAGGGTTCATAAGAATCTTATCATCATAAACATAAACCATTTCGAAAAATAATAATAATGGTTTCCTTAGATAATATATTTAATAAATCATAAGTTATATCAAAAGATTTCATCTTATATGTAAAATTATTTTGAAATATTACATTGATTGTTTTTGAGGAAAATAGCATTGCCACATTGAAAAATAATTTTAAAAACACAAAACATTTTAAAAACCTTTTCTTTAAAAATAACTTTAGAAATTTATACAAGAATATTTAAATATCTTTTAAAACATTTCTTGAAGAAAATATCCTTTCAACTTTTATAGATGGTTTTTAAAAATTGAAACATTTTTAAATTATTTTTTTAAAAATAACTTTGGAAACTTATAAATGAGGATTTAAATATCATTTAAAACATTTATTAAATAAAATATCCTTTCCAATTTGAAAAAAAATTAATTTTTTTTTTCAAAATCCATTTCAAAAAAATAAATTTAGAAACTTATAAATGAATATTTAAAATTTGATTAAAACATTTTTTGAGGAAAATTCCCTTTCCACTTTGAAAAATACTTTTTAAAACATAAAAAAATTTAAAAATTATTTTCTTTGAAAATAAAATTCTAAATAAATAAATAAATCAATAATTATTATGATAGTAGAGATTCCATTAATGTACTACACGTCAAACAAAGACTCCTTTAACATTTTCGGTAAAAGCCAAACGACCATTGTTTGGAAAATGACATGAATACTATTTTCATTTTATTTTTGTAAAAAAGTAAAACATCAATAATTTTTTTAATCAACCATTTTCATAAAATTAAAAAAAATTTAAAACATTTTTAGAAAACATTATTTTGGAAGAAAAAGGATTTTCGACTGAAGAGTGAAATAAAGAAGATTTTTATTAAAATAATTATTTTGAACTTTTAAGTACATAAATAGGGGAAAATGAAGATAAAACATGAATTCTCCATAAAGAACTAGAGGATAATAAAATTAATGAAGTTCTTGAGAAATATATCATAATATTTCATCATCAAAATCATAATTATAAATAATTTTGATAAATAATGAGATTATAACATCAAACCTTTACCACTTTGGTATCTTTTGAATCACATTACCCATTAAATAATAAAATAGAATTATAATTTTAATTGAATTAAAACAAGAATATTCATGATATAACATGTAAAAGGGGTAGTATATACACCTCATAGTATAAGATAGGTGAAAAACATAACTTTTGTCTCAAAGAAGAAAATTTGGGACAAATATTCCTTACCTCTTTGGTAACTATTTAAATGTAAACCCCATGAAAGATATGCACTAAAATTGATATTTAAATACACATAATTTTCAGGAGAAGCATCATAAAATAAATTCATGGTCAGTATATACACCACATAAAATAAATAGATGGTGAATATGGCATGTGTCTCACAGAAGTAAAAAGTGAGACAAAAATCCATTACCTTATGTATCAAATTACTTCGTACATTTTAGAAAAATATCTGTAATAAATATGAGTTTATTATAAATCTATTAAAAAATAATTATATATATATATATATATTATACCATATATTATTTCTTATGACCTTTTATTACCCTTTTTAACAATTCCTTGTAATAATAACATTTTGGGTAATAACTGCTTTGTTTTTCATGTATGTTTTGATTTTGTATTTATGGAAATATTAGTTAGATGATAGTTAAAAAATATCCAAAAAATTTATGATGATATAAATATAATATATATTAAGTATATATTTATTTAAAGTAATCCATAAAAGTTAGAGATAAAAACTAAAATACACCATTCATGGAGACGATAGGATGTGCGTACACATGAATGCTATTTACATTTTCAGGAAGAATGAAATGAAGGAAAGGTAAATAATATATTAAATTTATATAATAATTTTTATTTAACATATATTACATATATTAATTAAATTTACCCTTATTACATTACATTCAAATAGTTAGTGAAAAATGAATCACATCGTTTCGTGAGGCGGTAATCCGCCATACACATGAATGAATTTATCACATCCCCAATATAATGGAAAGTAAGAATTTATATGATATTTAATAATTAAAGAAGTATAATTATGTTAAAAATATCAAATATATTCATTTAATCTATAATTATTTTCATCTCAGTAAAATATAAATGAAAAACACATGACATCGGTTCGTGAGGCGGTAATTTTCCGTACACACAAGCGATGTTATTGTTTTCTAAAGGTATGGGTAGTACGAGGATATATGTGGTATTATAATTACATAGGTATAATAATATAATAAATACCATATATAAAAATTAAATAAATCATTATATCTACCAGCAAGAGGTGGTTATGGAAAAAAAATAACATCGGTTTGCGAGACGGTTGTTCGCCATACACATGAATGATGAATTTGTATCCCATTTGATGAAAGTAGAGATGGTTGTAGGAAATGAACTTAACATAAAAAATATAAGTATATTTAATATACTAATTTTTTTATATCATATTTTTTTAATAATAATTTATGGATGTGGAGGGATAAATAAAATAAAACGCGCGGTTAGGGATGTTACCTCTTCTTCGAACAACTTCTATTGGTTTACACCAAAAGCCTTCATAGGTTATATGTTTGACCAAAATAGGTATTATATGATGATATTAGGTAATTAAGGATGTTATTTGGTAAATTATGTTCTGAACCAATGTGTTTTTTATGTTTTAAGAGGAGATGATATGGGGTGTCCTTTTATAAGTGAGGTGAGTGACACACTTGTAATTTTGTAAAAAAATGTGTACCCACGTTTTTCACATGAAAAAAGGATTCAAAAGGGAAATTATATATAATAGAAAATATAAGGTCTAAATATGGTCATAAAATTGGTTTTGTACATGTTTTGTGTCATTTTTAATCCTTATATTTTTAGTTTAACCCCCTCAGTAAACCCATTTTTACATTAATCGTGGTAATTATTTTTTACTATTTTTGATATTCATTAAGGTAAAAAATTATACTAAACTTATTAGATAATATAAATTATTCTAATAAAAAATATGGAATCCATTTTTAAAAATTCCAATCACATAATTGAAAAAATTTAATTTAAAATTAACCCCACATACGTGACGAGAAAGCGATTTTCCAAAGAGGAAATGTTCAAAAGTTTTAAAAAACTTATATCAAAATTCAAGATAAAATTGATTAAAATAACATAAATTGGATATATATATATATATATATATATTTGAAATAATTTTAATTTAAATAAATAATAATTTTTTTATGAGTTTAAATAATTTTAAAAAAATGACGATTCTTAATACAAACCAGTATTTTTAACTATTCATTGAAAAATTTATCTTTTTAGAAAATTTTCAAAAATTCACTTCAATATAATTTTTACATTATGATTTAAAAAATGAATTTTATATTTTCTAATAATTTTCAAAAATTTCCTAAAATTAATTTTAAAATTAGTGTGAAAAATGAGATAAAATTATTATTTAGAAAAATACAATTTTTTAAGTGACAAATTTATTTAATTCTAACCTATTGTCTAGAAAAGTCATAAGATGAATGACAAAAACTTTATTTAATATAAAATATGTTATTTTAATTAAAATTATTTACTAAAAGTGATTTTTTAGTTTATTGAGGTAAAATGTTCCGGTGTGCATGGAAATAGGTTTTTTAGAAAAAATATTTTCTTTATTTTAAAATAGTTTTATTTTAATTTACAATTAATTAGTCACTATATAATTCATTTTATATATGTGAGTAGATAATATATTTTCATAATTTAGTTAATCATATTCATACCAGCCATTCCAATGGTTATGTGGTAACTATTATATTAAAAAATAACATTTTAATTGTTTGTCACGTTTCATTTAAACTCAGTGATGGGTGTAATGGAAGTTAAAATTAGTATTGCATGTAACAAAATCTAAACTTAATATTGTGTGTAATAAAAACTATGGAAAATTTTAAATTTATTTTTAAATAATATTTCACAAAATCATAGGGTGTTACAGTCTTCAGGCTAACTTACTTTTGGAGAATGATAGACCAGGATGTGCAATGTTGGGGAATAGTGGACAACTAGTGGGGAAGTTATAGCAAGGTAACTTATTTGATATTATGTTGGATATTATATGATTTCTTTTATGTGATAATTTTTGAGAGATCCATAAAGCAGCTTAGAACTTAACATGACTATTTAGGTAATGAGTTAGCATAATTTTTTATTCACTAGGCTTTAGTATTATTTTTTGTAGTTTTAATGAGAGGATGTAGGGGTGATCCTACTGAGTATACATGTTATTATCACCCTACATTTATATAAACTGTTTTAGGACTCCAAGAGTTGGTTGGTAATTGGAATGGATATTTCTAGTTCGTGGAGTTCTTTAGGAGTTATTTGTGATTTGATTTCACTATCGAGAATATATTTGATACTTGTAGTTTCTCTTGAAATTGTTTATTTTTATAACATTACATTTATATTGGGATATATTTTTTTCTTTTGTTATGAGTAGTATTTGTTCAGTGGTTTTATCTTATATCACTTTCCTCATGTTCTTATTAGCGAGTAATGCCTCCCATATGTGTGTATGATGTACACTCAATGATTTTTACTAACCTGCGACCTATTGAAGGAAGGATTCAATTGTTTTTCCACATCTTTTGGGTGTATTTTATATGTTTTTAACATTAATTTATACTTTAATTACCTAATTACATTATAAGGGATATTTTATATTGAAATCATTATTTACTGAAAATTATGTTTGTTTTTATTTTTATTAGTTTAAATTATAATTTGATTAATTCATTGAATTATTTATTTATTTCTAATTTTCATTTTAAAATTTAAATCTTAGTATTATAGGTTAATTTTTAGAATTATTTGAATTAAATAATAATTTTTATTATTATATTATTAATTAATTAATTAATTAATAGAAGTCTAATTTAATTTTTAATATTGTTGTTTGAATAATTTAATTAATTTTAATTTTAATTTAGTTTTTAATATTTTTTTATGTTTATTAATTCTCTATTTTAATTAATTAATTTATCATTTTTAAACTAGCTGAATTTATTATTTTTAATCTTAGTTTTATTGCTTTAAATTTTTTTATTTTTAGTTTTATAATGTGAATTTAATTAAAAATTGAAATTATTTTTAAATATTTATTTTTTTAAAAGATTTAATATTTATAAATTTTATTTAAAATTAATTTTTTAATCTTATTTTTTTATTTGGGGGAGTAACATTGTAAATTTTAAAGCATGGCATCGATCATGCGTATCATTAAAATGACCATGAGACTATTTCGACCATGAGACCATTTCAATGGTCTTATGTTATCCACATCAACTACACATCCTTTTCGAATCAACCAAAATGATTTTAGAGCATGACTAAACACAAAATATGGTAAAGGAAAAAAAATTATCAGCCGTAGGTGTCATTCAGTTCGATAGCAAGCCTGAAATCCACAAAGTGCAGGAACAACAGTGCAACGTTTCTTCATCCACACATGAATTTCCATCAACTACATGAAATAATCTAGAGGCTACCACTATTTTATGTTAATTCAATTTGGACCTAATTCATCACCGTATGAAGGGCTGCTGCTAGTTCTAAACATATATTTATTTTCCACCATCAAATACTCACAAAGGAAATGAATCCAAGATTGAAAAAGATGATATGTTGAACCCCTATCTTGGTTTAAGTCCAACCAATTCCAATGGTGAATCCAGTGCCACATATTGAATAATATGTAAAACATAGTGACTGTTAAAATTGATTAAAGTTTAGAACCCAATGCCACCAGTTGAACCACCATTGAACTAAGCTGATCCACACTAGAAATCCAAAGAGGATGCCATCAGAAAACCTAAACTGGTCGACACCAATGATAGATGAGCCAATCCGACACCATTTGAGCTGACAGTTCTCAATCAAACTAGTACGAATGAGGCCTATGGAAGATTCAACCCTATTCAAGCTTCCATTGAATGTCTCTAATTACAAATGATGTGGATTCCATTTTTAGGTAATGGAAATGGGATTTCTACATTTAGTTCAATCTCCATATGAATCTATACCTTTATTTGTGGTGAAGATGAACTGAGATTAGAGTATGAGCGTGGTCACAAAGGATGATTGGATTTATACCTAGTTTTCGGTGGATTAAAACCAAATATATACAACAGACAGTAAGAACCTGGTGAAACCTAAACTTTTAGAGGTAAATCTTGTTGTATAGATTTCAAATTTTGAATTTAAAGGATGAACCAAATTTCTGTTAACTGTGTTGAAGTTTCCAATTCCATCCGTACACACCTTGGAATGAATCTTCTTGAATAAATCAATGAATTCCATGGTTTATCATTCTAAGCTAATACTGTCTTACATGAATACACACAATCTACCTCCATTTGAATTCAACACATTGTGAACCCTCTTAAAGAGTAATATTGATTTCGAGATGGAGATCACTGAATAGTTTAATCCATGTCTTGATCGAAGAAGAAAAATAAAAATAAAAACTACTATGAGCTCCTATTATGTGGTTTAACCAAGAAATGGTGAATGTGCAAAAAATTTATTATGAAAGGCTGGATTTATGTAACAGATATTTATTTGTTATTCAAGACTAAGTCCAAACTCAATCTAAGAAACAATTGAATACACACATTATATAAGTACCTGGCCTTAAAAATTGAATAATCTTGAGTTTTATTTAATAAATTTACTTTATTTAACATTGAGGCTCTATTTAGGTTTAGAGATTTAAAGAATTAGGCCATACCTCATACATAAATTAACCATAAAATAAAAAGTTTAAACTTCTAATCAGTAATCATTTTTCCCATAATATATATTTTTTAAAATAAAGCATGAATTCTTTTCATGGAAGATCTCCATGACTTCCAACTTGAATTATTCCTTTCCCGTACCGATCCTCAAACCATGGGAATATATTTTAAAAACTTGGGATGAGCAGAAAAGCTTAGTAAGTGATATAAAAATAAAGTAAACCGTTAGTTTGGTAAAAACATGAAAAATCATATAACATTTACCTTGATGTTCAAAGTTCAATTAGAATATGAAATAAACATTTTCACATGAATAAAAAACGAATTTTTTTCTCCAATAAAATCATTAAAACCCATAACAAGTAGTTAAACGTATTTTAGGTGACTTAGATCATCATATAAATAAACCCATTCAGAACCCTTTTAATTGGAATAACTTGAAAGATGACTTTCAACATTATCATTACCCAATGAATTGAAGAACTATAATAGAGATTACCCTTTTTATAAGTTATATTGGGCTCACCTATGAGCTATAATGGTCCTCAAACCTTCGTATAAGATATATTGATCCCACTCATTTCTTGTAAGATATAATGGGGATCATCCCTTAATATAAGATTTATTGGGATCACCCGTAAGCTATAATGGGGATCAATCATTGATATAAACTATATTGGGATCACCAATTTCATATTCTATAGTAACATATCAAGATTAATAAACTCTCATCATAAAACCCATTAAAAACACTTTTTAAATCCATATGAAAACAAATTTGGATAAAAACAACCTTTTCTATTGAAATCCCATTTTCAATACACAAACCCCATTTTCTTTGAAAAAACATTTCAAATACAAAAATAACCAAATAAAATGAAATAGTTTTTTTCATTTAAGAAAACATGTAACATTTAAAATTAATCTAGAAATCAAATAGAAGTCACGATGACATGAAAGTTCATTATAATTGTACTTTAATAAAAGGACATTTCATTTTTTATTTATCAAAACATCCCTTTTAAGACACATAAATAGATTCATTTTGAATTTTTTTTAATGAAATTATAATTATAAAAAAATTCCCTTTATAATCCTTTTACATCTATATAAAAAATATGTAAAATAATATCAATAATATTGACATGGATAAAAATATTTGAAAATCAAAATTTTAAACATTTAAAGTGTCTTATACCACATTAAAAATTTAAATTATAAGCCATATTAAAGAATAAAATTAAAAAAAACATTCACTACTGGAATGAAGTATTTCCCAACGGTTTAGAACTATTGGGAAAGGCTGCAGAACCGTTGGTATATGTTATACAAACGGTTCTACAAACCATAGGGAAGTAAGCCGTTAGGAAAAGTTTTTCGCAACAGTTTACAATGAACCTTTGGGATAGGGTGGAGAAAAATTACCCTATCCCAACGGTTCTAGAAAACCGTTGGGATAGAGTGCTGAAAATTATCATGTTTTTCCCAACGGTTTGGCCAAACCATTGGAAAAACCCCAAGATCTCCTCTTTCCCACTAGTTTCTAAACCATTGGGAAAAGTGTTTTACCAACGGTTCTATGAACCATTGGTAAAACAAAACCCAGACATGCTATGCCAACGGTTTCAAACCGTTGGCATAACCTCTGCTGGGGAAAATTGCACAGCAGCTCTGCAATTTTCCCAACAGCTATCCAATTTTCCCACCAGCTCTCCAATTTTCCCACCAGGTCTCATTTTATGGGTTCCCTCTCATTTTCAATCCAATTATTGTACCTAAAATAAACTAACACATACATATACAATTACTGTACTGGCAATAACCAACTAACACTTACATATAGAGAGAAAATTCATACACATTTAACATATAATGTTGGAACTATACACATCCATAATTAAATTAGAATTCATAACATAATTATAAACATACATAATTCATTTAGAATTTAATTTAAAATTTAGATGACAATTATATGTGGAATCCATAAGTCAATTCATAATTTGATCAGTTTTTTTGTATACCATATATTTTTACCTGAAATGATGTCCATTTTTTAAAAAAATACATACACCTAGAGTGATACCAGCCACACCGCAGCTCAGATTGAGGCGGGGTTGACTCGTACACATCACATATGACCCATGGATCATTTTGCTAAAGTATCGACACAATTCGAAAGCGTTTGGTCAGTTTTCTGTATGCCAGTTGATGTTTTTCAATTAAAATGACGTCTTTTTGAAACAAAAGGTAGACACTTTGAGTGGTGCCGGCCACACCGCATCTTAGATTGAGGTGGGGTTGATTCGTACACGTCACATATGACCCATGGATCATTCTCCTAAAGTTTCAATGGAAACCGAATGCATTTGGTCGGTTTTCCATATGTACTTAAAATGTGTTCCATTTTTAACAAAAGAGAGCCACTTAGAGTGATTCTGGTCACACTGTGCCTACGATTAAGGTGGGGTTGACTCATACACGTCACATATTACCCATGGATCGTTTTTCTAAAGTATCGACACAATTCGAATGCGTTTGTTCGGTTTTCTGTTTTCCAGCTAATGTTTTTCACTACAAATAACATCCTTTTGAAACAAAATACAGACACTTTGAGTGGTGGCGGCCACACCGCGCCTCATATTGAGGCGGGTTTGACTCGTACACGTCACATATGAGCCATGGATCGTTTTTCTAAAGTATCTACACACTATGAATGCGTTTGGTCAGTTTTCCGTATGCTAGTTGATGTTTTTCAATTAAAATGACATCCTTTTGAAACAAAAGGCAGACACTTTGAGTTGTGGCGGCCACACCGCACCTCGGATTGAGGCGGGGTTGACTCGTACATGTCACATATGACCCATGGATCATTTTGCTAATGTATCGACACAATCCGAATGCGTTTGGTCGGTTTTCTGTATGCCAGTTTATTTTTTCAATTAAAATGACGTCCTTTTGAAACAAAAGGCAGACACTTTGAGTGGTGTCGGCCACACCGTGCCTTATATTGAGGTGGAGTTGACACTTACAAGTCACATATGACCCATGGATCTTTCTCCTAAAATTTCAATGGAAACCGAATGCATTTGGTTGGTTTTTCGTATGTACTTAAATTGTTGTCCATTTTAAACAAAAGAGAGCCACTTAGAGAGATTCCGGCCACACTGTGCCTCAGATTAAGGCGGGGTTGACTTGTACACATCACATATGACCCATGGATCATTGTGATAAAGTATCTACACAATAAAAATGTGTTTGGTCGGTTTTTTGTATGCCAGTTGATGTTTTTCACTTCAAATGACGTCCTTTTGAAACAAAAGACAGACACTTTGAGTGGTGGTGGCCACACCGCGCATCTTATTGAGGCGAGTTTGACTCTTACACGTCACATATGACCCATGGATCATTTTTCTAATGTATAAAAACAATCCTAATGTGTTTGGTCGCTTTTCCGTATGCCAGTTGATATTTTTCAATTAAAATGACGTCCTTTTGAAACAAAAGGAATACACTTTGAGTGGTGCCGGCCACACCACACCTCGTATTGAGGCGGGGTTGACTCGTACACGTCACATATGACCCATGGATCGTTGTGCTAAAGTATCAACACAATCTGAATGCGTTTGGTCGGTTTTACGTATGCCAGTTGATGTTTTTCAATTAAAATGACGTCCTTTTGAAACAAAAGGCAGACACTTTGAGTGCTGCTGGCCACACCGGGCCTCATATTGAGGCAGGGTTGACTCGTACACGTCACATATGACCCATGGATCGTTCTCGTAAAGTTTCAATGGAAACCGAATGCGTTTGGTCGGTTTTCCTTATGTACTTAAAATGTTGTCCATTTTAAACAAAAGAGATCCACTTAGAGTGATTCCAGCCACATCGTGCCTCATATTAAAGTGAGGTTGACTCGTAAAAGTCACATATGACCCATATATTGTTGTGATAAAGTATCGACACAATCGTAATGCGTTTTGTCACTTTTCTGTATGCTAGTTGATGTTTTTTCACTTAAAATGACGTCCTTTTGAAACAAAAGACAGACACTTTGAGTGGTTCCGGCCACACCACACCTCGGATTGAGGCGGGGTTGACTCATACACGTCACATATGACCCATGGATCATTGTTCTAAAGTATCGACACAATCCGAATGCGTTTGTCAGTTTTCCGTATGCTAGTTGATGTTTTTCAATTAAAATGACGTCCTTTTGAAACAAAATACAGACACTTTGAGTGGCGGCGGCCACACCGCGCCTCGTATTGTGGCGGGGTTGACTCGTACACGTCACATATGTCCCATGGATCGTTTTCTTAAAGTATCGACACAATCCGAATGCGTTTGTCGGTTTTCTGTATGCCAGTTGATGTTTTTCAATTAAAATGACGTCCTTTTGAAACAAAAGATTGACACTTTGAGTGGTGGTGTCCACACCGCGCCTCAGATTGAGGCCGTGTTGACTCGTACATGTCACATATGACCCATGGATCATTGTTCTAATGTATCGACACAATCCGAATGCGTTTGGTCGGTTTTCTATATGTACTTAAAATGTTGTCCATTTTAAGAAAAAGAGATCCACTTAGAGTGATTCCGGCCACACTATGCCTCAGATTAAGGCGGGGTTGACTCATACATGTCACACATGACCCATGGATCATTGTGATAATGTATCGACACAATCCGAATGCATTTGGTCAGTTTTCCGTATGCCGGTTGATGATTTTCACTTCAAATGATGTCCTTTTGAAACAAAAGATAGACACTTTGAGTGGTGGCGGCCACACCGCGCCTCGGATTGAGGCGCGATTGACTCTTACATGTCACATATGACCCATGGATCATTGTTCTAATGTATCGACATAATCTGAATGCGTTTGGTCACTTTTCCATATTCCAGTTGATGTTTCTCAATTAAAATGATGTCCTTTTGAAACAAAAGGCAGACACTTTGAGTGGTACCAGCCACACCGCGTCTCAGATTGAGGCAGGGTTGATTTGTACACATCACATATGACCCATGAATCGTTATCCTAAAGTTTCAACAAAAACTGAATGCGTTTGGTCGGATTTCCGTATGTACTTAAATTGTTGTCCATTTTAAGCAAAAGAGAGACACATAGAGTGATTCCGACCACACCATGCCTCAGATTAAGGAGGGGTTGACTCGTACAAGTCACATATGACCCATGGATCGTTGTGCTAAAGTATCGACACAATCTGAATGCGTTTGGTCAAGTTTCCGTATTCCAGTTGATGTTTTTCACTTCAAATGACGTCCTTTTGAAACAAAAGACAGACACTTTGAGTGGTGGCGGACACAACATGCCTCGGATTGAGCCGGTTTGACTCGTACACGTCACATATGACCCATGGATCGTTGTGATAATGTATCGACACAATCCAAATGCGTTTGGTCACTTTTCCGTATGCCAGTTGATGTTTTTCAATTAAAATGATGTCCTTCTGAAACAAAAGGCAGGCACTTTGAGTGGTACCATCCACACCGCGTCTCAGATTGAGGCAAGGTTGATTCGTAAATGTCACATATGACCCATGCATCGTTCTCCTAAAGTTTCAATGGAAACTGAATGCGTTTGGTCAGTTTTCTGTATGTACTTAAAATGTTGTCCATTTTAAGCAAAAGAGAGCCACTTAGAGTGATTCCGGCCACACCATGCCTCAGATTAAGGAAGGGTTGACTCGTACACGTCACATATGATCGTTGGATCATTGTGATAAAGTATAGACACAATCCGAATGCGTTTGGTTAGTTTTCTGTATGTCAGTTGATGTTTTTCACTTAAAATGACGTCCTTTTGAAACAAAAGACAGACACATTGAGTGGTGGCGGCCACACCGTGCCTCAGATTGAGGTAGGGTTGACTCGTAAACATCACATATGACCCATGGAACGTTATGATAAAGTGTATACACAATGCGAATGCGTTAGGTCAGTTTTCTATATTCCAGTTGATGTTTTTCAATTAAATTGACGTCTTTTTGAAACAAAAGGCAGACACTTTGAGGGTTGGCGGCCACACGGCGCGTTGGATTGAGGCGGGGTTGATTCGTACACATTACATATGACCCATGGATCGTTCTCCTAAAGTTTCAATGGAAACCAAATGCATTTGGTCAGTTTTCCATATGTACTTAAAATGTTGTCTATTTTATGAGAATCCTCATGTTTCTATTAGTGGAATGGTATTTACTTAAAATCTTGTGGATATTTATATAAAATATTTTTATATCATTCTTAGTATGGATTAGATTTTAGTTTATAATTCTATGAAACATTTTGGAGCTAACAATGTCGTGCCCAATGAATACATCTCTTTTATAACATACCAAGAATCTATGATATTGATTAGATGTGTAAATGTGATTTACATTGATTATCATGATGAAAATAAATAAAATATATATTATAGATTTTCTAGTATTAAATGAAATCAAAAAGGGTTGGGGGGGCTGTCCGGTGGGTGTCCGGGGACCAAGGAGGAGGGTGGGGGGGGGGGATGTGCGAGGGGTTGTCCGGGGTCCAAGGAAGAGGGTGGGGGGGCTGTCCGGGGGGCTATCTGGGGGAAGTCCGGGGGGCAGTCTGGGGTCCAGGGAGGGTGGTTGGGGGGGGGGGGGCTATGCGGGGGGCTGTCCGGGGGGTGTTCGGGGGGTTGTCCGGGGTCCAAGGAGGAGGTTGGGGGGGGGGGGGGGGGGCTGTCTGGGGTCCAGGGAGGAGGGTGGGGGGGCTGTCCGGGGGGATGTTCGGGGTGATGTCCGGGGCTGTTCGGGGGGTTGTCCGGGGTCCAAGGAAGAGGGTGGGGGGGGGGGGGGGGTGTCCGGGGGGCTGTCTAGGGGGCTGTTCGGGGGGCTGTCCGGGGTCCAGGGAGGAGGGGGGGGGGGCTGTCTGGGGGGCTGTTCGGGGGGTTGTCCGTGGGGCTGTTCGGGGGGCTGTTTGGGGGCTGTCCGAGGGTGTTCGGGGGGTTATATGAGGTCCAAGGAAGAGGGAGGGGGGCTGTATGGGGGGCTGTCCGGGGGGCTGTCCGGGGTCCAGGGAGGAGGGTGGGGGTGCTGTCCGGGGGGCTATTCGGGGGCTGTATGGGGGGTGTTCGGGGGGTTGTCCGGGGTCCAAAGAAGAGGGTGGGGGGGGGGGCTGTCTGGGGGGCTGTCCGGCGGGGCTGTCCGGTGTCCAGGGAGGAGGGTGGAGGGTTGTCCAGGGTCCAGGAAGGTGGGGGTTCCCAAACACACAACCACTAAAAGACAACAACATCCATAAAAACAGATAATATATAAAAATAACTCAACTCCAATACTATACTACGAGTCTAGATAAAACCAACAACTAAAACAGATTAAATATCAAATCTTAGTAATATCAGTCAAAAATGTAATGGATCAACTTGTCCCACATCACCATCACCATCATCACCATCAATATCATCACCCTCGTCCTCGTCCCCATCATCGTCCTCACCCTCCTCGCCCTCTCCCTCCTCCTCGTGCTCTCCCTCCTCCTCGCCCTCACCACCCGCCTCGCCGTCCTCCTCTCCCTCCTCTTCCGCATCAGACTCCTCGCCATCATCATCTTCAAGCTGGACATCGTTCTGTCCACCACTAGAACTGCCACTTGGTGCACCGTATATAGAACGTATTGACGACATATACTCATCAAAAGCTGGGATGGCCACTGCTGGAAGTGTAGGACGTAGAACTTCAATAAATTTCATAAACACACTGTTTTCCCTAGCAGACTGTTCTACCATCTCTGTGGCCCTTTTCTCAGCCTTTTCTTCATGTTCCCTAACTTGCTGCAGCTCGGTGGCACTACAGCTCGTACCTGAGGAGGGCCAATACCTCGTCGGGGCTATCCTAGGTCGACAGCGTACTCTGCCAGAATGCTCCTCTCCCAACACATGATGTAAGTGATCTGTTGGCCCAAAATTGTCTAGTTCTTGGGCATAGAGGGCCTCTAAAGCAGCCTGTTACAAATATAAATATATCATTAAGTTACAAAATAGATATTAAAATATAAATTCAAGAGATTAAAACTTACAATCTGCTGCTGAGTCGCTTCGTTGACGGCACTTCCATCCTTTTTCCGTCTACTCGAGCAAAACAGTTTTGCTCGAGGCACACGTCCTTAAATATTTTGTATTTTCCTCTACAATGACATTGAAAACAAAAGTTACATAAAAACTTAAGCAAACAATTAAATATTTTAGGAAACAAAAGAAAGTGTAAGTCATAAAGCAAACTTATAAACAATTGTCATACCTACTTCCTCTCATGATCAGGCATCGTAGTGCGTCCCAGTGTGTGGAGGTATTTTTTTTGCATCAATTTTATTTTTATTTTTTCCAGATGATTCTTAAACAAAATTCGAAAATTCAACAGATAGTATTAATTCAAAACATTAAAGTTATTATTTAAATAACTCAAATGTTATTAATACCTTAAACTGGGTACTCGTCCTATGAGTAATCATATGACGATACTGCTCTATAGGACAATAATCCACCACTGGTACCGCCTCTAACTTAGTGCCAACTCTAGCAACCCAGCCAATATACAAATCATTCTTGTAGGCTCTCCAAATCTCACCTAAATCCTTTAGACGTTCCGATCGTGCACCGTCACCATCGGGAAAATTAAATCGAAGCTGAAATCAAAATATTAATTCATATAAATACAAAAAAAAAATCATGTCATTAAATTGAATAGATTTTTTTTACCCATATCTCTTCCCAAGCTCTATCCTTGACCTCATGTGGAAAATGTCTCCACGATAGCGGGCTGACGGGAATGATGTCAGAGTATTTGGAAAGCATCTCCAAAAAACTCCAACATTACTGCCCTGTTTTCTCAACCATTTGGTTGTATTCATTATAATCCACCATAACCTGTGTGCGGCGGTTCCACACCGAACACATGTGTGTATGCCCCCACCCACGCCTCCTGTCAGTAGATGTATCTGTCATGAAAGAAAAACAAATATTTTATCAAAACATGTTATAATGAAAATAAATATTGCTATAAAAATTTGTTAGGGTTATATAAATATACCTGTGCCGGTCTGATCGCTGAGCGCTGCTGGGTCCACAGAAACTGATGGAACACCCTGTGGTGGAACAGGAGTCGAAGAAGATGGAATATAGAAGCTCAGAGAGACAGAAGTAGAAGGAAAAGAAGATGGGACAACTGTCTGTCCGGATGCTGACTGGGGAGTGGGAATCATCATGGGATGTGAAAATGATGGGCCAGAAGATGCAGAAGCTAGTGAAAACATGGGAGGCCTAAATATCCCGTGTGTCCCTAACGACACACCAGGATTAGAATGTGGGAAGGACGACATGTCAGTGGGAGGGGCATAGTCTAGTCAGGTACGCGCAACTGCTCATCCACCTCTGTTACGAACCCTCCTCGTACCACCAGCCTGAGTACTAGGACCAGTACTGGGCTCCTTGTCAAATAACTGTCGACGTATAGGTGGATCCTACAAAAATGTTTACAAAAAAATTAATCACATGACATTATATATTCTTTAAATATATCAATTTGAAATAAATTACTCACTACAGGCACTAATGATGGAATTCCCAACTCCGTCATTCGACGATTGTTCTCCATCATTTTTTTCCTTCATATCTCTTCAATTGGATTCATTTCCTGCTTTTGAAAACAAATATGTAATTAATTAGAAAAAGAAAACTAATGTGTAACCCAAAAAACTAAATGTATGAGGGAATATGGGGATTCATTGGTAATTTAGCTATCAATTGTTTTATAAGAGCTTGAATGGATTTAATAAATCATAAAAGTTGTAATGTTCACCAAGTTAGAAATACTGTTTGACTATGTTTGAATACAGTTCAATTCCAAATTAGAAAATGCAATTCAAATAAAACTGCAACCAATAAACATTGAAAATTCACATAATGTTCAACTTAGATATCAATTGTTTTAGAAGAGCTTGAATGGATTTAATAATTCATAAAAGTTGTAATGTTCACCAAGTTAGAAATATTGTTTGACTATGTTTGAATATAGTTCAATTCCAAATTAGAAAATGAAATTCAAATAAAACTGCAGCCAATAAACATTGAAAATTCACATAACGGTCAAGTCAGTTATCAATTGTTTTAGAAGATCTTGAATGAATTTAATAAATCATACAAGTTGTAATGTTCACCAAGTTTGAAATATTGTTTGACTATGTTTGAATACAGTTCAATTCCAAATTAGAAAATGCAATTCAAATAAAACTGCAACCAATAAACATTGAAAATTCACATAATGGTCAAGTCAGCTATCAATTGTTTTAGAAGAGATTGAATGGATTTAATAAATCATACAAGTTATAATGTTCACCAAGTTAGAAATATTGTTTGACTATGTTTGAATACAGTTCAATTCCAAATTAAAAAATGCAATTCAAATAAAACTGCAACCAATAAACATTGAAAATTCACATAACGTTCAAGTCAGCTAAACCATATTTGTGATCAATAATAAATCAATTTGAATATTACCAACCTTAATAATCCAAATCGAGGTAAACCAAAATAATTGAGAACATGGATGAATGATTCTATATATTTTCAACCACAACTTCAGGTTCACAATCAACTCTGACAATTGATCTATTTGAGTCATCAAAAGAAATAAATGGATTGGTTACAATGGAACTAGGGATAGTGTCAATTCCATCATCACCATCATCAAAAATATGTCTTGGAATTACTTCAACTATGACACCAAATTCAGGTCGAAGTTGGTCTTTGAGATAAAAAAACTTGTTTAGCCATTGATGCCAACACATATGGTTCTTCGGTAGCAAGAGTGCGAGTCATATTAATTACTCGAAATCCACAATCATCAATAAATGTGCCATGTATCGTCATCGAATCAAACCAATGGCATTTCATAATTGTGACTCGTCCATAAGAGTAATAATTCAATATTATTATTTTCTCAACAACTCCATAATAACCCACATTTTCAAATCGCGGTCTACTATCTGATGCAATGGCATAACAATCTGTTGTGGTAGTAACCATAACACCATCATGTTGTGTTCTCATTTTCTTTGCTCATTCAGTGACAATAAATTTGTACCCATTGATAACAATTGATTTACAGTCACGAACCACGGTATTAGGACCAAAAGCCAAAGCTCTTATTTCCTCAGAGACAGAGTCAGCAGAAAAACTCAATTCCTGAAATATAAATGACTAGTAAACTTAATTAAATATTGATATAATTATTTTAAACATTAATTTTTTTATAACTTCAATTTTAACCAAGAAGAAAACTCTTTTCTATGCAAAGTCTCCCTCCTTCTCAAAGATAAAGAACAATGCTTCCTTTTTATCATTGTTTTATGTTCCCTGTAGATAAAAAATATGAATAGTTTAACAGATATATATGTAAGATATACATAATAAATTTAGTTACCTGATATAGTCATCGAAAAAATCACAGTTGAATAAAACTGTGCGATGTGCCATCTCCCGCTCTTCATGGCTTAATGTCTTCAATGTATATGATCCAGGAATTCCTCCTATTTGAGGAAGTGATGGAAAACTGGGTTTAACTTGCTCATACTATTCTTCTTCATTTCTCATTGGTCTGTTCAATCTTGTAGTAAGATCAGAAAAATACATAGAGCAGAAATCCATACATTCTTGATCCAAGTAACCGTTCATAATAGAACCTTCGGGATGATTTCTGTTTCGGACATAAGACTTTAATGTGAACATATTTCTTTCAGTTTGATACATCCAACGAAAAGAAACAGGTCCTCCGAGAAGTATTTCAGTGGGAATATGGACAGTCAGATGTAGCATGCATGTGAAAAATGATGGAGGAAATATTTTCTCCAACTCACACAAAATTAATGGGGCATCTGTCAACATTTTTTGCAAGAAAGACTTAGACAACTTCATGCACAAAGATCTCTAAAAAAATGGCACAACCAAATAACATCCACCCTTACATTATTGGACAAAAGATGACGGATTGCTATTGGAAGCAAATCATGCAGTAGAACGTGATAATCATGAGTCTTCAAAGATTTTAGCTTCAACTCTCTTCTGTTGACCCGTTTAGATATGTTGCTTGAATAACCATCAGGAACTCTAATAGTCTCTAATACTTCTAGAAATTGTTTTTTTCCGTAGGTGTCATCACATAAGAAGAACATGGAAGTTTCCATTTATTTTCACTAATACGCACAGGATGCAATTCTGGTCTGATGCCCCAATCCACCAAGTCACGCCGAGATCGTAAATCATCTTTTGTCTTCCCCTTGACATTTAGAAGAACCGAAAGAAATATTTTTCATATATTCTTTTCAATATGCATTACGTCTAATCAATGACGTAACAAAATGGTTGAACAATAAGGAAAATCAAAAAAGATACTCCTCTTCCTCCAATTGTAATAGGTTTCAGTGGAAACATTCTTTCTCTTTTCAGATTTCATTTGACCCTTCCCGAACGAAAAACTGAAATCTTTCGATTCATTAAGCACGTCAGTTCCAGACATATGTTGAGGTGGATCATCTGTCTCTATGGTATTATCAAATCTACGACGATTCATTCTATATGGATGATCCTTTGGCAAGAATCGTCGATGTCCCATAAAACTGAAACTAAAACGATGTTTCAGTCTTCTGGATCATGTATTCTTCATACAAACTAGACATGACAATTTTCCCTTTGTGCTCCATCCAGACATCATTTCATAAGCCATAAAATCATTGATCGTCCACATAAGCGCAACACACATATGAAATATGTCTTTCGAACATGCATCGTATGTGCGCACACCCACATCCCAAAGAAGTTTCAACTCTTTTATTAAAGGTTTCATGTATACATCAATATCAATGCTAGGATCAGAAGGACCAGATATGAGTATACTCATGAAAGTGAAAGGTTTTTTCATACACAACCATGGGGGAAGATTATAAATGTGTATAAAAACTGGCCATGTGCTGTACGAAGTAAGCATCTGCCCAAACGAATTAAAACTGTCGCATGAAAGACCCAACCTCACATTACGCACGTCAGCTTGAAAACAGGATGTCGAGCATCAAATCTATTCCATGCATATCCATCTGCAGGATAAACCAACTCATCATTAGTCTTCTTTCTCTCGGTATCATGCCATCTCATTTTTATTGATATGTCATCAGACATAAAAAGATTCTGGAGTCTGGGGATCAATGGAAAGTGCCACATTACTTTTTGTGAAACGCGGTATGGTGTTCCATCAGATTTTGACTTCCAGCGGGATGTGCCACATTTTATACAATCATTTTGTTCAGCGGGTTCCTCCAAGAATAAACTGCAATATTTCGGGCAAGCATGAATTTTGTTTCTTAAAAATCCAAGTTCCTCAACTAACTTCCATGCCATATAGTTGTTTGAGGGCATATCTGCATCATCTGGAAGTAAATCCTTCAAGAGGGTAAGAATGTAATCGATTGCTGTATTAGAAATCCCACACATAGTTTTCCCATGAAACAATCAGATTAAAAATTCCATCTTTTTCATTTTATCACATTATCGATATACTGGAGTCGTGGCAGCATCATTAAATTTTTTCACCCTATCAATATCATCATTTTCACTAGATGCATCAGCTGTCCTCATATCGAAGTCTTCTTGAGTCGAAATCCTTTATTTTTCATGATGAAGAATAAATGGAAACCGATCATCTAACAAATTCTCCATTCCAGTCCTTTCATTTCGATCATCACCAATTTGAGATTTCATTTTCTCCCCATTGTGATACCACAAAAAGTAGTTTGCTTGAAAACCATTTTTGGTTATGTGGTAGCTGACTTCTTTGCAGCTCAACCAAGGTCTACCAACACAATTTGAACATGGGCAGTGTATGCGACCACTATCTGAAGCATTGTGAAATGAAAAATCTATAAATCTCTCCAAATTGTTTTGAAAATCGCTTGATATCCGATAGGTTTCATACATCCAACTTCTTTCCATTCTGTAAAAAGAATTTATATAAGTCATTTTGTCATAAACAATTCAATAGGATTGAAATTTAATAGAAAATATATTTAAGTAAACGATAAAGGAAGGAGTTTCTAGTTGATGTAGTGAACTATTAAAACAATGTAAATATATACTAATTAATTCAGTTATGTGTTCCTAGATTTTAGGTGAGATGTGTTTTGTAATTTTTTAATTTATCACATACCAAGAAGACACCATAGACATGATAAAACATTGTTCAAGATATTACAAAGTGAAGGATTTTCATGAAAGATGCAGAATGTGTAAAGATAGTTTTCTAAATAAGTTATTGATTATAAAAAATGGAAATTATTGTGAAAAGTTAGTACATTTCATAACACCCAAACTAAAGTCCACAGAAAGTACCATATCACCCCACTAAAAAAAGGAACACCACCTACCCCACTACCCCAACCATGTCAATTAACTCAATGAGGGCTTCTATGTCTGTATTTGGGAAGAGTTTAAAGGAGTATAACCTGATGGGGGAGTTGCAGCCGATCAGATGGAAGACCTCAGGTTAGGGTTCACCTGCACGGGGGCTTTTGGAAATCGGGGAAATGCAGGGTTATTTGCTTCTGTGTAATCGGGGTGGGCAGTCCACGGGGGTGGAGGGTTTTCCAGGGGGTACGGGGTTTCCAGGGGGCGGGCAGGCTGTCCACGAGGGTGGCAGGGCTGTCTAGGGGGGAGGGGGTGTCCAGGGGGGTGGGTAGGATATCCATGGGGGTGGGGGTGGGGGGGGGGATTTCCAGGGGGTAGAAGGTGTCCAGGGGATGGGGGTGTCCGGGGGGGGGGGGTGTCCAGTGGGTGGGTGGGCTGTCCACAAGGTTGGGGGATGTCCATGGAGTAGGGGGTGTCCATGGGGTGGGAAGGCTTTCCACGGGGGTGGCGGGGTTGTCGAGGGGGTACAAGGTGTCCAGGGGGTGGGCAGACTGTCCACGAGGGTGACAGGGCTGTCCAGGGGGTAGGGGGTGTCCAGGGGGTGGGAGATCTATCCACAGGGGTGTGACTGAGATCTATGAGATTTAATTGGGTTGTCATTCATGTTATAAAAAACAAAAGATGGGTGTTAAGGATTAGAAAAGTATTTTTTAGTGAAAATCCAATTTGGTAGGATTAGTGACTTGATAACATTATGGTATCAAGTTTGCAATTGGGAAAGTATTGGGGTATTGGATTCTAAAAGGATCCCACAACCTTCCAAGGATATAATATTTCTAGAAAAATGTGTTGTGGGAGAAGGAATTCATCCAATATAGTTGATGTCACTTTTAGATCATGTGATGCCTTACTCATCAAGATGACTAGACAAGAACCAAAACCAAAGAGGCCTCAAAACTATCCAAATATCTAGAAGTGATGAATTCTCCGTGCTTATTGGTTAACTATGGAAGTGATGACTTCTCATCTGCATAGCCCCCCCTCCCCACCTCACCCCCAACAGACTCCCCCTGCACAACCCCCCTCCCATCTACCGATTGCACAACCCCCCCCCCCACCTGCACCCCCACTTGTACAACCCCCCCTCCCCCACCCCCACCTGCACAACCCCCTCCCATCCACCCACTTCACCCCCCCACCTCACCCCCAACATACTCCCACCTGCCCAGCCCACCCCCAACCTACACACTCCCCTCCCCCCACCCACTTGTACAACCACCCCCACCTACACCCCCCACTTGCACAACCCCCCCTCCCCCACCCCCACCTGCACAGCCCCCTCCCCCCCACCACCACCTGTACACCCCACCCCACCTCACCCCCAACAAACTCCCACCTGCCCAGCCCCCCCAACCTACACACTCCCCTCCCCCACCTACTTTCACAGCACCCCCCCCCTCCACTTTCACCGCCCACTTGAACAACCCCCTCCCCCACCCCACCTGCACAACCCACCCCCACACCCACCTGTACAACCCCCACATAACCCCCCAAGACTATGACCTGCCCAGCCCACCCCTCCAACCTGCACAATCCCCTCCCCCCACCAACTTGCACAACAACCCCCCTCCACTTGCACCCCCACCTGCACAACCCACCCCTCCCCCACCCCCACCTGCACAACCCACCCCCACCCCCTCCTGTACAACCCCCACCTCAACACCCCACCAGCACACCCCCTACCCACACCTAAACACCCCACCAGCACACCCCCTCCCCCCACCTACTACACCCGCAATACCTCCCACCAGAAGAAAAACAGAAAACAAAAACAGAACAAAAAATTGATTCACACCTGACACCAGAACAAAAACAGAAAAAAAAATAACAAATCGAATTGAAATTGTTGGGTATACCATACTACACGAACCTTAGGTTTAAACCAAATCAAAACAGAAAAGAAAAAAATTAGATGCAAAACATTAAACATAACATACTACTTACAGATTTGAAGTGTAGAACAAAACAACTTTGTGATTGAGTATGGATATGGTGGAATTATTTTCCAAGCGATAGATATATTAGGTCTCAATTTCAGAAGTTCAATCATGTGGATGGGATCTCGGGTTTGCTGGGATTATAGGGGAAAACTTTCCCAACGGTTTGTTAAAACCGTTGGGAAAGGTGAGCTTTACTAACAGTTTACAGAAACCGTTGGGAAATCCTTCCTAAGTCATGGTCTTTACCAACAGTTTTGTAAAACCGTTGGTAAAGGGAGACAAAGTTTTAGATTTCCCAACAGTTTCTTCAAACCGTTGGGAAATACTTGTTTTATACCCCTATACCAACAGTTCAACAGAACCGTTGTCAAAATAAGGATTGGGAAAACCCAACTTCCCAGTAGCGATTAAATAAAAAGATAATAAATAAATATATGATATGATATGTCAAAGGGGTATTAGATCGAATATGTAGATGTAGATGTATATTAGATGGAACAATACATGAGGGGGGGGGGGTGAATTTTAGGTTTAAAAAATTTGTGATTAAACACTTAAGAAATTAGTTTAAATGATATTAAACTAATACAATTCACAAAAAAAACAAACAACCACAATTGTATTGAATATAAAGATATGATGTGATGTAATACTATTAGAAAAGTAAAGCAATTGTATTCAAGATGAATATAATAATCAGAGTGATACAAAAGTGAAGGATTATACCATAAAGCGTATAGAATCAATCGATAAAATAAGTAATGGTAAGAATGTAATTGATGCAATTACAAACGAAATATAGAATGAATAAGGGAAAACAATACAATTCCATTTCTTAATACAAATGGAAGAAGAAATGTAAAATTATTAAAATTCTTTTAACCCAAAGAGAAGGGTTATCCTTTCACCTAGGATAAGAGGTCTGTCTTACCACCACCTTGGTAAGCCCTAGATAAGATGATCGGTTTGTCTGTCTTCCTATCCCTGGTAGCCCTCGATACGATGATTGGTTCATCTGTCTGCCTATCCTTGACATCCCTCGATTTTGTAGGTAATCGGAACCTCTGTCTTTCAATCACTTGAAAGCCCTCGATACAATGATCGGTCACACAAAGCACAAACAAAGCACTTATAGAAATACAAAAACTAATAATGAGCCGTTCATGTTTTGTAATTTCAAGGCTTCCGTACGAAGAAGGAGAGAAGTCACACCGTCTCTCTATAGAACATGATAGAGGCAGCCTCACACACATGTGTCTTCTTGACTTCAAATGATCTCCTATTTATAGGCCTCAGGTTCCAACGGTCATATTTCTTCCAACGGTCATATTTCTCTGAAAAACTCAGAGGGACTTGGACAACTAGCATTATAACAATCATATTGAAACAAAAAACATGACATTGTTTTGATTAGTTTATAACTAACTCCACGACATCGTTTTGCTCAAAACAAAAGATATATGAAGATGATAAACATGAGTACTATTAATATGAAACATGTTTTTGATAAAGGACCAAAACAAATAAGTAATAAAAGTAAAGTATGAGTACTATAAGTATTAGTGTAATGTATTGATACGATACTAAGTATGATTTATAAAACTCAGTACGATTAACAGGGTTAATAAAATTACTAGAGTCAGTACGATAATGATAGTCAGTACGACCAGCATGGTCAGTACGATCAGTATGGTCAGTACGATCAAGATGATCAGTACGATCAACATGATCAGTACGATCAGTATGATAAATATGATCAACATGGTCAGTACGATCAACATGGTTAGTATGATCAGCATGGTCTGTACGATCAGTATGGTAAAAGACATTTTTGATTTCCAAAACAAGATATAAAAGTCAAAATAGGACTTTTGACTCAACAAGGGGTTGTATATACACCTCATTAAATAAGTTGGTTGTATAACATCAAAATATACATCAATGAAAGGAGACTGACATGAAATCCCTCACTTTGAGTCCGAATTTCCACGTGTGTCTTTATATTCCAAAATAATAAACATATGTTAATTATTTACTGCCTTCAGATCATTTTTCAAAATTATTATTAATTTTGTTTCACTTATTACAATTTTTTATACAACTACTTAAACAATTAAGATTATGTTAGGTGTTTTGACCATATTCGGTTTATGTGTCAAAAATGACATTGGTAGGTAAAATAAGGTCAAAGGGGTCATTATTAAAACATATAAATTTTAATAATAATTAAATAATTATTATATTTATACATAAATTATAATTTAAAAACTAATCATGAATTATGATTGTGGAAAATAAACCAACATTACAATCATGGAGACGGTAGGCCGTGCGTACGCATGAGTAACGTTCCCATTTTTCAATGATCATTATAGAAAGATGGTAAGTAACATTTATATTTATATAATTATAATTATATAATATATACAAAATAATTTATTCATATATAATTATATATAGATTTATTGTGATGTAAAAGTAACCACATCACTTCAAGGAGGCAGTGGTCCACACATCAACGAATGATGTTATTACTTTTTCAATGTGTGAAAAGTTAATAAATAAAATGATATATTAAATTTCTATAAAGACAATTATTTCTATAATATCATATATATTTCATTAATATCACATATTTTTATTAAACCCATCTTTAATACATTCCATGTAATGTGTGTACGTATCACAACACTTTGAGGAGGCGGTAGTCCACACATTCAAAAACAATGTTATCATATTTTCAAAAAATGGAAATAATGAAGGTATGTGTTATATAAAAATTAAATAAGTAATAATAAAATATAAATATAATATATATAATATAAAAATAGTATCTATATTATAATTCCCAACCATGAGACGTGGTAAAGGAAAAACAAACGACATCGTTTCGTGAGGCGGTAGTTCGCCGTACACACGAACAATAATTTTATTACCCATTTGATGGAAGTGTGTGTAGGTGTAGGTATAAACCTTAACATAAAAACATATAAAGATATTTAGGATATTTATTTTATTATATGATAATTAAATAATAATAATTTAATGATTTTACAAATAAATAAAACAAAATTGTTCGTTGAAGAATGTTAACAATTTTTCGGGTAACTCCTTTTGGTTTGAGAAAAATGGATTCTATGGATGGATTTATGCCAAAAGTGAGTATTATAGGATTATATTATGGATTTTGGTACTTTATTTGGGTAGGTATTAGATGATACAAAAGGATTGATATGTGTTAAGTGAGGATAAGAGTGAATTCTATTTATAGTAGAGGAGGAGTGTTATTATTATAAATACCAAATAGTAAACACTATTGGGAGGTATCCCTTAACTCATGTGTTTAGAAAATGAAAAATAATTTATTAAATTGTAAATTTGTTCTAGGAACACTAAAAATACACAAAAATAAAATCATTTTTATAATTGTTTCCTTCGTCTTTATGTTTCCTTATCTTTTTCATTTTGATTTTTCATTTAGGTAACTAGTTTTCTAACCTATATGATTAATACATTAATACTAAATTAAATTGATACTTATTAGAAACTTTGTAAAAACTTATTCTAAAATAGGACATATATTTTATAAAATAAAAAACTGATATATGTTGGATATTAAATTTAACAGAAACACATGTAGCACGCAAAAACACTTATTTAACCCTAACAACGATAACAATTTTTTAACTATTTATGTGTCAATATGTTACTTATAAAATAGAAATTGGGCCATTAATGGAAAATAATTTATATTTATTAACACTTAAAAATCACTTGTAATAAGGTAATATTTTTAGTAATTTTAAATCATTTAATAAAATATCATTTATTTTATTTAATTATTAACTAAATAATCTATGTGTTTGTGTTTATTATGCATTTAATGTAATTATATCATATATAAAAATTAAATGTAAATTATTATGGTAAAAATAACTCATTTATATTCCAAAATAATATTTATAACCAAACTTATGTATCTTCTTCCCTAATCAAAAGCTTTATAAGTTTTAAAGGCAAGGAGGGTTACTTTTTTTGTCTTTTTTCCTTACTTAAATTATTATATAGGTCTATTTCATGGAATAATATCCAAATAACTCCTAAAATATATAATAGTGTGGTTAGTGTCTAAAAATATCCATAAAATGGGTTTTAGAGAAGTGTTGGGTCATTTATACACCTTATATTATAAGTTTATCTTTAAGTAATATTGTTCTTACCCTAATCACTATAATTAATTTTAACTCTTTTCTCTAACCATTTTGGTCAAAAAATTAAGATGATATTATTAGATCGAAAATTTCATAATGAATAAAAATAATGAATTCTATTTTTTCAAATTAAATTCTCATAAGTGGCTAAAATTAATTTAAAATTAATCCTATAGATGTTGCGAGACATCAAGTTTTTAATTAGAAAAGTTCAAAAGGTTTAAATATTTTTATATCCAATTTCAATGTGAAATTGAATAAATTTACCTAAATTGGATTTATTTATATATAATAAAACTAATTATACTATAAAAATAAATTAAAATATAATTTAACTATATAAATACATTAGATGGAAAATCATTTTTCAATTAAAATGTAGTGATTTCACTGTTCATCAAAAAATAAAACTTCTCAAAAATATACAAAAAAATAAACCAAAGTAAATTTTGATATTTAGATTACAAAAATGAAGTTTATTTTGTCATATAAAAATTATAAAATCTTAAAAATTTAGTTTTAAAATAGTTCTTCCATTAAAATCTTGTAAAACTGCTTTTTAGAAAAATAGAGTATTTAAGTGTAAAACTTGATTTATTCTTATCTTATGGGTATAATATAGAAAAATTATATAAAATTGTGTAAAAATAATATAGTTAGTATTATTCTCACCTGAAAATATAATGGTGAGGTGATAACTTCCATCTTAAAAAATAATATCAATAGTATATTATTGTTCGGTAAGACTCAACCTTGCCTGTAACACAAGTAATCGAAGAAAATCATTGTTACGTGCAATGAAAGATAAAATTGGTGTTCAATATAACATAATATAAACTATTCATTATGTGTAATTCAAGACATAAAATAATTTAAATAAATTTTAATTAATATATTTTATAAAATCTCAGGATGTTACATCCTACCCCCCTTAAAAAATTATGTCTTCACAATTTGAACTTTATCTCAGTAAAAAATGGTTGGAAATTTTAAAATACAGTTGTTTAAAAGATAATATTACTTAATTTTAGGAATTATTTTATTATCTAGTAATATAACTAAATATACTTTCTTTATATGTTTATATTAGCACAATTTCATCCCTATAACATTCCCAGAAATATGATGAACATACCTAAAAATAACCTTAATCATTAAAGATCATATAAACCCTAAATGTTAAAAATACCTTAAAACTCATATCCAAAAGTAAGGGCATTATTCTCATTAAAAAAATCCTTTAATAAAAACAAAACATAATAAACATATACCAAAAATTACCTCATCACTTTATGATCACATAACTTAATACCTTATAAGGAGTGTCTAAAACCTTAAACTTAGGGTTAAACTTAAAAAACTTTCAAGCATAATGGAGCTTCCATCACTTCAAAAGAAAGAACAAAATCTACTATAGTAGTAGAAAAAAAATTTCCCACAACATTTTGTTTCTGATCATATTGATTTTATTGAGATTAAGTAACTTAGGACATACGTTAGCATAATATACCAACTCATTGTAGCTAAAACATATCATAGTTGACTGGATATCGACTATATTACTCTTTGATTGTTCAGAACTTTTCTCTTTATAATCACAAACTTTGTGACTAGACATACCACATCAGTAACACTTTTTAGATCCTAACACAAATTCACTAAAATTTATTTTTCCAAACATGGAATAAGTTTTAGGCTAACCTCTAGAATTCTTAGTCGGTTGTTTCTCTATTTCCTCCCACCTCAAATATTTCTTACTCTTTTAATCTCATGTGACGTTAGTTTTAGAAAAATATATTTCAATTTTTTCAACCCCACAAACCACTTTCTTATAAATTTTAAATTACTTCAATTCCAAATCTCTTCAAAGATTTGGTTTTGATCCAGAGTAAAATCTATCAATTTTACTATTAGTGTCTCGAATAAATATGGAACATACATAGAGAATCTTGTGAGTTTTGTTTCATATGTGGCCACTAAATCGTTATTATTTTGCATTAATTATAATATTTTTTCCCATCCTAATGTGAACAAACTTAGGGAAATATTTCTCAAGGAATATATTCCTAAGTGTTTCCCACTCAATAAAATCAAGATAATCTTTCCCATAGTATTATTAATGAAATACCACCATGGATTAGCTTCACCTTAAAAATTATAAATGTAAAGTGTTAACATTTTTCGTTCCAAACATACCCTGATTTCAAATATTTTTTCTAGGGAATTGATACATCCTTCAATTACCACTAGGTCAGATGATCAATTGAATAATGAGGGATTTTGTCTCATAAAATGCTTCACTATAAACATGTTCCTCTATGGTATATCGGTTTCCTCTCTAGAATGGATAACACCAACATTAATAGCTAGTAGAAACTGATCCATTATTATAACAAACTATTCTATTCCAATTCCAACCATATCGGGATTCTATTTTGGAAGGATATTTTCCTATCAGTTCCTTTCGACTATAACTTTACCATTTTCTCTGTAGAAAACCATTCTGAACAAACATAAGTTAGATGAAGCAACATGGAAATATTAAAATACTTTATCATTTCAACTCAACCATAATGTAAAATATTCTAAGGTAATTCTAATAACACTATCCTATCCTCTAAATTTATCTAAACCTTTTATTTGATACCAACTATAAGGTATTGGACTTAAAAATTACATAATCTTGAGTTTTATTCAAGAATTTTAATTTCTTTCACATTGAGTATATTATCAAGTTTATAATTTTATATAATTAAGACATAAATCATACATAAATAAACAATAAAATAAAAAGTGTAAGCTTCCGATCAGTATCCATTTTCCCATAATATAAAACTTTTGAAATAAAGTATGAATTATTTTAATGGAAAATCTCTATGACTTCAATATTTACTTCTTTCTTTCCCTTACCCATCCTTAAACACTATAAAAACATTTTAAAAACGTGGTATGATCACAAAATCTTTTTAAGGGATATAAAAATAAAGGAAACCGTTAGTTTGGTAAAAAAATAAGACTCATATTACATTTACTATTATCTTTAAATATCATTGAGAATATGAAGTAAAAAAAGTTCACATGAATAAACAAAACATTGTTTTCAAAGAAAATAATTAAAACCCAAAGTAATAAATTAAATCTTTTTAGGTGACTTAGAGACTCATATACATAAACCATTATAAAACCCTTTTAATTGGAATAGACTTCCAAAATTATCATTACCGAATGCATTAGAGTTATATAATGGGGATTACCCTTCATATAAGCTATACCAGGCTCACCTATGTGCTATAATAGGGATCAACCCCTCATATAATCTATATCATGTTCACCTATTTATCACGAGCCATAATGGGGCTAAACCCTACATATAAGATGTATCAGGATCACCAGTGAGCTATAATGGGGTTAAACTATTCATATAAGATGTATTGGGCTCACCCGTGAGTTATAATGCAGATCAACCCTTCGTATAAGCTGTATTGGGCTCCCCCATTTCATATAATGATCAATTACCATATCAAGAGTAAAAAATATCATCATAATACCTATTAAAAACTCTTTTTAAATCCATATGAAAACAAATTCTGATAAAAATACCCTTTTCTTTTGAGAACCCATTTTCAATACCCAAACACCCTTTTCTTGAGAAAAACATTTTCAACACAAAAATTAAAAAATAAAAGGAAATAGTTTTTTTATTTAATAAAACATTTAATCTTGAAAATTAATCTATAAATCAAATATAAGTCACATCTACATGAAAATTCATTATTGTTATACTTTAAAAAATAGGACATTTCACTTATCAGTTGTCAAAAAACTCTTTTTAAGAAACATAATTAGAGTCCTTTTGAAAATATTATAAAAAATTTAAAATTAGACACAAAATTTATGTTATAATCCATTTATATACATATAATAAATAGGTAAAATAATATCAAGAATATTAACATGGAGAAAAATAATTTAAAATTAAATCTTTAAACATTCAAAGTGTCCCTTACCATATTGTACATTTAAATCATAAGCCCAATGGAAGAATAACATTTAACAAAAAATTAAATAACATGATAATATATAAATTTGTGATACGATATTTCAATGGGGATGTAAACACACCTAAAAAAATAAGGTGGGTGTATAATATAAAAATATGCCTCTATAAAAGGGGATTGAGACAAAATCCCTTACCTTGACTCTGACTTTTCACGTGTGTTTTTATATTTTTGAATAATAAAATTATATTAATTATTTTCATTATTCGTAACATTTTTAGATTTTATCATTACTTTTATTTCAATTATTACAATGTTTTATACAACTACTTAAACAACTACGTTTATGTTGGGTGTTTTGACCATATTAAGTTTATGTGTCAAAAATGACATTGGTAGGTCAAATAAGGTCAAATGGGTCATTATTAAAACATAAAAAAATTATAATAATTAATTAATTTTCAAATTTATACAAAAATTATACTTTTAAAACCAATCATGAATTATGGTTATGAAAAATGAACCAACGTTACAATCATGGAGACAGTAGGCCATACGTACGCATGACTAACGTTCCCATTTTTCAATGCTCATTATGGAAAGAATGTAAGTAACTTTTATATTTATATAATTATAATTATATAATATTTATAATATTATTTAATCATATATACCTATACATATAATTCGTGTGATGTAAAAGTAATCACATCTCTTCAAGGAGGTGGTAGTCCACACATCCATGAATGACGTTATCAATTTTTCAGTCTGTGAAAAGGTAATAAATAAAATGAAATATTATATTTAAATAAATTTAGTTATGTCAGGATTATCATATAGATTTAATTTATATCATATATTCTTATTAAAATGATTCTTAATGCATTCCAGGTAATGTGTGAATGCACCACATCACTTTTAAAAGACGGTTGTCCACACATCAACAAATAATGTTATCTTATTTTCACAAAATAGAAATAATAAAGTTATGTGTTATATAAAAATTACAGAATTATTAAGAAAAAAAATAAATATCATAAATATCATATAAAAATACTATATACATCATAATTCCCAACAATGATATATGGTAAAGGAAAAACGAATGACATCGTTTCATGAGGTGGTAGTTCACCGTACACACACACGGAAATTTCATTACCTATTTGATGGAAGTGTGTGTAAGTGTAGGTAAAAACCTTAAAACAAAAACTTCTAAGTATATTTAGTATATTTATGTTATTATATTATCATAAAATAATAATAATTTCATGGTTTTAGAAAGAAATAAAATAAAAGTCATCGTTGAAGAATGTTACCTCTTTTTTAGGTAACTCTTTTTGGTTTGAACTAAAGGGATTCATTGGTTGGATTTATTCCAATATTAAAGATTATAGAATGAGATTAGTAATTTTATGAGTTTTTTTTAGGGTTTCGGATGTGAAGAAATTCTTGAGATGTGTGAATAGATGAGAAGAGTGAATGCCTTTTTACAGTGGAGAAGGAGTGTAATTCTGGTAAATACCAAAAGATAAACACTATTGAGAGGTATCCCTTACCTAATGTGTTTCCAAAATAAAAAATAATGTATTAAAGTTTATTTTTTTTATATACACACTCACCCCACACAAAAATTAAATCATTTTTATAAATTTTTTCTTAGTCTTTAAGTTTCCTTATTTTTTTATTTTGGTTTTTCATTTAGGTAGTTTGTTTTCTATCCTATATAATTAATCCATTACGACTAAATTAAATTAAGACTTATTATAAAATTTATAATAAATTATTATAAAATAGTACATCAAATTTATAAAATAAAAATCCCATATGTTTTGGAAATTAATTTTAACAGAAACACATGTAACGTGAAAAAACACTTCTTTAACCCTAACCACACTAACAATGTTTTTTACTATCTATGTGTCAATATGTTCACTATAAAATAAAAATTGTCCCATTAAGGGACTACATATTATATTTATTGATAGTTAAAAACAACTTTTAAAAAGTTAATATTTTTAATAATTATAAACAATTTAATAAAATATCATTTATTTTATTTAATTATTATCTAAAAAATCCATGCGGCGTTTCTTAATAATTTAATGTATTTATATAATATATAGAAATTAAATATATATTTTTTATAAAAATAGATCATTTATCTTCCAAAATAATATTTATAACCGAACCTATGTATCTTATTACTTACTCCAAATATTTATAAGTGTTAAAGGTAAGGAGGGTTCTTTTTTTGTCTTTTTCCTCACTTAACTTATTATATAGGTCAATGTCATGGAATAATATCCTAATAACTCATAAAAATATAAAATAATGTGGTTTGGGTTGAAATATATCCATATAATTAGTGTTGGAAAAGTTTTGGGATATTTATACAACTTATATTATAAATTTATTCATTAAGTAAGGTTGTTCTTACCATAATCACGATAATTAATTTTAATTGTTTTCACTAATCATTTTGGTCAAAAAATTACGATGATATTATTATAATTTTTTTTCATACTGATTAAAAATAATTAATTCCATATTTCCAAATTAAGTTCCCAGAATTGGCTAAAATTATTTTTAAATTAATCCCATAGATATTACAAGACATCGTGTTTTTAAGGAGAAATGGTCAAAAGTTTGAAATGTTTTTATATCCAATTTCATTGTACAATTGAATAATTTTACTTAGATTGGATTGAATTTTATACAATAAAACTAATTATACTTTAAAAAAATTTAAAATATAATTTAACTATATAAATAAATTAGACTAAAAACCATTTTTCAATTAAAATGTAGCATTTTTCACTATTCATCAAAAATTGAAACTTCTCAGAAAAATTAAATAAAATCAACCAAAGTAAATTTTGATATTCTACTTTCAAAAATAATTTTTTTTTCATATAAAAATAATAAAATTTTCAAAATTTAGTTTTAAAATAGTTCTTCTATTAAAATATGATAAAACTTCTTTTTAAAAAAATAGAGTTTTTAAGCGTAAAACTATATTTATTATTATCTTATGTATATAAAATCTATTAGTTGAATGTATAAATTTTTTATAAAATTTTTAAACAAAATATAGTTAATCTTTTTCAATCCCTCAAGTATAACACCTAGGTGATAACTTATAGTGACCCTTGCTCAACATATATGGATATTACATCACTTTAGATGAATATTCAGTACATTACAAAAATAAATAACTAAGGGCCATAACAGTTTAGTGTCTTTGGAAACATAGAAAATAATATTATATCATAGTTAATGATCTTCAAAATATCCCATAAAGATCTCCACCATCAATATTTCTACCTAAAACCTTCCTTCATAACTTGGGGAAAGGTAACATAAGAAAGGGGTGAGCTCAAATGATCATTATGGGTAAATAAAGGAAATGAGTGAGCAGAACCTGGACAAAATTTTATGGAACTTGAGAATAAAATTTTAAGATCATACCCTATAGATCAAATATTATAATAAAAATTGAAATTTCATATGAAATGAATCATAATAAAATAATGAACCTAAACCATGAAAGCATAACATAGGAAAAAGATATATAATTTTGAAAAACACATAAGCATATAAAAAAATATTTCAAGGTGGCCTAATAAGGACTTTGTAACATGTTAGGCTTGAGTTAATCACCAGTGTACTTTCTTTAGGCTTGGGATTCCCTCTCATGTACCCTCTTGTTTTGATATTGGGATGTACTACTATTTACTCTATTGTTTCGAGCTTGGGATGAACTCTCATATACCCTCTTGTTTTAGTCTTGGGATGTACTCTTGTATGCCCTCTTGTTTCGAGCTTGAGATGTCCTCCCTTTCACCCTCTTGTTTTGGGCTTGGGATGCCCTCCCATGTAGCCTTCGAGCTTATAAAACATCTATCTTTACCCAATGTATTAGTGGGAGATATAGGTCCCAACCATCTCATAATGAAATCATACATACATGTGCCAGAAAATCATGAAAAATCATATTATAACCCATGAAATTAAATGGGTGTTATGAAAATTTAATCATATATTAACCTATGTAAAGAAACAGGTTTTACAATCATTTCATCAAAAGTATAACCTGTGAAAATAAGAATGTTTCAAATGAATATAAACAGTGGAATATAAATGGGTGTCATAAGAATAATTCCATAAAAATATAAACCATTCAATAAGAAATATGAATGGAATCTTTGGATCATTTATTATAACAACATGAGTAACATCAACATATGTCATCTTAGATGGGAAATAACTTGGAAAGATATTTTGGAAACATTTATTGAGAAAAATATGATTTATCTATTAAAAATACTCTTTAAAAAAATCATTTTAAAACCATTTTCTTGAAAATAAACTTGAAATATTATAAAGAAATATTTAAAAACCATTTGGAAACCTTTTTATTTGAAAACATATAAAGAGAGGTAGAAAATGTGCTAAAAAAATTTCTTCTTGAAAACTTATAATAGAATCCTGAAAACCTTTTAAAAAAAATTTCTTTAAAAATTTCTTTTAAATAATTTTTTCTTAAAAATCAAACTTTTAAACATGAAATGAAAGATTCAATGAATTTATAGATGGTAAATATGTACATGTTTTACAAGTTAAAAAGAACATTACTTTTGTATGGTAAAAAATGTTAGTAAAATGCATCATTAAAAAAGAGACAAGAAGATTTATTTGAAAAAATTGTTAAAATAAAAAAGGGTAAAAATTACTTTTAATTATCATATGATATTAGTATAATATTCTTGGGAACCCTTTTTAGAAATCATGGTACTGAAGGAACACATATTTCCCACTGAAGAGTGGCTAATGGCAGGCTTTCTTAAAAACACATTATTAACTATATTATACACCAAATATTGAAACAATAGTACCAATACTTGAAAATATGATGAATAACCATAATTAAAGAAAATTCATGAGTGTAAGTGAGATATGGGTCATAATATTTCATCAAAATAATTATAATCATTAACAATCTCAAAAAAAGCGATGAGATTATTTCAAAAAAATCTTACCACTTGGTTACTTGAGATAATACTCTTCATGTAAGAAAATAAAATTACATGAAGCATAAAATATAATTAAAATAAGGAGGCTAATTATATAACTTTTCAATTAGAATCATATAATCCTTGTTAAAGAACATAGGTGCATAACAAAATATGTGTCCCAAAGAAGGTAATTTGTGATAAAACTACTTTATCGATTTTGTACCTCTGGAAACATTAACACCATGAAATAATGATAATATAACGGATAGGTAAATACCCATAAATTTAGGTATAATAATCATAAAATACATCCATGGGAAGTATACACACCACACAAAAGTAATGGGTGGTGAGTAAATCATGTATCTCACAGAAATAAAAAGTGAGATGAAATTACCTTACCTTGTGGATTGAATCTCATCATACTCATTCAAGACACTTTTATAATAAATATAAATTTCTTATAAATATTTTAAAGAAATATATTATTATATATAATACCATATATGTTTTTATTATGACATTATATTACCATATTTTTAACAATCCAATGTTAAGGATTCACTTCAGGTAATATCGGCTTTGTTATTCGCATGTGTCTTAATTTTTTATATCTTTGGTTCTTTATATCATGATTTTAAAATTTTAAAAAATCATTTAAATATAATTTTTATGCATTATATTTTAATTATAATTATCTATAGGATATAGAATTATGAAATGGAATACACCATTCATGGAGACAGTAAGCTATACGTACACATGAACACTATTTCTGTTTAATTGTCAGGTTTAAAGAAAGAAAGTAAAAGAGATATATATATATATATTACATTATTAAATTGGATTTATTATATCATATATATCATATATATTCACTAAATAAATCCTTAATACATTCCATGTAGTGTATGAACGAATCACATCACTTTGAGGGGGCGGTAGTATACACTCCCTCAAATGAAATTATCGTATGAACACAAAATGGAATGTATAAAGATATGCATTTTAAAATAATTAAATAATATTAAAGACATAATAAATATAATATATGACATATATAAATATATTTTCTTTCATAATGTCCACCATGAGATGTGGTAAAGGAAAAATGAACAATTATTATTTATTGAGGCGGTAGTTCATCATATACGTAAACAATATGTTCGTTACGCATTAGATGGAGGTGTGTATAAGTTTAGGTAAAAAAATTATAATAAAAAATTATTTTATATTTATTATACTAGTTATGTTATAAAATCATTTAATAAATATATTTAATGTGGTGGATAAGAAGAATAAAATAATGGATCTGAGAGAATAGGTTTCCTCTTAATCAGATAACTCCTTTTGGTTGTGCTAAAATGATTCCATGTATTAACTTATGACCAAGGATAGGATTATAATAGTAATGGAGGTATTTTGAGATGTTTATTGGGTAGATCTTGGATGAACCTAAGATGTTTTTGAGGTGCAAAGAATAGGGATATGTGGTATCCTTTTATAGGGAATGAAAATGACTCACTTGGAATTTTTTAAAACAAGTCAGTTGTACAGATGTTATTACCTCAAAAAGTAAAACCAAACCAAAAAATCAATAATTAAAGGTTTATGGAAAACATATGGACAACCTATGGGGTTTGGAAAAGTTTCTAGGTCATTTCATCCCATAATAATAATGTTTAGTCCCTAATTAATCTTAATTTGACCTTAATCGTTGTGATTAATTTATATAACTTTTACTAATAATTTTGGTCAAAAATTAACTTGATATAATTAGAATATAAATATTATTCTTATTAAAATTTTATATTTACATATTTCTAAATGAAGTCATTGAATTAGAAAAATTTAGGATTAATGATAATCCCACAGAAAAAATGATGTTCCAGTCCCTCATAAGATAGGATCGATGGAATAGAATGATGTTTCAGTTTTTTATGATCACGCCCCTGACCATGTAAGTGTGGCTGCAGTAGAATGTAAGGGAGACTCTACATGTATCAAGGGGACAAAAGCTATAGGGGATGGAGCAAATGCAGTGCCCTTGTCTAAACCAGAAAATGATCAAACAACCATCAATCTTGTTAACTGTTTTGAAGGCTTGATGGAGGAAGATCCTGTTCAGGAATAGGAAACAGACCTGCTGTCCAGTGGAGGTGAAAAGGATGACCTCTTGGTTCAGGCCCTAGGGACTGCTCAAGATGTGGGTTCACCATTAGCAGTGGATTATCCCTCGGGTGTTCAGGCTCTCTCGGAGGGTAAGAATGAAGCTGAGGACTCCAGTCAATTTTCTTTTAACAGTGAGGAGGGAGCGAGAATTAGAAGTCTCCGTAGCCTGAGGAAGAAGAAGGGTCAGAAGGGGCACCATGACTTGGGGAGCTGCATTGTAACTAAAGGTAAAGGATATAAATGGAGGAAGGACTACTCCCTTCTACCTAAGCCGATGCAAACAAGAGAAGCTAGTAAGGAAAAAGAGAACGACTGTAATCCAAAATATCAAGATCTGAAATGTTCTGGCCCAAGAAGTGGAAAGCTAAAAACTAAGTGTAGAGACATCCAAGTGGTGGGTGGTGCATAAGGAAAGAAATAAGGAGATAAGACTCAATATCTTGACTTAATTATACATTCTAATGAAGAAATTCATGAAAAGGATATCAAACTTAATACCTTAAGGGAGGAGGTCGAAAGAATCCTAGAAAGAGGGGCTATAATGGATGTTAGTAAGGAACAAAGGGACTGGATCAACCCCCAAGATTTGTTTTTGGTACGGGGTTTCAATGCATGAAAGATCAATGTGGATGAATATATTCAGACTTGGAATAATCTAGATACCCGCTTTGAAGACTTAATCCAGGATGATCCGAGCATAAATGTTGAAGCACTTCAATGGGGATTATACGGGGTATGCAGTTCTAACAATCTTAGTCTTGTTTTCAACGATTTTGTGATATCCTTTAGTGTTGGCTAATCTTTGGATATGATTGTACCTGTGTGGTTTCTCACTTTTCCGCAAAAGTGTTTTTTAATAAAAATTTAATTGTCAGGTCAAAGTAGAAAAATGTTCAAAAGTTTGTTAAGTTTTTATATTCAATTTAAAAGTGAAATTGATTTTAATGACCTAAATTGTATTAATAAATGTATAATTTATATAATTTGACATTAAAATAAATTGAAATTATAATTTAACATTAATAATTATTTAAACAAAAAGAATTTATTAACTAAAATGCAACATTTTTAACTTTTCATCAAAAAATGAAGTTTCTCAAAAAATATGAAACATTCACCCTAACCTAATATCAGAATTATAATTTCAAAAATGATGTGTATTTTAACAAATTAAATTTCTATATGTGTCTAAAATTATTATTTTTTTCTTCACAGAAGGAAACGAAAAAAAATTCATTTGAGAAAATAGTATCTTTAAACCTATAGACTTTACAAAAAATTATATTTTTCATTATCAATAAGTTTTATTTATAGAAAAACATTATAAAAATATTTTTAAAGTAGTTATTATTATTAATATTACTAAGTTTTAACATCTATGTTATAACTAATCCATTTAAATAATTATAACAATAAAATGTTTTTTTGTAGAAACTCGATATTGCATGTAACACACACCAAGTCGGTGTTGCGTGTAGTGCATTCCAAGTCAGTGTTGAATATAGGGCAAGAAAATTTAGTGCTACGTGTAGCATAATCCAAGTTGGTGTTGTGTTAAAGGAATGATATACTTAATGTTTTAATATATATATATATATATAACTATTTCCAGTGTCATGTGAAATGTAGAATATCAAAAAGTTAAATTAATTTGAAACAAATATTTCAAAAAATCTCATGGTGTTACATTCTACCACCCTTAAAATTAATTTCACCCTCAAATTTCTTCTGGGTTATTAATGGTTTAATACTTGAAAGTTCATTTCATAGAAACCCACATCATAAAAATGAATACTAAAACTTCCTTTAAAAAAATTGGCAACATAGAGGTTACCCAATGTAACATAAAACATGGTTTCCACATAGAAGAACATAGATGGGAAGTGAAAACATGGAAATGAAAGAAAAATATAAAAAACAAATTCTAATGGAAATTTATAGAGAACATTGATTAGAAAAAGTGGGTGATCACAAAACTATAAATATGTAATGATTTAATGGACCAAATGATTTATCAAAAGTAAAGGTTCTAGGATAAATCTTTTTCAATATCCTTTTTTAGATTCATGGAATTATTTGACTATATAGAAACATAAGGAAACATACTTACTTGATTTTTTCCATTTCGTATGTATAATATCACCCTTTTAGTTTTCCTGGATGAATTCCCACTTTATCTCTTATTCCAGGGAATGATGTTGAATTTTTCATTCCTAAAGAACCAACATATGATGAGATCCATAAATAAAATGATAAGTCTTTCCACCTTCTTTTAATTAACTTCTCAGTGAAATGGTTATCCCATGTTATCCAACATACATAAATACTCATATGGTAAGATAATACTTTATTCTCAAAAACTTCATCCAAAGTTTAACTTAATATTTCTATAAATTATTAACCTCATAACCCTTTCAAAAGATGAAAATTCAATGGTTTGGAAACATTTTTATGAAATGAGATTAACACTGATCCCACATATATTACAAGGTAATTGTTAGTTGTCACATTCCAAACATGTTAAAAACCTCATCATATATTCCCGTGAAACATGCTAATAACCTTAATTACCATTAATGCTTTGGGAGAACATAAATGCTTCCTTATTCCAAATATTACTAGATATATTTGTTAAATCCAAGAATTTGTAAACTTCATATTGGATGACATATACCATTTTTTCAATAATCAGTTCTAGGGTAATCCATACCATCTAATTTAATTATTTATATCCAACATATAATTATCTCAACTTCAGGCATTAATTAAGGGTAACCTTCTATTAATCAAAATATAAAATTTCCATGAAATCAATTTTCTATGTCTTCATCACCATTAAAAATGTTCTTTTAAATCCTTAATGAAAACTTATATCGAAAATACTTATACATTTAATGATTCATATAACATAATCTTTGAATTCCCAAACATAAATACTTCATTAATCAAACTTTATTCTAAAACCATTACACAAGATTCATCAAATTATTACTTAATACCTCTTTACTAGAATATGAAATATGAACCATGCCTTAAGGTTCCTCAAACTCAATCTAATCCTGATTCCCATGATCAATGTAAACAATATTGGAAGAACATCACATACCTTTTACATGTTGTTTGCACTCTCTTTATCTTCAGAATTATAACCAATAATCAACCCACCTTCCTAATTATCTTTATGAGATTTACACTTGGTAAATAAATTTTCATAACACCCATAATTTACACATATAAAACATTCAATGTTAACCATGTTTCTTTTAGTTATCCCCGTTGACTAAAACCGGAAAGCATAGGCTGAGAAACACATATCATATAAGAAATCCACATAATCATGAAAAATTACTGATAGGATGTCTAAATCAAGAAAACTAACTTTTAATAGACTACACCTTAGGTTTATAATAGGTTATTCATAGTCATATTATATTGAAATCCATTATAATGGTTTGACATGAGTTTGTGAATTTGAAAAGCATATCCCCTAGGAGTGTCAAACCAGGTGTGCACCAAGACCCATTTTCATGTACTAGATTACCCGGAGTCAGGACCAGAACATCTTGTCTGAGTTTTTACCCCTAGGTATATATATTCCATAGAAACATCTACTTGTAGTATCCATACATGTATTTATTTCTAGGAAACCACTCACTCTAACCTTTACCAAAATTCCAGTACATTTTCCTAAATGTTAACTCATCCTTATAAATATCTTTAGATACATCCATAGATATATCATTTTAAATATACATAGATATATCACTATAATTTTCTCATCCTAGATTCCAAAGGTTTAATAAACCTTTACTTTGATACCAACTACAACGACCCAGGCTTAAACACATGGATATTACATCATTTTAGATGAATATTCATCACATTACAAAAATAAATTCCCGATGACCATAATAGTTTAGTGTATTTGGAAACTTGGAAACATAATCTTTAATCCTAGTTAAATATATTCAACATGTCCCATAAATATCTCTAACTTTATTACTTCTACCAAAAACCTTTCTACATAACCTAGTGAAATGAAACATAAAAAAGGGTTGATTTTAGATGCGCAGTAAGGGTAAATAAAGGAAATGTGTAAGAATAAAATTAACAAAAGGGTATGGAACGTGAAAAAAACATTTTAAGATCATACCCTACATATCATAGATTATAATAAAGATTGAGAGTTCACAAGACATGAATTATAATGAAATAATGAACATAAACCATTAAATAATAACATATTAATAGGATATGGAATTGTAGAAAACACATAAGCATATAAAAACACTATGTATAAATGGCCTTATAAAGAATTTGTAACATGTTAGGCTTGGGTGAATAATTGGTTTAACTGCTTCAAGATTGATATTCCCTCCTATGTACCCTCTTGATTCGGTCTTGGGATGTCCCCCTGTGTGACCTTTTATTTCGGGCTTGGGATGTCCTCATACTTTCCCTATTTTTTTAGGATGGGGATGTCCTCCCATATACCCTCTTGTTTCTGTATTGGGATGTAATCCTATATACACTCTTGTTTCATGCTTGATATGTCCTCCCGTGTACCCTCTTATTTCGGTATTGGGAGGCCCTCCCATGTATCCTTTGAGATCATAATAGATTTATAATTACCCAATTAATAAAAGGGATATATAAGTCACAACTATATCATAATGAAATCATACATACATGTGCCAAAAAATCAAAAAAAATTATATCATAACCCATGAAATGAAATGGGGGTCATAAAAATGTAATAATATCTTAAACTATGGAAGAAAACAGGTTTCATAATCATTTAATCAAAAGAACAGTCTATAAAAAGAAGCGGGTTTCAAAATCATACAACCAGTGTAAAGAGTAATGGGTGTCATAAGAATCATTCCATAAAAACATAAACCATTTAATAAGGTATATTAATGTAAATTTTGGATCATTTCTTATAAGGGAATTAGTGACATCAATAGATGTCATCTTAGATGGAAAATAACTTTGAATGATATTTTGGAAACATTTCTTGATGAAAATATCATTTCTTCTTTGAAAAAGAGTCTTTAAAACATAAAACCCTTTCAAAAACCATTTTCTTGAAAATAAAATTGTTATATTATAAATAAATCTTTGAATTTATTTTGGAAACATTTTTCTTCTAAAATATATAAAGAGTTCTTGAAAACATTTTGAAAATAAATTTCCTTAAAAACTTATAAAAGAATATTGTTTTTTTTGAAAACCATTTCTTTGAAAATAACTTTTAAAAACATTTTCTTAAAAAGTATCCTTTATAAAAATGTAAATAAAGCTTCAAATAATTTATGGTGAGTAAATATATACATATCATATGAGGTAAAAAAACAATCCTTTTTCTCGGTAAAAAGGTTAGAAAAATTACTCATTTGGAAAGAGATAATAAGATTACTTTGAAAATATTGGTAAAAGAAAAAAATGGTAAATATTTTTTTTAATGACCATAGGATATTATTATAATATTCTTAGAAACCCTTTTTATAAAATATGGTTTTGAAGGAACATAAATTTCTGACCAAAGAGAGGGTAAAGTCAGGATTTTTTAAAAACAAATTCTTAACTATATTATGTACCAAAGATTAGAAAATAGAACCAATAAATTAATAAATCATGAATAACCAAAATATAAGAAAATTCATGAGTTTTCTTGAGATATGGATCATAATATTTCTTCAAAATAAGAATAATCATTAACAATCTCTAAAAGCAATGACATTGTTTCAATAAACTCTTACAACTTGGTTACTTGTGATCATACTCTTAATTTAAGAAAATGAAATGAAATTAAGAATAAAATATCATAAAAATTACGATATTTATTATATAACATTTCAATTATAATCATTTATACCTCATTAAAGAACATATGTGCATAACAAAACATGTGTCTCAAAGAAGGCAAGTTGAGACAAAACTACATTACTAATTTGGTAACTTTTAAAACATTAATACAATGAAATAATGATCATATAATGGATATTTACATAAGCATAAATTTAATTAAAATAAAAATAGAATACATACTTTGAAATTATAAACATCACAAAAAAGTAATTATTGGTGAATAAAACATGCATCTCATGGAAATAAAAAGTGAGATGATATTCAATTACCTTGTATCTTGACTGCCATCATACTCATTCAAACCATATGTATAAGAAATATAAATTTATTATACCTTTTTTAATGAACTGTATTATAATATATAATACCATATATGGTTTTATTATGACCTTATATCACCCTCTTGTTAACAATACCAAGTTAAGGTTTCACTTAGGGTAATATCCTCTTTGTTATTCACATGTGTCTTAATTTTTTATATCTTTTGTCCTTATATTTATATCATGATTTACATAATTTAAATAATTATTTAAATATAATTTATATTAATTTTATGCATATAATAATAATACATAGTATATATAAGTATGAAATGAAATACACCATTCATGGAGATAATAAGCCGTACGTACACATGAACACTATTTCCGTTTAATTGTTGTGTCAAAAGAAAGAAAGTAAAATACATATATGTATATATATATATATCATTTTTATAGTAGATTTATTATATCATATATATAATATATATTCAATAAATCCATTATTAATACATTCCATGTAGTGTATGAACGAATCACATTGCTTTGAGAGAGTAGTAGTCCATACTTCCTCAAACAGAATTATCATATAAAGAAAATGGAATGTATAAATATTTGTGTTGTAAAATAATTAAATAAGCTTAAATTCATAATAAATATATTATATTACATATATTAACACATTTTTGATCATAATTTCTACCATGATAAGAAATTTAATAAAAAATGAACAATTATCTTTTAGTGAGGTGATATTTTTCCGTACACGTAAACAATATGTTCGTTATAGATTAGATGGAGGTGTGTGTAAGTGTAGGTAAAACCCTTATAATAAAAACATAATAGTATATTTATGATATTTTTTTGTTATTAAATAATGTAATAAATAAATTTTAGGGGGTAGAGAAGGAAAATAAAAGAAAGGAGCTTGGGAGAAGAGGTTACCTCCTAATCAGGTAAGTCCTTTTGGTTTGTGCCAAAATGATACCTTGGATTTATTTATGTCCAAGGAAATGATTATAGGAGTAAGTGAGGTATGTTTATAAATTTATTGGGTAGATAGTTTCTAAACCTAAGAGGTTTTATAGGTGTAAGAAATAGGGAGAGGTGGTGTCCTTTTATAGGGAAGGAAAAGGACTTATGTGTAAGTTTTGAAAACAAGTTAGGTGTACACATGTTATTACCTAAAAAGGAAACAAAAAATCAATAATGGAAGGTTTATGGATTAAATATGGACATATAATGGATGTTGGAAAATTGTATAGGTCATCTGGAACCCTAAGATTAAGGTTTAGTCCCTAATTATGTTTAATTTGACCTTAATCACTATGATTAATAATGATCACTTTTACTAATATTTTTGGTAAAAAATAAACTTGTTATAATTAGACTAAAAATATTATACTGATTAAAATGGTGTATGTTCTTTTTTTCAAAATTTAATTTATAGAAGAGGAAAAATCAAGATTAATGCTTATCCCACAGACAAGATGAAATAACATGCTTTTAAAGTAGAAAAATGTTTAAAAGATTGTTAAAAATTTATATTCAATTTTAAAGTGAAATTGATTATAAAGACCTAATTTTTTTAATCTGTGTATAATTTATCTAATGTGACCTTAAAACAAATTTAAATTATAAGTACTTTACAAAAAATTATTATTTTTCTTCATAGAAGGACATGAAAATAAGTTCATTCGAGAAAATGGTATTTTTAATCATATAAATACTTTACAAAATATTATATTTTTCATTATTAATATGTTTTATTTATATAAAACCATTATAAATTTTTTTAAAGTAGTTATTACTATTCATATTACTAAGTTTTAACTTCTAGGTTATAACTAACCCATGTAAGTAATCGTAATAATAAAATGATGTTTTGTAGAAACACAATATTGTGTGTAATGTACGAAAAGTTGGTGTTACGTGTATCGTATGAAAAGTAGATATTTCATATAGTGAAATCCATGTTAGTGTTTCAAGTAGCTCAATCAAAGTTGGTACCGTGTGAAAGGAATTTTTGACTTAGTGTTTTAATATATATATATATATATATAAAACTATTTCCAGTGTCATGTGAAACACAAAATATAGAAAAGATAAATTAATTCTAAATAAATATTTCAAAAAATATCAAGGTGTTACATAACTTCCATATTAAATAATAATATCAATATTATATTATTGTTCAGTAAGACTCCACCTTGCATGTAACACAATTTATCGAAGAAACTCTATGTTACCTAAAATGAAAGAAAAACTTGGTGTTTCATACAACACAATATAAAATATTCATTGCATGTAACTCAAGATATCAAATAATTTAAATAAATTTTAAAGAATATATTTCATAAAATATCATAATGTTATATCCCACCCCCTTAAAAAATTGTGTCCTCACAATTTGAAATTTATCTCAGTAAACAATGGTTGGAAATTTTAAAATACCTTTATTGAAAATATAATATTAATTAATTTTAGGAATTATTTTATTATATAAAAATATAAGGAAATATAATTTATTTATATATTTATATTAGCAAAATTTCATCCTCAAAACATTCCTAAAAAAATGATGAACATCCTAAAAAATAACCATAATCATCAAAGATAATATAAACCTTAAAGGTTATCAATACCTTAAAACTCAAGTACAAAAGTAAAGGAATACGTCTCATTAATCTAAATACTTAAATGAAGATCAAACATACTAAAGATCTACCAAAAAGTCCTTCATCACTTTATGATCACATCACTTAAAACATCAGAAGGAGTGTCTAAAAACTTGAAATTATGGTTAAACTTAAAAATATTTCAAGATCGATAGAGCTTCCATAACTTCAAAAGAAGGACAAAAACCAACTATAGTAGAAAAAAAAGATTTTCCCACACCTTTTTGTTTCTGATCATGATGATTTTCACCAATAGTAAGTAACTTAGTACAAACATTAGCATAATTTCCCAACTCATTGCTATTAAAACATATTACGATTGACTGGATATATATTATCTCACTCTTTGATTATTCATAACTCTTCTATTTTTAGTCACTAACCTTGTGACTAGACATACCACATCAGTAAAAATTTCCATATCCTAACACACATTCACTGAAATGTATTTTACCACGCATGGAATAAGTTTTAGGCTTACCTCTATAATTCTTCGTTGGTTGATTTTCAATTTCCTGCCACTTTGATTGTTTCTTACTCTTGTCATCTAATGCAACATATGTGTTTAAAAAAATCTATTTCAACTTTCTCAACCCAAAAAACCACTTTCTCATAAATATTTAAATTCTTTCGAATACAAATCTCTTAGAAAAATTGGCCTAAATCTTGAGTAAAATCTACTAATTTTATTATCAATGTCCTAAATAAAATTTGGAACAAACTTGGAAAATTTTGTGAAGTTTTCTTCATACATGGCCACTGAATTATAATTCTTTTTCTTTAATTCCAAGAATTGTTTCTTGATCCTAATATGAAAAAACTTAAGGAAATATTTATTAAGGAATAGATTCTTAAATGTTTTCTATTCCATGGAATGAGAATAATCTGTCTCTATAGTATTATTAATGAAAGACCACTATAAATCAGCTTCAACTTCGAAATGATAAATTGAAGGGGTTAAATTTTTATGTTCCATACATACCTTGGATTCAAATAATTTCTCAAAGGCATTGATACATCCTTCAGCTACCACTGGGTCATATGATCCATTGAATGATTAGGGATGTTTTCACCAACAATGCTCCACCATAGACATGTTCCTCTATGTTATATCGGGTTACTCTCTAGCATGGATACCACCACCATTAATATCTTGTGGAAAATGAACTATCACTAAAACATACTATTATATTCTGATTCCAATCATCTCAAGATGATTTTTTGGTAGGATATTTTCCTCTGAGTTCCTTCCCACTACATCTTTCCTATTTACTCTACAGAAAAACATTCTGAATAGATATGTGTTAGATGAAGCAATATGTAAATCATAAAATAATTTATCATTTCTAATTAACTATAATGTAAAATCTTATAAGGGAATTATATTAACACTATTCTAACCTCTAAAGTTATCTAAACTTATACTTTGATACTAACTATAAGGACTTGGTCTTAAACATTACTTAATCTTGAGTTTTATTCAAGAATTTTAATTTCTTTCACATTGAGGATATTTTTAGCTTAAGAGTTTTAGAGAATTAGGCCATAGATTATACATAAAAAACTATAAAATACAAAGTGGAAACTTCCAATCAGTATCCAATTTCCCATAATATAAATGTTTTAAAATAAGGCATGAATTATTTTCATGGGAAATATTTTTGAATTAAAACTTGACTTCTTTCTTTCCCTTACATACCATTAAACCCTATGAAAACAATTTAAAAACTTAATATGATCAAAAAATCTCACCAAGGTATATAAAAAGAATGGAAACTGTTAGATCGATAAAAACAACAAACCTTATATAATGTTTATTGTAATAACCCACTTATTCAAATTGTCTTGATAATACAATGAATAATTACTAGGCCTTAAGTGACATCCCCAAGATTCCAAAGTCTGGAAATAAATTCCAAAGGGTTTCAAATAAAATTGGGGGATGATTTACCATTTAAGAGTTAAAACCATTAACCCAACAAAACATAACCAAACAACTCACTATATGATGCATGAATAAATGAAAGACAACTTAAACATTTCCTTAATATAAAAACCAAACCAAAGTGTACTACAATGGAAGATAAAGAAACTATCAAATTAAATAGTGAAAAAACAACTAAAGACTCCAAGATAACCAAGACTCCATGGTCCACAAGCTCTGTGCTCCAACATCACCAATCAACCCAAGTATCACAAGGTGGTACTAAAAATGTGTGATACTTTACATTTTCCCATTTCTCAAAAGATAAAATACGCAAAAGTACAAAAGTTACAAATTAGGGGTGAGTATAAAACTCAGAAGGTTTTCCCCAATTACTTCCCTAGTCATGCCACAAGGATAGAAAGGTTGGAAACATTTATATAAAATAGTTTATATAAAACAATTTTCCAAAACAGTTTACGACTAAATATAAAGAAGTTACAATACCATTTATTACCAAAAGTACACAATTTATATTTTAAACAATTTTCCATCAAGTCACATTTCCAAAAAATAAACGAAATAAATCCTTAAAGCCATTTCTCAATATTATTTTGGCATAACCATTCCATTGTTCACCACACACCCACATATGCATGCTTGTTTGATAGTTCCATACTCATGAGCGGTCTCTAATCCAAATAACCTTGTGTACCACTGACACATTCTCCCAATCCAGGGTCAGATACCTTGTACCCCACTGGTACACATCCCCTATTCATGGCCCATCAACATGAAGTCACACAAAACCCAATGTATTCAAAAACCATTTCAAATAACCAATTCAAATAGTTTCAGTAAAACTGTTCTTTTATTGAAAACCATTAAACCAACCAATTATAATGAACCATTTAATTTTAATAAAGAATTAATTTTATTGAATTCACCTTAATAAAATCCATGTTCCACCAACCCAATAATTCCCCATTTTAAAATCCATATTTTAAAATCAAGATCAAAAGCACATTTTCAAGAAAACTAATTTTCCATATTTCCACAATTCACCAAACCGTCACTAAAGAGATTTTATAAAAAAATTTAAACAACCAATTCACTATAAATTCAACAAAAAAAATATTAAATGTTAAATCATTCCAATTATTTCTACTAATAGGATTCAAGAGTGAAGCCACCTACCTCGACCGTTTTGGAGAAAATAGAAAACGAATGAAGAACACTCATGAAATCGAGTCGATTATCCATGAAACCACCTTATATATCTTCCCCTAACATGATAAATACCAAATATCAATTTATTTGTAATCCATAATATTAGATCTAACCACAATGAGTTTATATATAAAAATCCAACAAGTGGGGTGAATTATATCTAAGGAAACATGACAAGAAAGTTGTAGAGTGATGACATACCACATGAATCCGGCTTTGAAACAACAAATAAAGGTACCGAATCAATTCTAATTCATTTGGGATAGGTTATAAAATCTTCAAGGGATAATAATACCAAGATAAGGATGAAAAAGAGAAAGAAGGGGAGTTAAAGTCAAAACATGTGAGATCCATTTTTTAGGATCTCACTTTGACCCCACACAATGGTTAGTTTGCATGGTTAGAAAAATTGTACACCAACCATGCGTTAGCTACTATCTAGGTAGAACCTCGCACAGTCTCTCTAAAAATTCACACATCATGCTGAAGCTACTATCCAACATCTTCCAAAGTGAATGGTTTCTATTTGGATTTCCTTATGGTTTAGACAAACTGTGCACATCCTGTGCCCTTCCCCGTTATCCCCAAAGAATCCTTAAAAGTTCCCCAGACTCTCCCAACCTTCACCCTTATACTTTGTATACATAAAAACATAAATAAAAGGTTATATAATAGAAAACCATCATTGGTATTTCTTTCCTCATAAAGTAAAAACCCATCATTTCCCTGAATGAGTTCTAACCATTGCACTTTCATTTCTTTCTCATGTTCCCAAGTATCTTCCTAAATCTGACCATGTTTCTATAAAAACCGTACTAGACTGATAATTTTTCCATGTAATAATTTATCCTTCCTATCCAAAATATGCATTAGGATATGTAACAATGAATCATTTGACTTTAGGTCAATGTGATCCCATCTGATCACATGGTTAAGATCAGGATAATACTTTTTCAATTGAGATACGTGGAACACATTATGAACCAAACTGAACTGAGGTGAAAATTCCAACTGATATTATACCTCTATAACCCATTCCAATACCTTAAAAGGGTCAATGTATTGAAGAGATAACTTGAACTGCTTCCCAAAATGACGATGTCCAAGCATTGAAGAGATCCTTAAGAACACATGATCACTCACCGTGAATGAAAACAGTATTCGACGATGATCTACATATGATTTATGATGACTATGATCTATCTCCATACTATTTCTGATCAAATGAATATTGTCCATCATTTCATGGACAAGGATCAACCATATTAATGAAGTCTCACCTATTTCCACCCAACAAATTGGATAACAATAAGGATACCTATACAATTATTCATAAGGAGACATATGTATCAAGGCCTGATAGCTATTATTATATGAGAACTCCAATAAGGGTATATGATCCTCCCATGAGCTACTAAAATCCATTACACAAGCCTTCAACATGTATTCTAACATTTGTATCAACCTTTTGGATTGCCGATCTGTCTGAGGATGATACAAAATATTCATAGTAAACTGAGTCCCAAGGGTTTTCTGTAAGGATTTCTAGAAATGATACGTTAACCTTAGATATCTATCTGAGACTATTAAAACTGGTATTCAATATCTCTTTAACACTTCTTGGATATATATTTTGTACATATTCTCCACCATATGAGTTTCATTAATAGGGATGAAATGAGATGACTTTTTGAGCCGATCCACTATCACCCATATGGAATCATCTTTCAAAAAACATTCTTGGGAGACCTGTAAAAAAATCGTTGGATATCTGCTCCCATTTCCACATTGGGATAAGTAAATACTAAAACATACTCGTTGGTCATTGATGTTCTACCTTAACCTGCTGATAAATTAAGCACTTTTCAACAAAATCATCCACATTCTATTTCATAAAAATCCACCAAAACAATTCCTTAAATGCCTTATACATATTTTTTTATTCCTGGATGTACAACCCATATCGAATGGTGGTAATCATGAAGAAGATTTTCATGAAAATCCATAGGTATAACCATCTGATATCTGAAACACAAAATGAAACTCTCATCGAGTTTCCAGTCCTTGATGGTGTCCCTACCATAGAGTTCTCAACTCATAACCATGAATTTTTCATTATATGTTTGTGCCATATTAACCATATTTGAAAAATTTAGAATCATGTAAACCAAAAAGAAAACTACAGCATCACCTCATTCTTCACAGTCGACATGCATATCGGCTAGGACCGAAATCAACAACCACTCATCTAAATCTTCTTTTTCCAACTAAGCATATGACATTCTGCTTAATGCATTAGCCACCAAATTACCTTTTCTCGGTGTATACATCAAGTAAAATTAAAACATCTAAAGATATTATATCCATCTTATTTACCTCAAATTCAAATCCCATTGTGAGAAAATTTGTTTCAAGCTCTTATGATTTGGGAACAAAGTAAATTTCTCACCCAAGAGATAGTAACACCATGTATTTAAAGCATGGATGAACTCAACTAACTCCAAATCATGTTTTGGGTAATTCTTCTCTTGTAGTCTTAACTAACTTGAACCATACGCAAAAAAATGGTCTCTTTACATGAGAACACATTCCAAATTGGATCTCAAAGCATCACAGTACACCATGTTCCCCTATCCTGATTTTGGAAAAATCAAGATAGGTGATGATGTAAGACAAACATTCAGCTCTGAGAAAGAACTATGGCATTTCTCAGTCCATTGGAATGAGAAATTTTTCTTTTTCAAAGATATCATTGGTAAAGCTAGTCATGAGAATTCATGAACCAAAAATCAGTAATATCTTGCGAGACCAAGAAATATTCATATCTCGAAGAAAAGTTTTAGTGGTTTCTAAGAGATAAAAACATTTATCTTCTCTAGATCTACTGAAAAACCTCTTTTCTGAAATTATATAGACAATAAAGAATACCTCTTGTATTAAAAAATCACACTTAGATTTTGGATACAACCGATGATCTCTCAAGATTCCCAACACTGTCTCCAAGTATTTCTCATGCTCATCCCTTATCCTTGAATACACTAATATGTCATCTATAAACACCACCCGAAAATAATCCATATATCTTTGAAATATATGATTCATCAATTCTATAAATACTGATGGTGTATTCATAAGACTGAAAGGCATGAATACGTATTCATAATGGATATATCTGCTTCTGAAATATGTATTTGGAATATCCTCCTTCTGAACTCGCAATTGGTGATATGCTAATCGCAATTAAAATTTAGAAAACTATTGAGATCCCTTTAATTGATCGAATAAGTCATCAACGTGTGGGAGTGAATATATATTCATTATCGTAACTTCGTTAATCTTATGATAATCCACACAAATCCTTTGATTTCCATATGATCTCTTCACGGATAAGACTATTGCTTCCCATGAAGAAGTTCTTGGTCTAATAAATCATTTGCCTTCTATCTCTTCCAACTATACTTTTAGCTCCATTAAGTCTATTAGGTTTATCCTATAAGATGGAAGGGAAATAGTACTAGTCCATAGATGGGGATCAATTGTAAACTCCACTTCCCTTATAGGTGTTAATACTGATAAGTTATTGGAAAAACATATGGAAATTGATGTAATACTTCTTGTAAACTATTATTTTCATTATCTTCCATCAATTCCAAAGTCTACACCACCAAATAGTAAGAGATTATTCCCACTGCTGGTGCCAACAATCCTGTTGCACATGTCTTTACAACCCTTTGTCCTCTTAAGATATGCTCGACGCTACCCTCAGCTGTAAAACTATCTATTCTAATATAAAATTTAATGTGATCCTTGAAAGTTTTAAACCTATCCATATCTAGGATTATATCATAAAAATCCATTTCCAACACTTAGAAATCCCATTACTGATCAGCTCCATCAATAGTTATAGAACATTATCTACACAAAAAGGCTCAACATTATCTCTCACTGAGAGGAGTTTGAAGTTTTATTATATAATGAATCATCTCAAGATTTAAACATAGAAAATCACCAACACGATAAGAAATGAAGGAATGTGATTCACTAGTATCAAACATCACATTCATAAGGGTAAAATTCCATAGAATTGTACCTCTCACTATAGATGGTCTAGCCTGATCATCTACAATAAACTACTCATCTCCATGAAATTGCTTCATTACTGCACCATTATCCCTATTTACTTGTTGATATTTCCCTTATTGAGGAGTCACATTATTCCAAGAATCATCATGGATATCACTACTTTACTGATGAGTCTAATTCTATTGTCCTTAGCCCACCAAAGCATATGATGTTTGAGACACCATTGAAGTGTCTCGAGCACCTGACCTTGGAGAACTGTGACAATATCATTGAAGATGCCCCATCTATTTTAAGTTATGAAATGATCTAGGTTTTTCCATAAACTATCGCTTTATGTGGTAAAAAACCCACATTGGAAACAACCCACTTTTCTATTGGGTCATTGAGGAAGGTTCATTGATCTAGCCGTTTAATTTTGAGTCCCCCTGCAACCTTGGAAACATGTGTCTCTCTTATGATTTATACTACCATTCAAGATTCCACCATTTCCCATAGGTATAGTCATACTTAATCATTCCATAGTTCCTGAGATATCACATTCATCCACAGTCACTCTATTCACCATCTCTGTATAATCAGTAATACAGAGCACCACAATGTTCGATCGAATCCCCTACCTTAGCCCTGATTCAAATATTCATGCCATCAAGGTTTCACTCTCCAAAACATCAGGTGAGAAGAACCCTAAATTAATTAATTTAGTGACATATTATATGATAGAAATATTTTTCTGCTTCCGTCTGAAGAAATCCTACATTCTCTAGATATTGAATGTGTGAGGATAGAATTGTTTGTTGAAAAATTATTCAAAATACTACCAATTAAGGCCTTTATCTAGTTTATCTTGGACTATTAGTTCCCACTACTGGTGTTCAATATCCTTGATCACATATGTTTCCAGTTTTACTTTCATCTCCACTGGTGTGCTGAGGAAATTAAATATACAATTAATCCTATTCAGCCACACCTCCACCTTTTTGGGTTTATAATGACACTGGAAAATGGGTGGATTCTGCTTCATGATGAGGAAGGAATGATCCACATGTATTGGATAATACCTTTGGTTTCCTATGTCCATATCCTGAAATTCTTGGATGATACTCTTAACTAGCTCTTGGTTCACATGTGGTTCTGGTGAAACCACATTCTTTGCAGCTTCTTCCAATTGTTTTATATGATGCTTATCAGGTTCCATTTTATAAAAAAACTCTATAAGGATCAATCTCTAGCAACTGAAGGCTTAGCATTTCAAATCCTATCACATCAACCATCACTACATTACTTTCTAAAATCAATCTTTTCTAAGTTTAATCATTTTTTAAAAATCCATTCTTGCCTTTGAAAATCAACCCATTTTTAAAATTTACCAACCATTACCTTTTCAAAATATTTCATTTGAAAACAATTTCAACATTTTTTCAAAAAAAAAACACAATGAATCAAATCATATATCATTTTTCCCAAATTAAATATGAAATTCTATTGGGAAGTCATTCTTCTAATGCATTTCATTCTCATCTCATTGGCTAAACCCAGGACAATGAGATTTCCAAAATCCTATAAGTGTCCCCAAAATACTTATGTACCAAACTCCCTGTAAACTCGAAGTTCAACATAAAAAGGTTAGATACGTCTTTTTATTCTCTACATTTCAAGTCTCAAAAATCATACTCCATTCTAAGATTCTATCCGAAGGAATAAATAATAATAAATTCAACTCCAAGACCAAGAAACTGAAGACCACTTGGTAGGAAAGAACCAAACAAGCTGATACCATTTGCAATAACCAACTTATTCTCACTGGATACAGAATACAATGAATCATTAGTAGGACTTAAGGGACATCCCCAAGATACCAAAGTATTAAAATTAATTCCGAAGGGTTTCAAATACAAGTGGGGGACGATTTACCCTTTAAGAGATAAAACCATTATCCAAAAAACCATAACCAAACAACTCAATATATAATACATGAATAAATGAAAGATAACTCAACCAATTCATTTATATCAAAACCACACCAAAGTGTACTAGAACAGAAGACAAAGAAACTATCAATGAAAATATAAGAAAGAAAAACTGAAAACTCCAAGATGACCAAGACTCCATGCTCTACAAGCTCCATGCTACAACATCACCAAACAAACCAAGTATCACAATGTGGGGCTAAAAACATGTGATACTTTACCTTTTCTCATGTCCCAAAAGATAATATCTTCAAAAAAACCAAAGTGTAAAAGTAGGGGTGAGTATAAAACTCAGTAGGTTTTCCCCAACGAATTCTCTACTCACTCCACTAGGATTGAAAGGTTAGAAACATTTATATAAAATAGTTTATATAAAAAATTTCCAAAAACAATTTACAACTAAAAATAAATAAGTTCCAAAACCATTTATAACCAAAAGTACACAAGTTCTATTTTAACCAATTTTCCAAAAAGTCACATTTCCATAAAAGAAACCAAATATAGACTTAAAACCATTTTTCAATATTATTTTAGCTTAACCATTACATTTTTCACCACACACCCACACATGCATGCCTGTTTGATAGTCCCATAATCATGATTGGTCTCTCATCCAAATCACCTTGTGTACCACTGACATAATCCCTTGATTTAGGGTCACGAAACTTGTACCCCACTAGTAAATGTCCCTTATTCATGGACATTAACATGTAATAACACAAAACCCAATGTATACCAAAACTATTTCAAATAACCAACTATAAACATTTCTATAAACCATTTTTTATTGAAAAACATAAAACCAAAAAATTCCAATCAACCATTTAATTTAAATAAAACACTTCTCTTATTGAAATAATATTAATCAAATCCATGTTCTACCAATCTAGAAAATACCTAATTTAAAAACAATATTTCAAAATCAATATCAAAGGAACATTTTCAAGAACAGTAATTTTCTAGACTTCCATAATTCACCAAACCATCATTAAAGAGGGTTTCCAAAAAAATTTAAACAACCAATTCAACATAAATTAATAAAAAAATATTCAATTTTAAATAATTCCAATTATTTCTACTAAGAAGTGTCTAGAGTGAATCCTCCTACCTCGACTGTTTTGGTGTAAACAGAAAATAGATAAAGAATGCTCAAGAAACCAGGTCGATTCCCCATGAAACCACTTTACATATATTACCCTAACAATATCAAGACCAAATATAAACTTATTTGTAATCCCTAATATTTTATATAACCACAATGAGTGTAGATATAAGAATCCAATAAGAGGGCCGAAGTAGATATAAGTAAATATGATAAGAAAGATGCAGAACAATGACATACTACAAGAATCGATCTTCTAAATGATAAAGGAAGGCTCCAAATCGATTCTAATTCTATTGGGAGGGGTTCTATACCATTTTATGTAGAATAATACCTAGTTAGGTCTGAAACGGATAAAAAAATATGGACTAAAAGTAAAAAATGTTTGCGATCCAATTTTTTAGGATCTCACTTTGACCCCACACATGATTAGTTCACACAGATAGACAAAACATGATCTAACCATGAATTAGATACTATCTAGGAAGACCTTCTCATGAAATACTAGAACAGTCTCCCTAAACATGTGCACACCATTCTGAAGCTACTATCAAACATCTACCAAAATTGCATGGTTTCTCCTAGGATTTCTACACAGTTTAGAACAACTGTGTGTAGCCCGTGCGCTTCCCCTTTAGCCCTAAAAAATCTTTAAAAGTTCCCCAGACTCTCCCAAACTCTACCCTTATACTTTATATACATAAAAACATATATAAAGGGTTACATAATAGAAATAGAGGGTACTAAATTTAGTTTTATCTTCAAATTTAATTGAGAATAGGAAATAAATTTTATTACATGAATATTTTTAAAAGTTGGGGTTGAAGACTCATTTATTATTTAAAGAAAAGAAATATTTCTAACTGGGTAGAGGGAGAACCATTACATAGCCTGAAGTCCCAAGACTAAGTGTTCTGAATACAAGGCTCGAAAGCCCATTTTTTTGGCCCAAAGAGCCCTTCAATGAATAGTACTTCTACAATACTTGGGCTGCTACAATACCACCACCACTACAGTTCCTCAACTGCAACAGTTCCACCACCACTATAGTACCTACTACAGTACTAATACAATACCCCTATTTTTTTCCCTTCTCATATTGGATCTTGGGTCTTTTGGATGCCATGCAGGAGCCTTTACCACTTGGGTATATACTAATTGGTAGAATTTTTACATAAATAAAACACACACATTTTTTTCAATAATTAAAATACAAATCAAGAATTTAAAACTTTTTTAGGTGACTTAGAGAATCATATACATAAAAAATTTCAAAACCTTTTTAATTGGAATAACTATAAGGAAAAATCCCAAAATTATCATTAACCATTGCATTGGAGATATATAATGGGAATCACCCTTCGTATAAGCTATATCGGGATCACCCAAGAGCTATAATGTTGGTCAAATCCTCATATAAGCTATAGCAGGCTCACCCATTTCTCATGAGATATAATGGGGATCATCCCTTAAAATAAGTTTTATTAGGCTCACTCGTGAGCTATAATTGGTCTCAACCCTTCATATAAGCTGTATCGTGCTCACTTGTGAGCTATAATATGGATCAACCTTTCATATAAGCTGTATCAGGCTCACCCATTTCATATACTTCTCAATTACCATATCAAGAGTAACAACCTATTATCCTAAAACCTTTTAAAAAATCTTTTTAAATCTATATTAAAACGCATTCTGATAAATATATCCTTCTCTATTGAAAACCCATTTTCAATACCCAAACACCATTTTATTTGAAAAAAAAATTTCAATTCCAAAATTACCATATAAAATGAAACAGGGTTTTTTCATTTAATAAAACAAGTAATATTTTAAAGTAATATATAAATCAAATATAAGTTACAATGACCTAAAAATTCATTATCATCATACTTTGAAAATAGGAAATTTCATTTTTTGTTTGTCAAAACATTCCTTTTAAGACACATAAAAAGATTTATTTTGAAAACATTTTAATGAAATTAAAATTTGAAATAAGATTTCCTTTATAATCCACTTATATTCACATAAATAAAGAGGTAAAGTAATATCATGAATATTGACATGGAGAAAAATATTTTAAAATTAAATATTTAAACATTGAAAGTTCCCACTACCACATTGAAAATTTAAATCATAATCTCAATGAAAGAATATAATTTAACAAAAACATTAAATAACATTATAATAAATAAATTTGTGATATGATATGTCAAAGGTAATTTTTATACACCTCATAAAATAATTTGGGTGTATAACATCAAAATAAGCCTCAATGAAAGGAGATTGAGAAAGAATCCCTAACCTTAAGTCTGACTTGTCACATGAGTCTTTATCTTCAGGAATAATAAAATTATATTAGTTATTTAATTTATTCATAACCATTTTAAATTATGTCATTAAATTTCATTTCACTTATTATAATTTTTAATACAACTACTTAAACAATTAATTTTACGTCGATTATTTTGACCATATTCGATTTATGTATCAAAAATGACATTGGTAGGTCAAATGGGTCAACATTAAAAAATATACAGAATGAAAATAATGAAATAATTGTAGTATTAATATTTTTATTATAATTTTAAAATTATTCATGAGTTATGGTTACAAAAAATGAATGAACATTACAATCATGGCGACAATAGACCATACGTATGGACGAGTAATGTTCCCATTTTCAATGATCATTATGGGAAGAATGTAAGTAAAATTTATATTTATATAGTTATAATTTAATCATATACACTTTATTATTTAATCATATATACTTATATATACAATTCTTGTTATGTAAAATTAATCACATCGCTTCGAGGAGGCGGTAGTCCACACATCCATGAACGACATTATCACTTATTCTATGTGTGAAAAGGTAATAAATAATATGATATATTATGTTTATATAAAGGTAATTATGTCATGAATATCATATATATTTCATTTATATCTCATATTCATATTAGAACTATTCTTAATACATTCCATTTAATTTGTGAACCTACCACATTGCTTTGAAGAGGCGGTAGTCCACACGTCAACAAATAATGATATCATATTTTCAATAAATGGAATGCATGAATGTTTTTGTTATATAAAAATTAAATAAGTATTATGAAAACATAAATATCATATATATAAAATAAAAATAGTATTTACATCATAATTACCAACCATTAAGGTGGTAAATGAAAAATGAATGACATCATTTCATGAGGTGGTAGTTTGCTGTACACATGAATGATAGTTTCATTAACCATTTTATGGAAGTGTGTTTATGTGTAGGTAGAAACATTAAAATAAAAACATATAATTATATTTAGTATACTTATGTTATTATATTAACATTATATAAGAATAATTTCCTGGTTTTAGAAATAAATAAAACAAAAGTGATCGTTGAAGAATGTTACCTATTTTTGGGTAAATCCTTTTGGTTTGCACCACATGGATTCCTTTTTTAGATTTATTCGCAAATTTATGCTTCAATTATGAAATGAGGTATTTTGGGATTTTATTTGGTTAGGGGTTATATGATCCAAAAGGCTTGATATTTGTGAATAAAGGAAAATAGATAATTCCTTTTTATAGTGGAGGAGGAGTGACATTCTTGTAAATACCAAATGATAAACACTATTGGGAGGTCTCCCTTACCTAATGTGTTTCAAAAATTAAAAAAGGGAGTAAATTGGAATTATTTTCTAGACACACTCACACTACACAATAAATAAATAATTTTTTTATAATTTTTTCCTTAGTCTTTATGTTTCCTTATTTTTTTATTTTGGGTTTTCATTTAGGTAGCTAGTTTTATATCCTTTGTAATTCATCCATTAAAAATAAATTAAAGTTATAATTATTAGAAATTTTATAAATAATGATTATAAAATATGAAATATAATTTATAAAGTTAAACTCCCATAGGTGTTGGAAATTAATTTTAACAGAAACGCATGTAACGTGCAAAAACACTACTTTAACCCTAACCGAGATAAAAAAGTTTTTTTACTATTTATGTGTCAATATGATTATTATTAAAGATAAAATGGAACATTAATTGGACATATTTTATATTTATTAACATATAAAAATCTCTTGGAAGAAGATAATATTTTTTAGAAATTTTAAATCATTTAATAAAATATAATTTGTTTATTTAATTATTAACTAAATAATCCATGTGTTGGATTTTGTTAATCATTTAATGTAATTATAACATATATTAAAATTAAATATATATTATTATGATAAAAATAAATAATTTATATTCAAAAATAATATTTATAACCAAACCTATGTAGCTTATTCCATACCCCAAACTTTATAAGTGTTAAAGGTAAGGAAAGTTCTCTTTTTTATCTTTTTCCTTACTTAACATATTATATATGTAGATTTCATGGAATAGTATCAAAATAACTCATATATATAGATAATATGGTGGTGAGGGTATACATATGTTCATAAATTTGGGGGGTTTTTTTCATGTTTTTGTTCATTTATACGCCTTATATTCTAAGTTTAAGCATTAAATAAGATTATTCTTACCTTAATCATTGTAATTAATTTTTACTATTTTCACAAATCATTTTGGTCAAAAAATTAAGTTAATATTATTGAAAAAAAAATTATAATGATTCCAAATATTTATATCCATTTCCCAAATTCAATTCAATTAAGTGGCTAAAATTAATTTAAAATTAATCCTGCAGACACTGCGAGACAACAAGTATTTAAGGGGAACAATTCAAAAGTTTGATATATTTTTGTATCCAATTTCAATGTGAAATTGAATAAATTTAACTAAATTGTATTTATTTATTTATAATTAAACTAATTATACTTTACAAACAATTTATAATAACATTTAACTATATAAATAAATTATATGGAAAAGCAGTTTTCAATTAAAATGAAATGTTTTTCACTATTCATCAAAAATTAAACTTCTGAGGAAAATACCAAAAATTCACCCAAAGTAATTTTTGATATCCCACTTTAAAAAATGATGTTTATTTTTTCATATAAAAATTATAAAAGTGTCAAAATTTAGTTTTAAAATAGATCTGCCAATAAAAGATGATAAAACAGCTTTTAAAAAAATAGAGTTTTTAAGTGTAAAACTGGATTTATTCTTATCTCATGCCTATAAAATTTATTTTATGAATAATTTTTTTTATAAAATTGTGTAAAAATAATATAGTTAGTCTTATTCAAACCCTCCAATATAACTTATAGGTTATAACTTGTATATTAAATAATAATTCAATAGTATATTATTATTTAGTAAGACTAAAGCAAACATGTAGCACACGTTATCAAAGAAACTAGATGTTACATGAAATAATAGAAACAATTGGTGTTTAGTACATTTTTGAAACTTTCACTGGGGCACGCGACCTCTGTGTGTCGAATCATACTGACATTTGAATTTGTGTTGTCTCACATTCCCTCTTTCCAAAGGCAGAAAGATTTCATCACTCAATGGTAATGTATGCTCCATGATCAAAACAAGATGATTGGATGCTAGTTTATCCTTAAGTGGATTCCTCCTTGGAACTCATCTTCTAGTCCGGGTATCCCTCATAGAGTTAATTAATTTCTGTGGAACTCATTCTTGGTTCCATATCATTATAGATGTCAGATAATTAAACTGCTTCTATCTGGACATTCCAAAGGGTCTTGATAGGGAATAAAACTTAAGTCAAAAGAGTTGTCTTGTTGGGAATCACTGGAATGTCTAGATGCTAGAAAAATTGGTCACCAATAATCTTCCCCATAGGAGGTCATCTCATGGAGGCATCTTAGGCATGAAAACCAAGGAATCCTATGTCAATCATGAGGTATCCAACGTTATAGGAACATATATTCCAAGGATTTTACCACAGGAATACCATTTTTATCATGAGATATCTATTCAAGGTCACAAGTTTAATGTATTGTGGAGAAAAAGTTGATTGATGAATATTACCCATTGATGTGTATTGGAAATATGCATCCCTAGGATAGAACACATGAATGTTTTTTCGATAGATGGGTCATAATGCTAGTGTAGAAGAATCTAGGAGGTGTATCCCATAAAGGGAATATGTTACACCATGAGGGTAAATCCCTAGGAGGGATAAACTATGTTTACCTTTGGTTTATATTGAGACTCAAATAGTAATCCAACATACCCTATTTAGAATATAGGGATCAAAACCCACAAAGTTCAATGCTGTAGTTTAATGTTGTGTGAGAGGACTGGTCCAATCAGTTTAAAATCACACGATAAGGACACTCACATCACTAAAGGAGAGTTGGTGAGGGATGGTGTGGGGATTAAACATGGAAGATTATTTTTTTAAGATTATTAATCTTGGTTGGATTTGTGTGAGGATTACACATTGATCTACCCAAGTACTGTTAGGAGCAGTGATGATGTGTATGAGGATTATGTGTGAAAGATGCCCAAAGTTACCTAAAGAAGATATGGTCTGTAGGTAAGGTCAAGATTATACTGGGATGTGGTAACATAGGGGAAATATAGATGGATGTGGATAGAGTATTGAGTGTTGGGTTTGGAACTCAGGGAGGCTTCCTAAGTATCCCAGTTAGTAGGGAATCAAAACCCACATAGTTTGGAAAGGTTGGGGCGTACACATGAGGAGGATGCCGATTTGAATGGGACATGATTGGGGATTATATATAGGAGCATCCAGTGGAATATTTACAGTCAGGGCTTATGCATGGAAGGTACACATTGGAAGAGATAGATTGAGGCCTACTCTAGAAGGGATTCCCATAAGGTTGGATGTTGGATTTCATGGTTTCTAGTAAACTCTATGACCATATGAGTCATGCTCACCATGAGAAATAAGAGGAAGAGTAAAACTGAACACTCATGTCATGAAATATGTGCCAACAAGAGGTGGTGTGAGGATTTCACATGGAAGTTTCCTGCGAAGGATGTCATTCTTTGTGGGGAGTATCTAATTCCATCTGAGGAGGATCTCATTTTATGTGAGTCAGACATGGATCATCCTATGTTTTTTGAATAGGGTGTGTGGGGAATACACATAGAAGATGCCCTCTGTGGGTGACTCATATCCCATGGTGGGAGAGAATCTAGAATCCTATGATGATCATGTATGGGGAATCCCATGTGCATTTCACTGGGTAATAATATAGTTTTATGTAATGTGTTGAGGAATTTTCCATGTAGTTTAATGTCATATGAATAGGACATAGTACTAGGTAGTTTTACATCTTGCATCTAAGATGTGGAGAATCACTCCTTATCCCTTGGGATTAGATAACCATAACACATGAATCATTGGGAGGGAAGCTTGGAAATTCCTGGGTGTAATGGTGTGGAGGAGTGTTCGATCACAAGGTTCACTTTAGAGAGCCTATGATAAGAATAAAAATGAATTATTGTACCTATGATGAGAAGTAATAGGTAAGAAAAAAAATGCACTAGGGGAATAAGGGACAACTTATGAGGGACTAATAATTTTTTGCCCATAAGTTTATAGGGTTGTGCGTAAGCGGTGCACACAAGATTAGAGATTTGTGTACAAAGGGTGCTGAGACATTACTCCCTAACATAGGGACTTCCAATAGAGCTTAAAATAAAGGGCTCATATAATATTAGATGATTGAATGCAAGGTAATAGTTATGCACAGAAGAATACCTTGGGTGCACCTGACATAGGTTGAAAGAAGTCAAGTGAGGATTACACAACTGTGGGCCCACTCAAAAGAGGTCCAAGAGGAAACCTGTCATGCATGACCTTATAACTTGAGGATTCCATGATTTCATAATGTCATATAAGATCAGTTTTATGTGTAGTAGAGTGATGGTTTTTCTTCCATAATATCACCATGAGGAGAGGGGAGGTGACCTTGTACTTATAGCAGAAATCTTCGGTGATGTTGTAGAAGAAATTGGTAATGGAAGATGCCTTCCCTGAAACCCATTCCCAAGACACAGTGAATGATCACACATGGGGTTGTTTATGTTGTATCTAGTGTGCAAGAGGGTTAGACATGTATTTTGTTTCTTTAATGTAATGTGGACACATTACACACATATGACTTAGCTGTTTTAGTGGACTAAGTATAAGGGACACAAATTGATATCATATTTGGTGTGAAAGGATCTTGTGATAAGATCTCAATATTTCTCACAAACCTTGAAACATTCACATGCCTTCCTTAGTGTTCTTAGAATTCTCCGTCGAGTTGGATGATGACTTAGAATTTTCCAAATTAGGATGTGTGTGTATCTAGGTGTAATTAAATTCCAAAAAATCCCTCCCTTAGAATCTAAGCTAAAAAGGGACCATAAGGTCAGGTTTAAGGGAAATTTTGAAGAAAGGGGTTAATTCATGTGGGTGCTCAAAAAAACATCCAGTTGGCATGTAATACACTTACGCATGCATGGATGAATAGGTCAAAACCTATAAATAAGTGGAAGGGGCCCCTATACTGCAATTTTTAGTTTCCACAAGATAAGAAACATTACTCTCATTCATGTCAGTATTCCCTTTTTACATGAAAAACCGATCTTTAGTAGCTTCTTTCACACAACTTCTCCTTATTTTGTGCATCTGAATTTGTGGAAATTTTGGTATTTTGTGCGCCTACTTCCTGATCTTGCATGCAACATCACCTCTTGAACAAGAATTATTCAATCTCACATGCATCATCCTTAGATATTTTAGAGTCATTTGAAATGGATGTAAAATATAATGGTTCTTAGATTGAAGATTCTATTGCTGCTTAGAGTGATAATATGACTAGAAACCCTTTGATCCATCAAGCTAGGAAGGTCGTATCGGACAATAAAAATCATATGGGAATTCTAATAGAGTCACATAAAATCTATCCTTTGAGAGACTACCTCCCACTATGGAACTTCATATTTCCCGAATAAGTGATCATTCTAGCTTTCAAGGTTGATTAACTGTGATCATGGTTCACATAAAAAGACAATCTCTAACATTGGAATGTCATTGTTCATGGTGATTCTGCCAATAAGTATGAATCTATTGCTATTTATGCACTGAATGGGCAGATCAGGATAGTCATAAGAGATTATCCCAAGCTATAAGATTTACCTTCCCACTACACCACTACCATTTAGAGTAGAGTGATGGACAAGAGATTAGGATGAAATAAGTATTGGGACTTGAGGTCTAGTAGAAACTTCACTAGTGAATGGGTGTAAGGGTATTGGGTGTGATACACATGCCAAGAGTATGGGGAATATTTGTGCAATATCGAGATGTATGAAGTGGTGTGGAGGTCAGAGTTCCACTTTTACCATTAAAAGGAGATAGTGCTAGATCTCCTAAGATGATGGTCCCCGGAAATAAACACATTCCATCTCCATCATGGGGAAGTCAACATCAGTCTGTGTGATCCATTCTATCAATGACATTCCACTCAAGGTATTCCAGTATGACTGTAATGACCCAAAAAATCTATCAATAAAATTTACCTTCTTATTTTTATTTCATATAGTATGAATCCAATAAAATCACTTAGAGAATACAATACAAACTCTATAAATGAAGAATTAATGAAATAAGAGGTATTTATAGAAGTTAAGGAACATATACCAATGGAATAGTAACTTGACCTTTGGAGTAGTAATGTGACTATTATGAATAGTAATATGACCAATAGAATAGCAACTCTATCTATGAATGTATAAATAAAATTTGGGTATCTTATAAATGAAAATATGATATATTTATATCTTGATAAGTAACTAAATGCATTAAAAATAATAAATTAAGGGTTTTTTATTTTTTAAAATAACAAATATTTAGTTATAATTTTATAATTAATATAATGATTTAAAATAAATTTATTTTCATAAAATATATTGATAAATTAATATTTTGTTGTCTTATAATTATAATATAATTTTATGAGACCTTAATTATTTTTCAAATAAATGATGATTTTATTTAAAAATTATATTTATCATATTTATTAAATTATTTTCATAAAATGGAGTCCATTTTTTAATTCTACAAGTTGAAAAATGGTTAGGGTGATTTTTTTAATATTTTCTTAAAACAGTTGATCTTTTGGTGAATAGTGAAATACAGTAATTTAAGATATTTAACTAAAACATGAATTATTGAGTCATAGATTATGTATGGATGATTTAAAAACATAATCTCAAAAAATCCTTAATTATTTTAATATATTAGTGATAATGATTAAACTATTCATATTCTTGATCCAAAATAATAAACAAATGAATAAAATATTCAAAAAAACACCAATCACCTCCACTATAAATACCACCCCTTACCACCTCCTCTCCTCACACCTTAAAAGATTTTATACTTTCCTAATTTCTACCCAATACTATTCCCAAGCCCTTATCCCAATTATAGGATCCTTTGTTGTCAACAAAATACCAAAACCAATCCCCTTAATGAGGTTCTCAAGGATTATAATTCAAGAGGTAAAAATCCTCTTTATTTTCTTTTCAATTTCTTTTCTATTCTTATCTTTACCTCACCTAACCTATCCAAAGTGACATGAAAACTCTAGAATATTTTATACAATATAATTTTATTTTGTTAATGTAAAATCCACCATCAAGACTCTTCTCATTTTCCTTTTATTTTAAAGATGAAAACATAATCCGAGAGGTACCGATTTACCACCATCGTGGTCGACGCTTTTTCATTTGTCAATTACACCTTCAAGGATGGTCATAAAACCATTTTTTTAAAATGATTGTAATATACTTATTAAACCGCATTTAATGTTTTGGAACCAATATATATACCTAATATTAATTAATGAAACAAAACTAGTTCGTGACGATTGAAAAACTGCCAAAATGATTTAAACGATTATCATTAAAGTTCTATTTAATGAATCAGCCTCATATCTGAAAAATAAAATAAAATATAAGACCATTAAATATTATTTATGTTAATTAATAACATTTAATTTCTGTTTGGTATAATTTTTTCCATTTTAAATGATCTTACATATACGTGAAAAAGTTAACCGATCAAAAAAACCAAGGAAAAGAACACTCCTAAACAACGAAATTGAATCTCATATATCATAAAAAGTACAATAAATGAACATAATAAAATTATAATAAATCAAATACATGTTTAATATTTTCTGAATTAATTTATTAATAAATCTAATTTCATTATCAAGGATATTAATCCCAACTGTAGAAGACTTTCAGACATAAGGTAAGGGTTTCTTCCCGAACCTCCATTTTCATTCAGGTTATTCTTTATCCCTATTTAAACTAATATAATTCTTTATTATTTTTATATTATTATTTTAAATTCTATTTAAGTATTAAAAAATCATGTATTCATATTAGTTCATCTTTATTTTATGGGGAAATACAAGTTTTATAAGGTTCACTTCTCAATTTTTCTCGACACGAAATCCCGATTAAAGGAAACCTCTCGATTTCTTACCCATTTTTAAGTACCATAAATAATATATTATAAGACATAGTTATTTTTATAAATTACTTAATGTTTTATTTAAAAGATATATTTTTTAATTTTTAGTTTTATACAAACAATTATGATAAATAAAAATGGTTTTTCCAAAAGAAATCTTCTTTTCAATGTAAGAAAGGGTATTTCTCTCAATAATTCCTCAATAATTTTATTAAAGTATTTTAGTCCATTTAAAAACCTCTATTGAATATTATTATTTATTAAGATTCATCTCTTAATATTTTCATATACCATATTTTATTAGATGGTTTATGATCTGTTTGACTGTTGATGTGTTATCTTGATACAATTCACAATACTAATCTGAATGGTTAGTGATTATGTTTACATATTAGGGAAATTTATTTAAATTAAATATGTATATGTTTTTTTAAAACCAATTTTTATTAGGAATTAATTAGACTTGGTAAGTGATGGTTGGTTCCCTCTATATCCCCTCGATGCATCAGTAGGCCTCATAAGACAAAACAAAAATCGATTTGGCTAAGACCTTAACAATTTATTTTAAAATAACTTGGATGAGGCCACAATAGTATCTTTATGATGTTTAGAATTATAAATTACCTCATTATAATATTATTAATTTCTAAATCATGTGATTATTCAACAATAAGAATATCTATGCTTATGTTTCATATGATTATTCAACTAGAAGAATATCCATGGTTATGTTTTGTGTGATTAATTATATGAAATTATTTATTCAGATTTTATTCTTGCCATATTATGCTCATGATTATGATTTATTGGAATGTGTTTTAGTTATTCACCATGAATTATTGTTTATGTTTATGATTGCTTCCGCTGTATTGTTTAACCATACTGAGCATTTGAGATCATCCCTTTATTATGTTTTATTTTTCTAGAGGATGAAAATATTTATATTATGAATGAATTAAATGGATAATATAGGAGTTATTGATGTTACCAATGAGATTTTTATGTTGTTTTGTCCTTTAAAGTTGTAATATAAAACATATTTTTGTTTCTGGTTTTCAAAAACTACTATACTCTTTTGTCCTTTTGGATGTGAATACTTTTTCATAGTACCAATGTAATAATGTAAGGTACCGACTTTGGGCTACTAGGGTTTGGGTATTTATAGTTAGTATCAGAGTAAGATTATTAGAAAACATGGAAACTAGATTAAAAAACTATTGATTAGGGAAAAACCCCTAATATAGACTTTGAGGATAAAAATATAAGATAATCATAGAATTTTTGTAAGGTAGATATTATTTTGGTCTTCCAAGAAATACATCCCTCTCTGAATACTACAAGTGGATGTGGTTTTGGAAAAAATATACCTAAGAATGACTATAGAAACCCAGGGTTTACCTACATGAATATTACATAATTTTAAATTAATATTCAATACATTAAAAAAATACATGCCTGAGGATCGTAATAATTTAGTATATTTGGAAACATGGAAACAAAATATTCTATCATGGTGAAGGATCTTCAATATATCCCATAAGATCTCCACCTTTATTACTTCTACATAAAACCTTTCTACATAACATGTGGAAAAGAAAACATAATAAAGGGGCAAGCTAAAATTATCAGTAAGGGTAAATAAGGGAGATATGTAGGCATAATTGTGATAATATGGGTATAATAACATGATCATGAAAATAGAAGATCATACCATACATATCAATGACCATATTCATAAATCATGGAATAAAGCATGTTAGTTTATAAGACATGAATCAGAAGGAAATAAAGAACATAATCCATGAAATCATAACATAGGAATAAAACATAGAGTTGTGAAAGACACATAAGCATATATAATGATTTCCATAGTAGTCAAGGCATTGTTTTCGAGAACATATTAGTGGATAAAGTCCTTTTCTGAACTGAGTTCACACCCCATTCCAGCCCTGTATTACTGAAATGAGATCCCCTTATTCCGTCCCTATATTACTGAATGTAGTCCACCCCTCATTCCAACCCCGTATTACTAAACCGACTTCATTTCTAATTCCATCCATGTCTATATCATGATATATACATCTTTACCTAATGAATTGGAGGGAGATACAGGTATTACCCATATCATAATTAAATCCTATATACATGTGCCACAAAATCATAAAAAATTATATCATAAGTCATGCAATTCAATGGGTATCATAAACATGTAAACATATCATAACCAATGGAAAATGGAATATGGTTCATAATCATTTCACAAAAATCATAACCTGTGAAAGAGGAATGAATTTCATAAACATATAAACTGTGAAAGAGAAATGAATTTCATAAACATGTAACCCATGAAAGGGAAAAAATTTCATAAATATATAGCCCATGAAAGAGAAATGATTTTCATAAACATATAACTCGTGAAAGAGAAATGTGTTTGATAAATACCATGACATTAAGCATAACCCACTCATAATAAGAATATGAAGGGATCCTTTAGATCATTTCCTAGAATGTAAATGAGGAACATCAATGGATGTCATCTTAGATGAAAAATAATTTTGAAATATCATTCAAAAATTTTTATTGAGGAAAATAATTTTAATACATAAAACCATTTGAAAATAATTTTCATAGAATGTACCTTGAAAAATTATAACGAAGACTTGAAATCAGTTTGAAAACATTTTTCCTTGAAAACAGATAAAATAAGATTCAAAACTTTTTAAAACCTTTTTATTTGAGAAAAATTTGTAAAAATATAAATAAATTTTGAAAATGTTTTGAAAAAAATTTTACTTGAAAACATGTGAAAGGTTATTTAAAATGTTTTAAAAATTATTAATTTAAAAATATATTGAAAACATAGAAAGAAGGATTAAAATCATTTTCCTTGAAAATAAATAAAATAATCTTGAAAGAATTATGAAAACCATTTATTTGAAAATATATTTTAATTTTTTTTAAAAAATTAACCTTTAAATATGAAAATAATGCTTCAAAGTATTGAAGGTGGACAAATCCGTACTTGTCATACGAGGTAAAAAGAATATTTCTTTTTCACAATAAAAAGGTTATAAAAATTCCTTATTTGGAAAGTAAAAAGAATATACCTTTGAATATATTGGTAAAATAAAAAATGGGAAAAATGTATTTTAATTATCATAGGATATTAGTAGAATATAATTGGAAATCCTTTTTAGAGAATATGATTTTTTTGACTGAAGAGTGGGTAAATTCAGGTTTTGTTAAAAACACTTTCTTAACTATCTTATGTACCAAAGAGTAGAAATATGGTACCAATACATGATTATATCATAAATAACTAGAGTTTAATAAAATTCATGAACATATTGAGTATAACATCCCACCTTTTTATAACATAAACTTTCATTTCATTACACAAAACTGAGGATCTTTAAGGTTTAGTGTCTTGGAAACCAGGAACATAAAACATGAAAACATAAAACATTCTTGTTAAACACTTGAAAGGCTTCTCCTCATGTTCATCCAAGGTTCATTACTGAATCTCAAACCTGGGGACATACATCAAAATAAAGGGTGAGCAGAAGGCCCAGTAAGGGAAACAAGAGAATCATTTTACATTTGAACTTGAGATACTTCAATAAGGACATAAAAAGAACTTTAAGGAATGAGAAAGAAATCATGAGATACATTATAATAAAAATAAAATTTTTCATAACTTGAATACGTGTCTACAATATTTAATATTGACAATCGTTTCGTTTCACCAAGGTCCATCCCCAAGGTGTCGTTAAAAATTACCAAGGTTATTCACCAAGGCGTCATTAAAAATGGTCATCTCTAGAGATTAAGTCTTTACCCAATGCATTGGAGCGCTATCTGGGCGCACCCTTGACATGTATTTATTATCATGTGATCCACATATATCATCATCAATAATTTCATAAAAAACCCATATAGCATAAAAGAAATGGGTTTCATTTCATAATCATAACTTTTTAAAATCTGCTTTAAAGACATGATCTTTGTGTCACTTTAAACCCACGGAAAGGGGAAGCGGGTTTCATGTATGTAAATCCCAGAATTTAAAATAGAAAATTTTGATTTATATTTGAATACCATTTTAGAAATAAGAGCTTTGAGTATTCACTTTATAACATAAAATAATTTTGAGAAAAGAGAGAGGCATTTTGAGATGAAAATTATGCAGCATAACATCTACGATACATGGTTTTTAGAAAACATTGAAAAGAGAGGGGACATGGGTCACCCACTCGAAAATGATACATAAAAAAGTAGGGGAACATAATATTTAGTATTTAAGAACATGGTAATGAAATTTGAATGATATACCATATGAAACAAAGAACTTGAAAGGAAGACAAAAATAAGATTTCTCTTATGAAAATTCGGTAGCCTAACGACGTCACTTAAAACTTACAAAAATGGATTGACGAGATCAAATAGGGTCTCTCATCATATGAACATTAATTATCAGTATGAAAGATATAGAGATCATACCCCAACATAATAAAAAGGAACTTGAAAGACTTGACATTAAAGCAGATCATGAAAACGAGAAGGGTGAAAGAAACCCTTAGAAATTCGGCAGCCTAACGGCGCCACTTAAAACTTCAAAAAATGGATTGACAAGATCGAATAGGGTCTCTCATAATATGAACATAAATTATCAGTATGATAGATATATAGATCATACCCGAATATAATAAAAAGGAACTTGAAAGACTTGACATTAAAGCAGATCTTGAAAACGAGACGGGTGAAAGAAACCCTTAAAAATTCGGCAGCCTAACGACGCCACTTAAACTTCAACAAAAATGAATTGATGAGATCAAATAGGGTCCCTCATCATATGAACATAAAAGATCAGTATGATAGATTTAGAGATAATACCCCAACATAATAAAAATGATCTTGAAAGACTTGACATGAAATTAGAACTTTGAAAAAGAAGAAAGGTAAAAGAACCACTTAAAAATTCGGCAGCCTAACGGTGCCACTTAAAACTTCAAAGTACTGAGTTGAAGAGATAAAATGGGGTCTATCATCATATGATCATAAATGATCTGTATGATAAATTTAGAGATCATACCCCAACATAATAAAAAGGAACTTGAAATACTTTACATGAAAATAGATCTTGAAAAATGAGAAGGGAGAAAGAATCCGTTACAAAAATTTCGGCAGCCTAACGACGCCACTTAAAACATCATAAAACGAAATAATGAGAGTAAGAAAAGATCTCTCATTATATGAACATGAAAAGGGAAGTAAGAGGATTATAAAAGAACATCCTTTAACATAAGATCATGGAGCATAAAAGAAATTACATAAAATAGATTACTTGAAAAGAAAGAGAGAGGTCGGATCCCTTACCTTAAAACGTAACTCCTAAAACTCAAAGGTTTGGACCTTGAGGGCTTGGGGGAACCTTGGGAGGACTCCTTGGGAGGTAATGAGACCAGAACTTCATTGGGAGAGAGTGGGGAGCCGAAATGGATGAGAGGATGGCTTGGTATTTATAGGGAAAGTGAGGGGACATGGCATTAATGGCCAAGGGACACCTCAAAAGTGCTTTTCTCAAAACCATGTGCTCTCCCTTGGCATTTACCATGGAGTTAGGCCACATGGGGCCCCCAAAACAATACTTCATAACCCTTGGCCGGACAACCCTTAAAATATCTCATGACATCATCATGAAACAGTTATGATGTCATTAAACATACCGAAACCCTAAAACTGTATTTTTACTATTCACTGAAAATTCAACTTTCTCAGAAAGATCCCAAAATTTCACCTTAATCAAATATCAATGATCTGATTTAAAAAATGAACTCCATTTTATAAAAATAATTTTCTAAATATTTTTAATCTATTTTTTTAAATAATTACACTATTCACCGAAAATTCATTTTTTTTTCTGAAAAAACCCCAAAATTTACCTTAACATAATATCGATGCCCCGAGTTCAAAAATGAAATCCATTTTATAAAAATAAATTTCTAAATATTTTTAATTTAATTTTTAATTAAAAAACACTATTCACCCGAAAAAAACTAATACTTGAATAATAATTTATGAAACCGTTATTTAACCATTTTATTGAATCACACTACTTAATCAAGGTGCCTACATTATATTAATACTTTCTTTAAGTGAGATTACTAATCCATTTGGTCACATTACTAATCCTAAGCATAAAATCACTATTCATATTTTACTATTCATCAAAAATTAAGTTGATCTTATTAGACTCTAAATTTCGTACTGAACATAATTGTAGAAGACCAATTTTCGAAAATCATTACACATTTTTAATTATTTAAGGTTTAAATAAACATTTTTAGAATATCCTTTTTCTAAAATTCATTAAAAATATGCATACTGTATTTATCCGGACATTAGAAAATTCATAAACTTCATCATAAGAAGAAATCCCAATTTTTATTTAAAACAAAGGATTACACAAGGCAGTTATGGTCTCCTTACATAGCCCCTTATCACACCAGCATAGGACCTAAGTGTAAGGTGTGATATGGTGAGAGAATCCGAGGGAGGCTCGGCCAACATCGCACGAGTAGTAATTTCTATTAGTTTGAACTTCTCGCAAAGGCGATTCCATTCTAGCTTTACACGATGAAGTTCGGCTTGGGTTTGGTCCAGAGAAAAGCCCAGTGGTGCTACCTCCTTCTCAAGTTCTGTTAGATGGGATTCGATCGGTCCAAGACTACTGGGTGAGGCCATCGAATCTTCTTTCTATATTAATTAACCAAGATTGCTTGTATTTAGAGACAATAGTCAAAACGTTTAGTTTCCAGCGGTCATATTGACCAATGGTCAAATAATAGTCAAAACCCAACAGTCTCATTTTAATTATACACATGTTATCAAATGAAACATTTTTGTTGAGTATAAAAATAAAATAACACATAAATTTAGGAAATAAGATTTATTCAAAATTTCGGGTCGTTACAATCTTCCCCCCCTTAAGAAATTGCGTCCTCGCAATTTTTAAAATTGGGTTTTGAAATTTCATTGAAAGTTCCACATCGGAAAAGGAGTCAGTAAAATTATTACTTTAATAGAAATAAAGGGAAGTAAAAAGGTCACCCGAGTTAACCCATACTAGGATCCCATGTAAGAAAACATGGACATGGAAGAAAAAAACAAAGGGTCAGGTTCTGGGGGAGAGTGATAGAAAACATGATTAGGAGAAATTTAACCATAAGAAAAACCCAAAATTATGATGTGTGTAAACGGTCTTTGATTACCTAGTAGGAAACACAAACCAACAACGTTTTTGTTTTACGTTCCATTTCATAATTTTGAGGAATTAATTTACTACATAGAACAGAAACATAAGAAAATAAACCTACCTTTATGTAGAGTTTCATCCTTTAATAAGTTTCTACCCAAAAATAATCTTTTCTCCAAACGATGAGCATTCAAAAACACTTGGTCTCATCAAAACACAAGAATCATCTTCTAGAGAATCACATAATCCACAAAAGATTAACCATCTATTTCATCTATCTCTAAACATTATCCCAAAAATAGAAAGGGTAAGGTAAAACAACTCTTCAAAAAGAAATAATCCCATGGGAATGGAAACTACTTTTAAATCTTAAAAGTTCCATGGTACTACCCAAAGTTCATCATAGAGCATTCCATAAATAACGGTCCTTAAAATTCCTCAAAATAAACCAAACTAAGATTGAAACCCAAATACAAGAGGGATTTGATAACATAGTCTTCCAAAATAAACTTCATTGTTCATCTCCTAACAACATCAATCACTCCTAACATCTTATAACAAAAATAGCTAACCTAAACATATTTTACCCAAGATAGGTTAATCATTTCCATAAGTAACCTAAATTACAATAAGTCCGCCTTAAATTCATCGATTCTTAAAAATATAAGTCAACCTTACTCCTCAATGAAAATACCGTAGTAATCTATTTACCTTGATCATATAGGGTTCCCAAAATGGTGAATATCTTCCAAAATAATAATCATCTTTTAATCCCCTAATCACCTCTTTCATATTAATATGGCAATCGTCACATTTCTTATCACATTGGTTGTTGGGACATGTTCTTCCATTTCCTGCCATTAACTACGAAAAAAAATTACAATTAGGGGATTTAATACTTAGCCAATAATCATGAAAAGTAACTTAACACATATAAGGATAACTTGTAGAAGAAAATTATATCCTAACTTGTGATCCCCTAGATTTCAAACTAGGTTATCCATGATCATATATCCTTATGTGAATCTTTATTTTATTTTATCTTTGTTCCTTTAATAATGGTTCATACTAAGCTTATGAATTTACCAAAGAATATCCCCCGGGAGTGTCGTAACCAAGAGTGCAGCAAGGCACGTTGTCATGTACCAGTTCCCGTTCGAGTCTAGCTCAAAGCGGTGTTTTCAGGTTTTACCCCTATGTACATCTGTGCTAGAGCCACATCTACCTACTCGTATCTAGACATGGATGTATTTGCTTTGCAACCCATTACTCAATAATCACCAAAATACCAGGAAGATTTCCTATATATAAACTTTTCTATAGGCTTCTTCCTAAAGTTTTCATATCCTAATTTCCACAAATAACTAAACCATCCTTTGATACAAACTATAACATCCCACCTTTTTATAACATAAACTTTCATTTCATTACACAAAACTGATGATCTTTAAGGTTTAGTGCCTTGGAAACCAGGAACATAAAACATGAAAACATAAAACATTCTTGTTAAACACTTGAAAGTCTTCTCCTCATATTAATCTTAGGTTCATTACTGCATCTCGAACCTGGGGACATACATCAAAAGAAAGGGTGAGCAGAAGGCCCAATAAGGGAAACAAGAGAATCATTTTACATGTGAACTTGAGTTACTTCAATAAGGACATGAAAAGAACTTTAAGGCATGAGAAAGAAATCATGAGATACATTATAATAAAAATAACATTTTTCATAACTTGAAGATGTGGCTACAACATTTAATATTTACAATTGTTTCGTTTCACCAAGGTCCATCCCCAAGGTGTCGTTAAAAATTACCAAGGTTATTCACCAAGGCATCGTTAAAAATGGTTATCTCTAGAGATTAAGTCTTTACCCAATGCATTGGAGCGCTATCTGGGTGCACCCTTGACATGTCTTTATTATCATGTGAGCCACATATATCATCATCAATAATTTCATAAACAACCCATATAGAATAAAAGAAATGGGTTTCATTTCATAATCATAACTTTTTAAAAACTGCTTTAAAGACATGATCTTTGTGTCACTTTAAACCCACGGAAAGGGGAAGCAGGTTTCATGTATGTAAATCCCATAATTTAAAATAGAAAATTTTGATATATATTTGAATACCATTGTATAAATAAGAGCTTTGAGTATTCACTTTATAACATAAAAATAATTTTGAGAAAAGAGAGAGGCATTTTGAGACGAAAATTATGCAGCATAACGTCTACGATACATGGTTATTAGAAAACATTGAAAAGAGAGGGGACAAGGGTCACCCACTCAAAAATGATACATAAAAAAGTAGGGGAACAGAATATTTAGTATTTAAGAACATGGTAATGAAATTTGAATGATATACTATATGAAACAAAGAACATGAAAGGAAGACAAAAATAAGATTTCTCTTATGAAAATTCGGTAGCCTAACGGCGTCACTTAAAACTTCCAAAAATGGATTGACGAGATCAAATAGGGTCTCTCATCATATGAACATAATTTATCAGTATGATAGATATAGAGATAATACCCCAGCATAATAAAAAGGAACTTGAAATAATTGACATTAAAGCAGATCATGAAAACGAGAAGGGTGAAAGAAACCCTTAGAAATTCGGCAGCCTAACGGTGCCACTTAAAACTTCCAAAAATGGATTGACGAGATCAAATAGGGTCTCTAATCATATGAAAATAAATTATCAGTATGATAGATATAGAGATAATACCCGAATATAATAAAAAGGATCTTGAAAGACTTGACATTAAAGCAGATCTTGAAAACGAGAAGGGTGAAAGAAACCCTTAGAAATTCAGCAGCCTAACGGCGCCACTTAAAATTCAACAAAAATGAATTGATGAGATCAAATTGGGTCCCTCATCATATGAACATAAAAGATCAGTATGATATATTTAGAGATAATACCTCAACATAATAAAAAGGATCTTGAAAGACTTGACATGAAATTAGAACTTTGAAAAAGGAGAAAGGTAAAAGAACCACTTAAAAATTCGGTAGCCTAACGACGCCACTTAAAACTTCAAAGTACTGAGTTGAAGAGATCAAATGGGGTCTCTCATAATATGATCATAAAAGATCATTATGATAAATTTAGAGATCATACCCGAACATAATAAAAAGTAACTTGAAATACTTTACATGAAAATAGATCTTGAAAAATGAGAAGGGAGAAAGAATCCGTTACAAAAATTTCGGCAGCCTAACGGCGCCACTTAAAACATCATAAAACGAAATATTGAGAGTAAGAAAGGATCTCTCATTATATGAACATGAAAAGGGCAGTAAGAGGAGTATAAAAGAACATATTTTAACATAAGAACATGGAGCATAAAAGAAATTACATAAAAGAGATTACTTGAAAAGAAAGAGAGAGGTCGGATCCCTTACCTTAAAACGTAACTCTTAAAACTCAAAGGTTTGGACCTTGAGGGCTTGGGGGAACCTTGAGAGGACTCCTTGGGAGGTAAAGAGACCAGAACTTTGTTGGGGGAGAGTGGGGAGCCGAAATGGATGAGAGGATGGCTTGGTATTTATAGGGAAAGTGAGGGGACAAGGCATTAATGGCCAAGGGACACCTCAAAAGTGCTTTTCTCAAAACCATGTGCTCTACCTTGGAATTTACCATTGATTTAGGCCACATGGGGCCCCCAAAACAATAATTCATCACCCTTGGCCGGGCAACCCTTAAAATATCTCATGACATCATCATGACAGAGTTATGATGTCATTAAACATACCGAAACCCTAAAACTGTATTTTCACTATTCACTGAAAATTCAACTTTCTCAGAAAGATCCCAAAATTTCACCTTAATCAAATATCAATGCTCTGATTTCAAAAATGAACTCCATTTTATAAAAATAATTTTCTAAATATTTTTAATCTATTTTTTTAAATAATTACACTATTCATCGAAAATTCATTTTTTTTTCAGAAAAAACTCCAAAATTTACCTTAACATAATATCGATGCTCTGATGAAATCCATTTTATGAAAATAATTTTCTAAATATTTTTAATTTATTTTTTAATTAAAAAACACTATTCACCTGAAAAAAACTAATATTTGAATAATAATTTATGAAACTGTTATTTAACCATTTTATTGAATCACACTACTTAATCAAGGTGCCTAGATTATATTAATACTTTTTTTAAGTGAGATTACTAATCCATTTGGCCACATTACTAACACTAAGCATAAAATCACTATTCATATTTTAATATTCATCAAAAATTAAGTTGATCTTATTAGACTCTAAATTTCGTACTGAACATAATTGTAGAAGACCATTTTTCGAAAATCATTACACATTTTTAATTATTTAAGGTTTACATAAACATTTTTAAAATATCATTTTTCTAAAATTCATTAAAAATATGCATACTGTATTTATCCGGACATTAGAAAATTCATAAACTTCATCATAAGAAGAAATCCCAATTTTTATTTAAAACAAAGGATTACACAAGGCAGTTACGGTCTCCTTACATAGCCCCTTATCACACCAGCATAGGACCTAAGTGTAAGGTGTGCTATGGTGAGAGAATCCGAGGGAGGCTCGGCCAACATCGCACGAGTAGTAATTTCTATTAGTTTTAACTTCTCGCAAAGACGATTCCATTCTAGCTTCACACGATGAAGTTCATCTTGGATTTGGTCCAGAGCAAAGCCTAGTGGTGCTACCTCCTTCCCAAGTTCTGTTAGATGGGCTTCGATCGGTCCAAGACTCCTGGGTGAGGCCATCGAATCTTCTTTTTATATTAATTAACCAAGATTGCTTGTATTTAGAGACAATAGTCAAAACATTTAGTTTCCAGCAGTCATATTGACCAATGGTCAAATTACAGTCAAAACCCAACAGTCTCATTTTAATTATACACATGTTATCAAATGAAACATTTTTGTTGAGTATAAAAATAAAATAACACATAAATTTAGGAAATAAGATTTATTCAAAATTTCGGGTCGTTACATTGAGAGATGGGTTTTATGATTTCGTCAAAGTAAGTATAAACACAAACAATCTTGAAAATTAATGAGATTATATCAATAAACTCTTATAACTTGGTAACTTGGGACCAAACTCTCAATTTAAGAAAATGAAATTACATGAAACTTAAAATATAATTAATATAAGGAAGTTTACAATATAACTTGTAAAATGGAATTATATAAACCTCGAAAGAGAATTTATGTACATAACAAAACATGAGTCTCAAAGAAGGGAAATTTAGACCAAACTACCGATTTGGTAACTTTTGAAACTAAAACCCCATAAAATAAATATCACAAAATGTATATGTGATTAACCATAAATTTAAGTATAAAATAGATATAATATAATAATATTTTGTACATAAACCACACAAAAAGAAAAGAGTGGTGAACATAGAATGTATATCATAGAAATAAAAAGGGAGATGAGACCCCTTACCTTCTGTCTTGACTCTCATCGCACTCATTCAAACCACCTGTATAATAAATATAAATTTATTATAAATGTTTTAAAAACCATATTCTTATATCTAATACCATATATGGTTTTATTATGACCTTATACTACCCACTTTTTAACCATCCAATTTTATGATTTCAATTTGGGTAATATTCATTTTGTTTTTTGTATGTTTATTAATTTGTTTTATTTTTGGTACTTATACTTTTATCACGATTATAGAATGTAAAAAAAATACATATAATTTATATACATTATATTTGTATTATAATAATTTCCATAACACATAAGTATTAAATAGAATACATCTTTCATGGAGACTATTGCCCGTACGTATGCATGAATACTATTTTTGTTTAAATGTTGTGTTGAGATAAATAAAGTAAAAGATATATATATAAATATATTTATATATATAATTACTAAATTAGATTTATTATATCATATATATTCACTAAATCCATCCTTAATACATTCCATGTATCGTGTGAATGAATTACATCACTTTGAGGGGGCGGTAGTCCACACTTCCTCAAACAAAATTATCACATTAACACCAAATGGAAAGTAAAAAGATATATGTTTTAAAGAGAATAAATAATGAAAAATAAATAAAAAATATAAAAAATATAATATATAATATATATAAATATAGTTTCCATTATAATTACCACCAATAGAGGTGGTAAGGAAAATTTAACAATTATCATTTAGTGAGGCAGTAGTTCACCGTACACGTAAACGGTATGTTCGCTACCCATTATATGGAGGTCTGTGTAAGTGTAGGTAGAACTATTAGAATAAAAAAAATCAAATTATATTGAAGATAATTTTTTTGTTATAAAATAATGGAATAAATAGAGTGGAGAGGGTGGATAAGGAAAATAAAATAAAGGACTTGAGAGAAGATGTTACTTGTTAATTAGGAAACTCCTTTTAGTTTGTGACAAAAGGCTTCCTTGGATTTCATTATAACCAAGGTAAGTATTATAATAGGAATTAAGGGATCTATGTAATTTTATTGTATATATATTTGAAGAACCTAATAGGTTTTATAGGTGAGATTATTTGGGAGAGGCGGTGGCCTTTTATAGGGAAGGAAAAAGACTCACTTGGAAATTTTGAAAACAAGTTAGGTGTACACACATTATTAGCTAAAAAAAATTCATAAAAAACCATCATAAATAAATAATTTAATTTTTATGGCCTAAATATTAACAATACATTTGTTTTGAACAAGGTTTTAGGTCATTTGAGAACCTAATATTAAGGTTTAGTCCCCAATTAATCTTAGTTTGACCTTAATCACCATGATTAATTTTAATCACTTTTACTAATGATTTTGGTAAATAATCAACATGATATAATTATAATCTAAATATTATTCTAATTTAAATTGTGTATGTTAGTTTTTTAATATTAAATTAACATAATTGGTAAAATTAATATTAATGCTAATTCCGAAGACGTGACAAAATTATGGGGTTTTAAAGTAGAAAGTAGTTCAAAAGTGTATTAGGTTTTTTTATATTCAATTTCAAAGTGAAATTGATTTTGATGAACTAAATTGTATTAAAATATGTATAATTTATATAATTTTACCTTAAAAAAATTATAATATAATTTAACATTAATAGTTTTTTAAACGAAAAGGTATTTTTTAACAAAAAAACAATATTTTTCACTATTCATCGAAAAATGATGTTTTTTCAAAAAAAAACCTAAAAATAACCCTAATATAATTTATAAATTATAAATTTAAAAATGAAGTTTATTTTTTCAAACTAAAATTTTAAATATGTCTAAAATTAATTTTATTATTAAAATCAGTTCATTTGAGAAAAAAATATTTTTAAACATAAAAGGACTTTACCAAAAATCATAGCTTTCATTACCAATATGTTTTATCTATAAAAAAAATTATAAATAATATTCTAAAATTAGTTATTACTAATAATATAAAAATATTTAACATCTGAGTTATAATTATCTCATTTAAATAATGATAATAATAAAATGATGTTTCGTAGAAACATCTGTGTTGCGTATAACGTATGCCAAGGAGGTGTTGCGTGTATCTCAAGACAAGTTGGTGTTTTACATAGCACAAGACAAGTTAGTATTTCATGTAGCGCAACCCAAGTCGGTGCCATGAGAAATTAATATTTGACTTAGTGTTTTAATATATATATATAAGGAACTATTTTTAGTGTTACATGAAATGAAAAATATCCAAAGAATAAATTAATTCAAAAAAAATAATTCAAAAAATATTGGGGTGTTGAATTCTACCCCCTTAAAATGAATTTCTCCCTCAAAATTAATCTGGGTTATCAAACGGTTAATACATGAAAGATTCATTCATATGAACCCACATCATAAAAATGAATACTAAAATTTCCCTTAAAAAGGGAATGTTGGAACCATAATGGTTTCCCAAAGTAACATATAACTAGGTTTCCACATAAAAGATCATAGGTTGGTAGTGAAGATTGTACATGAAGGAAAAGTGTAAATATTTTTAAGGAGTGATTGAGATCATCAATCACAAACAAGTTAATGACCAATGAAAAGTTTAGGGCCTCAAAGTTATATCTGTGATGATTTAAAAGGCCATCAGTTCAACAAAATTAAGGTATTAGAAAAACACATTTAATTTTCTTCATTATCCTAAAATTATGTAATTACTTTATTGACCAAGAATATAAGGAAACACGCTTACTTGATATATTTCTATAAACATAATTTCATTCTTTAGTTTTGTTTTTATTAATTTATAATTAATCCATTTCTTCAAGTAAAAGATGACAAGAAATTAAATTTTATGCCTAAAGTGCTAAAATACACTTTTAACAGATCTTATGGCTTATAAAAGAATGAAATGTATAACTATTTCCATATAACTATTCTAAAAAATTAATATGGTTAATACATTAATATTTAAACATAAAAAGTAACACTATAGTTTCATCAAAATTAATTATTCATCAAAAATAAATATACATTAACCAGGATATTATTAGGCCAATGGTAGGTGTCAAACCATTATTATACTTTGGTTATGGGTTCAAGACCAATATACTTTCAGAACTTGATTGGTTTTCACCTAACATACATGGAGTCCTTTTATAAAACCATACCAATAGAATTTCCAAAATGTGATGGACATCATTGAAATAAGGTCAATAACTTTTCAATACAATCTCAATATATCAATACTTCCTCTAAAGTTTAACTTAAACTTTTGAGGAAGGGATAACCTTATAACCCTTCATAAAGATGAAAATATTAAACCTGAGAAATAATGTAATGAAAGAATATTAACATTGATACCCCATATATCAAAAAGTCTCTCTTGGTTGTCACATTCCAAACATGTCAATATCCTCATGGTGGATTCTATTAGAACATAGTAACAACATGAATTACCTTAAATCTCTACTGAAAAACATACATGCTTAATTATTCCATAGATTACTAGACATATTATATAGATACAATAACTTTTAAACTTCATCCATGATAGCATGAAATACTTTTAAACATGTTCTTAATTAGTTCCAAGGTAATAAATACCTTTCAATTTACTTATTCATATCCCACAAATATTTATTGAAACAAAATTATCATAACATAAGGAAATTATTAAGGGTTATATTTCCCTTAATCATTTGTTTTCCATGGACATCACCTTTCCATTATATCACTTTTTTATTCTATCAGAACCATTCAACACGTTTTTGTAAATTCTTACTGAAAAACACAAATTGACCAGTCCTTATATATTTTACCTTTTATAAAACATACTTCTTGAACCCAAATACATTATAATTTTCTTATCCCACTTTATATTTATTCCACTAACAAGGATACCTCATACTATTATACAATACCTTTTTCCTTTTATATTTCATCTGTAGTCTCATCATCCTCAGTAATGTAACCATTACTCACACCACCTTGTTGGTTACCATCAGATGCTTTAATCTTTGTAAATTTAGTTTCATAATGACCATTTACTCCACACATAAAACACTTAACATTCAATTATTTCCTAGATAGGCCAATATTCTCATCCATTTCATTAATTAAACTCTTCAATTTCCCCTTGAAGTCACTTTCTTTGTGTCCTTATTTACCACTGTAAAAACATCGTCTTGTTCCTCTAATATATTCAATTATTTCTTTCTTTCCACATTCTTGACACAGAAGAAACAAAATATTCTTTCCTCCATGGTCTCTATTACCCAAAATCTCAGCTAACTCATTCTTTCTCTTCCTTGGTGAGTATGAAAGTTGGTTAAGGTACACATTGTTAATCATGTTTCATGAAAACCAATTAGGCATGATCATAACATCTCTCACTATAGTGATCATCCCACTTGAATTCTCATTAGAAAATCTTCCATCACATTCAACATGAATCTAGTTCCTTCTAGTTCTCACCATTTAATAAAACTATAAGCATGGTGTGAGAATTACTTATCATAGCAGAAAACCACATAGTCATGAAAAGAATTACTTAGAGGATGTATAAATCATGAAACCTTCTATGATTTATGACACCCTAGGTTCATCCCATGTTATTCATAGAAAACTTATTTTTTAATCCTTCATGATGGGTTGTAAAGATTTTGTGAATTCCCAAATCATATTCCTCAAGAGTTTCTAAATAAGTGTGTATAAAGGCCTGTTGTCTTATACCAAATTACCCCAAGTTATGCCCAAGACATCTTTTCAGAGCTGTTACCCTGAGGAACATATGTTCCAGAGCCACATCCACTTGTATAATCCAGAAATGGATGTATTTATAGGAAACTACTCACTCTATCCTTTACCAAAATTCTAGGAAATTATCCTAAATGTTAACTCAACCTTATATTTATCCTTATAGATATCTGTAGACATATCCTTAGAAATATAACTAGGGATCTCACTAATGTGTTATCATCCTAGTTTCTAAGGGTTTACTAAACCTTTCATTTGAACCCAACTATAGAGACCTAGGCTTTAAATACATGGACATTACATCATTTTAGATGAATATTTAGTACATTAAAAAAATATACGCATGAGTACCATAATAGTTTAGTATCTTTGGAAACATGTAAAAAATATTTTATCCTTGTGAAATATATTTAATATCTCCCAAAAGATCTCCATCTTCAGAACTTTTACCAAAAATATTTCTTCATAACCCGAGGAAAGGAAACATCAGAAAGGGGTGGTCTCAAATGCTCTGTAAGGGTAAATAAGGTAGATATGTAAGAATAATTATAAGAATAGGTGTATGAGAACATGATCATTAAAATAGAAGATCATACCATGTATATCAAATACCATATACATGAATCATGGCATAAATAATGTCATTTCATAAGACATGAATCATAAGGAAATAAAGAACATAATCCCTGAAAGCATAACATAGTAATAAAACATGAAATTATGGAAGAAACATAAGCATATACAATGATTTCCATAGTAGTATAGGAATTGTTTTTGAGACTATATTTGTGGAAAAATTACTTTACCGAACCAGGTTCACACCCCATTCCATCCCTGTATTACTTAACCAAGATCACCCCTTGTTCCAGCCCTGTATTACTGAATCATGTTCACCCCTCATTCAAGCCATGTATTACTAAAATGATTTCATTTCCTATTACAGACATGTAATAATGAAGTGAGTTCATTTATAATTCCATCTATGTATATCTCATGAGATATAAATCTTTACCTAATGCATTGGAGGCAGATATAGTTCCCACCCATCTTATAATTAAATCATACATACATGTTCCATGAAATCATAAAAAATTATATCGTAACCCATGAAATGAAATGGTTATCATAAACATGTAAAAATATAATAACCTATGCAAAAATATATAGGTTTCATAATCATTTAATCTAAACAATAACCCATGAAAGAGTAATAGATTTCATAAACATATACCCCGTGAAAGAGAAATGGATTTCATAAAAATATAACTTGTGAAAGGGAAATTGATTTAATTAACATATAACCACTAAAATAGAAACAAAATTCATAAAAATATAACCTATCAAAGAGAAATATGTTTGATAAAGACCATGAAATTAATAATAACCCATTAATAGAAATAATATGATGGGAACCTTTAGATCATTTTCTATAATGGAATTAGGAACATCAACGAATGTCATATTAGATGGAAAATAATTTTGAAATATATATTAGAAATATTTATCGAGAAAAATATCCTTTCTTATTTGCAAAAGTATTTTTGATATAAAAAACCATTTGAAAATAATTTTATTATAAAGTACCTTGAAAACATATAAATAATAATTGAAATCATTTTGAAAACCTTTTTCATTGAAAAATTATTAAATAATATTCAAAAAATTTTAAAAACATTTTTATTTAAAAATAGTTTTAAAAAATGTAAAGAAATATTGAAAGTGTTTTGAAAATTTTTTTACTTGAAAACATGTAGAAGGAGGTTGAAAATGTTTTGAAAATCATTTATTTAAAAATAATTTGAAAAATTGGAAAGAAAGTTTGAAAACATTTTGAAAATAATTTTCCTTGATAAATTATAAAATAATCATAATTTTTTTTGAAAAACTTTCTTTGAAAATATCTTTTAAAAATATTTTTAAGAAAATTAACCTTTAAACATGAAAATATTTTCTCAAATGATTGATGGAGGATAAATACGTACATATCGTATGAGGTAAAAAGAATATTCCTTTTACATGATAAAAGGTTATAAAAATTAATTGTTCGAAAAGAAAATAGAATATTAATTTGAATAGATTGGTAAAAGAAAAAAAGTGTAAAAATCTCTTTTAATGATCTTAGTATATTAGTATAATATACTTGGAAACCCTTTTTAGTGAAGATGTTTTTCTAACCGAATAGAGGGTAAAGTCAGGATATGTTAAAAAAACGTTAATAAATATATTATGTACTAAAGAGTATAAATATGGTACCAATATATTATTATATAATGAATAACCATAGGAGAAAAAAATTCATTAATTTTTTGAGATATGGGTGGTAAGATTTCATCAAAGGAAGCTTAAACCTAAACAATCTTGAAAAGCGATGAGATTGTCTCAATACACTCTTATAACTTGGTAAGTTGGGATCATACTCTCCATGTAAGAAATATAAATTACATGAATATTATAATATAATTAAAATAAGTAATTTCATGATATAACATCTAAAATGGATGTATATACACCTTGAAAGATAATTGAAGTGCATAACAAAACATGAGTCTCATAGAAGGAAAATTGAGACAAAACTATTATACAGATTTGGTAACTTTTGAAACATAAACCCCATGAAAGAATGATCATAAAATGGATATGTGAATACCCAAAAATTTAAATATAATATAAATATAATAAAATCATGTTCATTATATACACCACATAAAAAATAAAGAGTGGCGAACATAACATGTATCTCACAGAAATAAAAAGTGAGATGAAATCCCCTTACCTTGTGTCTTGAATCTCATCATACTCCTTGAAACTTGTTTAATAAATATAAATTCATTATAAATATTTTAAATAACAATATTTTTTTATATAATTCCATATATTTTTTAATTACGACCGTATATTATCCACTTGTTAAGCATCCTCTGTTAAGATTTCACTTCAGGTAATATTCTCTTTTTTTGTATGTGTCTTAATTTGTAATATTGTTGGTAATTATAATTATATAATTATTAAAAAATGTAAAACATGATATAAATACCATATAAATACATTATATTTGTATTATAAATATATATATATAATATATAATTATATAATGAAATACATCGTTTATGGAGAGGGTAGGCCGTACGTACACATGAACGCTATTTCCGTTTAACTGTCATGTTGAGAGAAAGAATGTAAAATACATATATGTATATATATACATATATATTTATTAAAATAGATTTATTATATCATATATATTCACTAAATTTATCGTTAATACATTCCATGTAGTGTGTGAATGAATCACATCTCTTTTAGGGGGCGGTAGCCCACACTTCCTCAAACAAAATTATTCTATTAACACCAAATGGAAATTAAAAAGATATGTGTTGTAAAAGGAATAAAAAATGTTTAATAAATAATAAATATAATATATAAAATATATAAACAGATTCTCCATCATAATTTCCTCCATGATAAGTTGTAAGGAAAATTGAACAATCATTGTACAGTGAGGTGGTAGTTCACCGTACACGTAAACAGTATGTTAATTACCCATTAGATAGAGGCATGTGTAAGTGTAGGTAAAATCATTAGCATAAAAATATACTAGTATATTTTGGATATTGGTGTTTTATAAAAGCATGGAATAAAGAGAGTTGTGGGGGTGAAGAAGGAAAATAAATGGAAGTACTTGAGAGAAGACGACACCTCTTAATCGAGAAACTCCTTTTAGTTTGTACCAAAAGGATTATTTGGGTTGAATTGTACTCCAGAAAAGGATTATAATAGTAAGGGATGGATATTTTGAATTTTATTGGATATATATTGGAATAACCTAAGAGTTTTTAAAGGTGAGAGGATTTAGGAGAGGTGGTGACCTTTTATAGGGAAGGAAAATGACTCACTTGGAAATTTTGAAAACAATTTAGGTGTACACATGTTTTTACCTAAACAAAGTCATAAAAACCACCCTAAATAATGAATGGAATTTCTAAGGCCAAAAAATGGACATAAAAGGGTATTTTAACAAGTTTCTAGGTCAGTTGGGCTCTTAAGATTATGGTTTAGTCCCTAATTAAGCTTAGATTCACCTTAATCACTGTGTTTAATTTTAATCACTTTTACTAATCATTTTGGTAAAAAATAAACATGATATAATTATAATATAAATATTATAGTGATTAAAATTTTGTATATTGTTTTTTCAAAATTCAATTAACAGAAGCGGAAAAATCAATATTAATGCAAATCCGGCATAAAGGAAGAAATTTCCGGATTTTAAAGTGAAAAGAAGTTCAAATGTTTATTATGTTTTTTATTGAATTTAAAATTAAAATTGATTATAATGAAATAAATTGTATTAATATATTTATAATTGATCTAATTTTACCTTAAAAAATTTTATAATATAATTTGACATTAATAATTATTTAAATGAAAAGGCAGTTTTAACAAAAAAAATAGTATTTCTCACTATTCATCAAAATATTATGCTTCTCAAAAAAATCCCAAAAATTCATCCTAAGATAATTTATAAATTATGAATTAAATAATTAAGTTTATTTTATCAAACTAAAATTTTAAATATGTCTAAAATTAATTTTATTTTTAAAATTAGTTCATTTGAGAAAATGATATTTGTAGACATAAAAGGACTTTACCGAAAATCAAATATTTCATTACCGATATGTTTTATCTATACGAAAAAATTATAAATAATATTCTAAAATTAGTTGTTATTACTCATATAATAATGTTTAACATCTAGGTTAAAATTATCTCATTTAAATAATTATAATAATAAAATGATGTTTCGGAGAAACATATGTGTTGCGCGTAACGTGTGCCAAATATGTGTTGCATATAAGGCCCCAACCTTAAACCTTACTTAATCTTGAGTTATTACAAGATTACACATTGATGATCTTTTCAGGTTTAAAGTTTTAGAGAATTAGATCATAAAACTTGCATTACATTCCACATTTAAACAAAGTGGTTACATAAAAGATAATATTCATTTTTTCCATCAACGGAAACATATTTAAAATAAAAGATGGATTCTTTCTTGACACTTCCTTGACACTATTGTCATATCATGTACCCTTACCTTAACCTGTGAAAAACATTTCAAAAAAACTTGGGATGAGCATAAAAATCTCAGTAAGGGATATAAAAATATGGAAAGGAAACATGAGTACATGTATACATAAGAATGAAATCATACTTTTCCCATAAAACATAAGCACTTTAACATACCTCATAAAATTATGAATAAATCATAGAAATCATAAGACATAAAGGTAACTTGAGTCATTCATAACATTCTTACGTAGGGAGTAACCCTCTTGGTTACATTTGGAATACCCATAACAGTATATTCCCTAAATCTCTTCGGAGAAACCTTAACGTTTAACCCCTTCGCGTTACCCAATGCATTAGAGAGATATATCGGGCTCACCTGCCCTTAGTTTATCACAGAACCACCCGTCTTCATAATAATTCCCAAGAACCACAACATAATCGTATCACATAAAACATTCATAAAGGAAACATAACATTTCCACCTTTCAATCACAAGATATCAACATAACACATTGATATAAAAACATTATGAAAACCATTTTCAATACCTAAATAAAATAAAAAGTAAAACACGGTATTTATTTTTCTTTTAAAAAGAAGGTATGGATTGTAGAGGAAGCCGAAACTCAAATAATGGTCACGGCGGTGGAGAAGTCGTTGTCGCCGCATACGTACGACAAAAACATTCCCTTTTGTCATTTAGTAAAACGATTTGTATAAAAAATATTCCTTTCGGATAAACGTAAAAGTCAAAGGGGTTTATACACCGTATAAAATAATGTTGTGTATAAAACAAAATATGCCTCAATGAAAGGAGATTGAGACAAAGTCCCATACAAAGACGATATCCTTGGATTAAGGATAAATCAATTACATAATTATGTGTGACAAACTAATACACCAAATATAAGTGGATATTAAGTGTAAAACAATCAGAGGTTATTCACACATATTCATATAACGACATATTCAAGGAGTACAAGTTTCTCCCAAAGAATCAAAATTGGGTTAATAAGATCCCTTGCAAAAATTTAACAGCCTAACGGCGTCACTTCAAAATTCAGAAAAAGAATTGATGGGAGATAAAAAGGGTATCTCATCACTTGGAAATAAAATTTAAATCGGTAAGGATATAGAAGAACATATCCCAACATAATGTTATGTGAATTAAAAGACATAAAAAAAGAAGTCTTTTAAAAATAGGAGGGTGAAAGGTTCCCTTACCGACTTGGGTAACTTTCAAAACGTACACCCCATTGAATAAGGGTCATACAATGAATATGTAAATACCCAGAAATGAAATTATATTACACAAAGAGTATAATAATTGGAATTACATACACCAATAAAAGGAAATGGTGGCAAATGTAGCATAAATCTCACGGGACTAAAAGTGAGATGAAAAATCCCTTACGAAAACTCGGCAGCCTAACGGCGCCACTTAAAACTTCCAAAAATGGATTGATGAGATCAAATAGGGTCTCTCATCATATTAAAATAAAATGTACAAAAAGAGGAATATAAAATAACATCCCCCGTCATAACAAAGAGGAGATTAAAAAAAGTGACATAGAGGAGAGTACTTAAAAAGAAAGAGAGAGGTTAGATCTCTTACGAAAATTTGGCAGCCTAACGGCGCCACTCAAAACCTCCAAAATGGATTGATGAGAGAGAATAGGGTATCTCATCATATGAACATAAAAATTACAGTAATATTAATATAAAATAACATCCCAATCACAATAAATATGAGCTTAAAAGGAATGACATAAAAGGGTGTACTTAAAAAGAAAGAGAGGAGTATGACCCCTTACCTCGGGTCCGACTTGACTCGATCGTTCTTTAACATCCTGAATAATAAACTTGAGTTAATTTATACTTGCTTAAGAACCTTTTTCAAGTTCATTATTCCTTTTATATCACTTATTTCCATGTTATAAACATTATTTATTCATTTAAGTTATTAATGTTTGTTTTGTTGATATTTGATTCTTAAGTCGAAAGTGGACTTCTTACAATTACGTGTTGTTCGTGTGGTCAAAAATTCATTATATCCAGAATGATATTCATGATTTGGATATCATATATATCATATATATCCAGAATATACATGTATTTATAATATTACATAATTATTTAGAGGTAAGAAATGAAATGCACCGTTCATGGAGACGGTAAGCCGTACGTACGCATGAACGCTACTTTCATTTCTATGTCATATTAATGGAATTAAAACTAAATGAGAGGTATGTATATTTTAATTCCATAATTATATTAATAATTTATATGTAACATAAATCGTATATAATAACTTTAAATACATCCTTTATACATCCCACATATGGCATTAACGATCAAATCACTTTGAGGGGGCGGTAGTCTGCACTTCCTTAAATGAAGATATCACGTTTACCCATAATAGAAACCATAAAGGTATGACAAAAATGAAAAATAAAGAAGCTTAAGGAAAACATAAACATATTATATATCACATATAAATATAGTGACATCTTAATGACCACCTTTGAAGGTGTTATATGAGTGTTGAACAATCATCGTTTCGTGAGGCAGAAATTTGTCATCCACGGAAACAGTATGTTCTTTAACCATTAGATGTAGGTGTGTGTAAGTTTAGCTCTAATACTTCTTATAAAAACATCCTAGTATATTTAAGATACTGGATTTGTTACAAAATAAATGAATAAAAAGAGTTTAGGGGGTTGGAGAAGAAAAATAAAACAAAAGGACTCAAGTGAAGACATTACCTTAAAATAGGGTAACTCCCTTTGGTTTGAGCTCAAAGGCTTCCTTGGGAAGACTTCTGCCCAAATTGAGGCTTCAAGGAGTAATAAAGGGATGTTTAGAGACAAAATGGGAAGGGTTTGGCCGAGCCAAAGGCTTTGTAAGTGTGAGTAAAGAGGTAGAGGTGGGGGCCTTTTATAAGAGGAGGGGAGGGGCACTCTTGGAAAGTAAAGAAATGTTACTTTATTTTAAAATGAGTTTCGAATTTTAATGGTCCCACATTGATGTTTTTCTAGGATAAGGTAATAAGGGTTCGAAATCCACCCATAAAATAGGTTTTGGACATGTGTAGGTCTTATATTTTACATTATCTTTCCATTTTATTTAAATCGTTAAATAATGAGATCATCGCTGCATCATCATGATGTCATAAATAAATTAATGTATTTAATGTCTAAAAATTATAAAAAAAATATCATGATGTAGGAAATCATTTTAGCTTTCTAATTAATATTTATAGTCAAAAATATTACTTTTATAACCCAATGTAAAAATTGTTTTAGTAAAACATGTCATGTTTGTGTCATTTTTACTTTAACATTAAATAAAAAGGTATTTATGTCATTTTCCAACCAAAGTGGCTCCATGGGATCCCCAAGTTGACCCATGGATTTTCTTGGTCGGAAATGACTCATAAAATGAGGTTAGGACATGTGTCTATGTCATTTCATATTATTAAAACATTATTTTTACCTTAAACTACACTAATTACCTCTAATCGCGATTAAAAACGTAATAAGTTACTATTCACCACAAAATTATTTTAATCCCATTGAACCACATTTTAATTATTAATGACAACCATGTATGTCGGATTTTTGAAATTAAAAACACAAAGATGGCAAAATTTCATTTAAACGGAAAATCAGTTTTTATAAGTACCACTTAGTGGCTTCACTATTCATCAAAAATTGACGTTTTTCAGAAAATTACCAAAAATTCACCCTAAGCTATATTTGATATTCCAAATTCAAAAATTATGTTTATTTTACAAAATTAAAAACATATAAGTTGCATTAATTAATTTAATAATTAATTCCCGCTGTCAAAACAAATAGTGTGTTTTTATGAAACAATATATATCAAAAGATTGACACTAGTTTAAGTCAAATTTCAAAGTGAAATTAATTCCAATGAACACTATTTGATTAAATGGTAAAAAATATATTCTAATTTCACTTTAAAACCAATTCAAAATATAATCTAATCATATAAATAAATTAGATTAAAAATAGGTTTTGAATTAAAATACAACATTCTTCACTATTCATAAAAAATTAAACTTTTTCAGAAAAATACCAAAAATTTACACAAAGTAAATTTTGATGTCCCGACTCTAAAGAATAATTTTATTTAGTCAAATTTAACACATAAAATTGTCAAAAAGTGGATTTAAAAGAGGTTCTCCATCAAAAGGAGGTTAATCGACCTTTTAATGAATACTAGAATGTTTATGCTTAAAATTGGATTCATTCACATTTTTAATCCTCTAACATTTATTGTAAAAATTAAAAATATTTTCCAAAAATATATAATCATTTTGTAGTTAGTTCTATTCATTCCCTCCATCACAACAGCTAGGCGTTAACTACCATTAAAAATAATATTATTTTATTATTAGAGTGAAACGTAAGATTCCCAAGAAACTCGGTGTTGCGTATTGGGTACGCCATCAAGCATAACATCCCCTTTAAAGTAATATTGATATTTTATTCACAAATATGGATAAATATAAAAATGTCACATTCTTTATTTACCTGGGGTGTTACATTTCATGTAGCACAAGACAAGTAGGTGTTGTGTGTAGTGAAATAAAAGTAGGTATTTGAAATATTTTGGAAGAGACTAAGAAGTTTTAGAGGTGTGAGGATGTGGGAGAGGTGGTGGCCTTTTTTGGGAAATGAAAAGGACTCAATTGGAAAATTTGAAAACAAGTTTTGTGTACACATGTTCATAAAAAAGTCATAAAAACCAAAATAAATCAACAATTGAAGATTTATGGCATAAATATGGACATAAAATGGGTTTTTTACAAGTTTATAGGTCATTTTTTCTCACAGGATTAAGGTTTAGTACCCAATAAAGCTTAATTTGACATTAATAGTTGTGATTAATTTTAATAACTTTTATTAGTCATTTTTATAAAAATCAACATGATATAATTTGACTCTAAATATCATATTGATTATAATGGTTTATGTCATTTTTTTAAATACAATTCACAGAAGTGAAAAAATTAAGATTAATGATAATCTTGTAGAGGAGATGAAATCACAGGTTTTTAAAGTAGAATGAAGTTCAAAAGTTTATTAAGTTTTTATATTTAGTTTCTAAGTGAAATAAATTCTGATGAAATAAATTGTATGAATAGATTTATAATTGATCTAATGTGACCTCAAATATATGTATAATGTTATTTAACATTAACAATTATTTAAATGAGAATACATTTTTTAACTAAAAAGTAGTATTTTTCACTATTCACAAAGACAGTGATGTTTCTAGGAAAAATCCAAAGAATTCACCCTAAGATAATTTCAAAATTATAAATTTAAAAATGAATTTTATTTCATCAAATTAAATTTTTAAATGTGTCTAAAATTAATTTTATTATTAAAAATAGTTCATTTGAGAAAAAAATATTTTTAAACATTAAAGTACTTTACCAAAAATAATATCTTTCATTACCAATATGTTTTATGTATAAAAAATAATTATAAATATTATTTGAAAATTAGTTATAACTATTCATATAAAAATGTTTAATGGATATGTTATAATTATCTCATTTAAATAATTATAATAGTAAAATGATGTTTCCTCAAAACATTTGGGTTGTGTGTAACGTACACCAAGTTGGTGTTGTGTGTAGCTCAAGCCAAGTCGATATTGCGTGTAGTGAAATTCAAATCGGTATTGTGTGTAGCATGATACAAGTTGGTTTTATGTTAAAGGAATGTTTGGAGGAGTGTTTTAAATATATATATTTATATATATAACTATTTCTAGAGTCACATGAAATGAAAAATATCAAAAAGATAAATTAATTTGAAAAACATAATTCAAAAAATATCAGGGTGTTACAGTAACAACTATGACAAGGTTTCCTGGGTCTGACTTAGAGTAATGTGATATAAAACAATGAGCCTTAATAAACATCTAGTTTGACACTCCTGAGATATTTGCTTATGATAATTCACATTTTATTTACAAACTATTATGAAGAGTTTAAAAGTAAATATGTCCCCAAAGAAACCATGTTTATGAATATGATATTAGTTATTAATTTATTTATAATTTATGTTAAGTGTTTCTCTAGTTAAAAATTTTGCATTGTGATTCATAAACTAATTTATTGTATGAAATTATTTATAAATGATACATAGTTCTAGGAATGGAAACCTTATTAATGCGCATATCCCTTATAGATATTTCCCTCATATGTAAGATAATAATAATGGTACTCATGTTTTGACTGGTGCTGAGTAAGTTATAACTATATTGGGATAAATGCCTTTGGTTATGAATAATAAACATACCCATATGGAGTATCTGGATCCACAACATGGAGGAATAATGTTAGACTACTTCATAAGACAACAACCTCCATCATTCAATGGGACTACAAAACCATTTGTAACTAAGTAGTGGATAAGTTCCTTAGAGAATATATTTCTCACTTTGGGAAGTAACAAAAGTGAGAAGGTAATCAATGAAGTTTATCATCTCTCAAGATATTCAGATTAGTGGTGGTAATTAATTCAAAACACAAAGGAGGAGAAAGAAATTTAAAATATGGAATGGAAATATTTTAAGGAAATTTTCCCTTAAAAATATTTCTCTCATGAACAATGATAAAATATTAAGAGAAACTTATTGAGCCTGAGAAATAAATAGGATTAAAATGCTTCCAATTTTTAATCAAAATTTAAAAGGTTATCAAGGAATGTTATGGACTACATACGTAATCCAAGGAGTAAGATTGATCGATTCTGTGATGGGTTAAAACCATTACTCTAAAGAGAAATGGTCTCCCAAACATTCGCATCACGCAAAGATATAGTGTAATGTTTTATCAAGAGAGATAAATAATTCTATAATTCTTATGAATTAAAGGGAAACAAGATTATAAGAGGGTGGTGGGGGAAAAATGGATAAAGGGAAGCATAAAAAGTTAATTTTCCAATGTGTGATACTTTTAGAAGGAAACACCTAAGTGCCTGCTTAAAAGAAAAAGAAGTCTATTACAAGCATGAAGTAAAAGGCCATTAAGCCCATGATTACAAGGGAAATAAGGAATCTAGAAATATTGAATGCTATAATTTTAGGGATATGGGACACTGAAAATTATTATCCTAAGCATCAAGGAAACTTTCCCCAGAAAAGGCCAAGGGAGAAAGAAAAAACTTATGTGATCATAATTGCAGAGGTTGATGTTCCAAATTATGTGGTGTTAGTTACTTTAATACATTCCTCAAACTTATCCAATTTTTTTTTATTATGTATCATCACATTCTTCTATATCTTACCAATTTTCAATGAAAGTTATATATTTCTATTTTTATTTAATAAAGGAGTTGTCAATCAAAACTCATAAGGGATGCATTATTGCAACAAAGATGTGTTGGTAAGTCCCCTTTATGACACCTAAGCGTGATTTAGTTACAAACCTTACCATCATAACTATGGTTTATTTGGATATAGTCCTTAGTATGGACTAGATTTCAAAATATGATGTGAAAATATATTTCAAGAAGAAGGAAGTGAAAATTTGTGAGGAAGATATATAATCCCTTATCTTTAGAGAATAATCTTTATCATATGGTTCTTATCAAGATCCACCACCCGTAGCCCTAATGAATGAAACTCATAGGAATGAAGAGAAAACATTATCTATGGATGAGGAAATAAATAATCAAATTGAGGATGTACCTATTTTGAAATAACACATTGAAGTATTTCTGGATTATTTAATTGGACATCCTCTAGAGTGGGAAATTGATTTTTTAATCTATTTAAGCCCTAATGAAAGGACAATATTAAAGAATCATTATAGAATGAAGACTTTTGAATTAGTGGAGATGAATAAATAACTAGATAATTTCATTTATAAGTTATTTATTAACCCTAGTGTTTCTCCATGGGGATACCATATTCTAATTGTCAAGAATAAAGATAGATACACAAGGTTGTAAATTGATTATAGAGAAATAAAAGATATTAAAATAAATAAAAAGTATCATATTCCTCGAATTAATGATTTATTTGATCAAATTCATGGAGCTAAATATTTTTAAAATATTGAAATTCATTATAAATATCATAAATTGTGTTTAAATAAGGAATATATTTCAAAAATCTCATTTTGAACTAGGTTTGGATATTATGAGTTTATATTTATTCTATTTGGATGGACTAATGCAACCTCGATTTTCATGGATCTAATGAATAGAGTTTTCAAGGAATATCTTGATGAATTGTTTTTTGTATTTATTGATGATATATCGGTATAATAAAAAATCTATGAAGACCATGAGAACCACTTGTGGATTGTTCTAAATACTCTTAGAATAAAAGAGTCATATGAGAAGTTTAACAAGTGTGAATTTTGGATTAGATCAATTTATTTTCTTGGAAATATTTTCTTTATAGATGGAATATCAGTTATCTTTTGAATATAAAGGAAACCCAGGAATGACCTACACCAATAAACATACATGATGTATGTAGTTTCATTGGTTTAACTACTTACTATTGGATTTTTTTTAAAATTTTTATCGATTAGCTAATCTGTTAACCAAGATTAATCATAAAGGGGTTAAGTTTTTATGGATAAAATAATTTGAGGATTGTGATGAGGAATCGAATAATAAATTAGTGAATACTTTGATCTTGAATATACCATTGGGAAATAGTGTATGTGTAGTTTATAGTGATGCATCAAAGAAAAGACATGGTTGTATCCTTATGCATAATGATAATGTTATTGCCTATGAATTAAGGTAGATGAAATACCATGAATAGAAATATCCATCTCATGATATTGAGTTAGATACCATTATATTTTCTTTGATGATATGAAGACACTATCTCTATGGTGAAATATTTGAGATATATAAAGATCACTAAAGATTGAAATATAAATTCTTATAGAAAGAACTCAACATGAGGAAAAAGTGATGGCTTGAGTTACTCAAGGATTGGGATTTTTAAATACACTATCACCTAGGGAGGGAAATTAAGTTATCTAATGCATTTATCAGTAAGGATGATGGAGTTCTATAAAAAATGAGGTTTGAAAGGGATCATGTGTTCTAGGATCTAGTGAAGATGGATATATGAATTAACGAGGAAGGTGAAACATAATTACTTTTTAATTTGGTTTCCCAACAATATTTATTGGAAATTATTAAAAATTATCAGTTTGAAGAAGATAATTTTCAAAGGAAAATTGAATCTATGAATTATGGTAAGTTGAAAAACTTCATGTATGAGGATGTAATTATAAAATTTGTAACGATACTTTGTGTTACCTATATACCCAACAAAAAAATGAGTTATTGGATGATTTTAATGGCTATAATTTCTATATACACCCTGGTAGCACTAAGATGTATAGATATTTGAAGGAACATTTCTAGTGGGATAATATGAATCGATAAATTTCTGATTATGTATCAATATGTTTAGTCTATAAATAGGTGAAAGATCAAAGAAAACATCCTAGAGGAGTCATGCAACCTATGAATATTCTTACATTAAAATAGGATTATATTACTATGGATTTTGTCAATGTATTTCCAAAACTCTATGAAATAGTGATTAAATATGGGTAATTGTTGACCAACCTATCAAATATGCACATTTCCTCACCATAATGGAGGATTTTCCACTAGAGTGCCTTGAAAAACTCTATATTAATGAATTTTTAAGGCTTCATAGAGAACCTATTTCAATTGTGTCTGATAATGATCCATGATTTACATTGAAATTTTTGAAAATTCTTTAGAAATATTTGGATATTGATCTTTATTTTAGTACTTCTTATCACCCTCAAACAAACAGGAAGTTTTAAAGGACAATCCACAATTTAGGAGAAATTTTGAGATCATGACCACTCAACCTTAAAGGTATGTGGGATCAATATTTTACTTTGGTAAAATTTTCATACAAAAATAGTTTCATCCAAGTATTCAAATGGAACCATATAAAGCTTTATATGGAAATAGATTTCATACACCAACTTGTTGGGTTGAAGTTGGTGAAAGGAATCTTGTAGTCCCAAAGACTATAGAGGAAACAATGGAAAATGTAAAGACTGTTGAAACACATATCAAAGAATCATAAAGTAGGAAAAATATCTATGCTAGTAATCAAGGGAAATATTTGGAGTTTCAAGTGGCATATCATGTTTTTCTAAAATTTTCTCTATGGAAGGGTGTCATAACGTTTGGTAAGAAAGGGAAACTGATCCCTAAGTACATAGAACCTTTTGAAATTATGGAGAGAATTGGATTTATGGATTATTTTTTGGAAATTACACCTATCATTTAAAAAATTAATTATGTGTTCCACATATCTTGGTTAAGGAAATTAATGTTGGACCCAACACATGTTCTCACTTCTGAATAAATAGAGTTAGAACCTGATTTATCCTACCGTAAAGAGATTATCTTTATTTTGGACACTGGAAAACATGTTTTGAGGAATAAGATGACTCAAATGGTAAAGTTACTTTGTAAAAATAATAAAATTAGAGAGGTGATGTGGGAACTAGAAAAAGTTATGACGAAAAACTACCCAAATCCTTTTATGACGAGACATTCTGAAAATTTCAAGGATGAAATTTTTGGAGGAGGGGAGAATATAATGACCCAAAATTATATCAATGAAATTTCACTTCTTATAGTTATTTAATATAGTATGAATCACATAAAATCACATAGATAATATAATAAAAACTTTATAAATGAAGAATAAATGATATAAGAGTTATTTTTAGAAGTTAAGGAACCTATACCAATGGAATAATAACTTGACATTTAGAATAGTAATGCGACTATTAGGAATAGTAATTTGAACAATATAATTGTAACTTCACCTATTAAAGTATAAATAAAATTTTGGTATCTTATAAATGAAAATATGATATATTTATATATTTATAAAAGTAACTAAATGTTTTAAAAATAATAAATTAAGGGTTTGTATTTTTCTAGGTCATAAATATTTAATTACAATTTTATAATTAATATAACTATTTAAAAGAATCTTATTTTCATGAAAGAGATTCATAAATTAATAATTTGTGGTATTATGAATATAAGATAACTTTATGCGGACTTAATTAATTTTTTAATGTGTTATAAAATGAGTTATAGTTTAAAAATTGGTATTTTTCAAATAAATGATGATTTTATTTAAAAAATAAATTTATGATATTTTTAATTTTTTTTATAAAATGGAGTCCATTTTTCAATTCTACACATCAGGAAATGGTTTGGGTGAATTTTCAATAGTTTTCTAAAAGAGAGTAATTTTTAGTGAATAATGAAATACGATAATGTACTCTATTTAACAAAAACATGAATTATCGAGTCTTAGATTATATATGGATGATTTAAGCTTACAATATCAAACTTTATTTAATTATTTTAATATATTTGGTGATAATTCTCAAAATATTCATAGTCTTGATCCAAAATAATAAACAAATGAATAAAATATTCAAAAAAACACCCATCTCCTCCACTATATATACCACCCCTCACCACCTCCTCTCCTCATAACTTCCAAGATTTAATAATTATCAAATTTATTCCCAATACTCTTTCCAAGACCCTCCTGTACATTAATTATTCTTTGGTATCAAAAAGAGACTAAAATCAACCCCCTTAAGGAGGTTCTCAAGGAGGATAATTTAAGAGGTAAAAATTATCTTTCTTTTTCTATTATTTTCTTTTCAATTTCTATTCTTTACTTATCCTTCCATAAACTAGACTTTACAAAGTGAGATGATAACAAAAGTATATTTTATATAATTAAATTTTATTATGTCCGTTTAAAATCCACCACCAGTTCTCTTCTCCTTCTCCTTTTATTTTAATAATGAAAACATCATCCGAGATGTGGTGATTTACCACCTTTGTGGTTAACGTGTTTCCATTTTTCAATTCCCCCTTCAAGTAATGACTTAAAAAATTATTTATGCTTAAAAATATTATAATATATTTACCCCATATTATTTAATGTTATATAACCAATATATACACATAATATTAATTAATAAAATAGAACTAGTTTGTGATGATAAAAAAACCACCAAAATGATCTAAACGATTATCATTGAAGTTATATCTAATGAATCATCCTCATATCTAAAAAAATAATATAAAATATTGTGAAATATTATCTATATTCATTATTAACATTTAATATCAATTTTTAAGAATTATTTTGATTTTACATAATCTTTTATATATGTCTAAAAGTAAACTGATCATGAAAACCAAGGAAAAGAACACTCCCAAACTACAAAATTTAATATCATAACCCATAAAAAAAGAAAAAAAATGAAATTAATAAAATTATAATAAAAAAATTAAATGTTTAATTGTATCTGAATTAATTTATTAATAAATCTAATTTCATTTTCTAGGACTTTAAGTGCAAGTGAAGAAAACTTTCAAACATAAGGTAAGGGTTTCTTTCCGAATGTCCATTTTCATCCGGGTTATGATTTCTCCCTCTTTACACTAATGTAATTCTTAATTATTTTTATATGGTTCTTATATATTCTATTTAAATGTTCCAAAATCATGTATTCAGATCATTTTATCTTTATTTTATGGGTAAATACATGTTTTACAAGATTCCCTTCTCAATTCTTCCTAATATGTAAGCCTGATTAAAGGGTACTTCTCGATTTCTTACCCATTTTCAAGTACCAAACATAATCCATTATAATAAACCATTATTTTTATAAAATCACTAATTTAGTCATGAAAAACCATATTTTTTAATTTCTGGTTTTATACAAACAATTATGACATATATGAATGATTTTACAAAAGAACACTTCTTTAAAAAGTAAAAAATGGGTATTTTCTAAAGAATTCCTCAATGGGTTTTTATAGCTTTTTCATCTATTTCAACAAAAATGTTGAATATTATGATTTTATAACACTTATATCTTATTATTTTCATCTAATATATTTTAGGAAACGGTTTATGATCAGTCTGACTGTGGATGTGCTATCTTGATACCATTCACCATACTACTCAAAATGGTTAGTGATTATGTTTATAGATTGGGGAATGTTATTTAAATTTTATAAGTAAATGTTGTTTATGTTTAACCAAATTCATATAAGGAATGAATTGGATTTATTATGTGAAGGGTGGATCCTTCTTTAGTCCCTCGATGCATCGGTAGTTATCATGATACAAAACTAAAATGGATTTAGAAGAGGCCTTAACCATTTATTTTTAGATGCCTTGGATGAGGACTAGAGGGTATGTTTATTATATACAACATTATGAATTCCCTCATTATGATATTAGTAATTGATAAATCATGTGATTATTTGACTAATAGAATATCCATATTTATGTTTTATGTGATTACTTTTATGACATTATTTATTCAACTTTTATTCCTGTCATATTATGCTCAAGATTATGTTTTATTGGCATGTGTTTTAGTTATTCACCTTTCCTTATTGTTTATGTTTATAATAGATTTCACTATATTTTTAACCCTTACTGTCCATCCATTTTCACCCCTTTATTTTTATTTATTTTTTCCCAAGATATGAATATGTATATTATGAATTAAATGTAGGGATAATATAGGATTTATGGATGTTACCAATGAAGCTGTTATGTTGTTTTTTTTCCTTTCATGTTGTAATGAAAAACTTATGTTTGTATCTATTTTTCCAAAACTACTATACACTATGGTCCTTTGGTATGTGAATAATTGTTCACAGTACCAATTTAAAAAAGTAAGGCACTGATTTCAGGCTATTAGGGCTAGGGTATTTAAAATGATGAGTTACTTCCATAAGAGAATACGTGGAAGAACAGTGAGTAGACTACTCTCCTAGCACAAAAACTTTTGGAGGTGTTTGAAATGGAATCTAAAAATCATGACCATTTTCTATAAGGATATACTATTCTATGAAATTTTTTATATCTTTTTCAATAAGGACCTGAGGGAGAGGATGTCGAGTTTTGGAAAAAAGTTTCCAAAGACATCATAAAGGAGGAAGTTAGCTTCATACTAGTTGGTTCTGGAAGAAAGACAATATCAAAAGTGGGGATACAACATGGTGGGTGGCTTGGACCTACTAGTTAACTATAACACTTTCCATGACACATTTCAGAGTGGGTGGGTGCTTTCGATAAGGGAAACATTGATGGGAATACGTATAGGAATGCTGGTGATGGCGGGGATCATAGCATCTGGTAATAGGGTTAATTTGAGGGTACCCATGCTGGCCATACTTTACAACATACATGGTTGGGTTACAAGGGAAAATACACCAAGAATGAGATATGGTCCATTTAGGTTCCTTCATGGATATATCATTGCACATCTCAGGGTTTATGAATTCTTGAATGCTTCCAGTACTCAAAACACAAGTCTATGACTGTCTCTACTAAACATTTATGGGGTCTGGATTTTGACACTTGATGATGTTTGGATTGTATTCTGGATTGGAAACCACACATAATTAATCTTACACCCCTTTTAATCTCTATTTAGTCCAATGGTATACAACCTAAAAGGTTCATGGTATCATAGGGAGTATATTAAAAGTTTTAGAGTTGGGGTGCTAGTGGCCTGGATCGACAGAAATGCTTAGAGGGATCCCAATACACCATACCATTTTTCTAGGAAGTTTGTGCTCCTTCAGAGAATGTAAAAGAGAGTCTAAATGGGGTTATGTGATGAGATGAACCCCTATATCCTTCACCAACTATGGTTCATGCTGGTGAATGTAGGATCTAGTGAAACCATATTCCTTCGTCCAACCAATGTGGACACCGGTCTGTTGACAAAATATGTTAGCAACTGGGTGGTAGTATTTAAAGAAGAAATCACGTGTAAGCATATTTAGGTAATTGAACTTGAAAGAGGGGATCTAGAGAAGCGGTGAAGTGGGAGGGTTTATCCCTAATAGGCTGGCCAAACATTGGGACCAACTCAGGCTATAACTGCAGCGATGAGGATGTTGCAAGGTGTGGTCACACCCCCACCTCCTGGAGTGGACTGGTATCCTCAGTGACCCCGATGACCTAAAAAGGAGTCTCCTAAGAATAATTTGAAGTAAATTATACAACCAAATGATGAAATTAACTTTCCTTCTCTCTATTCTTCCTGGAGGACACTACAGACGTCACTGTTGATAGAGGACTTGTGGCAGGAGCCGAAGCGGTATGGGATCATGTTTCCAGAATTTGGGCCCATTTGGGTCACGTCATGGGTGAACATCCACTAAAGACTTGAATATATGACTATTATGGATTACTATGCATGTCATTATGGGGAGTATAAACCACCTTACACCCCATTTCGGGTGATGTTTGACAATCAAGAGGACGAAGAAGAGGCACCAGCTGTTGATGTCCCATCAATTGAGGAAGAAATGGATGTAGAGGAGGAAGATGAATCCAATGACATAAAACCTTTGGGAATATATTCTTATAAAGGGAGTCACTAGTAAATTGGTGATATAATGGCCTCCGAAGAAGAAGAACTATATGATTACCTTAAGGTAAACCTTCACTCACTTGCATCCTTCTTCGACCCTTCACTTTCTACTATCCATAATCTCTAACAGAATATTTTCCTTTATATGAGCATGTTGAAAAAGTGAAAGGGTCCCCATATGAAGGGGGAGAAGGTGTACCCATGGGTGTATAGAATCATGTTCTGGGGCCTGCACCCAGGGATGAGGCAGTTGGCAGTCCAGCCAAGTAGGTTGGGGTGAAAACCTCAGAACCTTAGGTTCACCCTATTATCTATGGGGGACCAGAAACTAGAATTCCAATAGTAGTATCCATTGCTAGAGAGGAGGAACTCCCAAGATATCTCATAATTGAAAATTTTCCTCCTCAATGTGAGAGTAAATATTGAATAATTCCTCAATAACCAAACTTTATAGAGCCTTCGTATCAGTGTGTTTTCCTACCTTATTCATCTTCTTCATAACAAATGAAAGAGGAAAAAATTACAGTCAATGAAATACCCACTAGCGTTAAGGGGTATCCTATTTTAGAAATTCCTACTGAGACTTAGGGAATTGATATATCGGTACTCATTCATTTTAAGTATTCATCCACTGCATGATCTTAACTAATATTCTACTGATCCAATTGACTGATGTGTTATTTTTTTTGAACAGTGCTTAAGGGACTACACTCTTAGAAAGTAGATGAGGCTAGAGAATCCAGGGAACCTTTTCTGATAGCTATGATAGTTCATGTGGAGCTAGTCATCCATACTGATCTAGCCTAGGCCCTAGGCGAATATATTTCCATATTTGCAAGTGATTCCATTGGTGGGTTGAAGCTCAAGGATAGAGGAGATGAAGTTGTTGAGGTAGGGTAAACTAAATATGGATGACATCACAATGTAGATCCCATATCATTTGAGATAATTACATAGGAAGATTTTTCTTCTGAACTTATTACATCCTTTCCTAAGTATGCACCTACACTACCTAAATAGCTGGATGAATCTAACCCAGACACAACTAAATAGTGCCACATCATCTATCGTAGGGCATGAAAATGAATATAAAACATCATCCATAAGACTTCAAAACTATAATTAGTGTGTCATATGGGGTATCTTTACCATTTCTTGTGTAATCTGTGCACTGGAGAGGAAAATTGTCATGGTCTTCATGAACTAGTTCAAAACTTTCTCTCTGAATGGATGCGTGAAGGGAGACAACATCTAGATGTCTCATAACATCAATAGAAGTCTGAAATAATTTATAATCTATAAAAAATAATTCATGAGATCCAAAAATGAGACACAAAAACAAAAGATTTTACTACTTTCATCAACACTCAATAAAACACTATCTACAGACTAAGGGCTGATCTGGAGGAGGCCAGAATACAGATGAGGCAAGTAACACTTCAGGTAGTTGATCTATGAGATGATCAGGTCCAGACATAGATTAAAATTGACCAGATTCATTTAGAAGTTGACGATGAGAAAACATATCTCAGGAAGTAGTAGCAGACCCTAGATACCATGCGCCATAGGCTAGCATAGCTACAACTCTCGATCACCAGATCAGAGCCATATGGAAAATTTTTCAAAGAGTCATGAGTGGATCCAAGATGTGGATATCCCCTACTACTTCCAAAACATGTTTCCTTTATTTTGAAACTTTCTTTTGTTCTTGAAAACATTTCCTTTATTCCCTTCAATTGTGACACTTCAATCACATTTTTGAGACAACCAATGACCAATCCCTAAGTTCACGTGGTTCATGTCTAATGTGATAAAGAAGGGATGAACACATGGTTTCTCATTTGTATGATAGTGTTAGATAATCATTTAATAATCATGGTATTATATTGTTGAATAATCACTGAGAGTGTTCGATCTTAGAGAGGTTGTGACTAGAGGGAAGGGATCTTAGAACAACAAACTTTCTTTTCCAACACGTGCAAATGCACGAACAAGATAATGCTAGGGGCGTTGGATTCTATCCAAACAAAGGGGAACATGAAGTGTGAATCAAAATTCCCAAAATTTTGTATTCAAGTAGAGTGGTTTAGAGACATAGGATAATTACTAGCTATGGTCGAAACACAACATCCATATCATCATCCCGGGATAGAGACAAATAGAGAGGGTTGACCACTGAACATATTCAAAAGAAAAAACTTGTCTTATAATGTCATCCTAAATCCTCTTGGACATTGGCCCAATATGTTAGGTGAGGAAAAATGACATGAGACCAAACCATTTAGGGATCCTATCAGATGTGAAAGTGGATGTGGATCTAAATAAGGGGAATGAGAAGTGTGGGAATTGAATGTTAAGATGGATTAAAACACTCTTGTAATTATTCTACTATAGAGCAGAACACATTGGTGTAAGTGTATTGGTCTCAAAAAAGATCAAACCCATCTTCTAAAGAAGCAATATCTCGGATACTAAGTGACAACTGAAAATATGAACAATGGGGCAGGTGAACAACATCAGGGAAGAGGACCTCTCAGGTGAGGGACTAGGATGTTTTATAATTTTATATCATGAAAAGGAGGATTATAGACACATATTTTAACAAAATGTAGTGATAAATATGCATGGTACAATTTAACGTCGTGTGATCATGACATGTACCATAGTTTGACCTCATGTGACTAGGATGTTTCATATAATTTTAGGTCATACATCTTGATCCAAGGAAAATAGTTTAAAGTTGTGTTGTGCAGACTATAATTCTTAGATTAGGGTCATAGATCATGGACCATGGGATGATTCATATGGATATGTTTTGTGTGGTGAGTTGAAAAACACGATCTGAAAGAGGTCCCAGGAGACTAAAACGCCACACAACATATCCCTGGGAAGGCTACCTACATGAAGTTTAAAGTCATGATGCTTGTATATAGATTTATAGTTTAAGGTAATGGAGCTCAGACCAATTTCAAATAGTTTAAGGTAACATTGTATAGACCACTGGCTCTTAGTTTAAGGATATAGAGTTTGGACATAGGGAAATAGGCTTCCCAAAATAGGAAAATGTGGTATGGTGGAGTAACAGACCTGATGTGAAAGAGGGCCTAGAAAGCTCGGTGCCACAACAAACCTTCTCAAGAAGGTTTGAACATAGTATAAATTCATGATACCCAGACTGTGTCTCTTAGTTTGCAGTCATAGAGTTTGGACTAAGATTTCTACGTTATGGTCAAAGAGCTCAAACCATAGGTTTAACATCCCAAACAAACACTCATAGTGTGAAGGAGTGAAAAACCTGACATGAATAGTGGCCAAGGAGACCGAAACACCACACTACATATACTTGGGGAGACAACCTACATATAGTTTAAAGTTATGATTCTTGGAATTGAACCCATATATTAAGGTCATAGAGTTTGGACCATAGGAATCCTTTGTATGACATGACCATATCAGTGCACACCTTTCCAAAACTCCTAAGCCCACGTGATTCACACTCAGTGTGGGAAACAAGGAAGAGTAAAGGGTTTTATTGACATGAGGATGTTCACATTAGTGGTCGAACCAAAGTTAAAGGAACTCCACTAAGATATAGGTAAGTGGGAAGGAAGAAAGATGATAATTCCAAGAGCTATATCAAGAGTGATCGATGGGTAGGGATTGACTGCTAACCATGTACAAAACACAGGAAGCTCAAGAACACCAATCAAGAATGAGGTAAGAAACCTCAAGATATACTATTGAACATGTTTGAAAAAAGGATCCATAGTATTTTTTACCAAGAATACATTAGGGAATTAGCCCAAAATGGGAGTTGATCGAAAAAATAGCCTGAGACCATCACTGTTAAGGGGTCTGTCTAGTTTTGAAAGAAAAAGGGAACAAAAAACGAGAAAGACTCATAGTATGGATGGGGTGTATCAAAAACTGAGATTCAAATACAGGTTTCATGAATAGTTTAAGGCCACATTCCATGGAACATAATCGAGGCCAAGGGGCTAAAAGGTTGATAGACCTACGACTATGCTAGAGAAAAAGTTTCTAGGTGTCGCTATGTATCCCATATTGGTGGGAATAAAGCCACACATAGTTATGGAATATAGAATGGTGAAAGAAAAATACTGATAGAGATGATTATTCTCTGATGAGAAAATATAAAACATCCCAGCTTTAAATGGGGTGGATTCATAGTTTAACATCATACATTACAAATGTTAGGATATATAGTTTAAAGTCATACAACTCAAAATATAGGGGCTTTAAATAGTTTAGGGTCATATATCTTAGACATACTGCAAACAGTTTAAGGTCATTTGACATGGATAGAAGGGGTGATTAGTTTAAAGTCATTACATATGGACTAGGAAAGGTTAATTTACAGAGAACCTATGTGGTACACAACAGGTGTAACCTAACCTGAATGGAGCTAAAGAGGCTCATGTACCTCACTTACACCTTGAAATAGACAACATATAGTCTAAGGTTGTATTAATAAAACCATAACCATTTACAGGGGGTTGAAAGAATGACAGAATTGTGGCTGGGACCAAATAAAAAATGTTCAGGCATCGTTTCGGATCCCATAAGGGTGGGAATCAAGCCACATAATGTTATAGAGAACAACGTGGTGAGATACCAACACTGGTGGGGGAAAATCCTCTCTGGCGATGGAGTTGAGGTGTTCCATGATTATCATGAGGCATCCTAATTTTTTTAGGGTGGGATCATAGTTTAACATCATGCGCTGATGACATTAAATCCTATTTTATGTTCACATAGTTCATACAATAAGAGTGGAAATGTCTCTAATGGTCATGTGAAGTGTGGTGAGAGTAACCTAGCATGAATGAGGACCAAGGAGACCCATGTCTCTCGACACATTCCCGAGATTCCCACATTCATTTTCAAGTTCTGATTCTTAGACTATGTGGTGGATAGTTTAAAGTCATGTTTCATGGACCATATGGTTCTTAGTTTAAGGCCATAGATTTTGGACCATGTAGTTATCAGTTTAAGGTTATAGAGTTCTAACCATGGACTCCTCGAAGAAATGTAGGTAGCATGGTGGATTAACAAACCCGACATGAATGAGGGATAAGGAATCCATAACTCTACAACACATATTTATGAGGATACTTCTAAGATGGACCCTTTAAAAACCTATGTGGTGTAGGTAGAAGATATACCCAACATGAATTAGGATAAAATAGGCCCAGTGTTCCATAATGGGGCCTAAAGACGCAAGAGGGTTGATAAATTTTTGGCTGGGTGAAAATAAAAAGTGTTTGGGCATCACTATATATCCTTCAAGGGAAGGAATCAAGACATATATAGTTCTTGATGGAAATATCCCTACGTAGGCCAAAAACATACACCAGGAGAGGAGAATAGTAAATGACTGATGCTGATGGTGACATCCTCTCAAGTGAGAACATTATAGTGCTTTGAACATTCTTATTATGCAGTTAAGATGATAATTATTACACTATTTATTATTCTATAACTAGGACATTGGGTGTGAAGTTTAACATCATGAATTTATGATTTATGGTGGTTACACAGTTCAATGTCATGAAATAGGGATGAAGGGGGGGGGTGTTCTGAAATAGATGTGTATGGCATGATAACCGTAACCCAATGTGAATGAGGACAAGGGGACTAAGCCATAAAATACACTCCCGAGGAATAATTACACACTATTTAAAGTCATCATGCATGGACTTAAAATTTTATTTTATGTTCATAGAGCTCAGACCATGTACCTATTTTAACATCGTGTGCCTAGGATTATAGTTTTATTATATGAAGTACCTATTGAGAAACTTGGTATTGGTTGGAGGGGTAATAATCTCATCATCCATGGTGATTAAAGAGTATGTGCCATTAGAATAGAATTTATGTATGATTTAAGGCCCTTCATAGTTGGGATCTTACTTCAGAGGCTTCTTTCCAGGTATCATTGTCATTCCGATATCCAGTACCATTTCCCTATGGTGGAAGGAGTGAAGGAGAGCCTTATTATTAAATTACATTACTATATCATTTTAGCGCTTCTATATATTATTCACGTCTTGTATTCTATTTTATTCAAGGGAATACAACTCAAATCTATAGACTTTTTCCATACTATATGGTGTATTCTGATCATAAAAATCTATTCAGAGAAATGTAAATTGAATATTTATGGGAAAGACTACCTCTGTTCCATACAGTAGGGAATATGGAGTCACCTAGGTGGAATTGTGATTCATCATTTGATAATACCAGAGAGTGTTGGGGAGCTTGTTAAAACAACTCTTCTTATTATAGCCTACTATCTTCTACAGAATATTAGAGAGGTTATTATGGAATGACTCAAAATTTCCATTCACCTTTTCATAATATTAGGAAGTATGCTGGGGCCAGATTCCGTACTTGGTTTATAACATTTTTAGCTCATATTCCCATAAGATTGTGCCATTATCCATGATAATCGCGTGAGAAACTCTGAAACAAGGGATGATGTGGGAACTCATGAATTAAACCACCGATTGGGAATTTATTTCCTTAAGAGTAATTAATTCTTCCCACTTGGAAAATAAATATGTCACAGTTAGAATGAACCTACATTGAGGAGCTATTACTAGTGGATATGGTCCCATGACATCGAGTCCCCATACTACAAAGGGCAAAGAATAATTGGTAATATGAAGGAGATCCAATATCTAATGAACAAATTTTACATGGATCTAGAACACATGGAAAATTTTGGAAAACATGATACATTCATGGACCATGGTGGGATAGAAGTAGCCCGACCTTCAAATATGGTGGGACAACTTTAAACATGCCTGATGAGCACAACATGACCTCACAAGAACTTCTGGAATGACCTAGGGAATCTCATCTCCTTGGATGAAATAGAGGATAATTCCATCAAACCCAGGTCTTCTCAAGGATGGCCCCACTATGGAGGGATTAATTGTGCTACACACTGATAGATTTTCTCATGTACGACTATCTGGTGGGAGGATACAATGATAAAGATAATCATTGAAAGCGGTTGTCTAATTTGAGGATTATTCTACTGTGGAGGATCCAAATTTCCTGATGTGGAATCACTGGAGGTCATCTAGTTAACCTGATATCCATCATCATCATAATCATCAAAAATGATGGAATCAATGACCCTTTGATGTTCCATAAGAACGAACAGATCATCTTAGTCAATATCTGTACGAGATTCAGATAAAATTTCCAAGGCATCGGCTTGAAAGTTCTATGACTGGGGGACTTGAGTCACCTTTGGCTAATAAGGGTATTGGTATATCAATTGGAGAGTGTAATACATCAATGCAACAATATCAAAATTCCAAAAGATATTGTCACCAATGATTTTTGTGATGGATAACTCAAAGTCTCCCTTCACATGAAAGCAGGGAACATAAATCTCAAGAGGTAGCTCAGGACCAATAATGAGATCCTGATACTCTACCTCATTGTTGGTGAAGCATTCTGACAGAAGGAAAGAGTACAAAAAAAACTTGTGCAAGAGTCATGAAGATGATCCCTAGGCCGAGTCTTTTTATCTTAGGTTCATTGAGCCTTCTATCTATTGGGTTCTGGGAGGCACAATCAAAATGAATATTCTAGCATAGAACGACATGCTCCACTAAAAGGATAAACTATTCTAGAAAATAAATATATAGAGGTTACCCTTTAGGGGATGGATGAGTGGCTAAAAATTATTCTATCACTTAACCGTTTACTTCTATTTATGGAATGGACATGATGTCAAACTATTTAAGGATCACTGCCCATCACTCTAGACATCCTGTCAACATTGTTCTGTTCATGATATAGTTCAACAGGTCTAATTGAAACACCAACTATATCTCATGATGCTGAAGATAATTACACAACTTCTTCACTGAAAAAACTAGCACAAGGTATATCTTCTTGATAGAAGGGTATGCATACTATGTGTCAAGGAGCATGCGACTGAGATAGTATGAAATGTTCTCTCTACCTTCATTGTTCTTCTGGGTGAGAGGGAAACTAAGAGACCATTACAGGGGAGCCACAGAGAGGGCCAAAGGATTCCATGAGATGGGTGACATCAAAATATAAGGCTGTAATAGATACTTCTTGATCTACTTGAAGGATTTCTGGCACTCTTCATCCCATTGGTAGATGGTAACCTTCTTCATGATCCTAGAAAAGGTATTACACTAACATGCAATATTCGTGATGAATAGGTGAATGTAGGCTAAGTGGAATTGAAGACCATAGAGCTCCAGTGGTTTCTTGAAGGAGACATCTGAATAATAGACTTGATTTTATTTGGGTCAATCTCAATTTCTCTTTACGTGATCAAGAAACTGAGAAAATTTCCATAGGTCACCCCAAAGTCACACATTAAGGGGTTCATCTTCAAATGATGGGAGTGGGGGAAGATAAAAACTTTAATAGGATCTATGATATGGTATTGAAGCTAGTGGGATTTGATAACCAAATATTCCACATAGAATTCCACTAGAATCTTGAGGATCAATTTGAAGATGTGGTGCATGAATCACTGTTAAGTGGATCATGAATTATTAATACCAAAGGGAATTAACTAATAGTAGAATGTCCCTTGAGGAACTCTAAATGAGGTATAATATACATCTTTGGTGGCCATATAGATATTATTGTACTAAAATATCCATCCATGAAGGAGAGATACCATAACCCAACTATGGAATTGATGAACAACATAGTCATTGGAAGTTGAAACTAATCCTTCTGAAAATGGTGGTTGAGATCTCAAAAGTCAATATAGACTCTGATATTCCCAATCTTCTTCCTGACTGGGATGATGTTGGCTAGCCACTCGAGGAACTATATTTCTTTAAAGAAGATGGATTTGATAAGCTTATCAACTTCAGCCTTAACCATGACACTATGATAAGGGTGAATTTATATAGGAGGCTAGATAAACTCATAATGACTCACTGGGAGACCAAGATAGTGGATAACGATATGAGGGTCTAGGCTTGAGGTCAAAGCAATGGTCATGGGTTAGTTTCTATCTGTTCAACCCAACTCTATGGAATAGGCGGGTATGACATACAATTGTATCCATGGGGTGAACATCTTGGTGCTTCATAGGGGTATGGGTTTTTGATATCCCCTAGGCCTATCTTGTGTTGAAATATGAGTTAATATTACAAAACTTCTTATACTTAGGGATGAAGAACTATTTACTTCTGGATATGAAGAAACAACATCCCATGTATAGAATCTTGGCCTCTAATTGGTGAATCGGGAGGATGAAAGTGTCATCCAAGTATGTACATGGGTTAGCTTCAATAGTGGTGTGTTTAACCTCATTGTTCTGAACCTTATTTTCTTTTCTCTTGTAATAGATGATATCTAGATAAAAATATTTATAGGAGTAAATTGGAGATTCATCACCTTGAAGCACACTTACTTGACCGTTTAGGGAGTACCTAAGGAATTGGTGATATGAGGAAGGTATTGCTACATGTAGATGGATCCAGGTCCAACCTGTCAATGTGCTATAGGAAGAATATTCTGAGACAAACATGAATTCAACATTTTTTATCAATCCACCGAACTAGGTCTTCAAACAGATTCTGAAATATGGTCTCTTCTCGGTCCAATCATAACCCTGAAATTTCAGATCATAGGGACTCAAGTCTGCATTAGTTTTTCCCAAATTGCAGTGCATTTGGGTTGGGATGATATTGATCCTGAATCCTATTTTGACTAGAAAATGGTGTAACTCCACACCATTTAATCGGTTTGTGATTTGTAGTGGGTGAATATGTCCCCGCATGAGGGATCCATAATCCTCTCCTGATAAATAAATTATGGATTGGAATTATTATGACCCAACATCTTCAGCATAGTAGGACTATACATATTATACCACTTCTTTGATTTGGAGGGGCCTTTTCAAGGATTATTCAAGATCGTAACACATATATTCTGATACATGGAGAGCCTCGAGGATTGATATCCTTGCAGGTATGTTGGAAAGGTTCTTAAACACATCATACTTCTAGAAAAAATGCATGTTTCTATCCATGAGGGGACACTCTTTAAAAAGAGGCATGATAGATGTTGTTGTATGAACCTTTAGATTCTAGATGGTGCCAGAAATTTTCTAATACTCCTCAGATAGATCTCCCAAATCCATAACTTCCTGGCTATCAGCTAGCCGAGGACTAGATTTAGTTTTATGTGACTAATGTTGATGTAGCTATGACTATTCTTCTTGGTCAGTTAGCATTGGAAGCTATGGAAACTTATCTAATGTAGTGGGTTGGGAGGACTGTGTATTCTTAGATCTACATAGAACCTACTATCTGGTTTCAGTATCATGCATGAATTGTCTTAAAGAAATAACCTAATCATTCTAATGGTTTTCAGGTCATCAACTTCTTATTCAATGAAATCATCTGGAGGTACTCATAGGGAATTTTGAGTACTCTTTGTCATCAGGTACCATGAAGGGATCCACCAATTCAATGCTATTCATGGAGGAAAAATCATTCTCATAATAAGAGGAATATTCCAATGCTGGGCGGATCCTTGAGGTAATTCCAATATCTGGAGGCATGAAGTCACCAAGGGTGTGAGATGACTTTGGCACCATAGAGGGACTTTTCTTTCCCTTACACTATTAGTGCATACTCTTATAATGTGTAGAAGGATGAAATGTTGATGAAGAAGTAGTAGCCAAATAAACTTTGGTGACTTAAAGAGGTTCCATCTGGCCTAAGCGATCCTGGATGACACCATGAGTATGAGAGAATTCTATGTGGCCTGTTGTTGGAATCCTACTTCCATTCGCCTTTGTTATCGCTGTCAGGCTCGATACAGATGTGTTCCACTTATGCCAAAACAATTCCCAACTTGACCAAACAATTTTATACACATTCTTGAAGAAAATCCTTGAATATATAGAATTTTTTTATCGTATGTTCAAGGATTATTTGGTAAGATAAATGGTCATGGAAATCAGGGCGCTCAACCTCGTGAGGCTTCTTGCACTCTGGAAGATTCAAAATCCCCTATTCCATGGAACTATTGAAATAGTAGGGAACCTATGAACCCTTAAAGGAGTAGGTATGGTTTCTCTTATCTGATAAGGGAACTCTATGGTCCTGGCACTGACAAGGGGATGGATCTTGATGAGGGGTGGAATCCATATTTTCTCATCTAAGTTGTTGCACATGGTGAAATGATTCTTTACAATTTTGCACTGGGAAAGGATGAGCATGATGAGGATAATAGACTTTGTGAAACTAAACTTGGTAAGGCTCTTATGGAAATATATCTAGCAGTTTCTAGTCCTCCAACTATACAACTATGATAGTCACTACCATGACAGATCTTCTTACCAGAGTTAGAAGAGGCAATGGACATTACTATTTATCTTGTTTTAATGCTTCTTCTAGGCATTGGGATTTATTAGAGAAATCTTGGAACCCACTTGGGAAGTTCAGATTGATGAGGGTGGGAACCATATTATTCTTTAAATTCCCCAAGAACATTGTTTCCATCTGATCTTGGGTCAAATACATATCGATTGAATATGTGATAACATTCCATTATGAGACAAAGCCTACAACATGTTCATTTGGATGTTTCTTTCTACTTCAAAAAGGTAAGAAACAATTGTATTACATGTGGTCGATTTTAATTGTTATAGAAACTACTTGAGGAGGTATTATAAACTAGTGATAGAACCAATGGGTAACTGGTTGTACCATATGAATATAGGCCCTTCTAATATCTGAATGGATCATTGGATATTGGCGGCCTTCCACTACTTTGGGGTGCCCAACATGGGCCCTCACCTTGAGATAAAGTGGTCCAGATACTGAAAAAGGTCACCCATCCTATTTAAAAAGTAAAAAGTGGGGATCCCAAAATTTGGGGGTGCTCGCATTTCATCCACCCATACCAGATACAGTTTTCCGTCAGGTGGGATCACCACCTATCACATATCAAGGCCCTCGAGATAACTAGTGAGAGAGACTATCTTGTCATATTGGAGGCGGTTCCTATCCCGATGAGGATCTCTAACCAATAATTCATTGACAATCTCATCAACATGATAGTCAATCTTGAAATCTCATATAGAATATAATCACATGGCTTATGGAGTGGATCAATCCAAGTCTCAAAGAATATTATCATGCTTCTTGGGTGGGTTCAACTAGTCATATCATGTTCTCTTAAAATACAATCCCACCTATTCTATATCAAGATGCATGGGATTACTGGGATCGATTGGGAGAAACTAGAAGATGAGGAATTTTGGATTCACCTATTATCGTAGTGGTGGAGGAATGGGATCATGTTGAGGAGCTCGGTAATCTAGGTTCTGCTCACCAAGGTGCTCATCGATGTTACACTTTCGATTTGAGACTAACTAGAGTAAGGAGATGATAGATAGATCAACCTATTTCATATATGGGATGTCAGGAGGATCAGAGGGATCAATATATACATTTCAGTTATTGGTATTACGACTAGAAGGAAACTATGCAAAGAGATCTTTGAGGTAGAGTGTCTGCCTTTATAGGTGGGTATGAAAACAAGTATGAGGGTCCACATGATAAAAAACTACCCATGTGGTGGGTTTTATTTATCAAAACCTACATCATCTCCCCCATCCTTATAATTATTAGGAAAACCATATTCATCATAATGATACCCATAGGGATTTATTCAATATCAACGGGTGGGTTTGGTTGTCGTAGGATAGTGATGAAATGGATCAAAACATACTGTACCCAACCTCAGATTTTCATGTGTGGAGATTCCTATTGAATGATTCTATAGAGAAATATTAATCTCATAATTCATCTCTATTGGAGAGTTTGGTGGTAGTTGGGTGAAACAGGGTATTGAGGCACTAGGAGTGCTGCCAGATCAACCATGTGGCGCTGTCGATCAATGTCGCTAAAGTGATCCTAGCTTCTTTGGTAGATGATATGATGTTCACAGAGGCAAAAATGCATCATAAAGAATGTCTAGTGAAAGGAAAAAACCTGGTCCTCAGCAAGGGACTCTGTAATTTCAAAGTGATAAGTCACATTCGGTTAGAATATGACAGAAAACTAATCGACATCCAGAGTCTCACAAAGTCTTTCTTGCTTAGAAGTGAGGCCCTACTCTTAGTTGGACCAATCACTAATTAGTTTCTACTGAGAGACTATTGGAGACACTGATGTGGATTGGTGAAGAAGATGGTTGGCTGGTAAAGGTTCCTCTATACGAGTTGACTATTCACTATATGTTGGGTCATCTCTCAAGAGAGGTATCATTACATCTTTATATGATTTGGTGTCCACCAATGCCTCATGTGTGGGGGTGGTTGTCCTAATTGGAAACTCAAATGGATACTCATCATCTATGCCATTCCATAATAGCTATATGTGATATTGGGTAGATTTTGAGAGTAAAAATGGAAATGATATAGCTGAATGAACTATGATCCACTATAAGGGAGCCAAGTATTCCTCCACTTACATGAACCTATGAAGGGATTCGGGAATTTTATTACTCTCATATTCTGATATGATGAAATTGACCTATCAAGCTCCTACCCCATACTATGATGCAGATGAATGGGGTGAGGTTCCATCAATTAATCACATTTTCACTTATAATTTGAGAGGTGAATGAGATTGATGATGAATTAGAACATCCCAAATTTTTTCCTTCAGTGGTGGTAGTTCTCCCTTCTACCCCGAGATGGTTCTTCAGAGCAGGGAAATTCTTTTTCATGGTCAATACCTCCATGATGGTGGATGATAGAATAGGAAGGATCTCCACTTTGATTATTTGGGATATGAGGAGGGCCTCCATATTAGTTGTCATCGGAGTAGGGATGACCTATGCTTTGACTTCTTTAAGATTTGGGAGGGCCTCTACTTTGGTTGGTGGGAACATTGGGAGGAACACCATACTGATTGGTGGTATTGGTATGGAGAGGACCACCATACAAGCAGGATAATGTGATTGGATGACCTTAGTGCTGATCAAAATGGGTATAGAGAGGATCTCCATGTTGGTCAGTGCTGGATTAGGGAGGAACCCCGCATGAGCTGGCATAAACATGGGGAGGACCTCCATGTTGGCTGCTGGAGGATTGGGTATGGTCACCACTATGGTTTATTTTATAATAGGGAATAATTTTGTAATGGTGTTTCAAAGTGAGAGGAGGATCTTCAAACCAAATGATACTGGAGTGGGGAGGACCTTTGTTTGAGATGGGAACAATGCAAGGAGGGCCTTCACACTGGTAACCATGATTATGGGGAGGACCTCTATACTAAGTGTCGATGAAGAGGGGATTCCATCTTCTTTAACCGATGCTGGGAACATGGTGAGGACCTCCATGATGAGTGTGAGAGTATGTAGGGCCTCCACTTTGGTAGGAGACAACATGGGGAGGGCCTCCGTACTGAATCCCATTATCAAAAACCAGAATAATATGCCTACTAGTTGAGAAAATGATTGACATATTCAACCAAACCTAGCTATAAGGTGGCTGGGGTCTTGATCCTAATTGAGCATTGATGGGTCCTTGCTTAGTAGTGGCATAGATATATCATAATGTGCTTGTGATGGTAGGAGACACTGGAGCTGTAGAAGATGATTCCCCTTGTTATGCACTCTCCTAGGCTTGTGCCCGATGTTGGTGTCAGGTGTTTTTGACCGGGGCTGGTGGAGGTGTATAATCCACCTGAAGGGCTGGTCATTTTTGGCACTAACAGGGCTTGCTGGGAGACCTTCTTGATGGGTACCTGGTGGTATTCACATCTAGGGTGACTCAGTAATTCCCTACCTCTTCGGTGTAAGTGATTGAGTCATAAGATAACTCAAGTGAGAGGCTCTTAGAGTGGTTCACTATTGGAGTGGGCAGAAATGGCTCCATGTGAAACCCTTGGGGGTGGAGATGTTGATAAGGATTTAAAGCCTATAGGTCCTGATGATCCATATTCCTCACGAGAATGAATCCCTCCTACTCGTACAAGTGTACGAGGGTGTCCATAACTCTAATTAGGATGATTTAAGAGGGTGAGATTGGGCGTGGGTGATGGTAGATGATGTCATAGTGGAAGTCATGGAGGAGTTGGTGTTGTGTAGGATTGATTTGTTAAAATTTATTTTTCCACTACATCTGTGGGTGTTGGGTGGATGTTTTCCTTTGGCTTGATTCCTACATATCAAGGGTTTTTATCCATCCATGTAGATACAAAGAAATCAATACCCAATTCCCCAACATCATTCAATATTCCATGGTTGGAGAGAGAGATCCATGATAATGATGCCACAAATCAGAATTTAAAATGTTTAACTATCCCAATTTATGGAAAGTTTCATGACAATCCCACTATTTTTCTTAGTGGTTCATGGTAGAAAATATCTGGATCAGATGACATGTTAATCTATTGATGTCTTAAAAGCTACTAGTCCTCATATTTAGGATAAGAGTTTCACATTGGACACCAATCCTTGATCTGATGGCCAATATTTGGTAATCTCCATGGTTGAAGGAGAATAGTTCACACCATGTTCACCATTTTTTATTTTCATGCTTTCCCAAAAGAACTACACCTCTGCATGTATACTCATGTTAGAATCACAATTTGCGTTTCCCCGTATTCATGATTTATAAAGGCAGGTGACATTCATCACTCAATGAAAATTTATGATCCTTGATTGAAATGGGATGATGGGATGTCAATTTTTCCTTCCATGTAAATTATCTTTGGAACTCATTTCCTAGTTCGGGTCTCTATTATAGAGTTATGTCATGTTTTTGGAACTCAGTAATAGTGACATCTCTTTATGGATTCCAGTTATTTACACTACTTCTGTATGTACTTTACAATGGGTCTTGACAGGGTATCAATATTCGGCAGGAGAGTAGTCACATTGGGAATCTATGGAATGTATTGATTCTATAAACATTTGTCACCTATATTATTCCTCATAAGAGGGAATATCATGGAGTCATATTAGGAATGAAACCTAAGGAATACCATGTTGATCATGAGGTATCCAATGCTAAAGGGGCATATTTTCTAAGCCTTTAACCTCATGCATCCCATATTTAGCATGTGGTATCTATTCAGGGTCACAATTTTAAAGACTTGTGGATACAAATTTTACGGATCAAGACCCCCCCATGGAGGTGGATCTGAAAGATGCATCCCCAGGAGGGAACACCTGAAAGGTTTACAAATAGATGGATCAGATCATTTTTGTAGGTGGATCCTGGAGGTGTGTCCCATAAAGGGAAGATGTCACACCATGTGGGTATGTCCCTAGGAGAGAGCACCTGGGTTTACCATTGGTTGGGATTGAACCTTAGAGATTTTTCCTAAAAATAATATTTAGAGGGCAAAGATTAAAAAAATCACGTAGTTTGATACCGTTGTTTAAGGTTATGTGGTATGACTAGTCCATGTAGTTTAATGTCATGAGGTAAGGATGCTTACATCGTGAAAGGAATTTTCGAGAGGGAGGGTGTGGGGATTATGCATGGAAGACTCCCTTAATAAGAGGATTTCTCTTAGTTGGATTTATGTGGGGATTACACATTGAGATTCCCATGTACTGTTAGAAGCAGCGATGATATGGATGGGGATTACACATGAAATCATCCCAAAGGTAATTGAAGAATATATGGTCTCCATCTATGGGAATGATCTTACTGGGATGTGGTGTCCCAGGTAAAATTAGGATAAATGTGAATGGAGTTTTGGGTGATGGGTTTGGACCTCAGAGAGGCTTTCTATATATCATAGTTAGTTGGGAATCAAATACAAGGTAGTTCAAAAAGGTTAGGTCTTACACATGAAGAGGAGGAACATTTGAAGTGTAAATGATTGGGGCTTATGCATAGGAGAAGAACATGGAACATGTATGGATAAGGATTATGCATGGAATATAACCATTGGAAGATGGAGATTGGAGAATACACCTGGAGGAATGCCTATATGGTTGGAGGTTGTATTTCATGGTTTCCACTAACCTATAATCCCACATGAGTCATGTTTGGTGTGAGAAACAAGAGGAAGAAGTAGACCAGACTCTCTTGTCATGAACGGTGCACCAATGAGAGGTGGTGTGGGGATTTCACATGGAAGATGACTAAGGTTGATTTCATTCCATGGGGGGGATCTGATTCCTTATGAGGAGGTTCTCATTCCCTATGATTCATACCTGGATCATGCTAAATCTTATGTCATAGTGTGTGTGGGGATTATGCATTGAAGATTCCCTATACAGGTGACTCATATCCCATGGTTAGAGGGAAGGTGGAATCCCATGATGATCATACATGGGGAATCCTATGTGCATTACATGGGGTAAGAGTGCAATTTTACATCATGTGTTGAGGTTATTGTCATGTAGTTTGACATAATATGAATATGATGTAGTACTATCTTGTTTTATGTTAAGAATATTAGACTTGGAGACTCACTACTTACCCCTTGGGCTTACATAACCATAACTCATGCATCATTGGGGGGGATGGGTTGGATATTCCCAGGTGTAATTGTGTAGAGGAGTCTTCTATTATTAGGTCCATGATAGCTTGAATTTATTAAGAAGAATAATACATTATCATACCTATGTTGATACATTAGAGGTAGGGAAACACATGCACTAGGGGAATAATGGAAAACTTACGAGGGACCATGAAATTACTGTGTACAAGTTTAGAGTGTTTTTCACAAGAGGTGCACTCATGATTGGAGGATTTCACACAAAGGGTATTGAGACATGGTTCTTTAACATAGGTACTGCCCATGGAGATTCAAATAAGGGGTGCACGTAATATTGGAGGATTGTGCGCAAGGTCAAGGTTGTGTGCATGAGGATTCCTTGCACACACATGACTTAGGTTTAAAGAGGTTTGGTGAGGATTACACAATTGTGGGTATACACAAAGGAGTACCCACAATGAAATTTTCATGAAAGATATCATACCTTGGGGATTCCATGCTTTCATGACATCACTAAATATTGTTATTATGTGCATTAGAGAAATGGTTTGACTTCTGAAAGATCACCCTGAAGAAGGGGGAGTGAACTTTTTATGTATAGATGAAATATCTAGAAATGGAATGGATGAAATCATTCATAGAAGATGCCTTCTATGCAACCCCCTCATGAACCACGACAAACGATCATGCAAGGGGATTGTTGACGTCGTATCTGTCACACAAGAGGGTTGTAAACAGATCAGGTTTCTTGCTTGAAATGTGGACATATTGAGTGTGTCTACCTTAGCCATTTGAGTAGCCTTCGCAGATGGGATACAAATTGACCTCGTATTAGGTGTGAAAGGATGTGGTGCATAGATATAAATATTTCAAAGACACCTAGAAACTTTCAGGTGGATTCCATGGAATTCTCAGAATGCTTTATTGAGTTAGATGATAGCTTCATATTTTACAAATTGGGACATGTACATCTTCAAGTGAAATTCAGTTCCAATAACATATAAAAAAATCTACACTATGAATTATTTGCAAATTATTCTATCAAATAATTTAAATAAAATTTCTAAGAAAATATTTCATCAAATATCGAGATATTACAAATGAAATTAGCATCTACAAATGACTTTATATGTTTTTTTGTGTGGGGTTTGTGAAGACCTATAGAAAGAAAAATCTGAATGAAAATTAGAAGAAAGATGGTAGATTGAAGGAGGGTTCAATAAATATAGAGATTCATCCATGTTTATTTCTAATAGATTGAACATGCATCTGATTGTGAATTTTGGAAGAGAATTTCTCACATCACATATTGGTGACCAAAATACTGGTAGAACTTCCAAGTAATGATTGGATAACTAAATACTAAGATAATTTAGTGTACAGTTCCATTGAAATACCTAAAAAGTAATGGAAATAAGAACCAAAATTTAGGATAGACAAGAGGGAGGAGAACATTTTTTTAGAAAATCACAGTGATGATCATCAGAGTTGTTCCAGAGCCGAGAGTTGGTGACACTATTGGTGAGCATGAGATGAACTTCATCGAAGGTAGGAGGTTGAATGTGAAATAAGGATATATTTTTTTGGATAAATTGAGAAATATCTTAATCTCCCTATTCCTTTTTTTGTATCTCTATCCCATATTTCTTGTTCGATATTTTTAAACTAAAAATGAATTAATTCTATGATTGAGAAATTGAATTGGGTTGTTTATCTTTTTTACTTCTTTGCATCAATTTTTTTATTACATTAGAATCTCACAACGAGTTTGATTCTAGTTGTAAAATTGTTTGGGCCTCTTATATTTAATTTTGAAAACTTTATAATAAATTAGTGATATTAATTCTAATGACAATTTCTTCAAAATGAATTGTTGTTGGATGATTCTTGTAGTGGAAGTATCTAAGAATAATTATTCTACAAGATTTATCTCTTATTGACAAAGATTTAATGAATCAATTTTGTAGTTGCGGATGAAATTTATGTTCAGTGGAAGAATAAACCATTTAAACAAAGTAGTTGAATTTTTCCTCACAATTTCTCATGCACCAAGTGTTAACTTTTCTAATATTTCTTTTCTCACTAACTTCTCTCATACTTTTAATGATCAAAATCATTTCTCCTATTATTTTCAATAAAATAAAATTTAATAAATCCTTAGTTTATTCACCAGACTTCCCTATGGTTCTAATATATTCATTACTATCTAGTAGTGAGTATGTGATATTAAATTCTAATTTGATCTATACATCAAAGACTAACCTACTACCAAATATTTTCCAATGTTTCGGGGGCATGATTGTGGTGACTACCTTAGGGTAAGAAAATATAAAAAAAAAATAATTTTTTTAAAAAAACTTTTGAAGAACAAACTATTTGATATATTTTTCAGTTTATTCTACCATTTCATGTGTTTTGAACTTTTAAATCCTAAGTTTTGTTCTCTAATATTTCTAAAAGATTTTTGTGATAAAATTGAAAACTACATTGTTATTATTTTTTGTTAATTCAGTTTTTTAAAAAATGGATCAATTTTGGGGTTGATGACATCCAAATGAAATATATTGGATTTGTTATGTTTATTATGGGAATAATACCAAAAATTGTGATTATAATCAACCATAGAAGACAAATTAAATTCAATAATTTTAAGAAATATATGAACATGAACCCAAATATTATTAATTCTAGAATAAATGATGTAATTTTTTTCTAAATTTAATGAATTTGATGAATCCCTTGAAGTCAGACTTAAACAAACTAAAAACTGAAACATGGGAATCATAGGAAAAGATGAAACATAAAATAATTTGAATTTTATAATGATAAGAATGGATTTTAAAATTTTGAAAATGAGATTGTGGAGGAGAGTGAGGCTGAAAATGAGAAACAACCCAATTATTGGGAATAATCTAAATCTAAAGAAGAAAAAATATGGAAATAACCAAATTTATGAATAAAGAAAATAATAATATTGAATATATAAATAACCTAAATGGATTTAAGTTATTAAATTTTTAGAAATAATTAATGGATATTATATAGTAATGTCATATTCTATTCATGGTGCCTAAAAATGAAAAGATTCGTTGTTATTAGAGCTTTGAGAATGTAATCACTCAGGTTGAGGAGAAACTATAAAAAGAGAACATAAATGTTAAAAATTACCAACTTCTTCATCCTTTATGTTTTTTAATAATGAACATAAACTTGAAATTTAGAATATTTTAAAAGAGAAAAAAATATGAAAATAAATGATTTTAAAATTCTTGATCCTATTTTGAGAACTAACCTTCCCTATTTTCAATATTTAAACAAAATAATATTTAAAATGATGTTTTATGAAAAGGGTGAGGGAGTGTGTTTTGAATAAATATTTGTTAATTATTTTCATATTTTTTTCATATTACTAAATATTAGTTAACTGACTGGCCTACTAAAGTGGTAAAAAATATTGTCAAACGTTGGGGGAATTGTTTAAATTTGAAAATATTGGAATCTAATTTTCTTGGAGACGAGTTAGAAAATTATTCCCTTAAAAATAAACTTAATCACTCAACAAAATTTGTTTTAGATAGTGAAAATTTTAAATGTGAACTTGAGGGAAAGGTTGAAAACACATTATATGGATTTAGTAGAGTTAATTCTTAGAATGTAGTTGCTGATAATTTTATCTTTTCAGATGAAGAACTTCTGGTGAAAAATTTATAATTTTCTAAAATCAAAATATATGGGTGGTCAAAAAATTATCATCATTGTTTTTTTAGACCATTCCTCACCAGGGTTATATATTTTTTTTATCATTTTGAATATGAGATTAGTTTATAAGTGCAGTTTATCTTTATTTAAAACATTTCTAAATCTATTTAGTATATCATTTCTACCCCTCATGATGAACATGTTTATCAAAACTCTTCCCTTAACACCATTTAATTTGATTTTTTATGATTGTGAAGAAAATGAAATGTTTTGAGGATAATGTCACACCTCTAGAAGCACACTTTTCCACTACTGTCCCTTCATAGAAAATTATAATTTCTAGAAACCTGATTCAATTCAATAAGTGTAAAACATTCATGACAAGTTACATTATGAGAATGTATTTTTTGGTTTATTAAATAAATAGTTTCACGGTAGATCTTGTGGGAATTTATTATTTTACACTCGAGTCTTAATGTTTTGAATTAAATAAGAAAACAGTTTTGGGTGATGAATCATCTTCTATTCTCGAAGACTTCTTCTAGTAGTCACTAAAAGATAAAATATGCATCTTAGGGTTTTTTGCATCTTTCAAATTTTTTGATTCCATTTCCATAGGTCTATTTCCATTAATAGAAAGTCACTATAAAAAATAATTATTGAAAGAACATTTGGTTTTTTATGGATAAAAAACCTCACTCACAAAGTTATTATGGTTAGTTATTATGAAATTTATGTGGGGGACTATAAATATAGTACTTCTAGGGAGGCAACCCATGTTTTAAAAAACAGTTTCTTATCCTATTTTTTTCATTGATTTGAAAAATTCCTCATATTATTTTCTTATAATCATTCATCTAATCACCTAATCTATTATATTGGATGGCTGACTCATTGTATTTCCCTCTCTCTTTCTTTTATTAGTTTAAGATTTTTAAATTCAAGGATTGTAATACATGGAAGACCAGTTCTTTACTTTTGTAGATATTAATTGGAAGATAACAAGTGTACCTTAAATTTTACAAATGATATGTTTACTGGAACATTACTGGAAAAACTTCCCTAAACACAACATCTAGTTTTTAATTACATATGAACTCAATCTATTTAATTCAAATGCTTAACTGTTTAATTTTTAGGTATTGAAAGTTAGAATAAACTATAGGATTTCACTGAATGTTTAGGTAAAAGTGTTTTTTTAGATGAACCCTGTAAAAAAATATTTTTTAATCAGGGGAGCTTTTGATTTAATTTATGTTCTCCTTTTAGGTTTTATCCTTTATTTTCATTGTGCTGAAAGTTGATTCATAGCTAAAAATTAAAATTTATTGATTTTGAATTTATTTATAGTGTGAAATTAAGTGTGGGGGAATAAAATCCCTAGTTTTGTTTGTTTAAATGAATGTTTTTTCCTTTATTGGGTGTTTAGTATGATGATTTATATAGTGTTGAGAATCTAATTGAAACAAATTTTTAAACTTTCTAACACCCTCTTTACTATGTAATTAATGATTAATACACTATTTCATTGATCTTTATTGAAAAATATTTATACTATGCCTTAATGATAATGATGTTACCTTTTAATATGTTTGTTAAATATTTATTCGGGAAAACATGATTGTTTAACTATATTGTGACCCATTGACATAAATTTAAACTATTTAATTGAAAATATTTGCGAGATAAAAAGTATAATTGATTATTTTACCTTTGAATTCAAATTTTAGGAAAACATTGGGTTTTAAGTGTGGGGGAGATGGTCTTAATTTGAGTTAAACTATGATTTAATGTGAACCCATCAAAACCCCTTATTGTTTTTTTCTTCAAATTATGAGTTTTTAAAGTCCAGTATTTCAAATTTTTTGGATTAAAAGTTTTCTGAAATTTGAGATTTGAATAACCACTTTGAGAAGTTAAAATTGTCTACTTTCCCATGGATTTAATTTTTTCCATTATTTTTTTTTATTTTTGGATTTAATTTTATTTTTTGTTTAAATTTTTGGAGTAATATTTATAACCATCTTTGGTTTTGAATATTTTTATTATGTTTTAAAGTTTTAATCTATGCATCTATATGATCTTTGAAATAAAAATACTAATCCGGTTTGAGCCTCTATTTTAATTAATTTATTATTTTATTCCTTACGGAGATGGATATGTTATTTATTCTATTTGTAATTATTAAGCTTGACCATCCAAACAAAGTGTCTATTTATTATGTATTTTAATTATTTGTATCGTTTCACTTAGAGATAAAGAAAAGTTTCATGACTCTATTAAATTCAAAGTGACAATAGTTTAAAATACTTCACAATCCTCAATCTCAATTTTTTTTAAAAAACATTTCGTCAAACCTATTATTTTGAGATGATAAACCCCTTTTCTTTCCTGAAATATCCAATGGGGAAGAATATTTTTTAAAAATGTTTTTTTCCAGCAATTCATTGTTTCAATCAGGGAATTTGATTCTAACATTGAATTTTTTAAAATGGTTTATTGAGGATAGACAATGCTTAAGTGTGGTGTAATTTTATGTGGCCTTCAATTCAATTGTTTCCCTATTAATTTGAAGTGTATTTTCTATTTATAACCTTAATTTAGACTCTAATTACTTAATTACCTCATAATGGATATTTTATATGGGAAACATTAATTACAGAAAATTATTTTTGTTTTGACTGTTATTAGTTTTAATTATCCATTGATTAATTTGTTGAGTTATTTATTTATTTCAAAATTTATTTTCAAATTATAATTTTTAGTATTATAGGTTAATTTTTAGCGTTCTCTAAATTAAATAATCATTTTTTATTTTATTATTAAATAAGTAATTAATTATTTAAAGTCCAATTCAATTGTTAATCTCATTTTTTTAAAACAATTTATTTAATTGTAATTTTAATTTACTTTATAATATTTTTATATATTTATTAATTATCTTGTTTTAATTAATTAATTTATCATTTTTTAAACCAATTAAATTTATTATTTTTCATCTTAGTTTATTTATTTTAATTTTTAATTTTTATTATTTTTATATTTATAATGGGAGTCTAAATAAAAATTTATAATTAGGTTTTAATATTTATTTTTTAAAATGATTTAATATTTAGATATTTTATTTTAAATTAATTTGTTTAATTATATATTTTTATTTGGTGCAAAAATTGTTTAAATTTTAAATTACAACATTGACTATATGTATCATTGAAACGACCATGATACCATTTCGAATATGAGACCCTTTTATTGATTATACGTTAACTACATCAACTACAAACCCCTTTTGAATTAGTTAAAGGGATTTCATAGCCTTTCTAAACACAAAATATGGAGGATAAAAAACCCCAATCAATCATATGTGTAATTCAATTTGACCGTGATCCTAAAACCCACATAGTATAGGAATGACCACACATAATTTGCATTGACTGCATGAAATCATCCAGAGGTCACCACCATTTTATGTCAATGCTATTTGAACCCATGTTACTGCCATATAAAGGTCCAATTCTAGATCTGTACTCATACCGAGTCACCTCCATCAAAACCTCACAATGATGATGAAACCAAGATGGAAAAAGACAATATGAATAGCCACCATCTTGGTTGAATTCCAACTGATGCCGAGGTCAAATTCGGTTCTGCATCTTGAGGAAGATGATGAACTTGGTGAATACCAAAACCAGTCAAAGCTGATAAACCAATGTCACCACTTGATCCACCAACAAACGAAGCAGATCCATGCTTAAAATAAGATGAAGACGCCACCAAAAAACCTAGTTTGGGAAATTCTGATTCTAGATGATCCAATCCAGCACCATTTGAGATGATGGTTCTCAATCAAACTTGTACGACCAAGGGCCACTCAATATTTAACCCTATATAAACTTCCAATGGACATCACTGACGCCAGATTCTTCTTATGCCATTTTCAGGGAATAAAAATAGTTTTTCTACGTGTTTTATGAGTTTTTAATATGTTTTCTGATTTTTTTTTAAAATCTGTAGGTTAATTTTTTTAAAACGTGTATGAAAGGAAGAATCGCCACTACTGTCTTTTCCCAATTTTTTTTATATTTTAAATATTTTTTTATATATTTAAAATTTTCATTTTTAATTTTAATTTTTTTATGTATATATATATATAACAAAAATTTTCAGAATAATTTATCTCTTATTAAATTATGTGACCTTTCTAGCCTATAAAATATAAAGTAGAAGACCAATATAAATAAAAATTAAAAATTGGATTAAAGATATAATAATTAGTCTAAAATAAAAATAATTTCTTAAAAAATGTTGATGATTAATAATTTATAAGATTTCTAATCCACCAAATTGAATCTTAAAAATCTTTCAACTACATGAATTTTATAACATATAAAAATAAACTATAAGACCAATATAAATGAAAATTAAAATATGGATTAAACATATAATATATAGTCTAAAATAAAAATAATTTCTAAAAAAATGTTGATGAAAAATAATTTATAAGCTTTGCAATCCACCAAATTGAAACTTAAAAATATTTCAAGTATGTGATTTTATAGCCTATAAAATATTAAATCTAAAAATAATATAAATGAAAATTAAAAAATGGATTAAAAATATAAGAAATAGTCTAAAATAAAAAGAATTTCTTAAAAAATGTTGATGAAAAATAATTTACAATCTTTCTAATCCACCAACTTGAAACATAAAAATGTTTTAACTACGTGCCTTTTTGAACCTATAAAATATAAACTATGAGACCAATATAAATGAAAATTAAAACATGGATTAAACATATAATAAAAATTAAAAAATAGAAATATTTTCTTTAAATTTTTTTATGAAAAATAAAATATATGCTTTATAATCCACCAACATGAAACTTAAAAATGTTTCAAGTATGTCACTTTTCTAGCCTATAAAATATAAACTATAAGACCAATATAAATGAAAATTAAAACATGTATTAAACATATATTAAATAGTATAAGCTTTAATTTTTATTTATATGGGTCTTATAGTTTATATTTTATAGTATTTTGAAGTCAAGTAGGTGACTTTGGATCCTTCTCAACATTCTTTCATTTCACTATGACTTCTGATTAATTTTTCTTACATTCCTTTCATTTTCATTTATTTATTTTATTTATGAAACTCTTTATTTTCAACAAATTCTAATTTTTTTATGATATCTTTTAAATTTTATTTAAAAAGGAATTTATACTGTATATTTTATAAGCTTTTAAGGTTATCTACATGAAATTTAATAATTATTCCTATGTTTCAAGTAGTCGAATTTGAAAGCTGCCAAATATAAATTATGCCTGAAATATTAATAAAAACTAAAACACTAGATAAAAATATAATAATGGATGATAGTAATAAAAACATCTTTATTTCAATATTCATAAATGATATAAATGAACATGTCCAGTCAATGTCTACGTGTATCGCGAGGAGATTTCGTACCACATGGTGGTCTGTGAATAAGAAGTCCACTTCGAGTTCGTTGTGGAGTCTGATGACCTAGAAAGAGCTAAACCTCAAGCACTAGAGTGTTGGCTATCACTTCCTCCACCTGTGTGTCAGTGGGTGGAGTTTTCAACTGCATATCATACTACGCTCCTGATCCTTCTCCCACTAGGGTGGTAGAAGAACCTTCCATTATCGTAGCGGGGAACCAAGACTACAATGAATCTATACCTCAAGTATACGATGTATTTGGTCCTCAAAGATGTGATGGATATGTACCCTAAGTCTGTGATGGATCTGGACCCCAAGATGAAGAGAAATGAAGGTATCATGTCAAGAAAGAAGGATCCCATGCCACATGAGGCACATCCTGAATTGGCTGAGGCTGGACTACTAGAGGGCCGACCTTTGCCTGTGTAATAGGTGAAGCCTCAAGTGAAGCAAGACACTATCTACATATTCATTATTGTGACTTCTCAGTACTAGAATCTACTTCATGATGTTCCTCTAAGGAAATAACCTCCTCTCTCAGGGACTGACGCTCGAATATACTCTTAGAAAGTGCATGATAAGATGACCTCAGCTCTAGTGCTATAGCATAGACGGTTACCCGACTAAAGAACCCCTCCTCCTCTTCATCAATCATGCAAACAATATGATCTAAGTGACTGCCCTGTAAAGATATTCAAAATGAATTAGAATATAGTTCAATAAAAAAACTAATGGAATTTTTTGACTTACAATCTTATGAATCTCTCTACCGTATCATGTAAGATAAAATATAGACTTCAGTCTATACCATGGATCATACTCAACCTACTCCCAAAGAAATAATAGATTCATATGTACAACCTAGATATGAAGCTCTGCACATCTATTCCAGCAATCGGGAAAGCGGGCATGTACTCGGCACTAGTCCTCATCCTACCTCTCTATCATCTTCACCTCACAAATCTTCTATGTCTGTCTCGGTGGCAATGGAATCAGCTGAGCACAGGAAACATGGCGCATGAAACTATCATGATGCTACCACTCAATTATATGGAAGTGAATGAGGGGCACTATATCTATAGAATCTTCAAGACCAACAGTGCAGTATAGTGGAAACTAGTCCATAATAGTCCTTTATGGAATCCATGAAATATGAAATGACATGTGACCTTTTTAAAAAAATATTGTCACTAAAAACAAAAATTTATGCAATTATTAAATCTGTTAGAAAATGATAGAGAGTGTATATATACTTGATCAGGTAAGAGACAATCCAACTAGAGTCTATATATGCCCAAATGGTGTCTCAGAACTACATGTAAATTGTGTCTCTGATACCACCTATAAAATACAACATCGATAGTGAAAGATAATGAGAAATTAAATTCAATAAATCCTAGTAGCATCATAAACCAATAAAAATGAGTGATCATACTCGTGTTCATGTAGAGCATCATGAGGAACCTCCATCTTGATCGACAGACTGGAATGATTAGGAAAAAATGCAGGGATCTCCTCCCATGCCCACATATGAAGAAGCATGATGCATCCCCCCGATACTTATGCCATCCCTGTGGGATAGCCTTCATAATTCTATGTACATGTATACCAAGTAGGCTGATTCCCAGTTCTACATCTTGGACCAATCAAAGTTCTCTAGTAGGTGTAGATTCATCATGTGAATGTGCATCTCCGAGTGATCAGTACACATAGTCACTCCAATGAGCCATAATATATATGCACTGGCATAACACATGATAGTCTGCTCATCATAATCATCAGGTAAATGTGGAATTTGTGCCTCCAACCAAGGCATATATATCGATGCTCCATCTGTATCCCTATAGTTAGAAAAAATGTTGACACCTAATAATCACTGAGCAAGGTCATGCCATGATGCATGAGTGGGTCCAATAATGGCTCCCCCTGTATATGAAGACCAAGAAGCACTTCCACATCCTCGTGGGTGATGGTCATCTCTCTGTTAGGTAGGTGAAATGTGTGTGTCTATGGTATCCACCTCTCCATGAGGGAAGAAAGAAGGTCATGGTATAAAAATGTGAAATCTGATAAAGTAATTCCATAGAATCCAACACAGTGCAAGTATGGTCTAATGGCATGTGGAGTCTCCCTCTGATGAAAATGGTTTGCTCGATGCACCCTGATCGATCGATCCTCACCACCATCTAACACGACCTGAGAAATATTTCTATCATGCTGAGTGAGTAGTATGGTATCATCCTTCTGTATATAAACAAATGAAATGAGTCATAAGTGTAAAATGTAAATATAACATTATGGTCCACATAATGTTATGAATTGTAGAATTCAAGACATTCCATGTTTATTCATATTGTTTTATGAATTTATTTTTACCAAAATAAAGGGGCATGTCTTCATGTTTTCAAAGAAAATTACTAACGTTTTGTAAATATATTATTTTACCTAGAAAAGGGTTTTTTGTAATATGTGGTTATATATATATATAAACATTTTGTCTTTGTTATGTACATTATTATTAGAAATTAGTGTGCTTTGTAATTTATGTATGACTGTCCACATGATGGTATGTTTCATGATTATTTTCTCACATGTATAGGTTATTCGGTAACACTAACAGAACTTCAAGAAAGAATTTGTGGGAAATGAACAACGATGCAGGAGGAATAGTGATAATGAAGATGGTGATGATGTAAACTCATTCCATCACCACCATCATTTTCACTATTCATCATACGTTATAGTTCGTTTCCCACAAATTCTTTCTTTAAGTTTAGTTAGTGTTACAGAATCAGTTGTACTAACCTCTATTGTTGGTTGTGTACTATAAAAATCTCCTTTATCAGTTTTATATAACTTCCCCATAGTAGTACACATAGGTAAATCCGGACTCCATATGTCAATTTTTTTTTCTAATCATGATTCTAATAGTGTAACTAATATTGAAACATATGGTTGATCATATCATCTTTATTATACTAAAATTTTATAATATCTTCTTGTACCATAATATATGATACTATTATTTTGTTATATAAAAGTTTATTAGAATATTAGTGACATAATTTTTTGAAAACTGATGTAAAGGGAAGATGTTTTTGGGTTTATGGTTCATCTTTTAGGTTTTATGGTTTAGAGATTAGGGTTTTAGATATTGAGTTTTGGGTTTATGTTTTTCGATTTTTTGTAAGGATTTAGTTTTTACATTTATGATTTTAGGGTTAGAGTTTAGGTTTTAAGGTTTAGGGTTTATTATTTTGATATTAGGTTATAGGTAAAAGGTTTTTATATTTAGGGTTTAGAATTTTTGTTTTAAAGTTTAAGTAATAGGATTTCAGATATACTATTTTGTGTCTAGGTTTTACGATTTTTTGGTTTAGTTTTAGGGTTTGGGTTTATGAATTCAAGGGTAGGGTTTTGAATTTAAGGTTTAGAGTTTAGAATTTGGAGATCACGGTATAGGTAAGATGTTTTTGGGTTTAGTTTTATACTTTTAGGTTTTTGAGGTTTAGAAAATTGAGGTAAAAAATAAGAGATAACAACATATAATTTACAATATGGGAATGTCATAATGAATACAATACATCATTGTGGATGAGAGTGTGAACTCAACCCAAAAATGTTAGGGAATCATTTTTGTTTATGACCTTTTTGAGGAAATATGGTGCATCTCAAACTCTTCCCTTGTTCTTGAGGCCATCCCATCTCCTTATGTATCTTGATGGCCTTTGGTCTCCCATACGGACGCAACCAATTGATGTTTGGTATCACTATCGACTGGCCTTCAGGCATTGCAAAATAATGAAACTCCCAATAGGCATCTAAGGTGAAACATAAAAGTTATCAATGATGCCCATATAGTATAGTGGATCATCATATTCTTCCCATGATATGTTCATAGAGGCACATTCTGCGATGGCGTGTGTGAATGGAAATTGTAAGGACTAAAAGTTTACACATTGATATTTCCTCGTTTCCAGTAATACCACCATTTTTTCATAGATGCTATTTGTGATTGGGTCTAAACTCTTTTGAGAGTCAAATTGAGAGTCTTATCATAGAAAAATAAAGGCATAATAACCATAAGCTTCTTCAATATTCTTTTTAATCTCTTATTGAAAGTGTATTTTGTACCTTAGCCATTACTGTATTCTATATGATGTTAGTTTTTTTCTATCAAAAAAGTACTTCATGTAGTGATATAATATATTCTAAACTAGGGTAGTTATAGGTAACCTGAGAATCCATTTTTAGACACCATTGATGCACTCCACAATGTTTGTGTTCATGTGTCCATACCTTTTCCCCCCGTCATATGCCAATGTCCATTTTTCTTTTGGAATCTACATCATTTGATCATAAACTTCTTGATTAGCCTGGAGGATTTGTTCGAAACATTATTTAAACCACCATTGATCTGAATAATATTCTACATAGAATAGATTATATTTTACATAAATTGATTTTATCTTTATATTGAAATAGTAAAAATAAAAAATACAACACATTCTAATCCTTGTGATTTCCTTCTTTATCAGTTCATTGTTTAATTTTTTATGCATGTAGATAGAAATTCTCTTGATGTATAACCTATGATGTGAATTTTGGGATCCACATGTATCAGGATCCAAATTTATTAGCTCATTAATTTCCAGAATCTGATCAGATATCAAACAAACACCCCGAATGTTGGTGAAATGGTTGCTGATACAAGCCAAAAATCAACTCCATGATTCATAGTTTTCTTTCTCTAAAATGGAAAAGGAAATAAGAAGAGGTGAATGGTTTCCATCTTGGGTTGTTGTAATCAACAATAAACCATTTTATTTTTCATATAGAAATATTCCATCAATCTAAATGAATTGTTTTCTAAAATAAAATGAGGAGATACGGGGGGAGAAATGCCCAGAACAACCGATGAAATTGAACATGAGATAGATTAAGTTGGTTATTGTAAGACACATGTTCATTTGTATCAAGATGGAATAAAACATGGTTATGAAGCCTAATTATAGATATAAATTGTGGAAACACCTCATAGAAGTCATCCCAATCACCATAGACCTTCACAATTGTCTTCTGTTTCACCATCCATGCATTATTATATGAAATATTATAACCAAATGTCTATTGTATCCTCTCTTGAAAATTGGCTATCGGAAAATCTTGGCATGTATTAATCATATCAAAAACAATGGATGACACAAATTTTTCATTCAATGAGATATGATCTTATTTCAGGCCTGGTTGAACTCAAGTATAAGCTGCCTAAATCCCTGATATTCTGCAACCTCCAAATGCAATGTCTGGAATTGACCTCAAGAAGAATCTACAATCATCCCCATAATTCTCACACCGTATGAGATATTTACTATGAACAAATTTTTTTAACTATATATCTATAATTCCTCTCAATGTAAAATCCATTTAGCATGATTTTTAATGAATCATTACTTGGAAAATTACTTCCAACATATAAGGTTATTTACAGCTCACTAAACCTATCTGGTACAACTAAAAGAAACTTAGTTTCTAATGTGAGAATATTATTGTCAAATTCAGGCATACATATCATTGTTTTGGACCAAGATTCAAAGAGTAGTGGACAATTTATTGTAGGTTGAGGCTGCTATACAACTAGTGCATTTCTTGAAACCAGCTCCCTAACTTCTGTTAGTCCCTCCTCATCAGTATTAGTCTCACCATCTGTTCTGTCATTAAAAAAATTATCATCAGTAGTCATATTGACAAGTACATCTAGTAGAACATCTAGGTTGTCCTCTTCTGCATCATTTGTAATAGGCTCAATTTCATCGGGCAAACTATCTTCAACCAGTCTTTTAAGTATACATATTCGTACAACTAGACGTTATTATTGTACAGTAGAAACATCAACATATAACTCCATTATGGTACCATATGACCTTTCAGAAAATAAATTTATTACTTGGACCCACTGTGCATTATATGCCAATAGATAAGCTAGATTCCACAGTGTTTCCAAGAATTGAAAATTTATATAGATGCTAGAATTTATCTCTTGACCAGGTCCCAAATATAGGGAACCACAAATTATTACTTGAAGGTCATTTAGGGTTACACAATCAGCTATACTAACCACTGTTATTGGTTGTGTACTATATGAAGTTCCTTGCTCAGTTTTAATAATCTCCCCATATTAGTACACACAGGAAAACATGACTCTCTATGTCAAAAATATTTTTTTTATCAAAATTATGATCGTGTAAAAAATATTAACAATGATGGTTGAACATATAATATTTATTAGAATGTAATTTTAGGATGCCTTTTTATACCCTAAAATATGCTTGTAATGTTTCATTATATATAATTTTATTAGAATATAAGTCATAGAATATTTTGGAAACTGATGTAAAAAATAAGGGGAAACATAAAATTAGTTTATTTATCTTTGATAAAATGACAGTTATGATAATATAAAGTGAAATGAAGAAGAAAAAACATATTAAATAACACATTAATTATTTATAACATACAATAAAATCATTGAAATTTTTCAATAAAATATGGTTTGGATGAGATGAGTCTCACTTCAGAATTGAGATAAAATCCATATTATTTATAATTGGTAGCTTAATAACATCTTCAAAAGATATGTACTTCACTTTTTAACTTTTAAAAGCTTTCGATCTTCTAATGAAATATCTTAGATTTCATCTTAGATGTCATTAGAAGGCCAAAAAGTTTTTAATGTTCAAAAGTGAAGTGCATATCTTTCAAAGATGTTATTAAGTTGCCAATTAAAAATAAGCTGGATTTAATCTCATGAACAAAGAGAGAATCATCTCATCTAAAACACATTATATTGAAAACTTTTAAGGCATTTCTTGTATGTTGTAAAGCATTAATGTGTTATTTAATTTATTTATTCTTCTTCATTTCACTTTATATGATGATAAGTATCGTTAGCTAATCATTATATGGATTCATTTTTTAATCCTATGTTATTCATTAATTAATTTATAATTAATCATTACTAATAATAATTATTATTTCTAATCTATATAATATTTATGATAATAAAATTTTAAAAAAAATTCTTATATCCTAAACTACGATACTACTATTTCTTAGTACAAATTTTACTAAGTTAGTCATTATTTAATCACTAGTTAATCATTACTAAGTTAATCATTAGTTAATAATTCTTTAATCACTATATAATAGAGAAGAAAAAACACATAAAATAACAAATGAATGTTTTACAACATATAGGAAATACCAACATTTTTTAACCAAATATGACTTGGATGATATGAGCCTAATTTCGGAAGTGAGGTAAAACCCACCTGATTTTTATTTTATAGCTTAATAACGTTTTCCACAAGAATTAAATTAACTTATTAAGTACATATATTTATATGATATCATTAAGATACCAAATAAAAATAAACTAGATTTTACCTCACTTATGAAGTCACGCTCATCTCATCCAAACAATGTTTAATTGAAAAACTTCAAGGTATTTATTGTATGTTGTAAGATATTCATGTGTAATTTAATATGTTTGTTATTATTAATTTCATTTTATGTAATCATAATTGTCATTTTATAAATGGTAAGTATTATTAGCTAGTCATTACATGTATTCATCTTTTAATCCTAAATTAATCAGTAATTAATCTATAATTTATCATTTAAAATAAAAACTATTATTTATAAACTATATAATCTTTATGATACTAAAATTTTAGAACATCTTTTTATATCCGAAACAATGATATTAATGTTTCTTAGTACCGTTTTTACTAATCAATAATTTGTTTATGACTAGTTAATCATTATTAAGTTATTATTTAAATATTTATTTTTTAATCATTATTCATATGATATTCATTAGTTAATTATAATTAACTAATCCTATGTATTCATTTTTAATCATAATTTATTCATTAATTAATCTATAATTAGTCATTTCTAATAATAATTATTATTTATAAACTATATATAACTAATTAAACTACTTAATAAATAAAATATTTAAAACTAACTAACAAGAACTAAATTAATAATAATAACATTAATTATTTAATTACTTTTTCCTTTTCAATTTCATTCTATATCATCATAATTACCATTTAATCATTGATTAAAATAATGATTTGATTTTTCTTTTCTTAGGTATTTTAGTAGTTTATAAATCAAATATGAATAATCTTAAGCATATCCCTCAGAAGTGTCAAACTAGAAGTGCAGTAAGGCCCATTGTCGTGCACTGGTTTCCATTTGAGTCTAGATCAAAGTGGTGTTTTTGGGTTTTATCCCTATGTACATCTATTCCAGAGCCACATCCACTAGTTTTTATCTAGAAAGGGATTTGATTTATTAGATAACCACATAATCTTTATGCAACCAAAATTTCACAATACTTAATCCTATGTTATTCAATACTTAATCTATACTTAATCAATATTAATAATAATAATTATTCTAAACTATATACAACTAATTAAACAAATTAACAAAAAAAATACTTATAACTAACTAAAATACATAAAAATTAAATATTTAGAACTAAAAATAATTCAATTAAATAAATAAAAAACACTAAATTAAATTAAAAAATTCCTATAAATGATTCATCGAAAAAAGCGGGCCATATTTTGGACCACTGACTCCACCACATAGAAAAGAAGTATTTTTAGAGGGAGAAGTAGTGGTATGCGGAGAGATAGAGAAAAATGGATGTGAGGAGAAGGGGGGGGGTGACCTTTTTATAGGGAGTTGAGGGAAAGGTGATATCAACGGTGCCACCTTTCACCTCACCCAAAGGTGAAAGGAAGCACCCCCCTATATTTTCCATGTCATCGATCTGGGCCAAAGGTGACATTGGGGAGGGAAGGCGGCATCACTGATGCCACCTTTATGGCATATTTAAAAAAAATAACCTATGTTTTTTATTTTTTTCATAAAAAATATTAAAAAAATACATGTTTTTCAATATCTATATGATTCTCCACCTTTGTTTATGGAAAAGAAGAACCTAGATCCAAGTATGAGAATGGTCATGAAGTATGATCGAGTTTGGACCTGGTTTGTAGTGAATGGAAATAACTTATAGAAAATGGCTATAAGAAACAGGTGAAACCTGAGATTTTAGACGTAAATATTGCTGTAGAGGATTCAAATTTTGAACTCAAAGGCTGAATTTTTTTTTGTTAATTATGGTGAAGTCTCTGATGCCATACATACCATACCTTGGACCAAATCTTCTTGAATATATTGATTCATGTCACTGTTCTCTATTCAATGCTGATACTATCCGAGATGACAATGTATGACACTACTATAAAACTGGGGAAGGGAAGCACCTCGTTTTATCAGCGCTAAGCAGAACATGCTGAAAAAGGGGGAGCCTTTATTAGTGCTAGCTAAGATAACTGATAAATCTACCCTTTATCAGTACAAAAAAAAATCACTGATAAAAGTGTACACTTTATTAGTGCTAACAAAAGCACTGATAAAGGTGTACCCTTTATCAGTGATTTTTTAGGGCTAATAAATGGTAGAGTTATCAACGCTACTCTTAACACTGCTAAATTTTTTTAACAATAATCTATATAAAAATATTATATTTATATAAAAAATAATTTTTATTTGTATATATTAAATAAAAAACACATGTTTATAATCAATATATTTTTTAATAATTCAGAAATATATATATATATATATAATGTTTGAAAAACATATAGGATTATAATTAAATATATATGTGTTTCCAATGAATCTGGTTAATTAATACATTGATCATGCGTGCATATATGTTATGTATCATCATGAATATTCATTTATACATTACACACATATTATTATTCATGTTGTCCATTGATGACTCTTTTTTATTATGTATATTTTACTATAGGTGTATATGATTAATTCATGTTACCCATATATATACTATATTATGTTCTCCAAACCTATAAAATTACATTAAATTTATTTAAATAATAAATATATTTATTATATTTATAATTATTAAATTTTAAGTATATATGAAAACTTTCTAAATGTATTTATTTGTAATTATAATTATAACTATATCTATATATATTTAAATAATTATAAAATTACAATAAATAAGTATATTATAATTATAATTATATATATATTTATAAATACACACAAAAATTTATAAATATATTTATTTATAGTTATAATTATTACTATAAATAAATATATATATGTAAAAAATTGTAAAATTATAATAAATATATTTATTATACTACTTATAATGTTATAAATATAAAATTAAATAAATATATTTATAAATATATAAAAATATTTATAAATAAATAAAAAACTATATTTATAATTCTTAAATAAATAAATATATATATTTAATAATTAAAAAATTAAAAATTTATAATAAATATATTAATTATATATATATATATTTATTTATATACCAATATCTATAAATAAATAAAAATAGTTATAAATATAATGCTAAATAAATTAGATATATTTAAAAAAATTTAAAATTATAATAAATATAATAAATATATATATTTATAAAATTATAAATATATTTGTTATTATTTAATAATTATATACATATAATTAAAAATATAAATAATTTATTTATTATAATTTTTAATTTCAAATAAATAAATATATATTTATTAGTTATAAATGTAAATAAATATTTATTTATTAAAATAATTATTCATTCATAAAAAAAATATTTATTATTTTCATATATAATGTTATATATAATTAAATAAATATATAGAAACATTGAGAAATAAATACAAATATTTATATTTATAGTTATAAATAAATTTTTATAAATTTAAATAATTATAAAATTATAATAATTAGATTAAATATAAATATTATTGAAATTATAAATATGAGAAATATTAATTTGTTATAATTTTATTATTATTTAAATAAATAAATATATATTCTTTTATAATTATAAATATAAATTAATATAAATTCTAATAATTAATCATTAAAATAGAATAAATATAGTTATATACATCTTTAAAGATATAAAGATATATAATCAATATATTTCTAAGATTATAAATATAATAAATATATTTCTTAAAATTTTATAATTATTTAAATTATAATTTTATAAATATAAATATATATTTATTATGAATATAATATTATAAATATATATAATAATATAAATAAAATTTTAACATTATATTTTATAAGTGTTTTTTAGCGTTGATAAAGACTTATTTTATCAGCACTGTCTATTTTAGCTCTGATAAAATGTACCTTTATCAGCACTTTTTAGATAGCACTGATAAAAGGTTCACTGAGTTTTATAAAGAAACCCTAACTTTCTCCTCCTTCCTCGCACCCATCAAGCTCTCGTAGAAGCCGATCACCGCCGACGCCTCCTCCTCTCCCGCCGACTCCTCTAACATGAACCCTCCATCCCCACACGCCTCTCCTCTAGTGTGCACCATTTCTCCTCTATCGTGATTCCCTCCCCTCGCACGCCTCTCCTCCGCCGCTGCGATTCCCTCCGTCATGCACCTCTCTTATGCTGCGCGATTCTCATATGACGCCGACTCCTCTGTCGCGTGACTCTCCCCCATCATAGGAATCCTTCGTCGTGCGCCTCTCCTCCACCACATGCTAAACCATACCTCCACAGTGAGTTTTCTCCTCTTTCTCATCTGTTTCTCATGTTATTACAGTTTGATATTGATGGGGATGTTGTGTATTGTACGGTATAAATGCCCCTCTAAAAATCGTGGTCATTGTTGGTCATTGTTTTCACAGTAAATTAATTGCCTGAATGGCCCAAAGGCCTTTATTTTTATTGATTTTTGATAACCCCCCTTTCAATGGATGAGGGGAAACCCTTAAAAGGCCTGTAGGCTCAGAGATTACTTGGCCCGTAGGCTTAGGAGATTACATGACCTGAAGGTCTAGGGAATTCAACCAGATTATCTACAAGGAATGACCCCTCCCCAACATCTGCATCCTGATAGTAGCTCTCCACCTTTTCATGGCTGTCTAGCTAGGCCTCCTGTGCAACCACAGTCTGGTACCGATGGCATAACCATACCCTCTCATTCTGACAATCCATTTGGCTCTGCTCTGGTGACTGTACCTGCTCTAAATCCTCTTCTAGGGATTCTCCTTTTTGTATTGTGTCTGGGGCTTGCATTCATGTGGATCGAAGGCCTTGGGGTGGCCCTAAGGACTTAAGGTGGCCTGATGTCTTGAGAATCAACTGGCCCGAAGGCCATGGGTGGCCCGAAAGCCTTTCAGGACCCGATGACCAAATCGGTGGCCTGAAGGCCCAGATGGATGAATAGTTCTGGCTACTACAGTACCGAACATTGCCTGCTATAATACTACTACAGTACCAGAAATATTCCTCCACCCGGATTTGATCTCAGGGCTCTTGGATGCACCTAGCGAGTCCTCACCAACTGGGTTGAGGCTCATGTGCCTAAATTAATTGCATGTTGGTTATCCCTATTTCTAGAGGTTTTTAGTAAATGAATGAATTTCCCATTTACAAAATTTTAACTTATCAAGATTCCTCCTATATATTTTCATCTATTTTTCTCCAATTTCCTAAAAAGTTTCCCTTTTCATGAAATATACAAAAATATTAGAAATTAGGCAAGAAAAATTATTTAATAATATGATCAATGAATGAAATATAAAAAATTTAATGCATGAATTAAATCCATTAAATCCCCCCAAGATTAGAACACTTCTTGTCCTGAAGCACAAAATATCGACTCATTAAAAAAGGAACAATCATCATACAATTATTAAAATTCCATTATAAATAATACAAAACAATTATCAGTGAGCGAATAAATTTTCTTATATCGTATAAAATATTTCTCTTTAAATCAGTACTTTTAAATGTAACTAAATTCAACAAATATTTATCATTTCCCATTATGAAATAGTGGAACTAATCATAATCACTATTTACACATATTAATTAACTCATTCAATATTATATTTTTATTCAAAAACCTTATATTTTAGGGGGTGGATTTGGTGGAGGCCTAGGAAATCACCATTTATGATGAAGTAACAATCATATGAAAAATAACTAGTACCTTGGTAAAGAAAGATAATTTCACTCGAACTCCCTTTTCGTGTTAAGATGTATATCGTGAAATTCCCCTCCCTCCAAGCATGGAAAACTACGATACACTAATCAAGGATTATCCTACACTTCTAGATGTATTATAAAAGATCCCATAAGGTGATAGATTTCCCTCGATGGAAGCCAACCAGAACAGTGGATTCACACTCCACTATAGAATTATCGATATTGTAAATCCAAAAAAACATTCCATAACTGAACACCACATTTTTCCATGTCCTAATAGAGATTCCTTGACTGTTTTAATATTGTAATCCAAAGATCACCTAACCCCTTTAATCCTACACAAAGACCACCATCATTAAAAACATAAATTATCCTTCCACATTTAGTTTCAGACCTATACTAGGTTTCCTATGTCTAACCCATCACCCTTGGTTAGGATTACCTCCTCTCTAAGGGTCATGTTCAATCCTCAAGATCATACTCTTAAATGAGGCTAATGAAACCCTTCCTAGGATGATAATAACATAGTTTACCATAATTGATTTTAGGAAAACCTAAATATGTGTTCGAGAGCTAGGCCATAATTATATCACATTGTTCCTTTCCTCCCAAAGAACCCAATACCCCATAACATAAACCTTGTCACATATTTTTATCTTAGTACCATGCTACCTGACACTTCCAAAAATTTTAGTCTCCCATTATACTTTAATGTGGATATTCTAAGATGATTGATATCAAGGGAAGTAAGAACACATACCATGTAACACCTATAAAATACCCTTCTTCTAAGCATTCTCATATGTTTGGCATCACCATGTTCATCAATCTCCAATCCAAGAAGTTCTCATTATTATGTATATATTTTCATCATATATTTCACATCCACTCATAAGATTCATGGTTATAATGAATACTCAACTAGTAATATTTCTTAATGAAGTATTTTGGAAATGAATCAAAAAAATAGGTGTCATACGCATCCACTTTGTTGATGTTCTAGTGAATGATCTTATCCTATTACCTAAGTGTTGTGTTTACAAATCTGGTATGCATGCTGGATTCTACGAAGGAGAAATTATTAACTTGGAACCTTAAAAATGAGAGGTCATCACCATCCTATTTATGATTCTAGTAACTGATATCATCTCGATCCAACACACAATGTACCTTCAACTTCATAAAATTCATTTTCTTGATCATGATAGGTGAAAGGATAGACATAAACTTGGTTTGACCAACCTAGACACTCCATTTATCTCTATATCTATTCTTTATAAATCTCACATATAAAGAGTTTAATTTTATAATGTCCCATTCCAGCCTCACATGCATTCTATTCATGTCTTTAAAAACACTCCTTAAATTAATATCCCTTTCTTTATCACATTCATCATTCTCAACAAAGTATCATAGTGGAATCCCCCATAGTTAGCACCCTAAATGATTCTGTTTATGTTTTTTTTCAATATAATTCATGGTTACCTTAGGTTATTTGATTACTGAGAGCCACCTATTTCCCTATAACCCATCCTGGTCATATTAGATTATAATATTGAATGAGATTTAAATGGGGAGAGATATATGAGTTCATGATGTGGATCTTATAAATCTGCTAGAGATATATTACTTATGACATGACTTTGAAATATCACACTATGATGCCTTTAAATTCCAGTTCAATTATTAACACAAAATCCAATATGAATCCTTCATTATTAATTCATTTTCCCAATCCTTTGGTGATATGTGTTTTATATTCAGTGACCCTTCGTCCCCTATTTTTTCGATTTATCTATTAGTATCAAGAGATCAATCAATGGAAATCCATGACTTTTTTATCTTCTTTTCTCCTTGGTTTACTCTATGTTAATCATATGGATAAGGTAGATGCAATGACATTGGTTGGATCAAGGAATATTGGGATGAGTGGTTGATAGAAATTTTTGGGTTCTAGGTTGTTGAGGATTCACTTACATGATCTTGGATTGGTGATTATCTATTTCTTTGTACTTGCATAGTGGATGATAAAATATGATATTGAGTTAGGGGTTTAAATAGTTTCATTTATTTTTTTTAAATTGTGGGTGTTGCATATTTTTTTTATGATTTTGTTGAATTTTAAGGATTAAGTTACCCATAATGCCTCAAATCAAACCATCGGGTTCGATCCAAAGATACATAAGACCTCATGTGCACCTCACCAACAATGGATTAAGGTTATATCATCAATAAATCAAGGTTATATCATCAATCCCCCAATGATAAAAGGTATAGTAATATTATTCAATAACACTTACCCATTGAATGATCCTTGTTAATTGTAGATCCCTATTTAATCAAGAAATTATGACAACATGCTAGATTCTCCACCGATCTATAAAGAAAGGCGGAATTCATCATTATATAGATAAGAAAAACATAGATCCAATATATATCTATACTCATTTAAAAAAGAAGAATAGAGAAATGACATGGATCTAAGAATAACTTACTGCTCATACACCACCAGATTGGTCAAAGGTTGATGGATCAATGAGAGATATATGGGAGAGTTTTACAGACCCATAGGGAGATCTATAATTTAAAATAGGAACATGGGGGATCATATTTGGGTGTAGTAGGTAAAAAATCTCATACAATTGAAACCCATAAGGTGTATTAATTGCACCTCTAGAAAGGGCACACTAAACAATCTGTAATAAGAGGATTATATTATGAAACAAGAACAAGCCTCTTCTTATAGTGATGAGTGATATATGAAAATTATTTATGTGAAAGGAATGATTAAGATTGTTGGGTCATGAAGCTGATTCAAGTGTTTGTGAAAATGCCTAAGTGAATTTTTAAAATTATCTAAGTTTCCTGAAATATTTCTTAGAGGGTTTTCAATCATTTTAAATGATTAATATTTTTGGATCATGAAGCTACCATGAATTAAAAAAAAGGAATTGTGGTTTTGTGAAAGAGTGTTTGGAATTTATTGATTTATTTTAAAAAGGGTGTTTTATTTAAAAAGGAATTTATGTAAATGGTTGGTTTTTTAATGGGATTTCATGCGTTATTTTTAAATAGTTTTCAAAGGACATTTAAACTGTAGTTTTTTCATAATATTTTAAGTTTATATTTTTATAGAATTAGAAAAACCATTACATTATATCAATATTTTATGTAATTATTTTGTTAAATACTAATATCACTGAATCAAATAGGATGGATATGAATATGGAATGGATGGATGCCAATAATTTGAAAAAAGAGTATAATGATGGAGTGAAAGAGTTCATCAAGTTTTCAAAAGATCTAGTATATAACACTTATCAAATCCTTTTTCTGTGTTTACACTATTGTTATTCAAGAAAATTCATCCTAGAGGAGTTGGAAGAACACTTGATTTGTCACAGAATAGATCGAAGTTATAAATGTTGGAATAAATACGGGAAAAAAGTGAATGTAGCTAGTGGATGGGATAACCACGTATTTTATGGATAATATGATATGATTACAAGTGTGGAAAATGAAGAAGACTGAATTGAGGATGTGATTATAGATGTGAATGATGATGAAGAACATATTGAGATAATGACAAGGACAATTGAAGATGAACTTCATGATTGCCCAAAATTGTTTTAGAAGTTATAGAGTTGTGAAACGATGCCTTTGTATGGTGGTTTCACTAAATATACAACATCTTCAGTCATAAAAAAGTTGTATAATTTGAAATCAGGAAACAAATGGAGTGATTCTAGTTTTATAGAATTACTTGATGTCATGAATGACATGCTCCCAGAAGATAATGAGCTCCCAAGATGAACATACAATGCCAAACGAATGCTATGTTCGATGGGTATGATCTCTGAATGAATACATGCCTACCTGAATGAATGTATACTATTTCTTAAGGACCACAAATCAATTAGATAATTCCCAAAGTTTGGTGATTCTCGAAACAAGAAAGGTGAATCCAGTCCTACGAAAGTTGTATGGTACTTTCCAATCATTTCAAAGTTTAGGTGCCTATATGGAAGTGGAGAGACTGTAGGAAAATTGACATGGAATGAAAAAAAAGAAATAAAGATGGGATACTACATCACCTAGAAGACTCTCCTTAGTGGAAGAAAATTGATCATGAGTATCATGATTTTGGAAACGATCTGAGAAACCTTCATCTTGTTCTGTCTACAGATGGAGTGAATCCTATTGGTTTTCAAATAAGCACTCATAGTAAATGGACAATTATGTTGGTAAATTATAACTTTTCACTATGGTTATGTATGAACTAAAAACAAATTATGATATCTATTCTTATATCAGGACCAAAACAACTGGGTAATTATATTGATGTTTATTTAGATCCATTGATCAAGGATTTGAAATTATTGTGGGATTCAGGTGTTACATTGTATGATGATTATAGAAATAAATGTTTCACATTGAGATCCATGTTGTATGGGATGATAAATGACTTTCCTACTTATATAAATATTTATGGATATAGAATTAACATAAATCATGGGTGTCCCATCTGCGAAAAACGTACACAATCAATTATGTTGAAAAATTAATAGAAAACCGTGTTTCTAGGACATCACAAATTTCTACCATGATGAAATAAGTACCAATATTGGATGACATCATTTGATGGAATTTCAAATGAATGGACAACACCATCTCCACTAACAGGTGATCAACTGTTTGAGAATGTAAAATATGTGGACACTCCTTTTGGTAAATTATTTCTGAAAAACCGTAGGAAAACCAGTTGGAAGAAGAGATTAGTTTTCTTCAAATTACCATACTAGAATTTCCTATATGCCAGACACATTCTTGATGTTATTCATGTTGAAAACAATGTATGTGACAATGTCAACGACACATTGCTAAATGCACTCGACAAAAAAAGAATGGAATTAAGGCTAGGTTGGACATGGTAGACATTAGAATATGAGAAGAGTTGGTGATAGTGAAGGGTGAAAAATGAACTTTTCTTCCTCCAACTTCTTACACTCTTTCTAGGATGGAGGGATATCAGTTTTCAACTTATTGAATGAAATAAAGGTTACAGTGGGGTATTAATCAAAGATCAAGAACATCATTTCAATGATCGATTTATGGTTAAAGGGTTTTAAATCACATGACTACCAAATTTTGATACAATATATAATTCCAATAGTTTTACATTGAATTTTTCCCAAGAATGTCCATTATACATTAACAAAGTTTTGTTTCTTCTTCAAATATATATGCAGCAAAGTTATAAACCCAACGAAATTTTCGAGCATGTAAAGAGACATTGCCATTATATTATATGAGTTAGAAATGCTCTTCTTGATGAAATTATTTGATATGATGGTTCATTTTATGGTTCACTTAGTGAGAGAGATTCGACTATCTGTTCCTATACACTATATATAAATTTACATAGGTTTGTATTGAAGAGTGATATATTGTTGAGGAAGCCATTGAATTCTGTACTGAATACCCATCTGGTGTGGAAAGAATTAGTATACCGAAATTTCATCACATTGGGCGGCTTGTAGGAGAATGAATTTATGGAAGATAGATTTTCACCATCAATATTACAGATCAGGAGTAGGACCACCTTTACATTTTTTATAACAGTTTGGTGGTTGAACCTTATGTCAAAACCCAAAAGAAAATTCTTAGGCATTTGAATCCATCAATGGATAAAAAATGGATATCAAATACACATAATAATATTTTAAAGAATATTTTAGAGACCATATATTTAAGGTATCATATGAAAATCAAGAATCAATTTCAGAAAGACATTGATGGTAAGATGGAGGACCAAGTGTGTATGTATTATATTATAATTCTTATGTAATTAATAGTTATACATTTTATACTATTGAACATAATGAAGAATGTACCATACAGAATAGTGGAGTTACACTTGTGGTTGAAGTAATGCATGTTTCCAGTGCTAAAGAAAGGAATCTAATTTATGCGAATATGTCATATATTGGAATCATCAAAAAAATATGGGAGTTGAATTATATTAACTTCCAAGTGCTTATTTTTCAATGAAAGTGGGTTGATAATAAGAGTGTTGTAAAAATAGAAGAGTTGGGATTTGTGAAAGTTTATTTTTTTAAGGAAGGGTATAAAGAGGAACTATTTATAATGGCGTCATAGGAAGTACATGTATTTTATGTTCCAAATCCCACAAACAGACAATGGTCAATTTTTCTATTATCGACCAAAACAACTAAAGGGTCAGATGAAAATTCAATAGATAATATACCTTTCATTGGGAAATTACAATCATTTCACAATGGTCCCAATGTAGACAGTGTTTTTTATGTCAGATGATACCACAATAAAGGGATTTGGATAGTCGATAGAGGGGTTGAATCCCTTTAGCCTTAAAAAAAGTACAATAACCAGGTTATATTTCTTTGTAACATATAACATGTTACCTTATGTTATTATCTTTTAGTTGATAAATTTATTTAATATAAATTATATGTTAAATAACTTATGCATATAATGAATTATGCACGTGATGTGCTCCCAATACCGAGGCAAAACAGGTCTCTCAACCTGCTGCTGCTCGCAGTGCGGAGGACCAACAGGTTTCTCAAACTATTGCTGATGCTTCTCCCAATGAAGAGGTACAACCACCATCTACACATGCCGATGATTTTTCTCTGGAGGAACATATTAATGATGTTGAAACTGAGTAAATGGTTGGCAACAAAACACTGGCGGAACATAAAAAAAAAGAGAAGCGTAGTTTGACGGTGTTAGCAAAAATCCATAAGGCGAAAGCAAAAGGCATCAAATACAAGGTCAGATAGAATATACGGGCCATCATGTTAACTTCAACATGGCCATGTTTAGTAGTTACATTGGAATCGTCACTCGACAACACATACCGATTGATGTAATGTTGTGGCACCATGTTTTCACCAGGCTTAAGACACTGATGTGGGGAGATATTATGGTAACATTATTATTTCATTTATTTAATTTAATAAGAAATAAAATAATGAAACATTGAATTAATATTGATTTTTTTAAAAGGTAATGCTTTGGTCAAAGACCAAAGAACAATTTATTGATAAGTAAAATATTACAAAAACAGAAGGATGATATTTTTTTACAATCTCTATAAAACAAATATAATAAGTCAGCTGGCAGGGTGTCTAGCCAAGTCATGCTCTGATGAGCTCCTTTGTTAGCAAGAGCATCTGCAATAGCATTCGCTTCACGGTAGGCATGAGTAGCTATGTAATCAATCCCATGGAGCGAGTTTAGACAATTCATCCAAAGTGTGGTGAATAAACCCACACCCACATACTATTTATGCAAACTTGATAACCCAAGGATCACGAGATGTGTTTACTAGCGGTCGAGTGGAGTATTCATTTCAGGTATATTATGTTTTTAATACATTCTTTGATGATATGTGTATTTATCACTTTGGTTGATAGTTTTTTATTTATGAAATATCGTCTTAGTTATGAAAATAAAGAACGAGCAGAAAAACCAGTGCACCCCTACCGTAAAGCAATAATGGGCTACCCTTCACTTGAAAAAAAATTGGTACGTATTTTAAATCTACCATAATAAATTTATGTGACATAAAAAACACAATAACTAGGTTCCTCTATTTATATTTAGATTGATGAATCCAAATCTAAATTCACTTACATCTCACACCATGTTCCATGGAAGGAGAAACATGTAAATAAATATTGGATACTAATAGATTAAAACACACAAAAAGTGTGGGAAACATGTGTAAGTATGACATAGTAAATATTTGTTTTACATTAAATCAATATTACATAATAATGATTATATATTTTCCTATATTTTCTATCTAAAATTGTAAAAGAATTAGAAACACCCAAATTGGAAGCAGACAAAATTTTAGTGGCCTTGAAGTAGACAGAAAAGTTTGGCCACGCTAGAGGTGTGGGTTTTGGGGTGACACCACAAACATTCTCTAAGAAACAAACGGGATGATCAAAATGATGAGATAAGGAATAGATATCCTTGAAGAACATATGAAATTATAGAGAGAGTTCATGGAATATATGATTGGGGGGGGGAGAAGAAACAACTCAAGAACTACTAGTGCGTGAAGATCCCGCCCCACCCCCACTAGCTTTGAGGCGATCCATTCCCATCAAAAACCTATCTTACTTGAGGTAATAAATGTCATAATAATTGTTTCTTTGAATTGTGAATCAGATAGACACCAATACCTTTCCTGTACTAATATTTTACGGTGTAAAAATTAATTTGATTTATATATATCAACACACACCCATCGCCTTGTAGAAAGGGATATGGTGTTCAATATCCAGAACTCAATGCTACAAAACAGACCACTTACAACATGTCATGTGAAAGTGCTGATTAACGTATCCCATGATCTGAGCACCAAGATACCTTTTCCAATTGATGATGAATATATTCATAAGGTTGAACAATCTCTTGAAACATTCATCGCACAGCTGTCACAACTTGTAAAAAAACATGTCGATAAAGAGGTATTCATTTCCAATTTATTTTTCATGATAAACCTTTAACATTTAATTAATAAAGGTATGAATCATTTAATGTTATTATAGATAAATACATGGAATGTGTGAAAATAAATTATAGATCAAAACCATCTCAAGGATCAACCAAATGATTGAAACGATCTTCTAAAAGCACCTTAAATCCACCGATTATACATCCGCATTTATTATCATTTCATGATCATGTGAATAAAAAGTTGAAAGATTATGGGGTTCAAAAAATTATTTTTGATGAAAATATGTACAGTGGGAAAGAGCTAGATTTCATTAGTTTTGACAACGTAAGTGAAGTCCTTGAGAATGATTGGCTAGGTGACTTAATTGTAAATGTATAACTGAGGTATTTTTTAGGATTTGACTTTACAAAATATGATATACTATGATAATTATGACTAAATACATTTCATATTTTTTGTAGGCGTATATATGGAAAACAATTTAAGCGATTTCCCAATGAAATTTTTTTTTGGACTTATTAGTCCTCATGTCACCTCTACAGAACAAACAAATATTGAATCTAAGAAAGAGGGTGAAATAGTGGAATGCCTTCTCAAATAGTTTAATAGGAAAATTAAAGCTGACAGACTCTTATTAATACCAATGATGCAATGGTAAAACTGCACAAATTAATTATATCAAATATATTTTAATTTATTTCATTAATTATTGTTTTTTTGTGTTTTTAGGAAACATTGGATTCTCATTTCAGTAAATTTGGATACTACAAATATTTATTTCCTTTATTCAATGCATGGATATCCAACAAATCAACCCCAAATTATGGGTTTTGTCAAATTTTAATACAGTATATCAAGAATTTTAGAACTAAACATCTAGTTATATAATTTATATTATATTTTAACATAGATTCTATTTTGATAAGGCGGTGTATGGATATCGTCGACATCATGGAATGAGGCTAGGGGAATTGGAAAAGAAACATCATAAGTACAATGACTGGATACAAATCAGGGTATATATAATAATATTTCACTAGCCAAACACATATAAAAAATTACTTATTTTTCTCAATTTTTTTGATGTTTCTGAAACAAACAAATGACAAATAATATTGTTATCAGGTGTTTAAATTTATTAAAGAGATCATATTCCATGAACAAACTAGCATCCCTGAAGAGGTATTTTTGAAAATAATTACTGTTTCATTTAAAATATTTATTAATCTTTTGTGTGTTTATATTTTCTTAGAACTATGATGATTGAAGGAACGACTCCTATTCAAAAGTTGAGATATATTTTTTTTATAAATGAATGGCGAGAATACCTGATAGAAGAATGTATAGAAATAACATGAATATGTGACTGATATGACTCTAATTGTCTATTTTTATTTAAAATTATTTTTATTTTTAGTAAAAAGAACAAGTTCCATAGTAAAAACTAAGAAAATACATTAGGATTATTTTGATACTTTAGTAAAATGATACATAAGTCATTTGTGATGTGTATGAATCAAATTCACCTAAATACGACACATGGTGTCACTATTATGACTTTAAGTGTGTATTTTTATAATAAATAAACAATAAATTTAGCAAAAAGGACAAGCGACATACTAAAAACTGAGAAAATGAATTTAATTTTTTTTAATTCTTTATGAAAATGATCTATTATTCATTTTTGATGTGTAGGAATCAATCATACCTCAATCCGATGAATGGTGTGACCGATATGACTAGAAGTGTCCATTATAGGTTTAAAATTAACATTTTAGCTAAAAAACATCACTCCCTAAAAACCAAGAAAAATATTTCTAATTGTCTATATAATTTATGAAAATGATTCATATGTTATTTGGACGTGTATGAATCGTTATCAGGTCAAACTGATGCACAATACGACCGATATGACTCAAAATGCATGTTTCCAGTTTGAAATGATATTTTAGTAAAACAATTCAACTGACATACTAAAAACTAAGAAAATTCATTTGTATTGTTTTTTTAATTTATGAAAATTATATATATGTAATTTGTGATGTATAGGAATCAACTAAACCTCTATCTGATGCACGGTGCAATCAATGTGACTCAAAGTGTCTCTTTTTATTTAAAATTGACATTAATTTTAGTGAAAAAACAAAAATAGCATACTGAAAACTAGGAAAATGCATTCATATTGTATTGATAATTTTGAAAAATGATTCATGAGTTAGTTTTTATTTGTAGGAATCAATAAATATTTAATACAATGCACGATGTGGATGATATAAATCCAAATGTGTCTTTTTATTTAAAATTGACATTAATTTAAGTAAAAAGAACAACTGACATACTAAAAACTGATAAAACTCAATCTTATTATTTTTATACTTTAGGAAAATGATGCACGTGTCATTTGTGATGTGTAGGAATCAGTTGCCCCTCAATCTGATGCATAGTCTGACTGGTATGACTAAAAGTGTATGTTATCAGTTAAAAATTTACATTTTAGCTCAAAACGTGTCACTCACTAAAAACCAAGAAAACAATTTCGGATTTTCTTCATAACGTAAGACAATGATTATTAAGTCCCTTATGACGTTTATGAAGTATAATCACATCAAATCAATGTACGATGTGAAAAATATGACTCAAAAAGCATGTTTACTGTTTGAAATGACACTTTAGTAAAAAAACACAACTAGCATACTGAAAACCCAGAAAAAACATTTAGATTTTTTTGATACATTAGAAAAGTTATCCATGATTCATTTGTGATGTTTAGGAATCAACCATACCAAAATCCGATGAACGATGTGATCGGTATAAATATAAATGTGTTTTTATTTAAAATTGACTTTAATTTATGTAAAAAAGAAAAAGTGACATACTGAAAAGAAATCAAATGACTTCCAATTATTTTGATACTTTAAGTCAATGGTCCATGTGTTATTTGTGATGTGTATGAATCAACTACATCTCAATATAATGCACAATGTGACTAGTATGACAAAAAAGTGTCTCTTATCAGTTTAAAATTGACATTTTAGCTCAAAACATTTCACTCATTGAAAACCAAGGAAACAACCTCCGATTTTCATCATAATTTTGAAGAGTTAATCATAAGTCCTTTGTGACATGTATGAAGCATTCTCACCGCATACCAACGCACGATGTGACCAGTATGACTCAAAATGGGTGTTTTCGATTTGAAATGATATTTTAGTAAAAAACCAAAACTATCATACTAAAAACCAAGAAAACCCATACAGATTGTTCTGATACTTTAGAACAACGATCCATGAGTCATTTTTGATGTGTAAGAATCAACCATAACTCAAACCGATGAATGATGTGACTATTATAAATCCAAATATGTCATTTAAATTTGATATTAATTTAAATAAAAAAGGGACACACTCAAAACCAAGTTAACCCATTTGAATTATTTTTATATTTTACGACAATGATCCATAACTCATTTGTGATGTGTATGAATCAACCCCACCTCCATATGACCCACAATATAACCTATATAACTCCAAATGTGTATTTTTTATTTATAATTGACATTTTATTAATTTATTCTTTCATATTAATGTTTAATTTATTTCTTTATAGTATTACTAACATAATATTTTTTTTATTATATAGGTGAAACCTTTTTCAGGAGTTGGGATGATTTTTTCGACAACTAATACCATGGGAAGACATTTTTGAGATGGGATCATGGATGTTAAAGGATAAAATATTAATGTTTTTAACTGTTTTGTTGGATAATTGTAAATGTAATTATATAAAACATTTTTTGAAATGTATATAGAATTGTTTTCCAAACCCATATGCGCACTGATTTGTTCTTGTATGCGCTATTGTGTGTGATGCTTTGTTCTTGTGTGTATTGTGTAGGTGCTATTTTATGTAGGTGGTGTGTGTGTTCTATGTAGGTACTGTTTGGGGGTGTACTGTTTTATAAACAACACATCATAGAAAGAAAGGCCTTTATCAATGCTACTTTGAGCACTGATAAAGGCCTCCTTTATCCGTGCTACTTTGAGTGCAGATAAAGTAACCCTTTATCAGTGCTATTTAGACCAATGATAAAGGAAACCTTTATCAGTGCTAATTAAAATAACTGATAAAGTGGTATTTTATCAGTACTAAAAACACCACTTATAAAAATCATTTTTTATCCACGCTATAATATCATGGATAATGTGGGACCTTTAACAGTGTTTTTTAGAATGGAGAAAGGAAACCCTTTATTAGTGTTTTTAGCACTGTTAAAGGGGACCCCCTTTATCTTCGTTGAGATTAACAATGCCTTTTTAGAACTGTTAAAATCATTTTCTAGCACTGATAAAAGAACTATCTATAGTAGTGTGATATTTCTCTATTTGAATCCAAGTCCTTGTGAACCATCCGATGGAAGAATCTTGACTTCATGACTGAGATCACTGAATAGTTAAATTTTTGACTCAAATGAATAATAAAAAAATTATAAACTACACAGAGATCTGAGTATGAGGCTAAACCAAGAAACGGTGAAAGTGGCAGGAAGTGACAATGCATGGATGGAGTTGTAAAGTAGAGATTTGTTTGTTATAAAAGAATATTTCTATGCTCAGCATAAGAAATAATTAAAGATTCATGCAAAGTAATAATTTACATGTGAATTTTTAAGTCATGTTATAGGTAGAGTTTGGGAATACCTCTAGAAAGTGGAATCCAAACAAACATTGGAATACTGAAGTTAGATCAAATAAAGGTTGTATTAGGTAAAAATTTATCCAAGTTAATTTTAATTGAATGCACATGCATCTGATTGTGGTTGATATATAGTAATTTCTCAAATTACATATTAGTGACCAATATACCAACACTACTTCATGTGATTAGTGTGGAACTAAAGAACAATCTATGTCGATGCAGAGTCCCATTTACATACCTAAAAATTATTGGAAATAAAAATTAAAACTAAAGATAGACAAGAGGGATAAAAGAATTTTTGGCGAATCATAGAGGAATCATCAGAGTTGCTCTGAATTCAGGAGATGGTTACATTATTGGAAAGCATGATTTGGATTCCATATAAGGAAGGAAGTTCAAGATGAAATAGGGAGATAAATTATTCAGATCAATAGAGAATAATCTTAAAATAAATATTTATTTTTTCTAAATCTCCATCTGATATTTCTTGTGAAATCTGTTTTAACTCAAAATAAAACAATTCTATGCATGAAGAACTGAATTTCCTGGTTCATATTTTAACTTCTTCACATCACTTTGTTTCATTACATCACAATCTTATGGACAATTTGATTTTGGTTGTAAAATTATTTGCACCACTTTCATTTAATTTCAAAAACTTCAATATTATTCAGTGAGATTAATTATGATGAATTTTTCATTTAATTCTATTTAGGTTAGATGAATTTTGAAGTGGAAATCTGCAAAAACCATTCTTAAATAATATTTATCTTTTGGTGAGGGAGATTAATTGAATCAATTTTGTGGTTCATGAAATTTATTTTCCTTGGAAGAATAAATCATTTAAAGTACATTTTTTAATTTACTCTATTACTTTCTCACAAATCTAGTGTTAACTTTCCTAATAGTTCTTTTTATCACATGATTCTGTTGGGAAAAAAATCCCTGAAGGTAACATTGAATAATTTTTCGGTTTCTTGTGTTTGTTGAAAATGGAGTTTTATATAGTGAATTTTTGAGTTCCAAATATATTGATGAAAGTCCATGTTGACAAAGAACCATGAAAAAGGAATGGAAGATCTGGAGGTGGCAAAAAAAGAGCGGATACAAGGTGGCGTCGTTTTACAGTGTTTGCAAAATTTTTGGGGTCCAAAATTTGGAGTTTGGTGGGCATTGTGAAATATTGATTTCATTATAGATATCTTAAAAATATAGAAAAGGAATGAGTTCCACAGATATGGGATTCTTGATGTACATTTCGCGAAGAAATGAAGAATGTTGATGATGTTTTTCGCTATTACGATGAACATCGTGAATAGAGACGGTGAAGAGAATTGCAGCGAATCTTTTCGGCAGTGGTACAAAGGAATTGAAGGAATGATCCATAATTACAATGAGCTCCACGATCGGAAAATTTCCACAGTTCTTGACGATATAGAGATAATTTCAGCTGAAATTTTGAAGCTTCACATTTTTAGATGATGTGGTGCTGACATCACGCGGAAGGTTTAAGGGTCAGTGGAATCACCTATAAATACGCCTTGACCCCCTCGAGAGAAAAAAGAGAGAGTTTTCAAAGAAATTTTGTTTCTCTCAAATTACAAAGGAGGTTTGCGGAGGTAGTGTGCTTCACAAAAGAATGAGTGTTGCGGCGGCTAATCTAGCTCCGCAAAAGTGGTGTGTTCCGTGTTGGCTAAGTGAGATTCGTGAAGGAAGTCACTTTTTAATGGCTTGAACTCTGTGATGGCCTAAGCTTTGTGAAGGCTTGATATTTGTGAAGGTCTGAGATCTGTGAAGCAGTGTGCTCTGTGAGGCAGTGAGCTCTGCGAAGGTGTGTACTTTGCGAAGAGGAAGGGACTTCGTGAAGGCTTGTTTGAACTTCGCGAAATTGGGTGCTTCATGAAGTAGGGTGCTCTGCGAAGGTATTTCCTAAAGTTTGTTTCCCAATGGTCATAAGAAAAGGGGTTTTCATCAGTGGATTAAATTTGGATTTCAATAGAGTATCAACATAAAGTGAAGGATGCATTTATTAGTGATAATGAAGATAAATATAGGTCTATAAACTGTGAGTGGGTATTTTGAAGAAGAAATGAGCTCACTTCAATTGAGAGAGAAGTGAGTTGTCTAATCATGAGTGATTGTAAATCAGAAGGGACATTGATTCCACTAAAAACTTGTAAACAACAGTGCGCTTATTTTGGATTTGGTACATCGACAGACTGTTGGTGTATGCTCCTTAGACATAGCCAAGTGAGGGTGAACCAAGTAAAAAAAATTTGTGTCCTTTGCATTATTTAAGGTTTATTCATACTATATAATAGGAAGTAGAGAGATAAGAGTGTTTTGTCTAACAGAAAAACAACATCAAAAGGGGAATTAGTTATAATCTGCCATACCCTGATTCACCCCCCTCTCAGGGTATCAAACCTAGTAGACCTAACAGTTTCTATCACACTTTTCAAAATCAATATAATATTTCATACTATTTTCAATAGAATAGAATTTAATAATCCCTTAGAATATTCACCATACTTCACTATGGTTTTAACCTATTCCCCACAATCTGTTAGTGAGTTGGATATATTAAATTCAAATTTTACTAATGCGTTAATGAACACCCCACTATCAATACCCCAGAAAACATGATTTATAAATAATCCTTCATTGCATAAATATTTGTCATAACATAAGAAAAAAGGCACATGAGCCCAGTGAAATCAAAATTTGATTAAGATAACCATAAAAACTCATAACAATAATATAAAACCCATGAAGTAATCTTTTCACATCATATTCATCACCTGTGTTCACCCTTATTTCACTCATAATGAAATAACTTATAACCATTTAATTCCAATCATAATTTCTATAGAGAATAAATCATTAATGAATAAATAGGATAACTATATACCGAGATCACCCATCATTGACTATAATTACCAATAATTATAACATGAAAAAAAATCTTAAGGATTTAATCTAAATATAAAACTCATATAGACAACCATCATTCCATTATATCATGACTAACCCATGGAAATGAAATTTGTTTCATGTTGAATTCCTTAAAACCTCATAAAAATATATCCTAATAAATAAGTAATATGGTATCATTAGAGAAAATCCTTAGTGAAATATAAAAAAATTAAAGGATATTGAATTGGTTGAAAAATAACTTTATAAAATCATTAGAAATATAATTTAAAAAACAATAAGAAGAGTCCTTTTCTTTTGGTAAACTTTAAAACTAAAAATTCAATGAATAATGAAAAAATAATTTTCTTTGAAAAACCATATAAAATTTTAAAGAAATATTAATAATTATTAAAGGTCATAGTTTTGGAAAAAATTGATCAAGAGGTAAATGTAAAAAATGGCTATTTCTTACTTTTGAAAAGACAATCAAAACTGACAAATGTAGAAACCATTAAGAAGATTCATTTAAAAATACATTTAAACATAGTCATATACCATGTAAAATAAATTTAATAAAACATTAAATTAAAACAAATTCTCAAAATAAGTTAAAGAACATGGTCTTGGTTGATAAATATTTTGTTAAAATATATTAAGTTTACTAAATAAATGATTTTAAATAAAATCCCTTATGGTTTTTAGAATAAAAAACACTTTTTAAATAATTTTCTTTGAAGGAAATTAAAATACCAAGAATATAAATAGATTCATTATATAATAATTTAAGAGGTTGTGTATATAACATATAAAATAAAATAGGTTCCTAATATAAATTATATATCCAAGGAAGAAATTTGATATAAGAAATCTTTACAACATTATAAATTGATTGAAGCAAAAAGATATTGAATGAATGAACATGATATGATTCTATACAAAAATTATTTCCATGAAATATCACGATAAAATAAATTCATTATATATTAAGTACAACATATTAAAGAAATATTGATTCACAACATGAAACATATCTTAAGGATTTGAAATTGAGACAAAGAAACCCTTATAAAGATCATAAAAATTGAAGTGAGAATTAATCAATGAAGTCATTATGTGAAGAAATTTAAATATTAATAAAACTAATATGAATAAGACATAAAAAATAATATTTTAGGACACACATATAATATTGTTATAACATATTCAATGAAGAAGTGATATATCTCAATGAAAGGAAATTGAGTTAAGATTCCCCTTACCTCGGACTTCTTCTTAGTAAGAAGATCTTGAATTCAATGTATAATAAATTTATATTTATTACACATATTTATCATAACCATATTAATATTTTTATATTTATATAACATTTTATTATAATTAATTATTACCAATTTATTAATAATTCTTTGTTAAAATCTATATTTTTGTCTTAACTATTTAGTTTCTCATGCATGTTCTGACTCAATGGTTTTGGACGTCACCCATTTTTCATGATTTCACAATATTAATAATGTTAATTAATATTTATATCATGTGTTTGATATAGTTCTAGAGTTACAAAATCAATTTATGGAACATATGTTAGCGGTTTTCATGGAACATTTAAAAATTCATTTTTTAGTGACTTTTGAATTCAAAAAAGAATTGAAATTATATGTAAATTTACATTTGAATATTACCACATAATAATTATGAAACAAATATTAAATTATTAATTATTATATGATATTATCAGAATTTATGTTTTATTTTTCATTTATGAGAGAAACATTATAAGAATTTTCATGTAGGCTGTAAAACTTATCAAAACTAGAACACATTATAATGATTGAATGAGTAAGAAAATGTTATTATATAATTATAATATAAAATTTAAATAAAATTAATCATATTTTAAATATAATATTTATTAATTAAATCTTTTTATATAACCTCCATGTAAAGAGATAATGAAAAATTATATACATCATACTTAGTTGCGGTAGTTTTCACGTACAAACAGACAACATTTTCCATGTTTCAATAAAAGGAAATGAAATATGGTTGATAACTATTTATATTTTCAAAAAAATAATTATTTAATTGATATAATATTAATTCAAGAAATATATCTTTTTAACCATCCATGTGATGCAGTGATGAAAAATTAAATATGCTATTTGTAGAGGCAGTAGTCCGCATGTATACACAAACGACATTTCCATTTTCTAATGGATGGAAACGAGGAAGATTATGATTGTTACATTAATATAATAAAATTTACTTATATTAATGATACTTATATCATTAAATTAATATGTTTATATAATATTTTGATGATGTGGAAGAATAATGAAACTTGAATGAACTCGGTTAAGACGATTACCTCTTCCTTGAGTAAACTCCTTTAAGGAACAACATAATAATTCTAAGATTGGTAGTTTAGAGATATTTGAAGATATAGGTCAAGGTTATGGGTGTTTTATAAGTATTTTGATATTAATTTCTTGATATAATGTGCTCAATGTGGTAAGAGAAGCGAGGGGGGTGAGGTATCCTTTTATAAGTGAGAGCAGTTACACTCTTATAAACAATCTTAACCGTAAAATATTATAAAGTAATTTTCAAGGTAAAGTTAAGCCCAAATTAGAATATGGGATAATTATGGTTCAAATTAATTCACCAAATAATTTTATAGATATATTTTAGAGGTATCTTGGGGATTTATCCTTTTATTTCAACCCTTTCACCGATTTTAACTCTAACTTTGGTGACAAAACTTTTACCTAGGTAATTCATTTATATGACCAAAACTAAAATAGAAATTATTAACTAAATTAAATATTATGATTATAAAAATGGAGTACATTTTTCAATATTAAATTTCTATATGTGGTAAAATTTAATTTTATTTCAAGTATGAAAAATTTAATGAAAAATTATTTTTAGAAAAATGCCCCTTTTAACTATAAAAATGAATTTACACCAAAATCACGTGTAATATTAATCAACATGAAATTTATTTGTTTAGTAATAAAAATTATATTTATGTGAATTTAAATCCAATTTAAATCCAAATAAAACCTTTCAATTACTTAATTATTGAAAAGGATAAAAAATAGTTATTTTATTAAAATAAAGAACTACTTAGGTTCTAAAATGTAAAATATGGGATTCTAAATTAAATATTTTTTAAAAAATGGATTATTTTTCATATTAAATATATTTCTTTAATGAAAAACGTTTCAAAAAATTTCAAATCATTATTATACCATTATTATGTTCTAAAATATATTGTATTTATAAAAACATTATTTTTTACTATTCAACAAAATTTTTTATTTAGAAAAATCCCAAAAATTAATCCTAAAATTTTTAACATGATAAAACTGAAAATAAATTATTTTTATAAAATTATATTTCTAAAATTTATAAATTTAAATTTTAAATAAAACCATAGAATACATAAAAATAATTTTATTAAAAAAACCTATTTTTTTAAATGAAAAACTATATCATTATTTTATACTAGGATATAATTATTTATAGGATCATAATAAGAATAAATATCAATATTAATCTATATAATAAAGATAAATATCCATTTATAAAATGTCTATTAATTAATTATTTCATTAAATTGATGGTTTTCTCTTTTTTGCAGTGTTGATGGTTTTCTCTTAGCGATTTCCGCTTGAAGATGGCGTGCTGAGGTTTTTTCTCCGTCGCCTCCCTGTGGTGGATCTCTTCGGATGACTTGGGTGTTATACGCGGCGATCTTGGGACTCATCCTCCATGCTGTAGCGGATCGTTGCGGGCTTCTACGACGCTACTGGTCTGATCCGTGGGCGTAAGACCGGTTTGTTCAACGGCATACTCTACGGAGCGTTCAGGGTTTGATTCCGGTTATGCGTTGTTCTCCTACGGCGGTCTCCCAGCATGTGGAGTTTTCCCCTGATTCGTGGCGGCAGAATACTCTGAGGGTCTGCGGGGGTCTTTCTTCGGTGGTTGAGGCGGATGAAGTGGGGTTTCTTCGCTGATTTTCATTGTCCTGTTTGATTTTTGTTGTGGAATGATGTTTTCGACCGGTTTCTAGGCTGGTGGGTTGCGGCACTCGTTGTTGATGGAGAAGGTGATGATGGTTTTTGTTCAGCGACGACGGTCTCTGATGGATGGGCTCGACGTCGTTCTGAAATTGGATTTGGGATGACGGCGTGATTGTTATCGCTGTCTCCGGTGTGTTGACGGAGAGGTTGGCTCGCCGGCGTTTGGGAGGCGGCTGGATCTGCGTCTGATGCGATGGGTGTACGCTTCGAGGCATGCACGTGGATCGAGATGACAGAAGGGCTGTGGTGATGCGTTTGGTCAGACGTGATAGGGGTCTTTTCTCGAGGCGTGACGGGGTGCGTGGCTCGAGACGTCGTTGGCGGTATTTTTTGAATTTTGAAGGTATTGTTGGTTGCTAGGGATGGCTGGTTTGGATGGTTGGATGCTGCTGGTTAGCTGTGATGTTTGGTTGTGGTGCTGCCGAATGCTGGTACTGGATGTGATGTGCTGCTGCTGCTGCGTTTGTTTTTGAGTCTTTTTCTTTCTATGTTTTTCTTTTTTTGGTGTGGGTTGTAAGGGGCTTTTGGGTGTGGGTCGATCGACCCCTCCCCTCCCTTGTCTGTTATGTGGCTTTTTTCTTTCTAATAAATTTGGGGGGCTGGGAATAGCCCGACCCTCGCACCTTTCTTGGTAAATTTATAATGAGTATATGATTAAATTTATTATATATTTTGTTTGAAATGATATAAACATATATAAGTTGTTAAATCATATATATAAATCCATAATACTAAGTATTAATAAACTATAAAAGTGATATCTTATTAAAATACGCAGTTTTTTACATCCTCTAAATTCTCATTCATTATATAAATGATTCCATTAAATTTTATTTTTCCCTTATTGAGTTTCATTTTTATATTTATTATGTCAAGTTTAGTTTGTTTTAAAATTTCAAACAATTTATTTGGTTTGGCATAGACATCTAATTTATGGACATGTCATGCCATAATTTTGATAAAATTACACTACATATTTGACTATAGTTAAGAAACAAATCACCCATGGGATTCTATGTGGTTCCTTAGTAACTATTTATGGACCAAGGAAATATAAAACACACCTCAGGTTATGTCATGATCCTTCTCAGGTGATCATATTACGGATATCCCAGACTTGTTCTTGACATTGAATATGAAACATAAATAGATAAATTCATATAACATGATATATAATCTATTATACCTCTAAGAGGAGGGATAGTGGATTAAGATAAATAATATTTTCAATGCACTATACTAGTTTGAATTGGAAACATGGTTCTAAACTAGTGACTAAGAACCCGAAATGTTGAAGTACATTGATCAGTTAGTGAATTTTGACTTTCATATAGATAAGATAATTTATATTAATCTTATATTATCATATTTATAATTCATATACTCTATATTTGTCTAGAAATAGAGGATGAAAAGTATGGAGAATCCACTTAGGAATATTTAGGAATTATTTCACTAGAGAGATAAGGATTAAGGGTAATATGTTTCTTAATCTCTCACGATGAATGAAGAAAATGATTGAATTTAAAAGGCCATTTTTGTTTCAAATTCAATAGAGACCTTACAATGTCCTTAAAAGATAAATGATTAAAAGTAATTTTAGTGAAGATGAGGCTATTTTCCACTCATGTTGGTAGAAAGGTTATTAGAATTGGAAATATAATGGATTAAAGAATAAGTGAGTAGAATATTATACTTTATTTATTTTCATCCATTCATGTAATATTTTTGGTTTAATTCTATAGAATTAAAAACATGTATTCCAATTAAAAAACAAGGAAGTTTAGAAACATTATAAAAAGTAAGTAGAACTTTATAAAATATGAAAAGGGTTATTTTTAAGTTATCCAAGAGGAGGTCATGATTATTTTTCTATTGGATTTATTCTTGTTATAATATTATTTTTTATTAATAAAAACATTCGTATATGTTTCTTGTTTAGATACAATGATATATTATTTCATATTTTGAATAAATGTTTTTATGGTATTTCATATGAAACTAACAGTCTAATTATACTTTGATCACATATATTTGAAATGATAATAAATGATGAATATATAATATAATACACATACCAAGTTATGGATAGATAATTATTTTTGGATTTATATGATATATCTAGAATGTTATAGAATAATTAGATCAAAAATTCAAAAGTATTATAAACATGATTTATTATTATTCTTAAAAAAAATAAAACTTTAGAAATAAATATAAACCATAAAGCTTATAGCGTTATTTAATATTGATGATGTGAAATATTCTAAGGAAAGTTATAAATTCATACACTCTATGAAGTTCCTTTAAAAAAATTTATGAATTGTTAATAAAAAATTAAATTCCCTTGGTAAGAAGATACTGGTTTCTATGGGTGGGCTTGTTAGAGAATATCTTAACTAATAATTCATTGACCATTTAAAATTTATAGTGTAGGTTTTACTTAAATCACATTACCTTATTCACATCAAAGAGATGATAGTTGTACAAGGAAGATTGATTACGAGTCTTACATGTATTAACAATATTTTAGAGTCTTATAAGACATGTTTTTGAGATAGAATCATGACAAATAACCATTTAAAAACTAGATTTGTTATGGATATCATATAATTATTTATATTATGGGATTCTATTATATTATAAACTCATGTGTTTGATGATATTTTTTTTAAAACTGGTTATAACTACAAACATACATCATGGAAACACAAAGTGTATCTTGGTTAATTATCTTATAGAAACTTAGGATAATCACATCCCCACGATAGGAAGGTATTAGTCAATATTGAATACAATTATATAATAGAAGCACATCTATTTTGATATAGTGGGATCATGTAAGAATTTAATGAAATATAGGGTTAAGATGTTTATAATTTGGAATTGGAACACTAAAATCCATCAGTCTTAGTGGGATGAATTTTTTGAGAGACACATAATGTGTTGGAATGTTAAAATAGTAGAGATGATTTTAAACTCCCTTTGAAAGGTGATATATTACTCAATGAAGATAATGAATAATATTGAAAAGTAAGTGTAATATATATATAATTAATGAGTAAATATGAATTAAATCATGGATTTTAGGTTCCAAAATCAAATTATTAATTTTTATTGTTCGTCTAGTTAATATAAAGATGTTGGTTGGTAATAAATATAAAACTAACTTGGATGGTACAAGTTATAATTGATAAATATTGACTGATTATTGATCATTAAATATATATATAGATACATTTTATAAAAATCTAACAAAATTCTACTAGTTATATAAAATTTCTAGGATCATTATATTGGGCATGGGATGTCAAGGCCACCTTCCATAGAGGAAAACTCATGGACAATGTGTATATTAAGAAACTAAAAGGTTTGAAGACACTGCATAATTACAATATGATATAAATTTTTTTGAAATCCATTTATGGATTAAATTAACTTTCAAAATCAGAGAATATTGTTTTGGAAAAAATATGTGCCAGGGGCCTATAAGAGGTTAGTAGGAGCGTTATTATTTTACTATATAGATATGTTTGATAACATATAAAAATATATGATTAATATTATTATTAATTAAGTCTAAATAGAATAATTTATCCAATAATGTCTTAAGTAACAACCATGTTCTAGGGGAATAAGATCTATAGAGGGTGATCTATGTGATTTCATAGATCAATTCATAATATATATGTTGATATGGTATTGAAAAATACAAGATAAAAAAATTCAGAATCGAATTGTTTCTAGTTTCATATGGCAGGGAATATTCCTAGTTGATGTGCAGAAAGACATGCGAATAATCTTGTGATGAATATACTACATATTTATAATAGTAATTTTGAAATTTATCTCATTTCCCATCATATGTGTAGAGGACTGATATTTATTATTTTTAATGCATAGAGGGAAAATGTAAGAATAGAAGTTAGAACTACTAAATAGTACTTGAGAAAGTAATCTGGATGAGTTATTAGTTATTGGAGAAACCAGAAAACTAGTTTCATGTGGATATACAAAACTAGTCTTCCTTAAGATAAAATTGACCTAGTATCACAATTAATCTAAGGTAATATGTAATATAAAAATTTATTATGACCATAGTTTTCCATATATACATAAACCAAGTACGTTTCGACTTTTGATGTAACTTGAGAAGCTGTTTTGTGAGGATCTGTTCTAGATTATAGAGGTATACCAAGATAATAAAGCACTATATTATTATGATGAAACTTAGAGTATGGTATTATCAAAAAATGTCTAGAATTAAAAAGGATAAAATGTATATACTCAATAATGTAACATAGTATGGGATTTTCTAAGATAAATTAAGTCATAATAAGTAGAAAAAACATTATAATGTGGTAGGAAAAATAGTTATAACCATACATTAGCAGAGACACAGTCATCGGGTGAGGATAATTAGTTTAGTTAACATTTATCCTTTGTGAAAATGAGATTATATTGGATTTAGTTACCTATAACAAATTTAATTTTTTTTACTTTCTATTACCAATATATTCAAAGACTTGAATTTTAATAAGTATCTTATCACATGATGATTTTTATTCTATGTAACATACGTGTGATAATTACCTAAGAGTATTTATCATATTGAAAGGTTATAATAGTTCCCTGATATAATGAGAACCTTGAAGTGATACGTCTGTATTCATAAATATATGTTCTAGGACCACATGACATTTTTGTGATGGGATATATATGATGTAGGATATTAGTTTTATGGGGATCAAAAGACATATTGATTTTTTCTCATGAAAATCACACATAGAAATATCCAAGAGAGGAGGTTATGAGAATAAAACCACTCATATAAATTAAAAATATTTTATGTATTAATGGATATTTCTATGTGTTTACATGTGTAGTTTTCCTTAGAATTGATATTACTATTAATGAATATAATGAGTTAGGTACTTTTATGTATTGAAAAAACCCACGATAACATATTCTCACAGTGAGTTAGGATACAATATGTGTGTCTTGAGTGATATGAAATTAATTAATAAATTAAGAGAGGATATTCCCCTTTAATGTTAAACGAATTATATGTATTTATCCATTTTATTGAAATGGAACTATCTGAAAGATCCATATCCATGGTGTAATGTCGACATGTTCATTTTAAGTTGTTAAAGAAATATGAACTATGATTATAGTTTAGGGCATGATTTATGAAACATTATCGATGAGATATTAATACAAAGAGATTATAATACACAGTGAGTATGCATAATTTTTTGTTTCTATTACAATATCTACTTATTTCTCTATGGGTTCCTTTACATGTTTATGGATGCTACTCTTTGACATTTTTCTAGTTCACCTAATACCACTAAGAAAGAGGATAAGAGGGTTACACATCAAGTGTATCCAAAATCTTTGTTATGTTCTTTTTTAATTTAATAATTTGAATAATGATTATTTCTACTTGTGGTTTAATAATCCCATAGGATGTATTAATCAAATTAATTCTATCACCAGTTATTTGAAAGAAGATATGTATATATATATATATATATATATATATGAGTTTAATACAATATAAATATTTATTGGCATGGTAATTATTAATTTATTTACATGAATATATAATATTCATTTATCTCTATTTATTGATATAGTAAAAATTAATTATATATTTATTTATGAGATTATTAAATAAATATACATTTTCCAGTTTTGTGAATATAATATTTACTTATTGAAAGAATAATATAATGATATTTATCTATTTAAATAAATATTTATTATTCAAGGTTTGATAAATGCAGAGGAGGATTCAAGGGATGAGTTAAGGGTATAGAAGAAATGATATATTTAATATCATTTTAATAAATACTAATTTATTGGTTTAATAAATGATATTCAAATTATTTGTAGAAAGATTGTTGGAGTTGTTTTGAAGATGCTGGTGGTAAGAAAGTTTTCTTATGGTGCTGTATTTTTTTGATCAACATTATTTACTTACCTTTTTAAGTACTTAAATCACTTAACTTTGATAACCTTTTACATATAGTGATAAAGTTTTATCAAAAAAAGTTTTCGATAAATTAAGTCAAATTATTTTTGAACCGATATTAATGTCAAATACATGTAAAAGAGATATTAGGAGAATGCACATTATTTTTAAATATAGAAATAACTGAGGATGATAATTTGAATAAGACCATGATTTTTTTCATGACGTATTTTGGATGAGACTATGGTTTGTTATTTTTATAAGTGTTACTAAAAAAATTGGACAAACAACCATGTTAAGGATCAGAATCAATCCTACACATATGGGATGTTGCCTCAACCACCATAGAAGGCCAACTCACATAGCTTGGCAGTGATAGATCATGAATAGATCTGAGGCCTCCATAGATAGGTGTGGTGGGAACACATAACACCCACAGAGTGTACATGAAGGTGCTCATGGAGGGTGCCTAGGGGATTACATAAGGGTGTGGCATGGCTTGTGAAGTGAGTCTGTTCATGTGTATTTGGGTGCCGACCCTGACAATAAATTAAGGGTCAATCAGTACAAAATCATTTTTTAAGAAGTACTCGACTAAGTGAAAGTCTAATATGGGATGACAAAAGAACATGGGTACTTTTCCTCCATTAAAAAGACATAGATAAAATTTATTCCATCCAATGAGATTCATTTGATCCATTTGATCAGTACCGATTTTTCTTATTCAATTTAGACTCTCACCTGAGGGTTTCACATGCACCAGAGAGGATACCCAGACTTCAACGATCGAACCTAAGGTCTCCATGGTTATTTCTAGGCTGCAATTTTGAGGCGATGCAACTAAGAAGTTCCATACATGAAATATACATATTTTATACATGAATAATTTCATATAAAAATACTATTGGATTAGGATGATATAAAGTTGCAACAAAAAATTCATGTATCCATCACGTATAAATAAGTATGGATTCTAACATAAGGATAATGCAATAATAACATGCACATGATTTCAATATCTTGAAAAATAAAGTATTTCAAAGAATCCATGTTGTTTGGTTTAATATTATTTCAGAAACACTAAATGATTAAGGTGATATAAAATTCATGCCATGATTTAAATACCCAACCCTAATAGGCTAGATTAAATAGTTACTTTATTAATTTCGAACTATGTTCATGGAATCACATCCCAATAGACTAAATAGTATTTTAAACTTGGTAGAATAGATACATACTTGAATCTCACATTACAATTAAAAACATAAAATAAAATATAGTATTTTATTCTAGTAGACCATTTTTACCTTTAGCATATCCTTTTATATCAATCATAATACACTTATTAGCATCATATAGAAAGGAAACATAATATAGGGGTGAGCTCTAATTCTCAATAAGAGTTTTCATAAAATAAAAGATATCATGAATAAATAAGGTATAATCAATATATAAAGCTAAATAACTAATTTTTTTCATTAAATCAATAACTTGAACTTGAGGAATAATATGGAATGAATAAATCATGATCTAATACTACCATATAAATAATCACATGAGATTGAAACTTATCCATGGACATTCCCACTAATCAAATAATCACATGAAAATAAATAACTAATATGACAATGATGGAATTCATAATTCCAAACATCAAAAATATATCATGAAGGCTTCATTCCAAGAAATATTTTATAAATGGGTAAGGCATCAAAAAAATACCAATTATAGTTTATCTCATGAGACCTATCGACGCATCGAGGGGCTATAGAGATCCCCTCCAATCAATTACTATGTCTAACACATCCCTCATAATAAATAGGTGAAAAATAGTCAACATATATGTTTTTATTAAATTTTATCATATGTAATTTCAATTCTTTCCCCAATCAATAAGAATATTCATGAACTATAGAGAGTAATATGGAGAATGATATCAAGATTGTACATCCCCAGTAAAACTGGTCATGAAACATATATAGAAATAATGTGGTGGTATAATTAGAGTACATAATCAATATAATATTCGAAAAATTATTTTTTACATAGATGAAATTAATTTAAATAGATCACTTTACTATTTCTTGAGGAAAATACCATTTTTACTTAAAAATCATTTTTTTAAAATATTATTTTTTTTGTAAATATTAAAGATAACATTTTCATAGAAAACAACCTTGTAAAATTATAAAGTAATCATCAAGTTATTTATTATTCATTATTTTAGGAAATTATGTTCATGTCGTATATGTTAAAAAATTGATTTTATAATGTTGTAAAATGGTCAAAAAGTACCTTATTTGAAAATTAATGAGAAGATTCCTTTAAAAAAAATATAAAAATGAAAACATTGGTAAAAATGTCTTTAATGAATCATTTAGGGAATTTTGGAGACATTCTTGAAAATATTTTTAGAAGATATGGACATGGAAGAGAAATGAGATTCGACCTAAGAGATAAATAAAGTAAACTTTTCTTAAAAACATATTTCTCAATCGTTTTAAGTAAAAGAAGACAGGAATGGTAATATTACTTTAAAAGTTCATGAATAACCATATAATAAGAAATTATATTGGGTTTAAATTGAGAATATCAAACATTTTTCCCAAGGGAGTATGAAACAAGCATAATGATGAGATTGTGAAATAAACCATTAAGACCTTGGTAAGTTTGGAATGGTAAGTAACATGAATGAAATAAATTAAAATAATAACTTTAACTACCATGAATATAAATATATCCATGATATGACATGTAAAAGTTTCATTATATACACCACATAAAATAAGAATGTGGTGAATATGACATAAGTCTCACAGAAACAAATGTGAGACGGGAAAACCCTTACTTGTGGTCTGACTTCCTTCATATGTGTTCTAAACTCTTGTATATTAAATATATATTTACTATAAATATATTAAATAAAAATATCATTATATATCATAACATATATGATTTAATTATAACCTTTTATCACCCATTTATTAATAATAATTTTTTAAAATCATTTTTTTGGGCAATAACTACATTATTTTTCATGTAGGTTTTTGTTCATTAGTTTTAGTACTTATAATTTGATCATGGTTACATCATATAAAGAATGTTAATAATGATATAAATATAATATATATTCATTATATACATATTTATAGACATTCATAAATGTTTTATACAGGAAAATGAATTACACCATTCATGGAGATGGTAGTCTGTACATACGCAAGAACATTGTTTTCATTTTTGACGGATGAAAAAAAGGAAAATAATAAATCCCATTTATAGAATAATTATTATATAATATAAATAATATATCCATCAATTCCATCCTTATTACCATCTAAATAAAATGTAAATGAAAAATGGATCACATTACTTTGTGAGGGTGGTAGTCTACACATATGAATGGGAAACATTATCATTTTCCAATGGATTAGAAAGTAAGAATTAATATGTGATATTACAATTCTAGAAAAATATTTTTCACAAACCAGGCCAGGATAACATCTGAACCAACACCCAACTCGTCTTGAGATAAGGTTCGAGTGGAATTCCGGATCCTCTCATGTAGGCAACTAGCACCATACATCAAAGATATCATAGAGGGAATAATTTTTCCCAAGAAAAAATTATAAGCAAAAAAAAAAGAGCATATATAGAAAAAAACTAAACATCAATAAATACATAAATAGGATCCAGGTACACCGATAAGATAATAAAACCAAAAACTAGAAAATAAAACTAGGACCAAACAAAAACCTAACCAGATCACCATGCAACCTCTTGGCCAACACCATCCATAAAACTATCCCACTCTATAGGAAACCCGGAAAAAACCTAAATCTATAAAATAGATTGAGTCTACTGATTCTAAGTGGAATAAGTAGGGTGTTATCATGAAAAACTCATTATTTAATTACCACATAATCTATACATATAAATTCCCAAAGCATTTAACAAGCACTAGTTTGAAATAAATTTAATAAAATAGGTTTTTAACATTTAAATAAAAAAACCATATTTAAATAAATCTACTTTTAGAAACAAAAAACACATCTTTCATTTTAAAAATAGTTTTCCAATCCCAAAACCAGTTTATAAAACCAATACTCAAATGAAACCCCACACCAGGTGAAGCCATCCCATCCCACTCATCTAGTGACACTAAAGATCCCACCCTTTTATCCTGCAACCCCTCCCCTTTGATCAGACTTGGTTTCCACCGGACCTCCCCTTAGTCTTATTCAATCCTTCCCATCCTTTTGTACAAACATCTCCCTTAAAGATTCTTATGGATCCATAAAAGGAAAGTCATTGATGTTCTCCCCTTACTCACCTCCTCCTAAACCTAATCTCCCCTAGTCCCTACCCCATTCCTCTTCATAAAAGTTTTTTCAACCTGGATTCGTCAATTTTTTAAGAAGAGGAGTCCTGAACCCCAATTTAGTTATCATAACTTTACCCGCTCTCTCAATATGGTGTTAACACTCAGTCTCAGACCAAGAAAGATCAAGGTAATGTGTCATACCAAAATAAGCCTTCGAATTCTAGCTCAAAACCAAGGTGTCACCACCTAAAATGTTAAAGTTATTGATTTAGAATTCCTATGGATTGGGAGCTTAGGTGAAATTAGATTTTATCCTCAGTGTGGTTCACTTGAATAATCTTTATGTAGTAGCTATTTTGGAACTGAAACAACAGATAATTAATATTTCTAACTTTTCAAAGTGAATGGGTTTTAGGTATTCTATTCACGGTCATCCAAAAAATAATCATATATGGATTTTATTTGGAATTCTATGATATCAATAGATTTGGTTGATGCCTTCGATCAACACATTACTGCTCGAATCTTTTTCAGTAATCAATTTATTTATGTATCATTTTTCCCGTAAAATGAGAATCTGATGTCAGGGAGAAGATTTGTCATTACATTAGTTTATTTTATATAGGTTTCTCAGCATATCTAGTGAGAGGCTATTTTATTTCAATCACAGACCCATTAGAAAAGAAGGGTAGCGGCCCCTTTTGTAGGAAATCTAGACAATATTTCTAATCTTTTATTGCTCCTAATGTCTTGATGGATATGTTATTTAAGGGGGAAAATTACAAATAGTTGAATAATTAGAAAGGTCCAAGTAACTCATGGTACTACTTGGATCGATGCTTAGCTAAATTAGCAGTCATCTCCTCCTTCCAGAAGGCTTCAGTCACTCACCTTGTTTGCATACTTTTAAATCACTTTCATATCCTTCTCTCTCTAGATTCAAGGGGTATGAGAGCAAGCACGTTGTTTTCTATAGTATCTGGACTTTGGATCCTGATTTCCATCATGCAGTTTTATCCTCATAGTTTCTCCCACATCAAGGATCTCATTGGGTTGGTCTCCATAACAAGTTGCATCGTCTGAAGGATGCCTTGATCCTCTGGAGTAGTAGGTGTAGTACCTCGCAACATTATATTTATTCCTTGAATAATGAGATCAAGAATCTTGAGAAAAGTCTCAAGGAAGGCTGTAATGATGACGTGTTTAGAGATATTCTTTATAAGAGGATTCTGCTAAAAGATTCAGTTCTATCACAAGATATAATGGTAAGAGACCAATCTAGAACTCTCTGGATTTGAGTGGGTGACAGTAACATGAGATACTTAAATGATTGTATCAAATAAAGGAACTAAATTAGGAAAAAAACATTCTTTGTGAATATGGGTCCTATAATAATGATATTGAAGTTGTTGGAGGTATGGATGAAGATATTTTAAATATATTTTAGCTGGTACAACCCCACTATATAGGACGTGGATCCAAGTGGTAAATATACACTTTTTGGATAACATCTCGAGCATGGTGTATGAGGCCAAATTTTTTTTTAGAAGCTATTACCATAGAGAAAAAAATACGGGAGCTTTTGGTAGGCCTAAAACCAGAGAGCATTCCTGGGCCAGATGGTTTTATCAGTTTATTTGATGTGGCTTGTAGAAGCATTATGAAAGAGAACATTATTGATGCAGTGTAGGAATTATTTTGAGGGGAACAAATTCCATAATTGACAAGTGTAACTACTATGGTTCTTATTCTAAAATTTAAATATCCTTATTCACTTAATAAATATAGGCATATCAATATGTGTAACTTCACTTAAAAAATTCTCACCAGTGTGCTCAACATGAGAATTGGTATCCATATTCCATCATGGTTTTCCGAAGAAAAACATGGGTTTGTGAGAGGTAGGTCCATTCAGGGTGCTATCAGGCTATCCCAAGAGATGCTTGAATATATTAGTAGGAAATATCAAGGTTCAAACATGGACATTAAGTTGGATAAGGAGAAATCTTATGACAAACATGAGTGCACCTATATTATCAGAGTCCTTAAAGGTAAAGGGTTCTCTCCACAGAAAATCAACCTTTTATTTAGATATTTGAGTTCTATGTGGCTCTATTTATCTTTTATGATAATAAATAAAGGAATTTTAAAATCTATATATGGTATTATACATGAATATCCATTATCTCCCAGCCTGTTCATTCTAACTATGGATGCTTTGAGTCGATCCATTAAATCCAATATGCAAGAAGGTTCAACACAACCTTACCAATACCAGTTTCATTTAGCGAATTTATCTCACCTAATGTTTGTAGATTAATTAGACCTTTTCATTAATGGTAAATTCATATATGTTTGTGGGGTCAAGAATATTTTTGAAGAATACTACAAGTGGAGTGGGAAACATATTAATAGAGAAAAAGCCGCATTTAACTCTCAAGGATTTTTTCGGAGATCCATTGATAGAGAATTGAATCCATTTTGGGAATTAGAAATAGAAGTATTCCTATGAACTATCTTGGAGCCATTATTATGTTAGGGAAGCTTTGAATCAGTCACTTGGATAAGGTGGTGAGTAAAATTTCTACTCGCTTCGGTACTTGGAAAATAGTTTCCTCTTTTTTAGGGAAATATCACTCTCATTAATAGATTTCTCACTTATATTCCCATTAAAATTATCTAGATCCTTAAGGTCCTAAAGTATGTTCATAATAATATTGAGAGGATGATGGAAACTTTCATCTGGGACACCCACTTGAGGGCTGGTTCCATTTGGCATCATGGACTAGAATGAACCATCCCACAGATAAAGGGGGTATAGGTCTGTGTAGTGTCTCAGATATGATTAATTGTCTTTATGCGAGGCTTGATTGGGAGGCAGTGGAAGGCTGTAATCTTTGGGAAATGGTTATTAGAGAGAAATATGGGAGAAATCTGTATAATTTGAATAGAAATTATTCCTACCTATAAATAATGATTCAGAACCATATACCTCACCTTCTTAATCATTCTTGATGGATCATTGGTCGTGGTGACATCAGTGTTTGGAATGGAAATTATATGGGTGATATCCTAAGATTTCCTGGAAGACAGGTCACTGATAGTTACTTAAAACATGTGAGTTTCTATACTACCTTTATTAAAACAGTCCTAAATGAATCACAACTCAGTGTGTTCCATCTTATGAAGCCCGAGGATGATCCTAATAGGTGTGTTCTCAAGGCCACTAATTTAGGTTCCTTTTTGGTTAAATCCTAAAAATATATTCATTAGGATTCCCATGCTCTGGATTTTTGGGTCCAAATCCTTTGGTGAAAGAACATTACCCCTAAGTATAATTTTCTCTCATGGATACTGCATCATCATGACATTCCAACAGATGAGGATATTCGATGGAATGGTATCTTGGTTGTCTTTAAATGTTCATGCTTCCTACTCCTCTATATTGTGACTACCACCAATTTATTTTTTGATAGTGATTAGGTTAGAGTAGTCTGAGAAATAGTAAGGGATTTATCTAACCTGGTATACCGAGTTCTTCCAGATGATTCCTTCCTACATAGATGTTTCTATGGAGTCGGATCCAATATAATAGAGGAGAAGGTGCATGCTTCTATTTTTTCAACCGGGTGTTGGTGTATCTAAGAGGTTAGAAACATGTCACATTTTGAAGGTGTGGCATTCTATAAGATGAGTCTAGTGACCCGAACTAGATGGTTTATTACTGATATTGGTATGCTTATGAAAAATTAGAAATAAGCCCCTACTATGAGTCAAGTGCTTCGGTACAAGTTCAATGCTCAGAATGATAACTATAGGGTTTCTGTGGCACTTTGGATTTGATGGAGACCACCAATCAAAGGGTTGAAACTAAATTTGGAAGGGTCCTATGCACTGGGTATTATGGAGGGTGGTGGCATGATCCTGAATTCAAGAGGAAGTGTGGGGGATGCATATAGTTCCAGGTTTGGCCATGAAGATTCCTTACAAGCAGAGGCTTGGGCACTACTCAAAGTCAATCAGTTCATCTTGACCCATCACATTCCACATTCTGAGATCAAGATAGATTCAAGAATCCTCTTCTATGAATTTTAGGGTCAATTCTCCACTCTGTGGACTACCTATTACACATCAAGAAATTAATACTTCTTATAGATAGAAGAACAAGCATAATTCATATTTAGCGTGAGGGTAACAAGGTGAAATACTTTCTTGCATCACCATTTTCTATTGATGTTGATTTTTTTACTTTTTCATCTTGGGTTACTCTCTCCTTGAGTGTGATATAATTTTCCAATGTTACACCCTTATTATTAATTATTTTCGTCCCCCATGAGTGAGCTTGTTTTTCTTCCTTTCCTTCCTTGTTTCTGAGCATTTTTCTTTGTATAGTTTGTTCTCCATTATAATAAAATATGATTTCTGTGTTAGTTGGAGGCCACATTCCTTACCTAGACCAAACTCTGACACCAATTATGAGGAGGCCTTCTCCATGTAGGGACAACCATAGAGGATCCCATCACACATCAAGACATACACAAGTGCCAACTAGGCCTACACATTATACTAATTTAAAACCAATATACCAAAACAACATAAGATCCCAATTAGTCCTTAACATTTACAAAACCATATTCCATTTCCGAAACCATTTTCAAAACTAAGATAAAAACATGAAACTTGTGTGAAAGGTTCCGAACATTCATTTATGTCATTTTGTTACCAAACGACATTCCAAGATTCCAAAAAAGGACAAGCTTTTGGTAACACATTGGAAAGACATACTTGAAATCATTTGGTAACCAAGATACCACTTTGGAAACTTAAAAACTTTAAATAATCATTTGGAAAGATGGATACAAATAAGATAATGGAGAAAAGAAAATAATCAAAAGGTGTTTTGAAATTTGGGGTTTAAGGTAAACATTTCAATAGCATGTCATTATCATTTTTGGAACCATCCATTTGTGCACATTGTGCACATATGTATATGATCATATATAATGGTATATAAATTGTACTAAATAAAAGATAAAAAAATATCAATTGAAAGAATCCCCGTTAGCATTTACACCAATAAAAAAAACTCAAAAAAGAGAACTAATTCGCAAAGAGGCACCACAACCACACATAAAGAACAATTCAAAACGAAAACCAAATTAACAAAACCCAATTTAAATCAAACACAAACCGAAATAACCAATTTCAATTTTAAAGTCCAAATGGATTTTTTATAAATACCTTATATACATATACATATTGGAATAAACAAGTACATCATTTGAAAATCCATTTCTCACCAAATATCCTACATGAAAACACCACTATAATTCACACCAACACATCACAGGAATGGATATCACATTTAAAAACCATATATAAAATCATAAGAATCATATGATATGATTTAGAAAAGGAAATGGATAGAAAAAACTACCTGAAATGTGTGCATATGCATTAGAAATTCATCAAAATGGAGGAGTCCCAAGGAGCAATCTGCAAACGCTAACATTCAAGAAACACAAGCCACACATCAAACCCACCCTCCCGAGTTCAACCAAGAGGGAAAACACCCAAGGATAAATCCAAGATAGGGAGAAGATAAGAGAGGGAACCAACCAAAAATAGAAAGGAAACTCACTTAAGAACCTTGAGGAAGCCCCAAGGGAGGAGGACGATCCAAGGGAGAGAAGATTGGGATCCCTTTTTTGCACCAAAAAATGACCAAGGGGGAAGAGAAACCCAGAATGGGTTAAAAAACGGGAGGGGAAAATTTTAAATTCATTTTTTAAAAAACTGGTCAAGTCCCATGGTTTAGTCACATAGTTTTCCAAACCATGCACCAATCGTGCACACCCTACTGGATGAGGAGGTCACCACACAAGCTGGCCGCACAATTTATGAAATTATATGACAATATATAAATTTGGCATTGTAAAATTACAGAGTCTCCCCAAATTCTTTATGCATAGTTTCCTCTATCCGTGCACAAGCCATGCAGTTTGTCCTTAACACCAATATTAGGAAAAATGGGTTCTCCTAATCCTCGCACGGTTTTTCCAAACTATGCTCAAACCATGAACATAGAAAAAACTCATCCAAATCTTTCAAAACTCAAAAAATATTACTTTAAATACAACCCAAACCTAAAAAAACAATTCAACGAAAATAAAAAAAATTAAAAACCATGGTATTTGCGTGACAATTATCTCATTTTTTTTCTTCCCCTAGAAATCCACCCAGCCAATTGAGGACCAAAAACTCATACCTGAAACTCAATGAAAAAATACGAAACCATAAAACTTGATGTGACTTATCGAACCCAAAATTCACACCTGATTGGCTCTAGAGAAAACAAAAACAACGGGAACCAAGGGGAAGGAAAAGAAAAGGGTTCTCCCCACTATAATAACTTTCTAACACCCCAATAATGAAAAGACAAATCCTAATAAAAACTAACCTGAGAACTAAATACATACTCAAACCCCCACCCTAAGGGGTCCTAAAAAGATAAACTACAAATTAAATATAAAAACAAGGCACAATTAATCAATTACAGAAGGCTCAAGCATATTCAAAGTGAGAGAAACTGGAAACAAAAACCAATCCGAAAAAATAATAAGAACACAAAAGAAAGAAAATATAATAAAAAACTCACACCCAAAAAGGAAAAACCACCATAATTACACACGAATGATATCACCGCCAAAATTTTACAACAAAAGAAGATACTTTTGGAAAATGTTAACTAAAAAAAAGGAACTGAAAATATATCCGCTCTAATGATGGAGAAAAAAAATAAACCAAGGTTCCCACACCTCGGGTGATTCTTAACTATGTGAAGACATTCACTATGGATCCTATGTCCAAAGCTAGGATGTATTGAAGAATATACTTCTCTATTGTTAAGAGCTGACATCCTCTGACAGAGACTTATTCTTTTATAAATGCTACTTGAAGAACTTCTCCAAGTGAACCAAACAACCACATTAATGAAAAGTATCCTGAGGATTATGAAAAGATGAATTTTAATGCATGATATGACCACATTGAAAGTACAAAAATGAATGGACCACCAAACATGAATCAGGAAGCAAAGAAGGAGAATAATCAAGAATATGTTCCTATAGCACAGTCTCTTTGCTAGATGGGGAACCACAAAAAGCACCCACTTTGACAAACTTCCCTCCAGAAACCAAATAATCTAGAAATGCCTCATCTACTAGCTTCCCAAATAGAATGTCAAAAGATGAGAGAAATCACTCCATCTCTAGACAATGACCCCAAATAAAGATAGGATCCTTCTTCTAATCCTTTAATGATATCTCAGGTCAAAAATAATATAGCTATTCAAAATAATCAAAATTTTCCTTCACCATCTATTAACATTTCTAAATGTCAAAGAGATCCACCAATTGCTTTACCTTAACCTCCTTAGGTATGAACAATCAGATAAAAGTGGTCTTAAAAAATTCCTAGGACATCCCAACTTTCGATGGAAATGGGACGATCAAATTACACTAATCCCAAGATAGACCATCAAATGAAGCCAAAATAGCTTTCCCTCTAAGGGATTCATGAGTTCCCAATGACTTAAAGAAAACTTTGACTTCCTCAATACACTTTGCAACTTCTAACACATCATGATCACCATGAAAATTGGGCAAAAACTAAGAATAAATTGACTCCACCACTCTACCGAGAGTTTGGGAAGGGACAAAGACTGAAAAAACTCATAGTAAACCTTAGGGAATTGTTTTGTTGGTATACTCTATATAAAACAAAAAAAACTAGATCGGCATCATCCCAAAATTCAACTAAAATAACATCACAAGACAAAAAAAATCCCTCACAAACCTAACAGAACAAACCAAAACAAAATCAAATTTTCAAAACTACCACTTCCATTTTAAGAACAAACCAATTTTAATCTAAATCCACTTTTCAAAACACCTAACTCAATTTTCAAATTCACTTTAAGCACCAAAAATCTACTTTTTAAATTTAGACCATACCTCAAAATAATTTTTCATTTGAAATCCACTCAGGCTGATGAAAACAAGGCCAAAACACAACTCACACTAAAATTATGGAATAGGGAACTAGTGACTATGCATAACCTAGACACATGGTTTAGTGGACCATGCCCCAAGCAATCAATAACTTATTGGAGTAACTTGAACCATGAATTTGGGATCCAAATGGGTAACTACTCCATATAATCCTACCACACATTACTAGTTTACCTCCATTTCCATTCCACATCCACACACCCAAAAATCCAAAATAAAATACTCAAGCCCTAGACTAAAACTAGAAACTCAAGGATTATAACAAGAAAGAGTTTATGACGTTCTTCTTATACATACTTCTTGAGTCCTGAAAATCCTGTATCTGAGCTACCTAAAACCCCAAATAAAAAAGGTCTACTCTGATACCATGTTTTCATAAAATAGGCTGGGTGTCCATCTGACCGGACACCTAACCTAACCTGAGACAAGGGCGAAGATATGTTCTTGATCCTCCCGGGATGGAGACTAGCATTAGTCATCAGATATATCATAGTGGGAATAATTTTTCCCATATAAAACTAATAAAAAAACCAAATAGAGTATGTAAGAAAAACAAAAAATAACTAAATATAAATTAATACATAGACACAATCCAAATACAATGGAAAATAAACCAAACTAGAAACTAAAAAATGAAACTAGAACCAAAGAGAAAAAAGAATATATATTCATGTGATCTTCTGGTCAACACCACCCAAAAAACTATCCCACTATATAGGAAGCCTGAATAAAATATAAACATGAAAAATAAATTGGGTTTACCAATACCTAGTGGCACATGTTGGGTGTGAGAATAAAAACTCATTTGGTAATCATCCCAATATCTATACATGTCCTTTATTGAAGTAGTACTCAAAATTTAGATTGAAATACATTTAATAAAATAGGTTTTAAATATTTAAATAACCAAACCATCTTTCTTGACGACCACTTTTATAAACAACACAAACAATTTTCATTTTAAATTTTTTTTCCAATCCCAAACCCAAATTTAATAACCCAAGATCAAATAAGAACCCAAACTAGGTGATAAAAAATGATATACTGAAAATAAAGGAAACAATATATCAAAGAAGAAACTAGAATTTTAGAGAATCAAATAATGGAGAATAAAATAGAAGATACTAATACTAATAATGGTCATTTCCTAAAAATATCTAGAAGTAATCCCTATAAATACTCATATTGGACTCATCTACCGGTGTATGGTGAAAATTCATAGTCAATAAAAAAATTTCTAATCAAAAATATCTTCACTAATGTCAAATCCCACCTAGCCTCCCAATAAATCCAAGGTGTACTAACCGGTCTAATCGGGGTTAGCAAGAAACTGTCACTCAAACCTCTATATGAAACCCAAGAATACCATGATCGTAGTACATGGAGAAATACAAGGTAATCACTTGTGTGGAATAAACTAATAACCCACAGATGCCTCTATTATTTCTTAGCCCAAACTCTGACCCCAACTATGTCGATTCCCTCTTCCCAGAGGGACAACCATAGAGGTTCCAATCACACATTGAGCCATATGAAAGTTCCAACCGGGTCTACACATCATGCTATTGTAAAACTAATTTCCCAAAACACATTAAGATTCCAATTGGACCTTAAAATTTACAAATCCATATTCCATTTCCAAAAACATTTCCAAAACTAAGATGAAACCCTACAACATTCTCGAGAGGTTCTAAACAAACCTTTTTGTCATTTAGTTACCAAACCAAATACTAAGGTGCCAAAATGGCTAATATTTTGGGAAATAATTTGGAATCCAATATTTGAAATAATTCAAGAACCAATGAAAAACTTTGGAAACTTAATAAATTTGAATAACCATTTGGAAAGAATGTTCTAAAGAGGAAGATTGAGAAATGGAAATAATGAAAATGTTTTTTAAAATTAGGGGTTTAGGTTAAAAATTTCAATATAAATCCATTATAATTTTTGTGAAAATTCATTTTTGTACCCCATGAACATATGGATATTCCAAAATAAAATGGTATATCAATGGTAAACCATAAAATAGAAACTAATTATTAACTCAAAGGATCACCATTAGCATTTACACTAATCAAAATAACTCACACAAGATCACAAATTTTCAAATATGCTCCAAAACCACAAAAATAACAATTCATAAGGAAAACCAAAATACCATAAACCAATTTAGGCAAAGAAAATCCAAATACCCAATTTCAATTTTAAAGGCCAAATAGAATTTTATAAAGCACTCTAATACATATAAATATAGGCATAACAATGGGAATCCTATGAGAACCCATTTCTCACCAAATTGACAACATTAAAACACCACTAAAATTCACACCAACACATCACAAGCCTGGATATCACATTTATAAACCATATATGAATGCTTAAGAATCAAATTACATGCTTCAAAAAGAAAATGGAATGAAACACATACCACAACAACGTGTGAACACATCAAAACTCTAAGGAAAGGCATAAAGATGACCAAGGAGTATCCCACACACCATAACATCCATCTAACACAATACCCACATCAATACTAGACTCTAGGGTTTAAACAAGAGAGAATCCACCCATGTAAATCCAAAAAACCAAGATATAGGGAAGTGAAGAGATGGAAAACAACCAAAAATCCAAAGAAAAACCACCTATGAACCTCGAGGAAGCACCAAGGGAGGATGAGTAACCATGGTAGAGGATGTTGGGAGCCCTATCATATTCATAATGGGACCATGGGAGAGGAGAAACCTGAAATGGGTTAAAAATAGGGAGGGGAAAACATAGAAATTAATGTTTTAAGAAAACGTGGCAAGGCGCATGGTTTGGTCGCACAATTTTCCAAACTGTGCACCAACTATGTATCCCCCACTAGTAGAGGAGGGAACCTGTATGGGCTGGACACACATTTTAAGAAATCATGTTCCCACAGTGAAATTTGGTTATATCAAATTGTAGAGCCTCCTGACATGCTTTCAAAATGGTTTCTTCTTATAGTTTTCAAGCCATGTTATTCATACATGACACCAAAATAATGCCACATAGTTTCTCCTAGACCTCACATGATCTTTTTAAACTATGCACAAACCATGTATAGGACCAAAAATTACCCAAATCTTTCAAAACTAAAAAACACTTAGTGAAAACTTGAACCGAACCGAAACCAATGGAACCAATTCCAAAAAAATAATAAAATAAATAAAAAGGCATGTTCATTGTGTGAGAATATTTATATCATAAATATCATATATATTTATTAGTTCCATATTTTTAACCATTCAACTGAAACAATGATTAAAAACAAATTATAATTCTATGTGAAGATGGTAAGTCGTATGTACACACAAGTGATGTTTTGGCTTTTTATTGGATGGAAAATAGATAGAATATAGTTTTACTATAACAATAATAATATCTTAGTATATTTATAACATTAGAGTTATTATCTTATATTGGTTAAAACACTTTAGTAGTAAGTAGAAGAAGAAATAGTCTTGAAGGACTCAGTAAATATGATTACATTTCTGTCGGTAGTATTCCTTTAGATATATTATTAAGGAACATAGAGTAGGTCTTTTGGAATCAATTAAACTATAAAACTTTTATGAGGATGTTAAGAATAGTAATGGGTAGGGTTTGGTCATTATATATGGCTCAAATTGGTGTAAATAAGTGAGATAGGAAGTTCCCTTTTATAATGGTGATGAGGGGACCTTTTGGAATTTTATAAAAGATTAAATTATAATAAATCCATTTTCAAGAAAAATACATAAATATGAATATATTTTTATGGTACGGTAGGATATGGTTGAAATATAATCAACCAAAAAAATATTATATGTTAATGTCATGTTTTAAAAGTTTTCTTTTGGTTTGACACCTTAATTAACCTATTTTAACAGTAATCATGGTGGCATAATTTTCATTCTTAAAGGGTTAAAATTTTAACATATAATGTAACTATTGACTCACAAATGGTTAATGGATGAAATTATCAACCATATCTTACCCCTTTACATCTTTAAACATTTTAATAATTTGGAAATAATTAATAAAATAAAATTTTGATAAATTATCATTAATGTCAATTTTGACACTATTAATTTAATTTGAAATCAAGTACATTAAGAATTTTTTTGATATAGAATATAATTCATTTAATAATCAATAATATGTCATATTATTCTAATAAATTCATTTAAAACTATAAATCACTCAAATTCTATTTCTTTTAATATTTTTAATATCATTTATTTTATTTTTTATATTCATTGAAAAATAATGTTTTAGCATTACACAAGAATTTAAGGTAATTATATAATCAATAAAAACTATAAATATTTTTTCAACATGAATAAAATTTCATTATTCATAAAATAAACATTTAAAATTGTTTAAATATTTATTTTTCCCTATGTGGACACATAATAGATATATAAAACCAAGAGGGTGACATTTTGTAACTTTCTTGGATTGAAATATCATACTGGTCATTTTTGTGGAAAACTGATAAAGATTATATTTACCTCATTATAATATGTATTTCAATGATTTAAACCCTTCCAATATAACAACATGATTTTATTTTCATCATTTTTTGATTTTTGGTGGGTTTTGGGCTAAAATATGAAAATTGTTTATTTTGGAATTTTAATAGATTTTTATCATTTCAATATTTTAAGAAAAATTTTAAAATATTAATCCAATTTGTATGATTATTTTCTTTTAGTATTACTTTATTTGATGAATTCAACTTTTTATTCTAGAAACAGAGTTAATTCAAACATCCAAAGGCCAAAGAAAAATAATAATTTTGAAATATCTTTCTAGATAACAGAATGGATCCTACTTGAGTAAATGAGGAATAAATCGGGATATATACCTATAATTGAGGCTATTACAACTATATTTGAATGAAAAATGAAATAATCATTGTCCATTTAAATATCATAAAGATATTCTCTCATTAATGTGGACATTGGACGCTCCAAAGTGGGGAAATATTTTGGGAAACCTCATCCAAAAAAGTATAAATCATCAATTATATCATAAATTAAATTATATGAGTCCAGTAATTTTGAAATTTGGAGGGATAAGGGATATTTATTTTTAGATGTATTTTTTAACATTTAAAAAAAACCAGAAATTGGTTAGGGAAAAAATATTTTAAAAAATGCACATGAAAGGCAGCATCCCGGATGCTGCCTTTGCATTTCGATTGCAAGGCGGCATCCGCGATGCCTCATTTCCTATAATTTTTTTTTGAAAATTTTTATTTTATTTTGTTTTGTTTTGTTTTGTTTATATATATATATAAACAAAACAAAAAATTTCAGCAGATTTTATTTACTATTAAAGATCCAGCACTACAGCCATTACAGCAGTCTGGATTCTGACATAAACTCTTACCCAGGCCTCCCTTTTATAAGAGGGTTTGCCCTGAAAATCATTCTGCATTTTCAATGTGGGATTCAGGTTCTCCCTTTCCTGCACAGTACATTCTGCATTTCCGATGTGGGATTCTATTTCAAGTACGTGAATTTGAAATACAATAAAATATAAACTATAAGGCCAATATAAATGAAATTTTAAAAATTGATTAAATATATAATAAATAGTTGAAAACAAAAAGAATTTCCTCAAAAATGTTGATGAAAAATAATCTAAAACCTTTCAAAACCGCCTACTTGAAACTTAAAAATGTTTCAAGTACATGAATTTGAAAGACTATAAAATATAAACTTTAAAATGAATATAATTGAAACTTTAAAAATTGATTAAACATATAATAAATAGTTGAAAAAATGGAATTTCCAAAAAAAATGTTGATGAAAGGTAATTTCTAAGCTTTCAAAACTGCCTACTTGAAACTTAAAATTTTTCAAGTACCTGAATTGGAAAGACCATAAAACCTAAAATAGAAGAAAAATATAAATGAAATGTTAAACATTGATTAAACATATAAGAAATAATTGAAAACAAAATTAATTTCCAAAAAAATGTTAATGAAAAATAATTTATAAGCTTTCAAAATCTCCTACTTGAAACTTAAAAATGTTTCAAGTACGTGACTTTGAAAGACTATAATTATATTACTAATTAACTAATTAATTATTATATAATTAATAGTTATATTAATAATTAACTAAATAATTATTATATAAGTAATAATTAATGAGTAATAAATAATATTTAATAATTTAATGAATAGTTATAATTAATATTTATATTACAAATTAACTAATTAATAATTACTAATTGCTTATTAATAATTATTAATTACTAATTACTAATTATAATGAATAATTATAATAAATATTTATATTACTAATTAACTAATTAATAATTAATAATTACCAATTACTAATTAATTAGTTATAATTATTAATTATATTTCTAATTAACTAAATATTTATTATATATGTAATAATTAGATTACTAATTAGTTATTATATAATTAATGATAATATTACTAATTAACTAATTAATTATGACATATTTAATTATTAATAATTAATAATTTAAAATTATAATAATTATATTTAATAATAATATTACTAATTAACTAATTAACTATTATATAATTAATAATTATATTACTAATTAACAAATTAATTATTATATAATAATTTTTAATAAATACTAACTAATAATTATAATGAGTAATTATAATTTATAATTATATTGCTAATTAACTAATTATAAAAAGGCCCATGAATCTATCTTTCTGAAAAAATTAACTAATTAACTATTATATAATTCATAATTTTATTACTGATTAACTAAATAGTTATTATATAATTAATGATTAATAAACACTAATTAAAAAATTACAAATTATATAGTTAATAATTATATTACTAATAAACTAACTAATTATTATATAATTAATAATTATATTTCTAAGTAACTAATTAATTATTAAATAATTAATAATTATATTTCTACGTAACTAATTAATTATTAAATAATGAATAATTATATTACTAATTTACTAATTATATTAGTAATTAACTAATTATTTATTATATATTTTATTATTAATAATTACCAATTAACTAACTAATTATTATATAATTAATAGTTTTATAATTAATAATTATATTATTAATTAAGAAATTAATAATTAATTATTAATAATTAATAATTATAATTTGTAATTATAATGAATAATTATAATTAGTAATTATAATTATTAATTATAAGTAATAATTATAATGAATAATTTTAATTTATAATTATATTACTAATTAACTAATTGCCTATTATATAAATAAAAATTATATAACCAATTAACTAATTAATTATTATATAATAATTTTGAATAATTACTAATTATTAATTATAATGGATAAATATAATTTTTAATTACATTACTAATTAACTAATTAACTATTATATACTGAATAATTATATTACTAATTAATTAGTTAATTATTATATATTTAATTATTAATAATTTCTAATTAACTAATTAATTATTAAATAATTTATTATTAATAATATTAATTTAATAATTAAATAAATTATTATATGTCTAATCCATGTTTTAACTTTAAATTATATCGGTCTTATAGTTTATATTTTAGTCTTTCAAAACCGCATACTTTAATCATTTTAAGTTTCAAGTAGGTGGTTTTGAAAGCTTATAAATTATTTTTCATGAACATTTTTTACAAAATTCTTTTTATTTTCGACTATTTGTTATATGTTTAATCTGTGTTTTATGTTTCATTTATATCAGTCTTATAGTTTATATTTTATAGGCTTTCAAAGTCACATGCTTGAAACATTTTTAAGTATCATGTTGGTCGTTTTGAAAGGTTAAAAATTATATTTCATCAATATTTTATACGAAATTATTTTTATTTTCAAATATTTGTTTTATGTTCAATCCATGTATTAAGTTTCATTTATATTGGTCTTATAATTTATATTTTATAAGCTTTTAAAATCACATACTTGAAACTTCTTAAGTTTCAAGTAAGTGGTTTTGAAAGCTTATAAATTTTTTTTATCATCATTTTTTATGATTGTTTTTTTGTTTTCAAATATTTTTTATATTCTTAATCAATGTTTTATGTTTCATTTATATTGGCCTTATAGTTTATATTTTATAGTCTTTCAAAGTCACGTACTTGAAACAGAATCCCACATCAGAAAAGTAGAATGTTCTGTGCAGGAAACGGAGAACCAAAATCCCACATCAGAAATGCAGAATGATTTCCAGAGTAAGCTCTCTTATAAAAAGGAGCCTTGGGTGAGAGATTCTTTCAGAATCCAGACTGCTGTAATGGCAGTACTACTGGATTTTAAATAGCAGATAAATTCTGTTGAAAATTTTATTTTTGTTTATTTTTGTTTTGTTTTGTTTATATATATATATATATATATATAAACAAAAAATAAAAATAAAAATAAAAATTTTCTAGATTTTTTTTTCTGTTTTAGGGGAATGGCGACATCTAGGATGCCACCTTTCACCCGAGCCCAAAGGCAGCATCGTGGATGCCGCATTTGTGGCGTATTTTCGATTTTTTTAACCTAGCCTGTTTTTTTAAAATATATTTTTTAAAAAACATATTTAAAAAAACTCTCTTTAGAACATATTATAAAAAGGAAATTTTAGTATATTAAGTCATATTGTTGGCATAATTGGAGAAATGTTTAGGTGGACATATTGTGTAGGATAACTTTTCTGATTTTCTTTTTCACTCATTCCATCTTCTTAGTTTTGTAATTCCTTATTATTCCCCATCATTCTCATTCACCCTTAACATGGTAGGATAAAATTATGACATATTAGGGAAGGGTGGTTTTTATTTTTCTTTTTAATTATTTATTTATTATGATTTATTGAATAAAAATCCATTCTCTATTATGTGAGGTTGATTTAAATTTATAATATCACTTTTTATTATCAAGTATGATCATATTTGGTTATTTATTATGTTATTTATTTTTTTGGTCAATTAGAATTATATCAATGCACTAGGTTCTAGTGTATATATAATATAATAGACCATGGATTAGTGGTTAAGTACTCAATGATCATCAATATGTGTGGAATCGATAATGGATATTCTTGATTGTTTGGGATAAATAAGACATGATGAGGTATTTCCAAAGTGAATTGAAGATAATAACTACAAATATATCACATAAATAACTATATTAGGCTGAAATAATATATTTTAAATGTTTTCTCTAACCATCACCATTTTACTAAGGGAGTGAGAGGAATCGATCATGGAATCCCACTTTAATCGACTTAAGAGAAGAGGATTGTATAAATTTTAAAACTAGGATTGCATTACAATTGAAAAATTAACCCCAAACTGATCACCCTTATCATAATAGTTCTCAACCACTTTCCTTTCCAAATTTCTAAATATTTTTATTAATTTATTTCTTTTGCTTCATTTCTTAAATTTTTTTTTTCAAAACCAAACAATTTGAAAAACACCCCATTTTCCCTATAATTAAAAGTGAAAACGATTTTATATGCATTCATATTAATAATACCACCTAGGGTTAACCACAAGACTAGACTTAGGTAATAAAAATTCCACACCCCATGATAGGTGTGCGTTAAACTTGGCAGCATTTCTGGGGAAGTAAAACACTTGCACACACCATTTTTCATAAAAAACAAAAACAAATCATAGATTTAATTATTTAAAAACTCATTTTGTCTAGGTTCACTTCAAATGATAATTATTTAAATATATGTAACTATTAATATTAAATGAAATTACCATGGTTTAAAAATGAATAAGAAGATATATTACATATAAGGATTAAGGAACTTATTGATCCAGCCAAACATATGGTGAATTGGCATGACCTTGTTCTCTCAATTCAAGAACAAAATATCATGCTCAATCAAGTAAAGGATGATTTTCAAAGACTGAAGTGAGAGGATAAGTGCCACTGGAACTACAAAATTTTATTTAATACATAAAATAGGTTGATTCCTAACTATAGGAACATCAAATACCCAACCATTTTAAGAATTATATCTATGATGATCATGATGAGCTAGAGTGAGTACATGATGAGGAAGACTAGCCTGTTGATCTATGTGTGGGAGATCAACAAGATTTTTGTGAGTTATGGAAAGAGTATGAGGCACAACTTGATCTCCCTGATCCCTAAAATTTAGATAATCTAGTACTATTTGATGTCACCTTATCCATGGAAGAGTATTACACCACACAAGTGGTAGAATTTAAAGAAAAGATGGAGGATCCCAACTACCTTCCTCCATCCACTAAGATCCAACTTCAAGAAGCACTCATCACTGCGGAAATGATTGAACCAAAAACCAAATCAGGGAGATTATATATTATTGAACTCTGTATTTTCTAATTTCATTCAATATTACTAGAGTATCACTTCTTATTTTTTTGAATTTTTATATTTGGTTAATCTATGATTTTCCTTAGATGAAGATAAAGAAACGAAACCTACAACTACTGAGGAACACATGGAGCTCCCTGATTTTGATTTACATGTATTTTAGGAATCCCATGTAGAGATACAAGTAGTAGAGAATGATGAAATTATGACTGAGGTTTATCACAATAAAAGGGGGAATTATAATTTACATGTTTGGTCGTATATGATGGCAAGGGGGGGGGGTGAATTGCCTTTTCAAAAATAATTAACAATTTAAAACAATTATCAATGCAGCGGAAATTAAAAAGGCAAGACACAATTTGATAACGGAGTTCGGCTTAATTCCCAAGCCTACGTCTCCGCTCCCAACAAGAACCGTTGAGAGATTAATACGCCAGCTTGCTTTTTAATGGTTGTAGCAAGAAACCCACTAGCCATTTTAAGGTAGGCTAGAACACCTTCGTAAAACTTGATTTTTTATTATGGTTGTAGAAAGAAACCCACTAGCTGTTTTAAGGTAGGCTAGAACACCTTCGTACAGCTTGCTTTTTTATTATGGTTGTAGAAAGAAACCCACTAGCCGTTTTAAGGTAGGCTAGAACACCTTCGTACAACTTGCTTTTTTTATTATGGTTGTAGCAAGAAACCCAATTGAAAGAAAGAATGTAAATGAGAGGTTTGTTTTAATCCAAAACCAATGAAGAACTAAACAAATAAAATAATACAAACACACGGAAGCCTTGAGCGCCAAAAGTGTGAGAGCAGCTGATGGAGAGGGAGCTCAAGCTTCAAGGATGGCAATGGATCACAAGAGGCCTTGGAGATTTGTCGTTAGAGCGTCAAGACATCAAAATATAATTCGGTTGTGTTCCCGGCATCCATGGTTTCTTATTTATAGGAGAAATACCCATAAACACTTCAATATGGCCGTTGGAGGGATTCCGGAGCCGTTGGGGGTCAAAAGTACAAGTCTGGTCAAAGCCCAACGGCTAGTTTGACTGGGCACACCGGCTGGCCGGTGGTGTCTCACCAGTTGGCCGGTGGTCCACCGGCTGGCCGGTGCTGAGCTCCCAGCTGGCCGGTGGTCCAGACAGAGCAGGATTTATGTCTGGGTTCCACCGGCTGGCCGGTGGTCATCCACCGGTTGGCCGGTGTCACCAGGCAGTGGGCAAGCCTACTGCCTGGGTCCTCCGGCTAGCCGGTGGGCAAGAATCGGCTGGCCGGTGCGCTAACACCGGCTGAATGGTGGCTCTGGCAGAAAGCAATGCTTCTGCCAGAGACCACCGGCTGGCCGATGGGAATCCACCGGTTGGCCGGTGGACTCAGAGAGTCCACTATCAGCCTTCTTGGGCCAACTCCTGGGCAACCTTTTTCCTAGCATCATAACACTTGAAAACAAGTTAGAACACGATGAGAGTGATTGTGATCATTAAAATCCAAGAGAGAGGGGTACAACATTACATTCTTCGGGTTTAAATTTTGTTGAATTAAAAATAAATTCTAACCCTACTTTTGATATTAAAATTCATTTAGACCATGTTGATACATAAAAATAAAAATATAGGGTTTTAAAATTAGAATCCAAGGAAGAGGATGATCCATACTTCATCCCACCCCCACCATGCCATCTTTACCTAATTATGAAGAGGATGGATCTGGTATAATCTATCCATGAATTATTCTCCACCAACAAAGAATAATCAAATGTTGGGAAAAGAAACATGTGGTGGTTAAAATCTAAGAAACTCCAACCACCATCAGACTTTGGATAATAGCTGGTACTACCCTCTAGAGGCTGTAAAAATTCAGGTCCCACATAGGGGATTATAAAATAATTTATCCATTTTACTTTCTTTATAGAAATTTATATTTTAATTTCAGTATTAGGATTTAGTCTAGAATTAATCCCATTTCCTTTATCATTTTTAATTTTAATGAAATGATCCTTGTTCTTAATTGAGTAATTATCCATCATAAGACCATAATAGAACAAGGTCTCCCCAAATAGTTGAGGAAATAGGACTAAGATTAATGATAAAGGGATTTAACTTTTATGTTTATATTTTAAAATATCTATATATTTTTTCAACAATATGTTTTGAGATTTAAACTGAAAATCACATTACCACTTTTCAATTCATGCTTTACATGACTTATCTTGGTGACTTGAGTTTTTTAAGAATTCAATGATTTCATGTTTTATATTTCAATGTTAATGGAATTGATTGAGTGAAATAGAGAATTAGATGATTAATGCGAGACATGTATATTTCATTAAAGACTCATGACTTTAGAAAATTGGTTGATTCATATAAATGAAATTTACCTAAAATTTTCATAATTTGAATTTATGAAATTCAGGTAAACTGATTTGTTATTATTATTCAAGCCAATGAATTATTTTCTAAAATAAAATGCCCCATTCATGAGAGGATTTGTAGACCATGTATTTCCTATTTATTCTTGAGCATATTTCTTGAGTGATCTTGGGACATGTCACCTGTTAGAACTTACATTTCAACTTTTCACAGCTATGATTATAAAGAAACACATTTAAAATGATCAAGGAATCTTTTCAGAAGATATTTTTCTTAAATAAAACCTTTACATTAATCATTTGTTAGCCCATAGAGACAATGAATGACTTTTATAGGAATGATCCACGTTTCAAGAAATTTTTATCTATTCCTACCCTCCTCTTAGTATTTTCTTGATATTTTAAAATTGAAGTGTATGGGTGAAGTGAGTCATAAATAAATTGATTATTTACATTGTAAATAAGATGTGTGGGGGTGATAAATTGGATAATAATAGTTTCCATTTGATTCATACATTTTAATTTCACATGTTTACTTCTCTTGAAAAAAATGAAAAAATAGGAATGGTCTATGACTTGGAAGAATAAAAAAACACCATTACTAAACCTATAATTTTTATCATATGTGGTTAGGTGGTGTATGTGAGTTTTTTTGTAATAATAAATTTTTAAAAACAAAAAAAATGAAAAATATATTTGAAAAAGGAAATAAAGTATAAAAGAAAAATAATCAAGAGGGTGCACAAATAATTAATTATGCTTTTACTTTGATCAGGGCCTTACTTTGTGTTTTGGGAGAAGTTGGAGCATCTAATTTTAGAGGGAGAATATCATTAAAATTTCAATTTTTATATCATGATTTCTACTTTAATAGATAAAAATACTCTTTGAGCCTTAATTTATAAACTTCAATTTCTACCAATCTTAATCCATAGAGTAATTATAATCTTAATGTAATGTCCTGATGATTTTATATTCTTTTATATTTAACAAGTGTAGAAAAGAGTTCCTTTACAAGCCTATGGATAAGGAGTATTTTATCATGATACTATATAACTCTAATTGAATTAATTTGATAAGTGATGATTGAAAAAAAATCAAATTGAGGTAAATCATGATTTTACTTGATTAATCATAATTAATTAAGGGCTTTAATAAATAAAAGAATAAGTTCCACCATTTTTATAAGGTTAGAAATAAAATAATAGAATTTTTTTCTTTAGAAAATTGAAAATTTAATTGATATTTTTTGTGAATTTTGAAAATTTGATTTTACATTAATGATTTTTTAATTTTATTTCCTTGAAATTTGAATAATGATAACATTAGTTCCCTCTGATATTTAATGTTGAGATTTTATGCATGAGAAAAAGCATGGTTTATGTGTGAGGTAATTGACATAAAAAATATTTTCAATTTTTTTAATTTCATTTTAAATGTTTTTAATCTGACCATTATGTTATTTTAATGTCAATTTCCACATTTTATGATTTTATTATCATTTTACGATTAATTGTAAAAATGACCTAATTTTGGATCTTAACTTTTTAAATTTATTTAAGTATTTAAACTATAAATTTTTATATACTAAATTAATTTATGAATATATTTTAGTATTATAAATATATTGATATTCATTTCAATTTTCTAGACCAAGAGCTAAATCCAACATTTGGAGGCCCAAAATATGCTCATAAGTTAAGCCTTAAAATCTATGAATAGATCTTTATATTTTTGAATTTGGGCATATAACTCTAAAATTGCTAGCCCAATGAAGCTAAAATTTAACATGGCTAAATAACAAATACGAGGAAACAAAATTCATAACTACGGAACTAGTTGATTCTACCTATAAGAAGGCCATAAAAGCATGGGAAATCAAATTTTGGGAATTGAATTATTATGCTTGGATAGAATAAATATTCAAAGTAAATGAGATATAACTTATTCTACACATGGATAATGAAGATTAAGTTTGGTGGTATAATGAGAAATACATATTTAAAAAACATTAAAGAGAAAATATTTCCCAAATTATCTTATTAAAAGGTTTTACCTTTCACAAAATTTTGAAAGAAAATTATTTTGGGAATTGAAATATTCATCTTGGGAAGAATAATTTTTTAGAGTAAATGGGATATAAATTCTTCAACACATAGAGAATGAATATTTAGTTTGGTGGTAAAATTTGAAATATATATTTAAATAACTTTCAATAATAAATATTTCCCAAATTATTTAATTTAATGGGTTTACCATGCCTAAAAATTTTGAAGAAAATTATGGAGCCAAAAGATAACATCTTTTGCCTATAAAAATGTATCTCATATCCCTTTTAATTCATTTGAAACCCTAGTTGGACACTTTATATAAATTTTTAGTTTATTTTATGATATAATATAATTATTCAATTTTAATATATTTTACTCTTCTTCTTCCTCTCATTCTCTGATTTTTAACTTTTGTGTTTCCACGTGGTTGTTTTCTCACCGTGATATCCAATACTCATGATCATGAGTAACTAATTCGAGGAAGTTCCCATGGGATAAATCTAGTGTTAAACCCAAGTAATTAAAAATTTGTGTTTATTTTTTATTATTTTAATATAGTTAGGTCAAGGGGGATCTTGGTGGGTAATGTGCCTTTCTATCCCCCTTTCCACCCGAGGCTTAATTATCTATTTTTAAATATTCTCCCACAATAGAGGAGTTGATATGTGGTCTATCAACGATCTTTGAGTGCACCATATATTAAAAACATGGGTAAGAGAGTATGTTAATTCATACGATGGCTCTGACCTCTCCTATCTCTTGATGCGATGGTGCTCCTCCTACTCATCGGCTGAAGCTGGCTCTCTCTACATCATGGTATGGATCATTTGGGTCCGCCGCAATGATTCCGTTTTCAACCATTCTCACAAACCTCCCAAATTCTGGATTGATCGGGACTCTTCCTGGTTTGATGGCTGGAAGCACCATAATGGACATCACATTTCCTTCTGAACCCCCTATTTTCCCTCCCTTTGGAGCCCACCCTCGGAAGATATTCTCAAGATTAATGTGGATGCGGCTCTCCCCAAGGATGGTCCTGTGGCCCTTGTCCTACTAGCTCGAAACTATCTTGGTCAAATCATTGAAGCCAAACATGAGTCACATCAAGGTTTTTGGGAACCGGTGGTTGATGAGGCTGCCTCCATCCTCACCAGAATGTTGCTCACTTATGATTGTGGATGGCACAAAATCATCATCAAGTCATACTGCATCACCATTATCAATGCCATCAACCTCAACGATGGCGGACTTCAGTCCTTTGGGCCCCTCATAAAGAAAACCCTCTCCATTCGTCTCTTCTTTTCTTTCTGTACCTTCTCCTTTACCAAAAGGGAAAGAAACAAGGCTTCCCATCAACTGGCGGCGTCTGGCCCCATTGATGTCAACCATCTCTAGCTGGACCATTATCTTGCATGGCTTCGAGTCTGTACGTCTGCTAATTTCCATCATTAATGAATCTGTCTTTTATCAAAAAAGGTTCATGTTCTCTTTCTTTAAAAAAGGGAATCCCTATATTTGGTCTTTTTGAACCCTCCACACTAGGAAACCCCCTACCCATGAAGGGATCACTCCGAAGAGAGCCCCATCCCAGAAGGAGTTGTTTCTAGCCAAGCTAGTAGAGTATCCTAGAGGGTGACGACCTGATCAATGATGGTTTGACCTAGTACTTTGTCAGCATAGGTGGGTCACTCCTCATTTAACCCACCCAATCAGAAATTAGGTGACCCAAAAAGATGAGTGTTTCTTGGGGGATGGATAAATTCTCCCTATAGAGGAATCCCATGAATCGAACCCTACACCTCCCAAATAATGGATTTTTTCCCCTCTCCTTCACCACTGCACAACCAATAAAGTAATAACATATGTGTATGGTAACAATCGACTCCTAGAGGGGGGCCTCAAACAAGCCCAGAGTGCACCACATGTTCCCCGACTAAGAAATGACTTTGAATCTCCCGATACATAATATAAAAAAATGCCTGAGTCTGGTGAGACCTGAGCCTACTCCAGTTCCCATGGAGAGTGAGAGGTAAAACCAATAGGTACCACACAACTAACACTCCATGGTAAAGACAATGAATGTATGCTCTAGGTGATCTCATAGGAGGATATCCTTTCTATCTAACATCATTATGTGTGAATTCATTCTATTTTTATTTCATTAGATTTTTATATATAAATATATATTGATATTACATGAAGTATTCATACCCACATAATTATATTATTTTGTTTGTATTAGTACAAATATAAAATATTGACAATATAAATTCAATGTTTCCTAAGTTGCCTCCTCGAGGCTGACCCTGGGAGTGCACTATATTGCATGCTTAGGTAAATAAAATATTGACTGGGGATTCATGAAAAAATGCCACACATCATTAAGTGTACATTAAACATATTAAATTAAATCATAAGGTGATAAATGATAAATTTAATTAATCCAATAAGAATTAATATGAAATATTATTAACTTATCACTTTGTTTTAACCTTGATTAACTTGATTTACCCTTTACTGATGTGATAAATTTTACAACTGTTCCTATTCATATTGATAAAAAATAAAAGGGGATTTTTTCCAAATTTGAAATTAATGATTCCAAATATGGAATCCACATTTTAATATTCAATTTCTAAAAGTGGTTGATTTTTTAAAAATAAGTATGAAAAATGCAACTAAAACTACTTTTCAAAAAATAAATTTTTAAGAATAAAAATAGATTTATTCTTATTCTATTCCTAGTAAAAAAATAGATATTTGTTAAATTTTTTATTTAATATATAATATGAAAATTTAATTTAAATCATTCAATAATATTTATTAGTTTAATTTATTATTTTAAATACACATTGTGCACACATAAAAATGTTTTTCAAAAAATCATTTCCTTTATATTTTAATGAATTTTTATATTTATTGATAACCAATTAATTTATTTTTTAAATATAGAAAAAATTATACATTTCATAATTTTGTTATCCCTATTCATACATACCAATTTTAATGACAAGGTTATAATGGTAATATAGTAATATTTTAATAATAGATCATGGTTATTTTATACACACTTTTGTGTGAAACACAAGCTATTGAAGATATTAAATTTATTTAAAAGAGACATAACATAAAATATTGAGATGTCACATAAATAATAGTTCATGAGATATTTTACATGCCATGAAACCCAAAGGATATGTGGTACAACTCATCTATAAAATTAGAAGCATCATGTTGAGGAGAGGTGCTGTTAATATAGAATATCGAGGACACTCATTCTACAAAATAAATTCAGAATACATGAAAATTTTATTTAAAGAGAAGGATTTATATGAAGAATTATTATTTTTTGAAAAAGAAGAAAATTTTTCAAGCCTCAATATATATTAATAAGTAAAGGATATAGCTTCTTTATAAACTATTATGAAAATCTCAACTTGAGTTGCACAAAGTTTTCTACTTTAAATATGAGAAGCACCCTCTTCATATTATTTGAGTTTCATGAAGAACAATGATTTTTATAATAAATAAAATCTTTTTCATAAACTATACATTAAGAAGAACATATGAAATATATATTGATAACCTATTGTGGTTTATGTGAAGGGGACTGAAGAAAATATGGAGAAAATAGTGTGCATGCATGAATGAATATATAAATGCACAATCACATGAGGAAACCCAAAACATAATATAAAAATAAAATAAAATAATCAGAATAAAATTATATTTTTTAGGATTTATGGGGATATTGGATTGGAGGAAGTGTTTTCCTAAGATTGGGTAAAATGGTGAAGAATAATTACTTGTAAGATGAGCACGTGTGAAAAAGCAGAAGAAGAGAATCAATTTATTTTATTATTTTATAATAAAAAATTTAATAGGTTTAGAGAGAACCCATTTAAACACTATCCTACCATAAAATTATATAAAATTCACAAGAAGTTCATAAATATAAAAATTAAAAATTCAAATGGATTTTGAGCGATGAGCCTAAGGCCAACTCATAATGCATCGAGCCCTTGAATTCCATGATTAAGGAGGCCACAAAGAGAACAATGAAAACATTTTGATTATTTTTTGAAGTTTTATAATAGTTGTTATAAATAAAATTGTTACATATTAATTATTTTATGAGATAATATGCACTTTTTTTTGATTGTATTACAACTCAAGTGTATGGATATCCCCTTCTTTTTATAACCACATAAAATGATTATTTTCTAGTGGATTGTATTGTATGGTATTGTGTCCAAAACATGATAAGGACTAAATAATGTAATTGAGTAGTGAACCTTGTAAATATGTGTGTTCCTATGGTTGTTCTTATATACTTGTTTTTAGAAAAGTTTGATATCTTTAATAGGATGTGAAGGTTATTTTTTTATGAATGAAAAACATAAAAAGACCACTAATTCACCCCCTCACCATCTTAGTGATCAAATTGATCTTTCAAGTGGTATCAGAGTGAAGCTTCCCTTCATTAACACTTTATTTATGTGTGATGAAAAGATAAGTTTTTCTAGATGTTGAGAATTTTGTGAATAGTAATGTTATCCTGGGTTTTTATAGAAATAACTATAATAACTAGAAAGATAAAATGTCTCCTTATCTTGTGTCCTTTGTTTACGAAGTTATTGTGATTGTTAAATATTGTTTTCCAACTTTGGCTAAGAATGTTCCCATAATTACCATTGATATGAATAATTTGGAGAATTATAGGTGACCTAGAAATTATATACTTTCCTCTCTCTTTGAAATTAAGTTTCATAGAGTGAAAGGAGTTGGAAAAACTAAATAAATATAAGAAAAGATAAAAACCATATATGAAGGGAATGAAAATATAAAAAAATGTGAAGTTAAAAATATAGTGGTCAATGTATGATGATCTTAAAATTGGTGACTATAAAGTAGTTAGTGTCTTTTTTATAATATTAAATGACATTATAAGAACCATAATATGTCTTGATGAGAAGTTGTAAAACTAACCCACTTTTGAAAAGATCTTATAAATTCTTCAGGATAAGTTTGATGATAAAGTTTCATACTTTTAAGATATATATCATAAAACTATTTATACAGATAATATATATATATATATATATATATATATATATAACTCTCACCACATAGAGAATCAGAATACAAAAAGTTATGAATAAAAAAGAAAAGGATGGTCATGAATTTTTTTTCAAGACTGCTAAGAAAGGAAAATCTAAGAAATTTATTGAAGAAGAAGAATCCAGTTACTCAGAAACTAAAGAAGAGTTTTTTTAATAAAATTTAATTAATTATTTTCCTTGTTTTCAAAATAATGAAAATAGGAATAATAATTTATAAGGTAAATTTATAAAAAAAATTATATGGTTGTGGATCTATTGAACATTTTTCTACAAATTTTCCTCAATGAAAGGAAAGTTGAAGAAAGTGATAATGATTATAAAAATTCAAGATAATAATTTAATAAGAATTATTAGAAATAAAAATATTATTCCATGTGAAATTATTTTAAGTTATCCAAATAATAAGGATAAAATATTTTTCTAAGTGTGAGGAATATTATGACAGTGATGGAGAATGTGATCACTTTAGTGGTGATATTGATAAACAATTACCTATTAAAAAAGAGAACGATGAAAAGTTAACCAGTGATTAAAGTAGTTTCTCTAAATAAGAAATACCTAGATGGAATTCATGATGAAAATATATTTGAAAAAATGTCTTGTGTATTTTGTAAGACTTTAAATAGAGAACAATAAGTATAAGAAATAAAATATTATAGAATATAATCAGTAATATTATCTTAATGAAAAATCCAAGTTGATGAAATAGATTGGTCCTTAAATGAATTTAGTTGATGAAAATGATATCATAAATTCCAATATTGGAGAAGTATTAAAAGTAAAAGATAAATATTTAGAACCTGTTTAACAAAAATTTCTTTAACTGAGAAAGGAATTGGAAGTTTCCAAAAACTGGTTACAGAATTTGGTTAATGTTATACAAAGTGTCTATCAAAAAAAGATTAAAAAACTATCCTAAATGTTTGGTAATAAAGATGAATCTATTTAAAAAAAGTTCTAATGACCATGTTTTTATACATTGTAATAAGAGTTAAAAAACCATAAGTTTCTAAGGTTTCAATGTTTGAACCAAAATCTACTATGATTATATTTTTTTTGAGGGTATGAAGAAAATATAAAATGGTAACAATTTTTTTGAACAATGAAATGATAAAGTGTAAGGTAATAATGTTAATGAAAAATAGAAACAAATATATATAAAGCATATAATTTAAAATATAAATATTAATTTTATGGATACTTCTAAAATTTTGGAGGATATGGGAAATAAAATACATGTGTTGGTTTAGTAATTAACATTGCTGAGAACCCAAGAGAATCTAGAGGTGATTTTTGATAGAGAGTCAACCCACTCAGAGTAGATAACTTGAGAAATATAGTCTGAAGATTGAAAATATAATATATAACTCAGAAACAATTTGTAAAATATTTGTTTAGCCTAAAAATATTTCAAAAGTATGTCTCTTCATGATACTAACATACCAATGTTTATACACTAAATATAAAAAGTCACATGAGAAGAAATAAAAAGTTAAGGAACAATAATAAGTTATTCAAACTACTCTCAAAGAAATAAAAGGACACCACCCTATATTTTGGATAGTGGGTATTCATCACATATGATATGAGATATGATTTTTTTGAAAAATGTGAAATTATATAAAGAAGGTATAATTACTTTTTGAAATAATGAGTCACTCAGAATAAAAGGAATAAGGTATGATTTTATTAAGAAATAAAAATGGAAATAAAAAAGATATATTTTTTATTTAGAGGATGAAACACAATATGTTAAGTGTTTCAAAACTTTTTGATGATGATAAAAAAGGTTTTTTTTCTTCATAAAATATGATTTTTTATTATGAAAAGAGAAGATGGGAGATTTGATGCAGGATTCCAACAAACCAATGGAAAATTTTACCAAGTTAGTGATTCATAAAGTTAATGTTATTTGGGAATGATAGAAGAAAATATACTTTATAATAAAAGTATTAGACATATATATCAGAGGTATATGATAAAGATTTAAAATAGATAAACTATTCATGATATTACTAACATAACAAGAATAATATATTGGTGTTTTTATATATGCTAAAAAGGAATGATTAAAAACATAGTTCATAAGAAAGTTGAAAAATATTAAACTCATAACTTATATATGATTCATTATGACATCTATGGTCCAATGAGTAAGAAGTGAAAAAACGAAGTTAAGTAATTTATTTAATTCAATGAAAAATTTGATTTCATTCCATGTATTATGTTTTTGAAACATAAATCAAATGCTCTTAAATTATTTAAGAGTTTCAAGAGAAGTGAAAAAATCTGAATATTTTTTAAATAAAATTCAAACTGATATTGGTGATGAATATAAAAGTGAGGAAATTAGATTTTATCTTGAAAATAATTGAATTCATCGTGACTTTACTTAACCATAAACCACACATCATAATGGTGATGCTGAAAGAGGAAATAAAATTTTAGCAGATATAGAACTTATAATATTGATCGAACATGATACTTTATAAAAATATTAGGGGAAATATGTCAAATTAGTAATGTATATTCATAATTTATGTTTGTATAAAGACACCTATGATATGAATCCTTATGAGATATATTATAAAGAATCCTGAGGTTTGAAACACCTAAGGGTGTTTTATAGTCTTTGCATTATTAAAGTCAATGGTATGGATCTTGGGTAGTTTGATAAAATAGGTATTAATGGAATATTTATTACATACCCCACTAATGGTATAGGATACATATATTTTAATAAATAAAAAATAATGATTTTTGAATATGTAGATGTGAAATTTATTGAATAATAAAATAAGAATTTTTTTAGATAGATGAAGATATAGAAGAAATGAAAGATGATGTGGTTGTAGTGGAGAAAATTGAAAAAGTTTTTAATGATAGTAATAATATTAATTCTGCTCAAAATGAGGATTTTGACTCCGAAATATCAAGTGATGAGGAAAAAATTCATTCATCTCATCCTAGGATGAGAAAGTAAGTGGCAGTTCAAAACATCATTAGTGATCAATGAAAACAAGTTCAAGAATAAAATATCATCGAGGTTGGTTTTAAAACTTCATTATATTAATAAGTTGTTCCAAAAGATATTGACGAAGGTTTTTGAGAATCAAAGGTGGATTGATGCTATAAATGAAGAGCTAGATCATATTAAGAATAATGATACTTGGGAACTTGTACCTAGAATAAACAATAATAATTTTATTGGTACAAAGTGGGTGTTTTGAAACAAGTAGAATGAGGAAGGTGAAGTGATAAGAAACAAGTCATGACTATTTTTTAAATGTTACTCACAAATTCAAGTCATTTAGTTTAATGAGACATTTTCTCTATTGTAAATATTATAAACTATCACAATATTTTATTCTATCACCATACATTAGAGATATAAAATATTTTATATGGATTTAAAGTTATATTTTATTAATGGAGAGATCAAAGAAGATGTTTATATTGAACAACCATGTGACTTCATTCTTAAGAAATATGAATGTTTTGGGTGAAATTTGAAAATGAATATTTATGCAATAAAGAAATCTACAAGAAATTGGTATTCAAAATTGGATACTTTCTTAAGGAATTTGAAATTCAAGAAATGAAGAGTTGATTATAACCACCATTGAAAAGAAAATCAAGAGGTTACCCTCATTGTGATCGTTTAGGTTGAAGAAATTATATTTATAGGGAATAACGATGAAAAAACTTTTGAAAACGTTTCCATGGATATTGAGAAGTATTTCGAAATTTCTCTTTTTTGTTTAAAAGAAATACTTTATTAGATTAAAAATAATGAAAAACAAGAAAAATATTTTTCTATATCAAGAGAATTATGTTATAGAACTTTTAAGGATGTTTTTTTGGATGATTCATGGATAATTTCCCCATTTATTTTAGTAGAAACTCTGTTTTAAAAATATATATATGGAAATAAGATAGATCCTAAAGAGTTTAAGAGGTCAGTTGGAATTTTATTATATCTAATATATTCTTGGATAAATATAATTTATTCCATTACACTTTGTGCTAAGTATCAAAGTGATTAGAAAGAATGGAATCTAATGGAAAAAAATAAAATTATAAAATATTTGAAAGGAATAAATTATTTTGGTTTTTAATACCATAGAGAATTAAATATTGATTTATTTTTTTATACATATATAGATTGGGAAGGAAGTATAGATGATATAAAATCTACATTTGGTGGAGTGTTTTTTATTGAGTAAAGATGCGTTAGGTGACATAAAAAAGAAATTTAACTTAATGAATCTCAATAGAGAATATTCTATGTATGTTTATTTCTCTCAAGATACAACATAACATACATGGATGAAGGTGAATTTGGAAAAATCATTGTTTGATACAAATATTCCTCTTCATTTGGGTTGTGATAATAAAAGTTCTATAAATATCAATAAAAATCTAGTAAAAAATTACCATTATAGAACATTGATATAAAATATCTCTTCATAAAAGTTCTTGTGGAGAAGAATGAATTAAATCAGAAGTTTTTTCCTACAATAGATCATGTTGTAAATAAATTCACAAAACCATTATCGAAGAAAAAATTTCATAATCTGAGGTTGATCATGGGTGTTCAACCCCCCTCTCTTCAAGGATAAGGTATTTGAATCCACCCCAATCTCATCTTAACTTCGTATAGTTTTTTAAAGTGAAAAAAAAAATTTGTAACATAAATCTATCAATTGGTATGTGTTTTTCCTTTCAAGGGAAAACATCTATTTATTGGGAGTTATTAAAAGGGTTAATAAATGATTTTAGTGTGTGCGAACTATTTTAACTATTTCAACTGTTTTTTAAGTGGATACATGGGAAGTTATTATTATAGTAATAATTTGTTTTTGTTATAAATATTTCACATGGAATAAGAAAGGCTTCTTAAGAGGTATATGAAAAAGTATCTTTAAATCACTACTTATGGATAATATGGTATTAATATTCAATGATTCTTTTTTACTAAACTTTGTTAAATCATGTAGGTATAGATTCTTAGATAAATAATCTATTTCACAAGGTTCAAATTTTTAGTGATTTTTGTTCCTTGGTTGATAAAAAATCCGGAGGGGGAGATTGCTGGGGCCAAGATTGTTGGATATGTTTTGAAGATGTTGGTTGTAATAAATTTTTATTGAGGTGTTTTATTATGGTGATCAAAATTTTTTAATTAACTTTGATTAAAATATAAATAAAATAATATTGTTAAAATACTATATAAGTTGACAATGTTGTATGAGAAAAAGTTTTTTATAACTTAATTATGATGATTATTTAACTAGTATAAATGAAAGAGAAATATGAAAGAGACATTAGGATAATGCACATTTCTTTTCAACATTAAAAAAGTGAAGATGATAATTTTAATAAATTCATGAAAGAATTTATTTTTCATGAGGGATTTTTTAGGAGACTATGGTTTGGTATTTTTATATGTTTTACCCAAAAAAAATGACCAACCATCCAAGCCAAAGAGATAACTTAATCCCACACACATGAGAGGTGGTATCAACAATGCATGAGAGATAAATCACATAGTTTGGTAGAAACAGAGCATGGAAGAAGCTGATTCATGTACATACAAGTATGAGGGTCATGCATAGTTCCCATAGAGTTCACAAGGGCATGCACATAGAGGGTTCCTGAGGAACTGTGTGAGGGAGTGGTGTGTCACATGTAGGGTGTCTGTGCATGTGTATTCAGGTGCTGACCCCTGTGTCATATCAATGATGATGTTCCATAAAATCATTTATTAAGTAGTGATTGATTGAGTGAAAATTTTATATGGGGTGGCTAGAGCATGTGGGTACCATTTCTCTGTTAAAAGGATACAGATAAAATGTATTCCATCCAATGAGATTTTTCTAGGTTTTTTGATCAACTCAAGTGCTTCATATTCAACCTCGGATCTCACCTGAGGGTTTCAAATGCACCAAAGTGGATATATGTAACTATTAAGATCAAACATGATGTGTCCATGGTTATTATGAGGACATGATCTTGAGGTGATGTAGCTAATAACTTCCATGAATTCAATCTCTATCGGGAAATCGTGAATAAGTTTGAAGAAAATTCTACAAGATGAGGATGATAAAAATTTTAAAAAGGGATTTATTTATCCATAATATATGAATTAGTTTTTATTATAATATGAGTGGCATGAAATAATATATTTATAGGATTTAGTATCAGAAATGAATTAGCATTATGAAGACACCATGTTTTTTTGTGTATGATTATTCGATAAATGCGGAATGATCCAGGTGATATAAAAACTATGAAATGGATTATTTTGGGGGATATTTTACATGGCATGAAACTTGTAGGATAGGTGGAGAGACTCATATATAAAAGGATATGAATCATTTTGAGTATTTTTGATACTGATAAAGAATACAGAGGGATTCAATTTTATAGAAGAAAACATAGCATCCATAAAACCATAATTTCATGAGGTAGAGTTCTGTAAATCTTTATACTTGTGTGATTTTGAATAACATTCCATGATCCTCCTTGTTCACGATGAAGGAAAGTATCCATATTCTATATACACTATTATATGAAGATCATCCTGAGTTTCATGAAGTTTCTTTTCTCACACGAAGATGAGAAAAACTCTTCATATTATTTGAGTTTCATAAAGCACACTGATTGTGATGAATAAAGAAAAGAATGAGTATACACTATGCATTGAGATTAACTTGCACAATATATATCAAGCACTTATTCTAGTTTTCATTAAGGAGAGTTAAAGAAGTAGGTAGAATATAGTGTGCATGCGTACATGTATACATCAATTCATAATAACTTAAGGAAACATAAAAAATATTATAAATAGAACATAAAGTAATAATAATATATTTATATTTTTTAGGGTTTACAATGGAATCATATTAGAGGAAGTTCTTTCCAGCTACTAGAAAATAAAGTGAAGAAGAAGTACTTGAAAGTTGAGTAAGTGTGAAAAAGTACAACCATCTCAGTGAAAAATTTTTGATTCATATTACTGAAAGTTTCTAATAGTTTTTCATAAAAATTTATTACATGTTAAATATATGTGGTGAGAATATGCACTATTGTTTGATCATAGTGAAATACAACTTTAAGGAATTAACTCCTTGGTTTAACAAAATAAAATGATTTTTTCTAGTGTATTGTGTAGAATATAGTTGTTTCCAAACCATAATAAGGAATAACTAAACATATTGAGTAGTTAACCTTGTAAATAATTTTTTTCTTATGGTTAGTCTTGTATGCTTGTTCTTCAAAAAATTCATATCTATTAAATAGGAAGAAAAGTTTTTTTTAATAATGAAAATCATAAAAAGAAAAGATAAATGATTAACTCCTTCCCTCTTTCTGTGATCACTTTGGTCATTTCATAATTATTCATGAGTTTTGTGTGAATAAAATGAAATAATTATAATAATATTTTACATAGGGTTTTGTTTAGGATTAAATTATTGATTAAAGGACTTTTTGAAATAATTAATTCTTTGACCTATATATATAAACCCTATTATATAATTATAGATAATACATAGAATTGTGTGCACAATAAATTCTTTATACATTTCTATCTATCCCTAGATTGAATATCTAAAAAATGATTTGAAGAATGATGATATTCTATACTCATTCTCTATATCAATATATTGAGAGAATAATAGTGTCTTTAAATTGTGAAAATGTTCTTTTTGCGATCAATGATGAATGTAACAAGTGTATTAGATCCAAAAAACTAGCACCTTCAGTTCTAATGACAATTATTTGAGATTATTTGGGACATGTGGATACGGCTAGTGATATTCTATGCATGGATCCTTTATTATAATTAAATTAAAACAAGAGTGGTCAATTTAATCGATAATGAAGAAATAATTCAATGTGATGGTAAATCTTTCCTAAATTAATTAATTAACATTTATATATAAAAATATTCACTCTTTGTATATTCTATGGTAACTATTTTCAATTCCTATGGATGTATATGAAAACCCATATCTTTAATACAACTCAATTCATGATTTATTACATAAAAAAATACTTAATACAATCCCAAAATATCATGAGGCCTAATGTATTTGGAAAATTAAGCACAAATCATATTAACTTGAAGCATGGGTATAACATAATTATTTAAAAATTATAAAACATTCCCTTATATTCCAAAGATCATCTAATACTTCACATGATAACATGGAGAGATACATAAGAAAAGGGTGAGTTATAAATCATGATAAGGGAAAAATCAAAGCATAACATGATGAAATTAATACATGTTAGTCAAGAACCATATCAAGGTGATATAAAAGGGATGAGAATCATAAACATGATCATTGAAGAATGATATAAGATGATAACATTAAGGTACCATAAGAATGTTCCAAAAACAAAAAACACGGCATAAAAAGAAAAAGTTAAGTAAAAATGACTAGACATAATATTACAATAAGCTTTGGATAAACTGCCATGCACAATACATGGAATCTCATGAGATAAAAACATTAGCCAATTCATAGTAGGGATAATTAATCTAGGTCCACTCATCACATTTATGTCATGTTTGTGCCTTTGGGTTCCACATAGATCATACAACATAATAATTCCTTTCATCACTTTTAATAACATGATTATGAAGTTTCGGTTAAATACATGGAATTCCCCAATAAATTATGGATAAGTACATCTAGGTTAATACCCCTGATTGAAAATAAGTACGATTATTCACTGTAAAATGGTTTTCATGGAAAATCACAGGATAATTTCTGCAGTATAATAAGTGTATAAAAATATTCATGGAAGAGTTTAATGAGATTAAAATGGGTCCCTAATTAATTTCAAATCATAAGTATATTAATGATATGTTTTAAAAAACATTTCAACATGGAAAATTTGAAATCCACCGGGAATGATTCAAAGAGATTCCTTGAATAAAGAGGATAGGATCCTTTAACTTGGGTGGTTTCTTCTAAAAACTTGAGAGGGTCTTATTAAGAGCTTGGGAATACCTTAAAAGTGATTTATAGAGGGATAGAGATATTAAATTCATTATCAATGGGTTTTTAGTGAAGTGTAGTCGGAGGGTGGGTGGTATTTATATCAAAAGAGAGGGGAGGGGCTTACAAATTATTTTTCCAAATATGAGTGTTTTTAAATATTTTATAAGGCTAATAACTATTCTTAATAAAATAACATCCTTGGTCATGTGTAAGTGATTCATCTTCATAAATAATTAATTTTAAAACCTTAAAATATAATATAGGTTTCAGAGGATTCATTAAGGGTTTATAAATCAAATAAAATAATTTTAAAAACATATTTTTAAAGGGAAAACATAATATTGGTTATGGATAATCTTTATCGTATTTATTGAAATAATTTTTCGATTTTATGATGTCATAATAAATACTATATATTTATATCATATATAATTTTTCCCTAAAATTTATATTATCTCAAAAAAGTAAGAGAAAATCACAATTGGTTAATATCATCATGCTGATTTCAAAAATAATATTTGTTTTATAATTTTTTTCTAGATATAATATTTTTCACTTTTAAATAGTGATTCTTATTTATTTAAAAATACATGTTTTAATGATATTAACCACATTTTAACCTTGTAAAAAATTATACTAGACTTCATTATGTTATTTTAATATTTATATATTACTAATTATTACCTAATAAGAACATTTTATTAAAATATCATTTATTTCAAAAGTACTTGAATTTATCAAAAAAGAGTGCCTTGATTTAAACTATATATATTTTCCTAAAAAAATTATTTATTCATATAAAAATCTATTTTTTATTAAAATAATTAATAAAGGAGATAAATATAATAATTATTTAATTAAAATTAAATAAAAAAAATTCATGATTTTAGTGTCTAGATACATAATCCCTTATTATAATAGCATAAACTGTAATGGTATGGTGTGCGATGGTGAAAATTTCTTGGGGTGGTCTGATGAAGATGGTTTGCGATGTGATGTTGAAAATCTCAAGCTTCTTCCATAAACAATTTTTCTCTTACTTTAATTATTGATTCTAATCTTGGGATCGGTCAAGGGAAATTCCTAGTGATTGTATCTCCTTTGGAATCTTTTATAAGTGGACTTTATTGGGTATGATCCTAATGGTCGATTCCACCACTTCTTTCATCTATGTTAATTGGATTTTAACATAATGCTTAATATATAATAATCATAATGGAAACTATACAAAAACTATGTTATAGGAAATTATGATTCTTAAATAACTTTTAAATATGAAAAGATATAACTTATAATGGTCCAAAATAACCAAATTAGTGAATGTTTTTTCTATAACTTCGTTACTTAATAAGGAACATATTCTTTTGGAAAGTGAATTTCATTTATAAAACTTTGGGTCATTAAATGCTTCCCTTAAAAAATTTCACCCTCAAAATTTTATTTCATACACTAAAACAGATGAGGGTACTTATATTTTATTTCCTCTTATGGTTCCCATGTTTCTTCATCAAACATGTGGTTCTTCAACAACACTTTGATCAGGTAAGTTTTCCTCTTTCATAAAACCTTGTATCTATGATCTAAGATCTTCATTGGATACTCCTTGTATGAATGATAATTCTATAAGGGTACAACCTCTGGATTTAGTACACATGAGGGGTCTAGTATATACTTCCTCAAGAGGGATACATAGAATACATCATGTATTAGAGATAGGTTAGGTGGGAGTTCTAGTTGATAAGGAAAAAAATTCAATGCGATAAAGGATATCAAAGGGGACAATGTATCTAAGAATAAGCTTTACCTTATTTACTAACCTCTTGGCTTTATTCCATGGTTATATACAAGGGAAACATTTATCTCCAACCTGAAACTCTATGTCATTTAAATGATTTTCAACACATATTTCCGGTCTACTAAGAATGATTTTTTTATAATGTTTAATGGGTTTAACCTTCCCTATCATCTCTTGGACAAGATAAATTATCATCAACTTACACTCTCAAAATTTATCCCAACATGTCAGAGTCTAAAACCCCTTACCAAACTGATCCTCGTAAGGTTATATTTTAATTCTAGATTGAAAACTACTGTTATATGATAACCCCACTAAGTTAAGGTGTTGATCCCAAAATCCTTAAAAATCTATTAAACAAGATCTCAAAATATCCTCTAGATTTTGAATGTATCTATTAGACTGACCATCCATCTGTGGGATATAAACCGTACTAAAACTCAACAAAATTTTCAACACTTCCTAATGTATCCTATTTTACCTTGAGGTAAACCTTTGTAGACACCAATAAATGTGTTCCATGCACTTCTCCTCAATTGAAGATCTTTTTCCATGTGCTATGACCCAAAATGTCCTCGATCAATCTCGAAAAATTAGCAGTGAAACTTTGCGATTTTCATGGGGGTCTGTGATGGTAAAGAAGGCACTGGCCTAAAGGGCCAGGACTATAGGCCAACATTGATCTGAAGCAGGTGTGTGGGGGCGCAACCCCAGGGGTATCGAGTAATAAATTTGTCTAAGTCCCCAAAGTGGTGCCAAAAGTACCGGCGACGTGAAAGTACTTACATGCTCCCATGATGGAATACAAGCCTACTTGAATGCCCAATCATTTGGTCACCCAAGCCTACTTACGCGCCCATAACTGCATCCCAGATACTTACTTTGGCACCCTTCTTTGATTCACATAATCCATTCAGTCTATACAATCCTTTCATAAAGCCTTCTTCAAAGCCAATCATTGAAATGCTTCTTCTTCATTAGATCCCTTGTCTGAAATGGATTATGTTAAAACCTCCACCAAAACCTCATGAATTATCAAACCTTTGGGAAGGGAACATAAGCATGACTTCTATTTGGGTTTTTATATATGTATTTAGAGGTTTCCCACATTTGTTTTTCAAATGGGGTTAATATTCATGGAGTGTGTGGTTTTTTATATCCACAGTCACATGGACCTTTCTCCTAGGAATAATGTTGGGAAGTTCTCAGTTTAAAGTATTAGGATTTGGGTCATGACCTCCCTTTCTCATTTATAAAACCTAGAAACTTAGGTCTATAGTAGGAAAGGTATGGTTAACACCTAATTTTACTTTTTTAACAAACGTGAAGTTACCCTCCCCTACTAGGACCATTTTTAGGGAGACCATCTTGGTGTAAGCCCCTAACGTTTTATGCTGAAGGTTGAGGTCTCAATCCTCTCTACTTCCTTCACCTTCACTCCTCTGTTAAATTGGACCCTTGTCTAATGTAAAGATAATAGAGGGAAGGTTTGTTTCCTTGGCCTTACCCACCCTCACTGCTGTAGGCCTATCCTCTTCCCCCAGCAGAGGATGAAAAGTTTGTGTGACTTTGTTGAATCTTTGAAATACTATTGTTTCTCACACTGAGAATAACTCACGTGGGCTTAGAGATTTTTTATAATCAAAATATTTTCACAAACACCACTATGAATGAACTATAAGAACTTTGATTCCCACCATAATTGGGATATGTAGAAAGACTTTCAAAGGCTCAAGCTCTATCTCATTTCTTCAATAAAAGGAATCCTTTTTAGGAAGTAAGCCCCAACTCATTTCTCTAAAAGCAATACACTCTCCTATAAGACACATCAAATTATATGAGCTTTATTACCATCCAAGTGGGATACGTAGGAAGCCTCTCTAATGTTCTAACCCAACACTTCAAATCAAACATGTTCTTCCTAGGCTATATTCCCAATAGGTTCTAATCTATCATGGAAACCCATATTATTTCCAGGTTCCTTGGGCTACTTAGGTATAATTCCCACACCATGATTTAACTAAGAACCTTCCGCTTAGATGTCCTTACCACATGATATTAATCTTTATGTATTGGTCTTTATCACATGAACATAAAATGTATGATGTGTCCCATTAAGCAGCACCGAACTATAAGGGTTATGATTCCTTTCATGAGGATATGTAGGTAGCCCATTTATGTGTATGATCCCAACATCAAAACAAACTTTCATCTCCCTAGATGATAATAAATTTCAGAGTGACCCACTAAGTGGATTAAAAATCAGTATTATCCCTATAATGGTTAAAAGAATCTCTAAATAGTATATGAGAGGATACCATTGATAGAGAACCTTAAATACATACAAATGTCTCCATTAATGAAGAACCTCAAATACATACAGATGATTCTAAATCTCACACATACTAATAATTGATTTCAAATTTCAAGTAAAACCTATGTTATAACTGGTAAATTAATAAGGATTCATGAAAATATCTTAAATCTATAAGAGAGTCCATGAGTAGGAAATAATTTCCCCCAAAAGGGTGTGATGAGTCTGATCTCCCATCCTCTCAGCCAATGTATATTCTTAAGTATCGTAAGCCCAAAACTAACAAACACCTTCCTTTGTAAAGAAGCTCCCTTTTGATAAAGAATTGTTTGATTTTTCTGGTTCCATAAATAAATCCAATGGAAACCACTAAGAATTAGTGATTCCTAACCAGAACACACGTTCTAAGGGAGAAGAAAAACAAAAAATGGAAAACCTAACGTGATTCCTTAACCAAGTTAATAGTGTTACCCATCCATTAGGACCCTATCAATTTATAAAGGAAGGATAGATAAAGTAATTAATCATTCATGTGTCCATCCAAAAGATGTTTATCAAATGGAGTGAACTATTTCTCAATTTATTCACAGAACTCCCTTCACTCCAAATTATTTCCTTCAAATTTCCACCCATGAATGCCCCAACCACTGGACAAATTGGATCCTCATATGATCGAAGGACATCATCACCAACTCATCATCTTTAATATTGGTTCTGAAATGTATTGATATGGGAATACTAGTAAGATAGTCTTATTCCAACACTATAGGCTTCTCGACATGCTCTCCAAGTTAACAACAACCCTCTATTGTTCGGTTAACAATGACTGGTGGTCAAGGAGTAGATGGTGGAAACCACTGTCTTCAACCATTTTGGGTCCTTACCCTAGAACACAATAACCAATCCCTCCCATACTATAGGGTGGTAGAGCAATAGGTCACTCGTGGCCTCAACTCAAAGATGTCGGGATCCTTCCCAAGGGCTCTCACCAAAAATCACCTCCAACAGAATCGTACGGTAGTGAACCCACAACATGATAGGGGTGTTGCCTTTGGTTGTTTGGCCTAAGTCCCTTAGACCCAGACATGCAAGAAAAACCATCAGGGAAAACTTCCGACCAACAAAGAGCATGTTCTTACTTCTTCTCCCTCTGGATAAGTCTATCATGCTAACTTGGTGTCAAACAATGAATGAGCATATACACCCATCCTCCCTAATTATTCCATCTAGAAGACTCATTTGGGGAAACCCAATCAATCCCACTATTTAAATATTGTGGAGTACCATGATTAGGCATATACACCTACTTATAAACTTCCAACCTGCCAGCAGGCTCATCTGATGGTATTCAAGGAAGCCCACCAATCAAATATGGTGGAAATTGGTAAGCAGGAACATACAACTGCCTGCCCTTACCAATCCTTATAGTAGTCTATTCTATCAGAATTGAAAGAAGTCTGTTAACCATGCATGTCAGAAAACATCCAGTAGGCACATACACCTACCAACATTCATCAAGCATGCCAGCAGTCTCGTTTGACAGCACTCGTAGAATTTAGTCAGAGAACTTTGATGAAAAACTAGGGATATACTCAGATCTCTGCACCCATACATTATTAATGTCAGTATCCACTGATTGGAAATGGAGGATAGGAGCAGGAAGATACACCTAATCCAGATACGGAATGGATGTATATTCCTGTTCTGGATACTGAAGTCACAAAACACATTTTAACAATGGTGAAAGAGAAGACACAAATTCCTGCCCATATTATGGAATCATGCAAGAATATCATAACAAAAACATTATAATTACTAGGGGAAAAAACAAATAATTTTTTCCCCACACCTGGGATGACTCTTAGATATTCCATACTGAAGCAGAAACACACCTCTGTTCTAGTACAAGAGGGTTATGGTGTATAATCCTCCATATCATACGGACAAAAAGATCTAGAACATACACCCTTTTTAACTGGAGGTAATTATCCCATTCTAATTACCACTCTAAGGCAGGCACATGCACCTACCCATGCTATCCACTTCTCCCAGCAAGTGTCCCTAACTACGTGTAAAATAGCATCTAAGAAAAATTATCGCCAAACACATTAGAAAAAACAAGAGCCAATATGCGATCTGGATCCTCTTAATACTAGAGTTATTGAAGACCTCACACCTTTATCTATTAAAACTCAAGATCCCACCCTCTCATTACCAAAATATGGAATTATTAGCTGTTATTATGAAGTTCCCCATCAAAAACATTGTCATGAAGGATTTATTCATGAAAATTCAGTCAATCTATAGAGCCTATCTTTGGATGATAGCCACAAAAACCCTCCATGTGTCCAAAATATCAAGGAGCAAGAGGATTTATCCCCTGCTATAATCTAACACGTTGGTCCTCCCCATGATGGAATTCATTGAAAAAGTTCTCCCCACAATGGTGTTTTTTATTGTGAGGATAATTCTCTATTTGACAATGCAGGGATGAGAAATCCCTCTTATCCCGTGGAACTTTCCAACACAAGTCAAGTCATGTATGATTCCTTGTTATTAACAGGTGAAATAATTTCTTAACTAGAATATATATCAAGGCGATGGTCATTATCTGAACTTCTCTTGGGTCGTTTTCCTTATAATATAGTAGTGGAAAAATCAATTGATTCCATTGTAATAAAACAATCAAGAAGCGTCCAATTTGGTCAGACCAAGTTGATAAACCTCTAGAAAAAGATGATGAAGATATGTTGAATATGAGAAAATAGTAGGCTAACGGTGAAATACCAATCATGTCCTGGCCTTTGGAAACCACTCAATACAACATTCCATAATTGATGGTATAAGATTGCATTCATGATATATGACTCAACATATGGAATACTCTTCATCATCTAAAATCCAAAGTATTTCCATATGATAAATATCAATGTCACGTAAAGTTAATAGATGGGTTTCGATGCGAAATTGACTTGGTATCTTTCACATTTTTCCTAAATACAATGGTTTAGAAGAATAAGGGAACCTTTCAGTGTTCATACCTTGATGAACTAAAGAGGCTATGCTAGTTAATTACCAATACCCCATCTGGTGTTTGTATCAGGGGATGGGGTGAACATGGAAAATTTAATTTCAATGTTCTCCAAAATTAGAAAAGCCTGCCAAAATTGGTCTCATGCAATGTTATATACCATGGTCGGCTACAATAAATATATTTTGTGTGTAATCACAGAAACGCTCAAGAACAAAACTTGACTAGCTCTCATTAAAGTTAGGCCGAAGGATAGAAATTTGTTGAGATACTCTTGCATAAATCATTTGAGAACATTAAATAGGACTCCCTCTTAGAGGATGTCAACCATCAGATTGTCGAAATGTTTGACATCAACAATGGTCTTCTAAAACAGGTGATTTTAATGGTTTTCAGACAATGAATCCAACCAATGTTTGAACCATAATTCGTAAGATCAGAAGAGAAGCTACACTAATCTCATACATATCAGTTCAAAAGTAACCCCAGCCTACATGGCTGGGGTTTTTTCACATATACAGTCCCCTCCTTAATGGAAGATAGTTTTCTCCTGATTAGGGAAGAAACCACAAATTGAACGCACAACTAAATTATCCAAGGATTCTGTTCAAGTTACTATCCATCAAATAGTTCTTGGGAATTAATTATATAGGAGAACAAAGTCTGATGGAGGACACCGAAGGAGATGAGATTATAAAGATACTATGAAAATGGAATCAATTCATTATTCATTAGTGAATGTCATTAATTCCATTATGGAATATCCTCTAGAGAATGAGTCTAGTTCAGGGGAGTTAGAGGATAAAGTTCTTATCCATAATATGGTAGACAATGTTGATAATGAAGAAGGTGTGCATACCTGAAATAAGAGGCTTACCCAAAATCTAGGTATTCCCCCAGGTAACCAACTCACACCCCTTAGAAAGTCATTTGACAAGGGGAAAAGTTAAAGTTATATCAAGTCATGCTTTTCCACTAAATATGGTAAATCTACTTTTCTTTAATAAATATTTTCTTAGACAGAACAGGAGATGAAGGATTTTAAAAGGCTAAATGCAGAGTTACTTCAAAGCATCATTTCTACAGGACATGCTCCCCAAATAGATTCCCAAGTTTCACATCCTTTCGAAACTACTCAGCAAAGAGGGTTTGTTGCAACTACATATGTGGATAATGAATTCCCTATATTGGGTACACAACCAAGAAAAGATAAAACACATCTTTATAGGCTTATCCCCATGAGTTATCCACGAAAAATACCAGCCATACCACCAACGGTGGTTTTTCCAGTCATCGCCCCAGTTCAAGATTGAACTGCTGTACCTGTATAGGTCCCAGCTCATTCATATATTCCCCAAATACATATGAATACAATTGAGGCATTAACAACTTGATTGGAAGCTATAGAAGAACAACGTGCACATGTATGACTAGAAAAAAAATCATACCTCGAATGGGTGGAACCGATCCCTCCCCCACCAAACTTTTTAAATAATATATTTTAATGGTTCAGGAGATCTAGATCATTACTTAACACATTTTGTTTCTCGTAGTTATCCCATAACGGGGAACCCTCAATAACAATAAGTAGTAAATATCAGCCGCATTGTAAAATAATTACAAGGTACATCCTTTTTCTAGTATACAATCTTGAATTATCAATCAATTACTAAATGGGAAGACCTTAATCGAAAATTCCTTCTCCAATTAAGCTCAATACTGCCAAAGAAAATAGTTTTTGGTCTTACAGATTTCAAAAAAAAAACAGAGAATGAAATATTTTTAGATTTCATTTCTCGATGGAAAGGATTAACATATTTTGGAAATCTAGCACTCCCTCATGAACAGTTTCTACATATTTGTGTAGAAAATCTGCATGATTAGTTATGAACACCACAAATCCCTATGAAATACACAAAATGGTTTTGAGACCTTGATTCAATCACCCAAAAAGTGTATGATTCCATTGTGGAATCTAAAGCTAAATCTCATGTAATCCCATCAACTTTGGGAAGTAGAATAGGGAAAGAAGAGGCTGCTACAATCACACTCAAATCATCACCTGCACATACTTGTACATCAAAACCTTCATCATATCAAAGGGATCCACCTCCTAAGCATCAGTAGAAATGAACAACTCATAAAGATGATCAAAAATATAAATGGAGGAGACTATTTGAGGAGTTAATGAACAAATTTTATTCTTTTTAAAATGAATAGGTTCCCCATTACTTAATTTCAGCATTAGAAAAAAATTTGGTTCAGTTTCCAAGGCGGAAGAAACAAAATAGGGAAGTAGATGTAGATCTACCGAATTATTTCCCCTTTCATCAAATGTTGGGGAATATAATTTAGGAGTGTTTCTTTTTCAAATATCTCCTAAAAAATTGTAGACTCTGGAAAATTGAAACTAAAAAGTTCATCAGCCCACGTAGCATGTTTTACTGCTATTGATCCAAAGAATGAAGGTGAATGAAAAGAAGTCAAAAGTAAAAAATTCATAGAAGTATGATGATTGGATGATCGAGAAAAATATCAACCAAATTCATTCCATTCTATGAACATAGTTGAAACAACCAAATGTGTCTTCTACCACTTCTACTATATAAAATCCATCTTTATCAAAAGATCATTCCTCCAGAGGTCAATCCTCAAAGAATAAATGTGATAAAAAAGATAAAGATCAATCAAAAGAGGAAGATCTCTTGTCAAGTTCAAATTTTTCCTTGACTTTTGAAGATTTCATGCCATCTGTCTCAAAATCACGAGTACCACCCCACCAAATGGACCAACCAGAACTGACCTGTCAAGTGGAATCTTCATCATATGAAGAGTTGATCTCCAATTCTGTTAAAGTTATCCATTTAATGTTCCCTTTTGTAAATGATGATTCTAGTTATGATGAACCAAAATTACATGCACTTGATTGGGGAAATAGAGGAAGAATCCAAGGACAAGGATACTGGAGAAGACATGGATATTCTATAAACTACTATTTTAACTATACCCCTGCTCAAACCGCATATGGAGAAGAAACTCTTCGGAGATCCCTCTAGCGGGTCCAAAAAGAACTAGGTAATTATCCCACAAATGAAAGGATAAAACTTGACATGATTATCTTGGAGGACCAATTAAAGGTTACAAAATCATTTTCTTGGAAAGTGTATAGACCTAATCAGTCTAATATACCAGAAGGAGAACTATTTCAAGCTTTTTACCCAACACATGATACATCTATATCAAGAGAATCAACATCCAATGCACTTATAAAACCACATATACATTTGGGAAAATATATTCCTTTAAAAAAATATGATGTTTTGAAATAGATAGACCATGTACCAACCATGTTATCAATTCAGGGTGCCATGAATTTGACAAATGATCTTAAAAATGCACATATTGTGGCTTTGTCAAGTCCTCAAGAGTTTGAAACTGATATAGTTGCTGCTATGGTTTACCTTGTAGAGAATGATCCTATAGAATTTCATGCAGTTATATCATTCACATATAAAGATTTGGATGATGTTTTACATGGAAATATCAGGCCCTTATATCTATCTAGCATGGTTAATGATATAGACATCTGGAGAGCCTTTATTAATAAGAGATCTGGAGTCAACCTCATTCCCATCCATACAATTTGTCAATTGGGTCTCACTGAATCTGACTTCTCTCCTTCCAATTTTTATGTTTCAAGGTAATGAAAAGAATGAACAAGAACCTATAGGAGAGATTATACTAAGAACTGAGTTTGGGGATCTTGTATATAATTCAGATTTCATGGTTTTCCGTTAGGACACAACCTTTGACATTATGATTAGAATACCATGGCTACATCAACATGATGTTGTTCCTTCTTCATCTCAATAATGTCTCAAGTATTTCTTCAATGGTAAAATTGGGACATTTTATGGTGACAAGGATCCATTAAAAATATGTGAATCTCAGTATATTGAAGAAGGATTCTATCACACAAATGGAAATGAGGTCCGTGGAAAAAGATGTAACTAGAATCAATGATCCGAATGGCCTAGAAAAGATCCCATATGAACCATTGAAACAACTGAGAATAGATTATGTGTTTCCTATCAATCAAATATAAATGATATACCCAAATCCAAGCACTCGTCCAGTGAATTCCATAATGTCAACTGTGGTAATCGAGCCTGACATCATGAGAGAAGTTTTTGATACTGAAAGCATAAATAGAGATGTTTTAATTTCATCCACCAAACCTCATCAAGCCTTTTCTTCATCAATTAGTTTATAAGAAGTTGTAGCATTAATGAAGGACGGCAAGGATCTGGATTCTCAACCCCTCATCTTATCTTCAATACTCCAGGAAGACCCTTCATCATTAGTATGGTCAGAAATTATTGTCTCTTCTTCAGGATGTTAAAACAATGACTCCCCCCTATATATAAAAGTTTTTCTTCATCATCTTCTCTGAAAAAAGAAATAGAAGAAGTGACACATAAGGAAGAAGAAGAAGAAGGTCTCAAGGATGCTCCTTCAGCATTTGAGGAATGCATCTCTACCACCGTGGATGAGCTCATAGAAATAAATCTAGGCACATAAAAAGATCAACAACCCACTCTTATTATCACGAACATGACTTCTAAAGAGAAAGATATGTATACTTTATTTCTAAATAAACATAGATATATATTTCCATGGAATTATATAGAAATTATAGGTCTTAATCCTAATGTGGCCACTCATAATTTGGGTTTTCCAAAAGTGCATCAAGGATTTAAATAGGAAGCAAGAAGAACACACCCAACTCATGCCTCTAAAATTGAACCTGATGTTGACAAGGTTATCAAAGATAAATTTATCATGGAGGTGAAATATCCAAAAAATATGGACAACATTGTCCCAGTGAAAAAAGAAGAATGGGACAATCATATTTTGCATTGATTTCGAATATCTTAACCAGCATTGTCCCAAATATGACTATCCAGTCCCAAACATAGTACTTTTTATTGATGCAACAACCAATTATGAACCACTCTCATTCATTGATGGCTACTCTGGGTATAATAAAATTATAATGTCGCCAGAGGATGAGGTGTATAAAACCTTTAGAGCCCCTGAAGGTGTGTTTTTCTATCGATTAATTCCATTTAGATTAAAGAATATAGGTGCAAAATATCAATATTTCATGTACCATATCATCAAACCCTTATTAAGAAATTTTTTTTAATGTCATGTGGATGATATAGTTGTTAAATCTAGAAATAGTTTTGGTAACTTGACTGATTTAGAGAATATTGTTGACAAAATTCTGCAACATAATTTGAAGATGAATCCCTTGAAATGTGCTTTCGGGGTAACCGCAAAAAAATTACCCAGATTCATTATACAACATCGTGGAATCAATGTTGATACTGAGAAGAAAAAATAAATCCTTGGCATGTCTCCTCCTCAAAATTTGAAAGAATTAAGAGGACATTAAGGGAACTTGGCCTCTATTCAGTGCTTTATCACCGATTTAGCAGAAATGTGTTTACCCTTCACTAGATTAATGGAGAAGGGAGTTACATTTCAATAGATAAAAGAATTCCAAGAGACATTTGATACCCTAATGAAATATCTATTGAGTCCACTAGTATTAATGCCACCTATTGAGGGAAATACACTTATTCTCTGCGTGACAACTTTAGAGTGATGACTAGGTTCCTTCCTTGCACAATAAAATGATGCATGGAATAAAAATAGCCCTTATTATCTTAGTATAAATTTTATTAACATAGAGATTCAATATTCAAATATCGAGAAGTGATTCCTGGTATTAATCTGTTCAGTTTAGAATTTTAGGAACTTCCTGTAACATCATGAGTTTCACTTAGTGTCTCGCAATAACTAGAAAATATTTATCCTTATTATTACTATACTTACTGGAGATTTGGCACAGTGGGAAGTTATTTTTTAATAGTTAGATATCCATTTTGTGACACAAAAAGAAATAAAAGGCCAAGCCTTGGAATATTTATTTTCTAACCATCCATATGTGAAAGATAAATCTCAAAATACTGAACTTCCAGATAAATAAATATTCTCTATTCAAGATAATCCCCAATCAAGGGAAATATACTTTGATGGTGCTTCTAGAAGTCCAATGGGGAAGAGAATAGAAATCCCTAAATTCAATAATGTTGGGTAAGGAATCGTACTTATCTCCCCATAAAAATAAGTGTTTACATAGTCCATTCTGTTATTAGAAAGTGGTACCAAAAATGAGGAAGAATATCAATCTCTCATTTCTGGCATGGAATTATCACTCCAGATACAAGTGAACCACCAGAAAGTGAATTTTTTATGTCCTCAATACATGAAACTAAACTAAATATCAAAGATCCCTAATTGAATGACATTAAACATCATAACAACAATAATAATCCATGTTGTATGACGTTAAAATGTGTATCATCTTTTTCCTTTTTTCATGAAAATTAATTGCAAGACATCATTTTTCCACACTAAACAACCTTAAACTATATAGTTGACGTCTTATTTATTTGATGTTAAGAGCTTCTATGTGAAAGAATCACATTCATCATTACTACTCATTAGTTTCACATGAGTTCCATTTCACCCTATGTTTGAATTAGATCTTCATAGAGACCTCATTTCAAGAACTATGTGTGGATTGATTCTCATTCCAATGGGATATGTAAAGATGCATAGATCTCCAATATTGGGCCTAGCCACAACCACAAAAAAATCATTTCCCTTTTCTCCTCTATTATATAAACTAGATCTATACATAGTACCCTTTCAAGATACATGGTTTTATTTTCATTCCATTTTTTGTCTTAATTTTAACAATTCTTCCAGTATATGTTAAAATCCCCCGTCTCTCACATCAAACTAAAATGGTGTGGAAAATGATTATTTCAAGAAATATTTTTGGCTTGATTCTCATCCCATTGCGATACACAGGGAAAAATAATCCTTATATCCTTATCCCAGCCAAGAGATAAATATTTATCTCTCTTCAACATATAATTAACAATCTATGTGAGTGTCTTCATTTTGGATCATCTCCTCAGAGATCCCACCATAGAAAAAAGAAATGTCCCCATTTTTTATATTAATTGGATCTATGTAAAAGACTCTAATATAATGGAAAATATTTATTCAAATATTTATCCTATGAATTGAGTGTTTCCCCCTTTCATATTTCACACTCTTAATCTTGAACATTTTCAAATCATCAAAATCTTTCTTAGGGATTTTTGTGGTAGAGTTTATGATATTTGAGAACTTCTTTTCTGGACTATGCAGTATGTGCCCCTAGGTGTCCTTGCATAAGTTGCCTACATAATGGGACTATCAGTCATAAGATTCCTCTGTTTGGCTACATAGCATATGCCCTAGTTGGCCCTTCATAATACAACCTTCATAATGGGTTTTTCAAATAATGGTAAATTCATTCTGGAAAAAACATATTATGTCCCATTCAAACATTCATGTCAATATATAGAAATCCATATCTTGAAGCGGTCATCCATGCATATTTTTCCCATTACCTTTATCTTGGTCTAAAAGTCTCCAAGATCATGGTTTAAATATTTCCCTTTTAATGTGTTCAAATCACATTGAAATAACCTTGGATCATTTGACCATATATCATATATTATTTCCATTATATTTTGGTCTTTGTCACATGACCTAAAACTATAGGCACCACTTCCAACATTTGGGATAGACCTTCAGAGAGAACTAATTCTTCCTTTTCTTTAGAAATCACGATTGGAAATATTCTTTCTATATTCAGGTACCATTATCAATAAACTGAACTCTGTGTTGTGGAAAATCTAAATATCCATAAACGTTCTTCATATTTTAGCAATAAAATTTCAAAATTTTAATATCTATTTTGTTTGACAATGTAGTACATGCCCCAAGTGGAGTTGTATAAAATTTGGCTACATAACATGCCTTCTTGTCAAAAATGCCACTATTTGACTATACAACATATGCCCTAGTCATCCCTGCATAATACATCCCCCACAACAGGTTCATCAAATAATGGTAACTTCATTCTTGGAAAATACTTCTTCTAATGTTTTTATCCCTTTTCTCATATCATTCTCCAGATCATGAATTTCCAAAATCATAGTTTGAAATTCTTCAGTTCCATAATTTAACATGGCAGTATGTTTCCAGACAAATTATCAAGAAATTTGATACTCATGAACCTTTGGTCAAACCTAAAGCCCTTAAATTAAATCCAAATAATTTCCTCACTGCATGAATTGAAACTTTATATGTCCTTACCTCATGACTATAAAACTACATAGCATGATATCGGAAAGACCCCTTTTAGGAAAATATTAACCAATCCTCACACACCAAATTTTTGTAGGATTGGTTTCCCCATTCATTACATATCTCAACATAGAAGGACCTTTATTATTATAATCCCTTTCCTTGGAAAGACCACCCACTATGGTCTTGAGTCACCCAAATCTTATTTTTCCATGTCTATCAATAATAAAATGTTAAATTCTTAAGATCCCTTTTTCTTGACTATGTAGTACGTGCCCCTAGGTGGCCTAGCATAAGTTTCCTACATAATGGGCCTATCAGTCAAAATATTTGACTATTTGGATATGCAGCATATGCCCTAGTTAGCCTTGAATTATACAACACCCATAATGGGGTTGTCAAATAATGGTAACTTCAGTATTTGAAAATACCTCACCTATATTTATACTTCAAGTTTTAGATTTGGTGACCATAAAAATCATGACTCAAGATTCCCTTTGGAAGTATTTAAAGATTACTGGAGAGATTCCTAGCCACTAAGCCTTATTTGGGATCTCATTTTAATATTTATGGACAAATCTATTCGACCTTAAACACTAGCCTTATTATTTCAATATGAATGAATGTAAAATACCCTTAAAAAAAAGAAATGGTACTCCCCAGATTGAATACTCGCAAAGGGAATTCATGATAAAAGTTGAAGTCTCGGCTCGCTAGACCTAAATTTTTTATGGTTTACAAAATATTGTGCAATAAAAAGTAAAAATATACAATTTTTTTGGGTTTTTTTGATAACCCTAGAAAAAAATAAAACTATTCTCACAAGGATCATTGCCTTAGTTAAAAATTGGACCATCCTTCTAAACATGACATAGCTCTAAATCTAACCAAATGATGTTGGAATGGGTCAAAGTTCCCTAAAATTTCATTAGAAATTTATTCTTTTCATTCCAATAAAATCTAATTCTAAGGGGGGGGGGCTTTTTTAGACACCATGAGATGTGTTCCATGCACTTCTCTGCAATTGAAGATGTATTTACATGTGCCACGACCCAAAACATTCTTGATCATGCTCTAAACGTTCATGGTGTGACTTTAGAATTTTCATGGGGGTCTGTGATGGTAGTAAAGGAATCGACCCGAGGGGGCGACACTGATCCGAAGCAGGGGTGCGAGGCATAACCCACCGTGGTATGTAGAAATAAATTTGGCTATGTCCCCAAATAGGCATTAAATGTACCAGTGAAACGCATGTACTTTCGCACCCCCATGATGGCACGAAAGCCTACTTGAGTTTCCAAAATCTTTTCACCTAGGGTCATATTTTTTCATATAAATAGACCCTTGGGACCTTCATTTATATAGTTGAATTTCCCTAAATCACAATTTCTACTATGGTTTCCCTAGTGCTTAACCCAATTCTTCCAAAACCATCAAGGTATTTATGTAAAACCTATAGTGGTGGAATTGAAGGAGGATTATAGGAGTTCAATCCCTTTCGTGTTTGAAATCGATAACACTTGTGCACATAAAGTTCTAAACCTCTCTAATTCAGAAAGACTTGTGTGCCACCCATTCCTCTCAAAGGAACTTGAGCGCCCAATTTCTAGGAATACCTGCGAATACTCTTTAAGGATCGAGTCAACTCTCTCCCAAGTATTTACATCCAGGCTGTTCATCACTTCAGTCAACATCAGGTTTCCCAATTCTACTTGTGAACCCATAACTACGTGCCAAATACGTACTGGGTTACCTTCTTTGATTCAACTAATAACTTTATTCTATAGAATTCCATCATTAAGACTTCTTCCAATCCATTCATAGAAAGTATTATTATTAATTTTCCCCTTTTCTGAAAGGTATTATTTTGGAACCTCCACCAAAACCTCATGAATTATCAATCCTTTGAGAAGAGAACATTAGTGTGTCTCCTATTTGGGTTTTTATATCTGCTTTCAGTGTTTTCCCACATTTTTTTCAATGGGGTTAGGATTCATGGTGTGTCTGTGGGTTTGTATATCTGCAGTCACATGGAACTTTCTCCCAGGAATAGTGTAGGGAAGTTCTTGGTTTGGAGGATTATAGTTTGTGTCATGAACTCCCCTTATCATCTCTAAAACTTGGAACCTCAGGTCTCTGGTAGGGAAAGTACAGTTCACACCTAATTTTCCTTTTGAACAAATGATAAGTCTCCCCCCTACCAGGACCAATTTTTTGGTAACCATTATGATGTAAGCCCCTAACCTTTAATGCAGGTGGTTGCAGTCTCTCTCTTCTCTACTTCCTTCACCTTCAATCCTCCCTTACATTGGACCCTTGTCTAATGTAAAAAAATAGAGGTAAGGTTTTTCTCCTCATCTTTATCCACCCTCAGCACAGTAGGTCCATCCTCTTCCACTAAAAAACGAAAAATTGTGTTTGTCTTGGTTAAATCTTTGACATACTCTTGTTTCCCACACCAAGCATGAGTCATGTGGGACTAGAGATTTTTTATGATCACAACATTTGTACATACACCAGTATAAATGAACTACAAGAACTCTCATTCCCAACATAATTGGGATACATAGGAATCCATCATAAGGCCCGAGATTCATTTGATTTCATTCATAAAAGGCATCCTTTTCAGGAAGTAAACCCAAAATCATCTATCTCAAAGGACTACACTCTCCTATGAGACTCATCGAACTACGTGGGATTTGATTACCATCCAAATGGGATATGTAGGAAGACTCTATGAGGTTCAAAACCAACACTTCAAATCATCCCTATTCTTCCTGGGCCATATTCCCAATAGGGTCTAATCCAACTTGGAAACCCATATTCATTTCATGTTTCTTGGGATACATAGGTTTAAGTCCCACACCAATCTTTGACTAAGCACCTTCTGCTTAGATATCCTTACACCATGGAATTAAACTATACGGCTAGGTCTTTATCACACTACCTTAAAAGGTATGATGTGTCCCATTAAGTAGCACTGAACTACAATGGTTCTGATTTCTTTTAGGAGGATACATTTGTATCCCATTTATTGGTACGATCCCGACATCAAAACAAACTTTCATCTCCCTAGACGACAATAAATTTTAGAGTGCCCCACTGAGTGGATTAAAAACCATCATTATCATGGTAATGGTTAAAAGAATCTCTAAATTTTATGTTAGGGGATACCATTGATGGAGAACCTCAAATACAAATGGATGATTCTGAATCTCAGACATGATAATAGTTTATTTCCGATTTCAAGGGAAAAATATGTTATACTCTGTTAATTAATAAGGATTCATGAAAATATATTAAATCTATAAGAGAGTCTCGGAGTTGGAAGTATTTCCCCCCAAAGGGGTGTGATGAGTCTGACCCCCCATCCTCTCGACCAATGTATGTTCTTATGTATCATATGCCCAAATCTAATGAACACCAACCTTTAGAAAGATGGTCCCTTTGGATAAATAACTTTTGGATGTTTCTGGTTCAAAAAAATAAATCAAATAGAAACTTCCAGAAATTAGTGATTTCTAATAAGAACACACGTTTCGAGGGAGAAGTGAAACAATGTCATATCTTGATCAGATTAAATAGAGTGTGAAACTCTAGGGAATCTTACCACTTTACCTATGTATATCTTGGTGAGTTGGAAAGGAGATAAATCATCCTTGATAATAATTAAATGCACCAACTTTTTAAGGTGTTCAATCGCCACCCAGAGGGAATTATTTTCTTTTTATGAATTGGGGAGTCCTACGATGATATCTATGATTATGTTTTTTGATTTCCATACTTGTATGGTAAATGGTTTCCTCATACCATTATACTTATATCAGCGAACCTTTACTTATTGGAATACCAAGAACCAAGATACAGTTTTTTCAATCTCTCTCTCTTCTAGTTATCCCACTAGAATTTTTTATTCAGATTCCCATACATCTTAGTTCTTCTAAGGTGATTAGAGAAAGATGAGATATGCACATCATCTTGAATTTAAATTTTTTAGTTTTGGTTTTATTGGGACACGTATCCTAATTCCAATCCTTATAACACCATTTTAGTGAAGTTGAGATCCAAAATATTCACTTCTTTTTTATATATATCTTCATTATCTTTTTGGGCCTCCTTGATCCTTATAAGAATGAATGGTTGAGAAGTTTTTTGAAAAAGGTAGGATGAATACCCTTTGAATATTACCATGTTTATCCTTTTCATGTCCATGATTATTGGATCACTTTCAATCCTCATCATAGATAATATTGAAGGATTATTTTTTATTTAGAGAATATTCCACTTTGTTTTCCTTCCTAGGATAGTAATAGATTAAAATATCATAATCCTTCATCATCTCTAACCACCTATATTGGGGTATATGGATCTCATTTTGTGAGAATTTATATTTAAAGATTTTATGATCCTTATATATGTTACACTTCTCCCCTTATAGATAACATTACCAAATATTTCTTGCAAATATCACTGCAACTAATTCTAGATCATGAATTGGGTAGTTATTTTGATAGATCATTAATTGTAATTCAGAATAATCGTAGTAGATCATAAATATTTCCTTTCTTGTGGTTAATTTTATTATAGGTGTAGTTATTATACTCGTATTTAAATATTTAAATCACTCCTCAAAATCATTAGTCTAGAAAAACTTAAGTACCTTATGAGTTATCTTCGTTAGTGGGATTAAAAATCATGATAATTTTATCACAAATAAATGATATTACCCAGTTAATCCAAGGAAACTATGGATATCCACCATAGGTGATAGTCTAGGAAATCCTTCAATTACCTCTCTTTTTAAAGCATCGAAAAATATCTCTATTCTAGTGATAACATTGCTCAGGAATGTTACTTTCTCCATCCAACACATTAATTCATTATAGTATATTTAAAAAGTTCCCTTTTGAAAGGTCTTCAGTACAACGTTCAAATGATCCTCATGTTCTTCCTTAATTTTGGAGTAGATTAGAATAGATTCGAAAAAGACATCCAAAAGTTAGTCAAGGTAATCCCTAAATAATTCATTCATTACATCCATAAATATAGATGACGAATTAGTGAGTAGAAATGTAATAACTGGGAACTTATAGTGCATTTACCTTAAATGAAAAGTGATCTTGGGGATATCCTATTTATTTTACTTTACTTGATAATATCCCAACCGGATATCCTCCTTATAAACGTATTGGGCTCCATGTAGCTAATATAAAAATTAATCAATCTATGGAAGAAGATTTTTTCTCGTTATTTGATCTTTTTTAAATCATGATAATCAATTTAGTGGATCAATGACCCATCCATTGTCTTAAAGAAAAGGTCCAGTGCACCCCATGGTGAAGCACATAGGAATATAAATCTATTATCTATATTTTTCTATAGTTTCATATTTATCTATTCAATTTCATCCGTTACAATTCTATATGGAGTCTGGGATTTTATAAAATCTCTTGGAATAGGTTCAATTGAGAAATCAACCAATCAGATAAGAGGAAGATTGAAAATTTCTACAGGAAACACATTAGAGAATTCTCTCACAATGGGAATGTAATCAAGGATGATATTTTAATTAGTATTAATCATTTGATCTAGATAAATTTTCTTATAAGGAAATAATATCTCTGTTAGACATGATTATTCCAAAAGTGATTCATCTTCCTCCCTGCACTTATATAGAATGAGAGGGATATTTATGATACAGAGGGTGATTTCCTTATCTTAATAATTTATATTGGATCTATATATGGAAAGCCAACACACACCCATAATAGCATAAAATTACACTAGAGGGAGTATCACATAGTTAAATGGGAAGTTCATCCCAAAAGTTATTATAGGGGATAATTTATATACTTGGGAGGTAGTAGTTGAACTATTTATCATCTTAAAGAGTAACTTGACATCCATGTTTTGAGGTGGTGTTTGAATAGTTTTAAAAAATTTGAATGATATGAAATAATGCATACAACTATAATCATATAATACATTTGAAGTTAATGAATAGACTATAAGACTAACTTTCACTATTTCACTCCAGTTCTAATTATTTATAGAATCTAAAATAGATTTAAGTATTATAATTTTGAAGCTATTAGACAGATAAATGGGAAAATATAAACATTTAAGGGATACATCATGAATGAAATATATTTCTTAACCTATAAATTACTACAAAAATTGAAGGGGAACTCATAAATGACATATATTCCATAGACTATGAATTTATAGATTTCAATCAAAGTTAACCATGGTTTATTTCCTAACATATTCATTAATGAGAATTTTTTTATTCCCTTAATAATGGTTAATAAAAAAATTGTGAATATACCAAATAATATACTTAAGGAGTTCTAAACCAGGTGTATAGAAATGCCTCATTATCATGCACCATATGAAGATCACGTAAATTCCTAAAGCATTATTTTTTGAGGTTATTACCCCTAGGTAAAATTGTGTCAGTGTGACATCCACTTGTAGTATCTAAATAAGGATTTTATTTCTTGGAAACCACTTAATCTATACTTCACCAAAAATAGGGATATTTTCCTTTGTTTACTTTTATTAATAAGTAATTCACTATGTTTTTCTATATGAAATCCACAAAAATAACTAAAAATTCCTCTAATACAAACTATGAAAACCCATATATTTAATACACCATAATTCATGATTATTATATAAAAAACACTAAATAAAATATTAGAAGATCATGAGGCCTATTTTATTTTGGAAATTAGGTACATAAAACATTAAATTGAAACAAGGGTACACAAAAATTATTCAAAAACTCCAAAAAATACACATAAATTCCATTGATATTTTAATACTGCACAAGATAACATGGGGAAACACATAAGAAAAGAGTGATGTATACATCCCAGTAAGGGAATAATCAAAGCTTAAAATGATGAAATTAATACATGTTTTTTAATATACATATCAAGGTGACATAAAATTGGTGCTAATCATAAAAATTATCATCAAATAATGTTATAGGATGATAACATTAAGGAAACATAGGAATATGTAAATAGTATGAAACATGAAATAATATGCATAAGTTAAGGATAAACCCCACGATATCATAACATAGTGTACTTAAGATAACCCATGTACAGCATAAATGGAATATCATGAAATAGAAACATTACCAAATGCATTTTAGGGATATATAATTCTAGTCCCACCCATCACATTCAGATCATGTACATCCATTTGTGTGAAACATAGATCTTACTACATAAGAACACATTTCATCACTTTTAATCCTATGAATAAGGATTTTTATTTAAATTCATGGAAATAACTAATAAAATAAGGGTAGGTACATCTATGTGAATACACTTGAGTGGAAATGGGAATGGGTATTCACTACACAAAATTTTGGCATGGAATATATTAGGATAATTTCAGTAGCATAACTAGTATACATACAGTTTTATGGAAGTGTTTTATGAGATTGAAATGGGTCTCTCATTAATTTTAAATAATAAGGATAGTAAACGTATGTGCAAGAAAAAAATCAACATGGATTATTGTAAATACAAAGGGAATAATTAAAAGAGAGTACTTGAATAAAGGGGAGGAGGGAATCTATTACCTTGAGAGGGAACTTCTAAAATATTGGGAAGAGATTATTATAAGCATGAGAATACCTTGGGATGGATTTATTGAGGTATATGGAGAGTAAATTCTTTAAATATGGGTTTATAGTGAAGATAAGTGGGAATATAGGTGGGTATTTATAGTAAAAGAGAGGATAATTATTTATTAGATTCTAAAAATAGATTTTAAATTTTATATAATAAAGTAATATAAACCAAAAACCATAACATGTTTTTCCATGGTTTCTACCAAATAGGAGTGGTTTTAAATATTTGGTAAGGATATGAACTGAAATTATTAAAATAATATCATTGGTGTTGCGTAAGTGAGTCATTTTTATAAATAATTAATTTTAAAACCTTAATATATAATATATAGTTTGGAGGATTCATTAATGGTTCATGAAATTAATAAATTAACATAAAAAAATTATTTTAAAGAAGAAACATAATTTTTGTCTTGGGTATTCTTTATAGTATTTATTACATCAAATTTTTTCTTTTATGATGTTATAATACATATCATATATTTATATAATATATAATTTTTAACCATAAATTTGACCATCTAAAAAAATTATAAAAAATTAACCATTGGATAATTCAAAAATTATGATGTCAAAACTAATATTTATTTTATCAAAATAATTTTCTTTGTATGATAATTTAAAATTTAATATAAAAACCTTATTTACTGAAAATATGTGTTTTTAAGATATTAACCACTTTCTGACCTTTATAAAAATTAATTTGGGCTTCATTGAATTGTTTTATCATTTATCATTCAATAATTATTAAATAATAAGAATATTTTATTAAAATATCATTTATTTAAAAAATACATGAATTTAACCAAAAAGGGTGTCTTAATTTTAACTATATATATGTCCCCAAAAAATATAATTTTTATTAATTCACATCAAAATCTAATTTTCATCAAACTAATTAATACAACGGATAAATAAAATAACTAATTTTTTAAAAATAAAATATAAAAATCATTTTATTAGGGTTTAGATACATAACCCTTTATTACACTAGCGTATGCCCTAAGTGTAAGGTGTGTGATTGTGACACTTTATTAGGGTGGTTCAAAGAACATGGTTTGTGATGTGATCTCGATAAGACTGATATTCTCCCCTAAATAGTTTCGATCATGATTTATTTGTTGAATCTTATATTGGGATTGGTCATATAAAAATCAAAGTTATTCCATATCCCTTGTAATCTTAGATAAATAGGATTCATAGGGTATAATCCTATTGGATCAGGCCATCACTTATTTTTCTTTTTCAACTAGATTTTACCATAATCCTTAATATATAATAATGATAATGTTAAGTATAAAATGTCTATATTATCATGGATTATAATTATTAATAGACTTTTAAATTAGATAAGATAAAACTTATAATGGTCCAAAATAACTAAAGTAGTGCATGAATTTTCTAAAAATTAATTATTTAATAAGGAATTTATTCATTCCAAAAGGTAAGTTCATTTATAAAACTTCAGGTTGTTATAATTTATTCAATGAAATTAAATGAAAAGAATTAGTCATGGGCCCAACCTACTTCCTCTACACCACATAAACTTTAGTCACTACATGAGGTGACCAAAAGATATGACACCCAAATTTCATAACCCAAATTTCACCAATAGGAAATAATTCATATGATGATAGGCATATTTATGACACAATGTAAGGGCCCAAATATTTGTGTATCATCCCTTTTCGTGTTCCTAAGGCTTGCGAAGCTTGGAGGAGGTTCATAAGAGGTTTGAAGGGACTAGGGTGTTGAGAACTGGTACCATGGAAATTTCATGATTTGAAAGTGGGATTCACATAGTGTAACATTTCAGGGATCAATACATAAAATAAAATTGATGGGAGATGATATTTTTGGTGTAAACCGACCTTGAGGCATTGGACAACATGAAAGGGGATCACATGTTTTTTAATCCACCTATATTGTAATGTTTAAAGTGTTTTTTCCAGCGGCTCAGGTTGTCAAACCCTATGACTATAACTTCCCTCCCTCTTGTCCTAGGGATCTTGTCAGTCCCATCATCAGCATTTTGGGGATCCCCTTTGATGAGAATTGATCTTGAGATTCCATCTTTGATCTATGCTGACCCGTCTTGATCCTAGGCGTGTTTTCCTTTTTTTTTTCTAGAAGTTTCTCCTGGTTTGATCTCATTTTCCTCACATTATTCTCACCATGATATGAATATTTATTACCCATGTTTCTAATGTTGTTACTCTCAATTTTTTTGGTGCGGTGGGGCCATGGAATCCCTGGATGGATGTAATTTTTATGGGAGATATGATCAATGTTTTGTTGCAAGGTCAATTCTCATGGAGATAATGTTAATGAAATTTTTAGGTGGGGGATTCCTTACTTATATATTTATTTACCTGTAAACAAAGAGTTTGCATGACTTAGCACATGGGATCATAATGAAATTGAACTAATTAAGTATTTGAACCAGATTAAGGAATTGGTATCGATCATAAAATGATGTTTATGATTTGTATTATGATAACAACTTCCCTCTTGATTTTCTAGATTGTGTGATATCTATGACTTTCTTATATTAGAATGTTGTTATTGATGTAAATTTTTAAAGAATGTAAATACAAAATTAATCATTAATTAATTGGATAAAGAAATTAAAGAGTCATGTTTAATGAATTGGATGTTTTTCTTGTAATTTGATGTTAATAAATTTGATGAAAGTGTGCATGTTTAATATAATTGGTTAATGAACCTGAAACATGTTGATACTTGTTGATAAAATAATTAAAGTCATGTTAAATTAATTTTTTATATCTGTGATAGCTTGTTTCTTAGGTTTCCCGTTGTTGGAACATGTGATAATGAATCAGTTAATTCAAGATGGAATAAGAACTGGTTGTGTGAAAAAATATAATTACTTTGTAGGGCCTAAATTTCCAACTTTCTTTTAAATGAAGAGTACCTTGTGATTTGGATCCACGAGAGCTTGTTGTGTTTAAAGTAAAAATGCATTTCTTTTGGGCTGAGAGCACATTTATATTATATTTCCTACTTCTTGTGATGCAATGAGATCTAGGGATGGATAATCCTCGAGGAATATTTTTGTATGTGGAGTAGGGAGACTCTTATGTGATGTGATCCTGGGATGGTTGAGCCTGGAGGGCTGTTGTGGTATGAGGGGCAAGGAGGTCCCGTTTTTATTATAGCAGTAGATTCCTATATTGGCCAGATGCATCAGTATATACATATGAATGTCATGGAGGACATTAAAGATGACAGGTTGAAATTGTTCTTACCTGTTGTTATGAAAGCTGGTTGCTTGTTTGAATCTGATTTTTGGGTATCATACAAGTTGTTTATTATCTTAATTCCTTTCTAACTTATTGAGGTAGAAATATGTGTTTGGTTACTCTCTTTACATAGTTGGAAAATACGTGTGGGGTATGCCATGAGATTTCCATGTTTAGATCCTTGGGGGAAGATGATTTAACTCTCATACTATAGGTGAACAATACTTAACAGTTATTTCATCTACTCATTGTGTTGATCCCCTTGTGTTTAGGGAGTTTAGAACATTTTCCAAGAGCACTTAGTGATATAGAAGTAATTTTGTTAAATAAATGAATAAATGTTTATCCCATGGGGTTAGAGCTTGCTGGGATGCAATGCCGAGGTTGAATTCTGGGAATCCATTGACTCAGTTTTCTTATGCAAAGAGTGCATGTATCTTATTGAAATTCTAATTAAATGTAATGTGTAAAATTTTAATGGTTAATTAATGATTATGAATTAATTAACATTAAGTGAAACTATTGTAAATTAATATGATAATTTAATGTATCTCTTTAGAAATTTGTGTGCTTATAGGATATCTTTGTGTTATCACTGGAAGTTGGGAGTTCGAGAGATATTAGATGTAGGTTTTTATGAGAATAGGATATGCCCATAGTGTGGTAGTGATATATATTATATACTGTAATTTTTGTGTTTTAATATGCTACTCCATCATTTCGGTAAGGAAAACTGACACCTCAGGTATTTTGAGCCCTTGGGGGGGGAGGTGCTGGTGTTTTCCCCAATACCCTGATAGGAGGATGGATGGCCGACTACCCCCTTGGGCCCCGACCTATTCTCATGGTAGTTACTTATGATGGTATGCATGATGGTTAGGTTTCCCCACATATGTGTGTAGAGGGTTGTAATGGTTTTTTTGTTTCACATAGATATGTTTTGGATATATTTTCCTCAGGACTACCATATATATAATGTGTAAAGGCTGTGATGGCTTGAGGATACTTTCTTAGTGTATGGGTTGTGATGGATTGAGTTATAATAACCAACATATGATACACATTATGTGAGTTGTGGTCACTCATAGAAACTATATTGTTACATTTGGTTATGTGGACATGGTGGTGCGTTGCACGAGATGCATGTTGTTGTAATTTTCCCAGGTGTTTGTGGGATAGCCTTTTTTTTGAGAGAGATTCTCATGACGTGCGATGTTAGGGAAGAGTGGAAAACTTGTGGGGAAGTGGTAGAGGGGTACCCATGATATTATTTATTATACAATATTCTATTGTATGTGATACTTGGTGAGAGTATCCATGGTGAGGTAGGTAACTTAGTATGCTTGTTTAGATCATGAGTTAGTTTCACTTATTTCTCACTCTTCATGAGTATGTTTTCTTCACTTTTACATAGTGGATCTAGGGAGTATTCTACTGAGTATACTATTATACACACCCTATGTATATAAAAACTATTTTAAGGTCAATTGGAGTAGGTTATAGATCAAGCTGGTTATTACTAGCTTGGGGTTTTATAAGAGCTGTTTGGGATTTGTGGTCACTTTTTTAACACCCCATAATTTTATGAGATAGATTTTTTTAATTTCTTTGATGTCTTGTGTTGTACACTACACCAAGATTATCTTGCACTATGTGCAACACTGTATTGGCTTGTAGTATATGCAACACTATTCTAGGCTTGTGTTGCACAAAATTTTAAGTTATTTTGGTAAAATTCATTTCACACAACACTGAGTAGATTTTTTTCAATGTATAAATTAACTATGTTTGGATTATGTTATACGTAACACCAAAGGAATCATTCACTACAAGCAACACTAACATGGCTTACATTACAAACAAGAGCGACCTTCCTCGATAGCTTGCATGGTACACAATACCAATTTTCACTGATCAATGATAATTTATTAAAATATTATATAAACTAGCTATTATAAATAGTATTAACCAGATTTTGATTTTTATATAATATTAGCATTCATCTTACACATGATATGAGAACAAAATCAATTTTTTCAGATAAAAGAAGAATTTAAAAAAAATGCAGTTTTATCACCTTTTGATGGAACACCCATTTTATATCTAGTTTTTGAAACTTTTATAAGTTATATTTCACGATATAAACTTCTTATTTGAGAGAGGGAACTAAAAATTTACTTTGGATAAATTTTTGATATTTTTCTGATAACATTCAAATTTTGATGAATAGTGAAAATACACTAAATTTAAATTGAAAACAACTTTTTTCCATCAAAATAATTTATATTATTAAATTATATTATTGAATGGTTTTAAAGTATAAATAGAATATATTTTTATATTTTAAGACAATGTATGTTTTTGTCATTAATTTTACATAGAATTTATATGTTAAAACATTTCAATCTTTTGTAATGTTTTAAACAAAAACTCGTTTTTTCAATAATGGGATTTATTTTTAATTAATTACTGCAATGAATTTGTTTTGAATTTGGAAAAATGGATTCCATATTTGGAATCATAAGGTTCAATTGTTGTATATAGGTACTTTTTTGGACATTATGAATAATAACTTCAGTAATTATTTTATTTACCATGGTTAAAGGGTAAATATGGTAAATAAGGAAACAAATAATATTATAATAATATTAAACTATACTAAAACCTTATCTAATCCTATTTTATAAGATATGTTAGACCATGGTCATCCTTGGGTAGATTTTGGGACCCCATGGATTCACTTGGATGTGAAAATGACAATTTATAAGAATTAATTTAAAGAAAACATAATTATAAATTAAACATATATCTTTTACTAAATAGAATTTAATATGGGGTTATATAAAAAATATATATGTCTATAAATAGTCATTGGAAATAAAAAAATATTTCCTATATCATGTTATTTTATTTATAATTTTTACACATTAGATAAATATATTTATTTACAACACAATTATGATGTAGTGATTACCTCATTAATGAAAGAATCAAATAAATGAATTTATAAATATTAAAATAAGTTTAATTTGAATATTTTTATGACATAAATGAATTTTATGTATGAAATTGACATATTAGGGATGGAATAATTATTTTTTTCTAACTAATAATGTTGTTATGTTTTTTTTTAAAAAGTAACGCCCGAAGAGTGTCAAAAATTGATATAATTCATAACTCGAAACATAAAATAGATTATTAAATGTTATTAAATTCATAAAAACCTAATATTCGTCCAAATGGTTAATATAAGTCCAAATATGTCATAAATATATTTTTTGGGTCGATTGACATGATTCGGTAATTACATTAACCCACAATGTGTAAATAACATTATTTCAAGGTAATATTAAAAAGGGTAAAATAATGGTAAAACCAAAATGATAAGGATAAAAAAATATAAAAAACTTGTCAAACAATTATTGGATGATGGTTATTCTAACCAAAATCATCTTATATTATAATTAAATAATTTTTTGACCATTTTAAATCGAAATTGAATTTATAATAACTTAATATTTTGGAACCTTCCTAAAGTCCCCATCTCCTCTCTTATAAAAGGGAAACTCCTTCATCTCCTCATCACTCTATTTTAATCTTTAAATATTGGAAAACCATGAACATTTCTATTCTCAACTTCCCTGGTTACATTCTAGAGGGGATGGTCTTCTCAAAATACCAACTCTAGCGCCATAAGAGAAAATTTAAAGAAGGAACGTCGAGGAAGAGGTAATCTCTTCAACCGAATCTTTCAAATTTATTTCTTCTTATACTTCCTATTATTTAGTTGTTTAATTATAAAGTAATTACATAAGTATAACTAATATAATGATATTTTATTATAAATATGAAACAACCCTCTTTCACCTTCTATCCATCCTATGAAAAATGAAATCACCGCGCGTGCATACGTACAGATTATCGTCTCCATGTTGTGGTGTAATCTATTTTTCACCACCACCTTACATGGATGGATAAAATGGTGGAAATAATAATTATATATTATTATAATAAAATTATACTAATTATGATATATTATACACCATCCACTTCAATACAGTTTAACAACTATGAGAACGATATTGACGCTCGCGTGTACGTATGGCTTACCATCTCCACAACGTGATGAGATTAATTCTCCACATTAACCATTCCAGAATTATTATAATGTATATATAAAAAACAATCATAAAATATATGAAATAATAATTCTACTTTATTTATGTATATATATATGTGTGTCATTTACTTACTTCAATTCAATTTAATAAGGAAATGAAAACAACGTTCATGCATATGTACGGCCTACCGTCTCCATGAATGGTGTATTATATTCCATTTATGGATCTATTATATATAAATCATGTTTCTCATTCTAGAAGTAATTAAATCATGATATAAGTAATCATTTTAAGAATATCAAGTCTAAACACATACAATAAATGAAACGATTATGACCCAAAATGTTGCTTTAACATGGAATTGACAAATGAACAGATAATATAAAGTGGTAAGTGAATCATATATGATATAATAAATATTATTATGGTTCTGTTACAAGTTAAAAATATTTTTAAACCAACTATACAGAAGTTTCAGACACATACAGAAGAAATTGTACCTAAGGTAAGGGATAATTTTGTAATCTCATTTTTTATTCGAGATTGTTTATAAGTAAGTATTTTTTGGTGATACATTCATCATCCATGTTCATGTTTTATAAAAATGTTTTCATAAAATGTTTACTATTATTATATATATGTTTAAAGTCATTTTTACCCATTTTTTACTCTTACTACCTGATATGGAAGGAAGCTTTCTTTTGTTTACCATATGAGGTACTTTTGGACTTTTTCCCTAAAAGTACGAGGAGAATGTTTCTTTTAACTTATATTTCATGAAAATATTTTTACATCTCCTTAAATCATCATTTACATTAATCTTAATCTACACTCTTTCAAGTTTATTTTCAACTAAATTGTTTTCTTTTAAAATTGTGTGGCATTTTTATAAAAGAAAATGCTTTTGAAGAAGAAATGATATTTTCCTCAAGAACTAAGTTCAAGTGGTTTATAAAATTTATTTTCCATCTAAGATGACACTCCTTGAATTGTGCTAAGTTTATATCCCTATTATTAATAGGATTTGATTTTATTAATGATTAAATGGTATTTTATATGGATTAGTTTATGATGGAATGATGTTTAAGAAACCCATTTTATTTCAAGGGTTATGCTATGATAAATTATTTATGTTTTTGTGGAACACGTAATAATAATTTCAATATGAGAGGGGTTTGACCTATATCTCCCTCCAATGAATGGGGTAAAGATTTATATCTCATGATATAGACATGGCTAGAATGAAAAGTAAATCTGGTTCAGTAATGCAGGGCCAGAATGACAAGTAATTACGGTTTAGTAATGGACTTCATCCACTATGATGGTCTTGGTTGCAATGCCTTGGATAATATGGAAATCATATAATGTGATTAATGGTTTTCCACAATTAAATTTTTTATTCCAATTCTATTTTATCATGGTTAATGTTCTTTTATGATTTATTCCATACGTACTGCCATTATTTATTTCATGACTCATGATTTTGATGTTTAAACTTTATGTTCATGTTTTTATGTTCAAATTTTTTTGGATTGTTTTTTGTTCTCTATGTTTACCCTTACTGAGAATTTGAGATCACCTTTTTTATGTTTTATTTTCCCCAAGATAAAAAATAATGGTTTTAGGTAAGAAAACAAAAGGGAAGATCTTTATAGGATATCTTGAAGATCTTTCACCATGATTAGAAGATTATGTTCTGAGTTTCCAAAGAAACTAAACTAATACGGGGTTTGGGAGTCTATTTTTGTCATGTATTATGTATTCCTAAAAATTAATGAAATTTACAAGTGCATCAATCTATGGTATATACAACTTTTATCCTTACTTTATTTTGGTAATTTTAGTTTTCCCTCTCCATTTTAGTATTTCCTACATGACATTAGATTTTTGTACTTATATTTTCTTTTATATTGTAGTAAAAGTAGGAGTTGGTTGGTGTATATCATATCACTAATTCCGAATGTGTTTATCATATAGGGAAACACCTCCCATATGCATATTTATTATACCCCCAGTGCTAGTCACCAACCTGGGGCCTACTAGAGGAAGGACTTGGGGGTCACTATATCTTTTATCCCATTAATATCCTAGGAGGGGTACACTATGGGGTGGGGGTCATGAAAGAGTGGTACCAAATCTTATGTTGGGGTATTGGATGGAGTTTGGAGTTATTCACACATGAGGTTTCATGGGTTGGTAGGGAAGAAGTGTCCTCTATGTTTAGAAAGCGTTGTAAACATGGGTGACTGGATGAGGAATGGGTATTTTTCCCCCCTAGGATTTGATGCACGAACATTTAATCTTACAAACACTATTACATGAGGTGATAATTGTTGAAGGGTAGAGACCCAAGGAAGGATCATGCACCATTCTTCATTTCACCTGTGTTTTAATGGGTAGAACTTGGGATTGGTTAACAAAAAAATATTAAAAGAAAACTATTAATTAATGTTAAGTCTTCAATATTATAGGTTCAGGATATCTAATAGTTTTTTATTTTTCATGTATATATCTAGGTTGATTTCCTCATTAGGTTCACATAGAATATGTTCTATAGGTTCGCCCCGCAGATCACCTCATGGAAGAGTTTACCGATGTCGACACTTGTGGAAGGATACTCTGGGAGTTTCAGCACCAGATTCTGTAGAGGTATGAAGGATCCATTTCATATGTAGTCACATAATACTGGATGAAAGATTTTGAGATATCCTTCAGTTCTAACCATGTTCAATGGGATCCCTGGGTGTTGTTGTCTTTGATGATGCTGCATGGGGTAGTGATTCAGTGGTTGTTCTTATTACCCAGGGATCGCGAGGAGTCAACAGTCTTATGGGAGGTGTTTCGAGACTAGTTTAGAGATGAGTTTCATTCTTCGACCAAAAATATGGATATTCAGTAAGATATTCATACCCTTTGGTAGGGGATATCTAGTGTGGGATACTTTAGAATCTGTTTTAGGAACCTTTTGTGATATGCTTCAGACCTATTGTTGGATGAGGAGGCTAGGGTGAGGCATTTTGAGGAGGCTTTTCATCCAGAGATCCAATTTCTGGTGACCCCATTTATTATGAAGACATATCTTGAGGTGATGGTGAGAGAAGAGGTCATCAAGAGGACGTTATCTAGAACCAGATCGTCATATGAGGGGAGTCAGCTGGATTAATCGCAAAGTAGAGATGTGGTCTGGAGCTCCCAGTTGTCACGATAGAAGAGAATCTGATCGGCTAGGGGTAGGTTCCAACCCTCAATCTTCCATATCTATATTTCAAGTTGATATAGAACCAATAAAAAAGGATCATAATATTGTTTTTATTGTGGATTCCAGTGTAATCAGCGATGCAAGTTCCCAAATTTTCTAATCAGTTAGCATGTGATAGTTGTTCTGCTTTAGGTTCATCCATTGAGGTAATTCCAGCTGAGGCCACAACATAAGGTCACTTTAGTTTGGGATCAGTAGAGAGAAGATGAGGTGGGAAGAGTAAAGCCCTGGGATACTACCTATCCTTAGAGATTAGAGCGTGGTCATAGAGGTGGTCATCATCATGGTCAGAGGCTGTAGGAAATTTCGTGGTGAGCTTCATGCTTTAGCGTTTCCAGCGTCGGGTAAGCCAGATGTCGTTCGAGGTACCCTTTGATTGTTTTCTACTTGGGTGAATACTTTTTTTGATCCAGTAGAGACATACTCAATCATATCACCTACCTTATCCATGCTTTGGGACTTGAGGTAGAGAGGATTCTAGTGCCTTGACATTGACTACACCTGCTGGAGGTCGATCTAGCTTGTTTGAACTATGTAGAAACTTTGAGCTAGCGATGGGGTAGCACCGCTCTTTGGGATATTTCCTATGTTTATGGATAATAACATATGGCATCATTTTTATCATGGGTTGTTTGTATTTGGTGATGGTTATCATATATTTCTTCAGGAATAAAGTTGTGTTCTTAGATTCTAATGAAGATCCAATGGTGCTTGTTGGCGAGCGAGACACTCAGATGGGTTAGAGGCGTGCTTCATCCTTATCATTCTTGATGGATGATCTGATGGTGAGTTTATCTTAGGTTCAGTAGTCGACAGTTTCCAGTGTAATAGAAGAGTACCCAGATGTATTTCTAAAAGAGGTTGTAGCATTACCCCCACAATGAGAGATCGAGTTTTGGATCGAACTAATTCTAGGAGTGTCTTAAATCTCGATGTCTCTATATAGGATGGAACCTTATGAGTTTAGAGAGCTTCATATATAGGTCAATGGTCTATTGTAGTGTGTTTTTGTTCAGCCAAGTATGTCAGCGTGGGGCACCCCATTTATGTTCATAAAAAATGTTGATGGAAGTTTGTGATTTTGTATCGATTATCATCACTTGAACCACGTGATGGTGATGAAAATCTACCATTTTCCACAGATTGAGGATTTATTCATTCAACTGAAGGGTGAATGGTGGTTCTCGAAGATTGATTTTCCATCAGGATATCATCAGATGTGTGTGAAGGATGATGATATTTTGAAGACTGCTTTCAATTATCGTCATGGGAATTATGAGTTTGTTGTGAGGTTTTTCAATGTGATGAATGCTTTAGGTGTGATCATGGGGATAATGAATGCTATATTATGTGAGTTTCTGGATAAGTTCTTGGTGATTTACATTGAATAAATCCTTGTTCAGTCCACATCTGAGGAGGATCATGCATAGCATATGTATACCATTTTGGTAGTTCTTCACTGTGAGATTATGTTTGGGAAGATGAAAAAGTGTGTGTTTTGGGATTGAGAAGTCTGTTTATTGGGTATTGTTGTATCCTATCATGAAGTAACTATGGATCTGTCAAAGATAGACGAGGTTGTGTCTCGGGTAGCCCCCAAGATAGTAGCATAGGTGCGAAGTTTCCTTGGTATTGTAGGCTATTACAGGATGTTAATAGGCAAGTTATCTTGAGTTTTAGGTCATCTAACATCATTGAATGGAAAAGATCATAAATTCTTATGGACTGATCAATGTTATAAATATGTTTAGTATTTGAAGGAGAAATTGGCCAGTGATCCTGTTCTTTTTCTACCAGCATAAGGTGTTTAGTTTGTAGTTTTCTATGAAACTTCATAGCTTGGGTTGGGATGTGTTCTAATGTGGCATAGATTTGTAGTTTTTTATGGGTCTCAGATGTTAAATTCCAATGAACTTATCTATTTCACCCAAAATAATGATTTTGAAATAGAGGTGTTTTCCTTGAATTTGTGGAGACATTACCTCATTAGTGAGCGTTTTTTGGTCTTAATTGATCATAAGAGCCTAAGGTATGTTTTCTACTAACATGACTTGAACTTGCATCAGTTTTGTTGGATGGAGTTATTAAGGGATTACAAATTCAAGATTTCATATACTCCTAGAAATGAGAATTTTGTGTTTGATTCGCTAAGTAGGATGTCACACAGTGATGCTGTGTGGGAATCAGGTGCTTCTTAGAGAGTTATAGAAGAAATCTTGACATTGCATCTAGATATGGGAGGTTTCAGGGGTAGTGGTTGTCTTTTTTAGAGGAAAATACAATCATCTCTAGTGTAGTAGGTGGAGGAATCCCAGTTGGAGGATCTTGAGGTGGAGGTTTAGAGATCCTGGGTTGTTTGTGGTGAAGCCCCTGATGGTTGGTCTGAGGATGAACACCACTAAGTGTTGTTTTAGGGAAGGATTATAGTTCCTTTAGAGATGCATGAGATGGTACTCAGAGAGCTCCATAATTTCACTTCAGTATTACATCCTGGCATGAAAAATATGTAACAGGCCTTGAGAGGTATGTTTTGGTGGCTTGGTTTGAAGCATGTAGTTGTAGAGTTTCTATCTTGATATTTAGTATGCCAGAAGGTGAAGGCCAAGCACTGTGTTCCCGGTGGTTTGATCCAGTTATTATATGTTCCTCAATGGAAGTGGGAGGAAATATAGATGTACTTTGTTAGCATTTTACCTCAGGATCATGGAGGATATGATGCTATATGAGTGGTAGTGGATTTTTTGATGAATTCATACAACTTTATAGCGATAAAGGAGTCGATATCAGTGGAGGTTTTGTCATGTAAGTATCTGTAGGAGGTTGGGAGAATCCATGGATTCCTTAGGAAAATAATTTCCAATTAAGATCCTTGTTTTACCTACAGGGTGTGGAGAGGTCTGCAACATACTTTTGATTCCTAGTTAGGCCTTACCACTAATTTTCATCCACACAAGGATAGTCAGATAGAGTGGACCATCCAGAATCTTGAATACATGTTGTGCTCTTGTACCTTGGATTTTGGAGGTCCGTGGATGAGGCACCTACCCTTGGTAGAGTTTTATGAAAATAATAGTTCTCACTCCACCATTGGTATGGAGCCATTTGAATCCTTGTATGTCTAAACATTCCATTGTTTGTTGTGATGGAATGGGGTCATGGAGTCAACAATTATTAGGCTGGAACTGATATAGAATATGATAGAAATGGTTAGGGTGATTCACGAGAGGATAAAGGCAGCACAAGATTTTCAAAAATCCTATGCCGATCAAAGGTGGAGACATAAAGAGATCAACGTTAGGGATCATGTGTTTTTGAAGGTAACTCCCCGTCTTGGGAAGTAAAGGTTTGGTTGTGGGAGTAATCTTTTTTCCTAGTTTTTTGGGCATTTCGAGGTGCTGGATTATGTTGGAGCAGTGGCATATCAGATACCACTCCCACTATAGATGTGCCAGATACACTATGGTTTTCATGTGTCACAGCTCCATCCTTATCTTCATGATGACTCACACATCATTGATTTGGGTGATATCGATATTGATGATAATGCAATATTTGAGGAGCGACCTGTAGATAACTTGGACTACCAGAAGAAGGTGTTCTGTGAGCATGCTATCCTTGGTTTGTGTGCTATGGAAGCATGGTAGCATGAAGTAGTGTACCTAGGAATGTGAGTTAGAAATAGGAATTTAGCACCCCGATCTTTTTTATTTTGAGATCTTCTCTTGTAATGCAATTAGTTTTGTGTGTGTAGACCATTTCTGGGTTGTGAGATAGATTTATCTTGTTTCATGTTGTGGCTTTCTCTCATTTGATAGGTATCTACCCTAGGAGAGTGTTTAGGATATGTTTTTATTTGTTTCATGGTTTTTAACTATTCTTCTTGTGAGGTGGCTGAGATCTTATGGTGGTGATATATTTGAGAGGTATCTCATAGGGTGGATGTTTAGAAAACTCCTTTTCTATTTCCTTTCTCAGTAGGTTTTGGATTCTCTAGTATGAGAATGTTTTTGAGAGGTATCAAATACAAGGGACTAAATCATCATAGATTGACCCTTTTCATTTTCTTGAGGCTTGAAGAGCTCAGAGGAGGCTTGGAAGAGGTCTGGAGGGACTCAGGTGCTGAGAACTGAGAGTAGGTAACTTTCATGACGTGAATGTGGGTTTCACGACGTGTAGAATAATTTCATTAAGTGAAAGTGGGATTTATGTTGTGTAATATTTCGAGGTTATAAAAATAATTTAAAATTGAAAGGTGTCCAGTTTTTCAGTAGAAACTTTCATCTATGCATTACATGATGTGAAAGGGGATTACACATCATGTAATCCCCCAATGTAGTAATGTTTTGTATATTTTTTCAACCGCTTGTATTGTCAAACCATACAGCCACATCTTCCCTCTCTCTAATACTAGGTGACCTGACAATCCCCTATTCGGTTCTTTGGGGATTCCTTTGATGGGAATCAATCTTAGTCTTCCATCTTCGATCTGTGGTGACTCGACTTGATCCAATTCATGTTTTCAATCATTTTCTAGCGGTTTCTCCCAGTTTGATCGTGTTTTCCTCACATTATTCATTATATGGTATGAACTTTTCTTAAAAAAGTTTCTAATGGGGTTTATCTTGATTTTTATTAATGAGTTGGTTTTGTGGTATCCCTAAATGGATGCAGTTATTATAGGAGAGGTGATCGGAGATCCGTTGCATGGTCCGTTCTCATGTGAAGAACACCTATGAGATTTTGAGGTAGGGGATTTGTTTCTAATATATTTATTTATGTGTAATAGTATATTTATCATGATTTATCCCCTCAAGTAAAAATTAAATTAACCTAATTAAATACTTGAACCAGATTAAACAATTGGTATCGATCACATAGTGATGTTGCTGCTTTGTACCATGATAAGAGTTTGCCTCTTGATTTTATGGATAGTGTGATAACTACGAATTACATATATTATCATGCAGTTCTTGATGAAAATTAGTAATGAACATAAAGATGAAATTAATTCATAATTAATTGTGTAATGAAATTAAAGAGGCATTGTTAATTAATCTGGTTGTTGTAGTAATTTTATTTTAATAAAATTGATGCAAGTGTACACGTTTAATTGATTTGGATAATAACCCAGAAGAACATTTATTCTTGTTTATAATAGAATTAAAGTCTTGTTAAATTAATTGTATAATTAATTTTTGATAGTTTTGATAACTTTTTTCTTAGGTTTCAGGTAGTTGGAACCTGTGATAATGAATTGGTCAATTAAGGATGGAATAATAACTAGTTGTGTGACAAGGGATAATGGATTTATAAGTCCCAAGTAACCTGCTTTATTGTAAAGGATGAGTGAATTGTGCTTTGTAGACATGAGATCTCGTTGTGTGTAAAGGATTAATGCCTTGCTTTGGGGACAAGAGCCCATTTCATTTTTTGTTTTCTACTGCTTCTGATGTGACATGATCATAGAATGGCTGAGCCTAGAGGGTTTTTTTGGTACATGGTGGTAGGGGGACTAGATGTGATGTGATTCTAGGATGGATGATCCTGGAGGGATATTGTGGTATGAGGGGTTGGGAGGCCCGATAGTTGTGGTTACAGTTGACACATGGAGTGGTTATTTGGATAGATATATGCATATGGATGTTGGGGAGGACATCAAAGATGATCAAATGGGTTGAAGTTGGGATTACCCATTGTTATTAAAGTTGGATTCTTTTTTGATTATTTTGTTTGGATGGTAACTAGGTTTTTTATTATCTTCTTTCCTTTCAAAACTACTTGAGGCAGAAACATTTGCTTGGTTACTCTCTTTTCTTGGGAGGTGAAGACACGAGGGGTATTCCACATGCTTTTTGTGTTTAGATCATTGTGATCGGTTGAGTTTACTCTCCTACTAAAGGTGGCGAAGACTTGATGGGTAGTTGATCTCCTCACCATGTTGCGCCCCTTGTGTTTGGGGATTTTAGAATGTTTTCCCAGAGCACATGGTGATATAGAATATAATGTTGTTAATTATATTCAAAAATATTTATCCCATGGGGTTGAGGATTACTGGGATGAAATGCTAAGGATGAATTCTTAGAAGTTGTGGACTCGGGTTTCTTATGCCTGGAGGAAATGTATCACGTTAAAATGATAAAAAAATGTAATGTGTAAATTGTTAATGATTAATTAATGGTGACGAATTAATTAATGTAAAGTGAAAATGATGGAAGTGAATTAGATAATTTAATGTAGCTCTTTAAATGGTTGTGTGCTTTTAGGATAACTAGTCTTATGAGTGATAGCCGGGAGTCTAATAGACATTATATAAAGTTTTTTTTGAGACTATGATATGAACATAGTATAGTTGTTAGCTATATTATATCCTACATTTTTTGTTTTTCTATACACTACTCTACCCATTTAGTTTGGGCAACTTCCACCCCATGTATTCTAAGTCCTGGGGGGGGGGGGGTTCCCCAAAATCCCAGTGGGAGGACAGATGGATGACTACCCCCTTTGGCCCTGCTCTCTTCTCTTGGAAGTTACTTGTGCTAGTTTGCATTGCAATTAGTTTTACCCATATATGTGTGTAGAGGTATGTAATGGATTATGGTATTTTCACACACATATATTCTAGATATAGTTTCCTAAGGACTGCTATATATATATAATATATATAGGCTGTGATGGGTTTAGGATCCATACTCAATGTATGGGCTATGATGGCTTGAGTTATAATACGTGTCATATGATACATGTTATGAGAGATGTGGTGGATCCAAGAAACTACATGGTTACATTGTTTTTATGTGGATGTGTTGGTGTATTGAACGAGGTGCATGTTGTGGTGGTTCGCCCAGGTGTTAGAGGGATATTGTTTTTTGGGAGAGATGCTCAGGATGTGCACTATTTGGATAGAGAGGTAAACTAGTAGGGAAGCAGTAGTGGGGTACCCTTTATATTATTTATTATATAATATACTCTTGTATGAAATTCTTGGTGAGAGTATCCATGGTGAGGCTGAGAACTTAGTATACCTATTTAGGTGATGATTTGGTTTCAGTTGTTGTTCATTGTGCTTTAGCATGATTTCTTTACTTTTTCACGGGAGGCTCCTGGGAGGATCCTTCTGATTATACTATTATACTCACCTTATGTATATATAATATATTTTTAGGTCAGTTGGAGAAGGTTGGAGATCAGGTTGGTTAATACTATCTTGAAGTTTCCTAGGAGCTATTTAGGCTTCATGATCACTGGCTTTCTTACTTTATTTTGGTACTTATTGTTTTCCCTTTCAATTTTTGTAGTTCTTACATGTCATTACATTTGCGTAATTAGATTTTCATTTAGATTATAGTCTGAGATGGATTTGGTTGACATTTATTGTATCTCTTTCTTATGTATGTGTTTTTCTTAGAGGTTAATGCATCCCATATGCATGTTTATTATACCCTTGGTTCTATTCACTAACCTAGGGCCTACTGGGGTTTGGAATTGAGGGTCACTATCTCTCTTCTACCATTTATGGCCTAAGAGGGGTACAATTTGTGTGGAGGGGTTCATGAAATACAAAAATCAAAAGAATATTTATGGATTCTATGGAAAAAAAAATTCATTTTATATCACCAATGATATACCCAGGCTTCTATTCAACTAGAAAAACCAACAACTTATGATATCTCTATATCACATTACCCTATTTTGATAAGGTTTAAATCGAACAAATGAATTCCTGTAAGAATTAATCATAAAATTAAAATGGGATGACTGATCAATATAAGTACTTGATAGGTGGATTTGGGAAAAAGAATTTTCACTCAACTATCTATGAATCATATGTGATATGATTGATATTATTTTCTAAAAAAATTGCTATGTGATGCAACAAAAACCAATCTAGACATAAAACAAAGTTAAATATGTATCTTGAATCACTAAATGGTAATTATATTATTGTAATAAATTTTAGTGGTTTTAAGTTAAATAAAGGTACATATTGTATTGATATTAAACATGACACTCACCTATAAAAGAATTTTCTTATTTCAGATAATGGAATGAAACATGAAAATATTTTTGAGAACTGTTATATATTGGACCCATAATTTAATATTTTCATATCTAAGTTTTAGAAGTGTTATAAAAGAGATTATTTTTAAGTATATGGATGTGAATTTTATAGAAATAAGTCTCTCTATGAATGAATCATGTGTATTGAATACCAGTTATGTATCACAAATTTGAGTTGATAAACAACAACTTAGAAATATGATATAATTGATGAAATTATAAGAAAAACCATGTGTTGGAAATGAGAAAATGGTTTTTATATTATAGGTGGGTTTAACATCTTCAATTTAGTATTCGCAAACAACCCTAAACTGGGTTACCCACATTAACTCAAGTGCACCTATCCATAAGATAGAGATTTCTAACTATAAATTATGGTCTATAAGTAATCGAGGGAGAACTAACCATTGTATCAGATTACCATAAATAATAGCATCATTAATGATAATAAACCATCATCACAATGTAACTACATAATATAGGAATTATAGTTATTATCCAACTATAAAGAAATATGTCACATGTTGTAATAAAAAGTGTAATAATTTAATGTCATGTGATTCATATAAAATCTAAATAACATGTAGGATGATCATATATTACATGATACAAAAAATATATAAAATAATGGAGAAAACCACAAAATGAACAAGGCGTGAGATCCCACCAATTCCCATCCTCTATTCCACCCTTCTTCCTAGATCAACCATCAACGACATGACCCTTACTCTTACTTGCATCCCTGATCATGAAACCTGCTTGTGAATTGAGATGACCATGTATGATATGAGTACCATTTAGTAGGTCACCTCCAACAATATCCATAATCGCATCCAAAATACATAAATACATGTATTTCATTACATGTTATTAAAAAAATTAATCATGGGAACATATCATATCCACAATAACTCAATGTTCCTCCAATGATTGACCATACCTACATCAGGAAATCACAATATTTATTATGAAGATATTGAAAAATGATACCAATGGTTGGAATAATATCCTTCCATAACACAAAACCAAATAACCTAAGGATAAATGTTTTTAATATCATGACACCCAAATTTTCAATTTTTGGTATGTATTTTGTTATTTATTTATCTTATCAATTATTCAAAAGTTTGGAATGAAAATTTTGATGTTTTTAAGAATTTATTAGACTAAATGTTTTTGTTTTAAGGTATAATAATTGTATATACCAACCTTTAAAGTCAAATTATATATACAGTTTCTTCTGTATGGTTGGTGAAAAATTTGATTAAATGGGAATACAAACCATGCATCCCTTTAAAAATTACAAAATTTTAAGTTAGAAAAAACTAAATTTAAGAGCTGGGGTATTCTCTATCCCTCTATTTATTACAAAATCCTCCATGAGCTATCATAAAGACTAAACCATTAGTCTCCCTCTCCTGTTGGATTAATCTTTGGTGATTCATTATTAAAATATATTTTTCCCATTAAGAAAGTAGCTTTAATTTCATTTCTATATCATCCTCTTCCTCCTTCATCCACGTTTTCTCTCTCTTAGGACCATGGTTTCCTAGGGTTATTATATTCTTATAATTTTAGGTATTTTATGTTATGGATTCCTATTGTCTTATAATAGTTCATTATCTCCTCCATTGGTGGGAGGACATCATTTGTAATTGTATTTAATGATTTTTGATTTGTGGATATTATTAAATATGTTTTAATAAATATTATGTTATTTATTTATATATTTGACCATTAATGATAACTTTATACATGTCTCTTCTTGGTTTTCAAATTATACGAGAATGAAAGTGTTCTAATGATTATTTTTTTTTTCATTCCCACCAGGTGTTTGTAAAAATGTATAGTCTAGTTTTATTTTTAATTAAATGGAAATGGTCTCAAGTAAAGTTTAAAAAGTAATTAGAAAGATTTACCAAATTATTTTTACTAAATATTTACATTGATCAAGTAATGATTTAAATCTTTAAAGTAAATTCTACATGATTAAACCTCTTTTATATAGTTATTTCCTTTTTAATTTGAATAAAACTCATTGTCACAACCCCGTCCAACCCAAGATACCACCTTGAGGAGAGATAGATGATGACCTCTGAGTCTCGCTTCTAGTAGGCCCCAGGATGGTGACTAGAACCATTGGTATAAAAATATCATATTATTGGAGGCATTACCCATATTAATGTAACATGATCAGGAGATAAGATGAACTATCTACAAGCAATTTCACAACATAATATAAAAGAAACCCCAAACATCCCAAAATTTGTGTATAAATAAAACACACACACACACACATATATATAAGTTTCTAAAATAATACCGAAAATAAAGCTAAGTTAATGACATAATAACTTTCCAATGGTCCAAACTATTAATGTCCATCATGATCCATTTAGTACTCTTGGAAACCTTAAAATCGGTTTTATATACGTAGGGTGAGAGTACAAGTATACTCAGTTGGAAAACCAAATTCACTCATGCACATGTGGAATGAGTATACTAATGCACATGTGAAGTAAATAGAAGAACCAAAAACACCTACAAGGTCAACTATCCATCCAAACCTCACCAAGGAACACTCACCAAATAGTGTAAGCAAAAATTAATAACATAATATGAATCATATCGATATAGGGTACCCCAAAATTATTTCCCACGAATGTTCTACCCTCACACCCCAACATCATACATACTATATCTACCACCTCTTTCATATAATATAACATCACATAACCATCACATCACATCTTACCTATAGACACTTATCCATCACATCACATCACATCTTAACTATAGACACCTGGTCCAACACATCACATCACATCCCTAACCAATGAATTAGGGTGTTGTGAACAAATAGAAAAATAAACCTTTTGTACTCTTACTACCATGCATGACCCCCACCCTAAATCACCTCACTATCTAACCCAAAAAAGATATTGTCAATCACATCCCAACTCGATTGAAGACATCTGGTCCATCTCATCACATTAGAACACATCACGAAAATGAAAATTTTTTCTTTTGGACATCACAACCCATTCATGTCATCATCTCATAGAAGAGGAAGTGGTGAAGATCTGGTATCTATTCATCCAACCTCACCACCTGGGTGTTGGAAAAAACACCCTAAAAAACATGCTTATTAGTACTTGGTGCTTGACATGGGTAAGGTACATATAGAGAAATAAAAAGGAACATACATGATATATATATAATATCATAATAGACAAGAGAAACCTATGGGTTTATAAAAGGATAACCAACCAAATCACAATATTCCCCACATTTCCTACAACCTCTAAATGAACAACACCACAAAAAATAAACAAGCTACATTTCACATTCCAAAACCCATTTATAGTTCAACCATTTTCCATATTTCACATTATCATCAACTTTCGTTTAAAAAACAAACTCACTCTTTTAATTCAATCCCATTAAATTTTTTCATAAAACATTGTCACATTTAACCCAATGCCTTTTTTTTCAATATTAATTAATCATTTCCATCCAATTTCAACTCCAACATTGTCATTTAATTCCATAATACCTAAGAAACTAGAAAAACACAACAAACAACAATAAGAGAAACACAAAATCCCATATTTACTCTTTCCAGTAAAACAATACACCATTACCACATTCCTAGCCACACAACACAACAACCACCACATCTCCACCACAATCCAGCACAATAAACACACATAACGACCTCACAACCCATCACATATCACCCCATCTCACCCTTCACAACAAAACCACTTCACACACACCACATTAACAGAATAATCCATACCAAAAAACTGCTTCCTCAAACACATTCCATATCACACACAAAAAATCATTTTATAATTTGACATAGGGGATCTATATCGCATTCACTTCATTATTTATGGGAATTTTCATACAATCCATATATACAAGGGAAAACCTTTCATTAGCCTAATATAAGTGATTAAAAAACATCATTTAGGGTGATATCAAACAATCCCAAAAACATGGGTTCTATAACATCAAAACTATAGTGTAAAAAAATCCACCCTAAACCATAGTTTTCATCAAGGAATTACACCCATATAGCCATAATATCAATAATAATAAATATTGTAAAAAATTATGATTTTCATTACCCTATCCCTTTTTAAATTAATTTAACCAATTAATTTATATTTATTAAATTAGATGAAACTATCTCCACTAATATAAACAAAATAAACTCTACCTACTTGATACACATGAAGATAAATGAATGATACTTTCCTACTTAGAAGAAATATTCCTCACCCGACTCGCTGCACAAAAATAGGGGTCATGCACAAGATGAATCATTGCTGGAGAACTCGTGCCACCAGTATAAGGGTTCCATGACTCCAAGGGAAGGATTTTTGGAATATCTGGTCTCAAGAGAATGTATGTAGGAAGTAATGAAGTAATTAACTTTATCTCTAAGTCAACAGATACAAAATGATCATTTTTTAGACTCCAACACATTTAATTTACCATCAATTACAGATGTTATTAAAATCCACATGAAGGGACTCGTTTATAACCTTGGTAATACTAGAAATTCATTGATATAACCATCCATGAATAATCAAACTTTGAGATATCTTTATCCGCATCGCCGTAATACCCGCATGAAAATTTTCATGAAATTGGTATAAATCTCCAGGTGGTCGATTTCACATCGCCAAAATTTATATGTATCCATTTTTACATAGCCAACCGATCATGTAGCAAATCGATGACATGGACAATCAACATGGATGATCCACATAGCTAATCACTCACATATCCAATCTACATAGTCGATCCAGCAATGTATCCAATTTATATAGCCAGTCAATCCATGTAGCTAATTCACAAAGTCGATTCATCCACCTAACTGAGTCACATATCAGATTCATTCATATAACGAATTCATTTAGTCAGTCGAAATAGCTGATACAACCCTAAAATAGATTCACGTAGGTGATGTATCCATGTAGATGACTTAAAAATCCTATCCACATCGTTGATCCATCCATATAACTGATTCATGTAATCGATGGTTCAACATAGCTGATTTGACTAGACTTGAGGAGAAGCCTTAAAAAACAAGAGTAAAAGTAAAACAACCTATAACCACCAAAACTAGAAAAGTAAAGGGTGAGAAGGCATGATTTGTTACATCAGATACCTCTCAAATTGTTCTCATAATTGAGAATCAAAACTAAACATTGGGAAATAAAAGTGGTTTGGACAACCAACCTGTAAGATACATATCAATGATATCATTATAATGATAACATTAACACCATCTAAAATTTCCAATCAAAACACCATACAACTACCCAATAAACCACTTTACTACACAACCACATTTCCCAAACCACAACTACAACAACCAATAAACCAAACTTCAATGAATATGTGAATCAAAGAATTTCATCTTTCATGTCAAGATACTATCCGCTCTAGGTAGAACTAACTCACCCACAGGGGTTTAACATCATCTTAGAATAATGAATATCAATTAGGATTTAGGTCCACCCATTTTTATAAGTGGAAACCTATCACATATCACACATTAAGAAAACACCACATCAAAATGTGAAAATACACTTATTAATTATCAAGATCCAAAAATCACATCATCCTGGTAATAAAACAAAGTAACTCAAAACAACTCTAATTATTAGGCACACCCATACATATCTTTCTCCAAAGTACTTTCTTCTAGGATGACATGCCTCCACAACACACGAACCAAGGAAATGCTCCATCCACATAGAACCTTCTATCAATGTCATGAACCAACCAGGGTCGACCCTGAACCGGTCACCCGAGCCGGTCCACGACATGGACCGAGAGGCGTTCCCGATCCTCCCGGGCTGGCAACAAGTGCCAGGGCATCAGCAGAGGCCATGGGAATGATTTTTCCCCGTAAAAACAAATAAATAAAGCAGCAGAAATTAAATAGAGTAGCACAAAATAAATAAACAGAGTGAAGTAACTAACAAGAACAAAATAAAATAAAATTAACCGAAAGAGACAACCACTATCTCCGTGTGACCTCACAGGTCACTCTCCAACTCACAACCAAACATCACCCAAGGCGAACAAACTCATGTCAAACCTAAAACATAAACTAAAAATAGGAAAACACTATAATTCAGTAGGTGTTCCCCACAACTATTCCCAATGCACTACCATTAAATAAAGAAAAAAACTAATTCCAGGTTTGAACTAAATTATATAAAATATGGGTTTTTACACACACTTTCATTTCTAAAACAACTATCAGTCCATTTCCCTTTTTTATTTATAAACAAGTTTAATGTTGGAAAGGAATATGTCCATTTCATTTTAAAATAGTTTTCCGAACAATTTAGAAATCCAAACTTCAGTTGTTATCCAAAAAGGAAGACAACACATAACACACAACACACACCAAGGGAAATGGAAAAAGTGGCACACAGGGGCTAGCAACCGCACTGGACCTCTTAATCGTTCGCCACGTACAAACAAATGCTAAAAGAAACATGGGTCAAACCTATGAGATCATGAACAATCTAGAACGTACTATACATGTGACTCATCCTGAAAGCATGCTCTAACTTGATGAAATCATAACACCCTAATGCCTGGTATAGCCCTTCATGGCCTAACAGAGGGGCCCAATACCCATAGCAGTAATAACATAGTATTCCCCTGCTATGGGGCCACTAGCCAGTGCGTAATCTAAACTAGTGCAGTAATCATTCTCAAAAGATTCACTAAATATGCCAGGTTCCCATGTCAAAACATGCAATAAAAAGGGGTGCTTCCAAAATGTAAATCAATCAGCAACGAGGCACAAATATCACACACAACTCACGCAATCAATGCACACCAACGATCACCCATGAGTAACCCCAAAGTGAGTTTTTCCAAAATAATTTATTTTATTAAAGTGCCAAAAGGGCCTCCACCAACTTTAAAGAAAATCATCATTACTCAAGAAAACCCAAAACACTTATTCAGAAGAAATCATTTATCATTTAAACCAAAACTACATGTTAAATTCTGTGAATTATGTTTAAAATCCAAACGGGAATTCTTCCACTACTAGGTGTCCGTTTGTCAAGAAAATATTTCAAGTGTCGTGTATAAAATAAAAGGCACTTTTTACACCAAATAATCATATAAAAATTAATTATCTTATATTATTAGCTATTTATTAAAATTAATAAAAAAACATCAAACAATTAATAAAATCTAAATTTAAAGGCGAGTTCAGTGGGGGACCTACCTGGAATTGCAGCTCAGGTACGACGACGCGACATGCCTCGCATAGGCGCACAAGCACGTGCAACCAGTTAACCGTGGTATCGCCGACTTTCTCTACCAACATGTCGTAGCAATCATAAAACAATAAAAGACCATAATCACAAATTTCAAAAGATACAAAAGACTAAATAGAAAAAAACTAAACTCAACAATGGAGAAAGCACAATGGGGTAAAATCAAACCGCTCGCCTTCGGCGGTGACTTTTGTTGCATGCCCAATTATGAACTAGGCGCGTGGCTAGTAACTCGAACAGAGGTGACACGAGAGTCGATGGAGCTAGTTGTTCCACCCTGGAAGGTCGGCAAGGGGCTGCGGGGTGCCGAAAAATTCAGTGGTAGGGGGGCAGCCAGGAAGGGTCTACGGCTGGTTGGAGGAGTTCAGTAGGACAACGAGCTACAACGGGGTGTTTCAACCGAGTTGGGATGCTCTACGGCGTGACCACGGTGTTTGCAGCCGGCACAACATCACCCTGTGACGGTACTTGCAGGAAAAAGGATGTCCAACACCGATAAGACTACTAGGGTGCTAGGAACTGAATCTGGGAAATACAAACCCCAAAAGAGGTGGCCTTGTGGTGAAACTCCAACATGGAACGGCCAACCGAGAAGTGATGGCAGTGTCCCGTGGTTCCGGCGAAGCGTGGAGGAATGATGAGCCTAGATGACATGGTGATTCCAGATCTGGTGGCAGTGCATAGATTCGTTTCTATCCCTGCAGCAGAGCTGGGATGCTCAACCGAGGCCGAACGACAGGAGGGTGCAGCGAGCAGGAGGCGGGTTACGGGCTGGGGGTAGCTAGGGCACACTACGGAAGGTCATGTCGGGAGGTGCACTGGGCTAAATAGAAGGAGAGCATGCACAGGAGGATCAGGTCGCCTGCTCTGCTAGTAGAGAGGCCGTGCAGGGAGAAGGATCCAGAGCAGCTGTTGGCTGCTGCAACCGGCGCGTTGTAAGGGAAAAAGAGGGAGTATGGGGCTTCCGGTCTGGCTCGGTGCGGTGCTGAAGGAGGCCGAGCACACTGGAGCGGGGGCGCCGCAATAGGGATAGGAGGAGATGGGTGTGACAGGCAGGGGGGCATGGCTGGTGCTACTCCACGAGAGGTCTTGGTGGCTGGGAAGAGGGTTTGTGGGAATGATAGGAATATGAGGGGGCGGCATGGGGCCGGATGGTCTGGTGGAAGGCAGTACTGCAGCAAGGAGCTAGGGCACTGCCGCAGGTCAGAGGTGCAGGCAGAGCAGGGCAAGAGCGCAGCTGGAATGGGAGAGGGAGGGCTGGCATGAGGGTGGTGTGGGTGATCCACGACGCGGAGCAGCGACAGGAGTTCACCACAACAAGGGGAGGTGCTGCAGTCTGAGAGAGAGGAGGCAGAGGTGGAGCCTGGTGGCAGTAATTTAGGGCATCATTGCGGATCAGACGAGGAGGAGGCATCGTGCAGGCAGGCACAGGTGAACCAGAGCCCTGGACAAGGATCTGAACAGGGATCCGAGGGGTGACCTGGGGAATACCTAGGGGGTCGTGCGGGGGACAAGGGGGAAGCAACACCGTGTGGAGAAAAACAATAAGAGGAGAAAGATAGGAAAAGAAGAAAGAATAAGAAGAAAGAAATAAAATAAAGTAAAATATGATAATGTAAATAAATAATTACAATAATAATACCAATATTATTATTAATACTAATAATAATACTAATAATAATAAAAATAAAAATAATAACAATAACAACAACAACAAAAACCATAATAATAATAACAATAATAATAATAATTAGAACAACAACAACAACAATAATAATAATAACAACAACAATAATAATAATAATAATCGGTCAACCATGTAGTCTCTAGGAACGAATGCACGGTCGCTACTAGAGGTTCGGTGACCGCACACCCACCTGGACCAGATGTATGGTGACCACTAGTAGTGCGGTGACTGTGCACTGGCCCGAGACCCACCAAAAACATCAAAGCTTCAAATATTCAATCCTGGACCCAAACCCGACTCTACCCAGAGTCACGGGACCGAGAAATGAATAAAAACATGGGCGTTCGTGGTCGGGGTGTGAAAATTCTCCCCACCACAAACACTTTTTTCCCCTAGAAAGTCACCAAGCCAACAGTTGACACAACTTGAGTTCATTCCCAGAAAAAATCATAGAGAACCGAGAGCTTCGTGGAAACCATTCCCAAAAAACATCACACCCAACGAATTCAAGAAAAACCATTGCCCGAGATTGAGGAGAGAACATGAGAGGGTTATTCCCTCCAAAAGAATTTACTAATAAAAAAACCCTTAAAACCCAAACAAACCACCTCCCAGGGGGGCAACACGAGAACTCCCAAACCAAACTCATTCATTTTTTCCGCATGTACCGAACAAAAAACCTAAGACTGGACGAAAAGCATGTTACGGAACAATACAACAACTTGGGGATGAGAAATTAACTCAAAACCTCCCATAAAATTCACGAAACAAACATTCCCCTATCGAACACAGCTAGGACCAACTCAAAAACAGAACAGGTTTGTTTATTCACGTGCGCAAACCATTCAGAGAGACCAAAAAACTTAAGAACCACACTGAGAGTAGATAAGACCGCCTGGATTGTGGGGGAACGAGCTTATCACGCCACCAAAATAAGTACGCGCTTACGACAGCGATGGGAATGGAACAAGGGAAATTTTGGATATTTCCAATCCAAATCCGAAGACATTATCTAGACCAAGGTTCCACACACCCTCAGAAACTCATGACAGTGCGTGAGATTTACCCCGAGAGCTATGGTTGGGGCCCTGATAGCTGAAGCATCTCCTGCCTCACAGTCAAGCATTTTCATCATCTGGTCTCTTACTCCTTATTCTGTTCAATGATTCAAACAACCACGATGGTTGTACATTTTCAAAGGGATGAAACATGATGACTTAGAATGTTCGGATAGGCCATACTGGTGGTGCACAAGAGAGCGGTCCGATGAACTAGGAGCCAGTACCAATGAGGATAGTTTCTTAGAGACAGGTTCCACTGGCCCGTACTCTTTTCCAGGTGGGGAACCTTCGCGGAAGTCGACCATCATTATTCACACCCAAAACTCCAACGATGATGAGACATCTCATCCTTACTAGTCCAAAACTGAACCCTCACATAACTCTAGGGTGGTATGAACCTTAATTATCCTGGGAGTTCCCAACAACCCGAAAACACACTATCTTTCAGAATGATACAACTACCTCTAACAGACTTCAATTACCTCAAAAAGTAAGCAACACTCAAAAGGAACTGAGAATTGAGCATAACTCATTAACAACTTTTTGAGGATTTCTATGAGATATACTCATGACAACACGAAAAACACCATCGAAACTAGAATCAATCCAAAAATCAATCAAAGAAACAACACAAGCCAAGGATAATAAGCCAATAAGCCAAACATATACAACACAAGGAGAAATCACTTTTCCAAAACCATTATTTCATTACAATTTTTAAAAACTCACCTATGGCACCTTATGAACAGTCACATGTGTTTTTATTCAATCCCGCTCACATCATCTGTGAACAAGTTCCCCCACACACTTTCCATACATACCCACACACGTGTGACCCTACATAAGAAGTGACAAGTTTCAAACACTTATTTTCCTTATAAAATCCAAACACCTACCAAGTTTTTTCAAACCAATAAACCTTCTCTTTAAAAACCCACTTTAGTAATTTCAAAAATAATTTGGAACAAACACTTTTCCATTTCAAAACCAATTTCACTTTTAACACACTCAAATAAACCGAGATTAAAACAAAACACAAGTAATAATAACCCACTGGAATGAGAAACTAGTTCATATGTCTGACCCAACAACATGGTGGTGAGCCATGCCCCAAGTAAAGCATAACACCAAGAGGACCTTGATCCAAACACTTGGACTTCACTTAGGTCACCAGCCCATGTGAGGATGAAAAGTGAACCAATTCACCTCCATTTTCATCCCTCAATCCAAAACGTCCAAGGAAAAGTGACTCAAATCCCGGACTAAACCTAGAAACTCAGGTCTCTTCACGAGTGGTGGTGATTAGGCAACGACCCATATCCTACCTCCAGAGCCACGACAGTCCTAATCCCCATCTACTGGACATCTCAAATAACAATGGGAACTCTGAAAAGCATAGTCCGATAAGGGCCAACCTCCTCTGATACAATTTTGTCACGAACCAACCCGGGTCGACCCTAAATCAGTCACCCGAGCCGGTACGCAACATGGCCCGAGAGGCGTTACTGATCCTCCCAGGATGGCGACAAGCTCTAGGGAATCAACAGAGGATGTGGGAACGATTTTTCCCAGTAAAACTAAATAAATAAAACAACAAAGATTAAAGAGAGCAGCATAAAATAAATAAACAGAGTGAAGTAACTAACAAGAAAAAATAAAATAAAACTAACCAAAAGAGACAACCACTCTCTCTATGTGACCTCACGGGTCACTCTCTAACTCACAACTAAACATCACCCAAGGCAAAAAAACTCGAGTCGAACCTGCAACAGAAACTAAAAACATGAAAACACTATAGGCGTGAGTATTAAAACTCAGTAGGCATGCCAAAAAACTATTCCCAATGCACTACCTTTAAATAAAGAAAAATACTAATTCCAGGTTTGAACTAAATTATATAAAATAGGGGTTTTTACACACAATTTCATTTTCTAAAACAAGTATCAGTCCATTTCCCTTTTTGATTTAAAAACAAGTTTAATGTTTGAAAGGAATAGGTGTATTTCATTTTAAAACAGTTTTCTGAACAATTTAGAAATCCAAACTTTAGTTGTTATCCAAAAAGGAATACCACACATAACACACAACACAAACCAAGGGAAATGGAAAAAGTGGTACACATGGGTCCAACAACCAAACTAGACTTCTCAATCATCTACCACATACAAACAAACACTAAAGGAAACATGGTTCGAACCTAGGAGAGCATGAACAATACAGAACATACTATACATGTGACCCATCCTGAAATCATGCTCTAATTGATGATGTCATAATGCCCTAATTCCCGGTATAGCCCTTCATGGCCTAACCAAGGGGCCTAATCCCTATAGAAGCAATAACTCAGTATTCCCATGCTACAGGGACACTAGCCAATGTGTAATCTAAACTAGTGCAGTAATCATTCTCAGAAGATTCACTCAATATGCCAGGTTCCCCTTTCAACACATGCAATAAAAAGGGGTGCGTCCAAAATGTAAATAAATCAGTCACGAGACACAAATATCACACACAACTCACGCAATCAACACACACCAATGATCACCCCCGAGTAACCCCAAATTGAGTTTTTCCAAAATAATTTATTTTATTAATGTGCCAAACAGGCCTTCACCAACTTCAAAGAAAAACATCATTCCTCAAGAAAACCCAAAACACTTATTTAGAACAAATAATTTATCATTTAAACCAAAAATACATTTTAAATTCCGTGAATTATTTTTAAAATCCAAATGGGAATTATTCCACTACTGGGTGTCCGTTCATCAAGAAAATATTCCATGTGTTGTGTATAAAATAAATGGCTCTTTTTACACCAAATAATCATATAAAAATTTATTATCTTATATTATTAACTCTTTATTAAAATTAATAAAAAAAGTCAAGCAATTAATAAAATCTAAATTTAAAGGCGAGTGCAGTGGGGGACCTACCATGAATTGCAACTCGGGTACGACGACGCGACATGCCTCGCACAGTCGCACAAGCACGCACAACCGGTTAACCATGGTATCGCTGACTTTCTCTGCCAAAATGTCGTAGCGATCATAAAACAATAAAAACCCATAAGAACATATTTCAAAAGATAAAAATGAATAAATAGTGAATAACTCACCTCAACAAAAGAGAAGGAACAACAGGGTGAACTCAAACCGCTCGCCTTCGGCGGCGACGTTTGTTGTGCACCCAATCACGAACCCGGTGGGTGGAGAGTCACTCGAACAGAGGTGACACATGAGTCTACTAAGCTAGTCGTTCCACCGTGCAAGGTCAGCGAGGGGACGCGGGGTGCCGAAAAAGTCGCTGGTAGGGGGCGTCTAAGAATGGTGTGTGGCCGGTTGGAGGAGTTTGACTGGACTGTGAGCTACAACGGAGTGTTTCAACTGAGTTGGGATGCTCTGCGGTGTGACTGCGGTGTCCGCAGCTAGCACAACGTCACCCCACGTCGGTACTTGCAGGAAAAAGGAGGTCCAACACATGTAATCCTACTAGGGTTCTAGGAACCGAATCTAGGCACTGAAAACCCCAAAAGCGGTGGCCTTGTGGTGAAACTCCAGTGTGGCGCAGCAAACTGAGAAGCGACGATAGCGTCTTGTGGCTTCGGTGAAGTGTGGCGGATCGAGGGTGGACCAATGAGCCTAGATGACACGGTGAGTCCAGATCTGGTGGCAGTGCATAGATTTGTTTCTGTCCCGGTGGCAGAACTGTGATTCTCAACTGAGGCCGGACGGTAGGAGGGTGCAGCGAGCAGGAGGTGTGCTACGGGCTGGGGGTGGTTGGGGCACACTGCGGGATGGCCTTTTGGGAGGTGCACTGGGAGAAACAGAAGGGGGTATGCGCAAGAGGATCTGGTCGCTGGCTCTGCCGGTGGAGAGTATTTGCGGGGAGAAGGAAGCGGAGCAGCTGTGGGCTGCTGCGACCGGTGCATTGCAAGGGAGAAAGAAGGATTAGGGGGCTTTTGAGCTGGCTGGGTGCGGCGCTGATGGTGGCCGAGCGTGCTGGAGCGGGTTGCTGCAACAGGGACATGAGGAGATGGGCATGACAGGCAGGGGCCACGACTGGTGCTACTACACGGGAGGTCCGAGTGGCTGGGAAGAGGGTTCGTGGGCTTGCTGGGATCTGGAGGGAGGTGGCATGGGGCTGACTGGTCCGGAAAAAGGCGGTGCTGTGACAAAGAGCTAGGGTGCTGCAGCAGGTCGGAGGTGCAGGCACAGCAAGGCAAGAGCGCAGCTGGAATGGGAGAGGGAGGGCTGGCGCGAGGGTGGTGCGGGTGAGCCACGGCGTAGAACAGTGGTAGGAGGTCGCCGAAACAAGGGGAGGTGCTGTAGTACGAGAGAGAGGAGGCAGAGGCGGAGCCTGGCGGCAGGGAGGTAGGGCATCACTGCAGATCGGACGGGGAGGAGGCATCGTGCAGGCAGGCGCAGGTGAACTGGAGGGTTGGACAGGGAGCCAAACAGGGATCTGAGGGGTGAATTGGGGAATACCTAGGGGTAGCACGAGGGATAAGGGGGGAAGCATCATGGCGTGGAGAAAAAAAAGAAGAGGAGAAAGAGAGGAAAAGAAGAAAGAATAAGAAGAAAGAAAAATAAAATAAAATAAAATAAAGTAAATAAATAAAAACAATAATAATACCAATATTATTATTAATACTAATAATAATACTAATAATACTAATAATAATAATAATAATTACAACAACAACAATAATAAAAATAATAATAATAATAATAATAATAATAATAATAATAATAATAATAATAATAATAATAATAATCATCATCATCATCATCATCATCATCGGTCAACCACTCAGTCTCCAGGACTGAACACACGATCGCTACTAGCGGTGCGGTGACTGCGCACCCACCCAAACTGCATGTGTGGTGACCGCTAGAAGTGCAGTGACTGTGCACTAGCCCGAGACCCACCAAAAACATCAAAGCTTTAAAAATTCAAACCCAAACCCTAACCCGACTCTACCCAGAGTCGCGGGACTGAGAAAAGAATAATAACATGGGCATTCGTGGTCAGGATGTGACACTCAATGATTCTAGATTTCAACTGGCTACTCCATATATATCATATCATTCCGGATATACAACTCTCCCCAATAAATGAAATGGGAGTAATCATGAAGATACCAATGATTTAGAGACACATGGAAGAGATCATGGATCCTCTATAATTGCGGTTGAAACTCCATCCAATATTACACCTCATTGACTTTCCCTATCACCTCAAAGAGCCTAATGAACCAGGGAGAATTACACAACCCATGTTGAGTGGGGAACTTCAAGAACACATGGTCTCTAACCTCAAAAAATAAGAGTATCTTCCTATGATCCACATAAGACTTTTTATTATCCTACACTACTTTCATCCTCTCATGAACAAGCTAAATCTTCTCTATCAATATATACACCACATCAAGTCCAAAAACAATTTCCCACAACCTCTTTCAAGAACAATGGAGAAAACCAAAATGGACCATACAATTCATCAAAAAAATCTATACTTTTGGACATGTGACAACATTTTTTGTATGAAAACTAAACCAATGGAAAGTATTTTGAGCAAAATCTAGTGAAGTCTAAGATACATAAACTTATTATATCCTCTAGTGTCTAGATATTCTTATCTTACTATCTATCCATCTGAGGATGGAAATAAGCAATGCCATTTAATTCTATTCCAAAATCATATTAAAATACATTCTAGACTAGAGAGGTGAAACAAGAATCCCAATATATGAAAATACATCTTAGGACCCCCTAAAAACACACGACCTCATCCACATACCTCCTTGACAAGAAATCAACAGCCACTGACTTTGATCATTAAGAAGTGGGATGATTTTTTCAACTAATCCATTATTACCTAGATAAATTCAAAACCATTCTATGCTCAGGGAAAATACATGAATAAATACACAAATATGTCATCCCATTTACATTCGAGAATATCCAATGTCTATAATAAAACATGAGGTACATGATGTTTTTAATTTACTTGCTAGAAAACTAAAAATGTTCTACATAAACTACACCATTTTCTATTTCATCACGATCCACCAAAGTTGCATCTTCAAGACTCGATAAATATTGGAAACTCTAAGGTGTATCGCCAGAGGTTAGATATGAAACTCATGAAGAAATCCCTCTAGAATCTCTATCTGAATAAAAAAACCCCTTGAAACAAAATCATGTTCTTACCATCCTATGAATTCACTTCTATAACATAACTATAGATAACATGATCAAACATAACCTATTCCTATGAATATACCCACTTAGAATACTCCACCCACTTTATCATAAAATATTTCAATTTCATATAAAATAAGAAACATCTCCCATAAACTATCATTTCATCTAGGTATAGGGCTATTAACTCTTCCATTTATTTCTAAGCATCTTAAGACTCCCAAATAAGATCCTTCCAAGAATTACTTCTCAAATAGTCATACAGAATATTCCCATTTTCTAAGGTGTAGGAGATATCAAAATAATATTTCTAAGAAACTCCGTCCACCTACGCTACTATTGATTCAAATCACACATAGAAAATACATACCTCAAACTCTTGTGATCTTTTAAGACCAAAAAGAAATCCACAATGAGGTAACATCACCCCATATTCAACAAAAACACAATTGATACAAACTATAGATTATGGATGGCATAATTATTCTCATGACGATGCATCTTACTTGATCTATAATTGATCACTACCTTCTATTTTATAAATAGATATCCCAATACCAGATGGAATAAATCATAGGACACCTCAAAAATAAACCCTTCCTCTAGAAACTAAGGCATTTGACCACTTACTAACTTATCCATTAGGTAACTAAAAGATGACTTCCACTGATCACTCCACACAAAAATCCAGTCATTCCTAGTCAAGGATATTAGTGGCACATCATCTTGAGATAAATTGGACACAGACATCTGATAAGACCTTGAAAGACCAAGAAAACTATGAAACCATGCCATGTTATTGGGTGCTGTCTAGGAAAAATACCTTGAAATTTGATGAGTCTACATCCACACCCTACTGATACACCACATGCCCAAGAAAATTTACCTCTCGTATCAAAAACATACACTCTAACTACTTCCCATAGAGAATATGGTGTTGAAGAACCTGTACGATAGCTTTGAGATGATATTCTTTCCCTCCATTTCACATCAGGTATATTAATATATATTTAATGAACATGACTATGAATTGGTCCATAAATTCAAGGAATATGGATTTCATGGGCCCCATGAACACAGTTGGTTCATTCCTAACATAGTATGACATTACTACAAACTAGAAGTGCCTATTCCTACATCTGACAGATGTATTTGGGAGATCTCCCTCTTTCACCTCTAACTAGTGATACCCAAACCACAAATGGATCATAAAAAACCAACTTACTCCTCTTAGATTATTTAAAATATTTTCTATTATTGGAAGAAGGTAGTGTTTATTGATCATTAAATAATTCAACCTTTGATAGTCTATGCACAAACAAAGAATATAATATGTATTCTTGTTTAATAACACTAGATCACCCCATGGTGACACTCTAGGCTAGATAAATACATTCTACATCTGATCATATATCTAAATCATCAACTACTATAACATAGAGGGTGATATATGATAAAGATCCATTGAAATATGATTATCATCAAGCTATAAATCTATCCCAAACTCAACACCACATCAAGGGCATAGTGTCACAACCTCTACAAGAAAAAAGTCCAAAAATACCATGAAAAACCTGGTATCCTCCTCTATATTAGCATCTAATGACTCTATATATAGCTCAACCATCAAAGAAACAAGGGGTTCCACACATCTATTACCCAACTGGTGACCCAAATGACCAATGAATACAACATGTTGTCTATCAAAATCCTCAAAAATAACTCTTGATTGGATGTAGTCAATATAGTCAAGTGTAGAACACAACTAGTCAATGATGATAATGACATCATATAGGTACATTTTGAGCAAGAAAATATCCCCAAAAGATTGATGTGGCCCCATAATCAGTCTATACCACTAGAACACATCAAATAATCTAGTTTATAATTCAAATAGAATATTCAACTCTATGTCATGGAAATCCTCTCTATGTTCAATTCCAATGAATGGAAAATAGTGGGTGAAAAATGTAGTATGAGGCTCCTAAATCAAACAAGCCAAAAGAATGTTACTAAAAAATTGATCGTACCTCTATTGATCTATGGACCCTTTTGGCTGTCACCCCCATTGCCTACAATTTACCATAGCTAGATCCCCTACCTATCTTCTGATGGAAACCACCATGACCATTGTATAGAATAAGACCCAAAACATAAGGAATATCATGGGTTTTGAATCTATATTCTCTATCTACCCTCACTGGATAATATGCATGCTACCCCTTATATTGAAATGACCTCAATGGAAATTGCTGCTAAAACATCCACTAAAACTGACCACCTTGATAAAGATAAGACCCAAGAAGCACTAGGAACTGGTCCTAATGATGAAACCAACATCCACAAGAAAAAAAATGAAATAATCCCACAATAGAATGTAAACAAAACAACTATGTTCAACTCCCCACTAGTTGAAACCTCAAAGTACCCAAAGGCTAAAACCTACTACCAAGAAATATACTCATCAAGGAACCCTACTTAATCCTCTCTCATGAAAAACCTCCTCATGAGTGAATCTGATTGATAAAATAATCCTTCATATAAACCTCCAAATATGTAGTCAACATAAAATGAGTAACTGCATACTGGATTGAAGGATAGAGTGCCTCCTCTTGGCATCATTGAAGAGGCTCCTCATCAGGTAAAAGATATAGGGATAAAAAGAGAAGGTCCATGAACATGATCCTAAATTTACATAGTAACATTCTTTCCCACTGAAGAGAGTTAAGATATTAAATCTTCTCCACCCACATCATCAATAATATAAACTATGAATGAAACTACTTTTTTAAGTCCAACCACAACACATCAACCTCATTTTTCTCACCCAAAAACAACAACAACCAATGATGCTCAAATACCCATATATGACTGACTACTAATGGGATCCAATTCTCCACAATGGACTATATCAAAATGAATGAAATTTATAGATTATCCAACTAGAACTTTCTATATTTCTCAGATATGATACCCTCATACTTTCCCAAATCCTTCCACTAAAAAGTGTGAACTACTCTCTTCACTGATCAACCTCCTCAACTAGATCAAGCCTCTGGAGATCAACTGGGTCATCCTACTGAACGTCCACTTCTTGAGCCACACACGAATGATGAGTAAAATCTATAAATGGAACGTAAAAAAATATTTCTTAATCCAAATAAAAATGTATTTTTTAAGTCTTATTTAGTTCATTTTTAAATTATTTAAACTTTTCTAGAACTAAAAACACCTAGTTCAAGAAAACACAAGTCATCTTGTTGCATGTACCTATCCTAGGTCTATACCTAGTAAATGGTTCCACCTTACTTTATCAATCAATAAGATCAAATTCTATGCACTATACCATAGAGGGATCTAAAATCCCATGTCCTAGTCAGACCCCTTGGTCAATATCATGAAAAATGGTCAATTAACACTAATTCCATACTAATCTATGTAATCCACATTATTCATAACTCTATAATCTATCCTATATCTCAAATATCATCCACAAATACCACTCAATAAAAACCACCTCATGTAAAGATACAATATTGAGGAGAGTGATATGATGAAACAAATTCCCACCTTTAGAAGGCCTTGGTATAGTGACTAGAACCAAATGTATTAAAATCCCATAGTATGGGAGTCATTTACCACTACAAATTAAAGAAGATCAGGATATAAGATGAAACATCCACAAACAACTCCATAAAATAATATAAAATAAATCCAAAAAACATCCCACATTGAATGTATAAATAAAACATATACATATAAAAGTCTCCAAAGTAATAACTAAAACAATGCTAAGGAAGAAACACATCAACTATCCAAAGGTCTAAACAAGTAATGTCCATCATGGTCTATGTAGTCCTCATAGAAACCCAAAAATTAGTTTTATAAACATAGGGTTAGCATACATGTATACTCTATAGGAAAGCCAAATTCTCTCTTGAAAATGTGGAAAGAGAATACTAATCCACCTATTAGAGCAACAACAGAACCAACATCACCTAAGTAGGTCAACTATCCATCCCAACCTCACCAAGGCTTGTTCACCAAATAATGCAGCCCAAGAGTATTAACATAATATGAATAATATTTGTATAGGTTACCCTACACTACATTCCCACTAATTTTCTTCTCTCACACCCCAATTTCAAACATCTTCGTACTCCCACACATTCTATATAACATCACATCACATCACATAACATCACATAAAATCCTATCCAAAGACACATGGGACATCAAATCACATCATATCCTTTTGATAGATACCTATTCCATTACATCACATAACATCCATAAAAAAATCAATAGGTTACTATAACCATGTAGGACATCAACCACATATTATTCTTGTTTGAACCATGGTCTTCTATGAATGTTTTGGAGTTTGGTTTGTGTTTTTTGTCAATTAGCAGTGGAATTTCTGAATGTGTACCCGCAAAGAGATCATACAGTTCAAGCAGACAATAGTATTGAAGGTGGCGCCGTTTCGCAGTGTTTGCCAAATTTTTGGTGTCCAAAATTTGGATTTTGGTGAGCATCGCGAAAAGAGGATATTCTTGAAGATTATATTTTTATATGGAAAAGGCATGAGTTTCGCGAAGATGGGATGCATGGATTGGATTTCACGAAGACCAGAAAAATGGAGGCGGTGATGCTTCGCGGTTACGACGAGCTTTTCAAACGGAAGCGTTGAAAGGAAACGCGGGGGAGCTTCGTGGCGGAGATGCGAAGTAAATGACGGAACGCTCCGCGATTACGACAAGCTCCGCGATCAGAAAATTTTCGTGGTGCTTCGTGTTTTGGACAGGCTTCCGGCAGAAACTTCGGAGCTTCGCGATAGGCAATGACGTGGTGCTGACTTCGCGCGAAAGGGTCTAGGGTTGGTGGAATCGCTTATAAATACAGGTCTACCCCCTCGAAAGATAAAGAGAGTTTTTTTATAGAAAATTCTTTACTCCCATTTTGCAAAGGAAGTTCGCGAATACAGTGTGCTTCGCGAAAGAGGAGCTTCGCAGTGGCTATTCTAGCTCCGTGAAAGTCGGGTGCTCCGCGTTGGAACAATGATCTTTGCGAGGGAAGTTGCTTTGCAACGAATTGATCTCCGCAACGGCCTAAGCATTGCGAAGGCTTGAGCTTTATGATGGTTTGAGCTCCGTGAAATTGTGAGCTTCATGAAAAGGAAGTAGCTTCATGAAGGCTTGTTTGAGCTTCGCGAAATTGGGAGCCTCGCGAAGTAGGGTGCTTTGCGAAGGTATTTTCCAAAGGTAGTTTGCCCGGTGTTTAAGAGAAAAAGGGGTATTCATCAGTGGATGAACATTGGACTTCAACAGAGAATCTACACACGACAGAGGATGCATTCTTTTTCAATGATGAAGAGACATTCACGTCTATAAACTGAGTGGGACTTCACCTAGAGGCAGTGAGACAGGGGGAGTCAATGGGAGTGACCCGAGGGAAGCAGTGAGTTATCCCTAAACTTTTGTAAAGGTAGTGAGCCTGGGACAGAGTGACTGTGCCTGAACCTTTGTAATCCATAGCTAGTGAAGATTAGTGGAATTAGGTACGACCGACAACTTGTCGGTGTATGCTCCTAGGACGTAGCCCTTAGTGGTGAACCAAGTAAAAAGTGTCGTGTCTTTTCTGTGCATGTGAATGTTTTCTTTCTGATCATATTAAACATATAGGTTCAACAAATTCCTACTAACGTGGGAACAATATCCATCACTTTAAAAGAAAACGTTGTCACCCTGATTCACCCCTCCCCTCTCAGGGTGTCCTGGGGTCCTTCACATCTCCTTCCATGAAAACCCCCACTATAAATCGCATCACCATCTCACCCGAAAACAATTAGGTCATCACATCTCACCACACCAAAAGACCCCTATTCCATCTCATCACATCAAAACACATCACAAGAGTCAAACCATTTAATTATATCTATCACATCATGTGCATGTCATCATCACCTATAAGAGGGGGTGGGGATGTATGGGTAGCCATCCATCCATCCTCACCATTGGGGTGTTGAAAAAAATACGCCAAAAACATTTGGTTTTCAGTACTATTTGATCGAAATGGGTGGGGTGTGTATAGAGAAATCATATGGAATATACATGATATATATATGTATAAAATATCATAATACATAAGACCTACATATGGGTTTACAACCATAACACCAACCTACTCAAAATATTCCTTATATTCGCTTCGACCTCTTAATGCACAACACAACAAGACAATCCACATGCCACATTTAACATTATAAAACCCCTTTAAATTCAATACATTTTCTATATTTTACATTTTCATTCAATTTCATTTAGATATCAAACTAATTCTATTATTTACAACCCATTTAATTTATTCATAAACCATTTTCACATTTTACCCATTGCCCCTTTTTTTTAACATCCATTAACTGTTTCTATCCAATTTCAACTTCAAAATTATGATTTAATTCCATAATACCTAGATAACTAGGACAAAAAACACAAAAAAGTAGAAAAATATAAAATCCCATATTTCCTCTTACTAAAAAACCCATGAACCATAACCACATTCCTAGACACAAAACACAACAACCACCACATCCCCACCACTTTCTACTACAACAACCACATATCATGTCCTCACAACCCATTACACATCTTCCCATCCCATCCTATACATCAAAAACACTTCCCACACACAAAATTATCCCAAAAATCTATACCACACAACCACTTCCCCAAACACATTCCACATTACACACAACAATGCATTTTTAGATTTGAAATATGGGATCTTTATCACATTAACTTCATTATTTAGGTGTGTTCTCACGCAAGAAATATATCCAAGGGAAAAATTTTCATTAGATGAGTATATTAGATTATATAATTCAATTTATGGTGATATCAAACAATCAAATAAATAGGCGTCTGATAATAGTAGAACTATAGTGAAAAAAATCTGCAAATGACCATAGTCTTTAGTAAATCATTACACCTATGCAGTCAAAGTATCCATAATAAGAAATCATCTAAAAACATATAATTTACATTCCACTACCCCTTTTTAAATTAATTTAACCAATTAATTTTTTTTAAAATTAGATGATATCATATCTGCAATGTTTTAAAAATGAACCCTCACTACATGATACACATGGAGAGAAATGAGGGGGAATTCTCTACCTAGAATAAAGAAGCCTCGCTTGACTCGATGCACCAAAAATGGTGGTGTGTGTGTGATTGAATCACTTCTAGAGAACATGATCCACTGATAGAAGGGTTCCCTGACTCCAAGGGAAGGGTTATAGAATGTTCAATCTCAAGAGAAATCAAGTTACAAGGAATGAAGAAAGTATCTTTGTTTTTGAGTCAATAGATAAAAATGATCAAGATTATAAATTACAAGATATTTGGTTTACCAACTATTGTGGATGTCCTTAAACTCTACATGCAATGACTCATTTACATATTCATTTATTTTAGAAAATAAAGGATATAAATACCCCCAATTAATTATCCGTTGAAGGCCCTTGATTTACATCACCAAAAGACATGCATAGAAGTTATCATGAAACTAGAAGAAATCTCTTGGTGGCCAATTTCACATAGAGAAAAGGCCCAAAGAGCTATTTTTATGTATTTGATCGATCATGCAGCTTATCAATCGCGTATCTGATCCATGTGTCAAATATCTCATTTATTCAATCTATATAACCGATCTGACTACATAGTTAATTCACATAAATGATATAAGGACCCGACATTATTACATTACATAATCTAGAATTTAGTCAATAATTCACTTACTTTCATATTGAGGATATTTTAAATATTAGATCTTTAGATAATTGTAAAATAAAACATTCATAAAATTACACATTATTATAGAGTGGATACTATAAAAATAGTATTCATTTCTTGCAAAATATAAAACATTTCACATAAAGCATGATTTCATTGAAAATTATTCAAAAATTTAACTTGGCTTCTTTCTTGGTCTTACACATACTTATAACCTGTGAAAAGCATTAAAAAACATTGGATGAGAACAAAATCTTAGTAATAGATATAAAAATAATGAAATAACACATTAGTCCACGAATACTTGTAACATAGAAAATCATTTTCAAAACACAAAGTTACCACCTGTATATATATACTTACTTTTTGAAACATGAGATTTAAACAATATTCTCAAAATAAATAACAAAATAACTATAACCATAAATGTATCTTGGGTAATTACTTACATAATATTGCAACCCTATCAGCTACCTTATCATTTGTAACCCTCACGACTACCTTAGAGTTTGTGTAACCATCGTAGTTACACTTGGAGTAACCAGATGAACAACCTCCAACTTAAACATACCAAATGCATTGAAGGGAGATATAGGTCCCAAACTTAATCATAATCAATTCCAAAGAAGCATAACATAATCATACAACATGAATAACAACATAAAAACTTTTCTTTTGAATTTCGTAAAACATAATTTTAAAAGATGTTTTTAAAAGGAAAGTCCCTTATAAATATCATATAATTGAAGTGAGGCTTAATAGAGTGGATATAATATGTATATACTATGTAAATATATATAATTAAATATAATATAATAATAATTAATAACATAAACAATTTAAATACCACATATATAATGAAGTGGAATGTTAACCCAATGAATGGAAATCAGGTGAAAAATTTTCTTTACCTCGATTTGTATTACTTGAAACTCATTTAAAACTAATGTATAATGGTTAAAATAGTGTTATTAATATATTAAAAAATGATATCTATCTTTATATATAATACCTTATATTATCATTTTAGTACATTATTTCACCCTTTAATTGTTAGGATATTGTTCCTTCCACTATTTTGGGTGAGTTCTTCACATGATTTCCATGATCGGTTCATGATGGATGTTATTGTCGATTGGATATAAAACTATAGAATTTAAATGGAATGGTATTTAAATATTATCAGTAACATAAATTATACCATTTATAAATTTGAATTATTACATGAGGATTATTCAAAAGTTAAAACATTAATGATGTTCATTAAGACCATTTTAGTGGTTCTTTGACAATAACGACCACATTTTGTTTCCTAATTTAAAACCATGTAGAAAAAATAATTCTAGAACCATAAATGAGACATAATACATATATTATAACTTGGTTCTACCATAAAAATGGTTTCACGACTATACTTTAAGGAATTAAAGCAAATTTAAATCACAACATCCACAATGTCGATAATTCAACCCAACACAGATAATGTTTTTAATTCTTTAAATAAGTGGGGGAGAAGAAGAATATTGATGATGAAAATTCCATGAAGATTATAACATCTAGAATATAAAATATTCTATAGATTTATTACCTCTTTTATAATAGGAGGCGAGAAAAGAAGAATAAAATAAAGGAACTCAAAATAAAATAAAATTTGAGAAATTCCTTACAAAAATTCAGCAGCCTAACATCATCGTTTAAATTTTCATACAATACTTTGATGAGAGAAAAGAGGTCTCTCATAATTATTAAATAATATGGGAAGTAAGGGGGATATTTAATGAAATATCCTAACATAAGACAAAGGGAATGAAAAACAATAACATAAAAGAAAAAGAAATAAAGAAAAGGAAATAGGATGTTTACCTCTTGATCACTTCTCCTTGAGATCCCTCTTAAACCCTTTGGTTTTTCCCTTTTGGTGAGACCAACAGATGTAGAACGTGGGGAAGATCCTTGTGAGGAGTATTGGATAGAACATAGGTAAGGATTAAGGATTTAGAGGTGTGGGATGAAGAGGGGAATGAGGGTGGTATTTATAGTCGAGGAGATGAGGTATTTTACATTATTTTAATCATTATTATAATATTTTTGCTCAAAACTATGAATAATATTAATTCAGGAGACCCAAAATAGTAATAATGTCATGTGAGTTCAAACAAAGTGGGATTAAATCACTTATGATGTCATAAATAGTCTATTTTTCTGATAATTTGAATATATGGTATTTTACCATATTTCACTATTCATCAAAAATTCAAAAAATTCAGAAAAATCAAAAAAATTCAACCTTATCATTTATCTATGTGTAGAATTAAAAACTGAACTCCATTTTTTGAAAATAAATTTCTAAATATTTTTAATTTAATTTTTAAATAAAATTATACTTAATTCAAAAATTAACAATTTTAAAACTATAACTGCTTTTAAATCACATTGAAAAATTAACAAAAACTTCATTATCTTTAAACAATAAGAAAATAAAATAATAGTAAAATTTACTATTTATTAGGGTCATATTAATATTCGTATTACTATTCATAGGGGTATGTTACTATGCACCAAAAAAACAAGTTGGTTCCATTAGGCTCTAAATATCTTACTGAACAAAATTATAGATGACCATTTTTTGAAACTCAAAACATATAAGTGGGAAAATTATTTTTAAACACTTGTCAAAATATCTAATTAAAACAATGTTTCATTAATTTTGAATTACTTTTAAAACCTTTGGGTGATACATTATCCCCACCTTCTAGAAATGTTGTCCTCGCAATTTTATTTAGATATTAAACAACTGAGGGTATTTTTCCCTCAAAACATTTTCCGACTCCCATGTTACTTCTTCTACAATGTGGTTTCTCCAAAAAACAATTACCTAATGGATTACCTTATTTTGAAATACATGTTCCCTTCAATAAAGAATTTTAATTGGTTTCTATGCTTAAGAAAGGTTCTCTTCCAACTGAATTGATTCTAGGTTGAATACATGTGATGAATCTGGCACATACATCCTCAACATTGAAACATAAAAAACATTATCTACCTGAGATAAATTTGGAGTAAAAGATACTCGGTATGAAACTTGTCCAACTTTTTCTAAGATTTCAAAAGGACCGATGAACCACGTGCTTAGCATTCCTTTCTTACCAAAACACATCACACTTTTCCAACGAGAGATTTTAAGGAAATCATGGTCACCTACCTCGAATGAGAAGTCTTTACTTCTGTTATCTTTATAACTTTTCATCCTACTATGAGTTTCCCTAAGGTGTTTCTAGATCATATTCACTTTCTCAGTTACTTCCTCTACTAATTATGGCCCCATCAACTTTCATTCACCTACCTCATCTCAAAACACTAGGGTCCGACACCGCTTTCCATACAATGCCTCAAAAGGATCCATCTGTATACTAGAATGAAAACTATTTTTATAGGAAATATCGACTAATTAAAGATGTTGATCCCAACTTCCATGATAGTCCATTGAACAAGCTCAAAGAATATCTTCCAATGTCTGAATCGTGTGTTTTGACTGCCCATATGATTGAGGATGAAAAGCTATATTGAAATTTAACTCTGTACCCAATGACTTCTAAAGTCCCTTATAGCAGTTAGAAGTTGACCTGGGATCCTGGTTAGATACAATGGAAAGAATAACTCCATGTAACCTGAAAATATCTTTGAGGTACAGTCGATAATGATGATCCAAATACATTATATCTTGGATTGAAAGAAAATGTATAGATTTTTTCAGCCGATCAAAAATAACCTAAATCACATTGTTACCTCGAGAATTATTTGGTAGTCCCACCACAAAGTCCATGCATACATTCTCCCATTTCTACTCTAGCACTGTAAAAGGTTGAAGCATCTCCTTCGGTAACTACCACTCTTCTTTAACCTGTTGACATGTCAAACATTTCATGGGAAAATCAGAAATATCTTTTTTAATTCCATCCCTTTGACAATACTCATGAAGGTCTTTGTACATCATAGTACTTCTAGGATGAACTAAAAATGTAGAACAATGATCTTTACACAACAATTTTGTCTTAAAATGGGAATCAAAAGGCACACACAACCTTTTACCAAATATTAAAACACAATCTTTATCAAGGATAAATTCTAGAAACATACCCATTTTAACCAATTATACCATTTTTTGTAGCTCATGGTCTTCCTTCTGTGCTTTCTTAATTCTGCCTAATAATGATGAATGCCCTGAAACCTAGGAAAAACAGAGTTATTTCCTGCACCAATAACTTCTAATCCAAAATTCATCAAATCATTAATCAAGGGTCCATGATCCAAATGTAACATAGTTAATGATGAATGATGTTTTTTGACTCAAGGAATCCTCCACTTTGTTTTCTTTTCTTAGATGGTAATTTATCGTACAATAATAATCCTTTATTAGTTCAATCCATCTTCTTGGCCTCATTTTTCACTCCTTCTGAGTGAATATATACTTCGGACATTTATGGTCAGTATATATTTGACATTTGGCTCCGTATAAATGATGCCTCCAAATTTTCAAAGTAAAAACCCCAGTTTCCTATTCTAAATCATGTGTGGGATAATTTAACTCAAGAGTTTTATGTTTTCTTAAAGCATAAGAAATTAAATGATCATTCTGCATCAAAACACAACCAAGTCCCTTCAAAGAAGCATTACTGTAGATGAAAAACTCCCCATTTCGAGAAGGAAAGGCCAAAACTAGTGCATTCACCAATCTCATCTTTAGTTCCTGAAAACAAAAATCAAATTCTTCTATCCATACAAATTTACCCTATTTTAGTGTTAACTTAGTTATCGGGATAGATAACCATGCAAATTTTTAACAAAATGTCGGTAATAACCTGATAATCAAAGAAAACTAAGAATATCTATATCATTTGTGGGTCTTGGGCATTCATCAAACACTCTTGTTTTGTATGGATAAACCGTTATTCCATCCTAATTTACAATGTGCCCAATAAAAGAAATCTTTTGTAACCAAAAATCACACTTGCTGAATTTTCCATACAGTTTATTTTCTTTTATGGTTTGTATAAAAACCCTTATATGTTTTTCATTCTCCTCTTTATTTTTAGAAAATTCTAGAATTTAATTAATAAACACAACCAATAACTAATCCAAGAACTCAAGAAATATTCTATTCAGAAGATTCCTGAATACATCTGGTGGATTAGTTAACTCAAATGGCATAAAAAAAATTAATAATACCCATATCTAGTATGAAAGGATGTTCTTAGGATATCATTATCCTTCACCTTCAACTGATGGTATCCAAATCTGAAGTCAATCTTGGAAAAGTACTAAGCTCCCTGGAGCTAATCAAATAAATCATCGATATGAGGCAAATGATACTTGTTTTTAACAGTGATGTTATTGAAATCTCTATAATCAAGGAAATGTCTCATGGAACCATATTTCTTTTTAACAAAAAAATATAAACACCCCATGGTGAAGTGCTAGGATGAATGAAGCCTTTATCAAGAAAATATTTCAACTAATTTTTTAATTCATGAAGTTATATTTGAGCCATACAATATGGGGGTTTTGAAATTGTCTTAGCATTAGGAAATAATTCAATTGTGAATTCGACTTCTCGATTAGTTATGACATCAGGTAACTTATCAGGAGAATCATTAAGGTATTCATTTACCACTGGCACATTATTAATGGGAATAGTTCCCTTTTTTTTAACAATATGAGGAAGATAACTTTCATATCAATCTTTCAATATTTTCTCATCTTCCTAATATGTTATCAATTTTATGGTTTCATTCTTTTATACAAACTGATACTCTTTCTGAAAAAAATTTCTTTAGCTCTATAGTCAATCATAGCATGATAAACAGAAAACCAATCCATTCCCAGAATAACATCAAACTCAACTAAGGAAAAAACAATAAGGTTCACAGGTAAATTCTTTCCACAGACCACAATAGAAAGATTCTTATAATTTATCTTTTCTATAATATTACCCTTGGTGTTTTAACAAAAATATCATGTTTCATTTGTTGAGGTGATATTTTCAATTTACCCAAAACTTTCTCTCAGATGATGGAATGTGTAGACCCCATATAAAAAAAACCTTAGCAAAATATGATCAAAAAAATAAATTACATGATACAAATTCATTGGATGGATCGACATCTTCTGACATAGTCCCAAAAGACCTCAATACACCTTTATACTTATAGTCTGGCTTCTTTGAATCATTTGGATCTCTCTTTGGGAAAGACATTTGCATAATGACCTATCTCACCACATTTAAAAAACAATACAGTTTTCTTATCAGGATTAGTGTTATGATCATTTTCATGGCCATATGTCCAAAATTACCACATTTAAAACACTTTCTAGTTTTGGTAAGACATTCCCCATGGTTCTTCTTGCCACACTTTTCACAAACTAGAAATTGGATTTTCTTACCATCAAATTTCATTTATTGATTCTTACCCATTGATTTCAATCTGGACCATTTCCTATCCTTGTTTCCAAAATACACGTGATAATAAAAAAAAATATATCTCTACCCTCTCACCACATCAGATAATTTTCTCATAAATTTTGAATTCACGGGAGGCCAACTCCCTTCGATACCATGACTTTAGTCCTGAGTAAAAGTGGTTGATTTTGATATCAAGATACAGAATAAGATTTGGATCACACATAGCCAGTCGAGTGAAGTTCACTTCACACACGACTATAGAATATTTCTCCTTCTGTTTCAATTCAAGGAATTTCTTCTCTATCTAAAGCCACACTGCCTTAGGAAAATATTTTTCAAGGAAAAAACTTTTAAATTCATCCCACTCTAAGGAATAAGTATCTAATCTATCCCTAATATTATTTACCATTGAACAGCACTAACCAAATTCACCTTCAACATTATAAATGGAAAGACTTACCTTTTGATTTTCTGAACATCCCATAACATCTAATATCATTTCAAGGGCTTTAATCCATCTTTCATCCACTAGTGGGTCAAAAGATCCATTGAAATCAAGAGGGTGTTATCACATAAAATGTTCCACTATTTTCATGTTACATTGTGGTACCTTTGGTTGTTCTATTTCATGGATGACTCCATCATTTATTTCTTTCTTTATCAGATCCATTACTATCACAAACTACTCGGTTATAATCCTTACCATTTCGGGCTATAGATTTAGAAGGATATCGTTCTGTCGGTTCCTCTCCTCTTTAGCTTCCCTGTTTCTTTTACTGACAACCATTCTAAACAAATATATCATAGATGAAGCAACATGGTAATATTTAAATGCTATAACATTTCAAATTAATCAAAGAGTAAAAATCATTTATAGTATTCGTTTAACATCATCCTAACCCCTAAAGTTATCTAAACCGTCCTCTGATAAAAACTATAAGGACATGACCTTATTACATTACATAATCTTGAATTTAGTCAATAATTAAATTCCTTTCACATTGAGGACCTTTTTAAGTTTTGATATTTAGAGTATTGGGTCATAAAAAATTTATAAAATTACACATTATTACATATTGGATACCATTAAAATAGTATTCCTTTCTTGCAAAATATAAAACATTTCACATAAAACATGATTTATTTGACTATTCTTCAAACATTTAACTTCGATTCTTTCTTTGTCTTAAACATCCTTATAAACTATGAAAATCATTTAAAAACATGGGATGATCACAAAATCTCAATAATGGATACAAAAATAAGGAAAGAACACATTAGTCCATGAATACTTGTAACGTACGAAATCATTTTCAAAAGACATACTCACCACCTGTATATATATATATACTTAATTTGTGAAACATGAGATTTATAAAATACTACCACAATACATGAGAACATAAGTAGAATTATGAAGGTATCTTGGTTAATTAATTACATAATATTGTAACCCTCTTGGCTACCTTATAATTTGTAACCCTCACAGCTACCTTACAATTTGTGTAACCATCGTAGTTACACTTGGAGTAACCATATGACCAAACTTCAACTTACACATACCCAATGAATTTGAGGGAGATATAGGTCCCAACCTTCATCATAAACAATTCCAAATAACCATAAAATTATCATATAATATGAATAATAGCATAAAAACATTTCTTTTGAATTTCGTAAAATAGAATTTTAAAAGATGTTTTTAAAAGGAAAGTCCCAAATAAATATCATATAATTGATATGAGGATTAATAGAGTGGATATAATATGTATATACAATGTAAATACACATAATTCAACATAATATAATAATAATTAATCACACAAAAAATTTAATTACCACATATATAATGAAGTGGAATGTTAACCCAATGAATTGAAATCTGGTTAAGAATTCCCTTACCTCGATTTGTCTTACTTAAAACTCATTTAAACCTCCTTTATAATGGTTAAAATAGTGTTATTGATATATTAGAAAAATATATATATCATTATGATACCTTATATTATCATTTTACTACATTATTTCACCCTTTAATTGTTAGTATTTTGTTCCATGCACTATTTTGGGTGTGTTCTTTACAAGATTTCCATGATCGATTCATGATAGATGTTCTTGTCGATTGGAAGTGAAAATATAGAATTGGAAAAGAAAGGTATTTAAATATTTAATGTAACATAAATTATACCATTTATTAATTTGAATTCTTAAATGAGGATTATTTATAAGTTAAAACATTAATGATGTTCATTTAGACCATTTTAGTAGTTCTTTGATAATAATGACCTCATTCTGTATCATAATTAAAAACCATGTATAAAAAAGAATTACAGAAACATGGATGATAAATAATTCATATATTATTACTTTTTGAAACCATATAAATGGTTTCATGAATAGAATTTAAGGAATTAATGAAAATTGAAATCACATCATCCACGATGTCGATAATTCGACACATCACAGACAATGTTTTTAATGCCTTCAATAAGTGGGGGAGAAAAAGAAGGTTGATGATCAATTTTAAATAAACACGAGAACATGTATAATATAAAATATTCTATATATTTCATGTCTCTTGGATAATAGGAGGTTATTAAAGAAGAAAAAAAGAAAGGAACTCAAAATAAAAGAAAATTTGAGAAATTCCTTATGAAAATTCGGCAGCCTAACGACGTCGTTTAAATTTTCATAAACTAATTTGATGAAAGAAAATGGGTCTCTCATCATTTTTACATAATATGGGAAGTAAGGGGGATATTTAAGGAAATATACTAATATAATAAAAACGGAATGAAAAATAATAACATAAAATCAAAGGAAAGAATGAAAATAAAAGAGGATGTCTACCTCTTGATCTCTTCTCCTTGAGATTCCCCTTAAGGCCTTTGGTTTTGGTATTTTGGTGATACTAGAAGCTCCAAGACATGGGGAAGAGCCTTAGTACTAACATTGGTCAGAACATAGATAAGGCTCAAGGCTTGAGATGTGTGGGAGGAAGAGGGGAATGAGAGTGGAATTTATAGTCGAGGAGAGAGGGTATTTTTCATTATATTAATCATTATTATAATATTTTTTCTCAAGACTATGAATAATTGTAATTCATGTTACTAAAAATAGTAATAATGGAATTGGAGTTCGAACCAAGTGGTCTTAAATCACTTATGATGTCATAAATAGTGTATATTACTAATAATTTGAATATAAATTATTTTATTATATTTCACTATTCCTCAAAAATTCCAAATTTTCAGAAAAATCCCACAAATTCACCCTTACCATTTCTCAACTTGTAGAATTCAAAAATGGACTCTATTTTCTGAAAATAATTATTTAAATATTATTAATTTAATTTTTAAATAAAATAATACTTAAATAAAAAATTAACAATTTTAAAACTATTACTGCTATTATATCACAATGAAAAATTAACCAACATGTCATCAACTTCAATACTTAAGAAAATGAAATAAGAGTACAATTTACTATTCATTAGTGTCATATTACTATTCATATTATTATTCATAAGGGTATGTTACTATTCACTAGAAAAAAATTTGGTTCCATTAGGCTCTAAATAACATACTGAACACAATTGTAGATGACTATTTTTTGAAATTTAAAACATAGAAGTGGAAAAATTATTTTTGAAGACTAGTTAAAAATGTAGAATTAAAATAATGTTTCATGCATTTTATTTCTTTTTAAAACCTTGGGGTGTTACAGATGATTCATACACGTAGCTAATTCATGTAGTCAATTACTCTACATAACCGATTCATATCGCTGATCTTTCCATGTAACTGATTCATGTATCTAATCTATGTAGCTGATCCATCCACATAACTGATTCTTGTGGGTGATGGATCCATGTCGATGATTTACATAACTGTGAGGATAATCCTTAGAAATACAAGGGGAAAATTCTCTAAAAAACATCTAACCCCAAATATAGAGAAGTAATGGACTGAGAAGGCATTCTCCATTACACAAATATGATTTTGTTTTATTGATGGGTTATGGATATTTTTTGAAGGGTTATTTAAAATATCATGTTTGAATGATTTGAGACTATTTATGTAAAGAAAAAAAATAATCGGAAAATAATATTGGGTACCTAGGAGGGTCCTAAGGACAAGTACCAATCTATTTTATGGGGCAATTCTCATTATCTTTTATATCATTTTTGTTGGATGCCACATTAGATATTGATTGTTTCCACTTGTATAAGATGTCACTCTTCTTACTGTATTATTCTCAATTGGATATGATTATGGATATGATGATGAATAGGATTATGATTATGGATTTTTGAGTATGAGAATCCTAGGTCTCACTCTTTAGTCCCTTAGGTACCTACCCATGATTCTTTATTACAAAACCTAATTATTGATTGTTTTTATTTTATATATTCACCCCTTAAAATACATTTCTTATAATTTTCATATTTATTAATTTCAAACCATGTATATGATGACTCTTATTACTTGTTTTTCATAAAGGTAAGAAATAAAATTTTCATCAATATAATTGAATATTGCATGATTAATTTATTTTAAAAAGGTTTTACATAGATCATGTGTAAAACCCCAACCCTAGTAGCCTATAGATGGTCGTTACTATATTATATTGACCCATATATAATGATTTACATCCAAAAAGACAAAATAGTTTATTAGTATTAGTAAACTACATACATAATTGAATATATGATTACATTTGAACACATAAAATGAAAAACATTGTGAAGGTAAATATTCATTATCCTTGAACTCAATCAAAGATTCATTCTTCATATCTAGAGGAAAGGAAAAAAACTAGGGTAACATAAGATTCTAAATATGGTTTAGGTATAGAATAATATATCATGATTAAATAATGGATAATCAATATAGAAACATAAATAACTAAATAACATTCCATTTAATCAATATTTGAGCATGAAGAAAAATATAAAATGAGGAAATGAGTATCAAATGACGCTATATAAAAAATAACTTGATCTTGAAAATTATCCATGGATATTTTTCAAAATAATCACTAGGAAAATAAAAATAGATTTCATAATTATGGAATGAATAATGTTGGACATGTGAAACTTACTGTCTACGACTTGTTCCAACACAATTTAAACTGTGAGTATGCATACACCAAAAACCCATTTAATAAGTCTAGGAAAAAGGTTTGTCTCATGAGACCTACCAATTCATCTTGGGGATACATAATTCTAGGCACTACCCATCGCTTAACAAGTCTAATGAATTTATTATATGAATTTACATTATAACATAATCAACATGACTTATTGAAACACATTCAGTATAGGAAGAAATAATATATAAGATAAAAACAATTTCCCAATTAAAACTGATCATAAACCATCTAAAGAAATAATTAGGATTATATCAATAAAAAATAATTCAATTGGATAATAATAGGGTTTTTTTCATTAATGAATATAAATACCATAAAAATTTCATTAAAAACATTATTGTAGAAAATAAACGTTTCACATAGAAATTTACTTTTAAAAACTAGAAATTTCCATAATAGTAGAGAAAAAAGATTTATTTTAAAATAACCATCAAAACATATATTAATTGAGCAATCATGATGGTAGGAAATTTCATTTATGTAAAATATATTAAAATAAATATTCCTTTCACATTTTTGGTAAAAAGTCAATAAGTACCTTATTTAGAAAATGATAAAAATAATCATTTTTTTTATAAAAATTAAATCATGGGTAAAAACGAATTTAAAAAATATTAATAAAATTTTAAAAACATATTTGAAAACATTTTTAGAAAATATTCACATGGAATAAAAATATCCTCAACTAAAGTAGAAATAAAATCTGTTTTTCTTAAAAACATATATTTTATCTTTTGAGAACTTAAAAGTGGAAAATGAAATGAAAAATTGAAATTTTAAAAAACTAAATGAGGTTAATAAAATATATTGGGTTTATGATATAATTTTTATATAATTCCCCTTGTAATGAATAACACATAAACAATCTCGAATAATAATGAGATTGTGAAATAAACCATTATAGGTTTGGTTGCTTTTGAATCATAATAGCAATGAAAGAAATAACTTCCAATGAATATTTAAATAATATGAATATAAACGGAATCATGATATACCATATCATATGGGTAATAGATACACCATATAAAAGAAGATATGTTTATAACACAAAACATATCCTAAACAAGAAAATTTGAGACAAAAAACCCACAGAATGATCATAACATTGAAGTGATGATTAATTAATGAAGTTATTACATGTAAAAATTTTAAATCCATATAAAAAATTATAAATAAAACATAAAATAATAAATTCCATTTCGCACATAATATTGACATAATATAATCAATGAATAATAGATATAATCCAATGAATGAAAATTGAGTTATGCAACACTTACCACTTGGTAAATCTCATGTAAAATCCCCTTAGATTAAATAATTTGAAATGTAACATAAAATAACCTGAATTATGAATTATTTAGTATATAAAAATTTAATGTGGAAATATATAAAGTATAAAAAATAAGTTATATATATAAAATTTAAATATGGATCATTTAAAGGAAATTGAGATGAAATCCCCTACCTTAGGAATGAATCATAATGTGACTTATTTATATTCATGAATGATAAATTTAGGTTAATTAATTACTTGACTAAGAATTTTTTTCATGTCTATTATTATTTTTGTTTTATTTGTTACACTGTTATATTTATTTACTTAATCTATTAAGTTATTGTCGTACAATTTTCCGATATTCAGTTCATACGAGAAAAATGACTTTGGTATGTTGACTATGGTAAAAGATGTCATTATTCCATCATCAATTGAATAATAATAATTAAATTATTATCATTTTTATATATCAATTACAGCTTTAAAACTAAACGTGAATGATGGTTATGAAATATGAACAACATTACAATCATGGAGACAATAAGAAATATATACGAATTATGTAAGTAAGTGTTATTTTAACTTTAAATAATTATAATTATACAATTAATATAATATTAATTCTTCAAATAAAATATATATACCATCAATATGATGCAGTAATGAAAAAACAAAGCAAACCACTTTTTGAAGGTGGTAATCCACACGTACGCACGAACAACGTTACCATATTTCAATAAATGAAAAGGTAAGAAAATATACAATAGAATAAATTTATTTAATGATATATATTTCAAGAATATAATATATATACATTAAATCCATCATCATAAATATCAATTAGAGTTAATGAAGAAAAAAATTGCATCAGTTCACAAGCAGGTAGTCAGTTGTACAGATGAACGACGGGTTTTTTCGATTTGATTGAAGGGGAGAAAGATGTTGGTTATTAAATTAATAGAATAACATATAATTATTATATAGTTAAATATATTATTATATCATCATGTATTAATAAGATAAAAACTATGGGTAAGAATAAATAAAACAAAAATGCCCACTCAAGAATGATACCTCTTATTTGGAAAACCTCTTCAAGTTTACACCAAAAGACTTCCTAGGAGGGTTTTTTTAATAAAAAAAAGTATTTAGTATATTTATATAGAATTAAGGAATGGATTTGGGTGGGTATTAGTAAAAAAATGGTTCTGCAAGTGTGAATAAAATAGGAGAGGAGGCTCCCTTTTATAAGTGAGGGAAGGAGAACTTTTGGAATTTCTTGAAATATTAAATTAATATAAAATAATTTTTATAATGAAAAGGAAAAAAATGATATAATTATGAAATAAAAATATTATTCATAGAAAATATATCATAAAATAAAATTGATATTCTTTTAGAATTTTTTTTACCCTCATATATTTGTTTTAACTTGCATTAACCCTTTTTAACAATGACCGTAATAACAATATTTTTACTCTTTAGGGTTTAAGATAGTCACTATCAAGGGAAAATTGGATAATAATGGGACCATGGTCGATATTTTAAACAATATACCAATCACATATATGAATATAGTATTTTTAGGAATTTTAAATTATTTAATAAAATAATAATTGTTATAAAATATCATTAATGTCATATTTGGAACTATTCATTTAATTTGACTTTGGAAATAACATGAATGTAATGGATTTTGAATGTAATCCTTTTACCACATCACTAACATGTTATATTAATATAAAAAAATAATGGAACATAATAATCCATTTAATTTATATTACTTTTAATAAATTTAATATCAATAATTGTATTTTTCTGTTAATTGAATAAAGAATATGTCCACATTTCATAAGATTTTAAGGTAATTATTTCATTACTATAAATTATAAAAAAATCAATGATAAAAAAATATTTATGTTTGAAATGGATATTTATAACCAATTATATTTTGTTTTTATCCCTATTAAAAAATGTTATAATTATTTAAAGCAAGAAAGTGACATTTTTGTCTTTATCATTTACATAAATATTATAAAGGAAAAAAATAAAATAAATTTGGAACCAAGTGGCCATATATTATAGTTTTTTTAAATGCATAAAATCCACTCATAAAATAGTATAAATAATTGTTTTAGGCTCAATTTTAGTCCTTATCGTATTATTGAAAACCTTAATTACCCAATTTACCCTTAACGTGGTGATAAATATTTATTATAGTTACTATTCATAATGACTAAAAATAAAAGCGAAATATTTACCAAATTTGGATATAATGATTCCAAATATGTAATTAATTTTTCATGATTAAATTCATAGAATTTTCAGTTTTTAATTTCAAATTAAACATGATTTTTTTTTTGAAAAACAAATATTAAAAAAAAAACATTTTTAAGTCCAAAAATAAACGTCTACCAAAATATGATATAAATATGATTAAAATTTAATTAATTATATTAAATAAAACTAAACAAAACTTATGTTTTTATGAAATAAAATCCAAATCATACGGGTGATTTTAAATTACTTAATTTATTGAAAGAAATGATAGTTTACCAAAAAGCGGTATTTTTCACTATTCATTGAAAAACCATTCATTCAGAAAAAATAGAAAAATTTAACCCTAAAATAATTATGATATTATTATTAAAAAAATTATATACTATTTATAAAATAAAATTTTTAAATTTTCTATAAATTAATTATAATATTTTTTTCATGAAAAGCGATAAAATCTATTTCTGAAAAAAAAAACGAATTTTTGGAGAATAAAATAACTTTAATAAAAATTGAGTGATTAATTAATAAGAATTTATCACTAAATTTATATTGAGTAGTAACATTATATATATTTTATAAATTAGTTAATCTGATCCATACCCTCTAATTTAACAAATATTTTATAATAGTCAATTTTAAATAATTATATTTCATCGTTCATTTAGGTTCAGTGTTGCATGAAATATACAATATAAAACATAGTTTTTTAAAATATATATGTGTTACATTATTCCCCATTTAATAAATTTAATCATCACTAAGTTGAATTAAGGATCGGTATATAAGTGTTTGATATCTAGAAATACCTTTTTTGAAATCCCACATTATAAAAAGGGTTAATAAAACATCCTCTTAAAAAGATGGAAAAGAAAATAAGATGTTCATCACATAAATAGGTTTCAAAATAGGTAGAAATTAGTGGGTAGTGAAAACAAATACATGGAAGAAATGGTGTCTAAATAATTATATACAGTTATATAGATCATTGATCATGATAATTCTGGTTGAAAACCATGTTGGAATAGAACATGATGTTGGTGTGTGTGAGGGTCCTGTACCTCAAACTACTCATGTATTTAGTGATCATAAGGTTGGGAGAGACACTCTTTCCCTGATTACCCCTGCTTCCTATCTAAATTAGATCAATTTCATTCTTACTAAGAGTGATTCACCATTTGAGTATAAGGGTTGCAAAGAGATTGCTGGAGATACCCAATCTCACCCAGCTTCCACCATTGGCTTCCCTTAGCCCTCTAAATATGAAAATGATAATGGGGAAAAACCCATATTGGTTAAAAGGACTAACTCCATGTATATCAGCTTAGTTCACAAACCCGTATCTCTAAAAAATGTAATGGCATGGTAGAGTAGGACAAAGATTTGGAGGTTGATATTCAATCACCAATTTCACAAAGTTCCCCTCCATATACTTTAGGTCAAAATGATATTTATCTAAGGATTAAGGAATCACTACTAGATACTCCTTCAGCTATTGGTTTTGACAATGCTCCTTCCATTGGAAAAAAAGTTATACTAGGTTCTTCTATGAACAGGCGGGGGGGGGGGGGCTACAAAAAATCATCATGAAAGAAGAAGAGAAAAAAAATAAGAAAAGGTAATTTTATTTTTAATATTATTACAAATGAATGTACTATTTTGGAATTGTAAAAGACTTGAAAACTCTAAAACTGTTGATGATTTACACATGCATATTCAGATTCATAAACCCAAAATAATTTTAATTTATAATCCTAAAGATTTTTTTGAATGTGGTCTTTTCTGGTCTTAATAAAATTGGGTATTAATTTTTTGATTCTAGCATATTTTCTGGCCTCGTGGAATCTTTATGGTTTTTGATTAGGCTTCCTTAGGTAAAGTTGGTGTTATTATCGTTGATTAATAGATGATTATCAAGAATTTTTAGATTGATAATATGTATATTTTTGGTTATTATATTTACCACATGAATAAATATCAATATAGAATGAGTTTATGACTTGATATTGAGTGACTTAAGTGTTGTTTCTCTGCTTCCAGGTTTCTTATTGGGAATTTCAACATAATTCCCTTTCCTAGTGAAACAATTGGTGCTCTAAACTCTCAAATTTCTCTTAGAAAATTGAAAAACTGTATTAAATATAATGATTTGAATGAAGTTAGTATGGTTGGTGCCAAGTAGACCCGGTACATGAGGTATTATAATCATATGGTTATTAGTTAGATTAATATATATTTTGTTAATTAAATGGAACTTGATAAGTGGGATTCCATTTTTGGAATCACTCTTTCCAAATTTACCATTGATCATCACCCAATATTGTTCATCCTCAAGAGTAGATATCTGAATATACCCCTCCCCTTTCATTTCAATAGTTATTGGCCTCGTCAAAGTGACTATGATAGGCTCTTATATAATTTCGAGAACCACATGTATTATGGTAATGGGAAGTCTACGTTCCTTAATAAATTGAAACAACTTTAGTTCAAGTTCAAAACATGGAGCAATGCTATGTATAATGGGATAGAAAATTATATTTATATTCTTGAATCTCTCATTTATAAATTTTAAGAGTATTCTACTATTGTTTTCTTTAATCTAGATCTCTCCAAGGATATTAAAATAACTTCAAATTTGTACACTCGTTTATCAATAAAGGGAAAGGTTCTCAAGGAAACATTCATACTTAAGTTGATTTAGTAAGGGGACATGAACACTAAAGTTTTCAAAACACTTTATAGAATTAGGAAAGATAACATAAAATTGTCCTTACTAAAATTTGGGCAACAAATTATCCATAAAATAAAGAGTATTTTAGATCATATTGTTGCGTATTATTCAAATCTCTTCAATGGGTCTGGTTTGGAGGCATATTTGATTAAATGAATCATTCCTTCCATGGTTACATCTTATGAAAACATCTTTCTTACTAGTATCCCCTGGTAAATACCATTTATAAGGTTATTAGAAAGATTATTTATAATAGTCTTGTAGGCATTGCCTCAGAAATTGTTTCTTTGAATCCGTTCAGATTTATTAAAGGAAGATCCATTCAAGAGTTTATCCGATCTACTTCAGAATGTATTAATCTGATTAAAAAATCAAAAATAGGAGGAAATATTGAACTAAATCATTATATTAAGAAGGTTTTTGATACTTTGGATTTAATTTTTTTGGTACAAGGTCCTTGGTATCTTTGGTATTAATAACACCTTTATTAATTGTGTTTATTTCTCTTTCCCTCTTCTCACATATCTATGATTATTAATGGATCACCTAAAGGTTATTTTTAATTCTCTATAGTTTTATTTCAAGGTGACCCGCTATCATCTTTTCTATTCTCTATTGATAAGAATTATCTTAGTAGGCTTCTCACTCATATGGTTTTATAGAGAAAGATTAATCCAATCCAAGTGTCTAGGTCTCTCATATCCCCAAAAAATATCTCTTATATAAAAGATATTATCCTTTTTCTATAGGTAATTAAGAATAATATTTGTGCCCTTAAACAATATTTACTTCACTATAAGATAATTTCATGGAAAATATCAAGTTTTGAAAAATCCTTTATCTAATTTGGGAATAGGTTTACACTTTATAGGAAGAACTTCATCCTTTTAAAGATGGGATTCAAAGAGGGGGCTATTCCCTTGAATTACCATGTCGTTCCTTTATTTTGGGGGAGGAAGAAATCAAGGTAAGTTATTTATTTTGTCGAATGGGTTAATTTATATATCTCAACTTAGAAGGGGAAGAGATTATCTATGGATAGAAGAATTATCTTAGTGAAATTTGTTATCGTTTCTAACTTGGTTTACTCTTTTATGGTCCAAAAATAGCCAATATAGTTTATTAATAATATTATTTTTTGTATCCAAAAAATTATTCTAAGTGGTAATGTTCATGAATAAAATTTGTTCACAATTCCTTAGAAGACATGTTGTAATACCTTTTCTAATTGTGGTATGAGAATCAAGAGTATCAGGATTTTCAATGACTTGATTCAAGCTACACTCACCTAGAATCTCAATTATAGTAGTTCAGATTCATTTGGGTTCCTTAAGGATCAATTACTTGAAATACTGAATTAGGGAAGTGATCCATATTTTTAACCCATCTATTTGGAAAAAAATTAAATCTTCATTCCATATCATGATTACTTGATCATGATGGACAGTGAATAAGAAATCCAATATCAAATTAAGGATTGGTAATTGGATTGGTTATACTTTTATTAATTATTTATATTACTTTTACTCAAATTATGATTCTAATATTTTTATCAAAATATTTCATGGTCCTCAACCTCCTTTGTAGAATAAACTTCAAGGAATTGTTAATAGTAATAATTTCGTTCCCTGTTCCAATTTTCTGGTTCGGGAGCCATCTAGAAATCGAATTCTCAATAGCAGAACCTTTTATTATCATGATTACAAGGAATATAATATATATTCTAAATAGATATTGGAATTTAATAATGTTTGGATCAAACCATCTTTATTATCTCTTATCTAGTTTCTTGCACATAATATGTTACCACTAATTGTGTTTTATAGAAATTTGGTATCTCTCTTTTTTCTCAGTGTGTAATGTGTCATCAACATAGGGAAGATGTAGAGCACCTATTTCTATGTTGTGAAAATTCCTCGACCATCTGGAATTAGATATTGGAAATCTTCATATTTCATGGGTTACATGTATTATGTCATAGTATTTCATTCACTACTATAAGTACATCCTTTGGTATGCAATGGTTTATATTATTTTTAATGTTTCTATTATTGAATTTATACACATCATTTGTTTAGGAAAAAATTAATAGATTCATTCTAGTAAGTCATTATACATGAGATTGGTACTCTAGTATATCCTTGCTATTATCAAAGATTCAAGTGTAGTGGAGATGGGTTATTATGGAAAGAATGTGAAAAATTTCATAGCTTTGAGAAATCAGGGAATACCTGGTAATTTCAGGATAGAAATGGGTACAATTGAAGTCTTTCAGATTCCCCCACTCAATCAGTGGATCAAAATTAATATAGATAGTGCATCTAAAGTGAACTAAAGACCCTCAGGACATGGTGATATCTTTCATGATCATGATAAAAATGTTGTAGGGTCCTGAAAATTCCGAAAAGGAGAATGGGAATACCCTTAATTCAAGAGAGGATTCTTCCCAAATTACTTCGAGGAATTTGAAAAAAATGTGGAGAAGTTGGCACAAGACGAACCAGTCTACGGACCAGTCCAATACTAATGGTATGAGACTGATTCCGCAAAGTTCCCCCTCTGCAGACCGCTGTCGTTCGCGGAACAGAGGCGAGGATCCTCCATGAGTGTGAAGCAGGATGGGCGCCATGCTGGTCCACCGACACAAACCGCCCCATCCGCAGACCACGCCAGCTGGCCTATGCCGCATGCGCAGTCGTTCGCGGAATAGAGGTGGATCCCTGCACGGCCGTGAAGCACCCCTCGAACCAACATGGTTTGTGGGTGAGGTGCACACCCCCAACGAGTTTCGGATTGACCAAGTCATCCAAAAACTGGTTTTTCAGTCATGGGCCTCTACAAAAGGTGTCTAATGGCCACAATAGACCCCTTTTCATCCACTCTATAAATGGACATTGAAGGGGAGAAAAGGGAGGATTGATCAGAGATGGGTGGAAGGATTTCAGAGGAAGGAGCTTAGGATTTCGCAAACAGTGAAGTTCTGATTCGCGAACCAGAACAGGTATGAAACTAGAAACGAATTAATAAGGAACCAAAAAATGCATAACAACTTGGTGAACCACGAACTTAAAATCACAAAAAAAAAGAAGACCGCCGACTATGGCCCCTCCGTGGACGCACTCCCCATAGACCAGGGAGCTTATGCCCCCTTTTCGATCTGACATACCGCGTAGCACCCTCCTACGCGGGTGAAGCCCTGACTGACAAAACCCTGACCGACGTCACCCTTGGCCACCACTGCTCGCGTAGACTCCCCCGCGGACCAACCTAGTACGCGTGCTGAACCCAAAGCCACGTACCACCCTGGTATGTGGGATTCCTATCAGTCGATGGACCACCCTGGTTTGTGGACAACCTCTCCAGCCACATAGCACCCCCCTACGTTAAGGGTGCCACTGCTCATACACCCGTGTGGCCTGCCAAATACTTTGGTGTTTCCATTCCCTGAGTCGGATAAAATACTTCCAATTTGGCCCGATCATTCTCAACCCCCTTGCTGGCCCATTCATCTGTCCCGATCCAAGGCCTCCACTGAAGCCACTGGACCCGTATGATGAAACCTTCTGGCGCATCATCACAACATCTTGAGTTCACATACCCATGATAATCGAGGGAGAAGGGGTTTCTCCGGACCTTGTGTGGATTCCCGAAGCGTTCCGGGGTTCATATTTTCACAGTAACGCAGGGTCTGAGCCCGAAGTCCCCTTTCTACCTCTCTACTTTCCAGATTGGGGGACGCCACTTCCATTTCCCTTTAAATCCGGTGGTGAGAACTCCTCCTCTCTTCTAGGAGTGAACAGGAAACCTCCTTGGTGTAAGCCCCTATCCTTTCTTGCGGGAGGTAGCACCCATGCACCTCCGTACATCCCCGGTGCCAAGGACCAAGAGGGGAAATGGACACCGGGGTACCCTTTCTCTCTCCCGCTGTGCTTTGTCTCTATTGGGACTCCATCCTAGAGTAAGTCCCAATCTCTACTTCTCGGGCCGCACCATGCATAAGACCCACTTCACTTCCCATGGACGCACCTTTCGCAACGTGATCGTCCTGTCTCTACTGCCTCCTATTTCTCACACCGAGAATGACACACGTGGGCATAAAGTAAGCACTGACCCGGACCACAACCTCATGTGAACTATAAGGACTTTGATCCATGTAACGGAATGGTACATATGAAGCCTCCATGTGGTTCAAGCCCAATAATCGGCCGTTCCGACCCCCTTCACATCGGTTCATCCTTAGTCCCGCATGATGTTAAATTGTACTTCCGAACTATGGAGACTTTGATCCATTTCATGACATGATACGTAGGAAGACTCCACAAAGTTCAAACCCAACATCCCTTAGACCCCAGGGTCCACATTCACATTGGTTCTCTGAAAACCTTCCAAACTACATGGACTTGGTTCCCTGCCATGGGGATACGTAGGAAGCCTCCACGAGGTTCAAGCCCAACATCCCTTGGACCCCAGGGTCCACATTCACTTCAGTTCTCTAAAAACCTTCCGAACTACGTGTAATTTGATTCCCTGCCACGAGGATATGTAGAAAGACTCCAGGAGGTTCAATCCCAACATCACTTAGACCCTAGGTCTCCCTTTATGTCAGTTCACTGACGCCCCGAAACGAACTACATGGGGTTTGATCCCTGTTTCCCTAAACAGGGTACGTAGGATGCCTCCCCGAGGTCCAATCCCAGCAACAGGCAACTCTCACGTGTAAGCCCTAATATTCCAAAAACTACGTGGATTATGATTCCTCTCATGAGGATACGTAGGAAGCCCACATCATGGGTTCGGTCCAAACACTCTAGTCGTTATCTATCCCCCCTGGATGACAATAAACTCTAGAGCTCCCAGTTATGAGGATTTAAACCAGTGTCATCCTAACAAGTCCAAACTCCTCAGATTCATTAATCCAATGAGGGATGGTAATCCTTGGAAATAAGTAATTCTGAATCCCTACATTTAGCTGACCATTGCCAAATAAGAATAATCCATGGATACTATGCTTGGGTATAAACCAAAGATTCGAGAACAAATGAATACATCTTAAATCTATAAGAGAGTCCCGGAACATGAAATAATTCCCCTTAAAAGGGTGCGATGAGCCCAAATTCTCATCCTATCGACTAATGTGAGTTCTTAAGTGTTGCTGGCCAAATCCCCCAGTGAATTCCTGCCTTTGGAAAGCAGGTCCACGTATCATCAGATACAGAACCGTTGGGCGTTTTGAACAGATCTGAATCAAAAAATGGTGAACCCGACGTGAATCTTTAACCAAGCATGACTGATTTAACATAATTTCATGTTTTTCCCCCTTATACTCACAAGGAGGGCCAATAAAGGTCATTAATTATGCATGGGATCATGAGATGCTATTTTAATGGGTTTCCTATTTTTATTTGTTAAAATATTTTACAGGTACCAATCATAACTACCTTCGATCCAATGGCATCACAGAGGAACTCGTAGGTGCACGATTAAAGCTACCCAGTGACCAGACTTCCTCACCACCGAAGGACCTTGTCACCTAACCAAAGTCTTCAACAATGGGTTTCAGATGCATTGATCCAAGAGTACCATATGAATGGTACTCACCCGACTATGGATGCGACCATGCATGACCTCCAATCTACCAAGGCTCGCTAGTCGCCTGCCCAGCAGTAGCTGCGAAAGCAGACCCAGACGGCTCCTGTTTCCATCTCAAACCGTTTCAGGAGTTTATCCCTAGAATGAGACAACGCGTATCTCCCTTATCTTAGGGAGGTGGATGAGGTCGACACGGAGGACTCCATCCCCACTGAATGGGGGTTCCTCTCTAAGGCCCCCACCGGAAGACGTCGTCGTGGTTACGCCACGACTCAATATCCTCACACTAAGGAGGATTTTTCCATGAGGATCCAGGCCCATGCTCCCCAAGCTCCAGCCCCTCAGACTGCCCGAAGAGGGTAGAAAACATGCAACCAGGGACCGGTCATCACCCTTGTCCCTGAGGAAGAACTCCACTGCCCAATCACAAAGATGTATCATAAGCAGGAACATACACATGTCCGCTCCTCCAATGTATTCCATCCAGACATAGAGGAATCATACGAGCAGGTGAACATCCCCGCCGATCTCCATCAAGACCATCACTCACACAGGACGACACCTACCCGGCAGACACCTTTCCCTACCCAAGGTCGTGAAACCCAACAACCAGATGTGGTGGCGACCCAACGCCTGCATGAATAGCTTTTAGCAGATGTTCCAGACACCTACCATCCTGATATTGTAGAGATCAACAAAGCCCTCCATCCAGATGTGATGGAAATTAATATGCAGGCATGTCTCCCTTCCAACAAAGGCCACCAACTCAATATGCTGGGAAATGAACATATGCAGGGCCAGCTCCCTACGGATGCAAGTAAAGTCCACCATCCTGATGTGGCGGAAAACGGAGAGATAAGCTGGCGTAACCTGGCATGGGTTTAGATTCGTTCACCAGCCCCGACACAGGATAATTGTCAGCACCCACTGACCACCGGAGGACTGGAGTAGGACATTCCTACTCCGATACTGGAATGGGCCTTCAAACCCATTCCAGCCAAAGATGTCTCTCTGGATATCCTGCCAATGATGGAGGAGCATGTATCGATCCTAGATCATATCTTGCAGACTTTACAGAATGTAATTGCTTCAGCGGCAACAACAAGAATTCTGCCCCGTGAGCCTGTCTCCCCAATTGAGGAGACTCATCTAAGAGACGAGATAGCCTCCTCGAAGTAGATCTGCATCCCTACTTTCACCCAGGAGGGTCATTGGCCATATTCCGCGATACAAGGGAAACTGGATCGAGTAGCTTCACTCATTCCAACTGGGGGACACCCTTCCATCATGGTGGATGCTCTATAGAAGGCATATATCCCAGCTAAAAGTCAAGGTGTTCATCGGCATATCCCAACAGCATCACGAGACCTTATTAGAAAGGGACCCAAAGGTGAAGGCCGTTATCAACAATAGACAGTCCCTTCTGCCCACAAGAAAGAACCCTGAACGCGCCGAAGGAAGATGGAAAATAAAGAGGGTGTTCATGACTCCTCTATACTGGAATTTGGGGTTCCCACTGCCGCTAATCACATATCGATGGCTCAAAACCCTTCCCGTCCATTACCATATTATGGTAGTGGAAGTAGCAGCTGCGAAGGTCATCCCCGCAATGTTGCTACCAGCAGCTCTGAAGGTCACCTGTGGGGTCCTCCCCCATGGGCATTTAACGATCGATCATGAGAGTTTATCTTTTGATGCGAGTCACGGTAGCCCTCCGCGTGACCAAATGATCGAGTTGCAGGAAGGCCCTCCACTTAATGTGTTCCACCCTGAAGGTCCTCCCCGGGGTATACAATACAAACACTCTCCATGCAGTGGGACCACAGATTATGATAGTAGTCATCGCTATCATAGTCACAACTGCGGAGGCCCTCCCTACAGTGACGTCTCATCATGATAAGAAGGTCCTTACCTTGTCGTGGCCTTCCCTGAAGGTCCTCCCCATGGGTTACATTGCAAGGAACCTTCGTTCATCCTGGCATCAGATCATGGTGGTAGTACTTTCCACTTTGATAACGGAGGTCCTAACCATAGAGACATCAAGCAATGAGAAGGCCCTACCCTCGTTGCAGTACATTATGAAGTCCCTCCCAAGGGTGTACCCCACAAAAATTCTACCTGCGACAGCTTTGATGCTAGCCCTCACCATCACAGCTTCCATTGCGAAGGTCCTCCCCGAAATAGGCCCAAGAAGCAAGAGGGTCCTCCGCTTGTCATAGTGTGTCTTGAAGGTCCTCTCCAGGATACACATCGAATGTCAAACCATGATGGTCATCCTCACCATGATGGAAGTTATTGTGAAGGCCCTCCCCGTAACAACGCAATGCATCCAGAAGGTCCTCCCCTCGCTGCGATACACCTTGGAGGTCCTCCCCAGGGTGTGCACAGCAAAAGTCCTCTATGCAGTGGGGTGTCAATTAGTGATGGTAGCCCTCGCCGTTACGACACGGATAGTGGAGGCCCTCCCCTCCAAGACGACATTCAACGAGAAGGCCCTCCCCTAGTTGAGGTACATTATGAAGGCCCTCCCCAGGGTGTACCCCATATGTTCTCTCCCTGTGGTAGCTGTGATGGTAGCCCTCACAATCACAACCGCCATTGCGAAGGTCCTCCCCGCAGTGACATATCATATCGGCAGGAAGGTCCTCCCCCTGCCGTATTTTGATTCACCATCCCCTTTAGGAGGGGGGCATACCATAAGGTCGCATCAAGGAACCCTCCGCGTCACCATTCATCAAAGAGTCCAAAAGAAATCCAGGGACATGATGGGTGGGACCAGTAAAAGGAGCTAGAGATCATCTTCCTATTTGGAAGATGACGTCTCCTCCACCCCGTGATATGCATCCATCAATGCCATAGAGGCTAACCCCACGAGTGACACAGGAGATGATGCAAATTTGGATGGATCAGGAGACGATGGTTCCAGTCAGGCTGTGACTCACAACCAACCATCAGGTGTGCACACCCGAAACCAAAGGGACTCCATAAAGATGGCCTCCCTTCCAGCTAACCCTCCTCCTATTACCCTGCAAGCTTCCAACAAGGATAAGAATAAAGAACCAGTTACTCTTAACCAACCTCCTTCTCTCGACAAAAAAATCCACTTACACTCAAAGAGAGATTCGCTCGACAAGAGGAGGAAATGAAAGAATTGATGCGGCTTAATGTTGAGATATTCTGGAGAAACCGTCTTATTGAAAGTGCTTCCAAAGAAGAGCCACACCTTTCACTCCCATCAAGTGCACCTCAAGGACCAAGGTTTTCCCTAACAAACAAAGCACGGTCAGGGCTCCCACCCAATGAGGCACCTGGTCCGTCCAACTACCAGAACATGGATTCACGTGAATACCAAGACTTCCCTCCACTTTGGAAGAAACTGGAGAGAGTACGTATGAACCCCCCGAAGGTGTCACAAAATGCATATGCACACTTGGGGCCGGCCAAGCTAGATCCTCATGCAATGCCTCAGGCTACACCCACCCAAGACCGGGCCCAACAGGATGTAAACCAGGGACTCTCCAGCACCATCGAGGCACTGCCAGCTAGATTGGAAGCAATGTAAGGTCGACGCGCTCCGATACAACCAGAGTGAAATCCCTACCCAGATTGGGTGAGCAACACGCCTCCTCCACCCAATTTTGGGAGCCCTGTATTCCCTATTTTCAATGGTTCATGTGATCCTGAACAACACTTGATGCACTACACATCCTATTGTGACCCTATGATGGGATCTCCGAAAAAACAAGAATCCATGAAACTCAGATGATTTCTATGGACCTTGCAATGATCTGCCTTCGTCTGGTATACAAGTATGCCAACTCAGTCAATAAAAAGCTGGGAAGACCTTCAGCATCAGTTCCTGTTCCACTTCAACTCAACTTTGCCTAAAACAACGATGAGTGACCTCATGAATTGAAAACAGAGGGAGAACAAGAGGGTCTTGGATTTCATCACTAGATTAAAAGGTCTGACCTACTCTCTGAACAGGACAATGCCTCAAGATGAGATGTTGGCCATATGCATCGATAACCTTCGAGATGAGCTGCGAACACTGCTCATACCAGTGGAGTGCACCACTGGCTTCCACAAACTCTCTTCCATTACCCATAGAATTGAAGAATCCCTGCAGTGGACCAATATGAAGTCTTGAATAGCCTCACAGGATCTTGCAAAGTGAACAATTATAGTTGAAGAATTCTCTATCATGCTCAAGATAGCCCATGTGCCTACTCCACTGCCTAGGCCTCCACCAAATCGTCATGGTCACCCAGTATATCAGCGGCCACCTCTACCCAAGCGGGACGATTAGAGAGGATCGAAGCGAAAATAGTTTGAGGAATGAAGACAAAAAGTATAGTCGTTCCATGTGTACCAAGTCCACGACTATTCCATCACCGCCATGAATTGCAACTAGATCTGCCTCCCAGAGCCAAGGAAGCCTGAAGAAGTCGGCTGCAATGATAGGACAGATTACTATCCCTACCATAAAATGTTAGGGCATAGTATCCAGGATTGCATCGTCTTCAAAGACCTCCTGTAAAGGATGGTAGACTTCGGGTAGGTCAAACTGGGACCACCCCCAGCACATGTGACATATATTTCTACCATCGACTCCGACAAAGGGGAGGGGTGAAAAGAGGTCACCAGCAAGAAGGGGCAGTAATTTGATAGTTGGATGACTCGAAAGACTATCAACCGAGCTCAGGGAATACTCTGAGCTCAATTATAGCAGCAGGTGTTTCCGCTAACAGCCCCTAATGCCTCGCAACTGACAATATCGGCCTCGCAACCCTCCACCATCTGCTCATCTAGGCATAATAAAAAATGGGGGAGACAAGCAAAATATGAACATTCCTCAATGAGGCCAAAGTTATCCCGGACACTATCAGACATTATTCCCTCAAACTTGGCGCCATGAGCACTGACCCACTAAACGACACCATCAGGGACAACCGACCATGTTGACTTGTCATAGGATGATGAGCTAATCATTGGTTCCATCAACATCATCCATCTAATGGAATCGTTCCCTGACAAAGGGTATGGTTACAGACCCGAGTTCACGGTGTATGGGGTCGAGAGGAGGAATCAGAGAGGTAGGGGATACAGGGGAAGGCGCAGTCGCGGACGAAACCAACCCTATGGTTTTACCCCAGCCCAAACCGTTAATATTGCGGAAACCCGTGGGAGATCCCTTCAATGGACTCAATAGAAGAAAGAATATCCCTCCACCTCCACAAGCGGCCACTCTGGCCCTGTCATTCTGTGGTACCGATCAGAGAAGGAACAAATGTCTACCGGTCTAGTGCGCACAAACAGACCGGTCGGGCTGAGTCCCCAGAATGTTTGAACATTGTCATCCTCCAACCCCGCGGCCGTTCCTTCCTCCTCGTGTGCTCAAACTCCTAAAGTGCCTACTAAAAATCTCCCACCAACAGAGAAGTGTCGACTGTTGGAGCAAAACTACGATATCCTTAATCAGCTGGAGTCAGTACCATCCACGATGTCAATCCTGGATGCCTTGAGTTTGTCAGCAGATCTCAGGGAGGTGCTTATTGAATCCTTGCTCAGCCCCTAGGAGTTTCAAGCTGAGGTAGCTGCCTCTGAGATTTACAAGATGGAGACTTGCATGGATGAATTCAATGCGGTGATTTACTTCACTGATCAGGATGAAGATTCCATCATGCAAGGACATATCAATCCATTATATGTGTCCGGCACACTAAATGATGTTGGGATCCACAATGTATTTATTGACAACGGCTCTGGAGTTAACCTCCTTCCCCTACAAATACTCCGCAAGCTGGGATATAGTGAGGATGACCTAATCCCTTCATCCAAAACCCTATTGAGTTAAGACAAGAGTGAACAGAAGCCAATGGGACAAATCAAGATGAAAACCCATTTTGGTGACCTTGTGGCCTACTCGGAATTCCTGGTGGTCCTACAGAACATAGCATTAAATGCCCTTGTTGGAAGGCCATGGCTCCATAAGCACATGGCCATTCCTTCATCCTACCACCAGTGTATCAAATATTGAATTGATGGAAAAAGTGCGGCATTGCATGTAGACAAGGCCCCTTTCGATCTCTCAGAGTCACACTACATTGACGCTGGGTTCTATGAGCAAAAGAAAAATAATCCTCACTCGATGGTATTGACTGGATCCCCAATCCAAATGGTCTAGAAATGGTTCCTGATGACCCCCTCAGGAAGCTTGGCGGAGACTACGTACTGCCCATAAACCATGTTGAGAGAAGTGATTCAAGCCCGGACACACACTCAGCTGCCCTCATGACTTCATCCATGACACCTGAGCATAGCGGTGCAGAAATGAACGCTAACCCTCAAATTGGGTGAGATTACTTGAGATACGACTACCAAAATGCCTCGCCTCCGGACTCCCAAGAGCTCGTGCCGAGAACTCTCCCCCTGTCAGATCAAGAGGATGAGAGTTTAGGGGAAGAGGAGGAGGGAGATCTCAGGGATGCACCTCCCGTGTTTGAGGAAGTTATCTCCACCACTGTGGATGAGCTCAGGGAAATAAACCTGGGTACCGAGGAAGACCTAAGGCCCACTATAATTAGTGCAGCCGTGTATCTCAAGGAGCACGAGGTATATACCTCCTTCCTAAAGCAAAACCGGGATGTTTTTGCCTGGAATTACACGAAAATGATGAGATTCGATCCCGAAGTGGAGACCCACCACTTAGGTCTGCCATAAGACCATCGGGGCTATAAACAAGCCGCCAGAAGAACGTACCCCTCATATGCTGCCAAAATAGAGGCTGAAGTTGATAAGATTATTAAAGCAAGCTTCATTCGGGAGGTCCAGTACCCCATCTGGTTGGCCAAAATTGTCCCTGTCAAAAAAAAATCAACGGACAAATCTACGTCTGCATCGATTTTAGAGATCTCAATTGTCATTTCTCGAAAGATGATTTCCTGATCCCAATTATCGAATTATTAATCGACGCAACGGCCGGGTATGAGGCTATATCCTTCATGGAAGGTTATTCAGGGTATAATCAAATCCAGATGGCCTAAGAAGATGAAGAAACCACTGCCTTTAGAGCCCCTCAAGGAAAATTCTGTTACAGGATCATGCACTTTGGTCTCAAGAATGCTGGCACCACATATCAATGCGCCATGCATCTTATATTTTAACCATTCCTAGGTAGATTCGTCGAATACTATGTGGATGACTTGGTGGTCAAATCAAGACGGTGCTCAAATCACATTTCAGACCTTGAAACCATCTTCAACAAACATCAACAACATAGCCTGAAGATGAATCCCTTGAAATGCGCCTTTGGGGTTACCTCAGGGAAATTCCTTGGCTTCATCATACGCTATTGTGGCATCGAAGTCGACCCTAAAAAGACAAAGGCTATCCTTGGCCTGCCACCTCCCCGCAACCTCACTATGTTGAGAGGATTACAAGGGCACCTGTCCTACATTAGGTGGTTCATAGCCAACCTGGCAGACAAATGTTTTCCCTTCACTAGGTTAATGAAGAAGGGGGTTACGTACCAATGGACAGATGACTGTCAAGAGGCGTTCGACAGCCTAAAGGAGTAACTCTTGAGCCCACCAGTGCTCATGCCCCGGTTGAAGGAAGACCTCTCATCCTATACGTGCAGCCCTAGAGTGCTCACTGGGAGCCTTCCTCGCACAAAAAAATGACGCCGGCAGTGAAAACAGTCTCTATTACCTCAGTCGAACCATTATCGATGCTGAAACCTGATACTCAAACATCGAGAAGAGTTGTTTGGCCTTGGTCTTTGCAGTTCAAAAATTGCAACATTATCTACAACATCATGATGTCCATTTGGTCTCGCGTAGTAACCCTCTCAAGTACATCCTCAGCCACCCAATGTTGACCAGGAACCTATCCCGATGGGCAATCATCCTGCAACAGTTTGATATCCGGTTTTTTCCTCAGAAAGCCATCAAAGGCCAGGCATTAGCAGATTTTTTGGTAGAGAACCCCTGGACATGGACTACCATACCGGACATCGAGTTAACTGATGAAGACATATACTTGGTTTTCGAGGAGCTCCCGACATGGGAAATGTACTTCGACTGCGCATCCCGAATCCCGATAAGGAAAAGGATGGAGGATCCCAAATTTAACTAGGTGGGTTTGGGGATAATACTCATGTCCCCAGAATAGGTAGTATTTCCATATTCCTTCCTCCTATTAGAAGGATGGACAAACAATGAGGTGGAGTATCAAGCCCTCATTGAGGGCCTAGAGCTCGCACTCTAGGAACAAGTATGGAACCATAAGGTGAAAGGTGACTCAGAACTGGTCATCAAGAAAGTTAACGGTGACTATGCTATCAAAAAGGAGGTGCTGATTCCCCTGTTTGACCATGTCTGAGGGTTAATGGTAGAATTATCCACAGAACCAACATTGACATATATTCCTCAGTCTCAGAATTCCTAGGCTGATGCATTTGCTAATTCAGCCACAGACCTAGCTGACTCAGACCGGAATGAAATAACTATCAGTATTGCTCATCGTCGAATGGTCTTGCCTCTTGTTCAGGCTAAGATGGAAGAAATCAACGAAGTCAGTCCTGTCCCTGAGCCATATGCTCCTGCCACCAGCTGGATGACCCCCATTGCAAACTACCTTCAAATGGGAGAACTCCCATCAGACATGTCTGAAGAAGAGAAAGTACGGAGAAGGGAAATCAACTTTGTCCTATACGGTGGCACAGGTCAGCAAGAGGTGCTCTAAAAACGAGGCCTCGATGGAGTCCTCCTTAGATGCATTTATGGAGAAGAAACCCATGCCATAATGAATGATGTGCATGCCGGAGTATATGGAGCATATCATTCAGGGTCTAAGATTTCCCATCAGGTTCAAAGGCTAATGTACTATTGGCCCACCATGGCATGAGATTGCGAGCACTTTACCGCAAATGCCACTCATTCCAAATTCATACCAACTTCATACACCGACCCCCAGAGTTATTTAATCAAGCTAAGTACTCATGGACATTTTCTATCTGGGGAATGGACGTCGTGGGCCCATATCCTCCTGCCACGACCAAACAACTCAAGTATATCCTCACGGCAACCAACTTATTTTCCAAATGGGTAGAAGTTGTACCCCTTAAGGAAGTTGGGGAAAGAAACATTGTCAGCTTTGTGAAAGATAATATCTTCACCAGATTTGGCGTCCCTCATACCATACCGACAGATAACGACATCAGTTTCCGCTCTGCTGAATTGGAGAAAATATACCAAGAATATGGTATCAAGGCTAACCACTCATCCCACTACTATTCAGGGCCAACATACATATAGAGGCTTTCAACAATACCCTATCCAACATTATCCAGAAAATGGTGGAAAAAGACATGAAATCATGGCTAGATAAACTTTTTCATGCATTGTGGGATTATCGAACCACAATCCGCACTGCTACTCGGGCTACTCCATACTCATTAGTATACGGAACAGAAGCAGTATAGCCCATTGAGCTCCAATTTCCCTCGCTCCGTGTTGCCATTTGTAATCAGTTATCCAACTATGAGAAATCAGAAAAATGACTGGGTGAATTGGAACAACTGGATGAGAAGCAACTGCAAAATTTGCACCATCTGGAAGTATATCAGAACCGGATCGCATGATCCTTCAATAAAAAGGTTCATCTCCAGTCTTTCTTGGAAGGAGAATTGGTGTTGGTCCTCTGGAACCCAATTATATCCGGAAAGAATCCTCCAAAGCTGGAGCCCAAGTGGGAGGGACCATATGTTATACACAAGGTCTGCTCCAATGGAGCATATTCCCTGATCTCCATGGACGGGCAGTTCACTACCGGTCCTACAAATGAGAAATTTCTGAAGAAGTATTTCACATAATCAAAAGAAGTTTTCATCCGAGCTGCAGGATGTGAAAATACCAAGCACCTTTCGTATGAGCTATAAGATGTTAAACTTCCATGACTCAATGGTCCAAACACTATGACCCTAAACTAAGAGTACCCCATTCTTACCACATGACGTTAAACTGCATGGATTCTTCAATGAACTATGTACGACTTTATTTCTGCCCTTGTAGGATATGTAGCGACACCATGATCCCCCATCCTGGCCCATCCATCCCCCAAAAAACGTTAAAAAATGCTCTCTTCCCCCATGTACGGACTAGACCTGCATGGGGTGTATTCCCCGTCCTTACCGCATGATATTGAACTGCACGAATTTTTCAGAGAACTACGTACGACTTGATTCTTTCCCTTGCAGGATACTTAGCGACGTCAGGATCACCCATCCGAGCCAGACCATCCTAAATAATGTTAAAAATGCCCTTTTCCCTCAAGTACGAACCAAATCTGCACAGGGTGTATTCCTCGTCCTTACCGCACGATGCTAAACTGCATGGATAAGAAGAAAAAAAATGCCTTCTCCCCCTGTGTGCAGACCGAACCTACATGGGGTGTACCCTTTTAAAGAACTAAGTACGTATTGATTCATTCCCTTGCAGGATACGTAGCGACACCAGGAACCCCATCTTGGCCCAGCCATCCTCGAATGAAGCTAAAAATACCGTCATTCCACACGTGTAAGGACCAGACCTGCATGTGGTGTACTCCAAAAAGAACTATGTATGGATTGATTCCATCCCTCAGAGGATAAGAAGAAACGCCGAGATCTTATATCCTAGCCCCACCGCCGAGAAAAGAAAACACATGTATATATACCTTTCGTCCTCACCGCACGATGTTAAATTGGACGAAATTTGTCCTCACCGCATGAAATTAAACTGCACGGACTTCATTATGACCCACCCAAGATATAAAACCAAATGAGATGGGAATAATCCTTGCGCATTTGGATGCATCCTCGCCATACATCAGACTCCATGACTCGGTCAATTGCGGATCTTTATAACCACTCATGGCCATCAGAAGCGGAAAGTTATCGACCCGTGGACACCTTTTCATGACTATTCATACCATGCCCTCAGTAGCTCTATATATTGATATCCCCTAGAACATCTACCAAAGGCAAGATTTCCTCAGGAAATACTCTTGCCAGCTCCGTATTCTTACCGGCCTCACAACCCCCATAACATATCTCCCGATCCAAAAATTTATGGAGCAGTGGTTTACAAGATCACCCCCCTCTTACATCCAAATGTTGCTAGGGTATCCCTACCTGGTTATCCTATGTATCTGCCAATGGTTCACATGACGATCTGTATTTACAAACATCAAGCCAGGGATGGGCTACATTCACTCAACAAGAAATTGTGGTAAAGATGTTTCCTGTATGCTTGGACACCATTATCCCCATATGCCAAACTCTGTACTGTGAGAAATCTCATATTTTCATTATCATCCATGGACATTGGAAATGGAAAGTTATCGACCCATGTATATGTTTTAATGACTATGCATACCATTCCCTTAGTGGCTATGCATATTGATAGACCCTTCCCTCTCTACCAAAGGCCATATTTCCTCGGGAATTACTCTTCCTAGCTCCGTACGATTACCGGCCTGAGAGCCCCCATGCCATACCTCCTAATCTGGGAAACCCCAGAGTTACAGTTTACACCATTATTCCCTTAGACTTGTTCAAAGTATACCAAAGCCTCCTAACTTAGTTGCCTTCTAGGTAATTGTAGCAATAGTCACCCAATGGTCCAAACTCTACGACCGCTAAACTAAGAGTACTTCGTCCTTACCACACGACGTCAAACTGCATGCAGTAAAGGTATAACCCATACGCAAGTTAAATCGGTGTGGTGAACTCTTCAAGCATTAACAACAACTTGGGACGAACATCCCCGACATGTCCAAATATTTCCCTTCCAAACGATATAATTCGTGGATCGGACAATTGAGGATCCTCATAATAATTCATGGCCATCGAAAGTTGGAAGTTATCGACCCGTGGACACCTTTTCATGACTATCCATACCATGCCCTCAATCGCTCTACATATTGATAGCCTCTGGCCCATCTACCAAAGGAAACATTTCCTCAGGCGACACTCTTCCTATCCCCATACGCTTACCGGCCTCAGAGCCCCCATATCATCTCTCATGATCCAAGAAGCCTCAGAACCATGATTTACACCATCAACCCCTCTCCACATCTTGGACATGCCGAGATATTCAAGCCCAGTTACATTCTAATAAAGAGTGGCCTTTGTAACTATGTCCTTACCACAAGATGGGAACTCTAGAAAAACATCTTATTGTGACCCTATGATGGGAACTCCGGAAAAACATCTTGTTGTTTAGGATCACCTGTATTCCCTATTTTCAATGGTTCAGGTGATCCTGAACAACACTTGATGCACTACACATCTTATTGTGACCCTATGATGGGAACTCCGGAAAAACAAGAAGCCATGAAACTCAGATGATTTGTATGGACCTTGCAAATATCTGCCTTCGTCTGGTACACAGGTCTGCCAACTCAGTCAATAAAAAGTTGGGAAGACCTTCAGTATCAGTTCCTACTCCACTTCACCTGGACGTTGCCTAAAACAACGGTGAGTGACCTCATGAATTGAAAACAGAGGGAGAACAAGAGGGTCTTGGATTTCATCCCCAGATTAAAAGGTTTGACCTACTCTCTGAACAGTCCAATGCCTCAAGATGAGATGCTAGCCATATGCATCGATAACCTTCGATATGAGCTGTGAACACTGCTCATACCAGTGGAGTGCACCACTAGCTTCCACAATCTCTCTTCCATTACCCATAGAATTGAAGAATCCCCATAGTGGACCAATATGAAGTCCTGAATAGCCTCACATGATCCTGCAAAGTGAACAATTAGAGCTGAAGCATTCTCTGTCATGCTCAAGATAGCCCCTGCGCCTACTCCACTGCCTAGGCCTCCACCAAATAGTCAAGGGCCCCCAATATATCAGCGGCCACCTCTGCCCAAGCGGGACGATCAGAGAGGATCGAATCAAAACTAGTTATAGGAACGAAGACAAAAAGTATACTCGTTCCAAGAGTACCAAGTCCACGACTATTCCATTACCGCCATGCATAGCAACTTGATCTGCCTCCCAGAGCCAAGGAAGCCTGAAGAAGTCGGCCGTGATGACATGATGTATTACTATCCCTATCATAAAATGTTAGGGCATAGTATCTAGGAATGCTTCGTCTTCAAAGACCTCCTGTAAAGGATGGTAGACTTCGGGCAGGTCAAACTGGGACCACCCCCAGCACATGTGACATATATTTCTACAATCAACTCCGACAAAGGGGAGGGGTGGAAAGAGGTCACCAGCAAGAAGGGGCAGAAATTTGATGGCTGGATGACTCGAAAGACTATCAACCGAGCTCAGGGCATACTCCGAGCTCAATTATAGCAGCCGGTGTTTCCGGTAATAGCCCCTAATGCCGCGCAACTGACAATATCGGCCTCCCAAACCTCCATGAGCTGGTCATCTAGGCGTAATAAAAAATGGGGGAGACAAGAATAAGAAGAACAGTCCTCAATGAGGCCAAAGTTATCCCTGGAACTATCGGATTTTATTCCCTCAAACTTGGCGCCACGAGCACCGACCCACCAAACGACACCATCAGGGAAAACTGACCATGTTGACCTGTCATAGGATGAGGAGCTAATCATTGGTTCCATCAACATCATCCATCTAATGGAATCGCTCCCTGACAAAGGGTATGGTTACGAACCCGAGTTCTCGGCGCATGGGGTCGGGAGGAGGAATCACAGAGGTAGGGGATACTGGGGAAGGCGCAGTCGTGGCCGAAACCAACCCTATGGTTTTACCCCAACCCAAACCGTTAATATCACGGAAACCCATGGGAGATCCCTTCAATGGACTCAACAGGAGAAAGAATATCCCTCCACCTCCACAAGAGGCCACTCTGGACCTATCATTCTGTGGTACCGATCAGAGGAGGAACAAATGTCTATCCGTATAGTGCACACAAATAGACCGGTCGGGCTAAGTCCCTAGAATGTTGGAACGTTGTCAACCTCCAACCCCACGACCGGTCTTTCCTCACTGTGTGCTCCAACTCCTAAAGTGCCTACTAAAAATCTCCCACCAACAGAGAAGCATAGACCGTTGGAGCAAAACTACGATATCCTTAATCATCTGGAGTCATTACCATCCAAGCTATCAATCCTGGATTCCCTGCATTTGTCAGCAGATCTCATGGATGTGCTTATTGAATCCTTTCTCAACCCATAGGAGTTTCAAGCTGAGGTAGCTACCGCTGAGATTTACAAGATGGAGACTCGCCCGGCTGAATACAATGCAGTGATTTCCTTCACCGATCAGGATGAAGATTCCATCATGCAAGGACATATCAAGCCACTGTATGTGTCCGACACACTAAATGATGTTGGGATCCACAAAGTCTTTATTAACAATGGACCTGGAGTTAACCTCTTTCCCCTACGAACACTCCGCAAGTTGGGATATAGTGAGGATGACCTAATCCCTTCAGCCACAACCCTGTTGAGTTACGACAAGAGTTAACATAAGCTAATGGGACAAATCAAGCTGAAAACCCATTTTGGCGACCTTGTGGCCTACTGTGAATTCATGGTGGTCCTGCATAAAACAGCATTAAATGCCCTGCTTGGAAGGCCATGGCTCCATAAGCACATGGACATTCCTTCATCCTACCACCAGTGAATCAAATATTGCATCAATGGATAAAGTGAGACATTGCACGCTGACAAGGCCCCTTTTGAGCTCTCAGAGTCACACTACATTGACGCTGGGTTCTATGAGAAAAAGAAAAATAAGCCTTCACTCGATGGTATTGACTGGATCCCCAATCCAAATGGTCTAGAAATGGTTCCTGATGACCCCCCTCAGGAAGCTTGGCGGAGACTACGTACTGCCCATCAACCATGTTAAGAGTAGTGATTCAAGACCGAACACACACTCAGCTGTCTTCATGACTTCATCCATGACACCTGAGTATAGTAGTGCAGAAATGACCGCTAACCCTCAAATTGGGGGCAAGTACTTGAGAGAGGACTACCTCAATGCCTCGCCTCCGGACTCCCAAGAGCTCGTGCCGAGAACTCTCCCCCTGTCGGATCAAGAGGATGAGAGTTTAGGGGAAGAGGAGGAGGGAGATATCAGGGATGCACCTCCCGTGTTTGAAGAAGGTATCTCCACCACTGTGGATGAGCTCAAGGAAATAAACCTTGGTACCGAGGAAGACCTGAGGCCCACTATCATTAGTGTAGCCGTGTATCTCGAGGACCACGAGGTATATACCTCTTTCCTAAAGAAAAGCCGGGATGTTTTTTCCTGGAATTACATGGAAATGCTGAGACTCAATCCCGAAGTGGAGACCCACCACTTAGGTCTGCCAGAAGACCACCGAGGCTATAAAAAAGCCGCCAGAAGAACGTACCCATCATATGCTGCCAAAATAGAGGCTGAAGTTGATAAGCTTATTAAAGCAAGCTTCATTCGGGAGGTCCAGTACCTCATCTTGCTGGCCAAAATTGTCCCTATCAAAAAAAAATAACGGAAAAATCCACATCTGCGTCAATTTTAGAGATCTCAATCGGCATTGCCCAAAAGATGATTTCCCGATCCCAATTATAGAATTATTAATCGACGCAACGACCGGGTATGAGGCTCTATCCTTCATGGAAGGTTATTCAGGGTATAATCAGATCCGGATGGCCTAGAAGATGAAGAAGCCACTGCCTTTAGATCCCCTCAAGGAATATTCTATTACAGGATCATGCTCTTTGGTCTAAAGAACGCTGGCGCCACATATCAATGCGCCATGCATCTTATCTTTAAACCATTCTTGGGTAGATTCGTCGAATTCTACGCGGATGAATTGGTGGTCAATTCAAGATGGCGCTCAGATCAGCTGTTAGACCTTGAAACCGTCTTCAACAAACATCAACAACATAGCCTGAAGATGAATCCCTTGAAATGCGCGTTTGGGGTTACCTAAGGTAAATTCCTTGGCTTCATCATACGCTATTGTGGCATCGAAGCCGATCCTAAAAAGACAAAGGATATCCTTGGCCTGCCACCTCCCCACAACCTCACTAATTTGAGAGGATTCCAAGGGAACCTGTCTTACATTAGGTGGTTCATAGCCAACCTGGAAGACAAATGTTTTCCCTTCACTAGGTTAATGAAGAAGGGGGTTACGTACCAATGGATAGATTACTGTCAAAAGGCGTTCGACAGCCTAAATAAGTACCTCTTGATCCCACCAGTTCTCAAGACCCGGTTGAAGTAAGACCTCTCATCCTATACGTGACTGCCCTAGAGTGGTCACTGGGAGCCTTCCTCACACAGAAAAATGACACCGGCAATGAAAATAGTCTCTATTACCTCAGCCGAACCATGATCGATGCCGAAACTCGATACTCAAACATCGAGAAGAGTTGTTTGGCCTTGGTCTTTGCAGTTCAAAAATTGGAACATTATCTACAATATCATGAAGTCCATTTGGTCTTGCGTACTAAGCCTCTCAAGTACTTCATTAGCCTCCCAATGTTGACAGGGCACCTATCCCGATGGAAAATCATCCTGCAACAGTTTGATATCCGGTTTGTGCCTCAGAAAGCCAACAAAGGCCAGACATTAGCAGATTTTTTGGCAGAGCTCCCCTCGAGAGGGACTACCATACTGGACGTTGAGTCACCTGATGAAGACATATACTTGGTTTTATAGGATCTCCCGACATGGGAAATGTACTTCGAAGGCGCATCCTGAAGCCCGACAAGGAAAAGGATAGAGGATCCCAAATTTAACTAGGTGGGTTTGGGGATAATATTCATGTCCCCAGAAAAGGCAGTATTTCCATATTCTTTCCTCCTGTCAGAAGGATTTACGAAAAATGAGGGGAGTATCAAGCCCTCATTGTGGGCCTAGAGCTCACACTCGAGGAACAAGTATGGAACCTTAAGGTGAAAGGTGACTCAGAACTAGTAATAATGAAAGTTAACGGTGACTATGCTATCAAAAAGGAGGAGCTGATTCCCCCTTTTGACCATGTCCGAGGGATAATGGTAGAATTCTCCATAGAACCAACATTGACATATATTCCTCGGTCTTAGAATGCCTAGGCTGATGCATTTTCTAATGCAGCCACAGACCTAGCTGACTCAGACCGGAATGAAACAACTATCAGTATTGCTCATCGTCGAATGGTCTTGTTGTTTGTTCATGCTAAGATGGAAGAAATCAACGAAGTCAGTCCTGTCCCTGATCCATATGCTCCTTCCACCGGCTGTATGACCCCCATTGCAAACTACCTTCAGATGGGAGAACTCCCATCAGACATGGCTGAACAAGAGCAAGTACGGAGAAGGGAAATCAACTTTTTCCTATATGGTGGCACATGTCATCAAGAGGTGCTCTACAAACGAGGCCTCGATAGAGTCCTCCTTAGATGCATTGATGGAGAATAAACCCATGCCGTAATGACTGATGTGCATGCTGGAGTATGTAGAGCACATCATTCAGGGTCTAAGATTTCCCATCAGGTTCAAAGGATTATGTACTATTATCCCACCATGGCACGAGATTGCGAGCACTTTACCGAAAAATGCCACTCATGCCAAATTCATACCAACTTCATACACCAACCCCCAGATCTAGTTCATCAAGCTAAGTAATCATGTCCATTTTCTATCTGGGGAATGGATGTCGTGGGACCATATACTCCCACCACAACCAAACAACTCAATGATATCCTCACGGCAACCAACTTCTTTTCCAAATGGGCAGAAGCTGTACCCCTTAAGAATGTTGGGGCAAGAAACATTGTCAGCTTTGTGAAAGCTAATATCATCACCAGATTTGGCGTCCCTCATACCATACTGACAGATAACGACACCAATTTCCACTCTGCTGAATTGGAGAAAATATACCAAGAATATGGTATCAATGCTAACCACTCATCCCACTTCCATGTAGTGGACAACAGACAGATAGAGGCTTTCAACAATACCATATCCAACATTCTCCAGAAAATGGTGGAAAAAGACATGAAATCATGGCTAGATAAACTTTTTCATGCATTGTGGGCTTATCGAACCACAATCTGCACCACTACTTGGGATACTCCGTACTCATTAGTATACGGAACAGAAGCAGTACAACCCATTGAGCTCCAATTTCCATCGCTCTGTGTTTCCATTTGTAATTAGTTATCCAACGATGATCAATCATAAAAATGAATAGGTGAATTGGAACAACTGGATGAGAAGAAACTGCACACTTTACACCATCTAGATGTATATCAGAACCGGATCGCATGAGGCTTCAATAAAAAGGTTCGTCTCCGGTCATTATTGGAAGGAAAATTGGTGTTGGTCCTCTGGACCCCAATGATACCTAGAAAGAAGCCTCCAAAGCTAGAGCCCAAGTGGGAGGGACCATATGTTACACACAAGGTATGATCCAATGGGTCATATGCCTTGATCTCCATAGAGGGGAAGTTCACTACCGGTCCTACAAATGAGAAATTTCTGAAGAAGTATTTCACATAATCAAAAGAAGTTTTCATCCGAGCTGTAGGATGTGAAAATTCCAAGCACCTTTCGTCTGAGCTATAGGATGTTAAAATTCCATGACTCAACGGTCTGAACTCTATGACCCTAAACTAAGAGTACCCCATCCTTACCACATGATGTTAAACTACATGGATTTTTCAAAGAACTACGTACGGCTTGATTTATGCCCTTGCAGGATATGTAGAGACGCCAGGATCCCCCATCCTGGCCCATCCATCCCCCAAAAAATGTAAAAAAATGCTCTCTTCCCCCATGTACAGACTAGACCAGCACGGGGGGTATTCCCCATCCTTACCGTAGGACATTAAACTGCACAAATTTTCAGAGAACTACGTACGTCTTGATTCCTTCCCTTGCAGGATACGTAGCGACGTCAGGATCACCCATCTGAGACCAACCATCCCCAAATAATGTTAAAAATTCACTTTTCCCCCATGTATGAACCAAACCTACATGGGGTGTATTCCTCGTCCTTAACGCACGTTGCTAAACTGCATGGATAAGAAGAAAAAATTCCCTCTCCCCCCATGTACAGACCGACCCTGCATGGGGTGTACCCTTTTCAAGAACTATGTACATCTTGATTCCTGCCCTTGCAGGATACGTAGCGACACCAGGAACCCCATCTTGGCCCAGTCATCCTCAAATGAAGCTAAAAATACCCTCCTTCCCCATGTGTAAGGACCAGACCTGCACGTGGTGTAATTCAAAAATAACTATGTATGGCTTGATTCCTTCCCTCAGAGGATAAGAAGAAATGCCGAGATCTTATATCCTGGCCCCACCACCGAGAAAATAAAACACATGTATATACACCTTTCGTCCTCACCGCACGACGTTAAACTGCACAAACTTTGTCCTCACCGCACGAAATTAAACAGAACAGTCATCATCGTGACCCACCCAAGATATACAGCTAAATGATATGGGAATACTCCTTGCACATTTGGATTCATCCTCGCCATACATCAGAATCCACGACTCGGTCAATTGCGGATATTCATAACCACTCATGGCCATCGGAAGCGGAAAGTTATCGACCCGTGGACACCTTTGCATGACTATTCATACAATGCCCTCAGTAGCTCTATATATTGATAGCCCCTATCCCATCTACCAAAGACAATATTTCCTCAGGCAATACTCTTCCCAGCTCCATATGCTTACCGGCCTCACAACCCCCATAACATATCTCCCGATCCAAAAATTTAGGGAGTAGTGGTTTACAAGATCATTCCCCTCTCACATCCAAATGTTGCCAGGGTATCCCTACCTGGTTAGCCTATGTATCTGCCCATGGTTCACATGACGATATGTATTTAAAAACATCAAGCCAGGGCTGGGCTACTTTCACTCAACAAGAAATTGTGGTAAAGATGTTTGTTGTACGCTTGGACACCATTATCCCCATATGCCTAACTCTGTACTGTGAGCAATCTCATATTTTCATAATCATCCATGGCCATTGGAAATGGAAAGTTATCGACCCGTGGATACCTTTTCATGACTATGCATTCCATTCCCTTAGTGTCTATGCATATTGATAGCCCCTGTCCTGTCTACCAAAGGCAAGATTTCATCGAGAATTACTCTTCCTAGCTCCGTACGATTACCGGCCTCAGAGCCCCCATGCCATACATCCTAATATGGGAAACCCCAGAGTTACAGTTTACACCCTCATTCCCTTACACTTGTTCAAAGTATACCTGAGTCTCCTAACTCAGTTCCCTTCTAGGTAATTGTAGCAATAGTCACCCAATGGTCTAAACTCTACGACTGCTAAACTAAGAGTACTTTTTCCTTACCACACGACGTCAAACTGCATGGAGTAAAGGTATAACCCATACGCATGATAAATCGGTGTGGTGAACTCTTCAATCTTTAACAACTACTTGGGACGAACATCCCCAACATTTCCAAATATTTCCCTTCCAAATGATATAATTCGTAGATCGGACAATTGCGGATCCTCATAATCATTCATGGCCATAGAAAGTTGGAAGTTATCGACCCGTGGATACCTTTTCATGACTATTCATACCATTCCCTCATCAGCTATACATATTGATAGCCTCTGGCCCGTCTACTAAAGGAAATATTTCCTCAGGTGACACTCTTCCTAGCCCCATACGCTTACCTTCCTCAGAGCCCCATATCATCTCTGAAGATCCAAGAAGCCTCAGAACCATGATTTACACCATCAAACCCTCTCCACGTCTTGGACATGCCGAGATATTCAAGCCCAGTTACATTCTAATAAAGAGCCGCCTTTGTAACTACGTCCTTACCACATGATGATTAAAACTACATGGAACATGTCTTATCCACTTGGTGTGAAACTGCAAAGGATGAGCATTAAACATCCATAGAAATTCCTCCAATCACTAGCATTTTCATGAATTTAAAATTCCCCCCATCCTCGCTACACGACGTTAAACTGCACAATATATTTAAAAATTCTCCTTGTCTTTACCGCATGATGTTAAACTGCACGGAATTTAAAATGCCTCACGTCCTCGCCGCATGATGTTAAACTGCATGGTCAAACCTACCATGGGTTCAGTCAGGAATGAAGTCTTTCCTCTATCCCTCAGTGCACGGGCTAGACCTGCATGAACCACCGTCTCACACCAGTGTGATAAGGGATGAATTCACCCATTCCCGGGAAGTTTAGCTTAGATGTTTCTCCCGTATCTAGGAATCCTCTTTTCATAAACCATACTTTTACTCAGAAAAATCAAAACTCTCGTAAGCCATCCCTAGTGGTCCTGAATCTCAACTTCCCTAAAGTTTCTTGGCTATCGAGAAAATAGAATCATTGATTTAAGGACACCTTTTCCTGACTATGCATACCATTCCCCCAGAAGCTCTGCATATTTATATCCCCTGACCCGTCTAACAAAGGCAAGATTTCCTTAGGAAATGCTTCTCTTTGTATGCCTCTTGGCCTCTGAGCCCCATATCCATCCCGGGATTCAAAAACCTTCTGAGCAGTAGTTTACCAACCTACTTAAAAACCCTTCCTGAATATGATGGAACGTCTCTGAAGAGATTACCGAGAACCAGGAGAAGCCATTCCATTTTGAAGAATGTCCTAGCTGCATGACTTTAAACAGCGTCAACCTCCAACAATCCTTTACGCTAACTAAATGTGTATCTTGATTACTACAGATGTTCCCAAACCCTTTCAAACGTCACACACCCTTTCTGAACCACCCCTGGTGGTTTTCATAATTCTCCAAGCCACCCATAGTGGTATCCATAATACGAACTTCCATAAAGTCCTCAGGCCATCAGAAATGGACAATCATTAACTTAAGGACACCTTTTCATGACTATGCATACCATTCCCTCAACGGATCTGCATATTGATCTCCCCTGGCCCGTCTACCAAAGGCAAGTCTACCTTAGTTAATTTTTTCCTACTTCTGTATGCTGATACGGCTTCCATGCCTTGAGACGTGCCCTGCATGTCGTTCAAATCTAAACATGTCCCCCCCCCCCACATGCGTTTGAAGGGTATTGAGACATCTTTTAATCAACCAAACATCATCGGGGACCTATCCCCACCATATCTAGTCAAATCTGTTCGACCTAAAACATCGGTAATGATATTCTGATCGGCGGGACTTTAAACCGCTCACCAAAAGAGGCACAAAGCCCATTAGGCCGAAAACCTGAAAAGGGTGACCTAAGAAAAAGCCAAGCCATACCCGATGGGTTCACACTGAATGAGCCCAGGAAAAATTAGGGTATTAACAAAACAAATAAGGCAAAAAGATTGTGTGATTTTCCTATAAAACCCCAGCAACAGTCAAACTATACTCGTCGGATCCCATGGTCCAGGCAAAAATTAGATATCGTTTCTATTTTTATCATTTTCCTGAATTATGATTAATTCTAATTCAGTTAATTGTAATTTATGCAACATTTGTTCCAGTAACCATCAAATTTTACAGAACGGGGAGATCGACATTAGATTGTATTCCAGTTGGAAAAAAGGGAGAGGACATCCACAAACCAGAGTCTCTCCTTTGACGCAACAAAAAAAAGGTAAAATGGAATAAAAAATGGATATGAAAATCACAAAGGAGCCTAGCTCTCTCTCTCCATAAGATCAGCAACCGTGCGACGAAGGTTATTTCAAGTTTTCTCTAGCACGACCTTCTCCCTAGCATCAACTTCGGCCACCGAATGAGTATGCCTCACTATCGTTTGGAGAACGTTAATCCCTTTCCTGGTAGCTTCAAGGTTACCAGTCATAGATGAAAACTGATCCCTCAACATCGCCACTCATGCTTCGCATTCATGCAGCTCGGTATATAGGGTGGTCACCTGATCTTGAGAGCTCACCTATACTGCTATCAGCTTATGGAGCTTCATCATAGCTTTCTCAAAGGCTCGGGTCCCGCAATGAGAGATGGCGAGGTGAAAAAGTTTGTGTTCACTAGAGGCAGCCTCCTCACGGACAATGATGACCTAGAAGGCGAGAAAATGAAGTTGTTTATAATCAAACCCACTTGACCCCAACCCTAGGAAGAGTTGACGAAGGGCTTCGGTTTTAGTCACCATCTCATTCAGAGGATTCTTGACAACAATCTCACAGATCCTAGGCCAGACCCACATTTGTACTGCTCGGTCATCCAGCATGACACGAGGATCTTTTTTATCCTCGCTAGATAGCACAGGTATGAAGTCTGGCATTGCGACCAGTGCAGACATATGCACGCTAGAATATGGTTCCGAAGCTGGAAGGTCTGGAGCTTCTAACCCTGGTTCAGGCTTAGGAATCAAGTTTCTAAGTCCTTTATCGGCCAGCGAAGCTTCAAGAATAGTCTCGCTGGGACCTGAAGCCACAGGGTCATCCTCATCCATATTTAAGAAGGTTGGGTCCCTCTAAACTTAGGCCGCAGAGGGGTTGGAAGAGGAAATTCCCCTGAGTCGCTTTGACCTATGAGATGTCAGTCGGTCCTCCCTTAGAGCTGATGAGGAAGGTGTGGTAGGCACAGTAGCCTCAATAAATCCTAATTTGGGACCCTTCCGAATAACCTTCCCCAGGATCCCATTAGGACAATGCTTTATCTACATTCTTGACTGCTCTAAGGATAGGCTGGCAGCCACCCCAATTCCAGGCAAGGGAATTCTTGTGTCAGATCCCTCCCGTATCAACATCAACCACAATTGGTGGAGAGTGGCCGGGTGCAGTCCTCGGGCCTGAGGATGGGGAAGGGAAACATGGAGTTTCATACATCCAATATGGTGAGAAAAACGATATGGGGCGTACAACTCGCACAGAGAAACCCTGTCAATCTGTGCAGACAAAAACACATCCCACAGTGAAATCATGTAATAATGACCCTCTAGGATCCCCCTGCGGTTGTCAACCATGACGCCGAAAGGGGTGGGGTAGGGATTGAAAGCGAACTGGGAGAAGTCACTCAGAATCTTGACAACTTCATCAGAGCTGAGGGAATTCAAGTGAGCTGCAGCTACATCGAGCAGTGTAGGTCGAAAGGTAGGAAGCAGGATAACTGTGTTATGAAGATACTCATAACAGTATAAATGATTCTCTACCTAGCCATATAAGAATTGAAATGGCCTGCTCAGACGATAGGGTGACCCACCCTTCAGCATATGACTTAGTAATTCGTAAAGGTGAGCCAAAGTGGGAATGAGCAGATTCACCATGATGCCTCCCGCCATCTTAGCTTCCATCATCGGGGTGCAAGTTCTTACACCTGGGTTGATATCTTGAGATGGGAATAGCCACCTTCTAAAAAACATGGCAAGAAGACCTGTCAGCCTGAGCATAGGTGGCACACCGGGACACACCTCATAACCCCATGAAAGGTAGTTGCCCTCCTCCAAAACTGCCCAGTAGGAACCTGGGATAGTTCTTGATTGTTGATAAGGATGAGTCCTGGGGCGCTTGATCTTCATCACATGACCTTTGGTTTTCAGAAATAACCCTATCCAGGTGCTATAGGAAATAAGAGAGCGGGCCTGCAAGGGGTGACCTAGTGACCGCTCCACCATAACCAGTAGATCCCTCACCAAAAAAGTCACCTGTTCGGCATCATCCCATGCATCTGGGGTGGGAAAAAATTCTTTATACATATCATCAATGATCGGAAGCCTCCATATTGATAGATGTACCATAAGCTAATACCAACTTCACTACAGGCAAGGTGGAAAGTGTTAGTGCTTGAACTCCAGTGACTGAGTAAGTCATAAATGATCAAAGATGGTGGGTAAATAGAAAACTGGGAAGCCCAAATTGTGAAGTATAGATTGACCACTTCCAGTGACTCGGGAAATTCACGACAATGATAATGGACCCAGAAAGCCCATGACTTGTCATTTGACAAAAATACCACCAAACCGAAGATCCCACCTGGGAATCCATCCTGCATCAGGATCCAATCGAGAAAGGTTGATTATGGAGGGGTAACTCTTGAGTAAGACCTCTTGGGAGAAGTCTTGATTATACCGATCACTATGAGTCCAAATAGAGCCTCTTAAAATAAAAGTTTCTTTTGGGTCAAAATCAGAAATCATCTCTCCTAACTGGGCAAGGTTCGCTTGAGTGCACTTTGGCAACACTTACAAGCAAGGGGACATAAGACTTGAGAAGATAGGGGGGATAGGTATGTCATCTTGAAGGCTGAAACCATAAAGTGGAAGATGATTCGATAGCGGATAAACCAGAAGTCCAGGGGAGAGTAAGTCCTTCAAAACACCATCGCCGGGAATGATTGGATGGCTGGGGTCCTCTTTGATGCTCTCAGCCTTATGAATCATAATAAGACGTCTCTATGGACCAATTGGAAGAGGCTCGGTAGCAGTCCTGGATGCAGGGTGAGGAGGAACCATATTTTTTCCATGCATTATAAAAACCAGGAAAATGGTTAGTCCGGAATAATAAAATCTTGACAAAAATACGAAGTATTCTGTAAAGGATTTCGTTAAGAGGACTTCACGAAGATTTCCATGAGCTAGCCTCAAAATGTGGTTCACGACGACTACATCCCGTGAACCAACCCTGTGTGGAACAAGTCCACAGTGCTCTGGCCTGTGGAGAGTTTTCCGGAAAACCGTGAACCAAGATGCTCCACAGAATCTCAATCCCGGATTTAAATATTTATGTTTGGAAATTTAATAAATTTTCGAAGTTCTGAATATTCTAGTCTACAGACCATAAAAATTTAATAGATAGTTCCAATGGGGCCCATAGTAACTTACTTTTTAATTGATTAAAAGTGTTAGTTCGCAGCTGGGAGGTTGGTCCATGGGTGGAGACAGGCGTGAATGAGGAATGGTTCACAGAAATGAAAGATGGTTCGCGGATGAGGTGTTTCGCGAAGGAGCGATCACACGGAGACGAAAGGAAAAATATCTGTGTTCACAAAGAATCTGGTAAAAGATATAGGGAAAGGGCCCCCCATATTTATAGGTGTGGTCCCCTACTTGGTCCACCCTTCTACCGCAAACCATCCACATTTCAGGACCACTCTACATCAGAATAGTCTCCTCTTCATTCCGATCAGACCCCATTCCGATGGGGGGAATTTGTAGGGTCCTGAAAAGTCTAAAAAGGATAATGAGAATCCCCTGAATTCAAGAGAGGATTCTACCCAATTTACTTCAAGGAATTGGGAAAAAATGTGGAGAAGTTGGCACAAGACGAATGGGTCCACATACCGGTCCAATACTAACGTTACGCGGCCGGTTCCGCGAAGCGCCCCCTCCGCGGACCACTGTCGTTTGCGGAACAGAGGCGGGGATCCTCCTGGAGCGTGAAGCAGGACGAGTGTCATGCCGGTCCATCGACACAAAATTCCCCAGCCGCAGACCGCGCCAGCTGGCCCATGCTGCGTGTACTGTCATTCGCGAAATAGAGGCGGAACCCTGCGCGACCGTGAAGCACCCCTCGAACCGACTTGGTTCACAGGTGAGGTACACACCCCCGCTAGTTGCGGATTGACCAAGTCATCCGAAAACTTGGTTTTCGGTCATGGGCCTCCACAAAAGGTGTCGCATGGCCACAATAGACCCTTTTCTTCCCCACAATAAAAGGACATCGAAGGGGAGAAAAGGGAGGATTGATCAGAGATGGGTAGAAGGATTTCAGAGGATGGAGCTTAGGATTTTACAAATAGAGATGTTCTGATTTGCAAACCAGAAAAGGTATGAAACTATAAACGAATTAATAAGGAACCGAAAAACACATAACAACATGGTGAAACACGAACTTAAAATCAAAAAAAATAAGACCGCGAACCATGGCCCCTCCGCGGATGCACTCTCTGCGGACCAGGGATCTTATGCCCCTTTTTTGATCTGATGTTCCATGTAGCACCCTCCAACACGGGCAAAGACCTGACCTAAGAACCCCTGACCAACATTGACCTTGGCTGCCGTTTCCCATGTGGACTCCCTCGTGGACCAACATGGTACGTAGGATGAACCCGAAGCCGCGTACTGCCATGGTACGCAGGATGCCTATCAGTCCGTGGACCTCCCTAGTTTGCGAATGACCTCTCCAGCCACGTAGCACCCCCCTACGCGAAGGGCTCCACTCCTCATACACCCGTGTGGCCTGAAAAATCCTTCGGTGTTCCCATTAACCGAGTCAGATAAAATCCTTCATATCCGGCCCAATCCTTCGCAACCCCCTCATTGGCCCGTTCATCGGTCCCGAGCCAAGGACTCCATAGAAGACACCCGACCCTTATGATGCAACATTTAGGTGCATCAGAACACCTCTTGAGTTCACATACCCACAGTAATCGAGGGTGAAGGGGTTTCTCTGGCCCTTGAGTGGATTCCTGAAGCGTTCCTGGGTTCACAATCCCACGGTAACGCAGGGCCCGATCCTGGAGTCCCCTTTCTGCCTCTTCACTCGCCAGATTGGGGGACCCCACTTCAATTTCCCTTAAACTCCGGCGGTGAGCACTCGTCCCCTCTTCCGGGAGTGAATGGACAGCCTCCTTGTTGTAATACCCTAGCCTTTCTTGCGGGATTTAGCATCCATGCACCTCCGTACTTTCCCGGTGCTAAGGACCATGAGGAGAAATGGACATAGGGGTACCCTTTCCCTCTCCCACTGTGCTTTTTCTCCATCGGGCCTCCATCCTAGAGTAAGTCCCAATATCCACTTCTCGGGATGGTCCATACGTAAGCCCCACTTCGCTTCCCATGGATGCACCTTTCGTGACGGGATCGTCGGGTCTCTGCTGCCTCTTATTTCTTACACCGAGCATGACTCACGTGGTCTTAGAGTAAGCACCGAACTTAACCCCAACCTCATGTGAACTATGAGGACTTTGATCCATGTCAAGGCATGGTACGTAGGAAGCCTCCAAGAGGTTTAAGCCCAAAAATCAGCCATTCCTCCCCCCCTTCACATCGGTTCATCCTTCGTCCCGCATGATGTTAAACTGTACTTTAGAACTATAGAGACTTTGATCCATGTCAAGGCATGGTACATAGGAAGCCTCCACAAGGTTCAAGCCCAACATCCCTTGGACCCCAGGTTCCACATTCACATTGGTTCTCCGAAAACCTTCTAAACTACGTGGACTTTGATTCCCTTCAACGAGGATACCTAGGAAGCCTCCACGAGGTTCAATCCCAACATCCCTTGGACCCCAAGGTCCACATTCACGTCAGTTCTCCGACAACCTTCTGAACTACGTGGACTTTGATTCCCTACCACAGGGATACATAAGAATCCTCCATGAGGTTCAAGCCAAATATCCCTTGGACCTCAGGTCCACCTTCGCGTCAGTTCACTGATGCCCCCAAACGAACTACATGGGTTTTGATCCCTGATTCCCTAAACATGGTACGTAGGACGGCTCCCCGAGGCCCAATCCCAACAACAGGCAACTCTCACGTGTAAGCCCTAATATTTCACGAACTATGTGGATTCTAATTTCTCTCTCAATGATATGTTGGAAGCCCACATCATGGGTTCGTTCCAAACACTCAAGTCGTTATCTATCCCCCATAGATGACAATAAACTCCAGAGCACCCAGTTATAAGGCTTTAAACCAGCATCGTCTGAACGAGTCCAAACTCCTCAGAGTCAGTAATCCAATGAGGGATGGTAAACCTTGGGCCTAAGTGATTCTGAATCCCTGTGTTTAGCTGATCATTCTCAACCAGGAATAATCTGTGGATACTATTCTTGGGTATAAACCAAAGATTCACGAACATATAAATACATGTTAAATATATAAGAGAGTCCAGTAACATGAAATAATTCCCCCCAAAAGGGTACGATGAGCCCGAAATCCCATCCTTTAGTCCAATGTAAGTTCTTAAGTGTCACTGGCCAAATCGCCCAGCGAACGCCTACCTTTGGAAAGTCGGTCCATTTATCATCAGATACAGAACCGTTGGGCATTTAGAACCTATCTGAAACAAATGCGTAGGGTTTTTTATGGATCTTATGGAGATACATTTTCTCTTGAAGGGGAAATTCTTGGAATTATTCATGCTGTATCATTTTCAAAAAGGAAAGGTTGGAATAAACTTTAGTTGGAAAGTGACTCTTCCACTCTGGAATAGGCTATTAGAAATGGTGACTTGCATATTTCGTAGAGAAATAAAAATAAATTGATGGAATGCATGGATACTCTAATGAATCTCAATATCATAGTTACACATGTATTTATGGGGGAAAATATATTCGCAGGTGGGATTTCTAACAAGGGAATTCATATGGATCTAACAGGGTAAGATTATATCCTGGATTATTTGAATACTCATTATTAAAGAGATTGTAATAAACTCCCACACTTTTGACTTTTTGTAGCATTCCTTTTCATCAATAAATACCTTGGCCTTTTGGTTGTAGGAATCTATTTGAAAAAAAATTAACCCAATATAAATTCTCTGAAAATTTTATTAATCATCTCAAAATGTAAAAAAATTAATAAGAATTGATCCTATAATATGATTCCCAAAATCAAATTAATATTTATATATCAAATTATTTAAGTAAAAAAATCATAATAATCAGGTCATATTGTTTTCCATTGGTAATCACTTAACCCTTTTCACCCTTTAGTTGTGGGTTATATCCCCATGGTATTATTGGATGCGATGAGTTATTTCATGACTTGTGGGTTGTCCTTTTTCTTAAACTATATAATTCCCATATTTTTCTGAATGAAATATGATGAACACCCTTAGAAAATTAATTATCAAGTCACATTTTAACCACTAAATTTTTATATAAATTTATTTTTCCCATAAAATATTAATTGAATATTATTACCTTAACATCATTGATTCTATTAACCATAAAGGTAAATAATAACTTTAAAATTATATCCACAAAAATTGAAATCATCATTACTTAAATAACCTTTTCACTAAAACACATACAAAAACAAATGTTAATACTCTAATAAATTTATTCCAAAATAGACTTAATGATGATAAAATACAATCAAATAAAAACCTCAAAGGGGTATCTATTCCTTTAAAATTATGATGAACCTTAGAAATTTCAACTCAATAAACTTTAGGTTTATCCCATATCACTATGGAATATCATTGGTTTCCATAGTTTCTATTCTCTCATTCATCATAAAGGTTTATAAATAAAATTTGTTTTAAGCCATTCACATCCCCTGGGAATGTCAAACTGGGTGTAAAATAAGGGAAAACTCACCATGCACCAAAATCATGGATTAAATATAAATAAACAACTTTTTAAGGGTTATTACTCCTAGATGAATATGTTCTAAAACCATGACCACTTTTAGTATCTAGAAAGCGATATATTACTAGGAAAAATACATAATATTCACCTTATAAATACTTTAAGATGTTTCCCTATACTTATAAGTATCCTCAAATTTAGTAATAGAGTTATGTTACCCAATCTATGTTTTCTTAATATAATTCCCATGGTTTTTACTAAACTTCTAATGATTCCAACAACAAAGATCACGACCCTAGTAGTACAGAGCTAATTTTTACTTTATTACATAATCCATATATAAAAGGAATCACATTAAAAAGGACCAAATAAATTAGTATCCTTGGTAAACTAGATACATAGTTTACTCTCACATTTAATTTCATAACAAAAAAATAAAAAAATAGTGAATGTAGGTATTATGATTCCATAAACGCATTCAAATATTCCTTCTCCATAACCATGGGAAAAGAAACCAAATAAGGTTGATCTCATATAATCAGTAATTTTTATGTATAATAGAATCTACCATGAGTAAAATATGTATAATCACATGTTATTTAATCAATAACTTGAGGATGAAGAATAATATGATAGTAGAAAATAAAGATGAAATGATTCCATATAAATAACCACATGATATTTCCACTTATCCATTTTTATTATTCATAATAATAACATGTAAAATAATAATCGATTTCATAATGATGGAATATGTAATACCAGACATATGAAACTTACCATTTAGGCCTCACGCAAAGACAATTTAAACTATGGGTAGACATAAAAAACCCATTTAATATGGTTATTAGACTAGTTTGTATCATGATACCAACCAATGCATCAAGTGGATATGTAATTTTTGGCCCTACCCAGCCCTTAATAAGTCCAATGCATCCATCATATGAATAAATAATACTTCTTAATCAACATTCCATATTCAAAAACTATTTGAATAGAATGAAATAACATAGAAAATGAAAATAATTTCCTAAATCAAATTGATCATAAACCATCAAGATAAAGAATAAGGATAATATCATTACAATATATTCCTAGTGGATAATAAAAGGGTTTTTGTTGATGATGAATATAAATAACATATAAATTTCATTAAAAACATTCTTGAGGAAAATACCCTTTTAATTTTGAAATTCACTTTTAAAAACTAAAAAATTTCCAGAATATTAGGATATATATGAAAATGTACCATGGGAAATTGTAAAGGAATCATAGAAGATTTTAATGTTCATGATTGTGGCATAATGTTTTATGCAGTGTACACATTAAGAAAAGTATTCTTTTTATGTTTTCGATAAAAGTTCAATAAATACCTTGTTTGAAAAAACTAAAGATTCCATTTAATTTTGATTACAAATAACAAAAAATGGTTTGAAATTAATTTAAAAAATAACAGATTAATATTAAAAACATTGTTGAAAATGTTTTTAGAAAACATGGACTTGGAAGAAAAATATTGCTGACTAAATTGGAAGTAATGTATTTTTTGTTATTTTTTTGAAATTTTATATAATTAATGGAGGAAAATAAAATGTAAAATTATAATTTAAAAAAAATATGATGAGAAGAAAATGTATTTGGTTTAATATATAAATATAATATAATTCCCCCAGTAGAGACTTAAACCTAAACAATCTCAAATACTGATGAGATTGTGAAACATACCCTTAGAAACTTTGGTAACTTTTGAATCATAATCCCCATGAAATAAATAAATTAAAATGAATCTTTTAAAACCAATAATATAAATTTAATATGATATATCCCAAAAAATTGGTAATATATACACCTCATAAAATAAGATAGATGTATAACATAACATATGCATCAAAGAAGACAATTTGAGAAGAAGAAATCTTAAAATGATAATAACCTTGAAGTGATGATTACTAAATTAAGTGATTATGTGTAAATTTTATAAATCCATGTAAAATATTTTAAGCAAAAATAAAAAACTATTTCACACATATTCTTGGCATAATAAATTTAATGAAGAAGTGATATAACCCAACAAAAGAAAATTAAGTTATGAAACAATTAAAAATAAGTATCGATCAAGTAAAATCCAATTGGATGAGATAATTTTAAATGAAACATATAATAAAATTAATTATGAAGGGTTTATGATATAAAATTTAAAATGGGTAACATATACACTATATAAAATATGTTAGGTGTATAAAATTTAAATATGCCTCAATGAAAGTAAATTGAGACAACATCCCTTACCTTAAGTTTGAATCATCACATACATTCCTTATAGTCCGGAATAATAAATATAGGTTAATTATTTACTTTATTAGGAAAATTTTTCAATTTTATTAATTATTTTATTTTATTTATTACCATGTTATATTTATTTACTTAATCTATTATGTTCACGTCGAACATTTTGATGATATTTAATTCATATGTCCATAATGACTTAAGTAGGTTAACTATGGTAAAATAGTTAATTATTACATCATATATAGAATAATAATAATAATAATAATAAAATAATTGTAATTTTTTTACCTAAATTATAATTTTAAAACCAACCATGAAATATGGTTTTCAAAAATGAACTACGTTACAATCATGGAGACTGTGGGTCGTATGTACACATTCATAATGTTTTCATTTTTTGAAATATCTTGATTTGAAGAAGGTAAGTGTTATTTTATCTTTATATAATTATAATATATGATAAATATAATTTTAGTTCTTTAAATACACATATATATATTATACATGTGACATGGTAATGAAAAATGTATCACACCACTTCATGGAGGTGGTAATGAACACATACACATGAATGATGTAATCATCATTAAATTAAGGGAAATATAAGAAAATATTTTATTTATTACATTTAAATAATGATTAATATTTCAATAATACAATATATATACATTAAATTCATAATTATAAATAGTTAAAGAGGAGATGATGGAAAACAAATTACATTAGTTCGTGAGGTGGTAGTATGCCGTACATATGAATGATAGTTTCATTTTCCATTTGATAGAAGTGGAGATGGAAATAGGTTATTCAATTAAAATAATTAAATATAAGTACATTATAGATAACGATGTTATTATATAATCATGGTTTAATAATATTTTAAGGAGTTGAATAAGAAATAAAATAAAAACACTTGGTCAGGAACAATACCTCTTCTCTGAAAAACCTCTTCAGGTTTACATAATAATAATTTCTAGGAGGGGTTTAAAATAAAACCAAGCACTATAAGATATGGGAATTAAATTAAAGAATTAATTTGGATAGGTTTTGGCTAAAAAAAAGGTTCTTTATATATAAATAAAATAGGAAGGAGGTTCTATTTTATAAGTGAGGGAAGGGGAACTTTTGGAATTTCATAAACTATTAAATTAATATAATTAATTTTTAGGAGAAAGATGATCCTTAATGATATATTTATATTATATAATGAGTATGTGTAAATATAATATAACCAAATTTTTTTTTACAAGTTTAAATTTTATTTTTACAATTATATATTTGTTTTAACTAGTGTTAATCGTTTTTTGAAAATTACCATATGATAATAATGCTTTTAATCTTTAGGGGAAAAGATTTTTTCTTAAAAAAAGGAAATTATAAAATAAATAGACCATAGTTGAAATTTTAAACCATTTACCAATCCATTGGACAAATATTTTATTTTTAGGAATTTTAAATCATTTAATAATATATTAATTATTGTAAAAGATACTTCATGTCATTTTTAGAACTATTCATTTAGTTTGAATTTGAAACAAATAAAAAATTAATGGAATTATAATATGGTCATTTTCTACATCATCGAAATGTTATATATATCTAAAAAATTCAGCTAACACAATAATATATTCAGTTTATATTAATTTTAATATTTTGAAAATAATTTATTCTATTTTTATATTAATTAAATAAATACCATATCTGCATTGCATAAGAATTTAAGATAATTATTTCCTTACTAAAAATTATAAATATATAAACATGATAAAAAAACTCCTTTAAATTATTATTTATAACTTATTATAAGTTGTTTTTATCATTGTCAGAAAATATTATAGTTATTAAAAGAAATAAATTGACATTTTGGTTTTTATCTTTTACTTAAATATTATAAAGATAAAAAACCAAAGAAATATGGAAAACAATGGTCATATCTTAAATAATTTTATGGAAATGGATAAATACCCTTATCGAGTATGATAAAGTCTTGTTTTAGGGTATCTTTTTAGTCCTTATCATATTATTTTTAACCTTAATTACCCAATTTACCCTTCCTATGGTGATAAATATTTACTATAGTTACTATTCATAATGAATAAAAATAAAAGGGAAATATTTACAGAATTTTTCCCTAATGATTTAAAATATTTAGTTCATTTTTTTAAGATTAAATTCACATGAGTGGTTTAGTTTAATTTGAAATCAAACATGTAAAATGTGAGGAAAAATTTTATTTAGAAAAATCCCCTTTCAAGTCTATAAATAAATATATTTAATAATATGATATAAATATGATTCAAATTTAATTAATTTATTAAATATAAATTAACAACACTAATTTTACTTTTAAATATGATTAAAACAATAATTTTAATTTTAAATTACTTAATTTATTGAAAATAAATGAAAGTTTTACAAAAAGTGCTATTTTTCAGTGTTCGTTGAAAAATCACTCTTTTCCTAAAAATCCCAAAAATTTCACCCGATGATAATTTTTTATATATTGATTTAAAAAATTATATCATATTTATAAAATAAAATTTATTAAAGTTCCAGATATTAATTGTAATATTTTACTCATGAAAATAAATAAAAAATATATTTTTAGAGAAAACATATTTTTGAAGAATAAAATGACTTTACTAAAAATTGTCTACTTTTGTATTAATAATTTATGAATACATTTATATTAAGAGGGAAATTTATATATATATATATATTAAATCATTTAATAATATTTATACTCACTAACTTAAAAGTTATAACTATTATATTTAAATAATAAAATTTCATTGTTCATTTAAGATTGGTGTTGTGTGTCTTATAAACTATCAATCATTGTTTTCTTAAAATATTTGGGTGTCACAAAATGTGGTAGAAAGTTACTGGTAAATTTTCTCGCAAACCCTATATATACCTTTTGAGTTTATATAATCTTTTTTGGTTGATACATGTAAGGTTAAACAACTTCTATGAGGTAATGTGTTCTTGATAACTTTTGATTTCGGTTCGAGGGGGAGACGGGTTGAGAGGGATCAATCATGAAATAATAACAAGTAGTAAAAATCATTATTTTTTTGTGACTTTCGGTCGAGTTTTTTAGTAATCTCATTATACTCATCCATAATATTCTCTATTCATTTCAGATATTATAATTGTTTGGTCTTCATTACAATCAGATGTATATCAAACTCTAGTCACGATTTATTTTTAAAAAATCATGTTTTGTGGGTTTTGAGTTATTTTTCTCTTGTTATTCCATGTATGAGATATATATTTTTATTTTATAACAATTTATTTATTATTTTAAATTTTTCAATGTATGGAGTAGTCTTGTTGAAATTTTGAGTGTAGGTTTTCATTTTATTTTATAAAACAATAGTGAAATTTATCTCAATAATGTATGTTTTATTTCCTAACACTAGGTTCCAGCTCATGGTGATTAGGAATTACCCATGCGCATTGCGATGATTCAACTAGGGAAACTTATTTTGGGATCATGGGTTTTTTTCTATAAAATATTACTATAGATTAGTTTTATTTTATACTATTTAAAAATTCATGGTAGATAGGGGGAATTATTTTCAAAAAAAAGGTATGTAATGGGTAAGTTTCTAACTAACACTATTTGTGACAAGCCTTGAGTTTCTAGAGGATTCTAATAAATTTTTTCCTTTTGTTTAGGTTTGAGTTTGTATTTATTTTTGAGTAAACCATGCATAAAATCTATGATACATGTTTTGGAAACCCATTAAGCCCTACATGGATGGTTCATGGTTTAAGAGACCATACAACCAAACCATACCACTTGAAAATATATATTATTTATTATGATTTTATATCTAATGGTTATTAATGATTTATTTTATTATTCACTGAATTTTTAGGAACTAAATTTTTGTTAATTATACGTTTTTAAATTAATTTCAATGTGTTGATGATATTTGTTTTTCTTATTGTATTTTATGTAGTATCATTACTCCTAGATGAGTCCCTATGAATCCTCCAAATAGAGTAAAAGATAAATTTCCTCTAGAGAATCCTCCTACCAATAAAAAATATTTCATCATCTAATGAAATGATAGACAATAGTATAATTGATAAAATCATTTATAATATAAAAACGATAGAATGGGAAACCAAAATTGGTTCAGCATAATCCATGGATTATGTAACATCCTGAATCGAATCACATGGCCTGATCTAAACTACCACATAATCTCAACCTAAACTCCTCATATGCTAGAGACTACTAACTAGTAGTGATGATCTAATAGAAGTCATTGGGAGAATAAACCCTCTATCGAAGTGAACACGAACAGATAAATAACAAAAAAAAGTAATAATAATAATAATAATATTACACGTATAATAATAACTTATCATCAATGATGATTTAATGATGAAATAATAGACTCAATAGTCATACTTAAATGTAGGAAATTAATATTCCACCTAGTTGACCACATATAAAAATAAAGAAAAGAACAAAAGTATAAGAGGCTCTACACATTCATCAAATCCACACCTCCCTCAATCTATATAATCATAGTGAGCTATCCCATTATATGATCAATCCAAGGCCTCATCCCAACCCATACCTTCAATAATTAAGGTCTAATTGGGTACCCATGTTCCATATCCACCTGAGCAGGGTGTGAGTACAACTCAGTAGAACACCACCAAAATAGTCTAATACCAAACCAATAATTGTAGTGTATGTTCATGTGATAACCTCAGTAGTAAGTTAATTGAAAAAACATAATTACAAAAACATGATATATAATCACTAGTCCACAAGTAAGAAATAAAAAACTGAAGTGTTCAACAATTACACACTTACCAAGCCTATATGAACCACTGATCGTACCTACGTTGGATCCATGACAAAAAATTAGACAAATGTGTTTGTAGGGATCAATAACTAGACATAAGGCTAGTTCACAAGATATTGAGACAATATTCCACTCAACATCTTTCTAGAATCGAGTGAAAATGTCTCTATGCATCCACTAGGCATCGAGGGTACATGTCACCCAACATACAGAAGGAATCGAGAGAAAATATCACTCAAAATCCACAAGTCATTCATACAACATGTCACTCGACATCTAAAAGGCATCAGTGAAATTGTCACTTGGTATCTACACATTTCTCATACCCACAAATCCACTTTCACTTTTCTGGAAACAAGGCCATCATGATCATACCCTATACTCAATTCCATTATCATCATCAGCACATGATGTGCAAACCCCCTCTAATGGATAAGTATATCATGATGGTAATCATATTCCAAGCACCAAAGTAATGAATCTAAAGGAATGGTAATATATAAAAGATGAAAATGCTTATAAAGTCAACAAAAATAATTTCATCATGAGAAATCAGTAAAACAAACATACCATGTGATCATCATCAAACATGGTATAACAAGACACATGAGAAAACTCTTGGAATAATGAATTATAAACAGAGTATTATGAGCTACATACACACCCACACATGATCAAACGTAAAACAAGGTCTCATGGGATAGACACGCACACCCACATGCGATGAAGGAATCAAATATGGTCTCATGGATCTAGGTCTCATATAATAGAACAACACATTAAAGAGTATATTTGTAATCTAAGGATCACATAACTGATTAATCCTCAACCATAAATGAACAATATAATGAAAGTTCACAAGCTTCCATCGTGGCCCTTGCAACCTTGTCTAATTACATTAAACATAGTTCTTTTAATTAATTAAGACCTTAGGTTCATTAGTTAATTAAAAATTACTTATTATTAATAATGAATTATCAAATTATGGGTCATTCTCTAAATGTGGAGAATCATATAAAAATTTCCAAAAAACTGTGCATAATAACATAGGGTAGAGTATAGAGAACTACCAACATCAAATAGAGTAAACTCTAAACTAAGAAAATACCATCAACTTTGTTCAGTTTCATCCAGGTCGATTCATCCTCTACAGATTTCCACACGGTTATACTCATTCATAATAATTAAAAATAACTAATTATAACTAAATTTTAATTAATTAAATGATCAAAAGGAAACATACATTCAATGATGAAAAGAATATTTTCCAAAAGACTCATTAGATATTAATGCCTAGCTAGAACCATGGCCAACCACCCATAGAAGGTTACTAATATGATTCTGACTTCATTTTTGGAAACATACCTATCATACAGTAAAAATACAAAGGCTAATTTAATATAATAAAATTATATCCTTTATAATAAATTAACCGAGCAATGTATATTATCCACAACACAATCCAATAGATTTTCTCCACTCACGACACACTCTCGATTCTAAGACACGAAAAATCCCCGAATTTAATTTCATGGTATAATGGATGATTCAAACTAAATATACTAAAACCATAAATGGAACACCATGGGTGACACCATCATTAAAACTATGATCAATGAAACATGTGAATTATCATGATATGTCCTCTATCCATACCTATCCAATTCCCTATAATTCTCAAACAATTTCACAAATGTCTAGTGGAATTATCATCAATTCTAAAGAGGAATCATCCATGATGAATAAAATAATGATCTAACACTACAGGAGGAAGAAGCGGGTCATGTTTGATGAAAAATGTTGGATCTATCCTAGATTATACAATAAATATAGATTATAAATCATTCAAGGAAAAACCTAAAATAGGCTAGATCTGAAGTTGATCTATCATGAAACTATGAATATATCATCATATATAACCATCATAAACTGATTCTAATGCTCCATTATAAGGAATAAGTGATGATATAATAAGAACATGTGGAATATGAGGTAAATGATAAAATAATTTGAATTATAAAGATTTAATATCTATAGATACATCATGAAAAATAATAGGAAATGGGTGGAATTATCTGGGGAAGCCATTTAAGACCATAATTTGGAGATGCATGGATAATAGGAAGAAGAATAATTGAGATCATAGTGTTATTAAAAAATCAATGGAGTTATAGATCATCAAAATAATTTTTATATGGTTTGGTCACATTGATTTCCAAACAGCATTCTAACCATGAGAGGCTACTGCTTCATTTAGGAAACCCACATAGTTTGGCCGCATGGTTTTCCAAATTATATTCCAAAAATGTTTTTTGTAATGGAATGAGTTGTATGGTTTTTTATGTAAGGATTTACGGTTTGATAAACCATGTTCCTTAACCATGCGCCATCTTATGTTCCACTATAATAAGCCACACGATTTTCTCCAAAGAGAAAAATAGTTCCCCCTAACCATTATCAAAACACTCACTCCTTGAAAAGGACAAAAACATTATCCCAAACACCTTGAATTAGTACAGAACTTATTCCACATAACCATGGATCCTAATGAAGATGAAATATCCCAAATTTCCCTAGGAATTTATACATGTAACCAAGAGGTTTGTTACAATATCACCATGATTTCACTTCTCATCCTCAAAAAGCAGTGGTAACATATGAATCATGCCTCCTAATCTACATTGATTGTCAACTAAATGGATTTCCCTGAATTTCATACTTGAAAACCAACGGATTTCTCTAAGGACTCACAAATTTATGAATAACCAACACACTTCAACTACATGAATCCATGAAAAACATCATAAGGTAATCTAAAATCTCACAATAATTCAATATTGAGACCACAATCACCACTTCTGATGAAATAAATACACCGTGGGGTACTCAACGAATTCCTCTTGAAGTATCAAGAATTTTACCCCAAAAAATATCCATATGGAATATGATTATGAAATATTATCTATACACTCAGTACGGTTTATTTCCACCCAAGATCTGCCTCTCCTTGTTTCGATTACCTAAGATATTCATATGTAATCCAAAGAGAGTTTCTTTCTAAACTAATAGGCTGGAAAAATCCTAGTACCTCCCTTATTGACACAAACATAAAAGCGATTAGAAACCCTACATTGTATCATGTGTAGTAACAATCATGGTTCTCTATACCCTAGTGATGTAAGGAAAATTGAGTGACCTTTCCTTAATACTTTCCAAGGCTATTCACATGCACTAGGAAATTTAACCAATGAAATATGTCCCCTATGAGCTAACCCTGACTAACCCTTTAGAAGGAATATCATCACTTAGGTTACATTCACACAGTAGGAGACAAAAGCTCACTAAAAACCATAATAACATTTTTAATGCCACATGGCCTTACACATAACTAGTGAAAAGGTCTCTCTAAGGGTTATAACTCAAAAATTGTATCTTGACACATATTTTTGGACATTCTATGTGGACATTTCTCTTAAACATACCATATAGAGGCTAAATATGTTTGGTTCCTTTTAAAAATGTCCCTGGGTGATATATGGATAAATCCACATAAATTACCTTAATTAATTAATCATATATAATGGATACTAACATAATATTTTTACTAAGGAAACTAACAACTAACAACCAGGTACACTACACCATCTATTCATAGAGGGACTATAACCTCACTGTTGCTGTTGTTATTTCCTTCATCATCATTGACCAGGTGAACCAAACCATAGTATCAAATGACTTGAAATCAAAATCAAACATTCATATGTGTTCAGTCAAAATAATGTATTGGAGAAATCATATTTGAAAACACAGTACAAGTTTTTGATGCTAAATAGTCAGATCATCTGTCATCAGTAAAGTCAAACACAAGAAAAATATATGTCATGTGAAACCAACATGATGAATATAATTCATGTGACAAATCTTGCTGATATAGACACGAGTCAAATATATATTAAACCCTAAAACTAAAAATCCATGTGCATCACATTGGGTTAAATCATATATCCATAACATAATAAACCAAGAACATCAATCCCATGCCCCTATAAATTGGTATTACCTTGAGAAATGTATTTATGATGAACCAGAATAAGTTTTATCAGAATCTCACACACATTAATATATCAACCATATATCATCTCCACAAAATAGAAAAATATGATAGGGTATGATACCTTTTTTAATATATTGACATGAATCATGTGGTATCATCTAGAGTTCCTTATAACCTCAAGCACACCTCCCCAAATTCCAGAGGCTTTCGACAACCAACAAGTGTGTATTGTGAATTTTTGGGTATACTATACCATCCATAAGAGTTCAAAATAATAATAAAATAAATAAATAATAATTAGATTACATAGATACCAATAAAATATCATCATTAATAAATGAATGTAGAAACAACATACTCAATAGTCATAACTAAATACATGACATTGACCTACCACTGCGATGATCACATATACAAATAAAGAAAAGATCAAAAGTAAAGAAGGATCTACACCCTAATCTAATCCACACTTCCTCCCAGTCTCTAAGAACATAACTAGATACCCCACTATATGATCAATCATGAGCCTCATCCTAACTTGTACCTTCAACAAGTGAGGGATGCATGGGTACCCAAGTGCTCTAGACACATGAGAAGGGTATGGGTAAAACCCAATATGAAAACACTAAATCAGTAGAATAACCAATCTGTAAATGAAGTGTATGTTCATGTAATAATATCAACACAAAGTAAAAAAACATAACTGCAGAAACATGGCATACAAACACTAATTCCTTTGTAATAAATAAACACATAAGTGACGAGAAGTTGTGTTCTTACAAATCTATCATGAAACCTCAAACGTACCTTCTTTGGATCTATATATTAAATTTAGAAAAAAAATTTAATGGTGATCAAGAACTAGCCACAAGGATGGTTCACATGGTATCAAGATAACATATCACTCGATATTTATAAGGCATCGAGTGAACATGTCACTCCATATCCCCTAAGAATAAAGTGTACATGTCACCTAACATCTACAAGGCTTTGAGACAATATGTCACTTAGAATCCATGTTGAAATGCTAAAACATGTCACTTAGAATACAAAAGGCAATGATTGAACATGTCACTCAATATACAAAAGTTCATCATACCCTCAAAGATGATATCAAAATTTTCGTCACAAAGCCATCATTCTCCTACCCTATACTCAGGTCCGTCATAATCATCATCATAGGTCATGAACACTCCCCTCTAAGGGATAACTATATCATAATGGTCCACTTATTCCAAGTACCAATGAAATTCCTCTATTGGTATGTCAATATATACATCAAGGCATAACATATAAAGGTGACACAAATAATTTCATCATGAGAAATCAGTTGCAACAAACATAACATGTGATCATCATCAAACATGCTACAATAAGAAACATAATCACAATTATGGGATCAAACATCATAAAAATGGTCTCAATGGATAAAAAACATAACCATATATTATCAAATGTAAAACACAGTCCCATGGGATATAGACACACCCATATATGATCATGGTATCATACTTGGAATCAAAGATCAAGGTATCATGTAGCAAAACCACACATTAAAGAGGGTCCATTTAATCTCAAGAACACATTAGTGATTAAGAATATACTATCAACAGTTGTTATTAAGCTAGTGCATTAGGTTCTATCATGTCCCTTGGGACCTTGTATAATTTCATTAGGTAGTGTTATTATAATTAATAATGTGTTAAGGATTATTAATTAATTTAGTATTAATTTTTATTCATAACACATTATGAAATTAAGGGTAATTTAAACAAGGTGGAAAACCTCATACCACAATCCAATAAACCATAAATAATAACATAGGGTAGAGTAAAAATAACCACCTAACTCAAATAGATTCAACACCAAACCAAGAAAATCCCAACAGATTTGTCCAAGTCCATTCAAACTACATCAATTGAAACATGGTGAAAATTATTCACAAGAATTACAAATAATTAATTATAAACATACTGAAATTAATTAAACAATAACAAGGGAACTAAAATCATAAGGAAAAAATGCATACATATCAAAAGACTCATCAAATATTACAGCTTAGCTGGAACGAGGACCAACCACCCGAACATGGTTAGTAAAATGATTTTGAATTCATCACGAGAAAATGAAAAATTGTGGAAAAATATAACAAAGGAAAATTTAATATAATTAAATTTTAAACATTAAAATAAAACAAATGAGTTACATAACTTAACTATGACATCATCCAACAATTTTTGGTCAATCCTTGTACACACACTATTATAAGATGAGAAAAATCTCCAAATTCAAGTCCCCATAATTCTTAGAAAATTTCACTAAGAAATCAAATGTATATAATATAAACACAATGAAATAATACAATGTTGTTTACCACTGTTTACTAGTATTAGTAACTTTTGGGTTTTAACTCTTTCGTCTTTTGAAATAATTGTTTCCAGAAAACTAAACAACTGTAAGCTTGCAATTATATAAACATGAAAACTATATTCCCTATAAATTCTTCATGATACCCTTAGTTCACATAAATGTTGTTCACTATGTTGAATCTATGGAGATATAAATCACTACATGGATTTATCAAAACAATTATTCATGATAGTTATTGAATAATATAATTGAAACTTAAAGCATGTTTTATCGAATTATCATAAAATGTTATTCACTACAAGAAAATGGAACTCATAGTTTTGGATCTATTTTAGGATCCTCAAATAAACTTGTTAAAAATGTATATTAATGGAATCAATTTTTTAAAAATATATATTTTTTACCTACTATTCTTAATATTATTTTTGTAGTTAAAAGTATGCATATAATTCATGCACATTCATTGTATTATTTATTCATGAAAGTGTATACCACAACATAGATTTCTTAGATACTTTATAAAAACTAATTTTTATAGATATTTTCATTATATAAATGTTTTATGAATCATGGTATTTTCAAAACTTTATAGTACAATATATTCTTTTTCCCTATACTTCTAATAATAGGATTAGAATGCTGCTTTCTTTAGCTCATGAGACCTCGTGATTATTCATGCTGCTAAATTAGAATGACATCATCTCTATTTAATAAAAAATAGATAACCATCAATCCTTCCTCTAATTTTATCACGCTATATTTTTTATTTATCCTCCTCAAATAAAGTGTGAATAAGTCTTTATAGCTGAACTCTACCAACTTAGTTCTTCCAAGAGTAATTAAAATCGTCTCATTTCTTTATGAAACCAATACATAATGTAGTCTCACCTTAAAAAAAATCTAGGGGAACTTTAATATTCAAATTATTAGCTTCCAAGTACTTCAACCTTTATCTTATCTTGAACATAATATTACACTACATGACACTTAAAAAAATCCACAAAATCATTTTCAGTATCATGAAGTTATTTGATCGATATCCTACACATCCTCTAACCAATAGCCACATGAAAATCCTAGTGAGCATGAAAGGAAGGAAATGATATCAAGTTAAAATGTAAAAAAATCATTACATGAACATAGTTATAATATATCTATCATAAATTATGGAGTATGATATGAGTTGGTTCAGTGTGAAATTTATATACCTGAAAACCCTCTTGTGGACAAGGTTAAAGATGAAAAAAATGTTATTGTATCACTAGAAAATTATGCGTGGTTTTTTAATCATGAACAATGTGTGTTATACCATCCCACATTAAAATATATATTGAGATGTAATTTTTTAATAAACTTCTACAATGTACTTATCCACTATCTAAACCTATAAAGATAACCCCACTATAGCAGTTCACTCAGGTTGTGCCTCACAATTTTTCTGATTTATAAACTGATTTGTATTGGCATTGAAATCCTTCAAATCATGGCCACCATCTTGGTTTCCATTAATCTAAGAAAATAACTTTGATACTGGTCTTATCAAGTTGATATCTTAGTTTGAACTTGTTTTTCAAAGTCCTCAATAAATATCCTTGGACAAAATAACAAGATAAGATCAATAATTTCCTTGACATGTGTTCCTTTCTCATATTAATACTTCTGCTATAACAATAATATATGGAATATTTATCAAACTATTTACAAGGTATATTCAAATATTTCCAAAAATAAAAACCACTAAAAGTATGTATCAATGTTAGTATTTATTCTCTATCATTGGATTCCATGAAAAAGTAACACCAAAATGGAATCTCAATCAACAAGGAAATCATCATTTTCCCAATTATCTAGATCATAAACTACCATATATATCATGTTTATGGTAAATTTCTTCTCATAATCATTTACAAAAATATTTTACATTAATAAATGATATAAAACTTTTTGTTATTAAGGCTTCTTTATAATGCAACCTCTTTTCAACTTCTAAACTTCTTTTCCAACTTATATAATATTATAAGGAATATTCCAATGTAAGCTACCCAAAACTTAAATCCCTTTTAATATATAGATAACATAAAACATTTCTTCAATAGGTATACTGATATTACCCAATATTCAAAATATATTTACATTCATTCATAAAAACTTATTAACAACAAATATAACTCCAACTTCATTAATCCATAATGTATCTTAAATTTCCATCACTGGATTTGTTTTCAATACTCATTTCAATTATAAATTTAATGTTTTATATTTTCCCCTTATTAAAAATAAATGAAAATGTATAATCATTAGGGATAGTTTTATTCATATTCTTTCATAATTGTAAAATTTTCATATTATCCCATTTCATAATTTATTTTTATTTGTTCTCCTCCTTTCATAAGAGATGTTATTTGAGAGAAATTAAAATTGATCTTATTTATAGAAGGATGGAATAAAAATTTAATAAGTAATCATCCATCAGTTAGTCAACTCTAATTCTACATGAGTGATTCTCATTGTAGAAAAATTGATTTACTAGTCTAGACAAAAAAGTTATCCATTTACTTTCTAGTATGTGATATCATCTCATTAAACTCTATTTATGGTTTTTTTAAATATTTTCAACTAATATAATGAAATTATATCAATAAATATATTTAAAAAAGTCAATGAGATAATTTTTCTACCATTTCAATCAACTTTTTCTTTTTTCATTAAATAATCATTTCCCCCTTATATTTTAGAATTATTTTTCATATAATTATTTTATAACATATCTCTTTAATAACATGATTCAATTTATATTATTTAATAATTTGAAATGAGTAGTTACAACCATTATCAGAACTTTATATATTTATGATATTTCAATTGATATCTATATATCTGGTGGGTTTTCAACTCGACTCCCCCAAGAGGGATGATATTCATTCATATTATTCAAGTTTTTTATGTAATTAAAGATATATCATGTAGTAATAAAACTCTAGAATCTTGTTCATCTCATTGTATCACCCGTAAGGGATTCTCTTCAATAAAATTCAACATGGATGATTTACACTAAGAATGAACTCTAATAATTATTTTTATTTCAATTGAAGTGTTTCTAGGATTTCATATAATACCGGTATAATTAAAATACACCATTATGGAAATCTATTGAATCTTGTATAGATTTAATAGTATTCATTTATTTAGGTATACCATGAATATATGAACAATATTTAATACCATTCATAGAATAAAACATATAATATATACATAGTAATAATATAGGTTCTCCTTTGATTCTCAATTAGAGAAATAATGTTGGGATTTACTTCTCAACCTAGAAGCACCCTTCAATTCAGCTTTATCTTTCTCCACACTTTCACTTGTGATTTTGAGAACACTAATATCATTTTTTAGTATTTCGTTATTTTTTCAACTTTATTCTTATAAATAATATGAATATTCAAATTCTCTAAGAATGTGCCTTTATTCTTTTTCACTTTATTTAAATTATAATCCAATTCCAATGATGTTATCCATATGGATATGAATTTTTTTGAATGTTTTAGGACTTATTATTTTATATAGATTCATTATTTACAATAAAATTTATAGAATAAGAAGTCACTGGTTCTTTCTATTGTTTATTAAATTCATAACCCTATCCAAGCTACCATGTCATTCATTTTTTGGTTGTGTACCAAGAAATTTTATACCGTCCACACAACTATTTAGTAACATTTTAGTAATCACTTTTAGATAACCTCTCATGAAATTTGAAGTGTTCATATTGGATTTATTACACCAAGTCAATCCTCTTATTATTTTATTGAATTCATTGTACTCTTTATCTCATCTTTCTCCCATCAATATTAATTTTCATACCCTATTTCAGATATTTCATGGTGTATCATTTTTTCCATCGTAGAAGCATTAACACTTGGGTCTAACATTATTTTAAACATTCTTTTTAGGTGTACCATGATTAATGGTTTTCTTCTTCTTATACCTCAAGAAAGACTTAACTTCATTTGTAATTTTCTTATAAATTTGTTTTGGTATTATTTTTACATCAAAATTTTTAATTATAACTAGATGGTATATACCATCACTCATTATAACTATTAATACATTTTTTTCAATTTATATATAATATTTTAATTCATTAAAATATTTTTTTAGAAAAAATTACTTTCTTTTTTTTACTTTTATTATATAAAAAATGTTTTCTCAACACTTCAAATATATTCCTCCTTGATATATGATTTATTTTCTTTATAGGGATTGAATAATTATTCCATAACTCAATGTACTTGTGTCAAAACAGTCCACAACACAAATTGAAGCCAAAAAAATTGTTCTCTTGTATTTGGTTTAGTCTAGATGGACTTGACACCCTAATGGTTTTGGAAAAAATAGATCCTAATTTAATAATTCTTCCGGGATTATGGGTTCCAATTTCCCATATATCCACCTTTGATAATATAAAAGATTTATTAGAATTTTTTCTCACTAATATTTTAGCAAAATTTCATTTGTATCCTATACTAGTAGATGCAACAACATTCGTATAAATAGTAATTTATTGAACATGGACTACCTTTCTGGAAGATATTTTAGTGTGTCTATCTTTAAATAATTTCAATACCTTATTTCCACTAGAATTATTTTTTTTCCTAAGGAAGAATTTTTTTATAAATATGTTTTGAAATATATATATATTCTTAGAAGCTTGGGAAGTATCAATATGTGTGAATTTTTAAATTTTCAGCTTTAATTATTCTTCAATACACTTCACATTGAGAGAAATATTCTCATCTTCAAATGATATAAATTTTTCTTCTAACTAAATATTCATTTTTTTAATATGATCTTCATGTATCTCAAACTTATCTTGTAAATATTTTTCAAGATCATTCAATCTTCTAGATTTGATTTCCAATTAAGAATTATTGGCTCCCATAGTATCTTTATGAGTTTCTTCATGTGCATGGATAATTTTCATATGAAATCCCCCAGCCACAAATTAACCAAAAAACTACTTTTCAATTATTTTTCAACAAGATAAATATTTTCATTTAAATTTTTTATAAATTATTCTTTTGTATCAATAAGTTTTGTGATTTTTTTTTATCTTTGGAACACCTTTGATAAATAATTCTCTGTATATTCATCCTTAAACTATGTCTATTATTTTTCATTATATAATCTCTCTATATATAACAATAAGTTAGTGAAAACCTCATTTGGAAATTTCTTTAGATAATATTTTACTTCAGAATAGAAATCACTAAGTGATTCATTGAAAACTTTTTCATCACAAATTGAACATGTACTTGATCCTAAAATAAGGATCATTAAAAAAAGATTTAATAGATACATTACCACTTTTAAGGCCTTTAATTAATGATGAATCCTATTTTTTCTTTGAAATATTTGTTATATTATTTTAATTGTTTTTTTATTTAATGTTATTTCAGAAACCTTCATATTTTCACTGATCCAGACGGGAACTAAAATTTCCATCATAGAAAATTATTTCTCTTATTTAAATTCAAATATATTCTTTATATGTGTTTGATATAAACAACTATGAAATAAATTATATCCAATTAAAGGTGGAATCTTGATATCTAATAAAAATTTAATTTCCAAGAGTATCATGCAGGTACATGAAGGGGGGGGGGATCAGTGTACACACGTTTTACCAAATTATTATCCTTTTATTTTTTACCTATTTTTAACATTGAACCTAAGAACCTATTATGAGGAATAGATCTTTCCTATTTTAAACACTATAAAACTATATGAAATGTAGAGAGTAAATTATGAATAACCCATGGTATTTTTACAAGCTTGTTACCAAATGTGGGTGACTACATCTTTTCTATGATTGGGTGAGGTCTAAGACTAATATTATATCAATATTAAAATTTCCAATGACTACAAGTGATAATAATTACAAAAAATGATTGGGAAGGTATCATACGCATCCCATAAGAAGCTATAATCCACTTCACGGATCTTCACTATATAACAAAAATAAATATTAATTTATGTTGTCTCCCACCATTTTTTAAAGGTTACTTTCAACAAACGTAAAAATGGTTTTCAATTTATTCTAACTTCTAAAAAATGTTCTTATTAGACTTGTTTTTACTTAAGTCCACATAATTAGTTATTATTTAAAATTATAATTCATATCCTTTGTCACCTTAACTGTAGGTCTCCGACTTCCACTAAATGAAATCAACATCATTGTATTTAATTTACCCAGAACTCTTATGAATATTTGTATGATGTAATATTTAAATAAAGGCACTTTATAATCATAATATGTAACTTCTGATTCATATCAAACTAACTTCTTTAAAAACATTGTTTCATGTAATATAACCACATTGAAATAATACCTTGGTCATGGTCACTGTTTATTGTCCTAAAAAACTTTAGATTTGTCTCTCTTTTATAATTAGAATTAATTTTATTTGGAAAAATCAACAACTTTATATATATAACACCATCAATATGAAATATGTATTTACTGTAAATGATTAAAGATAACCTTTTTCCACAAAATAATTTTTCACTACAATGGATCCTTGTAGATGTAAATCACTACATGATTTTCTTGTAAATTGTTTTCTTCACAGTGCTTCACTCATAAAGGTATAACTTCAAGTATGATTTCTTCGATGGTGAAAAAACGATCTGGGAACCCTTTTCTAGGTGTGTTTGGTTCTTCCTAATGGTTGATCATGAGGGGGTGATTTCTTACACAATCAACAACATTAGGTCACCATTGTCATTTTTAATAAAATATCATAATGGTTCCCTCATTTATAACTGGGTACAAACCTACATTCCAAGGGAAGGTGGTGACTTTCGGTTTCAGACCCAATGATTATTAGGGACTTGTAGTGGTCGAGAGGATGGTATATCAGACTCACCACACCCTTTTGGGGGAAATGTTTTCCTACTTCATAAATATATTATAGATTTAAGATATTTTTGAGAATCTCTTCCTAATCCTGATATGAGACTGGTTACCCTAAAAAATGATTATAGGATGACTCTTTTTATATAAAAAGGAAAGGGGATATAAATAATGAATATAAGAAAGGGGATATTATTAGTGATTCCATCTGTATGTACCTGAGGTTCTTAATCCATTTTTGAGTAATGGGTAACTCCTCATTTGATAAAGCCGTATAACTAGGTAATTCATATTTTTCTACCACTCAGGGAGGTCGTTTATATTCTTATTGGGGGATTAATACATTATGAGGCATCCTATGTATCCTGATTATTAAAGGAATAAAAAACCACTTAGTTCATTAAAACTATGAATATTAGCATCATGTGGAGAGGAAGTATGTGCATAGACAGAGGCACCAAATACTTGAGCTCGATCCTCAGGGAGACATAATATGTATCCCAGTTATGATAAGAATTAGAGTTATCATAGTCCTATCATTACCTTAGGACTGTCCCCAAAGTATATGTGCTCATATGTATGATATTTTTATCATTACACTCATTGAGACTTATATACTGAGACTACCCTGGCTATTATAGATTTATGATTTCAATGATGTGCCAATTGTGACTCCCTAAGACCACATGATCTACACTCAATGTGAGAAATAATGGGTAAAAATTGATCAATGCCATTGCATATAGTGGTTAGACTTGTGTAATGAGCCATCCATTTTATATTAACAAAGATCTCATGCCTTAGAGTTGAATCATACGTATCTGAATTATGGTAGGAATCAAGATTCTTCATAGTTCAGTTGATTTCTTATTTTTATAAGGGATGAGGTAGAGTGATCAACACATGGTAATGATCAGGTCTTAGTGCTTGATGTTTCAGGGACACATGGCGTACATCAAAATGGATTCTTATTTAAGATTGGGACTTTGGATTGCATCCTACATATCTTAGTTATTTGCAAAAATCAGAGACTTCATAGTTCAATAAATTAGGGATGATGTGCTTAGATTTCCATATATGTGGGGCATATCATATTATGCCACTAATTAGGGATTACACTAAGAGGTTTACCTTAGTTTATTATGGATTACATACTAAGATTCCCCTATATGTTGTACATATCATATTATGTATTTGGTTGGGGATTACACTCTAAGGTTTCCCTTTCCTTTTTGGAGGCTTTTGATACAAATAATATGATTATTTCAACTACCTAATACTACATGATCTATGTTTAGTGTGAGAAACAAGGGATGTAAAATGATCACCCACCTTATACAATGAATAAATACATAGGTGCTGAGATAGAAATTTGGACGATTAATAAAGTGATCAAACCTCGTAGAGGCGTCTCATGTATCCTAGTTATGAATTGAATCAGAGTATGAATAGTTACCTTGATTGGGGATGACATAATTAAATTTACCTATGTTTGGGGATCACACATCAAGGGAGGAAAAGGGTATCAAATCCTAATATGCCCTTAGTTACCTATCCTATGTTCCTTACTAACCTTATTGACTACCTATTTTACAAAACTTGATTTCTATTTGACATGTCAGAGGGGGTGTAGATGTGTCTGATCATATTGAATACATTTCAAAAGACAATCTTATGATCCATTTGGATTATACAAGGGATTTAAATTACCATGGATGGCTAGTTTGAGGGTCATCACAGGATCAGGGATGACCTTTTCAATGGAAATCATGAGACTTGGCCGATTGTAACATCCCAAATAAGTAATGAATAATAGATATTTTTATCTATGTCTATTAATGATTAAGATAGTGTTATAGAGGCTTAAAATGAAAATAAATACAATCTTATGCATGGAATACACTAATATTCTTAAAAGATTATTTTACTGCCTTTTGATGGAAAACCATTTTTGAATCTATATTTTGACAATTTTATAAACTTTGTTTGTCAAAATAAACTTATTCTTTATGATTGGGACATCAAAATTTACTTTGTGTGAATTTTTGGTATTTTTCTGACAATGTTCATTTTTTAATGAATAGTGAAAAATACTGCATTTTACATCAAAACTGCTTTTTAATCTAATTTATTTATATGATTATATTATCTTTTGAATTGGTCTTAATGTGTAATATGAATATATTTTTACCATTTTATCCAATGGTGGTCATTGGAATCAATTTCACTTTGAAATTAGACTTAAACTGGTGTCAATCTTTTGATACTTATTGTTTTGTAAAAACACGCTATTTGCTCTGGCAGCGGGAATTAATTATTAAATTAATTAATTTGACTTATATGTATTGAATTTTGTAAAATAGACTTCATTTTTGAATTCGGAATATCAAATATAGCTTATGGTGAAATTTTGGTAATTTTCTGAAAAACTTCAATTTTTGATGAATAGTGAAACCACTAAGTGGTAGTTAAAGAAACTGATTTTTCGTTTAAATGAAACTTTTCCACTTTTGTGTTATGAATTTCAAAAATCTGACATTCATGGTTTTCATTAAGAAGTAAAATGTGGTTCAATGGGATTAAAATAATTTTTTGGTGAATAGTAACTTATTAAGTTTTTAATCGCGATTAGTGGTAATTAGTGTAGTTTAAGGTATAAATAATGCTTTAATAATATGAAATGACCTAGACACATGTCCCAACCTTATTGGTTGTGTCATGGACGACCAATAAAAGCCATGGGTCAACTTGGGGACCCCATGGAGACACTTTGGTTGGGAAATGACATAAATAACTTTTTATTAAATGTTAAAGTAAAAATGACACAAACATAATATGTTTTACGAAAACAATTATTACATGGGGTTATAAAGATAATATGTTTGATTATAAATAGTCATTGGAAAGATAAAAATATTTCCTACATCATAGTATTTTTTTTATAATTTTTAGACATTAAATAAATTAAATTATTTATGACATAATAATGATGCAGTGATGACATCATTATTTGACGATTTAAATAAAATAGAAAGATAATGTAAAATCTATGAACTAAACATGGCCAAAACCAATTGTATGAGTGGATTTCGAACCCTTATCACCTTATCCACAAATTATATCAATATGGGACCTTTTAAAACCGAAACACATTTTCAAATAAAGTAATATTTCTTTAATTTCCAAAAGTGCCCCTCCTGTCCTCTTATAAAAGGCCCCCACCTCTACGTCATTTCACACACTCCACAAGCCTTTGGCTCGGCCAACCCCTGCCCATTTACTCTCTCCACATCCCTCGCCTCATCCTAGAGGATTACCTTTGGGCAGAATCCTTTCAAAGGAAGCCTTTAGGCTCAAATCAAAAGGAGTTACACTTTTAAAGGTAATTCTTTCTCTCTTGTTCATTTGTTTTATTTTGCTTCTCCAACCCCCTAAACTCTTTTTATTTACTTCTTTTGTAAAAAAACCAGTATCTTCAATATACTAGGATGTTTTTATATTATTTATTTGAGCTAAACTCTCACACAACTACATCAAATGGTTAAAGAACATACGGTTTCCGTGGATGGCAAAATTCTGCCTCCCGAAACGATGATTGTTCAATACTCATTTAACACCTTCAAAGGTGGCCATTATGATGTCACTATTTTTATATATGATATATAATATGTTTATGTTTTCCTTAAGCTTATGTTTTTTTAATTTTGGGCATACCTTTATGGTTTCCATTGTGGGTAAACACGATATCTTCATTTTAGGAAGTGCGGACTACCGCCCCCTGAAAGTGATTTGATTCGTAAATACCATATGTGGGATTTATAAAGGATAAAGTTAATGATATTATATATGTTATTATACTTTAATTATAATATACTCTTATATCATTATGATTCCATTCCAGAAAATATGAAATAGAAATGGAAGTAGCGTTCATGCGTACGTACGGCTTACCGTCTCCATGAACAGTGCATTTCATTTCTTACCTATAAATGTGATGTAATATTATAAATACATGTATATGATGAATATATATGATATATATGTTATCCAAATAATTAATATCATTCTGGATATAATGAACCTTTGACCAAATTAACAACATGTAAGTGTAAGAATTCTATTTTTTGACTTAAGAACCAAATACCGACAAAATGAACATTATTAACTTAAATGATTACATGATGTCCATAACATGGTATAAAAGGAATAATGAACTTGAAAAAGGTTCTTAAGAAAGTAGAGATTAACTCAAGTTTATTATTCAGGAGATTAAAGAACGGTCGGGTCAAGTCGGATACGAGGTATGGGACTTCGTCTCAATCTCCTTTCATTGGGGCATATTTTCTTTTATACACAACTTTATTTTATACGGTGTATAAACCCCTTTGACTTTTACGTTTATTCAAAAGGAATATTTTTTATATGAAGCATTTACTAGACGACAAAAGAGAATGTTTTTGTCTTACGTATGCGGCCACAACGACTTCTCCGCCGTCGTGACCGTTATTTGAGTTTCGGCTTCCTCTACAAGCCATACCTTCTTTTTAAAAGAAAAATAAATACCATGTTTTACTTTTCTTTTATTTTGGTATTGAAAATGGTTTTCATAATGTTTTTATATCAATGTGTTGTATTGATATCTCGTGATTGAAATGTGGAAATTTTATGTTTCCTTTATTCATGTTTTATGTGATATGATTATGTTATGGTTCTTGGGCATTATTATGAAGACGGGTGGTTCCGTGATAAACTAAGGGCGGGTGAGCCCGTTATTGCTCTCCAATGCATTGGGTAATGCGAAGGAGTGAAACGTTAAGGTTTCTCCGAAGAGATTTTAGGGAATATACTGTGATGGGTATTCCAAACGTAACCAAGAGGGTTACTCCCTACGTAAGAATGTTATGAATGCCTCAAGTTACCTTTATGTCTTATGATTTCTATGATTTATTCATGATTTGATGAGGTATGTTAAAGTGATTATGTTTTATGGGTAAAGTATGATTTCATTCTTATGTATATATGTACCCATGTTTCCTTTCCATGTTTTTATAACCCATACTGAGCTTTTTATGCTCATCCCATGTTTTTTTGAAATGATTTTCACAGGTCAAGGGAAAGGTACATGATATGATGATAGTGTCAAGGAAGTGTCAAGAAAGAATCCATGTTTTATTTTAAATATGTTTCCATTGATGGGATTGAAGAATACTATCTTTATGTAACCACTTTGTTTATATGTGGAATGTAATGCAAGTTTTATGATCTAATTCTCTAAAACTCTAAACCCGAAAATATCCTCAATGTGTAATCTTATAATAACTCAAGATTAAGTAAGGTTTAAGGCTGGGGCCTTATAGTTGGTATCAGAGGTCAGTTTAGATAACTTTAGGAGTTAGAATTCTATTAAATGATTATCCAAAAATAATTTTTTTTGAAATGATATAGCATTTAAAGATTACCATGTTGCTTCATCTAAGACATGTTTCTTCAGAATGGTTTTCCGCAGAGGAAACAGGGAAGCAGTGCTAGGAAGGCATACAGAAGGAAATAACCTTCCGAATCAGCATCCAGAAATGGTCGGAATTGGAACTGAACAGTTTGTTGCAGTAATGGCGCAGTTGACTCAGGCTATAAATGGTGGTGGTATCCATGCACGAGATCAGCCAGATCAACCGCAGAGGAACATGTCAGTGGTGGAACATTTCATGAGGCAACATCCCCCATCATTCAGAGGATCATCTGACCCTGTGCTAGCTGAAGGGTGGATTAAATCACTGGAGAATATTTTTGATGTCATGGGGTGTTCAGACAATCAAAAGGTTAGTCTTGCTATTTACCGTTTGGAGGGTGAAGCAGATCAGTGGTGGTCTATGGTTAAAAATATCAGGGACGCCATTGAGATTGATGCTCTCGACTGGGATGAATTCAAAGGTATGTTTCTTGAGAAGTATTTTCCTAAGGCTGTTCGACTTAGGCTGGAAAAGCAATTTTTGGAATTGAGGCAAGAGGAAGACTCAGTGGCTGCCTATGAAGAAAGGTTCACTCGATTGGCAAGGTATGCTCCAAATTTTATTCGGGACCTTGATAGTAAAATCAATCGTTTCTACTCAAGATTAAAGACAAAGTATCGAAGGGAATTAGCTTCTCGTGAGTTTAAAAGTTTTGAAAAGCTTGTTCGATGTGCTGAGAAGGTGGAAATGGAGTTTGCCGATGACCAAGTTTTCTATAACAACCAGCAGAAGAAGAGACCGAGGTGGCAGGAGAAAGGAAATAATTCTTCAAAAAAGTCTGATGGTAAGAGAACTAAGATTCCAGTTTGTGATAAATGTGGCAAAAGGCATGCTGGGGAATGTCTTCTGAATTCTGGGAAGTGCTACCGATGTGGTAAGATGGGACATAAGGCTCGTGATTGCATTGAAAAGGATCAAGGTGAAGGTAAGAACAAATTTGATTTACAGTTAGTGAAATGTTATAAGTGTAATGAGATGGGTCACTATGAAAATGAGTGTCCGACAAGGAGCTTGAGTGATGGGAAGCAGTTAGACTACAAGCAGAAAGGGGTGGTGAAATCCTTTGCAACTACTTCAGCAGATGTCGGGCCATCAAATGAAGTTTTATCAGGTACTTTGTTTGTTTTCTCAGATTATGCCAGTGTGTTGTTTGATTCGGGGTCTACACATTCTTTCATCTCTGAAACTTTTTCTAGTAAAATGGGAATACCATCTCAAGAAATGACTCCTGAACTTTTGGTAAAAACACCTGGGGGGAATGTCGAGGCAAATAGAATTTATAAGAATCTTCCTATCCTTATCTGTGGAAAGAACCTACTTGCAAACCTTATTGTTCTACCTCTAGTAGAGTTTGATGTTATCCTGGGTATGGATTGGATTTCTATTTACCATGCTAAGATTGACTGTAGAGCTAAAGAAGTTTCTTTTCAGAAAGACTTTCAGTTTGTTTACAGGAATGAACCCTTACTTTTGATAACATATCAAGAGGCCGAGAAACTTTTAAAAGATGGAAATGAATGTTACCTTGCACACGTCGTTGAAAATAAAGGAACTGTTCAGATTAATGATGTTCCAGTGGTAAATGAGTATCCTGATGTTTTTCCTGATGAGTTTCCTGGAATAATACCAGATCGGGAAGTTGAGTTTACTGTTGACTTAGTTCCTGATGCTAAGCCAATTTCAAAACCCCCTTATCAAATGGCACAAATTGAACTTTTAGAGTTGAAGGAGCAATTGCAAGATTTATTAGAGAAAGGTTTTATTAGACCTAGCACATCACCATGGGGTGCTCCTGTTTTATTTTTTAAAAATAAAGATGGTTCTATGAGACTTTTCATTGATTATAGAGCCTTGAATAATATCACTGTTAAGAACAAATATCCTTTGCCTCATATCGATGATTTGTTTGATCAGCTCCAGGGAGCTCAGTTTTTTTTTCAAATATTGACTTGAGATCGGGGCACCATCAGCTGAAGGTAAAGGAGGTAGATATTCCAAAGACCGCGTTCCGTACGAGATATAGCCATTATGAATTTGTAGTAATGCCTTTTGGGCTAACCAATGCACCTGCTGTATTCATGGACTTAATGAATAGAATTTTTCATGAGTTCTTGGATAATTTTGTGGTGGTTTTCATTGATGATATTTTGGTGTTTTCTAAAAGTAAAGAGGAGCATGAAAAACATTTAAGTGTTATCTTGGAAACCTTAAAAGAAAAGAAACTGTATGGGAAATTCAGCAAGTGTGAGTTTCGGTTGCAACAAATTTCTTTCATTGGTCACATTGTTTCTAAAGATAGAATAACTGTTGATCCTGCAAAAACAAAAGTTGTGGAAGAATGGCCAAGACCCACAAATGTAACCAAGATTCGTAGCTTCCTTGGTTTGGCGGGCTATTACCGAAGGTTTGTTATAATTTTTTCATGGTTATCTAGTCCAATGACTAAGCTAACTCGGAAGGGTGTTAAGTTTATCTGGACAAAAGAATGTGATGATTGTTTTCAGGAATTGAAAAGAAGATTGGTCAATGCTCCAGTTTTGGCACTACCTTCCAGGAATGGTGAGTTTGTTATATATAGTGATGCTTCATTTAAAGGAATTGGTTGCATCCTAATGCAGAATGATCAGGTAATTGCTTATGCTTTACGACAGTTGAAAACTCATGAGGTAAATTACCCTACACATGATGTGGAATTAGCTGCTGTTGTTTTTGCTTTAAAAATTTGGAGGCATCATTTGTATGGAGTAAAGTGTGAAATATATACCGATCACAAAAGTTTAAAGTATATATTCACTCAGAAAGAGTTAAACATGAGACAAAGGAGATGGCTTGAATTAATCAAGGATTATGATTGTACAATTCATTACCATCCGGGAAAAGAAAATAAAGTGGCTGATGCTTTGAGTCGAAAAAGTAATGCTTCATTAACAATGTTGCGTTTGGAACGTGATACTTTGGTTAAGGATTTGATGAACTTTGGCATAGAAGTTGTTGGTGCAGGAAGTCCTTCTGTTTTGTTTCAGGTATCAGTGAGATCATCTCTATCAGATAGAATCAAGCAAGCACAGAAGCAAGATAGTGAGTTGCAGAAAAAGGTAGAGATGGTTCAGAAAGGTAAGTTGCCTGAATTCAACATTGATAATGATTGAATTTTGAGATTTGGGAAGAGATTGTGTGTGCCTTGTGATTCACAGTTGAAGAGAGAGTTGTTATGTGAAGCTCATAGTTCTCCGTTTTCAGTTCATCCGGGCAGTACTAAGATGTATAGAGATCTGGAGGAGTATTACTGGTGGGATGGAATGAAAAGAGATATTGCTGATTTTACTGTGAAGTGTTTGACTTTTCAACAGGTTAAAGCAGAGAGGCAGTTACCGAAAGGGATGATTCAGCCTTTACCAGTGCCAGAGTGGAAATGGGAGAATATATCGATGGACTTTGTTGTTGGATTACCGAAGACATCTCGAGGTAATAATGCAATCTTGGTTATTTTTGATCGCTTGACCAAATCTGCTCATTTCCTTGCTATACGAGATACTTTCTCTCTTGATCAACTTTCCCGTTTGTATCTTAAAGAGATAGTCAGGTTACATGGAGTTCCTCTCTCTATTGTATCAGATCGTGATCCCAGGTTTACTTCTAACTTTTGGAAAGGCCTTCAGAAGTCGTTGGGTACTGAATTAAATTTTAGTACAGCTTTTCATCCTCAATCAGATGGGCAGTCAGAACGAACAATTCAGACACTGGAGGATATGCTACGAGCTTGTTCTATGGATTATCAGGGAAGTTGGGACCAACATCTTTCTTTGGTTGAATTTTCATATAATAACAGTTTTCATTCCAGTATACAGATGGCACCATTTCAGGAATTATATGGGAAGCGGTGTCGAACTCCAGCTTTCTGGGATGAAGTGGGTGAATGGAAGTTGATGGGACCAGAATTGGTAGAAGAGATGGCAGAAAAAGTTCAGCTGATTCAGAAACACATGAGAACAGCTCAGAGCAGGCAGAAGAGTTATGCGGATAACCGGAGGAAGGATCTATCTTTCGAGGTAGGTGATCATGTTTTTCTCAAGGTTTCTTATTGGAAAAGTGTGATGAGATTTGGTAAGAAAGGAAAGTTGAGTCCAAGGTTCATTGGACCATACGAAATTCTGGAGAGAGTTGGATCAGTTGCATACCGAGTGGCTTTACCTCCGAGTTTATCTCAGGTACACAATGTTTTTCACATTTCGATGTTGAGAAAATATATGCCAGATCCATCTCATGTTTTGAGTCCAGAGGTAGTTGAGCTGGAAGAGAACCTATCTTATGAGGAACAACCGGTCCAGATTCTTGACCACAGGGAGCATGTGTTATGGAATAAGGTGATTAAGCAGGTAAAGGTTTTGTGGAAAAACCACATGATTGAAGAGGCAACATGGGAATCTGAAAATGCAATGAGGGATAAGTACCCCCATTTATTCGATAAGTAAATAAATTGCGGGGACGCAATTTTATAAAGGGGGGAAGGATGTAACATCCCAAATAAGTAATGAATAATAGATATTTTTATCTATGTCTATTAATGATTAATATAGTGTTATAGAGGCTTAAAATGAAAATAAATACAATCTTATGCATGGAATACACTAATATTCTTAAAAGATTGTTTTACTGCCTTTTGATGGCAAACCATTTTTGAATCTATATTTTGACAATTTTATAAACTATGTTTGTCAAAATAAACTTATTCTTTATGATTGGGACATAAAAATTTACTTTGTGTGAATTTTTGGTATTTTTCTGACAATGTTCATTTTTTAATGAATAGTGAAAAATACTGCATTTTACATCAAAACTGCTTTTTAATCTAATTTATTTATATGATTAGATTATCTTTTGAATTGGTCTTAATGTGTAATATGAATATATTTTTACCATTTTATCCAATGGTGGTCATTGGAATCAATTTCACTTTGAAATTAGACTTAAACTGGTGTCAATCTTTTGATACTTATTGTTTTGTAAAAACACGCTATTTGCTCTGGCAGCGGGAATTAATTATTAAATTAAGTAATTTGACTTATATGTATTGAATTTTGTAAAATAGACTTCATTTTTGAATTCGGAATATCAAATATAGCTTAGGGTGAATTTTTGGTAATTTTCTGAAAAACTTCAATTTTTGATGAATAGTGAAACCACTAAGTGGTAGTTAAAGAAACTGATTTTTCGTTTAAATGAAACTTTGCCACTTTTGTGTTATGAATTTCAAAAATCCGACATTCATGGTTGTCATTGAGAAGTAAAATGTGGTTCAATGGGATTAAAATAATTTTTTGGTGAATAGTAACTTATTAAGTTTTTAATCACGATTAGTGGTAATGAGTGTAGTTTAAGGTATAAATAATGCTTTAATAATATGAAATGACTTAGACACATGTCCCAACCTTATTGGTTGTGTCATGGCCGACCAAGACAAGCCATGGGTCAACTTGGGGACCCCATGGAGACACTTTGGTTGGGAAATGACATAAATAACTTTTTATTAAATGTTAAAGTAAAAATGACACAAACATAATATGTTTTACGAAAACAATTATTACATGGGGTTATAAAGATCATATGTTTGATTATAAATATTTATTGGAAATCTAAAAAGAATTCCTACATCATAGTAGTTTTTTTTATAATTTTTAGACATTAAATAAATTAAATTATTTATGACATAATAATGATGCAGCGATGACATCATTATTTGACGATTTAAATAAAATAGAAAGATAATGTAACATCTATGAACTACACAAGGCCAAAACCAATTGGATGAGTGGATTTAGAACCCTTATCACCTTATCCACAAATTATATCAATATGGGACCTTTTAAAACCGAAACACATTTTCAAATAATGTAATATTTCTTTACTTTCCAAAAGTGCTCCTCCTCTCCTCTTATAAAAGGCCCCCACCTCTACCTCATTTCACACACTCCACAATCCTTTGTCTCGGCCAACCCCTGCCCATTTAATCTCTACACATCCCTCTCCTCATCCTAGAGGATTACCTTTGGGCAGAATCCTTTCAAAGGAAGCCATTAGGCTCAAATCAAAAGGAGTTACACTTTTAAAGGTAATTCTTTCTCTCTTGTTCATTTGTTTTATTTTGCTTCTCCAACCCCCTAAAATCTTTTTATTTACTTCTTTTGTAACAACACCAGTATCTTCAATATACTAGGATGTTGTTATATGATTTATTTGAGCTACACTCTCACACAACTACATCAAATGGTTAAAGAACATATGGTTTCCGTGGATGGAAAAATTTTGCCTCCCAAAACGATGATTGTTCAATACTCATTTAACACCTTCAAAGGTGGCCATTATGATGTCACTATTTTTATATATGATATATAATATGTTTATGTTTTCCTTAAGATTCTGTTTTTTTTTCATTTTGGGCATACCTTTATGGTTTCCATTGTGGGTAAACACGATATCTTCATTTTAGGAAGTGCGGACTACCGCCCCCTGAAAGTGATTTGATTCGTTAATACCATATGTGGGGTGTGTAAAGGACAAAGTTAATGATATTATATATGTCATTATACTTGAATTATAATATACTCTTATATCATTATGATTCCATTCCAGAAAATATGAAATAGAAATGGAAGTAGCGTTCATGCGTACGTACGGCTTACCGTCTCCATGAATGGTGCATTTCATTTCTTACCTCAAAATGTGATGTAATATTATAAATACATGTATATGATGAATATATATGATATATATGTTATCCAAATCCTTAATATCATTCTGGATATAATGAACCTTTGACCAAATTAACAACATGTAAGTGTAAGAATTCTATTTTTTGACTTAAGAACCAAATACCGACAAAATGAACATTATTAACATAAATGATTACATGATGTCCATAACATGGTATACAAGGAATAATGAACTTGAAAAAGGTTCTCAAGCAAGTAGAGATTAACTCAAGTTTATTATTCAGGAGATTAAAAAACGGTCGGGTCAAGTCGGATACGAGGTATGGGACTTCGTCTCAATCTCCTTTCATTGAGGCATATTTTATTTTATACACAACTTTCTTTTATACGGTGTATAAACCCCTTTGACTTTTACGTTTATTCAAAAGGAATCTTATTTATACGAAGCATTTACTAAACGACAAAAGGGAATGGTTTTTTCGTACGTATGCGGCGAAAAATACTTCTCCGCCGTCGTGACCGTTATTTGAGTTTCGGCTTCCTCTACAAGCCATACCTTCTTTTTAAAAGAAAAATAAATACCATGTTTTACTTTTCTTTTATTTTGGAATTGAAAATGGTTTTCATAATGTTTTTATATCAATGTGTTGTATTGATATCTTGTGATTGAAATGTGGAAATTTTATGTTTCCTTTATGCATGTTTTATGTGATATGATTATGTTATGGTTCTTGGGCATTATTATGAAGACGGTTGGTTCCGTGATAAACTAAGGGCGGGTGAGCCCGTTATAGCTCTCCAATGCATTGGGTAATGCGAAGGAGTGAAACGTTAAGGTTTCTCCGAAGAGATTTTAGGGAATATACTGTGATGGGTATTCCAAACGTAACCAAGAGGGTTACTCCCTACGTAAGAATGTTATGAATACCTCAAGTTACCTTTATGTCTTATGATTTCTATGATTTATTCATGATTTGATGAGGTATGTTAAAGTGCTTATGTTTTATGGGTAAAGTATGATTTCATTCTTATGTATATATGTACCCATGTTTCCTTTCCATGTTTTTATAACCCATACTGAGATTTTTATGCTCATCCCAAGTTTTTTTGAAATGATTTTCACAGGTCAAGGGAAAGGTACATGATATGATGATAGTGTCAAGGAAGTGTCAAGAAAGAATCCATGTTTTATTTTAAATATGTTTCCATTGATGGGAATGAAGAATAATATCTTTATGTAACCACTTTGTTTATATGTGGAATGTAATGCAAGTTTTATGATCTAATTCTCTAAAACTCTAAACCCGAAAAGATCCTCAATGTGTAATCTTGTAATAACTCAAGATTAAGTAAGGTTTAAGGCTGGGGCCTTATACCGGTTGATCCTTGAATCCATCGCATGATCTCAGGGGGCTTGTCTAGAGGGTGAATCATGATCTAGATGAATTTCTCTAGGGTCATCATGAGAGTTATTTGAAACATTTGGAGGGATTCATGAGAGTCAATGGAACATGTCTTAGAGGGTGTTTCTTGTCATCGATGACATGTATGGGGAGAATCATGAGACCTGTATGGTGTGCTCGGAGGGCATCACAAGAGCCATTTGACATGCCTGGGTGCTATCGTGAGACTCAGTTAAAATGTTTTGGAACTTTTATATGAGTTAATAGAAATGCCTAGAGGACATTGTGGTTCTTTACTGGTGAAACTAGAGGGTTTAGTGATATTTGGGTGGCATTCCATAGGGTCACCATGTGACTTAATTCTATAATACAAAGGAATTATCATGATCAAAATAGTATATTGAAGTAGTTTCGTGAGGTATCAGAATCATGTCCTCATGATTTTGTTCATTCTGGGTAGTTTATGTGAAGCATATGATGGTCAACGTGTATGTAATTCACATAAGTCTCCCAAATTTAGTATTTTTTTGATCCTTTATATTAAAAATTCCTTATATTTTGTTTTCAGTGTATGTTTATTTTAAGCCTCACATGATATTGAATATGTGTGGGATGTTCCTTGCATGTCATGAAAGAAGTCCTTTGTATGATCTATGGGTGATTACATGAAGTTATTTATGAATGCTAAAATATTTTTTGGGGGTTTCCTCAAATCATACATGACGGGAATTTATTATGGATGAAAGCTCAACCACTCTGAGAAATCCACTCTAGTGCTGGTGATTTTAGATGTGAGAGGGCTAACTCTTTGTCCTGAGAGTAGTGGTTCTCATTTTTCATGCAGGGTTAGGGTATTTATTGGCCTTGACACCTCAGTTTTCACCAAATTTCACATCACATATCGCATGAATCAAGGATGGATTTGGAGAAGGCACTTGTTGTCATGTGTTTTCATGAGTCCCTATCGTGGATCACTTCGTTGTTGTTACATGATATTCAGTGACCGCAAGTCTATCCCATCAATGAATTATTTACTAGATTATTTAAAATTAATGAGGAAATTTGGAATCATGAAAACACACTTAAGTACTTCCATATTTTCATATCGACATGTCCAATTTACATCATATGATTAGAGTGACTGCTTATAGAATTTTTCACGACGTTCAAGGCCTTCTCTACGATATTTCTTGAGGCAAAGATAGACTATTGATGTGCTTTTGTGAAAATGGGTTTTCTTGTTAAAGGGTCCTGTGAGGCCATGATAAGAACATATTTAACAACTCCCATGATTTTTATGTCCATGAGAGGATCCCACCTGTTCACTATTTTTATTTCCTTCTCTAATTTTACAATGGTTAGGGGTTCATGTGATATTGCATGAGTTTTTTCAAAGACAATCAATCTACCTCTTGGTGATGCTTCACATGACCCAAAAAGGCATTATGGAGATGTGCATGCATTTTCTAGACAATTACATCTATTATTTACTATAGATCCAAAGGGACAGAGAGAGGCCACTAGGACATAACTGGGTCCCTTCAGACAATGAGGATGACATGTCACCATGCTTTTAAAAGATTATCTAGACATGACACCAGGGACTAACGACATCTTTCGGATAACCAGGGGAACATCACATGACTCTTATGACCACAAGAGGCTATTTCCTCATACTTATTTATTTCGTTTGTTTATTTTATAAAGTTTGGAGAGTTCATGAGTCTTCTTGAATGTTTTCAAGGACAATAATTCTCTCATCAATGATCCATCACATGAACATTATGAACACAATAGGCCTCTATCTTTTGAATATTTTACTATTATTTTTGAAGGATGTTTGTATGGGTTGTTAGTCACCTATCGGATGACCAATCAATTTCCTGGGAGAGATTATCAGGCCACCTCCGCATGACCATAGGTTGTCTGGTGTTCTTCATAAAAAGAATAAGGGATTGTAAAACTAGATATGTGATGTGCATGACCATCTATATGAATTTATGCAAGTCATGTGACAACATGAATCCTAGGGGTTCACATGATCCACATTATTTTTATCACCTTATTCTTCCTTTTCTTTATGGGGAAAATAATAATCATATTCATGTATTCCTTCTTGAATTTCTTGATGATCATTTGGAGGGTGTAAACCAATTACCCCCCCCCAGGAGCAACGTCCACATGAAAAAGGGATCATTTGAAGTAAATAAATGACTGCCTATGTCTGTTGATGAATCTGATAAGCTTAGAGAGCATACCTTGATATTTTTTCTAAGGCTATATGGTGGTCCTTGCAAGATTTTTCATTCATTATTAATAATTTCCTTATATATTATAGCTTAGGATCTTTAGATCAAACCTTGAATTACTATAGTTTAGGGTCTCTTAGCTTAAAATATATAACACTGTTGTTTAGGGTCATTTATCTCAGACCTCCAATTGTTATAGTTTAGGTTCTTTTAGTTCAAACCTTTTGTCTCTTTAGTTTAGGATCTTTTATCTCAATGATTATATTATTGTAGTTTAGGGTGTTTTAGTTCAAACCATCTATTGTTGTAGTTCATGATCTTTTAGCTCAAACCATATATTTCTGTGGTTTATATTCATTTATCTCATACCTTATTGATGATCATGGAATATTGTGAAAACATTCTAGTAAGGACACAAAAATAACTGAGGTGCTGAGTTCTTCTGTGGTGTTATTAACGGTCACAAGGATTATAGCTCATTTACTATAAGGAAGAGATTCCTTTGGTTGGTAGGTCAAAGTCCTTACATGTCAATAACATTAACAAATACAGGTATCTCCAATCTTTTCCATGGTTCGTGTAAGGTTTACGAGGATAATATCAGTTGAGGGAGAAATACTGGGGATGCTAGGCCCACATCAATAGTTAGAGTATGGATGATTAAAGTCATAACAAAAAATTTTGAGTATGTGAATATGAAATGGAGAAGACATATTGGGGATTAACCATAACTATTTTAGGTTCTATGTTCTTTTATAGTGTTTCCTAGGCTCAAAATTATTAATGATCCTTTATTTCTAGGAGGAGATGACTTTAGTAGGTGGGTCAAGGCCCTTATGAGTCAGTATCATGGCCACTAAAAATATGATATCATCTTATTTCAAAGGGATATGAAATATTTAGGAAGACAAAAACCTCCATATGATGTGGTTGGGTATGAGAAGAAAGCTATCCAGGAAGGGTTCTATCACCCTAGGGTAGTTCATCTCTAAAATTTCGGGGCTTGAGCCCAATAAAATTTGGTTTAAAATAATGAGATATAATATTTTAATGTATCAATAATGGAGTGTCACATTCCTACCTTGATAAAGGGAATAAAATACAGTGATGTGTCATTGAGGATGTTGAATCCACATAGATAGTTTTGTAATGGGATTATAAATCATGGTCTAAGGTGCTTGGGTCAGGAGAATGATATGGGAAAGTCATACTAGGAGTTTTTCATGTCAAACTAGGGTATTGAGTTTATCCTCATCGATGTCTAGGCCCATAAGGATTATAAATCCTTTTTTATAGAGTAATATATTTGGTCGAAATCTATAGGTGCATATACATGTGTGATATGCATACATGAATAGTTAATTAAAGGGTCCCTTGAATAAGAGTATCCCTTCTAAGGTTCATGTACGATTGTGGTGATCTAAGGCACCCCACATCGTAAAGATTCATTTTGGGAATGTGTAATATCCAAAATGTATTTTAACACCATTAAGTTGTTTTTACCACATAGAAAACATATTATCTAAGTGAGGAGTTGTGAAAAATTATTACTATAACTTTTTCTTGAACTAGGGGGTCTAGCGAGAATGGTTTGGATTTTACTAGGGATACTAAGTTGGACCTATGATATTTATGTATTATATATTTGTACCATAATTTTTTCCTAAACTATGGATATAAAGAGTTTAGGAAGCATTGGATTAACTTTTATTCAGGACTCCATTTTTGTGTTTTTAACCTTTCATGTTTTTTGTCTCTTTCACTTGTAGTTTAAATTATTTCAATTTGGACCATTATAAGATGGATTGTAAGTTTAGAAAACATTGACTAATAGTGGAAAAAAAATTAAGGTCAAGATTCTCATAGACCATATATATAGAATGATACACAAGAGCCTAATTATGATACCCATGTTTAAGAGTACCCCAATGTTCTTTTGAAAGATATATGGGAATGTTGTAAATAATGTATCAATATCCTTTGGTCATGAGTAATGATATAAGATATATATTCCTGGAGTATTTTATATCGCACTGAGGTGTTGAGTTATTCCACAAGGACGTAAAGGCTGACAAGGATCATAAATCCATTTTCTAGAGTGATGCTTTTGGTTGATGACCATAGGTGCATATGTAGGATTCATAAGAATGTATGCATAGTCCTGAAAAGGGTCCCTTGAATCCGGGTATCTATTTCAAGGGAAATTTAAGTATTTTCCAACCCAAGTCACTTGATACATGAAGTGTGATTTATGGTTTGAGGTTCTTTTAAAATATAGCGAATGAAAATCATACTCTATTTGAACAAGGTAAGGCTCTTGTGGTCCCTTTATAGGGGATGAAAAAATTGGTGTTGGTTGAAAAAATTTATTTTCATGTAGTGGGGATGTTCTCTATGCATTTGAACTATGTGTGGTAATGACATGTTATGCATCATTTATTTTCATGAGGTATGGAAATTGTTTTTTGAAGTTTTGATTCCATTAGAACAGGTTGTTTTACATGAAGTTTTAATTTCATTTTGTATATATAAGGGAAAAATGATGTTTTTTACAGGACATATTACATGCACAAGACGACTGCGTAAGATCTGATTTGTACATAGGAAAAGTGATCCTTCATGTTTCACCCCCTATGAAGTTGGGGTAGATTTCTTTTATCTATTTTTGTAGATGGGATCAACATTATAGATTCGGGCATCACTATATATCTTGTGATGATAGGAATCAAGCCACACATAGTTATTAAATGAGAAAATATATAAATAGTTCTATCCCATAAACATAGGTGGTAATTTTTTCTATTGATTATTGTTGATGGACCTAGGATTATAGATCCATGTATCACTACCTATCTTATGATGAAAGGAATCAAGACACACATAGTTTTTGGGGGAACTATGTAGTTTAAGATCATGCGACAAGGATATTGGATTCCTGATGTGAAAAAGGGGAAATTGTGGATGGACCCAAAGATGGAGATCTAGGAATTAATATGTATCCTATGGTAATAAGAATCAAGCCAAATGTAGCTCTTAAAGAATGAATTTCTTGTGCATGTATGACCTATACGTTGAGAAGGATCACTTTGTATAATATGGTGGATTGACCAAGATATAAGATCTAATCATCCCTATGTATCATGTTGATAATAATAATAAATCTATATATAGTTCTAGAATAGAGGTGTGGCAGAAGACCAACACCAAATATAGTGGTCCTCTCGGGTGAGTTCTAAAGGATTGTGAAGTTTTATGTCATGAAATGGACATTAATTGTGCAGTTGAACTTAATTCAATGAGGACTCATGGTATAAATTTTTAGGTCTTGCATTCAAGACCACGATGTTTTGGTCAAAATCTATTTTTCTTTGTTTTAGGGTAATCCCTTATAAAAAATTATAATCTCATGTGAGGTGTTTTTAGTTCTAGAAACAAGGAATTGAAAGGATTCCTATCACCATGCATATGAATCTATGAATTAGAATGGGGAATTTTTTATCATGATGTGGCTAGACGACGATATTGGATCAAGGCGTCCCGACATATCTCATTAATAATGATAATCAAGCCGTATGTAGTTATAGGAAACCCATAATATTTAATATTGTACAAAAAGGAAAACTGTCATGCAGTTTTACATAACGTAGTAAGGATGAGAGATCAACCTATGAGAATAAGGAAAGGAAAATTATGGATCTTTATAGTTTTATGTCATGTGGTGAGGACAAGGGTTACATAATGTAAAATAAAATAAATGATGTGGATGGGCCCATCAGGTTTCAAAACATGTCATGTGATAGAGAGAATTAAGTCACACATAATTATATAAACCCTTATATTTTTAATTTCATGCAGTAAGGACATCATTCATGTAGTTTAATGTCGTGCAGTAAGGACGTGGGATACCATGCAGTTTAAAGTCATATTTCAAGGACTTATGCATACACCTTAAATTTATTTGGTCTAGATGAGCTTGTATAATTTAATTTCATGTTATTAAAATGAATTTTTTTCATTTTAACGTCTTGTAACCATGATGAATAAAGATAATTACACTAATTTGGATTACCATCTGATGAAAGTTGTCAAAAGAATTTCTTGATAAACCTCTCATTTTGGGGGGGTATAATACACTCCCAATTCATTATGTCTAATGAGTGACCTCTATTGTGACATAACTTATGTATGATATAATTCCATTCCCATTTGGTCTCAAGCTTCATAAGACTATTTCATAGTATCATTAGGGTTCTGAACACTAGAACTGGTTCTCCTTGTAGGAATGAATGGAGGCGAACCTTTTTATTAAAGGCTTGTGAAATCCAATTCTGATGGACCTCAATGTTGTGAAATGTATGAAAACTATTCTCATCATGTTATTCCAATTAATGTAGATTCTTTTAGGATTTCTAATCATTTGAGAACTATCCGAAAATGGATATTTAGAGTGAAGGAAACCTGACTTATATGGGTAACACTACCTTAGTCCCATATACAAATGATTATGGCTTTTCTTGTGTAGCAGTACACATAGTGGTACGATAGGCCCATAAATCTTGGAGGATTTTATCCATCATAGATTTATTATCTTTTTTCACCTTCATATGAAGTATATTTGATAGAGTTTTATTTAAGACCTCTATATTTTAATTTTATGCTACTTGATAGTGAGATGAGTTATTGGACTCAATATTATACTCCTGGTAAAATTTCATCAACTCTTTAGAACAACAATTGGTGTTGTTGTCCCTCAATATTGTGTGGGGGACCGTGATCCTCGTGATAATATGGGAATTTGTGATGTTGATGATGTTATTCATCCCAAATTCCAGGAGGGGTATTGCCTAATCCCATTTGGAAAACAATTCAATGAATGTAAGGATGTACCTAAATATATTGGCTATAGATCAATGATATGTCCCCACAACATCAATTACCTTGATATAAAATATATAGGAATATTTAGATGTATGTAGAAATTATGAGGGTCTATGGATGAAATTTTCATGGATTTTTAATGCATGAAATTTCTTAATGTATTCCATAGATTCCTGTATCATGGTTTTTCAAAAGTAACCCATCCACCTAATTTGGTAGAATATCCTTTTCCCAGACTGATGAGCATTGTAGGAACATGCATGGACTTCTTCCATGTCGATGAGAATCTATAATCATGCTATGAATATGAGAAGGATTATATAAAATCCTCAATTATAGTGGATATTTTGGTCATTTCATCCACACAACAGGGCAAAGTTCCCATCATAGTGTCAAATCGATTCCCTTTCGGCTTGGTCTGTCCAGAGAGCTCTGTTTTAGAGATACCTGATTATAGGATCCATCCATAAAATAATGGATATTGATTCATCATGCTTTGGAGAGGTGTTTACATTATTTTTTTCTTCCATATCACATATGATGATTGATGAGACCATTCTAATATATTTGATATATAATAATGATTCCCCATGATTAGGGTATTCTAGGAATGTTTCTAAATTATCCAACGTGTCAATGTGATGATTTTGTGATTGGATAACATTATGCAATGAGAGATCAAAATGGAAATATTCCATCATTACCCTAATATATCCAGTGAGAGGATCCAATTCATTATTTTAAATGGAATATCCTCTATTTACTTTCTTTATCACTAGCTCTTAGTCCTTTTTGATATTTTGGTAGTCTATTTGTAGCTGTAGGTCCAATTCAAACTTACATATGAGGGATTGGTACTCTTCCTTTCTATTCATTCATCCTTCCAATAATGATAAAGAGTAGGGTAAAAATTCATTGTATGGAGAGATAAAAACAATCCCTAAGACAACTCGATTAATCTTTGGGTTTACCATCCTTTTATTGATAGGACTTTAGGAGGATCCATCTAAATAAATATCCCATGTTCGAGGAGTGTCATTGGAATAGAATACCTCCTCATCTAGAATCTCGGTGTCCACTAGTGTAATATTCGAGGTAGGATGTGCTATGAATAAAGTATCTTGGTATTTCCCTTTCATCAATTTCTATAGCACAGACTAAATTTTGTACTACTTCATAATGACTTCCCATCGGTCCAAGCACCTAGTTAACATAGGGAGGCTAAGGATGTAATTGAGAAGATCAATATGAGATACCAAAAAGAATTATTTTTTATTCATGTAATGCCACAGTTTTTTTACCGTGAAGATGTGTGTATGGAAGTTATTCTCGACATCGGAGTATTGATTCTCAGTAGCTAACATCATTCGGATGAGGTAATGGAGTCTTTTTTCAATCCCCACATTATTTTATGAGTGAGGAGGGAACCCAGTGGGAATTACATGGTGACCACATATAAGATTAGTGTCCTCTATTCCATTGGTGGAATCAGAATTTTTGGGTATAGTAAATACATCATGATACTTTAAAAGTCTATTTTTTAGTCATCATCCCACAGATAAGAAATTTCTTTCTTCATTAAACTGGTAAAGGGGAGATCTTTTCTATATATGTTGGTAATGAATCACCAAATAAAGTAGATGTTCCCTTGGATCCCCATCAGTTATTTGAAATTTTTATGGGGTGACATTACTAGGATACAACTTTCCATTTTTGGTCAACCTTGATATTGCGGTGGTGTGACATAAGTACAAAGAATATCCCAAATGTTATGCCAAAGGTACATTTCGATGGATTCATATTCATACAACGATGCCATAGTTTGTGTAAAACTCAATGAAGGTCTGTGAAATGATCACATCTATATTGGTATATGACCACCAGGTCATCGACATAATATTAGACTGTCCTTCCCAAGAATGGTATGAAGAAATGATATATGGTGCAGTGATAAGTAGCTCTAGTATTATTCAATCCAAATCGAATGACCTGATATCAGAGGATCCCTTGATATGATCTTAAGTAAGTGGATTATTTATCTTCAGAGGATATATTTAGTTGATTGTACTTAGAATACCCATCCATGAAGGAAAGGTATTGAAAGATATAATTTGCATTGATTAAGAGTTCTGTGACCTACAATAATAATTCATTCATTGTGAAGGTCCAATTAAGGTCTTTGAAATCAATTCATACCCTAATCTTCCTATTCTTTTTACAAAAAATGGAGTATGATGGAAAACCACATTGGGTATTTCAATTATCAAACAAAGTTGTATTTGATCAATTTTTCATCTTACACATCTTCGTTGGTATAATGGGAGGTGTGCATCCTATATGATATCTTCTTGATGCCTCTATGCTCATTGGGTAGTCTGAAATGATGTGTATCCACATCCGAATTCAGTTCAAAAATTTATGTGCAGTTCCAGGAGAACACATATCTATGTTTCTTCAGAAATGTGATTTACATATCTTTTTATTCATGGGGTATAGTGATAAAAATAATACTATTCTATGGGTATTCTTCTATTCCTAGATTTATCTCCCTAATCTAAAAAATGGTGGTGGAGACACCTTCCTTTAATGAGGGAGGGGAATTATTAATTTCATCCCCATATTCATCCACATATGAGTCTGTGGATACATTTATAAAAGAAGTTGGCAGTCTAATGGCTTATCTATCACCATCGGGGTGAGAGAGGCCATGAGAATTGACATTATAATTCCCTTCTACCTGAGTCGTTGTAGATAGATAATAGAGCCGATTCTATTTTACACTATCACTAGGGGAAGAAGGGGTTGTGACCTCTGGGGTCATGTCTACAACCTCATCTAGATTTATGGGGAGTGCATCGTCACCATCGAGCATACTCCTTGGATTCATAGGGGTGCTCCCAAATTCATTGGGGGATGTATCCCATGCATCATCATCTACTATTGGTTGTTTTCCATTCCTTTTTTAGATAGCTGCTTCAATGTATGTGGATCTGCAAGTCTTGAAGGGGGAGTTGTAACCATGCCATATTCCTACTTTTCCATTGATTGGTTATTTCAGTAATTGATGGATTTATAAATGTACCTCCATGTTTTTATGGAGACAAGGCCATCAAAGTTAGACATTTTATGGGATGTCTGGCTAGATAACCATAAACTCAACATCAAATGTGATCTTCCCAAATTAAGCTTATTTTTTGATCTTTTTAAGAGGTCTTTTCTCACTCATATCATACCCCTGAATGATAAACTATGTGGGAGAAAAATACAATTGATATATGCCAAATGTTGGAGGGTTCGAACCATGATGAGGTTGATCCTAGAAACATTATCAATTAGAGTCCCTTGGATGTTGAAATTATTACGTTTTCATGAAACATATAGGGACCTGATGTTCCCTTAGATGACCTCTTTCTTACCCTGGCCAGTAAATGAGATCGCTACAATGAATTTTTCTGACATAGTCTCCAACTGATAAAAAGTGGTTGTGGAAACATATATCTCAAAGGGATTCAACAATTTGCTCTCTATGTTCTTTTGAATGATGTACTACATACAATATTGAGAGGTTGGATAGGGTAACTGCCAACTGTTTCAGAAAGTTGTACTTTTGAAATAAAGGCTAGTTCATCCTGATATGGGGTGGCTCTTGGATATGTTACTCAGGAGCCAGCTTATTTGAGATGGACAGTCTTGATTCCTTTGAAGAGGTTGAGGGAGTATCTACTGCCAGTGCTGAAGGTCATTCCGGTCTTCCCCATTTCCTGGGCTAGTTAGACAATCAAACCCCCTTCTAGGCTTTCATACAAGACATCTGGGTGAGGATGATCATTGAAGGGTTCTGAGACACCTCTAGGTATATTTTTGGTCAACTAGAGCACTTTACCATGAATATCATCTAAATATATTTCCTATGTGGAGATGTGAATAAAATATTTGTTCTGAAATGCCCACATTGTCCCTTGTATCCTCAGTTCCTGCACATGTTACCTATTGTTCTCTAGTTATGCATGAGAAACACATATTCTGAGGAATATTTATCATCAAATAAGTGGTCTATCAAGTGTATCATGTTTAAAAAAACCAAATATGATCTCTTCATTTAATGATGATTCATTTTGGTATGGTGGTTCCCATACTTCAGATATTTCTAGGAAGAAATCATCAAGAGTCATAGATTTTTTTGGAGAAGAATATGAATCATCCTCTTCTATTTATTCCTATTTATAGTGGTCACTCCCACCTTTGGGAGGCATATTTTATGTTTCCTCCTTGGGTGGTGGAGCTATTTTGGGTCTTTTCATCTATAATCTTAGGGTTTTATGAGCTCATTAAACTATTTTTTGAGTTATCCAGTTGTCGAAAATTCATGGACACCTGTTTGGAACTTTCATCCAACCACCTTCCTCTTCTAAGTGGGAAATGGTTACGCAGTCCACCTACTCTAAGGAGTTATATAAAAAAACATATCCTTAATTGAAAAAAAAATTCATTGATATTTTAACCCAACCTCTATAGAAAGGGAAGTAATTGGGACAGTCAATGAGGTAGACCTCATTGGGCTTCCTAGGATATGACAGAGTGAGCAAGTTATTTTCTAGGGAATACAAGAAATAAACAGAGACTTATTAATTTAATAATAAGTATTATTAATTCGTCATTTCCTATAATCCTGGGAGACCTTCAATTATCTTTTCTTCTAGATGAGGTTGATTATATGGTTTTCACCGCTCAATAAGAGGTGATGGGATGTTTAGGACCTACCTAGGTGATTTTATGGGAATTTATTCTATCTTGATTATGATGACTATACATTATTATTTTTATATCCTTTTCCATCTTCATGTAGGTATGAGTCGAGTTTTGGATCATATTTGTTGAATTAATTCCTACAGATGTTGTTCTATTTCTGAAAACTCCTAAAACCCACCTAGATTAATCATTGGGATCGTAGGAATTAGCAACTCATCCTGGAGATTTCATTACAGAGTTCCATCAGTTTATCTGAAGATAGAGGGATGTTGAGTGAATAGGTAAAACCTTTACATCTAGATATGAAGTTAGAAACCCTATCATTCTCACATATATTGTATTTATTCAGTTAAAAAACATCATGTTTTTCAACATGGAGAAAAATTGATAAATGAATTGAGGGAGAAGGTCTTCCAATACTGTAATTAATCATACTATAAGGCTTTTGTTCTATACAAAAGATGGCCGTGTTATATTATATATAAAACACCTCATATTTGTTTCATCCTATAGATCTTGAGGGCATATAATCATCCCACATTGGGATACGTAGGGTGTGAGATGTTGTTCAGGGTTTCCTACACTGTCAAACGTGGATATGGTATGATTTCTGAAATTAGGTGGAGGAAAAGTGTCAACCACTGACTAAGGATATGGCTTCCTCTCAAGCTACATAGGTGAACATCACCATTCTATGGTTTCCATTCAAGTTTCCAGGGACTTGATGATGTAAAGAAGCTCTGGGAACAACAGTCTGAGCCATCTCCCATCTATAGGGAGTGGGTGGGTCTCGATGAGGTGGTACCACCTTTCCTCCCACTAATTCTCGATTCATAATAAGAATGAATTATTTCCTTGGAGAGGGGGAGTCTGCTTCCAAAATATGGGAAAGTCATGATAATTTTAACCTTTATCATTTATTTAGACAATATATTTTGATCTAGAGCAAGTCTGAATCTCAGAAACCTCTCTTTCTAGAAGATTGGCTATGGGAGGGAGAGTATTCATCTCTACATGAATAAGAACCCAAGGGTAATGTTTCCATTGAGTACCTCATTCTTGAGTCATATAAGAGTTTATATCTCACTATCATATTGTGAAAAAATTTCCTATGTGGTAGGAACTTCAATTATTCTGGGTGGTTATTTGGATGTATCCATACCTTTCCCTTTTTTGTTGGAAGTGTTTTGCCATGGAGGTGGCAGCTCAGTATTAGAGGTGCCAAATTTTAGATCCTTATATGGTTCTATTTCTATGAAACATTGTTTAGTGCATCCAAACCACGTTCTTCTGAGGGTATATTTTCTGTTTTTTGGCACACTGTGTTCGTGTCTTGATACACAATGTCTTTTATATTGACAGGGATGACATTCATTGAGGCATATAATGCAATGGTGGTTGTACTATTACATTAAACTCAACATGATTATTCTTTACTTTCTTATTCAAGGTAATTATTCAAACCCTTGTCCATATTGGGACATTTTGTCTTGGGACTCCATTGGGGTATGATATCCTTTACCGTATATTCCTCCTATGTTGGTATGTGAATATTAACATTGAGGGAGATTATGATTGTTATTTATGAATAGGCCTTTATCCATATAGGTATGTCTTTCATTGGGAGGAATAGGTGGGATACCAACCATTTATTTTTCCCTCCCTACCTAGAGAATACGAATTCTTTCTATAGTGATGATGATAGTAAAAATTCCCCCATCCTTGTGGGGTGGGGGTCATTCAGGGCCACAATTGGCATTGATTGGTCATGTTTTTGAGGGTCCAACAATTATATTTGGGGATTTGATATCAATAGGGATATACGTGGAGATATATATTCCCCTAGACCAGAGGGGTGGGGTTGATTTGGAATCACTATTAATGTCCCTAGGACCCTCTTAAGGGATGATGATCCTAGAGATGGTGATTGAGATATAAATTCTCCCAAATTAGTGGGATCATATTTATTTCAATATGCTACTGGTATGTACTAAATTCTTTTTGTAATTGGATATCCAAGAGGTGGAGGTGGTGGTATATATTACCTTGGATTGGTGAGCTATGTCTTATATTGGACAACTGATATGGAAGCGGTTACGACAACCCATTGGATGTTGCACAGTTGTGCTCAAATAGAAGATGGGTGCGATGACAAACCCTGGTGGGAATCATTACTTATATTAATTTTTCCAGTTGATGAAAACATTGATTTACATGTCTAAAATGAATTCCAATTACTTTTAGGTCCCATTTTGGAGTCCTGTTGGATATCCTATCTGTCTGATCATGTTGTCTAGGCATCATTGAAACTGGGGAATTCTATTGTAGTGACCAACTGGAAGAAGAATTACCTGATCCCCTGATTTCACTGGAGGCTATTCCATTAAAGAAAACCATATGTGAGGGATATTTATATTCTAGGAGTTTAGAAAAGTTTAATTCTCTATACTTTCCCATTCCTTTAATATAGATGCATCACATGGATTCAAATATCAGCTGCTGAAGAGTTGTGATTAAATGGTGACAAACATGTTGTATATTTGCACTATTCTTTTACGATTTTGGATCCCATTCCATGGATATTTAATCTTGTTCAAGATGACACCAAACTATCTTGATGGTTTGAAGGTGACCCTCATATACTAGATAAGGATTGTTTCTAGACTTCAACCACTGATGAGTTTCCCACATGTTTTTTCATAGACAAGGCATGTACTTCTTTTCAATCTCATTTGGAACATCATAGTCCGAATTATTGAGGAGATAGAACATGATTGGGAGGTTGTTTCTAGATAAAACTCACCATATTCTAATTTCATCTTCCTCTTTATCAAATTTACATGCCTCCATTTTGATAGACCATAGAAAATTATTCTGAAGCTCACCTACATATAATAGTGGGGTACTGCTGGAAGTTAATGGGGAACTATATGTGGTTGACCTAGATGATTTTATCACCTCTATATATGAATAAATATTTTCTTTTAACACACATTTATACAAATGATTCTATGAAAATGTAAGATTTCCTTATCCATGGGAGATATCACTGTGGGGAAGTTAACAAAAATGGATTTTAGGAGTAAAGTCCCTATGATCCATCTCCACGCTACCACGTGGAGGACTATCTTTGTAATGATCATCTTTTACTTTGGTAGAAGATTTTACAGACCCTTTTGGTGTTGAGGATGTGTATTGAATGACATAAAGGAAACTATAATTGAGAATATTTGGAATATGGGTAATGTTATGTGTCTTGGTTGAAATATATCAACCTACCTTTTGGATTTTTGCAGGGACATGAGCCTCCTATATGAAGGTTTTCAAAACTTTCTTAAAATAATATGGTGTTTTGAACGTTTGAACCCGCTACTTAGAAACTGCTCGAATATGATGATGATTTGTCTCATTATTGATATGAATATGAGGCTATCATGAGGTATGTTCCATTCTCACTCGATGAGCCTCATTCAAGACGGGAATATAATCCCAACCATAAGCCATTGGGATATGCCAATGGTCTTCCATGGAACGAGTACTAGCCAAACCTAAGGCATGTTCCCTTATCCCTTGGTGAGCCTTAGTTAGAGTAATAATATGATCCTAGTTCCAATATGAATTCCCAATTATAATATTCCAGCAAACCTCTAGAATGGGATAAGGGATAATAGGATCATTTTTTACTACCTTGGAATGATGCTAGTGAAGCCTTTCATCAGTGGAAGTAGGAATATGTTCTTTGATTCTATGATCAACTAGAATATACCAATAATATTAATTTACTAGAATATGTGATTGTACCGAGGCATGTGTTATTATGACTTAGTTACCCTATCTAAAATGGGGATATAAGCACAATCCTGGGCCTTTAAAGTATGCCACTAGACTTCTTCGACAAGAATATGGACATGTCCAAAAAACTATGCCACTATCACTTAGTGAGACCCTCCATAATGAGAATAGGATCTGAATACTAGGACTTTGGAATATTCTACTAGACTTTTATTAAAGGTATGTTCCCCTATCCTGAGGAATGTGCAACTGTCACCTAGTGGGCCATGCATAGAATGAGAGTATGAACATGGTCTATTTCCTCATACTTTATCAGAATATGCTTATAATCCTCTAGGATATGAGTTATAATGTGTGCCTACTCCAAAGAGGACACTTTTTCTAGATGATTAGAGTGTTGAGATGTCCTGTCTGTAGGGATAGGAGTACAAACCTATCCCTTTATCTAAAAAATAATGAAATAAGTCGGCAGAGTTCTTCATCTATGGATAAAATATAATGGCATTATAGAAAAGTATGTGCAAGTATATTAGCCTACACAATTTCACCTCCACTATATACTAGAATATACCTTCAATTGAAGCAAGGATATAAACACATTATGTCCCCCTTGTTCTATCAGAATATACCAGCGGACTTCATGCATGGGGGTGGAAATATGCACCACCAGGCCTACTATGGGAATATGCTCACAAACATGTTCTGAGTGAGAATTGATATGCACTTGCATGCTAGTTAATATCAAAATATACTAGAAGACATAATCCATAGGAGTAGGGATATATTCCCACTCCTGGATATCCAGTGCCTTCCTCACCCAACTTTCCTTCCTTACTGCCCGTGTATGGGCATTAGAGGTGGCAGTGTGTTGGGTTGTACCCTCAATAGGTGACTGGTGGGTGCCATTGGGATGATGCTGGTGATGGTGGTCAATAGGTTCCCTCCTTGGTGTAACCTAAATTGTAAAAAAGTCTTATGTGGCTCCCTGATCCACATTAATCCAAGACTAAAGGCTGTAGGTGTTGCATTCTTGGTATAAGCTCCCGAAGTATTTAATTGTGGAAATGGGGGCTATTAGATTCACGATAGCTTTCCTTGGGCGATGTAGACTCGTCAGTTTTTGTTCTTAGAATCCCTCATGGGAAACATCTAGGGTAGGGATTATACTATGTTTATGGTAATCTCAGACCATTTTGTTCATCACTTGACGTTGAGGTTTTCGGGCAGGAGAGATCATTTTGTGACCCTGAGGGGGTTGCACCTGTAGATGGTTTACTAGAACGGTCATTGGATGATAAAGACATTATCTCAGATCAAGATGGTATTGTTGAGTGCAGTATTTTCATTCATATAAACAACAAGGAACAAAGGTACTTATTAAGGAAATATCATAGACATGATGTGTGTTCAATCAGATATGCATGGTTAACATAATTTTCTTTTTTATTCATTATTTGGCCATTATAATTGTTTGGACATGTCAAAATGAGGATGGATTTCATTCACAAGACCTCGATTATAGAGGATCATCTATAAGATATTTCTAGGCATAATAGATATTTTTGGGCAGTATATGAAAAATAAAGTGACCTGATACATGATTAACCGGTCGTTTTGTTATTTGAGAGATTCAAGTTGGGTTCACCACTTATGTTGGTGTATGGTAATCAAAAAAATGGTTTGATGGATAATAAACCAATAATTTTTTTATTAATAGATTCACAATGGTTTCACCATTTCAATTTCAATAGAGAAGAGATGACATAGTACTCTCATTCAAGGTGGATTCAGTTCTACTTGATGGTTGATTGGGGGGGGGGTTTATTTATTTCACAATCATCATCATCAGGTTACCATTGTTTTTCTTAATTGAAACTCCCAATGGTTCCCCCATCTATAACTAGGAACATAACTAATTTCCAAAGGTAGGTGGTCACTTGGAATTTCAGAACAAATGATTATTAGGGATTGGCATAGGTAGAGAGGATGGGAGGTCGATCTCGTCACACCCTTTGGGGGGGTGCCTTCTTCAGGATTATTTTACATATTTAAGATAGATATGAGAATCTATTATTAATACTTACATGATACTAGTTTCCAAAACAAATTGATTATAGGTTGAATATATTTATATACAAAATAAAGGGTACCTCATTAATGAATAGAGGAAAGGGGATCTTATTAGTGAATCCATCAATATGTATCTGAGGTTCTTCATCTATTAATGAGTAATGGGTGACTTCTCATGTGCTAAATCTATATAACTAGGTACTTAATGATTTTCATCCACTCATAGAGGTGGTAAATATTCCATGGAGGAGATTAAAAAATTACGAGGCATCCTACGTATCCTGATTATTGCATGAATCAAAACCCACATATTTTGTTAAACCCATACAGTTTAGCTTCACATGGAGAGGAACATTGTGAGGGAACTGATGCACTAAATATTTTAGCTTGATACTTGGGGATATATCCTATGTATCCTAGTTATGACAGGAATCATAATTATCATAGTTTGATGATTCCGTTGAGACTGCCCCCAATATGAATGTCCTTATATTCAGAATATTTTTATTATGCCACTCGTCAAGATTTACATACTAAGAATTCCCTGGATAGTGGAGATTTAAGATGTTAATGATGTTCCCATTTCAAATCCCTAAGACAACGTGATCTAGGCACTATGTGAGAAACAAATTATAAAAATAGATCAACATCATCTCATACAAATGTGGGGCTTACGTACTGACAAATCCCTTGTATATTAACATAGATATTGTCCCTTGGAGAGTCATCCTACATATCTTTTTTATTGTACGAATAAGATTCATCATAGTTCAGTTTATTTCTCAGTGTCTTAAGGGATGATATATATTGATCATCCCATAGGAATGATCAGGTCCTGATAGTTTAATTGTTGGAGACACAGGGATTACATCGAAATGGATGCTCATTTGATCTTCGGTTTTAGGATGTTTTCCTAAATATCATAGTTATTGGTTGAAATCAGAGTCTTGTATTTCAATTGATCAGGGATTCTGTATTATGATTTCTCTATATGTGAGGAATATAATATTATTCAATTGATCAAGGATATAATTATGAGGTCTCCCTTTATTGATCAGGGATTACATGCTTATATTTCCCTATATATGGGCCATATCATTTCATGACACTAATTGGGTCTTACACTCCAAGGTTTCCCTTTCCTTTGAAGATGATTTTGATAAAAATGATATGATTATTAAAACTCCATAATCCCACGTGATCTATGCTCAGTGTCAGAAAAATGTTATGGAAAATAATAAATATCACAGCTTATGGATGCAAGACTAAGGTATGGATACAACCCTTTGAATGATTAATATAGAGATCAAGCCTCAGATAGGCATCCTACACATCTTGATTATGGTGGGAATCAGGTTTCTCATAATTACCTTGATTGGGTCTTACACATTGACAATTACCAATAGTCAGGGATTACACAACAAGTGTTAACAAATTTATCATACCTTGGGATGCCATTAGTTACCCAGCCTGATTTTATACCTGACCTGATTAACTCCTTTATTTTCATACCTTGATAGTATATTTTTCATGTCAAAGGCGGTTCGAATATATCTAGTTATATTGTAGAAATATCCAAATACAATAATATGATCTATTTGGCTTGTCTAAGGGATGTCGCGTATCCTGGATGGCATGTTTGAGGGTCATCACATGATCACAGATGACCTATTTAAAGGACATCAGAAGACTTGGATGGTTGATCTTGGAATCTATCTCATGAACTCATTTGTCTTGTCTAGAGGGTGACTCATGATACAACTAACTTTCATTGGTGTCATTGTGAGAGATGGTTGACACACATTGCGAGCATCATGAGATTTGATGCAATATGTATTAGTGGGAGTAACATGTCCTAGAAGATATGTCTGAAGGGAATCATGAGACCTGGATGGTGTTCTCGGTGGTCATCGTGAGATCTAGTTGAAATTCCCAAGTGCAACCACATGACTAAATTAACATGTGTTTTCATCTTCAATGAGTCAAGTGACATGTCTGAAGGAAATCATGAGACTTGAATGGTAAACCTATAGGGTTTTGTGAGATTTTGTTGGAATTACATAGGGTAACCATGTGACTTACATTGAAATATAAAGGGGAATTCACATCACACAAATAGTATACCAAAGGAGCATCACAAGATTTGGGAGACATGTCCTGGCATTGTCGCACGTCCTAGGTGGTTCACTTGAAGTGCATGAGGGTCAGAATGTATGACCTCCACATAAGTCTCCCACCTTTAGTATTTGTTCTATCATTTTTATAGATAATTTCTTATATTTATTCAATGTTATTTTATTTTATGTCTCACACGATCTAGTAGATGTATGAGATATTCCTCATGTTTCTTTCAAAAATTAATTCACTTGATCTATGAGTGATAATGTGATGTAAATTATGCCTAGAACATGATTACATCAGTTTTCCCTAGATATTAGCCAATGGTATGTTTTTTTGGTGGAAATCTTAGCCGCTCTTAGAAATTATCTCTAGCATCGGTGCATCTGGATGCAAGAGGGTCAACTCTTGTTCCTAAGAGTAGTGGTTCTCAATTTTCTTATTGGTGTGGGAGATTTATAGGCCTCTCCACCCCAATTGTTCAACACATTTAATGATACATATCACATTAATCCTGGATGTAATTGGAGGAGGTTCTCGTTTTCACGTGTGTTCATGAGTCATTGTCGTTGATTAAAATGATGGTGTCACCATATTTTCACCTACCACTAGTCCATTCCACTAATGCCTTCTTTAATATATTATTTCCAATTAATGGGTAATTTTTGAATCATGCGGGCACCCCGATGGACTTCCATATTGTTATATCGACAAGTTTGAGGTCCTTTTCCTGATTAGAGTTCCTACTAAGAGGCATTCACAAGACATTCTAATCCTTGTACTTTATATTTTCTGGGTAAAATATGTTATGTTGAGGTGCTTCCACAAAACTGATCGATCTGGCTAAGAGGTCTTGGTAGACCATGTCATGGACGGATTTAACACATTGCGTGATTTTTAAAACCATGAGAGGATCCCTCCTCTTCCCCATTTTTATTTTCTTTCCTTATTTTACAAAGGTTTTAAGATCATTTTATATTTCATGAGTGATGTCATAGAAAATTATTCTACCTCTTTGTGACACATCACATGACCAATAATGTTCTATGGTGATGCACATGTATTTTCTAGATGATTCTATCTATTTTCCCTTATACAACCAAAGGGGGTGCATGAGGTTGTCTGGACCTACCAGGGGACCTTTTCAAATTGAGGATGACATTCTAGTTGGACTTCATAATATGAGGTTGACATGTCACCAGGTCTCACGACATCTTTCGGATCACTAGGGGTGCATCATGTGACTTTTATGACCGAGAGAGGCTGCTGTTTCCTCCATATTTATTTCCATTTTTTATTTTAAAAAGGGTAGGTATTTCATGTTTATGAGTGGAGTTTGTTTAGGAAAATCATTCTCATCATCAATGATGCATCATATAAACTTTATGACCGCAAGAGGCCTCTTTATTTTGGATATTTTCTTCCTATTTTTGATGGAATTTTAGATGTGTTTTCAAGAACCCACTTGTTGATAAAACTAATGGCCTGAGGGAACTTTTCTAGATTCTTCTAGATGACCAAAAGTTTCATGGGATGATTTTGAAAAAGTATAAGTTATTGTCAAAATAGGATTCATGGGGCCTTCTTCAAGTTATTTTTTTGTGCATGCCCATCTGCATGACCTTATACTATTCATGTAATCACATGTATCCTGGTATTCATAATATCTACATGATTATGACCACTTTATTCTTACTTTTATTTTTGGGGAAATTAATACCCGCCTTTTGGTATTCCTTCATTTTTTAATTTGATGATGCCCATTTGGTGGCCATAAACAATTATCCTTGTGAAAATTCTAATACATTATTCATTATGGAATGTAAATTTAATGCATAGTTTTATCACCATTTCATCCTTGTCAAATATTTTTCTAAAAATAATATATTCATGGAATCAATTAAATGAAAATATAATTTTTACATAAAACAATTTTACTCATATTCAAATAATTAAAAATACATGGATACTTCATGCACACACATTTCACTATTTCTCTATGCAAGTGTATAATACAACATGTATTTATTTAGAACTTTATGTTAACCATAGTGCATTTATTTTTATCAATAAAATGTTTTATAATGCATGATATTTTCATAAAATCCTAGTACATGGTGTTTATTTTATTTTTACATCACATAGTAGGATTAATATATTACTTCTTGTAGCTCATGAGATCTCATTATTTTTCATGCTTCTAAAAAAGTATGACTTCTTATTTATTTTTATAAAAACTAAGAAACATTTCATCTAACTCTCAGTAAGTCAATCTCCCTAATTCTCTCTATACTTTGAAAATAATGTGGGTATATGTATTTATATATTAACTAAGCCTAATTAGTGCTTCTAAGAAATGAGTATGATGACTCTTTTATTCCTGAAAACAAAAATATTACCGTCACACATTAAAAAATTAATCCATGTATGATATAATATTTATTCTGTTTGATTCAATTTACTTTGGAATTCATCTTATCTCATTGGGAAGCTTCCACTATGCGACTGTTAACCAGGAACATATAATCCTTTATAACGTCATTCATTTATTCACTCAATAACACACATGTATTCAAACTAGTAACAAAATGAAAACCCTAGAAAACATGATGGGAATATTACAACATTGAGTTGCAATATCAATAATTGAAATAAGAACCTAGTGACCACTTCACAATTAGAATATAGGGAGTGTTATCTTGTTGATTTAGTAAAATCTTCTTATGCATGAAACACCTTGGGTGGACAAGGTTTAATTTGAATCAAAACTTCATTATATCACTTGAAAATGGTTTGTGTGTTTTTAATTATGAATAATATACACATTTATCCATACAATATTTTAATATATCATGGGATGGTGCTTCTTAATAAGATTATGCACTCTACTCAATCACTGTGAAAACCCATTGTGCCTGACCTACTCCAGGGGTCCAATCATGCCACCCTATACAATGGATATTATATATTCTCCTAAAAACATTAAAACTAAGATCATTCAATCTATTCCCACCATTATATATGAATTTTGTACTCATATAATACCATTGTCACTAAGCTTCTTGGGTGGATAGCATGGTTGGACCTTGTTTTTAAACTCGTCAACAAATCTATGCGGCCAAAATTACAAGACAACATCTATAATTATCATGAAATTTATTACATTATTATATTCAATGATTCTTCTTAATCTTCAAGCCTTTGAAAATTTATCCAAATATTTCGAAGGGAAACTCAAATATTTCTCATTCATCTCTACAACTAAAAATATTAATCCTGGTGTGTTGTTATTCTCTTCCAATAGTTTCTATGGAAAATAAAAAAAATAATTATCTCTCAATAAAATAACCAATCATAAATATCTCCTTTATATATCTCATTAACTTAATCATTTATCATGTTACTAATAATGTTATTCTAATAATCATGAGAACCTACCTTTTACCTTAATACCCACTTTACAATAATCCTATATTAAGTATAATTCACAAAGAAACTTATCATGAACTTATATACTTATTTTCTAATTTATATAATATTTTCCACAAGCTTCCAATTTAAGTAAATCTAATCTTAAATATCACTTCAACCATAGGGAACTTAAAATATTTCTTCACTTGGAATATCCATATTTCATAATCTTCAACACACATAGAATTTCCATAATATATTCTTATCGAAAAAAATATAAATCTAGATTCAATAATCCACATGGTATCTTCAAAAATGATATTTAAAAATAAGATGACTTGTTGGAGAAAATTATGATAATTATAAAATTTATTGAAACTAACAAATCATTATAACTAAAGTGAACCACCTTTATTATTTAGTGGCCCATCTAAAAGTGGTCAGATCCTATAATTTACTTGATGATGCATGATGAATTATCATGGAAAGGTTCAAAATTAAATTTCACTCAATAGTTTTACCCTGATAGAATAGAACTAAAAAATCAATGGAGTTTGTCTCCATAAAGGAAATCTTAAAGTGATGGAATACATGAATTTATTCACTAAGTCTATTCATTTTACACAATATATTGTGTGAATTGATATGTGGAAGGATTGATGATTTTAAATTCCTTCACACTTGAATAATAAATCAAATATTTTTTGTTTAAATTAGAAACCTATGTTGAGGTATTTCCTTAGGAATTGATGGTGGAGACTAACCTTTATATATTTTCTAGGATGGGTGAAACCTCTTATTTTGTTCCAAGGAGAAGCGAAGGATGTTTAATTAATAAGATAAAAAGATATGAATTCAAATAGGTAGGTGGTATTAGCTCAAGACTTCCATCTCAGTTGAAATTAGTAGGAAAAAGAGAAAATAGGCCCTTGATATTCCATTAGTGTTGAAAATTAGAAAACACTAGGTACCTGCGTATAAAATACCAAAATAATTTTTTATCATTATAGACATATGAGCTATATCTAAATATTTTATGAGAAAAATCCTCCGTAATGAGGTGGTGTATTTAAAGACCCATAATTTCCCTGTAATTGTTTTTAAAATATATGGGAATTCTACGTGTCCGTGAAAATTGACGGTGCGTGTTTCCGAGGCCCGGAGTGCCTGGAATGAATTTATGAACTATATTTTGGGTACGTTCAGTAAGTGTGAGAGCGGTTTGTTTCTAACTTTTGAACCGGTTCTTGGAATTGAAATCTGAGGGAAACGTTGAACTCAAAGCGCCAATATTCGCTTAAGGAGACTTTCACCTCGATGGCAGTTGATCGAGGTTGAAAGTTAATTGTAGGGTTTTTTTGAAGAAATAATAAAATAAAATATCCAATTTTTTTTTAAATCTCCATGTGGAAGTTGAGAAGTGGGGAACACCATACCTTAACCTCTCATGAGAGGTTATGGTAGGGGGGACCACCCTAGTCTAACCTCCCATGAGAGGTTATGGTGGTGGGAACCACCTGAGGCCTAATCCTCTTCAACTCCCTCATTAATATGGAGGAGCCTCTTGAGATTCCTCCAATTAATTGTGACAACACTCCTTAATTAAATGTTCCAACCCTCCCACACTTAATTATGATAAGTAATTAATTAAACCAATTTCAATTTTATGCCAATAGACATAATAGATCTCCTTATCTATTATTTTGGGTGAAATCATTTCATTTTGGTAGAATTGTGGAGAGGAGGAGCTCTTGGAGAAAGAATTCCAATGGAGAACTTCTTCTTCGAAGGAAGAAATTCTTCTCTGAATGATGAACACATACCTCGACCTCGACCTCGACCTTCTTCTTCTAGACAAACTCCAATGGTGTAGATCTTCAACAACAAAGAATCACCTCCATCGAATAATGTTAATCCGACGAACGAGCTCGAGATCAGAGGCGTGTGACGGGCGCGACGAACGCTGACTTCAAATTCTCTCTTAGTCGTCAACAATCGAACAACCAGAGGTAGGGGTTTACTAAAATATGATTATCACTTTCCATGTTCTACCCTTTCAATTATTTTGCGGGATTTGGAATAGTGATTGATGAGGATTATATGGAGGGTGTTTGATTATTTTTCTTAACCGTTCTTGTTACTCATGTTCTTGTTGAGACACTTGCTACAGCTCTAATGCGGAGAGTGTGGGAAAAACTAACACGGACCATCCTCTATGTAATTATTGTGATGAATTGTGGTGTTATTTTTGATGGAGGTGTACGGTGACCAGCTGAAGGGGCACAAGAATGGCGACCGGTACCACAACCGGCCATGACGAAGGCGATGTCACAACGACGCTACTCCGCGGCCTGACCGCCCCACCCTGGCCTAACCGCCCCACGGTACCGAGCCACACCAGCCGAACTGACCCACGACCGAGACACCCCACGGCCCCGGGCCTCTCCAGACGAGCCGCCCCATGGCCTCTGCCCTCCTGGCCGAGCCGACCTGCGGCCTTGCACCATCCGCGGCCGAACTCCCGTGGCCCCTCTCGGCCTGCCAGACTGCCCAGCGGGCCAAGCCACTCGCCACAGGCTGGGCCAAACCCAGTGGGTCGGGCCGAACCCAACGGTCCGGGTCGGTCTGACCAGGTCAGACCGAACCAGCACTAGAACCCAATTACGCTCTTTGAACCATAACTTTGGCACCAGACGTTCATTTGATGAACCGTCAGTGGTGCTGGAAACCTTAGAGAAAGACAGTTCCTTTGAGTATACCTTACTATTTTTTGGGATTATGATGTGGAATGGTCAGGTTGGATCGAGCACAAATCCAACCGGGCCCCCGGGACCAAAAGTCTAAAACACCCAGACCGGGCATCCGGTTGATGTGCCGACTGTTACGTTGAGACCCATATGACTTGGAGGACCTTTGAGATGCTTCATTGTGGGACCTATTGGTAGTTTTTTGTATCGACTAGTACCTCATGGAGTGGATTCTCCTGGAGAAGAGCCAGCTTAGTGTGGGAACCCAGTAGCGGGATGAGACTTGACGACTACTGACCTTTTTGACTTAGAGTGACTTGATAGGGCTAGTGGGGAGTACCTATGTGTGACGTAGCAGAACCACGGTGAGGATAACCTCTGTGTGACACGACATACCAATGGTACAAGATAGGATGAGTACCTCACCAGGCCACGGTGGGGAGTGCCTCTGTGTGACACGGAAGTCCAACGGTACTCGACAGGAGGAGTACCTCAACAAATCACGAGGGGAGCGCCTCTGTGTGACACGGTAGGAACATGGTGGGGAGAGACTCTGTGTGACGTGGTAGAACCATGGTACTTGATAGGAGGAGTACCTTAGAAATCCAAGGTTTGTGGGAAGTTCCTCTGTGTGACGCGGCAAGCCCACTATACCTGATAGAAGAGGGGTTCTCTAGCAGTTGAGGTGTTCGATGATGTGACTGGGGATGTTACTTGATACTACCCCTTGAATAAATCATGGTGTGAGATGAGTCAGTACCTCTGTGTTTCTTCATTATTGATATGGATTACTTGATAACTTAGGTATATGTATGGGTATATACATAGGTAGGGTTATCTGTTAATTTCATTCTTTGTGGTTTATACGTAGTGGATTTTGTGAGACCTTGAGGGTCTCAGGGTCCCTAATGAGTATCGTTATACTCAACCCTACATGGGATATTCCCTCACCTTGTTATGTTGGATGCAGACGATAGAAAACGCTGACTGAGGCTGAGAGTACCATGATTGGATGGAGCCCGGAGGTGGACCATACAGCGTGTCAGTACGCAGATGAGATTGGTGTATGTGGAGTGCTGAGGAGGTGATCATTACCTACCATTCTGGTAGTAACCTCAGAGGTTAATCCTGTAGGTGTTTTTTTCTCTTTATTTAGTTGTATTTTACTTTATTTGTACTTGTACCTTTACTATTTGGCTTGTATTCCAACCCCTTTTTACTTTCTTCACTCTTTTGGTTATACAGTTTTCTTGTGATCGTATCTTGCTGTGTGCTTGGTAAAGTGAGTTTGCAAGTTATAAAGGCAGTGCCTTCTCAGTTTTAGGGAAAAGGCCTTTAGGTTCTAGTCTCCATCCCCTGGCCTATGGAAGGTGAGCATGGGGTAGTCACGACATGGGCCCCGGGGGACGGGTCATGACAAATTGGTATCAGAGGAGTCGGTTTTACAGCAGAACATAGGACTCTGATATTTTTTTAATAGAAATAATGTTATGTGTGGTGAGTGTGGTTATCAGTTTAGGGAATCTAGTGTTGGTGTGGCGGCTGACGTATCCATACACCAGGACCCTGACTTCTGATTTCTGAACCAGTGCATGAAAACACTGATTGCGTATGTGTTTTGAAGAGTATTCATTGTGAACTCTTGAGTCAGATCTCCAGGCATAACTTATTGACTGTGGCACACCTGTTTCTTTTCAGGATGCCTTCACACAGATAGCTAACTAGGGTTCCGAGAGTAGTACATACGGATAACCCACCGGGTGATGAGGCCTCAGTGTAGGGCCCTTATCCATTAGAGGCACCAGCGGTACCATTCCCCGTTGGGCCACCGATGCCACCAGCCCTAGTAGCAGATGGTTCATGATACTTTAGCACATTGCATGAGTTCTAGCACCCGAGGACACCATGGTTCAATGGAGAGACGGACCCACAAGTGGATGAGGATTGGCTGGAGGCTGTGGTGAGAGTCTTTCTAATCATAGGAACACCAGCCGATATCATGGTGATTCTTACTGCCAGCCTTCTCCAGGAAGTAGCGGGAAGATGGTGGAGCTTGATGCTCCATGTTTACGATGAGGTGATGCTTCTCTAGGAAGACTTCGAGAGCCTATTTTGGGCAGAGTTTCTCCCAGTGACTCTTTGCGCAGTGCATATTCAGGAGATACTTCAGCTGCAGCAAGGCAGCATGACTGTAGCTCAGTATTCAGTGAGGTTCACTAACCTCTCACACTACATCACAGATATGGTGCGAGACCCATTCTTCAATTCCCAGACTTTCGAGCAGGGGCTCAGGCGATAGATCTGGGCTTCGATGATCTCACTCAGCATCCCGACGTAGGATGGGGGTGTTAGAGCGAGCCCTCCTAGTGAAGAGTTTCCTTGGTGAGTAGTCACCGGCAACAAAACCCACCACCGGACGTCACACAACGGAGTGTTATACATATAAAAGAAGACATATGTCACTGGGGGCCAAGAGGACCAGACCTACGGGTGGATGACCGCATGACTCATGATCAGTTGTGCGGGGCACCTGAGGTAGAGCCAATTATACTAGGAGCGGGCAGTGTTACACATGCGGTGGACAGGGTCACATGGCTCGTGGATGTCTGACCCGTCGTACATATGATCATCATATGGTAAAAGGACTGCCCAGGCAGAGACCGAGGTTCAACCGAGGAGGTCTATAGGGAGTAGGAAGACATGGCAGAGGAGCTGGTCATGCAACTGGCGGTGGGAGATAATTCGAGATGTTACCGCCACCACCACCAGGTGGTCCACCCCAACCACAGAAAGTAGGAGGACATGGGAGAGCTCAGTTCCAAGAAACTGAGGCCTATGATCATGACGCTCTATAGATGATATGAGGTACGATCTGTGTCTACACCATCTTAGTTGTATTACATATAGACACAGGTTCCAGTAAATATTTCATTTCCACTGCCCTCATTCAGAGCTCATAGATTCCGATGGAGCCGTTGGCTCTATCCTTATGGCTAGATACTTATACGAGAGTAGATCCGACAATTAAACACTGGTGCCAGTAGTTCAGGCTTACTCTAGGAGGCGAGATATTCGGTTGGGATCTTCTAGTAGCAGCGTCGTGGCCTTACGATGTCATATTGGGTATGGAATGATTATATACAGTCTATGCATAGATAGACTGTATTAGGTGTAAGGTGAGGTGTGTTCACACAGATGGGACCATTTTTACCTTCACCGGTGATAAGGGAGCCTTTGCAGCACAGGATGGACTTACCCTAAAGAGAGTGTAGCCAATCACTCATCAGTTGGCTAGCCTTACCCTTAGAGCTGTTGATGTGGAGAGTCCGATCTATCCTGTTGTGGTAGACCAGTACTTGGATGTCTTTTATGATGATGTTCCGGGTCTACCTCCTCACATAGAGGTATAATTTTACATTGAATTGTACCCCAGGACGACACAGATATCTACACTAGCATATCAGATGGGTCCCGTGGAGCTTCATGAGCTGCGGGTACAGCTGGAGGACTTGTAGAGGAAGGGAATCATCCGGCCCAGTGTTTCACCTTGGGCAGCCCCAATTTTGTTTTCCAAGATGGTGGATGGGATCTTGAGACTTTTTTTGACTATCAGTGCCTGAACCAGGTGACCGTGAAGAACAGGTACCCACTCTTGAGGATTAACGACTTCTTTGATCAACTGAAGGGAGCACGGTGGTTCTCAAAGATAGACCTCAAATCAGGCTATCACCATCTCAGAGTACGAGATGAGGATGTGCATAAGATGAAAATCAGGTGTTAGTATGGCCATTACGAGTTATTTGTTATGCTATTTGGTGTGAACAACGCTGCAGCAATGTTGATGGGACTCATGAACATGATCCTTCATCCATACCTTGATCGATTTGTAGCAGTCTTCATCGATGGCATTCTGATCTACTTGACTACTGAGGATGAGAATGCCTATCATTTGCAGGTATTACTAGACACACTCAGAGAGCACTAGATTTATGGTAAGCTCTCAAAGTTCCAGTTCTGGATCCGAGTGGTTCACTTTCTGAGACATGTCATATCGAAGGCTGGAGTTGCAGTGGATCCAGTGAATATTGAGGCAGTACTTGCTTGGGAGCCACCCATGAGTGTGACAGAGGTACAAAGTATCTTTGGATTGACCAGATACTACTATATGTTTGTGCCAGACTTCATCAGAGTTTCAACACCACTATTAGAATTGAAAAATAAGAGTCAACCCTTTGTTTGGTTGGAGAAATGCCAGCGGAGTTTTCAAAATCTGAGGTAGAGGCTGACTAGTGCCCCCATATTGAGGCTTCTAGAGAAGGGCGTAGGGTACGTTGTTTACTGTGACACATCAGGGAATAGACTTGGAAGTGTTATGATGCCATAGCATGAAATGATCACATATAGTTCTCGATAGTTGAGACAACATGAGCAGAACTACCCTACCCATGAACTAGATTTAGCAGCAGTTGTATTTTCCTTGAAGATGTGGTGACACTATCTGATGGGCGAGTGTTTTACCGTGTACTCTGATCAAAAGAGTCTAAGGTATATAATCTCTCAGAAGGACCTGAAATTTAGACAACGATGTTGGCTTAAGTTCCTCTAGGAGTATGAATTCAAGATAGTATATACTTCTGGGAAGGGGAACATTGTTGTAGATGCAGTCAATTAGAGGTCTGGTATACAACTTCTAGGTGAGGTGACAGAGCAGCTGGCTGCTTTACAGATATACTTTGTGGATATTGAAGAATCATATTTTCTTCAGTCTCTTACAGTCACTCCCCCACTTCTTAGGTGATTCAGGGAGGTATAACATGGGGACGCTGACTGCGAGACATGGCGTGCTCAGATATCTATAGGATATGCACCTGATGGATTTTCTAAAGTTTGGGAGCATGTCATCCTCTTCAGATGATGTACCATGGTACCTATGTCAATTCAAGAGGAAGTGTTGAGGGATTTACACACTTCCCCTCTAGTAGTACATCCATGAGTGGAAAAGATGTACCAGGATCTTAGACGATAGCACTGGTGGATGGGAATGAAGAAAGCAGTAGCAGAGTTTGTCTCTCAGTACCTCACTTGTTAGCAAGTGTAGGTGGAGCATCAGATACTAGCAGGATTGGTACACCCTTTAGATGTCCCAGAGTGGAAGTGGGATGGGATATCCATAGACTTTGTGACAGGACTTCCATATACATCCATGGGACATGACTCGATTTGGTGATCGTCAACCGACTCACCAAGTCATCCCACTTCATACCGATCAGAGAGCATGGTTTAGTAGAGACATTGGGACACCTTTATGTGTATAAGATTGTGAGGATACAAGGAGTACCTTAGAAGATTGTCTCCGATCGTGATGCATGTTTTACATCCCAGAAATGGAAGGGGTTGCAGGAGGATTTTGGGACGCAGCTTCATTTGAGCACTGCCTTCCATCCTCAGACGGATTGCCAGACTGAGCATACCATTCAGACCCTCGATGAAAAGATACGGGCTTGAGTCCTCGACTTTGGTCGCAGCTGAGAGGATTACTTGCCTTTGGTGGAGTTTCCATACAAAAACGGTTATCACTCCACCATAGGGATGGAACCTTTTGAGGTGTTGTACGAGCGACCTTTCAGATCACCTTTGTGCTGTACTGACATAGGGGAGTCAGCACTCATGGGACCAGAGATGGCATGAGCTACCACAGAGAAGGTTCAGATCATCCAGGAGAAGATGAAGACTTCACAAAGTAGGCAGAAGTTGTATGCCGATAGGAGATGGAGACCTGTGGAGTTCGAGGATGGAGACCATGTATTTTAATGGGTCTCACCCCGATGAGGTTTACGGAGATTTGGTCGAGGCGTCAAGTTATCTCCAAGCTTTATCTGACCTTGTCAGGTCCTCAGGAGAGTTGGAGAGGTGGCATACCACTTATCTCTTCAACCTAAGTTTCACCGGGTGCATTTCCCAGCTGAGGAGATATGTGCACGACCCTTCTCACATCATCGACCATGGTGAGCTGGACATCGATGATGGGGAGAATTTTACGGAGTTTCTAGTAGAGATTGAGTATCAACAGAAGTTGGACCTTCATCGACGATCAATACCTATGGTGTGCGTTCACTGGTAGCAAGATCCTCCAGGAGAGCACATGGAGCGGGTGGCTCAAATGCGTGCTCAGTACACCCACTTTTTCTTTTAGTTTGAGTTGTGGCTTATGGGGACCTAATGCCCTGAGGTGGGGATAATGTAATGAACTATAATTTCCATGTATTTTTTTAAATATATGGTAATTTTATGAGTCCACAAAAATTGACGGTGCGTGTTTCCAAGGCCCAGAGATCTCGGAATGAATTTCTGAACTTTATTTTGGGTACGTTCGGTAATCATGCGAGTGGGTTTTTTCTATCTTTTGAACTGGTGCTCGGAATTGAAATCTGAGGGCACCGTTGAACTTGTAGTGCCACTATTCACTTAAGGAGACTTTCACCTCAACGATAGTTGGTCGAGGGTAAAACTAAATTTTTGGGTTTTTCGTGGAAATAATAAAATAATATAATCACACATTTTTTTTGTTAAAACCTCCATGTGGAAGTGGAGAAGTGGGGACCAGAAGACCTTAAAATCCCTTGAAAGGTTATTGTGGTGGATACCACCTGATCCTAACATCCCATGAGAGGTTATGGTGGTGGGGACCACCTGAGGCCTAAACCTCTTCAACTCCCTCATTAATGTGGAGGAGCCTCTTGAGCTTCCTCTACATTAATTGTTCCAACCCTCCTTAATCAATTTTTCCAACCCTCCCCACTTAATTATGCTAAGTAATTAATTAACACAATTTTAATTTTATGCCAAAAAACATAATATATCTCATAATATATTATTTTGGGGGATATCGTTTCATTTTGTTTGAATTGGGGAGAGGATGAGCTCTTGGAGAAAGAACGCCAATGAAGAACTTCTTCTTCGAGCGAAGAACTTCTTCCCCGAACGAAGAACGCAGACCTCGACCTTGATTTCGGCCTTCTTCCTCGAGACATCCTCCAATGGTGGACATCTTCAACAATAAAGAATCACTTCCATTTAAGAATTTTAATCTAACAAATGATCTCGGGATCAGAGGTGTGTGACGGGCACGAAGAATTCCAACTTTGACTTCTCTCATCGTCTTCAATAGTAGAAAAACCCGAGGTAGGTGTTTACTACAATATGATTATCAATATCCATGTTCTCCCCTTCTTATTCATTTGCAGGATTGAAAATAGTGACAAATGAGGATTATAGGGAGGGTGTTTGATTATTTTTCTAACCTGTTCTTTTCACTGATGTTCTTGTTGATCCACTAGCTAGCGCTCTAATTCGGAGAGTGCGGGCCAAACTAACATGACCCGTACTATCTGTAATTCTTGTGATGAATAGTGTTGTTCTTTGCGATTGAGGTGGATGAAGACCAACCAAAGGGGAATGAGATTGGAGGCCGACACCACCACTAACCATGATGAAGGAGATGGTGCAACGACACCGGTTCGCAGCCTCGCCGCACCGCCCTGACCGAACTACCACGGCGGCCTCGCCCCGCCGCTCCGGGCGAACCGCCACCGCGGCCTCGCCGCGCCGTCTAGGCCACGCTGCGCTGCGGAACCGAGCCGCTCTGGCCGAGCCACCCCACGGCATCGAGCCGCACCGGCCAAACCGACCTTTAGCTGGGCTGCCCCGGCCCAGCCACCCCACACCCTCGGGTAGCTCTAGCTGAGTCGCCCCACGACCTTTTCCCTCCTGGCCGATCCGCCCTGCGGCCTCGCACCATCCCTGACCGAACCCCGTGGCCCATTGCGTCCGACCGGACCGCCCATCCAGTCGGGCTATCTAGCACAGGCTGGGCCGGACCAAACGGGCCGGGGCGAACCCAATGGGATGGGCCACATTGCGTGTCGGACCGGACCTGGGCCCACGAAGACCAAATTACAGTCTTTGGGCCATAACATTGGAACCAAACATCTGTTTAACAAACCGTCAGTGACGCCTGAAACCTTAGAGCGAGATGGTCCCTTTGAGTTTACCCCACTAGAGTTTTTCATTAATATGGGGAATGGCTAGGTTCGATCGATCATAAATCCAATCAGGCCCCCATGTCTAAAAGGCTAATAACTCACAGCCCGGGCATCCGATAGACGCGTCGTTTGTTAAATTGAGACCCCTATGATATGGAAGTCCTTTGAGATCCTTCTTCATGGGACTTCCTGGCAGTTGGATTATCGACCAGTAGCTTGTGGAGCGTATCCTCTTAGAGACGAGCGAGCTTACTGTGGGAACCCAGTAGCTGGCTGAGACTTAACGACTGCTGGCGTTTTTGATTTGGAGTTACTTGACAGGCCTAGTGGGGAGCGTCTCTGTGTGACGCGGAAGACCCATGGTGGGGAGCGCCTCTGTGTGATGTGGCATACCCATGGTATACGAAATGAGGTGTACCTCCGTAGCCACGGTGGGGAGCGTCTCTATGTGACGCGACAGACCCACGATACTTGACAGGGGGAGTACCTCAGCAAGTCACGAGGGGGAGCACCTCAGTGTGACGCGACAGACCAATGGTGGGGAGAGCCTCTATGTGATGCAGCAGACCCACAATACTCGACAGAAGGAATACCTCAATAGTCCATGGTTTGTGGGAAGCCCCTCTGTGTGACGCGGTATACCCACTATACCGGATAGAGGAGGGGTTCTCCAGTAGCCGAGGTGTTTGAAAATGTGACTGGGGATGTTACATTATACTACCCCTAGAATAAATATTGGTGTGAGCTGATTCAGTACCTCTGTGTTTCTTCATGATTGGGATGGATCACTTGATAACTTAAGTATATGTATGGGCATATACCTAGGTAGAGTTATCTGTTGATTTCATACGTTGTGGTTTATCCATGGTGGATTTTGTGAGACCTTGAGGGTCTTGGGGTCCCTATTGAGCATCGTTATACTCACCCCATCACAAGATACTCCCTCACCCTATTGTGTTGGATGCAGATAACAAACAACATTGACTGAGGCTGAGAATACCAAGACTAGATGGTGTCCGGAGGTGGACCATATGGTGTGTCGGTATGCAAAGAAGAAGGGTGTACGTGGAGTGTTGAGGCGACGATATGTACCTACCCTTCAAGTAGGAACCTCGAAGGACGATCCAGTTGCTATGTTTTTCACTTTCATCAGTTTTATTGTATTTCAGTTGTACTTGTACCTTTACTATTGGGCATGTTTTCCGGCCCCTTTTTTACATTCATCACTCTTTTGGTTATACAGTTTACCTGTGTTTTTATCTTTTTGTGTGCTTGGTTACATGAGTTTGCAGGTTATAAAGGAAATGCCTTCCCAGTTTTAAGAAAAACGACTTTTGGAGCTAGTTTCCAGCCCCTAGACTATGGAAGGTGGGCCTGGGGTAGTCACAGCATGGGCCCCGGAGGATGGGTCGTGACAGTGGAAACTCCTCTACTCTAAAGGAATACTAATTGAAATATGATACATCTAAGGTAATGGGATTTATATATTATTATTGTATAAGTTGAGGTGATTTTTCACATGGTCAAATATAATTTAAGAGTGAGCCATAATTTAAGGGGATACATCATATGGAACTTGATTCTAGGAAATTATATTCTACAATGAATGTGCCTTATGAATCTAAAGATGGTTTAACAATAATTTGTGGTACTATAATTATTGAATCATCATTATTTTTTTATTTATTTAAATCATATGACTCACACTCCTTAACATATTATAATTTTTTTAATTCATTAAATATCTTGTATGAACCTGTTCCTTATGTGATGCAGATATAAACTCCTCTTAGAAACAATAAAGAACATTAATTTCATTATCCTTATTAATTTATATCCATTTATGAAGTGTTGTTATCAGGTGTCTTTCTAATTCATTAAATTGATCATTTTAATATAATCCTTTCAATGAACTAATTGGTTTCATTCAAATTGATGATTAATTAATATCATCGGTAGGTTCTATTTTTTGGGATTTCTCATTTATTTTAATGAGAATAAGACCCTAGATTAGGTCAGGATGAACCTATTTTTCTTAAGTTCAATTAGTTATTATGTTAGATAAATTCTATTTTAATAGATACCTATGAAAGAAAACCTATGAATAAGAATTATCATATGGTGAGAGACTTTACTGACGTGTTCACTTATGATTTCTCTATGTTACATCCTAAGTGAGAAGTTGATTTTTCAATTGATATTTTTCATGGGATAAAATATATATAATTTCCATAATATTTAATTGAACTAGTGAATTATTTGAAGACCGTATCAGATGATCTTTAATAGAAAGGGTTTATACATCCTAGTTCATCTCCATGGGAAGCTCCTTCACTCTTTGTAAAGAATTGTAATGGATGTTTATGAATATAAATTGATCAAATAATGTTTAATTAAGTGAATAAAAATAAAAAAATTTCCTTTTAGACATATTAATGACAACATAGATTGGAAAAAAGGGTAAATGTGGATTTATAAATTACTCTCAGGTTGGGGTATCATCAAGTTAGTGTAACAGAGTCTGATAAACACAATATCAATTGACAACACATACCTGGACACTTTCTATATATCATGATTCCATTGGAATTTTCTAATTCTCCTACGGTGTTTATAGATATTATAAATATAATTTTCCACCAATACATTAACTCCTTTTTCATGGTTTTCAGGGATTATATATATTTTTTATTAGAAATCATAATTGTTTAATAAGATTCATATAAATATTATCTTGATATTCTATGAGACCACCACATATATGTAGATTTAACGAAGATTTTATTTTGAATTCAAGATGTAATGTTCTAGGGATATTTGGCGTCTAAGCAAGAAATTTCAATTAATAATGAGAAGGTTCAAAATTTCTTGCATTGAGAAGTTACAAAGAATTTAATTAGGATTCATAGATTCTTTCACCACCTATTATAAATATGACTTTTAATGGTTTGAAGTTTGAATGGATACTTGAATATTAGATTTTATTTGGTGATCTAAAATAGAGGATTAAATCATCTCTAATCCTAATTATACTTATGTGTAGGAAAGGCTATGAGATTTTTATGGTGTATTAAGATTGGGGTTTGGATTTTTTTCTTATTCAAGGTTATCATGTAGTGTTTTGAACAATCATCAATTATGAACACATGATAAAACCTATCCAAACTATGACCTTGAGCTAGTGAATGTCATGCGTGCCATGAAATATTGTTGAAACTATCTTTTTAATGAAAATTTTATAGTATTTACCAACATAAAAAGTCCAATTGATACCATTATCTCAAATATATTTGAACCTAAAACCAAGGAAATGGGAATATTATCTGTAAAAATTTCATTTCAACCTCACCAATACACTTATAATGTGGAATGTGGTCATTGATGTGATTAGGATAAAAAACTCTATAATAGGTATTAAAATAGCATAGTAAACAGTGGGACCAAATGATCCTTTTAGTAGAAATTCATCTTGAAGTAAAAAAACATAAATAGTTAATGTTTTCAAATAATTTTTTGATTCCACCTTCTATTATTCATGTTATTCATCACGAGAAATTGGTAGATGATGAATGATAACTTATTGGGTGAATCTTAAATGGTGGAAAGACCAGAGGTAATTGGTCATTATATCTTAATGGTACCATTTTTTTAGATATCATCTTGTGGTTACATATTTTATGAGATAGACATTTATCGTGGCCTAGTCTATGAAATTTCATAGAATAATTATGTGTCTTTATGAGTCACTTATCAAAAGTTAAATAAGAACATATAAATCCTTATGGTATGATTAAAAAATTTTCAATTACTACATGGAAATGGAATGATATATTCATTGACTTCATAATCGGATTACCACATACCCATATTGGAAAGACTGTTATCTAGTCAATCATTGATTAGAAAATCAAATTTCCCATTACCATTTACTTAAGGATAACATTATTGTTTAGTACATAGAGAACATATATATATATATATATATAGATATATACGAGTCTATAAAATCCCATGGAATGCATCAAATAATAATTTCAAACCAAGATAAAACATTATCCTCCAGATTCAACAGGGGCCTTAAAGAGGTGATGAGATCACAATTTAGGATTGCCATGATATACCATCCTAAAAAGAATGAGAAAATATATAGGGATATCTAAATCCTATAATATATGCTCCATGTTTTTGTAAAATATTTTTAGGGATTATGGGATGCTCATATATCCTCGGTTAAATTTTAATATAATAATAACTACATTCCATTAATAAGGATGCAACTTTTTGAAGCCTTATATGGTTAAACATACTAATTACAACTTTTTTGGGTTGAGTTTAGTGAGTCTTTTTTAGTGGGATCAAACATAGTTCTAGAGTTGGTAATTAAAATCCTCTCAATTCATAACATTTTTTCTAAATCCCTAAATAATTATAAATTATATTCTTATCATCACTATAGGCCATTATAATTTTCCATTTGTGATAAATTATTATTGAAAGTATCATTTTGAGTTGGTCACTGATGATTAGAAATATAAGGGGTGTTGATTATTGGTATATATGACCTTCTATAATTATGAAATAATTAAAAAGGTTGACGACTGGTGAAATTTACTTATACAGATAACATTTATTTACAATGCAAATGTCTCTCAATTAAAGAGATACCAAATTAAAGCCTCACATTCGAAGTCAAGAAGTGATTTAATTGGATGTAGATTTTTTAATGGTTAAGAAACTTGTTCCATTTCTTGATTCCAAGAATAAGGTTCTATAACAAAAATTAATCATGATATTTAATGTTTGATGGTAATAGTAGGATTAATCTCATGAAACAATGGAGTGAGAATAAAAAATAAATAACTAGTGGGACCATATATTTTCTTTTCAATAATTATCATTGGGACATTCTAGGGGCATAAAGTGATATGGTTAGAGAATTTCATCACATACTATGTCACTTTTTATTAATAATTTTCGTATTTATTCATATTATCTATTATTTTATTTTTTAGAAATAAATTTTTTAATTTTTGTAGAATTTTCTAGATTAGAAGCTTAGGGTTCACAATACCTTAAAGGTGCTTTTTTATCTAGAAATTTGTATTTCTAGGAATATTGTATTCTAAATTTATAGTTCCCAGTCTCATTAAACATTCATATCTACCATGTACCATTTAACATCTATAAAATTTCATGTTTTTAAAATTTTAATTTAAGAGTTGGGTACAAAATTTCTCTCCTAATTTCTTCTAGAAGCCTCCATGGGATACCTCACACTTTCCCCTTAGTCTCCCTCCCCATTCAGATTTAGTTTTAGTTATTATTTATCAAAATACTTATATTTCATTAAGTAAATCTCTCTAATATACTTCTTTCATCATATTCTTCCTTCTAGTTATAATATTTTTCTCTCAAATGGACATGATGGCATTAGGTATTGATTTTCATGGAATTAATTGGTGATATTTTTTGATTCTAGGTTTTCCCATTATCCTTTAAGGTTTTATTCTCTCATCCTTTGAAGGGATTTTTTTCATAAATGTATTCAAGGATTTATAGAAGTTGGATATATGTAAATCTCTTTATCTCTTGGACAATTTTTATATGATTTATTTTAATGATGTTTTAAGAAATATTAAACTTTTTCTTGATTTATTAGATCATTCATATCTGATTTATACTATTATATTCTTTGTTTTTAAATGATATATGAATTAAAGTGTTGAAATGATTATGATTTGACTTTTTATTTTTGTTCCCTCAATATTTTCATAAAAATACATAGTCTTGTTCTAAATTGGATTAAATCAAAATGTTTATAAGTTAAATTTAATCATGAATTAAAAATATTTACCCAAGGGTTTTATTAAATATTTCTATGATTTATGTAATTTTTTACTTATTTAAAGTGAATGTTACATGACTTACACCTCTAAAATAGTTTTCTTTTTTATTCGAATAACATTCACATGATTTTTTAATTGATGAGTAATGGATAATTTTCAAATTGTTATTTTATGTATCATGTTTGGATGATTTCAGAATCTTAAATTAATGTTAAAAATTCATGAGTAAATACCATTTGGTATTTAGAAGGGTCCCTTGGACAATTTAAATGTTATGTTATAAATAAACTCTCCCTATATTTCTTATTTCAAGTGTTGGATGACACCCAGTCTAGAGTTTTTTTTGCTTGTATAGGATGTTACTTTTGTAGTTGCATATATATTTTGATATACATATGGATATGATGATGAATTAGATTATGATTACAGATTGTATAGTATAATGATACTAGGCATCCCTGTCATAATTCCTTAGGCACTTACCCATGATTCTTTATTGTGAATCTTTATTATATATTTTTTATATTTTCTATCTTTATTGTTTCAACTATATTGAATCTCATTAGGAAATTTACTTATTTAAAAACATGTAGTTGAAAAACTAGGTAATCTAAAAAATAAATCTATATTATATTTTTTTTATTCACTTTAAGGATTGATATTCATCATAATTTTATGAATTAATATATAATTTTTTAATAAAAAAATGATTGTTTTATTCAAATAAATTATTTCTATATTTATTACATGGTTTTATTGAAAATTTATATTTATAAATTTTAGGAATTTAATTATATAAAATTTATATCATTTTTAATCAATATATCAAATATATCTTTTGGTGATTTTTTTATTTTTCTAAATTATTTTTGTGTGAATATTTAAAAATGTATTTTTTTTCAAAACATTCATTTATATTCTTTATATTAGTCAATTTATAAGTAAAATTATATTTTTAATTTAGTTTCAAATTAAAATAACATACATTTTATTAAAAATAATCTCTATATATTTAGATGAAAAAACATTATATTTGATTTTGGTATAGTTCATTTTTATGCTTAAAAATGAAATTTTCCAAAAATGTTTTTCATTGTGTTTTACACAATTATATTAAAAGTAATTTAGTCCACTTATATAAATTTAATACTCAAAATGGATTTCATTTTTGGAAATATGAGATTAAAATTTATTAATGAAGTTAATTTAAATTTTGGTTCTTATGAAAATTAACCATGGTAAAAATGTGTCATGACGGTAAACAGTAAATCGGGGCAATTAAGGTAAAAACTAAGTGATAAAGATAGAAAACATTATTATAATTATTTTTTAATTATTTGATTTACAATATTAAAAAATTAACTTTGAAATTGGATAGTTATTGATCCACTTTACCATGAGTAATACATTTATAATATTTAAAAGTTCAAAAAAATAATAAGTGTGCCACTCCCCTCACTTATAAAAGGATACCTCCTCTACTCTATTATTATTAGCCGAAATCGATTAAATACCATGATGGGGATGAGTGAATGAAATAATGATATATTAAAACAAATTCCCCTTCATACCATATTTTATCACAAAAAAAAACGCTATTCTCTCCCTTTCATGTAGTAATGTGTGAACAAGAATTAAAGCATGCATGAGAAACCACAATTTTACTTGGTTCACCTTATCTGGGATATGCTAAATGAGCATAAAATGAAAATGTGCTGATGTAACAAATCTAATAAGGCTCACTACCAATATAATGTTTAGGATATATCACGTGTATGCACAAGATCACTACCTTTATAAGGTTTAAGGATAGATCAATACTTTCCCAAGGGTCACTCCCTGAGTCTCTTTCTCTAGCTCACTATTGGTGGAGAGGATCTTCACATTCCTCTTTCTTTGCTCTCTTCTCTTAGAAGGTCCTCACCCAAAATTTATGTACATGCATGTCCCTTAATTATCACTAATTAATACATCATCATTTGTTAATAGATTCTCTTTTGAAGTCCCACTTTCATATAATTTATGGATATCACTTTATCCAAGATTTACCTGGAAATCTCTTTCTGAATACTTTCATGTTTCTCACTACCTTCATGAAGCTCACATATTTTGTGAAGCTAAAGTTTATTCATGAAGAAACCTCACTATTGAGATGCTCATTTACTTTTCAAAACACACCTCTTTCATAATTCTCAAATAGCCTTCATGAACATTACCACTATCACAATGCAAACATATTTCGGTTGGAGTTTATAAACTTCATGAACTACCTTTAATTTCCATTTTTTCAATAACCTCCTTCATTAATTTGGAGTGTTAAGATCTTCATTAAGTGTCACTGCATTCTTGAAGGGTGTATAGACCTATTTATATGTGTTTCCACTTATTCTAGAACCTTTCTACCACTTCATCACTATTTGATTATTGTCCCTCATTATATTCACAATTCTCCCAATTTTTCAAAGATCCAAGAAAATTATCCATTCATAAAGCTTCTCGTGATCACGCATCTCACCGTCAAACTTTTTTAAATTTTGAGAAAACAAATTCACTAACCATTTTTAATTAAACACATGAATTTTCCATATTTTCATAATTCATTAAAAGAAATCTAATTTTCGTAATGCTATCCATCATATAAATTTTAGAGCTCAAAAATTTGGTAAAAACTGAGAAATAATGTCACTATGTGTACACAATTTTATTTACCACTTCTAGGGAATCCATTAATTTTCTTGGATATTATCTAATAAACCATGTCAAAAATATCTTTGGGGTTCCAAAACATACCTTAGAAACACTATTTCTAAACATAATCAAACCAAAAACGATTCAATTTTACCTTGAGGTATTTTTAACCAACAATCTCCCCCATTAAGTTTTTTGACAACTCTTGACATTTCAATACCTCAGTGATGCATCTTACACATTCTACCAACATTTTCGTGATGCGATTATGATATAAATCAATGATTTAATAAGAACACATTCTAAGACAACAAGTTCCATGATCATCTTGAGAAAAAATATTGTTGAAAAATTTCATAATTTCAATGTATTGTTTTTTAAATGTTATATAGAATTGTTTCAAGACCAGGGGATAAGACGACGTGTGATTATGAAGCCCAGGTTTCCCAGAACAATTATTTGAAAAATTATAAACTTCAAATAGAATACACAAGGAGTTTCTCTAAAATATTTGAAAATCATCCATATGGGTGCCCGGATCAGAAATCATAGGGCACCATTGTGTTTAGAGTAGCGAGTTTACCTTAGCCTAACATCAACCGACATAAGTTGACCATGGAAGTTAATTTTTTGAAATATATTTAATAAAATATTTAATAAAATTATTTTATTTTGACATAGTGACTTGTTTTAATTTTATTATTTTTTTAGGAATCAAGGGGCATCACCATAACCCTATAATTCCTCTACGATGTGGCAAGGATACCCTCTTGATGAACAATGACGATGAATCGAGCAGATCATAGATAATTGTGCCATCGAAATTGGAGGATCTCATCTATGATGACAGAAAAATCATTCTTCAAAAAATGATCGATCCAAACAAGAGGTAGGGAATTCTTTTCATTTCAATTGTTTCCCCATTATTAAATTCAATGATGAATGTGGACCAACCCATGAAAAAGTTGATTTATATTTCAATCATTGTTGTTGGATGGATATTTTTGCAAGTTTTTATAGGTGATATATATGTGTGATTTATCATTATCCGTTCTTTGTTCAAATGTGAACATATTGAGGTCAAAAAAATGAAAAGATCTATTCCTTGGGTGTTCTTGTGAATTTATTTCTCTCCCCTAATTTTCATGCATTCTTTTTCATCACAGGATATGAATAGAGTATTGTTGAACCTTTAGATATGTTGTGCAATGATCTGAGATCAAAGATCTTACCTCATTATGATGTAGTGAAGGTGGGAAAGTGACAACTTTGTGTGATTCGGCCAGGAAGATGATGCATACTGGTGACTGGTGCATCGAATCTAGTCAGTCCAGAAAAACCCAGGCTCGACGGGGCCAGTCTAGTTGGAGTGTAAGGTGGACAATGGGACACTGGCGGGGCGGTCAGCGGTGGTGGTAGAATGCAGCCCAGTGCGGCCATGTAGGAGCCCACAGTGGTAGTGAGGTTGTGGGTAGGAAACCCGCACGTGGAGGCAGTGGGCTAACCATATGGGACACAATGGTACTTTGGCACCAGGGGGAGGCATGCGAATATAACGGGCCACGTGGCTAGGTTGGACGTGGTTGGGACATGCTACATCTCGAACATAAGCCAGCCCATAGTGCGAGATGAACCAAGGGAGCCAGACTGCAGGCATGCTAGTAGACCAGGCCAGTTCCGATTAGACTGAACCGGACCAGGTCAGGCTGGGTCTGAAGGGTCAAATCAGACCCAAATCAAACCCAAGTATAACCTTTTTATGAAAACAATTGTAACATTCAAACCATTTTTCCATTTGAAGATCTGTTTTTTGTGTTGGGACCCTTGTGATGAGATAGTTTTTTTGAGATACTCTATGTTAGGGTCTTTATAATTGTTAATATTACCAAATGGATTGAGGAGTAGGTTCTCATGGAACAAGATCACTATGTGTGAAATCATGTGGCTAGCTGTGACCTCAACACTACATGACTTTGAGACTTTGCAACTTTCTAAGACTATGTGAATTTGAGACTATATGTCATAATAGGACTACAAGTCTTACCAAGACTACATATCGTACCAAGACTATTTGTCTTACTAAGAATGCATGTCTTACTGAGACTACATGTCTTATCAGGACTGAGTGTCTCATCGGGACTACATGTCTTATCTATACTAAGTTTTTTGTGGATTATGTTAGATAATCATGTTTTGTGTACTATAGACCTATAATCATGTGAGATGACTACATATCTTCATAGTTGTATAGTTCATGTTTTTATTAATGGTATACTTCATTTATTTATCTGTGGTATAATTCATGAATTTCTTAGTGGCATTCCTTTGGGGTTTCAAGGTGTCCTACTGAGTATTGTTTTACTCACCCCTACATGGGATTTTACTAGACATGTACTGTCTTTTGGAGATGATAAATTCTTTGACTGAGTCTTAGGTAGACTAGTAACATTTAGTTCTTCATGAAACAAGATAGACGAGGAGTTATTTTATATCTTTAGATAGTTGTCCCTATACCTACCCTTCTAGTAGGGTTTTCTGTGGATGCGTTACATGAACTTGGGATTTCAATTTTACTCATATTTATCACTACTCCATAGATTTTCACAAGTATCGTTCTTCGGGGATCATACCTTTGAGAAGGTATTAGGCTATGAGATCAAGTCATCTATGATTTCCCTTATAATTCCTACATATTCTAGTGTAATGGAGCGAGTTATGCTAGTGGAGAGATTTCTAGTAGAGCGGACACCGATAGTGGGATATACCATCAGGCACCAAGTAGCTGAGTCTTTAGTAGTAGGTAGATGATAACAGTCTAAGGTACTCAAGAAGGTTAGGTACTCTAGGGGATGACTCTAGGACATAGGATCATCTTTACAGGGATCCTAGTCTAGAGAAAGTCAGCAGAAGGACATACGGTGTTACTACTATGGAAGTTAGGGAAATGAAACTCGATATTTCTTAACCTGTTATAGGACCGACGAGGAGATAGTCGAGGTACCACCGAGACAGTGGGGAGGTAGGATAAGGGTGGTCCATATGGTGGCAGAAATGGAAGAGAAGTTGGCAGGGTGGCAGGAGGTGGATGTATATTCTACGTATTACCACCACCACCCCCAGGTGCTCCACGCCAGGAATAGGGATCTGGTGGACATGGACGAGGATAAATCCATGCTATGGAGTCTTATGGCCCCCAAAATACAAGGATGATTATAAATAGATATATTTCTTTTACACTATATTTTCATTTTTTATTGACACAAGTTCTAGTCATTCTTTTCTTTCCACAATCCTTGTTTGAGACTTGGAGATTCTGGTGGAATAGTTGACTCGACCCTTATGATTATAAACTCTTATAGGAGGGGATTATACGAACACACAATGGTGTCAGCATTGATAGCTTACAATAGGTGGTGAGAGTTTCAGTTGGGATCTCTTGGTAGAGGCATCAAGGCCTTACGATGTCATTCTCGGTATAGACTGATTGTTCATAGCCCATGCTTAGATTGACTGTTTTAGGTGCATAGTGAGGGGTGTACACAGTGATGGGAAGAAATTTATCCTTTTTACATAAAATTAAAATACATGAAATATAGGATGGACTCACACATAGAAGGGTGAATCCCATCACACATAATTTGGCTAGCCTAACTCTCAATGTAGTGGATGTGATGAGTCCCCAGTTTCCTGCAGTGGTGGAGGAATATGAGGACATTTATACTAATTATTTTCTTACATTACCTCCTCATAGGGAGGTAGACTTTAGTTAGCTGAGGTTACAGTTGGAGGACTTGCAGAGTAAGGGATTCGTGAGACCCATTATTTCACCATGGGCATTCCTAGTTTTGTTTGGTAAGAAGGTTGACATGTGCTTTAGGTTAGGTGTGTACTTTCAGAACATGAACCAGGTGTCCATGAAGAATATGTATCCACTTCCAAAGATTTAGGACCTATTCAATCTTATAAAAGGAGCAAGGAGGTTCCCGAAGATTGGCCTCAGATATGGCTATCACCAGCTCCAGGTATGGGATGAGGATATACCGAATACGACTTTCAGATTTCATTACGTCCACTATGAGTACTTGGTGATACCATTTGGCATGAGGAACACCCCAACAATATTCTTGGGACAAATGATCAGGATCTTCTATCCTTACTTAGACCGGTTCTTGGTGGTCTTCATTAATGACATCCTAGAGTACACGATGTCCGAGGAGGAGCATACGGTACACTTGCTGAAGTTCCCAGTCAGGATCCAAGTATCACTGAGAGAGGGGGGGGGGAGGTGAATCAGTGATATCTTTTTCTTTTTATGTTTTATTCTTTTTGAAACAACCTTCGCCTCCTATTAAAGAGTTTCTTCCTTGTTGAACACACACAACCACATGAACACAAGATTTACAAGGTTCACTACCCAACAAGAGTAGCTACATCCTTGGTATGGTACAGAAACAATCCAGTACCACACAATACACTAGAAAAAAATCCTTTGATGTGTAATACAACAAGTAGGATATACCCTTACACTCTTGTTTTACTTTGAAAACAATCCAATAGTGCATGATCTTCCTCTTAGCACAAATAGGGTAATGTAATGATTCTGTTCTTCTTAATGAACTTTCAAAAATCAAATCTTTCAAAACAATTCTTCACTTTCATACCCAGAAGCTGGTAAGAACCTTCTGGTGCAAACAGCTTGCGCGCCACTCCCTGCTTGAATGCCTCCCTACTTGCGCACCTCCCTTCATATGTGCCACCTCTTTGTGTGCCATTCGTCTTGCGCTCCACCTGCTTGCGCACCACTAACTACTTGCATGCCACTTTTGTGAATTGCTCACAACTTGCGTACAAATTTTATATTATACACAACACACTTCTTGATGACACATCCTTGATTGCATGCCTTTGATAACATTCACACCACTTCTGCTTGCATGCCACCCTACTTTCATGCCACCCTACTTATGTGCCACCCTACATGCGCGCCACCCTACTTGCACACCTTATAAATAACCCTCAGCTTGCGCGCCACTGAAAACTTCTGCATTAGTTCTGTTTGTGAGACACTTTCTACTACTTGCATGATCAAAGATCAAAATTTTTTTTAGGTGTTAAGCATTGAAAAAAATGAAGAGGCTAGTCTTCTATTTATAGGAATTTTGGTGACCTGTGCGCCACCTACACCTGCGTGCCGCTCCAGCACCTACGCGCCGCTCCAGCGATTGCGCGCCGATCCAACACTTGCGCACTGCTCCCGCACTTGCTTGTCGCTCCAGCACTTGCTCACCCCTCCATCACTTGCATGATTCTCCAGCACTTTTGTGCCACTCCCACACTTGAACGTTGGTCTATTACTTGCGTTCCCTTCTAGTACTTGTGAGCCATTCCATCGATAGCACGACACTTTCTTTCCTTTTTCATATTTGATATTATGATGTTGATATATGACTTGCACGCAATATACACTTGCACGCCACATATACTTGTGCGTCACACTTGCGCATTGCTTATATTTGGGAGCCAATTTTTGACTTGCGCGCCAACCTTTAACTTGTGAGACACTTTATTTCCTTTGTCCTATTTTGATGTGATGATGTTGAATTATGACTTCCCAAAAACACTTCATTACTATCCCTATCCTTCATAAGGCTTGCATCACAAGTTCTCCAAACTTATGATATTTTTGAAATACAAATCCGAAAAGAATTGTCTAGTTTTTCAAGTCCTTTACAAAGTGAATTGATTTAGGTTCTTTGACAACAAAAAACAACACTCCGTAACAACAAAACTCTTCATACTTCTTTATCCGCACAACTTGGTCCCAACAATATACCCCTTTGGATTTTGTTGTCAACCAAGATTCATAAATCACTGAACATCATAACCATAATCAATAGATTACTTATCAACAATTCTAAGCCTACGTGATCTAACTCGTTGTAGGAAACAAGAATTATTGACAGCCAAAACCATGCTGTCTAAAAGTAGTGACTATGAAATCTAATGATCGTATCTCCTCAGCCTTATTCAGAACATCATTCAATATTTTACATCAGCATTCATCACTTCTTCAACTTTCCTGTAAAAAAACATTGTTTCCTACAACATTCCTATAACCACTCAAACATACAGTTAGAATATTTCACACACATACACACACATACATGCTGGATTCACAACTTACCCACAACTCCCCCTTTATGCATGCATCAGTAAGGATATATTTATGAAATAATTTTCCCCCTTCAAAACACTATCCACATGAAATATGAGAGTTGGGACAGAAACACGTACCTTAACCTCAATGATGAGGTTGGAAACCCAAGTTCAACCTCAATTATGCAAATGATTCTTTTGGTAATGGTTTTCTGAATATATTAGCAACTTGTTCAGATGTAGGAACATACTTCAGCCTTAATTCATTTTTCTCCACCTGCTCTTTGATGAAGTGGTACTTGATATCAATGTGTTTTGAATGAGAATGTTGTACCAGATTTATTGTAAGATTGACTGCACCCTGATTATCACAACCCAAGAGCAATGATAGATTTACTTCAACAAGTAGATCTTCTAGATGAGTCTTCATCCACATTAGTTGAGTTATAGCTTGAGTTACAGTAAGATACTCAACGTTAGTTGTTCTAAGAGTAACTGAATTCTATTTCTTGGTATGCCAACTAACACAACTTTTTCCCAGAAAGAAAACTCCACCCGATGTGGATCTTTGATTATCAACATTTCTTGCCCAATCAGCATCAGAAAACCCGAATAGATCAATATTTCTTGATCCATCATAACTAATTCCAAAATTTGTGGTGCCTTGGATATATCTAAGAATTAATTTTCCAGCAATCAAATGGGATTCTTTAGGAGCACTCTGAAATATTGCACATAACGTGACATCATAGAAGATTTTGAGTCTAGAGGCAGTCAAATACAACAGACTTCCAATCATCTTTTGAAACTCTTTCTGATCAACTTCCTTGCCTTCTCCATCATTAGACACTTGGTTCCCACTGAAATTGGTGTGGAAACTAGTTTTGAATTTTCCATGCCAAACTTCTTCAGAAGTTCATTAGAATACATTTCTTGAGACATAAAAATGTGATTCTTCTTCTGTGAAATTTGTAGCCCAAGAAATTACTTCATTTCTCCCAGCATGGACATCTCAAATAACTTCTTCATCTCCTCATCCAATTTCTCACATGATATTTCAGCATTTCCATCAAATATAATATCATTGACATAAACAATAAAGATTAGTAAAATCTCTTGACATTCCTCTATGTAGAGATAGATGTCAACTCTCCCTTTCTTTAAGTTCATATTCTTTAAGAAAGTATCTAATTTAGAATACCATGCTCTCGGAGCCTGTTTTAGCCCATACAAATCCTTCTTCAACCTGGACGCATATCTTTCATCCTTTCCAATTCCAAATCCACAAGGATGATCAATCTATACTTCCTCGTCAAGGTCATCATTCAAGAATTCAGATTTTACATCCATTTAAAAGATTTTGTAACCTCGTTGTGCAGTAATAACAAGAAAGATTCTGATTGTTTCTAATCATGACACCGGAGAAAATTTTTCATCAAAATAATTGCCTTCAATTTTTGAATACCCTTTTCAAAACAATCTTTCTTTGTTTTGTATTACTTTAAATTCTTCATTCAGTTTGTTCTGAAAAACACACTTTGTACCAATAATGTTATTGTTGTGTGTATTGGGTACAAGTTCCCAAGTATCATTCTTATCTATTTGATCAAGCTCTTCATTCATTGCATGAACTCATTCTAGATGCTCAAATGCTTCATTTACATCATTTAGTTCAAATTTCGAATAAATAGATGTGTGTGATATAGCATTCATTGTTCTTCTTGTTTGAATCCTCTGATTTTTATCTCCAATAATGTTATGATTGTCCACTTGCTTCCTCAACCTAGGATGAGTTGTTTGAACTCCATCCTCATAACTCTATATTTCTGAGCTAGATTCTTCTTCTTGAGTAGGATTAACAGAGTATGCAACATTATCAGAATTTTTAACAAAATTTTCTCCATCTTGATCGACTTCCACATCAACCTTTGACTACTTTTTTTTCTCACCATTTTCAACAACTTTTACATCTGAAGAATCAATAATTCTTCCTGTTTCTTTATTGAGACATCTATATTCTCTTCCTTCTGGAGAATACCCAAGAAAAATTCCTTCAACTCCTCATTTCTGAAACATTCCCAGGTTTCCACCTTTCTTCTTTATAATACATGGACTCCCAAAGACTCTCAAGTGATTCAGACTTGGAGTTTTTCCATAGAACATTTCATTCAGAGTAATATTTGAGTTTGGCCTATAGAAACATTGGTTATAAATATACACAAAATTTCTCATGGATTTCCTCCAATAATAATAAGAAATACTATGTTCAAGTAACATACTTCTCCCCATTTCCACGAGACTTCGATTCTTTCTTTCAACAACCCCATTTTGTTGAGGTGTTTATGGTGAAATGAACTCATGCTGAATTCCATGTTTCTCGAGGTAACATACAAAATCTTCACTCTTATACTCTCTACCATTATCAGTTCTCAACTTCTTCACCGAATACTAACATTACTTCTCTTCTTTCCTCATGAAACTCTTAAAAAATTTCAGAGAATCTGACTTATGTCTCATGTACATAACACATGTAATGTGAGTAAAGTCTTCAATGAAAGTAATTAACTACTTATCTCCATTTTTAGATTTAATTCTCATTGGTCCATATATATCAGATTTTATGAGTTCCAATGGTCTTTTTGAGAGAATTTCAACTCTCTTAGGAATAGAGTTTGTAATAGTCCCTTTCTCACAAATAGTGAAACACTAATCTATTCTTCTTGATAAATCAGGCATATCTCGGAAACTATCTCTCTTTGATAACTTGAACATATCTCCTTGAAACATATTTCCTAGAATTTTATGCCATAACTGATTTTCATCTATTACACCCATGTAACAAGATTTCTTCACTTCACCAACTTGGAAGAAATTTCCTCCTGTACGTTGGCCTCTTGTAACTATATTTCCATTATTTTCACTTTTAACAAAAAATCCATCTTTTCTAAAGATAACTTTGTTTCCCTCATAAAAGAGTTGTGACACACTAAGAAGGTTATGTTTCAGGCCGTCAACATATAGTTTTTTCCTGGATTTCATCTTTTCTTTTCCAATGATGGCTGATCCAACACCTTTGATCCTTAGAGATTCATCATTTCAAAATGTCATTGTTCCTGCATTGAAGTCTTTTACATTCTTCAATAGATTTAAGTCTCTTATAATTTGAGAGGAAAATCTACTATCAATAATCCATGGACATTATCCTTTTGTAGATTTCAAAGCATTTTCGACAACAAGAGCTTTTTGTTCTTCCTTTTCCTCCACTTTCTGTTGTGCTTCCTCTAATTCCCTAACCAAGTCAATGTGTTCTGGCCAGATAACCATACACTCTTTCTTTTCAGACTTATCAGACCTATCCCTTTTAGATTTTAGAAACTCAGGTTTTTGAGAATTATAATGAATATTTTGTTTCTCTGGTAACACACTAAGGAATCCCTTGGAAATATGTCTTGGTAGATCACATCTTTCAAAAATAGTTTCCAATGGTTGGAACATATTCTCAACATTCACACCAGTCTTCTTAGATATCTTCTAAAATTTATTTGGAGACTTTCTATTTTGAAATTATTGAATCCCCCTCAATCCTTGTATTTCAAAACTTGTGGAATAGTTGTAATGTTGTTGGTTGAACCAACACATATTTGCTATGTGTCTGAATAAACCACAATACCAACAGTAACCATAGAAAGAATATTTTCCTCTGAAACTTCTATATAGACCAGATTTGTGAACATTTTTTTCAAAAATATTTTTAATAGAACTATGTTGACCATCATCCATGATGTTTTCATTTTCAACTCTCTAACTTGGTTCATATTTATCAGTACCAGAAGAATTATATGTCTTTCTTGACTCATGATTTTTATGCACTTCTGATTTTTCAGCATTACTGACTTTTTCAACATACATTGTCTTTCTTTCCTTGTTGTTATCAGAACCTGTTTTGTATTTCATTTCAACTTTTGAAGGTATATTTTTTTGATCTTTATTTGGTTCATTCTTATTGGAACATTCACCAACTTTTCAGATATAATTTTTGAAACTGATACTCATTTCTTCAGCTTTATAAAGTTTTTGTTGGACAAGTTCCAACTCTTCTTCATTTCCCTTCAGCTTTACTTCAAGATGATCATTGAGATTCTTTGAATTCTCAAGATAATTATTCAGATCATCAATCTATTTTTCTATATTGATTTTATCATTAGTAAAACCTTCTTGATTGTTTAATGTGGAATTTTCATTTATCAACTTCTTGTTTTCCTTCTCAAGCCTTATGATAATTCTCAAACATTCCATCAACACTTCTTTAAGATACTGTTCAAGTTGATTTTCTTATTCTTCAATACTGTTTCTCTCATAATCATCATTATTCATAGTTTCAAAAAAGGTACTCTCTCTAGCTTTCTCAGCAACAAAATTTTCACATACTGTCTCACTATCATCATCTTCTTCACTTTTCGAAAACAAGCTTCTTCTTTTGGATTTGAAGAACTTTTTATCCTTACCTCTTCCAGAATATTTATATCTTCCACTCTGTTTCATCCAAGACCTTCTTGGTCTTCTGTCTTCTTCATCACTGTCTTCATATTTCCCCTTTTGAGGGAAATTATCTGCAAAGTGGCCAACAGCTCCACATTTGTAGTTTAGCCTTATTCTCTTTTTTATTTCCCTCATAGATGTTCTTCAGTTTTTCCCAAATTCCTTTGGCTATAGCAACACCTTTCACTCTTAAAAATTCACTCTCAGAATGAGATGAGAGTAACACATTTTTAGCTCTTCCGTAATTCTCAAGATTCTTATCATCAATAAGAGTAAGAGGAAACTTGTCATTAATAACAAGAAATCCATCTGTTTTAGTTTCAAGAACTTCATATCCAAGAGACATAAGATAAGGAATCATTCTATCCTTCCAGATGTGATAGTTATTTCCATCAAAAATAAGAATCCCCTTACTGGTCATGAAATTTAGATTCTCCATCACAACTTCTCTTCAACCACTTCAGCAAATAATACACGAAGGGAACCTGTCTCTATGATACCGATTGATGTTCCTGGTCAGGATCCAAGTATCACTGAGAGGGGGAGGGGGTGAATCATTGATATATTTTTCTTTTTAAGTTTCATTATTTTTGAAACAACCTTCGCATCTTGTTAAATATTTTCTTCCCTGCTAAACACACACAACCACAAGAACACAAGATTTATGAGGTTCACTACTCAACAAGAGTAGCTACATCCTTGGTAGGGTACAGAAACAATCCAGTACCACAAAATCCACCTAAAAACAATCCTTTGATGTGAAATATAATGAGTAGGATATAACCTTACACTCGTGTAGCACTGTGAAAACAATCCAATAGTGTGTGTGCTCCATATTAGCAAAAATAGGGTAATGTAATGATTCTGTGCTTCTTAATGAACCTTCACAAATCAAATATTTCTAAAAAATTCTTTACTTTCCTACCCAGAAGCTGGTAAGAACCTCTAGGTGCAAACAACTTACGCACCACTCCCTGCTTGCATGCCTCCCTGCTTGCGCACAACCTATTTGAGCGCTACTCAGCTAGTGCACCACCTGACTGCACGCCACCTGATTGCACGCCACTAACTACTTGCGTGCCACTATTGTGCACAACTCACAACTTGTGCGTCACTTTTGGCTTGTACACAACACACTTCTTAAAGACACCTCCCTGCTTGCGTGCCTCTGACAACTTGTGTGCCACTTCTACTTGCGCTCCACCCTGCTTGCGCACTGCCCTACTTGCGCACCACCCAACTTGAGTGCCTTATAAATAACCATCATCTTTCGTTCCACTAACAACTTGCACACCACTTCTGTTTTCGAGCCACATTATACTACTTGCACGATCAAAGATCAAATATTTTCTTAAGTGTTGAGAATTGAAATAATGAAGAGGCTAGTCATCTATTTATAGGAATTTTGGTGACCTGTGTGCCACCTACAATTGTGTGCCACTCCAACAATTGTGCATCACTCCAGCACTTTCGCGCCACTCCCGCACTTTCCCGCCGCTCCAGAACTTGCACGCCCTTCTAGTAATTGCATGCCATTACATCACTAGCGATACACTTTATTTACTTTTTCATATTTTGATATGATGATGATGAAATATGACTTGTGCACAATATACACTTGCGTGCCACATATACTTTTGTGTCACACTTGCGCGTTGCTTATACTTGCGCGACAACCTTAAACTTGCCCGACACTTTATTTCCTTTATCATATTTTTATGTGATGATCTTAAAATATGTCTTTCCAAAAACACTTCTTTACTCTTCCTATCCTTCATAAGGCTTGCATCACAAGTTCTAAAAACTTATGATATTTGTGAAATACAAATCAGAAAAGCATCATCCGGTTTTTCAAGTCCTTTAAAAACTGAATTGATTTAGCTTCTTTGACAACAAAAAACAACACTCTGTAATAGAAAAACTCTTCTTACTTCATTATCTGTCCAACTTGGTCCCAACACATGAGGATAGATATAGACACACTCTGAGAGAAACATATTTATAGGAATCTCTTTAAGTGTCAGTTATGGATACTAGGGGTCCATTTGTTGGGACATTCCATTTTAGAGGATGGGGTTTCATGGGATCCAACAAATATTTAGGCGGTGCTTTATTGGGAACCAACAAAGAGGGTTACTAAGGTGCAGAGTTATTTTGGATTGGATGGATACTATAAAATGTTTGAAATCAACTTGTACAAATTAAAAATACCCTTGAAAACATTGATGCTAAAGTTATATCCTTTCACGTGGATGAAGAAGTTCTATGAGAATTTTCAGGATTTGAGGAAAAGATTGATGAGCACTCCCATATTGAGATTTCCAAAGGAGGGTGTTGAGTACACTGGGTTTTGTGATGCATTATGAATCAGGTATGGTTGATTCATGATTCAAGGGAAATCAGTTATTATCTATGGTTCACAATAGTTGAGACCACAATATAAGAACTACATGACCCATGATATTGAGTTAGAAATGGTAGTCTTCACATTGAATATGTTGAGACAATACCTTATGGGAAAGTGATTTATCATCTACTCAAAACACAAGAGTCTCAAGTATATCTTCTCTCAGAAGGATCTGAACATAAGATAGAGGATATGGATAGAGTTACTCTAGGACTATGACTTTGAGATTGTATATACTTCTAGGAAGTGGAACATGATGGAAGATTCTCTTAGCATGCAATTTAGTTCGCAGCTACTAAACGAGGGTTCATAGAAGTTGGCAACATTGCTGATATCCTTTATGAATAGAGATGGATTAGATTACCTCTAGCTGATTGTTGTCACCCCTACACTGTTATAGTGTGTTAGGGAGGAAATTCATAGAGATATCAACTTTGAGGCTTTTCATGCTCAAATGTTTACATGGAATGACCCTGATGGATATTCAAAAGGCAGAGAGCACATTTTTCTTTTTAGAGGACACACAGTAGTAAGAATGGTGTTACAGTAGGATGTATTGAGGGAGTTCCATAAATACCCTTTGGAGGTAAATCCTAGTGTGGAAAAGATATACCAGGACATCTGACATTAGTTCTGGTGGATTGGGATGAAGAAGGTAGTGGCTGAGTTCATTTATAGATTCCACATTTTTCATCAAGTAAAGGTTGAGCATGAGGTTCCAATGAGTTTGACTCAACACCTTGAGGTGATAGAGGGGAAGTGGGATGGGATATAAAAGAACTTCATGACATGGTTACCACATATGTCTAGGGGGCACGATACTATTTGGGTTATCATTGAACAAGTCACCGATTAAGACCATTTCTTAGCGATTTGGGAACATAGTTCAGTAGAGAGATTCAGACGCCTCTATGTGCTGGAGATAGTTTGAATCCATTGATTTCTCACCATAGAGATATTTTATAAGAGAAGGTGATATAAGAGATGTATGATATATCCAATAATTTTTTTACAAATAATAATTAAGATTCCATTCCTTTTTGGACTCATATAGTCAAGCATATTGGCTACATTTAACAACTTCACATATTAAGGATCTAATTACCAAATGAGTTTCATACAGATCACATACTTTCATCACTTTCTAATACGTTATCCAATTTTATTTTCCATTAAAATATGAGTAATAATAAGAATATTCTTTTAGAACATACTACTTTGATTCACCAAGTGGATAAGGACATGGGGTGTGATAAACTTGTGGTCTTTATGGGGAACAAGAAATGTAATAACAAGGAAAATGGGATCAAGTATTATAAATAGTCTAAATTACCATATCACCATCCATCTAAGAAGAAAATGATCTAGAGTTAGGGAAAATAAAAGGAGACAATGTGTTTTTTATTTGGAAATCCATGTCACTAGTAGAGGAACTACACCCAAAAGCAAGGGGAAGCTAAAGGTGCATTCATTATTGATTGAAATCTTTCCACTTCTACACAGTGGGTATTAGATAAATCTTTTGGTTCTCACATCTATATCCAAATGTAGGAACCATGTAGGTTCTAGAATATTTCCATATGAGAGGTGGATCTGCGAGCTACCAATAGTGTGAGGATGGCTGCTCTGGCCATTGGTGACTACCACTTTTCATTTCCAATGCTAATGATTTTTGTTTTAAGAGTTTTCTATTATGTACCTACAGTTACCAAGAACATAATTTTTGTCTCATGTTTTTATACTAATGGGATTATTTTTGAATTTATAAATAAAAGTCTTTTCTTTTATAAGGAAAATATATGTTATTGTATTTCAAATATAAATACCTGTCTTTATGTATTAAATTGTGAAAACCATGTGTTGTAAATTGATAATGAATCATGTTAACACCTCTCATATAACACATAGATATGGAATCACCCTCTTGTTCATGTAAATGAAAAAAATATGAAAAATCTCTATCAAGATGGTTATTTTGACTCGTCTGAGATAAAACCACTTGATAGATGTTATGGTTGTTTACAAGAAAAAATGACCAAACCACTATTATGTGGACATGGTGAAGGGCCACAGAACTTCTAGGATTGGTGCACACTGATGTGTGTGGACCATTTAAAATAGAATATAGAGGTGTATATTCATAAAACATATCATTTAATGATGACTTGAGAAGATACGAATATATCAACTTTATGAGGTATAAGTCAATGTCCTTTGAGAAATTCAAGAAATTAAGGAATTAAGTAAAGAATAAAGTTTGTAAGAAGATAAATAATCTTCGATCAGATCAAGGTGGTGAATATCATAACCAAGAGTTCATTGAAATTACACGAGTGTTTGTGATTCAATCATAACTCACTCCACCTTATACACCATATTGGAATGGTTTTAGTGAATGTAGGAACCATATCTTTTTGGACATGGTAAGGTCGATTATCAATCATGCAGATCTTCTAATATCCTTTTAGTGATAGGCATTATAAACTATAGAATATAAATTTAAATGAGTACCAACTAAAGAATATAATGGAATTACCTTCGATCTATGGAGTGGAAAGAATCCCATTTTATCACATACATATGTATTTGGTTCTGAGGAATTCTGTAAGGCACTCTTAAGCAACCAACTTTTACCTTGGGGAAAAAACTGTATCTTTATAGAGTATCCTAAGGAAATATTGGAATAACAACTATAAAAAACCATAGTAAAAAATGTTTCCATTGCTAAAAAATTAGTCTTTCTTGAGAGGGAACACATCCTCAGAAAGGATAGTGGGATAAAGATTTAATTCAATTCAGTCCATGCTTAAGATAAAAAAGTTTTTGTATAAGAATAGATTCCACTAGTCCCCATGGAAGAAGTAGTTCCCAAAACACTAGTACAGTATAGGAGTGTAAGTGTGGTAAGAGAACTAGAATGATATGGTTTTCTAGTCAATGAATATGGTGATTCATTATTGGTTGAAAATGATGAAGCTTTGTCCTATAAAGAAAAAATAAGGATCTTAAAAGCTACAAGATGGCAAGAAGCAATGAATTCTAAAATGGATACCATGTATCAGTATAATGTTTTGGTTATAGTTTATGTTTCAGTTGATGTAATATTTATTGTATTAAAATGGGTATTAAAGAAAAAACTAGACATGGAAGGTAAAGTAAGTACCTATAAAACAAGGATAGTGGAAATGGGTTTAAAAAAATCAAGGAAATGACTATGATGAAAACTTTTCAATGGTTTCCATGCTTATATCCCTCATAATTTTACTTTCCTTAACATCTTACCATGACTATGAGATTTAGAAGATGGATGTCATAACTACATTCATTAAGTGGAACCTTTATGAAGATGTCTATATGACACAACAAGAAGGGTTTGTGACTCCAGGTGATGTAAAAAAATATTTTCAAGTTTCATAGAACCACTTGTTGATTGAATCAAGTATCTAGGTCATGGAACATTCAATTAGATGAATCTATAATATTATTAGATTTCATTAAGATTGAATGTGAGGTGTGTGTTTGTAAGAGGTTTAATAAGAATGCAGTAATTATCCAAGTAATATATGTTGGTGAAATATTACTTATTAAAAACAACATACCAGTCTTACAGTCAATTAAGGGCTGGTTAAACATGTGTTTCTCCATGAAGGACTTAGGTAAAGAAGCTTATATTATAGGGATCAAGATCATTCATGATAGATCCAAGAAGATTCTGGGAAAATTTCAATGTACATATGTAAAAAATATTCTAGAGAGATTTAGTATGGAATAATCAAAAAGTGGATCAGTTTTAGTGTCACAGGGTTTCCATATTTTTAAGAAAATGTGTCCTCATACACAACATGAAAAAGATATAATCAGTAAGATCCCATATTCTTTAGTGATATGATCAATCATGTATGTCATGGTATGTACTGGACTTGATGTTTCTTATGCACTAAGCATTGAAGGAAAATATCAATATGATCAAGGGTAACATTATTGGACTACTGTTAATGCTATCCTTAAGTATCTAAGAAAAACGAAGGATATATCCTTGGTGTATGAAATAGATGTGGTGATAGTTGTCAGAAGTTACACTAGTTATAGTTTTCAAATTCTTTATAATGATATGAAGTTGTAATTAGGATGTTTTTTTTGTTTCAAAATAGGATCTATGAGGTAGAAGAGTTTGAAATAGCTAGTTGTTACTAATTGTATAATGGATTCTGAATATATAGCAGATTTTAATGCAACCAAGGAACCCATTTGGATTCGTAACATTGTCTATGAGCTTGATGTGGTACATAGTATAAAATACCCTATCACATTGTATTGTGATAATTATATAGAAGTGTCTCTTGAAAAATAAATAAGGTAACATAAAAGAACATAGAATATACTCCATAAGTATCACCTCACTACTGGAAATAAAACATTTACCAACGGTTGAGAAGTGTTGGGAAAGGCCAGACAACCGTTGGTATAACATATACCAACGGTTCTTCCAGCCGTAGGGAAGTAAGCCGTTGGGAAAAACATTTCCCAACGGTTTACACTGAACCGTTGGCATAGGGTGGAGAAAGGTTACCCTATGCCAACGGTTCTTCAAAACCGTTGGGAAAAAAGGTTTCCCAACGGTTTGTAACTGTTGGAATAGGCTTCAAATTAGCATGTTCTTCCCAACGGTTTATAAAACCGTTGGGAAAAATCCAAACTCTACTCTTTCCCAACGGTTCTAAACCGTTGGGAAAGGTTTTTTACCAACAGTTTTATGAACCGTTGGTAAAACTAATCCTAGAGTTTCTATGCCAATGGTTTTGAACCGTTGGCATAGCCTCTGCTGGGCAAATCAGCCAGCAGCTCCCCAATTTGGCCAGCAGCTCCAGCTCTCCAATTTGACCACCACCAGGTCTGGTTTTGTGGGTTCCCTCTCATTTTTCAATCCAATTATTGTACCTGCAATAAACTAACACATACATATATAAAATTAATGTACCTGCAATAACCAACTAACACTTACATATAGAGAACAAATTCAAACACGTTTAACATATAATGGTAGAACTATACACATCCATAATTAAATTAGAATTGATAACGTAATTATAAACATACATAATTCATTTAGAATTCAATTTAAAATTTAGATGATAATTATATGTGGAATCTGGAAGTCAATTCATAATTTGATCTGTTTTTTGTATACCATATATTTTTACCTAAAGTAATGTCCATTTTAAACATAATACATACACCTGGAGTGATACCGTCCACAACGCGCCTCAGATTGAGGCGGGATTGACTCATACACGTCACATATGACCCCTGGATCGTTGTGCTAATGTATCGACACAATCCGAATGCATTTGATCGGTTTTCCGTATGTCAGTTGATGTTTTTCAATTAAAATAACGTACTTTTGAAACAAAAGGCAGACACTTTGAGTGGTTCCGGCCACACCGCGCCTCAGATTGAGGCGGTGTTGACTCATACATGTCACATATGACCTATGGATCGTTCTCTTAAAGTTTCAATGGAAACCGAATGCGTTTGGTCGGTTTTCCGTATGTACTTAAATTGTTGTCCATTTTAAGAAAAAGAGAGCCACATAGAGTGATTCTGGCCACACCGTGCCTCATATTAAGGCGGGGTTGACTCGTACACGTCACATATGACCCATGGATCATTTTACTAATGTATCGACACAATTTGAATGAATTTGGTCTGTTTTCCGTATGTCAGTTGATGCTTTTCACTTAAAATGATGTCCTTTTGAAACAAAAGACAGACACTTTGAGTGGTGCCGGCCACACAGCGTCTCAGATTGAGGCGGGGTTGATTCTTACACGTCACATATGACCCATGGATCTTTCTCCTAAAGTTTCAATGGAAACTGAATCCGTTTGGTCGATTTTCCGTATGTACTTAACATGGTGTCTGTTTTAAACAAAGGAGAGCCACTTAGACTGATCCCGGCCACACCGCGACTGGGATTCATCCCGGGTTGGCTCGTACACATCACATATGACCCATGGATCGTTGGGATAAATTATCAACAGATTCTGAATGCGTTTGGTCGGTTTTCCGTATGCCAGTTGTTCTTTTCACTTATAATCCTGTCCATTTTAAACAAAATTGACATAGTTAGAGCGGTTTCGGCCACACCGCTCCTCGGATTGAGGTGGGATTGACTCATACACGTCACATACGACCGATGGATCCTTGTGCTAAAGTATCAACACAGTCTGAATGCCTTTGGTCGGTTTTTCGTATGTCAGTTGATGCTTTTCACTTAAAATGACGTCTTTTTGAAACAAAAGGCAGACACTTTGAGTGGTGTCGGCCACACCGCGTCTCCGATTGAGGCGGGGTTGATTCGTACACATCACATATGACCCATGGATCGTTCTCCTAAAGTTTCAATGGAAACTGAATCCGTTTGGTCATTTTTCCGTATGTACTTAAAATGTCCCTTTTAAACAAAAGAGAGCCACTTAGACTGATCCCGGTCACACCGCGACTCGGATTCATCCCGGGTTGGCTCGTATACGTCACATATGACCCCATGGATTGTAGGGATAAATTAACAATAGATTCGAAATGCGTTTGGTCGGTTTTTCGTATGTCAGTTGATGTTTTTCACTTAAAATGACGTCCTTTTGAAACAAAAGACGGACACTTTGAGTGGTGTCGGCCACACCGCGTCTCCGATTGAGGCGGGGTTGATTCGTACACGTCACATATGACCCATGGATCGTTCTCCTAAAGTTTCAACGGAAACCGAATCCGTTTGGTCGGTTTTCCGTATGTACTTAAAATGGTGTCCGTTTTAAACAAAATACAGTCACTTAGCGGACGACATCAGATTGACCTGAAATCACAGGACAACAATCCCATTATTATTCGCGATGTGCACGCACAGATGGCACGTCAATCAGACGTGCGGTCTGCGCGGGAGGACTCATTATGCATTCTTTAAGCGTTGCACGCACTTGATAAACGCGCGTGGGGGGTCCAAACTGGCCGAACGAAGTCTGAATGGCCTGAAATCGGAGGACATCAAAGGGTGAATGAATTGTGATGTGTTCGAGCAGACGGCACGTCAATCGGACGTGCCGTGTTCCTGCGGTGACCGGGAACGCCGTTCTAGTGTCATAAACGGCCAAAACGGGCATCTAACAGTCAAAATCATAGCGGACGACATCGTATTGACCTGAAATCACAGGACATCAATCCCATTATTATTCTCGATGTGCACGCATAGACGGCACATCAATCGGACGTGCGGTCTGCACGGGAGGGCTCATTATGCGTTCTTTAAGCGTTGCGCGCGCTTGATAAATGCGCGTGGGGGGTCCAAACTGGCCGAACGAAGTCCGAATGGCCTGAAATCGGAGGAAATCAAAGGGTGAATGAATTGTGATGTGTTCGAGCAGACGGCACGTCAATCGGACGTGTCGTGTTCCTGCGGTGACCGGGAACGCCGTTCTAGTGTCATAAACGGCCAAAACGGGCGTCTAACGGTCAAAATCATAGCGGACGACATCGTATTGACCTGAAATCACAGGACAACAATTCCATTATTATTCTCGACGTGTACGCGTAGACAACACATCAATAGGACATGCGGTCTGCACGAGAGGGCTCATTATGCGTTCTTTAAGCGTTGCGCGCGCTTGATAAACGCGCGTGGGGGGTCCAAACTGGCCGAACGAAGTCCGAATGGCCTGAAATCGGACGACATCAAAGGGTGAATGAATTGTGATGTGGTCGAGTAGACGACACGTCAATCGGACGTGCCGTGTTCCCGCGGTGATCGGGAACGCCGTTCTGGTGTCATAAACGGCCAAAACGGGCGTCTAACGGTCAAACTCATAGCGGACGACATCGTATTGACCTCAAATCACAGTACTACAATCCCATTATTATTCGCGACGTGCACGCGCAGACGGCACGTCAATCGGACGTGCGGTCTGCACGGGAGGGCTCATTATGCGTTCTTTAAGCGTTGCGCGCGCTTGATAAACGCGCGTGGGGGGGTCCAAACTGGCCGAACGAAGTCCGAATGGCCTGAAATCGGACGAGATCAAAGGGTGAGTGAATAATGATGTGGTTGAGAACACGTCACGTCAATCGAACGTGCCGTGTGCCCGCGGTGACCGGGAACGCTGTTCTGGTGTCATAAAGGGCCAAAACGGGCGTCTAACGGTCAAAATCATAGCGGACGACATCGGATTGACCTGAAATCATAGGAAGACAATCCAATTATTATTCGCGACGTGCGCGCGCAGACGGAACGTCAATCGGATGTGCGGTCTGTGCGGTAGGTCTCATTATGCGTTCTTTAAGCGTTGCCCGCGCTTGATAAACGCGCGTGGGGGGGTCCAAACTGGCCGAACGATGTCCGAATGGATTGAAATCGGACGACATAAAAGGGTGAGTTAATTGTGATATGGTCGAGCAGAGGGAACGTCAATCGGACGTGCCGTGTGCCCGCGGTGACCGGGAACGCCGTTCTGGTGTCATAAACGGCCAAAACGGGCCTCTAACGGTCAAACTCATAGCAGACGACATCGGATTGAACTAAACTCACAGGCCAACAATTCCATTATTATTATCGACGTGCACGTGTAGACAACACATCAATCGGACATGCGGTCTGCATGGGAGGGCTTATTATGCGTTCTTTAAGCGTTGCGCGCGCTTGATAAACGCACGTGGGGGGTCCAAACTCGCTGAACGAAGTCCGAATAGCCTGAAATCGGACGAAATCAAAGGGTGAGTTAATTGTGATGTTTTCGAGCAGACGGAACGTGAATCGGACGTGCCGTGTGCCCGCGGTGACCGGGAACGCCGTTCTGGTGTCATAAAGGGCCAAAACGGGCGTCTAACGGTCAAAATCATAGCGAACGACATCGGATTGACCTGAAATCATAGGACAACAATCCATTTATTATTCGCGACGTGCACGCACAGACGACACGTCAATCGGATGTGCGGTCTGCGCGGTAGGGCTCATTATGCGTTCTTTAAGCGTTGCGCGCGCTTGATAAACGCGCGTGGGGGTGGGGGGGTCCAAACTGGCCGAACGAAGACCGAATGGCCTGAAATCGGACGACATTAATGGGTGAGTGAATTGTGATGTGGTCGAGCAGACGGAACGTCAATCGTACATGCCGTGTGCCCGCGGTGACCGGGAACGCCGTTCTGGTGTCATAAAGGGCCAAAACGGGCGTCTAACGGTCAAAATCATAGCGGACGACATCGGATTGACCTGAAATCACAGGACAAGAATACAATTATTATTCGCGACGTGCACGCGTAGACGGAACATCAATCAGATGTGCGGTCTGCGCGGAAGGGCTCATTATGCGTTCTTTAAGCGTTGCACGCGCTTGATAAACGCGCGTGGGGGGGTCCAAACTGGCCGAACGATGTCCGAATGGCTTGAAATCGGACGACATCAAAGGGTGAGTTAATTGTGATATGGTCGAGCAGAGGGCACGTCAATCGGATGTGCCGTGTGCCCGCGGTGACCGGGAACGCCGTTCTGGTGTCATAGACGGCCAAAACGGGCGTCTAACGGTCAAACTCATAGCAGACGACATCGGATTGACCTAAAATCACAGGACAACAATCCCATTATTAATATCGACGTGCACGTGTAGACAACACATCAATCGGACATGCGGTCTGCATGGGAGGGCTTATTATGCGTTCTTTAAGCGTTGCGCGCGCTTGATAAACGCACGTGGGGGGTCCAAACTAGCCGAACGAAGTCCGAATAGCCTGAAATCGGACGACATCAAAGGGTGAGTGAATTGTGATGTGGTCGAGCAGACGGCACGTCAATCGGACGTGTCGTGTGCCCGCGGTGACCGAGAACGCCGTTCTGGTGTCATAAAGGACCAAAACGGGCGTCTAACGGTCAAAATCATAGCGGGCGACATCAGATTGACCTGAAATCACATGAAAACAATGAAATTATTATTCCCGACGTGCACGAGCAGACGACACGTCAATCGGATATGCGGTCTGCGCGGTAGGGCTCATTATGCGTTTTTTAAGCGTTGCGCGCGCTTGATAAACACGCGTGGGGGTGGGGGGGGGGGTCCAAACTGGCCGAACGATGTCCGAATGGCCTGAAATCGGACGACATAAAAGGGTGAGTTAATTTTGATATGTTAGAGTAGACGGCATGTCAATAGGACGTGCCGTGTGCCCGCGGTGACCAGGAACGCCGTTCTGATGTCAAAAACGGCCAAAACGGGCGTCTAACGGTCAAACTTATAGAGTAAGACATCGGATTGACCTGAAATCACATGAAAACAATCTCATTATTATCTGCGACGTGCACGCACAGACGGCACGTCAATCGGACGTGTGGTCTGCGCGGGAGGACTCATTATGCGTTCTTTAAGCGTTGCGCGCGCTTGATAAACGCGCGTGGGGGGTCCAAACTGGCCGAACGAAGACCGAGTGGCCTGAAATCGGACGACATCAAAGGGTGAGTGAATTTTTATGTGGTCGAGCAGACGGAACGTCAATCGGACATGTCGTGTGCTCGCGGTGATCGGGAACGCCGTTCTGGTGTCATAAAGGGCCAAAACGGGCGTCTAACGATCCAAATCATAGCGGACGACATCGGATTGACCTGAAATCACAGGACAAGAATAAAATTATTATTCGCGACGTGCACGCGCAGACGACACATCAATCGGATGTGCGGTCTGCACGAAAGGGCTCATTATGCGTTCTTTAAGCGTTGTGCGCGCTTGATAAACGCGCGTGGGGGGGGGGGGGGGTCCAAACTGGCCGAACGATGTCCGAATGGCCTAAAATCGGACGACATCAAAGGGTGAGTTAATTGTTATATGTTTGAGCAGAGGGAACGTCAATCAGACATGCCGTGTGCCCGCGGTGACCGGGAACGCCGTTCTGGTGTCATAAACGGCCAAAACGGGCGTCTAACGGTCAAACTCATAGCGGATGACATCGGATTGACCTAAAATCACAGGACAACAATCCCATTATTATTAGCGACGTGCACGCGTAGACATCACATCAATCGGACATGCGGTCTGCATGGGAGGGCTCATTATGCGTTCTTTAAGCGTTGCGCGCGCTTGATAAACGCACGTGGGGGGTCCAAACTAGCCAAACGAAGTCCGAATAGCCTAAAATCAGACGACATCAAAGGGTGAGTGAATTGTGATGTGGTCGAGCAGACGGAACGTCAATCGGACGTGCCGTGTGCCCGTGGTGACCGGGAACGCCGTTCTGGTGTCAAAAACGGCCAAAACGGGCGTCTAACGGTCAAAATCATAGCGGACGACATCAGATTGACCTGAAATCACATGAAAACAATCTCATTATTATTCGCGACGTGCAATCACAGACGGCACGTCAATCGGATGTGCGGTCTGCGCGGTAGGGCTCATTATGCGTTCTTTAAACGTTGCGCGCGCTTGATAAACGCGCGTGGGGGTGGGGGGGGGGTCCAAACTGGCCGAACGAAGACCGAATGGCCTGAAATCGGACGACATCAAAGGGTGAGTGAATTGTGATGTGGTCGAGCAGACAGAACGTCAATCGGACATGCCGTGTGCCCACGGTGACCGGGAACGCCGTTCTGGTGTCATAAAGGGCCAAAACGGGCGTCTAACGGTCAAAATCATAGCGGACGACATCGGATTGACCTGAAATCATAGGATAAGAATACAATTATTATTCGCGACGTGCACGCGTAGATGGTACATCAATCGGATGTGCGGTCTGCGCGGAAGGGCTCATTATGCGTTCTTTAAGCGTTGCACGCGCTTGATAAACGCGCGTGGGGGTGGGGGGTCCAAACTGGACGAACGATGCCCGAATGGCCTGAAATCGGACGACATCAAAGGGTGAGTTAATTGTGATGTGTTCGAGTAGACGGCACGTCAATCGGACGTGCCGTGTGCCCGCGGTGACCGGGAACGCCGTTCTGGTGTCAAAAGCGGCCAAAACGGGCGTCTAACGGTCAAACTCATAGCGGACGACATCGGATTGACCTGAAATCACAGGACAACAATCCCATTATTATTTGCGATGTGAAAGCGCAGACAGAACGTCAATCAGACGTGCGGTCTGTGTGGGAGGACTCATTATGCGTTCTTTTAGCGCTACACGCGCTTGATAAAAGCGCGTGGGGGGTCCAAACTGGCCGAACGAAGTCCGAATGGCCTGAAATAGGACGACATCAAAGGGTGAGTGAATTGTGATGTGGTCGAGCAGACGTCACATCAATCGGACGTGCCGTGTGCCCGAGGTGACCGGGAACACCGTTCTGGTGTCATAAACGGCCAAAACGGGCGTCTAACGGTCAAACTCATAGCGGACGACATCGGATTGCCCTGAAATCACAGGACAACAATACCATTATTATTCGCAACGTGTACGCTCAGAAGGCACATCAATCAGACATGCGGTCTGCGCGAGAGGGCTCATTATGCGTTCTTTAAGCGTTGCGCGCGCTTGAGAAACGCGCGTGGGGGGGGGGGGGGGGGTCCAAACTGGCCGAATGAATTCCGAATAGCGTGAAATCGGACGACATCAAATGTTGAGTGAATTGTGATGTGGTCGAGCAGAAGGCACATCAATCGGACGTGCCGTGTGCCCGCGGTGACCGGGAACGCCCTTCTGGTGTCATAAACGGCCAAAATGGGCGTCTAACGTTCAAACTCATAGCGGACGACATCAGATTGACCTGAAATCACAGGACAACAATCCCATTATTATTCGTGACGTGCACACGCAGACGAAACGTCAATCAGACGTGCGGTCTGCGCGGGAGGGCTCATTATGTGTTCTTTAAGCGTTGCACGTGCTTGATAAACGCGCATGGGGGGTCCAAACTGGCCGAACGAAGTCCGAATGGCCTGAAATCGGACGACATCAAAGGGTGAGTGAATTGTGATGTGGTCGATCACACGACACGTCAATCGGACGTGCCGTGTGCCCGCGGTGACCGGGAACGCCGTTATGGTATCATAAAGGGACAAAACGGGCGTCTAACGGTCAAACTCATAGCGGACGACATCGGATTGACCTGAAATCACAGGAAAACAATCCAATTATTATTCGCGACGTGCACGCGTAGACGGAACATCAATCGGACGTGCGGTCTGCGCGGTAGGGCTCATTATGCGTTCTTTAAGCGTTCTGCGCGCTTGATAAATGCGTGTGGGGGGGGGGGGGGGTCCAAACTGGCCGAACGATGTTCGGGGGGTTGTTCGGGGTCCAAAGAAGAGGGTAGGGGGGCTGTCTGGGGTCCAGGGAGGAGGGTGGGGGGCTGTCCGGGGGGTGTTCGGGGCGTTGTCCAGGGTCTAAGGAGGAGGGTTGGGGGGGCTGTCTGGGGTCCAGGGAGGAGGGTGGGGGGGGGGGGGGGGGGGGGCTGTTCGGGGGGCTGTCTGGGGGCTGTCCGGGGCTATTCGGGGGGTTGTCTGAGGTCCAAGGAAGAGGGTGGGGGTGGGGGGGCTGTCCGGGGCGCTATTTGGGGGGCTGTCCGAGGTCCAGGGAGGAGGGTGGGGGGGGGGGATCCGGGGGGCTGTCTGGGGGGATATTCGGCGGGGCTGTCCAGGGTCCAGGGAGGAGGGTGGGGGGGGGGGTTCTAGGGTCTAGGAAGGAGGGGGTTCCCAAACACAGAACCACTAAAAGACAACATCCATAAAAACAGATAATATATAAAAATAACTCAACTCCAATACTATACTACGAGTCTAGATAAAACCAAATAGGAACACACCCTCATGTTATCATATTAATAACTCTTCTTGAATCATTGAGAGTCACATCCCAATGATCATAGGATCACTAGCCTAATTGATCACTAACCATGAAACACATGTATGTTGGTCATGTCATCACATGCATCATCACTCATGCCACCATATCAATATATCATAAGGAATTATCCAGGATAAGACAATATTTGATCACACATCATTCACATTGAGTTATCATAATACAAATTATATTTACATGCTTATGATATAGAATGAATCCACATTAGTAAGACCCACCCCTCTCATAAGTTACCATCACATCACTACAACCCATCCTAGAAAGCACCCTACCGCATACAAATTCACCCAATCTAGGGTCTAATACCCAACAGGATCTTACATACTAGGATACACATCATGGATCACTATCAAAACCATAAAAACATTGATAGATCTCAAAAAATTAGTGCATGCCATCATTACCTCATAGAATTGAAAAAAGGTAAGTAACAAGCAATATATCTCACTACTCCATACTCACCCCACAACATAAGGGTCTCACATTACTAGGGAATAATTCTATCCAATACTAAATGATCTTGATCCATTTTTCATATACATATATGATTCACCTCACCAATTACTAAATATTAATAACATATAAAATTATGATTCCATTTAACTAGAGTTAAACCATCAGGTTTTACAAGGAAATTCTATATAAGGATTTGTTTACACTTTAAATAAAGAACATGAATGTCATGTTAACACTCAACATTGATTCATTAATAAATTGTATTCGAATTTTATGGAAATACCAAAATAAATTAGTGAATCAATGTACCTATAGTGGTGCACATGACCACCATGAAACAATCATAAATTTTTACAAAAACCCTAATAATTGGGAATAACGAAATCAAGAATAGAAGTATATGATTTATAAGAGCTGGAACTATATCGTTGATAAAATATAGGAGTCTAACCTGGTAGGTGCTGATCTGATGGAAGATGTGGGGATTGGGAGGTCCTTCTGCAAGGAATCGCTCCAGGAGGACACGAACTGAATGCTTCTGGAATGTGGGGAGGCCGCGGGCTCGATTTGGTATTTGGGGCTTTTTTTCCCAACGGTTATTAAAAACCGTTGGGAAAACAAAAGTTCTTCACAACTTTTCCCAACGGTTCTAAGAACCGTTGGGACAAACCTATCTTTCCCAACGGTTCCATATAAACCGTTGGGAAAACAAGGGTCCTTCACCACTTTTCCCAACGGTTCTTAGGAACCGTTGGAAAAAAACTATCTTTCCCAACGGTTGTATGAAACCGTTGGGAAAACTATGCATTGAGGGGTTTTTCCCAACGGTTTCTATAAACCGTTGGGAAAAACAAAATATGCCAACGGTTGAACCGTTGGTACACAACTGTTGGGAAAGGTCCCTTTTCCAGTAGTGCCTCTAGAGGGATTTATTTCATAGGGGTGAAGTTGTAGTGAGTAGTGTTCCAACGAAAGTGAATGTAGAAGACCCCTTGAATAAATGCATATATCAGTAAATTCATGAGTATCATGTGAGAGTTAGAGGATAGAAGGTTATTTGTAGTTCGATATAGTGAAAGTGGAAGTCGGTTGAAGTTGGTGACCTAGAACCAACTACTTATCCCATCATGATTTTTCTTCTACATGATATAGTATGTTACAATGTCATTAGATTAGCTGTCACACCAAAAGGTCATAGTCGTTCCCCACTATGATGAGAACCCATAAGTTATACATCATTATTCTTGAATATATATTCCATAGTTTGATGATATCATTTTAGGGACCCAAACGATATAATCTATCATAGCAGGTGACTCATAGGACTTCAAGGAACCTTATCACAGTGTACTATCTTGGTAATATCCAGTAGGATATTATGACAATGAGACCCACTGGTAGGAAATCAACATTTATGTGTCATGGTATGTTCTTATCTGTAGACATGTGTATTAGTACATGGACTTTAAGAATATTATTAATGATTATTATGAGTCATTTACTTGGAGGTATTGATGAAAACCATGATGAAAAATGTTTTTGGTGAAGTAGGATACATTGGGTGTGTCACGATTAATATTTTATTAATGAATAATTTGAGAAAATATTTGTGCCTTCCATTCATTAATGAAAGTTAATATCTTAGGCCCCTTGATGGAAATTATATAGCCTAAATAAATCTGTTGACATGTTGTTCTATATGAATTTTCTATTTTTGGAAAGTCAAAAAATAGATAATGGGAATATAGGTTGATGGCATTGGCATACAACCTACTTGATTAGAGATATTGTGATTAAGGGATTATATTATAGAGTAAGATTCATATGAGGTACTATATCCTTGAGAAATTAACTTCTTTACCTATGGGTTCCTTGGTGTGTTTTCAGATGCTAACCTTGTAATGTTGGCTGCTCCCTCTAATTCCACTGAGATAGAGGCCTAGACGGTCACACACTAAGTGTATCCTGAATCTCAGTTAAATAATATATTTTTATTTATTATTTAACATGTTGACTAAATTTTTTTTCCGTTATGTGGTTTAATAATTATTCATGTATGCTAGGTCGCATATAAATATATATTTTCTATTTTAGTAAATATAATATTTATTTATTTATTTGTGAGTAATGTAGTGATATTTATTTAATAAATAAATAGAAAGTATTCAAGATCTGAAAAATATTATGCGGTAATAGAGGAATGGAATTTTGGTCAGTGAGAAATAATAAATATTTAATATTATTTGATTAAATAATATTTAATTATAATTTTCATGTGAAGTGCATGTAGAGAAATAATGATATTATTATTATTATTATTATTATTATTATTTGACATGGGGTTTCACTAGGATTAAATAAATAATTAAGGGAAGTAGTGAAATTATTTAATTTTTAAACTAACAATATATTGACCCAGTTATTTCATTTTATAAATTATCCAATTGATTTTGTTAGTTTTGAACAATAATCATGGAGAATCCTTTCATTCCCTAAATTGATATCTTCTCTATTAACTATCCAAAGATCATAGAGAGATCCTCCTCCTCTAGATCAAGCAGAAAACATTGGAAGCGATTCTCAAAGTGATCAAAGGCGAATGATGCCAGAACAAGAATCTTGCATGCATGCATCCAGATATTCCTTTAGTGGCATCTGTAGATTCATGGAACATGTGTGGATCACTTCTAGAGGAAATATTTGCTTTGTTTTTACAATGCAACAATGTAGAAACAAAAATCTATTTCCTAATTCGTGAATGATTAAAAAATTCCCACAAAGGTAATTCTTAATTAATTAAATTATTTATAGAAATATGTGATGATCCTACATATTGTTCTGGAATAATTTATATTTTATAATTATTTTATATAATTATTTTGATCATGATGTTCAATCTTATGTTAAATCTCAAATTAATCATCGATCATGAAAAAAATTAGAGTTGGGAACCACCCATCCAATGCTTTTATGGGGACTGAAACTTATATAGGTCCCTTCATTATCACAAATGAATACATTAATTTTTTTAAATAGATTCTCTTTTGAATTACCACTTTCAGCTAATTGATTAATACTAATTTATAACATATTTACTAGGAAATCACTTTCTTAATACTTTCCTGATGCTCACTTCCTTCATGAAGCTCACCTCATTCATGAAGCTCAAATAGACTTCCCAAAATAACCTCACATTCATGATGCTCATTGCCTTCATGACGATCATGTATTTCATGAAGATCAGTTAGAGTTCAAGAGACTCAACACTTTTGAGATACATATATATTGTTTTGTAATTTATAGCCTTCATGAACTACCTTCCTTTGAAAAAATTCCCTCAACAACCACCTTCACAAACTACCTTAAAAAATATGGAGCCTTACGGTATTTCGTAAGTCTCGATAAAATTTTTAAGGGTGTAAAGGCCAATTTATAGGCATTTAAACTGATTCTACAACCTTTAATCCATGTCATCACCATTTTTTGATGCTCCCTCATTTCGTTTTTGATGATCCTTGTTTCACGATTCTCTATGAAAATTCTCCATTCGCAAAGCTTCTCATAATCGCAGAGCTCGACATCATTTTTTTGTACCTTCATGAAATCAACCCCATGAAACCCATTTTTTGTGAAACTATTGAATTTTCCATATTTTAATATGCTCTTAAATAAAACCCAATTTTCATGATGCTATCTATCCTCCAAATTTTGAACACCAAAAATTTAAAAGAACTGGGAAATGACGTCACCATATGTATGTGATTTTCTGTACCACCTCTAGGGAACCCACTACTTATTATTTTTTTTGAACATACCATGTCAACAATATCTCTGGGTTTCCAAAAAATACCTTAGAAACCCTCTTTTTCAACAAATACAACAAACCCAAAAAAAATTCAATGTTACCTAGATGGAATTTTTCCCAACATTTCTTCACAAATTTTTTTACTATAGTTTATAAACTATTTTAAAAAATATCAAACCAATATCCTTTCCCATATTATATAGGTCCATATATTTCTAAAATTACCAATTATAGATGTTTTAGGTTGAAATCCTAATAGAGGTATTTGAGGAAGAAGTATAAGTCAAAACCAAACTATTTCATATTAATTTCTTCTTATACCTCCTTAAAAGGTGATCCAACCACTATGAAATGATTACTTTAGTATATTGTTATATTTATGGAAAAACTCATTTCATTCACTTTTCAACCCTATGGTAAATGAAAACATCACTCGTGTGTTTGTGCGAACATCAACATCCACAAATAAATTTGTTTTGTTTCCCATCACCTCATCCCATGGATAGTAATAAATTTTAAATTATTGAATATAACCATTTTTATAACATTATTATTATTATTTAATGTAGTTGGGGGTTTACTTGAGTGGTAAATGTTCCCCATAATCCTTCATCAGACACAAGTTCAAGTATGGGTGGCAGAAAATTTCCATAGGTACTATAGAAGAATTGTAACACAGTAGAAGTGTAGGTACTATAGAGGGGTCATGTAGGAGTAGTATTATTCATCTAGAGTGGGCCTTTGGGACACTAGGCCTTTGGTCTATCAAAAGGGTGGTGATGCAGACATGACATGTAGTTAGTTATGTAGGTATAATCTGAGGAGGGCCTTCAGGCCATCCAATGGTGGGACTACAAGATTTTTAATGGGATTCATGCCCATTGGGACTTAAGGAAAAAATATATAATGCAATAATGTGACTAGTTAGGGGAGTTATCCCTTTGGGGGGGGGGGTGTTAAGACAAACATTTCAGGATAGTTTGTGTGTGGTGTGTGTGTGTTTGAATGTAATTGTACCCCCAATCATCTAATATATATATATATATATATATATTGATTCATTAAAGAGAATATATTACTTACCTTCTTACCATTTACATCCATTGGAAATTGATAACGTCGCTCATGTGGACGTGAAAAATTCCACCTTCAAGAAGTGAATTGATTAATTTTTACTCACCACATAAAAATTATAGTCATAATGATTAGATTAATGGATAAATATAATATTTTAACATATTTATGATTATATAAAATTTAAAAACTATCTAATTTATTTTTTTCCACCCGTTATAAAAATGAAAACATCAGTCATGTGTTCTAATGAACAATAGTCTCTATGAAATGATGGGTTCATTTTTCATGAACACCAAAAATGGTTAGTTTTAAAAGTTTATTTAATGTATAAATGTGATAATTATTAAATTTTTATGATTATGTTGGTAATTGAACCATAACTCATTTGACTGCAGTCAACACACCAATGTTGTTTTGAGGTAGTAAACTGAATGACCCAAAAAATGTCCAATATAAACATAAAAACGTAGTATATAAATAATTCATGGTAATAAATTACATTAAAATAATAAGAATAATAATTAAATAAACATGAAATGGTTATTAATAAAGTGTAAATCAAATATAGTAGTTTTATTTAGGTGGTAGAGAGTGAATGATATAGCATCCCACAAACATGACTAACTAAATTACATGACTTAAATAAAATATATCATACAATAGATTACTAAGAAATTTTAGGTTTAGAGTGTAATATAATTAGTAGAAACATTAACTAATAAAACCTCTTCCCTTTTTATCTAATTTGAAATTTTACTGCTATAAAATCGATTTCATAATCCATAACAAATCTTCAAAATCTTCCACTAGTTCTTCACATAAGTTACTCTTCTAGATATTTCATGCATTTATTATCTTAATAACCTAGGGAAATGGAAACATAATAAAGGGATAATCTCTTATTATTAGTAATGGATAAAAAAGTGATAACAAAAAAGGATATTAAGCGATAAAAATAGTGGAATATGGGTCAAATTAGGATATATCAAAAAGTTATACCCAACAAAGCATAGATCATAAATCATTTCATAACAAAATAATACATCATGAAATTTATTCATATATTATAAAGAAGGAATGCTTTATAGTTTTGGAACATCCAAAAAAATATAAATCATAACATAGTAGATCAGGTATCACAAACAGTTTCCCTTAGTGGATTGGGTTCATTCACATGTTTCCCATATAGGATAATGAATCATAACATGTTTCCCATTTTGGATTGATCATATCTACTTGTTTTACAATTATTTCATGAGATGTAATGATTTAACCAATGAATTAGAGGGATATATATGGACCTCACTTCACTTAATGATTATACAATCACTTTTGTGCCACAAAAAATCATCAAATCATTAAATAATTAAAACCAAGGAATGTGAATGGGTTTCACATTACATTTCAAAATGCATTGTATAAATAACTGCATAAAGAAGATTGGTTGACACCAAATTCAATAAACCAAAAGAATAAATTCATAATTTTATTTAAAGTGTGGTTTATAAAACATAACAATATATAATATAAATCCCATGAGATTAAGATGAAATATTTTGTATAGTCATGAAATGTTATTTTAGAAAACCTTTTTTTAACATTATAAAAAAGAATGTAGTTACAAATAATTTTTCAAGTTAATTTTTTAAAGAGGTAAATTGAAAACATTTAGAATAATTTTATTTTAAAAATAATTACAAATAATAGATTATTTTAAAATTCATAATTTTTTTCTATTGAAATCATGGATTAAAAAAAAATTATTTTTAATGGGAAAACGTTTTTGAAATTTTGAAATACCATTGTTGAAAGGCCGCATCATAAAAACAGTTCAAAATATATCTTACAAAAGTGTTAAAGTAATGTATAAATATCACATAAATTAATATATAATGTTATTTCAAAACATTAAATTAGATAATTTTTAGTAAGTAAAAAAATGTAATTTAAATAGTGATCCAATTAAGAGACAAAGGTTTGTCCTCAATAAAATTACACATTTTTGTGTGAAAGTGATCAAAGAAGAAATATTTTAGTCTAATAAGTCATTTTCACCAATGATATAAAATATAAAATTATATAAAATTTTAAATAAATTAATAAATATAATATTGATGTTTGATGTTCAAGAAAACCATATAACTTAATAAAAAAGTTTTGAGTTACCAATTTCCTTTGTAGACAACATAGTTTAGGAATTAAGAAACTTTTGAAAAGGGGTTGATGTGGTAAAAATGTAAATAAAAATAATTAAAATAAGAAATAACACATAATAAAATCATTTGGAATAATATACCATAGTTATAATTAAAATATCCAATAAGATTAATTATAACGTAATTAATGATAGATGAGTTAACAAAACCCCTAAAACTTGATGAGAATTTAAATATAAAACTCTTGAAATAGAGATATTTAAATTGAAATTTAATAAAAATTAATAAAATTTATTTCATGATATAATATCTAAAATAGGAATCATATACACCCTATAAAATAAATTATGTGAATAATACAAAACATTTCTCAAAGAGTGGGATTTGAGAAAAAAACCCATACCTTGGTCCTGATTCATTCTTCACTTACACCGAACACCCTAAATAATTAAATTAAGTCTATCAGGTAAATTAACAATAACCTTATTCATTTATATAACCATTTATACTACCCATTTACAATCATTCCATACATAAATATATTATTTAGTTTTTACATATTTTCCTTCATCGAGTGTTTATAATTTTAATAGTTTATACAAGTTTCATCGGATAGGTGTTAGTATTTGTTCTTATTATAAAGTTAAAATTTAAAAAATAATTAGCATTACTATAAGGTATTATTTATAAATATATATGATGTTTAAATATCCATTCATGAGTGATTTAGTATTTATAAATGAATATGAGATCAACAACAAGAATGTTTTATTGACTCTTAACCAACAAATGGTGTTTTCAAAATTAAGAAATTATATATTGATATAAACCATACATAACAAAACTCATTATTGGTATATTTATATTATATTATACAATTAATTATGTTTTCTTATTAATCCATGATAAATATTTATATTATTTTTCATGTATGATGTTCAATACACCAAACATGATCATACTATAATTAATGGATGATTTCAAGATGGTTTAGTTCAAAATCATTAATACAATTTCATAATGATATCATTTAATTTTTATAAGTGTAATATATTATTATTTTAAATAAATATAATTTGAATCATTGAGGTCTCACTTTCTTATTAGTAATCTTATAGTCACTTTGTCTTTTGGTTCTGAGTGTTCCAAGTTGAAATTTTTGAGTTTTTAGAAGGTTTCTAGTGGTACAATATTAGGGAAGATTGTTTTGAAACTATGTAGTTGATACCATAAATCCATTTATTTGGTGGAAATAGGATATAACATGGTCTATTCATGGTTAAGGAAACCATGCGAGATACCTATGTGTCCTCTAGGGAGTGGGATAGGGGAAGATGCACAGTCTATGAACGATTTGATAAACCATGAGACAGAAACATTAGTCTTACCCAATTTGGGGTATTTTTTCTATTTCAACTAATTTTTAATTTGCAATTATACCCCTGTCCCCCCCTCATTAAAAACCTATGATCAAAACACCTTAAAATTGAGTTCTCCCTATATCTTCATGGTCCTATAATGTGATTGAAGGAGGTTTCTTAGAGATTATTCACCTAGTTTAAGAGGTCAGGGTATACTTATTCATCCTATTTGGTTTTCTCCAATTTAAGATATCACCTATAACCCTTATATACATTCATGGATAATTATATTGTTTATATTTTTTACTTATTATTTCTTTTGGTTTGTAATGGTTGTGTGCTATCCTTAGAGTTCCCTTTTTGGTGGATTTCATCAAAGATGACCCGATTGTACCCCATGAGGTAGGTGTTTAAGATTAATTGATTTTTATTTATGAGTTAAACTGATAATTGGTTTTATAAATTAATTTCTAACCAAGAAAATTATGTAGATATTTATCTTGATTTTATTAGTTAAATTTTTACCTTAATGTCATTAGTTTTTTTTTATGAAAAATGAGTGGGATTTTGTAATTGGAATGATTATTTAGTGTAAAAGTTATTTTCATTCATTCTATATGTTTGATAAAATTAATAGAATAAGTTTACATAATAATAGAACTTGTTAAATGAGTTTCAATAAAAATGGTGTTTTCAAAGTGGTCTCCTCTATGGGTTTAATGGGTTTGCATGATTTAAAACGTGGGTGGTGTTTCTTATAAAATGAATTGATGTTTTACTTGGGTTATTTAGTTGTTATTGGAATTGATTATGATTTATTTTTAATTTTTTGGGATTAAAAATTTCTTTAATAGGGTATTTAATAATTTATATGTTATATGTGATAAATTGAAGTCATAATTCACACTTTATGATCTGTTGATTGATTGATTATTGTTTTCCGATATTGAGGCCCCTTATTGTTCTCAATTATTTTATGATTATCCCTGTGGGGGAATATTTTTATGTGATTCATGTTTTTCTAATGTATTTTGGATCTTAATAATGGTAGTGTTGGAGGTGGGAATGATGTGTTTGTGGTGTTAGCCCTTTGGACTTTTATTATCATATGATGATGTTGTTTTTTCATAGACCACCTCCAATAGTTATTCTATGGGGTGACCGAGGATAATAATTTAGAAGTTTTAGTATAGTTTTCCGATAGTTGATATTTACACATTGGATATACCATAGATTTATGTAACACATGTATAGTGGGATGGTCACCAAGGGGACTTGTTAGAGTAATTTGGTTTATGGATGTGTGACTGTTAACCTGCTGTCAATAGGTCAAACTATGCATGTACTTTGATGTCTTTTTAGTAACTATGATATTTATTTATTATATGTATGTTATTTTATTCCTTTCATTATATATTATAATTTTTTTCCTATTACTTTGACGAATCTATTTGATAGATTTATTTTCTTGTGTTTAGTAAAAATGATGGTTAGTTTTATTCTAGAAATTTATGAGCATGAGTTGTGAATTTTCACCAGTTTAATTCTATTCTAGTTTCTATTTGTTTCATGGGTCATTTTTTTCGTTGGGTGTGTATGAGATTTTGTTCAGAAAATGGTAAGTAGGTTTGAAAATTCTAGTTTTTTCTAGAAAATCTGTTGAAATGTTTTTAAACAAAGTTTGGATTTACTTTCAAAAGTGGGCTGTTTAAAGAGAGAGATTCTCAGCATTGGGAACCATTTGGTTTTGGGTAGAAAAATATTCTTGCATGTTTTATTAAATGATTTTTAAAGAAATTAAATGATCCATTTGTTGATTTTTGTACATTATATAAAATGGAAATGAAAAACCATTTGTTTTCATTATTTTTAAACTAGTTATTTGGGTTTATTTTATAAAAGAAAGAAATTATAATCATGGTGTTATCCCATTAGATTTGCCTCACACCCTACACAATCACATTGGTGGGTATGTAGTATTCTTCACTTATGAGGGTCTCTGTAGGTCTTGGAGTTTAGGTTGGGGATGGTGTCATATTTCTTAGGAAGTGGATGGTTTTTGGGATCGTGGTAGTGAATTTTGTGTCATTTGGATATGGTGGATGATCATTTGGTCTCATGAAACTAGTTGGATAGAGTTTTTTTTGTACTTATTTGGTATTTATTTTAATTCCCATATCATAAATTTTAGATTTTTATTATGTGTTAGATGTTTATATATATGATATGTATTGTTTCATGTATCCTTGTTTATTTATCAATATGGATCGTTTGAATGTTCGTAATTTTTTTCGTAAGGGTGAAACCATCCAAAACTATTATTTTTAATACGCTTGATTCTTTTCATCCACCCAGGGGGATTGGGGATGCTCCTAGAGTATTTGGTGGTACATTTCGAGTACTGGTTTGGATGGGATAGCTAGTTGGTTGATTATAAAATGGTATCTGAGCATAGGTTTCTTGAAAAGTGCCTAGTATTTTAAGACTCACCTGATAGTTATTTTGGAATCCCTGGTATAAATAATATAGTACATTTAAGACTTGGGTGGCAGGTCTAGGGGTATTCCTTGATATAAATTACTTGTGTCATATCTAGAATTTCCATGGGTGTTTTGGATGCTAATTTTGATATTTTGAAGACATAGTGGTTTTTAATATATTTTTATATTGAGTGTATTAATTTAAAGGAAATTTTGGGAGATGTCTTGGAAAATTTATCATTTTATAGTTGAATTGTAATTTTTTTAGAGGGTACATGGTTAAGGTTCATGATCTGTCAAACCATGAGTAGGCTATGCAGTCTTCTCTGGAAAACTTAAAGTGGTCCTCACATGGCTGACACATGGTTTGAAAAATAGTGTATCCAAACAATAAACAATGGAGAAATTTTTATGTTCTCTATCATTTGTTGATATTTTTTCTTATTTGATTGATATTTATTGTTATTGTAATTTTATTGTAATCTTGTGTTGTAAAATTCTTCAAATCATGTTTTACAAATCAATACTTTATTATTTATAAGTTTTTCCTATTTGAATTTTTTTTGGATGAGTTGTGTGTTTTTTATGAAAAGTTGTTATCCTTAATGCATTTGATTTTTGAAAAAGGAAATTAATTTGGGGTTATGGTAGATTTAAAATTCATTATTTTTGTAGTATGAAATGATTCCAAAAATTTGGGAAAGGTTTTTATAGAGGTTCATTGTAACCTTGATTTTCTTTCTTTGAGATTTTTAACCTTGTGTGGATTTTTTTAATCTAGATTGTCTTAGATTATTGTTTTTATTCTCATTGAGCTTAATTTTAATGTTATTTGATTATGTTAAATTTTTTATGATATTTTAGAATGTGTTATCTAGAAAAGAACTCTCCAATCAAGAGTGGAATGCCCCAAGTAGTTTTCATAGTTTTTTTGGAGTTATCATTCGCATATATAACTCTTTCTAAACTCATAATAGAGTGGTAGTACATTGCTCTTCCATGATAATGAATCATTCATGATAGGTCATGAATTTATATCATCTAATATTTTGCAGTGATAAAGGATCTTATGATGTGATTGATTTTCTCACCATGGTTGAAGAGATTCTTGACTTTCTTTAAACTTCAGAAGCCTTTAGGGTGAGGTGAGAAATTTATTTATATGAAGTCTTGATCTTGTATTGGTGGAAACTTTATATCTGGGACCAATCATTTGAGGATCTGTCTTGGGGTCATTTCAAGGATTCATTTATTCATTGGTTTTATTTTGAGGTAGTGAGAATTGAGAACGCAGTGGATTATTTGGGTATCCTCCAGGGTGATTGGTCAGTGAAAGGCTATGTGAAATGTTTCTATAGCTTGGTTATTTTTTCAATAGAGTTGGTTGTTAGTGATTTGACGAAGGTATGGTTCTTTTAAAGAGATAACCATCCAGAAATGCATTTATCAGTGAAAAATTCTGGCCTGACTACCTATGTAAAAGTATTTTTTAAGGCCATCTTGTTTGAGAAAATATTAGCAGTGAAATCTACATTGGGTTGCGACTCAACTTACAATGAAGGTAGTAAAGATTATCTTACTATTCAGAATGGAAAATAAGGAATTGATAAGGATGGAAGTTATCTTCTCAACCTACCATTCCTATTTCAGTAATTCAAAATCCAATTGTGTGTTTATAGTGTGGTAGATCTAGGAACATTTTATCTTATTTTCCTACATCTCTAAAGAGATTCCATATCTATGGAAATCTTGGTCACATAAAAATGGTTTTGAGAGGTATCAGCATCAAAATAAAAATTCTCATACCTTTATTAAATCAGGACAGTGCTATATGTTGTCTCTTCCGCTGGAGAGTTGGAAGTTGAGAATTGATTTTGGTTCATCCTCTCTTATAATTTTGAATTTTGGTTTGAGGATTACCCTATCCTTCATGTACTGATATTCTTTATATATAATATATGAATTGGTATTTGAACATAGTTTTCTATATTTTTAGATTTTTATGCCCTGTTAAATATTGATTCATGGTTTATGTTATGCATGGTGTGGACCATGTTTTGAAGTCGGATGGATGGATGAACTGGGGATGCCTTGGGTGTGGGCTTGGGTAATGGGGATGAGATGTGGTTTTTGGGTAGACTGTGAGAGCTACCGAACTAGGATTTTCTTTAGTGTCTACATGGGTTAATTTTTTATGAGTCATCCATGAGTTACCCTATGTGTAGTTCCATTACATGGGTTTGGTTCCATGATATTCCACATTTATGCGTGTGCATGTTGGGAATCCCTCTCATTTCTTGAGCATCCATTTCTTGGTGATAAAATCTAGTGGCCTCTTAGTTATTCTCAAGGATGTTATTCTTTATAGTATTTTAAGAATACTATTAGGGCTTGTGTATTAATATCACATTGGTGATGATCTTCCTTTTTTGGGTGAACTTATCTAATGTTCCACCATTATAGAGAAATTCTAAAATTTTGGGAGACCTATGCCCAAGTCTTTATGTGTTTCCATATTATTGTGGAGTGATCCTTTGTAATTATGTTAGTTGGGATGTGATATAATTTACCTCAAGTAACCTAATATGTTTCAATAGTGTTGGTACTATTTTTTTCTCATGATGTTGAATTGGTATTTGGGAGGCTATTATGAGCTATGGTGGATATCCTGATATTCATGATTTCAAAGAAGATCATAAGAGTAGTTATACTATTATTATCTTTTGTTTTCTCTCCACCTTTTTACCACTAAGGATTATACATCCTAGAATTATATTTTATTCTCTATTTGAGGGTTCCAAATCCTTATGCAGTAGTTATTAAAATGAAAGGGTTGTTTACGCTTTGTTTTCTTAGTTTTGAGGTTTGTAAAGATGGTTAGTAGTTGAGTCCCCATTTGTGGGAAGGTAGTATGGGTATTCCCGCTCAACCTAAGTCACCAAGAACTTTATGGGGGAATAAAGTGGAATGGTGTGGAGTTTTTGACACCATGAGTTGTCACCTTATTTTTAGTAATCTTTCTATCATTTTCCAACTTTGCCTCTAGGTGTTTCAGGTTGGTGTTTTTAGTTTTTGGGAGTTTTCAAGGGGTGAACCATTATGGAAAATGGTTTGAAAATCATGAAGTAGAAACTGCATGGACCTTGTAGTAGTGGAAAGGAGAAATTACATAATATACACATGATTAAGGAAATCATGTGAGACAAATGTATGACTTAGGGGGTGTGGGTAAGGTGAAGATTCATGATCTACACATGGGTTTTCAAATCGCATGAGGAAACCGTGTGACCTACCCAATTTGGTGTATTTTTTCATTATATATTCTTATTAATTGGGAATTTTACCCCATTCCACCCTCATTCAAACCCCATGATCCAAAAAAATTCTGAATAGGTTCTCCCTCCTTATTAATGATCTTATAAGGTTATTCAATGCAGTTTCATGAAGATTCATCCCTATGTTCAAGAGGTTAGGGTCTCTTTCTCCTTATTCATTCATTTTATAAATTTTTTATTTTCGAATTTAAACCTTGTGTACATTCATGGATGATTTTTTTGGTTATGGTTAATAGGAATTATGGTTTTTGGTTTGTAATGGTTGTGAGTTATAAGAGGATAAAGAGTCCCTAACCTCTTGAACATAGGAATGAGTTATGAATTTTATCTAATTTCTTTTTACTATAATTTCCATTATTTTTTTATTACTTTTGAGTTGGGTGTATATGATATTTTAAAAGAAAAATGGTCATGTATTTTGAAAATGATAGTTTTATTTGAAAATCAATTCAAACATTTTTAAACTATGTGTGAGGTTAGTTTTAAAAGTGGGGTGTTTAAAGAGGGAGATGTTTGGCATTGCGAATGGATTGGTATAGGGTAAAAAAAATATTTCATCATGTTTTATACAGATAGAATTTGAGAAAGTATACATACCATGTTTTTATTATTTCTATATTATGTAAAATGAAAATGAAAACCTATTTGTTTACATTATTTTCAAACTAGTGGTTTGGTTTCTTTTATAAAAAGAACGAATTGGACTGATAGTGGTATCTTATTGGCTTTAGATCAGACCCTACATAATCACATTGGTGGGTATGTTGCCTTTATGTTTTATGAATGTCCCTTGAGGTCTTAACTTTTATGTTGGGTTCAATGGCGACTTCATTGGGTAGTGGATGGTTTTTGGGATCATGGTGGTGACTTTTGTTTTACATGGTGATAGTGGTCCATCCTTCGATCTCATGAACCTGTTTGGATCATTTTTTACTATATCCTTCATTATATTTTTAATTTTTTTCTTTATATTTTTTTATTTTTATATTTTGTGTTTTATTTTTATTTATATAACATGTCTTGTGGCATGTATCCTTTTTTTGTCATAATTTCTCATTTTTGTGTTCATTTCTGGTTTATTGAGGGGAAAACTATCTCCAATGATAATATTTAATACCCTTGAGATTTGTTGTCAGCCTGCAAGATCGAGGATTCTATTAGAATATGTGGTGGGATAGTCCTAGAATTGGTTTGGATAGAGGCATGAGTGAGTTCATAATATATAAGAACAATATAATTTTTATTAACCCATTACTTATAATGAAGAGATCATTTTCTTCTTAGTATGGTTTTTTTAATATGTTTAATTATATAATGATTGTTTATTTATCATGACATTAATTGGTTATTAAATTTGTATTAGGAAGACCTCAATAATATTATAAACATAATATTTATCCTTTAAAACAAAGCTTTGAACCATCCATGAATTGTGGAATTAAAAAGTTAAGTCATTTATTCATGGAGGCGGCAGTCCGCACACACACACATGATTCATGTCTTCCTTTATATTAGTTGAAAAAAGTAATTATGGTTAATGATTATAAAATAATTATAATAACATATCAATATACCGTTGATATTGATATTACTATTTTAAGATGTTGTAATGGAATTTAATGATGAAGAAGACGTGCACATTGATAAATAGAAATTAGAAAGACAGGTTAAGAACTTATACTTCACTTATAAGATTATCTCCTTTGAAATAGTGTTAATCCATTGAGGGATGGTCTTTTAATAAGACCAGAACCACTTTATGGTGTATGGGAAGGTTTAAGAGATGGTTGGGTAGAGGTTTGGCTGAACTAAGTGTGTTTTATGGAGGGAAAGTGAGAAGAGGAGTGCCCCTTTTGTGAATGAAAATGATGAAAATTTTGCAAATTCCTAAAAAATTTCAATAATGAGATGTTATAATCCAAGAAAGTTAAAATAAAATTGACAAATAATGGATTAGGTATGATATAAGGTTGATCTGATTATCAAAAAAGTAATTAAATGTATTTTTAAAACATGTTATACCATTTACATATTAGGATATTCATTTATTCCATTTTGGATTTCACCATAATGACTAGTTTTTATCTAGGTAATTTATTATTTATGCTCATACTATAATGAAGCATATTATATTAATTGTAAATAATGATTAAAATTTAAAAATTCTTTTTTTATTCAACTGTTTAACGTGATAAAAATTAATTTTAAAATACTAAATGTATAATGTATTAAAATATAATTTTTTTTTAAAAATATAACATAAGTTCTAAAAAGTAAAATATGGTTTGTAAATTAATTTTTTTTTAATTTTAGTTAACTTATAAAAAACATATTTTTTCTTATAAAATGGTTTCATTAATTTTTAATACATACTTGTGTAATTATTTTTCATAAAATTAAAGTTATTTAAAAAATGGTATTTTCACTATTGAACTAAAACATCCTTTTATAGAAATGAAAAAAATTTATCATAAGAAAATTTTGATATTATAAATTAAAAAATGAATTTTTTTAACAAATTAAAATTATAAAATTTTTATATTTAGTTATTTAAATAAAATTAAAAAATATAGAGAAAAACGTTTTTATATAAAACTGAATTCTTAAACATTAACTGAATTAAATGTTATTTCAAATTAATATATAAATAATTTAATTTAAAAATAATAGTTTAAGAATATAAATATTTACTATTATAATAATCTTTTAAATGTGATCAATTTAATTTATTAATTTAATATACTATAACCTTTTTTAAAATTGTTCATTGAAAGACATAATTTTTAAAATATTAATTAAAGAGAATGATAATATATAATTATCTCAAATTCTTATTATACTTTTATTTACTAATTATTATATTATTAATGTAATTTTAATATATCATTGTTTATTTTAGTCAGGTGTTGCATTAGTTTGATGTTGCGTGTGCCATAATCTATTGAAGATAATATTTATTTAAATAGTATAAAATCTCAGTACATTACATAATACTTTTCTTAAATTAATTTCACCATCACAAATTTAATAATTACTCATTGATGAAATCATGTGATAGATTTCATAACATATTCATAAGTTTGGTAATAAATTATAATATGATATCTACCTTATATTCATAGGCTGCATCAAGTTACATATCATTCCTCAAACAACATTAGTCATTCACGAAATCATATTATATATTATATATATACCCTAATCATATATTATCCATTTCAAAACATTCCCAAAACAATTTGAATCTCTAAAAATTGAACCATATAAGAATAAAATTCCTTCAAACATTAACTTTTTTCTTCAACCACTAGTTCACAAAGACACACACTAGTCTATATATATCATGATAAAAAAGAGATAATCTTCACAAAAAACATCATGGATCACTTTTTATTAAATCGATAATAAATTATAGGGCCATAAATAATATTTTACACACTATTATCAAAATAAATCAACCCTTTATTACTTCATCATCAATTATATACTCTACATAAATTTTATCTAAAACTCGGTCAAGTGTTCTCCAATAGTTATAACAAAAAATAGACACTTTTTAAAAAAACACTTTTCAAGGTTATTGGTTCCATTAAAAATATTTTTTCATACCTTTAATGAAAAACTACTAAAGAAAAATCCTTTTATGTTTAAAATAATCCTCATAAAATTTTATAATATATCATAATATCATTGATACATATCAATCTCCAAATAAAATAGATAAGAGTATCATGATTTAATTTATATGAAGATATCAACCAGACCAAATTAGTTAAGATAATAAAATTTACATTTTCCCTAATAATAATAATAAACTAAAATTATGAACTATTTAGGTATTCTAACTTATTCAGTTATAAGATATAGTGATTTATTAGTACATACCTTTATTATCTAAATTTTTGTGATCCGTTTTCAACCAAATACTAATAAAGAAAATATTATTATAATATCCACTAAAATAAAATTAAATGATTATTAAATATGAAATATCAATCCCAATATGTATTATAAAATGACACATTTATTTCAACATATGATACATTCAATTAAACTAGGTTACAATTGGTTTCTTTTTTCAACCATGGTTACTTTTTTTGGGTTTTTATCATAATTATTAACCTAAAAATTTAAGTAATTAGGAAATAAAGTCATCATAGTGGCATATAATTAGAATTTTATTGACCCAATGATATCCCCTAGTAGTGTTATACCATGTGTAGAGTTAGGCCTCTTTTTAAGGCATAATGTTACCATTGAGTTAATACCAAACCAACCCTTTTAGGGGTATTACACCTATGTACATATATTCCACAACCAACATTATCGTTTAGAATCCATACATTGATGTTATTGTCAAGAAAACCATATAATATATGCATTAATAGAATTTAAGGTTGTTATCCTATACATAGAAATATCATTTGTTCTTATCCCTATGGTTTTAAGTAAAGTTATCTTATCATAATCCCCAAAATATTACCTCAAATGACATAAAGGGTTATCTATACTATTTAAATTAAAATCAACCATAACATATAAACCTTTGATGAAATTTATAACACCCAATTTATCCTCAAAATATATCATCTAAATATCCAATGTTATCTAAAATCTTCCTTGATTCAGACTAGAATAGCTTGCAGTTTCTGCTATATAACTTACATGACTTAAAGAAAATATTTCATTATAGTAGATACGCAAGAACTTTTTGGTTAATAATTTTATATAATTAGGAGTGAACATTGAATAATGACTTATTCTTTTTAACTAATGTACAATTATTCCACTATAAAAGAAGCATTATTATTCATTACAAATCATCAACATCTCCCAATAGTTCTCCACATAAGTTATTGTTCTATATATTTAGTACTTTTCATATCTTAATAACCAAGAGAAATAGAAACATGGGGAATGGGTTATCTCAAATTCTTATTAAGGGTCATAATTATTAATAAAAATCAAGGCTATTAAGTGATTATAATAAGATCATATGAGTATAATCAGGATATATAATAAAATCATACCAAAAAAATAATAGATCATAAATCATGGAATTACATAAGATTAATCATGGAAATTACACAAATAATAGAAATAATGAATACTTGATAATTACAGAAATACCAAAATAATATTAATCAGAACATAAAAGATAATGTATTATAACTTTTTCCCTTAATATACTAGGCTTCACTCACTAGTTTACCACAGTAGATCAGGCATCATAACCTTTTCACATTTTGGATCAAGAATCACTACTAGTTTCGCCAATTTCTCATGAGACATAAAGCATCACCCAATGAATTGTATAGTTGTATAGGGCCTAACAATAACTTAATAATTTTATATAAACATGTGTGGCATATGTAATTATCCAAACATCACACCATTAAATCATATAAATGTGAATGGGTTTCACATTACATGTTAAAATGTATTATATAAATAACCACATCAACTTGATTGATTGATACCAAATTCAATCACCTAGAGAGTAACTTAATAAAATAATTTAAATTGTGGTTCATAAAATAGAACATCATTGTATATATATCCCTTTAGATAAAGAATAACATTGATGTGAAATCATGAAATGATATTTTAGAAAATAGTTCTTTAAAATTTTCAAAAATAAAGGATTTAAGGATCGTTTTACAAAGTCATTTTCAAATGATGTAAATTGAATTTATTTAATAACATTACTTTAAAAATAATCTAAAATAATGGATTCATTCAAAAATAAAGAAATCTTTTCTATATGAAATATGGTGCTGAAAACAAAACAATTGATTTTTAAATTGAAAACATTTCTGATATTTTGGAATATATTTTTTATAAACCTGTATCATAAAAATAGTAATAAAATAATAATCTAAAAGTGGTAAAAAAATGTATAAAGTTAAAATTATTTGATATATACATGGATTTAAAAACAATAATAGGGAATATTGGAAGTAAGTGAAAACATACACATAAATCCAATATCCCATTAAGAGATGGTGGTTTGTTATCGACAACACCAAACTTTTGCATGAGAAAGTGATCAAGAATGAAGATTTGAATAAAAATAAATTTTCAATAAATAGGTAAAATTTAATATAATATAAAATTTTAAATCAATTAATAATGATAATATTCACGTTTTATGTTCAAGAGAAACCATATAACTCAATGAATGAGTTTTGAGTTACTAAAGTTCTTTACATAGAACATTGTACAAGAAGAAAGAAACTTTAAAAAATGGGATTATATGGTAAAATTGTACACAAATATATTTCATCGAAAAAATACAACATAATAAAATCATAGGGAATAATTAGGAAAAATTATAATAAATATGTTTTAGAATAAAAAATAAAACTCAATGAAAAAGAATAGAGTTAACAAAAAACCTTTCAATTTGAGGAGAATTTAAATCAAAACATATTGAAAGATAGTGATGTAAATTGAAATTAAAGTAACATTAATAAAATTTATTTCATGATCTAATATCTAAATTGGGTATCATATACACCACACAAATTAAATTAGGTTCATAATACAAAACATGTCTTAAAGAGATGAATCTGAGACAAAATTCATACCTTGGTCTTAATTATTTACACACTTCCTCCAAAAAATCCTAGCTAATTCAATTAATTATATTAATTACATAAAAAATAACCTTATTTATGAATATTTTTACCAGAAATTTATAATAATTAAATACATATATATAATAGTTAGATTTTACCAATTTTCCTTTATCACATAATTATAATATTAATGGTCTATACTATTTTTGTAAGAGAGGTGTCTGTATTTGTTCTTATTTCAAAGATCTTATTTTAGATGTCATTAATCTTAATTTTAGGGATGATATATATATATATATATATATATATATATATATATTTTGTGTTTATATTTACATTCATGTGTTCTTTACTCTTTATCCTAGAAGGTGAGATCAAAAACATGTGCATGTAAGTGATTCTTAATAAAACAATACAGTTTTTTTAATTAAAAAAATTAATTATTGATATAAAAATTATTGAAAAAAACTCATTATATAAATACTTATATTATATCATACATATAATCATATATTCCTAACCATCCATGATTAATTTTTGTATAATTAGTCAACTACAAGGTTCGACCGAACAAACTTGAACATAACATAACTAATGGATGAGTATGAGTTGGTATAGTTGAAACATCACTAAAATAGTATAATAAAGTTCATATTTAGTGTTTATTAATGTGAAATATTATAATTGAAAAAAATTATAATGATAAGTTTTTTTAAATAAATCCATTACCTAGAATGATGAGTAAGTTTTCTTCTTAGTCTTGGTTTTTAAGATGGTTAATTTTATAATAATTGTTTATTATTAATATCATAAATAGGTTATTAATTTTTTTTAATATAACCATAATAAAATCATAAATATCATATATTACTTAAAAAATATTATTTTAACCATAAATTAATGGAATCACTAAAAAAACGTTTTTATTCATTGAGGCGGTAGACCTCACTCACAAAATTAACTTTTTCGTTCTTCTTAATGAAAAAATGGAATAGTGGTTAATGATTATACCATAATTATAATAACATATAAGTATAATATTAATTTGGATACTATTATTTTAGTATGGTATAATAGTATTTGAATATGTATAAGTGCACATAATTAAATAGAAATGAGAAAGAGAGGTTAGGAGCTTATAACTCCACAAAAATCAATTGTTTTAGTTTTTTTAAAAGCCACTTTTAGGTTTTGTGGTAACTGTACGTTAAAAAGTTCAATTAAATAAACCCAATATATCAAAATACAAGTTAAATTTATTAAAAATGTTATAAAAACCCATAAATTCTAAAATTTAAATCCAATAATGTCCACACATCGATCCCAGTGCCACTTAACCACATTAAATCATGAGATAACCTGCAAAAAAACCAAGAAATAAAAACCACTCATAAGATGATTCCAAATTTAATCCAAATCAATCAAAAATTCAAAAAATAACATGAATGAGAAGAAATATTGATCCCAAAACCATCAACCTGACACTACCGATGACAAACTCAAACCATGCACCAAGTACATGTTGATCATCATATTAAATCTATCACTACTACAACCTTACTATGAGAGAATAATTTTCATAATCCAAAAAAACCCTACCTAAAAAACTGAGAACCATTGCACAGTAAAAATCACTTATCACAACGAACAACCCACACCTTCTATCATATAAAGCAAACAAAACATCAAAGAAACAACCATCGAATTCCACTTCATTTCTCAATGTTAGTAATCACCCTCATAACTACCACAAAACCATAGTATAAACACAATGAATAAAACAAATCACCGGTTCATCAATATCTTTATTTGAGGGGAAACAACTTGAACCTCTATTTCTAGACTGATTCTAATTCCAATCACACCGACACTGTAGGTTTCACCAAAACAGAACCACACATCGTACAAATAAATCATCACCTATTACCAGTTGAAGTACATGATTTCTGAGAAGCATGACATTTTTAGGTAGAAAGACAAGGATTAGAAAATCCAAAAAGAATAAAGATGAAGCCACAATTAATTCCATCCACTATTAAAGGGAAAACCTAATCAAGGGATGACACTAGCTGAGACACGCCATTGACGCTGAACACATCCATTAAAAATATCCCCAAAATTTCACAAACACCTTCATACTAGACCAATATGGGGTTAATTATAATGGGATATGAAGTAAGATTAGAGGAGGTTGAACAAGCCAAAAGGAGGAGCCGACAGCTGTCACTACCAAAAAAACCCAAACTCCAAGGGCACCATCATGTTAATCATAAATAGAGTTAGACATGATGATTAAGGAGATAAGAGTAGGGATTAAATGGTAGGGTAACACAAAACATTAGAGAACATCTGAGTAGTATTGAATAACAATGAAAATTTGAACTTAGATCCATGAGAAAAAATTACCCTAAATCAGTAGTAAACCCATCAAAATAAAATATAAACCTCTATAAGAAGGTGATGTAGGGGGGATCCTTGTGGATGAACATGAGCACCACCAATGGTGGGGAAAGAGGGGGTGAAAAGGGAAGAATCTAGATCACCAGGGAGGATAAATTTTACACTATGGATAGTGAATGGAAAAACCCATATATTTGGCGAGAGATCTCCACGAAGATAGAATAATTCCACATCAGGAACTTATAACTCACTTTTTGGATTATATGCTTTGAAAAGGGGATCAATCCACCAAGGGATGATTTTTTTGAGAAGCAATTAACATCTTTAAGGTGGATTAGAATGTTTAAGAGAGGGTTAGGTTGTGTTTTTCCCAAACCATGTTTTTTAATGAGGTAAAGTGAGGATATGAGTACCCCTTTTAAAAGTGAAAATGGATGAAATTTTTGTAAATTCCCAAAAAAATTCAATAATAGGAATTAAATCTCAAGAACTGTGGATCTAAAATTGAGAAATAATGGAATTGATAATAGATAAGGCCAATCCACACATCAACCACTCAATTAAAAATATTTTTTAATAGGTTTTCCCTCTTACCTATTAGGATTCTCATTTTTACCATTTTGGTTTTAACCATAGTAACTAGTTTTTAAATTGAATATTTATCCTCTATGATCAAAAATAAAAAGATACTTACAATATATTATACACCTAATTATTCTTAAATTGAAATATATTTTTTTGATTTAATTTTAAAAAGTGATAAAAATTAATTTTAAAATACCAAATGTATAATTGATTAATTTTTTTAAAATATAAATGAAGTTCAATAATGTAAAATATGGGTTTTAAATTGAAAAAATATTTTTAAAATTACAATTTCAGTTATAAAATACATATTTGGTCATATAAAATTGATTAATTAATTTAATATAAATACTTATATACTAATATTGTCATAAAAGTCATATTATTTTCAAAAATTGAATTTTTCACTTTTCCACTAAAAACTACATTTTTATAAAAATCTCAGAAAATAACCCCAAGAAATTTTGAAATTTTATATTAAAAAATTAATTTATTTTTATGAAAAAAAATTGTAAACATAAAATATTTATTTTTTTAAATCAAAGTAAAAAATATAATGAAAATGTTTTTTATTGTAAAATGATTTCTTAAACATCTAGTGTCTTTAATATCATTTCTTATAAATTTATAATGTAATTTCTTATGGAAATCATAGTTTAATAATATAAGTATTACATATTAAAATAAAATTTTGAGTGTGATCCATTTGAATTATTAAGGTAACATAATATAACCTTTAAAAAGTTATTCAAAAGGCATCTCTTTTTAAATATTAATAAAATAGAATAATAATATATAATTATTTTAATTGATCCTTATCCTTTTATGTACTTAGGATTATATTATTCATGTCATTTCAATATGTTATGGTTTGTTTTAGTCATGCGTTGTGTTAGATTGGTGTTGCGTCTATTACAAGATATTAAATATATTACTAATTTAAAGGGTAAAAAATCTTGGATCATTACATATGAAGATATATGATAAATAAGGTAAGGGATTTTTATTTAAATCCTTACTTCTAAAGTATTCCTTTCAAATATTTCTCCTATATATCCTTGTTCTTTAAAATGTTTCAATATTATTCTCATTTATACACCAATGATCATTAAATGTCATTTCCAATTAATTTTGACCCTTTTAATGGTATTAAAGGAATCATTTAAACATTTACTATACACAACATTTTTTATGTTTGTTAGAAAAGTGAAAAAATATTTTTTTAATATATTAATCTTGAGAAATTTTTCCCACTATCATAGCCATTATTCTTTATCCAAATTCATCTAAAAATTTCAATATTTATTTATAAAGAAAATTTTTCTCTCAATATTTTGTGAATTTCTAGTTTTAAAAAATAATTTTATTTAGAAATGGAAAAAGTTTCTTATATTTATAAGAGAAATAAAAATGTTATTTATTATGGGATTAAATTCCAATGAAAATTGTTTTTATGGTTGAAGTGAAATTTGTATGTGTTTTATTCATGATATGGGTATTGAAAATTTTATATGAATGATGGGCGAGCCAAAAATTTATTTAGTGATGGTGGGGCCAATACAACTCCCATATTTATTGGGAAAAGTGACAAATCTAAAAAATCATAGGACACTCATAAGAGATATTGGAATTATCCAGTTTAGTGATCCCATTATAAGGGTTCATATAAGGGTTAATGTAAGGCCAATTCCCTAGGCTTGATATTCATGTACTGGTTTATAAAAGAAAACTGTTAATTTATAAATGTATGGAAGTGAGCTTATATTTTTAAGGGAATTCTATGTTTTTTGTTTTCAAAATAAAGGTCAAAGTATTATTTTTCAAGGAAATATATTAATGATTTTTCATGGTTTCCAAGATAACTCTATGATTAGGATATTTTCATTATGATTGCATATGAAATGTTTCATGAAATCAATTGAGAAATTAAGTTATTTTAATGTATAAGAAAATAGATACTTGATGTTTAATGTTTACTGTGAAAAATGAAAATTTTTGTTTGATTTTTTAGGTTTAAAAATTGAATAACAAGTTTATTTTATTTTATGTTCGTTACTAATATTTTCTTAACATCCCACATTTTCAAATTATTTTTCACAAGGATTAATCATGAGTTGAAACATTAATAACATTAATGTTCCAGATATATGAGTTACGTTGAATAAAGAAAGTGAATCATTTTAAAGAAAAATATTTATGGTAATAATGGAAATTGAGTATAAATTTACACTTTTTTATGTAGTATTTTACATAATTCTTTAAAATGGTAAATAAAAAATAAACTGGAAATGTAAAAATTTGGATTATTTTTTATAAATATTTTATTTGAGCGATAAATAAGGTACAAGTCATTATAATTGGTATCATAAAAATGATTTAGATAACATTAGATGTTAGTATGATGTTAATAGATACTATTAAGAGTTTATAGTTTATGGTTATATTATCATGAGATATATTTCGAATATTTCCTTTTTTCTTTGTAAAATATCTATATATTTATAATGATTTTCCACAAATGAAACAAGGAAGCTAAGTTAGAATGTAATTAGGAGGATGATATCCCTCCAATATAGAAACCTAGAATAGTTAAAACAAATAAGTCTATGTTAGTGTCACATTAATTTTCATAGGATATTAGTGGTGGAACTCATGAAAGGGAATGAATTAATTATCAAAAGAGTAACATGTCTATAGTAAAGCATTTCATGAAATAATACTTTATTAATAATTTATAGAAGATATTTGAAGATTTCTAATATTTAAAATATTATAAGGAAACCATTAATATTTATTTTTTTAAATGTGAAGCTGATCAATGGTGACCTTTGATTAAGAACACTAAGGAAAAGGATGAAATTGATTCCATTTAAATATTTATTCATTTAAAGGAATTTTTCTAATGTTATTATACCTATAATAGAAAGGAAATTCCTAGATTTTAAGAAAAATGATGAGAATTTGTTTCCTCCTATTAAGTTAATTTTACTTGATTGACTCGGTATGCACAAAAGTTTTATTCTAGACTATGATATTAAAATTGATTGATTTTACTCAAGACTGAATATGATATTATGAAAAGGATCTAGTAACTAATAAATTCAAAATTTATATAGAAATTGTATAGAGTTATAGGAAATTAAAGATAGAGTTTTTGGACATTTACCATAATAAGGATAAAAAAGCGATCCTGATGGTAATAAATCACCAATATTTCATTGAAGGAACCTAAACGTAAGAAAATCAAATTACCCTCTTATGATAAGTGCATAAATAAAAATTTTGGAAAATAAATTATGAGATTTAAGAATAATTACTAATTTTGTGATCCTAAACACATGACTCATGACTATAAAAAAGGGAAATGGTAATGGTCATATTGGTAGTGAAAAAAAGGCGGTGATTTTTTTAATAGCAATGATTTAGGACATTATGATAATGCATGCTAAATATTAGTTACTCAGGGTGAGAATCATCAAGACTATAAATAGATTGGTGAAGTAATGTATTTTTAATCTACTATTATAGATAATATACCCTCAAATGGAGTGGTGATAATTACAATACTGCTTCATTCATATTATTTCAATGTATTAATTTATTCAAGATCGACATATTCATTTATATCTAAAAAAGATTCATGTAAAATGGAAATTCCATCTCTTTAAATGAATTCATGACTTTTTTTAAAAATATATAGGGGTAGTCATAAAGAATTTCTTTTTATAAATCTTTATATTTTCATATATGTAATGGTTTTTTTAAAAACACTTATTTTCATTCCCATTGATATAATTTTATGTTATTATAGGTATGGATTTTATTTTAGTCTATCACCCTAATATAGTTTGTAGAGCTAAAGTAGTAATTATTCAGTATGAGTTTATTTGTATATAAGAATGAATTAATTTCTTTAATAACATATTAAGAAGTTGATAATATGATAAAAAATGAATGTGAAATTTATCTTGTACGTATTACTGAAGAGAAAGGAACTATTAAAATTGGTGACGTGGCAGTAGTAAAAGAAAATATGGGTGTATTTTATATTTTTATTCCTAATTAAGAATTTTTTTTTAATATTAACATTTTTCTTAATGCTAATCCTATTTCAAAACCACCAAAACCAATGGATTCATTTGGGTTTTTAGAATTAAATAATAAGTTAGAAGAATTTATTCATAAGTGATTCATCCACTCTATAACTTCAGTATGGGGTGGTCCTATTTTATTTGTGAAAACGAAAAATGGTTAAATGAGACTCTACATTGATTATAGAGCACTCAATAGAATCATGATTAAGAAAAAGTATCCTTTGACTCATATCGATGAATTATTTAACCAGTTCTAAGGTACTAAGTATTTTTGAATATTGATCTCAGGTATGGGTATGAAAATATGAAGTTGATGGAGAAATAAATTCCAAAGATGAATTTATATACTAGGTATGGTGATTACAAGTTTATGGTTATTACATTCTGGTTAATAGTTATACCTATTATATTTATAGATATAATTAAAATAATGTTTTATGAGTATTTTGATAAATCTTTGGTCATGTTTATCTATGATACTCTGGTTTATTCTAACATTTATGAGGAATATGAGAAACAACTATTGGTTTTTTAGACATTAATATAAACTATTTTTTATGTAAAATTAATTAAATATGAATTTTGGTTACAAAATATTTCATTCCATGGTAATATTTTTTATGAATATAAAATTACTATTTATTCTGCTAAATATAATGTTCTGGAAGATTGTCCATGGACTAACAATGTTACTGATATTTGATGTTATCTTGGAATAGCTGGTTACTACCAATGGGTTTTTAAAAAAATTGGTTACCTTTCCCACTTACTATGTTAACTTGAGGAGAAGTAAAATTCATCAAGAAAAATAAATGGGATGATTTTTCCCGTTAATTGAAAAAAATATTGGATAATTCTTTAGTGTTATCCTTGACCATAAGAAATAGTGAATTTCTTATTTATAGTGATTCTTATTGGAAATTAATTGATTGTGCATTGATAAATAATGACTAGGATATCACATATAAATCTCATTAATTGAAACTCTATGAGTAGAATTATCCTACACATGAACTTGATTTTGATGCATTCCCTACTGGACAAGGCTATAGACCTTGTTAATAGTCATCAATTACACTAACAAAGGAACATCATGTTAGAAGTAGTGTAAATAGACTCTATCATCATCCATAACCCCACGCTCGGTAGTATCATTTTCCATTACCCATATCATATGTTATTAGAAGATATAGATGTTCCATCATTGATTCAACATAATTCATTCACACATGGAGGTATGGCCAAAAATTTATTGATCACCATATTTCTATGCAGACTAATGGTACACACATCGTCATTTCTTCTCATATTTTCTCCTTGTCAAGTTATGGGAATAATCTAATAATAGGGCACTCTATTGGGCTATACTATTTTATATCTCTATATTTCTCATGTACCTCTATCTTTGTTTCTTTATTTATTTGTTTTTTTTTGTTTGTTATTGTGTGTTTTTTGTTACTGCACTCTATCATTATTAAAATTATGAATGAATTGTTTGGTAACATGATCTTGATGTTATGGGTTTTCTTTAAAAATAAATATGAATCATATATATTGTTAGAAATTTGAGAAATATCATTATAGTAAAAATTTAAAATATATATTCACTCAAATAGAGTTGAAAACGAGGTAGATAAGATGGATATAACTGATTAAGGATTATGATTTCACAAATCACTATCATCCTGGTATATAAAACAAGCTTTATAATTCCTTTTGTCAATAATATAATGAATCATTACATATGTTATATCTAGAACATGATTCATTAAATAATGATTTAATTAATATGGACCTTGAAATTTTTTATGTATAAATACCGTCTATTTTCACTCAGGTATGAAGGAAATCGTATTTTTTAGATAATATTATGTTAGTTCATAAAGAAGATTATGGTTTTCATGAAATATTTTAATTATAAGAAAGGGTTTGTTTACTGAGTTTATTGTAGACAGTGAAGGTTTTATCTGATTTAGAAAGAGGTTATATATTCTAATTAATTCATAGTTAAAAAATTAGTTGTTATGTAAAACTCACAAATCTCTATTTTTGTTCATACTAGTAACATTAAGATTTATAGAGAACTTCAAGAGTATTTTTATGGGCACTTGGAAAGAAGGATATAAATGATTTTACCATAAAATATTTGAATCGATATTAGCTTAAATCTATTTGACAACAACTTAATAGGGCACATCGTCATTTTTCCATGCCACAATAAAATTATGAGAACATATCAATGGATTTCATGGTAGTGTTACTACAAATTTCGTGAGGTAATAATGTGATTTGAGTTATTGTTGTTCGATTGACTAAATATTTTCGTTTTCATCCTATACAAGATATTACATCTTTAGATAAGCATGATATAATATATCTTAAAGATATATACATATTAACTAGGATCCCCTCACTATTATATTTTTTATGATCCCATATTAATATTAATTTTTTGGAAATTATTTCAAAAGTCAATGGATAATAACATTAAATGTTAGTCCAAATTTTCATCCAAAATATGATGCACAATCAGAGCATATAATTCTAAATTTAGAGTTTATGATTCAATATATATCATTATATTTTCTCTAAATTTGAGATCAACTTATTTATTTAGAATAATTTTCTTATAATAACAGTTTTAATTCATGTATACATATGACACTATTTAGGGAATTATATGTAAAATGGTGTTAGACTCTATCATGTTGGAAAAAATATAGTGAGGGGAAACTATTGAGAAAATAATTGGTAGAAGATATGGTTATGAATGGAAATATGATTTAACACTACATGAGGGAGTAAAAAATAAGGAAAAATAGTTACGTATATAACTAAAAAAATAATTTTTCTTTTAAGGCATTGATCATGTCTTTCTTAAAAAATATCCTTGTAAATGTGTATTATTTTTCTATAAAAAATGAATTTTCAGCTAATGATTCATTAGAAAATATGAAATTTTAGTGAAATACGGATTAATTTCTTATTGGGTATCCTTACCTTTGAGTTTTTCTTAGGTACATGATGTGTTTCATGTTTTTTATAAGGAAGTACATATCTGGTGCATCTCATATTTTGAGCCCTGGAGTGGTACAATTACAAATGAATCTATATTATTAAGAAAATCCACCTATGATTTAAGATAAAAGATATAATTTAAAAATAATTTTATTCACCTGATTAAGGTTATATATAATAATAACAAAATTTAGTAAGAAAATTTTTAATTAAAAAATTTAGTGAGGAAAAAATTCATTCACTTGTTTAAGTAATGAATAAATTTGTAAGGAAATACCTTATTAAATGGGTAATAATAAAACAAAAAAATTAATACTAGAAATAAAAAACTCTTATTATTTATATGTATTCATTTTATGGGTTCATATTTATCATATATTTTATTAATAACTTTATATAAATTTTCAATCGAAAAAGGAATAGTTTTATTTATCAATATTTTCCCATGTATTACATGGTTTTATTTAAAATTTAAATTTCATGATATTTAAATTTTAATTTTATAAAATTGAAATTAAATTTTTTATAAATATATCATATATATGTTAGATTCCTATTAGGGTATTTTTTCTAAAAATATTGATTTTTGATTGAATTGTTAAAAATGCTGCTTTTTGCAAAACTGTAATTTCTTTTCTTTAAATCAAGAAATTTAAAATACCATTTATATATAGTATTTGGATTTAAAGTAAAATAATATTAATTTTCTTAAACACAATATAAATAATTACATAAGAAATAACATAGTATTTTATTTTGGTATAAGTTTGTTTTTAGGCTTAAAAACACAATTTTTTAAAAATTATTCTTCGTTGAATTGTGTAGATTTGTATTAATATTATTTTCTGACACCTCTAAAAATTTAATATTGAAAAAATGGAATAAATATTCATAATAAGTGGGTTAAAATTTATTAATGTGTTCAATTTCATTTTTGGTCATCATGAACTTTAACTATGGTAAAAATGTTTCACCACGGTAATTAGTAAACAAGGTTAATAAAGAAAAAAACTAAGTGATAAAGCTAAATAATATTATTTTAATTCCTATTGTATGATAGTATTAAAACCATTATCACCTTATATATTAAATAATATTGTTTTTATACACTTTACCTTGAGTAATAAATTTATAATTTTTAATAGTTTAGATAAATTACAAGCGTTCTACTCCATTCACTTATAAATGGAAACCTCCTCTCCTCCCTTCCTCATAACGTTTGAGCAAATAATTTCATCAACAAATACCCAAATTTCTAAAAAACATCTATACTAATTTATAATATGTCATTTTCTTCTCAAAATACCAATCCTAGAAGGCACAAGGTGAAATCCAAAGGAAGATATCTTAGGAGGAGGTATAAGTTATAAATGACCTATTTCAAGTTTATTTCTTCTTATACCTAATCCAAATTTGTTATAACCACAATAATATTATTTAATAAGTATATTATATTTAATTTAATGTTATTATGTTAATGTAAGATGATTTTATGTGCCTTTTACAAAGTATGGTAAATGAAAACATTATTTGTATGTACATGTGGAGTACCACCTCCATGAAGGGATGAATTTCATTTTACATCACCATATCACATAAATGGTTATAAAGATAAAATTTATAATTTTTTATGAAAGTATTTTTATTCATTTAAATATATGATATTAATTACCTTATTAATTTTTTTCCATTTGAAATTGATATCCTCACTCATGAGTACATGTGTAGTACCACCTCCATGAAGTGTTGTGATTCATTTTTCATCTCAACCTTACAAGGCTAGTCATATGAATGTAATTAATGAATAAATATGAAAATTATAACATATTTATTATTTTTAAAAATTAAAATTTGTTAATTTATTTCTTTTATAACAGTTATAAAAATGAAAATGTATTTCATGCATACGTACAAACCACCATCTCCATGAAACAACGTGGTTAACATTTAATGACCATGTATAGTTTTATAAGTAAATTTAATGTAAAAATAATATTATTATAACATGTAACATATTATATTTGTAATTTTACCATAACACATTTTACCATGGTCAATGAATTGATTTTTTATAGTTATAAACCAAATGACCCAAAAACATCCAAGATAAACATAACTGTTTAATAACTAAATAAATCATGGTCATAAAATATATAAGTTTAATAATAATAATGAAATAAAAAGGAAAATGGTTATTAATAAAGTATATATTTAATATAACTTTACTATTATGGAGACCCAAAATGTATAAATCTATATGAGACTTATGGCAATGAATTTTTCTTTAAAAGATTATATTGAAGTATTCCTTTAAAATATTTATCCTTGCTATACATGATCCCTTAAATGTTAAAATAATGTTCTTATTTATATGGAAAACATTTTAAAAAATCATTTTGAAGTAATTTTTTATTTTTTTTAATGGTTTTAAAACAAACATTTTAAATATTTTCCAAATTATTCATTTTTTTATTTTTTAGAAAAGTGAAAAAATAAAATTTTTTTCATATAAATCCTGAATTTGTTTTCTTACTATCATATACATTATTATTTTATAATATTCCTATAATGTTTTCCTAGTTTATTTTCAAATCAAAGCTCACTCACAATATTTTGGGATTTTGTATTTTTTAAAAATAATTGTTTATGAAAAATGAAAAATTTTCTCATCATTATGAGAAAACATAATGTATTATTATTTGTGGGATTGAATAAAAATTTAAATTGGTTTTATGATTAAAGATAAATATATATGTGTTTTATTCATGCTATATCTCTTGTGCATTGGGTAAAATGATAGATTTTACTAGTGATAGGTTAATCCTAAGAGATATCGGAATCATCTGATTAGGTGATTCCATTGTAGGGGTTCTTATAAGGGTGAATATTAGAATAATGTTCCAAGGTACCTACATGTTATTATTTAAATGGTTTATAAAGGAAAATTTTTTATTTCCAAAGGTATGTAAATAAGATTATATTTTAAATTAATTTTTATGATTTTTTTAAAATAAATGTGAAAGGGTAATTTTAAAGGAATGTTATTCTTGAGTTTTCATGGTTTCCAAGAAAACATTATGATTATTATTTTTTCTTTATTATTTTGTATTAAATGTTTCATGAAATATATTACGAAAATAAGTTTTAAAAAAAATAAAATGGATATTTGAGTTCAAATTATTATTATAAAAAATAAAAACATCCTTATGATTTTTTGGATTTCTAAATGTAATAATGATATTATTTTATTTTATTCCCCTCATTGAGGTTTTTTTACTCATCCAAAATTTTTAAATTATTTTTTATTTGTCTTAATAATGACCTGAAACATTAATAAAGTCATAGATTTAGATATAGTAGTTACCTTAAACGAAACAAGTGTGTATTTATAATGTTTTATTAGAAAATGGACACTGTGTTGAAATATATAGTTTGTTCTGTAAAAGTTTACCCAATTGTCTAAAACGATAAACAAAAAATATCTTATAAATGTAAGAAAGTGAAACCATTGTTATAAATAATATATTTTTTGGTTGAATAAAGTATAAGTTGTAATAATTTATCTGATAACTCTTTTACATATTTTTCATAAATCATAAAAAATAGTATTTTAATTAATGTTTCTTAAACAATCTTGAATTTGTCTATTTTATAAAGGTTTTACATAAAGCATGTTTTGGAATTTTATTATTAATATTTTTCTCACACCCCAAAATTAATACATGATTGTATGTAAACTTTTTTTATAATATAGTTAAGTCTAAAGAACCTATATAAGGTATTGGGTTCCTAATATATTTTGATTGGGGTTTTAATAAAGTGATATGTTGAGTGGAATCACTTTTCATTCTCAATCGAGTAAGTTTTATGCCACAACACTAGTTTTCATACCTTAATGATCAAGAATGCACCCCTAGTATTATGGAAGATTAGATCTGGTATTGTGTTAAAACAAAATTAGTAATAATTACTACCAACATATATCAAAATGATAATACCAATTGACATTACAATCTATCCAAATCACAAGAAAACCATGGTTGACATTACACCCAACCCATATCTCAATAATAGTCAAAGTTGAAATTAAACCAAACTGAATACTTAATGAAGAATGGTTAGAATTAAAATTAACACACATAATAAAATAATCATGGTTGAAATTATGGTCTGTCTAGAAGACGTAATCAAATCCTCTGTTAGAACCAAATTAGAAATTAATATTGTCTCAAACCAAACTATCGAGAAATTCATAGAAAAGTGTAAGTACGAGGTCAAACCAATAGATAGTATGGAATTAAACATAAAACAGTTGACCAATGGTCAGGTCATAACAATTACAGTTTGTGTTTATCAAACTAAAAATAAAAATTAAATAATTAAAATGTAGGAATAATGATATAAAAGGAATAATATAGACAGTTTAGTGTCAATTTCAAGGTATAGGAAAAGGATTGTCTGAAATCCAACATGGGATAGACCTATGGAGTAGGATGATGTCAATTTCAAATTCACCAACGGGTTATGGTCAAAGTAAATAAATATACCTAAGAATAAACTATTCCTTGGCCTAGACATATCTAACAACCTAGATGCAATACACTTATATTATATGGAATAAAATTTCATATGATAATTGTCATAGCCTACTCAAATAAAACTAGGTAAGGATCCTTCATATATAGCCCCCTGTTTAGGGTTGTGCAAAAGAATGAGATAACCAATTGTTGTTTAACTTAATTAATAGCCACAGGGTAACAAAGTTTTTATTTATAGATTAATTCAGATTAATAACTCCCCTAGTCATGAACCCTAACCCCAATAAGTTTAACTATGCATGAAAAAATTTATTAAAGGAAACAATAGATGGCATGATGAATATAATGATTAAAATATTCAAACTTATGCAATCCAAAATTGAAAACAAAAATAGAAAATAGAATAAAAAATAACATGAATTAGAAAAAAAAAATGAAGAATTATGTAAGGGAATAATGGGTGATAAAGGGAATGATGAAATAAAATATATTGGAATAAAAATAAAAATCATTATATTTTTATAGTAGAAGTGAAAACAACCAAGAAGAAATAAAATCCTATCTATGAAGAACGGTGGGTCAGAACCATATAGAAGCCTCCTAGTGTTCATTCCTCAAGCTTAGAATTGAATGTCCAAACCCTTTTAAAAGAACAATATTTACAGTTCATGATGTTATCCATGGTCTAACCATGTCACAAATATAATTTAATCATCGTTCCTAGGTCACAAGATAAGGTATCTATCAAAAGATACATAAAAATAACTATTTTATATTGTGTTAGAGAATTTCATGGTATGTAATGTTTAGGCCAAAGATGTTTCATGTAATTATGCATGATGTAAATGATATCTATATATTCATGACATGTGTACCAATGTAAAAGTATCTATCAGGGCCTGAAATATGCATTCCGCATTCCAGGATACCATTCTCCTTCGTACGACATGTAAATAGTTTACAACTAGTACATTAAATGTCATGTATTAAGTAAAAAAATGTGTATATTCAATTTACAGTACCACAAAATCCATTTATCATATAAAATCATGAGAAAATATATTCATTTGATGTCTTGGTCTCTCTAGATGTAATAATCATTCCCAAATTCTTTATATTTCTATTGCTTTGTCGGGATGCTTTGCACTTAATCACGAAGTGCCTTTTTGTTCCTCAAATGAAACATATTACATATTATTTATCGAAATGCCATCCCATCAAAATAATAAACAATACATCAATATATTCCATGAAAATAAACTTTAATCAACAAAAATTCAATAAATTCACATATAATGAACCATCAATAAATAAATAAAAAATAGAGAAATCAAATACCCCCACACTCAAATATTTTCTCATCCTCAAGAAAAACCTAAACATTAAAACCCTAAGGATCCATACATTAGCAAGAAAATATTCAAATTATTATCCTCAAAAAACAATTTATAACTAAATATTATATAATAAAAACATTCCCATTATGTAATTCATAAATTATACTTCATTTATAATTTTTAATTCATGACATTTCTTATTTTTAGATATGTATTTCAACATATAAACAAATCCCATTCCATTTTTAAAATACCTTACCATTATTTTTTTCTCTCATCACTCATGTAATTTTTTTATAGATTTATGCTCATACCTTAAGTTAATAGTCTTGCATTGAATCTACTTTCTCCAAAACATAATGAAAAATATCAAAATTAATCATGAGGGATTTAAGATTAGGATAAAATGACTCTAAGTCTAAGGTGAGGTTGATAATAATATTGAAAATAAAGTAAGGCTCAAGGATGAGGCTAAAATATAATGTATAAAACATTATATTCAAAATAAAATGTTAATTGATATTATCCTTACAAATATTTATTATCATATAACTCACCCCAAAAGAATAAAGTAAAGTCTGATGGAAAATACAATCATAATAAAAGGTGGCCCTCTCTTATTGTTCTATTTTTTTCTTTTTATTTTTTTCTTATATTTCAAAATCTATACCTAGGATAAGTCTCACATTCACCGCCTTACCACAAATTATTTTGAGATCATGGATTTCGAAGTGGAGATTTTTTGAACTAACCATTAAACAACCAATTTTTTTTTCTAGCATCCATGTTTGGAATAAACCTCACATTTGATTTGGTGATGAAGATTTTTTATTCTCCCAAGTCACAATAGAATATTATTTTTATTATTTTTATTTTATTCATTTTTTTCAATAAGAGGGATAAATAATTAAGTAAAATGAATAAAAATATGAACCTTACCCAAAACCCTATAAAACACCATGTATTATCCTGTCAAGATACAAAATCCCATGTCCACCATAAGGAATCCCTACACCAAACTCATTAAATTTAATATCATGAAAAATATAATGAGGTGGGTAGGAATGGAAAATAATGGATAGTAATGTGGAATTGTCTTAACATAGATATCAATGGATTCTATGTGCTAAGAAGGATAAATGTATAGGTATGCATAGAGATAAAATGGAACATTGATAAAATTACATAATAATATTAAAAGTGAAATTTTAAAATAATATATTTGAAAATTTATTTCTGAAAGTTCTTTTTGGTTTACCTGTACCAAGTATCACTTAAGAAATATTATTAGAAGAATATGAAATATTTGTTCTAGAATCTTTTTTGGAATGAAAACTGATTTTTTTTGAATCAGGTCATGGCATGAAAATCAATAGTCAATTTACTCAATGAACGTCACTAGGAATCAATATTATTAAAATAAATCATATTAATAAAAATGTTTAAGATATAAAAAATTGAGATATGAAAGTGATTCTTGAAATTTCCATTTATATATTTTCAATTTATGGAAATTATATTTCACATTTTTCATCATGTCAACATACTTCTCCTAAGTGATGATGTATCCTAGATAGTTGAGTACAAGAAAAAAACAAGAATTTTTATGGGTATATCTAATTCAATTCAGTTCATCCAACAAATGATTTTTTGAAAATAATATGGTGGATAACACTAGGGAGTAAAAATATAAACAAGTAAAAATAAACCACCTTTCCTTTACAATTATGGATGGTTTTCAGGTTCTAGATGTGAACAGTGATCTCATGATGTGAGTTGGACTCAAGATGTAAATGGATATCATGATGTGAAGTGGTCAATTTTGTAGCAATTCATTCTCTTCCCGCTTCTTGCTTTTATAGGGTTAAAAATTAAAAATAGACAGCTAAACTAAAAGAACATTTCATGTTTAAAATATTTATGTAAACATAAAAATATATCAACCATGGGGAGAGTTATTAAACTATTATAATAAAATAAATCAATGTTCTATAAAGAAATTATAAAATTTGGTTTGCCTCCAAGTAGCACTTCTTTTAGTTCTTCAACAATACCATTTAACTTCATTATCTTACTTGAATATGACATAAGGATAACAATCATTGAATTATCCCCTTCTATCTTTTTTGTGCATCAAGGGTAGTTCTTCAATTCATCATCTATCCACTATTCTTGATTGATACTTGTGGTGGAATTCATATTAATTATTAATTTAATGAAAATAAGGATATTTAAAAATATGACCAGAGTTTCTAGGTCTTTTTTTCACCACAAATCTTTCATTTTATTTATAATGTTAAAATTTTGGAATGACGTCTTGTGTGAGAGATTATTTTTTCTCCTATTCTGCCTGAAATTAATGAGGGAGATCTACTCTTTTTTATAATCTAGAATACTTGTGAGGTTTATGAATGTTTTATCAACTTAATCTTCCTCCAATATTTATTCTTATTTAAAATCTATAGCTTTTTCTTATCCAACATACATCTACAATTTCCCCTTATTTATCAAAAAAATAAAATAATTTTTTTTCTTTCAACAGTTTGAACTTCCTGAACCAATTTTTGATATTATTGATCTTCAAATAGTTTGATATCTACATTACAAATCAAAGGTAGATTATTCAAAAGATAATTTCGTTTTGAAATTACTTGAGTAAGGTGAGTAGTCAATTATCCATGTTATCTGAGTTGTGCCTCATTCTCATACATCCAATAATCTAACAATGAAATTTTCTTTGTGAAAAATGTGGGTTGTATTTCATTTTAATTCTTCTCTTGATGTTGTGGGAATGAATAGTCTTCTAGAATATTATTCACTTGAGGTTCATTTATGTTAATATCTTATAATTCCTCTACTTATTGACATTCATCGTCTTTAAGAAAAATTGTATATACATTTGAAACTATTGGACAGACACCAATAAGTGAATTAAAATTTTAAATTATTTGAGCAAGGTGAGTAGTAAATTCAATATGTTTGATTAGTTGTGCCTCAAGGGAGTCCATCCTTTTTTTCCATCACTTCAGTGTACTTTGTTAGAAACATAGTTAGTCCATCTTCAAAGTGATTCTCTTTAGTTTTCTAGAATTATGTGTCTTTATGGTTTTATTGATTTCCCAAGGATTCTCCTTGGTAGCATTGAAAAATAGGGTCTTCTCCATAGGGTTGGTAGTATGAGTAAATCATTCTATTATGTAGGAATATATAATATATAAAAGAATAAAAATCATCTTAACTCATTACTTGACATTACCACCCTTCTAAATTCATTTCTTCTCATGAATTTAAAAATTCATAAAATTCAGTGTACTTTGATGGTGGTGCAACATAATACTAATGATTTTTATATTCCATCTCCCACAACACAAATACTACAATAAGAATAGTTTAATGAAAAATAAAAAATTGGAATAAAAAATAAATAAATAAACCTAAATTAGTTCAAAAAATATGATAAGAAATGTATTTGACCTAGGAAATTATTCTCAAGTTTTCTGAATCACTTCACCACTCCATGGAAATGGAACCAAAATTTGATGCTTCTATAATACATTGTTAAATTATTCATCATAATCATACCTGAAATTTATATCTAGCCAATATAATCTAACTATAAAGGTGTAATAAAGTGGAAGTATTAGGTCATACACATAGAGGGTAGGGAACACATCAAAAAAACTTTTGACTAATGGAAAAGTTGTCCCAATTCCAGTTGGATTTTATTAAACTAAAAATGAAAATTAAATAATTAAAATTTAGTAAGAATAAAAAAATGGAATAAGAGAGAGGTTTCATTGTCAATTTTAGGGTACAAGTAATGAATAATACTAAATCTAACTTGGGATAGACCAATGGATTATGTTGTAAAGAAGTGAAAGAGTCACCAATTGGTTATGGTCAAACTAATTGAATCCACCTAAAATGGATATATTACTTAGTCTACATATTATTAAAACCCTAGTTATAGTATTATAATATTTTATTTTAGAAAGTTTCATAGGATAATGTTCATATATTTCTTAACTACAGCTGTGTTAAGATCCTTAAATTAAACCCCCATAGTTAGGGTTATGTAAGAGAATGAGATAAACAAATTTTTTCATCTATTTTTTAGAGATAGGAGTAACAAAGTTTTATTTATATATTCATTATGATTAGTAATAACACTACTCTCAACCCATAACCATAAGTAGATTATAGATGAATGATGGAATTTATTAAAGACATAAAAATAGATGGGATGATTGATATAACAATTAAACAATTCAAAAAAGGAAATCTACAATTGAAATAATTAAAAATCGATTAAAAACTAAATTAAATGAGGTATTAATAATGAATTAATTAATGGATGACTGAATTAGAATGTTAATTAAGAAATAAAATTGAATGGGATAAAACTAAATATCATTCAATGTTTACATTAGAAGAGAAAACAACCAAACAGAAATAAAAACCCATATATGAAGAACAATAGTTCAGAACCTAGATAAGCCTCTCAAAGGAAACATGTAAATATTGGAATGGAATAGAAAATATATTGTCCAATACCCATATATATAGGCCCGAATATAATCCATGGTCTCACTTGGGTCCTATATTGTGTTTAATGGTAGTTCATGGGTCAAATGATAAGGTCACCATCAAAATATATTTTAAAATCACCATTTTTATATTATATATGACAGTTTAATGTCATGTAATGTTTAAAAAACATGTAATGGTCAAGAAATAAATGTTTCACAACATTATGAAGGATGTGAAATTTTTTCAAGATCTTCATGACATGTGTTACAGCACGTCACTATGTGTCACAACATGACACATCCAGTCTATATTCTGAACTTCATTTATCCTTATCATTACCTATAAATAGTTCGTGACTTTTGCATTAACACATAGTGTATTAATTAAATGATGTGTATCTTCAACTTCTAGAGCTAGAACATCTCTCGATCATCCAACACCTTAAGAAAACATCACTCAATGGATGCATTTTTACCTATAGATTCAATCTTCATTCTCATCTTCATCATATTTCAATTGTTGGGATGATCCACTTCATTTCTTATCATGAAGTGACATTTTTTTCTTCTAATAGAACATATTAATTTTTATTTCTCCAAATGAATGTACTTTACAATAATACACAGTACATCAATATCATTCATGAAACTCAAATTAAATCAACTAATATCCGTTGAATATACATAAAAAACCAAATCAATAAATAAAATGATATTGTAATCCAATTACAACCATCAAATGAAATAATAATTCTCCATGATTGGAATTACATCCAACTAAATACCTCATAACATCATTATATAACACATAAATTATAAGTACCCATGTCATATCAAACACCCTCCATAACATACCAATCATAAATAAACATTCCATATAAATAATTGTATAAAACATAAGAACCTGGAGTTTCATTCTATCTAATATCTAATTTAAATTTTAAATTAGGTTGAATTATTCATACATAACCCCTTTACCAATTATTATAGTCTATCCATGTACAACCCATATTCTATCCCTTATATTCAAGGGATTTCCATCATCAATTAATACTCAAGGGAACCAAACATGGTCAACTATGTTATTATATAACCAAGGATACCATTTATGTATTCCAATTTTTTATTTATATATCACTTCAATATAGATCATGCTTATCAATGAACATGGATTCATAACAAATTTCTCAAATTACCACACATGACCCTAGTAATTACGACCCTACTCTCAAGGAAAAAAGAGGGATAATTTGGGTTTATTCTTGGTTTTATGAAAACACCTATATAACCCACATATCAAACATCATATAAAAATTCATATAAACTAATGAGAAATATTATGGACCACCTAACCAGTCTTTGTTGGACCCCTCTCTTAGAATATCTTGAAGAGTTTTTTATTAAATTGGATATAATCCTTAAATATAACATAAATCAGTAAAATTGAGATTATGAAAAATAATGAGGTAACACTGAGGGGAAAAATAATAAAGGGAAGAGGATAATTATTATTACATACAAGAATCCACCGTGTTGAATGATGAGTCAAATTCGACTATAAATGAGGGATGTACCATGGATGATAGAGAAAAATCTGAGGGGAGGGGTTGTCCAGTCATCTAGATTGAGTAGAGGGGGTGAGAAAGTATTTTATGAATTTTTATCTTAGAAAAATTATTTTAATTTCAATTTAAATACATGTGCACTGAATTCAACTAGTGTAACACCCCAAGAAATTAAAATAATAATTGCGTGTTTGCTAATGTACACAAAACACAACACTGACTCTAAAAAACCTCAATATACTATTAAAATATTACTATTATGTGAAAATATTATCATATATCCATTGAATTGGTGGAAATTAAAAGTATTGAACAAATTAGTTAATATATATATTGATGTCCCACTCAAAAAAATCTATTGATTAATCCTTAGAAATCAATACTCAAATTTTAGTAAGGTGATTTTATTCTTTAGAAATAAGTTTTCAGAAAAAAAAATTTTATTTATTTTATTTGAGAAAATACTATAATTATTTTTTAGAACATATATAAATTTTATTTTACCAAAATAATATCATTTTTTAAATTATATAAAAAAAATTATAAGGTTAAATGTTTTGGATTTTTCTGAAAATATTCATTTTATAGTGGATATTAAAAAATATTGTTTTTTATTTTGTTTATAAATAATCTGTAATGTTACATTTTATTTTAAAATGGTTTACAATAAAAATATTATTTCTATTATATTATTAAAATCTGATTATGTTTAATAGAATAAATTACATGTTTAAATTTGGTATAAAAACAATTTTATATATAAAATTGCATTTTTAGGAAAAAATGTTTTTATGTGTGCAGTGTTGTTGGGAAAAAATCCCCCAAGGTATCATTGAAGCATTTTGGAGGTGATTGTGTTTGTTGACAAAGTGGACATCTGTGGTGTGATTGTTGACAAGGAAAACCATGACATGCAAATTTGTTGAAAAAGGGTATTTCATGGTGGCATGTCGATTTCAAAGGTTACGGTTAATGATCCATGTTTGATTCAATAATCAAGACAAAGGAATGGATGATCTGGAGACTGTACAGAAAGAGAAGATACAAGGTGGCACGGTTTTCCAGTGTTTGCCAAATTTTTGTGCCTGAAAATTGAAAAATGGAGAAAAGTTGTTTTGGAAAAGGGACATGCGTGTCGTTTTCATGAAGGAGAGGAAACTTGTGCACCTAATGTTTTTCAAGTTCATAACATCAAAATATGGAAAAGGGATAAGGGGAGCCCAAGTTTTAACGTTGGTTGCGCAAGTGACTTGCACAGAAGAGACTTGCACGCTAAAATGTGCGTGCCGAGAGGATACTAGCACACTGTAACGTAGGGTGTCCAAATGCCTATAAATAGAGGACGACCCATCCTCATTCAGTAAAGAGTTCAACACTTAGAAAATTTAGATCTCTTCTCGCACAGGTGAGGTGGTCGCGCAAGTGGTGTGTGGTCGCGCAAGTAGAATTTGCGGGCCAGGTGATAGTTGCGCGTCTAAGGTGGTTTGGGTGAGGAAGGAAGTGAGTCGCCCATGTCTTGAGTTGAAGAAGGGGGTGTAGAGAAAGTTGTTGTGGTGAAATTTCACACCAGTTTTGAAGAAGTGTGAAAGTTGTTGGTTGCACGCCAATATTGGTTTGGGCATAAAAGGGTGTGAGTCGCGCATGTTTGGAGTAGCAGAAGCTTGTTCCGTGCATGTGGTTGAGGTGGACTTGCGTGCCAGTTATAACTTGCACGCTGATACTTGCGCACTGGCTTAGAGAAGGGTTCTATCTAATGTTGATTCACGACAGTGATTCAGGGCTTCGTGAAAGATAGGAGATTGCCCGATACCTTCGGTGCAAAGAGAGATTTATCTACAGTTGAAGGTTGAACTTCAATAGAGCATCTACATACAATAGAGGATGTATTCATTAGTGATAATTAAGAGACATAGAGGTCTATAAACTATTAGTGGATCCTTTCCAGAGAAGTGAGCAATGGAAGAGGAAGAAGGTGATCCTCTCCACCGGCAGTGAGACAGAGAGAGAGAAACAAAGAGTGACCCTTGGGAAAGTAGTGATATGACCATGAACTTTGGAAAGGCAGTGATCTTGGAAATAGAAGTGATCTATCACAAACCTTGTAAACAGCATTCCGCTTTTAGTGGATTTGGTACATCGTAGCATTTCTAGTGTATCCTCTTTGGACGTAGCCCAGTGAGGGTGAACCAAGTAAAAATAACTGTGTCCTGTGCATGTTTTACTTTCTATTTATATTGTACATCGGGAAATAGAGAGAAGATTGTTTTTCTTAACAGTGAAACTAGATCAGAATGGGCTTTAATTTTCAATTATTCATACCCTGATTCACCCCCCCTTTAGGGTATTCAGCCTTGTGGACTTAACAAGTGTGATTTTATATTGATCACTATTGGAGAATGATTTTAATTAATTTTATATATAATATATTCAATCAAATACTTTGACATTAATAATATATTATTACTATGCATAGGATAAGAATAAATCTAATTCAGGATTAAAAACTACAATTTTTAAAAAATCCATTTTCGTTGATTTTTTTGCAGTAACGTTAAAATTAATTTCTTCCACTTTTTAGTAATGAATTTGATAAAATAAATGCAATATTTAGAATCAATAGTTTCAAATTTTCTAAATCAGATTCTTTTTTTTTCTATATTCAAATACCTTTGGTAAAATTTATCGCATTAGTAAAGGGTTAATTCAGTTAATCTAGGATAAAACTAAGGGATAAGTCCATAATGTTTTATATTAATTGTTATTTTATGAATATAATTTTACCCTTATCATGTTTGGCTCGAAGTAGACTTGTTTAATGGATATTTTATCAAGAAAATGACCCATATAATATTTCAATCAAATGATGTTACAAAATATCACTCATTTAGTTTTAAATATCCATCTTGTGTCCGCATAGTAAAAAAAAAATCAAGATATGAATAAAAGAATATCTATTTGGAACTTAATGAAATTATTTTCATGATTAATTTTATTTTATTATTTTAATAAATTATATTCAAATCTTAAATACTTGTGAAATACTAATATATATTTATATATATTTAACTCAGAGAAAAATAAAATAAATGATTTTAAAATTATTATAATTGATAGAATTTAAATAATAAAATTTTTCCAAAGAAGTTTAAATATATATATATATGAAATGTTCGGGTAGTTTAAATTATTATATTCGAATTCCATTTTCTTCTTCATGTATTTAAAGTCAATATAATGAATTGTGTCATAATTGACATTAATGATATTTTATCAAAATAATGTTTCATAAATTTATTAAAAGTTAATAAAAAATATATTTTTCTATGTTAATGGAAAATGGATTGAAAAATTATCCATGGACCATTTAGGAGTAACATGTCCATTTATAATGACATTATTGACCATTTGTATTTAAAATAGTGTTTATCGTGTTTAAAGTAAAAATAATTACGTTGGGATTAATAAAAAAGATAAAAATTAAAATGATATGAAAAATTGTATATATTTTTTTGGTTGAATTTATTTTAACCACATAATTTATCTTCTAATTAATGACCATTTGAACACATTTGGAAAAATAATAGAATTATTATATTTTAATTTTTTATGAAATTATAAAAGTGTCCCTCACCTCAATTATAAAATTGATACCTATCCTTCACTTATTTACAACACATTTATCAAAATATATATACCATAACCTACTATTTCCTTTGATAAAAATTATTATAAAAGTTCATTAGGTGCTCTTCGCTACAAAATACCTACCATAGGTCCTTTAAAGAGAGGTCTAGAGGACATCTACTTAAGAAGAGGTAGTCATATTTACCGAGTACTTCACCATTATTTCTTCTAATACTTCCTCTTAAATTTTTTCAAATATCCTAAAATAATAACTAAATTATTATAAATATACTTAGATGTTATTATGATTATTAAACAAACATATTCCATCCCCTTTTCAAAATTTAAAAAGGGAAAACATCACCCGTGAGTATGTATGAATTTCCATCTCCACAAAGAGATGTAATTTGTTTTCATGACCACATTATGTGGATGGTTATAAATATAGATACAATGAGTATTTATTATATTTTTAAATAATTATGAATCTTGATCTATAATATCATATATACATACTTTCCCACCAATCCTTTGGAAAACTATAATGTTGCTCATGCGGACATGTGGAATACCACCCCAACGAAGCAATGTGATCTGTTTTTCATTAAAATTTTACATAGATTGTAATAAGTTTCTATTTAATTAATATATATGATATATATTACATAACAATTATTATTTAAATATTAATTATTTTTTACATTTCTTTCATTCCATCCCTTGAAAAGTGAAAACAACATTCTTGCGTATTTATGGGTTACCGTCTCCACGAATTATGTGATTATTTATTTTATCTCAATATTTTATGTATGAAGATAAATATCTATATATTTAAAATATATTATATTTATAAAATTAATAAAATTATGAAGATTATTTAACCATAATAAATGTATAAGTACTAGAACTACCAAATCAAAACATACTTGAAAGACAATGATGTTAACATCTGAAATAATGAAGATAATAAAATATTATTAACATATAGTTGATAAAGTATTATAATAGGACCATATATAGTGTCATAGATATAGATATTTTTCTTTAATTTAAGAATAAAAAATTTAAATTTATTATACAGGAGGTTAGAGAACCTCTCTAACAAGTCAGACCTGAGATAAAGGATTTCATCCCAGTTTCCACTCTATTGATACATATTTGGTATTATATTTATATGATTTATATACATAACCTTTTAGGTAATTAATTTTAATACAAATTTATTAATCATGATTAATTTTAATTTCAAGTTTATCCTTTTAGGAATTTCCCATAATATCTTCCAAAATTATCTCTTTGAAACTTGAATCAAGTAAAGAAATGTTTCAAAGAAAAATAGATCTTATTTCTCTTATGATCAGATATATTTTTATTCCATATCCATATTTTATATAAAAAAATTCAATTTTTTATACTTCTTCAATGATTTATCAAAATATATTTTTACCGTTGTTTCACATTTTACAAAACATTTTGAAAAGAATATGTTTTTTTCATTTTCTAAACAGTGTACTTGGCGAATTTTCTAAAAAACTACAGAAGGAATGTTTTATTAACATCTATGACATGATAATATTATACCAATTTCATAACTAATATTTTATTTTAATATTTATTTACAATTTTAGAGGGTCATTTTCATGGAAAAAAATTTACATTATAGTTATGTAGTTTTATTTCAAATAAGTGATTTTAAGAAAAAATGGAAAGGTTATTTTACAAATGAATGTTATGATGATATTTTAAGGAAATTTATATTCATTAATTAAAATAACACTTTATTTTACTTATTGACCATTGATAATTTGTTTTAATGAAACCATTATTTTAAATATTCACTTACTTGTGATCATTGGAAATTATATTCCTCTTAAATATCCATATTCTTTGTATCATGGATATGATTTTTTACTAAACCACATATAATTTTTACACATATTTTTCTAAATTAAATATATTTGATTTAATGGGTAATTGTGGAAAAATATTATTTCTTTACTCAATATGGATATTTTTTATAAGACATATTTTCCTTGAATTAAATCGATCATTATATATATATAGAATGTATTCGACATAAAATAATGTGGGCAAACCAAAATTGTATATCCCATAAATGTATCAATAGTTAAAATGAGAAAAACTAGTAAAATATAATATAATTTGGTTTTTGTGTATTCCTACACATAGTTTTAAACTTGTTAGGACTATGCCACTTATCATACCGTGATTCACAATTTTAATTAAACCTTACATCACTATGTTAAACTAATTTTGTATACTAAATTCCAATTATAATAAAAAAATACACAACATGTTTGATTTCATTATTTTTTAATATCTTTATAAAAGGGTAATTTTATTTTTTAATGATTTCATTGTAGGTGGAGGTGATTTGGAGGTCAAGGTTGATGTTAAAGAAAAATGGGCTAAACTGTACATGATTCCAAGAACACCAGTGGAGTTAAATGAACACTATAACTAAAATGTTCATCAAATTAGGTTGTTCTGTTGTGGAATTGTCCCTAATTTAGTGGGATAGAACTATTTTGAATAAATATAAGCCTAATTCATCCATTAAGGAGCCCGTATGAACAAATCTATTAAATAATCGAATCTTCCAAATTCGAAATCGGTGTTCTATATTTCATCAATATATCAATATGTAGTGGTCCAAATGATTCAAATTTTGTTTAAGATATTAAATAGTCATGTAAACTACTTTTTAGTTTTTTACAATGTAATATAAGACTTTATGAATGCTGAAAATAATGGGCTAATTATTTTCAAGAAAAATGTGTTCCTAAAACCACCTTCTACATGGCTGATAAAATAGAACCTTGGACACCACATTTGTAAGTTAGACCAAGGAGTAAAGTTATCAAATTTTTGAGTTCCAAAGTATTTCTCTTTTCATAATATAATTTCTAGAGGTATTTATTCTCATTGGGGGGTCAGTTATGAATGTGAAGTTCCACCCGAGACACTTCCTCTACTAAATGGAAAGAAAAACATTGTACGACCATTTTGAGGGAGCTACACATACTTGGTAGGGAGTTAAATTTTTTTTATTCTTCTATTTAGGGTAATTTTTGTGTGAATTATTCAAATTATGTTATATCTTAACATTATTCTCCTCTGAATTCTTTCTTTGGTTTATTTTTTGTGAAACAATTTTTATGTCAATACTGATTGGGTTAAGGATTCAAGTGAGAATCATGGGTTGATCTGATTAGACAACACAAGTATCCTTTTTCAAATTAATATTCATGCTATTTAATTATGATATTTCTTTTTTCTATTCTTGAGGTCTAATCCTTGAAAACTCGTTTTTTGTGTCAAGGGTTGGTTTTTTTGTGTTATTTTTAGAGGAAATAGGGGAATCAATATCTTGACAAACCTCAACCAAAGAATTTTATTAAAAAATGTGAAATTTTCATAAAAACAAACTATCCAAATTTTATTGTTGAAATAAAATGAAAACCTTATATCATAATTCTTAAAACACCACCTTTATTTATCAACTATTAAACTTGTTAAATTAAGTGATTTTCTTAAAACTGTTTTCAAAACCACCCATATTTTCATGTTTTTTACAGTAAATACACACTCTAAACCTTTCAACTCACTTAACGAGATGATCTAGGGTCTCCCATAAAATATATATTTTCATTAAGGAAAAAATCAATTTTATGTGTCATACTAATTCATTAAAAAAATTTCCTTGTTTCTGTGGAGTGATTTGTGTGTGTGTGTGTTATTTACAAAACAATTATGTATTTTTAAATTGTTTGTTTGTCTTTTTATTCCATAATTTTTAATGTTTTTTTATAAAATATTTATTATGTTGGTTCTATGTATAAATAATTCTAATATGGAAAATTTACCACCTTTTGAATCCAAACCAGAGAGGATCCTACCTCAACCACAACAAGAGACATAAGAGAACCCATTAAAGGAGGAGTCACAAAACATTAAAACTCTCATAGATCCTTATTATTCTTCTAGAAAACACATTAAATCTGAAATTAAATTACTTAATATGGGGGATAATAATATTACATTCAAATAAAATACCTCTCATAATATAGATATCCATCCTATATACATTAAGATACTTGGTGAGGCACCAAATGTTGAACTAAAATTTGGTTTTATTCACTTATTTACAAGTTTACACGGACCCATGTGAGAAGATCCACATAATCTTCTAAAATAATTTCATACTGTGTGTTCTACATTAAAACTATTAAATTTGGATGAATAACCCCTAAATATTAGGGTATTTCATTTCTCATTTGAAGACACTATAAAAGATTGGATTTAATATGTTACTTCACCAATTGGATGTTGGGAAGACATGACCTGCCTTTTATTGAAAAATACTTCCCAACCACTATGACCACAACAATAAGGAAAGAAATATGTGGGATAAGAGAATTAGAAGGGGAGTCACTTCATGAATATTGGGAAATATTTAAAAGGTTATGTTCAAGCTATCCACAATTCTAAATAGGTGTTCAACTTTTAATCCAATATTTTTATGAAGGTTTAATTCATATTGATCAAAACATGGCTGATTTTACTGTAGGTGGTCCACTAGTTTATAGAATACCAATATCGATAAGGATACTCATTGATAACACAGAAAGGAACACTCAAAAATTCATTTCAAGGTCCTTTGAACCCATCTGAGGTGTCTATGAGGTGAAAAGAAATTAATTCGAGAAGAATGTGGACACAAATTTTGAAGAGGTGAGTACCCTTCTACAAAAACATTCTCCTTCATAAGGTAAATCCCAATCTCCCCCTCCAATCCATTGTGGTATCTCTTTTGCCAACACACACTATTCTGACCGATTCCCTCAATTGAGAGAACCTTTCGAGAGTTTCCAGACAATTTTTCCAGACCATCCCTATAACTAACCCATTAATAAAGAACCATAATTTCTAGAAAACCATGTCTGTAATAAAAACCAAGCTTATAGGTAAGAGAGTATTCAAACCAACCACAATAACCAAGGAACCAATAGAGGAAGAGTAGTCATACACCACCACAACCCATAAATCCTCAACCACCTTAAGGTCATTTTTAACAACCCCCTACAAACCACGAACCTAGTCTAGAAGATATGATGAAAAACATGGATTCAAACATTCATCAATTCCAAAAAACGACCCAAGAATCCATACAAGACCTCAAAACCCAATTAAGACAACTCACTAACTCAGTGGGGGGAAATTAAAAGTCATGGGTTAGGTAAGATACCCTCTAAACTCCAAGTAAACTTTAAGGATAAGGGAAATTCCAGTTCTATAACTGATAGAAGTGGAAAAAAAATTTAAAATCCAAATAAACCATTCATTTGTGTCGTCCACTTCTGAGGAAACCACCATCCCAACAACTAACAATGGTCCAAGAATGGAAAAAAAATTCAAAAGAAAAATACCCCAAAAGGAAAGAGTGTGTATATTGATGAGTAACCTAGAAAAACCATTGATCTTTTATTTCTCTATAGGGCCAAATTACCAGAGAAAATAAGAAACTAAAATTTATAAAGAAAAATTTAAAACGTTAAAAAAATGTAGGTTAACATCCTGTTGATTTATGTCATAAAGGAAATTTGATGACACACCATGTGTCTAATGGGGATGTGTACACACATAATATAAATTCCAGGTGATGAAAAGGTAATAATGGGGGAGGAATGTCTCATTATTGATAGAGACATCACTTCCCACTAAATGAAACAATCTGAGAACATTCTAGATTCCATGCACTATAAGGGAGTATCTATTTTCAAATGTTATTCTTGATTTGGGTGATTCTATAAACGTGATTCCTCACTCAAGTTTCTCCTAATTAAAGGCCAGGGAATTGAATCCCATTTGAATTTTTGTTCAAATAGAAAACCAGGGTACCACATAGCCCACTAGTGTGTTAGAAGATTTTCTTTTGAGGGTCAAAAATTTAATTTTCCCTACTGAGTTTTATGTTCTTAAAATAGAAGATTATAATATGAATGGACATGAACCAATTATATTGGGGAGAACATTCTTGAAAACTTCTAAAACCATAATTAATATCCACAATGGTATATTATCTTTGTTGTTTTTTGGTTACATTTTCCACTTCAACATCATTGATGCCATGAGGCACCCATCAAGAGAACATTCCTCACTTTTAATTAATTCAATTATTTTTGTCCTTCCCTGGAAAAAACTTATTTTATTTCCCACAATCACATTTCCATGTTTTCATTATTAATAGACATTAAAGGAAATTAAAAATTCATTAAATTTTGTAGAGGTATAGAAAAATGTCATTCATGTTCGTTAATTGATAATTTCTTGAGCACTGAGGATCTGATGACCATCGATGATACTACAAAGCTTGTAAAATCTCATTCCTCATTTGAGGAAGTTTCCACTAAGTAGTAAAATGATATATGTGGTGTATAACTATAAAATTCACTCCCTTCAACCCAAAGTCCAACAGAATTTAAACTTAAACTTATGCCTCAAAATTTGAAATATTCATATCTTGGGAGTAAAAACAAGATTCTCACCACCATTACTAGTTCACTTCCTCTAGATCAAAAATTTCAACTGATTGAACTTTTTAGGGATTATAAAAATGAATTTGGATGGAAAACTTCTAACATTTGTTTTATTACACCATCAATTTCAACAGATCATATATTGTTAAATGATGAATCGAAACTAGTGATGTAGTAATGATTTCAATAAAGCCCAAAAATCCTAGTTTTTTAAAAATGAGGTAGCATAATTATTGTTTTCTAGAATCATTTAATCCATCTCTAATAGCCAATGGGTCAGTCCAATGTAGGTAGTTCCTGGGAAAATGGTCTTATAATAATTAAGAATTAGAATAATGAATTGTTCCCAACCCATGTGTTTAATTGTTGGAATGTTTATTTAGACCATCAATGATTAAATCAATACAATAGGTATGACCATTTCACATTACTTTTCATTGACCAAATTCAAGAGAGGATACCAAGAATGTCCCATTACTGTTTTATTGATGGGTATTCTAGATAAATTCATATCCACTAGGTAGGACCATTTTCATTGAACATTTCACTATATATAGTTTCTATTTTGATCAATGTTTGAGTAGTATTGCTTCAATCCCACATCGCTGTACTGAAATTAATATCGTATTGAATTATGAGAAATTCCTTTTCATGGTGTGACAAGGAATAGTAGTTGGGAATTTAATTTTTTGTGATGATATCCACATAGATAAATAAAAATTTTATTTCATTTACTACCTATCATTCCCAAAAAATGTATGGGATGTGCAATCATTATTAAGCCATGAGGGATTTTAACATTATTTCATTCGTGAATTTTTTATGATTACACCCCTTCACCTTCTTACTGCAAAAAGAAAAAGAATTTGTTTTTGATAAATAATGGGAGTAAGCTATTAATATATTGAAATGGAGTCTCACATCACCCATTATAATCCATCCACTTTGGGGGGATTTACCATTTGAGATCATGTGAGATGCGTCTACCTATATTGTTGGGTTAGTATAATCACAACAAGTTGATCGAGTACCACATTTCATAGCCTATGCTTCACGCAAACTCCACCCTTCCCAAGAAAACTACACTAAAAATGAAGAATAATTACATTAAATTGTGTTTTTCTTAGATAAATTTAGGTCATACCTTTTAAGGTTTAATTTAATTATGTTCTCAGATCATGAAACCATTCAGTATCTTCTTAAGATACCAGAATCCAAACCAAATCTGATTCATTGGATGCTCCTACTTCATAAATTTAATCTAGAAATTAGGGATTGAAAATGATCTGGAAATTTGGTGTTTTCCCATATCAATAGGACCCTCTCATCCTCAGTCATTGAATAATCACCTTGTATTCCCAAAATGATAATCTTCCTGATGAGTAATTGTACAAAGTGAATGATTCTTTTCCGTGGTATGTCAAAAATGTGAATTATTTGGTTGTATATTGAATTCTTATTGATTTCAAGAAAAAAAAATCCAATCTTCTAACACATGAGTCATTAGTACATTTGGGATGACTCATACCTTTGGTGACCATGTTGCAATTAATTCCTTACGTGTTTTTCCCGATAGCGAGTATTAGGCTATCCTTGGTTCGAACACACTCTTACTTCTGGGGGCCACTTTGGTCCCCAACAGACTACTAAAATGGTCCATGATTCTAGTCTTTTTTGGCAAACATTGTTTCGGTATGACCATGGTTTTTGTAAATATTTTCCTTATTTTCAAATAATGGGGAATGTATCTAAGAGAAATGAAATTTCACAACATCCCTTTCTCTTTCATGATATTTTGGATGTTTGGGGAATTGATATTATAGGGCCATTTCATAGTTAGTTTGAAATCTTGTACAATATTATGACAGCTGATTATGTGTCAAAATAGGTAGATCAGTGTTCTATAAGGATAGTGGATTCCAAGACAGTTTTGTAATATCTGAGAACCAAAATTGTTTTGTTGGGTTTGATTATCAGGGTTCATCATCGGTGACCAGGGTACTCATTTCTGCAAATGGACAAAAAAATCATTATTGCTTCAGTATGGAATTAGGTATAGAGTGTCTACTACATATCACTCACAAACCAATGGTCAATATGAGGTTTCTAATAGAGAGGTATAATATATTCTTGAGAAACTAGTTCAATCCAAAATAAAAGACTAGAGTATTAGACTCAATGATTAATTATGGGATTACCATATTTTCATCAAAACTCCAATTAGAATTTCATCCTATAGGATTTTTTTGAATGATTTTTCACCTCTCTATTGAGATAGAGCATCGGGACTACGGGGCTATTAAAAAATGAAATTCTAATCATTCTGGTGTAGGTTATGAAGGGATCCTACAAATTCAGGATAAAGAAGAATTATGTAGAGATTAATATGGGAACTCTTGAAATATATACGGAGCGAAACATGAATGGACACAACCATCTTATACTTCATAATTAATTCCATATTGGCTAGAAGATCTGACATTACAATTAATGGATGACATTGCATCCAGGTAAGCTTCATTTCTAATGGTTTGTTCCATACATTGATTCTAATTTTTATCCATTTGGTGTTATTTAGGTTATAAATGAAGATACAAAACAAAAATTCACTATTAATGGGAAATGGAATTATCAATTTCATAAAGCCCTTATGATGTCCCTAATAGAGGAACTCCAAGTTCATAAAGCAACCTAAAAAATAATACCCATCATATTTTATCCTTTTTCCCACATTCTTTTTTATTATATTGAGAAAACCATATTCTTTAAGTATTTGTGGGATGGATATTATCCTGGGTTAGATAGAAATTTTTATAATCTTTTTTCATTTTCTATATTTGGAATACTAAAATGTATTGTTACCTTACTTACTTCCCACCCACTCACTTTTGTGAAAAAAAAAATCATTTTTCTTTTTTCTACTTAGTCATGGAAGATGATTCCCTCTTAATCATGGAACTTACTAAAAATTGATGATTAATTTCCACATTTCATGTTGAAAAAAACACTCATTGAGAGAATGTTTGATTTTTCATTAATTTAACATTGATGTGAGAATTTTTCTAGTTAATTGGTTTCTTGTCAATGATATAAATGGTTGTATCATTTTTAATCCTTTGAGAAAAGTGGTACCCTTTATGTTATTATTTTATGGGAAAATTACTTCACTTAATATGTAAACACATCACTGTACCCAACCATGAAGTGTGAATATTTAGTACTTAATAAAATGTAAATATAAGTTAGGTTAATTTTTCTCTACATTCCAAGATGATTTTCCATACATTCATTCCTTATTTGATATTTTTCATTACTATACAAGATTAACCTATGTGTGTGTACCTATTATACGATTATTGTATTCACTTAAAACACATTTAATAAAAAAAGAAACAAAAATAATGGGTTGTGTTGTGTCTTAGGTATGTTGAAAACCATTATTCCTCAAACATTGATATTTTTATGACTATTACAACTAGTTTAGATAGGAGATCAAACAAGGGTTGTGTGATGAGTTTTAGATTTATCCAAAGATCAAATTTTAGAAGTAATAACAATAATAATAATAGATAATCAGGGGAGTGTTGAAATGTGAAAAATATGGGGATATCTAGGTTGATATACTAAGGTTTTACTTCTAGGAATTTTTATGTGAGTGGGTCTTGAAATTTGATTAGAAGGGATGTAGGGAAGGTCCAGGGGAAAGAATCATATAAGGAGAAATTTGTTAAATAACCAATATTTACTCGACCTAAAGTGGAAGGAATAACATGAAATTGTTTTCACACACAAGTGCAGAGTTAGTGAATTTTTTTACTTTTGAATTATTTTCTCAAATTGGTATCATTCAAGACCATGAATTTTATTAAAATATAAATTATGAGACATCTTTTTCTATTATCACTATGAATAACTCCTTGGTTTGATTTTTTCATTGATCACATTTCCAACATGGATTAAATTTTTAGTTTAATGTTAAATATTATTTATGTTCAGAATATCTCCATGTATCATTTTTGAAAATGTGACTTTTCCCAAGAGTGAAAATGTTTATGTGGGGGTGTCATCACTCCGTAATTCATATTTTTATTTGACCCATTAATTACTTTGTTAAACTCATTTGGTATTGTAAATCCAAATTATAGTAAAAAAATTCACTTAATTTTTTATTTCATTATTTTGTGTTAATAAATTTTGAAAATGGTAATTTCACATTTTTTTTAAAATATTTCATTTTAGGTGGAGGTGATTTAGAGGAACATATTGAAGTAATGAAAAATGGGCCGAACTGTTCAAGATTCAAAGCACACCATTGGACTCAAATAGAAACTTCAAGTAAATCGTTCATCCAATTGGTATAATATTTTGAGTAATAGGGAAAAATTCCGTTTTATACAACTATTATGAACAAAAAAAATCAACATTAATCCATTAAGGGTCCCAACGGAACTGATATATCTAGGGAATCAAATCTACACTAAGTCAAAAGTGGTGTTCTATATTTTGTCCATATATCGGGCTTTAGTTTTCACAATAATGCCAATGTTTTTGGTGGAGATCTTCAATAGGTGGGTAAATAATGTTGAAAATTTCTAATAACCATGATAAAACTGTATGGATTCGGAAAAAAATAGTCTAAATGGTTTTAAGAAATCTGTGGGCACAAAACCACCTTCAACTTTGCCTATATAATGTAACTTTGGTCACCCTATTAGTAGGTTTGACCAATTAGTGAAGTGATTATATTTTGGAATTCTATATAAGTATTCTAATTGTCCTAGAAGTTCTGGAGGTCCCTATCCCCATAGGGGGATCAAGGATGAAGGTTATGTTCCACTCAAGACTCCTCGTCTTCTCAATAGTGATCTAAACAGTGGACAATAATTTTGAGGGAGCTATAGATATTAGGGAGGGAGTTATAGAACATATTATTCTTATGGTTTCATGAAATTTTTGTGTTAATTATTTCAATTATGAGATTTGTTAACATTTTTATCCTCTGATTTTTTTTCTTTTGTTTAATTTAAGTGAAACAATTTTTATCTCCACACCAATTGGGTTGAGATTTCAAGTGGGAATCATAGGTTCATATGATTGGATGACACATGTATCCTTTTTCACATTCATTTTCATCAAATTTCATTATTATTTGGTTTCCCTTATATTTTTCTTGAGGTCCAAACCTTGAAAACTTGTTTTTTGTGTGAATGATTGGTTCTTTGTGCATCGTGTTAAGAGGAATGAGGGGAACCAAGATCTTCACAAACCTCACCCAAAGAATTTCATTAAAATATGTTTCCTTTTCAGAACAATGAACTACCCATGTTTTGAATTGAACATTAAATGGCCTCCTATATCCATAATTCTTAAAAAAACCTTCATTTACCAATTATTAAATACCTTAAATTAAGTTTTTTTCTTAAAACAATTTTCAAAACCACCCTTATTTTAGTGATTTTTATTAAAAATACACACCCTAAACCTTTCAACACTTAGAGAGACAATCTAGGGTATACCAAACATTATAAATTAAATTAAAAAACATAATCGATTTGATGTGTCATGAAAAAATGTTCAGCCTCGATAGTATAGATACCATGATAACTGAGATCATGGAATCCAATATTAAGTATTTCATTCATTTAAAATTTATTTAGTATTATAATTCATGATATTACTACCTTGATATTATCCATGTATGAATTTTTTACTCATGTTATTAATTAAAAAGAGTGTGATGTAAATTATTTACATTTCCATATTGATTATTCCTTATTTACTTATGATAGCTTCCATTATTTGTAACCATTACTGAGTATCCGAGTTTACCCTTTTAATTGTTTTCATTTCCTCAAGCTATGAAAATAGATACTATATATAATATCAAGGATGAAATTACATTTTTTATACTATGTATTTCATATTTCCAATATCATATGATAATCATCTATTGAATTAGTTATTTCATAATACTAAACTATTTGATCTTTTGGGATGTGATTCCTTGTATCTAGTACCATTGTAATAAATTAATCACCGACTGTGGGCTGCTAGAGACGAAGTTGTTACGATTGATATCAAAAAAATATTAATATAATACTTGAGAAATATATTTTAAATAAACATTGGTATTATAATAAATTTGATAATAACTTCTTGTATTTAAGAAAAAAATTCCATTATATTGATTTTATTCTATAGCTTAATTTTCATGATTATTATGAGAAAAATAATTGTGTTCCATTATTTTGTGGTGGTTTCTAATAGAGGAAAAAGAAGTAACACCCTTATAAAATGTAAGGATTTCCATGTTGATTAAATAAATATATATGGGGTTGGGACTGAGTAGATCATAGATGTATTGGGGATGTTTAATATTTTTATGAAAAATAATGTTTCCCATATGGAATTACCTATTTTTCCACAGTGTAATTATCTTATGCTGGATTTTTCCATAAGAAAAAGACTCCATATTTTAATCTAACTATTAAAACATTAGTAGCAGAGTAATGAATTAAATATCTAAAAAATATATTCCTAGATTTAGGATGTAATGAAACAAAAAAATTATTCTTCAAAATTATTGTTTAAAAGAAGGTTCAAATCAATGGTGGCCATTGATCCAAAATACTAAAGGTGTTGAAGAAATTGATATTTTGGAATTTAGAAATTTGAAAGTAATTATTTTGAGAAATAATTACCTTGAGAATAATGAGCTAAAATTCAGAGTATGTTCCTCATAGTAAAGTATAAGGAAAACTAAATTGTGGATATGTATTAGGATAACTTTAACAGACATTCCAAAAATGCCTCAAACTACATACATAATCCAAAAGAGAAATATTGGCCATTTTTTGGGATTATGTTCAATTTATAGAGGTTACTATTCTATTAAACATTTTCATCTTATAATGATATATTATCAAGAGACATTAATATTCAAAAGGAATTTTCAAGATCCTATATATTCCAGAGAAATGAATTGAATAATAGGTCGACTAAGCACATAGAAAAATGAAATCATCCAAGGATAAGAAAAAAATGATTCAATTTTCATCATGTGAAAATTATGAAAAGAAGTATACCAGAATATTCTTGAAGGATATGAGATCTTGTTACTAGTTTGTAGATATGGGTCATCTAGATAATGACTATAATGAATATAAATAAGCCACTACTATCTAGTTCTTCAACTATTAAGAGGTGGAGCATTATTCAAACCAGTTACCTAAGCATCAGGCGAGATTACCATAAAATAATTCAATGGGAGAAGACTAATAATTTGATATTACCCCAACCAGAGTTGAATGAATAATTCGATTGAGTATATTGATTAAAAAATTATATATAAATATTTTATAATGATATTTTGGTCATAAGAATCACGGAATATATAAGGATTTTTCTACATTAGTTTTCTCTAAGGATTTTAAATAATATGTTGAATGGTACCAATAAAAAAATTTATTTAGTAATAAAGTTATATTTTTTGAAAATAAATAAAGATGGGAAATATAAAACATAATATGTTCCTAATATTGAGTTAATAATGTTTTTTTGGGATAAAGAGGATATTGACACAAATAAAGTAATTATGACAATATTGGTGAACTTGAAAATGATTAGTGATTTGATGAAAAAGTAATTTATGATGGAGTTTATTTCATAAATGGGATATGTGGAATATCAATATAGTTAATGGTTATTTAGGTTATTAGTATGTTTTATCAATGTATTCACATTTTTGGAATGAGAAAATATTAACTACTTGGATAAATATTTCAAATCTTATAGAATTGAATTTACTCATAATTATTTCCAAGGTGTCTTAAAATTAAATACTTATGGGATGTAAACTTTGGATATTATTATTTAAGGTTAATATATGATAGATCATATTTGATAAACAGTGCTAAAAATTTTAATTTTGGTAAATTTTTATAAGCTAATGGAATGACTTATGGGTATTACGATTTCTTAAATGTGCATTAGGGAAATAATCATCGCAAATATCCATTTCCCTGCATAAGATATGAAGTGGAAATTGATTTAAGAACAACAGAAGTATGTGATTGTGTTTAAAATATGGAAATAAGTCAATTTTTTTTATTTTTAGTTCTTTATCTAGTTATTAAATTAATTCCGTGACATTATGAAAATGAAATTGAAATAAAAACCAAATTCATTTACTTTTATTACCTGGAAATCAATAGTCAGTTAAACAATCATACATTTATGATTTTCTAAAGGTTAAATATCTCATGAAAATTATTACTATAATTCTATATTAATTATTAAGAGGTTTTTTTATCTTCCATTTCTATATTTTCACTTATGTTTTCCTATTTGGAAATGTGTTTTTATCGTGACCTTTATACTTCTGATTTCATATTTTCAAGAGGGCGTTTTATTAAAACTTTTTAAAATGTGCATTTTAAAATTTAAAACCCTTTATTACCATGTTCAATTTAATATGTTTTTGATTTAAAATATTTAAGGGGGTGGGATGTAGCACCTAAATAATTTAATATAAGACCTCTATGTTTGATAGCATACACAAAACACAACACCGAGTCTAAAAAAACCCCAATATTTTATTAATTATTTTTAATGCAAAAATTATCACTTAACCATTGAAATAGTAAGTAAAAATAATATTATGAAAATTATGAAATATAAATAGAGTACCTGCTTAATAAAAATTCTTAGATTAATTTATAAGAAACTAGTTCTCAATTTTCATTAAGGTTATTTTTGTTTCAGAAATACGTTTTCTTCAAAAATGTTTTTTACTTTTGAAAAATATTATAACTAAATTATAGAACTAATAAATATTTTATTTTATAAATACAATATAACTTTTTAAATCATAATATCTCTTAGGGTGATATATTTGTATTTTTTTGAAAAGATTCATTTTCAAGTGAATAGTGAAAAATACCGATTTTTATTTTCTTTAAACCATTGGAAAATGTTAATTTTTTTAATTTTTTTTAAATTAAAAAATTTATTCTATTATAATATTTATAATTCAATTACATTTATTGGAATTAATTATATGTTTTGATTTAGAATAAATACATTTTTACACATAAAATGCATTATTCTAAAAAAAAAATTTGGTGTGAAATGTGTTTTTATCTTGATCACTATTTATGAATAATTTTAAATAAATTTATATATTATATATTCAATAAAATATTTTAACATTAATATAATATTTTTACTAAGCATTGTATATGAATAAATCCAATTTATTCTAAAAAACTAACTTGTTCTAAAAAGTGATTTTTTCATGTCTTATGTAATTATTATAAAATTAATTTCTTCAAAAATTGGTATTGAATTTGATAAAATTAATTTAATATTTTTAATTAAGAGGTTAAAATTTGGTAAATAGGCCACTTTTATTTTTTTCAATGTGAATAGTAACAATGGTAAAATTTATCACCTCGATATGGGGTAAATTTGGTTAATCTATGTCAAAATTAAGTGATAAGGCCAAAACTTTTTCATCTTAATTATTATTGGATCAATATAAATAGATCTTGAACACCTTAATATATAAATTAACTTGTTTAATGGATAAAGTTCCATGAAATATACCATTAAAAAATTTCTATCAATGAAATTAATAAAATGTCACTCTTTTAGTCTTAAATATTAATTATGTGTCCACATAGGGAAAACATCTATATATGAATGAACCTAATTTTATATTTTGATATTAATGAAATAATATTCATTATATAAATTTATTTATTATTTTTATAAATTATATAACTACCTTAAATTATTGTACAACACTAATATAATGATTATTTAATTAACATAAAAATAAAATAAATAACTTAAAAAAATTAAAATTGATAAAATTTGAATGAGATAATGTATACCATGAATTTTAAAGATCTATATTACTTTTGAGGTTACTTTTAAAGGATTATATTCCAATTATCCATTTTTATTTATGTATTTAATGAAAAAATAAATGAATAGAATCAGAAATGACATTTATGATTTTTCATCAAAATAATATTTTATAAAACTTTTTATAATTCATTCAAATATTATTATAGACCATGTTAATTGTAAATAGTTTCAAAAACCATAATTGGTCTATTTATTAGTAAATTTTCCATTTATAATAAATTTATTATCTAACTGTGATTAAAACAGTGGTTAATGAGATTAAGGTCAAAATTAATTAACCCGAAGGTTAATAAAAAAGAAATGGATTAAAATGATATAAAAAATTATATATTATATAGATAATGTTATTTAAACCCTAGAAACATTTTATTTAAATTCATAACCATTTTGGAGCATTTTGATCTAGAATATTCATATTATATGTTAATTTTTTATGAAATTCCAAAAGTATCCCTCACCTCAATTATAAAAGGGAACCCCTTCCTTCTCTTCATTATATTACTATGAGAAATATTTCTCTCAAATAACAATGAATTTTTCTTTTCAACACCATTATCCATCTTATTAAGGTGATATTATCCACCAAATACCTACATTAGGTCCCTTTAGTAGAGATCTAGAAGACTTATACCGAAGAAGATATAATTGTATTTACCGAGTCCTTCAAGTTTATTTCTTCTCATACTTCCTCTTAAACTATTTTAACCATACTAAAATAGTAAATATAGTGTCATAAATATTAATATATGTTAATATGTTTATGGGACAATCATATGGAATCTATTTTCTAACCGAAAAAAAAGAGAAAGCATCCCCATAGCGGTGTAATTGTTTTTCCATTCCCACTTTACATTGATAGTTATAAATATAGAAATAATGAGTATTTTTTAAGAACTAAAAATTATTCCATCTCAATAATATCATATATATCTCCTTACCTTACAATCATTTGTAAAATGACAATATCACTCATTTGTACGTGTAGACCACCACCTCCACGAAGTTGTGTGATCAATTTTTCATTTATTATTTTATGCGGATTGTAATAAGGATGGATTTAATGAATATATATTATATATATGATATAATATTTTCTTTAAATATTCATTATTTTTTATGTTTATTTTGTTTTTTCTGATGAAATGTAAGTACAACATTCATACGTATATACAACCCACCAATTCTATGAACGGTATAATTCATTTTTCTATCTATATATTTTATGGATGAATATAAATATAAATATATTGAATATATATTATATTTATATAATTAATAATATTCCTTAGATAATGTAACAAAAATAAATATACAAGTACCATAACTATTGAATCAAAACATACTTTAAAAACAAATATATTAACACTCGAAGCAATGATAATTATCAAAGCTAAGTAAAACAAGGGTAATAACATGATTAAATTTATCTTATATGATATCATATATATTTATATTATTATTTTATGTAAATATGATTTTTTAAAATTTATTATGTAGGTGGTTATAACACATATTTTATAAGTCTAACCAGAGGTAAGGGATACTGTCTTAGTTTCTACTCCATTGAGACATATTTGGTATTATTTTTATGTGGTGTATATACCTCCCATCTGAGGTAAATAATATGAAAATATATTCATTAATTATTATTAAATTAAATTCCATGTTTAATCTATTAAATATTTTCCATATTTTTCTCCAAACATTCCTCTTATTGGTTTTTTATTCAAGAAAAAAGATGATTAAAAGAAAAACCTATCTTATTTATATTTTTGATCAGATATATATTAATTTTATAATAATATTTTCTCTAAAATGTTTCCAAAAATGTGTTTATACTTATAAAATAATTTATCAAAAGACATTTTTACCCATTCTTGAATTTTTACATAATGGTTTTAAAATAATATTTTTGTTGTTTTCCAAAATAGGTACTTTATAAATTTTTTTAAAAATGTATGGATTGAATTATTTTAAACTTATATGTATTTATTGTATTTTAACACCTTAATGACCAATATTTTCTTTGAATAATCCTTTATAGGTTTACATGATTATTTTTAAGGGAATGTTTTTTACCTTATAATTGAACAGTTTTCTTTTAATTTAGTGATTTTAAAAAATGGAAATGTTATTTTCCTCAATAAATTTTTAATGATATATTATTTTAATATATATTAATAAATGAAAAAAATAATTTTACATCTTCACCATTGGTAATATTTTGTAATGAATCCATCCTTTGAAGACATTCACTTACTTTTGATCATTAGTGTAAGTATTTTTCCTTTGGAATTACATATTATAGTGTATTTAAAATAGAAACTACTAGAAATTTTGGTTGTAGGCACAGTTTAGAACTATGGATATAAGCCAAAAAATTGTAGAAATGGGTTATAAACACAGTTTAATGAACCGTGGCACTTATTGGTGTGGATATAAGGAATTTCCTATTACAACAGTTTTAAAAAGTGGCTAATGACCTATATCCACGGTTCAAACTCTGGGTAAGGCTATATAGCTACGGTTTGAAACCATGGAAGAAGCTTATGCCACATAAGTTTTATAGCCATTGTTTTAAACTGTGGCTATAGGGATTTATCCATGGTTCAAACCATGGATATAGGTATATAGCCATGGTTTGAAACCATGGATATTGGACTTCCCATTTCATAAAAAAACACCCCACCCTCCACTCTACACTGTCCCCACTCCCTTTGAAGTAGCCACCCCTATAGAGTCTCCCTCCCACTCCCACTGTAGCCCCCTCCCCCTACAACCACCCCCACTCCCCTTGGAGAACCCCCTAGATTGAACCCACTCCTTCCTTAGAATACCCCTTCTTGGATAGACCCCCTCATTCCTAGATATACCCCCACTCTACACCTCTCCCTAGAGAGACCCTTACCTTCCATGACAGACTCCCTTCCTGGATAGACCCCCATTTCGGGATAGACCCCCTTCTTGGGAAGACCCCATCCTTCCTAGACATACCCCCACCCTACACCACCCTCTATAGACATATCCCCATTCATGGACAGACCCCACCCCTCCCTGGACAGACCCCCTATACACACCCATCCCCTACACACCCCTTCCATTGCATACACCTTTGAACCCCCAACTCCCTAAGACCCCCATTTCAGCCCTCCACATCCTGCCACACCCCTCCACTCATTCATTTAAAGACCACCATCTTTTTCCTAGACATACCCCCTCCTTTCTGAACATACCCCCTCCCTCCTAGACACCCCCTCCTGGACACCCCCTCCCTCATGTACCCCCATCATAGACACCCCCTCCTAGACCCCTCTTCTTAGACAACCCCCACCCTCTCCTAGCACCCCCACCTACACACCCCCTCCTAGATACCACCCTTTTGGACACCTCCCGTCATAGACACCCCCTCATGGAAACCCCTCCTCCCTCATGTAAAACCCCCCTCCAAGACACCCCCTTCAGAAAAAACCCCTCCCCTAGACACCCCTCCCTCACAAACCCCTCCCAATAGGACACCCCCTTTATCTACAAAGCCCACCCTCTACACCCTCCACCCCCACATATATACACACAGCTGCACCTATCCTTGACACACCCTCCTTTGCAAGGCTCCCCCTCCACCCCCTACACCAGGAACATACAAAAAAAGGACCAGACATGAATAAACAACACATGAAAATACAAAAAAAGTAGAATCATTTAAGCATTGTAATTTTTTAGTCCAAGAAGGAAACACTACAAAAATTATAGTTTTGGTAGTTTAAATAACAGATAAACAAAAACATTAATGAATAATTATAATTATTTAAGGGAAAAAACATTATAAAGGGTCAAAATATAGCATTTAAAAAATCATAAAACAATTGAAATTTGAGTTATAATATACTAATAAAGAGAACATATTTTGGAAAGTTAACTAATCCAACAAATAAAAAATAAATAAAAATTCATCAACAAATATTTCATTAAACATTACCTATTAAAGTATGAAAATCTAGATAGTAAAATGATGGAATGTGATAAATTTGTAGCGAGAAACCAATCTTCTGTAAATAAATTTAGTTTTAGATATTTATAAATATATTATAATGTAGATCAAACTATAAAAGAAATATTTTACATATCGTAGGAATACTAATAGTTTGATATCCACAATAGTTTTATTGCATCATCCTCTATATTAGGAGCATCATTTTAAATAGCACCTTGAAGCATTTCCAATAATACACATCATCGTCATAATAAAATGAAATCTAAAATTTTTATTTAGGAATTTGATGCTTTTGAAAATGAAATTTTATATACTGTCAAAGTTTAGAAAACGTGAAAAACATATATTAGTCTTGAAAAAACTATTTAATATGACATTATAAAAGTTCAAAATATACATTAAAAGTGAACAAAAAATCATATAATAAAATTTTCAATCCAGTTAAAAATATATATTTAGTGTTGATGTTTCTTTTTTTAAAACTCTATCCTACAATCCTCATTACGTAGTGTTTTTATGGAATCTTCAATTCATAAAATGTGATTCTAAAGTATTCATATGACATAAACATTGTAAGAATTTATTACACCAGATGTTAAAAATAATAAAATACTATTGTAACTAATATTTTATCCTGCAGAATTGATTTAGCCAAACCCAACTCAAGGGATGATTAAGCTTTGAAACATAAACAATAGGTAAATATACTAAATTCCCATGAGCTTTAGAAGGATTTCATGGAACAAGAACTATTTTGCGACAGAGCACATGATATATGAAATCCCTAAATCAGAAGCTTCGCTTAAATAAAAGGTCTTAAACCCTCAAATAATAATCAAAATCCCATGTAAAGGTATGCGTGCTTGTAGGGGGAGAAGTAAACCCAAAAAAATAGTATACTTTCAATTATAATTTTCATAATTTATTTCACTTTTAATGTATATACAAACCTTGGAAGGGTCATCTATGAATATACTTTCTATTAGAAGCCGAAATTATGGTGATACATGAACAATTCAGGAATAGAATACTTGAACTTTATAATTCCCTATAGGTAAAATTAAATTTAGTAGAGTAATTAAACATGATATGGTATAATATATTATAGCAATGTGATTTAAAAGACATAAACTTATTATTTTCAAAAAGTTCCATAGATCTCCATGGTCCTCGAAAGAGTAAGAGTGATTTATGTGGAAGACATCATTGATGATTGGATTGAGAAGATTCTTAAGAGGGATAAAATAAAAGATAATGGGGATAATGTGGTTGTGTGTGGAATGTTTAATAATTATAAAAAAAATATACATAATTCTTTTGTACTTAATTAGGATAAAGAGACATACAAAAGCGATATTTGGAAACCCCATTAACTCATCATGTATTTTTTTTAAAGAATATATTTTTCTAGTTGTTCCCATACCCCAATCCCTCCTCACTGAACAACCCCTTGCACCCTCTCCACCCTTTCCCTAACCCCTTCCCATGGACACCAATAACCCTCCCACCTTGAACCCATACTTCGGCCCCACCCCTCCCCCTTGAACCCCACCTACACCCTCCCCTACCACTTTCACCCTCTGCACCCCTCCCTCTTCCCCTTGACCCCCTACCCCTCCTTACTGAATACCCCATTGCACCCCCATCCCTTCAACCTACTCCTTAAACACCCCTTACCCACCCCTCCCCCTTCCACCCCACCTACACCGTCCCCCTTCCCCTTGCACCCCTATCGCCATCCTCACTACACACCCACCTGCACCCCCGTATCTAGCATCAGCACACCCCCAGCCACCCCCCACTCCCAGCCCCCTCACCCTTCTCCCTACACACCTCCTCCTCTACACACCCCTATCCCCCAACACCCCCACACACTCACACCAGAACCGCCCTTCCCCTGCAGACCCCCTTATACCCCCAGGCCCACACCCTCGCCCCACCCCTACCGCCTGACCATGCAGAACCCCCTTCCCCATACCCTTCCCTTACACCCCCTCCCTTACATCTACAGACCCCCCTACACCCTCACCCCATTCATCCCACCTGCACCCTCCCCCAACCCTTCCCCTACAGACCCCCACCCCTACCCCCTATAGACACCCTTGCACCACCCCCCCCGGCCACCCTACACCAAAACCCCCTACCCCTACAAAATCCCCTTAAACCTCCTGCCCCACAAAATCCCACATTTCACCCCATATTAACCCTTCCCCTCCCCGCCCTCTGCCATCTACCCTACCCTGCACCCTCCTACTCTCGCAATGTACCCTCATAGAAACCCATGGCCTCTTGTCAATATTGTTTCCTCGGAATATTAATAAATATTTTGTGTATTTGTTATTTTACCTTTCCATGAAAATAATTAACAAGGTCATTGTCTTATTTTAAGGGACCACACTATTAATTGTGAATGAAATAATTGAATGTGAGGTTCTATGTAACCCTTATGACATGTTTTTTGGTCCTGCAAAAATTGTCTCTCTTAGCCCCATGAAATATTTTTGGATGGGGCGTGGATGATCTCTCTATTATGAAGTGTGGTCATCCATGAACAAAAAATTATCATCACATCCCAAATGAAAACAGCATAATAATTTACTTCCCACCTCACATACTTCCCCTGGAATAATAACCAACCAATTCAAACAACACAAATCACATCAGAAATCCATAAAATGGATAAAAATAACATAATCAACTTATAAAATGGAATCATCAAGGGAATAACCAACAAATCAATCAGTAATACCACACTTCATAAGTCCCAACCTGGACATTCACTTATGACATAGAGTATATACATATTTATGTCACATTGTAAAACCATTTATAATCCAAAGATAAACCCAATGGAAATCACAATAAACAATAAAAATGACAACACAACTGAAGAATTCCCTATTTTATTTTGAAATGGAAAACCCATACATTTAAAAATAAATCATTTAAAATTAATCTCAACCTATTCATAAAGGGAACCTACTTCAAATACCTTTTAAATAAATATTTTAATTCATTTTGAAAGTAAAAAAAATGACATCTAATCCAACACTTAGAATATGACTAAGGTTCATCCCAAGCCTTTAAATAATCTTTAAATATAATTAGAACCATTAATAATTTATAAACACATTCCAATCCATGATAAAATATTTTAAAATGATTAAAATATTTTAAAAGATACATAAATAATTTTTTTCAAAAACATGGTATACGTCTAAGGCATATTCAAAATAGATATAAACCAATCCCTAGTTATTTAAATAATAATACAATATATAATAGGTTTACAAATTCATAAGAAATAATTTTAAATTGGAAAATAAATTTCTATAATTTAAAATAAGGGGATCAATTGAAACACATACCTGAAATGGCGTAAGGTGACCAAAAATTGTTTGAAATTCATAGCCTTTAGAGGAAGTTATTAAGACACCCACAAATATAACTCAAGAGGCCCATTGAATTACCTATCAATGAATAAATATGAAAATTTGTAATATATTTTACCAAGGTTTCAGTTGAATAAGGAGGGTTGAAGAGAGATAGAAACACCATAATAATTGATAATGGGTGTGCTGGATACCATAACATGAGGTGTCAAACTAGAATCCACAACGAATCCTTGAGAAATCTAAAGAGGATGGTAGATCAGGATAGGGGAGGTGTGTGTAATTGATGAATGGAGGGACATGGTCATGAGACAATGGATAGGAAAAAAAGGGATCATAGAGAAATAAAATATGGAATGTTAAATGAAAAAAAATTAATTTAAATTTTAACACATTAAACATGGCACATGGTTTAGGCATATATCTTACATAACTATACAATAAACGTGTTTATCCAACTGGACAAGAACAATGTGACAACATAGTTACCCATAATAAAGGTGCATGGTTGAGCTAAATGTGGTCAAACTATGTGAATCATATATTTCAAGGATAAACTTCTCATGCATGGTGTAGAGACCCAATGCTTTACGTACATGAACATTATAGTAATTTTGTGGAATACTTAATACATAACAAAAACAGACACACAAGGACCGTAATAGTTTAGTGTCTATGGAAACTTGAAATATAATATTCTAATCATGGTTAAAGATCTTCAACATCTCCCATAATGATCTTACCCTTTTGTTTTCTTACCTAAAACCTTTATTTATATCCACATGTCTGATTTTCTTTGTACGTATCCGAACCTCCTCTTGTTCGACGCACCACTTTTAAGATTCCTCTTAAGGCACTAGAGTTGGCCTTTTGAGAAGACCAGAACCTCTATAATGTTTCTAGGGAATTGGAGAAGTGAAATGGTCAGGGTTTGGCTGAGCATGAAGGCTCAAAGTGTTGTGAAGAGAAGAGGGAGGATGTTCCCTTTTATAATGGAGGAGAGGGGCACCTTTGGAAACATAAGAAATATTAATTTATAATAAATTCAAATGCCACTTAAAAACCACCAAAAATTACTTAAATCCAAATAATCGATGAGATAGGGTTGTAATCTCATCAACCAATAAATTTTATTCATGTTGTGAATTTATTTTAAACCTTATCAATTTGATTTATCCTTATTTAATTTATTTAATCTTATTTGTGGTAATAATATTATAAATTTTAAATTTTTATAAATAATTACTTATGTGTTTTTAATTACCCATAATTGGGTACGTTATGACATTTTAGACCATATAAATTTCAATTTATAATTTTTAAATATTTATGTGATTTTTAAACAATTTAATAATATGTTATTTTTCTAAAATAACAATAGTGTTAATTTTGACACTATTCATTTATTTGATTTTAAATAAAATCCACACAGAGGATATAGTAAAAAAAATTTAATAGATTCCTAACATGTCATATGCATCTAGAAATTTTTTGGAGAACATTAATTAGTTTCTAAAATGTTTTTTTAATATTTATAAAACCATTTATTTGATATTTCTATTAATAAAACAATTACTACATCATTTTTGTATTATCATTTAATATACTTATTATTTTCATAAATGATAAAAATAAAATCCTATGATGAATATAAATATAATACCTTTCTTAATACTATTTTTACACAAATTTATCATCTTAAAATCACAACATTTAAATTGTTATATTTATTAAATTATGAATGTTACATCTTTGACATCATTTAAAAAAAAATAATGTAAATGTCCTAATCGGTTTTATAAGGCTCCAAATGGTCCAAATATCGACCATTGGATGTTTAGGGTATATATATACTCGACCAATAATGTTTGGTCATGTTTTGGGTCTTTTTGATAGGTATTATTGTTTTAATAAAAACTATATTCTTGATTTTTTACTAAATAAATAATTTCTACATCATTAATGTATAATATTTTAAGGTAATAAAATATTTATTAAAAATTAAAAATAAATTACCATTATAAAGAAAAACATTTTAGATTTAAAATGAGTATTTATAATATAATTTATATTATGTATAACTATATATTAAAAATAATCTAATTATTAACGTTTGAGTGATACATTTCACTTTCCTTTAAATAAACTAAATAAAAGGTCTTAATCAAATACAAGTGGGATCCATTAGAATCCATTTCTACCCAAGTATTATTTAGAGTAAAATATAATCATCCAATTATATTAGGACAAGTGTTAGGGTAACTTTATAATATTATATTTACCCTTAATTACCTTAATTTACCTTTAACTATAATAAATAAAATTTACCGTAGTTACAATTTATAATGACTAAAAATAAAAAGTAGAATATTAATATAATTTGGACCTACTGATTCAAAATATGTAATCTATTTTTCCAAAATTTGAATCACAGAAGTTGCAGAAATTAATTTGAAATTAATCCCGTCGTTAAGAAAACGAGTTTTAAAAGATAAAACATTGCAAAAGATTGAAATGATTTTACTAATGAATTAAATGTAAAATCAATGCTAATGACATAAATTATCTTAAAGTGTAAAAATATATTCTATTTATACTTTAAAATCATTAAATATTATAATTTAACGATATAAATTTTTACTATAAAAAAAGTTTTTTAAATTAAAATATAGCGTGTTTTTATTATTCATTAAAATATGAAAGTTATCAGAATAGTATGAAAATTTTATCCAAAGTAAATTTTTATATCCTAATTCCAAATAAGAATATTATTTTGTCAAATTTAACTTATAAGCTTGTCAAAAACTATATCGGTGCACCATCAAAAGGAGACAAAACTGCATTTTATTGAAAAATAATTATTTTACCCGAAAAAATTATTTTTTTCTCATACCATGTTCTAGAAAATGTGTAACGCCCCAACCCCAGTTACCCAAAGACGGTGAATTAGTACATAACATTGGCCTGATCACAAGAAAGATCAAGTCTTGAACGACCAATTAGTTTAGTATCCTTGGAAACACTATATATATTCATAAAGTTTACATTACATCATAAAATGAAAACTACACCAACATAGTCTCCATAGTCCACACTCATATACCCACATACTATCCCAGCAGGTCATTCATAAATTACTTCTTCACATCTTGGGAAAATAAAACATTGAAAGGGGTGAGCTCAAATGCCTAGTAAGGATAAAAATATAGCGGAATCTTTCATAAATTTGAATAAACATTTAAGGCAGTGTATAATTAAAACAAAAGCCTTTTAAACATGAACTTCAACATAATATGGAAGAAATAAAATGAAATAATTCCATTTACTTATTCACATGGATATTCTACTAATCGAATTATCACATGCAATATCAATAACCACTTTCATAATGATGGAATGCAGAATGCCAAACTATCATAACCACATAGTCAAGGCCTCATGCCAAGACTACAATTAAGATTTTGTCAAGGCATTGTGCCAAGACACTAGTTTGTCTCATGAGAACTACCGATGCATCAAGGAGCTATAGCGGGCTCCACCTGTCACATATTAAGTCCAATGCATTCCTTATATGAACAGGTTTAAACATAACATAAACATTCTTATTTAAACTAGCATATGAAATGTCAATACATTCTCCATAAACCATGAATGGTATAAAAATAACACATCCACAGTCAAACAAATCAAAAAACCTTCAATATAATATGGATGTTTTGTACCATAATAAATCAACATCAAATACGCTTAAAATCCATCAAAGTATGTTGACATAGATGAAATCAAAACTATTTGAGAGAAATATCTCTTTTTTTAAAACCATTTAAAAGTTACATAATAAAACATTTACTTTGAAAATTTTCAAATAATCTTGTAAGGGAATCTTTTAAGATTTTATAATGGTGGAAAATAACTTCACCCGCCATATAAGTTAAAAAAACATTCTTACCTTAATTCTTTTGAAAAGGTTAAAAGGGATTTTGTTTGGAAAACGACAGAAAGATTACATTATAAACCTCTTATAAAAAGTCAAACAAGGGTATAAATGACTTTAACCCATATTCTAGTAAATGGTAAAAATGTTTTGAAATACATTCTTAAGAAACATGGATGTGGATGATAAAGAAGTCCTAGTAGATTATTACGTATAAACAACCTCGGATAATGAAGAGATTGGGAAATAAACCATTACCTTGTACTTTTCCTTGGTTGGGGGTAGGTTAACCACATTTATAATGGTGAAATAATTTTTATTAAATTATACAAGAATCATATACAATAATATGATATCATATATGATCTTTTAACATTTATTTGTTAATAATATCTTAGTATTATCGTTGTTTCGGGTGTTAACTTACTCATTTTCTTTTATATGTTTTGTTAAGAAAGTTGTGTTTGTTTTGGATAAGTTGTATCTTATTCATAACTAGAATGATATCAAGTCATTAAACATTATTTTTAATCATTCAATGATAATTAGTCTTGAATGGATATGATAGAGAATGAATCTCATCACGTTCATGGAGACGGTAGTCTGTACGTACGCACGAGCGACAATATCATTCTTTTGATATTATAATAATATATAATAGGATGGTATATCATATATAAAGAATCATTATAATGTTATATTTATTATTTACATAAATTACAAATCATTATTATACCCATCCAAAGAATAATATATTGAATAACAATTACACCACGACGTGGAGACGGTAAGCCGTACGTACGCACGTATGGTGACATGTCATTCAAAGGATGGATATAATACTGAATATAGTTGTACCATATTTATAATAACATCACATTATATAGAAGATACTGGAGTTTTTATTTTAGAATGGAAATATCAATGAAAAAAGAAGTTGAAAAAGAAATGAACTTGAAAGAGGGTGGTGAAAACATTACCTCTTATTCGGGTTCTTCCTTTTTATTTGATCAAAAGGGCTCTTTAGGTTGGCTTTTTGATCAAACTAATTCATCTACGTTTAAATGAGTGAAGTTGAGAGAGTATTTGGAATGGGTTTTTCTAAGCCAAAAGGCTTTGAATGTGTGAATTAGTGAAAAGGGGAAGTTCCCTTTTATAAGAGGGGTGATGGGTACCTTTGGACAAGCTAGAAATATTATTTTATAATAAATTAATATTCGGTTTTTAAAGGCTAAAAAGTGTGTTATTTAAAGTTTAATGTGGGTATGGGTCGAAAACAACTCAACCAATAGGATTTAGACAGGTTTGGGTCACTATATTAACCTTATCTTTAAGTATTAACTCTTAGTTAATTAGTTTCACTTTTACAATGTCTCTTAGTATTTTTATATTATATAGTTAATAAACATACTATATACATCCAAGAGACCCCCAAGTGGTATATTAATGATACACCTATCATGATATAAGTCTTTTGGCCGAACCTTAGATTTTTAGGAATTTAATATCAATTAATAATATAATATTGTTTTCAAAAAATCTTTTATGTCAATTTTGACAGTATTCAATAATTGATTTTTTGTAAAAATCATAACATAATGATTAATTTGAATAAAGTTGATTAAATCAATACTACCATGTCATATAAACCTATAAAATTAGTTTAAATCATAAAAAGTCTCAAATTATATTTATTTGGGTGTTTATAATATCAATTATTTTAATTTTTCACTATTATGGTAATTACTGCATAATTATTGTGTCATAAATAAATTAAATTATTTAATGTCTAAAAATTATAAATAAAATACCATTATGTAGAAAATATTTTTATATTTCTAATTAATATTTATAGTCGAAAATCCAACATATATAACACCATGTAAAAATTGTTTCGCTAAAAGATATATGCTTATGTCATTTTTGTATTTATTATAACTTAATTAACATAAAGTGTCATTATCACTTACAAGTGGATCCAGGGGGTCCCAAAATCGACCCAAATATGCCCATGTTCGGGAATGTATCAACCAATAAGGTTAGGACACATTTTAGGGTAATTTAGTATTATTATAATATTATTTTTTAACCCTTATTTATCGGAGTTACCTTTTAACCATGGTAAATAAAATATTTACCGAAGTAATTATTCAAAATGTCTAAAAATTAAAGTTACCTATTTACAGAATTTGGAAATCCTGATTCCAAATATGGAATCCATTTTTCCAAATTCAAAATACAGAAGTGGCAGAAATTAATTTAAAATTAATTTCCCTTGATAAAACAAAAAGCGTGTTTTTAAGAGATAATAACTATCAAAAGATTGACACTTGTTTATGTTCGGTTTAATTGTGAAATTATGTCCAATTACCAAAATTTTATTAAATTACTAAAATATATTCTAAATATACTTTAAAATCACTCAAATTAATAATTTATCACTATTAATTATTTCGATTAAAAAAGTTGTTTTTAATTAAAATTTAGTAATTTTAACTGTTCATCAAAATATAAATGTTATCTGAAAAGTTCCAAAATTTTACCCTAGGCTAATTTAGATATTCCAAATCCAAAAAATATGTCAATTTCGAGAGATTAAATTTATAATATTTCAAAAAGTGGGTATTACTATTCATAATGGCTAGTTTGATTGGTTTTGGTGTGTTTTAGAACTCGAAGTTGCGTACAACACACGCTACTGTATTATAAAAAGAGAAGCGTACCGTGGAAGCTTGGGGTGTAACATTCTGCCCTACTTAAAATAATTTCGTCCTCGAAATTTCTAGAATTTCACTGCATAAAATGTATCGGGTGGTTCTTCATTATAAGTTCCTCGGGTTCCCACGTTGCCTCTTCCATTTTATGGTTTCTCCATAGAAATTTTACCAGACGAGTTGTCCAGTTTCTCAGCACATGTTCTCTCATATCAAGAATCGGGATGAGCTCTTCGCAATAAGAACGATTGGGTTCTAGTTCTAATTCCTCATAGCTGAGTACATGAATTGGGTCAGGCATGTATTTTCTCAACAGTGATACATGGAACACATCGTGAACTTTGGAGATACTTGGCGTCATTTTCAACTGGTAAGCTACATCCCAAATTTGTTCTAGAATTTCGAATGGTCCGATGTACCTGGGACTCAATTTACCCTTCTTACCAAAATGTATAACTCCCTTCCATGGAGATACCTTTAGAAAAACATGATCACCGACTTGAAATTCCAAATCCTTCTTTAGATTATCGGCATATCTCTTCTGCCTACTTTGAGCATATTTGATATGGTTTTGTATTACCTTTACCTTTTCTATTGTTTCCTCCACCAGTTCTAGGCCTACAAGTTTTCTTTCACCAACGTCATCCCAACATGTTGGTGTGCGACATCTCTTTCCGTACAACGCTTCATATGGTGCCATCTGAATACTTGAATGGAAGCTATTGTTATAGGAAAATTCTACCAGAGGTAAATATTGATCCCACATACCCTGAAAGTCAAGTGAGAATGATCTCAACATGTCTTCTAAGGTTTGAATAGTTTGTTCTGATTGTACATCTGTTTGAGGGTGGTAGGCAATGCTCAATTGAAGTTCAGTATCCAGGGATTTCTGAAGACTCTTCCATAATCTTGAAGTAAAATGGGGATCACGATCAGAAACAATCGATAGGGGTACTCCATGAAGTCTCACCACTTCATTAATATATAGTCTTTTTAGACGTTCTAGTGGTAGATCTTATCTTATAGCATGAAAATGTGCTGACTTGGTAAGAAGATCAACAATAAACCATATTGCATCATTCCTTCTAGGAGTCTTTGGTAGCCCCATGACAAATTCCATCGTAATTTTTTCCCATTTCCACTCCAGTATGGGAAGAGGTTGTAGGACTCCTCCAAGATGTTTCCTTCCAGATTTCACTTATTCACAAACAATACATCTTGACACAAAATCAGCAATCTCCCTCTTCATGTTGTCCCACCAAAAATGATCCTTCAAATCTCTATACATTTTGGTGCTCCCAGGGTGTATAGAGAAATTGGAACTATGAGCATCATCCAAAAATTCCCTTTTTAGATCAGTTATATTGGGAACACAAAGTCTCTTCCCAAATTTTAAAATTCCTTCTTCATACACAAAGTCTCTCAATCTCCCACCATTCAGAGCTTTATCTTCTTTTGAAATTATTCATCATCGGTCTGAAAACTCTTTATCCTTTCTAGTAAATATGGTTTGGAAACCATTTGAAAAATCATTGATGTTTCAACTTCGATGGTTATTCCCATGTCCATCTTCACTAGATCCATGAAAATTGGATCCCTTTCAATTTGCATATTGTTCAAAACTCCATGATCTTTTCTGATCAAAGCATCTGCCACCTTTTTTCCTTCCCCGGGTAGTAGTTTATCGTGCAATCATAATCCTTGAGTAGTTCAAGCCATCGCCTTTGCCTCATGTTGAGTTCTTTTTGTGAGAAAATATACTTCAAACTCTTGTGATCAGTATAAATCTCACATTTTTCACCATAGAGACAATGTCTCCATATCTTCAAAGTAAATATCACAGCTGCTAACTTGAGATCATGAGTAGGATAGTTTTGTTCATGAATTTCAACTGTCGTGATGCATAGGCAATAACCCTATCATTCTGTATAAGGACAAAACCAAATCCTTTCTTCGATGCATCACTATAAATAACGAACCCATCATTCCCTGATGGTAGAGTCAATATGGGAGCATTGACTAATCTTCTCTTCAATTCTTCGAAACATTATTCACATTCTTATGTCCAAACAAATTTAACCCCTTTACGTGTGAGCTTTGTTAATGGGTTAGCCAACCGGGCACTGTTCTGGACGAAGCGTCGATAATAACCTGCTAAACCAATAAAACTGTGTACCTTAGTTATACTCATAGGTGCTGGCCATTCTTGGATTGCCTTGGTCATAGAAGGATCAAAAGAGATTCCATCTTTAGAGACAATATGGCCAAGAAAATAAATCTCCTGAATCCAGAATTCAAACTTGCTAAACATCCCATATAATTCATGTCTTCTCAGAGTCTTCAGGATAATGCGCAAGTGATTTTCATGATCTTCATAGATTTTGGAGTATACCAAGATAACATCAATAAATACCACCACAAATTCATCTAGATATTCCTTGAAAACTATATTCATTATATCCATGAATACAGAGGGTGCATTAGTCATCCCAAAAGGCATTACCGTAAACTCTTAATGCTCGTACCTTGTTCGAAATGTTGTCTTTGGAATGTATTCCTTCTTCACACACAACTGATGGTATCCAGGTCGAAGGTCAATCTTTGAAAAGTATTGAGCTCCAGGAAGTTGGTTAAAGAAATCATCAATGTGAGTTAGGGGATACTTGTTCTTTATTGTTATAGCATTGATCTCCCTGTAGTCGATACATAACCTCATAGATCCATATTTCTTTTTAACAAAAAGAATAAGGGCTCCACATGGAGAAACCCTAGGGAGAATAAATACATTATTACTCAATTCCTCTAGTTGTTTATTTAGTTCAACTAATTCCATAGTGGCCATTCTATAAAGGGTCTTCGATATAGGCCTTGATCCAGGAATTAAATCAACGGAAATCTCAACTTATCGTTCTGGAGGATGTCCAAGTAAATCTTCCGGAAACACATCTACATATTCTTTCACAACAAGTACATCCTCTACTTGAACATTCCTTTCCTCACCCACAGTCATTTCATTCTCTTCCTCCCCAATAATTGAATTTAGTTGAGCTATTGGGGGTGGATCTAGATAAGAATTAGGTGGTGATGATTCAGCTCCAAAGATAAGGTGTTCCTTATCATTATCATCAAAAATCATAACCTCCTTCTTCTTACAATAAATCTCTGCATCATGGTCCGAAAGCCAATCCATACCGAGGATTATATCAAACTAAATCATAGGTATGACGATGAGATCAGCTGATAAAGAACATTTATGTGCTCAAATGGGGACTGATTCACAAAAATTTGTTGCAATGATACTTCCCTTAGGAGTTTTAACTGACAACTCCCTTGTTAAATAAAATTGGAAATATCTAATTTTCTTATTAAACTGGGAAGATATGAAACAATGCGATGATCCAGAATCATATTATGCATTTTCTAAACTTGAGGAAACCATTAAATTGCCCGCCACCACGTATTTCGGAGCTTCTAACTCAGCAGTAGTGATAACATAATCTTGGCCTTGATCCCTTGGCCTTTTCTGAGGTAAGTTCCACTGACGCTTAGGAAATTGATTTTCATAATGTCCCATCTCCATGTAATTGTAGCATTGGACATCAGTAGCTTCCTTCTTCTCCTTGCAATCACGAGCTTGGTGGCCTTTTTCACCACACTTGTAACAGACTCCCATTCCTTTTAACAAAAGTACTAGGGTGTTTCTTACCACATTTATGGCCGGATGGATATTCAACTTTTCCCTTCTTCCCCTTATTTCCATTCCTAGATTGATCAGCAGATCTCTTCTCCTCTTTCTTTGCTTTAAAGCAATAAGACTTAGAGAATTCCTTTTCTGTCTTCATAGCACATGAGACAATGTCTTCGTACGACGAGAAGGATTGTGAGACTAATGCTCGACAGAGAAATGGTTTTAACCCATCAAAGAAACAATCAATCTTACTTCTTGGGTTACGTATATAATCTCTAGCATACCATTCTAACCTTGTAAAGTTAGCCTCATACTTTGCGACATTATCATCTTCCTTTTTTCGAAGACTCAAAAATTGCCTTCCCATATCTGCACGATGGTCTCAAGGAAAGTATTTTTCTAAAAATAGATCTTTGAACTCCCTCCATTCCATATTTGATACTTCATCATCTTCCTTTGTGTTTTGTATCAACGACCACCATTGATCATCATCTCCAGTGAGGTGGTAAACTACCATGATAACTTTTTCCCTTTCACTACTCCCCAAAGCCTAAATTATTTTCTCTAGGTAATTTATCCATTGCTCAACTACTAAGGGATTTGTACCCCCATTGAACGTTGGTGGTTGTTTCTCATGAAGCGATCTGAATTTCATCCTCCATGCTGCAGATCAGGGTGCTCCATACGGGTAAGGTTATCATTCCTAACCTGAGTAAGTTGTCCCAGTATGGTGATTAGCATATCAGCACCAGTTGCATCACCAGCTCCACTATAATTATCTTGAGCAGGAGTAAAATCTCTACATGGAGTGGGTGCATTGATACTGTTTCAATTTCTTCCACTAGGCGCCATTTCTAAACAATGGCATAAAATAGATCAGTTTATGAATCAAAATACATAATTCCATACTTGTAAAACACTTAACATAAATTAAACTATTTATAGTTATAATCCATAATCATAAAAATGTTTTCTTTGAGGAATTATATACTCATAAACCCTTCATAATTATTTTTAAAGAAAATGAGAGTTATCCTAAGCATATCCCTGGGAGTGTCGTAACCAAGAGTGCAGCAATGCCTATTGTCGTGCACCAGTTCCCGTTCGTGTCTAGCTCAAAGTTGTGTTTTCGGGTTTTACCCCTAGGTACATCTATGCCAGAGCCACCTCTACCTGCTCGTATCCAGACAGGGATGTATTGCTCAGAAAACTCACAAAATCTCTACAATACCAAAATTCTAGGAAGTTTTTCTATATTAATCCTCAAAGTCCATCTTAGGTCTATGTGCTCTAATAAGAGTTTATCTAAATCTAGCTTCCAAGGTTTGTACTAAACTTCCTCTGATACCAACTGTAATGCCCCGACCCCAGTTACCCAGAGTCGGTTCATTAGTACATAACATTGGCATGATCACAAGAAATATCAAGTCTTGAAAGACCAATTAGTTTAGTAGCTTTGGAAACACTAGATATATTCATAAAGTTTACATTACATCATAAAATGAAAACTGCAACAACATAGTCTCCATAGTCAACACTCATATCCCCACATACTATCCCAGCAAGTCATTCATAAATTACTTCTTCATATCCTGGGAAAAATAAAACATTGAAAGGGGTGAGCTCAAATTCCCTATAAGGATAACAATATAGCGGGAACTTTCATAAACATGAATAAACATTTAAGGCAATGTATAACTAAAACAAAATCCTTTTAAACATGAACTTCAAAATAATATGGCATAAATAAAATGAAATAATTCCATTTACATATTCACATGGAAATTCTACTAATCGAATAATCACATGATATATCAATAACCACTTTCATAATGATGGAATTCATAATTTGAGTCTATCATAACCACATAGTCAAGGCCTCGTGCCAAGACTACAAATAAGATTTTTCCAAGGCTTTGTGGAAAAACACTGGTTTGTCTCATGAGACCTACCGATGCATCGAGGAGCTATAGAGGGCTCCACCCGTCACATATTAAGTCCAATGCATTCCTCATACTAACGGGTTTAAACATAACATAAACATTCGTATTAAAACTAGAATACGAAATTTAAATATTTTCTCCATAAGCCATGAATGGTATAAAAATTACACATCCACATTCAAACAAATCACAAAACCTTCAGTACAATATGGAAGTTTTGTATCATAATAAATCAACTTCAAATAAGCTTAAAATCCATCAAAGGATATTGACATAGATGAAATCAAAAATATTTGAGAGAAATATCTCTTTTTTTTAAATCATTTGAAAGTCAAATAATAAAAAATTTACTTTGAAAATTTTCTTATAAGATTTTAAGGGAATCTTTGAAGATTTTATAACGGCAGAAAATAACTGCACCCGCCATATACGTTAAAAAACATTCTTACCTTAATTCTTTCGAAAAGGTTAAAAGGGACCTTGTTTGGAAAACGACGGAAAGATTCCTTTATAACCCTCTTATAAAAAGTCAAACAAGGGTATGAATGACTTTAACCCATATTCTAGTAAATTGTAAAAATGTTTTGAAATATATTTTTAAGAAACGTGGATGTGGATGATAAAGAAGTCCCGATAGATTATTACGTATAAACAACCTCGGATAATGAAGAGATTGTGAAATAAACCCTTACCTTGTCCTTTTCCTTAGTTGGGGGTAGGTTAAACTCCTATATAATGGTAAAATAATTGTTATTAAATTATACAAGAATCATATACATTAATATGATATCATATAGATATTTTAACATTGATTTGTTAATAATATCTTAGTATTATCGTTGTTTCGGGTGTTAACTTACTCGTCTTATTTTATATGTTTTATTACGTAAGTTGTGTTTGTTATGGATAGGTTGTATCATATTCATATCCGGAATTATATCAAGTCCTTAAAAATTATTTTTAATCATTAAATGAGAATTATTCTTGAATGAATATGATGGAGAATGGATCTCATCGTGTTCGTGGAGACGGTAGTCCGTACGTACGCACGAGCGACGATATCATTCTTTTGATATTATAATAATATATAATTGGATGGTATATCATATATAAAGAATTATTATCATGTTATATTTATTATTTACATGAATTAAAAATCATTATTATACGCATCCAAATAATAATATATTGAGTAACAATTACACCACGACGTGGAGACGGTAAGTCGTACGTACGCACGTATGGTGATATGTCATTCAAAGGATGGATAGAATACTGAATTTGGTTGTACCATATTTATAATAACATCACAGTATATATAATATACAGGAGTTATTATTTTAGAATGGAAATAACAAAGAAATAAGAATTTGAAGAAGAAAGGAACTTGAAAGAGGGTGGTGAAAACATTACCTCTTCTTCGGGTTCTTCCTTTTGATTTGATCAAAAGGGCTCCATAGGTTTTCTTTCTGATCAAACTAAGGCCTCTAGGTTGAATTGAGGGAAGTTTAGAGAGTATTTGGGCAGGTTTTGGCCGATCCAAAAGGCTTTGAATGTGTGAATTAGTGAGAAGGGGAAGTTCCCTTTTATAAGAGGGGTGAGGGGCACCTTTGGAAAAGCTAGAAATATTATTTTATAATAAATTCATATTCGATTTCTAATGGCTCCAAATTAGATTATTTAAAGGTTAAGGTGGTGATGGGTTGAAAAAATTCAACCAATAGGATTTAGATAGGTTTGGGTCACTATATTAACCTTATCTTTAAGAATTAACTCTTAGTTAATTAATTTCACTTTTACAATATCTCTTTGTATTTTTATATTATATTGTTAATAAACTTACTATATACATCCAAGAGACTGCCAAGTGGTCCCTTAATGATACACCTATCATGATATAAGTCTCTTGGCCTAACCTTATATTTTTAAGAATTTAATATCAATTAATAATATAATATTTGTTTTAAAAACGCTTTTCTGTCAATTTTGACACTATTCAATAATTGATTTTTTTAAAAAACATAACAGAATGATTACTTCGAAAAGAGTTGATTTTATCAATAATAACATGTAATATAAATCTATAAAATTATTTTAATTAATAAAAGGTCACAAATTATATTTATATTGGTGTTTATAATATCAATTATTTTAATTTTTCACTATTATTTTAATTACTGTATCATCATTGTGACATAAAAAAATGAAATTATGTAATGTCAAAAAATTATAAATAAAATACCATTATGTAGTAAATTGTCTTATCTTTTTAATAAATATTTATAGTCGAAATGTAAACATATAGAACCCTATTTAAAATTTTTTTTTCTAAAAGATATATGCTTGTGTCATTTTTGTATTTATTATAACTTATTTAATATAAAGTGTCATTATCACTTACAAGTGGATCCATGGGGTCCGAAAATCGACCGAAATATTCCCATGGTTGGACATGTATAAAAAAATAAGTTTAGGGCTCGTTTTAGGGTAATATAGTATTATTATAGTATTATTTTTTAACCCTTATTTATCGGATTTACCCTTTAACCATGGTAAATAAAATATTTACCGAAGTAATTATTCAAAATGTCTAAAAATAAAAGTTACCAATTAACACAATTTGAAAATCCAGATTCCATATATGGAATCCATTTTTCCAAATTCAGAACACAGAAGTGGCAGAAATTAATTTTAAATTAATTCTCATTGTAAAAACAAAAAGCGTGTTTTTAAGAGATAATAACTATCAAAAGATTGACACTTGTTTATGTCCGGTTTAATTGTGAAATTATGTCCAATGACCAAAATTGTATTAAATGGTTAAAATATATTCTAAATATACATTAAAACCACCCAAATTCATAATTTATCACTATTAATTATTTCGATTAAAAAAGTTGTTTTTAATTAATATTTTGTAATTTTAACTATTCATCAAAATATAAATGTTATTAGAAAAGTTCCAAAATTTTACCCTAGGATAATTTCGATATTCTGAATCCACAAATGAAGTCAATTTTGAGAGTTTAAATTTATAAAAGTTCAAAAATTGCGTATTACTAATCATAACAGCTAGTTTGATTGGTTGTGGTGTGTGTTAGAACTCGAAGTTGCGTACAACACACACTACTGTATTATACAAAGAGAAGCATACCGTGGAAGCTTGTGATGGTACAAAATGTGTAAGATGAATAATAATGTTATAAAATTCAAAATTTAGTTAATACTATTCATAACGGCTAGTCCATAATAATATTATAACAATATATCGTTGTTTAGTGAAACCTGGTATTGCGTACTACACACGCTATCGAGGAAGGTCGTGACCGCGTATAATGCAAGACAATTCAGGGCTGCGTGTTGTGAAATATCCCTCTGTTGTTGCGTATAACATAATCAAAACTTGTTTTATTTATACATTAAACAAAATCTATACTTAATGTTGTGTAGAACAATTTCTACAAAACGAACTTGAAATTGTGTGTAACACGAGCCATAAATAGTGTTGTGTATACTGCAAGCTAATATGGTGGATCGTATAGAACAAGATAATTTTGGTGTAGCATATAACACAAGATATCAATGAAATTAAAAATAATAATTCTCATAAAATCCCGTGTTGTTAAATTATACCCCCCTTAAAATGAATTTCGTCCTCAAAATTCGTCGGGGTTATAAATGGTTTACTATTTGAAAGTTTCTTTCATAGAAACCTAAATCGTAAAAAGGAATACTAAAACTTAATTTTTAAAATTAATGTAAGAAACATAATGGTTACCCAAATTAACTCATTACTGGGTTTCCACAAAAGAAAACATAGGTGAAAATATGGATATGGAAAAGAAATGTAACCATCAACTTCTGATGAAGAGTGGTAGAGGAAAAGGCTATGAAAAATCAAACAATCACAAAGCCATAAATCTATGATGACATAATGGACCATCAGATTCATTAGATATTAGAGCACTAGGACAACATTTCTGGTTTTCAATATAATTTCCCTAAAGTTGAAAATTTTGAATTCGAAGAAATACTTACTTGATTTTGGTACAACCTCACTATTTTTTGTGCCTTGAAAAATTTCCACTTCAGCTCTTAAAGAAATGAAGTTGAATTTGTCTTTAGTGAAGTGTTAGAAGATCATGTGATAGAATGATAGGTCATTCCATCTGTCTCAAACATATGGTTAGCAATGTTTATATACCTAATTCCATCTATGATGAGATTAATCGTATATGGTTCCTAAAATGGACTTATACTTCATCTATCGTACTGATTAATAAAATAAAACTAGTTTCTACTAACCAGGGACTTCCTGTAGGCCAGTGGTAAGCAATAAAGTCCAGTCGCACTTCATTTGTGGGTTCAATTCCCACAGCCTTGTCCGACGTGATGGGTTGTCGCCCGTCCTGCAGGTTGTCCTTTTTCTAAAACTACACTATTATAGCATTACAGAAATAATATCGAAAAAAGTTGGAGCCTTAAAAAATACTATCTGATTTCCAACATAATCCATTCCAATCTTTAGGCTTATCCAAAATACATATGTACAATCTCATAGTACAAAGAAGATGATTACTGGAAAGGCCACCTAACAAGCACATGAATACCATCATTTATTCCCCATATATCATAAGATATATCTTTTTGATCACATTCCAAACATGTGAATACCTTAATAATGTATTCTCTTGAAAAATGAATTACCATTGTACCTTAGTGAAATCATGAATGCTCCTAAAATTCAACTCTTTCCACATACCAAAATCCCAAAATTTCTATATACTCAAACCATGATATCACTTTGTCCTTATATTAATCATGAGCTCATTAATACTATAAAAAATATTATTTTCTCTTTATCCATTCATTATGTGCATATCATCTTCATTCCAAAAATATGTGAATAACATTTCATGGTTACCGGTACCATTCAACATATAATTCCAAATACAATATGAAAAAAAGCAGTTTAACAATCCTTGGATGTGTCTTTATATCTTAGTACCATTACCTATACAGCATAACTCTTGATAAACATAAATCATTCCACTACCTTCTTAAACCATTGATCGAGATTCAACAATTCATTCATCTCACATATCATTTGTATTATCTTCATCATCATCAATATAAATACTACCCATACGACCATGAGGATTCTCTTCTTGAGATTTTCCTTTAGGGCATTGGTTTGCATAATTCCAATAAATTCCACATTTAAAACATTTAATCATTGTTGATGTCATAGAAATACCATTATCCTTGTCCATGGTGTTAATTGAACCTTTTCCTTTGCACTTACTGTCTTTGTGTCCTTCCTTTCCACACACAAAGCATCTTCCAGTTCCTCTGAAACATTCTCCTTGATGCCTCTTCCCACATGATTTATATGAGGGAAATGGAACTTTAGTTCCTCTAATTTCATAATGAAACTCCATCTTTCTTATATTAGGTGAGTTGGGATACTTACCAAAGTTGAGATTATTGATCATAATATGAGATTTCTTATTAGGCATAATAACGATGTTTGGAATTCCAAATCCCATTTCATTTGGTAGCTCATGAAGAATATCATTCCATTGTCCATCATATCCTCCATTATCATGAATCTTCCTATTTCCAGCCATTTTCTAAAATCCAAAATGAATAGTGTGAGAGGAAAAAATCATAATCAAGGGGGAGTACCTTCAATATCTAACATCTTAGGTTAAATTCTATGATCGTTACCGTAATTCTAAGTCTATAACCTATACTTATAATTAACCTTAGAGACATCCCTAGACATACCTTAGAAATATCTCTAGGCATTTCACTAATATTTTTGCATCCTAGTTTCCAAAGTTTGACTAAACCTTTCCTATGATACCAACTATAGAGACCCAAATCATGACGTACAGGGACATTACATTACTTTTGCGGAATACATAATACATAACAAAAACAGACACACAAGGATCGTAATAGTTTAGTGTCTTTGGAAACTCGGAATATAATATTCTAATCATGGTGAAAGATCTTCAACATCTAACATAATGATCTTACTCTTTTGTTTTCTTACCTAAAACCTTTCTTTAAATCCATAGGTCCGATTTTCTTCATACGTATCTGAACCTCATCTTCTTCGACGCACCACTTTTAAGCTTCCTCTTAAGGTACTAGAGTTGGCCTTTTGGGAAGTCGAGAACCTCTAGAATGTTTCTAAGGAATTGGAGAAGTGAAATCGTCAGGGGTTGGCTGAGCGTGAAGGCTCAAAGTGTTGTGAAGAGGAGAGGGAGGAGGTTCCCTTTTATAAGGGAGGAGAGGGGCACCTTTGGAAACATAAGAAATATTAATTTATAATAAATTAAAACCCCACTTAAAAACCACCAAAAATGACTTAAATCCGAAGAAGAGATGATATAGGGTTGTAATTTGATCAAGAAATAAAATTTAGGCAAGTTGTGAATTTATTTTAAACCATATCAATTTGATTTATCCTTATTTAATTTATTTAATCTTATTTGTGGTAAAAATATTATAAATTTTAAATTGTTATAAATAATTACTTATGTGTTGTGAATTATCCATAATTGGGTACTTTATGACATTTTAGACCATATAAATTTCAATTTATAATTTTTAAATATTTATGTGATTTTTAAACAATTTAATAATATGTTATTTTTATAAAATAAGAATAGTGTTAATTTTGACTCTATTCATTTATTTGAATTTAAATAAAATCCCCACAAAGGATATATTCAAACCAAAATGTTTAATATATTCCTAAAATTTCATATGCATATATAAAATTTGTGGAGAACATTAATTAGTTCCTAAAAAGTTTATTTTAATATTTATAAAATCATTTATTTGATATTTCTATTAATAAAAACATTACTACATCATTTTTGTATAATCATTTAATATACTTATTAATTGTATAAATATTAAAACTAAAATCCTATGATGAAGATATATATAATACCTTTCGTAATAATATATTTACTCAAATTTATCATCTTAAAATCACAACATTTAAAATATTATATTTATTAAAATATGAAGGTGACATCTTTAACATAATTTAAAATAAAATAATGTAAATATCCTAATCGGTTTTAAAAGGCTCCAAATGGTCCAAATAACGACCCTTGTTTGTTTAGGGTATAGATATACTCGACCAATAAAGTTTGGTCATGTTTCTGGTCCTTTTGATAGGTATTATTATTTTAATAAAAACTATATTATTGATTTTTTCACTAAATAAATAATTTATACATCATTAATGTATAAGATTTTAAGGTAATAAAATATTTATTAAAAATTACAAATAAATTACCATGATAAAGAAAAAAAATTTAGATTTCAAATGACTTTTTATAATTGAATTTATATTCTGTATAACTATATATTAAAAATAATCTAATTATTAATGTTTAAGTGAGACTTTTCACTTTCCTTTAAATAAACTAAATAAAAGGTCTTAATCCAAAACAAGTGGGATCCATTAGATTAAATTTCGAAAAAAGAATGATTTATGGTAAAATCTAGTCATCCAATTATATTATGACAAGTGTTAAGGTAATATTATAACATTATATTTACCCTTAATTACCTCGATTTACCTTTAACTATGGTAAATAAAATTTACCGCAGTTACTATTTATACTGAATAAAAATAAAAAGTATCTTATTAACATAATTTGGACCTAATGATTCAAAATATGTAATCCATTTTTCCAAATTAAAATCCCAAAATTTGCAAAAATTAATTCAAAATTAATCCCGTTGTTAAGAAAACGAGTTTTAAAAGATAAAACATTGCAAAAGATTGAAATGATTGTACATATAAATTCAATGTAAAATAAATTCTAATGACATAAATTATATTAAAGTTTAAAAATATATTCTATTTTTAATTTAAAATCATTCAATATTATAATTTAACCATATAAATTATTATGATGAGAAAAGTTGTTTTAAATTACAATATAGCGTGTTTTTATTATTCATTAAAATATGAAAGTTATCAGAATAATATGAGAAATTTATCAAAAGTAAATTATTATATCCTGATTCCAAATAAGAATTTTATTTTGTCAAATTAAACTTATAAACATGTAAAAAACTATATTTAAAGTGGGTGCACCATCAAAAGGCACCAAAACTACATTTTTTCGAAAAATACTTATTCTACCCAAAAAAAATTATTTTGTTCTCATACCATGTTCTAGAAAATGTGTAAGATGAATAATAATGTTATAAAATAAAAAATTTAGTTAATACTATTCATAACGACTAACCCATAAAAATATTATAACAATATATCATTGTTTAGTGAAACCCGGTATTGCGTACTATACATGCTATTGAGGAAGGTCGTGACTGCGTGTAATGAAAGACAAGTCAGGGATGTGTGTAGTGAAATCTCCCTTTGTTGTTGCATATAACATAATAAAAATTTATATTATTTATACATTAAACAAAATCTATACTTAATGTTGCATAGAATAATTTCTACAAAATGAACTTGAAATTGTGTGTAACACGTGTCAATAATAGTGTTATGTATACTGAAAGATAATACGGTGTTGCATATAGAAAAAGATAATATTGGTGTAGCTTATAACACAAGACATCATTGAAATCAAAAGGAATAATTCTCATAAAATCTCAGGTTTTTAAATTGTACCCCCATAAAATAATGTCTCCCTCGAAATTCATCGGGGTTATAAATGGTTTACTACTTGAAAGTTTCTTTCATAGAAACCCACATCGTAAAAAGGAATACTAAAAAATAATTTTAAAAATTAAAGTAAGAAACATAACGGTTACCCAAATTAACTCATTACTGGGTTTCCACATATGATAACATAGGTGGAAATATGGATATGGAAGAGAAATATAACCATCAACTTCTGATGAAGAGTGGTTGAGGACATGGATATGAAAAAGCCAACAATCACAAAGCCATAAATTTGTGATGCTCTAAGGTAACATCTGATTCCTTAGATATAAGAGCACTGGGAAAACATTTTTGGTTTTCAATATCATTTCCCTAAAGTTGAAAATTCTGAATTTGAAGAAATACATACTTGATTTTGGTACAATTTCACCATTTTTTGTGCCTTGAACAATTTCCACTTCATATCTTAAATAAATGAAGTTTAATTTGTCTTTTGTGAAGTGTTAGAAGATAACGCGATAGAATGATAAGACATTCCTTCTATCTCAAACATATGGTTAGCAACAGTTGTATACATAAGTCTATATATGGTGAGATTAATCGTATATGGTTCCTAAAATGGACTTATACTTCATATATCATATCTCTTAAAAAAATAAAACTAGTTTCTACTAACCAGGGATTTCCCGTAGGCCAGTGGTAGGTGATAAAGGCATGTCTCACTTCGGTTGTGGGTGTGATTCCCACAGCCCTGTCCGACGCGACGGGTTGTCGCCCGTCCTTCAGGTTGTCCTTTTTCTAAACCTACACTATTACAACATTACATAAATAATATCGAAAAATGTTCGAGCCTTAAACAATACTATCTTATGTCCAACATAATCCATTCCAATCTTTAGACTTGTCTAAAATACATATATACAATCTCATAGTATAAAGATAATGATTACTGGAATGGTCACATAACAAGCACGTGAATACCATCATTTATTCCCCATATATCATAAGATATATCTTGTTGATCGCATTCTAAACATTTGAATACCTTAATCATGTATTCTCTTGAAAAATACCTACCCATTGAACCTTAGTGAGAACATGAATGCTGTTAAAAGTAAACTCTTTCCACATACCAAAATCCCAAAATTTCTATATACTCAAACCATGATATCACTTTGTCCTTATATCATCCATGAGCTCCTTAATACTATCAAACAAATTATTTTCTGCTTATCCATTCATTATGCGCATATCATCTTCTTTAAAAATATATCTTAATAACCTTTCATGGTTACTGGTACCATTCAACATATACTTCCAAATACTAATGGAAAAACAATAGCTTAATAATCATTAGATGTGTATTTATTCCATAGTACCATTACCTATACAATATAACTCTTGATAAACAAAAATCCTCCCAATACCTTCTTAAACTATTGATCAAGCTTCAACAATTAATTCATTTCACATATCATTTGTAGTCTCTTCATCATCATCAATATAAATACTACCCATACGACGATGATTATTCTCATCATGAGATTTTCCTTTAGGGAATCGGTTTTCATAATTCCCATACATTCCACATTTAAAACATTTAATCATTTTTAATATCGTAGCAATACCATTATCCTTGTCCATGGTGTTAACTGAACCTTTTCCTTTTCACTTAATGGATTTCTGTCCGTCCTTTCCACACCCAAAGCATCTTCCAGTTCCTTTGAAACATTCTCCTTGATGCCTCTTCTCACATGATTTACATGAGGGAAATTGATCTTTCTTTCCTCTATGATCATCATGAAACACCATCTTTCTCTTATTAGCTGAGTCGAGATACTTACCAAAGTTGAGATTGTTGATCATATTATGACATTGCTGATTATGCATAATAACGATATTTGGACTTCCAAATCCCGTTTCATTTGGTTGCTCATGAAGAATATCATTCCATTGTCTATCATATCCTCCATTATCGTGAATCTTCCTGTTTCCATCCGTTTTCTAAAACCCAAGAAGAAGAGTGTGAGAAGAAAAATTCATAATCAAGGGGGAGTACCGTCAATATCTAACATCTTAAGTTAAATTATATGACCGTTACTATAATTATAGGACTATAACATATACTTATAATTAACCTTAGAGACATCCCTAGACATACCGTAGAAATATCTCTAGGGATTTCACTAAATTTTTCACATCCTAGTTTCCAAAGGATGACTAAACCTTTCCTCTAATACCAACTATAGAGACCCAAATCATAACGTACTTGGACATTACATTACTTTTTTGGAATAATTAATACATAACGAAAATAGACACACAAGGACCGTAATAGTTTTGTGTATTTTGAAACTTGGAATATAATTTTATAATCGTGGTAAAAGATCTTCAAAATCTCCCATAATGATCTTCCCCTTTTGTTTTCTTACCTAAAACCTTTCTTTAAATCCATATATTCGATTTTCTTCGTACGTATCTGAACCTCCTGTTCTTCGACGCACCTCTTTTAAGTTTCCTCTTAAGGCACTAGAGTTGGCCTTTTGAGAAGACCAGAACCTCTAGAATGTTTCTAGGGAATTGGAGAAGTGAAATGTTCTGGGGTTGTCTGAGCGTGAAGGCACAATGTGTTGTGAAGAGGAAAGGGATGAGGTTCCCTTTTATAAGGGAGGAGAGGGGCACCTTTGTAAACATATGAAATATTAATTTATAATAAAATATAATGACACTTAAAAACCACCAAAAATGACTTAAATCTGAATACTAGATGATACCGGGTTGTAGTCTCATCAAACAATAAAATTTAGACATGTTGTGAATTTATTTTAAACCTTATCAATTTGATTTATCATTATTTAATTTATTTAATCTTATTTGTGGTAATAATATTCTAAATTTTAAATTGTTATAAATAATTACATATGTGTTGTGAATTATCTATAATTGGGTACTTTATGAAATTTTAGACCACATAAATTTTAATTTATAATTTTTAAATATTTTTGTGATTTTTAAACAATTTTATAATATGTTTTTTTTATAAAATAACAATAGTGTTAATTTTGACACTATTAATTTATTTAAATTTAAATAAAATAAACACAGAGGATATATTCAAAAAAAAAAATGTTTAATAGATTCCTAACATGTCATATGCATCTAGAAAATTTGTGGAGAACATTGATTAGTTCCTAAAAAGCTTATTTTAATATTTAGAAAACCATTTATTTGATATTTCTATTAATAAAACAATTACTACATCATTTTTGTATAATCATTTAATATACATATTAGTTGAATAAATATTAAAAATAGAATCCTATGATGAAGATAAACATAATACATTTCGTAATAATATATTTACTCGAATTTATCATCTTAAAGTCACAACATTTAAATTATTATATTTATTAAATTATGAAGGTGACATCTTTTACATCATTTAAAATAAAATAATGTAAATGTCCTAATCGGTTTCATAAGGCTCCAAATGGTCCAAATATCGACCCTAGGATGTTTAGGGTATCGATATACTCGACCAATAATGTTTTGTCATGTTTTTGGTCCTTTTGATAGGTATTATTATTTTAATAAAAACTATATTATTGATTTTTCACTAAATAAATAATTTCTACAAAATTAATGTATAAGATTTTAAGGTAATAAAATATTTATTAAAAATTAAAAATAAATTACCATGATAAATAAAAACAATTTAGCTTTCAAATGAGTACTTATAATCGAATTTATATTCTGCAAAACTATATATTAAAAATAATCTAATTATTAAACTTTGAGTGAGACATTTTATTTTCCTTTAAATATACTATATAAAAGGTCTTAATCAAATACAAGTGGGATCCATTAGATTCCATTTCGACCCAAGTATTATTTAGGGTAAAATATAATCATCCAATTATATTTGGACAAGTGTTAAGTAATTTTATAATATTATATTTACCCTTAATTACCTCGATTTATCTTTAACTATGGTAAATAAAATTTACCGTAGTTACTATTCATAATGACTAAAAATAAAAAGTAGCTTATTAACATAATTTGGACCTAATGATTCCAAATATGGAATCAATTTTTCCAAATTTAAATCACTGAAGTTGCAGAAATTAATTTAAAATTAATCCCATTGTTAAGAAAACGAGTTTCAAAAGATAAAACATTACAAAAGATTGAAATGATTTTACCTATGAGTTCAATGTAAAATCAATTCTAATGACATAAATTATACTAAATGGTAAAAATATATTTTATTTATACTTTAAAATAATTATATATTAGAATTTAACAATATAAATTATTACGATGAAAAAAGTTGTTTTTAATTAATATGTAGCGTGTTTTTACTATTCATTAAAATATGAAAGTTATCAGAATAATATGAAAATTTTACCCAAAGAAAAGTTTTATATCCTGATTCCAAAGAAGATTTTTATTTTTTCAAATTGAACTTATAAATATGTCAAAAACTAGATTTAATGTGGGTGTGCCATCAAAAGGTGGAAAAAGTGTATTTTTTTGAAAAATACTTATTTTACCCGAAAAAAATTATTTTGTTCTCATACTATGTTCTAGAAAATGTGTAAGATGAATAATAATGTTATAAAATTAAAAATTTAGTTAATACTATTCATAATGGCTAGTCCATATTAATATTATAACAATATATCGTTGTTTAGTGAAACTCGGTATTGCGTACTACACACACTATCGAGGAAGGTCGCGACTGCGTGTAATGCAAGCCAAGTCAGGGATACGTATAGTGGATTCTCCCTTTGTTGTTTCGTATAACATAATCCAAACTTATTATATTTATACATTAAACAAAATCTATACTTAATGTTGTGTAGAATAATTTCTACATAATGAACTTGAAATTGTGTGTAACACGAGCCAAGAAGAGTGTTTCATATACTGCAAGCTAATACGGTGTTGCGTATAGAACAAGATAATTTTGGTGCAGAGTATAACACAAGACATAAATGTAATTAAAACGAATAATTCTCATAAAATATCAGGTTGTTACATTGTACCCCCCTTAAAATGAATTTCACCCACAAAATTCGTCAGGGTTATAAATGGTTTACTACTTGAAAGTTTCTTTCATAGAAACCCACATTATAAAAAGGAATACTAAAACTTAATTTAAAAAATTAAAGTAAGAAACATAATGGTTACCCAAATTAAATCATTACTGGGTTTCCATATAAGAAAAAATAGGAGAAAATATGGATATGGAAGAGAAATATAACCATCAACTTCTGATGAAGAGTGGTAGAGGACATGGCTATGAAAAAGACAACAATCAAAAAGCCATAAATTTGTGATGATCTAAGGTACCATCTGATTAATCAGATATAAGAGCACTAGGGAAACATTTTTGGATTTCAATATCATTTCCCTAAAGTTGGAAATTTTGAATTAGAAGAAATACTTACTTGATTTTGGTACAATCTCATTGTTTTTTGTGCCTTGAAAAATTTCCACTTCATCTCTTAAAGAAATGAAGTTGAATTTGTCTTTCATGAAGTGTTATTAGATCATGCGATAGAATGATAGGTCATTCTATCTATCTCAAACATATGGTTATCAACAGTTATATACATAAGTCCATCTATGGTGAGATTAATTGTATAGGGTTCTAAAAATGGACTTATACTTCATCTATCATACCTCTTAATAAAATAAAACTAGTTTCTACTAAACAGGGACTTCCTGTAGGCCAGTGGAAGGTGATAAAGTCATGTCGCACTTCGGTTGTTGGTTTGATTCCCACAGACTTGTCCGACATGATGGGTTGTCGCCCGTCTTGTAGGTTGTCCATTTTCTAAAACTACACTATTATATGTAACACATGAGACTTTTATGTGAAATATTTTGTTTTTATGTTATATAAATCATCAAAGGAATCTTTCACTACACACAACACTATCTTGGCTTTCTTTACACGCAACCGCGGCCTTCCTCGATAGCTTGCGTCGTACGCAATACCGAGTTTCACTAAACAATGATATGCTATTAAAATATTATTAAAACTAACTGCTATGAATAGTAATAACCAATTTTTGAAATTTTATAAATTTTATTTTTCAAAATGGAATTCATTTTTGGATTCGGAATATCTAAATTAGCCTAGGGTGAAATTTTGGTATTTTTCTGAAAACTTTCAATTTTTGATGAATAGTGAAACCACTATGTGGTAGTTAAAAAACTGAATTTTTCATAAAACTTAATTTTACCGCTTCTTTGAGTGGAATTTCGAAATTCCGAGGGACACAGTTGATGTCAATAAGTAAAATGTGGTTCAATGAGATTAAATTAATTTTTTTGTGAATAGTAAATTTTTACTTTTTTTACCATGGTTAAAAGTAAATAGGGTAATTAAGGGTAAAAATGATATTATTATTACCCTAAAACATGTCATAATTCTATTGGACAAGTTTAATTCGACCAAAAACAACCTTAGGAATAAAATATGACCATTTAGGCCCACTTGGATTAGATTAGGACATTTATTATTAATTTATTTAAAGAAGGGTTAAAATAGTTAAAATAAAAGTTTAATAAGTAAATCATTTTTAAAATGAGGTTATACATAAGATAAATTCGACTATAAATATTAATTAGAAAGCTAAAAATATTTCATACATTATGGTAGTTTATTTGTAATTTTTAGACATTAAATAATTTAATTTATTTATGACACAATAATTATGAAGTAAATAACTTCTTAATGAAATATTGACATAATTGATGTTATAAATACCCAAATAAATGTAATTTGAGACTTTTTATGAATTACACTAATTTTTTAGGTTAATATGACATGTTAGTATTAATTTACATAACTTTTTTCGAACTAATCATTCTGTTATGATTTTCACAAAAATCAATTACTAAATAGTGTCAAAATTGACATAAAATAGTTTATAAAACAAATATTATATTATTAATAGTTATTTTATTCCAAAAAAATAAGGTTAGGCCAAATGAATTATATAAGGTTATATATATTAATAATAAACAACTTGGGGTTCTTTTGGCTTGATATAGTAAGTTTATTAACCTTATAGTGTAAGAAAACAAGAAGACACGGTAAAAGTTAAATTATCTAACTTAAAGTTAAATCTAAATGATAAGGTTAAAATTGATACCTAAACTTGTCTAAATTATATTGGATGAGAGGAATTTGAACCCTACCCACTTTATCTTCTAAATATATCAATTTGGACCTATCAAAAACCGAATTTGACTTTATAATAAAATAATATTTTTAGTTATTCCAAAGGTGCCCCTCTCCTCCCTTATAAAAGGGCACCTCCTCCCCCTCTTCCTCACACCAATTTGAGCCTTCAAGCTCGCCCAACCCCTGAAATATCTCCTCTCCACTTCCATAGATACATCCTAGAGGTTCTGGTCTTCTTCAAAGACCTATTTTAGTGCCCTAAAAGGCGGTCTCAAAGAAGGACTTCAAAGAAGAGGTAATGTTCGTTACCGATTCTTTCATCTTTATTTCTTCTTCGACTTATTCTTCATTAGTTGTTTCATTATTAATTAATAACATCAGTATCACTCATATAATGATATGTTATTATAAGTATGAAACAACCCTATTTCACCATCTATCCATTCTACGGAAAAAGAAATCACCGCGCGTGCGTACGTACGGAATACCGTCTCCACGCCGTGGTGTAATCTATTTTCCACCACCACCTTACTTGGATGAGTATAATGGTGTAAATAATGACTATATATGACTATTATAAAGTGATATTGATTCTAAAATAGTATACATGCACTCCAATACAATTCCATGATCATAGGAACGATATAATCACTCGTGCGTACGTACGGAATTATGTCTCCACGATGTGATGCGACTCGTTCTACATGATCTTCATTTCATAATGATTATATAAATGAATTTAATGAATTGAATGAATGAATATGATATATATTACACTAATAACATTCTCGAAATGAGGTATCTATAACCTAAAAATAAGAATAAGAATTTATTCAACAAAACACACATAAGAAAAAAAAGTAATAAACACCTGAATAACAAGTAGTGATGAAATATTACTAATAAGAAGATAAGATTATGACCATATATGATATCATAACAATAAGTATGATTATTTAATAATTCAATAACATTATTTAAATAATTATACAGGAGGTTCGGACACTTACGAAGAAAAACATACCTAAGGTAAGGGAAATATCTCAATCTCATTTTTATCTGAGATTGTTTATACTTTGGAATTTACTGGGGTGTATTTTATCATCCACATCAATGTTTCCTAAATATTTAATATTATTTCCATCCACCTACAATTTTTAAAATCCAATTTTACCCTTCAGATGTGAAAGGGATCTTTTGTCATTTTTCGTACGAGGTACTTTTTGATTTCTCTGACAAAAGTATGAGAAGAATGTTTTTTTAACTTATACGGCATGAATGGATTTTTAAAAAATTATTTCCAAGAAGCTTCCTTTACAAGTTTTCATGTTTATTTTTAATCAACTTCTTTTAGTTTAAATTTTTATGACATGTTATGAAATAAAAAAAATGTTTTTGAAGTAGAAAGGATATTTTCCTCAAGAATGGAGTTCAAGTGTTTTATCAAAATTATTTTCCATATAAGATAATATAGGGTTCTGTTTCTATCCCTATTATTACCTGGATTTGATTTTGTTGTGATGGAAATATTTTTATGAATTCCTTAATCTTATATGAATTGTTTTATGATGTCATGATGTTTAAGATTCCCATTTTTATTACATGGGTTACGCAATGATGTATGATTTACGATTTTGTGGCACACATAAGAATGGTTTCATTATGAGATGGGTGGGACCTATATCTCCCTCCAATGTATTGGGTAAAGATTTTATATCTCATGAGATAGACATGGATGGAACGGTAGGTTATACTGGTTCAGTGAAATAGGACTGAAACGAGGAGTGAACTCGGTTCAGAAATGGACTTCTTCCACTAAGATAGTCTTGGAAATGAGTCTTGAATAATAAGAAAAGATTCTCTATGATTATGTGTGTATGACACAAAGTTTCATGTTTTATGTTATGATTATTGGGATTCCATTTCACTACTATTATTTATCCCATGTTATGAAATTATGTTCTCTTTTGCAGGTTAATATTTATAAAAGTTATGTTCTTATGAATATGATGTGATTCATGTTTCTTTTGTTTACCCTTACTGAGCATTTAAGCTCACCCTTTTGTATGTTTTCATTCCGCAGGTCAGGAAGAAGTTTATTAAGTAAGATATGCCAAAAGGGACTATATATATGATGAAATAAATGGGAGATAGTGTAGACGATTTATGAACCAGTTGTTTATGTTTCCCAGTTTCTAAAGACACTATACCAATACGGTCCTTCCATGGTTTTGTAATATGTTGTAATAATATGCTTCAATTTTGAAGTATTAATAATATATATAAAGTATGGGTCATTATAGTTGGTATTATAGGAAAGGTATAGTCAACCTTTTGAAACTAGGATGTGAAAGCCTTAGTAAGAACCCTAAGGATAAGTCTAAGCATAGAACACAATCTTAGTGATCTAGAAATGGCCATGAATAACCTAGGATAAGAACTTAAGTGTGAAATTTTATTCATGATTATGTGGTTTTCCTATTATAATTAGTGTTGCTCACACTATTCTTCTTGGTTTTAGTCAATGGATGGAACCCGAAGGAACCGTGTTAATGAGGAATGCGATGGGAAATGAAATGATTGTTCCCCTGAGCAACCAAACGTTATGGGAGCTGGAATGAAAAATCTTGTAGCCATTCTCACACAACTTTCTCAAGCTATGAATCATGCAGGACTTCCAAACGAGCAAAGGAAGGAGCAACATTCTGTTGAATCCTTCATGAGACAGCGTCCACCTTCATTCAGCGGGTCTACTGATCCATTAGTTGATGAACAATGGATTAGTACTACTAAAAAGATATTTTCAGTTCTTCAATGTTCTGAGCATGATAAAGTCATATTAGCAGTGTTTCTTTTGGAAGGTGATGCTGATCAATGGTGGAATCTTTTTAAGAATACGAGGCAAAGGGATGAAATTGAGTCCATGGAATGGGACAAGTTCAAGAAATTATTTTTCAATAATTAATTCACTCGTATTCTCCGAACAAAGATGGAGAAAGAGTTTCTTGAACTGAAGCAAAAGGATGTAGAATCTGTTGGTACCTATATAGCATATTTTACAAGACTTTCAAGGTACGCTTCTGGTATTATTATCCAACCTGAGAGTAAGATCGATCAATTCTTTAGTGGCTTAAAACCAAGTCTTCGAAGGGCGTTAGCCATAAGGGACTTCAATAGATATGAGGAAATCGTTCGATGTGCTCTCAAAGTCGAGATATAGATTGGAGTAACCCATCAGTCATATGGGTTTGATAAGAAGAGGAAAATGGAATTCAAAGAAAAATCTAAAGAGCACACTGAAAAGAAGATGAGCTTTCCCTTATGCTCAAAGTGTGGAAAGAAACATGGAGGGAGTTGTCTTAAAGGGACATGTAAATGTTTCAAATGTGGAAAGGAATGTCATCGGGCATTTGAATGCCGCAATGATGGGAAGAAGATGTCTAATGAAGCAAAAAAATGAAGGGATACACCGAATAAACCTACTACACTTCAATGTTTCAAGTGCAAGGAGAAGGGACATTATGCCAATAAATGCCCTAATCCAAGGGTTGATGATGATGTTCAACGTCAACAAACTCTTAAGGCTAAAGACAAAGGAAAGTCACATGCAATTTCTATCAGTGATGTGGAGTACGATAATGATGTGGTGAAAGGTACACTTACCATCCATTCTAAAGTAGAAAATGTTTTATTTGATTATGGATCCACCCACTCCTTTATTTCTGAAGAATTTTCTAAGGGTATCACCGTATTACCTCAACAATTAGTTGTTGAGTTAGCTGTGACAACACCTAATGGCACAACAGTCGCATCAAAAGTTTATAATTCTTCTCCGATTGAAGTTTTTTGGAAAGTGCTTCATGTAAATCTTGTGATCCTTCCTATAGTGGAATTTGATGTGATTCTTGGCATGGATTGTCTTTCTCTACATGGAGCTCATATCAATTTCCAAAGAAGGGAAGTCATATTTCATATTCCAGATCAATATATGATCGTCTATCGATGCAAGGATGAACATAACCTTCCAGTGGAAATTTCTTCCATTTTATGGGTATTGATTCCACTAAATGAAGGTTATGTATCTCAAATGGTTGGTGAGAAACTCACGATTAAGAATATTCCCATTGTACGGGAGTTTGATGATGTCTTTCTAGAGGAATTACCGGGTCTTCCACCAAATTGTGAGGTTGAGTTTTCAATAGAACTCGTACCGGGTGCTTTTTCTTATTTCAAAGACACTTTATAGAATGGCCCCAATTGAGTTGCAGGAATTGAAGAAGCAACTCCAAGAGAATCTTGATAAGGGATTCAAACGCCCTTGTGCGTCACCTTGGGGAGCACCTGTTCTATTTGTTAAGAAGAAAGATGGATCAATGAGACTCTGCATTGATTATCGATATCTTAACAAGATCACTATCAAGAAAAAATATCCTCTCCCACGCATTGATGACTTATTTGACCAACTACGCGGAGATCATTACTTTTCCAAGACTGATCTTCGTTCAAGGTATCATCAATTAAGGGTCAAAAGGGAGGATATACCAAAGACGGCTTTCCGTACAAGGTATGGACACTATGAATTTATAGTGATGCCATTTGGTCTTACTAATTACCTTGCTATCTTCATGGATCTGATGAATAGAGTCTTTAGAGACTATCTTGATCAGTTTGTGGTAGTCTTTATAGACGATACTCTTGTCTATTCAAAGAGCAAGGATGAACATGAAGATCACTTGAGAATTATATTGAAGACCCTGATAAAGGAGAATCTTTATGCCAAATTTACGAAGTGCGAATTTTGGCTTCAAAAAGATTCATTTTTGGGTCACATAATCCCAAAAGAGGGGATATCTGTGGATCCAGCAAAAACAGAGGTTATCGAAAGATGGTCGAGACCAACAACAGTGATTGAGATCCGAATTTTTCTTGGTTTGGATGGATATTATCGACGTTTTGTTAACGATTTTTCACGATTATCTAATCCACTCAGCAAGTTGACTCGGAAAGGAGTTAAGTTTGTTTGGATGGAAGAATGTGAAGAGAATTTCAAGGAGTTGAAAAGAAGGTTATCCAGTGCACCTGTGCTCACACTGCCTTGTAGTGGAGAAAGGTTTGTGATATATAGTCATGCATCCAAGAAGGGATTGGGGTGTGTTATTATGAAAAATGATATGGTTATAGCTTATGCCACATGACAGTTGAAAATACATGAGCAAAATTACCCAACTCATGATTTGGAGTTAGCTGCGGTAATCCTTACATTGAAGATTTGAAGGCATTACCTTTATGGTGAAAGGTGTGATATTTATACTGATCATAAAAGTTTAAAGTATATTTTCACACAAAAGGAGCTGAATATGCGCCAAAGAAGATGGTTGGAGCTGATTAAGGATTACGACTGCTCAATTCATTACCACCCTGGGAAAGAAAACAAGGTGGCAGATGCATTAAGTCGACAAGACCATGCCAGTTTATCCATGATGAGGATCACAAAAGATCCAATATTTATGGATTTAAAAAGGATGGATCTTGGAATTATAATGGAAGGGGAAAAATCTTATCTTTATCAAATGAATGTTCAACCATCTATACATGTGAAGATTAAAGAGGCACAAAAAGAAGATGTCGTGTTACAAAAGAAGGTGAGAAATGTTCTTGAATTCAACCTTGATTGTGATGGGATAATAAAGTTCAGGAATCGGGTTTGTGTTCCTCCCATCCTTGAATTAAAGAAGGAGCTGCTGGATGATGCTCATAGTTCTTCATTCTCTATTCATCCAGGAAGCACGAAGATGTATAGGGACCTGAAAGAGTACTTCTGGTGGGATGGAATGAAAAGAGATGTTGCTGAATATGCCTCTCGATGCTTGGTTTGTCAGCAAGTTAAAGCTAAGAGATAGAAGTATACGGGGATGTTACAACCATTACCTATACCCGAATGGAAATGGGAAAACATCACTATGGAATTTGTCACAGGACATCCTAAAACATACAAAGGCAATAATGCTATCTGGGTCATAGTTGATCGTCTTACCAAGTCTGCACACTTCATTGCTATTAGAGAGGATTTCTCTCTAGATCATCTTTCGAGGATATATGTAAATGAAGTGGTAAGATTTCATGGAGTACCACTTTATATTATATCTGATCGGGATCTGAGATTTACCTCGAAGTTCTGGAGAAGTCTTCAGCATACTCTGGATACAGAGTTGAGTTTCAGCACTGCTTATCATCCTCAGACTGACGGTCTATCTGAGAGAACAATTAAAACTCTAGAAGATATGTTGAGAGCTTTCTCTATGGATTTCATAGTTGGTTGGGATCAACACCTACCTTTGGTGGAATTTTCTTATAATAATAGCTTTCACTCCAGTATTCAGATGGCTCCTTATGAAGATCTCTGTGGAAAGAAATAAAGAACTCCAACTTGCTGGGATGAAGTTGGGGAAAGAAAGCTATTAGGACCTGATCTCGTTGATGAAAGGGCAGAAATGGTCAGATCTATTCAACAACACATAAGAGCAGCTTAGAGTCGATAGAAAAGTTATGCTGACAACAGAAGAAAAGACCTAGAGTTTGAAGTGGGTGATAAAGTGTTCTTACAAATATCTCCTTGGAAGAGGGTCATGAGATTTGGAAAGAAGGGAAAGTTGAGCCCTAGATATATCGGTCCTTTTGAAATACTGGATCATGTTGGGAAGGTTGCTTACCAATTGGAACTTCCACCAAATATCTCTCAATTTCACGATGTGTTCCTTGTATCTCTCCTGAGAAAGTACATACCTGATCCTTCACATGTACGTAGCACAAAAGTTCTACCGCTGGAGGAAGATCTTTCTTATGAAGAACAGCCGATAGAGATTCTGGATTGTCGCGAAAAAGTCCTACAAAATAAGACCACTCGATTGGTGAAAGTTTTATGGAGGAACCATTAATTAGAAGAAGCTACATGGGAGCTTGAGGATATGATGAGGGAGAGGGATCCTCATCTTTTTGTTACAAAGTGACGAATTTCGAGTGCGAAATTCATTTTAAGGGGGGTAGAATGTAACACCCGAGACTTTAATGTGAAATATTTTGTTTTTATGTTATATAAATCATCAAAGGAATCTTTCACAACACACAACACTATCTTGGCTTGCTTTACACGCAACCGCGACCTTCCTCGATAGCTTGCGTCGTACGCAATACCGAGTTTCACTAAACAATGACATGCTATTAAAATATTATTAAAACTAGCCGTTATGAATAGTAATAACCACTTTTTGATATTTTATAAATTTTATTTTTCAAAATGGACTTTATTTTTGGATTCGGAATATCGAAATTAGCCTAGGGTGAATTTTTTGTATTTTTCTGAAAACTTTCAATTTTTGATGAATAGTGAAACCACTAAGTGGTAGTTAAAAAACTGATTTTTTCATAAAACCTAATTTTACCACTTATGTGAGTGGAATTTCAAAAATCCGAGAGACACGGTTGATGTCAGTAAGTAAAATGTGGTTCAATGAGATGAATTTTTTTTCGTGAATAGTAACTTTTTAATTTTTTTACCACGGTTAAAAGTAAATAGGGTAATTAATGGTAAAAATGATATTATTATTACCCTAACACATTTCCTAATTCTATTGGACAAGTGTAATTCGAACAGAAACAACCTTAGGAATAACATATGACCATTTAGGCCCACTTGGATTAGATTAGGACATTTATTATTAATTTATTTAAAGAAGGGTTAAAATAGTTAAAATCAAAGCTTAATAAGTACATCATTTTTAATATGGGGTTATACATAAGATAAATTCGACTATAAATATTAATTAGAAATCTAAAAATATTTTCTACATAATGGTATTTTATTTGTAATTTTTAGACATTAAATAATGTAATTTATTTATGACACAATAGTGATGCAGTAATTATCTTATTAATGAAATATTGACATAATTGATGTTATAAATACCCAAATAAATGTAATTTGAGACTTTTTATGAATTAAACTAATTTTCTAGGTTAATATTACATGTTATTATTGCTTTAAGTAACTTGGTTCAAACTAATCATTCTGTTATGATTTTCACAAAAATCAATTACTAAATAGTGTCAAAATTGACATAAAATAGTTTTTAAAACAAATATTATATTATTAATTGTTATTGTATTCCTAAAAATCTAAGGTTCGGAAAAATGACTTATATAAGGTTATATATATTAATAATAAACAACTTGGGGTTCGTTTGTCTTGATATAGTAAGTTTATTAACCTTATAGTGTAAGAAAACAAGAAGACACGGTAAAAGTTAAATTATCTAACTTAAAGTTAAATCTAAATGATAAGGTTAAAATTGATAGCTAAACTTGTCTAAATTATATTGGATGAGAGTGGTTCGACCCCTACCCACCTTATCTTCGAAATATATCAATTTGGATCTATTAAAAACCAAATTTGACTTTATAATAAAATACTATTTTTAGTTATTCAAAGGTGCCCCTATCCTCCCTTATAAAAGGGCACCTCCTCCCCCTCTTCCTCACACCACTTTGAGCCTTCAATCTCGGACACCCCTGCCCATTTCTCCTCTCCACTTCCCTAGAGACATCTTAGAGGTTCTGGTCCTCTTCAATGACCTATTTTAGTGCCCTAAAAGGAGGTCTCAAAGAAGCACTTCAAAGAAGAGGTAATGTCCGTTACCGATTCTTTCATCTTTATTTCTTCTTCCACTTCTTCATCTTTAGTTGTTTAATTATGAAGTAATAACATCAGTATCAATCATATACTTATATGTTATTATAAGTATGAAACAAACCTATTTCACCATCTATCCATCCTATGGAAAAAGAAATCACCGCGCGTGCGTACGTACGGAATACCATCTCCACGCTGTGGTGTAATCTATTTTCCACCACCACCTTACTTGGATGGGTATAATGGTGTAAATAATGACTATATATGACTATTATAAAGTTATATTGATTATAAAATAGTAAACATATACTCCAATACAATTCCACAATCATAGGAACGATATCATCACTCGTGCGTACGTACGGAATACCATCTCCACGATGTGATGCGACTCGTTCTACATGATATTCATTTCATAATGATTATATAAATGAATTTAATGAATTAATATGATATATATTACACTAATAACATTATGGAAATGAGGTATCTATAACCTAAATAGAAGAATAAGAATTTATTCGACAAAACACGCATAAAAACAAAAAGTAATAAACACCCGAATAACAAGTAGTAATGAAATACTACTAATAAGAAGCTAATAATATGACCATATATGATATCATAACAATACGTATTATTTTTTAATAAGTCAATAACATTATTTAAATCATTATACAGGAGGTTCGGACACTTACGAAGCAAAACGGACCTAAGGTAAGGGAAATATCACAATCTCATTTTTATCCGAGATTGTTTATACTTTGGAATTTACTTGGGTGTATTTTATCATCCACATCCATGTTTCCTCAATATATAATATTATTTCCATCCACCTAAAATTTTTAAAATCCAATTTTACCCTTCAGATATGAAAGTAATCTTTTTTCGTTTTTCGTACGAGGTACTTTTTGATTTTTCCGACAAAAGTACGAGAAGAATGTTTTTTTAACTTATACGGCATGAATGGATTTTTAAAACATAATTTCCAAGAAGCTTCCTTTACAAGTTTTCAAGTTTATTTTTAATCACCTTCTTTTAGTTTAAAATTTTATGACATGTTATGAAAGAAAAAAAATGTTTTTGAAGTAGAAAGGATATTTTCTTCAAGAATGGAGTTCAAGTGTTTTATCAAAATTATTTTCCATCTAAGATAATACAAGGTTCTGTTTCTATCCCTATTATTACCTGGATTTGATTATGTTGTGATGGAAATATTTTTATGAATTCCTTTATCTTATATGAATTGTTTTATGATGTCATGATGTTTAAGATTCCCATTTTTATTACATGGGTTATGCAATGATGTATGATTTATGATTTTGTGGCACACATAAGAATGGTTTGATTATGAGATGGGTGGTACCTATATCTCCCTCCAATGCATTGGGTAAAGATTCTATATCTCATGAGATAGACATGGCTGGAATGGTAGGTTATACCGGTTCAGTGAAAGAGGACTGAAACGAGGAGTGAACTCGGTTCAGAAATGGACTTTGTCCACTAAGATAGTCTTGGAAATGAGTCTTGACTAATACGAAATGATTCTCTATGATTATGTGTGTATGCCAAAACGTTTCATGTTTTATGTTATGATTATTTGGATTCCATTTCCCTACTATGATTTATCCCATGTTATGAAATTATGCTCTCTTTTGCAGGTTAAGATTTCCAAAAGTTATGTTCTTATGAATATTATGTGATTGTTGTTTCTTTTGTTTACCCTTACTGAGCATTTTATCTCACCCTTTTGTATGTTTTCTTTACCCAGGTCAGGAAGAAGGTTATTAAGTAAGATATTCCAAAAGGGACTATAGATATGATGAAATAAATGGGAGACAATGTAGACGATTTATGAACCAGTTTTTTATGTTTCCCAGTTTCTAAAGACACTATACCTATACGGTCCTTTCATGGTTTTGTTATATGTTCTAATAAGTATGCTTCAATTTTGAAGTATTAATAATATATGTAAGGTATGGGTCATTATAGTTGGTATCAGAGGAAAGGTATAGTCAACCTTTGGAAACTAGGATGTGAAAGCCTTAGTAAGAACCATAAGGACAAGTCTAAGCATAGAACACAATATTAGTGTTTTAGAAATGGCCATGAATAACCTAGGATAAAACCTTAATTGTGAAATTTTATTTTTTATTATGTAGTTGTCCTATTATAATTAGTGTTGCTCACACTATTCTTCTTGGTTTTAGTCAATGGCTGGAACCCGAAGGAACCGTGTTAATGCGGAATGCGACGGGCAATGCAATGATTGTCCCCCTGAGCAACCAAACGTTATGGGAGATGGGATACAAAATCTTGTAGCCATGATCACAAAACTTTCTCAATCTATGAATCATGTAGGACTTCCAAACGAGCAATGGAAGGAGTAAAATTCTGTTGAATCCTTCATGAGACAGCGTCCACCTTCATTCAGCAGGTCTACGGATCCATTAGTTGCTGAACAATGGATTAGTACTACTGAAAAGATATTTTCAGTTCTTCAATGTTCTGAGCATGATAAAGTCATCTTAGCCATGTTTCGTTTGGAAGGTGATGCTGATCAATGGTGGAATCTTATTAAGAATACGAGGCAAAGGGATGAAATTGAGTCCATGGAATGAGACGAGTTCATGAACATATTTTTCAATAAGTACTTCCCTCGTATTCTCCGAACAAAGATGGATAAAGAGTTTCTTGAACTAAAGCAAAAGTATGATGAATCTGTTGGTACCTATGAAGCAAATTTTACAAGACTTGCAAGGTACGCTTCTGGTATTATTATCCAACCTGAGAGTAAGATCGATCGATTCTTTAGTGGCTTAAAACCAAGTCTTCGAAGGGTGTTATCCATAAGGGACTTCAATATCTATGAGGAAATCGTTCGTTGTTCTCTCAAAGTCGAGATGAAGATTGGAGTAACCCATCAGTCATATGGGTTTGATAAGAAGAGGAAAATGGAATTCAAAGGAAAATCTAAAGAGTACACAGAAAAGAAGATGACCTTTCCCTTATGCTCAATGTGTGGAAAGAAACATGGAGGGAGTTGTATTAAAGGGACAAGTAAATGTTTCAAATGTGTAAATGATGGTCATCGGGCATTTGAATGCCGCGATGATGGGAAGAGGATGTCTCATGATGCCAACAAAGGAAGGGATACACATAATGAACCTACTACACTTCAATGTTTCAAGTGCAAGGAGATGAGACATTATTCCAATAAATTCCCTAATCTAAGGGTTGATGATGATGGTCGATGTCAACAAACTATTATGGATAAAGACAAAGGAAAGTCACATGCAATTTCTATCAGTGATGTGGAGTATGATAACGATGTGGTGAAAGGTACACTTACCATCCACCTTAAAGTAGCAAATGTTTTATTTGATTCTGGATCCACCCACTCTTTTTTTTCTGAAGAATTTTCTAAGGGTATCACCGTATTACCTCAACAATTAGATGTTGAGTTAGTTGTGACAACACCTAATGGCACAATAGTCGCATAAAAAATTTACAATTCTTCTCCGATTAAAGTTTGTGAGAAAGTGCTTCCTGCAAATCTTGTGATGCTTCCTGTAGTGGAATTTGATGTGATTCTTGGCATGGATTGGCTTTCTCTACATGGAGCTCATATCAATTTCCAAAGAAGGGAAGTCACATTTCATATTCTAGATCAATCTATGATCGTCTATCGATGCAAGGATGAACATAACCTTCCAGTGGAAATTTCTTCCATTTTATGGGTATTGATTCCACTAAATGAAGGTTATTTATCTCAAATTGTTGGTGAGAAACTCACGATTAAGAATATGCCCATTGTATGGGAGTTTGATGATGTCTTTACAGAGGAATTACCGGGTCTTCCACTAAATCGTGAGGTTGAGTTTTCAATAGAACTCGTACCGGGTGCTTTTCCTATTTCAAAGACACCTTATAGAATGGACCCAATTGAGTTGCAGGAATTGAAGAAGCAACTCCAAGAGAATCCTGATAAGGGGTTCATACGCCCTAGTGCGTCACCTTAGGGAGCACCTGTTCTGTTTGTTAAGAAGAAAGATGGATCAATGAGACTCTGCATTGATTATCGAGAACTTAACAAGATCACTATCAAGAACAAATATCCTCTCCCACACATTGATGACTTATTTAACCAACTACGCGGAGCTCAATACTTTTCCAAGATTGATCTTCATTCAAGGTATCATAAATTAAGGGTCAAAAGGGAGGATATACCAAAGATGGCTTTCCGTACAAGGTATGGACACTATGAATTTATAGTGATGCCATTTGGTCTTACTAATTCCCTTTATATCTTCATGGATCTGATGAATAGAGTCTTTAGAGACTATCTTGATCAGTTTGTGGTAGTCTTTATAGACGATATTCTTGTCTATTCAAAGAGAAAGGAAGAACATGAAGATCACTTGAGAATTATATTGAAGACCCTGAGAAAGGAGAAGCTTTATTCCAAATTTATGAAGTGCGAATTTTGGCATCAAAAAGTTTCATTTTTGGGTCACATAATCTCAAAAGAGGGGATATCTGTGGATCCAGCAAAAACAGAGGTTATCGAATGATGGTCGAGACCAACAACAGTGACTGAGATCCGATGTTTTCTTGGTTTGGCTGGATATTATCGACGATTTGTGAAATATTTTTCACGATTATCTAATCCAATCACCAAGTTGACTCGGAAAGGAGTTAAGTTTGTTTGGATGGAATAATGTGAAGAGAATTTAAAGGGGTTGAAAAGAAGGTTATCCAGTGCAGTTGTGCTCACACTGCCTTGTAGTGGAGAAAGGTTTGTGATCTATAGTGATGCATCCAAGAAGGGATTGGGGTGTGTTCTTATGAAAAATGATATGGTTATAGCTTATTCCTCACAACATTTGAAAATACATGAGAAAAATTACCCAACTCATGATTTGGAGTTAGCTGCGGTAATCTTTTCATTGAAGATTTGGAGGCATTACCTTTATGGTGAAAGGTGTGATATTTATACTAATCATAAAAGTCTAAAGTATATTTTCACACAAAAGGAGAAGAATATGTGCCAAAGAATATGGTTGGAGCTGATTAAGGATTACGACTCCTCAATTCATTACCACACTGGGAAAGAAAACAAGGTGGCAGATGCATTAAGTCGACAAGACCATTCCATTTTATCCATGATTAGGATCACAAAAGATACAATATTTATGGATTTACAAAGGATGGATCTTGGAATTATAATGTAAGGGAAAAAATATCATCATTCTCAAATGAATTTTCAACTATCTATACATGTGAAGATTAAAGAGGCACAAAAAGAAGATGTCGAGTTACAAAAGAAGGTGAGAAATGTTCCTGAATTCAACCTTGATTGTGATGGGATAATAAAGTTCAGGAATCAGGATTGTGTTCCTCCCATCGCGGAATTAAAGAAGGAGCTGCTGGATGAGGCTCATAGTTCTTCATTCTCTATTCATCCTGGAAGCACGGAGATGTATAGGGACCTGAAAGAGTACTTCTGGTGGGATGGAATGAAAAGAGCTATTGCTGAATGTGTCTCTCGATGCATGGTTTGTCAGCAAGTTAAAGCAGACAGACAGAAGTCTAAGGGGATGTTACAACCATTACCTATACCCGAATGGAAATGGGAAAACATCACTATGGACTTTGTCACATGACTTCCTAAAACATCCAAAGGCAATAATGCTATCTGGGTCATAGTTGATCGTCTTACCAAGTCTGCACACTTCATTGCTATTAGAGAGGATTTCTCTCTGGATCATCTTGCCAGGATATATGTAAAAGAAGTGGTATGATTTCACCGAGTAGCACTTTCTATTATATCTGATTGGGATCCGAGATTTAACTCGAAGTTCTAGAGAAGTCTTCTGCATACTCTGGATACAGAGTTGAGTTTCAGCACTGCTTATCATCCTCAGACAGACGGTCAGTCTGAGAGAACAATTCAAACTCTAAAAGATATGTTGAGAGCTTGCTCTATGGATTTCAAAGGTGGTTGGGATCAACACCTACCTTTGGTGGAATTTTCTTATAATAATAGATTTCACTCAAGTATTCAGATGGCTCCTTATGAAGCTCTCTGTGGAAAGAAATGCAGAACTCCAACTTGCTGGGATGAAGTTGGGGAAAGAAAGCTATTAGGACCTGATCTCGTTGATGAAATGGAAGAAAAGGTCAGATCTATTCAACAACAAATAAGAGGAGCTCAGAGTCGACAGAAAAGTTATGACGATAACCGAAGAAAAGACCTAGAGTTTGAAGTGGGTGATAAAGTGTTCTTACGAATATCTCCCGGGAAGAGGGTCATGAGATTTGGAAATAAGTGAAAGTTGAGACCTAGATATATCAGTCCTTTCAAAATACTGGATCATGTTGGGAAGGTAGCTTACCGATTGGCGCTTCCACCAAATCTCTCTCAAGGTCATGATATGTTCCATGTATCTCTCCTGAGAAATTACATACCTGATCCTTCACATGTACTTAGCTTAGAAGTTGTACCGCTGGAGAAAGATCTTTCTTATGAAGAACAACCGATAGAGATTCTGGATCATAGCGAAAAAGTCCTACGAAACAAGACCAATCGATTGGTGAAAGTTTTATGGAGGAACCAATAATTAGAAGAAGCTACATGGAATCTTGAGGATATGATGAGGGAGAAGTATCCTCATCTATGTGTAACAAAGTGACGAATTTCAAGGGAGAAATTCATTTTAAGGGGGGTAGAATGTAACACCCGAGACTTTTATGTGAAATATTTATTTTATGTTATATAAATCATCAAAGGAATCTATCACTACACACAACACTATCTTGGCTTTCTTTACATGCAACCGCAACCTTCCTCGATAGCTTGCGTCGTACGCAATACCGAGTTTCACTAAACAATGATATGCTATTAAAATATTATTAAAACTAGCCGTTATGAATAGTAATAACCACTTTTTGAAATTTTATAAATTTTATTTTTCAAAATGGACTTCATTTTTGGATTCGGAATATCGAAATTATCATAGGGTGAAATTTTGGTATTTTTCTGAAAACTTTCAATTTTTGATGAATAGTGAAACCACTAAGTGGTAGTTAAAAAACTGAATTTTTCATAAAACATAATTTTACCGCTTATGTGAGTGGAATTTCAAAAATCTGAGAGACACGGTTGATGTCAGTAAGAAAAATGTGGTTCAATGAGATGAAAATAATTTTTTGGTGAGTAGTAACTTTTTACTTTTTTTACCACAGTTTAAAGTAAATAGGGTAATTAAGGGTTAAAATGATATTATTATTACCCTAACACATGTCCTAATTGTATTGGACAAATGTAATTAGACCAAAAACAACCTTAAGATTAAAATATGACCATTTAGGCCCACTTGTATTAGATTACGACATTTATTATTAATTTATTTAATGAAGGGTTAAAATAGGTAAAATCAAAGTTTAATAAGTAAATAATTTTTAATACAGGGTTATAAATACGATAAATTACACTATAAATATTCATTAAAAAGATAAAAATATTTCCTACATAATGGTATTTTATTTTTAATTTTTAGACATTAAATAATTTATGTTATGTATGACACAATGATGATGCAGTAATTATCTTATTAATGAAATATTGACATAATTGATGTTATAAATACCCAAATAAATGTAATTTTAGTCTTTTTATGAATTAAACTAATTTTCTAGGTTAATATGACATGTTATTATTGATTTAAGTAACTTGTTTCGAACTAATAATTCTGTTATGATTTTCACAAAAACCAATTACTAAATAGTGTCAAAATTGACAAAAAATAGTTTTTTAAAACAATATTATATTATTAATTGTTATTTTATTCCTAAAATTCTAAGGTTCGTCCAAATGACTTATATAAGGTTATATATATTAATAATAAACAACTTGGGGTTTTTTTGGCTTGATATAGTAAGTTTATTAACCTTATAGTGTAAGAAAACAAGAAGACACGGTAAAAGTTAAATTATCTAACTTAAAGTTAAATCTAAATGATAAGGTTACAATTGATACCTAAACTTGTCTAAATTCTATTTTATGAGATTATTTCGACCCCTACCTACCGTATCTTCGAAATATATAAATTTGGAGCTATTAAAAACCGAATTTGACTTTATAATAAAATAATATTTTTAGTTATTCCAAAGGTGCCCCTCTCCTCCCTTATAAAAGGGAACCTCCTCCCCCTCTTTCTCACGCCACATTGAGCCTTCAAGATCGGCCCACCCCTGCCAATATCTCCTCTACACTTCCCAAGAGACTTCCTAGAGGTTCTGGTCTTCTTAAAAGACCTATTTTAGTGCCCTAAAAGGAGGTCTCAAAGAAGCACTTCAAAGAAGAGGTAATGTCCATTACCGATTCTTTCATCTTTATTTCTTCTTCCACTACTTCTTACTTAGTTGTTTCATTATGAAGTAATAACATCAGTATCACTAATATACTGATATGTTATTATAAGTATGAAACAACCCTATTTCACCATCTATCCATCCTACGGAAAAAGAAATCACTGCGCGTGCGTACGTATGGAATACCGTCTCCACACCGTGGTGTAATCTATTTTCCATCACCACCTTACTTGGATGGGTTTAATGGTGTAAATAATGACTATATATGACTATTATAAAGTGATATTTATTCTAAAATAGTATACATACACTCCAATACAATTCCACGATCATAGGAATGATATCATCACTCGTGCGTACGTACAGAATAACGTCTCCACGATGTGATGCGACTCGTTCTACATGATCTTCATTTCATAATGATTATATAAATGAATTGAATGAATGAATATGATATATATTAAACTAATACCATTCTGGAAATGAGGTATCTATAACCTAAAGAGAAGAATACGAATTTATTCGACAAAACACGCATAAGAACAAAAAGTAATAAACACTCGAATAACAAGTAGTAATGAAATATTACTAATAAGAAGCTAATAATATGACCATATATGATATCATAGCAATAATTATGATTCTTGAATAAGTCAATAACATTATTTAAATCATTATACAGGAGGTTCGGACACTTACGAAGAAAAACGGACCTAAGGTAAGGGAAATATCACAATCTCATTTTTATCCGAGATTGTTTATACTTTGGAATTTACTGGGGTGTATTTTATCATCCACATCCATGTTTCCTAAATATGTAATATTATTTCCATCCACCTAAAATTTTTAAAATCCATTTTTACCCTTTAGATATGAAAGGAATATTTTGTCATTTTTCGTACAAGATACTTTTTGATTTTTCCGACAAAAGTACGAGAAGAATGTTTTTTTAACTTATACGACATGAATGGATTTTTAAAAAAATATTTCCAAGAAGCTTCCTTTAAAAGTTTTCAAGTTTATTTTTAATCAGCTTCTCTTAGTTTAAAATTGTATGACATGTTATGAAAGAAAAAAAATGTTTTTGAAGTAGAAAGGATATTTTCCTCAATAATGGAGTTCAAGTGTTTTATCAAAATTATTTTCCATCTAAGATAATATAGGGTTCTGTTTCAATCCCTATTATTACCTAGATTTGATTATGTTGTGATGGAAATATTTTTATGAATTCCTTTATCTTATATGAATTGTTTTATGATGTCATGGTGTTAAAGATTCCCATTTTTATTACATGGGTTATGCAATGATGTATGATTTATGATTTTGTGGCACAAATAAGAATGGTTTCATTATGAGATGGGTGGGACCTATATCTCCCTCCAATTCATTGGGTAAAGATGTTATATCTCATGATATAGATATTGCTGGAATGGTAGGTTATACCGGTTCAGTGAAACAGGACTAAAACGAGGAGTGAACTTGGTTCAGAAATAGACTTTGTCCACTAAGAAAGTCTTCGCAATGAGTCTTGACTAATAAGAAATGATTCTCTATGATAATGTGTGTATGCCACAAAGATTCATGTTTTATGTTATGATTATTGAGATTCTATTTCACTACTATGATTTATCCCATGTTATGAAATTTTGCTCTCTTTTGCAGGTTAAGATTTCCAAAAGTTATGTTCTTATGAATATGATGTGATTGATGTTTCTTTTGTTTACCCTTACTGAGAATTTGAGCTCACCCTTTTGTATGTTTTCTTTCCCCAGGTCAGGAAGAAGGTTATTAAGTAAGATATTCCAAAAGGGACTATAGATATGATGAAATAAATGGGAGACAGTGTAGACGATTTATGAACCAGTTTTTTATGTTTCCTAGTTTCTAAAGACATTATACCTATACGGTCTTTTCATGGTTTTGTTATATGTTGTAATAAGTATGCTTAAATTTTGAAGTATTAATAATATATGTAAAGTATGGGTCGTTGTATTATAACATTATAGAAATAATATCGAAAAATTTTCAAGCCTAAAACAATACTATCTGATGTCCAACATAATCCATTCCAATTTTTAGACTTATCCAAAATACATATGTACAATCTCATAGTATAAAGAAAACAGTTACTAGAAAGGTCACATAACAAGCACGTGAATTACTTAATCATGTATTCAATTGAAAAATGAATACCCATTGAACCTTAGTGAAAACATTAATGCTGTTAAAAGTAAAATCTTTCCACATACCAAAATCCCAAAATTTCTATATACTCAAACCATGATATCACTTTGTCCTTATATCAGTCAGGAGCTCACTAATACTATTAAACATATTATTTTCTCCTTATCCATTCATTATGAGCATATCATCTTCTTTCCAAAAATATCTGAATAACCTTTCATGGTTACCGGTACCAGTCAACATATACTTCCAAATACTATAGTAAAAACGATAGTTTAACAATCCTTAGATGTGTCTTTATTCCATAGTACCATTACCTATACAACATAACTCTTGATAAAAATAAATCATTCCACTGCCTTCTTAAACCATTGATCGAGCTTCAACAATTCATTCATCTCACATATCATTTTTAGTCTCTTCATCATCATCAATATAAATACTACCCATATGACCATGATGATTCTCTTCATGAGATTTTCTTTTAGGGAATTGGTTTTCATAATGCCCATACATTCCACATTTAAAACATTTAATCATTGTTGATGCCATAGCAATACCATTATCCTTGTCCATGATATTAACTGAACCTTTTCCTTTGCACTTACTGGCTTTGTGTCCTTCTTTTCCACACCCAAAGCATCTTCCAGTTCCTTTGAAACATTCTCCTTGATGTCTCTTCCCAGATGATTTTCACGAGGGAAATTGAACTTTCATTCCTCTATGATCATCATGAAACTCCATCTTTATCTTATTAGTTGAGTCGGGATACTTACCAAAGTTGAGATTATTGATAATATTATGAGATTGCTAATTAAGCATAATAACGATGTTTGGAATTCCAAATCCCGTTTCATTTGGTTGCTAATGAATAATATCATTCCAGTGTCCATCATGTCCTCCATTATCGTGAATCTTCATGTTTCCATCCATTTTCTAAAACCCAAAAATAATAATTTGAGAGGAAAAAATCATAATCAAGGGGGATTACCTTCAATATCTAACATCTTAGGCTAAATTCTACGATCGTTACCATAATTCTAGGACTATAAACTATTCTTATAATTAAACTTAGAGACATACCTAGACATACCTTAGAAATATATCTAGGGATTTCACTAAAGTTTTTGCATCCTAGTTTCCAAAGGATGAATAAAACATTCCTCTGATATCAACTATAGATACCCAAATCTTGACGTACAAGGACATTACATTACTTTTTCAGAATACTTAATACATAACAAAAACATACACAGAAGGACCGTAATAGTTTAGTGTCTTTGGAAACTCGGAATATAATCTTCTAATCATGATGAAATATCTTCAACATCTCCCATAATGATCTTCCCCTTTTGTTTTCTTACCTAAAACATTTCTTTAAATCCATAGGTCCGATTTTCTTCATACGTATCTGAACCTCCTCTTCTTCGATGCACCTCTTTTAAGCTTCCTCTTAATGCACTAGAGTTTGCCGTTTGAGAAGACCAAAACCTCTAGAATGTTTCTAGGGAATTTTAGAAGTGAAATGGTCCGGGGTTGGCTGAGTGTGAAGGCTCAAAGTGTTGTGAAGAGGAGAGGGATGAGGTTCCCTTTTATAAGGGAGGAGAGGGGCACCTTTCGAAACATAATAAATTCATACACCACTTAAAAACCACGAGAAATGACTTAAATCCAAATAAAAGATGAGATAGGGTTGTAATCTCATCAACCAATAAAATTTATATTTGTTGTGAATTTATTTTAAACCTTATCAATTTGATTTATCCTTATTTAATTTATTTAATATTATTTGTAGTAATAATATTCTAAATTTTAAATTGTTATAAATAATTACTTATGTGTGGTTAATTATCCATAATTGGGTACTTTATGACATTTTAGACCATATAAATTTCAATTTATAATTTTTAAATATTTATGTGATTTTTAAACAATTTAATAATATGTTATTTTTATAAAATAACAATAATGTTAATTTTGAAACTATTCATTTATTTGAATTCAAATAAAACCCACATAGAGGATATATTCAAAAAAATGTTCAATAGATTCCTAACATGTCATATGCATCTATAAAATTTGTGAATAACATTAATTAGTTCCTAAAATGTTTATTCTAATATTTATAAAACCATTTATTTGATATTTCTATTAATAAAACAATTACTACATCATTTTTGTATAATCTTTTAATATTCTTATTAGTTTCATAAATATTAAAAATAAAATCCTATGATCAAAATAAATATAATACCTTTAGTAATATTATTTTTACTCGAATTTATCATCTTAAAATCACAACATTTAAATTGTTATATTTATTAAATTATGAAGGTTATATCTTTGACATCATTTAAAATAAAATAATTTAAATGTCCTAATTGGTTTTATAAGGCTCCAAATGGTCCCAATATCGACCCTTGGATGCTTAGAGTATAGATATACTCAACCAATAAAGTTTGGTCAAGTTTCTGGTCGTTTTGATTGGTATTATTATTTTAATAAAAACTATATTATTGATTTTTTTCACTAAATAAATAATTTCTACATCATTATAGTATAAGATTTTAAGGTAATAAAATATTTATTAAAAATTACAAATAAATTACCATGATAAATAAAAATATTTTAGATTTCAAATGATTATTTATAATCTAATTTATATTCTGTATAACTATATATTAAAAATAATCTAATTAATAAAGTTTGAGTGAGACATTTCACTTTCCTTTAAATAAACTAAATTAAAGGTCTTAAACAAATACAAGAAGGATCCATTAGATTCCATTTCAACCCTAATGTGATTTAGGGTAAAATATAATCATCCAATTATATTATGAAAAGTGCTAGGGTAATTTTATAATATTATATTTACCCTTAATTTCCTCGATTTACCTTTAACTATGGTAAATAAAATTTACCGTAGTTACTATTAATAATGAAAAAAAATGAAAAGTAGCCTATTAACATAAATTGGACATACTGATTCCAAATATGGAATCCATTTTTCCAAATTTAAATCATCGAATTTGGTGAAATAAATTTAAAATTAATACCGTTGTTTAGAAAATGAGTTTTTAAAGTTAAAACATTGCAAAAGATTGAAATGATTTTACCTATGAAATCAATGTAAAATCAATGATAATGACATAAATTATATTAAAGTGTAAAAATATATTCTATTTATACTTTAAAATCATTCAATATTATAATTTAACCATATTAATTATTACGATGAAAAACGTTGTTTTTAATTAATATATAGCATGTTTTTACTATTCATTAAAATATGAAAGTTATCAGAATAATACGAAAAATTTATCCAAAGTAAATTTTTATATCCTGATTCCAAAGAAGAATTTTATTTTGTCAAATTGAACTTATAAACATTTCAAAAACTAGATTTAATTTGGGTGCGCCATCAAAAGGCGGAAAAACTGCATTTTTTTTAAAATACTTATTTTACCCGAAAAAATTATTTTGTTCTCATACCATGTTCTAGAAAATGTGTAAGATAAATAAAAATGTTATAAAATTAAAAATTTAGTCAATACTATTCATAACGACTAGTCCATAAAAATATTATAACATTATATCTTTGTTTAGTGAAACCCGGTATTGCGTACTACACAGGCTATCGAGGAAGGACGCGACTGCGTGTAATGGAAGCCTAGTCAGGGCTGCATGTAGTGAAAGCTCCCTTTATTGTTGCATATAACATAATAAAAAATTATTTCATTTATACATTAAACAAAATCTATACTTAATGTTGCGTAGAATAATTTCTACAAAATGAACTTGAAATTGTGTGTAACACGAGCCAAGAATAGTGTTGCGTATACTGCAAGCTAATATGGTGCAGCGTATAGAAAAAAATAATTTTGGTTTAGTCTATAACAAAAGATATCAATGAAATTAAAAAGAATAATTATCTTAAAATATCGGGTTGTTACAAATAGTCAATGCATGGTTACTCTTTTCTATGCACAAACAGTGTATAGAACCAACTCCCTTTAATATTCTAAAATTCAAACCACAAATTCTCTATAATTCATAATGGATCAAAATTAATTTAACTAATTAATAATTCCATGATTTATAATGTTTCATAATGACCCCACCATACTAATTTCCTTTCCTATAAAGTCACCAGTCCATATTAATGGTCAAATAATAACATATTTGAAGAGAAATCTCCAAGAAAAATAATATTCTAAAACAAAACAAGATAAAAAATATAGAAAGTAAGGATATAAAGTGACAGAGTCTGAACATTGGTCTCCCCACCATTTATGAATAAACTAAAATGGTTTTATAATTGAGATCCTCATACCAAAAATTTGGATAATTCCATTGTGAAACTAGATATCAAAAATATAAAAAGGGAATAAAAAACCTTTATTAAACATGGAAAACTAATCAAAAACCACAAGGAGAGAAATACCCCAATAAAAATCCTAGGGGAGAAAAAAATGGGGATCATCAAAACTCAATGTTTACAAAAACTATAGAGTACAGGAATATGTGGCATTCCTTCTTAATAAAACAACTCGGCTCTAACATAAGGGTCGCATCTTCCATACAAGGGTGTTCAGATCAAATTCATTGCAATACCATCTCAGGGTAACTATAAAGGAAATAACAAACCAATTAAATCCATAAGCTAACTATAATGATAACAACACCCTAGGTTTCCATACATTCACAATAGGTTATTCTTATATCCTGGGAACAAGTTTAATAATTTTCAAAAAGGAACTGGACCTTGGTTTAAACCATAGAAGGATATCCACAAACATATCAAGAAATAAAAAATGAAAATAACCAAATGTAACACCACTTATAATTTTAAATCAATGATGAAAACAAAAAAAAATAACCCAAATCCACTACTACCCAACCATGCTAAAAAAATCCCAAAACAGTTTTTCATTTAACAGAGAAACATCCCAATAACCAAGGGATACACTAAACGATGACTAATAAACCACCAAACCAAAAATTAATCCAAAAGAAAAAATAAAACCTACCAAAATAGAATTCAAATTATATATTACTAAATAAAACAGACCCTTAATAGTCCATCCATCAAAAAAAATTCATGTAACTAAACCACTAGACCTAAAAATATCAAAATGAGCCACAAAAGGGACACTTCAATGAAAACCCAAGTCACCTCACAAAGATATGAAAATTAATATTACCAATCCATTAAGAGGTTGGGTAGTGTTATTTAATTGAGGAAGGGCCCCTAAAATAAATACTAAACTTTTAAACAAGACCTTTCTAGGGGTGATAGGTCCACATCACAAAATATAGGACATAGACCCGTGCATGACCATGCCCCGTAAATTACAACAAATATTTCCAAAAAAGATAAAGGGAGAAAATAAATTATAATATTTACTAAAATAAGAAATAATTTTTCAAAATTCACATATTAAAAAATATAGTACTAATAAAATATTCCTTTATTTATTTAAAATCAAAAAAAAAAAACCTTCTAGAGAATTTAAACTCGTAATGCCCTAACCTAAAATTTTAAATTATTAAATGCTTCAAAGAATGATTAAAAAATAATCACAATTTTTTTTAAAAAAAATTATTTCTTATTTTTAAAATGGAATGAAAAAATTCTTTTTGAAACATTTTGGAAATCACTTACCCATTTAAATTACAAACAACCAGGGTAAAATCCCAATTTGAAAAATACTAGTTTCACTTAAAAGAGGATACAAATATTTAAATAAAATCATGTACTTGATTATAAAAATCATTCCAATGTAATTTTATTCATGATTTAAATAAAAAAGTATTTTAAAATATTTTATAAATACAATATCATTTTAAAATAATCTATAAGAAATTGTTTTATTTCCAAAAACATTTTTCTTGTGAAATCCATTTTTCACCAACAAAAATTAATATCAAATCACATAAAAAATAGAATATTCCAAGGAATAACAAATGCCTCATAATAAATAAAATTATTTCAACATAACATAAGATTGACTATGATCCTAATAATTTTTTCCTCACACACACTAGAGAATCCAATGTTCAAGAAGTCTAAATAGAAAACGAAGCAGGATGAGGAACTGTTTCTAAATTATCCATATGATTGACACACACATGCCAATCATTAAATGGTTCCTAAATCATGTCCCAGATCAATAATTTGGTTGTATCATTATTTTTTAGGCCCTATAAACCAAACTCATGTATCAACTTACTTCATGTTGGCCATCCCAAGATATCACATACATCCCCAAATGAAACTCAATCCATTATGATGAGGGTAAAAAATGACTATTAAATTCAAACCATTATCCTAATATTAGGTTGAATAAAAACTCAAATATCCTTACATTAATATTATCATTTGTAATATAATATAGTTAAAAACAAATTGAAAATATGAGAAAAAAATAAGTAGGTTATACCCACGTTTGAGGAGGAGGGGGATCCCAAAGAGATGGGTGGATACGTTGGAGGCCCGCTGGAGGAAGAGGTGGGGTGGCTGTCTTAGAGCAGCATCAGTGGGGTTACTATGTTGGGTGTCAGTGTCGGGGGAGGATGGTAATAGAGAGGAGACCTCACATGTGTAATGGACACCCATGTTAGAGGCATAAAGGAAGAGAAGGTGAGGAGGCTGTTATGAATAGTGTTAGATGGTGGAGGAGGAGGGTGAAGAGAGGCCAATCGGTTGGATAAGGAAGAGGCTATTATGAATAGCATCGGTCAAAGGATGAGGGGGTCATGAAGAGGAGCAACGATGCTCTATAGGGAAGCAGGCATAGAGAGGTTGAGGGTGGAGGATGTTCACGGATTGAGGGAGGGAAGAAGAGCCTCATAGATATAAAAAATAAATTTGCATGGATTTTTAATTATACTATGGCTATAAGTAGGCTATTTACATGGGCTTATAAAATAGTGGTTATAGATCCATAACTATAGCCTAAATTTCTCGTATTGAGAATTAACATTCATAAAATATGAAAATTATTTTTGGATTATAGACTTAAAAAATTAGGTCACAACTCATGCTTAAGAACTCATATATTAAAAATCAGACACTTCATTTCAAAATTATTATTTTTTAAATCTGAATATTTTAAAGAAAAACATGATTTATTTTCATAATAAATCTTCATCACTTTAAACATGAATTGTTATTTTTCTTTAACCATCCTTAAAACCTGAGAATTATTTTTCTAAAACATGGTATGAGAAAAAAAACATGGAATGGGACATAAAAATAAATAAATAAACCATTAGTCCCAAGATACTTTTAAAACAATTTCTTTTTAAAACATAATCATTGGGCACAAAATAAACAATTTCTTACCCAAATAATATATTTTCTAAAAAAATATTTAAATAGAAAATTATATAATAACATTAAAGGGAAAATAAAATCCATATAAGATTCTTTGAAAACCTAGTAAAATTATTTTTTTTCACAAATATATACCTATAACCATTAGAAAGTGACATATACTTTTCATTGAATGTAAACTCATAACTTACCTTGTGAAAGAATAATATTTATATAAAAACATATTAACAATAAATAAATCATATCAGGAAATATGGGAATCATTTTTTATAATAATTATTTATGGAGTAACCCTCATATCTACACATGAAGTAACACTCATGGATATACTTGAAATAATCCTCACAGTTATACTCATAATAACCATCACAGTTACATTTGAAATAACCATCATAGTCAAATTCCATTATGAACATAAAAAATTAATTAAAGGGATATAGTAGACCCACCTGTATTTGGTTCATAATGGATCTAACCTTCATTAAAACCAATTACCCATATCCACAACATAATCATAAAACATCTGTTCTTTCATTATAAAAACATTCCTTGAGGAAAATTACTTATTTAAATAGAAAATTATGCACATACCATGGAAAAAACATTTCTTGGAAAATAACAAATTATGATTGTAAGTGAATCATGAAATAAAAACATATTCATGAAGGTTGTAAAATACACTCATTCATTATATGTTAAAAAAATTCTGTCAATATTTTAGTAAGAAAAGGCACAAATTACCTCGTTTGGAAAATTGAAAAAAGCATTACTTTCAAAATATTTTGTAAAAAGTCAAACATGGGTAAGAATGAATTCAAAATGTTATATAACAATAAAAATCTTTCTTTAAATCCATTTTAGAATATAATATATCTAATTTGGGTGAAAAATAGAGTTTTAAGGGAATCATTAAAATATATTTTTTAAAATAAAGTCCCTAACCTTGAGTCTGAATCATCATATATGTTCTTTATATTCCGAAATAATATAATAAGGTAAATTATTTAATTTATTAATGATTTTTTTAAATATTATTATTACTTTAATATAACTAATTTCTATGATATATACAACATCCCAATCACATAAGTTCATGCTATACATTTTATGAATATCTAGTACTTAAGTCCAAAATGAATTCGGTCAGTTGACTAGGGTCATAGCTGTTATTATACTATCTTCTCCAGAATAATAATCATGTAATAATTATAATTTTTATAAATAAACTACAATTTTAAATCCACCCATTGAACATGGTTATAAAAAATGAACTATGTAACAATCATGGAGACGGTAGGTCGTACATACGCATTAGTAATGTTTCCATTTTCTAATGATCATTATGAAATAAGGTAATTAATATTTTATGTTTATAAAATTTTAATAATCAAATATATATCATATAATTTCTTTGAATATAATTATGTATATCATCCATGTGATTTGGTGATGAAAAAAAATCACATCGCTTCATGGAGGTGGTAGACCAGACGTACGAGAAAACTATGTTATCATTTTTATGTATATGGAAATGTAAAAAGTTAAATGAAATATTATATTTTCAAAATTATAAATATTTCATTAATATAATACAAAAAAATAAGACCATTATTATAGCCTATCATGAGATAAAGTTATGGAAAATGAATTACATCGTTTTGCATTTTGGTAGTCTGCCGTACACACGAACGATGAATTATTTTCCTATTTGATGGAAGAGGAGACAAATATAGTTCAATAAAATAATATATAAATATATAATTATATTTGGGATACTGTAATTATTATTTTATCATGTTTTAAAAATATTTTAGGTTTGTGTAAGAATAAAAAATACTAAAACAAGATGATAAAATTTGTACATTTTCTTTGGAAAACCATCATTTCTTAACACATAAAAACCAATAATATTTTTAGTATTTCTAACCGAATATATCTAGAATGTGGGTAGGTATTATAGGAATGAATATTTTTAGGTATGTTATGAATGAAATTAGGTTTTATGTGTGATTAAATGAAAAGAAGAGGTTCCCTTTTATAATAGATGGGAGGGGCACTCTGTGAATTTATTAAAAAATTAAATTCATATAAATTAATTTTAAACTCCAATTGGCTCCAAAGTTATTTAGTTGCAATATTAGATTATAAGGAGTCTAAATCATCTCATACGATAAAATTTATAAAACATTTTTCTATATTCCAATGCTTATAGTTTAATTTTAACCCCTATTTAACCCCTTTAGCTCTTTAAGTTACAATATGGATTTTTATGCTCTTTGAGGGTAAATATAGTAACTATAAAATGAAAAAAGACCCATAAATAGAATATAGTTAATATTTTAAATCTTATCCTAATAACTTGGGTAAATTTAATATTTTTATGTACTAATATCATTTAATAAAATATTATTTACAATAAAATATCTGTAATGGCGCATTTTAGAACTATTCATTACTTTGAAATTAAAAATATAAATAAAAAAAATAAAATTGGAACCAAATGATTTTATTATTTCTAATAAATGTCATGTAAATCAAGATATTTTTTTTACAATATTATTTATCTCAAATTATATTTATTTTAAAAATTTTAATAACAATTATTTTATTTTTCCATTAATTGAATAATTACTACATCAGCATTGAAAAAGAATTTAAACTAAATATTCTTTAATAAAATTGAAAAATAAATTAAAATGATGAGATAAATATTTTATTTTTTAAAAAATATTTATACTTGAGAATATTATATAGATTACACCATATTAAAAATACTACACCTATTAAAAACAAGAATGTGACATGTTTGATATTTCTTTAAAAAAATACTATAAACGTCATAATATCATACAAGTGGGGAAAAAGGTCATAAATTAAACACATGGAATATTAGGGTATGTATTTACTCATAAAATAAAATGTAGTTATTTTTTGGGTCATTTGATGGTTATTATCATTTTATTTTGTAACCTAAATAACCCAATTTATCCTAAACTGATGGTAACAAAAGTTATTATGTTTACTTTTTCATATTGTTCATAAATAAAAGAGTCATATTTAAAAATTATGGTCATAATGATTAAAAATATATAATGTCTTTCTAAAATAATATAATATAATTTTAAAATTTAATTTAAAATTAAACGTGTCAAATAAAATGAAAGGTTTTTTTTGAAAAAATGATATTCTTTTAAATATAAAATGTTATTATAAGAAATTAAAGTATAAAAAAAATTTCATAAATAATAATTTAATTATTTAAAATCAAAATTAATTAATTAAATTTTAAAACTAATTAAAAATTAGATTGGAACTTTTAAATACTCGATAAATATAATTTTCAATAAAATTCTTTATTTTCACTATTGATTAAAAAATCAAACATTTTAGAAAAGTATAAAATTTTCACCAGTATAATTATAATTTTATGATTTAAAAATAAAATTAATTATCTCAAATAAATTTTCTAAAAGTCAATAAAATTAATTATATAACTCGTACAGAAAAATCAATAAAAACATTTTTGAAGAAAATGTGTTATTGAAGAATAAAATGACTTTACTAAAAAATTTGTGATTATTTTCAAAATATTTTTCATTAAATTCATATTTTGTAATATATTTAAATTAATTTCCTAAATCATTTATTACTATTTATACCCACCAATTTAATGGCTAGGTTATAATGGTCCCATTTAAATAATAATATTTAGTTTTTATTTTAAGCTTAATTTGGATGCTATCGAACATAATGTTTCATGGTAAAGTATCAAGATGTTATATTATCCCCCCTATATGATATTTTGTCCTTGAAATTTGAACTTGGGTATGTTAACTGGAGTATTAATTTTCAAAAAACCTTTTGTTGATATCCCACATTATAAGAAAGATGAATAAAACTCCCCCATGACATGAGATAACATGGATGTACGAAGGCCACCTAGAGTAACACACGGTAGGTTTACAAGTAGGAGAAAATAAGTTGGAATTTAAAAATGGATATATAAGATAAATCTAACTCCCATGTAATAGTAAAGAGTGATAGAGAACATGGTCTGGAGAAATTTGACCATCATAGAATTGTAAATGTATGATGGGTTAAAAGGCCATTGATTTATGGATAAAAAATAAATAGATAATTATTTTGTTTCAAAATTATTATCCTAAAGTTGAGAAATTATTTTACAATCAATAATAATAAAATAAGGAAATATACTTTAAAAAATATATTTTCATTCTTTAATAAATTTTTCACAAAATATCCTCTTTTTCTCCAAACTGTGAGTATTCTAGATATGTTTTTTTCATGGTAAAAAATTTAGAATAGAATTATATGGATCATAAAATACACAAAAGATTAACTATTTATTCCTCCCATTTTTATCCATCAACCAAAACCAAATTTGTTAGCACAATATATGATAATTCTCCAAAATAAATAAATGTTATAATTAATAAAAACTACTTTTAATACCAAAAATTGAATAATAATACTAAAAAATCAATATAGATTTTCATTTCTGATAGATAATGTTAATACAAGCCACCTCATGGTTGACTACAGGGGGTTGAATCATGTTAACTCATTAAAATTTGTTTCACGATTTCTGAACAGTTTCCAACATTTTTATTCGTGGTTCTATAAATACCCAATAGTTCTATATCAATGATGGACATACTTTAAAAAGGTATATTTTCATTTTGGAGTTTGGAAATTGTTACTTAAGAGCTTAAATTTTTTGATATGATGGGAGGTCCTAATTATCTCATTCTATTTGGGGGTATTCTTGCCTACTATGGGTCTCTCTTATAAATTTAAGATGTGTTTGCGAATCCTTCATTAATTACCATGTATAATGTGGGGCACCCTTGAAGTAAATATCATTTATTAGAATGTATAAAATTTAAAATCTTGTATATGTATTCAATCTTCTACATCAATGGCATCCTCTTATGTACTAACTAGATATTCTATGGTCATTATTACGATGATGATGGTTTTTTTTGCCACATAGTGGGGATTTATGTAGTTTATCATCATCCTAGTAGATAAGAATTGTTTTTATTTTAGGATCAAAACCATGAATGGGATAATATGTATCCTTGTGAATTTAATTATAACCCATTTAGTTTAATTTCATTATGTGAGGAACAACATAGCTTTTAAGGTTGTGTGACAAAGACAAAACTGTGATGTATAACATTGTGTGACAAGGATGTCCAGGTGAATGATGCATAGTCAAATTTCGGTTTTGAGGCTTATTCCAAAGTTTCCCAGGGTACCTAGAAGGGATATTAATTCCCATATTGAATAACACTCTACGAGTAATGTGCCCCATAGATAATTTGGTTGATTTTGGGGTGTTTTATTTGGATATCAATGAGGCTTCTTACATATCTTGTCTGGATGGGAATCACATCCCATGTAGTTTATTGGTGAGGACCTGCACCTATGGAGGCACTATGAAGGTCTATCATTTAGGGAACTATGGACCTTTGAGAGGATTAAGTTAGGTATTATTCTTGAAAATGATCCCTTGTTGGGTTTTTTGGGCCTTATTACTAAATATGATTCCCCTTTTGTGAAAGGTTCCATGATAAGTGACTTGAATCCTGGATATTTTAGGGTTTGGTTTTGGGATTACACCTAAGGAGGATGACCTAATTGAGTTTGGTGATATGATTAGGTTTTATAACTAAAGAGGAGGACCAAAAGGTTTGAATGTTGAGGTTTATTCTTGAGTAGGATTCCCAAATTCGTTGGGGATTACACTTTGATTGAGGCCCAAAAGTTTTGTGATCATGTGGATGTCATGAGACCATAAACCTCTAAGACCATATGACTCAAACTAGGTGTGGAAAATAAGAGGTAATTAATGATCTGGGGAACCACATGATATGCTTTTCCCAATGGTCAGAGACATGACTTTGAGGACCCAAAACTTTATAAGAACTTTGAAGGTAGAAGAGTGGATGATCTGAATGAAGATATAATACCAAAACAAGCATCTTATCATAAAAAAACCACGATTATGAGTAACCTCTAAGACCAAACATGTCTTGATGATTCATGACTGAATGTGAGAATATTGAGGAGGGGAAATATCTTGAAAACCCCATGAGTTCCCTTCCACTGGTGGAAGAGGATGGGGTGATGGCACTTCATTCATGTCATCATATCCTAGACCCAAAGGGAGAGTGATAGGTCCTTGAAGTGACCATATTTCCTGTTAGTTTGGTAAAAAAGATAGTTGGTGTAACACCGCTGAAAGATAAATGGTTAAATGACTAAATGATATTACTCATGTCAACAAGGTGGGCCTTCTTTTTCATGAGCCTGCCTGATTAGAACTTCATAGTTAAGCGTGCTTGGTTTGGATTAGTATTCAGGACGGGTGACCTTCAGGGAAGTTACCTAGGGTGTGCTTGAGTGAGGAAAAAGCACATTGGAAAAGACATGTGTTAGCCTGTGGGGAATATCAGTAGTCCGATGACCTGTTCAGGCAAGTGGGCGGGCACCAGGGTGGGGACCACATGTCTTCGGGGCAACTGGTGGTATCTGGCGAGCCAGGACCTGATGACCATGTTAGGGGAGGGTGTCTGTACTGTCACCAAGACCTATTTGTCACATTTGGTATTAGAGGAGGAACCCAGACTTATGTGCAGTGCAATGCCTGGGTTGAGTTGTAGAGCCCATAATGAGGATATTGTGCTCTAAAGGAGGGGGGTGCTTGTACTACCCCTGAATGGGTTAAATGACTAAATGATATTACTCATGTAAACAAGGTGCACCTTCATTTTCAAGATCATGTCTGATTAACACTCTATAATTGGGCGTGTTTTCCGTGGAGTAGTAGTCAGGATGGGTGACCATCTGGGAAGTTACCCAAGGTGTGTGTGATTGAGGAAAAAGCACACTGGATAGGACATGTGTTGTCATGTGGGGACAATCATTAGTCAGATGAACCGTTTGAGTACTTGGGTGGGCCCCAGGGTGGGGACCACGTGTCTGTGGTGAAACTAGTGGTACATGGCAGGCCAGGACCCGACAACAATGTTAGGGTGGGGTGTCTGTGATGTCACTGAGACCCAGTTGTCACAGTTGGAGGATGGAATAAAGTAGGATAGGTCTTATATGAAAGGATAGGGTATTAATCCTTATGATATTCAATTGTACTAGTTGGGGATTATTCCCAAGGAGGATTCTCTTGTACTAGTTTGGGATTATTTCTAAGGAGTATTCCCTTGTACTGGTGGAGGATTCTTCTTAAGAAGGATTTCTTTGTACTGGTTGGGTCTTATTACTAAAGATGACTCCCTTGTACTAGTTGAGACTTATTTCTATGAAGGTGTAATTTTTTTCAGGAACCATGAGGAGTGTCTTGACTCATGTTGATTTGAAATGACATCTATAGTATCACCATGAAATCAAAATTCATGAAATTAATAGTCACAATACTCTACTTACATCGATAGTATCATCATGAAATAAATAGTCACATTATGTTATTTTATCTTGGGAATGGGAAGTGACTTTATAATAGTTTAATGGCTCTCATGATTAGCTCTCACCCATAGATAGGTGAAGCACAATGAAATGAACTCCACAATATAATCCTTTTACAAGTTAAGTCTTATTACTAAAGAGGATTCCCTTGTACAGGTTGAGACTTATTGCTAGGAAGGATGAATTTGTTTCTGGAACCATGAGAAGTTTCTTGACTCATGTTGATTTAAAATGACATCGATATTATCATCATGAAATCAATATTCATCAAATGAATCGTCACATTACTCTACTAACATCAATAATATCATCATGAAATTAGTTTCCACATTGTGTTATTTCGTCTTGGGAATGTACAGTGACATTAGAATAGTTTAATGGCTCTCAATCTTAGCTCTCACCCATAGATAAGTGAAGCACTATGAAATGAACTCCACAATATCATCTGTAATTTTGGGCCACCAATACCAACTACAGATATCATCATACATCTTAGTTATCACTCGGTAGATCATCCATCTCAAGGTGTAAGAATCCCAAATCAGACCATCTCACAAGATTATAGGGATATAAACCCAACCAACTATATAAAGAATCCCATCATTATCCTGAGTCTAATATGGTGGCAGCTCCCAACCATATACATTGTCCTTCATAACCCAATACTCTTAGTAAAAAAACTAACTCTCCTTCACTCTCCTAAATAGTGAAAACGTTATATTCAAATATGTAAGAGTATATCTACTTTTATACTCAGAGATGAGACCTATTTCTAATAAGGAGGAATTGTTTTTATGAACCATGAGGAGTGTCTTGACTCATGTTGATTTTAAATGACATCGATAGTATGATCATGAAATCGATAGTCATGAAATGAAATGTCACATTACTCTACCTACATCGATAGTATCATCATGAAATCAATAGTCATATTGTGTTATTTAATATTGGGAATGGACAATGACTTTAGAATAGTTTAATGGATCTCATGCTTAGCACTCACCCATAGATAGGTGAAGAACTATGAAATGAACTCCACAACTTCATCCTTAATTTTGGGCCAACAATACCAACTACTGATATCATCATACATCTTGGTTATCACTTGGTAGATCATCCATCTCAATGTGTAATAATCCTATATCATATTATCTCACAAGATTATTGGGATGGAAACTCAACCTCCTATATAAAGGATCCCATCATTATCCTGAGTCTAGTCTGGGGGCTTCTCCCAACCATATACATTGTCCTTCATAACCCAATACTCTTAGTCAGAAAAAACTAACTCTCCTTCACTCTCCTAAATATTGAAAAGGTAATATTCAGCGATGTAAGAGTATATCTACTTTTATAATCATAGATGAGACTTATTTCTAAGAGGGAAGAATTATTTTCTGGAACCATGAGGAGTGTCTTGACTCATGTTGATTTGAAATGAAATTGATAGTATCATCATGAAATCAATAGTAATGAAATGAATAGTAACATTAATCTACATACATTGATAGTATCATCATGAAATCAATAGTCACATTTTATTATTTCATCTTGGTAATGGATAGTGACTTTATAATAGTTTAATGTCTCTCATGCTTAGCTATCACCCATAGATAGGTGAAGCCCTTTGAAATAAACTCCACAATATCATCCTTAATTTTGGGCCACTAATACCAACTATATATATCATCATACATATTAGATATCACCAGGTAGATCATCCATCTCAAGGTGTAAGAATCCCAAATATGATTATCTCACATGATTATAGGGATGGAAACCCATCCTCCTATATAAAGGATCCCATCATTATCTTGAGTCTAATCTGGTGGCAGCTCCCAACCATATACATTTTCCTTCATAACCCAATACTCTTAGTCAAAAAACTTACTCTCCTTCACCAACCAAAATAGAGAAAAGGTAATATTCAAATATGTAAGAGTGTATCTACTTTTATACTCATAAGTGAAAAAATACAACTCAATGAAAATTCTCCTCAACTACCACACACTTTTATCCTCTCACAAAATATGAAATTGAGTCTTCCTTCCCAATGAAATAGTTAAAAAATTTCCTTTCCAAGAGGTATCTATATCTTAAAATCAACATTATAGAGGTTGTAAACCCATTTTTTTAGTTAAATGTACAAGTTACACTATAATAAGATATCCTTGATGTAATGTCCTGGATCCGGACAGCCCCCCGAATAGTGCTAAAGAGGTCACATGTTACTACCTTAGGAGCACCTCCTGAAATGACAAAGGCTACCAACTAGCAACGAGGGTATGATAGTTATAGTGGGAAGGCTATACCTATTTCGAGGATAATAATATTGTTGGTTTGAGAAAAATTATAAAACATGCAGAAGAAATTAAGGACTCCGAAGACTCGAACCAGACCCACATAATGGAAGCATATCCAATATCAATAAACAACATAAGCAATATATAAACAAAAGTAGAGAAAAGTAAATAGAACAACTTTCTTGAACACCATTTTTAACTACTAAAAAAACCAAGCATACTTTCATAGAAGATCAGTATACAAAAAGGGGTGCAAATGGATATCCAATAGTAGATACAATAACAACTAAGCATGCTGATACAAAATAGAAACAAAAAAGTGTACTCTAGATAGGCATATCCTCAAGGTCCATACCATATCCATGAGACAGCTAACACGGTCCAGCTCCTGAAGCTGACCTCTTTCCTACACATAAATCCATAAACTTTTAATCCATCCCGAAGGGCCCGTACAGGGTGTGAGACAAATCTCATTAGGATTCCACCAAACATTGTGTACCTAATATAAGTGTTCAAGAAGAAATGTAGTCATAAAGAAACCTGTAAAACAGTATCATACCCAAATAAAAACAAACTCCCCTTGTGCTCAACAGCCACCATGGAGTGTCACCTGCTTCGGCCAATGTTGGAATATCTATAATGAAGCCTGACACCATGTGCCCCCTAATATCGTGTGTCTTAAGTACTGATGTCCTAAAGTCACTCCCAAGAAGTAGTAACTTTGAGGAACAACGATAAATGTCCTCAAATAAGTAAATTGAGGGAAACAGTTTTCTTCTATAAAATAATCTAACCAGAGGAATAGAGATGTCTGCCCTCGAATAACGGCAAGCCTCTACCCCTAACCTGATAGCCTCAATGCTATCCCCTGAAGGCTCCTCACCTTCCACATGGATTTCTGCAGAAATCACCCCCAACCAATTGTACCTAATTCAAAACTAATGGGGGCATCTACCCACACGATTGGTCAAAACCACCTCATCAAAGAGTCTCTCTCTGTTCACACTACTCAAAGTCTCAGGTGAGTGGTAATCACCAAAACAGTACCCAAGCCACAACATCTCTAACACCTCGTGCCACTACAACCATGTCTCTCATGTCCAAAAACCATTACATCTAAGTAACCCAGACCATGCCCAACCGAATAGTCACACTGCCTCATGCCGACAGCCCTGACACCCAATCCCGTGGTCAGAGCCACCCAATGTCACTATGGTCTAGCCCAACCTGTGATCACCATCACTCAAGAATATTTATCCATTCCCAACACAACCCCAATGGTTCCAACATATGAAATGACACATATCATATATATAATCACAATGAAATACTTTAAACATGCAAGAAACACTAGATAATTGAATTGAACTAGCCAAGTGTTGTCCCATACTAGCAATAAGATCTTGAAAGCCTCTAACAAGTCATATCAAGGATTAATAAACTAAATTAAATAGTTTAAAACCATATAATTAAATTATAACCATTTTGGAATCCCCCGACCAAGATACATGATGAGTGACAACCCCTCGCCCGACCTCACTCAAGAAAAATGGTAAAAGGGAATACCCAAAGGCATCCCACTGGTCAATAACCAGTTTGATATATAAAAGCAAATTAAATAGTGTCTTTCTCAAAATACCAGAAAACACGCCAAAGGTCGCACCACCCAAAAGTTTGTGAAAACAAAAATGGAGGTATGCACCATGTACTAGAGACTCATAGAGGTTGGCACGTCCAATATCAAGATCCAATTCAAAGTCTATCATCATAGATCTACATTTCCATCAAAACTTGACAATTCTACTCGGATGGAAACTATAACGTGTGAGGTAAGGGATCAAGAACGAAACAGGGTGCGTGATTTTAGCCTCACTATTGCAATCCCACAGCCACCGACGGATTGAAGAATGCAATTCAGATGAAGGTTCTAGGGAAAGTTATGTTCTTTGAGTTTTCAGAGCGGAACTATTCCGAAATTGGGGAAGAATAAAAGGTTTTTTGGAATAATATGCACTGCTATTTCATTTAAACGAATAAAATTAAAAACACACAATGTGTATAAAGGAATACGTGCTATATAGTTTCCTTGTTTGTACTCCGACTTAAGTGGGGGCAGCCACACGGCTTAGATGCACCACACAAGTCAACACACATCTTGAACTCATCCAGTACGTAGAAAGGAGGATACACCGTGTGTCGTAAAATACTACATGTCGTATAGTAAGAAATTCTTACACGGTCATCACATGACATGTACTCGGTGAGCACACAACTAGTACATGCCTAACCCATACACGACGTGTACTTAAAGTACACGGTGTGTAGTCTGAAAATTTCCAAAACTTACCAGATTTTCCTAGTTTCTTTAGAACAAGTGAAAAATTCAAATAGACCGGGATTTTAAACTATTCCAAAAACCCAGGTTCTTACAATCTCCCACCTTAACATATCTCATCCTCGAGCTATCAAACAAAACTTGGAGGCACTGAACATACCATCCTGATCATAGTAACCCAAACTCCCCTGGTATCAATGTTCTAGAAAAATTCTTCAAGGGACTCCCCACCTTAGGAATTTCCTAACTAAGTCTAAACTCTAAAAAATTCAACAAAGAAAGTGTTCACTAACCTGTTTCTAGACTCATGGTCCTCTCATGATAAATCGTCACCCTTGAGCCTCATTGGTGCTCCCATGCCATTTCTAACACCCATGTGTATCCCACACTGCATCTATGTCCGTCTCCACAAGGCCCTGTATCCCATGGATGGTCAAAACAAAACTTTATTCCATGATCCTAAAGTAACCCACATCCTCGATGCCCTGATGCCCATGAAACATCATGTAACCCGCATCCTTGATGCCCCGATTCCCAAGGAACCTCATACATACATACATACATACATACATACATACATACATACATACATACATACATACATACATACGTACATACATACATACATACATACATACATACATTCATACATACATATATATATATACACATCACACACCTGATATGGTGCCAATCCCCCTAACCAACATCCAGTCTATCCACATATGTCTTGTGCATCTCATGCACTCAAAAAGAACATGACTCAACATTTCATGGAAAAAAGAAAACAAGGATGTAACAGCCACACCCGCGGTGTACCTCTAACTATCGTCATCTCTCCAGCCAGATCAGCCCATGCCATCTCCACAATGTTCACCTGGCCTATTGTACGACTTCCTGATGCTTGACCTCCCAGTAGTGTTACTCCAGTTCCCAGCGACTGTCCCATAAATTGGGTCCCACTATCTCTATCATTTCTTCCACATGCATCTGAACCTCGGCTACCCACTCATGGTACCAAACCAATACCAACTCTAGATGCAACCATATTTCCTTGTCCCTTCCTACCGGCTGTTTGAGAAGGCTGCCTGCAGAACCTCTCAAGATTCCCAACATTTCCACATGCTCGACACTCCTTTGGTGGCCAATCGCACAAAGTCAGAACATGTCTTGTCTATACACACTCAAAGTAAACCATTTAATAACTTCTAAAAGGTGGTAAAGCTAAGTCCTTGGCCTAACTGACCTACTGGAACTCATCTCTTCGTCACTTTTTACTGTCTGAAACATCACCTGAAGCTTCCGCCAGGCCAACCAGGGGTCTATCCGTCTGGTTTCCCTCTGCTATGAATGCATGATTTACCACCTCTAAGAAAGAACCCAGCCTAAATATAATTACCTGGATCCAAATGGTGTGTTTTAATCCATCCTCAAAGTGCCTAACCCTTGCTGGGTCATCACTTACCATGCCAGGTGAAAAGTGAGACAACTAAATAAAAGTAGTTACATAGTCCATGACAGACATGTCTCCCTACTGAAGGACCAATAAATCCCGAGACCTCTCTTCCCTCAGTGTCTCCGGATAAATGTTTTTGAAAAATCTATCCTCAAATTCCTTCTATGCTATCCATTAGTGCATCTGAGAATGAACCTGCACATCACACCAACGCTTTTCCGGTCCTTGCAGCATGTACATCGCCAGCTTGACCCTCCACCCAAGAGGAATATTGAGCTGCTCAAAGATCATTTTCATGATATGTATGCAGTTCTCAGCCACCTATGGACATCCCTCACCTTATAAAAGTGGAGGGTGTTGCGATTGCAACTCTCACGTCAGATATTCCACAAATCGCTTTGTACCCTTTGCACCTATGTCGATCCTGTACAAGAAACAAACTAGGCTTACTCGGAGCTGCTCTTTGAGCCACAACTCGAATGCTGCAAAACCCGATGGCTGCCTTATCTGCAATGGATCCCGAACCTAATCGTATCCCTGAGCCTGTACCTGCTGCTCATGCTCTGCCTACACCAAATCCTGAACCTGTTCCTACACCTAGGACACTGTATCACCACCCACTTGGTTCTCCATCAAGACATATAAGAGGAACCCTCTAAATAACCTAAATGGTAAGAAAACCCATATATATATATATAACAATATATTCACATAGATAGTAAAAGCAGTAAATGGTAGTGCATAACTACTACCCTTACTCTCCCCCACCACAACCCATGCCCATGACATCCCGGTCTCATGGCCTCCTTAACCACCCTTCAACAGAGCCAAGTATCAAATTTAACTCGGGCCTTGCCCGTACTGACAACCAACATTTCCTCAAATTGATGAACGAGTCACCCAATATTGATGATCAAAATCACTTCAACCATAATACTTGCCTACTCGTACAAGAGCTTGCCACAAATATACTGCCATATGTAATTATAAAAATATATAAAGAATGGAAATTGATACTATTCACATGGAATTTTCACTTCACAATGCGTATGTGCAGTTATGAAATATAAATACCCTAAAATGTCCCTATCAAAAGCCAAGAAAACAACCTTTCCATACCGGACAAGGTCTAATTCTCCCTTATCGCACCATGTTAAGGGTTACATATAACAATCAATAACATCACACACCATGTGAGCCACCGTGGTGGAAATTATATTAACTATAATCTGAGAAAAAGAAAAATAGAAATTCCCACCCATGGAAACTTTGTCCATCACTCGTCCCTGGGGATGCAAGCACCCAAACACATTCTAGAAACCCAGTTCTAGTAACAACATGTCCCCAGTCTACTATATCCCAAATAGTAAAACTTATAGATTTAAAAAGAGAAGTCTCAATATCATTAGTATATAACAAGACACTACTACTAAATCCCTATCATGAACCCACTCTAATACCACTTTGTAACAACCCAGACCTGGACTACCACCCAAATAGTGCTAAATGGGTCTGGTGCTACTAACTTAGGTGCCCCTCCCTGAACGAAAAAGGATGCCGACTAGAAGTGAGGTTTGGACAGGTATAGTGGGTAGGCTATACTATATTGGAGGATAATAATGGTACTGGTCTGAGAAAAATTATAAAACATGCAGTGGAAATTAAGGACTCAGAAGACTCAAACTAGACCTACATAGCTAAAGTATATGAAATATCAATAATCAATGGAAGAATTTTATAAACAAAAACAACGGAAATTAAATAGAAAAACATTCTAAACACCATTTGTAAATATGAAACAAACCCAACATAATTCCATAGCAGATAAGTATACAAAAAGGGGCGCCAATGGCTAACCAATAGTAGCTACAATAACAAGTAAGCATGATGCTATAGAATGGAATATAAACCATGTGGACTTCAGCTAGGCATAACCTCAAGGTCAATACCACTCCATATGATAGCTAATATAGTCCAACTCTGGAAATTGTCTTCTTTTTTGCACATAAATCTATAAAGTCTACACATGTCCCGAAGGTCCGTTGCATGGTGTGGGACAAATCTTAGTAGGATACCAACCAATAGTGACTACCTAATATAAGTGTTTAAATAGGCATGTAGTAATAAAGAAACTAGTAAAATAGTATAATGCACACAAAAAACAAACTCCACTGGTGCTCAATATCCACCATGGAGTGTCACCTACTTTTTCCAACATCGGAATCTCTGTCATTTAGCCCAGCACCATGTGCCCCCTAACGCCGCGTGTCTCATGAACCGAAACCCCTAAGGCACGCCCAAGAAGTAGTTACTTGGATGAATAATGATACCTATCCTAAAATATGTAACTAGTGGGAAAACTATGTTTGCCTTCAAATAAAGTAACTGGAGGGACAACGATGTCTGCCCTCAAATAAAGGTGAGCCTCTGCCCCCAACCCGATAGCCTCAACGCTATCCCCTGAAGGATCATCACCTTCCACGTGGCCTCCTATGGAATGAATCCCCAAACCAATAGTACCTAATCTGCAACTAACAGGACCCTCTACCCACATGATTGGTCATAACCACCTCATCACATACTCTTTGTGTGCACACTACTCAAAGTTCTGAGTGAGAGCTAATCACCAAAATAGTACCCAAGCTACAATGTCTCTAACACCTCGTTCCCCTGCAACCATGTTGCTCAAGTTTTATGGCCTTAACATCCAAGTATCCTAGGACATTCCCACCTTGATAGTCACACTAACTCAATTTGATGTCCATGATACCCAATCCCATGGTTAGAACCACCCAATTTAACCCGAGCCTAGCCCAAACTCTGATCAGCATCACTCAACTATATCTGGCCATTCCCAACACAACCCCAAGGGTTACAATATATGAAATGAAACATTTCACATATATAATCACAATGAAATACTTTAAACATGAAAGAAACACTAAAAAGTTGAATTTCACTAGCCAGGTGTTGTCCCATAACATCACTAAGATCTTGAAAATCCTATAACAAGTCATATAAAGGTTTAATAAACTTAACATAATAGTTTAAAACAATATAAATCAATTATAACCATTTTGGCATCCCTGAACAAAATTCCCTGATGAGAAATGGCCCCTTGCTCGGCCTCACTCAAGAAAAATGGTAAAAGGGAATACCCAAAGGCATCCCATGGGTCTTTTAATCAATTTGATATGCAAAAACAGATAAAACATGGTCTCACTCAAAATACCAGAAAAGACACCAATGATCATGAAACCCAAATGACTAAGAAAACACAAAATAATATATTCACCACATAATTGAGACTCATATATTAATCCATGTACAATATCGAGCTCCAATTTGATGTTGATCTTCGTAGATCTATGTTTTCGTCATACCTCATAAATTTTACTCTGATGGAAACTGCGACATGTGAGGCAATGGATCAAGAACGAAACAGGGTGCATGGGTTTAGCCTCACTATTGCGATCCTGTAACCACCGACATATTGAATAATGGACTCCAGATGAAGGTTCTATGGCAAGGGATATTCTTCAGGTTTTCAAGGTGGAACTGTTTCGATTATTGGGAAGAGGAAGAGGTTTTTCAGAATAAGATGTGATCCTATTCTTTTAAGAAAAAAAATTCAGACATGTATGAAGGACTACACTCCATGTAGTTTCTTTATTCGTACTACGACTTAAGTGGGGGTAGCCATAAGAGTTAGACGTGCCACACGGGTCTACAGATGTCTTGAACTCAGATGTTATGGAGAAATGAGGTTACACAATGTGTCAAGAAATACTACAAGTAGTGTAGTAGGATTTTCTTACAAGGTCATCACACGACATGTACTTGACGAGCACACAGATGGTATACACCTAAACCATACACAGTGTGTACTATCGAGTATCTATCATGTAGTCTGGAAATATCCAGAACTTACTAGATTTACCCAGTTTTCTCAGAACAAGTGAAAAATTCAAATAGGGTTAAGATTTTGACCCATTAAAAAAACATGGGTTCTTACAATTGAGGAAATTATGTTTGATATAGACCAAAAACCTCTAAAAGTAATAAGTGATAGTAAACCACCATAGGTGGAGGGGGTTAATTAGTGGTTACCATAATTAAAAATCTCAAAATTATCATTCATTTACTAGTTAGTGTGATTAGATATGAAAAGTGATCTTGTGATGATGAGAGATAACATGGGAAAACACACACATGAAACAATAGTTCTTACAAGGCTCAATCAACCTTGTGATTGAGTGTTTAATGTTGGAGAACAATGATTTCAATCCAGTTGTACATGTTCTTATCTCATTATAAAAAAATGAAGGAATGAAGTAGGGTGAAATCCTTAAAATCCAATTATAAGAATGAAATATTTACATCAACAAGTTGATAAATTTTTTCTTCCAAACCTCATGTGACTTCAAAATATGAATCACATATGTACACTTGTTCTTGTTTAATGTACCAGCTAAAAGACTCTTGTAATGGATGGTTTATTATCCCAACGTTTCATCTATTTTCATCATGGACACTTATAATGATAAAATTATTATATTTTTAGAGATATGACATTTACATGACATAACTCAACTAGAAATGGGTGTGGAATATTTTTGAAGTTATCGGATCAAAAAACCATAAAATAGTTCATCATATATTCCAATAATCCTCAACCAGGTCAGCCCAAAGATATAGCTTTAAATTCTACAAGTACTACATAGAAAAGATGAACACACCATAAAAACATCAAAAAAAATTTAAACTCTGGGGAAATTCTTAGCTCCCCATAGTACACCTTAGAAATAACCCTTTATTTCCATAAATACTATGTTATTTTCACACATAGTCCATGGAATATTTAAACTCAATGATAGTCTGAAACACTAGTCCACTACATATTTTTTGTATAAGGATTAGAGGAAACGATTTTTCTAACACAAAAAAATATGGGAAATGTCCATTTTTTACTGAATTTCCATAGAAAAAACTCACTTAATCCCATTTTTTCAACCATGAAACCTAGACACCATAGAAAAATAGAGACAACCATTTCAACTCCCTATAATGAAATATAAGGTATTTAAAAATTCTTGTTGTTGGCCTCCCCGTGACCTTCTACAAAATCTATGTTAGATAACACACACTGAAATTAATATTGCACATTTTCACCTTTATGGTATATATTATATTCTTAGAAATACTATATGTATTAATCAACCTTGACGTAGACCATGGAATTTTTAAATTCAAATAAATTAATAGTGACTTCTCACAACATATATAGGGACTCTTTAAAATTTTCCATTCCTTTTAATTTTTCATTAGTTCTGAATATCCTCTCAATCACTCATGAGCATATTGTCAATAAATACTATATGTAAACACCATTAAAACTGTTGAATGAATAATCTAAAGAAAAAAATCATAGTATTACCCTTTTTATCCACTTCTTAAGGTCTCTTTTACATGTATCAACTCCTTAAATGGTAATGAATCTTCTATATCCTCCCATTCAATCGTCAATCTCCCATTTTTATTTTTTTTAAAATATGTGAATCAACACATGAGATATTCTAAAAAATTCATCTACTAACTATTCAATTCCCTACTACATGAATACAAAAAAAAAGAAACTAGAGTCTCTTTCCATTGTATGAATAGATTCTATGCATTTACCTCCTTCATATATAAATTAAAAGTAATGAAATATGGAAAGTAAATAAGAAGACATAATAATATTTTGAGAGAGAATTAAGTACCAACAATAATATAAATTTCAAGAATCCATCTTTAATTAGGTATTTTTTTTGTGATATACAATACTTACTCCATAGTTGAAACATTCAGCAAATAAATATTACCTTGTTTCACCTTCTCCTTGATGTAGTGGTACATGACTTCAATATTATTTGACATTTACTATTATACTGAATTCTTTGAAAAGTTGATTTCACTTTGATTATCACAGCCAATCATTAATGGGTATGAAACATCTACCCTCATGTATCAAACTTGTGACTTCATCCACATAATTTGTGTCATGGTCTAATATTCCACAATGTATTGATATGTTTTCACTCAATGTGATATAATTTTGTTTAAGAGTGTTCCACACAACACATTTTCCCCCAATAATGAATTTACCACTACAAATTGGCTTTTGATCACCAAAATATAAATATTATCCTACATTATAATATCCATAGATCTAAAATTATTTGTTATTATCATACCTCAAACTAAAATATAGAGTACCTTTTATGAATCACAATATCTATTTAACTACTTTAAAATAAATATTCTTTGAATTAATTTTTAATTATATACCTAATTCATCTATAAACAAGATTAATTGTTAACACACTCTAAATTAAAGTAATCCACAAATAATCCATTATTACTTCATTAGATACACACTCTTTCAATCTTAATCAATGGACAACTTAGTCCCGAGTTATATAGGAGTAGGGACATCTTATTAAATATCAAACCTATTTAGTAAATCATGATGTTAATTTTTTGTGAGATAATTATAGAACCTAATATGTTTATAGATTGATTATAAAAGAAAAAATTAATCTAAATAATCATTCAAATATTAATTTTTTTTATCATTTGGGTAGTAAATTACTCACCAATCTCTTAAGTATTTCTAGTAAAAATAATTTCCTCAACATATACTGACATGAACTACCCTACCAGGGCCCTCTTGGCCAGCAGTATGCTAAGTGTGCCACCCCATACCCATATCAAATTGGGTAGGGGAAGGTTAATACCACCAAGTAATAATATCACACTTGTGGGAGGCCTTATCCTAATGAACCTATACACATAAACACATCTCTATAGACATCGAACCAATACATAAAAAAGGCAATTAGAATAATAAATTCTTGCAAAACCTCTATCAACCCATAAAATCTAAAATATGTTATAACTAAATAAAAATGAAAAAATATAGTAACACAAACCATAAAAGTGGTCCAACCTAAAAACAACATATAATAAATTCTCATCTTAAAACCTATAGTATGAAAAAAATCATGTTACCATAGCTTCTAAGCACTAATAAACACCACCAACATTAGTTTTTCTTAGATATCCATCGAAAATATTTTACATCTATATAAGACACAACATGTGTGGGTAGATCCCATCCCGGGGTGTGTATAAACATATCTATCATGTCACTAAAAAATCACTAAGAAGTAATGAATAAAAATAGAGTCAACTAAAATCCATAATAAAAAGATTTGAGGATGGGGAAACCTTGATATACACATACAAGGTACTGGATCCATAGAGTATGGTTTCAGTATTCCTATCCAACCAAATAATTCTAAATATAACAACCATATCATTCATTAAAATTTATTTCATGATGTATTATATAAAAAAATACTTAATTCAACCAGAATACTAATTGGATTAGTTTACTTTCGGGATTAGGCACATAACATAACATCAAAAAACTATGATACCATTAATTTATTTAAAAAATCCTTAACATCCTCTTAAATTAACATCGATATTCTAAAACTGCAAAGGATAACATAAAGACATACATAAGAAAGGCGTGAGATATAAAGCGCAATAAAAAAATTAAAAAAATCATAAAATAGGGAAAATCAGTACATGTAAGCCATGTGGAATAATAATGTAACATAACAGGTGATAATAATAATCATGAAAAGTGAGTCATGGTATTACATGATAGCATAAAGGCAATATAAGAATTTGAAAATTACTTAAAAAAATAATCATTAACATATTTCAAGGTTGTGGAAAAATAAATCATAAATAGTGTGATTAGGATAATATATCATGTACCTAATATGGCATCTCATGAGATTAAAACATTTCTGAATGCATTAGAGTGCTATCTGGGAACACCGATCATAATCATATCACGTATATGCATATGTGTACTACACAAGTATTATAACATTAGAACATATTTAATAAAATTTGATATCATTGTTAATGATTTTTTGTTACATACATGGAATCAACCAAAAAAATATGTATGTGTTTATATAGGTTAATAACCATTAGTAGAAATGGGTATGGTAATTCACTTTAGAATCATTTGGCATAAAAAATCTCAATAAATGTTCAACAACCTAAGGAAATTTTTAAAGGAACATAATTTGTTTTAATTAGAGAAAAATGGATATCTAATTATTTTGAAATAAAAAGGATAGTATGATGTATTTTTAAAAACATATCTGAATATTATTAATAGGAATCTAGAAGGAATAATGTAAAAAAGGTTCTTGAATAAAGTGAATAAGGAGTGGGTCCCTTACATTGAGAGGGTGTTTCGAAAATCTTGGTATGAGATTCTTGATAGATTGAGAGAACCTTGGGAGGTATCTGGAGACGTAAGGGAAGATTATGTATATTATCTATGGTTTTTTAGTGAAGAAAATATGGGAGACTATGTATTTTTATATATATAAAAAGGGAGGGGAGTTCTTTATTATTTCCAAAACCTAGGTTTTTGACTCAATAAAACAATGTAATCAAAAAAATAAATTATAACATGGTTTTTTCCCATGGTTTTTTCCAAATAAGAGTGGTTTTATTTATTTTTTTATCCTGTAACCCCAGAACATTAAAATAATTCCCTTGGTGATTTTTATGTGAGTCATGTATACAAAGTAATAATTTTACAAACTTAAAAAATATTATAGATTTTGGAGGATTATTAATAGGTTTATAAAAGTATTAAAATAATATAAAAGAAATATTATTTTAAAGTGGAAAAAAAATATTTGATAATATATAACTTTTATGGAATATATTACATCACATTTTCAGTATTATGATGTCATAATAAACAGAATATATTTTTATTGTATTTACTTTTTACCAAAAAATTGATTGTCTCAAAAAATTATAAAAACCTACCGTTGGATAATTTGAATGTAATGAATCTAAAAATAATATTTATTTTATCCAAATAAATATCTAAATATTTGGATTTTTATTTTTAGATTATATCCCCATTGAATGAAAAATACATGTTTTTTTACATTAACAGTTTTATGACCCTTATAAAAATTATTGTTGAATTCATAAAAGTATATTATCAACTATTATCAATTAATATTAATTTAAAATAACATATTATTAAAATATTATTTATTTTTAAAATTCATGAACTCTTCAAAAGTATTTTCTTAGTTGAAATTGATTATTACAAGAAAATAAAATTCAAGTATTGTTGTATTGAAATACAATTTTTATCAAACTCATTCTTTAATCATTTATAAAGTAATATAAATAATGAATAATTATAATAATTATTTAATAGAAAATAAAATCTAGATATTTATTCTGTTATGGTCAAGATACATAGACCATTATTAAACCAGTGAAATCCACAAGGGGAAGGTGGGAGATAATAAGTTTTTTTGGGGTGGCTCAGAGAACATGGTTTAGGTTGTGATCTCAATGAGCTCAAACATATCCTATAAATAGTTTCTATCATTATTTCTTTTTGGAATCTTATATTAATATTTATCACGGGTAAATTTCATAGATTCTGTCTCCATTGGAATCTCTAATCAATTGGATTCATAGGATATGATCCCATAGGTCAAGGCCTTCACTTCCTCTATCTATATCAATTTGATTTTTCATAACCCTTACTATACACTAATCATAAGATCATTTTTAAATGGATATATTATCAATGGTAAGGATTTTTAATGATTTTTTTAATATAATAATATTTAACCAAATAATAGAATGTATTTTCTATAATAAAATTATATTAATAATTCACTTATTCATTTTAAAAGGTAATTTCTTTTAAAAATGTTTTGGTTGTTACATTATTTCAACCTTTAGAAATTTCACCCTAGAAAATTTCATTTTGTAAAAAAAATTGATGTGGGTACTTATGTTAAATCATCTCTTTTGTTTCTAATTTGATTCCTAAAACATCATTTTTCACCACTATTCTTTGACCAGGTGAGAAGTCTTGTTTCCACGAACATTGTCTCTAGATCCAAGATTTTCACCGGCTTCTCCTTATATGAAAAATAATTCCTAGTGGTACCAAATATTGATTAATTACATGTGGGGGTTATGGTATGTAATTTTTTTAAAGGGATACATGGAACACATCATGTAATTGAGACGGGTTAGGTGGGAGTGCCAGTCGATATGCCACCATTCAAATGTGATCAAGGAACTCAAAGGGGCCTATGTATCTTAGAATAAGATTTTTTATCATCCCAAGCCTCTTTAATTTCATCCACGATGATACACATATGAAAAATTTATTAATGAAATCAAACTCAAGGTATTATAAAAAATCATCTATATATATTTTCTTTTGAACATGTGCAAATTATATGTGATGCTGAATGGTTTGAACCTTTTTTTTCATCCCTTGGTTATGATCATGTCCCATCAACTTCAACTATATATCTACATTCAAATGTGTTCAAGTATGACACCACTTACCATATAGATCCCTACAAGGTTCCATTTGAATTTTGGAATGGAAACTTTTTGTTGTGAGAACACTTTTAGGGGAAGGTGTTGATCCCAACATCCTTTGAAATACATTGTTCCTGATCATAGCATATCCTCTAGAGTTTAAATGAACCTTTCTGAATGATCATTTTTCTGAGGGTGATAAGTAGTGTTGAAGAATAGTTATATATTTAATTATTACTTATGGATTCTCCAAAACCTTGAGGTAAATATTAGATATCCATTACATAAAAAGGTTATTGGAATTCCATGAAGTCTTACCACTTCTTTCATTCATATCATGGTGAGTTGTTCAAGAGATAATTATTCATTGACATAAATTAAATGCACTAACTTGGAAATATGGTCAACAACACCTATATGGAGTTATTTCATTTATGTTTCATGGAGGTTATTATGATGAAATTCGTTTTTATTGTTTCCCATTTCTATACCAGCATGGGAAATAGTTGCATCATACAATTATACATCATTTGTTCAGCCTTGAATTACAGGTATACCAAGCATCGAGATTCAAACTCCACAATATCTATCTTCATGTTATCCCACTAGTTATTTTTTTTAAAATATCTATATATCATAGTGATAGAAAGATGAATATAGAATTATTAGATATGAACATCGTCTAGATGTTCCCTCTTAATTTTTGGATTTGATCAGATACTTATTGTGGTTCGAAACCTTAGAACTCAATCTTTATAAAATTTTAACTCTAAAATATATGTTACCTTATTATATAGAAGCATATCAAATTTTTTAAAATCATTGATCATATTGAGAATGAATGGTTTGTTAGTTACTTCAGAATGTTATGATGCAGATGCTTTTATTATTCCCATATCAATCCTTTCCATGTATAGGAATATTAAATCCCTTCAAATCCTCATAATGGATAGAGTTACAAGATCATTTCTACTCAGAATAAATAACACTTTGCTTTCTATCCAATAATGGTAATGGATTTAACAATCATACTCCTTGATCAGCTCTAACAAACATCAATGTTTCTTATTAAGATCCTTTTTTATGGATATATACTTGAGGGTTTTATAGTCTATATATATATCAACAAATTCACATATAAAGGGAATGTCATCAAGGATGATCTTTTCCTTAGATTAAATTATTTGATCCATGTAGGAATTATTTTTGGTATTTAATGTTCATTCCTGGGATGATGATACCAAATAATATTCATCATCCTCCTTACACTTTTATTGAATCAGTGTGCGATACACAATACAGAGGGTAAATTTATTATCTAATAAATTTATGTTTTCTTCATAAAATGAAAATCATTATATAATTATTACTACATAAAATTTAATTAAAGTGATATTGATAATGTTTTCAAGAATAAAATTACCACAAGCTTCAAATTTTGATACGACAATCATAGATTTATCCTCGATGATGTCTAATCATTTGGGGTGGTTACTCGATGTTCATAGGGAACTTATATTATATTATAATAAGAAATTAATTGAAATACAATAAGATATAAAAACAATGAAGTAGATGTTACATGTACTTTAGTCATCTTGATCCATATTAACATAAGTATTTTCTCTATTCTCTTGGTCTGGGAGATTTATGGTGCTCATAATTCTTGTCAGCCCTTGGAATAAAGAATTATTGGATAATATCCAAATTCTAAACATTTATGAACTAGAAATATATATAGGACTTTACATTGAAATTTATTTCCCTTTATCACATTATTTATTTTTTCATGGAAATTATATACTTTATGACATTTTTCCACACTTAAAACATATACTAGTTCCTCTGTTACATTTCTCTTGGAACCTCTTTCCACTTTTTTCACAAAGGAAATTTGGTCTTCTTTCCTATATCACTTTTATTAGATGAAATCCTATGAGATGACATAATCATTTTATTTTATGTGTTTTTACATTAAAATATGTTCCAATTTTTAATTTTTATTTTGATAGATGATTTGGAATAATCAAAAGATGTGTTATCTTATCTCCCATTATGTTATGCATTTTATTTAGTTATCACCAAATTTCTCCCCACATTGGTTTGTCATCTGATTTATCCTATTTATAGTGATTATATTGAATAAAAGAAAAACTATGAATGAGTAATTTTAAACTATTGAACACATAACTTGGAAAAATTTATCATTAATTTAATAAATAATAAATAACAAGTACTCTTTTACCTATTAATTTCAAGTTTTTCAATCTAGGTTATCCACAATCTATTTTGTAATATTAATATTATGGGAACTTTTTACCTTATTAATTTTTATAATGATCTTGTGAAAAAACTAAATAATATTCTATAAGAGTTTCAAACCGAGTGTGCAGTAAGGCCCATTATCATGCACCAGTTCATGATCTATTCTTGCTTAATACAGTGTAATAGAGGTTATTACCTATAGGTATATCTATTCCAGAGCCATATTCAATTATATTTGTAAGAAAAAGAAATATTTTCCTATAAAGGACATAATACATAAAAAATAGGGATGATTTATTATGTTCAATATTATAACCAAATATTTTTCTTGTTTTTTCTAATCCTAATCCAAAAAGTAACTAAACTATCCTTTGATGAAACTTTGACAACCCTTATCTCTATCAAAAATTACTTCTTGATCAATTTCATAAAAATAACTTAATAAAACCTATAATATTGAGAGGCCTAGTGTATTTTGAATATTATTTAAATAATATAACATCATAAAAATGGGATACAATGACTTTATTGAATAATTCCTTAACATGATCTTAAATTTAAACCACACTTCTAAAACTGCAACAAATAACAGGGGACATACATAAGAAAGGGTTGAGAAATAATGTCTATTAAAGTAATAAAATAAATCAGGTAATAGGGTAAATCAATACATGTGATACAAGAATAATAAAAATGTAACATAATAGGTGAGAATAATAATCATGAATAATGAGACATGGTATAACAAGATAAGATAATGTCATCATGCGAATGTTGAAACAACATAAAACATAGAATTATAAGAATAACTCAAGGATAACCACCAAGATATTATAAAATATTGTTATGTGGATAAATTAATTGTAACCATACATGGAATATCATGATATTTGTAACGACTTGTGTTTTAGCCCTATCAGACTTTGGGATATTTCTAAAAATAATTCCAGAGGTAGGCGCGAAGACGGCGTGCGATTCCGAGGCCCGGTGTGCTCAGAATTAATTTTATAAAAATATTAAGTATTTTTATACTATGCACGTGGCGGGGGTGTGATATCTCCTAAAGGGTAGCTCAGAATGGGATTCTAAGGGCACAATTGCGTCCGGAACGTGTCGTTTACCCTAGGTGTGGTGTAAAATTTGCAGGCGCGAGCCTGCGATGGAAAAGGCCACCAGGGGTGTTTTCGTTAATAAGTGGAAAAGTCCATTTACGAGCGTCGGCTCAAATAACTTCTGAATGGACTCTCGGATCGCAAATCTGAGTCCACTGTTGCATTAAAAACGATGCGTTTACCCTAGGGGTGACCTTACCTTTGTTTTCATCGGGCGTCGGGGCCGAGGTGGGTTTGGCATCGGCGGGCGGTAGATATTTGTCTAAACAGAAATAAATATCAGCACCCCCCTCCTCATTCCTCTCAGCGTTCTTTGTCTTTTTTCACCACTGATATACCGAATCGAGCAAACAAAGCGCCCATGAGCTCGGATTTCGACGGCAGACGTTCCAGGAGCGTGCAACGGAAGCTCTGAAGTGCGGATCTAAGGCAGAACGTCGAAGTTTCCCCCGCGAGGTAGGCGGTTTGAGTTTTGGAATCCCAGACCCCGTTTATTTGTTGTCTTTCTTCAAATGTTTATAAGGGTTGTATAGTTTGGGTCCCGAGGTTTCCAAAACATGTTTCGGATCTGATTTTGGAGCACCGGGGTGCTCCCGGGGGTTCCTGGATGTTTTCTGGTGGAAATCCCGGATTCCAGCGGAAATCCCGGATTCCAGCGGAAATCCCGGATTCCAGCGGAGGCGCGGCGGATTCCGGCGATGGCGGCGGCGGCGCGGCAGTTTTCAGCGAGGCCGGCGGTGGTCGGGCCAGGATTTTCCGGGGGTTCTTTAAACCCCCGTAACTTGAAAACCGTAACTCCGATTTGCGATCCCTTTGAAGCGACACACTCCTTGCGTCGAGATAGACCTTTTGAACTCACTTTAAAAATTTTTTGGTACGGGATCGTGGCCTGAGAGATAGAAATGTCGTATTAAATAATAATATTTTATTATTTTACGACTTCAGGTCGTCGTAACTTCTACCCGGAGCGTCCGATTGAAGTTTCATCAGTGACATTAAGACCCTGATGATACGACAGAATTTTCTTGAGGGTTTCCGGGTGTTGGGACCGAGTTCAGGGTGCGGTTCCCACAAGGCCAGGTTTTTGGAGTTTTCAGTGAAATGCAACTTTTAAACCAGGAGTCCGATTTTGGCGGATGATTAGTCAGTCCTATGTGTTTTTTCGAGAGGATCGAAATGGTGTGACTCGTTCGATGAGTTTCAAGATCATGGTGTGGGCCTCGCCTGGACTGGCATTCGGTGAATAGTGCATTTTTCACCGGGTGTCTATTTCGGACATGCGAGTAGTGGATCCTGGGTACTTTTCCAAGGGGATCACCGCGGTATGATCCGTTTGTTGAGTTCTTGGATTGTTTTGTGGGCTCTGCACGAGCTAGCTACGGTGAATAGTGCCTTTTTCACTAGTGCTCCATTTCAGGTGAGTAAACGGTCTATCCTGCGTGTTTTTTCGCGTAGATCGCTATGGCTTCCTTGGTATCAGCCTGGGGGGTGCACAGTGTGGTGTTGTTGCGGGTCTCTAGGGTTAGCGACGCTTTGGACCAGCAGTGGTTGAGGGTACTCACTTAGTTCATTCCCACGAGGGTTCGTGCGGCATCACAGCTTTCATATAGGTTTGTGATCCTCTCGATGTGATGTTTAATTTTTTATAGTTGTGGCATCCCTCCGGTGGACCCGAAGCGGTATCCTCTAGCATCTTTTCCCTAGATCGGGTTCTTGGTATCGTTGTGGCCGCTTATCCATGGGCGGTGATCCCATATCAAGCTGATTAACCTCGTAGGGTTGTGGAATCATCGGTATTATGATCCCCTACATGGTGGTCCATACTCATTAGGGTTGTAGAATCGTTGGGTATACGATCTACTACTCAGCATGAGGTGTATTGTAGGGTTGCGGTATCGTTGGTTATGCGATTCCCTACTCAGAGCGTGGTTTCGGTAGGGTTGCGACATCTTCGGTTCGATCCCCTACATCGCGAGTTATACCGGATAGGGTTCTGGTATCATCGTGACCACCTTTATATGGGTGATGATCCTATATATGAGTGAAGTGCTTCTGTCGAGTGCCAGATCGGGTTGTGGTATCCCCCAGCGGATCCTGGGAGTGATCCCCTATCTATGTGATCTACGAATGCCAAATCGGGTCGTGGTATCCCCCATCGGACCCTGGGAGTGATCCCTTATCTGTGAGCTTCGTATTTCAGAGTGGGTTCTGGTATCCCTTAGCAGACCCTAGGAGTGATCCCCTATCCGAGGAGTTTGGTGGTTATGTTGTTTCAGCGAGTTTTCCTCCGTGACGGTACCCGACGAGCGTGATATCTCAGGTGAGTGTCTATGAGTTTTGTGAGAAACCCGATGGAGTGTATCTCTCGGACGAGTGTCATCTGGGATGACAGTGAACATGTGGTGTACTCTCCTGGTTGTGTTCAGTTCTGGTGATGAGGTCAGTACCTCTTGTGGCTTGATGCGTGAGCTGGGTATATCTAGATTGTTCAAGGTGTATGTATGGGCTTACACCTGAGCTGAGCTAACTAGTTGTTTTTAGCCGAGGATGGCCAGGAGATGGAGTATCTCTCTTGTCTGGTTTCCCTCTGGCTGGGATGAGTGGACTGTTTCCTTTCAGTTACTCTCTTTTGTTTTGGGTATTTTGGGTGCTTACAGGGTATATTTATACTCACCCCTACATGGGCTTTGCTCGCACATGTTTGTGTCTTGTGCTGACCACATGCCTTTTGATGGAGTCCCAGGAGGTCCTGGAGCAAGCGGAGCTGAGTGAGCGAGACTGACCGGGGTGTTTACCGGTGCGGAGCTGAGGGAACATTCCAGCGGGTGTTTGTGGCAGTGTTCCCCTTCTTTAGAGCAGGTTGGACGCGCTTTTGTATTTTTCTTTTGGTGGGACCTGTTTTTCCCTTTTGTACTTCTGATGTACTCTGGTTTGGGATAGATTTATGCATGCATTTCTTTTTCAGTTTCATATATCTCTGCACTGTTTCATGGATGTGTTTGTGGGTGCGTGTGTACAGGTACCTTAGGCTAATGCCTCCCATGAGTGTGATAGCCTACTCGGCGCTAGTCGCCAGCCCCTGGCCTATTGGAGGCGGGCTTGGGGAGTCGCGGATCGATCCCCGTTGGGTCTAGTCATGAGAGAGTGGTATCATAGGAGGTTCCACATTTGGGATCTCAGAGCGTAGCTGGTCTAGCTGTGAGTTTGGTTTGGGTTGCATAGCGACAATGTTAGGGTGTTTCGAGCTCGACTTTTAGGCCAGAGACTCCAGTGTTGGTGTGGCAACTGACTTGTCCATACACAAGGACTCTGATAACCTGTCGTTCGACTCCGGACATTTGTACACTGGTCGTAGGGGCATAACGATACTTGCATCATATAGGCCTGGGTTTTTGGGTTTTCCTTTTCTTTCTTCAGTCAGCTCTCCAGATATACTCTTTGACTATGGTGAGTCTTGAATGTATTTCAGGATGCCTCCACGATGATAGCCAGTGAGGATTCTGCAGCAGGATTGTGGTGATGATCTGTCCCATGCAGAGGCTATGGACCAAGGCACAGGTTCTGAGGCTGGACCTCTAGGTGGTCCGCCAGTTGAGCCACAACCAGTCGAGAAGATGGTTGTGTCGGCTGTGCAGGACGAGGTTGCGCGCAGGTTGAGTGCTCTACACGAGTTCCAGAGGCAGTTACCTCTAAGGTTCTGGGGTGATCCAGATCCCTAGGCAGCTAATGACTGGCTTGAGGTAGTCACCTGAGTTTTCCGCCTAGTGAGGACACCTCCAGATCAGATGGTGGTCATTGCGGTAAGCCTTATGTATGGTTCAGTTGGGCGTTGGTGGAGTCTGGTGACACAGTCCCATGATGATGAGATGCTCACGTGGCCAGAGTTTGAGTGGATCTTTAGGGTGTATTTCTATACGGTGACGCTGAGTTCAGTGCGGATTCAGGAGCTTTTGCAGCTTCGGAAGGAGGGCCTGACTGTGTCGGAGTACTCGACGAGGTTTACGGACCTGTCGTGCTACTCCCCAGATATGGTTAGAGATCCGTTCCTTAGGGCTCGGACCTTTGACCAGGCCTTATCCAGGGACATCCGAGCAGGTGTAGTAAATTTGTGCCTGCCCACCTATGCTGGGGTACTGGATCGAGCATTGGTGGTGGAGAGCTTTCTGGCTGAGCAGATTCCCCATGTTAGTGCTAGGCACGTGAGAGTAGAGATGTCAGCATCTGGTAGCCAACAACAGACTCAGGGGTCTAGATGTGGCCGACGTTTCAGGAGGCAACCCCAGGATAGAGGATCTGAGGCTCAGGGCTTGCAGGGCTCGCAGGCCAGTTTTGGTCAGGCGTAGGAGAGGCAGTGTTATGTTTGCGACGGTCGGAGACATCTTTCTAGATATTGTCTGACTCGTCGTGCTGCTGAGAGGGAGTCGGTCGATGGACCACCTTGGCAGAGGTAGCGTCTCGAGAAAGAAGGTCCACAGGGTGGTGGACGTGGCAATAGAGCAGGTGCAGTAGAAGGCAGTGGTAGGCGGTATCAGTTGCCACCACCCCTACCCTCAGGTGGTCCACGCCAAGCCCAGGGAGATGGTGGCCGAGGGCGAGGATAGCTACATGCCTTAAAGGTTGGTGACCCAGAGGCTCCGCGGATGGATAAAGGTACACCTTCTGTCCTTCCTACTTTCTGCAGTAGTTTGATAGACACTGTTTATCCGTACTCTTCCCTTTCCATTTCTTGCTCGAGTTTTCTTCAGGGCGTTGGTAAGACCCTGTGTGAGTTTTGTTTGTCGTGCTTCGAATGCGTGGGGAATATGGATCCTTCCCCCACCGAGACGCATTTTTGTGATGCGATTAAAACTGTACGGGAGAGTCAGTGCTTCCCAAAGTAGATAGTATCGAGGTGTGGTGGATGAGTCCCTCTGACTTATGCATTTGGGCAGGGGTGTTTGTTAGTGAGCTCACTGGGGTGGGAGACCCAGTTGAGAGTCCAGTCGCTTTCCATGTACTTTTGTATTTTCGAGGATGAAAAGTTCTAAGTGGGGGAGGATGTAGTGACTCGGGTTTTAGCCCTATCAAACTTTGGGATATTTCTACAAATAATTCCAGAGCTAGGCATGAAGACAGCGTACGATTCCGAGTCCCGGTGTGCCCGGAATTTATTTTATAAAAATATTAAGTATTTTTATACTATTCACATGGCGGGGGTGTGATATCTCCTAAAAGGTAGCTCAAAATGGGATTCTGAGGGTGCGGTTACGTTTGAACATGCCATTTTCCCTAGGCGATGTATAAACTTTGCAGGCGTGGGCCTGCGCTAAAAACCACCACCAGGGGCATTTTCATAAATAAGTGGGAAAGTCCATTTATGAGCGTCGGCTCAAACAATTTCTGAACAGAGTCTCGGAATGCAAATATGAGTCTACCATTGCGTTCAGAGCAACACATTTTCCTTATGGGTGACCTTACATTTGTTTGCATCAGGCGTCGGGGCCGAGGTGGGTTTGGCACCGGTGGGTGGCAGATATTTTTCTAAACAGAAAGAAATATCAGCACCCCCCCCCCCCTTTCCTCATTCCTCTCAGCATTATTCGTCGTTCTTTGCCGCTGATCCGATGAGTCGAGCAAACGAAGCACCCACGAGCTCGAATTTTGATGGCAGACGTTCCAGGAGTGTGCAACGGAAGCTCTGGAGCGTGGATCTAAGTCAGAACATCAACGTTTCACCCGTGAGGTAGGCGGTTTGAGTTTTTAAATCTCAGACCCCGTTTATTTATTTATTTCTTCAAATGTTTATAAGGGTTGTATAGTTTGGGTCCTGAGGTTTCCGAAACATGGTTCAGATCTGATTTTGGAGCACCGAGGTGCTCCCGGGGGTTCCCGGAAGTTTTCTGGCAGAAATCCCGGATTCCGGCAGTGGCCATGGAGGAATCTGGCGAGGCGTGGCAGCGGCGTGGCGGCGGCGGGGCGGATTCCAGCGACGGCGGCAACAGCGTGGTGGTTTCCATCGAGGCCGGCGGTGGTCCAGCCAGGATTTTCCTGGGGTTCTCTAAACCCCCATAACTCACAAACTATAACTCCGATTTGCAAGCCGTTTGCAGCGACGCGTGCCTTGCGTCGAGACAGACCTTTTGATCTCACTTTGAGAATTTTATGGTTCGGAATCGTGGCCCGGGTGTTAGAAATGTCATATAAAATAATAATATTTTATTATATTATGACTTCGGGCCGTCGTAACAGCTACTCGGAGCATCCGATTGACATGTCGTCAATGACGTTGAGACCCTGATGATATGATATAATTTTCGTGAGGGTTTCCGGGTGTTGGGACCGAGTTCAGGGTGCGAACCCCATGAGGCCGGGTTTTTGGCGTTTTCTATGAAACACAACTTTTGCACCAGGAGTCTGATTTTGGCTGATGATTAGTCGATCCTGTGTGTTTTTCTGAGAGGATCTCAATGGTGCGATTCGTTCAATGAGTTTCAGGATTGAGGTGTGGGCCCCGCCAGAGCTGGCATTCAGTGAATAGTTCCTTTTTCACCGGGTGTCCGTTTCGGATGTGCGAGTAGTGGATCCAGTGTACTTTTCCGAGGGGATCGTTGTGGTATGATCTGTTTGTTGAGTTCTGGGATCGTTGTGTGGGCCCTGCACGAGCTAACTATGGAAAATAGAGCCTTTTTCACCGGTGCTCCATTTCGGGCGAGTAAAAAGCCTATCCTGTGTGTTTTTCCGCGTAGATCGCGATGGAGGCCTCAGTATCAGTCTATGAGGTGCGTAGTGTGGCATCGTTGTGGGTCGCTCGGGTTAGCGACGTTTTGGACCAGTAGTGGTTGAGGGTACTCCCTTGGTTTGTTCCCACGAGGGTTCACGCGGCATCACAAACTTTGTATAGGTTTTTGATCCTCTTGATGTGATGTTTAATATGTTAGAGTTTCGGTATCCCTTCAGTGGACCTGGAGCGGGATCCTCTAGCATCTTTTCCCTAGATCGGGTTCTTGGTATCGCTGTGACCACTTATCCATGGGCGGTGATCCCCTATCTAGCTGGTTAACCCCGTAGGGTTGTGGCATCATCAGGATTATGATCCCCTACGCATTGGGCCGTACTCAGTAGGGTTGTGGCATTGTCGGGTATACGATCCCTTACTAAGCATGAGGTGTATAGTAGGGTTGCGGTATCGTTGGTTATGTGATTCCCTACTCAGCGCGTGGTTTCAGTTGGGTTGCGGCATCATCGGTTCGATCCCCTACATCGCGAGTTATACTAGATAGGGTTCTAGTATTATCGTGACCACCTTTATATGGGAGATGATCCTCTATCTGAGTGACGTGCTTCTGTCGAGCACTAGATTGGGTTGTGGTATCCCCCAGCGAATCTTGGGAGCGATCCCCTATCTATGAGATCTACGAATGCCAGATCGGGTTGTGGTATCCCACAACGGACCCTGGGAGTGATCCCCTTTTTGTGAGCTTCATATACCGGTGTGGGTTCTGGTATACCCTAGCGGACCCTAGGAGCGATCCCCTATCTGAATAGTTTTTCAGATATGTTGTTTCAGTGAGTTTTCCTCAGTGTCGGTACCCGACGAGTGTGATCTCTCAGGTGAGCGTCTGAGAGTTTTGTGAGAAACCTGATGGAGTGTATCTCTGGAATGAGTTTCATCTAGGATGATAGTGAACATGTGGTGTACTATCCTGGTTGTGGTCAGTTGCTGGTGATGAGGTCGGTACCTCTTGTGGCTTGGTGCGTGAGCTGGGTATATCTGGATTGTTCAAGTTGTATGTATGGGAATACACATGAGTTGAGCTAACTAGTTGTGTTTAGCCAAGGACGGTCAGGAGATGGATTTTATCTCTCGTCTGGGTTCCCTCTAGTCGGGATGAGCAGACTTTTTCCTTTCAGTTGCTCTATTTTTTTGGGTTTTTGGGGTGCCTACTGAGTATGTTTATACTCACCCCTGCACGGGCTTTGCCCACACATGTTTGTGTCTTGTGCAGACCAAAGGCCTTTCAACGGAGTCCCAGGAGGACCTGGAGGAGGCGGAGCAGAGTGAGCGATACTAAACGAGGTATTTACCGGTGCGGAGCCGAGGGAACTTTCCAGCGGGTGTTTGTGGTAGTTTTCCCCTTCTTCAGAGTAGGTTGGACACGATTTTGTAGTTTTGTTTTGGTGGGCCCTGTTTTTCCCTTTTGTACTTCTGTTTTACTCTGGTTTGGGATAGATTTTTGCATATATTTCCTTTTCAGTTTCATATATCTATGAACTGTGGCATGGAGGTGTTTGTGGGTTCGTGTGTATAGGTACCTTTGGCCAATGCCTACCATGTGTGTGATAGCCTACTCAGCACTAGTCGCCGGCCCCTGGCCTATTGGTGGCGGGCTCAGGGAGTCGCAGCTCGAGCCCCGTTGGGTTGGTTCGTGACAATATTAAAACATTAACAAATGTGTTGGAGTGCTATCTGGGCACACCCATCATAATCATATCATGTACATGCATAAGTGTTCCACATAAGAAAATATTTCATCACATTTAATATAAATATTAAGGATTGTGAATTAAATATAGGGAATTACCAAATAAAATAATTATATGTGCATATAGTAGAATACCCATTACTAGAAATGGGTATGATAATTCACTTCACAGTCGTTCGGCATTTGTGGAAATACGTAAGATAATTCACTTCGCAGTTGTTTGGACTGAAAAATTGCAATGCAATTTCAACAACATAGAAAAGGTAAATAAAGATTCATTAATAGGTTTAATGGGAGAAGAAGGGGTGTATAATAATTTTGAATCGTAATTATAATACTATAGATTTGTAAAAATATATCATGAAATTTGTAATTGGATATCAAAAGACATAATGTAAAGAAGGTTCTTGAATAAAGAGGGGAATTAGAGGATCATTTACCTTGAGAGGGTGTTTCTAAAATACCAAGAGAAGATTATTGATAAATTTTTGGCACCTCGGAAGCGTACTAGATAAGTATGTAAAGAGTAAGGACATGAAATATGGTTTTTTAAGGAATATAAATGGGTGAATCTGTGGTTTTATATAGGAAAATAATGGGGAGTTCTTTATTATTTCCCAAACATATGTTTTGGAATATATATAGTTAAGTAATTAAAAATAAACATATTCCCATTATTTCTACCAAATATGAGTGGTTTTAATTATTTTACATGTTGGTAAACTAAAAAAGATAAAATAAAACCATTGTGGATTTCTAAGTAAGTCATGTTTACAAATAATTGATTTTAAAACATTAAAACATAATAATGGTTTGAAAGGGTTCATAAATGGTTTATAAAATCCACAAAATAACCTCAAAGAAACATTATTTTAAATGGGAAATATATATTTTGTCACGTATACCTTTTAGGGAATAAATTACACCACTTTTTGGTCATTATTGTTTCATAATACACACTTTATATTTATACCGAACTTATTTTCTCCTAGAAAAATAGATGGTAAAAATTTAGATGTGAAAAATAAAAAAAATAATATTAATTTTATATAAATTAATATCAAAATATGATAATTAATATTTTTAAATTAATATCTTCAATTATTGAAAAATAATTTTTTTTACAATAATAGTTTTCCATCCCTTAATTTGTTTTTGAATTCGTAAAATTATATTATAAAATATTCATAATTAATATTATGTAATAATAATATTTAATTAAATAATATTTTTTTTAAATTCATGAATTAATCAAAAGGAATATCTTAATTGAAATTTCTTATTATGGAAATACAAAATTTCATGTTTTTCCACATTGAAATCTACTTTTTATCAAACTCATTATATAATAATTAAAATGTAAATTAAATAAATAATAAATATAATCATTATTTCATAAAAATAAAATATTAACATTCATTCTGTTAGGTTTGATATATATTTCCCTTTATTACACTAGTGAATTCCCTAAGGGCAAGGTGAGAAATAGTGAGATTTTCTTGGGGTGGTTCGATTAACATGTTTTGTGCCATGATCTCAATAAGACTGATCCTCTCTCATAAATAGTTTTGCTCATGATTTAGTTATTGAATATAATATTGGGATTAGTCAAGGGGTGCTATCAAAGATATTATCTCAATTTAAATCTCTAATAAATGGGATTCTCAAGGTATGATCCAACCATTTGAGGTTTTCACATACTTATCCATGTCAATTGGATTTTTCATAACCCTTAATATCTACTAAACATAATATCACATTTAGATGAATATAATATCAATGTTCATGATTATTAATGATATTTTAAATGAAATATGATATAAACAATGATGTTCATGTGTTTTTTATGACCATAAAAAATAAATAAGGCACTTATTCATTTTAAAAAAGAATTTAATTTATAACTGTTTGGGATGTTACAGTGAATATATCCAAAGCTAACAACATCACTAGATCCTTCAACCCAAGTGACCTCTCTACACCTAAAATGGATGATCTTACACCCATCATAGTGAATTGGGGAATGATGACCTCAATGGAAAATCCCATGCCCTATTAGAGCTCATTAGATAGGGAGGATACTCACCCTATAGGTAGAGGATCATATGGCCTATTATAGTATAAGGATATATAATATATCTGATATGAAGTTAGAGGATTATGTACATAAAAATCCAAGAAGTGTGTGCTTCCACTTGGTTCTTGTGGTATATGGTATGTGACCCACATGAAATCATTTTACCTTATAATAGCAGTTGACGTGGAATGTAAAATTTCAACTACACTTTGTCTAGAATATGTATCACAACATGTAGGTGTAGGTTTGACACTCAACTTGTGAATCTCTACCCGAGTTGTGTTCTATTGGGCCATGCATGGGGTGTAACAGAGGTATACATGGCATAAAGGTCATCTAATATTCCCTAGGTATAAAATTCCTATACATTTTTATTAAGTCATCTTGGGTCACACAATTTGTGGGAATGGTAACATGACCATGTTATATTATTAACAAATCAAAACCCTAGCACTTCATTAAGGAAACACATGTTGTGTGTTCATCCAAACTACACATCGTGTAGTTGGATATTTTCAAGAAAGTTAAATTCCACCCGAATATTCATCAGAGATTCCACCTTCACAAATATTATCATTGAGATATCCAAAAAAATTCACATAATCAAATCCATTCTAGAAATCATATTTCACCCACTCTTCATCATAACAAAATCCCAACCATATCCTTAATCACCCACAATCACCTCATCAGGGAAAACATTCCTAAGAACTTACAAATGTTATCTCCATTTTCTAGAGATGTTCCATGTACCGTTTAATATTTTTTTCGAATCGAAACCATGAACATGCATTGATTTCAGTTTGATCATGAATCAAACTTCACAACTATTTTTCAAATCACTCACCTAGAATCAAATTCCAAATATAAAAATAAACAATAAAGGGTGAAAAACATCAAACACCAAATTTAATGATTCATGATGTATGTATGATCTTAAGTTGTAAATATTGGGATATAAAACAAAGAATAAATGGATTTTGATAATTATTCCACAAATTATAGTTAACAAGCTCATAATTCAGAAACAAAATAAAAATAAAAAAATCAAAAGGTCTTTGAAAAGGTAAATCATGTATTAAATTATTAGAGGGATTAGACCATAATCATAATGGTAACAAAATTTATATTAATAAAAAAATATCAGCATCATAATTATATCAATCATTTATTAAGAATAAGTTTGATATGATTTCGTTGGTGATCCCTATCAAATTCAATGTCAATCCACAGATCTCGTAGAATCTGATTTTCATTCCTAGAATCTTTTAATAGTTGCTCTCCCTCTCAATGGAGCTCATGTGGTGATGTGGCTAAACTACTAGATTCAAAATATTGATTTTTAAGTTTAAAATTTCTTGTTTTAGAATCTTAATTCGAAAAATAAATTATTAAATTAAATTAAATTATTTATTTTATCTAATATCCTCTAAAGACTACACGCTGTCTTGGGTTCCGATGTGAATTTTTTTTATGAAATTCCTAGGGTAAAACCAAAGTTATGGATTCAATGGTAGTAATGGTTTCTCAATCTCATAATCCTTTTAAGAGATAAATTATTATTTATAAAATCAAGCAGAAAAATGAGTTAATATATTTAAAATTCTTAATATAACATCATCAGGGCTATATGAGGCTCAAAATACCACAAAAACTCCATGACTAGCTCCAAAAATATTATTTTAAATATTCAAAGGGTATTGTTTAGAAAAATGGAGCCATTAAATACACATTAAAAATGATTGAATTTATGTCATATCCATTAACATAGTTATTAGAATCCACTTTACCTTTATTGAATTGTATAATCATTAAGATGATATTTAGCATTGAATTCCATGCATGAGGTTATTATTTCATCCTATAAAGTAATTTATTTATATTATAAACTTGATAACCATAATAATCTAGGATAAAATTTTTTTTATATAGATCTATTCCTCAAGTTCCCTATTCAATAATTCTAATTTTACATTAATTTAGAAAAAACGTTATAATTACTTTGAGTATAAATAGAATGAATGATTGAAATCATTCAAACCCATGAAACTAGAAAACAATTATCATAACAATAATTCCATTAATTTTAGATTATTAATTATGAATAATATGAGATTTTTCTCAGACAACATATACTTTATCATTTAGTTCATTAAAACACGACTTTATTCCTTTCACATTTCGGTCTTTGGGTCATTACACCAATTAAAAAATTCAATTGTTCTCAATTTTTTTAAATATTCATCCATCATTTCATTACAATACTCATGTTGGGAAACCTCTTTAACACTTTTTAGTTCAATTTTAAAGATAAATTTGGTATAATTATTATTATTCAATATTTTATATATTTGAACACCCTTTATATTATCTCTATAAATATTAACCATCTCCAAATGATTACTATCCTTTTATTCTTAGTTTTTTCATGATCAGGGGTTTCCTTATCACCATATACATTATAATCAACCTGAGAGTTTTTAAAATATACTTATGTGTTCAGAACACTCCTATTATATGAAACATAATCTATAAGAGAATTTTCAATTTCATCATCAATGGTAAATGATTTTTTTCAATTATTTTGATTTTCATAAAATGTTAAATAAAATATTTCAATGAAATTTCTTAGAATATTATTATTACAATGGAAACTTCTTTAACTTAGTGTATATATATGAAATATACCTAAGTTTAATACTCATTGAAAATTCCCCAAAAGCATTATTTTATTTTAATGTGACATAACTTTTTAATATTATTAATCAATTCATGTTGGACTTATTTCCAATCTATATATCATATTATGTGTTGATGGATTGTTTTGAAGTGAAAAACAATTAAATATATAAATTATTTCTCTTATATATTGAATCTAAAAGAATTTTTAAGTGCCATGCTCTAATAATATTATTCCTTCCGTGATCACAAAACTGAAATTCTTTTATTCAGATACTCAATTTTATTGGGGGTGTATATGGAGAACTATATTCATGAATTATTCAATAATTATAATGAAATGACTCATTATCACCATCCATATATTCCAACCCATTATGAAACTAATTTTTTTTGATACAATATCATATTTTATTTTTAGAACAATTATAGAAATCATTAAATATCTTAAAAGAATGTGATTTACTCTGAATAAAATATGCAAAAGTGATATAAGAGAAATCATTAATAAAATAATATAGTACTTATCTATGTTGGGTGAATTCAAGATCATCACACCACACACATTTGAATAAATAATCTCAATTAATTTTTTTGTTTAACAAAATTTTCTTGTGAAAGTTTCATTATTTCTTCTTTATGACATATGTCATAAGTATTGACTCTTTCACTATTTGATTTAGTAGATTCCTCACTTATTCATATTTGAAATGATTATTAATTTTTCCCTAAAATTATTAGAATTATATTCTTAATAACATTCTCCACATTTACGTTCAAGTATTATAGAAATTTACCACTTGAAATATGGAATAATAAGTAATTGATTCACTATCCTTTCATTATAGTTGTGTCGTCCTTCAATATTATTAAGAAAAAATAATACATGGGAAATATTACTTTATTTCCATTGTAATAATGTTGGGATAAACTCAATTTGTTTCATCTCTATAATAATTGCGAACCACTGTAAATATTGAAACCCCACCCTTTTAACATGATCATTTGTTCTTGGACCTGTAGAAATAACTAGTTTCCCCAAAAACATGTGTTGTCCCCTCCTTGAGGCTCACCCACATTTCTGAGTATGTCATTATACAAATGAATATCTCCATAGGCCAAAACATGTTCTATAAATGTGCATTTTCCTTAGTCATACTGCTACTAAGAAAATTTGCAGTAGGTCACCCATATTGATACCACTCTAGAAAACACACATTTAACTACATATTTCTATTTAGGTAGGCTCTATAAAAAAAGATTAAAATTTTTTACATGAGTAGTAACATTTATTCTTTTAACCCTTTAAAATTATGATTTCTCACACCCCCCTGAAATCACAATTTTACCATTTTGAAACCTACATTTTAACCTAGGAAGCTACACTATAGTTCTAGATGGGTATTGGTCAAATACCACTATAACAAATGGGACCCACTAATGATACATGTGGACAAAATTTTTAATATGGTAATTAGGTAATGGACCTCCACGCACCACTTGTTTTATCATTATAACATTGGACCCCTAAAGACCACCCACATTTCTGAATAGGTTATAAGACATTGAATTATACCCACATGCCAATGCATGTTCTCTTAGTGTTCTTTGTCTTCACTCACACATAGCCTATAAAACTTCAAAATAAGTTACCCATCCTAACAATACTCTTGGAAATGATCTATTTACTATAGTCTTCTAGTTGGGAAGAGAGTTAGGAAGAAATTTTCACCTTGTTAGCATGGGTAGTAACATTGAATATTTTAACCCTTCGATAATAACATTGAATATTATAACCCTTTAACTCTTATAGATTATTACAGTACAAAACCATCAATAAAGAGTACATAACTAGATTTAGGTTTCTTCTAATCAGTTTTGGCACTTAAATCTCATTTTACATTAGGTAATACATTATTTATAAAAGTGAAAACTCCTCTATAATATATTTGGATATATTTCAAGAATTTTTATTTATATGTGATGAGTAACCACTATTAGATATCCATTTCCATCCTCATTTCATTGCTTTATAGGCCACATCAACCACCAATGCTTTCACATGATCACATTCCCTATTAATACATTTGGATTTCTCATTTTACTTAAATTTCTTTGGTAACATAGTGAGACACTTATTGGAGGTGTTTCTAAGTTTATTATACCTCACTAATTTTTCCTAAAGTAAATTAAAATTATTTTAAAATTTTATATTATTATTTATATATTTATTTGGATGAAATCTAGGAACTTCAGGTTGACTCCTTGATTCATAAGCTATATTTTATAGAAGGGGTGGTAAAATTTTCCAACACATATAAGAATTTTTCTTAAACAATTCATAACACCATCATCTCCCTTTCAAGTGAAATATCTTTGTATAGAAAAGAAATTATTCTAAATCTTATCATTGGGTTGACTACCGATTAAAAGACTATTTTTTTTAATATAATCACTATTTGAAGCTTTTTTTCTTTTACCATGGATTTTTCTTATGGATTTCCATTATTTTACTTCCTCTAACACAAGACTATCACATAAATTATAATGTGGTTTTCTCCTTCTCAGGTGATGAAATCATATTCATTCCTCACTTTTTAAATTTTTTGTCTTATTTATTGCATGATTGGGTATAAAAAATAATAGTATTTGTAACCAAAGGATAATATTTAAATTTTTTGTAAGGGTTATAAAATAAAATTTTTTATTTATACAATTTAAAAAAATCATATAAGTTTTTAACTCCACAACATGGAATATTCTCAAAGAATTTTTGGTTTCCACAAATATTTTATGAATTTCTTCTACTTACACATTCATGGTAAGGATATTTTCTATGGTAATCTCAAAAATATTATTCCATGATTAAAATATTTTATTTATGTTTCCAATATTTTGTGTGAAATCCACATAAATTTGGGAAATGTTTCTAAATTTTTATTCAACAATATATTTCCACAACAAATCATTATTGGAATTTATAGTATTTTTTCCCTCTCAAGATTTTTATTTTCCTTAATAAAACAAAATTTTCATCCTTAACTGTAAATACTTTTCTATTTCATCTTCACTAGTTTTTTACTCTTAATTAATCATCCCTATCCACTCTAAGTATCTTTGGGATGATTTTATTTAGGTATAAAGGATATTTTCCATCCTCCTCTGAGTTATATTTCAATTTTTCACATTTTTATCAAATAATGTGACATCATGTTTTGAGAGAATGTTATTATTCCTTGTTTTTTTTATTTTTCATTTGGAGTACTTTCCATTATTTAAATCAAATTCCATATTATTCCTTACTAATGACCTTTATGATTTTCCAACCTACTTATATTTTTGTCCACATAAGAAAAATTTGTAAAAAATGTCCAATATTTTCATAATATAAATAATTGAATATAGGTTTACACTAGTATTTATAATTTCTTCAATACATTCATTATTAAAATAATGAGATAAGATTTATAAATTATAAAACACCATCCTTAACATTAGTTTCATCCACATGAGAATTATCATACTCAAGATTTTTCAATCCTTTTAAATCTCTGAATGCAATCTCCTTCTCCAATTTTACGTTTCTTTTGAATGTTGGAACTCTTATCATATCAAAAGTATTAAATAAAATTTTATGTCTATCAGAGGATAAACCATAAATGTCTTTATCTTTAGAGGGGGAAATATTTTTATCAAACTTATCTGTCATTTGTTTCATCTACTTTTCTACCATAGTGGAATCCAAAAGAACTTATCCATATCTTTGAATCCCAATCACAATTTTGTCCACATGAACAAATAAATCATCTATAAAATTCTCTTATACTATTTAAATATCATTAAATTGACCCTAAAGTGTTTAAATCTATGAATCATTTAACTTTTTATATCTTTAAACTAAATATTGTAGTTTCTTTCAGATTTCATTCACCATCTTTAATCACAATACTCATGTTAACACTTTCTCTAAGAGGGATTAAAGTAACACATTTCATTATCTACCCTTAGTTTAAATATTCTTCTTTTTTATAAAATTATATTCTATTATAATTTAGGGAATATTAACTTTGATATTAGTGATGTGAAGAACATATATTCCATGTGAAAGAATATACGGAGCTATCTTATCCTTCCATAAAATGAACCCCTTTCCATAAATCATAGGAACTCCTTTTCTGTGTAAATTGTTAATACATTCAATATATATCATTAATAAAAAGTTATTATTAATAAATAACAAGCTCATATCCAAAAAAAAGATACCCAGAACTAGTTTAATAATGATATAATACCAATATAAAGGCCATGGTGTGTGTAGGCTACCATTGAGAGGGAGATGTATTAGAGGTTACCAAAAAAGAAACTATCAAGATCATATTTCCTTTTTCTGGTTATTGTTTGTTGATATGAAATGGTTGGATGTGATGAAAATAGGAATATAAGGAAAGAAAACTCATAACAATAGAGTTTTCAGAAGGTTCACTCACCCTTGTACTTTTTTTATAAGGTCAGCCAGAAGCAAAGCTTCTGACCAATTATTATTCAAATGGACATAAGGAGTGGCGAAAGGGGTCAAACAAACAGAATTTCCCTCAATCAGGACTAACAATCATAAGATGACCTGTCATTTCCATAATCAGCTTCACCAGAAGACCCCCACACTGATTGAGACTCCTCCTGATTGAATATCTTAAGAAGATTTGCATCCATCTTTTTTGACACCTTTGAAGATAATCTAGTCGACTCGATCTTCAGAAGGTAAGCAAAAACCTTGCGAGGTCTCCTCCTTGGTGGAACAGAGGGAAATTCATCACTATCAGTCATCCTTGCCTCACCACTTAAGACAAAATCCTTAAAGGACATGTTTCCCAGAGTAGGGGTTTTGCTGTTTCCCCTTTCATCATCAGAGAGATTCCCCCATTTCCTAGAAACATTAGATGACTACAAGAGCTTCTGTATTTCCTGGTGACAATCAGTGTTCTGCGATGCATCAATTTGACGAGAGGCATCAACAAGGGAAGGTGCAGAATTTACATTCTCCGTTAAGTTATCCTCCTTAACCAAATCATCTTGCAGATTAGAAGGGCCGCTACGAACTCTTTTAGGTGAGGCATCAATCATCAACTCTTTGCCTTTCAAAAGAGATAGTTGAGAATCATGCTTCCCTAAAAGCAACCCAACAGCCACACTAGAAGTTGGATCTTTGGGGAGTTCACAGTCATTATAATCATGTTTTGATAACATTGTATCTTTCACATTTGGATTTCTTCGACAGAGGGTGGTAGGATGACCTTTCATCCCACACTTCTCACAAGAAACTTTTTTCCAGCATAGCTCCACAGAGTGTCCAACAGCCATACATTCATAGCAGAAGAGGGGATTTTTTTCATACTCAACATCAATTTGAATATTATCATTTGGAGTAGAAATGGTTACCTTGTCAATTAGTGTGGAGCTGAGATCAACCTCCACCAGTATCCGAGCAAAGTGCCCAAATCGAACATCCTCAGTCTCCTTATCAAGACGAATAGGAGTCCCAATTGCCCTGCCAATGTCATGTAGAATCCTCGGATGCCAAAGGACCCAGTTAAGACCATGAAGTCGAACCCAAACCTGAGAAGAAGAATTTCTTGCACGAGAAACACTTAAATCTAACGACCATTCAGGTAAATTAAGCCAACCAGGTTTCAGAGATAGTGCACCAATACTCCACGCACGAAGTTTTAAGTCATCTGACGGAAAAAGACAGTGAAAAAAACCACGACCAAGAGACACACATTTCCAATTGAAAAAGCCCCATAATATCGATGTTCTTCGGAACAGATCATCTAGCTTCCACGGTTTTGCACCTTTGGGCAGGACAATGCGCGCAATCAATGAGTTTTTTCCCATTTCGAATCTCTCAGCAAACGCCGCAGGATTGGCCTCAACATGCGCAGACGAACCTTTACGAAGAATTCTTCCACTGTGTGAGTCTTTAATTAAAGACCCATCCGGCTTCGCCCCAGAAATTGTGTCTTTCATCACATCCACAAAGGATCGGACTCCAGGAAGAGTAGCGCATGTGATTCAGTCCGCGCAGCCCGCAAGATCTCCGCTGAACCGAACTCAACAGAAGACTTCTTCCCCGCTACATCAAGACCCGCCTGTCCAGAAGAGTTCCGCGTGAGATCCGAAGCCTTCAAGGAGTGCGAAGCCCTAGTACCATCCACTCCGATCTTTTCAATCCCAGATCTTGTAACAGGTTTTGATGCAAAAGGGAAGCCAGCCTTGCTGTCCATGTTTTCAGCAATCGATGGACCGCAGCGACGAGCGGAAAATCGCGAGTCACATGCGCCCACATTCGCTGGAGTCACCTTATCAATAATCCTTGGTGATAAATGATTGCAGTATCTCAATAAAAGTTCTTATATTATTATAAACAAAATTCAGAATGAATCATGATGTTTCCTCAGAATTCCTATTATAATAATGAAATATTAGTGTAATAAAATTGATCAATAATTTATTTTATACTTAATGTGCCTCCATAATTAGGATAAGGTTTTCGCCCTTGTTATTCATTATAGTCGAAGAAAAAATTCTCCTAGAATGGTTGGTTGGTTATATGAGAATTTCATATCATTTCAATCATACATAGTTAAAAAGTGGAACTTAATATATTCTTATATCTATGTACTTCCCATGAAATAGATCAATTAGAAAATACCATGGTGGATTTTTAACATTATCTGATTGAATAACCTCCCATATCTCTTCTCCCATAATCCTATTTTCCTCATCCATTTTATCCTATACATATAACTTGAAATTTAAGAACCATAACATAGTCCAAATTACAACATAAGCACAAACCACATTTAATAAATTATTAATATATCCTTAAATCCATAATTTCAACCTTAGTAAGTCCCCTAGATTTCCCATAATCACTATTTGATTATCTATCATAGGCCACAACATAATTAGATTTTATGATTTTATGAAATACTGAGTTGTTGTGAATATTTTTATCAAATCCTTAAGAATATCTAATTTCACAAAAAAATTGATGATAATCTCCCATATCAAGTTTGAGTCCCCAAGGTCCTAACTTAATTCATCCCTAAATTCTCCAACTAGGAAACCTAGACACGACGACAAGATATAAACAATGTTTTCACCAAATGACTGTGAAATAAGTCAGATTAAAAAATGAATATTTATGGAATCCTTGTGGGTTTCCTCTAGAAACACATGGTTTAGAACCCACTAAGGCACACCTTTATCTTTTAAATATCCATTTTCTGTTATGGATTCTCCAAAAATACATTTGCATTGACGAAAAATGACATAGACATTAGAATTTTTTGACTCTAACTATTCCATATTGAGTCTCCATGGAATAAATAGATCTTTCTCAAAATTTTAAATTGCATCTCGTTTACCTATTCTCCAAATAGACTCTAAATAAAACATGAGAATTTTTTAAATAAATAAAATAATAAAATACCTTCAACATTCATGAATGAATTTCATCAAGAAAAAATTCATTATATAACCCTTTTTCAATTAATTTCCTGAGGTATCTCCAAGAAACATCAACTCCCCAAACATCAAGGACACTTTAATTATATCTTAGGTACTCTAAAAATAGTCTCCAAATAGAAAATAGTTACATTAGAATGCATTAAGAACCACTACCATCTCCAAATCATGTGTTGGGATGTTATAGTTATGTGACCTCACCTACCTAAGCTCATAAGTAACAACTTTCCCATCCTGTATCAACATTTATCCAAGACTAATGCTTTATGTACAAAAATAAAAGATATACTCCTTACCCAACATAGTTAAGGTCATGATAGATGTCAACATCAACCCAAATTAAATATTACCTAAGGCCCTTGTACATGTGATACACTAGGACTATATAATATGAGATGATATTAGCATATAATATTCCATGTTATGAAACAACATGAAAATTTCCTTAGACAATCATAATGTATGATCTGATAATATCATATGCTTGGTTTGGATATATCATAATGTAGTATATCATATCATAAAACAAAATGAAAATTTTTATCACTAAATAATCTTCCTCTTAGGTAAATAATTAATACTTATAATGGATTACGATCAAGAAACATTCATATGATAAATTCATGTTTAAAAATTGGGTTACAAATAGTTTATAAATACATCTATAACTTATATAGTAAATACCATATTAGTTAATATAAACAATCATGAGGTGACATTACCATCATTTGGTGACTAAAATTTAGGAATTTATTATGGTAAAACCCACACAAACTACTATGGTCTAATATAGTGAGCGTAAGAGGTCGACCCCATAAGTAACTTGGAATCCCATTGACAACATAGAATTACTTTTCAGTCCTTCACATTCATTTGATTTTTTTGAAATAAAATCTAAAATATACAGAACTATAAATTCAATGACTCAACTAAGTATGAATATATTAAATAGATAGGAAATAATATCATAATATTGTTTTACTTAATAATATAATAACATGACTTCACTCAAGAAACTAATCAAACTCGTAGTTGTGTGATTATGAATGTAATTTAAATTCATGTGGTTGATTTATATCAATACTAATTTAGTATATTGACCCATAATAATAAAAATAATAAATATTTATTAAGAAAATTAATTTATATCCCCAAAATAAAAATAACAATTCAACTCACTTTTGATGAATTAATTATCTTTAGAATGATAGATTTTTTATTTTATTAAATACACTTGTTCGATGATTCAATAATGAATACGATGAATTAAATAATTTTAAAAAAAATAATAATTAATAAGGTCACCTTGTAAGAAAATATGAATTTAAACATTTTATACATACCCACATCCATAAATTCCATTTTATCATATGATTTTATCCAATTATCATCGATTAGTCACTCATAATAAATAATCTATATTCCACAAAAGAGATAATAGAACAAGAAAAAATAAATAAAAATTGCATAACATTGGAAGACTTAAGAATAATATAAATCATAATTCCATAATTTTACATAATGAAAATGTAATAAAAATAAAAGGAATAAAATAATAACTACCACAACCCCATGCTTAATTCCCTGGTGGATGATGATTTTATCCTCCCAGCATTTTATCCTTTGAAATACCATTAAAAATACACATGTAACACCACTAATATTTTTCTAAAATAATATATCATTATTCCTCTAAAATACACAATAGATTTTGTTTCTATCCCTAAAAGTCATAAAACTCACAGAGAAAGGGTTCAATTCATGATGCAATGAGGTATCTCCTATATTTACATTTCCCTGAATATTTCATATTCACAAAAAATAATTATCTCTATGATTTAACCACAACATTTCTATGAAGATACAATCTTATTCGGGAAAAATACTAATAGAATTTTAGTTTGCCTCTTTATCTCCATGATAATATCTCTTGGATCTAAGGAAACACACAATATCTTTTACATCCTCTCTCATCAATGATATTATTCAATTTTCATCCACAATTCGATTACTTCTTTTTGATGAAATATTATTGTATAATAAGAAACATGTACCCCTTGAACAAGTATATTCATTAACCCCATGTAACCATGCTGTAATAAAACCATACACAACCGACCAATCATATCATGATATAACACTAACACCATGTATATTAATATTCTCTCTATCTTAATATCTAATTATCCATCAAATCATTATATTCATTATTCATGTAGAAAAAAGGTTTCATGTCCTTCAACACTTTCTTATCCATGAATATTTCATGGTTTATGAGTACCTATAATGATACAATGAGTCTTCAATTTCTTCTTAATAATGTATAAAATATCTCATGAAAACATTGACTATAACTTCAATTAGTAAAAAAACTTACTTATCATAGGTAATTATGTATTACATCATACATATTAGCTGTGTTTACTCAAAAGTTCCCAAATGTACATCCAATTTCATGAATGAACCTGGGGTATTATGACCCGATATATAAACATTCCTATGAAATTCCCTAAGGGAATTCATTATCCTGAATTTCACGTAATATGTTCTTTGGAATCAAATATACACACTTGGGAGTTGATTTTTTATAAAAAAATATATATAATTAGTGGAAACATACCACGAATCTATCATACCATGTCAATAAATTAGGCTTCCATAGAAATAAAAATTAGTATTTTTAAATAATAGATATTCCAAATGAGTTCATATCTGAAAATAAACATCCAACCCACATTAGACATACATAAAATTTGAAATTAAACAAAAATACTAAACCATGAAATTAAAATATAAAAATACTGATATAAATGGTATATAATTAATAAAAAATAAACATGAAAACCCCAAAAATACTAAACTAAATATCTTAACATAACCTAAGGTCACCAGCTGACATCACCACCAAATCCTTACCCATTAGAAACCTAAGATAAGGGTTCTATAAAGAGATCCTTTTCAAGAAAATAAACCTAAACATACAAAAAAATAAAGTTTATATATATAGTGATATAAGTATAGAATTGAGAAATGTTTCCCATTATGATATTACCAAAATTTCAATGTATTTATTTTAATGATATTTTATAAACACTTGTTTTAATATAATATAAAAGTATTTATTTGACAATTTTTTGGGAAAAAACTATTAAACATTCCGTAAATCCTTTTTATATATTTTAATAGTTCTTTTAAAAAACATAAATATTTTAATTATATATCACATTTTGAAAACTATACTAGTTGATGAAAAATAATCATTAAACCCAAATAACCTTTCAAAAATTCCCTCTAAAACCACTTTTAAACATCATAAAAAAGAATTTCATGGTTAAATAATGAAAAAAATAATAAATAATTATAAACGAACAAGATAAATAAGTAAAATCCTTGTGAGTTAAATATCTAAAATTAATTATAATATAATGATAAGTAAATGAAAACCATACTATAACAAGTAATGTATTTAAACCAAACCAGTAGAAGAGATAAATTCAATTTGTATGAATCATGGTAAGTAGTGGATGAAAGTAAAAGAGTCTCATGATCAGGGAAATTTTTTATGGGAATGTTCAAAAACTATTTCATAGTAATGGGAAACTTTTTAGATCTCAGGGAGATGATTTTAGATATACTGAGGTGGAAACATTTACTATTTTTGTGATGATATTCCTAACTAAACTTTTTCTAACAAGCTTTACTATAAGGTAGTCCCTTTATGCAGAGTCACTTAATGAACCAAGGAATCATAGAAAGATTGGAATCATAAATAGCGTAGAAAACATATCTTAATCTCCCACATAGATACATTGAGTTCCCATAAATTTAGATACTAGTTTTGGAAAAATATTCTATTACACATATATTACATATCAATATAAAACCTCATAGTAAAGAATCACAATAGCATCACCTCATACCACCCCAACATATTTTATAAAAGTAACCTTTCATTTTACATTAACAAAAAAATAGTCAAATTTAATTATTTTGATAAATATGTTCATCTAAAACATAACATCATGGGGTGTAAACTGAGGGAGTATATTATGATATAAAAAAACATATAAAAAATTCCAACCATGCCATTGGTTTTAAAATAATAGCCAAGAACATTAAATACATTTTTTGAAACCTTTATTAATTCAATTATTATTTAAAAAATCACTTTTAAATTTAGAGAAACATAAAAATTCCATCTAATGCAACCACTTAAAATTATCAAATATCAAAACAACAATAAATAATGTGAAGAATCGCATATACATAAGTCATATATACATAACATAATAAAAAATAAAATAGGTTCATTAAAGTTCAATCACATAAAATATCAAATTAAATAATACGTCACCCCAAAAAAACCATGTGAAATAATTATGAAATAATTTTAAATTTTAAAACACCATTTTACTACCATTTTTTAAAAAAATATATGAATATTAATTTTATAAAACATAATTTATTCTTGAAATTTAGTTATAATATATCATATTAGGTATTAATTAAGCTTATTTTCTTATTTTAAATATATTAAATAATATAACTTTGACAAATGATTTATAAATTAACTAAAGTTCACTAAAAGTGGTTTTTAGATAAATGTATTTAGAAAACTCAATTATCACATGGTTTATCAAGAAACTAAAATCACATGGGAACATGGAATTTCCAGTGTAGTTTAATTACTTCCCCTTTGGAGAGACCAAATTAGAAAATTTTAATTCTTAACTATAAAAACTACTAAGACATAGAATATAGAAAGAATTTGGTTGACCCCATGAGGAATAGGGAAGTCCAACAACAAATATTAAAAAATATTGGTGTCCATGATATTGTTAAGATCATGATGCTCAATTTTATGCAACTAAATTACTATGTTTTTTATGCAATGTAAAATAAATAAATAAAAAAAGAAAGGATATTTTAGATATTAGTCAGTTTCATTGTTTGGTTTTTATACCTATAAATTATGACTACACTTGTAAAACTAGAATTTATAAATGTTGTGCAGTCAATCATTTTTATTGATAAAAAATGGATAATACCTATCAATATACAGCAAAATTTCAATTTATCATGGTCATATGAATTAAAATAACTATTATTCATTAATATTTATTAAAAATTGTAGATTAATAATCCAATTCATAAGTTATGAATCATTTTCCTTTATCATGATGGGTTTTTTCAGCTACCAAACATAATAGTTCAACAGTATAAAAAAATATGAAAAAATGAATCACAAACAATACCAATTGAATAATATCATCCCATAGGTGATGATAGAAATATAACATATTGGAATCTACCAACTTTTATCGATTCTTCTTGTCCCTATAGGTTTGTCCAATCTTCATTGGGTTATTTTTAATGATGAAAATGACAATCACCGTAGAAGATAGAATAGATTAAATAGAATTAATAAAATAAAATGTAATTAAACTAATAATTATTCAAAATTATATCAAAATAAAAAATAAAAAATTAGGAATAAAAATATAACTATCATTAAAAATATATAGGTCAAAACCCTTGCAGAAGGTCCCCACTGGTGGTCAACAAATAAATCTCAAACTACCTTTCTATTTGGGGTGATTCCTCTATTTAAATTCATTTAATCCATTCCCATTTTCCTTGGGTCAAATGTCATCAAATACCTATAAAAATAGGATAAATAAATAACATATTAATTTTGAAATTTAATATTCATGTCATGAATGTGTTTCATGTGATGAATGGACAAGGGGACCTCCTGATGGAAATTCTGCCAAAACATCATAAACATGCACACTGTGAATTATTGTTCAAATTATGAATAATGTTATAAAGGTGGTTCACGATCTGAAAGGATCTTCATGAACTGAATGATTTACAGTAGTGATTATGTGTATTATTTATGTCTTTTTTCATGACACAAGTCATGAATCATTACACAAAGGAATTCAAGACCTACTTATTTTCCTCTTCATAACATCATTCTTCTGGTGCCACATTGTGGAATGATGTTTTTGAAACATCTGACAATTCTACATATTTTATTAAATTTATATAGATTTAACCGTACAAAATATCTTCCATAAAAATAATAAAATAATTATATCAATAATGAATATCCAATTTCATACTGAAAATTCAATTAATACACAAAATAAATCATGTGAACACATATATACAAAATAGATATATTAAAACACCAAACTAGATCCTGTATTGATGGAACAAAAATTTAAAATCTAGGAAGAATAGGGAAAAATAAGAAATATATACCCTCTAAAAATCAAGAACCATACGATTTATTCAAATCCTAAATACTGGGTTTGTCCACCATATTTGAAATATGATAGGAAGAAGAAAACAATAGAGGAAAATAAGAGGACATAGATAAATTAATGTCTAACCATTACAAATTTTTTTAGAATCAAAAGTGATACCAATAAACCATCTATGGACGATAGAAAGTCAACCATATGAATCCTTTAATTACTATGTCACATTTGGGAATGGTGAAGACCACATTTGGCTTTAATTACATAAGAGTAGAAAGGGAAAATAACAAATTTAAAATTATGGACATAGGCACCTCATGGTGTGGCCCCACTAATCACAAAGTACCTCCCCTCCTGTAGTAAAAATACATAATCCTAAATACTAATCCATCATGACCTACATGTATTCTTTCATGATGAGAAGAACATACTAGGGATCACCTCATGACACCCCAACCACGACATCACTAATGGGTCACAAAGTTACTATATTTCATCATTAAATTTCCTAGAGGTGAACATTAAATATTAATACATAGGATTCATCACCAAGAAGTTAAACACTTTTCCACAACATGACCATATTGTCTGAGAATCTATAATATAGTTTGATTCCCTCTACCCCAGTGTGACTCATCTTTCAATAAGAATCCCACAAAGTCTGAGATTCCTATGTACAAGGGTACCCATATATAAGTGAAAATTTGTATTCATATATATACCTATGACTAGGGGTTCCCATATATAATATTAATTTCATAACATTTATATATAATGATTTTCTTAAATCCAAAATTTCTTGACACCCATTAGACTGTGATTCCCCTCTACAATGATTTGGCCTCTCTAGACCCAAACATCTATTCCAACCTTAACACTATGATTCATTTTGTACATGGAATGATCCCTCGATAACTATGTACTCATCAATTTACATTAAAATCATAATTTTATGTTTCCCCTTGTCCATGGTGTGGACTACGACCTAACCAGAAACCACTAAACACATAATACCCTAAAAAATCTAAACAAATTCAATCCTTTAAATCATGAAATAAATCTAAAAACTAAAAAAACTAAAAAATTAATGATAAGTGAGGTTGGGTTGTGATAATTATCACTAATATATCAAATTATTACTTTAAAAAATAAATATTGTTTAAAGGATTTACATGATAATATTTACATAAAATACTATGGAATGATGTGTGAGGTAATGAAGTAACACCAATTAAAACAATTCCCAAACCATTATGGAAAGGTGACAATTATAACATAAAACTCAGTCTAAATCTATATACAATACATAATAATTAAAAAGATAGAGTAAAAAGTCCAATTCCAATAATACGTCCTCCAACTATATAATGTTTCCATTGGAGAGGACTAATCTAAGGAGAACAAAAAAAATTACTCAAAACCTAGTAGAAAAATTATAGAAAATAGAATAAAAACATCATGGGAAGTCACAAGAAATAAATAACAGAATACCATAAATAGATTCCAATGGTCTACTATCTATATCAATGATAAGGTAGGGATTTACTTCCTTTTTTGATACTTTAATTAATGAAAATTTTTAAGATAGCCCAACTGACAAAAATAATGAGAACTCTTTAGAGAATTCTAATAAAAGGTCTTATAATGCCTAATATGGTTATACTAAAATCATATAATATAAAAATATTTCATTAGGGGAGTGAATATAAAATTAGTATATACACCAAAATTATTCCATTTATGTAGCTCGTGGGTTTATCCAACTTCCACTTCTGTTAAGATACACAACCTTCTTCAATTCCAGAGGTGATAGGGTCACCACCCATCCTAGGCTTCCCATTGGAAATCAACTCCACCATCAAAACCTTATAGATGAAATACGTAGATTAAATAAGTTTTTATTAAATCACCCTAGGGATGTATTTTGGATGGTGTCACCATACAATGAGATTAAATTTCAATTGGTCATCAAATACCAACATCAGGGGGGAAAGGAACTAGCACAGAGAAACAATCAATATACTCTTTCACCATTCTATCAATTTACTAGAGATTTAAGAGGCCCATTAAGATCTACACCATAACCCTTTTTGATTATTTCTACTAAAATAACACATTATTAAATAACTATAATGTCATAATATTCTATATATGTTGTATAATGAAATTCTACCACCATTATAAACTTAGTCTTTCAGATAATTAACCAAAATAATTCACTCTTGAGGTTTCATGAGTTCCTAAAGAATCAAAGATTCATTCAATATTATTTATCCACTCTTTATCCTCTAGAATTGTTTTAATATCATTAAATAGGAAAAAATACTGACAATAGTTTAGATATAACACTCTATCATGAGTTTTGGTAGAGTTAATTATCAAAAAGGAGACATCCTTGTTATGACTAGGATCCTTAGAACCAACTCCTTTATGTATATTAATCATCATTGCATTTATGTAGTCTGATATATACATGATTTTATTGTTTTCAAATATAGTTTTGATACTTCTTCATACACTGTTTATATGGTAATCTTCCTATATTATGCATCATATCAAACGTTTAAGGTATTTATCAGCTATAATGAGAACCTTGAGTTACTATGACATTAATATGAAATATATGTTTTATGTTTTAGATACAAAATAATTATGGGACATAGATTATTTATAACTATTAGGTATTTGAAGATCATAAGGATTGATAATTATTATTATTAATTTATCACTTGGTGTTTAATGCCTTTATATTTTAATTTAACACTCTATTCGATAGTATATACAACATGAAGAAATATGTTTAAAGGAACCACAATATGCTATTAGAATATTATTATTTAAACAAGACTGTTATAATATAGTAAATAAATTGGGTAGTATAAAGTGCGAGGACTAAATTTTCAAAATTAATTTTTGGGGATAAATAAAATATGTTGATAAGTAAGAATTTAATTCTATATAAAGTATTTATAGGTTTCAAAAACACCTTTTTCAAAAAAATAACGATTTTTATTCCTTTTTTTCAAAAAAAATTATATAATTAGTTTCATTTAAAATTTTTCAAAATTTATTGGAAAAAATGAACTAATTATTTTTATCAATACTTCAATGTTATATTAGGATTATTTGTTTTGGATTTTTCAAAAAAGATTTATTTTTCAGTGAATAGTAAAAACTACTCGTTTTTCTAAGAAAATTATACTTTATTTACATTATTTAAAAAGTTATATTATGTTTTGAAATTATTTAAAATTATAATTAATTCAATTATTTTATTATTAATCTAGTTTTGGTAATTATAATCAGTTTTAGGATAAATTTTCCTTAAAATACTTTTTATACTTATGATAATGTCTCATTTGGAAAACTGTTTCTTATCACATATATTAGTTTAATTTTAAATTAATTTATTAAAATTATTTTAATTTAATTTGGAAAATTTTATTACATATTTGGATTCATAATAATAAATATTATATAATATGTTCAACTTTTTTTCACAATGAACTGTATAAATAGTAAAAATTAACTTCTGTGGGTCAGGTTAAATCAAGTTTACTGGAGGTTAAACTAAATCGCAAAGAGTAAAAATAGCCTAAAACATGTCAAAATCTTATTTGGAGAAAATATTTTGACCATATATCATATAATTTTTTATAATAATACATTTTGGATTCTTGAGTCATGTTTAAAATTTGGGTGTAATCTTTTCTTTTCAAAAATTCAATGTGCATCCTCTCCCCTATTTATAAAAGGAAACCACATCTCCTATTCACTTTACAGCTATAAAGAATTGTGTTTCAAATCATGCAGGAAGAAATACCTTCTTTACTTTCATCCAAACATCATAGAGTACTTCTTTTATTAGAAATTCAATATATGGTGGTTTTAGGTATAATCAAAAAAAGGTTTTCAGAAGAAGTGATATCATTCTTACCTGAGCATCTTTGCTTAATTTATTTTCACACCTCCTTAAAATATTACTAAATAATTATTATATAGTAAAATGAATATATTTAATTTAATTTAATGTTACTATATCAATTATTTAACTTAAATATTTCTGATCTTCCATCAAATGGGGAAAAACCATAGTTTGTATGTACATCAGACTACAGCCTCGGGAACCTATTAAATAATTTTTCATCATAACCGATCATATATATATATGATGGATTTAGTATTTATATTTTAAATTCATGATTTATTAATCATTATTTAAAATTAATATATCATATACTTTCATACCAAACAACCCATGAAAAAATGACAACATCATTTATATGTACGAGAGATTACAACATGACGAAGCGATGTGATTCACCTTTTTATTATAACCCCATCACATGGATTGTATATATAAGTGTATATAGAGAAATAATATTATAAATATTATATAATTATGATTATATAAGGATAAAATAGAACTTACATTCTTTCCATCATGATCGTTGAAAAATGGAAATGTTACACATGCATACATACGACATACCGTCTCCATGATTATAAAACATTTCATCTTTAATAACCATAATTAATATATATTTTTAAAATTATAAATAATATATAAAAATAATAATTATCTTAATATTTTTACTCTTAATATAATGGAATAATTACCCCTTTTACCATGGTCAATAGTCCAACGCTGTTTTGAAATTATGAATCGAGTGTCCTCAAAACACCCAACATGAACAAAATTGATAAATTAATTGTGTAATTAGAATAAATGAAGTAAATGTATCATGTATAATACATTATATTTCTAAATGTGGGTTAATAAAAATATTATATAATTTTATTATACAGGATATAAAATACATACATGAAAAATTTTGGACTCGTTGTAAGGGATTCATCTCAATACTTCCTCCTTTGAGTCACATCTATTTTTATGAACCTTATTTAATTTAAATGGTGTATATACTATGAATTTATATATTATATAATGAAACTTTCATAATTCATGATACTTTATGTTATAATTCATTTACTTCACTCATGATAGTTAGGATTCAAAATTAATCAAAACTCTAATGGTTTATGTTTAAATCTTTTTTTAATTATGATTATTTATGCATGAATTTACATTATATTAATTTGTTTGATAATTTTCTAATAAAATCATTTAATTTCATCATACATGGTTTATACATGAAATTTTAATGTAATATTACCATTTACCTATCTGTTGTAAGTAAAATTATTGTAAAACATTTTTCAGGAAAAGATGACTTCATTTCCCTCTTTTGATTATTTTTTTCTTCTATATCCTTATTTCCTAAAAATACTTTCAATGATATTTTAAAAATTATTAAAATTATTTATTAAATATTATTTTACCCATTTCTTAGTTTTTATATAATGGTTTGAAAATAATTTTATAGTATTTTTATGAAATATTTACTTTTTAACCTTTTACAACAGTGTGAAAGAAATATTTTTTAACTTATACATCATTTATTGAATTACCCACCATCAAAAAAATGTAATTATTTTTATTTTAATCTATATGTTTGTAATGATATTTTTATAAAGAATTTTTTTTCTATAAATTTTTTTAAAATTTTATATTTTTAAGAAGCGATTTCAATTTGAAAAGGTATTTTCCAAAAAAAATATATTCCATTTAATATTTTAAAGAAAAATTTATCAATGAACCAAACCTTTTATCTTATGGATTTCTTATTAATTATTTATATTTTCACTCGAATATATATGTATCTTCTTATATATTAATTTGAAGGGTAATACATTCCATTTATTCATTTTTAAAATTCCTTCATTATGAAATGTCTTTTGATTATGATATGAGGCATGATTGTGTAACCCATTGTCTTTCAATGGGTAATTATTATGTTTATGCCTTATGATTTAATTACTTACATGGAAAAAATATTCTTGAAAATGATATGAATGGGCTGGGTGGTACCCAAATTATATAACCCTCTAATGTATTAGGTAATGAATTAGTATCATGAGACATCATGTTTGAGATTAGAGAGTAAACCTAGTCGATTATAGGACTCTTACCACAATTTTATGATATATTAGTGAAAAGATTTAACATATGTTTACTTAATGTTTTATGTTTCTTCCATCGTTACTATATTTCCATGATCTTATGATACCATTTTCTTAATGCTATTCTCCAATGTGAATACCCACAAGGCTTTGATTTTATGATATCATGTTATACATTTGACTCACATGTTATGTTTCATTTTCTTGTTCATTCCCTTACAAGGCTTTTTATCTCTACATGTTTATCTATATATTCCCCATGTTATATCAAATAGTTTTATGATCTTAAAAGGATTCAGGATATCATTATGGAGAATAAAATAAAAAAATTTATTTTTAGTCTGACGTTGATGTATTATTAAGCTAGTATTCTAAAGAAACTATGTTGCATTATTATTGGATTATAATTCATAAATGTTTTTTTTTAAATCTTGTAAAAATATTTGTTGAAGGCTTGGGTCTCTATAGGTGGTATTAGAAAAATTTCTTGTTATTTTCTGTGATTAGGGCTATAATAATTTGTTAAAAATTATAAGGATAAGTATAAGTATAAAAAATATATCCTTGAATTTTAGTAATTTATAGAGAAAGTGAATTCCATGAAGTTACATATCAGTCTCAATAGTACAATTATATGAGTATATGATACAATTGTACCTAGGGGTAATAACCTTGAAAAGGACACAATGGTCTTGAATCAGTCATCACTATGTTCATGATAATGGTCCTTTCCACAAACTTAGTTTGAAACTCCTAGGGGATATGTTTTGAAAATTCAGAAACTCTTTACGAACCATTATGAAGGACTTGAACAAAATTTTAGGTAATAAAAACTAAAATGAAATGTTACCATGGATCGCTTAGATTGAAAAGAAGATAATATTAAGCCATGAACGAATTGTAATTAATCATTTACTCTTTATAGGTTAAAATATCTCTCCTTTTGTATGTTATTTAATTCTCATCTTTCTTATTGTGTTATTTTTAGTTAACAGTGTGGAATATGAGAAATCATGCCAACACCCAATGGGATGGGAATGTAATTATGTTCTTAACAAGATTCCTAACCTAATGGGAATAAAATTTAAAAATCGGGTGATCACACCAAATAAGATATCTCTAAAAATGAAAAAAAGTTAGAACATAGTTGAATTTCCAAAAAAATCCAAGAAGATAACAATGACGTCCTGTAGAGGATATAATGTAAAATGTGATAATGAAATGAAGATTAAATTTTTATACATGTCAGAAATATGGGATGAGGAACCATGGAACATGTATTAAAGGAAATAGAAGATAATTTATGTGTATAAAAGGGGGGAACAGAACGATTATTTATTAAAGAAAAATTATGACTTTGGTTATCAAGATGCAAGGAAATAGTGTTTATCCTAATGCACCATTATTATTTAAAGGTCTTATATGTGGGGACTTTGATCATTAATTGAGTTAATGATAAAATCCAAGAGTTAATCCTTAAGGGACTATGTTATGAAGATAATTTCAGAGGAATTAATTAAGTGTTTATGTGTTGGAACTCAAGAATAATGTCGTTGAATTATTTTCACTAATTGAATTATGGTTATAAGAATCATGAAAATTCAATTTATTGTCAATAATTAGTTTTTATTAATGGATTTTGAAGAATTGTTTGGAGGATACTGATGAACTATAAAGGTGATTTAATGTTAAAGTGATATTTTATGAAAAGAAACATGATTAGTAAAAATATAATTTTCATTTTTTGATTGATGATGAGGTAGTTACAGTCAATCAAAAATATTTTTTCTTTGGGAAAAGGATGAGTTTGGTAGAAAACCTTAGAGGTTAAAAAATTTTATCTGATGAATAATGTTATTTTTATATATGATCATCATGTTATGGAAACATTTATAGGATGAAATGGTATTTTGAATATATTTTTTTACATTTTTTTGCCCATGGTTTAAGAAAAAGTACAACTTAGATGTGGAGTGACAACCAATCGTATCTAGAAAGGCCCTGGGGATTGATCCTTAAACCTAAGGGTGATAAGGGTGCAACACCAACCACTGGCCTACTTAATGTACTTGATAAAATAAAATTGTTTTTAATTAAGAAATTTTTTAGATAGATATTAAGTTGATTTTGGGAAATATATCATAAGATAAAATATTTTTAATTATTGTTTGATTTTTTTATGATTAATATTTAACTTTTAAGTCTAACATGTGATTTAACATGAAATATTATTTTAAAAAACAAAATTATATATTTCATTTTTTAGGATATATGGGATATATTGTTACTTATTTATGGAATGATTTACATTTAAATAGGGGTTTGGATATTAATTTGAAGGTATATTGATTTTTGGAAATATATTACCTTGTGATAACCATTTATGGTTTTAGTTAGTGTCTAAATATAATATAAATGTCTTGATATCATTTTATAGAATAATGTGATTCATCAAAATTTAATTTTTTTGCTTCTTTCATGAAAAACCGTCTTGATTACTCTTTATTTTGAGAAAAATATGTGTTTTAAGTGAAAAATTAATAAATGGTGAAATTATAATTTTAAAGTAAGTATATTTACTTATTTTATTAGTATAAATGGTATAAGGATCACCCAAATTTAGAAAATGGACTATGAAATAAAAATTTTATTCATATTTGATAAAATGATGCTCTTCTCTCTGTTAAAAAAAGTTCAACATTGTCTAATAAATGGATATTTTTTCAGAATAAATGTTATCTATTTCATCTAATGTTCTACTTTTTGGAACCCTAGTTATGTTATGAGAAACATATTGACCTTTACCTCTTTTTAAAATTATTTTATATTAACCTGTTTTAGAGACCCAAAGCCTGACGTACATGGACATGACGTTACTTTTGCGGAATACTTAATGCATAACAAAAACAGACACACAAGGACCGTAATTGTTTAGTGTCTTTGGAAACATGGAACATAATCTTCTAATCGTGGTGAAAAATCTTCAACATATCCCATAAAGATCTTCCACTTTTTGTTTCCTTACCTAAAACCTTTCTTTTGATCCTGGGGGAAAATAAAACATAAAAAGGGTGAGATAAAATTCTCAGTAAGGGTAAGCATGGATAAAATAAAACATACCATATACATTCAAACTTAAAAACATGAACATAATGTTTAAACATCAAAATCTTTGAGCAACGACATAAAACATGGAAGTACATAAGGCATATATCATAATAGAACATAACCCATGATAAAATAGCATGGGAATAAAACATGTAATTTTGTCATCCATTAAGCACATGTAATGATTTCCATAGTTGCCAAGGCATTGCTGCCAAGACCATCTTAGTGGACAAAGTCCCATTCTGAATTGAGTTCACTCCTCGTTTCAGTCCTGTAACACTGAACTGGATTAACTTATCGTTCCAGCCATGTCTATCTCATGAGATATAAAATATTTACCAAATGCATTGGATGGAGATATAGGTCCCACCCATCTCATAATGAAATCATTCTTACTTGTTCCACAAAATAAACATACTTCATTCATAATAACCCAATAAATAAAATGGGTTTCATAAACATCATCCCATCATCCCATAATCCATATAAAAGAAATGGATATCATTTCATAATAAGAAAAGTGAAACCATGTAAATCATAGAGACATGATACTTGAAACATACACATGTGAAATAATGTTATCTTATATGAAAATGGTTTTGATAAAACACTTGAAATGAATTCTTGAGGAAAATATCCTTTCTTCTTCAAAATCGATTTATTTTTACAAAACATCATGGAATTTTAAAATAAAATTATTTTGTTGAAAATAGTCTTGAAATATTTTGGAGGAAGCTTCATGAAAATAAGGCTTTATGAAACCGTAAAAATCATTTCATGCCGTATAAGTTAAAAAAACATTCTCCTCGTACTTTTGTCGGAAAAGTCAAAAAGTGCCTCGTACGTAAACAAAAGAAAGATTCCTTACATACCATGTAGTAAAATTCAAAATGGGTAAAAAGGACAATAAGAATATATAAAAACATTTTTAGAAAACATGGACATGGATGATAACAATAACCGCAGTAAATACTTACGAAAAAGAAATCTCGGATAAAAATGAGATTTGCAAAATTATCCCTTACCTTAGGTCTGATATGCTTCGTACGTATCCGAACCTCCTATATAATGATTTAAATAATGTCATCGACTTATTACAGAATCATATTCATTGTTATGATATCATATATGTTTCACTTATGACTTTATATAACCCGTTCTTTTGTAAATTCCATGTTAAAGCATCGTTTTGGGTAAAATCATTTTATTTATCGTATGTGTTTCGACTTGTCGTTCTTGATATTATTACTTATATCCTGATTTACATAATTCCATAACATGATTTATATATAATATATATTCATTATAGATCGATAAAAGGAATGAAATACACTGTCCATGGAGACGGTAGGTCGTACGTACGCATGAACGCTGTTTTCGTTTCCCTTTTGAATTGAATGGAATTAAGTAAATGACATACATATATATATATATATATATATATATAAATCCAGTATCATTATTATGTCATATATTTCATTATTATTCATTATATATACTTTATAATCATTCATGAATGGTTAACATGGAGAGTGAATCTCATCGCGTCGTGGAGACGATAGTCCGTACGTACGCATGAGCGATGATATCATTCCCAAGATCGTGGAATTGTATTGGAATGTATGTATACTATTTCAGAATCAATATCACTTTACAATAATAATTTATAGTTATTTATTTGAACCATTATACCCATCCAAGTAAGGTGGTGATGGAAAATAGATTATACCACGGCGTGGAGACGGTATTCCGTACGTACGCACGCGCGGTGATTTCGTTTTTCATAGGATGGATAGATGGTGAAATATGGTTGTTTCATAATTATAATAACATATCATTATATGATTGATACTGTTGTTATTACTTCAAAATGAAACAACCTAAAAATAAGAAGTGGAATAAAAAATAAAGTTGACAGGATCGGTAACAGTCATTACCTCTTCTTTGAAGCGCCTCTTTGAGTCCTCATCTTAGGGCACTAACATTAGTCTTTGAAGAATACCAAGACCTCTAGGATGTTTCTAGGGAAGTGTAGAGGAGAATTTTTCAGGGTTTGGCCAAGCTTGAAGGCTCAAAGTGGTGTGAGGAAGAGAGGGAGGAGGTGCGCTTTTATAAGGGAAGAGAGGGGCACCTTTGGAAAAACAAAAAATATTATTTTATTATAAAGCCATATTCGGTTTTAAATAGCTCAAAATTGATTTATTTCGAAGATAAGGTGGGTATGGGTCGAAATAATCTCATAAAATATAATTTTGACAAGTTTTGTTTACTATTTTAACCATATAATTTAGTTTTAACTTTAAGTTAGATAATTTTACTTTTACCGTGTCTTTTTGTGTTCTTACACTATAAGGTTAATAAAACTACTTTAACAAGACAAACGAACCCCAAGTTGTTTATTATTAATATATATAACCTTATATAAGTCATTTGGCTGAACCATTGATTTTTAGGAATATAATAACAATTAATAATATAATATTTATTTTAAAAACTATTTTGTGTCAATTTTGACACTATTTGGTAATTGATTTTTGTGAAAATTATAACGGAATTATTAGTTCGAAACAAATTAATTAAATCAATATTAACATGTCATTTTAACATAGAAAATTATTGTAATTCATAAAAAGACTCAAATTACATTTATTTGGGTATTTATAACATCAATTATGTCAATATTTTATTAATAAGATAATTACTGCATCATCGTTGTGTCATAAATAAAATAAATTATTTAATGTCTAAAAATTACAAATAAAATACCATTATGTAGGAAAGGTTTTTATCTTTCTAATGAATATTTATAGTCTAATTTATCTTATGTATTATCCCATATTAAAAATAATTTACTTATTAAACTTTGATTTTAACTCTTTTAACCCTTCTTTAAATAAATTAATAATAAATGTCCTAATCTAATCCATGTGGGACTAAATGATCATATTTTATTTCTAAGGTTGTTTTTGGTCGAATTACACTTATCCAATAGAATTATGACATGTGTTAGGGTAATAATAATAACACTTTTACCCTTAATTACCCTATTTACTTTTAACCGTGGTAAAAAAAGTAAAAAGTTACTATTCACCAAAAAAAAATTCATCTTATTGAACCACATTTTAGTCCTTGATATTAATCGTGTTTCTCAGATTTTCAAAATTCCACTCACAGAAGCGGTAAAATTATGTTTTATGAAAAATTCAGTTTTTTTTAACTACCACTTAGGGGTTTCACTATTCATCAAAAATTGAAAGTTTTCAGAAAAATACCAAAATTTCACCATAGGCTAATTTCGATATTCCGAATCCAAAAATGACGTCCATTTTGAAAAATAAAATTTATTAAATTTCAAAAAGTTGTTAGTACTATTCATAACGGCTAGTTTTAATAATATTTTAATAGCATATCATTGTTTAGTGAAACTCTGTATTGCGTACGACGCAAGCTATCGAGGAAGGACGTGATTGCGTGTATAGAAAGAAAATCTAGTGATGTGTGTAGTGAAATATTCCTTTGATGATTTAAAAACAAAATATTTCTCATAAAAGTCTCGGGTGTTACATTCTACCCCCCTTAAAATGAATTTCGCCCTCGAAATTCGTCGGGGTTATACATGGTTTACTATTCGAAAGTTTATTTAATAGAAACCCACATCGTAAAAAAGAATACCAAAACTTATCTTTAAAATTTAAAGTATGAAATGTAATAGTTACCCAAATTAACTAATCACTGGGTTTCCATGTAGGAGAACATAGGTTAAAATATGGATATGGAAGAGAAATCTAACCGTCATGTTCTGATGGAGAGTGGTAGAGAACATGGCTATGAAATAGCCATTAATCACAAAGCCATAGATTTGAGATGATCTAAGGTACCATCTGATTCATCGGATATAAGAGCACTAGGACAACATTTTTTGTTTTCAAGATCATTTCTCTAAAGTTGAAGAATTTTAATTAGATGAAATACTTACTTTATTTCGATATAATATCACCATTGTTTGTGCCTTGAATAATTTCCACTTCATCTCTTAAAGAAATGAAGTTGAAGTTTTCATTTGTTAAGTGTTAGCAGATCATGTGATAGACTGATGGGTCATTCCATCTGTCATAATCAAAAGGTTAGCAATAGTTATATACATAAATCCATCTATTTTATATCGTTCAAAAATGGACTTATACTTCATCTATCATACCACTTAATAAAATAAAACTAGTTTATACTAACAAGGGACTTCCTGTAGGCTAGTGGTAGGCGATAAAGGCAAGTCACACTTCGGTTGTGGGTTCGATTCCCACAACCTTGTCCGACGTGATGGGATGTCGCCCGTCCTGTAGGTTGTCCTTTTTCTATTACTATAACATCCCATCAATAATATCGAAAAAAGGTCTATGCTTAAACAATACTAACTTCTTTCCATCATAATCCATTCCAATATTTAGACTTATCCAAAATACTTCTTTCTAAACTCATAGTATAAAGAGAACGATTACTAAAAAGGTTATATAACAAGAATGTTAATACCATCATTGATCCCCATATATCATCATATATGTCTTGTTGGTCACATTCCAATAATTCGAAGGCCGTAATCATGTATTCTCTTGAAAAATAAATACCCATTGAATCTTAGTGAAAACTTGAGTGCTGTCAGAAGTTAACTCTTTTCACATACCAAAACCTCAAACCATGATGTAACTATTTCTTTATATCAGTCATGAGCTCATGAATACTGTCAAACATTTCATTTTCTCATTATCCCTTAATTATGTGCATATCATCTTTTTTCTAAAAATATTTGAATCACTTTTCATGGTTACCGGTACCATAAAATTATTGAAAACTACAATAGACTAATACAAAAATATTCTAATACACCATATAAGTACCTCAACAACATTATTCTTGAATACCAATACATAAACACTTCAATCCATCCTCTTCAATGATTGTACTGGAATAAGTCCTTCCTTGATTTAGAAGTAACTTTTTAGGTCAGGGCATGCCCATGTTCTCCACAAATAAGACATTGAACTCCATAATAGTCTGTCACTTAATGACCCTTTTCTCCACACAGATAACATCTTTCCCTCCATTTGAGGTATTCCTCAAGTTTCTTCTTCCCTTCTTTAGAAATATAAATCTTTTGTTCTTTATGCACCTCAACATGTGAACATGCATAAAATTCTATCTTCCTCTTATTTGATGAATTAGGCATACCACTAAATTTCACATTGTTAATCATATATCGCGATGAATGATTCGGCATAATCACAATATCATTCTCTCTAGGCATTACAAAATTTTGTTTGTCATAGTCACCAATTTTTCCATTGGATTCAATGTTAACCTAATTCCTTCTGGTTCCCTCCATTGACTTCAATCAAAAAAAGAATTCTTTGAGAGGAAAAAATCATGCTAGAGAAAACAACATAGTAGATGGGGAGTACCTCAATATCTAACATCTTAGGTTAAATTATATTATTGTTACCATAGTTTTAGGACTATATCCTATACATATAATTATCCTTAGGGACATCCCTAGACATACCTTAGAAATATCTCTAGGGATCTCACTAAGGTTTTCGCATCCTAGTTTCCAAAGGTTGACTAAACCTTTCCTCTGATACCAACTATAGAGACCCGAAGCCTGACGTACGTGGACATTACATTACTTTTGCGTAATACTTAATACATAACAAAAACAGACACATAAGGACCGTAATAGATTAGTGTCTTTGGAAACTTGGAACGTAATCTTCTAATCGTGGTGAAAGATCTTCAACATCTCCCATAATGATCTTCCACTTTTTGTTTCCTTACCTAAAACCTTTCTTTTGATCCTGGGGGAAAATAAAACATAAAAAGGGTGAGCTCAAATGCTCAGTAAGGGTAAGCATGGATAAAATAAAACATACCATATACATTTGAACTTAAAAACATGAAAATAATATTTAAACATCAAAATCTTTGAGCAACGACATAAAACATGGAAGTACATAAGTCATAGATCATAATGGAACATAAACCATGATAAAATATCATGGGAATAAAACATGTAATTGTTTCATCCATTAAGCACATGTAATGATTTCCATAGTAGCCAAGGCATTGCTGCCAAGACCATCTTAGTGGACAAAGTCCCATTCTGAATTGAGTTCACTCCTCGTTTCAGTCCTGTAACTCTAAACCGGATTAACTTATTGTTCCATCCATGTCTATCTCAAGAGATATAAAATCATTACCCAATGCATTGGAGGGAGATATAGTTCCCACCCATCTCATAATGAAATCATTCTTACTTCTGCCACAAAATAAACATACGTCATTCATAATAACCCAATAAATAAAATGGGTTTCATAAACATCATCCCATCATCACGTAATCCATATAAAAGAAATGGATATAATTTCATAATAAGAAAAGTGAAACCATGTAAATCATAGATACATGATACTTGAAATATACACATGTGAAATAATGTTATCTTAGATGAAAATGGTTTTGATAAAACACTTGAAATGAATTCTTGAGGAAAATATCCTTTCTTCTTCAAAATCAATTTCTTTTCACAAAAAATCATGAAATTTTAAAATAAAAGGATTTTGTTGAAAATAGTCTTGAAATATTTTGGAGTATGCTTCATGAAAATAAGGCTTTATAAAACCGTAAAAATCCTTTCATATCGTATAAGTTAAAAAAACATTCTCCTTGTACTTTTGTCAGAAAAGTCAAAAAGTGCCTCGTACCTAAACAAAAGAAAGATTCCTTACATACCATGTAGTAAAATTCAAAATGGGTAAAAAGTACATTAATAATACATAAAAACGCATTTAGAAAACATGTACATGGACGATAACAATAACCCCAGTAAATACTTACGAATAAGCAATCTCGGATAAAAATGAGATTTGCAAAATTATCCCTTACCTTAGGTCCGATATGCATCATACGTATCCGAACCTCCTGTATAATGATTTAAAAAATTTCATTGTCTTATTACAGAATCATATTCATTTTTATGATATCATATATGTTTCACTTATGACTTTATATTACCCGTTCTTTAATAAATTCCATGTTAAAGCAGCGTTTTGGGTAAAATCATTTTATTTATAGTATGTGTTTTGACTTTTCGTTCTTGATATTATTACCTATATCCTGATTTACATAATTCCATAACATGATTTATATATAATATATATTCATTATAGATCGATAAAAGGAATGAAATACACCGTTCATGGAGACGGTAGGCCGTACGTACGCATGAACGCTGTTTTCGTTTCCCTTTGGAATTGAATGGAATTAAGTAAATGAAATAAATATATATATATATATATATACATAAATCCAGTATCATTATTATGTCATATATTTCATTATTATTCATTATATATACTTTATAATCATTCATGAATGGTTAACATGGAGAGTGAATCTTATCGCATCGTGGAGATGGTAGTCCGTACGTACGCACGAACGATGATATCATTCCCAAGATCGTGGAATTGTATTGGAGTGTATGTATACTATTTTAGAATCAATATCACTTTACAATAATCATTTATAGTTATTTATTTGAACCATTACACCCATCCAAGTAAGGTGGTGATGGAAAATAGATTATACCACGACGTGGAGACGGTATTCTGTACGTACGCACGCGCAATGATTTCGTTTTCCATAGGACGGATAGATGGTGAAATAGGGTTGTTTCATAAATATTATAACATATCATTATATTAGTGATACTTATGTTATTACTTAATAATGAAACAACCTAAGAAGAAGAAGTGGAAGAAAAAATAAAGTTGACAGAATCGGTAACGGACATTACCTCTTCTTTGAGGCACCTCTTTGAGTCCTCCTCTTAGGGAACTAAAATTGGTCTTTTAAGAAGACCGGGACCTCTAGGATGTTTCTAGGGAAGTGGAGAAGAGAATTTGGCAGGGTTTGGCCGATCTTGAAGGCTCAAAGAGGTGTGAGGAAGAGAGGGAGGAGGTGCTCTTTTATAATGTAGGAGAGGGGTACCTTTGGAAAAACTAAAAATATTATTTTATTATAAAGCCATATTCGGTTTTAAATAGCACCAAATTGATTTGTTTCGATGCTAAGGTGGGGATGGGTCGCAATCCCTTCATCCAATAGAATTTGGACAAGTTTAGTTTACTATTTGAACCTTATCATTTAGTTTTAACTTTAAGTTAGATAATTTTACTTTTACCGTGTCTTTTTGTGTTCTTACACTATAAGGTTAATAAACTTACTATAACAAGACAAACGAACCCCAAGTTGTTTATTATTAATATATATAACATTATCTAAGTCAGTTGGCTGAACCATATATTTTTAAGAATATAATAACAATTAATAATATAATATTTGTTTTAAAAACTATTTTATGTCAATTTTGACACTATTTGGTAATTGATATTTGTGAAAATTATAACAGAATTATTAGTTCGAAAAAAATTAATTAAATCAATACTAACATATCATGTTAACATAGAAAATTATTTAAATTCGTAAAAAGTCTCAAATTACATTTATTTGGGTATTTATAACATCAATTATGTCAATATTTCATTAATAAGATAATTTCTGCATCATCGTTGTGTCATATATAAATTAAATTATTTAATGTCTAAAAATTACAAATAAACTACCATTATGTAGGAAAGGTTTTTATCTTTCTAATGAATATTTATAGTCGAATTTATCTTATATATAACCCCATATTGAAAATTATTTACTTATTAATCTTTGATTTTAACTATTTTAACCCTTCTTTAAATAAATTAATAATAAATGTCCTAATCTAATCCAAATGGGCCTAAATGGTCATGTTTTATTCCTAAGGTTGTTTTTGGTCGAATTACACTTATCCAATAGAATTAGGACATGTGTTAGGGTAATAATAATAACAATTTTCCCCTTAGTTACCCTATTTACTTTTAACCGTGGTAAAAAAAAGTAAACAGTTACTATTCACCAAAAATTATTTTCATCTCATTGAACCAAATTTTAGTCCTTGATATTAACCATGTCTCTCGAATTTTCGAAATTCCACTCACAGAAGCGGTAAAATTATTTTTTATGAAAAATTCAGTTTTTTTTACTACCACTTAGTGGTTTCACTATTCATCAAAAATTGAACGTTTTCAGAAAAATTCCCAAATTTCACCCTAGGCTAATTTCGATATTCCGAATCCAAAAATGAAGTCCATTTTGAAAAATAAAATTTATAAAATTTCAAAAAGTGGTTATTACTATTCATAATGGCTAGTTTTAATAATATTTTAATAGCATATCATTGTTTTGTGAAACTCGGTATTGCGTACGACGCAAGCTATCGAGGAAGGCCGTGATTGTGTGTATAGTAATCCAATCTAGTGTTGTGTGTAGTGAAAGATTCTTTTATGATTTAAAAACAAAATATTTCTCATAAAAGTCTCGGGTGTTACACCTGTTTTATGATGTGAGTTTTCCACAAAGGCATTTTTGAATGCAAAACCATTAATTACTAAGAAAATGTAAATATTGTGAGGATTAATTTTATTTTAAGTGGTTATAATGTAACAACCCTAGATATTAAAAGAATACTATGTTAGATAGCTTATGAAACACACGCCATTGAGTTTAAATAAACACCAATATAATATTATAGTAATATTATTTAATTGTGACTGTTATAAAAAATCCATAAAATTTTCTGTTATGAATAGTATTTAACATAGTATAAAAATAAATTATTGAGGATAAAGTAAATATACTGTTAAATTATTATATAATTTTTGTTAAGTATTTACTAGATTCAGAAGTACCTTTCAATAAAAAAAATTTAATTAATTTTTTGTGAACAAATTATAATATTAAATTTTTTCAAATTAAAAAAATTATATATTTTAAAAAATTAAATATATTTTGGAATCATTTTTTAAAAATAGTATTAGGATGAATTTTTTGTGTTTTTCTCAAAAGTTTAATTTTTTTAATGAATAGTCAAAAACTGGTTTTTATTGAAAATTGTCTTTTATTTTACATCATTTAAAAAGTTATATATTGTTTTAAAATAGTCTAAAATTAAATTTAGTAAAATAATATTATTATTAATCAAGTTATGGTCAATCTATTAAATTTTATATTTAATTTTTATATAAAAACATTTTATACTAATAAAAACATTTTCTTTCGACAAACATTTCTTATCACACCCATGAGTTTAATTTTAAATTAAATTCTACAAATTATGTTAATTTAATTTGAAAAATGAAATACTTATTTTTAATAATAGTTATTAACATTATATAATATGGTCAAATTAATTTTTGGTAATACTAAATTGTGAAAACATTAAAAACTAATTACTATAGCTATTGTTAAAACGAGTTTACTGGGGGCTATACTAAAAGCATAGGGTTAAAATGACATAAATATTTATTAAAATCCTATTTTATGGTAATATTTCTTCTATATATCATATAATGTTTGATAATTATTTACTTTGGTTCTTTTTTTCATGTGTAAAATATGGGTGTAATAGTTTCTTTTCAAAAATTCAAGTATGTCCTCTACTTCACTTTTAAAGGGGAACCCCTCTCCTATCCTATTAACACCTATAATGTATTTTTAATCGAAAAATTACCACCCGAATAAATTAATTAATTCCATAATTACTTTTTAGAGTCGTTTTTTATCATAAATATAATCTATTTAGGCTTTATGTATAATCCTAAAGTTGTGGTCTAAAGAAGAGGTAGCGTTCTTAACCAAGCATCATTACATTATTACTTATTCCACCAAAAATAAATCTTAATTAGTCTGGATGATATAATAAAATAAATATATCCCATATAATATTATGTTATATTTTTTAATTTCATAATTTAAATCAATATCCTCTTCCATAAAATGGGAAGAAAAACCATAATTTATGTGTATGAAGGACTACCACCTCGCGAACTGATGTAATTTGTTTTCCTTCATCGATAGTCATGGATATTTGTGATTATGGATTTAATATTTATATATTATATTTTTGAAAAAAATATTAATTTTAATAATTTAATATATTATATACTTGCATACCTTACCATCTATAGAATAATGATAACATCATTCGTGTGTACGAAAGACTGCTACCCCACGAAGCGATGTAGTTCATTTTGTTATTATTACCAAATAAAATGGTTTGTATATGTAATTATATATAAATAAATAATATTAAAATTTTGATTTTATGAATATTATTTAAGGATAAAATAAAACTTACCTTATTTTCATCATGATCTATGAAATATGGAAATGTTGCACGTGAGTATTTAAGACGAACTGTCTCCAAGATTTTAATATACTTCATTTTTTCCTAACAATGTTTTCTGGTTATTATTAAAATTATAATTTATGTCTAATAATTAAAATTAGTTAATTATTATTATTCTGGATATTGTTTAACAATTACCCCTCTGACCATAGTCAATGTGCCGATATCATTTTCAACCTATGAACTCAGCGACCTCAAAACACCCAACGTGGTCATAATCGATAAAATAATTAAATACATAATCAAAATAATTGAAGTAAATGGTTTAATTATAAGGTATTAAACCTAAAAAATTTCTTAATAAAAATAATAAATTATAAACTTTTATTATAAAGAATATAAAATACATACATGATAAGGTGAGGACTTGAGCTAAGGGTTTTGTCTCAAAACATTCTCCTCTGAGATACATGTACTTCTATGCACCTAATTTATTTTAAATTGTGTATATAACTCATATTTATATATTATATCATGAATCATTCATAATTTGTGATATTTTAAGTTACAATTCTTTTACTTCAGTCATGGGAGTTATGATTAAAAAGTTAGCAAAGGGGTAGGGGTTTATGTTTCAATCAAATTTTATTATGGATTCTTTATGATGGAATATCCATTGTTGAAAATTATTTGACAAAATTTTAATAAAATCATTAAATTTTATTCCGATATGGTTATTCCGAAAATATTTATAAAATATTACCATTTTACCCTCTTTTTTACATAAAATGATTGAGAAATCATTTTTAAGAAAAACAGACTTCATTTCTCTCTTCAATCGAGATTCCCTTTTCTTATATATCCATGTTTTCTAAAAATATTTTCCATAATATTTTTTACAACATATGAATGATTTATTAATGAATTTTTTTCCCATTTTATAATTTTTATATTTCTTTAAAAGGAATATTCTTTTTATTTTATGAATTATGTACTTTTTATCTATTTTATAACAGTGAAAAGAATTATTATTAACTTATATGGAAAGTAAGGAATTACCCAATGTCATGAAAAATAAATTATATGAATATTTATTTATATGTATCAATGGTTGATTTCTAAAATAATTCTTTTTCTATAATATTTTTTAATTTTTTAGATTTTTAAGAATTGATTTCAAATGGAAACGGTTATTTTACTCAGAAAATATTACATATAATATTGAAAAGAAAATTTCATCAATGAAAAAAAACATTAATTTTATATATTACTTTTAAATTATATCATTATTTCTTTTACATATATACCTTTCTTATTCTCCATTAAATTCATGGGTTAATACATTCCTTTTTTTCATTTCTCAAAATCCTTCATTATGAAATATATTTTGATTATGATATAAGGAAATATTATGGAACCCATTTTCTTTCCATGGGTAATTATTATTTTTATTCACTATGATTGATTTACTTATATGGAAGACATATTCATTTACATTATTTTCAAGTGATGGGTGGATGTGGAATTATATATACCTCTAATTTATTTGGTAACGATTTAGTTTCATGATATGTCATTTATGGTATTAAGGAGTGAACATAACACATTATGGGACTCTTTATTTATTGATTTACTTGCATCAATGTAAAAGATTAAATGGAACACATCAATAATAATCTCATCTTCGGAGACCAATATACATGAAGTTTTTTTATACTTTGTATTTAACATGAATTCAAAAAAATAAATTTAAATTGTATATTTTTCATGCTTCCACTACACCCTAGGATCCTAGAATTGTTATCCTAGTGAACATGTAATTTTTTAATTCAAAAAAATTCAATAATTATTAAATTCTATATGATACAGAAATATGTTTTTGATTCTATCCCAACATAACATATATCACCTCGATCTGAGTTCGTATCTCCATGATATGGATGATCGAAGATCAATGGGATTTTCATAAAAATTCAAAAGATATTTACCAGTTTAATTATTGTTACACTTTAAATGTTATTGATAATATGTATTTTTTGTTGAGGAATAATTTTAATGTCATTCATGCTTTCTATAAATATTGTTATCCAAATGGGGTAGTCTGTTGGCTTGGTTTATTAGTGTGAAAGAGTAAATTAAAAGACAAAAAAATACTATAAGGGACATTATCCATAGATAAGGTAAATTTATAAAATATAAAAAACATATAAAACATTATATGCAACATATATAGGTAGTGGAAATGGAAGCCCTCCCCATTTATAAAGACAGTGATTGTTTGAAAAATTTTACACACACACACACATATATAACATTATTAATACTTATAATATATATATTTCCTTAAAAAGATGACCCAAATTGACATGGGTTAGACTAAGTTACCACATATACAACCTTCCAAAATAGTCCACCATATTACAAGCCCTAAATTAATATCCAAGGATCTTTAGGTCCAAAATGTCCAAAAAAGTAAAAAATTTCAGAAAATAAAATTAATTGTCTTGTACTTAATAAAATTATTTTTTATTATGTGGGATATATCGATGATTTATTAATATTATTTTAATGAAAGTTAGATCATTAGAAATATCATCAAAATACATTTTAGAAAATTTAATTTTTTCTTGTAAATTATAATTTCCTTTTGATTGATTATGAGTTGATATTTCCTTGTTTATGTTTGGTTTATTGTTTATTTAATTTAATTGTTTCATTTAAGTTTAAAAATGTAATAATTATTTTATATTTATGATATTTTCATAACCCCTCCCTGTTTATTTGTATAAGGCCATGAGTGGAAAAATTTAATTTCCCACCTTGAGTTCCCCTCACATGTGAGTGAGGATACATAGTAAATATTATAGGTGTTCGTGTCATCATGGTTCGAGTTAAGAGTCGAAATAAACCGAATTAGTGAAGTGCATATAATTTGAAGGTTCTATAATTATACTCAAATATTAATATGAGGAATTACCATAGTGTATCATTTAATCAAATTATTCACTTGATGGATTAATGAATAGTTAATAGCTTATGATCACATTATTATTGATTTATTTTATCATATTATTGGTTTATTATTTTTTGAATGTGAATTAATTTTTCACGATAACATTATATATAAGTAAAAAAGAATGAATATATTAAATTATCATGTGTGGTTACTATTTTTCATTTAAATCATGGTTTTTGTTTTCAATACAATCACATATAAAAAGCATGTTGAATAGAAAATTGTTTGATTACCCAAGATAAATTAAAAAATCTCTTGAAGAAAATATTAAGTCATTAAATTCAATCCATCACGAGGATTTGGACACAAACTATTGTTCAAGGTGCTCATTATCCCTAGTTGAGGGGGCATCTTTATATCAGATGGTTATTATAATATTTGTGGTTTTAATTGACTAATGTTGGTAGAAAAGGAGTATCCATAACTATCATTTTTTAACATTAGATTCAAGACATTGTGAAACGAAAAGTTATCCTTTACAGGATATGAGACTCCACTCAATTGATCAAATAACTGTGATTTAAGGTGGTTTTCCATTCAACATCATAACATATACTCTTGGAGTAGTGTAGATTCCATATATTGAGATACTGTAACACCCCAAGCTTCCACGGTACGTTTCCCTTCGAATAATGAGATAGCGTGTGTTGTACGCAACCTCGAGTTCTAACACACACCACAACTAATTAAACTAGCCGTTGTAAATAGTAATACCTACTTTTTGAAATCATATGTATTTTATATTTCAAAATGGACTTCATTTTTGGATTCGGAATATTGAAATTAGCCTAGGGTGAAATTTTGGTACTTTTCGGATAACTTTTATATTTTGATTAATAGTGAAAATTACTAAATTGTAATTAAAAACAACTTTTTTAATCAAAATAATTAATAGTGATAAATTGGGAATTTGAGTGGTTTTAAAGTATATTTAGAATATATTTTTACCATTTAATATAATGTTGGTCATTGGACATAATTTTACAATTAAACCGAACATAAACAAGTGTCAATCTTTTTATAGTTATTATCTCTTAAAAACACGCTTTTTGTTTTGACAGCGGGAATTGATTTTAAATTAATTTCTGCCACTTCTGTATTTCGAATTTAGGAAAATGGATTCCATATTTGGAATAAGGATTTTCAAATTGTGTAAATAGGTAACTTTTATTTTTAGACATTTTGAATAGTTACTGTGGTAAATATTTTATTTACCATGGTTAAAGGGTAAATCCGGTAAATAAGGGTTAAAAAATAATATTATAATAATACAAAATTACCCTAAAACGTGTCCTAACCTTATTGGTGGACACATACCCGACCATGGGCATCCTTGGGTCAATTTGGGGACCCCTTGGAGCCACTTGTATGTGGTAGGGACACATTATATTAATAAAGTTAAAATAAAAATAAAAATGGCATAAGCTTACATCTTTTAGAAGAACAATTTTTACATAGGGTTATACATGTTGGATTTTCAATTATAAATATTCATTAGAAAGCTAAAACGATTTCCTACATGATGATATTTTATTTATAATTTTTAGACATCAAATAAGTTAAATTATTAATGACACAATAATGATGCAATGTTTACCTCATTAATAAATCATTGAAATAAATAATATTATAATGATTAAAATATTATCTAAAACCTGTCCAATTATTATTGGTTGATGTTATTTAGAATATTAGTCATCTTATCTTCGACCTCAATTATTTTTGGACCATTATAAACCGAATATAATTATATTATAAAGTAATACTTTCACTCTTTCCTAAAGAGCCCCTTCTCTCCCTTATAAAAGGAGACCACTTCTACTCATTACTCACACCTCTCAAGCCACTTGGCTCGTCCAAACTCTACCCAACTAAGCTCCCCACATCCCTCTCCTCCTCCTTGAAGTTTCCCCTTAGGCAGAAAGAATTTCAACAAGTCCTTTGGTTCCAACCAAAGTGAGTTACCTAAATTAAAGGTAACGATTTCTCTTAAATTATTTTCATTTATTTTGCTTGTTCAACCCCCAAACTCTTTTTATTTCCTTTCTTTTGTAACAACAACAGTATCCTCAATATACTAGGATGTTGTTATAAGAAGGATTCAAACTACACATACACACAACTCCATATAATGGATGATGAACATAATGTTTCTGTGGATGGCAAACTAAGGCCTCACGAAACGATGATTGTTCAAATACATCTTACCGCCTCTCATGGTGGCCATTATGATGGCACTATAATTAAATATGATATTAATGATATATATTTTATATATAAGCTTCTGTAATTCCATTTTATTTCATACCATTATTCGTTTCATGTTGTATATACATACGATAATTTCATTTGAGGAAGTGCGGACTACCGCCCCCTTAAAATGATATGACTCGTTCATACCACACATGGAACGTATAAAGGATGGTGTTAATGAACTTAAGTAACATATATAAAATATTATATTATACTGTAATAGTAATATACCTATGTATCATTTGGATTCGATTCTTTTAAAATAAAAATTAAATGGAAATAGCGTTCGTGCGTACGTACGGACTACCGTCTCCACGAACGCGATGAGATTTATTCTCCATCGTATCCATTCAAGTATAATTATCATTTAATGATTTAGAAATGATGTTTAAGGACTTGATATCATTCTGGATATGAATAAGATACAACAAACATGACTTATGTAACAAAACATATAAAGAAAATGAGTAAGTTAACACCCGAAACGGCGATAATACTAAGATATTATTATCAAATCAATATTAAAAGATCATATATGATATCATATTAATGTATATGATTCTTGTATAATTTAGTAACAATTATTTCACTATTATACAGGAGGTTAACCTACCCCAACCAAGGAAAAGTACAAGGTAAGGGTTATTTCACAATCTCTTCATTATCCGAGGTTGTTTATACGTAATAATCTACTGGGATATCTTTATCATCCACATCCATGTTTCTTAAAAATGTATTTCAAAACATTTTTACTATTTACAAGAATATGGGTTAAAGTCATTTATAACCTTGTTTGACTTTTTATAAGAGGTTTATAAAGGAATCTTTCCGTCGTTTTCAAAACAAGGTCCTTTTTAACCTTTTCGACAGAATTGAGGTAAGAATGTTTTTTTAACTTATACGACGGGTGCGGTTATTTTCTGCCGTTATAAAATCTTCGAAGCTTTCCATACAAGCTTATAAGAATATTTTCAATGAAAATGTTTTATTTTATATGGACCTTAAATGATTTCAAAATAAAAGGAGATACTTCTTTAAAAAGAATTTTGATTTCATCTATGTCAACATCCTTTGATGGATTTTAAGATTATTTGAAGTTGATTTATTATGATACAAAACTTCTATATTGTATTGAAGGTTTTGTGATATGTTTGACTGTGGATGTGCTATTTTTATACCATTCATAGTTTATGGTGAAATTATTGACATTTCGTATGCTAGTTTTAATACGAATGTTTATGTTATGTTTAAACCTTTTCATATGGGAATGCATTGGACTTAATAAGTGACGGGTGGAGCCCGCTATAGCTCCTCGATGCATCGGTAGGTCTCATGAGACAAACTAGTGTCTTGGCACAAGGCCTTGACAAAATCTTATTTGTAGTCTTGGCACGAGGCCTTGGCTATGTGGTTATGATAGTCTGGCATTATGCATTCCAACATTATGAAAGTGGTTATTGATATTGCATGTGATTATTCGATTAGTAGAATATCCATGTGAATAAGTAAATGGCATTATTTCATTTTACTTTTGCCATACTATGTTGAAGTTCAATTTTAAAAGGCTTTTGTTTTAGTAACTCATTGCCTTAAATGTTTATGATTATTTTTAATGTTCCTCTATATTGTTATCCTTACTGGGCAGTTGAGCTCACCCCTTTTCTATGTTTTATTTTTCCCAGGTAGTGAAGAAGTAAATTATGAATGACTTGCAGGGATATTATGAGGGGTTAATAGTGTGGATATGAAGACTTTGTTGTTGTAGTAGTTTTTCACTTTGAAATGTAATGTAAAACTTTATGATTATATCTAGTGTTTCCAAGGCTACTAAACCAATCGGTCTTTCGGGATTTGATCTTTCTTGTGATCATGCCAATGTTATGTAATAATTCACCGACTCTGGGTAGATGGGGTCGGGGCGTTACAGTTGGTATCAGAGGAAGTTTAGTACAAACCTTGGAAACTAGATTTAGATAAAATCTGATTAGAGCACATAGACCTAAGATGAACTTTGAGGATTAGTATAGAAGAACTTCCTAGAATTTTGGTATTGTAGAGATTTTGTGAGTTTTCCGAGTAATACATCCATGTCTGGATACGAGCAGGTAGAGGCGGCTCTGGCACAGATGTACCTAGGGGTAAAACACGAAAACACTGCTTTGAGCTAGACTCGAACGGGAACTGGTGCACGACAACAGGCCTTGCTGCACTCTTGGTTACGACACTCCCGGGGGATATGCTTAGGATAACTCTCACTATCTTTAAAAATCATTATGAAGGGTTTATGAGTATATACTTCCTCAAAGAAAACAGTTTTATGATTATGGATTATATCCATAAATAGTTCAATTTATGTTAAGTGTTTTATAAGTATGGGATTATGTATTTTGATTCATAAACTGATCTAGTTTATGCCATTGTTTAGAAATGGCGCCTAGTGGAAGAAATGGAAACTGTATCAATGCGCGCACTCCATGTAGGGATTGCCCTCCTGCTCAAGATAATTATAGTGGGACTGGTGATGCAACTGGTGCCGATCAGCTAATCACCATACTGGGACAACTTACTCAGGTTATGAATAATAACCTTACCCGTATGGAGCACCCTGATCCGCAGCGTGGAGGATCAATGTTAGATCGATTCATGAGGCAAAAACCACCAACGTTCAATGGGAGTACAAATCCCTTAGTATCTGAGCAATGGATAAATTCCCTAGAGAAAATATTTCAGGCTTTGGGGAGCAGTGAAAGGGAGAAAGTTATCATGGCAGTTTACCGCCTCAATGGAGATGCTGATCAATGGTGGTCATTGATTCAAAACATGAAGTAAGATGATGAAGTATCAAATATGGAATGGAGGGAGTTCAAAGATCTGTTTTTAGAAAAATACTTCCCTCGCGACCATCGAGCAGATATGGAAAGGCAATTTCTAAGTCTGAGACAGAAGGAGGATGAGAATGTCGCAAAGTATGAGGCTAACTTTACAAGGTTAGCGAGGTATGATGGAGATTATATACGCAACCCAAGAAGTAAGATTGATCGTTTCTTTTATGGGTTAAAACCATTTCTCCGTCGAGCATTAGTCTCACAATCCTTTTCATCGTACGAAGACATTGTCTCATGTGCCATCAAGACCGAAAAGGAATTCTCTAAGTCTTATGACTTTAAAGCAAAGCAAGAGAAGAAGAGACCTGCTGAACAATCTGGGAATGGAAATAAGGGGAAGAAGGGAATGTTTGAATATCCATCCTGTGGTAAATGCGGGAAGAAACACCCTGGTACTTTCTTGAAGGGAATGGGAGTCTGTTACAAGTGTGGTGAAAGAGGCCACCAAGCTCATAATTGCAAGGGGAAGAAGGAAGCTACCAACGTTCAGTGCTACAATTGTAGGGAGATGGCGCATTATGCAAATTCATGTCCTAAGCGTCAGGAGAACTTACCTCAGAAAAGGCCAAGGGATCAAGGCCAGGCATATGCTATCACTACTGCTGAGGTAGAAGCTCCGAAAGACGTGGTGGCAGGTAATTTAATGGTTTCCTCATGTTTAGCAAATGCATTATTTGATTCTGGATCATCACATTGTTTCATATCTTCCCAGTTTGCTAAGAAAATTAGATATTTCCAATTTGATTTAATAAGGGAGTTGTCAATTAAAACTCCTAAGGGAAGTATCATTGCAACAAAGTTTTGTGAATCAGTCCCCATTAGAGCACATAAATTTTCTTTATCAGCTGATCTCATCGTCATAACTATGATTGAGTTTGATATAATCCTCGGTATGGACTGGCTTTCGGACTATGATGCGAAGATTTATTGTAAGAAGAAAGAGGTTACGATTCTTGATGATAATGATAAGGAACACCTTATTTTTAGAGCAGAATCGTCACCACCTAATTCTTATTTAGATCCACCCCCAGTAGCTCAACTAAATTCAATTATTGGGGAGGAAGAGAATGAAGTAACTATCGGTGAGGAAAGGAATGTTCAAATAGAGGATGTACCTGTTGTGAAAGAATTTGTAGATGTATTTCCGGAAGATTTACCTGGACATCCTCCAGAATGAGAAGTTGAGTTTTCCATTGATTTGATTCCTGGATCAAGGCCCATATCGAAGACCCCTTATAGAATGGCCACTGTAGAGTTAGTCGAACTAAAGAAACAACTAGAGGAATTGAGTAATAAGGGATTTATTCGCCCTAGTGTTTCTCCATGGGGAGCCCCTGTTCTTTTTGTTAAAAAGAAAGATGGATCTATGAGGTTATGTATCGACTACAGGGAGATCAATGATATAACGATAAAGAACAAGTATCCCCTACCACATATTGATGATTTATTTGACCAACTGCATGGAGCTCAATACTTTTCAAAGATTGACCTTCGATCTGGATACCATCAGTTGTGTGTGAAGAAGGAAGACATTCCGAAGACAGCATTTCGAACCAGGTACGGGCATTACGAGTTTACTGTAATGCCGTTTGGATTGACTAATGCACCCTCTGTATTCATGGATCTGATGAATAGAGTTTTCAAGGAGTATCTCGATGAATTTGTGGTGGTATTTATTGATGATATCTTGGTATACTCCAAAACCTACGAAGATCATGAAAATCACCTGCGCATTATCTTGAAGACTCTGAGGAGGCATGAATTATATGGGAAGTTTAGCAAGTGTGAATTCTGGCTTCAGGAGATTTCTTTTCTTGGCCATATTGTCTCTAAAGATGGAATCTCTGTTGATCCTTCTAAGACCAAAGCAATCCAAGAATGGCCAGCACCTACGAGTATAACTGAGGTACGCCGTTTTATTGGTTTGGCAGGTTATTATCGACGTTTCGTCCAGAATTTTGCCCGATTGGCTAACCCATTAACGAAGCTCACACGTAAAGGGGTTAAATTTGTTTGGACAAAAGAGTGTGAAGAATGTTTCGAAGAACTGAAGAGAAGATTAGTCAATGCTCCTATATTGACTTTACCATCGGGGAATGATGGGTTCGTTATTTATAGTGATGCATCGAAGAAAGGACTTGGCTGTGTCCTTATGCAGAATGATAGAGTTATTGGCTATGCATCACGACAGTTGAAAATTCATGAACAAAACTATCCTACTCATGATCTCGAGTTATCAGCAGTGATCTTTGATTTGAAGATATGGAGGCACTACCTCTATTGTGAAAAATGTGAGATTTATACTGATCACAAGAGTTTGAAGTATATTTTCTCACAAAAAGAACTCAACATGAGGCAAAGGAGATGGCTTGAATTACTCAAGGATTATGATTGTACGATACACTACCACCCGGGGAAAGCAAACAAAGTAGCAGATGCTTTGAGCAGAAAATACCATGGAGTTCTGAACATGATGAGAATTGAAAGGGATCCAATTTTCATGGATCTAGTGAAGATGGACATGGGAATAACCAGGGAAGGTGAAACATCAATGCTTTTTCAAATGGTTGCCAAACCATCTTTACTAGAAAGGATTAAGAGTTCTCAGACCGATGATGAAGAATTCCAAAAGAAGATTAAAGCTGTGAATGATGGGAGATTGAGAGACTTTGTGTATGAAGATGGAATTTTGAAATTCGGGAAGAGACTTTGTGTTCCCAATATACCTGATCTAAAAAGGGAATTGCTGGATGATGCTCATAGTTCCAATTTCTCTATACACCCTGGGAGCACCAAAATGTATAGAGATTTGAAAGAACATTTTTGATGGGACAATATGAAGAGGGAGATTGCTGATTTTGTGTCAAGATGTATGGTTTGTCAACAAGTGAAAGCTGGAAGGCAACAGCCTGGAGGAGTCATGCAACCTCTTCCTATACCGGAGTGGAAATGGGACAATATTACGATGGACTTTGTCATGGGGCTACCGAAGACTCCTAGAAGGAACGATGCAATATGGGTTATTGTTGATCGTCTTACCAAGTCAGCACATTTTCTTGCTATAAGAGAAGATCTACCCCTGGAACGTCTAGCAAGACTATACATTAATGAAGTTGTGAGACTTCATGGAGTACCCCTATCGATTGTTTCTGATCGTGATCCCCGTTTTACTTCAAGATTTTGGAAAAGTCTTCAGAAATCCCTGGATACTGAACTTCATTTGAGCACTGCTTACCACCCTCAGACTGATGGACAATCAGAACGGACTATTCAAACCTTAGAAGACATGTTGAGATCTTGCTCACTTGACTTTCAGGGTATGTGGGATCAATATTTACCACTGGTAGAATTTTCCTATAACAATAGCTTCCATTCAAGTATTCAGATGGCACCATATGAAGCGTTATATGGAAAGAGATGTCGTACACCAACCTGTTGGGATGACGTTGGTGAAAGAAAACTTGTAGGCCCAGAACTGGTGGAGGAAACGGTGGAAAAGGTGAAGGTAATCCAAAATCACATCAAAGCAGCTCAAAGTAGGCAGAAGAGCTATGCCGATAATCGAAGGAAGGATTTGGAATTTCAAGTCGGTGATCATGTTTTTCTGAAGGTATCTCCGTGGAAGGGAGTCATACGTTTTGGTAAGAAAGGTAAATTGAGTCCCAGGTACATTGGACCTTTCGAAATTCTAGAACGAATTGGGACTGTAGCTTACCGATTGGCAATGCCGCCAAGTCTCTCCAAAGTTCACGATGTGTTCCACGTATCTCTATTGAGGAAATACATGCCTGACCCAACGCATGTACTCACCTATGAGGAATTAGAACTGGAACCCGATCTGTCTTATTGTGAAGAGCCCGTCAAGATTCTTGATACAAGAGAACAAGTACTGAGAAACCGGACGACACGTCTGGTAAAAGTTTTATGGAGAAACCATAAGATGGAAGAGGCAACGTGGGAACCCGAGGAACTTATGATGAAGAACCACCCGAGTCTTTTTATGCAGTAATACCCTAGAAATTGCGAGGATGCAATTATTTTAAGGAGGGGAGAATGTAACACCCCAAGCTTCCACGGTACGTTTCCCTTCGAATAATGCGATAGCGTGTGTTGTACGCAACCTCGAGTTCTAACACACACCACAACTAATTAAACTAGCCATTGTGAATAGTAATACCTACTTTTTGAAATCATATGTATTTTATATTTCAAAATGGACTTCATTTTTGGATTCGGAATATTGAAATTAGCCTAGGGTGAAATTTTGGTACTTTTCGGATAATTTTATATTTTGATGAATAGTGAAAATTACTAAATTGTAATTAAAAACAACTTTTTTAATCAAAATAATTAATAGTGATAAATTGTGAATTTGAGTGGTTTTAAAGTATATTTAGAATATATTTTTACCATTTAATATAATGTTGGTCATTGAACATAATTTTACAATTAAACCGAACATAAACAAGTGTCAATCTTATTATAGTTATTATCTCTTAAAAACACACTTTTTGTTTTGACAGCGGGAATTAATTTTAAATTAATTTCTGCCACTTCTGTATTTCGAATTTAGGAAAATGGATTCCATATTTGGAATCAGGATGTTCAAATTGTGTAAATAGGTAACTTTTATTTTTAGACATTTTGAATAGTTACTGTGGTAAATATTTTATTTACCATGGTTAAAGGGTAAATTCGGCAAATAAGGGTTAAAAAATAATATTATAATAATACAAAATTACCCTAAAACGTGTTCTAACCTTATTGGTGGACACATACCCGACCATGGGCATCCTTGGGTCAATTTGGGGACCCCTTGGAGCCACTTGTATGTGGTAGGGACACATTATATTAATAAAGTTAAAATAAAAATAAAAATGGCATAAGCTTACATCTTTTAGAAGAACAATTTTTACATAGGGTTATACATGTTGGATTTTCAATTATAAATATTCATTAGAAAGCTAAAACGATTTCCTACATGATGATAGTTTATTTATAATTTTTAGACATCAAATAAGTTAAATTATTAATGACACAATAATGATGCAATGTTTACCTCATTAATAAATCATTGAAATAAATAATATTATAATGATTAAAATATTATCTAAAACCTGTCCAATTCTTATTGGTTGATGTTATTTAGAATATTAGTCATCTTATCTTTGACCTCAATGATTTTTGGTCCATTATAAACCGAATATAATTATATTATAAAGTAATACTTTCACTCTTTCATAAAGAGCCCCTCCTCTCCCTTATAAAAGGAGACCACTTCTACTCATTCCTCACACCTCTCAAGCCACTTGGCTCGTCCAAACTCTGCCCAACTAAGCTCCCCACATCCCTCTCCTCCTCCTTGAAGTTTCCCCTTAGGCAGAAAGCATTTCAACAAGTCCTTTGGTTCCAACCAAAGTGAGTTACCTAAATTAAAGGTAACGATTTCTCTTAAATTATTTTCATTTATTTTGCTTGTTCAACCCCCAAACTCTTTTTATTTCCTTTCTTTTGTAACAACACCAGTATCCTCAATATACTAGGATGTTGTTATAAGAAGGATTCAAACTACACATACACACAACTCCATATAATGGATGATGAACATAATGTTTCTGTGGATGGCAAACTAAGGCCTCACGAAACGATGATTGTTCAAATACATCTTACCGCCTCTCATGGTGGCCATTATGATGGCACTGTAATTAAATATGATATTAATGATATATATTTTATATATAAGCTTCTGTAATTCCATTTTATTTCATACCATTATTCGTTTCATGTTGTATATACATACGATAATTTCATTTGAGGAAGTGCGGACTACCGCCCCCTTAAAATGATATGACTCGTTCATACCACACAAGGAACGTATAAAGGATGGTGTTAATGAACTTAATTAACATATATAAAATATTAAATTATACTGGAATAGTAATATACCTATGTATCATTTGGATTCGATTCTTTTAAAATAAAAATTAAATGGAAATAGCGTTCGTGCGTACGTACGGACTACCGTCTCCACGAATGCGATGAGATTCATTCTCCATCGTATCCATTCAAGTATAATTATCATTTAATGATTTAAAAATGATGTTTAAGGACTTGATATCATTCTGGATATGAATAAGATACAACAAACATGACTTATGTAACAAAACATATAAAGAAAATGAGTAAGTTAACACCCGAAACGGCGATAATACTAAGATATTATTATCAAATCAATATTAAAAGATCATATATGATATCATATTAATGTATATGATTCTTGTATAATTTAGTAACAATTATTTCACTATTATACAGGAGGTTAACCTACCCCAACCAAGGAAAAGTACAAGGTAAGGGTTATTTCACAATCTCTTCATTATCCGAGGTTGTTTATACGTAATAATCTACTGGGATATCTTTATCATCCACATCCATGTTTCTTAAAAATGTATTTCAAGACATTTTTACTATTTACAAGAATATGGGTTAAAGTCATTTATAACCTTGTTTGACTTTTTAAAAGAGGTTTATAAAGGAATCTTTCCGTCGTTTTCAAAACAAGGTCCTTTTTAACCTTTTCGACAGAATTGAGGTAAGAATGTTTTTTTTAACTTATACGGCGGGTGCGGTTATTTTCCGCCGTTATAAAATCGTCGAAGCTTTCCATACAAGCTTATAAGAATATTTTCAATGAAAATGTTTTATTTTATATGGACCTTAAATGATTTCAAAATAAAAGGAGATACTTCTTTAAAAAGAATTTTGATTTCATCTATGTCAACATCCTTTGATGGATTTTAAGATTACTTGAAGTTGATTTATTATGATACAAAACTTCTATATTGTATTGAAGGTTTTGTGATATGTTTGACTGTGGATGTGCTATTTTTATACCATTCATAGTTTATGGTGAAATTATGGACATTTCGTATGCTAGTTTTAATACGAATGTTTATGTTATGTTTAAACCTTTTCATATGGGAATGCATTGGACTTAATAAGTGACGGGTGGAGCCCGCTATAGCTCCTCGATGCATCGGTAGGTCTCATGAGACAAACTAGTGTCTTGGAACAAGGCCTTGAAAAAATCTTATTTGTAGTCTTGGCACGAGGCCTTGGCTATGTGGTTATGATAGTCTGGCATTATGCATTCCAACATTATGAAAGTGGTTATTGATATTGCATGTGATTATTCGATTAGTAGAATATCCATGTGAATAAGTAAATGGCATTATTTCATTTTACTTTTGCCATACTATGTTGAAGTTCAATTTTAAAAGGCTTTTGTTTTAGTAACTCATTGCCTTAAATGTTTATGATTATTTGAATGTTCCGCTCTATTGTTATCCTTTCTGGGCAATTGAGCTCACCCCTTTTCTATGTTTTATTTTTCCCAGGTAGTGAAGAAGTAAATTATGAATGACTTGCAGGGATATTATGAGGGGTTAATAGTGTGGATATGAAGACTTTGTTGTTGTAGTAGTTTTTCACTTTGAAATGTAATGTAAAACTTTATGATTATATCTAGTGTTTCCAAGGCTACTAAACCAATCGGTCTTTCGGGATTTGATCTTTCTTGTGATCATGCCAATGTTATGTAATAATGCACCGACTCTGGGTAGCTGGGGTCGGGGCGTTACAGATACTAAGAGATGTTTAATGATCATTACCACTAGAATACTCAAGCAATATAGAATTATAAATATAATAGTTGAGGCCTAATAAGATTTGATAAAATAATGGGATAAATTTAAAATTCCTAATTTGAATTTATTTTAAAGTAATCAAGATAAGGTGATTATCTACTGAATTTACTTATTATATCAAATTAAAACCACCTCCAATTAAATTTCACTATGATCTATATTGGATGAAGATAATATCCTGATCAACCATAGCTTACAGGAGTGAAACATGTGCTTGTGTATAGTATTATACCAAGAGAAGATGATTAATGTGCTATAATTCCCACTTCTTGATGAACCCCATCAGGGAGATAGAAAGGAATATAAAGATAAATATGAGAATAATATAGATGATATGATAGATGTATCTAACTCAAGTGGTATTTAGTTTCTAGTGAGCTGTAAAAAATTAATGAGTACAAAGATGTCTTCTAAAAGTTTTATTATTTCCAAGGGTTATACAATGAGAGATCTTGAAAAGAAATATTTGATAAAACTAGTGCATTGTATATATATGTATACAAGAATAATGGAATCTTGTAGTACCTGATGTACTAAATATGACTAAGTACATTGAGGGGATGGAGTCCCCGGGGCTCATATTGAATAAGTAACTCATGATTTTTTTTAGTTCTCCAAAATGATAAGCATACAAATAATTCTAACTATTTGGTCCTTATGGTGAAAAACAATATGAAATAAAGGACAAAAGTTTTAAATGATACATCATAGTAAAATACATCACTGAATCATCCTTTTAAGAATCCAGGATATAAAGGGAGAGAAATTTAAAGGAGACAATATGCTTTCCATGTAGCAAGAAAGGCTGCTGAAAAAAGAATTTCATAGCTAGAAATAATTAAGGTGACTCTTTTACTTCAGTTATATTTTTCGTTTAATGAAATGTTTTTATTTTTAAAATTTTTGTATTAGTTATTTCATGTGTCTTACACATTTTTATTTAAATTTTGGAACCATGTAGATTCAAGATGATTAAAACATATGAGGTAGATATACTAGCAGCAAATGATATGAGACTAATAACATTAGTAGTGTGATATTATCATCTTAATTTTCCTGGTGGAATGATTATTTTATTAATTAATTGTTATTATTATGTATAATATATTACCAAAAATATAATCTTAGATTGATGTTTAGAAACTATGAAATTTTATATCATGTTTGGAAATACATATTTTCTCCTGTGTGAGGATAACATATTTTATGGTGTGTCGCATCTTAAGAATGGTATGTTACATCTTAAAAATGGTATGTATATAATATAACTATAAAATTAAATTTCTTAAATCTATAACAAATATAGTGAGAATAAATCATATACTAACAACCTATGGAACTTGATGATATGTTTGGTGAATGGGAACTGTTTAAGAAAACAACATTAATATGGGAATTTAGAAACCATTGAGTTAAAACTATTGGATGTATGCCACACTTTTTTTATAAGGTAGAATGACCAAATAATCTTTTGATGGTAAAGAATAGAGAACCAAAGAACCATTGGAATTGGTTCATACTGATGTATGAGGTCCATTTCCAGTAGAGGAACGAGGCGGTTTTTCATTATTCTGTAATTTTATTAATGACAATAGTATATATGGATATATCTAATTAAGGAGGTATAAGTCATATTCGTTTATAAATATTAAGGAATATTAAAATGACACAAGGAATCAACACGTTGATAAGTTTATGAAACACAACTCAGACTATGGTGAATATTATCTTAACTGAGCTTTGGTCAATAAATTAGAGGAATATAGGATAGTATACTAAATCACTCTTCCTTATTTAACCATAGTGTAATGGTGTTATTTAAATAAGGATTTATACCCTTCTTGACATGTTTAGATCAATGATATATTACATAACCATACCTTTATACTTTTGGGTGTATGCCTTGAAAACTACAAAATATATAATAAAACAAGTACAGACTAAAAAAACTGATATTAAATGAGTTTTTGTATATTAATAAATCAACTATATAACACATATATGTATGGGGATCTAATGTTTTTTTCAAAACTATACTCAGTGAAAAATTAATATCTGGAAGCCTGAAGTTCATCTTTATAAGTTATCATAAGAATAATAAATGATATTAACTATATAACCCTTTAGATATAAATGTGATTGTAGAATAAAATTATATATTTCTAGAAATGTAAAATATTTATAATGAAAATATTGAGAAAAATATTGACTTTTTTAAAGTTAATTCTCCAAATTTACAAGAGTTGGTATGGGGAAAATCTCTATAATAGAAAATGGGGTAGGAAGATATTCCTGAGACACAAGTACTATATATGTATACTAGAGATGTTATATAACTAGATGGATATGGGTTTTAGGTAACCATGTGGGTAATCATATTACTTCAATAGAATGATGAACCTCCAACCAACAAGGTAGAAATATATTGAATGATACTGTTAAATGGATACAATGTATGTATTCTGAAATAGAGTCAGTGTACACAAATAAAATTTGGATTTTAGTAGACCCATTAGATGATGTAATACCAATTAGGTGTAAATATTTATTCAAAAAATCTATACCATGTGGTTTAAGTGACCACCTATAATTCATGACTATTTGAAAATGGTTTTAGGAAACGTTAAGGATTCCACTGTGAAAAACATTATCAACTGTTGGAGTGATGAAATCCATAAAAATATTACTTTCAATAATATCTTTCCATGATTATGATATTTTGAAAATGGATTAGAAAACTGATTATAAAAATGGGATCTTTACTGATGATGTATATATGAAAAAACCCCAAAGGGTTCATTATGTAAACAAGTGAAAATAATGTAGAAAAGACACAAATATCCATTTATTTGTTAGGGCATAAATTATGATCATTGAATGTATTATTTAATGAGGAAAAAATAATATTCAGTTTCATTTAGAATGAATGTGATAAATGTTTTTATAAGAAGGTTATTGGGAGCTCTATATTTTTCTATTATTATATGTAAATGAAATATTGTTAATGGGAATAAAATTTCATGTATTACAATCAGTGAACACATTGTTGAAGGAATGATTCTCCATGGAAGACTTAGGTGAAACATCCTAAATTCTAGGGATGACGATCAATCAATATACGACTCAAAGGATTCTTGGGATAAGTAAAAGCATATATATATATAGGCAAGGTACTCAAAAAGAACAATATAGAATAATCAAAGAGAGGATTGTTGTGAGTGTCACATGTAATTAAGATCCCCCTAAAAATGTTTCCACAGAAACAAGGGGAGGTTAATGGAATGAGTAGAATCACTTTTTCTTATATAGTGGATATATCATGTATTCTATGTTATTTACTAGGTTTTATGTTGCCTTTGACTTAATAATTGTGGGAATATATCAAGCTAATCTAGGAAAGCAGAATTTGGAACCTATAAAAGTTGTCCTAAAGTACTAAAACATAGAAAGGATATGTTCATGGTGTATGGAGGAGATGAGGAACAATTAGTAAGTGAACATATTGATTCTAGATTCAAAACATACCATGATTATATGAAATAACAGTTTAACAATATCTTTTTCTTGAATTGTGGTGTTGTGCATTGGAGGATCTCAAAAAAGTATTTGGTTTCCAATTTTACAATAGAATATTTGCATATATAATATTCCAAGAAATTAAATAATGAACTTGGGATATGAAGCTTTATTTTTGAGTTTGGAGTTATGTCGAAAAATTCTGACCATATTATAGTGTACTGTGATAATACTACTATCATGGTTCCTTCTAAGGATCTCATGTTACACCAGAGGAAAAATCATATAGTTCAAAAGTTTCTATATCTTAAGTGATTTTATTCATATATGTGATGTCATACTTTACAGAGTATCTAAAAAGGACAACATGGGTATTCCTAAGAGATACCAATTTGGAAAAAACTTCTATGATATGGAATTTTTAAAATACATAGAGACTCTTATAGGGGAGTAATATAAATAAAAAAATAAAATGAGACTCAACCATAAATAATAAAGATTAATCTCACCCCAAATAAATAAACCAAAGGTTAAAATGTTAAACCTATATGATTATATAAAAAAACATTATTGAAAATCATGGAACTGAATAAAATTTTTAATTATATTTTAAACTCTTTGAAACACCCACTTAAATCCATGATTTCAAAACCAAACATTTCAAACCCCAAAGTCACTTTTAACTGTTCATACTTATAGTACTATTTGTTTCTTTTTTTGAGGGATTGAGTCTATTTTTTGAGTTTTAGTAACCTTTCCTTGGCTTCGTGGTTACCACACAATTTATTAAACCTTGCATATAATGTGTGTAGGTATAGTTTGGTTATAATACACTAGTGCGTGCATGATTTTGCAAACAGTGTAGGTAAACTACGTGACCTACATGATGTGGGGTATTTTTAAAATTATTGGGGGGATTTTAATGAAGTTTCATCCTCCTTTCCACACTTTTAATTGGATCTTATAGAGGCTTTTATCTAAGACCACTCTCCTCCTCCATGTCTTTATAGGTATCCTCACTTGCTTTTATGTGGGATTTCAAGGCCAATCACTTAATTTTCTCTTCAATGTTATTCTCTTATCTTGTCCTTATCTATTTATCCTTAATTTCTTCTTATACCACAATCCTTAATGAACATGATGGTCTAACCGAGGGTGTGTCATGAACTAACCATGGGAGTTTTGGTCTTTAGGGATTGTAGAGGTTAATTCCTAGGATTTACTTCCACCATCAATGGGGACATGGTTCAACTTGATTGAGGTATTTGTTTTTATAAATTTCTATTTATTTTACATTTCATGAAATGGTTGTTCTTTTAAAATTTAATTTTTATCAAATTAGTCCTATTTGTGATTTTATTTTGGGATCTTAAAAAATGGTTCTATTCACTTCCACACATGAAATAAAATTAATTTAAATATATTTACAGTGTTGGTTCTTAGAGATATATTTTTTAATATTAAAAGTTCTTGTATAATTCCATTAGAGTCTCATTGAAAATGAATATTAAATTAGAAGGGGTGCTTGGAACCATTTTATTTTCCAATGAAGAAAGCCTTGATTTTAAATAAAATTCAAATGAAAGGGATGTCTTGGTTTTCAAATGGTTTTGAATAAGGAAAAACATTGTTTTTCAAAAGAGTACGGGTACTATGATTGAAGAAGAAGTGATTTTAAAATTATTTATAAAGGAATGTTTTTATGATTATATATTTATATTATCAGGAATAACAAAGCATTCCAAATTTATTTGGGAATGAATAATTTGAAACATTATAAAAGAGTTTTACTTGAAATTCATGATAAAATTGGTTGTTCCCTGTAATTTTTTATGCATTTTATAATCTTTTAAATAGTAATGGGTTGAATTAGATCATTAAATATTTATTTTATAGATGTAAAAAGGGTTGTTCCATGTGATGATATTGTGGTGGTGGTGGGGGGAGATGATATTTATTTTTTATGATTTATTTTAGGTGATGAGAATGTGACTATTTGTTCTCCCCACCTCTATTTAGAAATTTATAGGGAGCTCAGAATATATAATTGATAAATACATATTTATGATAAAATATTTTAGATCACACACTAAATAGTGTCCCTATGTTATATACCATTCATTTTCTAGGGTATTTCCACTAATGAGTCTAAAGAGAGTTTGTTAAGTCATTATGTGATTAGAAATAAACCATAGGTCGATAATTGGTTCCAAATAAGTATTATATATTATCATATTAACTTAGGAACTAGTGATTTTACCAATACATGAAGTTCAAATTAATGATTCCATATTGGGGAATATTGGATCATATTTTATTTCATATCATAGTTCGTTTAACCTTTATATAACCACTATGTAGTTATGTATTTAATTCATTTCCTTTTATGGTTAATTAGTACATGGTGCATATATTTCCACTATCTAGCTCTTATATTTTCATTCAAGTTCCCCAATTATGATAACCTCTGGGTATTTTATAATCTGGTTTATTGATGGATGTGTGGATGTATGGTGAGTGACCATGGGTTATAGATTTTCCGTGATTCAAATTTTAATTTTATATTGTATGGTTATACATTGAACAATTCATCTACTTGTATAATTATTTTTAATCTTTATATTTTTTATATTTTCATATTTTATTTATCTTGTACATGTTTTTCTTTTTCTTTTTATTATAAAAATGTGTTGGATTATTTTTATTGATTAATAATTGTTATGATATTTTTGTTACTTATTCCTTGTAAGATTAGTTTTACTATTTAAAACTATTTATTTATTAATCATATAATTACAATGTTTGGATAGACTAATACATATTTCATATGATAATATTTATACATGTTTATGAATATTTTCCGGAAAACTAATCCCCAAAGGTGGTTGTTATAATTACCAAAACTATTTGTTGGACAGTGGGGATTAGTAATTCCCATTAGGAATTTCCAAAGGCTAGACTTGGGGCACAGATTAGGGATATCCAATATTGGTTCATGAAAAAATGGAATCAGAACACCTTTTTTTTATTTAGGGATTGTCTTGGTTGAAATGATAATATCAATTTTATAACTCAATAGGTAGGTCTGGAGAAGGTTATTTATCAACACCTTTCATTGAATTTGGATTCCCTTCTTAATGGGTTTTTTTTATTTTTAGGTGAGGTTACCTTGTTTTTATCCACATTTAGTAATATTAGATAATTTAGGGGTTTCATGATATTTTGGGTGGAAATAAAGGAATAACAAAAGTTATATGGTTAACACACATGGTCTAGAAAACCATGATGAACCTTTGAACCTTAGGTCTGAAAACTTTATAGAGCATGTCACATGGTTGGTGTACTATTTTCCAACCCATAGAGCCAAACCATTCAAAACCCTATATCAATCTTTGATTTGTTGCTTAACTTTTTTAGACTATCAAATTAGATCTAATAATAAATTTCTTCAATTTGAGATGGATTCAAGGTAGTTTTAATTATATATTGGTGATGTTGGGATATATTATTCTTTCTATTTCATAGATTATATTGTTTGGTCTGAGATTTGATGGATATTTTTGTAAGAAAAGATAAATTTTATGAATATTTTTTTTATTTCAAAAAAGGTTTTGTGGCATAGTTATAATGTGATTTTGATTTTCCTAAGATTATTTCCAAAGTGGTTCATTTTAAGAAGAATTTTAGTTTTTTTAGAAATAAAATATATTTTTAATAAATTTTACAAATAAACTGAGGTGTTTTATATGATAGTTTATTTAATTTTTGAATTTGGTAAATGTTTTTAGATTAAAAGATAAAACTTGTTATATTCAATTGGATTGCTTATTTTCAAAATTAGTTGATATTTTGCAAATCCATTTTAAATGTTTTGAGTCCCTTGGTGAGAAATTTAGATTTAAATATGTGGTAATAAATAAATTATTTATTATAGTTTTATAAAAAAGTTTGTATGTTTTGAAAATAAGATGCAATGTTTTCAAGGGACGAGTTGTATTCAAAGTGTTCATGTTTTGATAAAATATTTTTCAATACCTTTTTATAATTTTATGGTTTGAAAATAGATCATTTAAAATATTTTTCTCTTAAAAGAAATTAATTTATATATAGACTGTGTGATTTTATTTGTTAGGCATAAACTTATTGATTTTATGATTCGTGTTATTTAGTGTAGAACTCCTAGAAAGGACTCAAATAAAAGTGGAAAGTATATCTTTATGGTTGATCCTAATTGTTAATAATATTTTCATTCATGTGATATCTATCTATTTTATGACATTTCGTAGACTCTCAATAGAGTCATTGAGTCGAGATCTTCTACGTTCATGGAGTTTATTTAGGATTTATTGAATTAGATCCTGTATTCCTTTCTTAGTGATTAAGGTACACTAGATGTTGTGGAATGGATAAAAAGTATTTAATAAAAATTTAATTCACTTGAAACTTATAAAGGTTAGAGGGTAAAGGCTATTGTAGGCTAGTTAGAGGGACCAAACATTGTATGGTGGAATAGTGAGTTCCCTTATCAGGTGCATGATGGCATGTCTTGGGTATCCATCAAGGTCACTTTCATTAAATGGAATTATCTCAAATAAATTATAGTGGATGAGAACATAAAATGTATTATTGTACACCATATAGAGACAAAAATTGAAGAGTATCTCAATAATTTCACAGATTTAGTGTTTTCCCTCCCAATATAATATCAAATGATCATATAAAGTGTCGATTATATAACATAGGTATTCTCCTAGACTTTGAATATGTGATATTTTAATTTGGAAAAACTTCATATTATAATTTATCCAAATAGGCCATTATGGTAGAATTCAATAAAAATAAAGTGATATTGATCTTCATATTCAAGTTCATGAACTTAATTTTTCCTAAATTAGTGTAGTTTTTTTCGGGAAGAAGAGAACTCTTGTGTGTTTCTAGTATAAAACACCAAATCATTCTAAGACATAATTATTGAAATATATGGATAATTAACTTCTAAGTGGACATTTGGTACATATTCCAATGTCCTACAAGATTAATTATCAGAGGAATAAAGTTTCTAATGTGTGATATGAATTTGGGTAACTATTCATATATGGGCTAATGTTTTATAAATATTGAACCATTGTAGTTTTGTGGTAATTTACTTATTAAATCCCTTTTAGTATATAATTTATCTTATATTGTTATATATTTGTTAATATTTATTGTTCACAATCCACATTTATTTTTTAGGATTCATAAGTCTTTTAGATATTGGATTTTATTTATGTGATGATATTTTATTCTAGAGGGGTTGTACATGGGAATACATAGGATTTGTTCTTTGGTGGACAAGATAAATGCAACATAAATTTAGATTATGCACTAGTTTTTTCTCAGTTTGATTAATTCCATGTCCATTGTGGGCCACTATTCCCTGAACAAGGTCCTGGCCTATTTTCCATTTTAGCTTCATGATCTAAGGTTAGAGTAGATGTTTTTCCTTTTTAATGCATGTTTTTGGTTTAAGAACATTTCCAATTTTATTTATTGAGATTTAAGTGTATTTTTTACCTTATTTGTTGACCTTTATCCATTCTTTGGTTTGTGATTACTTATAGGAATTTCGAATTGATTTCTTTAATTGGTGGTGGGGACTTACCATATTCATCGATATGTTTGGGAGAAATATTTATTTTGGAGATGATTTTATAATAAAAGTGCATGTCAATATCTAAAAATTATAAGATGATTTATAAAGGTTGGGAGAAACTATTGTAGGTATATATTCTCTTTGAGCTTCATATCTTTTAATTTTAATTTGGGTGATGTTTGGGGTGGTTTCATGTCACTAAGGATTTAATATTTAGATCTAGAGGATTTATGATGGATTTTTTAGTTTTATTATAATGGTTTAAGGGACCATATCATGAAAACATATCGTTATGTTAGACCTCTTAGAGTTTTCCTGACCCTACGACCTTAAATATTAGAGGGAAATGGGTTTTTGGATTTCATTTATGTTTTTTTATTTAATAGATAAAATTTTATGGTATAAAGTGACATGGTCGGGAGAATTGTCACACCAAAAAATCACATTTATGTGTTTGAAATAAAAAATATATATATTTCTTTTAGTTTGAGGTTTTTGGTGATAATATTTTTTTTATTATAGGTACTCCTTCATAGGAAAAAATTTACCAAAAAAATTTATAAATTGTACAGGTAAAGTGTGTGGGTGTGGGATTTCTCGAATCTAGTGGAGGGCACATGATTTTCACATGGTTTGGTAAATCGTAACTATAAATTATGTGACCAACATGATGTGGAGACTTTTTAAATTTTAGGAAATTCTAGTTAGGGGTTCCTCATTTATTTTCCCAATTTGGATGGGATGTTTGATAGGTTTTGGCTGATCCTCCTCTCCTCGTCTATGGATCCATGGGTCTCCTACCTTTAGTTTTAAGAGGTTATTCAAGTCCAGTCAGTCATTTACTAGGAATTATTATTCTCTTATGCTATCATACTCTATTTTTACAGGGTTTATTATTCTACCATGAACCCAAATATCCATGATGGTCAAATATACAGGTTGTTAAGAACAAACCACATAGGTTTTTATGAATAGGTATCATAGAGTCTTATCACATACTATTTTTTCATCCACCATCAACATGGTTCTGTTTAATTGAGTTGGGTGTTATTGTGAATTTATGTTTTTATTAAAATTCATAAAATTCATGTATTTATAAAATTCATTTTTATAAAATTATTGATATATGTTAAAATTTTAAGGGGATTTTATAAAATGGTTTCAGTGAATTCCATAATTGGAATAAATGAAATTTCAACGGTTTTCTTGTTTTTATTTTATATCCATAATTTTATGTATTTAAATAGATTGTGTAAATTCCTCAGAGGATATTTAAAAATTAATTTAAAATTGGAAGAGGTGTTTGAAAATTTATTGTTTTCTAAAAATTTAAAAAATAATTTTAATGAATTATTTCAAATGAAAGGGGTATTAATGTTTTTAAATAGTGTCCTACAAGGGAAATATTTATTATTCAAAAGACTGTATGGGTTTTACGATTGTGGAAGAATTTATTTTCAAATGAATTCTAATATAATGTTCCCATGATTATGTTTTCAAAAGATAAGAAATAAAATGGAATTCCAAATTAATTCACAAAATTACTATTTGGAACTTTATAAATATTTCTTACATTACATTCATGACACCCTTTGATGAGATTCTTGATTATCTATATGTCTTATATAGACTTTTTTCAGTTATGAGATTAATTAAATCATGATATATTACTTATGTGGATTTGAAATGTGCTATTTTATGTGTTAATGTTTGGGGTGAGATGAGATTTATTTTTTATGCTCAATTTTATGTGATAAGAATGAGTTTGTTTATTTGAATTGCCTCAGCATTGATATATTAGGGGACCCTTAGGTAGATAAGTAAGAGATCTATATTTAAACTACACTAGTTTATATCATGCACTAGCTAGTGTACCCATGTTTTAAATATTTCCATAGCATGGTGAATTCCCACAATGAGGCTTGAGTGACTAATTTGTGTGGTTATGTGATTTCGAATGCAAAATAATCCAAACTTTGGTTACTCATATGTGTTATCATAGATAACATTAACTTAGGACCCAATGATATTCCCCTATAACCTAGTTCATTTTTATGATTCCCTATATAATATTTCCAGCTCATATTTTATTAAATAACTTAGTTCATTAGACCTATGGGACACCCCTGTGTGGTTGTGACTTATATTCTTTTCCATTCATACAGTCTTGATACATGTTACCTACTTGGATTGTATTATTTTCTTTTCAAGTTAGTTTATTTTCCAATAATATTTTCATTTACAAATTTTAATGAATTATTTTGAAGGGAAAATGGAGTATTTTTTTAGATTTGGACTTATGGGAATTGTTTTAAAAATATATAATGAATTTATTTATAATAATATAATATTTTTTCCTTAAGAATCCACGTTAAAACCTATTTTATAAATATATTTCAAGCTATAATTTATGAAATTTATTTTTAAAGGAACTATAAAAAATCATTGGTCAAATACTATTAGTCATATTTAGCTCAAACACATTATACACACCCTTATGTAGCTATTTTTTTCTTTCAAGTGACATTTTTACAATGTTTCTTTAGTCTTCACTTGTATGGTTTGTTAGTGGATGTGTTGGGGTTAATTGAGTGACCATGGTTCATTTAGGTGATTTTTTTGGTGGTTTAGGATTTTATTTTATATTTTATAACTGTGTATTGAATAATTCATCCAATTTTATCTTTATTTTTAATATTTTTCATTTTTTATAAGTTATATTTTATTTTTTATATGTTTTTTTCCATTATGTATCATAGAAATGGATTGGATCATTTTTATGGATTATAACTCATTCAAATGTTTTTTATATGTCTCATTTATTTAGGTTTATAATTTAATACAATTTACCTTTTTTTCATCAACATCTAATATAAAGACAAACTATACCTAAATTTTGATAAGAAATATTCTACATGTTTTTAATTATTCTTCGTTAAATCATTCAAAATGGATTTTGTTATGATTCCCGACACTAGTATCCTTATTAGATGGATTAGATAACCCCTTTTGGTATTTCTAAATATTGTCTTGGGGATCCAAATATAGGGTATCCTAGATTTTATGTGAATAAATGGTATTAGAGTTCCCTCTTGTTATTTTGGGCATGTCTTTCTACAAATGTGAATAAAAATATAACAACACATGAGGTAGGTCATGAGAATGTTCTTTATCAAAACCTTTTATGAAGATAATTGAGTTACCATGGGTATCCAAGAGATGATTCTTTAATTTTTATTTCATTTTTTATTTGGTTTAAGGTATATTTACATGAGATGATCTTGTTCTTATCCCCACTGTGTTATATAGTATACATGATAGTTTAATTAGTTTTGGGGTGGAAGTAGAGGCAGAATCAGAGGTTCATGATTAGCTTGGAAGGTTTGGAATGCCATATTGACCCTATGTGCCTAAGGTTTTCAACCATTATAGTATGTATCATACATTTGAAGAAAACTTTTCCAAACCATGAAGCCAAACCCTATACAAACTTTTATCCCTAATGAACTGTTTGTTTAACTTTTATTGGCTCTCAAATTAATTGTAATGATAATTTTCATTAATTTATGATTAAGTAGAAGGAATTTTCAATTTGAGTTAATGATTTTTTTGTATTATACATTACATGTTTTGGATAACGTCGTTTTCGTTTTTTTGATGGGTAATTCTCTAAGAAAATATGAATATTAAGATTTTTTTTAGATTTCCGAACGTAGTTTTGGGGTTTAATTGTAAATACATTTTTATTTTCTTGGTGTTATTTAAAATGTGGTCAGTATTATGATTGTGTTTGGGTTTTTCAAGGAAATTAAATATATTTCCTTGAATTTTCTGAATTTTAGTGGTGTCTTTTCAATTTTAATTTATTTCATTATGGAATTTGGGAAATGTTTTTAGCTAAAAATAGGGACCTTTTAATCTTCAAGTGGTTTGGTTATTTTCATAAGAGACTGATGTTTTTCAAATATTTTTTTTTATTTTTAGTCACTTTGTAGTTAATTGATATTTAAATTTTTGATAAATTATAAATTTCATTTTTTATAGTTTTTTAAAGAATGTTTGCTGTTTTCAAAATATGATGGAATGTTTTTTAGTGAAAACTTGTTTTCTTAGGGTCTATATTTTGATAAAATGCGTTTCAAAACTATTTTAAAATGTTATTATTTGTTATATGATGTTTTTATTTTTGTTTTCTTAGATAATTTTGATATTGGGTTTTTCCTATTGTTTATATTTAAATATTATTATTTAATTTTTGGGGAATGATCAAAATGAGTTCATGATTTTTATTATTTAATGTATCCCTTTTAGACTTTTATTGAAGAAAAGTGTAAAATATTTCATTATGGGTGATCCTCATGGGTATCCATCCCTCCATTCCGGTGTTACTTCTATAGTTCATGAATCCACCCTGAATCAAAATAGAGATGTGTGCCACAAATATTATATGATCTTAGAGTTAATTTAGGATTTCATGAATCACTATCTACCTTATTTCTATGGTGATCGAGGTGAAATTAAGTTAGTATAGTGGATATAAATGATTTTGGTAATATTAAATTCTCCTAAGACTCTTAAATATTCATGGGTAAATTGTTCTTTTGGAAAGTTTGAGGGGTTGAACCTAGTGTTGTAGAATATAGTGGCCCCTTAATAGTATCATGGAGGTATATTTTTGGAACTCTTTGAAACAACATTGTTTCATAGTAATTACCTAAAGGGATTAAAGGTGGAGAAAGCAATCAAATTAATAAACCTTTACTAGAGTGATCAAATAGTTAAGAAGTATGTGCATCATTTCTCAATGTTAGTGTTATTAACTCATGAACTAGTCAAAAATGATATCATGAAGGATCACTTCATTGAATGTAGTAATATCCTAGATCTTAAATCTATGGTATTTGACAACAAAATGACTTATTATATGGATGTAGTCCAATATTCCATGATGGTAGAATTATATTAGAATAAAGATGAATGAATTCATATAAGTTGAGTTGATTATGGTCATTCTCCCCAAAGTCTTGGATTCTAATTAAAATTATAGATATCTTATTTGTTTATAATTCAGAACACTTAATCATTCTAAGATGTATTCTTTTAAAGCTATGAATACCTACCTTTGATGTAGCTATTTATGAGAACATCCTTTTGTGAATATAGATATTATGTTTTTACCATGTGCCTAAGTTATTAATGCCTCTTAGTGTTTTCTTATTTAGTCAATTGATGTACATATTGGGGTATGGTGAGTGACAATGGATCATGGATGTTATTTTTAGTGATTTTGTTTTTTATTTTATGTTGGATTTCTATTCATTAGAAAATTGGATGGTTTTATCTTTCTTTTAAATATTTATCTTTTTTCCCACATTTTATTAATGTGGTATATGTTTTTTTGAATTATATATCATGAAAATGGGTTGTTTATTTATATTGATCATAAATCATGTTGATGTTTTTTTATATTCTCTTTTTTAGCTTTAATGATTGGAATTGTTTATTTATTTTTCATAAAAGTAAATCTTTTAGATGAGACCTTCTAGAATTTTTGTATTAACACTAATTATTTTTATGATTATTCAAGTGTAAATACTACTTAAAGGTTGTTTTTTATTATTCCCAACTGTAGTTTCTAGCCTATGGGGTTTAGAAATCCCCTTTGGGTATTTCTATAGGTGAGATCAAGGGCCCATATAAGGGGTATCATAGATTTGTTTTTGAAAAAAAAAGTTTCCATATATATAAAAACATAAAACTATTTTCCACTAATATTTTAATACATATTTATTAATTTTAAATAATAAACCTTAGTATTAATACATTTTTATTTTCAAATTATCAATAAGGTCAAACCAAATATCATGAATACCATAATGAAACTTCTATAAAGGGTTTATTAATTTTTCATGATTTGGAAATCCAATTTGGTGGAGTGTGTGCTAACCATGATACTATCCCTAAGAGCAACACAAAATCTTATGTGTGGGAACTATATAGTTCTCTAGACCATGTGTACTAATCGTGCACCTCCAGTTCTTCACCCATTTTCACCCTAAATCATAAAAACCTATAAATATGAACATAACTTCATCATAATTTACAACACCACCATGAAAATCAAAATAAAAAAATAAATGAAGAATAAATATTAAAATCAAAGGCTCATTACCCAACATCACATGTTAACTCATGGATTTGAATGTGAATGAGGTAGTTAGTCTTTTATTGAAATAATATCTCATGTTTTCATATTATAACATTCAATACACCATTACTCCTAAAATAAAACTTGTATCTTATACCATTTTATCTTCAACTGAATTTTATTATCCTAAATCTAAACCCAACCCAGAATAGGTAAAATTTTTAAGAACATTCTCGATCCCCATAATATGAAAACTAGTTATTGAGAATCTAGGATACATGATAGTGAATAGTTTCAACAAATAAATATAAAAAAAGTATTTTAAACATAATAAAAATATTGAATGGTGCATATATATGTTGAAATTATAGTATAAATAAAATATTAGTTTCTAAAAATAATAAAAACAAATAATGAATAACTAAAAAATAGCATCCAACTCAAATTTAATATAAATAAATTCTGAAATTGAACAAAATACTAAACCAAGATATAAAAATACGACAAAGTAAAATATGTCTTGTAGATGGTTGGTTCAAAATAAATAATAAAATCCAAAAAAACCAAACCAAATTGATCATCATAAACCATGTTCCTCATCCAAAATTACCACCAAACACACACCTTATGTGACCTAAGAGAGAAAGTCGTTAACTAGGATTTTATCGAGAACCAATACATGATCCTACAAAATTCACTGATTCTATATACATTAAGCTGTATAATTTGGGATAGGTAAAAGTTTCCTTATATGATTTCATAAAAGATACCAAGTTTATTATTTCCAACTACATTTCATAAACACTTGTTTGAAACCAAATAATATATTGACATGTTATGTTTTTTTAAAAATATTGTAAAAATTATTATAATAATTTTTAAAAATAAGAATTAAACATTAAAATAATATAAATATTATCAATATAATACCATTTTTGAAAACACACTTAGTTTATAAAAAATAACTGTTATACAAAAATTACCTTTTAAAAGTTCCATTCAAAAACTTGTTTTAAACATCATAAGAAATAATACCAATGTAAATAAATGGAGCAATAAATATTAACATAATAATGGAAAAAATTGTATATATGTAACAACCAAGTGAGTTAAATATCCAAAATTTACTATCAAATAATTATATGTATCATGAAACATTAATATGACAAGGAATACATTTATCCCACACCCTAAGAAGAGATAATGTCAAGTGTGAAACTTATGGTAAATAGTGGATGAAAAATAATAATATAATGATCAGGATATTATTGAAATGTAAATATAGGTAAATTATATCATAGACATGGGATACTATTTATGTTCATATGAGATGTCCTATATGTACATGGGTAGAACCATCAAATGGCCTATAAATATAGTTCCTAACATGTAACCTTTATAGATTTCTCTAACTTGCCTCATCGGGTTGTAATCTCTATATACATAGTCACTTTATGAACCAATGGATCAAAGTTATGGAAGAACCTTAAATAGCTTCAAATTCATCTCTCAATATCCAACATAGATACCCAATGATTCCATAAATTCAAATACTTTAGGTGGGATAAAAAAATTATATATCAATATCATATATCATAGTTAAGCTTCAAGCTAACTCACCTAATCCAAACCCCACACACAATATTTATATATAAATCTACAAATTTCACATATGTATGAAAAAATAGTCACATTTGATTATTATGATCCATGAGATCATATACAACTTGAAATCATGGGGCATAAATCAATGGTGTAGGTTATTGTTTGAATAAACCCTTATAAAGAGTAAAAAATGTGCTTTTGATTTTAAAAAAATGGTATAGAACATTAAATCCATTTTTTAGAAATAACTTTTAAATCATGCATTAATTAAAAAAAAATTAAACTAAATGAAACCTGAAATGTCAATCCAACACCACCATTAAATTATATATGTTCATAATGAAATCAGTAAAGAGCATGGTGAAAAACTAAACATAATTTATCTATATGTAACCTAATAACAAATTAAAGAAACCCACCAATGTCTAATGAAATCAAAAATATAATAATAAACACTATACTCCAAAACATAGCCTGTAAAATCCTCAAGAAATCATTTTTCAAATTTTAATAACAATTTTTCTAAAATATATTTATATAAAACTCCTAATAATATTTAAAAATAATAATATAAATTAATTTTAGATACAATATATATCTATGTAAGATTTCATGATAACCAATTTTTTTATTTTAATGTAATGAAATTATAAAACATTGATAAAATATTTATAGATTCACAAGATTTTTAGCATACATCACACTAGTAGAGAGGGAATTGTTTTTGAAGATTTCCACATGTTGAGGGAATTCTACGTTAATAGAATCACATATTTCCATAACATAAACTCCCTACATCTAGATGTAGTGACTCTGATTAAAAGTGATTTTCTTGGGATGAATTACATGAGGCCACCATAGTTTTGGTTTCCTATGGATTCCCTATTGTTTTGTTTACTATTTGTTCTAGATCTCATTATAAATATTAAATATGAATATGATGATGATAAGAACCATAGGATTTAGAAAAAAGCTCAATATATGGTTTGAACACTATGGCCCCATGATGGATGAAAGAAGAATAATCCAAAATAAAAGAATATGATAGAGAGAAATGATGGTTTAACCATGAAAAAAATTCTCCCATGTACTATAGAGAACCCATTATTTTGTGGATGGAGGAAGGAAATCATTCTCTATGGCTATTATGGGTGAGATATTTGAACTGGCAAATATATCACAACATGTGAATGACACATTATAAGGGAATAATGTTAAAATCCCATAACTAAAATATCTATGAATAAACACCACGGGGCATGGAGCTACTGGTAACAACATAGCTCCCCTCCTCCCCGAAAACCCAATAATCCTAATACCTTGGCCATAAAATCATGGAATTTCATCTTCATGGATGGAATTATCTTCTAAGACATACCTCATGGCATGTCATTTCCCATGAAACCCCAACCTCAACACAACTTATGGGTCATCACTTAGACAAACATCGTAACAATATTATTCAAAGGAACATAAGAGGGATTAATATATAAGAGACACCAATATGACATGAATAATATCTCAATGACATGATCCTATTGAATATTAATATTTAAAATGACATTCCACCCTTACCCACAACACAAATCACCATTCACTTGACCTTTTAAAAAATATGGGACTCTTATATATGGGGGTACACATACATAAGAATAAATTATTATTAACAGAAACCCTTGCACATGAGAGTTCTCAATTGTGAGAATAAATTTTTAAACCTCACATATGGGACATAGCCAAACATTTTCTCATTTATACTCCTATAAAATTGCGATCCAATTTCACCTATAAATGATTACTTCTAACCCTAATCATTTATTGCGATATGATCTCTCAATCACCCTAATCAAAATAATTCACTTGTATCTCATCACACCATGATTCCCCAAGACCACAATGTGATTTACATCCATCTCAAAAACCATTTAAAACTAAAAAACAAAATCAAATGCAACCCTTATATAATGAAATATGTCTAAATAAAAAAATCATCAAGAGAATCTTGGATAGGGTGTGATAGTGATAGAAAAACTTATGTATGGACCATATAGTATTATGTATCATTTATCCCATACATAAGGTTTTACCCTTTATATTATATTTTATTAAAAAATCACCAAAATGCCTCAAAACGCCTTCATATTCCACAGAAATTACTTTATGTCCATAAAAAATATGAAAAAAATAATATTATTAAAGAATAAATTATTTTTCCACTAAAAATACATTACATGTATATATATACATATAATCAAAATATCAAACCTCATACACTTAAATGTTTAATTTTCATTAAAAAAGATCTTGACATATAATACTAAAACATACATTATTAAATAAGGGAAACATTAAATTTATTATGAAAATAAATATAAAATTTTTAAATGAAGATTTTTTTAACAAAGTTACCCAATAAAGAGTTACAAATGATTCATCATGAATTATTTCTAAACAATAATCTTTAATTATTCTACTCACATAATTCAACCATTGATTATTATCCATGTCACTTATGAACTACTATAATAGAAATTCATAACACACCTCACTAAATATTATTTAATTATATTTATAATCAATCTCATGTATATGAACTATATCTATAGGATTTCATGTTATCCAAACCTCCAATTATAAAATAAATAAATAATGAGAACTTTTAATAAGGATATATTGAATTTGAGTATGAAGTTTGGTAGATAATGCTATGAAAAATTAAAATCAAAATGCTTCAAAATGAGGGAGAAATTATTTTATCACAACATATAATTTTCATGCAATTCCAATGAAAAATAATTTATCAGTTAACATCCCTTTGAATCACATCCTCATAACTTCTTATCCTTATCAAAGGTCTATAATAGATGCATTAAAAATATTGATTAAATTTTAATCCTTTCCGCTTAGAATGATTTTATTATATTTTTTTAGTGTAATTTATCATTGAAGATGTCTCAAACCCTCAATAGTAAAAACAATATATAGCATCTCAATCCCTACCATCAATACCATACCAATACCCTTAAAAATATTTAGCATAAAAAGTTAAAATGTTTCTAATCAAAGTTCAATTAAAGGAATACCATTTTTTCACCTTTTCATTCTTTGAATTTTTGTTCAAAATATAGAGGATTCAATATAATATAAGAATAAATAGTAGGGAACCTTCTTATAAAATAACCTAGGGAACCAAAATACTTTCAATATTTCATCACATTAATTATAATAGCGCTATGAAATTGTCGTACTCCCTATTTATGCTATGAAAAACATGAATCTATACCAAACATGTAGTGCTAGATGGACAATAGGGTTGTAATGTTTCTTATTACACGGTAAATAATGTTCTTTGTGGCTTGTAAAATGATTAAATGTTTTGTATGTTTCATTGTAAAATGGGTTGAAAATAATCAAATGTTGGTATTGATGACTGTAAAGTCCTGATCAATAATTGGACAATCAATTATTCATTGGGAGAATTTAGAAAAAGAAATCCCATAATAAAGAACATCATTTGCAATGGATGTGTCCCTTTTTTTGAAAACTCAGGTGATTACTTCTCAAAAGAAAATATTTCTCATGGAAATGTAATTCATTTATTTCTATATAGTTCCTTCATGATCATTGTATTATTCAGGACTAAAATTCATTAGTGAATTATGTATGTATTCACTTTTTTGTCATTTGTTACCTTCATGAATGAAATTCATTTTATATCAGTGGATGAATCTTTCGATGAACACAATAGTTGTATTAGGAGTTTTGAGAACCTAGGGATATTATTGAGGCCCATGTAAAATTTATATTGATTTGGTTTTAAATAATTTAACCCCAGTCTATTGGTGATTTTCTAGAGAAGTAGATTTGGAGTGGATTTGTTTAATGTGTTTAATTCTTTTTGAAATAAATTTGTCATATTCAAAATCATATAAAATGAAGTCTATTATTTTTTTTGAATTTTATTTTATTTCATTTAATTTTTTTGAAAGTGACATAATATTAATTGATGTGGTTTATATCTTATTTGAATGAAATTTGAAATTATATGTGAAATTTGAAATATTGGAAAAGTCATATGATACTTATGATTCTTTAGTGATTGTAAATTTATGTAAACCGTGGAACTAAAGAATTAGAAAAGGAAGATGATATATATGATGTATTTCTGATAATTAATATACCTATACCTTTTTAAAGGAAAAAATAAATGTGAAAAAGATCTGTATAATTTTTTCATGATATGTATTATTTTTACCTACCCCAATACTATAATTTGATAATAAATGGTTGATATGTACAAATATTGAAAGGCACGCATAATATATTAGTTTATGTTGAAGCTTATATTTGGAAATGATATAGTGTATATATGATATTATATAGCGAGTATATAATATGTTTGACAATCATAATAGGTTTGTTGTTACATAAGATATTGAATCTCCATATGTAATATGTTTTTGAAAATAAAATAAGTTATGGGATATAAGGAAACATATTATTTAATACATAATAAGTTTATTTTTATTTTTAAAAGTTTTTTCACATAAAATTAATACTTAATACATTAAATTTATAAAAATTGTGAGATTTATAATGATGGATAATATTTCAAAATAATTTCTTATGTGGGAAATGAAATTAGATGATGCTAAAGATAATTTTAATAGATTATATATCACAACAGGACATTATGATTCAAGTTTTTGAATAAATATTGTTTTCATTAGAGACATTATATGGTTTTTAAAGAAAAAATAAGGATGTTATAGTTGTGGGTAACTATTGATCCAAGTAGTAATAAAATATTTTCAGGTATGAATTATTCCAGTTTTCAACTCGATAGATCCAAAAAATAAAAAATAAGAATAATAATGAAGTGGGAATAAGAAGAGTATGTTTTTAGTATTTAGAGGAAGATATTTATTTAAATTTGGATTTGAATTTAAAATTCCAATAATAAGATCATTTGTGTGATAGATAAATGAATAGGGTCTTATATGAAGAATAAGGATGAGTGTTGTGTATATAAAAATATATATATAATTCAAGAAAACCCTTGAGAAGGGAATAATAATATTTTTTTTCTATATATGGAGGACAAGAGTGGGATATGAAGTGAACATAGAATGAGGAGATTTGTGATAATATTTATAGAAGAATAATAAAATTAATAAAATAAGACAACTTGATAGAAGTATTATCTAGTTGAAGTATCTCTTGATGATAACAAAAAAATTATATATTCTTATTTGTGAGGAATAAATTTACATATATGGGAGACTTATGTTTATTATATGTTGAAGTTAAAACAATATTTTTTTTGTAATCCAAATGATTCAACAAGAGGGTTGTATGTTCTTGGGGGGATCTAGATCAAGATAAGGTTTAAAATTGTTTTTTGTATAGGTGAAAATTATAAAAAATATCATATTCCATGTGTTAATGTGATTTAATTTTTTTAAATGGAATCTAAATAATCATTTTATTAAAAGAAAATTTTGTTTCCAAAATAATCATAAAAAGAAACTCCAATCACGGATTTACCCCACCTCTTAATGATTTGCACTAATCATTCAGGTCATTTTCAAGTTGTGTCATGGAATAGTTCTATTCATTGACTATATTTTGTTTAAAGAAACCTAATTACTCTTTTTTTTTAATATTTAGTCAAAAATGTTTTTATAAATGTTGAAAAAATTAATTTATTGAACAAAAATAGGGTTCCCACTTTTTTAGAAGAAAAAAAATATTTTAAAATATATGATTCCATAATATCTTTAACCAATTAGTTTTGATGTTCTAGAGGCTACAATTAATAGATTTAGTCCTTGCACTATAGTTTTATCTATAAAAAAAATTTATAAGAAGAACATGAAGAATTATGGTTGTTCCTATATATCCACTATATGAACTCTTTTAGATAAGTAACTTCTATAAAAAAAGTTATTATATAAATAAATTTAATATAATGAAATATGGAAATCATTAACAAAATAAACGAAAAGGTGAATCATGAAAAACTATAGGTTTAGATTTCAAATTATTAATACTTAAAAATGATAAAATTTAAAATATTATATGAGTTATTCAATATATTTAATTAAATAGTGATAGCTATTAGAGTATTTCGTAAAAAATGGAGGATTCTATTATTGTTGAGAAGATACTTAGAATTATTCCATAAAGGGGGAACTTAAAGGTTATGATGTGTATTTTTATTAGACAGTTCCAAAAAAATTATTATTATATATAATATGTTTAATGGATGTGTCTTAAAATTGAATTGTAGTTTTGTAAATTAAATTCACATTATAGACTCAAGAAACGAGAAATGTAAGAAATAAGTTAATGAAGATGGATATGATTGTTTATATTTAGAAGGAAATATTTAAGAGAAGTTTGAAAATTTGATTTCAAACATCTATATAAATGTAATAAGAGTAAAATGAATGTTTATCGGGATTCATACACTAATTTTTTCACGTTTGGGGCCTTTGAAATTTTTTTATAAAATTTTCCAATGTTGAAAGAAGAAGAAGCCAACGATAGAGAAGATAAGAGGCCAAATATATCCTTATATAAAAAAGTTAAAAAACCTAAAAAATAAATGTTTTATTCAAATGTAAATGGTTATAAATTATCTAATTTCAAAAATAAAAATTTATTGTCATTATTGGCGGATTACAAAAGAAGTGATGATTATGAAGAGTTTGAGGATTCTAGTGATTTTGATGAAAAGTTTTTGAGTTATTAGGTGAATTAAGAATAATTCACCAGTAATGAAAGTATTGATGGTGGGATAGGTATAGTAATTAGAAATTGAATTTATGATGAAGTGAGTACTAAATGATTTTATTTAAGATATCTTAATATTTGAAAATGTGATTAGAAATGTGATGAAGGAAAATGAATCATTTTAGAAATTTATTTTTTCTCATATGGAGGAATATTCATGGTTACTAAAGGATATTTTTATTTTGAAGAAGTTTCTTTCTAAAGATAATATTTTATAGGTTTAAATAGAATAATGATTCAATGTTAAAGAGTATCTTGAGATAGTCCAACTAAATTAATATATAATTATAAGGAATTGGAAAAGTATAAATATATCATTTTGAATTCTATTAATGAAGATGGTGAATGGTCAAATAAGAATGTTGTGAAAGATGTTTAAGATTTAAAAAACGATGAATGTTATGTTTATTATATAATATCACACTAAAACTATTGAAATGATCTTAAAATTTTTGTTGTAAAGTCATAGTTGAGGTCATAGTTGAATAAAACTAGGTTTTTGGGAAAACTTATCGATCCTTAGAAATATGGAAATTCTCGAACATGAACATAAAATAGAAAAATAAATAAACAAAATTATTAAGAAAATTATATAAACCGTACTAGATAAAAATAATAGTATTTTTTGAATTTAAAAAAATTTTGGTTCACAAAAAAGGATCCAAGATTAATTGTTAAAAGAAAGAAGAAGTTTAGGTGTCAATATCTATAAAACAGGCTATTTAGTGAGGGAAGTTTGAATTTTATGGATTCTATTGGAAACATTAATTTTTCATTCATGTGAAAAAAATTAGTTTAAATACAAATATTCCTATGAGTCTATAAGTTTTTTGAGATAAATCATATGGGGAATCAACCCACTCAAATATGAAAAATTGATAAGTGACATAAAAATCATGACTGAAGGTTAATAATAAATTTCAACAATTGGAATAAGTTTGTGAAAGATGTGATCATTCATGCCACATTGTTTATTATTGTATCACCATATTACCTATAAAATTGATTATTAATTACAATAAATAAAATTCCTATAAGAAGAAGGAAAAAATCAAGGAAAATGCTTTTGTTGTTAATATAGAGCATAAATCATCTAAAATAAAATGTTGATGGATTCTAAATAGGGGATTTTCTTATCATATGAAAAGATATTTGAATATATAAAATGGAATTAAAAATTGTAATATAGGCATTGTGTTTTTTTATATAAATTTTGGGACACTCAAAATCAAAGGAGTTGGTTGATAAAATATTGGGAAATGGGATTTTAAATTCCAAGAATACATTATTTGTTTTTGGGTTAAAACATAAACTATCATGCATATCATGGATATGTAACGAAGTTGATGAAGATATTTTATAAAAGGGTAGATTCCTAGTAAAGAGTTTGAAATATGGATGTGTATTTATAAGGGGACAATGAACATGTACAAACTTGTTTTAGGATAGCGATGTAAAAAATTAATGTTACCTATTCTTGAAAGAAGAAAATAAATTATGGAAATAAAGGCGTGTTCATATTATCCATAAGTGTTATAGTGACTCCTTTCTACTTATTTATTTATTTTTCATAATTAAAAAACTCCAAATATTTATTAAATAATTTTTTAATCATTTTTTGATTCAATTTTTAAAATTATTTTGAATCTGATGATTCATTTTATTTCTTATTTATTTATAATATTTTTATTATTTTGTATATTATTCATTTATTCTAATTCATTGTTGTATATTTTTCCTATATAATTTATATTATTTTTATTCTAAATTATATAATATACTTATGTATAGAATTTTATGCATTACGGGTATCTATTCCCAAGTTGATTAAATTGGTATTTTAAACATATTTATTCTTGGTTATTAATTAAAATATATATTATGGGAAATTATAATTCTGCAATGATTATTTTTAAAATATATTATCATTATTATTTCAATATAGGGATACATGAATTTTTTTATTTTTAGGAAATAGTTTTCGTAATGGTCATATAGATTTAAAGATAGAATCATTTCCCAAGTCCGATGTAGTTCTCTAATTAAATATAGATATAAATAAATAGATATTTACCAAACTATTGATTACTATATCAATAAATGATTATTTGATATAGAAATTATCATACTAAAAAACTATTGAGATATTATTTTATACTTCATTAGGAAAAACTACACATAATAAGTGAGAAAAGATACCTGGACATTTATAAATTATCGTATTTAAATATAGTATTGTGGTTATCTAATCTTGTATCATTTCTATGTTAATTTTGTGTTGTTTTATGATTTCTCATTTAACATAAGTAAATGGTATGTTATAAAACTATTAAAATCTAGGGTTATGGTTGTGAATCCTAGGATTAAATTTTTTTGGTTGGTTATTCCATCCTTTAAATATTTGTATTGTAAATTTTTTTTTCTCTCCATTAAAAAAATAGTTTCCGTATTGGTTTTACCCCCACTTGAAAAGACATTTGGTTATTATGTTGTGACCCCTATTACAAATTCTCTTACTTATTGGATACCATTTCTAGAAAGGATACAAGGAAGTAAAGAGTAGATGATGTATCATTTTTTATCAGAACAACTATAAAAATTAATTGTGTTCATATTTTATTTTTCTGCAACATTATTATTTTATCTCTTATATTTTATTTAGAATTTTTAAATTTTAACTTTCCATCTATTGTCCATTTCCTATATCTTATATCGTAGAATTTTTTTATTATACTGGGTCTTTGTATGATTTATTTATTTACTAATGTTGCGTCTTAAAAAAATTTCAAATGAAATATAAATTCAACAATAATTTTGGAAAAGAAATGAAAAAAATGGATGAAGAATTTAAATAATAATGTCCAAGAAGATAAATTCAGAAAAGTGAATGAGAGGAACTACGAACTAGTTTTCCTTTGTGGACTGTCGCTCTGCATGGAGTTCCCCAGCCACACAAAGAAGTCGTGAACCAAGTAGTTCATAGAATAGAGGTGACGATGTTGGATCCTATGAACCATGTCATTTTTAGAATAGAGTCATATAAATCTTATCCTCATACATCCCCTGCAAACAACATCATAGGCTGAATAGAGGCAGAGAAATTCTCCCTCACATACAATCCCCATGAACTATACAGTTTGCGGGTGGGGAGAAGCCAACAGTGTCCCATGAATTAGAAGACATCATTCTTTTAATTGAACAAATGACAATTAACACTTCAAATGGAAACCTCACGAGCCTCTGATGATCGAGTCTTCCACATGAAAGGTGATTTCCCCACCAGCTTATGAAAAAGGAGTCGTGCGAACCATATATCAGCCCCCCTTCACCCCTATATAAAATGATCTGAAGAGAAAGAGGAGGGAGTAGGTACTTAGATACTTTAAGAGAACATATGTCTAAGCATCGAAGTCACAAAAGAAGAAATAACCACAAAGATGGACTTTTCCTAAAATTTATTACAGGTATAGCTCACTACATACCCTAAATAAAGGAAACATTATATTAATTAGCAGACCACGAACCTAATTGGAGAAATTTGAACCATATTCTGGTCAAAGATGAAATTCCTACAAACTATAGGATCAATTCCTTTATTCCAATTTTGCGTCCTATATAGAACATTGTTATGCGAGTGAAACCCTACCCCATATAGCGTCCCACTACATGGATGGAATTCAGCACTACATAACACCACACTATGTGGACAGAACATGGTGTGGCGTACCACCACAATACATGGACCACATCCAGGTCTGTGTACCACTTTGTTAGGTGGAAATCCTCTCCACCCGTATAAAAACATCCTATGTGAGGTATACCACACCCTACATAGACAAATGGTACATCAAATGGGGTACCTTTTGGCATTCCACCCTACATCTCTAATCAATTCCTTCCATTTTCGTCATATCACCTGTAGTCCCTCTACAAACCAATCTAATGAAATTTGTCCAATGTATCTTCCAAATCCAATAAACCCATATAACAAAACCTTTAGGTTCATTAGTGAACCCTTTTGAGTTTTCATACCCATGGTAAGTGGAGTGATGTGGGTAATCCCCACAATGGTGTGGAGTGCCAAAATATCCATAAGTTTACATTCTCATGGTAACCAATGTCCAACCATGGGATACTAATATTAACATCCCTATTATAGGGTTCAAGGGTAATCAATGTCCTTTCCCTTCGATGAGGGTCAGTGATATTAGAAGGAAATCATGATTACTTTTCCATTTGATAGGAAGAAACATTCCTCCCCTTTCCCAAAACCAATTTTGGGGAACTCCCATTGAGATAAGCCTCTATTATTTCTAACAGAAGGTTACCACAATTCCCCTATCTCCCTCTGCACAGGGAATAATAGGATAGGTTAATATGACTATCCATGAAATGAAAACATGGGATGGTATCGTCATATTTAATGACCTCTATTAATTTCTCCCTTTGGTCTCCAGTACAATCTATCAGCAAATGATGTGAGACGTACGATCTTTAGATGAACTAAATCCTCTTACTTATCATAACAAACATGAATCACATGGTCTTAGAGGGTGGAGGCAATCATTCCATCCACATAACCCAAATCATGTTCCTTATAGAATGTGTAATCCCCAATCAATTCAATTTTACCATTAATGGGTCTCATATAAGGTGTAAGCCCCAATCAATTAAAATTTCCCATTAATGGGAATCCAAGAAGGTTTAAGCCCCAATCAATTCAAGTTTCTCCTTAACAGGAATCCTCTTATGTGTAAGCCCAAAATGAAGTGAACTATGAGAACTCCAATTCCTTCCCCAAATGGGATACATAGGATTCTTGTCTAAGGATCGAGCTCAAAGCGGATCTTTTTAAATGGTTAAGCCCAATCATGAACCCCCAATTCATCAAAACCTCTTTTAAGATGTACGTCATAACTATATATCCTAAAAGGACTTCTCCACTTATTTAATCCCCACATCATTCCCCCTTTATGGGATTCTTCAAGGGTGTAAGTACTGACTCATACTGAAGTATGAGGGATTGGATTCCCAAATAACTGGGATATGTAGGAAGCCTCTCTGAGGTCCCAACTCAATACCCATATCACCTTAATGTTCTTCAGGCCAAACCCCTAGCTGGGACATATTCACTGAGGAAACCATATCTCATCTGGAAATCCTAGTTGGTTTTGGAGTAAGTCCCACACCAAACCATTTCTAGGATCCTTTCACAAAGACATCCTTTCCACATGCCGTTAAACATCATGGATGAGTCTTTATAACATGAACATAAAAGGCGATGTGACCTTTGGGTTATAATTTTCTTGTGAAGATACATATGAATCCCATATTTTGGGTTCAATACTAATATCGAAACAACTAATATCCCCCCTAGATAAAGATGAACTTCAGAGTGACACATCAAATGGATTAAGATAGAATTGCGTTAGTAATTCCTAACCCATATAAATATATGATTGATCTTCTGAACTTGGAGTAATCCACAGACACACACTTCGGAATACACCGATGATTCATCAACATATTAGCATAGATTAAATCTATAGGAGAGTCCCAGAATAAGTAATAATTCTTCTCAAAATGGTGTGATGAGCTCGACATCCCATATTCTTGACCAATGGAGTCCTTATGTTTCCTTAGAATAATAATCAAATGAGAACCTTCATTTTGAGATTATGTCTATGAATCATGGATAAAAGGGTCATTGGGTGTTTCTGGATATGAAAATAAATCCATTGGAGACCATCTGAGGGCATTATACCTGATATGGGTCGATTGCACAAACACTTAACACCCTACATTCACTCTCCAGGACCATTCAACTGTGGAACCTCATTCAAAACATAAAAAGGACACACTTCCCAGTATCTGTGGGACTATATTAGTCCATGAAATGTGTACTATGTGAGTTAGGTCATAAAAATGGTGAACCCAACGTGAATCCTTCATGAAGGTGGAGGGTTACCCCACCCCAAGCCCCTTTCACATTCAAAAAGAAGAGGTCTAAGCCTGATCATTAATTATACATGTGATCCTAAGATTCTAATTTTATGGGGTTTTGTGTATTTTACTTTTCATATATATTTCAATTGATTCACATAGAAAACATCATTAAAATTGTATCATGACAAATTTCATAGACATTCACATCAAAGACCGCATAGGCGGGTGGGTGGCCAATGAAGAACAAGACTCCATCACTAACCCAGTGTCTCAACACTGGGTTTCAAACATTCTGGTAAAGGATTACCATTAAAATGGTACTCTCCCCATAGTGGGGGATATAGGATAATCCCTCTAATCTGGGAATGCTTAGCTGCCGCCTCATTAGTTGTGACCAGCACTCTAGAATTAGGCGGCTCCACTTTTTGTCTTCAATTGTTTTGGGAGCCTATCCACAAACCATGAAAACAAGTACCTACCAAGTCTTAGGGTTGAATATGAGTTTTATGCTAACAACTTAATCCTAGTTGTATATAGGCCTTTCCCACAAACCCCTTCTGTATGACACTTCATTCACCGCGACGCTACCCTGTATCCTCATTCTGAAGAAGATACAACATTGTAGGCTCTTACTATAGTCCAACAGAAATGGGCCTCAGAGGCTTCCTTCATAGGGAGAAAAAACATAAAGTCAGAAGTATTTTATTACCATGGTTCTTAAGGAGGATATCATTTGTAAAAACACGACGACATACCATGAAAAACATTCAACTCATCCCCCAATTCCGAAGCCCTTCACATAAATTTGGTAGAAACCTACAAGTTAATGCATATTCCTGCTCATTATTATGAATCCCAGCATAGGTATAAAGTGGCACAGTACGATCCGAAACAAAATATTATCATTGATTGCTGATCCCACTATGTAGATAGGGTGGAAAATTATAGGCGGATGTAAATCCCCACCGATGTGCAACAATCCCATCATCCAAAAGGGAGGTAATCGGCTACAAGAAGGAAAACATTCCTTCTGATTCACACCAAGCTCGCCATCTAAATACGGAGGAAAACTATGGGTACTCATAATATATCCAATGAGTATGAATCCCACCAGTCAAATATAGTGTAAATCAAAGGTAGATGAAAATTCATACCTTCCACAACAAAGCACACCAGTCAAATATTGTGGAAAGAAAATTTAAGAATAGTAAAATTCATTTGAATGCATATCAAGCCCTTGAGACAAATATAGTGTAAGATTCAAATTACTTCTAGAAAATATAAATCCCATTATCTAAATATGGTGGAATCCATAGAATGCATCTGGTGTATCCCGTCTATAAGTTGATAGCAAACTTGTTCCTCTACCCTGACACTGGATAACTCCCAGTACTCATAGGAAACACATAGAGGACCAGAACATGCACAAACTCTTACTTCGAAGTTGGAATGGTAATTTATACCCATTACATCCAAATATGTAACTAAACACATATTGTAAATTATGGAAGATCCGACATCAATTTTAGATCCTATTCTACAGACCTATCAAGACGTAATTGTGTTTTTGTAAAAGGAGAGGAGTCCGAACCATGACCCGATCTACCCAAATGGGGTGACTCATCCAAAATATAATATAGTTACTCCATAGAAAACCTGCATCCCTAGTCCTTTCTAGGAGATTTGATGACCATATTCCATGATACAAGGACAACCAGATTGGGAACAAATACTTGTTTCAATTAGGAGGACATCAGTTCAATGTGGTGTGGTCTCCCTGTAAGGTATATATATTTTCTATAACTCAATGTGATCATTATAGTATCTTAGAGACATCACAGGAACCAACCAAATAGGGAACCACATATTAAGGTTGTTACTAGTAGCAGACAACCACATATTACCATAATAGAGTGACAATAAATGATTTGTGATAAAGACAACCAGAAAATGAAGAGCCTACTCTTGATTTTGATTTCCTAGAAAATGTAGTTCTTGATTCTATAAGGCATCTATAAATGGTGGTTGAATATCATTTTTTCCATTACCAAATTATGGAAGTGTTTGTATCTGCTGTGATGTTCCTCCCTAAACTTTTCCCACCAGCACCTCTAATGGTCCTGCCCAAAGCACCCACGGGTGCTTACTCTATGGACCTAAATCAATTTACCACATTTTACTATCTCTTAATGTATGTCCATTTAGCCCTCCCTTTGACTATATGATTGAATAGTAATAAGGTCCTCCCCTTGATATTTTCTACCCCAATGTTCCTCCCTAGGGTAATTCTGTAAATAGAATTTCCTCCATAGTCGTACATTAATCTATGATGGTAGTCCCCGCCAAAATGGAAGTTCACATGAAGTCCCTACCTATAGTTAAATCATGAAATGAGAAGGACATCCCATATTTATATTACATCCTAAAGGTCCTCCCATGAATGTACACTATAGATATTCTCTCTATAGCTTGATGTCTATCCACGATGGTAGTCCTCGCTGTAATGGAAGTCACTCTGAAGGTCCTCCCTGCAATGACATCAAGGAGTAAGAAGTCCCTCTCCATGCTACAGTCTACCCTAAAGGTCCTACACGGGGTATACACTGTAGGGAAACTCCTTGTGGTTGGTTATAATGTTTTAATGGTATCCCATCTCCATTATATCACCAAATATGAAGGTCCTCCCTATAGTCAAAATCCACACCAGTAAGAAGGACCTCCACTCACCGAACCAAATACAAGGAAGCCCTCTTATGATGAGGAACTAATAAATATGAAGTTAGACATGTTAGACACTCTGTTTATGATGAGAAACATCCTTTATCAACCATAAGACGATATGTGTCCACACGCATCCTCTGATCCACCCCTGTTCCATTCACATATCAATGAGGCTCTTACACGCCCTTCTAATTGGAAAGAAATCACTATGAAGTAGTCAAACTATACATATCAAGCATAGGAGTCCCTGGAAGAACAACAACATGATATGTTGTTTCTAAGAAGACAACTATCTTGGGATTACATACCATGATGTATGATCCAATGAATAATTTTCATATTATCATACCAAATTTTTTTAGAAGAATGAATTTATAATATTCGCCTCAATATTTGGAAAAAATATGATAGTTGAAAGGAATTTATTTCCTAATGATTGCTTTGTAGACCATGTCAATATATTAGGGGAGCTTTGTCATTAGATCGACCTTGATGATATTTTGTTTTCACGGTAGTCGCAACTGTTGAGGTGGAAGAAAAACCTTGAATTTCCCATTCATCACGTGCGGCCTAAGTTGCATTACCTCAATGGTGATGCACCGTCTAATGTTTATATCCAAGGATAGGGAGAACATGGAGCTTTAAACTTCACCCCATGCCCCATATAGTATCGAATACTTGATATGGTATCCTACAATGTCATTATCCATAGATTAAAATCAAATGAAATACATGTTTAGGTAATATGACATGGTCAGCACGAACCGACCTTGAGTAAGTCTCAAAAGTGTCAAGATCGATGAGAGTAAGCCATTGGGAATCTCGTGAACTAAGACATATGGGATATTCCTCATGATTATCATGTAAGGGGATCCAATCAATTATAATTTCTTGTGTCCTCAAAGTAAATCAATTCACATACAAAACTGACACTAAATTCACCTCACACTTGAATAGAAATGCACTAGATTAAGAAAGCGGTAATAGAAGAAAAAACTAGTTTAGTATGTGATATTCCCCATCCCAAAGGTCTAGGTGGATTTTTAACACAAAATGTGTCCAAAAGACCAATGAATCCAAGAAGCGGTACAATGGAAATGGAATGGTAGAAATCGCATCCCAAAGGGTTGTGGACTTTTTTACCTCAACAACATGACCGGCAGATGTCAATATTTTCCTGAAAAGGGAGAACAATGAAAAGATGGGATACCCATTCCATCACACCTCATGATTCATATCCATTATAAATGATACAAAAAACCAGGCCATTTCAAGCTTCTCTTCAAGTTACCCTTCATTAAGAAAATATAATAGGACCCTATAATGGATGGAGATTATCCAAAAAAAGATTCCAAAAGAACTCCTACCATTCAACACCTTGTACAATTCTCCTAAAGATATATGAATCGATGAACATCATTGATGTACGTCCTAATAACATCACTAAAAATGATAAAGATAATGAGGAAGATGAAAGAGAATATGGTTCCCTTCCAGAGGTGGTCCACATAGATCTCAAAGGTGTGTGTACCTGGAACCAATGGGCCACCGTAAATTTAGGTGCTCCCTTGGCCAATCCCTCACCACCTCCCCTACAAATCACCAAAAACTAGAAGAATATGATCATGTTTTCCTACAACCCACCTCTTTCTCCTAATGAGAATGTGTTCCTAATGATGAAGGATAGATTTTCTAGGCAAGAGGGGGATATGAAAGGCCTAAAGGAAATCAATGTTGAGCTATTACAAGCAGGCCATCCTATCAGATATGTTCCTCTTGTAGAGAATATCCATACTCTTACAACATAGGTTCCTCTCCCAATATAGCTCATCGTGATGGATAGAACAAGGACATAAAGCTCATTCAAACCAGTACAGGGACTGTCAGTCTACCTGAACCCAATCTCGGTAGGATATCAAGATTTCCCTCAATTGAGAAAGAAACTCAAACAGATTAAGGTGAATCCATAAGGAATACCCTTGTTTGGGTATCCTCCTCAAGATCCATTAGTGTCGGTACATCCAATCATGTCCCTACTATGCCCGCTCATTCTGAGGTTCCACAAGACATGAATCAAGGGATCCTGAATACCATCGAGTGATTGATAACTCGATTAGAATACATAGAATTATATTCTTATTTGATACAACCAGAATAGAATCCCTATAAATACACGGTGAAAAAATTCATTCCCCCAAATTATTTTGGGATCTTTGTATTCTTAGTTTTCAATGTCTTAGGGGACCTAGAGAAACATCTGATTCACTATGCATCTTACTCCGATCCCATGATGGGAACTATGCATGAAAAATAAGTAGTGAAACTCAGATGCTTCATGCACACATTGAATGGTTAATCTTTTTCTGGTATACCTTATTGCCACATAATTAAATAACAGGATGGGAGGACCTATGATGGTATTTCCTCTTCAATTTCAGTTCACGATTGCTGAAAAAACTACCAGTGTCCTCATTAACATCAAATATTGGGAGAAATAAATATTTTCAAACATCATTTCCTGATGGAAAGGTCTAACATACTCCCGGAACCAGCCTCACCCCCAAAATAAAATTCATATCCTGTGCATTGATAATCTATGTGATGAGATGTGAAAACCGCTCATCCTGGTGAAGTGATCACTTGGAGTCTGGGATTTATCTTCATTTGATAAAAGAATAGAGTACTCCTTGAAAAAGACTAATATCAAGTACCATGTGGACCCATCAACCCCAAGTAAAATTGTGGGAAGAGTTGAAGTGGATTCCATTACACTGAAGCCACACCCTGCACCAACTCTAGCTCCAAGGAACACACCAAACTATGAAGGCCCCTTGAATGTCAACAACCACCCACCACATGATAAGATAATGAAAGGGGATCTAGAAGTAATCAATTAAAGGATTTAAGGAATAAACTATATTGGTTCATGAATGATCATGTTCGTGGCTACTTGGTAGCTACTATGAATTGCAACTTGCTCCGGATACCAAATCCAAAGAGGTTTGATGAAGTAGGTATTGATGACTTTCAAATTTATTTTCCATACCATAGGATATTGGTAAATAACATCTAGAAGGGCTTCATATTAAAATAACTCCTAAAAAATATTATAAATTATAGACAAGTAAAATTGGGACCACCACCAACCCAAGTGGCCAGTGATTCCACCATCGACCCTAATGAAGAAGGGGAATGACAAAACGTCATCAGCAAAAAGGATAATATGTTTGATTGTTAGATAACATAGAAAATAGTCAGACGATCCCCTTATATCTTCCAAGAATAGTTGAAGAAACCAAATATTCCCCTAACAACTCGTAATGTGGAACAACCTACATCCTCAGCCCCACAATCCATCATGGTTCCAGACAATCATGTGAAAGAAAAAGAATCTACAACAAGTCCAAAGATAGATTTGAAACTCTTAGATTTCATGCTAACAGATCTGATGATACCGGAACTTCCCTAATAAACATCAAAACAGGCACAACCCCAACAAATGACACCAGTTAAAGAATCTGATCAAGAAAAGTCATCATTTTATGAGCAACTAATCTTCAACTCCATAAATTTCATTCACATAGTGGATCATTTCTCCGATGAAGAGTATGGGAATGAAACTGAATCCCCCACACCTAATAGGGGAGATGTAGGAAGAGGTTGTGAAAGACAAAGACACCAGGTTTGACACAGCCATGTAAGAAACCAAATTTCTTTCTTCACTTCCACTCAAACCTTCAATATTTTACAAACTCACAGAAGATCCCTTCAGTGGGCCTAGTAGAAACATGAATGTATCTCTGTCCTAGTTAGAATAATATCTAGCCCAATCATCTTAGAGTATCCATAGGAATAGGAACAAATGTATATCCCCACATAGTATGCTAGCAGACCTACTCATGCAAATCCACAAAGAGTAAAAGCAATAGGATCTATTGTCTTAGGAGCCGGTCCCTCTTCACCTAATGAGTAGGCCTCTAATGTGTATGTCAAAGAGCATTCCTGTGTAGGGAAGCATTATCCTTTAGAGTAGAAATATGGAATTATGATATAGTTTTCCTTGATACCATCAAATATTTCAATCCTAGATGCACTAAATCTATCAAAAAACCTATATGAATCACCCATCGAAGCTCTAATGACCCCTCAATAGTTTTAAGTTGAAGTATCCATTGTTGAAGTCTATCCGAAAAAGAGTGGTCCTGTAGAATTCCATGCAATCATCTCCATTACGGATCAAGATGAACATTATGTTATTAAAGAGAGCACGACACCCCAATCTATGTCTACTAATATAAACAATGTCAATATTGTAAAAGTATTAATTAACAATGTCTTCGGTTTTAATCTCATTCCGATGTGGACACATCATCATTTGGGATACAAGGAGGAAAATATGACGCCTTACACCATGAACTAGTTGGGTTTTGATAAAAGTGAGTAGAATTAATTGAAAAAAATATACATGAAAACATTTATTGGTTAAATATTAGATTACATAGAATTTATAGTGGTCCGCAAAAAGACAGCATTCAATACCCAACTAGGAAGGCCTGGGCTGCATCAGCACACAATAGTTCCCTCATCGCATCTAAGTGCCCTAGATACCGCCGCCCTTTTCCAGCTTTCCCAACCTTGGATCGTGCTCGGCACTTCCTCGCGCGACGCGGTAGCACTGGTTCCTACCGATGTCGATCTCTCCTTCCGTTGAGTGTCTTTACTCCAAAAAACTCGGTGTTCTCGATGCAGAAAGGATCCTGACACTAATTCTCATCATCCACAAGCTGTGCTATCTGCGACGACGACGACACCTCTGGATCCCGCTGTCGCATGGACATCCCTACTTGTTCGATGTGCCTCTAGTCTAGAATCGTCCATATCCTTCTAGATCTGGTCACCATTGTGTTCTTGTCTCTTCCTTCCTGTTTCGGCATCGAGTCGGTGTCCTCTGATCATAGGATCGTCGCCCAGCGTGTTTGTGAGTAGCCACAGTGCAGATCACTAGCAGGCGTATACACAGCAGATGGAGGCTTGACCTGAGATCAGTTTGTGATGACGACGGTCGTTTCCAAGGTTTCTGTGTCTCGATTATTTCTCATTTTCTTGGTTTCCTTGGCCATTTCGTCATGATTCTTCACACTCGACTCCAATTTGGTCGGGTTTGATGGATCTCATGAGGTTTTGGATGGTTCTGGTGACCTTGGTGGATTTTTAAATTTTTGGATGATTTTAGATTTCTTTGTCCATAGAGTCTCGTTGGTCTCATGGTTTCTCATTGTGGAGCTATGTCAATGAAGCTTTCACCATCTGTCATCCTCCTTTGAAGTCTCCTATTCAGATTTGCTTCTAGATTGGTATATGATTTGTTCTGTTCATGTTTGTTTGGTTTTTTTGGCTCATGTTTTCAATAGTGGATCCCCTTGAACATGTTGTCCTTTTGTTTTGTTTTGGTTGATCTAAATTGTGTTTACTATGTTCCATTCTGTCGATGGCTCATTGGGGTGGATTGTTGGTTCTCACTTAGCCTCAAAGTGATTTTTTACTTGTGGGTTCTCACATAGCCAAAAGTGTTTACAAAAATAAAAAACCGAAATTTCAGTCAGCCTCCCAGACAGATTTGTGAAGAATGTGTACTTCCCACCAATCAGGTAGAGTACATGGTTCTAAATACATACATGTATTCAACCATATTTAGGTTCTGGGTTAGGGTAGTCGAGCCAAACAGTGTTGAAAAGTGGACTTTCCCCTATGATGATAGTGAGTGCTCTAATAAAAAATCCCTTAACCCATATATTGGGTTTCAGGTGGTTCATACCTCAAATAAAATTACAAATAAGATAAAAATTTAATAAAATAATGTTAGGACACTCTTCCACCATTCAATCCACCCTATTCGGAAAATTACTCATAGTTTATCAGGTCAGAAGAAGCTGCATCAGCATCCAAATACCAGAATTGTGATTCCTCTCCCAATTCTAAAGTTCTCATCCAAAGAATCATTTACCAATTAGAAGGGGGAGAATATTATGAGGAATTTGGAGAAGAGTAGGAAGAATAATATATTCTGGATTCCAATCAATCATTCAAGGAAGGTGTCTCCACAACCATTGATGAACTCAAAGAGATAATATCAAGTACTAAAGGAGACTCACATCCCACTCCGATCAGTGAAACCATGTATTTTAGAGAGAAATATATTTATACTCCCATAGTAAATAATAATCAAGACATTTTCCCATAGAATTATATGGAAATGTAAGTCCTTGATCCCAAGGTGGCCACTCAACACCTGGGTCTGCCAGAAGACCAATGTGGTTACAAGAAGGCCGCCAAAAGGCCTCACCTGATACATTTTGACAAAATATAGGATGAATTCAGTAAGATGTTGGGAGATAACTTCATTCATGAGGTCCAATATTCCATCTGGCTGGAAAAATAGTTCCTATCAAGAAGAAAAATTGGAAAATTAGTGTATCCATCAATTTCAAGGATCTCTGTCGATACTACCCAAAATATTATTTCCCGGTCTCGATCAAAAAATTTATAATCGATGAAACTACCAGATATAAGGATATCTATTTCATGGAAGACTATTTAGAATGTAAAAAATATAAATTGTTTAAGAATATGAAGAAGCCACCACCTTCAGGTCCCCTCATGGAGTATTTTTCTACAAGGTAATGCCCTTTGGTTTGAAAAATGTCATCACCATATATCAATGCTCTATGTATCACATATTCACACCCTTCCTAGGAAATTTTACTAAATTCTATGTGGATGATTTTGTGATGAAGTCAGAATAGAATTCGAACCACCTGTAAGATCTTGAAATTGTCTTCATCGACCTACAACAACACAATCTGAAAATAAACCCCCTAAAATGTTATTATGGAATCACCACATGGAAATTCTTCAACTTCATTGTACGATAGTATGACATCCAATTAAATCCCAAGAAAACAAATTATATCCTTGTAATTTCACATCCTAAAAACCTCACTAAGCTGAGAGGAATCTAGGTACATCTGGAATACATTTGGTTCTCCATATACAACATTGCAAGAATATTCTTTCCCTTCACCACATTAAAGAAAAAAGTTGTCACACAATGGAATAATGATTTTCAGGAAGAATTCAAAAATATCAATAGATATCTCACAATCATAAAAGTTCTAATGCCACATGTCTAAGTATGAAAACTCATTCTATATATTACCGACTTGGAATGTTCCCTAGGTTCCTTCCACACAAATAAAAATGATGTCGGTAGTGACCATAGTCTCAATTATCTTAACCAAAGAATGATTTTTGTTGAGACTCATTATTAAAATATCTGAAAGACAATATAGGATTTGATCTTTGTATCTCAAAAGATGAGGCATTAATTTCAGTACAATGAGGTTAATTTTGTCTCATATAGAAACTCTCTCATATATATTCTTAATTGTATAATATTTACTGGTCACCTATTACAATGCGTGGTCATCCTGCAATGGTTCGATATATGGTTCAAACTGCCAAAGGCTTTCAATGGATATGTGTTAGTGGATTTCCTAGAAGATCATCCCTCAATAAAGGTGGCTCCATTAGATTCTGAGATACCCAATGAGGAAGTGTTATATATTCATAAGGATCCTCAAATGTGGGAAATTCACTTCCATGGTTCCTCTAGAAGCATGATAGAAAAAAGAATGGAAGACCCCATTCTCAACAAAGCGGGGATGAGAGTCATACTCACATCCCAATAAAAGGCTATACTATCCTATTCCTTCCTACTATTAGAGGGGTTCACAAAAATTTAAGTAGAGTACTATGCCCTCATTATAGGACTGGAGTTGGTACTTCAGGTACAAGACAAAAATCTAAAGACAGAAGGAGATTCAGAACTGGTCATAAAGAATGTTATTTGGGACTATGCTATTAAGAAAGTGGAGGTGATCCCTTTGATGAACCATGTTAGAGAACTGATGGATGAAATACCACTAGATCAAACATTTAATTATTTCCCCTGGTAGAAAAATACACAAGTCGATGCATTACCAAATTCAAACATGGCTCTAGACGACCTAGATTGGAATGATGCAGTTATAAGCATTTCCCACCGCTTAATGGTTTCAACATATATCCAATACAAGATCAAAAAAATCAATGAGACTAGTCCCATATCTGAGACACATGGTCCTACCATAGGCTAGATGACTCCCATTGAAGATTAAATTCAAAAAGGAGAAAATATGCAAGATAGGGCTTGAAGGGAACAAATCCGGAGATAAGAAACCAACTTCTTCATGTATGATGGCACAAATCAGCAAGGGGTACTATATAAGAGGGGCCTTTAAGGGTTCTTTCTCAGGTGCATAGATGGATAATTGACTACCTCCATCATGAAATAATTTCATCCCGGAGCATGTGGAGAACATAAATCAACATCCAATCTCTCTCAGAAAATTCAAAGGCTTGGGTATGATTGACCCACTATGAAGAAAGATTGTGCCCAGTTCACCAAGATGTTCCACTCCTTCCATGTTCATGCAAATTTCATCCACCCCCCCCCCAAAGTTTCATCACTAGAAAAGTACTCCTAGACCTTTTCCATATGGGGAATGGATGTCGTGGGACCATATCCTCCATCCACAACTAGAAAATTCAAGTATATTCTCAAAAAAACCAACTTCTTTCTCAAATTGACAGAGGATGTGCCCCATAATGAGGTCATTGAAATAAACATTATCAAATTTGTGAAATCCATAATCCTCACCATATTTGGTGCCCCTCATACAATAATGAAAGGAAATTACAACAATTTATACTCTATTAAGTTTGACAAGCTATATTAAAAAATGACATCAAGGATATCTGTTCATCCCAATACCATGCAGTGGATAATGGACGATAGAGGCCTTCAACAAGACCCTATCCAATATACATTAGTATATTGTAGATAAAGACAAGAAATAATGGGTGGATAAGCTCTTAAATTCTTTATGGGCTTACATAACCACGACTCGCACCACTAATCAAGAAACCATGTACTCATTAGTATATGGGATAGATGTTGGTATACCAATTTAAGATCAAATAATATTTCTCTATGTAACCATCTATAATTTTATATCCATAGATGACTGAAAATAAACTTTTTATTGATTTTAAACAATCCTCGACTACATTGCTCATGGTGGTCTAAAGTAATGCAGACCCATAGAATCATTAGTAAAAAATATCATCCCCTCGTTAGGAAAAGATACCAAGTTAAATAAAGAAACCATAATTCAATTCACGGGTGCCATCGACGCCAGAAAATCAGCCACCATATTCCCTTCCCGCCACGTATGAGAGATCTCCATCTGGTTACCCATCAACATCTTGCACCTCATTACAATATTAACAATATTCCAAGGAAAACTACCGTGACCAAGAAGCGCTTTGTACAAGATCATAGAGTCTGTCTCCACCATCTTCATAATAATCTGCCTTTGTTTGTATACCTCCGGTCCCATAACCAAGGACAAAGCCTCCGCATGCAGTACATCTCTTCTACCATAAGATTTTGTGAAAGCCGCAAGAACCGACCCTCCTATTCTCTGACAATTCCACCCCTATAAATCTCCCCAAAAAGCAGAAAACAGTCTACAATAATCTATAGCCCCTGGCCGGGAGCTCACTGGTGAACCCATCGACCCTATCCCAAACTCCTGGTCTGGTTGTCGCAACACTGGTTCAGCATACTAGTGCTCATAGATGGAGAAGATTGGCACTCTGGACTCAACCTAATCAAATCCAGAGGAGTATTTTTCACTTCTAAGATCATACTCTCCTGATCTACTACAATGTTTTTGTGGCGATACTCATTCTTGGCTTTCCATATTATCCAGCACCCTGCCATTAGGATGATCTCCCTTGATTTCCTCTCAGCCCCCTGTGTACCTAAACCATGAAATTAGGAACTTATCATGCACCCCATCATACCCATCCCAACCAAAGAAGGTTCTAAACTCCTTCCACACCCCTCTGGCCAATTCACTATTATAAAAGAGGTGTCCCACTGATTCATATTTGGAAGACATACAACACCAACACCTGGAAGCCATCTTTACTCCCATACATTGCATATTATCATCCATAGGCAGGGCTTTATTTTTCACATGCCACAGTAGAAAATTATATTTGGAGGGAACCTCCTTGCACCATAGAATCCCCCCCCCCCCCAAGATCTTGATTCGAAATGTCCCTTTTTTGCATGATTAAAATCCTTGTTAAAGAAAACACCTGACAAAGAAGCAGTGAAAATAAGTCTGTCATGATCCTCACTCATGACTATGTTACTGAAAATGCCTAGCTAACTTTCATCAAGAATAGCCTATAAAAACCTGGGATGGCAGCTTGCCTCACAAAAGGAAAAATCTGGAGTGGGACATCCCGGGAACCGCAGCTTGACAACCCCCCAATCCTACCACCAGAAGTTAATGTTCCATCTTCCTATAAGCCATCGAGAGTGATGATACAATGTCTCCAGGTATGGAGAAATCAGTATCCATATCCTTATAGAATGAATTCTCTGATTATTATTATTCATTCCATAAATATCCTATATTGTTCTGCCCCAGATATATCTACCTTCCAAAGCCTCCCAGGCCAGTTTATCATGCAGCCCTTGCATGGTTGCGGAGACACTCCTCAAATTAATGCCCCCTTCTAATAAAGGCCTTGCTAGCTGTTTCCCCAAATCCCAATGATGTTTTCCCTCCATATGCACATCCCTAATAAAAGATATCATAATCCTCTCCAGGTTAGTAATCACACTCTTCGGGACCTTCATAGTGGAAATAATGTGCATGGTAATGGAAACTAAGACACTGTTAACAAGAGGTATTCTACCTACAAAGAAAAGAAATCTGTTTCTTCAGTTATAGATGTGGCACGTAATTCTTCTTATGAGCTTGTCAAAATGATGCACCCTGAGAAAAAAAGGACTAACCAGGGCCCTGAGGTACTCCATGGGAATGTACCACCTTCCCATACTCATGTTTTCACTCAATTCCCTCTCCTTCCTCACCGACATCCTCCTGGATGTGAAGAAAATAATTTATCTTTGTTTACCACTTGCCCACTCCACTTGCAGTATTCTTATAGAATCCCATTCAGCCCTTGCATTGACCTTCTACTGCCACTAATAAATATAATTCTGTCATCTGCAAAAATCATTTGAGTAATACTCCTTTTGCCATTCTTGTTATGATAAGGTCTAATTTTTTCCAGTGTTGAGACCCTGATTAATATAGCAACTGAGAGCATTTTGGTAGATAATGAAAAGAGTGGGGGACAAAGGATCCCCTTTCCTAAGACCTTGACAGGCCTATAAGAACCCAAACTGCTTACCCATAAATGTCGTTGTAATCCACGTCGAGCTGAAGCACTGAAAAAGAAGATCCCTAGTCCAATTGGAGAACCCCATTCAAGCCATGACTTAGAGAACACATCCTCATTCCAATATATTTTAATCCTTGCTCATATCTAATTTAACAACCAAATTTCCTCCAAAGGACTTGTTGTTAATGCCACTTACCATTTCATGAACCATTCCTATCACACCCTGCATTGACCTCGCTTTAATAAAACCATGTTCTTCCAAAACATGATTGTATGGGCCTTGAAAAAAAAGGTTTGACTCCAGTATTTCCTTGAAGGAGAAACGGTGTTAGTCCTTAGAACTATAATGATACTCGGAAAGAAACATCCATAATTTGAGCCAAAATGGGAAGGACCATGTGTAATAACCAACGTCTACTCTAATGGATCATATTCAAAAATATTTATGGATGGGAATCTCACCACATCACCAACCACTGTGAGGTTATAGAATAAATACTTTCTGTAATTATTTGATCTTAGCCTTAGTTGTATGAAATTAAACATCATAGAACCATGAATTTTCATAATGAATGATGTTAAACTGCTCAGCACCTTCATCCTGACCATACTATGTTTAAATACATGATGAAGAGTCCAAATCACATGACATTAAAATATATAGAAACATCATTGTAGTGACCCGAAGCCTGACGTACATGGACATTACATTACTTTTGCGGAATACTTAATACATAACAAAAACAGACACACAAGGACCGTATTAGTTTAGTGTCTTTGGAAACTTGGAACGTAATCATCTAATCATGGTGAAAGATCTTCAACATATCCCATAAAGATATTCCACTTTTTGTTTCCTTACCTAAAACCTTTCTTTTGATCCTGGGGGAAAATAAAACATAAAAAGGGTGAGATCAAATGCTTAGTAAGGGTATGCATGGATAAAATAAAACATAACATATACATTTGAACTTAAAAACATGAACATAATGTTTAAACATAAAAATCATTGAGAAACGACATAAAACATGGAAGTACATAAGGGATAGATCATAATGGAACATAAACCATGATAAAATAGCATGGGAATAAAACATGTAATTTTGTCATCCATTAAGCACATGTAATGATTTCCATAGTAGCCAAGGCATTGCTGCCAAGACCATCTTAGTGGAAAAAGTCCCATTCTGAATCGAGTTCACTCCTCGTTTCAGTCCTATAACACTGAACTGGATTAACTTACTGTTCCAGCCATGTCTATCTCATGAGATATAAAATTTTTACCCAATGCATTAGAGGGAGATATAGGTCCCACCCATTTCATAATGAAATCATTCTTACTTGTGCCACAAAATAAACATACGTCATTCATAATAACCCAATAAATAAAATGGGTTTCATAAACATCATCCAATCATCACATAATCCATATAAAAGAAATGGATATAATTTCATAATAATAAAAGTGATGCCATGTAAATCATAGAGACATGATACTTGAAATATACACATGTGAAATAATGTTATCTTAGATGAAAATGGTTTTGATAAAACACTTGAAATGAATTCTTGAGGAAAATATCATTTCTTCTTCCAAATCAATTTCTTTTCACAAAACATCATGAAATTTTAAAATAAAAGGATTTTGTTGAAAATAGTCTTGAAATATTTTGTAGGAAGCTTCATGAAAATAAGGCTTTATAAAATCGTAAAAATCCTTTGATGCCGTATAAGTTAAAAAAAACATTCTCCTCATACTTTTCTCGGAAAAGTCAAAAAGTGCCTTGTACGTAAACAAAAGAAATATTCCTTACATACCATGTAGTAAAATTCAAAATGGTTAAAAGGAAATTAAAAATACATAAAAACACTTTTAGAAAACATGGGCATGGACGATAGCAATAACCCCAGTAAATACTTACGAATAAGCAATCTCGGATAAAAATGAGTTTTGAAAAATTATCCCTTACCTTAGGTCTGATATGCTTCGTACGTATCCGAACCTCCTGTATAATGATTTAAATAATGTCATTGACTTATTACAGAATCGTATTCATTGTTATGATATCATATATGTTTCACTTATGACTTTATATTACCCATTCTTTTGTAAATTCCATGTTAAAGCAGCGTTTTGGGTAAAATCATTTTGTTTATCATATGTGTTTCGACTTGTCGTTATTGATATTATTACTTATATCCTGATTTACATAATTCCATAACATGATTTATATATAATATATATTCATTATAGATCGATAAAAGGAATGAAATACACCGTTCATGGAGACGGTAGGCCGTACGTACGCATGAACACTGTTTTCGTTTCCCTTTTGAATTGAATGGAATTAAGTAAATGACATACATATATATATATATATACATAAATTCAGTATCATTATTATGTAATATATTTAATTATTATTCATTATATATACTTTATAATCATTCATGAATGGTTAACATGGTGAGTGAATCTCATCGCATTGTGGAGACGGTAGTCCGTACGTACGCACGAGCGATGATATCATTCCCAAGATCATGGAATTGTATTGGAGTGTATGTATACTCTTTAAGAATCAATATCACTTTACACAGATAATTTATAGTTATTTATTTGAACCATTATACCCATCCTAGTAAGGTGGTGATGGAAAATAGATTACACCACGGCGTGGAGACGGTATTTCGTATGTACGCACGCGCGGTGATTTCGTTTTCCGTAGGATGGATAGATGGTGAAATAGGGTTGTTTCATACTTATAATAACATATCATTATATGAATGATACTTATGTTATTACTTCATAATGAAAAAACCTAAGAATAAGAAGTGGAAGAAAAAATAAAGTTGACAGAATCAGTAACGGACATTACCTCTTCTTTGAAGCGCCTCTTTGAGTCCTCCTCTTAGGGAACTAAAATTGGTCATCGAATCATAACAAAACCTCTAGGATGTTACTAGGGAAGTGGAGAAGAGAATTTGGCAGGGGTTGGCCGAGCTTGAAGGCTCAAAGTGGTGTGAGGAAGAGAGGGAGGAGGTGCCTTTTTATAAGGGAGGAGAGGGGCACCTTTTGAAAAACTAAAAATATTATTTTATTATAAATCCATATTCAGATTTAAATTGCTCCAAACTGATTTATTTAGAACCTAAGGTGGGGATCGGTCGAAATACTCTCATACAATAGAATTTGGACAAGTTTAGTTTACTATTTTAACCTTATAATTTAGTTTTAACTTTAAGTTAGATAATTTTACTTTTACCGTGTCTTTTTGTGTTCTTACACTATAAGGTTAATAAACTTACTATAACAAGACAAACGAACCCCAAGTTGTTTATTATTAATATATATAACTTTATCTAAGTCATTTGGCCTAACCTTATATTTTTAGGAATAAAATAAAAATTAATAATATAATATTTTTTAAAAAAACTATTTTATGTCAATTTTGACACTATTTAGTAATTGAATTTTGTGAAAATCATAATAGAATGATTAGTTCTAAAAACATTACTTAAATCAATACTAACATGGAATATTAACCTAGAAAATTAGTGTAATTCATTAAAAGTCTCAAATTACATTTATTTGGGTATTTATAACATCAATTATGTCAATATTTCATTAATAAGATAATTATTATATCATCGTTGTGTCATAAAAAAAATTAAATTATTTAATGTCTAAAAATTAAAAATAAAATACCATTATGTAGGAAATATTTTTATATTTATAAGGAATATTTATAGTCGAATGTATCTTATGTGTAACCCTATATTAAAAATTATCTACTTATTAAACTTTGATTTTAACTATTTTATACATTCTTTAAATAAATTAATAATAAATGTCCTAATCTAATCCAAGTGGGCCTAAATGGTCATATTTTATTACTAAGGTTGTTTTTGGTCGAATTAAACTTATCTAATAGAATTAGGACTTGTGTTTGGGTAATAATAATATCATTTTTACCCTTAATTATCCTATTTACTTTTAACTGTGGTAAATAAAAGTAAAAAGATACTATTCACCAAAAATTATTTTCATCTCATTGAACCACATTTTAGTCCTTGATATTAACCGTGTCTCTCGGATTTTCAAAATTACACTCACAGAAGCGGTAAAATTACGTTTTCTGAAAAAATCAATTTTTTAACTACCACTTAGTGGTTTCACTATTCATCAAAAAATGAAAGTTTCCAGAAAAATACCAAAAATTAGGCCTAAGCTATATTTGATATTATGAATTCAAAAATGATGTCTATTTTACCAAATTCAAAACATATCAGTTACATTAACTAATTTAAAAATTAATTCTCATCGTCAAAACAAATAGCGTGTTTTTAAGAGAAAATAACTATCAAAAGATTGTCACTTGTTTATGTATGGTTTAAATGTGAAATTACATCCAATGACCAACATTGTATTAAATTGTAAAAATATATTCTAAATATACTTTAAAACCACTCAAATTAATAATTTATCACTATTAATTATTTTTATTAAAAAAGTTGTTTTTAATTAAAATTTAGTAATTTTAACTATTCATCAGAATATGAAAGTTATCCGAAAATTACCAAAATTTCACCCTAAACTAATTTTGATATTCTGAATCCAAAAATGAAGTCCATTTTAAATTATTAAATTTCAAAAAGTGGGTGTTATTATTCATAACGGCTAGTTCATGATAATATTATAATAATATCCCGTTTAGTGAAAGTCGGTATTGCGTACTACACACGCTATCGAGGAAAGTCGTGATTGCGTGTAATGCAAGGCAAGTCCGGGATGCGTGTTGTGCATGCTCATTTTGGTGTAGCGTACAACACAAGACATTAATTAAATTAAAAGAATATTTTTCATAAAATCTCGTGGTGTTACATTCTACCCCCCTTAAAATGAATTTCACCCTCGAAATTCGTCGGGGTTATAAATGGTTTACTACTCGAAAGTTTGTTTAATAGAAACCCACATCGTAAAAAGGAATACCAAAACTTAGATTTAAAAACTAAATTATGAAATGTAACGGTTACCCAAAAAAACTCATCATTGGGATTCCACGTAGAAGAACATAGGTGAAAATAAAGATATGGAAGAAAAATCTAACCATCAAGTTCTGATGGAGAGTGGTAGAGAACATGGATATGAAAAAGCCATCTATCACAATGCCATAGATTTGTGATGATCTAAGGTACAATCTGATTCATCGGATATAAGAGCACTTTGAAAACATTTTTGGTTTTCAGGATCATTTCTCTAGTGTTGAAGAATTTTTGAATCAAGAGAAATACTTACTTGATTCTTATACAATCTCACCGTTGTTTGTGCCTTGAACAGTTTCCACATCATATCTTAAAGAAATGAAGTTTAATTTGTCATTCATGATGTGTTAGCAGATCATGTGATAGAATGATGGGTCATTCCATCTGTCTCAAACAAAAGGTTAGAAAAGTTATCAAAAAATACATAAGTCCATCTATAGTGAGATTAATCATATATGGTTCCTAAAATGGACTTATAATTCTTATATCATACTTCTTAATATAATAAAACTAATTTCTACTAAACAGGGACGTCCTATAGGCTAGTGGTAAGCAATAAAGGCCAGTCGCACTTTGGTTGTGGGTTCGATTCCCACAGCCTTGTCTGATGCGATGGGCTGTCTCCCATCCCGCAGGTTGTCCTTTTTCTAAAACTACATTACTATAACATCCCAACAAAAATATCAAAAAAAAAGTTCTATCCTTAAACAATATTAACTTATGTCCAACGTAATCCATTCCAATCTTTAGGCTTATCCAAAATAATACCGTCTAATCTCATATTATAGTGAAAACGATTACCAAAGAGTTCATACAACTAGATTGTTAATACCATTGTTGATCCCCATATATCATGAGATATGTCTTCTTGGTCACATTCCAAACATTCTAAGGCCTTAATCATGTATTCTCTTGAAAAAAAATTAATACCATTGAACCTTATTGAAAACATGAATGTTGTTAAAAGTTAACTCTTTCAACATACCAAAATCCTCAAAATTCTATATACTCAAACCATGATATCACTTAGTCCTTATGTCAATCATGAGCTCATGAATACTGTCAAACAATTAATTTTCTCCTTATCCCTTCATTATGCGCATATCATCTACATTCCAAAAATATCTGAATAACCATTCATTGATACTAGTACCATTAATCATACACTTTCCAAACTCAAGGAAAGACAACAGTGTAGCAATCCTTGGATGTCTCTTTATTCCATAGTACCATGAGATTACCTATACAACATTACACTTGATAAACATGTAATCATTCCACTACCATCTTAAACCATTGACCGAGCTTCAACAATTCTTTCATCTCACATATCATTTGTAGTCTCTTCATCATCATCAACATAAATACTACCCATACGACCATATTGATTCTCTTTATGAGACTTTCCTTCTGGGCATTGGTTTGCATAATGCCCGTACATTCCACATTTAAAACATTTAACCATTGTTGATGTCGTAGAAATACCGTTATCCTCATCCATGGTGTTAATTGAACCTTTTCCTTTGCACTTACTGGCTTTGTGTGCATCTTTTCCACACCCAAAGCATCTTCCAGTTCCCTTGAAACAATCTCCCTGATGCCTCTTCCCACATGATTTACAAGAGGGAAATTGAACTTTCTTTCCCCTATGATCATCATGAAACTCCATCACTCTCTTATTATCTAAGTCGGAAACTTACCAAAGTTGAGATTATTGATCAAATTATGAGATTTCTGATTAGGCATAATAACGATGTTTGGACTTCCAAATCCCGTTTCATTTGGTTTCTCATGAAGACTATCATTCCATTGTCCGTCATATCCTCCATTATCATGAATCTTCCTATTTCAAGCCATTTTCTAAAACCCAAAAAGAATAGTGTGAGAGGAACAAATCATGCTAGGGAAAACAACATAGTAAAGGGGGAGCACCCTCAATATCTAACATCTTAGGTTAAATTCTAATATCGTTACCGTAGTTCTAGGACTATATCCTATATGTATACTTATCCTTAGAGACATCCCTAGACATACCTTAGAAATATCTCTAGGGATATCACTAACATTTTCGCATCCTAGTTTCCAAAGGTTGACTAAACCTTTCCTTTGATACCAACTATAGAGACCCGAAGCCTGATGTACATGGACATTAAATTACTTTTGCGGAATACTTAATACATTACAAAAATAGACACACAAGTACCGTAATAGTTTAGTGTCTTTGGAAACATGGAACGTAATCTTTTAATCGTGGTGAAAGATCTTCAACATCTCCCATAAAGATCTTCCACTTTTTGTTTCCTTACCTAAAACCTTTCTTTTGATCCTAGGGGAAAATAAAACATAAAAAGGGTGAGCTCAAATTCTCAGTAAGGGTAAGCATGGATAAAATAAAACATACCATATAAATTTGAACTTAAAAACATGAACATAATGTTTAAACATCAAAATATTTGAGCAACGACATAAAACATGGAAATACATAAGGCATAGATCATAATGGAACATAAACCATGATAAAATAGCATGGGAATAAAACATGTAATTGTGTCATCCATTAAGCACATGTAATGATTTCCATAGTAGCCAAGGCATTGCTGCCAACACCATCTTAGTAGACAAAGTCCCATTCTGAATCGAGTTCACTACTCGTTTCAGTCCTGTAACACTGAACCAGATTAACTTACCGTTCCAGCCATGTTGATCTCATGAGATATAAAATCTTTATCCAATGCATTGGAGGGAGATATAGGTCCCACCCATCTCATAATGAAATCATTCTTACTTGTGCCACAAAATAAACATACATCATTCAAAATAACCTAATAAATAAAATGGGTTTCATAAACATCATCCCATCATCACATAATCCATATAAAAGAAATGGTTATCATTTCATAATAATAAAAGTGAAACCATGTAAATCATATAGACATGATACTTGAAACATACACATGTGAAATAATGTTATCTTAGATGAAAATGGTTTTGATAAAACACTTGAAATGAATTCTTGAGGAAAATATCCTTTCTTCTTCAAAATAAATTTCTTTTCACAAAACATCATGCAATTTTAAAATAAAAGGATTTTGTTGAAAATAGTCTTGAAATATTTTGGAGGAAGCTTCATGAAAATAAGTCTTTATAAAACTGTAAAAATCCTTTCATAACGTATAAGTTAAAAAAACATTCTCCTCATACTTTTGTCGAAAAAGTCAAAAAGTGCCTCGTACGTAAACAAAAGAAAGATTCCTTACATACCATGTAGTAAAATTTAAAATGGGTAAAAGGACATTAAAAATACATAAAAACACTTTTAGAAAACATGGACATGGATGATAACAATAACCACAGTAAATACTTACGAATAAGCAATCTCGGATAAAAATGAGTTTTGAAAAATTATCCCTTACCTTAGGTCCGATATGCATCGTACGTATCCGAACCTCCTATATAATGATTTAAATAATGTCATTGACTTATTACAGAATCATATTCATTTTTTTGATATCATATATGTTTCACTTATGACTTTATATTACTCGTTCTTTTGTAAATTCCATGTTAAAGAAGCGTTTTGGGTAAAATCATTTTATTTATCATATGTGTTTTGACTTTTCGTTCTTGATATTATTACTTATATCCTGATTTAAATAATTCCCGAACATGATTTATATATAATATATATTCATTATAGATCGATAAAAGGAATGAAATACACCGTTCATGGAGACGGTAGGTCGTACGTACGCATGAACACTGTTTTCATTTCCCTTTTGAATTGAATGGAATTAAGTAAATGGCATACATATATATATATATATACATAAATCCAATATCATTATTATGTCATATTTCTAATTATTATTCATTATATATACTTTATAATCATTCATGAATGGTTAACATGGAGAGTGAATCTCATCGCGTCGTGGAGACGGTAGTCTGTACGTACGCACGAGCGATGATATCATTCCCAATATCGTGAAATTGTATTGGAGTGTATGTATACTATTTCAGAATCAATATCACTTTACAATAATAATTTATTGTTATTTATTTTTACCATTATACCCATCCAAGTAAGGTGGTGATGGAAAATAGATTACACCACGATGTGGAGACGGTATTCCGTACGTACGCACGCGCGGTGATTTCGTTTACCGTAGGATGGATAGATGGTGAAATAGGGTTGTTTCATACTTATAATAACATATCATTATATGAGTGATACTGATGTTATTACTTCATAATAAAACAACTAATAAGAATAAGTGGAAGAAAAAATAAAATTGACAGAATCGGTAACGGACATTACCTCTTCTTTGAAGCGCCTCTTTGAGTCCTCCTCTTAGGGCACTAAATTTGGTCTTTGAAAAATATAAGGACCTCTAGGATGTTTCTAGGGATGTTTAGAAGAGAATTTGGCAGAGGTTGGCTGAGATTGAATGCTCAAAGTGGTGTGAGGAAGAGAGGGAGGAGGTGCCCTTTTATAAGGGAGGAGAGGGGCACCTTTGGAAAAACTAAAAATATTATTTTATTATAAAGACATATTCGGTTTTAAATAGCTCCATATTGATTTATTTAGAAGCTAAGGTGGGTATGGGTCGAAATACGCTCATCCAATAGAATTTGGACAAGTTTAGGTCACATTTTTAACCTTATCGTTGAGTTTTAACTTAAAGTTAGATAATTTTACTTTTACCGTGTCTTTTTGTGTTCTTACACTATAAGGTTAATAAACATACTATAACAAGCCAAAAGAAGCACACATTGTTTATTATTAATATATATAACATTATATAAGTAATTTGGCCGAACCTTAGATTTTTAGGAATAAATTAACAATTAATAATATAATATTTGTTTTGAAAACTATTTTATGTCAATTTTGAAACTATTTAGTCATCAATTTTTGTGAAAATCATAACAGAATGATTAGTTCCAAAAACGTTACTTAAATCAATAATAACATGAAATATTAACCTAGAAAAGTAGTGTAATTCATAAAAAGTCTCCAATTACATTTATTTGGGTATTTATAACATCAATTATTTCAATATTTCATTAATAAGATAATTACTGCATCATCGTTGTGTCATAAATAAATTAAATTATTTAATGTCTAAAATTTACTAATAAAATACCATTATGTAGGAAATATTTTTATCTTTCTAATGAATATTTATAGTCGAATTTATCTTTTGTATAACGCTATATTAAAAATTATCTACTTATTAAACATTGATTTTAACTATTTTATCCCTTCTTTAAATAAATTAATAATAAATGTCCTAATCTAATCCAAGTGGGCCTAAATGGTCATATTATATTCCTAAGGTTGTTTTTGGTCGAATTACACTTATCCAATAGAATTAGGACATGTGTTAGGGTAATAATAATATCATTTTTACCCTTAATTATCCTATTTACTTTTAACCGTGATAAATAAAAGTAAAAAGTTACTATTCACCAAAAATTATTTTCATCTCATTGAACCACATTTTAGTCCTTGATATTAACCGTGTCTCTCGTATTTTTGAAATTCCACTCACAGAAGCGGTAAAATTATGTTTTATGAAAAATTCAATTTTTTTAACTACCACTTAGTGGTTTCACTATTCATCAAAAAATGAAAGTTTCCAGAAAAATACCAAAAATTAGGCCTAATCTATATTTGATATTATGAATTCAAAAATGATGTCTATTTTACCAAATTCAAAACATATCAGTTACATTAACTAATTTAAAAATTAATTCACATCGTCAAAACAAATAGCGTGTTTTTAAGAGATAATAACTATCAAAAGATTGACACTTGTTTATGTCTGGTTTAAATGTGAAATTACATCCAATGACAAAAATTGTATTAAATTGTAAAAATATATTCTAAATATACCTTAAAACCACTCAAATTAATAATTTATCACTATTAATTATTTCGATTAAAAAAGTTTTTTTTAATTAAAATTTAGTAATTTTCACTATTCATCAGAATATGAAAGTTATCCGAAAATTACAAAAACTTCACCTTTAGATAATTTCGATATTCCGAATCCAAAAATGAAGTCCATTTTAAAAGATAAAATTTCAAAAAGTGGGTATTACTATTCATAACGGCTAGTTCATAATAATATTATAATAATATCTCGTTTAGTGAAAGTCGGTATTGCGTACTACACACGCTATCGAGGAAGGTCGTGATTGCGTGTAATGCAAGGTAAGTAAGGGATGTGTGTTATGAAATCTCCTTTTGGTGTGGCGTACAACAAAAGACATTAATGAAATTAAAAGAATATTTTTCATAAAATCTCGGGGTGTTACAATCATTCCCTTCCACTCATGTGAAGTGAACATCATCCGGATCACATGACATAAAACTAAATGAACCAGTGTCCTAACCGGATGACATTAAAATTCATATTCTATCATCCCAAAAAAATGTGTGAAACTGTACGGGGTCCATTTTATTTTGAACAATGATTTTCCACACATGAGTTAGATCTATACTAGATAAAGTATAAATTCCCCCATCTTCCCTATAAGTGTCCCATATTAGTGTGAGATCCACATTGGATCTCTTTATTTATAACTACATTTGTCTTGATTCCTTCCCCTATAGGATATATAAAGACACCCAAATCTTATGTCTTTGCCCACCCACCCACCATGGAATAAAAAAATTCTATTTCTCCCTACGTACGAACAAAACCTTTGTAAATAGTTTCTTCAAGAACTACATGTTGCTTGATTCTTATCTATATAGAATATATAGCCACACCTATCCCAGGATCAGGAACCACCCACCACCAAACAAATATTATTTCTCTCCTTTTGTATGGACTATACCTACATGAGGAGGAATCTTCACTGAGCTATGTACAACTTCATTCCCATCATCCAGTTAGATATGTAGAGATTCCTTGATCAGAGGTCTTGGTATATCTACCACATGTTACACAAATGCTTCCATAATACCTCTAAGTTCCTCTATATTATGAATGTAAACCATTGATATTCCCTATTTATCACTCCGAGCATAGTTAACATGAATTTAGGAATTGTGATAAAGGCTTCCTCCTGCACAAACAAAGGTTAAAGGTACACTACATTCTCACTAAAAAAATGGTAAAGTTCTCCCTCCTTGTGCACAGGCTCGACTGGTACAAGAAGCCTTTGAACTATGTGCTTCTTAATTCATACCCTTTCATGATACATAATGAAATCTGGATCATACCTCCTGGGTTAGCCATTACCAAAATAAAAATTCTCTTTTTCCAATACATATGGATCAAACCGATGCAGTGAAGTCACATCTAGAACGATGCCTAAATTCCACATCCTTGGGCCAAGCCACCACTAGATTAATATGCCCTTCACTTGCATAAACGTATGATATGCACAAGTAAATCCATATAACTTTATTTGAATTTATTCCAATCCACATAAGGTACGTAAGCAGCACCCAAGTCTTCAATATTAAGGCTAGTTACGACAAAATATTCAAGGAAAAAATGCCCACATCCTTCCCCATGCCCACCTCTATGGAAGAATAATCCATTATCATCCGCTTTTTCTCAGTGAGCTCCGCTCATGTGGGATTAGGAGTTCTAAAAGAGGGTTCCTAAAATACATATCAATTCACTACAGGCAGGATCCCTAACCACAAGATGTAAAACTACATGTCCCAAGTCCTAACTACATGACATTAAACATCAAGGTACTCCAAGAACTACATGTTGGATGATTCACAGTATAATGGGACACGCAGTGATGCCCAGATATACAAAACAAGGTCCAAACATTCAAAAATGAAAAATAAATATGTCCCCATCTCTTATACGAAAATGAAAATTCATAGAGGCGATTCCAACCCTTTATTCCCATGGAAATGGGTTTTCAAAGGATCATGCACCCTTCATATATAAGTCTGATCCATGTAGGATATACCATGATTCACAACTAATCATGGTCTAGATATTTCTTGTATTCCTAAAAAATCCATTTTCATCCATAAAACTCTATAACTTGGGGAAATTTTAGATACCAAAAAACATCCAAAACCATCAGAAATGGAAGGTTAGTGTTCTACAGACACCTTTTGTTCAACTATGTAGACAATTCCCTAGTAGCTCTATATAGGTTTCCTAAAAAAAGCATATAAAACCAAAGAAAATTTATTTCTCAGGAGAGACTTTTCCTACCTCCATATTCCCAACAACTCCCATGCCTCGTATAATTCCTCTTGATCTGAGGATCCTCGTGATCATGGATTACACTTTTTTTCCTCCCTGATGTTCGAATCATGCTAGAATATCTCATCCCAATTATCCCATACTTATTCAAAAACATTATATAATATTTAGACCCTAAAATAGGACATTAAACCATGAATCCAATTTCTTTCCTACAATAATTAAAACTAAATGGTCCCAAAACATATATCTCACTCATGTCGAGCCACAAATGTCGTCACAACATGACATTAAACTACATGTCCCAAATATTAACTCAACTATTTGGAAATTTCCTCTAGCATTAGTCACCTACCATGAACTGTCTTAGAAATTTTTTTAGATCGACTTATACCATTTCAGGATAAGTTGATATGCCTTGAATTTTATTCTAGTCCAGCCACCCTGAAAAAAAAATCCTTCTCCCTGTGTATGTGTAAGACCTAACGAGGGTAATTTATTTTAGGAAATATATGTGTTGTGATTCTTATTGTACCATAGGATACATAGTGATACTTGTATCCTATGTCCCATATCTAACCATGAAATGTAAACAAAAAATATCCATTCTCCATGTAAACTAGGTCATAGAAGATGGCTCTTAAACATGCCCTATTCGCAGGACTATCTCCAGAATAATAACATTTTCACCTTTAATATTTGTTCAGCTATAGCCTTTCCACATAGAGTTAAACTATATGGAAATGGTCCTAATCATATGACAGTAAACTATATGATGAAACATCCCCACTGCATGATGCTAAAATGCGTAGTATTACCCCGAATATAAAATGCCCCTTTCTTTCATTAGGCCATCTGTAGTGTGAGAATTGAAACCCTTGCCTCCCCCTTTTTATCACACCAAGAATTAACTACATGGTCTTAGAGAGTTCTATAGGGGATTCCCCATAGAGCCATGGAAAATTAACCCATGATATGTGGTCCTGGTGGTATGACCATAAAAGGAACGATATATTTCATTTCTCCATGATAGAGAAAAACACATCCTAACCATATGAAATTAAACTACAAGGAACATCAAGAATAGATAAAATTTATGTACCCTTGTGTATGGAGAATACTTATGCAAGGAGTCTCATTCATAGATGCCTGGATCTTCGAACCTAAGTTCAGCTCCACCATAAGACTTGGAATACACCAACCTACATATGAGTCAGATATATGTATGGGAATTCCTATCTCCATGGATAATCATAGCCAGAATGTTTCTAGAATATCCAAAAAATCCTATCCATTCACAAAACACAATGTTTTGAGTGATTTAAAGTCATCATAATTACTTATGCCCCTCATAACTGGAAGGTCATTGTTTTATGGACAACATTGTTAGATTATGCATACAATTCCCCAATGGCTCAGCATAAGTGGCCCACAAAAACAACCTATTATCCAAATGAAAATTCATCCTCAGAAGAGGATTTTCCGGCTTCTATATGCTCGATAGCTTCCAAGCCCCATATCATTTCTCTAGTTATGAAATCACTTTACACTAAGGATTGCACTTTTATTCTTACTCACATCATGTACATGTCAGAATACCTTGTCACAATTACCCTCACGTTACTCGGGGCCCCCATATCAATGTCCTAATCACATGACATTAAAACTGGGTGATACCTGATACTATATGTCCATTATAAGTCCTCGATACACCAAATAATGTATTTAATTCATGATACCATGCATGAAATGAATCCATATGGGAAAATTCAACGTGATTACCGTCTTATTGGTGAGATAAAATACCAAAAAAATCCCCACCCATATCAGTGAATCAGATCCACATATGAGCAAACTTTAAAAGAATAATGTTTGGATTGATTCCTATCATCGTAAGGATATATATTGACACTTGAGTAATATATCTTCAGCCATTCCATGAAACAATGTTATCCCATACATTCCTACATAAGGGTTAGACCTATGTAAGGAACCCCCCTAAACTATATGAAGAGAACATATTTAACAATTATTGAGATATTTCAAATTGAAATTCTCTCTTTCGTGTTCAGGCACCACGTCTTCACAAACCATACTCTTTTTCCAGAAAGGTATGAATCCCTAAAATCCTCCATTCCTATCTGAGATGGAATTTCAGTGACCGGAAGACACCTTTGTTTGACTATGCACACAAGGCACTGGTGTCTCTGCATAATTTTCCAAAAACATTATCCCATTGACCAAAGGAAAAAATATATATAAGAGAGGATTTTATGACTTTTTTACACCCTATTATGTTTACTTCTCATCTCATTTATTGGTTTCAGAAACACCCTATATTACAGTTTACATCTTCCCCCCCTCTCATTCCTGATGATGGTAGATTATTTCTGGTGTTACTATTATGGAAGGGACGAATCTTTTAACCACTTCTTGATCAAGGTATGGTGAAATTAAATCATCTGTCTCGAATTTCCTTGTTGCACGATGCTAAAATTCCCCATGATTTATCCCCAGCATTACACAATTTAAATTCATGTGGGAGTGGAACTATCTTTAAATCCAATACAACTTTCCTTATCACTTTCAAAAATAATTCCACTAAAAATCCATCTACAATGTCCTTATAAACCCCAAACAAATCAAAATTTCCATAAATCATCCTATCCATCCAATATGGGATGTTAGTTTCTTAAAGACAATTTTTTTGAATAAGCCACACAATACCCTAGAAGCTCAGCTTATTTGGACCACAAAATGGCATATTAAACAAATTCATAGTTGTCCCTAAGAGAGGTTTTCCCTAATTACATGTTTCCCATGGATTCAATGCCCCATATCATGTTCCATCTCTATATACCATAATGTCATGGTAAATAAAAATCATGTATCAGTGTTTGAATGATTTTGGGAAATTCTCAGTTAATGAGTCCTAAATTGGGTCCCTTTTCCTACTAATCATGGTCAGTGTTTTTCTACCTAAAACATTATTCATGATAGTTCAGCTAGAAACACTTTAAATTCCCATGAAAGAATGAAACAACACTCTCCATGATGAAATCCCACAAAGGGGTCCCTTGATAAAAATTGAGTTCTATCTTGCTAAGTCGATACTATGTACAGTTTAGGAAAAAATATAGACCAACCAAAAAAATCAAGAGACACAAATCTTATTAGGTGAAAACCCCACAAAGGGTGGCCTAATAAAAGGTCATGTTATACATACTATGTCCACACCATAATAATATTCAAAACAAATTAGGTTTATAACAGAAAATATGCAAAGCTTGTAGGGTTTTCCATGTAACCCTATAAATAGTCAAACTATACTTACTGAGTCCCTCAGCTCATGAAAACATTAGGGCATGACATAATTATTGAAAATTAGTTATCCTTGATTGGAATTAAAATTGACATCTGATTGAAAATACTATTTAAGTGTAGTCAATTATGATTGATAGAAAGGGAAGGAAAATATTAAGGACAAGCACTAAATAAAAGATGTTTATATTCCTTAAAATGAAATAAGAAAGGATGAGCACAAAAAATCTGGATTCTCTCTACAACCTAAAAATGGTATTATAGGGAGACCCAACAGGTTATAATGATGTGCAGATTTTTATTTACAATAGATTGATGATCACCTGACATGGGCCATCAAAGGCATGTTCCATAGTCCTATATTCTTATTCATATTTAACCATTAGATGTACTCATTTCATAGCTTAACTAAGGTCTCACACTTTCTATATGACAACCTCATAATTGAAACTTCAAAAATGCATGTTTTTTCTTTAGTATGGCCATGTGAGTCTAGCACTCCCGTAGTTCATCTGTTTGGGTAATCCCCAGATCATGGGAATCTTCTTCCTCAGCTTTCAAATGTTGAAATTAATCTGAATCATCATGAAAGGTCGTCTTTTGATCCAACTAATAGTTAAACATAACATGGTTACCTTCACAAGTAGCAAGATCATATTGATCAATGAAAATTTGGTACTCAAGGAGATTCGGGTGTCGGTAGTAAAATCTACTCAAAACCATTTCAATAACTAATCGTTTAAATGTATCTCCCTCATTATAAAAATATTCTAGGGGAGTTTCTAGTAAAAGAGTACATATTTGATGCCATTACTATATTATCGTGTCTTGATGCCTCTTAATAGAATCAAAATTTTGTCTTTTCCCCACCACTATAATGGGAATATAATCCAAAAGCACTATCACAATAGATAGAGGTGACCAGAGTTTAATCACCCATGTGGGATGAATTTCCCGACCTATAGACAGTTCAGTCTCCAGAACTAGGTATGTGGTATTGACTAAAACTGTAGGAACACCTAGACATGCCCCACTTGGACCAGCTTTGATAGGGCTACCAACCATATTGGATAGAGATATGGAGTCTGAGTCACTCTACATGGAGATGGGATGAGTAGAAAAATCCCCATATGAACGTATGCGCCAATGAATGGAATGACTTCTTACATCCGGAATCGAGGGATATGGCAGAGCTTGCATACTTGGGATGGGAATGAAGGTATTCAACAGCTTCTGAACTCCCCAAACGTTCCTCACCATTGCCCTATCAGGGTTAATATCCACCCACATCTAAGCATATTCTGGTGACAGGTGAGTTGAATCCACTATGGGAGGAATTAGGACCTCCACATTAGAATCCTCCTTCATGATCATCAACTATAGTTAGATAAGTAATATAGGATAGGATTCCCACTTTACTTGGGATGAGGGGAGATATGTGATCTTTTAAAGCAATCCAAATTTTCTAGTGAACCTATAAGGGACATAGGGTTCTCAAATAGACACTCTGCCTATGTTACCAGTCCAGATTCCATCCATAAGTGAAGTGATGTAAGATCATTCTTAGGGGGATCCCCTCCCATCATCCCTTACTATTACATAGGCCACGACGTATGGTGGAAAGGATAATAGATAGACATAACTATGTAGTTTTACAACACCATCAATTCTCCGAGAATGAGGACAAACATTGTTGATATTGAGAAGAGCTGGAAGAATGTTTGAATGTGGAACCCTTTCTATATGCTAATACTCATACCGAGGGACATGCTCCACCATCCCTCCATAACGGAATTAAAAATAACCTCTATGGTGTTGTGGAGGCCTTCCCTCCTATATCGACACCAATAATTTGTAGATATTGGAAAGATATGGATATCTATATTTATGGGTTTTCCCTCCACTAACGTAGCTTCCATCCTTAACATTCAAGATCTTACACCTGTGTATACATCGTGACATGGGAAAATCCATCCACTTAAAAACGTGGCTCCGAAACCAGTCAATTTAATCTTGGATGAATCTTCTGACTGAATCTCGTAACCCCATGTGGTGTATTAGACTACCTAGAGGGTAGAAAAGTATGAGCTGGGAATATAGTGTGATTTAAGGGTCAGATGTGTTTGGCTGCGGAAAACACTTGGATTTAGTCCACTAACTTCGATGAAAAACCCTATATAGTCATCAAATAAAACAAGAGGGTGAGCATAGAGAGGAAAACCAAGAAATCCCTCTGCCATAACCAATAAATACCTCACAAGAAGAGATACATGTTTTATTTTCACCCATGTCTTAGCCAAAGGTAAGAACTCATCATACATTACACATAGAATGGAAAGTCCCCCCAACCTAGAAAATATCCCACAAAATTATTCCCACTTAACCATGTGATAATTAGATGGTTTTGGTGCTCAAAAGCCTACAGATAAGTAGCTCAGGGAGTATTTCACCTAGTTAATGGATGGAAAACTAAGAGACCCATACTTATTGATACATACCAACAAATTACAACTGATTAGGGAACTCTAGACAGTTTTGGTGCACCAGATAGTCCATGCACATTCATCGGAGAAGTATGCTACAAATCATAGGTCCCATTTAGAGATCCATCCCCCATTGGGGTTTCCTCATGAAATTTTGACAATAGATGAATAATCTCGGATGATTTACTCTGAAGATATGTTATGGGTGCTTAAATTGATTTGCATCCACATAGATCCATTTAGAACAAATGTGTCTTCCTAGCTTGAGAAACCATCAATCTCCCCCATGATAGAGATATTCTCTTGATCATGCCTCTGATATGCCTTAAGGTGAACAATAAGGATGCTCCAATCTACCAAAGGAAAAGGCGCGTCATTTTGGACACCAAATAAATATAGTGGAATCCTATTAGGGTATTCCATGAGTTCCAGTGGAAGGAGATATTTCAGAATACCTTTCATAGGAACAACATAGGATTAATGTTTTTCCAGAACATTTTCGACCATAATTCCTCTTCTTTTGGTTGTATCCATTGAGAATCGAGGGTAATCCATTGTTGTTCCTGCATAAAAAGACTATAAAAAATGGTCAGCCCAACAAAATATAGAAAATGGAAAAGATAATTCTACATAAATAATCACACCATGTAATGAAACCAGGGAATGGTATGCAGAAGGTACTGACCAAAAACAGAATATTCATGGAATCCCATGAGGCGGTAGCCCACGAGGTGTTGTTCAATGAACCAAATAGTTTACAGAACATGAAACCCACACATTGAACTATGCTACCTAGAAATCCAAACTCATCATTATAAAATTCAAAGTATCAATCATGGATTTGAAATATAGTTCATGGATCAAGGTGACCGTTGGAGGTATGTAGTTAGAGGGATGCAACGATCAGTTTGTGGAGGAAGTTGATCACAAGGGACAATGTTTCTTAGAATTAATGATATAAATAGAAAATTGAGAGTGCTGAGTTAATAGATAAAAAATTATAAAAGACAATGGAGTCGGGGCCCCATTATATAGGCGTTTTCTCCTCCTATATGTATACCTTTATATCGCAAACCGACTTATGTCAAGACCACTTTTTTAATCGGAATAGCCTCATCTTCATCCAGATCACAACCTATTCAAATGGGGGGGGGGAATTGTTTGGGTCCTAAAAACATTGAAAAAGTAAAGTAAATACTCCCATACTTTTGGGAAAAGGAAAGAAAACAAATTGGATGAATAATTCAGTGAAGATGGTCGAAGAAGCCAAATATTGAAAAGGGAATGTGAGGTACATCAAAATGAAAGTCCATTGTATGCTGCTACTCTTCATATAAGTCCATGACCTCGCAAAGTAGACGTGAACCAAGTGGTTTATAGAATTGAGATGACAAAACCAAATCCCATGAACTATGATGTTGGTAGAATAGAGGATGCAAAATCTTCTCTACATACAACCCCCACAAATGGGGTTATTGGTAGAATAGAGGTGTATAAATTCTCCCTGACATACCATCCACGTGAAAGAAATGGTTTGCAATAAAGGATAATTCATTCATGTCCCATTAACGAGAGGATGTTGTTCGAGAAATTGAAGTAGTGATCTTCAATGTTGTGAATTGTAACCCAGCATCCCTCTACTGACCTAGTCTTCCATGGGATGGGTGATTTACCCATGGGATTCTGAAAAAGGGTTGTGTGACCCATAGATCCATCTCCTCCAACCCTCTATAATTTATCTGAAGAGAGTGAAGGGGGATACGGGAATTGGAGACTTGAGGAGAACATATTTACAATCTTCAAAGGCATGAATGAAGAAAGTACCATAAAGACAGACTTTTGCGATGATTTCGTGTAGGTATACCTTACCACATCCCAAAAAAATAGGAAAAATAATATTAATTGGAGTACTAAAAACCTAATTGGAGAACCAAAAAACATATTATTATGGCTAATGAAATTCCCTAGAACTACATGTTCAATCCCCATTCTTCAATATGATGTCACGTATAGCACATTTCTATGCGAACGAAACCATGCCCCACATAACATCCTTGTACACATATGGAATCCAGAACCACATATCACTAATCTGTGCAGATGGAACCTAGTTCCATGTACCACCATGGTACATTGATAACATATACTCCCACATAGAAAAATGATATGCCAGTGATACCCTACACCGCATGAAAAAATGGTACGAGGAATGGAGTACCTTTGGGAGTTCTACCCTCTGGATCTAATAAATTCATTTGATTTCCATCACCATGTCCACAGTGCATTTTTTAACCAATCCCACTATATTATCCCATTGTCTCTTCCAAAGCCGCCAGACCCACATGATAAAACCATCAGGTGTATCATTTCACCCTTTTGACTTGTCATACCCATGGTAAGCTGAGTCAGGTGGGTGATCCCCACAATAGTGTGGACCCCCAGAATATCCATAATTTTACATTCTCATGGTAACATAGGGTCCAACCTTGGGATAATAACATGAATCTCCTTGTTCTAGAGACCAAGGTTAATATATGACCTAGGGTAATATCTGACCTTTTCTTGTGATGAGGGTCAATGATATTAGAGGGAAATCATGCTTGATTTTCTCTTTGACAAGAATCAACATTAATCCCCTTTACCAGAACCATTTTCAGGGCACTCCCACTGAGATAAGCCCCTATATTTTCTTGCAGAAGGTTGCATAAATGCCCTTATTTACCTCTTCCCATGGAATAAATGGATAGGTTAATACGATTACATAAAGTATGAAAACAAGGGGGTATTGTCACAATCAAAGACCTCTCTCTCTCCCTTTGGTATTCATTACCATATATCAGTATATGATTTGTTACTTGATATCTTTAGATCCACTGCCTTTTATAATTTCTCACTTTGAGCCTCACTCATGAGAGCATAGAGGACAGTGGAAATCATGACATTTGCAGACCTCCAAAGTTTTTTCCTACTAGATGTTGAAAACCTCAATCAATTCAAGTTTTCCCCTTAATGGGCCTCCTAAAAGGTGTAAGAACCAATCAAATCAAATATTCCATTAATGGGCCCCCTCTTAGGTTTAATCCCTAATCAATTCATGTTTCCCCTTAATGGTCCTCCTCTTATGTGTAATCCACAAATACAGTGAACTATGAGAACCCCAATTCCTACCCCAAATGGGATACTTTGGATGTTTTTTTGGGTCCTTTGATCAAAGGGGGGAATTTTAAAAGGTTAACCCCAATCATGACCACCGAATTCATCAAGTCCACCTTTATAGTGTATGTTCAAAATCTGGTTCCGAAAAGGCCTTCTACTCCGATGTAATCCCCACACCATTCCCCATTTATGGGATTCCTCGAGGGTGTATGTCCCAACTCAAACCAAACTACGAGGTATTTGATTCCCAACTAACTGGGATATGTAGGAAGCCTCCCTAAGGCCCAAAATTGACACCCATATAACCATAATGTTCTCCGAGCCATATCCCCAGTAGTTTCATATCCTCCTAAGGGACCATATCTCTTCTAGACATCTTGGTCTACTTGGGCATAAGTCCCGCACCAAAACTTGACTATGCTCCTTTTCCATATATTTTCTTATCTAATGACGTTAAACTACATGGATGGGTCCTTGTCAAACAACATTAAAAGGTGACGTGACATGTAAAAAGGTACCAAACTACATGGGTTCTGATTCTCTCAAGAGGATACATAGGAAGCCAATATTTTGGGTTTTATCCAGCTATCGAAATAAATTCTCTCACCTAGATGATGGTAAAATTTTGAGTGCCTCTTCCCATGGCTTATGCTATCATTCCCTTAGTAATTACTGACCCATGTATATCCATGATTAATATTGAGAACCATTTTTAATCCATAGACACATTCTTGTGATTGAACCAAGGATTCATGATCACATGAATATAGCTTAAATCTATAAGAGAGTCCCGTAATTGATAATAATTCCCCCAAAAGGATTTGATGAGATCAAACTCTCATCCTCTCAACCAATGGTGTCCTTATATATCATTGGCCAAATCATCTAGCGAGTGAATTCCTTTAGAAACAAGTTCCATGAATCATGGATAAAAGGGTCATTCGGTGTTTTGGGCTCTATGAATAAACTCATTAGAGACCATCCGAGGACATCGTACCTGATGTGGGCAAATTTCATAATTAAATAACCCCCTGAAATATCCCTCTAGGACTATTAAACAATTTCACCTCCATAAAAACATAAAAGGATACATTTCCATATCCTCGTGGGACAATATCATTCCAAACAAAGTGTACAATGAAAATTGGTTCAAAATAGCTGATTAGAATTATATTCAGTTGATAATTACTTTCTAAACCTTATAATATAGCTGAAACATATCAAGATGTAAGATCAAAAATAGAATAATGGATTGAAACCTCAAATTACACCTTTATTTGGAAATGATTATAGATAATGCAAAATAATTATATAATATTTAATTAAAGAATATAGCAGGGATCAATGGAATGTCATAGTAAACCATATAAATTACTTGATATTGACTTCAAATATTTTATTAGTAATGATTCCTTATAATATGTTTTTAATTGCAATGTGAAGAATATTTTATACATTTATATTATAAAAAATTTATTAGTCATAAATTTATATATAAAACTATTCATGGAATATGGGGGATTTTTCAAGTCATACACTATAGAATAGAAAAATTGAAGCTTGAGATGTTTATTCCTCAATACCATGACCTCAAGATAGTATAAGAATACAATATAAATTAGATGATTCATTGAATTTAAAGTATTGAAAATTGAATTATTGCAATCTCTTCATATATGATAACACTATTCTTATAGAAGGAGATGTTATATTTCTACCCAAGAAGTGGAATTTTAAGAATGTTTATATTGACTAATGTAGGAATTTAAAAGAATATAAACTTGATGAACTCATTAGACCATTTATACAATATGAACTGGAGTATAAAATTATTTCTAAATTTTAATATATCAAGTGAAAAAGTGTTAAATTTATGTCTATAAATGTTACATCTTTTTTTTATAATTTTTAGTGAGAGAAAAGTGAAATCATTAAGGTTTCTCAAGTTGAAAAAGGTATTTATAAAAGGAAGAAAGGTTATTCTCAATGGATGATAAATGATTATCCTAGAGATGATAAAAAAGGGTTTATAAAAGGTTATTCTAATTTTTATATTGTCACTTTATATGTAATAGAATATATATATAGTAAAAAATGTCATATCAAACCTAACATACAAAAATTAAGACATGAAATAAATAATATTGTGGTCAATAAAAATGATAAAATAGATTTAACAACTAATGGTAGTTTTAATGTAGTCTAAAATTCAAGTACTGAATATGGTATAAAAATGATTATGCTAACATATGTTTTAGGGATTCATTAAATTATTTGAGTAACTATGATTTTTATTCAAATGAATCTGATTTTGAAAGACCCAATATTGATGAATTATTTTGGGAGGCTTAAATATTAAAAAAAATGATATTATCAAAAAATTGATGTATAACAAAGTTATAGATAAGAATAAGAAACTATTTAGAAAATAATATTATTTTTAGGAGAATCAAAAATTAAGAATTATACTACAAAAATTAATAAAATTATTGTAATAATTCTAGATATTACTAAAAAAGAAAATGAAAATAAAATGAAAGAAATAAAATGTTTAAATAAAAATATATCTATTTTTTCAATGTAATGAAAGATATGATAAAATGATGAAAATTAATAAAATAAATAAAAATAATAATGGACATGGACATGATAAAAAACTTCCTAAAATGTAAAAAACATCTTCATTAAAAATTATAAAGTAATTATATAAATTATCACTTATTTTAGATATATACTATAAATCCATTAAGCTAGTGAATGTTATATATGATTTATATAATCTTTTAATCACATAAAATCATTTATTTCCAAGACATTATCTTCCAATTTAACTATTAATAAATATTTGAAATAATAATTGTGTTTCAATAAATTCTTTTATTAATCCCATTAGATTCAATGTTTCATTTTTATGAGAGTTATATTATAAATAATTGTATATGACAAATTACTTGGAAGTATCAAAAAGGCATATGGTATATAAACAATAGATGATCTAGAAATATTAATAGATACCCATATAATTTTATATCCTAAAATAGATGTGCAAGAGGCATTGTGACATTTGAAGAAAATTATAAAGTAAAATTTATTTTCTTAGAAAAGTTTGTACTTGTAACCTTATTTTAAATTAAGAAAAATCTATATTGATGGATTAAAATGTCAACTGATTAGTATTTCTCAATTATGAGATGATGGTATGTTTTTTGAATTTTAAAATGATATATTATATATTTTTAAATATTATTTTATTTTATTATTTTAAACAAAAGGGAAATAATTATTAAACTGGCTTTTCTAAAATAATAGATCAAAATATTCAGTTCCTTAATAATATTTAAATAGATGATATTTTATATCATATGAGGAATTATCAGGAATATTTATAATTGTTACATAATATGTTTAAACTTTGACATGTTCTGTAGTTACTCGATCAAAATGTAAAAAAAATCATATAGATAAGTCATACATGAATGGAAAAAAATGTAATGAATATTTTAAATTCAGAAAAGATATAAATTATCTAAGACCTCAAAACGGATTCATTTGGATATATTTTTACCAATTAAAATTATAAGTCATGGGGGAAATATTTTTTTTTATTATAGATGATTTTAATATATTTACATTGGTTTATTTTCTTTAACATAAAACTAAAACACTATAAAATTTTTTTAGTGAAAAATAATTCAAAATGACAAATTTAATTTTATTTTATATATTACATGTGATAAAGGAAGATAATTTAAAAAATGTAATCTAATAATTTTTATTAACAAAATAAATATTCTCATAAGTTCTCTAACACTATAAATCCTCAGAAAAATGGATTTCTATGAAGGAAAACCCAAATTTATAATAAATGGATAAAACAATATTAAATGAATTAAATTTAAATTAATATTTTTGGGGAAAATATATTTATACAACCCATTTTTTTACAAAAACATTAAAATTAGAATAATTCTATGTAAAATATCATATGAATTTCGGAAAGGAAGTAAAATTAAAGTTGTTTATTTAAGGGTTTTTTCTTGTGAATAATTTATCAATAGTATTAACGATAATTTGGATAGATTGAATATTAAATCTAATATTGTATTATTTTCAGGATATTCCAATTTCAATAAATATTAAAGAGATAATAATAAAAGGACTACAATTTTTGAAGATTATTTTCATCTTCTGTTTCATGAAATGTTTTAAAAGGATAAATCATTTGAATAAGATCAAATTAAATAATATTTTTATGATTTCAAGTTTAGAGAATGTTGAAATGTATAATTTAATTTATCTATTGAGGATGAGAATCACTATAATCAAATTTCTTACAAAACTCATGTAGGCCACCATATTGATATAATTATTGGTTATGTTGATTCTAGAGTCTAGTAAAAAAATAAGTAAAAATATTTTATTCCTATTATTTATTATTTATTATATTTTCTAAATTATATTTTAGAATCTTTAAAGGACCCGGATTCAATTTTAACTATATAATAGGAACATAACCAGTTTTATTAGAATGATATTTGGAAATTGGTTTTTATTGATAAAACAATCATTGATAATTAGTACTAAATAGAAATTTTGGAATAACATTGATGATTTTGGAAATATTATTATAAATAATGCAATATTATTTGCATAAGGATATTCTAAAGAATATTATAATGATTATGATGAAGCTTTAGTACATATTTCTATATTAAAAGCTATCTGAATTTTATTAGCTTACACTTCTCATCGTGAATTTAAGATTTATCAAATGGGTATTAAATGTTACTTTCTTATTGATTTAATTTATAATTATTTTTAAATTAAGTCCCACCCATAGTGATTACAATAAAATAAGTGGGGGGGGGGATTAATGTTCATTTGTAAAAGTATATTTACTTAAAATTAATTACAGAATTTAGTTTCTTAAGATATTTAAGAACTAATCCTCATATATTTAAGTTTATTTGATATTTGAAATGTGATCATAGAAAAGATAATATGGATAACACAATAATTTTATAGTTCTTCAAATCCAAATTATCTTATATATACTCTTCACCCTTTAATCTAGGAGTTCATATAACCACTATATAAAAAGGACCTTTACAAGTTTAATCCCAACAAATACTTTTACAAATGGGAGTATCCATAACTTAGAAATTTATAATGGAAAAATCCTATCCATATTTTTTCAGAATAGAACAAAGTCAAGAATTTATTAAGGCATCTATCCCATCCTAACACAACCTTTTTTAGGGTTGCAGAACAAACCCATTGTTTCAATAGGAGAAACCCTATCCTACTATTTTTTAAAATGATAATCTAAAACTGAAGCTAATAATTTATTGTTAGGGGGAAATTTTAGTCAGTTCCTTTAATGGGTGGTATTATACACATATCTTTAGAGTGTAGTGCATACTAATTATTGATAAAAAACCCATTGGTAGTTTAAAATAGATTTTTGGTATGGGAATATATTTAATGGATCATAAATAATTTTAAAAATGAAACATGGGTGTTTAAGAAGTGATTCAATAACTTATTGTAAATAATGAAGCTTCAAGACTTAGATTAGAACCATGTATAACACTTGAATAAAAAATAAAGTGATTTTTTGGTTGCATATAATGAGTTTCTTCTTGCTTTAAATAGATAAAAACAATAACTATTTCACTCTCCAATTCCAATTTCCTTATAAAAACATAACTTGAATAATGAAAATAATTTCCACCCTAGAAAATTCACATGGATCCAGTCCTTAAATTTCCATGATACTTCAATAAAATAGTAAAACATTCTATACATTGATTATATATAATAATAAATTATTTAAAAAATAAACCTCGTTAATTGATAATCCCACTAATTAGAAATAATCCATCTCGATGATTCCCATAATCCATGAATAATTAATCCCCTAAAAATATTCAAAAAATTTTGGATTCAAAAATATATTCAGATAATTAGTTGTAAATAAATATTTAATTAAATTCTATAACAATTTAAAAATCCAATCTCATGGAAAAAAATTTTACATAAAAAACAAAAAACAATTTTTATTTGTAAAGATTATCTGTTGATAAGAATAACTTAATTTTTGTGCAAACATAATTGTTTCCATAAGGACTATATTTCACGTAAACATGAAAATTTTTATAAAGATCATTTACCTTCATAAATATGAATATGAATAAGCATCGATTTTTTCAGAAGGATCAATCCATTGTAATATAATAATATTTTTGAAAACTAGTAAGGATCATGTTTTTGTGAAAAAAATTTAAGGATCAATCCAATTCTCTATAGGGATGTTTTGAAAATCTATAAAGGTGATTCTTTTGAGGAATATTTATGAAAATAATCTAAAAATATTTTAATAAAAGAATAACAATAATTAAATAACAATAATTATCAAGATATGAATAAACTAAAATAAATAATTAACATTGAATAAATAATAAATTCTAGATCACAATTTTTTAATACATGTGGTAAAAGATTAAAATAGAGAAATAAATTATTTTAACTCATGTTAGAGGGAATGAAAAAATTATACTTTTGTAATTATAAAAAAATAATGTTCTTAGGATCCATATAACAATGTCTAATGTTTTATGATTATAAAACACGATATAATTTCAAAATGATCCCCAATTTTTTAAATGATTAAAAAGATCAAATATAGATGAGTAAATCAAAACAGCACTTCCCTTTTAAAAAATTAAATAGTTCATTAAAATCCATTATATTTTAGAATTTGTTTTCCTATAATATGCTCTTAAAAATGTAACATTCTCCCACTAAATTTTATAATAAATATATCATACAAAAAATATCTATTATATTAGTCACCCTAAATTAAAAAATGATAACAAAATATTAATATTATAATTATTAGAATAAAAAATAAATTCAACTTTATGATTCCAATAAAAAATTTCATTGTTAGAAATTGGAAAACATTATATTAAAAAAACTAGCATAATTAAAAAATTTATCCCTCTATATTAAACATTAAATTATAGTAGATTCTACATAGAATAAGTTTAAGAATTAAAAATATTAAAAAAATGATGCCTAAATAATTTAAAACAATATTATTAATATGATATAATATATATTATATTTAATAATATTTAAAAAACAAAAAATTCAGCACGGTGTATGAGGATTTATATATCAATATATTAAAACAAAATATCACCCCCTAAATTCATGTATTCAGAATATATATAAACTAAAATATAAATATCTAAAAATTTTAAAACTCCCCCATAATTTTATAGCATTTAATTTGAATAAAGAATCCACTAAATAATGATTTGAAATTAAAGCAATATGAAATAGTGAAAAATTACCCTAAATAATACTTTAAAATATACAAATATCCACAAATCATATTAATGATTTTAATAAATTATAAAACGATTTAAAAATAAATACAGGAAATAAAGAGTTAGAGACTATGTCTGTAAACTAGATTATAAAATATATTTTACATTATTATTAGCCATGGGATATAACAAGTATATTTTATTCCATTCAAATGTACCAAATGTTAAAAAATTAAATTGAATACATGTTGGTTATAATAAATGTATGCACTTTGGAAAGCAGACTAACCATGATCCAATTGGGTTTTAAAATGAACCATTATGATCCCATGTTATAGAAGGGTTAGTCTGTTTAACTCTAAAAATAGATTTTGAAATAACATATTTTATTTTTTTAATAAAGTTTAAATAAAATTTACTTTATTAATTTATTAATAAACATCATAATTATGTAACATAGTAAAAAAAATTAGTTTTATATTTTAAATTATTTTTATACATATATTTTAATCTCCCATATTAACCAAACACATTTCTACTTTTCATTATTTTTGAAATTTTCTATATAAATAAAAAATCTTATAAAATTTGATATTACCTCCTTCAATGTTTTAACATAATGTTTAATTTTTCTATTTTATTTTTTTACAACTTCCAAATCATCGTATATTTTTTCTTTTGAATGTAAAGAGTAAAATATTACACTATTAGTATATTTATTACGTTTAGATAGACCAGCCAATAAAAAATTAAATTTACATTATTTTTTGCCATTAGTTGTAGAAATAAAATCTTTTAGATTCTTATTTATCCATTTAAATATACAAATTTTATAATAAATATTATTTAACATTTTAACTTCAAGGAATATATTTTTATTTTTCTCATTTACTATCTTATTTTATTTACTTAAACAACTTGTATTTCATTGTATCTTCTAAAATTTCATCAGGATACTTATAAAAAATTTCATTTAATTCCCCAACAATGATTTCATGATTTTTTTAATTAGAAGAAGAATCAAATTTAAACTAGAACCACTTTCATTGTCCAAGTTAACCATTAAATAAATTATTCGAATTTTCTTTTAATATTCACCTAAATAAATTTAGGAAGAATATTTGGAAGGATTAAGACAAATATTACTATAAAAGTAAGTATTATCTATTTTCATTAAACTTACAAATTATTCACTTGAGTATATATATTATGTGTAACTTCAACAGTAACTAAACCATTCATATTTTATCGATCCATATTTTTTTTCATCCGTAGTCATTCATATTCAGTGTATACCATCTTATTACATTCAAAATATCTAATATAATATAAATTGAAATTCCTTTTAATTTTTTTTACTTATTAATTATTTGATTATTATTATTTTTCCTTTTCTTCCGGATTCTATGTGAATACTTTGATCTTATATTAAATTCATCATCTTTTATATAAATAAAATACCCTAAAACGACTATAAGAGTTATATAAAACATTTTTAGTATAATTGGAAGAAAATAACTTCTTTTTTTATTGGATTCAATGTCAATATTCTCCAACAAAATCTCATATCGAAGTAGTTATCCAATAAGTTCTTCTATGTTTTGAATGTACTTTATTTCCTCATAAATAACCATATTGGAATGTCATTTTTTTATGTGAATTGATTTTGAAATAATTTTTAGATATAATGAATTGTGAATTTGACCTGAGTCTAATGGGATAATTGAAATTAATTCTTTGAATTCCAATATTCCAAATAGATAAAGTATTTTTTTCGATTAGATTTAGTGTGATAATTAATAAGATATGATATTTGGAATTTATTCTAGTAAATTTATATACACCTATATGAGTAGTAATTTTATATTAAATTCATATGTTTTTAGAAAATATATAAATATTAATGTTTTTAGAATAATGATTGGTAGTTTTATATTTTTTACTGATTAAAGTCTAGATTTATTATTTTGTTTGTATACATGTGTTATAGATGTCCTCATAACCCTATATAAATTCACATGAGGACCATTAAAATTATTACTAAATATTAAAAGAATTATATGAATATTTCTTTATTTTATAATGGTAAAACTACCTTTGAATTAAAAATTTATTCCCATTCTAATTTTGGAATAAATAAAATTTATAGAAAGATTACTATTTCCATGTGTTTGTTTTTCAGGGAAGATTTTATTTTATTCTTATTAAATGAAAAAGTAATCACATTATTTATCTATAAATAAATAAAAATATGTTACTTATACTTGTAATAATGCTCAATATTTATGTATTAAACCTATATTATCATATTTTTATATTAAATTTAAAAATATTAATATTATGTGTGATAATCATTATATCATTTCTAATTATAAGACTCCATTACTAAATTATAAAAATATGCATATAGAATTTATATATTTGACCATTAAATGTCATGATGAAAAAGAAAATATCTATTTATAATATAATTCAATTGATGATCAATTGAAATATATATTTACTAAAACATTGGATACAACTAAGTTTTATAATATTAAGTATGAACTTGGTATAGTGGATGTATTAATTGAATATGATATGTCCAAAGGTAATATATTGTTTAATATTTATTTATTGTTATTATTTATAACTATTTTTAATGGCTCCTTGTAGTTTATTCATCTTTTGATGGAAATAACTCGTATTCACTATTATATCTATTTCAAAGGAATATATAACATAATTAAAAGGGATGTTTCATCTAATTTTAAACTTCATATAAAATTATTTAAATTTTTTACGTGCATTTATTATGTGGAATTATGATTTTAGATTTAATAATGATAATAATTTACATTGAAAATTATTTACTTTATTATTATTATAAAAGGGGATAATTTTTTTGCTTTTAATTTCTTTGTTTTGAAATTATAAAAAAGGCGAACATTGTTGGAGTGAATCCTTGCTTGTTATTATTATTTTTTGATAATTACAAATGTCTTTATTTTTATTGAATAATTTGTTAATTTTTCCTTAATTCTCATTCAAGAATGATTTTGATTATGGTGTTTAATCATTAATAATTATTTATTATTATTATTTTATTTTTTTGGACATTTTTTTATTCTTATTGTATTTTATAGGATTTTTCAAAGTAATCTATATTACATTTAGTTCTGAATAAATAATTTTATTAAGAATATATTATTTTTCACCATAGGTAACTATTTATGAGATTATTAAATGTGGATTTCATAGATCATAGTTCATTGAGATTAATTCAAAGATCACTTTATGGTAAATCAATTATGTTTCGATGATTTCTTTTAAAAGGTATTGTCTTTAGTATTTTTCTATTGGGATTCACTACTATTATTATTTTTTGGAAAGGATTTTTAAAATATTCAAAAATATTTAAAGATGGAATAATTTCATAAAACTAATGTAGTTATTTGATGAAAGGGAGATCCCTATAAATAGAGATTGACAGAAAATAGTTCTAGATATATGAATGAATGATGAGTTGGTATACATATGATAAAATTCAAAACAATTATGTATTATTTATTTTAAAATCCATCATAAAAAACTAAAATTATAAAATTTAATTTACCATAGGTTATCTTAAGGCCCTGCTATTTGTTTTCTTGTGATTAATAATGATTGGGAAAGGGATGGAATAATTTAAGTGGTCCTAATATAGAATTTAAATTGTAATATGTGGTTGTTGTGTGATCTTATAGGCTGTGGTACAGGGAATCGAAGAGGTGGACTCAAGTTTCATGGTATTATGAACTTGGAAATAGTGAAATATTTGACATGGACATTGTGGTGTAGTCATTTCCTTACAACATAAGGTATTAGGGGTGATGGTTTTGGTAGTTGTTCTATTTTGGATACGTATTCCTGATGGAACCTTAGTTACATTATGAAGACTTCGAGTTGTGTTTTGTGTTTATGCCTTATGGAGGATTACTATGATAGGGGCATGGGGTTGTGCCACGGTTTACGATTAGTTTTTAGGATTGGTTTTGATCGATTTTTGAAGTGGGGGAGATATTCCATTATTTTTACCATGGATTTCATTGGTTTGTTCAATATGGGTACTTTACGGCATGGCCTCCAATTTTGCGCCATGATTTTAGTAAAAGTACTAATCGTTGTGGAATGGATTGTTGTGTTGATCCATGGTCAACTTAAAATCCAACCCGTATAAAAAATATACCTCTATCAACATTTAATAAGTTTATTATTTCTCCTTTAATCCCTAGGTGACCCAATGGATTCATTTATAGGCTTTAGTCCCCTTTTTCTAGGATTTAGCACATTGAATCTTGAAATCCCTTGTTATTCATCTGAGGCGAGTTTCTTATTCTCCTTTTGGTTAAAATCAATCTCATTCTCTATTTTCATGATATCACACATGGATTCATTCATTTATCATATTTTTATTTATGTTTGATGTTTTATCTAGGGTGAGATATCCATATGGATATTGAGTTCCTTGTGGGATAGGATATCAGATACATGTGGTTGTACTTACATTATTTCCCATAAAATCATAAAATTATAGATTTAAGGGGATTAATTTCATATAATGTTTTTAATGTGAAAGTATCATACTTTAGATTCCTTGTTTTTATGATGGAATAAAACTAAAAAAAGATAACAACCTCATTAAATAATTAATCGAAAGGTGTGATGTGATCTCATGTGTTGATTATTTGTTGATGATTCCTCTAATTATTTTCTAGACAGTTTTCCATCTAATTATTGTAATTTTTTATCATTATTGATATACATGAAGTTACTAAATTTCATAAATCTATAAATTATGAACAATTTAATGAACGATACATGAATATTTTTCTACCATTATTTCTTCAAAACTATTGAATATGAAATAATTTATTAAAGAATGTTATTGGTTTAATATTATGACTTGATAGCTTTTGATTATTGGTTACTTGATTTATTAAACATGTGTATAATGAATTAGCTAAATCAAGATAGTAATGAAAATATTATTTACTAAAGATAAATGTTTGGTTCGGAGTGACTCTATTATTATTTGTAAACAGCTTGAATGCCTTAGACCTATGAACTTAGTTTCCCCTTGTTGTTTGTGAGTTGAAAATAAATTAAATTTTTGTATGTTATCTATAATGGTTTATCCATGATGTATTTTTTTGTTAACTTGGTATGGTTGGGATATAAAGATTAGGATGTGTTTAATAAATTGTGAGTAGGTATTTATTATCTCTTATTCATTGATGTTTGGATATATGGAATAGGTTGAGAGAAGGGATTACGTACTTGATGGTTAGTTGTTTGATCTTTTTTATGGGTAAATTAGTTCAGTTTGAGTGTGGGGATTTCATTATGTGCCTATTAGTTGATGGTTTTCATCTTTATGTTTGTTTTTTATGGTTGTTTCTATATTCATTCTTGTTGTGGGTTTCAACTTCTTGCTACAATATTATTACACACTCAGAGTTCATCTTTTTTTTCAGTAGCTTAGGTTGATACCAATAGTACATGAGTGTGTGGACTGGTAAATTAATTTATTATTAACTCATAGGAGGTGTGTTGTTGTTGATGAATTATGTGGAAATAATAATATGGTTGGTAGTGAAGTCACCTAGAGCATGGAATAAAAATATAGAAATTATAATGTGAATTTATGAAATCATTTTGGATTATATTTAAATTAAATGTGTTAAACTATAGTGTAAAATGGGGTTTAATAAATGGTTATTAATATATAATTATAATATTTTAATGTTTTATGATGATGAATATTAATAATTGTGCGCTCTTTTGGAATCTATTCCCCTAAGCCTTGGTGGTGGTATCTAGTTATCATGTGATTTAATGTTTAAATTGAGTCTAAGGCTAGGTAGTTTCCTTTATTGTTTTTTTGCATCATAGTTATTCTTATATTTTATGATTCCATATCCTCTATAACTTGAGTCAAGTGGGAAGATAATTCCCAAAATCTTTTTACATGACTGTTTTCTTTAACATCCAGGTTAGTGAGTGAATAGATGGCTAACTTCTCTATCTTCATAACTCTAATTTTGAAATTTCATTATGTTTCATGATATCCAAGATATAATAAATTATGTTAAATAGAATTGTTTACACATGATTTGGTGGATCATAGTCCAACCATACATGTATGTCTGGGTAATAATGTGTAAAGACCCGTAAATTTCAAGGAATTTTCTTTTTCTTAATTTTCTTTGGAATTTTACAAGAGCGCAGTTTCTGACGGCACCTGATTCCGAGGCCCGGTGTTCCCGGAATCAATTTTCAAAGTTTGGCTCGGGTACGTTTAGTGAACGGACGAGTGTGTTTTTCTAACTTTTGAACCGGTGCCCGGAATCGAATTCTGAGGGCACCGATGAAATCGCAGTGCCGGTATTCGCCTAGAAACGCCTCTTCCGGAGTTGCATTTTCTCGGGTGTGGTTTTTAATTTTCGGGCATAAAGTTGAGAAATAAAATAATTTTGCGACAAATTTATTTTATTTCACTTAAGCCACTTGGAAGCCACTTGAAGCCACTTAAAGGCGGCTTGAACTGAGTTGAACCGGATAGTATGCTATCCAGAAATATCCTACCCCCTTGGTAGGATATTTGTGAGGTGGGGCCCGCACGAGCCCCGCCATTTCTTTCCGCTAAGAAACGCACCCGCGAAAACCCGTCTTTATGAAAGTCAACTGACGCGTTTCTTAAAATCTTAACAGACCATTTAATTGGGCGGTTTATTTCGTGAATTAAATGGGCTGTTTCTTTCGTTGAATTAATTCAACGAATTGATGGATCGTTTCTTAACCAGTTTTCATATTCGTTGGTGTAATAATAAAATAAGACCAACCTTTTTCTTTTGGAGGATTACTCGTTGATAAAGGATCCTTGAACCTTCAGCCTCCTTCGTGAAGAACGCGAAGAACGCGAGAACGCGAAGAACGCCGAACCCGGAAATCGACAACGCGACGCCGTGATCCATGACGCCGACAACGTTCTTCTGCGACGTCTCTTCCTCCGCGATGGATCTTCGATCGGCTGCTTGAGGTAAGAGTCTCAGACCTTCCTTTTTATCTCCTTCGTGGTTCTTAACCAAAACACGGATTTAATTAATTAAATTAAATCTGCTGTTTCATGGTGCAATGAGTTCGCCGACTCAACGCCGTGTTCCGCGACGACGCGACGCCCTTCCGCGACGACGCGACGATCTCAACCTTCCGCGACGAGCAGTTTCCACGACGAACGCTCACGCGCGACGACTCCGAGGTAGGGATTTTATATTTTGGAAATACCCTCCTTATATTCCCGTGAACATTCTTAAAAAATTAAAGAACCGGAATCAAAGAAGCAATTTTATTTTATTAAAATTGTTAGTTCATGTGTTGAACATTTTATTTTCTCCCGTTGTTTTTATCTAACGCAGAGGGTGCGGGTCAAACGGACACGGCCCGACAACCCTCCGTCGTTCTTCGTGTTTTGCGGATTTGGCGGGCGACGACGGAACGCGCCGCAACAGATGTTTGATGATCCCGCAGTAAAGAACGGAACCCGGGAGGAACAACAGCGCAGATGGGAAGGAAAACGGGCCACCAGAGCGACTCCGGCGGCCCGCGGAAGCCGGTGGAGGCGCGGGTCGCCGGCGCGGTGGCGCCGGCGGCCGGAGGCGGTGGCACCCCGCGGGTGTCCAGCGCGACACCCCGCGGGTGCCACGGGTGTCCAGCGCGACACCCCGCGGGTGCCACGGGTGTCCAGCACGACACCCCGCGAGTGTCCAGGGCGGCACCCCGCGGGTGCCGCGGGGTTGTCACGCGACGCGTCCGGCTGTCTGGCCGACACCCCGCGGGTGCCGCGGGGGTGTCACGCGGGGCGGCGGCATTCCCACGCGTCGGCCGCTCGCCCGCTCGGTCGAGCCGAGCCGGACCGGCCCTGGCCGGGCCGGGCCGGGCCAACCGGTTCGGGCCAACCAGGGGGGGTCGGGCCGGGTCGCCCCGGGCCCGGACCCCCCGTCTTCGGATGAATTTTGTTCAAACACCCGTAACTTGAGCGACGTGCCTCCAAAAGACTCGCCGTCAGTGGCAACGCAATCCTTGGAGCGAGACGGTCGTTTCGGTTTATCGCACTCAAGGTTTCGGAATACTTTGGGTTCGGTCGAGTAGGTTCGTACACGAAACCAACCTGGCCCTCGGAGCAGAAACGATCATATCTTGAGCTACGGACGTCCGATTGACGTGCCGTCAGCTTTGTTAGTTTCCTCTTAGTGAGACGGATCTTTTGGCTCACTCTGCCCGAGGTTTGGACGCAAGTGGAGTACGGTCGGGTTGGTTTTGCCTTAAAAACCAACTGGGCCCCTCGGACGAAAAAGCCAATAACTCTCAGACCGGGCGTCCGATTGACGCGCCGTCTATTGCGTTGAGTTTCTGTTGACGATACGGAACTTTTGGCATACTTCGCCCGAGTTTTGGATACAGTTGGTAGTGGCCGGGTTGGATCGCACCCGAAATCCAACCGGGCCCCTGGAACGGAAAAGCTGATATCTTTCAGACATGACGTCCGTTTGATGAACCGTCAGCGGCGTTGACGATCACGTTGAGAAACGGTCCCTATGAGTATACCCTATGAGAGCTCAGGGTACAGTTGAGATATGGCTGGGTTTGGTTCGCTCAAGAAACCAACCGGGCCCCTGGGACGAAAAGGCTAATAACTCACAGATCGGGCGTCTGATCGACGCGCCGTCTGTTGCGTTGAGACCCCTGTGAAGAGGCGGTACTTTGAGATACTTCTTCGTGGGACCTTGAGATATTTGGAGTATCGACTTGCAGCTCATGGAGCGGACCCTCACAAAGTCGAGCGTGCGGAGTACAGAGACCGTGTAACCGACTGAGACCTGACGACTGCTTGACCGACTCGACTTGGAGTGAGTTGACTAGCCCAGTGGACGGAGCACTACTTTGTTTGGGTGCAGACCCATGGCGGACGGAGCACTACCTGTGTGATAGTGCAGACCCGCGGTACTCGTCCGGAGAGTACCTCAGCAGGCTACTAGGGGGTGTGCACTACTATGTTTGGATGACATACCTCGGCGGGAAGCACTACTATGTTTGGGTGGCTGGCCCATGGTACTCGACAGGAGGAGTACCTCAGTAGTCTTAGGTTAGTGAGCAGTACCTCGGAGTCGTGACAGGACCACTGTACACTCTAGATACGGAGCTCTTCAGTAGTTACGGTTTTGATAATGAAAATCCCGGTTTGAGCTGAGACTTTTGACCTTTGTGTTTCCTCATGATTGAGATGAGTTACTTGATAACTTAGGTATATGTATAGGCATATACCTGTGTAGTGGTTATCCGTTGATCTCATGATCCTTGTGTTTCATCATGATTGAGATGGGTTTCTTGATAACTTAGCTATATATATGGGCATATACCTAAGTAGATGTTATCTGTTGATATCTTCTTATGGTTATCCTTGTTGTATTTAGTGAGACCTTGAGGGTCTCGGGGTCCCTACTGAGTATCGTTATACTCACCCCTGCACGGGATATGCCCGCACCTCGTTGTGTTGGTTGCAGATGACAGGCAGTGCTGACGGAGGCCGAGTGTTCGAGGACTGGACGGTACCCGGAGGTGGACTACACGACAAGTCGGTGTCCGGAGGTGGACTTCACGACGAGACGACACTCGGAGGAGGTTTACGGACGAGAGCACTGTGGAGGCTATCTCTACCTACCCTTCAAGTAGGATTCATGGTGGACGATCCAGGAGCTGCGTCATCTGTACCTACCCTTCAGGTAGGATCCGAGGAGGACGACCCAGGAGCCGCTTCCGTCCCTCCAGCTGTTGTCTTTTTCTATTATACTTTGTTCAGTTTTAGTTGTACTTTCTTTTGGGTTTGTATTCTGGCCCATTTACATTTCCACACTTCTTTTTGTACTTAGTGTTTTACTTCCGCTTGTACTCTGGTGTTTTGTTACTTTTATAAAGGCAATGCCTTCCCAGTTATCGGGATTTACGTCTTTGGTGCTAGTCGCCAGCCCCTGGCCTATGGAAGGCGGGCTTGGGGTAGTCACGGCACGGGCCCCAAGGACGGGTCGTGACAAATTGTTATCAGAGGTGGTCGGTTCTACCGCAGACTCAGATCTTCCATTCTGTGAAGCAATAGTGTTAAGGGTACCGAGTGTGGTTTTCAGTTCAGGGAGTCCATTGTTGGTGCGGGCGGCTGACGTATCCATACACCAGGACCCTGGCAACTAATTTTCGACTTTGTGCATGAAAACACTGTTTGCGTGTGTATTTTCAAAGGTTTCCCCTTAAAACAGCTCAAACCAGGTCAGCTCACCAGGTATAATCGTTTGACCGTGTTATGTTGTTTCTTTCAGGATGCCTTTTCTCGGACGACCAGCTAGATCCCAGAGGTATGTGCGTGCTGACAGCCTGTCGAGTGACGAGGCTTCGGTACAGGGCCCTCTTGTAGTTAAGGCACTAGCGGAGGCGCCAGTGGTACTACCATACGTTGGGCCACCGATGCCACCAGCCCCAGCAGTAGGCGATGCCCGCTACTTGAGCGCACTGCATGAGTTCCAGCCCCAGAGGCCACCCAGGTTCGAGGGAGAGACGGACCCGCAGGCGGCTGAGGATTGGCTGGAGGCTATGGTGGGAGTCTTCAGGCTAGTGGGGACGCCATCAGACTTCATGGTGACCTTTGCTGCCAGCCTTCTTCAGGCACCAGCAGGCAGGTGGTGGAGCCACTTGTTCCAGTTTTGCGATGGGATGGCTTTCACATGGGAAGACTTCGAGACCTTCTTTAGGGTGGAGTTTCTGCCAGTAGCTCTACACCCCGAGCGTGTTCAGGAGCTGCTGCCTTTGTCGTGTGTTTTTCGATCAGAAGCCGAGTCATCTGTGGGCAGTAGACAGATGATGCAGAGGTCCAAGAGGACCTGACCAGCAGTTGGGCGATCTCGGGTTTTAGGACCGGTGGTGCGGGGCACCCGGGGTGGGGTTAGAGCTAGTCGTGCCAGAAGCAGACTGTGTTACTCGTGCGGTGGAAAGGGGAACCTGGCACGTGATTGTCCGACTCCTCGTACAGTTGATCCATAGGCTTTTGAGGAGCCACCGAGGCAGAGGCAGCGACGAATGCTTGAGAAACAGTAGAGTAGTGGACAAGGCAGTAGAGATCCTGGAGCAGGTGGACAGGAGCGGAACTAGTGGATACGTCTCTTGTACTTCTAGTTCCATGTTGATTTTGTTTTTGTGTCTTTGTACCATGAGCTGCAATAAAATAAAGACACTTATCTTGTGATGTTTGCTTTCCTGTCCTCTTTTGTGATGTTACTAAGTGGTCCTGGTTAAGACTGTTGACTTGACCCTCACTTTCGAAATTTCTACTGGAGGAGACCCAGTGACCTCACACTGATGCCGACAGTGTGACTCGACCCTTGGAGGCGAGATTGATAGTTGGATCTCTTAGTAGTTACATCGAGGCCTTACGAAGTCATCCATGGCATGAATGCAACCTTCATGCCAGGATTGACTGTATTGGGCAATGGGCATGGTTCATCTAGAGAGGGGATGAGACCGGGTTTCTCTTTTCAGCAAAGGAGAAATTTTAGCAGCTCTTCCAGATCGTATGCAAAGGAGGTGCAGTTCATCCAGGAGCGGATGAAGACTGGACAGTGCAGTAAGAAACAGGAAACCAGTGCCAGTCTTAGAGACTCGTGCGTGTTAAATGTTTCAAGAAGAGGAAGCTTATAGGAGAGATGAGTCTACAAAGCAGCAGACGTGGAGGCACAACTAGGAGAGAAGCATGAGGTGGTGTGCATCCTAACATGGTACAACCACCCGCCTTAGTTATTCCCACCAGGATCAGGGAGCTGGAGGGTGGTGGAAGAATGCAGATGCATGCGGTCCAGAAGTGTGACCCAATGGATCTAGAAATGATTCAAGGGACCGTCTGTGTCCACTACTAGCTGCTGTAGTAACAGACGTTGATATGAATCATTCCTCACTTTCACAAATCTTGTTCCAGACCTAGAGTTTCCGGTAAGCCGTGGACTTGACCCTCACGTCTGGAGATACCTTGAGAGGAGACTCGATAATCACACTTACACCGACGGTGTGGTCAGACCCTCGAGGCGAGAGTTCTGGTTGGAATCTCTTGGTGGAAGCATCGGGGCCTTACGATGTTAGTTTGAGTATGGAGTGGGCAATAACTGTTCATATTCAAATTGAAGGTTTTAGGAAAACATCGGGATGGGTTTTCCTTGGTCGGCGGAAAAGGAAACCCCAGGCAGTGCAGGGTAACTCTTGCATAGGAGGGTGTGACCGATCACTCTTGAGTCGGTCAACCTTACTCTCGTGGCAGCAGTCATTTTGTGTTTCAGTTCCAGCAAGAATTGGAGACCTCTGGAGTTCGAGGATGATGATCACGTCCTTATATGGGTCTCACCTCGACGAGGGTTACGAAGATGTGGCCAAGGCGGCAAGTTATCTCCGAGGTTCAACGGACCTTTCTAGGTCCACATCTGGGTAGGCGGGATGGTTTACCACTTGGTCCATCCACCTCAGTTGCACTTGGTGCACGACGTTTCCACGTATCTCAGCGGAGGAGATACGTTCACGACCCGACACAAATCTTTGACCATGGGGAGATGGTCTTTGGTGATGAGGTGACTTTTACGGAGTTTCCTGTAGGGATCGATGATCGACAGGAGCGGATCCTAGGAGGATGGTCGATTCCTCTTGTGCACTTTCTTTGGCAGCTCGGGGACCTCCAGGAGAGCACTTGGGAGTGGAAGTCTCAGATGCGTGCTCAGTACCGCCTTTGTATCCCTAGTTTGTGTTGAAGCTTTACGGGGACGTAAATCTCTGTGGTGGGAGTAATGTAAAGACCTGTAAATTTCAAGGAATTTTATTTTCTTAATTTTCTTTGGAATTTTACAAGAGCGCAGTTTCTGACGGCACCTGATTCCGAGGCCCGGTGTGCCCGGAATCAATTTTTGAAGTTTGGCTCGGGTACGTTCAGTAAACGGATGAGCGAGTTTTTCTAACTTTTTTACCAGTGCCCGGAATCGAATTCTGAGGGCACCGATGAAATCGCAGTGCCGATATTCGCCTAGAAACGCCTCTTCCGGAGTTGCGTTTGCTCGGGTGTGGTTTTTAATTTTTGGGCTTAAAGTTGAGAAATAAAATAATTTTGCGACAACTTTATTTTATTTCACTTAAGCCACTTGGAAGCCACTTGAAGCCACTTAAAGGCGGCTTGAACTGAGTTGAACCAGATAGTATGCTATCCAGAAATATCCTACCCCCTTGGTAGGATATTTGTGAGGTGGGGCCCGCACGAGCCCCGCCGTTTCTTTCCGCTAAGAAACGCACCCGCGAAAACCCGTCTTTATGAAAGTCAACTGAAGCATTTCTTAAAATCTTAACAGACCATTTAATTGGTCGGTTTATTTCGTGAATTAAATGGGCTGTTTCTTTCGTTGAATTAATTCAACGAATTGATGGATCGTTTCTTAACCAGTTTTCATATTCGTTGGCGTAATAATAAAATAAGACCAACCTTTTTCTTTTGGAGGATTACTCGTTGAGAAAGGATCCTTGAACCTTCAGCCTCCTTCGCGAAGAACGCGAAGAACGCGAAGAACGTGAAGAACGCCGAACCCGGAAATCGACAACGTGACGCCGTGATCCGTGACGCCGACAACGTTCTTCTGCGACGTCTCTTCCTCTGCGATGGATCTTCGATCGACTGCTTGAGGTAAGAGTCTCGGACCTTCCTTTTTATCTCCTTCGTGGTTCTTAACCAAAACAAGGATTTAATTAATTAAATTAAATCTGTTGTTTCATGGTGCGTTGAGTTCGCCGACTCAACGCCGTGTTCCGCGACGACGCGACGCCCTTCCGTGACGACGCGACGATCTCCACCTTCCGCGACGAGCAGCTTCCACGAAGAACGCTCACTCGTGACGACTCCGAGGTAGGGATTTTATATTTTGGAAATACCCTCCTTATCTTCCCGTGAACATTCTTTAAAAATTAAAGAACCGGAATCAAAGAAACAATTTTATTTTATTAAAATTGTTAGTTCATGTGTTGAACATTTTATTTTCTCCCGTTGTTTTTATCTAACGCGGAGGGTGCGGGTCAAACGAACACGGCCCGACAACCCTCCGTCGTTCTTCGTGTTTTGCGGATTTGGCGGGCGACGACGGAACATTCCGCAACGGATGTTTGATGATCCCGCAGTAAAGAACGGAACTCGGGAGGAACAACGGCGCAGACGGGAAGGAAAACGGGCCACCAGAGCGACTCCGGCGGCCCGCGGAAGCCGGTGGCGGCGCGGGTCGCCGACGCGGCGGCGCCGGCGGCCGGATGCGGAGACACCCCGCGGGTGTCCAGGGCGACACACCGCGGGTGCCGCGGGGTTGTCACGCGGCACCCCGCGGGTGTCCAAGGTGGCACCTGGCAGGTGTCGCGGGGTTGTCACGCGGCACCCCGCAGGTGTCCAGGGCGGCACCCCGCGGGTGCCGCGGGGTTGTCACGTGACGCGTCTGGCTGTCTGGCCGACACCCCGCGGGTGCCGCAGGGGTGTCACGCGGGGCGGCGGCTTTCCCCCGCGTCGGCCGCTCGGCCGCTCAGTCGAGCCGAGCCGGACCGGCCCTGGCCGGGCCGGGCCGGGCCAACCGGGTCGGACCCGACCCGGTTCGGGCCAACCAGGGGGGTCGGGCCGGGTCGCCCCGGGCCCGGACCCCCCCGTCTTCAGACGAATTTCGTTCAAACGCCCGTAACTTGAGCTACGGGCCTCCAAACGACTCGCCGACAGTGGCAACACAATCCTTGGAGCGAGACGGTCGTTTCGTTTTATCGCACTCAAGGTTTCGGAATACTTTGGGTTCGGTCGGGTTGGTTCGTACACGAAACCTACCGGGCCCTCGGAGCGGAAACGCTCATATCTTGAGCTACGGATGTCCGATTGACGTGCCGTCAGATTTGTTAGTTTCCTCTTAGTGAGACGGATCTTTTGGATCACTCCGCCCGAGGTTTGGATGCAAGTGGAGTACGGTCAGGTTGGTTTTGCCTTAAAAACCAACCGGGCCCCTGGGACGAAAAAGCCAATAACTCTCAGATCGGGCGTCCGATTGACGCACCGTCTATTGCGTTGAGTTCCTGTTGACGATACGGAACTTTTGGCATCCTTCGCCCGAGTTTTGGATACAGTTGGTAGTGGCCGGGTTGGATCGCACCCGAAATCCAACCGGGCCCCTGGAACGGAAAAGATGATATCTTTCAGACATGACGTCCGTTTGATGAACCGTCAGCGGCGTTGACGGTCACGTTGAGAAACGGTCCCTATGAGTATACCCTATGAGAGCTCGGGGTACAGTTGAGATACGGCTGGGTTTGGTTCGCTCACGAAACCAACGGGGCCCCTGGGACGAAAAGGCTAATAACTCACAGACCGGGCATCCGATCGACGCGCCGTCTGTTGCGTTGAGACCCCTGTGACGAGGTAGTACTTTGAGATACTTCTTCGTGGGACCTTGAGATACTTGGAGTATCGACTTGCAGCTCGTGGAGCGGACCCTCCCAGAGTCGAGCGTGCGGAGTACGGAGACCGTGTAGCCGACTGAGACCTGACGACTGCTTGACCGACTCGACTTGGAGTGAGTCGACTTGCCCAGTGGATGGAGCACTACTTTGTTTGGGTGCAGACCCATGGCAGACAGAGCACTACCTGTGTGACAGTTCAGACTCGCGGTACTCGTCCGGAGAGTACCTCAGCAGGCTACTAGGGGGTGTGCACTACTCTGTTTGGATGACATACCTCGACGGGAAGCACTACTGTGTTTGGGTGGCTGGCCCGCGGTACTCGACAGGAGGAGTACCTCAACAGTCTTAGGTTAGTGAGCAGTACCTCAGAGTCGTGACAGGACCACTGTACACTCTAGAGACGGAGCTCTTCAGTAGTTACGGTTTCGATAATGAAAATCCCGGTTTGAGCTGAGACTTTTGACCTTTGTGTTTCCTCATGATTGAGATGGGTTACTTGATAACTTAGGTATATGTATGGGCATATACCTGGGTAGTGGTTATCCGTTGATCTCACGATCCTTGTGTTTCCTCATGATTGAGATGGGTTACTTGATAACTTAGGTATATGTATGGGCATATACCTAAGTAGAGGTTACCTGTTGAGATATTCTTGTGGTTATCCTTGTTGGATTTAGTGAGACCTTGAGGGTCTCGGGGTCCCTACTGAGTATCGTTATACTCACCTCTGCATGGGCTATGCCCGCACCTCGTTGTGTTGGTTGCAGACGACAGGCAGTGCTGACGGAGGCCGAGTGTTCGAGGACTGGACGGTACCCGGAGGTGGACTACACGACAAGTCGGTGTCCGGAGGTGGACTTCACGGCGAGACGACACTTGGAGGAGGTTGACAGACGAGAGCACTGTGGAGGCTATCTCTACCTACCCTTCAGGTAGGATTCGTGGTGGATGATCCAGGAGCTGCGTCATCTGTACCTACCCTTCAGGTAGGATCCGAGGAGGACGACCCAGGAGCTGCTTCCGTCCCTCCAGCTGTTGTCTTTTTCTGTTGTACTTTGTTCAGTTATAGTTGTACTTTCTTTTGGGTTTGTATTCTGGCCCATTTACTTTTCATCACTTCTTTTTGTACTTAGTGTTTTACTTCCGCTTGTACTCTATGGTGTTTTGTTACTTTTATAAAGGCAATGCCTTCCCAGTTATCGGGATTTACGCCTTTGGTGCTAGTCACCAGCCCCTGGCCTATGGAAGGCGGGCATGGGGTAGTCACGGCACGGGCCCCGAGGACGGGTCGTGACATAATGTCTTAACGTTATATCACATACTTGTATCTAGTCATGGTGACTATAGTTACCCATTGGTATACATACATGGGATGTGATAAATTGAGTTATCAGATACATGGATTTTATTGTATTTGGGATTATTACTTAGTTATTAATGGGATGGTTATGATAAGGTTATAATGAGTTTCATAGGGTGTCGAATGACTTATGTAAGGGATGAGATCATAAGACTTTTTATATAGGGGGATGGTAACAAAAAATAGTAGGGAAGTGAAAGTTGGGTGCCTTTATTACATACAAGTTCTCATAAATACATTCTTACTTGTATGCATTACTTGGTGAGTGATCTGTGTTAAGGATGGGTTATAATTTTACCTACTTATGGGAAAATATGTTTTATTTGTTAATTCCTTGGAATTTAGTATGATTCTACCACATTTTTATGAGAGGTTGTTGGGAGGATCCTACTGGTTATACTTTTATTCCTACTATATATAAAAATAAACTATTTTTCAAGTCTATAAGAACTGATTTGTGATGGAATTAATATTTACTATCTTTTTGTTTTTGTTTAGTATATTTCAGAGTTCATGGTTAATGCCTTGGATTTTATTCAATATTTTTAGTCATTTTCATTTAGGTATTTCATTAAATTCGTGTGTTATGTTGGTTTTTTATTTATGATATAACATAAATTTGTGGTTTCATATTATCTATTATCCATTATTTCTTATAAAAATGGTAATGGATCAAATTTTTATCCATTCTATATACTCAGGGAAGGTCACTAACTTATGTCCTACTGAAGCTGGGCTTGGAGGGTCATCTACCACTCTTTATCTTTATCCTAAGAGGGGTGTCTATAGGGTGTCATGATATAGTGATGTAAAATCCAATGGTTGAAATATATGATTTTGTTTTAATATAATCCTTGGTGATGATTTCATAAGTTGGTGGGGAAAAGTATTGGCTAGACTTAGTATGCGATGTAAATAAGGGAGACTATTCTGAAAATTGGTATTAAGGCTCCCTATAATCTAGTCCATGGGCCTTTAGGTTTACTAATCATATTAAGAGAAGTGATTCTTTTTATAGAATTTATACTAGAGTAAGGATCTTTCATCATGGTTTTCTATTCCAATAGTTTAATTGGGTAGACAATGAAGATTATTTTAATTTGAATTAAATTAATTAATTAACTCTAAATATTGTATATTATGGGTTTAATAATCCTTGATGTTTACTCTTTTATAAGAATGGATCTATATATTGATGTACCCATCATGTTCACAAAAATTTGGTCCAATTGGATATTTTAATATATCTATTTAGAGTTGATATTGATGACTATGACACTAGTAGGATGAAAATATGTTATTTTTACCTCCAATGTCTATTAAAGTACGAGGATTCCATTTTAGACCACTAGGATAAGGATTTTTTAGAGGAGGAATAGAATGGATTTAGTTTATTCCATTATTGAAATAAGTATGATGTTTTATTCGGTATTATTATATGGTGTATGGAAACTCAGTAGTGGTTGTTATTGTTTTGTGGGGATCATGAGGAGTCATATATTTTATGGGATAAGTTTCATGAAAAGTTTCTAGACATGTTTCTTTCTTCGATCATGAAGGAATGTGGTTAGAACAAGATTCTTACTATCCACCATGGGATGTCTAGTATGAATGTGTTCTATATCCTATATAACAAACTATAATGTTATCTTTTATACCTATTACCAGATGAGGATTCTAGGTTAATGAAGTTTGAGGAGGATTCATTTTCAAATATCTAGTGCTAGGTCAGCTCATTCATATAACTGACATATATCACGGTATTGGTATGGGAATATATTTTCATAAGGGTGATATAAATGCTCATATATTCATATAAATGGTGTCTCTTGGACACTATTCATAGTAAATACATGGAAAAGTTTTATCATATTATTGGTAAGATGATGTTTCAAATAAAAAGGAGTTGGTTCCATCATTCAACATTCCATTTCACCAGGTTTTACAGTTCTTAGACCTCATACAAAGAATCATTCATGGGTTTTTTCTTTTAATGGTTATAGAAATAAAAATATTTAGTGTCCAAACATCATAAATATTTAGTGTGGTGCTAGAAAACCTCTTCAATTTCAATCATTTCAGTAGTGTCCTCCGAGATAATAACCACAACAGCGATCTATAGCTTTTGATTAGTAGATATGGGATGAGGTATGAAGAGAAAATTACATTTATTCACATGATCCTTCAGGATAACATGTATATCACGGTCATGGAGGTGGTCACCATTATTGATAAAGAGTCTATGGTGTAGGTTATAGTTAGATGCATGCCTTAATGTTGTCAGTTCCGAGTGAGTCAAAAATGATGTGAGGTAATATCTATTTATTTTTTACTTTGGAATATGATTTTATTGATTTAGGATCTAAAAGACCTTCATTTCCCCATCCATAGTACATTATTTTGGACTTTAGGTGGAGAGGCTTCCAATTCCCTTATCATTGACTATGATAGTTGGAGTTTGATCTATCTTGTACGATTTGTGCATAGATTTTGAGTTGATATTTTGGAAGTATCACTCTTTAGAATATTTAAAATATTTATGGATATAAACAAGATACAACATACCTGAAATGGGTTGGTTATACTTAGTACAATATATTATTAGCAGCTATAGGGTCATGTTATATTCTATGGCACTGATGAGGAATATGTTAGGTTTATTACTGAGTGTTACCTTAAAATGGGTTAGAATCATGTTGAGTTTATTTATTCATAAATAGATGGAATATTGATGATTTTATTTGGGTATTATCATCTGGTGTTTTCCAAGGATGTAGAAGAGTAGCCCGATGACTCTCCAAAATAGGTAGAGATGTTACCCCCTCAAAGAAATATCTAGTTTTGTATGGTTTAATATACATGTGTCACTCAAATATCTATATATCCATATAGAATAACACCTTATTAGTTTTGGGATATACAAATATATGTTTATTATCTTATATAGATAGGATATATCCAACTTATCTAATCACATTGAGAAGATCCAGTTTCATTTATGAAGAATGCTGATGGTGGTGTTGATTTCTATATCGATTTCCTTCATTTAAATTAGGTGATCATGAAGAAACATTATCCTTTATAATGGATTGATTATTTATTTGATTAGTTTATTGGAGATAAATGGTACTCAATAATTAATTTTCAATAAAGATATAGTTTTATGAAATAAAATGATGAGTATATCTTGAAGGCTTTATTATGATGACATTATGGGTGTTTTGAGATTTTTTTAATATTGTTTGGTGTTAGGAATGGTCCAACCACGTTAATGAGAAAATGAATGCAATGTTACATGAGTTTATGGAATGATTCATGGTGTTGCTTTTTAATTAAAATTTTTTGTTTTAAATGTATAAGGATGAACATTCATAGCAACTACGTGTTTTTTTGGGAGTTATTCATTGTCATTTACTATTCATGATGCTATCAAAGTGAGAGTTTTGGGCGCATGAGGTATTTTTATTGATTCATTTTATGTATTAGTGTAGAGGAGAAATGAATCATTTGAAAAATTAACTAGTTGCTTCTTGGGTATACCCCAAAAAATTATAGAGGTGTCGACATTCCATGGCCTTGTTGGTTAATACTTGAGGTTCTTCTCAACTCCTCTTGGATTATCACTCCTATGATAAATATTTCAAGAAAAGAACATTATTTTGTATAGACTAACCAGTTCCATGTTTCTTTTGTGCATTTTAAGGTGGATTTGGTTATTTATCATATACATCATTTTCTAAAAGAATGAATTATTTTCAATATCTATTGCGATAGATCATGTATTTGTTAGGTTTACATTCTTATAAATTTAGGAGTCTTTATCAATTCTGGGATTGAACAATATCGTTTTATGAAGGTAACTATGCTACACATGACCTTTATAATTTAGGGGCTATGTTTTTCTCAAATGTTGTGGGAAAATTACATCATCAGTGAGATATTTTTGTCCTTCATCGATCACAAGAACCTAAGGCATATCTTCTCCATGTTTGAATTGATTTATTATAAGTTACAGTCAATGGAATTATTAAATTATTATGACATAAATATTTTTTATATATTATGGAAAAGAAATATTCTTGTATATTTAATTAGAAAAAATTCATGTAGTGATTCCTTGCACGAGTCAGTGATTTTTGTAGGGTGATAGAGCAGCCTTCTGTGATCCACATTAATATGGGGGAAATTGAATTTAAAGAGTGTGAAAAATAAATTATAGTGCCATCATATTTGGTATTATACATGGATGTGTCCCAACTGATGGATTGTGAGGTAGTGTTTTGGTGATATCAATTTTTTGGGAGTGATTCTACTGGGTGATGGTTTGAGGATAACAAACACTGAGTAGAGGTTGAGAACCATGTCCATGGATTGTTTCTTCAGCGGATTGATTTCCCCCAGTGGATGTGGGAAGACATATCGTTAGATTTCATCACTATTTTCACCAAGATCATGCTATATGTGATTCTATATCAGTGATTTTGGACTTATTTATGAAGTCATCATACTTTTTAGTAACCAGGGTATCAATCATAGTGGATGTTTTATTTATAAAATATCGATAGGATGGGATGAGGATTTATGGGGTTTCAATGTTGATCATCACTGATCATGTTTCATGTTTCGCCTTTAGGGTGTTGAAATAAACATAGTGTGTTTTTTTCTCTCAACAATGCATTAAAAACACTTTTTATTCACATATGAATAGTCAAAGAGAGTAAACTATCCAGACTCTTGAGGAAATTTTATGCACATGTATTCTAGATTTTGGTGGATCATGGTTGAGTCACCTACTATTACTAATGTTTTCCTATAATAACATTTGTCAATCGAATATTGGTACAGATCCATTCAAAGTTGTATATGGATACCCTTTCGGTTCTCCATTATGTTAGACCGAGGTTGGGGTGTCTGTAGTTCTTGGATCTTAATTAGTGAAGAGCATAGTAGAGATGGTTCATGTGATCTATGAATGAATTATTATAGTGAAATATATTTAAAATTGTTATGATGATCCTCAGATGAGGCCTCTTAAGTTCATAATTGGAGATCATCTATTCATAAAGTTTTCTCAGCATCATGGATAGTGAAGGTTCAACTATGAGAGTTAGAATTATCCATAATTTTTTATACCTCTCTAGGTATAAACATGTATTATATCTATTACATATTGGTTAACACTCCCCGAATAGAAGAGAAATATTAATTATGTCTTTCATGTGTCCTAGATTATATGGTACCTTCAAAATGATTTACATTTCATTTAATGTTGATATCTAGGATTTCAATAATGTCACACCATTGAGGAGTGTCCTATGGATATAAAGGTATGTTAGGAGATGGTGTTACAAGGGAATTCTATTCCCTTGGTTGATGTCCTATGGGGTCGAAGAATCTTGGGGGAATGAACTTGAGAGATATATTTTTAGATGCATTCCCAACATCCTGAGATGTTAAATATTTAATCTTTGGTGTGATGTTATATCTACCCTATAACGCCCCAACCCTAGTTACATAGAGTCTGTGATTTATTACATATCATTTTCATGATCACAAGAGATAAATTCTCAAAATACCGATTAGTTTAGTATCCTTGGAAGTAATTGATACATACATAAGTTTTAAATTAAATTATGAAATGAAAAAACAACAACATAGTGTCCATTTTGAACACACTCAAATCCCATATCATATTTCTTTAGGTTAATCGTAATATACTTATCACATCTTAAGAAATAGAAAACATAAAAAAGGGGTGAGCTTAGATGTTGATTAAGGATAAAAATATAGCAGAAACTATCATAAATGATAATAAACATTTAAGGCAATGTATAAGACTAAAAAAATGTTTTTTTAAACTTAAACTTCAGCATAATATGGTAAAGTTAAGCCAAAAATTGCATTTTCTTATTCACATGGATATTCTATTAGTCGAATAATCACATGTAATATCAATAAATAAATTCATAATGATGGAATGTATAATGTCAGAAATCATAACCAGATAGTCAAGGCCTCATTCCAATACTAAAAATAATATTTTTTTCAAGGCCTTGTTCCAATACTATAGTTGGTCTCAAGAGACCTACCGATGCATTGAAGAGATATAGCGGGCTCTACCCATCACATAATAAGTCCAATTCATTCCTCATATGAAAAGGTTGAAACATAACATAAACATTCGTATTAAAAAAAGCATATGAAATGTTAATACTTTGACCATAAACCATGAATGATAGACAAATAACACATCTATAGTCAAACATATCATAAAACCTTCAATACAATATGAAAGACGAAATCATAATAAATCAACTTCAAACAAGTGTAAAAACTATCAAAGGATGTTGAAATAGATGAAATAAAAACTATTTTACAGAAATATCTCTTTCTATTTTGAAATCATTTAAAAGTTTCATAATTATAAAAGAAAACATTTATTTTGAAAAAATATATATAATCTTATAATGAAAGCTTTGAACATGTTATAGGAATGGAAAATAACTGCACCCACCGTATACATTAAAAAACATTCTTACCTTATTTTTTTTTGAAAAGGTCATAAAGTAATCTGTTTGGAAAATGATGGAAAGATTCCTTTCAAAAAAATTATAAAAAATTGAAACAAGGGTATAAATGACTTTAATCCATATTCTAGGAAAAATTAAAAATATTTTGAAAAACATTTTAAAGAAACACAGATGTAGTTGATATAGATGTCCCAATAGATACTCTTGTGTAATCCACCTTAGATAATAAACAAATTTTAAAATTAACACTTAATTTTTACTTTTACTTGGTTGAGGGTATGTTAAACTTCTGTAAAAAATTTAAATCATTGTTATTAAATTATAAAAGAACCTTATACATAAATATGATACTATATATGATCTTCTAATATTATTTTTTTAATAATATTTCAGTGGTATCATTGTTTCTGTAGTTAACTGATTCATTTTCCTATATATTTTTTTTCAAGTAAGCCATTTTTGTTTTATATAAGATATATTTAATTCACAACTATAATTATAATAAGTTCTTAAACATTATTTTTAATCATAAGATGAAAATTATTCTTTAATGTTTATGATGGGAAATGAATCGTATCGCGTTCGTGGGGACGACAATCCGTACATACCCATTCTATTGATGGTGAATAAATATGTAATTGGTTTTTATAACATATATAAAGAATCATTAACATGTTATATCTATTATATACATCAATTATACTCATTATTGTACTCATCCAAATAATGATGTGCTGAATAACAAACTACACCACGACGTGTAGAGGGTAAGCCATACATACACATGTATGGTGACTTTGTCATTCATAAGATGGACATAATAAAAAATATGGTTATATGATATTTATAATAACATAATATTATGTAAAAGGTACTATAGGTATTATTTTGTTACGGAAACAAAAAAATAAAGAGGATGTGGAAGAAGAAAAGACCTTTGAAAGAGGTGACGAAATTATTACCTCTTCTTCAGGTGCTTCCTTTTGATTTCATTAAGGGATACTTAACTCAGATTTATGACCAATGTAAGGAATCTATGATAAACTGAGGGTATTTGGGAAGTTATTTTATAAGGTTTTGTCCAAGAAAAATGGATTTTGAGGTGTTATTTTGAGAGAAGGGGAAGTACCCATTTATAAGAGAGGTGCGGGTCACTTTAGGAAAAGCTTCAAATATTAATTTGTTATACAATCTTATTATTTTTATAATGGTTTAAAAAGTATTTATTTAAAGAATAAGGTGGGTCTGGGTCAAACACCTCTCAACCAAAAGGTTTTAGACAGGTATAGGTCACCATATTAACCTTATCTATTAGATTTAACTCTTAGTTAAATAGTTTAACTTTTACCATGTATTCTTGTATTATTGTAATAAATGCTTAATAAACGTACTATAAAAAGAAAGATAACCCCATTTGGTTAATTATTGACATATATAACCTTATCTAATTCATTTGGTGGAGCCTTAATTTTTTAAGAATATTATATCAATTAATAATATGGTATTTTTTTTAAAAACTCATTTATGTAAATTTTTACACTATTTAGTATTTGGTTTTTGTGAAAGTAAAAAATTCATGATTACTTCGAAAAAAATAAATTAAAAAAATACAAATATGTAATATTATGATATAAAATTAGTTTAATGCATCAAAAATTTCAATTTACATTTATTTGGATATTTATAATATCAATTATTTTATAATTTTATTAATAAGGTGATTACTATATAATCATTGTGTCATAAATATATTTAATTATTTAATGTCCAAAAATTATAAATAAAATACCTTTATTTATGAAATATTCTTATATTTCTAATTAATATTTACTATTTGATTTATCTTATGTATATCCCTATATTAAAAATGTTTTAGTTATGCAAATTTGAATTTAACACTTTTAACTCTTCTTTAAATAAGATAATAATAAATGTCATATTCTAATCCAAGTGGACCAAAGAGGATAGTATGTTATTACTACTGTTGATTCTGGTTGAAACCCACTTATCCAATATAATTAGTACGTGTGTTAGGGTAATTATAATATCATTTTTACCTTTAGTTACACAATTTACTTTTAACCGTGGTAAATAAAATTCAAAAGTTACTATTCACCAAAAAAATTATTTTCATCCTATAGAACCTAAACTTAATTACTGATTTCAACTGTATATCTCTGATTTTTGAAATTCAATTCATATAAGTGGTAAAATTACGTTTTATGCAAATTTGCAGATGTGTCTAGAAGGTGGGTAAAAGACATTAAAATGTTCAATAAAATTTTATATATCTAATTTTATTATAAAACCACTCAAATGAATTACATTGTACTTATATAGTTATTATATATCTATTTTGACCTAAAATAATATAAAATAAAATAAATTATTATTTAAACAAAAAGTAGGTTTTAAACAATAATGCAATGTTTTCACTATTCATCAAAAATTGAAATTTTTCAGAAAAATATGAAAAATTCACCCTATGATAATTTTGATATTATGAATCCAAAAATGAAGTCCATTTTAGAAAATAAAATATATAACATTTCAAAAAGTGGGTAGTACTATTCATAACGGCTTGTTTTATTGGTCGTGGTGTGCTAGAACTCAAAGTTGCGTACTGTGCAAGCAATTTCATTATTCAAAGATAAATGCACCATGGGAGCTTGGGGTGTTAAATTCTCCGATCCTTCAAATAATTTAATCCTTGAAATTTCTAGAATACTACAACATAAAATGATTCGGGTGGTTCTTCCTCAAAAGTTCCCTGGCATCCCATATTGCCTCTTCTATCTTATGGTTTTTCTAGAGAACTTTTACCTGATGAGTCGTCCATTTTCTCAACACTTGTTCACTGGTGTCATGAATCTTGAAAGTCTCTTCATAATAATATAGATCGGGTTCCAGTTCTATTTTTTCATTGGTGAGTACATGGGTTGGGTCATGCATGTATTTTATCAACAGTGATACATAGAGCACATCATGAACTTTGGAGAGACTTAGAGGCATTAACAAACGGTAAGCTACAACTCTAATTCGTTATAGAAATTTTAAAGGTCTGATGTATCTTGGACATAATTTACCTTTTTTATTGAATCATATAATATCCTTCCATGGAGATACCTTTAAGAAAACATGATCTCCTACTTGAAATTCCAAATCCTTCCTTTGGTTATCGACATATCTCTTCTACCTACTTTCTGATGCTTTGATGTGGGTTTGGATAATCTTTACCTTTTCCATTTTTTCCACAACATGTTATGGGCCTATGAGTTTTCTTTCACCAATATCATCCCAACATGTTGGTGTGTGACATATCCTTCCATATAACACTTCATATGGTTCCATCGGAATAATTGAATGGAAGATACTGTTATTATGAAATTCTACCAGAGGTAAATATTGATCCCACATACCTTGAAAGTCATGTAAGAAGGATCTCAAAATTTCTTCTAAGGATTGAATAGTCTGTTCTGATTTTCCCTCAGTTTGAGGAAGGTAGGCAGCGCTCAAATGAAGTTCAGTATCTAGGGCCTTCTGAAGACTTTTCCAAAATCATGCTGTAAAAAGGGGATCACAATTAGAAAAAATATATAGGTGTACTCCATGGAGTATTACAACTTCATTAATATATAGTATTGAATAAACGTTCTAGTGGTAAATATTTTCTTGTAGCAAGAAAATGTGCTGACTTGGTAAGAAGATCAATAATAACCCATATTGTATCATTCCTTCTAAGAGTCTTTGGTATCCCCATGGAAACTTCCATCGTAATATCATCCCATTTCCACTCAGGTATGGGAAGAGGTTGCATGAATCCTCTAGGATGTTGTCTTTTATCATTCACCTGTTGAAAACCCATATATCTTGATACATAATCAGCAATCTCCCTCTTCATGGTGTCCCACAAAAAATGTTCCTATAAATTTCTATATATCTTAGTACTAGATGGGTGTATAGAGAAATTGGAGCTATGAGAATCATCCAACAAATCCCTTTTTAGATTAGGTATGTCAGGAACACAACGCCTCTTCCAAAATTTCAAAATTCCATCTTTATATATGAAGTCAATCTATCTCCCATAATTCAAACCTTTAATTTTCTTTTGAAACTCCTCATCATTAGTCTGGGAAATTTTTATCCTTTCTGGTAAATATGGGTTTTAAACCATTTGAAAAATTATTGATGTTTCACCTTCCATGAATTTTCCCATATCCATATTTCCTAGATCCAAAAACAATGGATCCCTTTTAACTACCATATTGTTCAAAACTCTATGATACTTTCTGCTCAAATCCTCTACCACCTTATTTTCCATTCCCATGTGGTAGTGTATAGTGAAATAATAATCCTTGAGTAGTTCAATTAATCATCTTTTCCTCATGTTGAGTTCTTTTTGTGAAAAAAATATACTTCAAAATCCTGTGATCGGTATATATCTCACATTTTTCACCATATAGATAGTGTCTCCATATCTTGAAGGAAACAATTACAATGGATAACTCATGTTCATGAGTTGGATAGTTGTGTTCATTAATGATTAGCTATCATGATGCATAGGCAATAACTCTATCATTCTGCATAAGGACACAACCAAGTTGTTTCATTGAAGAATCAATGTAAATTAAAAAACCATCAATCCCTAATGGTAGAGTCATGATAGGATCATAGACTCATCTTCTATTAAGTTCTTCAAAACATTCTTCACAATATTTTGTACAAACAAACTTCCCCATTACATGTGAGCTTGGTTAATGGGTTAGCCAATCAGGAAACATTCTAGACGAAACACCGATAATAACATTCTAAACTAATAAAACTGTGTATCTTAGTTATACTCATCAGTGCTATTTATTCTTGTATTTTTCTTGTCTTTGAAGGATCAATAGTGATTCCATCATTAGAGATAATATGGCCAAGAAAAAAAATATCTTGAACCTATAATTCACACTTGTTAAACTTCCCATATAATTCATTTCCTCTAAATGTTTTTAAAATAGTGCACAATTGATTTTCATGATCTTCATAGATTTTGGGTTATACCAAGATATCATCAATCAATACCACTAAAAATGTATCTAGATATTCCTTAAAAACTCTATTCATTAGATTCATGAATACATAGGGTGGATTAGTTTGTCCAAAAGGCATTACTATAAACTTCTGATGCCCATACCTGGTATGAAATGCTGTTTTCGAAATGTCATCCTTCTTCACACTTAACTAATGATATCCAAATTGAAGTTCAATCTTTGAAAAATATTGAGCTCCATGAAGTTAATCAAATAAATCATCAATGGGAGTTAGTGGATACTTGTTCTTTATTTTTTTATAATTTATCCTTCTATAGTCAATGCACAACCTCATAGATCTATCTTTCTTATTAACAAAAAGAACATTGGATCCCCATTAAGAAACACTGGGGAGAATAAATCATTTATTACTCAATTACTATAGTTGTTTCTTTAGTTCCACTAATTCCACAGTGGAAATTCTATAAGGTTTATTTGATATGGGCCTTAAACTGGGAATTTAATCAAGGAAAAACTCAATTTCTTATTCCGGAGGATGTCTAGATAAATCCTCTAGAAACAGATCAACATATTCTTGCACAATAGGTATGTCCTCTATTTTAAAATTCCTTTCCTCACCCATAGTTATTTCTCCCTCTTCCTCCCCAATAATTGAATTAAGTAGAGTTGTTGGGGATCGATCTATATGAGAATAATATGGTGACATTTCTTCTTTAAATATGAGGTATTTCTTATCATCATAAAAATTTGTATCATCCTTCTTCCTACAATAAATTTTCACATCATGGTCTGAAATCTATTTCATACTGAGGATTATATCAAATTCAATCATTGGTATGACAATGAGATCAACATATAATGTTTTTTTATATGCCATAATGAGAACTGATTCAAAAATTTTTATTGCAACGATACTTCCCTTAAGAGTTTTGACTAAAAAATACCCTATTAAATAAAATTTGAAATGTCTAATTTTCATAGAAATATGGGAATATTTTAAAAATGTGATGATCCAGAATAAAATAAAGCATTGAAAAAATTTGAGAAAACTATTAAATTACCTACCATCATGTCATTCGAAGCTTCAACCTCAACGGTAGTGATAACATAAGCTTGACTTTTCTCCCTTATCCTTTTCAGAGGCATGTTTCCTTAGATCATTGGATATTCATTTCCATAATGTCCCATTTCTCTAAAATTGTAGAATTCAACATTGACAACTCTTTCTTTCCCTTGAAATCACATTCTTGGGGGCCTTTTCACCACAATTGTAATAGACTCCAATTCCATTTAGGCAAGTAGCAGGATGTTTCGTCCCACATTTACTAAAGGATGGAAATTCAACCTTTCCCTTCTTTCCCTTATTTCCATTTCTAGTGTGATCAATAGACCTCTTCTTCTATTTATTTTCTTTAAAGTCGTAATTCTTAGAGAATTTCTATTGTGTCTCGATATCACATGATACAATATCTTCATACGATGAGAAGGATTGTGAGACTAATTCTCGATGGAGAAATGGTTTTAACCCATGAAATAATTGATCATTATTACTCCATGGGTTATATGTATAATATGTTGCATGCCTTGATAACCTTGTAAAGTTAACCTCATACTTCTCCACAATCTCTACTTTCTTTTGCCTCAGACTTAGAAATTGTCCTTCCATATATACTCGATGGTCACAAGGAAAATATTTTTGTAATAAAATCTCTTTAAATTCCCTCTATTCCATATTTTATACTTCTTCATCCCCCATTGATTTTTGAATTAATTACCACCATTTATCTCCATCTCCCATGAGGCGATAAACTACAATGACAACTTTTTCCCTTTCGCTACTCCCCAAAGCATGGAATATTTTCTCTACGGAAATTATCCATTGCTCAGCTATAAATGGATTTATAGTCCCATTAAATATTAGTGGTTTTTTCCTCATGAAGTGGTCTAACATTGATCTTCCACATTGTGGAATAGGGTGCTTTATACGGGTAAGGTTATTATTCATAACCTTAGTGATTTGTCCCAGTACGGTTATAAGTTGGTTCACATCAGTTTCATCACTAACTCCACAATAATTATCTTGAGTAGCAGGTAAATCCCTACATGGATTACGTGTGTTGATACGACTTCCATTCCTTACACTAGGCTCCATTTCTAAACAATGACATACACTGGATTAGTTTATTAATCACAATATATAATTCCAAACTAGTAAAATACCAAACTTAAATTGAACAGTTTATGCATATAATCCATAATCATAAAAAAAATTTCTTTGAGGATGTATTTACTCATAAATCATTTATAATGGTTTATAATGAAAATATGAATTTTCCTAAGAATATCCTCCAGGAGTGTCGTAACCAAGAGTGCAGCAAGACTCGTTGTCGTGTACTAGGATATCCTAGGTCAAGCCTAAAACTCCCTGTCTGAGTTTTCACTCTTAGGTACATCTGTACCAAAGCTGCCTCTACCTACTCGTATCCATACATGGATATATTGATTGGAAAATACACAAAATTTCTACATTACTAAAATTATAGGAAGTTCTACTATACTAATATTCAATGTCTATCCTAGGGTAATGTTCTCTAATTATAGTTTTTCTAAATCTAGCATTCAAGGTCTGTACTAAACTTCCTATGATACAAACTATAACGCCCGGACCCTAGTTTCATACAGTCGGACTATTATTACATAACATTGGTATGATCACAAGAGATCATGTCTTGAAAGACTGATTAGTTTAGTAGCCTTGGAAGTACTAGATACATACAAAATATTTACATTACATTATGAAATAGAAAAAAAACAACAGTGTGTCCCTTTTAAACACACTAATACCCCTTATCCTATTCCTGCAGGTTAATCGTAATATATTGTTTTAAATCTTAGGAAAAATAATATATAAGAAAGGGGTGTGCTCGTATTATCAGTAAGGATAACAATATAGCAGAGACTATCATAAATAATAATAAACATTTAAGACAATGTATAAGACTAAAAAAAGAAATTTAAACATAAAATTCACCCTAATATGTAAAATATAAGTCAAATAATTCCATTTACTTATTCAAATAGATATTCGAGTAGTCGAATAATTCCATGTAATATCAATAGCTAATTACATAATGATTGAATGCATAATACTGGACATCATAACCACATAGTCAAGGCCTCATTCCAAGACTACAAATAAGATTTTGTGAAGGCCTTATGCCAAGACACTAGTTTGTATCATGAGACCTACCGATGCATCAAGGAGCTATAGTGGGCTCCACCTGTCACTTACAAAGTCCAAAGCATTACTCTTATGAAAAGGTAGAAACATAACATAAACATTCATGTTAAAACTAGCATACAAAATGTTAATACATTAACCATAATCCATGAATGGTATAAAAATAACACATCCACAACCAAACATAACACAAAACCTTCATTAGAATATGAAATATTGTATCATAATAAATCATTTTGAAACAAATGTAAAATCCATCAAAGGACATTGATAAAGATTAAATCAAAACCATTTGAGATAAATATCTATTTCTATTTGGAAATCATTTAAAAGTCAAATAATTATAAAAGAAAAATTTTATATTGAAAATATTATTATAATCATGTATGGGAATCTTCAAAGATGTTATAATGATGGAAAATATCCTCACACGCCATATACGTTAAAAAAAATTCTTACCTCAATTTATCTAAAAGGTTATAAAGTACCTGGTTTGGAAAACAACAGAAATATTCCTTTCAAACCATTTTAGAAAAATTAAAACAATGGTATAAATTACTTTACCCCATATTCAAGGAAATAGTAAAAAAATTTGAAAGGCATTTTTATGAAACACAGATGTGGATGATAAGGAGGTCACACTAGATACTCATGTATAAACAACCTCAGATAACAAAGATATTATAAAATTTACCCTAAACTTGAACTTTTCCATGGTCGAGGGTACATTAACCTCTGGTATAATAGTAAAATATATTTTATTAAATTATACAAGAACCATATACATAATATGATATTATATATGATCTTCTAATATTGTTTTGTTAATAATATTCAGTAGTATCATTGTTTTAGGTGTTATCTGATTCATTTTATTTTATATGTTTTGTTACGTAAGTCATTTTTGTTATAAATAGGTTGTATTTGATTCATATCTAGAATGATATTAAGTTAATACATGTTACTTTTAATCATAAAATAAAAATTATTCTTGAATGGTTATTATGGGGAATGAATCTCATCGTATTCGTGGAGATGGTAACTTGTACGTACGCATGAGCAATAATACCATTCTATTGATGGTGAAATAATATATAACAGGATATTATATCATATATAACAAATAATTAACATGATATGCTTATTATTTACATCAATTATACTCATTATTATACCCATCTAAACAATCAAGTGTTGAGTAACAAACTACACCACGATGTGGAGACAATAAGTCGTGCGTATGCACGTATGGTGACTTTGACATTAATAGAATGGATAGAATAATGAAAATGGTTGTACAATATTTTTAATAATATAATAGAATGTATAAGATACTGGAGTTATTATTTTGGTATAGAAACAACAACGAAAGAATAATTATAAGAAGAAAATATCTTTGAAAGATGCGGTGAAATTATTACCTCTTCTTCGTGTGCTTAGTTTTGATTTGATCAAAAGGGATCCTTAGGTAAGATTTATGATCAAAGTAAGGACTCTAGATTAAATTGATGTTAGTTTTGAAGATATTTCAGTAGTTTTTGTTTGAGGAAAATGGCTTTGGAGTTGTGATTTTGAGATAAGGGGAAGTACCCTTTTATAAGAGAGCTGAGGGTCACATTAGGAAAAAGTTTGAAATATTAATTTATTATAAAGTCATATTCAGTTTATAATGGATCCAAAATTATTTATTTCTAGGATAAGGTGGGATTGGGTCAATAAAATCTCAAAAAATAGGTTTTAGACATGTTTAGGTCACTATATTAACCTTAACATTTAGATTTAACTCTTAGTTAAATAGTTTAACATTTACCATGTATTCTTGTATTATTATAATAAATGGTTAATAAACATACAATAAAAATCCAAAAGAACCCCAAGTGGTTCATTATTTAAATATCAATGATTATAAAATTTCTTTTTCCGGACCTTATATTTTTAGAAATATTATTGTAATTAATAATAAAGTATTTTGTTTAAAACTCATATATGTAAATATAGACACTATTTAGTATTTGGTTTTTCTAAAAGTAAGAAAAACTATATTTCTTCAAAAATAAATAAATTAAATCAATACTAACATGTCATATAACCTAGAAAATTAGTGTAATTCATCAAAAGTCTCAATTTACATTTATTTATAGATTTAAAAAATCAATTTTGTTAATCTTTCATTAATAAGGTAATTACTACATCATCATTATGTCATAAATAAATTTAATTATTTATTTTTAAAAAATTATTAATAAAATTCCATTATTTAGGAAATTTTTTTATATTTCTAATGAATATTTGTATTAGAATTTATCTTATGTATAACCTTATATAATTTTTTTTTTAGTTATGAACATTTGAATTTAACACTTTTAACTCTTATTTAAATAAAATAATAATAAATTTTCTAATATAATCCATGTTGACCAAAGAGGATCATATATTATTCCTATTTATTATTTTGGTTGAAATAAACTTATCCAAATGAATTATTATATTTTTAAGGTAATTATAACATCATTTGTACCTTTAATTACCCTATTTATTCTTAACCGTGGTAAATATAATTCAAATGTTATTATTTTCCAATATTTATTTTCATTATATTGAACCACATTTTACTTACTTATGTAAACTGTGTCACTCGGTGTTTTGAAATTCAATTCACAGAAGCAGTAAAAGTACGTTTTATGAAAATTTTCAAATGTGACTAGAATGTGGGTAAAATATGTTAAAATGTTTAATAAAATTTCATACATCTAATTTTATTATAAAATGATTCCAATGAATTACATTGATCTTATATAAGTATTATGTATCTATTTTGACCTAAAATAAATTTAAATAAAATAAATAATTATTTAAATAGAATGTTGGTTTTAAACAATAACGCGATGTTCTTCACAATTCATCAACAATTGAATGTTTTCAAAAAATACAAATAATTCACCCTAAGATAATTTTGATATTCCAAATCCAAAAATGAAGACCATTTTGAAAAATAATATTTAAAATATTTCAAAAAGTGGGTATTAGTATTAATAATGACTAGTTTGATTGTTCGTGGTGTGCTAGAACTCGATGTTGCGTACAACACATGTTCTTTCTTTATTCAAAGAGAAACGTATTGTGGAAGATCAGGGTCTTACATAACCCTTGTTGGTCTATTTAATTGTGTTGTTGAGTTTTTATAACAACCCTTACCTTAATCCAACACTAATACACGATTTAGTTACATAAAATTACACTTAATGAAACCTGAAATATTGAGAAGTCTAGTGTCTTTGAGATCATTTGATTACAAATTTAAAAATGAATTACATAATATTTATTGAAATATTCCTTAATATTCTTAAGCTTAAAACAACATTGGATAACCTGGGAAAATACATAAGAAAGGGGTGATTTATAAATCCCAGTAATGTAATAATGTTGGAATAAGGTAAAAAAATGTTATTCAATAGGCATATAAAGGGGGATAAAAAAGATTATGAATCATAAAAATGAATTATATGACATTATATTGCGTTATAACATAAAGGAAAGATGGAAATGTTGAAACAACTTAAAATATTACATCACAGGTCAAGGATAACTACCATGAAATCATAATGGAAAAAGTTCCATAAATGAATCTTGTTCACTCCATGTCCCAAAATTACACATATTTATACTAAAAATTACCCAATGCATCAGAGTGCCATATAATCTATGGTTCACCCATCACATTCATTTACATTTCATGCTTAAGTTTTCCCCATTGATCATAAAACATAGATTCATTCACCATTATATTTTATTGCATGATCAAGGAGTGTTGAATAAATATATTTAAGTACTTTATAAAGGGGTATATGTACATAAAAGTGAACACCCTTGATAGGAAATGAGTATGATATTCACTACAAAGTTGGTTTTTCATGTAAAAACATGTTGAAAATTAGGCAGCATAACAATGTCACATAAAAATTCATAAAATTGGATTATGTCAGAGATATATGGGTATTTAATCATTTATAAATGAATTATATGGTAATATGGATATGGATGGACATTTTCACAAATTTAAAACTTCAAAAAAGGCATATGATAATAAATAAGATTGAATAAAAATAGAAAATAAAGGATTCTTATGAAATTTACGCATGGTAATGGGTGTATATGGGAAGGCCTAATGAGAGAGAAAGGGGTATATCATAATTTATAAATAATAAAGGAAGTGTGGGGGGTGAAAGAACATAACCCATAATTAGCAATTGAAAATTAAAGGGAATATCAAGATAAAGAGAATGGATTACGAGGAGAAAAGAAAGAACCCTTACATGAGTGTTTGGAACAAGAAGCTTGAATAGGAAATTATTTAGATATTGGGGAACCTTGGGAGGATTGTAGATAGGGTATGGTAGATTAAGGATTTTCTCAATGGATTTTCAGTGAACATATGGGTGATACTGTGTGGATTTATATATGAAAAGAGAGGGAAATTCTTTAATATTACATAAAATTTGGTTTTTTACTCAATATAATGAAATATTTAAAACAAAAAACCCTCCGTTGGTTTTATTCCAAGGGGTTTTAGTAAAGTGGGGTGGTTTTAATTATTTTATTTTTATAATGGACTAATATATTAAAATAGTTTCCTTTTTTGTGGTAGTGAGTCAATCTTTTACAGAAATGAATTTAAAATCATAAAATATATTATATCTTTTGGAGCTTTTATAAGGGAATTATATAATTAATAAAAAAACTTATTTTAAGGGGAAACATATATTTTTCAGAGGATACCAATTATAGTATTTATTTCATCATTTTTTGGTCATTATAATGTCATAAAACACATCGTATATTTATACGATATTTAATTTTTACCCTAAAATTAGACTCTCTCATCAAATTATGAAAAATTAACCATTGGATAATTAAAAAGTTATTATTCCAAAAATAATATTTATTTTATCAAAATAATTTTCTAACTATTTTAATTTTAACTTTTAAAATTTGATTTAACTTTTATTGAAAAAATGCAGGTTTTTTGACAATAACATTTTTTGAACCCTTATAAAAAGTACATTTCACTTAATATAAATTCTATAACTATTTGTAATTAATAAAAATTATTTAATATTTTTTTTCTAAAATAAAATTTCTTTCTTAAATCCATTAATTCATCAATATTAATACATTAATTGAATTTTAATATTACCTAAAAATACAATGTGTCTTTAATTGAATCCAAATCAAAATAATTTATAAAGTAATAATAAAAAATGAAAATAAATTAATTATTCTATAAAATATTCATGTTACTATTTAAGGTCCTAATACATATCCTTATATTACACAAGCATATTCTGTAAGAGTAAGGTGCCCGGTGACAAGACTTTCATGGGGTCGTTCGACGAACAAGGTTTGACATGTGCTGAGCTTGAACTTCACCCATTAATGGTTTACCTCAGGCTTAGGTTCTTGGATCTCATATGGGGATTGGTCAATGTAAAATCCTAGAGATTTTATATCCAATGGACTCTCTATTAAATGGGTTCATATGGCACAATTCTATTGGTTAAGGCCACCACTTTCTTTTTCTAAGTTAGTTGGATTTGATAAAATCCCTATATTTATACTAATCATGTGATCACTATTCCATGATAGAATTATCAATGGTAAAGATTCATAATATTCTTTTGAATCTAATTGGATATAATAAAACAATATAATTTCATGTGTTTTCTATAACCATATTACATAATAAGACATTAAATCATAACGTAAACATCATTTATAACAGTTTGTGTTGTTACAATATTCCCCCTTATGAAATTTCACAATCAAAATTATCATTTCCCATATTAAAATAGATGATGGAAACTTTCATTCCTCACGTCCTCTAGTTCACACATTTCTTCTTCAAAGATTTGGTTTCTCAAAAACACTTCAACCAGGTGTGTTGTCTTATTCTTTAAAACATTGTCTCTACAATCTAAGATCTTCACCAGATGATCCTCATAAGAGAGGTTTTTCTCTAATGGTACAAACTATGGATTGAGTACATGTGAGGGTTTAAGTATTTAATTATTTAATAGTGAAACATGGAATACATCATGAACTCAATATAAGTTAGGTGGGAGTGAAATTTTATAGGCCACTACTATGATGCGATCAAGGATCTTAGAGGGGATGATATATCTTGGACTAAGATTTACCGTATTCCCAAATATGATCACTTTTTTGGATGGATATATGTAGTGGAAAACCATTTTCCCATTATCAAAATCTTGGTATCATCGATGATTTTTAGAATATCTATTTTGTCAACTCTGAGAAGTCTTAATGTGTTGATGAATAGTGTTATCCTTTTCCACCATTTCCTCAACCATTACATGAATTAGAAAATTTAGTTCTTCAATTTCATCCCAACATTATGGTGGTTTTCACGTCTTCCCATAAAGGGATTCATAATGATCTATTTGTATTCTTTATTGGGAAATATTTTTTTAAGTGAACTCAACCAAAGGAATATGTTGATCCCATCCTCATTTGAAGTCAATTCAGAATGATCTCAACATTTCATCAAGTGTCAAGATAGTCTGCTCATATTGGACATCTATTTGAGGGTGGTAAGACATGATGTATCTTATCTCAGTATTCATAGTGTGTTGGAGATGCTTCTAGAACATAGAGTTGAATATTGGATCTTGATAGGATATAATCGATATTGGTACTCCATATAACCTGACCACTTCATTAATGTATATCCGTGAAAGTATATCCAATAACAATTGCTCTCGTTTCCCCATTAATTTTTAAGTGTTTATAAGATGATCCACCAAAAACCATATAAAATTATTCACCCTTGATGTCTTTAGAAGATTAGTGAAAAATTATGTGGTGATATTTTCCCATTTCCATGTAGGTATGGGTAATGGTGGCATTATCCCCTTAGATTTTTTACCTCTTCTCTTTCACTCGATAACATATAAGAATTCTTGATGTATATTCTATGATCTTTTTATTTATATTATCCCTATAATTGTGTTTGTGGAGATCTTGATGCATATTTTTTCTTTCAGGATGAATAGAGATGGTTGAGCTATGTGCATCATCTAATGGATCCTTCTATAATTCAGGATTTATGGTACACTTGATATTAACCCAAATCTTACAACACATTATTCCTTAACATTGAACTCTGAGGATTTTCCTTGTCGTATAGCCTCTACATTCTTACGAATTACCACATTAACTCTTTGATAATCCTTTAACCTCTCTAGACGAGATGGTTGAGAAATCATTTGTGAAAGGATTGATGATGTTCATTCTATTATGATTGCCATGTCTATAGTTTTCAAACAAAATAAAATCATATCCCTATTAATTCTTATCAAGGGTGGAATTTCCTGATCCTTTTTTCTTAGAGAATATCCCACATTATTTTCTTTCCAAGGATGGTAGTAGATTGAGAAGTCGTTGTCTTTGATCAGATCAAACCATCTTCAGTAACACATATTCAGCTCTTTTTGTGTGAATATATACTTGAGGATTGTGTGATCTCTATATGTTTCACACTTCTCTCCCAAGACATAATAATACCAAAATTTAAAATCAAATATCACTATTACTAATATCATACCATGCATTGGGTAGTTCTGTTTGTTAACATTATACTACCTTGAAGTATAGGATATGACTTTGTCACTCTGAATCGACACACAATCCTTTCCATTTTTCAAAGAATCATTGAATACAACAAAGAGATCTCCACTTATGGGTAGTGTGAGCACATGCATAGTGATAAGCCTCTTTTTCATCCACTTGAATCATTCTGTGAATTTATTATTCCAAGAAAACTTGACTCCCTTCAAAGTTATTTTTGAAAGAGGGTTTTTCAATCATGCGAAATTTCACATGAATGGGAGATAATACCCACCTAACACAAGGAATCTACAGATATATATCACACTTGTCAACCTCATCCATCCTACAATTGCATCTATTTTTGAAGGGACTATAGATATACCATTTCTTATGATGATGTTCCCTAAGAAAGAGACTTCCTTAATCAAGAAAACACATTTTCTATACTTTCCATAAATCTTTTCCTTTCTTAACGTCTTTATCATAATACTTAAACACATCTCTTTACATTGGGATTATATTAGAATATCATCAATGTAACACCCCAAGATTTTGTGAGATAAATTATTTTTAATTTCATTGATGTCTTATGTTGTACAATACACTCATATTATCTTCTAGAATATGTGACAATATTTTTGGATTGTGTTACATGAAAGGGTGTCCTTCCTCGATAGCTTGCGATGTACTCAATACCAAGTATCAATAAAAAATGATATATTATTATAATATTATTATTTAATGGGATATAAACTAGCCCTTATGAATTTTATTAACCTCATTTTGAATTTTATATAACATGAAAATTCAAATTATTTATTTTTCTAGTACATGATATATGAACAAAATCAATTTTTTGGATTAAAGATGTATTTTTTAGAAATAAAATTTTGTCGCCTTTTGATGGTGGACCAATTTTAAATATATTTTTTAATACTTAAATATATTATACTTGACAAAATAAACTTCTTCTTCAGAATTGGGACATTAAAATTTACTTTTGTTGAAGTTTTGGTATTTTTATGATAAAATTCATATTTTAATGAATAGTGAAAATACTACATTTTAATTTAAAACTTTCTTTTCATATAATTTATTTATATAGTTAGATTATCTTTTTAACTGTTTTTAAAGGGTAATTGTATTATGTTTTTATAATTTAGTAAAATTTTGGTCATTAGAAGTAATTTCATCTTTAAATTTGACATAATAACATGACAATCTTTTGATAAGTTTTTACTTCTTAAAAGCCCCATTTTTTGTTTTTATCAATGGGAATTAATTTGAAATTAATTTTTTCCAATTTTGTGTTATGAATTATGAAAATTGGATTATATATTTGTAATCAGTGGGTGAAAAATACGTCAATGGGATAATTTTTTTTGGGTTTTTAGGAAAAGTAGCTACGATAATTTCTATTTTCCATGGTTAAAGGTAAATAGTGTAAATTAGGGTAACAGACAATATGATAAAGATAAATAAATTACCCTAACACATGCCAAAATCTTATCAGATGAATTAAATTCAACCAATATAACCCAAGGGTATGAATTGTTTCATTTAATTGACTTTATTCAATGAAAGTGTTGTAATTTTAATTAAAACAAAATAAAGTGACAACTTGTCACTCTCATATATCTTAAATGTATAATAATTTTAATGTAGTGATAATCTTGATAAACCATCAACATAAATAGTATCCAAAAAGATAATGAAATTATCTACTACGTGTGAATTCATTTATAATTCTTATAAATTAAATAATATCCATCAACGATGACACATTAGTGATGTAGAAATTAATTTATTGATAGAAATATCAAATAAATGGGTTTTAAAATATTAAACTAATTATCATATAAACTAATTAATGTGATCCATGAATTTTATAGGTTAATATTTCATGTTATATTTGTATTGAATATTTTTTAGAATTTATATTTGTTGTGGATTTTATTTATTGTCAAATAAATAAATATTTCCAAAAATTGAAACTATTGATATTTTATGAAAATAAAATATTATTAAATTAATTAAAAATCACACAAATATTTAAAAATTAAAAATTGGAGATTATATGATCTGAAAGTTGATTAATTATCCAATTATGGACAATTGAAAAACTATAAGTAAATATTTATAACCATTTAATATTTAGAATATTATTACCACAAATAAAATTAAATTGAATTAATAAGGATAAGTCAAAATGATAAGGTTGAAAATAAAATCAAAAAATGTATAAATTTTATTGTTTGAGATTATTTCGTCCCATAAACTTGTAATATTTGAAATAAATGTGTTTTAAATGATTATAAACTGAAAATAAATTTATAATATATTAATATTTCAAGACTTTCCTAAAGTGGCCATCCTCCCTCTTATAAAAGGCCACCACCTCTACCCACATACTCACACCTTTCATACCCATTATCTTGTCCATCCTCTACTTTAATAATCTCCCAACATCTCTCCTTTCCTCCTAAATGTTACACTTTTGGTAGAAATCCATCATAGGGGGACCTTTGGTGCAAATCAAAATGAGATGCTCAGAAAATGGGTAATTGTTTTATCCCCTCTTTCAAAATTTATTTCTTCTTCTACTTAATATTATTATCTTTTTATCATAATAAAGTAATAAATAAAATATATTATACATTATGAGATCTTATTATTATTATGGTACAACCTTGAACCTCCTTTAGTCATCATATGAATAACAATATCACCATGCGTGCGTGCGTACGGCTTGCCGTCTCCACACCATGGTGTAATTTGTTATTCAAAAATAACTAATATGGATGGGTATAACAATGATTATAATGGATATAAATAATTAATATAACATGATAATTATTCTGTATAATTAATAAACCATCCAATTCTATACCATTTCACCATTAAGAGAATGATATCGTCGCTCGTGCGTATGTATGACTTACCGTCTCCACGACACGAAGATATTAATCCTCCACGTTTACCATTAAAGAATGATTATAAAGTATTTATAGTAAATAATAATGAAATTTTTGACATAATAATGCTACAGGATTTATGTATATATATATATATGTGTCATTTTACTTTCTTCCATTATATTCAATACGGAAACAAAAACAGCGTTCATACATCGTACGACCTACCGTCTCCATGACTGGTGTATTCAATTTCATTTATCTATCTATTATATATATTATGAGCTAAATATATATGATATATAAATCATTTTTTACGTTATATAACTAATTAAATCATGATCTATGTAATAAGATCCAGAATAACAAGTCAAAACAAGTACGATAAAAAACCATTATTACCCAAAACGTTGCATTAACATGGAATTGATAAATGAACAGGTAATATAAAGTCATAAGTGAATCACATAGGATATCATAAATATTATTATGGTTATTTCACAAGTTAATAATATGTTTAATCCCACTATAAATGAGTTTTAGATATATATGAATCATATCGGACCTAAGGTAAGGGATAATTTTTCAATCTCATTATTATATGAGATGGTTTATTAGAAAGTATTTACTAGGGTATATTTATCACCCACATACATAGCTTCTATGTATGTAATATTATTTACATTATTATACAATTTTTTAATGTTAACATTAACCATTGGTGAATTGTTATTAAACGGTAAGAAAGAAATCTTTTTTCATTATTCGACTTGAAGTACTTTTTAACTTATCCACCAAAAGTACAAGGAGAATGTTTTTTAAATTATATGGAATTAATGGATTATTATAATTTTATAACACCTGATTTACACGAAGCTTCCCTTATAAATTTTCAAGGTTATGTTTCAAGAGATTATTTTCTTTTGAAAGTTCAGAGAGTTTTATGAAAATAAATCATTTTTTGAAGTAGAAATGATATTTACCTCTAGAAACAATTTCAAGCATTTTATCAAAACTGTTTTCCATCTATGATTAAGGATATGTTTGATGTATAACATTACTATTATTTTTATGGTTTATTATGTTTATTATTTAATTATATTTATGAAATACAATTGTTTTATAGGGATTATTTTTTGATGGAATGATGTTTATGAAACCCATTTTATTCTTTGGGTTATGATATGATGAATCATGTTTATTTTTGTGGAACACATGAGAATGATTACATTATGATATGGGTGGGACTTAATTCTCCCACCAATTCATTGGGTAAATATTAATATTTAATGAGATAGACATGACTAGAATGGAATGAAAATATGATTCAGTAATACAGGGCTCGAACTACAAGTAAATATAGTTCATTAATACATGGCGGGAATGACATGTAATGTCGGCTCAGTAATGGACCTTTTCCACTATGATGGAATTAAAAAAATTCCTTGGATTCTATGGAAAATATATCATGTGATTATTTTTTCTCTATAATTCCATATTTTATTCCAATTATACATTATCATAGTTAATGTTCCTTATGATCTATGCCTTACGTAATTGCAAGATTGATTTCATGACTCATGATTCTGATATTTAAACTCTATTTTCATGTTTTTACATTCTTATTTTTATTTTTTGTTTTACGTTGTCAATTTTTACCCTTATTGAGAATTTGAGATTACCCTTTTTATGTTTTCCATTCCGAAGGATATAAAGAATGTGTTCAGGTAAGAAAACAAAAAGTGGATGATCATTATGAGAGATTTTGGGGATATTTCACCATGATAAAATATTTTGTTCCATGTTTCTAAATACACTAAACTAACACAGTATTTGGGTCTATATTTTTGTAATATAATATGTATTCCGCAAAAGAAATTTATTTTTCTTGTACGTCAAGCATGTTTCATTTTAGTAGGTATCATATAGAAGGTTTAGTCAACCTTTGTAAACTAGGATGAAACATATTTAGTGAGATCTATAGAGATATTTCTTGGGTATGTCTAGGGATGTCCCTAAGGTTATGTCTAATAATTAGTTACATTCCTATAATTATGGTAATGATCATGAATTACATATGATTAAACCTAAGATTATAGGGATTGAAAGTACTCCCCCTTGATTATATTGTTTACCTTGTATGAATTTTTCCTCTCACGCTATTCATTTTGTGTTTTAGAAAATTGTTTTAAATTGGAGGATTATTTTTAACAAAGAATATGATGTAAAATGGAATGATATTATTCATGAAAAATAAAATTAAATGAGAATTGGAGGGTGAAACCTTGTTATTATGCCTAATTAGGAATCTCATAATATGATAAATAATCTCAACTCTTGTGAGTTTCCTAACACATATAATAAAGGAATGAAGGAATTTCATGGTTAACATAGAGGAAATAGAGTTCAATTTTCCTCATGTAAATCATGTGGGAATAGGAATCAAGGATAATGCTTCAAAGGAACTAGAAGATGCATTGGGTGTGGGATAGAAGGACACAAATCCAGTAATTGTGAAGGAAAATGTCAAGTTAACACAATGGACATGGATAATGGTATTTCTAGAACATTAACAATAGTTAAATGTTTTAAATGTGGAACATATTGGAATTATGAAAATCGATGCCATATTGGAAAATATCTTGATGATAATCGAAACATTCGTATAGGTATTATTTATATTACTAACAACGAAGAGACTAAAAATGATATATGAGATGAAAGTTGTGTTAAGGAATGAAATGATAAATCTCGATCAAAAATTTAATAAGATAATGTAATGATTACATGACGATCAAGAACCATGTTGTATAAATAATTTTATTATATTATAGAATAAAGGAGCTTATAAGGATTGTTACACTATTTTTTCCCTTAATAATTTGAATGTATATATTGAATGGTATCGGTAACCCTAAAAACTGATTAAAATAATTTTTTAAAGCACGTGATATGCGCATAATGAAGGGATAAAATTATAATGAGATGCTAGATAGTATTAATGACCTCATGACTAATATAAGGACAAAGTGATATCATGGTTTGAGTATATAAATTTTTTTGTATTATTGGTGTGTGGAAAAAATTTATTTTTAACTTGATTAATGTTTACATTAAGTTTTTATGGTAATTCATGTTATTATCATGTTTCAAGAGAATACATGATTAAGGAATTCACATGTTTGGAATGTGACAACCAAGAACTAAGTTATGAGATATGAGAGATAAATTTTTTTTATTTTGTTAACCTCTTTATAATGTTTTATATTTTTAGTTTTTGGAAAGATTTTACTATTATATTCCATTGGATGTTTTTTAGATTAATGTATTATTTCACTATAAGTGGACTTATGAATATTTTATGACATGTTATATCATTTTTTTGAGATATATGGAATGTTATATCATTATATTTATGGATCACATGATACGTTAACACTTTATGAATGAGAAATTCAACTTCAATTAATTTAATAATAGATGAAGTGGAAATTGATCATGGCAGGAAAAAGGATGAGACTGTTCTGAAATAAAGTAAGTAATCCTTCTCAAGTTCATTAACTTTAAGAAAAGGATCATGAAAACAAAAGATTTCATCCTTGTATCCTCTTATATTATGAAACACATGATCACATAGATCATCATTAACATACGACATTCTGGTTGTTAACCTTTTTCCAAACATTATTCTTGATCACTATCTATCTGAACATGATGGTTAGATTTTTCTTCCATATCTATGTTTTCACTTCCCTCTTATGTTATCATATATGGAAAACAATTTATGAGTTACTTTGTGTAATTTTTATGTTTCTAAGATTCCATTTTTACAATGATATGATTTGGGTCTCTATGAATGAAACATTCAAGTCAGAAGCCTTCAATAACCTCGACGAATTTCGTGGGTGAAATTTATTTTAGAGGGTATAATGTAATAACCCAAGATTTTATGAGATAGATTATTTTTAATTTAATTGATGTATTCTGTTGTACACTACACAAATATTATCTTGTAGTGTACATAACACTATTCATGGGTTGTGTTACACACAAGAGTGACCTTACTCGATGGATTGTGTGGTACATAATACCGAGTTTCACTAAACAATGATATATTATTAAAATATTGTTATTTAATGGAATATAAACTACCCATTATGAATTTAATTAAACAAATTTTTAATTATATATGACATTAACATTCAACTTATGTATTTTATAGAACATTATATAAGAATAAATTCAATTTTTTGGATAAAAGAAGTATTTTAAAAAAAATATAGTTTTGTCTCCTTTTAATGGGGAAACCATTTTAAATCTAGTTTTTATAACTTTTATATATTATATTTGAGAAAATAATATTCTTATTTGGAAGATGGGCATCAAAAATTACTTTTTGTAATTTTTTGTATTTTATGATAAAATTCATATTTTAATGAATTGTGACAAATATTGCATTTATATTCCAAAATGTATTTTCATATAATTTATTTATATAGATAGGTTATCTATTTAATTAGTTTTAAAGTGTAATTGTATTATTTTTTTATCATTCAATCTAATTTTGGTCATTGGAATTAATTTCACATTTTAACTTGACATAAACACGTGAAAATCCTTTGGTAAGTATTTACATCTTAAAAACCCACTTTTGGGTTTTTGTCAATGGGAATGAATTTTAAATTAATTTCTTCCAATTACATATTTTTAATGATGAAATATGGGTTCCATATTTTGAATTAGCTGGTAAAACTTATGTTAATGGGTTGCATTTTTATTGAATATTATGAATAGAAACTACGATAATTTTTATTTTCCAAGGTTAAAGGTAAATCACGTAAATTAGGGTAACAAAAAATATGATAAAGATAATAAAATTAACCTAACTCCTAAAAAGATCCTACTGGATGAATTAAATTATTCCAATATCACTTAAGTTTCATAATTTATTCATTTATTTGACATGTTTCCATTAAAGTGATGTGATTATAATTAAAACAAAAGATAGTGACAACATGCCACCATCATATATCTTATAAATATAATAATTTTAGTGTAGTGATAACCATGATAAAACATAGAAAATAAATATTATACATAAATATAATGAAATTATATACATAATTTGAATTTATTTTGAATTTATAGATATTAATTAATTAGCATTCATGATGACAAAATTTTGATGTAGAAATTATTTTATTTATAGAAATATCGAATAAATGGTATTAAAAATACTAAAATAAAAATCATATGAACTAATTAATGTTGTAAGAAAATTTTCTAGGTGACTATGAAATGTTAATAGTGTATTTAATATATATTTTTTGAATTGATATTTGGTGTGTCTTTTATTTAAAGTCAAATAATGAATAGTGTCAAAATTGACACTGTTGATATTTTATAAAAATAACATGTTATTAAATTATATAAAATTAATATTTTAGAAAAAACATATAGGGTGAAAAATATATGATCTAAATTTTCATAAATTACCCAATTATATAAAATTTACAACAAATAAGTAAATATTTATAACCATTTATTATTTATAATATTAATACCACAAATAATTAAATAGAACAACTAATGATAAATAGAAATGATAAGGTTTAAAATAAAATCAAAAAAATTATAAATTTTATTGTCTAAGATGATTTCGACCGATAACCATAATATATTAAAAATAAATGAGTTTTGAACCATTATATATGGAAAATCAATTTATAATAATTTAATATTTCAAGACATTCATAAAGTGCCCCTTCCCCTTATCATAAAAGGCCACCACCTCTACGGACATACTCACACATTTAATACCCATTGGATTGTAAAAAATCTACATAAATAATCTACCAAAATCTCTCTCTTACTTTTAGAGGCTATAATTTTTTCATAAAGCCTTCTTAGGGATACCTTTTATGCAAATAAGAAAGAGATACCTGAAAACGAAGTAATTGTTTTATCACCTCTTTCAAAATTATTTTCTTCTTCTAATTTCTCTTCTTAGTTTATTATCATGTTAAAGTAATAAATCTAGTATCATATACATTATTAGATTTTATTATAATTATGGGACAACCTTATACCTATTTTAGTCATCCTATGAAAACCAATATCACTGTGCATGCGAACGTACGACTTTCAGTCTCCACACCATGGTGTAATTTGTTATTCAAATATATTAATTTGGATGGGTATAATGATGATTATAATGGATTTAAATAATTAATATAACATTATAATTATTTTTTATAAATAATATACCATCCAATTCCAATCCATTTCACCATTAAGTGAATGATATCGCCGCTTGTGTGTACGTACGACTTACCATCTCAACGAAGCGATGAGATTCATTTTCCACGTTAACCATTCAAGAATGATTAAAAAGTATATATAATAAATAATCATGAAATATATGACATAAAAATTATATTTAATTAATATATATATATATGTATATCATTAACTTTCATATATTCAATTCAATAAGGAAACAGAAACAATGTTATGGCATACTTATTGCCTACTGTCTCCAAGAACGGTGTATTTCATTTCATTTGTCTATCTATTATATATATTATGTACTAAATATATAGGATATATAAATCATTATTTAAATTATAGAAGTAAGTAAATCATGATCTATGTAATAAGATCAAGAATAACTTGTCAAAACATGTGTGACAAATAAAACGGTTATTTCCCAAAACATTTCTTTAACATGGAATAAATAAATGAACTGTAATATAAAGTCATAAGTGAATAATATATGATATCATAAATATTTTTATGGTTCTATTACAAGTTAATAATATGTTTAAATATATTATATAGAAGTTTCAGATACATATGAAGCATATCATATTTAAGGGAAGGGGTAATTTTTCTATTTCATTATTATCTGAGATTTTTTATTCATAAGTATTTACTGGGATTTATTTTTCATCCACATACATAGTTCTTAATTATGTAATATTATTTCTATTATTCTCTCATTTTTAAAATTTAACTTTACCCTTTGGTGAATTTTTATTTAAAAGTATGATATGAATCTTTTGTCGTTATTCGATTTGAAGTACTTTTTTACTTACCAACACATGCAGAGGAAAATATTTTTTTAACTTATAAGACATGAATGAATTTTTACACATTCATAACACTGGATTTCCATTAAGATTCCCTAACTTTTTTCACGTTTTTGTTTAAATAAATTATTTTCCTTTAAAATTTCTTGGAGTTTAATGAAAAGAAATAATTTTTGAAGAAGAAAGGATATTTTCCTCAAGAATCAATTTCAAGTGTTTTCTCAAAATTATTTTCATATAAGATTAAGGATATGTTTTTAATATAATATACCTATTATTATTATAATTGATTATGTTTATTATTTAATTATATTTATGAAATATTATTTTTTATGTGGATTATGTTACGACGTAATGATGTTTAAGAAACCAATTTTATTCATTGTGTTATGATATGAGGAATGATTTGTGTTTTTGTGGCACACATGATAATGATTACCTTATTTGATGGGTGGGACTTATATCTACCTCTAATTAATTGGGTAAAAATTTATATCTCATGATATAGACATGACAGGAATGGAAAGTAAATATAGTTTAGTAATACATGCTGAAACACCAAGTAAATCTGGTTCAGTAATACATGGATGGAACAACAAGTAAACATGGTTAAGTAATAGACATTGTCCACTATTATGGTCATGGAATCAATGCCTTGGGTACTATAAGTATCATATTATTTTTTTATTTTCTTCCCACAATTATATGTTTTATGCCAATGGTGCATTATCATAGTTAATGTTTCTTTATGATATATGCCTTACATACTGTAATGATTTATTTCAGGACTCATGATTTTTATATTTAAACTATATATTCATTTTTTTACATTATTGTTTTTATTGTTTTTTTATGTTCTCAATTTTTACCCTTATTTAGCATTGAGCTCACCCTTTTTATGTTTTCATTTACCAAGGATATAAAGAATGTTTTTAGGTTGGAAAAAAGAGTAAGATCATTATGAGAGATATTGAAGATATTTCACTAAGATAGAATATTATGTTATATGTTTACAAGGACACTAAACTAATACGGTCTTTGGGTGTATATTTGTGTAATGTATTAAGTATTCCATAAAAGTAATGTAATGTCCATTTATGTCAAGAATGAGTTTTTAGAATTAATAAATACAACCAAAAATTTGTCATGGTAATCTCTAAACACTATATTCATCAATTACATGAATATTTATTGATAATTATTAAGTATAAAAGGCATCACTATGAACTCATAGTGCCCATAACTTGTATGAAAAAGATTCATAGAGATATTCTCCTTCTTCATCCTTACTTGGTAATATCCTGACTGGAAATCCACCTTGGGGAATTATTGTACTATATATATTTTGTCAAACAAGTAATCAATCTGAGGAAGGTGATGCTGGTTATTTATCATGATCTTGTTGAGCTCACGATAAGCGATGCATAGGCACATTTGCTTATAATTCCTCTTAACAAAGTGGACTGGTCCACCCCATGGTGAAGTATTTGGGCATATGAATGATTTATCTAGATTATCCTATAGATTTTTCTTCAATTAATAAAGTCATATAACAACCATTCTATACATAGTCTTGGATAATGGTAACGACCCATGTATATCCTTGATTGAAAACTCAACATCTTGTCTTGGAGGAAGACCATGCAATTCCATAGGAAACACATCAGTGTATTCTATAGTAATGGGAATACCATAATGGATGGTTCATTACATAGAATTAATAATTTTATTTAGATATACTTTGTCATAGGGAAATTATATCCATTCTTGAGATGATAGTTCTAAAGAAGATTCATCATTATCCTTTTATTTGTACAAAATCTAAGGAAGATTCACAATATAGAGTGTGATTCTTTCTCAATAAAATTCATGTTGACTCTATATAGGTAAATCCAATACATACCTATAATTGTATTAAATTATACCAAACATATTATGACAAGGTTTTTGGGTAAATTCATCCAAATAACATTCAATGAGGAGGAGTTATATAATTGGTATAAAAAAATTCCCCTTTTTTCATTTCAACAGACAACACTAACACCCAGATTTGTGGTCGTGTTTTGAGAGTTCTACTAAACATTAATGGTATGAAAGAGTTCATAGAATTAGAATAAAAAACTATATTCACTATTATTGAATGAATAATTATCATACCTATCCCCACTTTGTTGTCAGGATTCACTTCGGTGGTAGTGATGGAAGAAGGTCACCCCTTACATCCATGGAGGTCATTGTATATCTCTGGAAATCCTTGGATTAGTGCATTGGTTTTCAAAGTGATATGGTTCTTTGTTGTAGTATTAAGAACAATACTCAGAGGTTTGATTGGTGCATTCATTTCCTCCATCACATTATTGGGGATTTCCTTCCAGAAATCGCTGTCTAGGTGCCCTACATTTCTACACCTAAAGAATTTCCTCATCCCCTTCTTGAAATTTCAAGGGTTCGTCTTTCCCTGCCTTTTTCAAGTGGGATGTTGAAATTTGCTAGAGTAATTATATCTCTCTATATTACTTCCATAATTAATCACCACTTTCTTAGTCTTATCTTTGTGATACCCTTGAGATTCGTTGATCTCTGTTTCAACTTTGAGGGAACATCAAACAATTTCCTCATAGAAATTAAAGTCACGGATCTCTAGGTCATTCTATAGGCCAGTTTGTATCCCACAAAAGAATCATTTAACCTTGATCTCGAGGGTAACGACAATGTCATATGCATATCATGCATGGCTTGTGATGTTTTCCTCGTACGCCGAGATAGGTTCATCATCTTTTGTCTTAAGGAAAATTAAATATCCTTCCATTCTATATTGGGGGGGTACGGGGAAAATATTTATCAAAAAACATTTTCCATAAATACTTCCATCCCATTTCCTAGATTTCATCCTCAGGCTTTGTTTGTTTTGATAAATTTCTACCATTGATCAGATTCACCCTCTATATGATAAATATCCAAAAGAACCTTCTCTTGTACAAATCATTGGATGATGGATAATATCTTATCAATGGAGTTGATCCATTATTTGGCAGTTAAGAAATCAGATAATCCATTGAACATTGGTGGAATTTGTTTCTTAAATATATTGATTGTGGTTTGTTCTCTTTTAGGGGGATTTTAACTCACTTGCTGATCTAGGATTATATTCAGAACCAAAGTCAACTGAGAGATCATCAGCATGAAGTGTGTGGTTCCTACTCTCATCGGGTTGGGAATCTCGTTGGGATATGCATTACATTTCTCTTCAGGATAATTTTTTACCTGATTCCTCATATTTATGACCATTGGATAGAATAAAAAGAAAATTAGGGATGATTATATTTGACTTTTAAACACAAAAAATTCAATTTAATGACATTAATGGGATAACCTATTACATACATGTATTTACTTAAATTTTGGATTTCTAGTCTCTAGTCTTTGTTATCCAAGATCTATTTATTAATATATAATATTATGCCCATTTTTAATCCCTTAATGATGGTTCATAATGAGATTAGGAATTACCAATGCATATACCCAGATATTTTCAAAGTAGGTTCATAGTAAGGCCTCTTATCATGTACCAGGTTACCCCAAGTCAGGCTTAGGACACCTTGTTAGAGTTGTTACCACTAGATACATCTATGCCAGTACCATGTCCACTTGTAGTATCCCGATAGGGATGTATTTTCCTAATAAAACTATTAATCTATACTCAAAAAAACTTTAGGGATATATTCCTATACTTAGTATTATCTTTACGTATTTTTCTAGAGGTTTCAAATCATAATCCCAAAAATCACTAGTATTTTCTTTTGATACCAACTATAACAACCATTATATTTATTAAACATTAATAGATTATTTAATTACGTAAAATGAACCTTAATTCATCCCTAAAGATCAATAAGTACAATGTCTTTGGGAATTAGGTACATTGCATTAAAACATTAAACATGAATTACAACATCTTAATTAAAAACAAATTTAACATGCTTGAGCATAAATCCGCATTGGATAACCTGGTAAAAATATATAATAAAGGGCTGAGCCATAAATCTCGATAAGTGAATAAACACATAATACGGTGAAAAATGTTATAAAATATCCATATAAAGGGGCATAAAAAAGTATTAATCATAAACATGAATTATAATACATGATATACCATTATAACATAAAGGCAACAAGGAAATGTGGCAACAACATAAAACACAACATCAAAGGTCAAAGATAACTACCTAGACATCATAATGAAAAATTACTATAAAGGAATAAGTTTCACTCCCTATCCCAACAAGACGTATCATGATACTAAAAATTATCCAATTCTCTGAATCATTATATAATTATAGGCACACCTGTTACTTTCATTTACATCTCATGCTTATGTGTGACACATAAGTCGTAAAACATTGATTCATTCCTCATAATATATTATTCCATGATAAAGGATTGTATAATAAAAACATTTAGTTCCCAAATAAAAAGGTATATGATCATAAAAGTGAACACCAATGATAGAAAATGTTTATGGTATTCACTATATAATTGGTTTGTCATGGAAAATCACAGTGAAAATTCAGCAACATAAAGACATCAATTAAAATTCATAAAATGGGTTTACGAGAGAAAAATGGGCATATAATTTTTTTTACATGAATTAGATAGTAATAGGGACATATAAGGACATTAAAACACTTATATAACTAGAAAAAAAGGCATACGATAAAAAATAATCTGGAATACAAAGGGAAAGGTAAGGATACTTACAAAATTTCAGCATGGTAACATGTGTGTGCGAGAGAGATTAATACAAGAGAATAGGGTATCACTTCAGTTATAAATAATATTGGAAGAATGATGGAGGTTTGAAAACATTCCCTATAATTATAAATTGAAAATAAAAATGCATAATATGGGAATGAAACATGGATGATGGGAAGAAATGAAAAAAACTTACTTGAGTGTGTGGCTCCAACAGATTGAAAAGGGGATTATTGAGAGATTGGGGAACCTTGGGAGGATTTGAGAGAGGGTAATTCAGAGTAAGGATGTGGTTCAAGTATTTTGAGTGAATATAAGTTTAATTTTTGGTGGGTTTATAAAGGAAAATATATGGAGATCATTTAATTTTTTACAATCATAGGTTTTGGACTCCGTATAAAAAAATATTCAAAACCACAAAACATCCCAAGGTTTCCCACCTAATTTCTGAAAAAGAGGGCAGGTTTCCATTATTTTATTATGAAATGGTCTAAACATATTAACATATTACCATTTATTATATTGCAGTGAGTCGCTCTTTCAAAGAAATGAAATTAAAATCATAAAATATAATATATCTTTTGGTAATTTCATAAGGGAAAAATAAAATTAATAAAATAACAAAAATCACATTATTTTATGGGGAAAACATATATTTGTCATATTATACCCATTATAGTATTTATTTAATCATTTTTGGGTCATTATGATGTCATAAAACACACCGCATATATATACAGTATTTAATTTTTACCCGAAAATTCGATTATATCAGAAAATAATGAAAAACTCACCATTGAAAAATTTCAAAATCCTGATTCCAAAAATTATAATAATTTTATCTAAATAATTTTCTAAATATTTTAATTTCCACTTATAAAAAAATATTCCACATTTATTGAAAAATACTACAGTTTTGATAATAACAGTTTTTGAACCCTTACAAAAAGTACATTCCACTTCAAAAAATTATACGACCATTTATAATTAATATAACATATATAATAATAAAATTTTGTTAAAATAATATTCAGTTCAAATATTTATTAATTCATCAAAATACATCTCTTAACTGAATTTAAATTTTTCAAGAAAAGATAATTTTTGTTTAATTGATTCCAAATCAAAATCATTTATAAAGATACAATAAGTAATGAATATAAATTCATTATTCTGTACAATTCACATATTCATATTATTATGGTGTTGTTACATATCCATTTATTACACGGGCATATTCCATAAGAGTAAGGTGCACGACGGTGAGACTTTTATGGGGTCGTTTATCGAACATGGTTTGGGCCTTGATGAACATGAACTTCTCTCATTAATAGTTTCTCTCATGCTTAAGATGTTGGATCACATATTGAATTTGGTCAAGGGTAAATCCCAAATATGTTGTCTCCCTTAGAATATATGATAAATGGGATTCATGGGGCACAAGTATACTAGTTGAGGCCATCAGTTCCTTTTTATGAGTAAGTTAGATTTCTTAGAATCCCTATATTTATACTAATAATTTGATCACTATTCAGTGGCTATATTACCAACAGTAAATATTCATAATGGTCCTCTAAATCCAATTGGATAAAAAAACAGCTCCATGTGTTTCTATATCCACATTACATAATAAATAATTAAATGATAAGGTAAACTTCATTTATAATAGTTCGAGTCATTACATTTTTTATGATGATTTTTATTTGAGTTTGATGGTTATGTTCCTAGTGTTGTAAGATCCTTGAAAGGTATATTGTAGGGAATTTGTTTTGGCTCCCTTTCAATTACTTCCCGTGTTTTGGTTTAAATTATCAAGTCCAAGATTTTTTTGACAGGTATCAAATGTAAGGGATCATTTTTTTCTGATACAATCATTTGTTTTTGGTGATCATAGGTGTCTATGAAAGGGATGAAAGTGTTAAAGTGGTGTGGAACAAGAGTTTCACCTTGAAGAGGAGGTTATAGTGTGAGATTTTAGGTTTCCATATGACGTAGCCTGAAGATATATTCCACCATTATGGTATGATAAGGTATTAAATCATGAAATATTAAGAATTGACCTTACAATATAGCCATATCCATATGGGATGGAATCTCATAGTTAATGTTAAATATGGATCTGCCATTTTGGTCACACCAACATTATGGATCCTAAGTGGAATCTTAGAGTTTTAGGGGTTATGTTTTGTTTCTCACTACAACAAAACTGGCTATTAGCGGCAGTTTTTTTCATATAGCGGCGGTTTAAACCGCCGCTATATGGTTTGATGGCAATTTATAGAAACCACCACTAAACTGGGCATCGACAATCTATTTGCGGTGGTTTTTTCCATTTCACGGCGGTTTATAGGAAGCATCGTTGATGCATCATTTTGTGGCGGTTTTTGTGACTTTAGCGGTGGTTTGACGGATTCCGTATATTTTTTTATTCGCGGCTGTTTTAACCGCCGTGATATTCAGGCGTTTGATGCGCCTCTGTCAGGACGGTGAAAACCGCCGCTAAATATAAACTAATTACATTTATCGACGGTTTTAACCGCCGCTAATGTTTTAACGGTAAAGCATTAGAGGTGGTTATAACCGCCGCGAAATGCTGACTAGTAAAGCATTAGCGGCGATTAAAACCACCACGAAATGCTGACCAGAAAAAAAAATACAGTTTTGCTTCTACTTCCCCACTGCCCTGAAAAACAAATCAAACTAGAAAATGGAACAAAAGACATCATACAAACAAATAAAATGTTACTTAAAACTTGGTATCCCAAACATGATGAAATAGGAGACATCATACAAACAATCGACCATAATTCTATAGTTATAATAATCAATAATGAAACTATAGGGAAGCATGAAATCCATTCAAATAATTACATCATACAATTACATGAAATGGATTCATGTATGGTGGGGTTGGTTGCAGGTAGATTAGGTTTTAGTTTTATTTCATTGTTTATATTTATAATAATAATAATAATACAAAAATAATTTTAATAATAATAACATCAATAATATCATTAAAAAAATCATATATTTGTTACTATCATCATTGTACATTTTATAATATTTTATTTTATTTAACTTACCTTTATTTTTATTTTTATTTCATTTACTATCTAATTTAATTATTTCTTTATTTATTCTGAATACCAGGTAGATGCACAGTTCAGCGGCAGTCAAAAATGTAGTTGAGAAAACTCTTCCCAACCCATGCCACCTAGCACTACTCGCTTACTGGGTCAAGTTGTGAGCTTTTCCAGCGATGTTTATAAACCAAGTGCAATCTGGATGCCATAACTCTTTCTCACATGGGCATCTCCGAAATCACCGCACAGTTACCCTTAATAGTGCAGGCTGACTGTGAAATAGTGAATAAGTGTCTGAAATAGAATATAGTAATTAAAATAATTTATAATAATTAACTAATAGGTTCGGGGTGTGACAAAAATATATTTTCAGTATTTAGGCATTGTATAAATTCTTAATGATTATGTGGTTTCCCACTATGAACTTAGTTTCCTACACATTTATTTTTGGTTTTAGTATATTTTTAGACCCATATGAAATAGTTATAACAATGAGTTTTATGTAAATTAAATGATATTTCACTAGAGTAACTAAATTTTGTGGGATATATAAAAAAAAATCTTGTTTCTATGATCACATAATGTTCACAAACCCGGAATCACATTGAGCTTCCAAATGATCAAAAGAGGGAACAATGCGTTGTTGAGTCTTTCATGAGGAATAATCCACATTCTTTTATTGGGAATTATGATATAATAATAAATGATTGTTGGATCAGAACCATTGAGAGGAAATGTTCTACTCTACAATCCATGGAACATGGATATGTTCTCTTAACTATTGATCATTTACAAGGTGAAGAAGATCAATGGCTGAACCCTATTAAGAATATGAGACAATTGGAAAAAATAGGCTCTATGGAATGTGATGTAATTAAGAGGATATTTTTCAGAAATGGAATCCAAAATATTCTATATACAATGAAGGAGAATTAATTCTATGGAAATATGGAAAAGGAGGATGAATCCATTCCAATAATTACATCATATTCTAGGTGACTTCAGTGACCAGAACATACATATTTTCTTATTCTATTGTTGGAGAATGTGTATGGGCATGATCTTTTCCTCCATTTCATATAGGTATATACTGATGTTAATCAAGTAAGTGGGAAAGGATATGGGTATTCCATATATTTTTTTACCAAAATATTCTTGGTGATTTATTTGAATAATATTAGATTATACTGACAAGCTTAATAAGTGTGGGAAAATGTGTCCTCTTGCTCATAGTTTACCACCATATTTAGTTAGAGGGATTATTTAGAGGGTATATATATAGGGCCATGTTCTTAGTTGATTGTTCACTACCCTCAGTGGGTTTTCCTAACTACCTAGGTTTGTGAGACTTAGGTTAGACTCCTGAGGTAAACATACACATCATAAAGTGGTTTTATTGCTTTGAAGCATTGGTGATGGTGAATGCTAGAAGGATCCCTTTGGCGGTTCCCTTATGCTATCTAGATGAGTCCATCAGTGACCTCTTGATCAACCTCCCTAGATCATGGAGGAAAATGTTATTTCCTTCCATGGATATGACCTTGAAATGGTTTGATATGGAAACTATTTACAACAAATTATGTTCCACTAGTTATTGTCGAGTAGACATCTTGTAGTGATTTTTGAGATGAATGGATTTTTTAGATTCCTCTGAAGATGGAAAGGTACCATTTAGGTGTGACTCTCAAACCAGTGAATTTGAGACCCAATGTTTAGGGTGCAAGGTTGATAATAGAGCCCTAGTTTTAATTGAGGATCCAACATGTGCAGTAGTCGAATCATATGTGTTCTTAAAGTAGTAAAATGTCATTTGGATCAAAGGGGGTTCTAGTTGAAAGTGCCAGAATACTTATGAGAAACATTTAAAAGAAATCCTCATGAAATCAGCATATAAATAAATAAACACATGTATAATCAATTGTATCGGATCCATGTTTTTCCAAATTTCATATTTTGAGAGATAAAAAGGAACCTAACATGTGGGTGACACATGCATTTTGTTTAATGTTCCATGTTAGGTTCACCATTTTTATTTCCAAATAATTTTATTGGTGAGTATATGATTCGTATCACATGATTAGGCTAAACCAAATTCCCATCATCCTCTTATGTTTGGTCTCTATACTGCCTACTAGGTTCCAATTTATATAACCAGAACAAAATAACAAAAGGATCACTCTTTAGCCATCCAAAATCTCCACTAACAATTCAAACACAGGCCTAAATGGAATGATGTATACCACACTTGAGAAATAAAGAAATAAAATGAAACATCATAAATCAAAAAAATGCATAGAAGGAAACATGAGAAATTAAGAAAATGTTAGGACATGGAAATGTTTGGTGGAAACTATGTGCCATAAAGGTTACATATACAAACCAACTGTTCTCATATTTATTCAACACATCAACAATACTACTACTCATGGTCCGATGATGCATCGTCACCCTCTCAACCTCCATCTCCACTACCTACTGCCACCTGTAAGAACATTATATTGAAAATTAAATATTATTGCATATTTATAATTAAACTTAAAATCAATAAAAGTTTTCAAAATAAATGATTTTGATTTTTTATGATTTACCTTCTCACCACTAGTCGATGCACTACCACCGGGGGCATATCTGCTCATATGCTGACGTATTTCAAGCAACTATTTCTGCAAAGCAGATATCTGATCCCCCCTACTGGTGAACTGTGTTTCATAGAGAAGATATATTTCTCTGAGAATATTCAGGTATGAAATGACTATAACTAGGAGTAGATGCAGCTGGAATCCCTAGTGGCCTGCCAAAGACCTTAGATGGTATGGGTCCCAAACCCATCCCGTACACTCTACCAGGATGCTCCTTCCCTATGACTTTAGAAACCAGGTTATCCTGGGAGACTGAGTAGGACTGCCCCGGATTGGCATCCCATATTTCTTTAATTTTTAACTATAAATCAAATATAAATATATATTAATAGATTAAAAATTTATAATAAGTTATTATAATAAAAAATTGACTTCATACCCCAACTTCTTTGGCAGGCTCATTAACAAAACTTCCATCTGTGTTTTTATGAACATCCAACCACAGTTCAGTTCGGGATGCTTCATGCCCTAAACTCTATGACTACATTAAACAAATATAAATCAACAATTCAATATGTTAAATAGATAATATTTTCTTATAAATATTAAAACTAATTAAAATATTACCAATGAGATTCGACTTCTAGAAAAGCTTTTTGAGCCCGCAGTGTGCGGGATGACTTGCTTTGCCCGGATTGAGGCATTCTGTCTTGAGAGATCCTAAAATAAATAAAATAAAATTTAACAGTAATTTATTAAATGTAATCTCCTCTTCATATACATGTATAAATGTAAAATGAGGATAATATAATAGTATATATTTCAATACCATTCGCTTCTCATCACGATGTCTATCAACAAAAACATTCCACTATTCATTCGGTATCCCACTGGGTAGCTTCTCATACATTTGTTGCACGGTCAATGAAGTATCGTTGACATCACACCACAACCTCCATTTGAAATATTTCGATTTTTACCAAGATTTTTCAATGTCCACTTTCGTGCTATCACATCAACAACGGTAAAGTGGAAGAACATCTGTATACAAAAATTCATTTTGAACATATTAGTAACATGACATTCAATTAAACCATAATGTAATAAAATTACCTTTATCTGAGAATAAAAAACATCATTTTTCCAGTGTGGAGGCATATGCCTCCAATCATCATATGAAATAGGCAGGGAAATGGGTTCTGCTGCCAGCTGACCTATAATCTGGCCAGGTAACCCCACGACGTCATCTGTTGGGACCCCATAAGAATCAAAAGGCATGACCATATTCTCACCATTCACGTTCCAAAAATCTGAACTTTTTATGTGTTTTTTCACGGTTTCATTTTTTTCATCTAAAATGAGCAAACAATTAGTATAAACAAAATGAAATAAATTTATTTAATTCAAATTTGTACCTATGAATGTGACCCTACAGAATGTCTGTGATGAACTGGAAGGGGCGTGTCGCTGCCCCACTGCTGAGGCTCCAGTAGGGGGAGTCGATGACTCATCCTCTAATTAAACATCCACAGATCGTTTTAGAGATGGTGCAGTGGGAGATGGTGAAGGGGTGTAGGCTGGTGCCTTAGATGCTGTGGGGACAGATGGATTGTCATCTGTCGTAGAACTAGATACAATAGTGTACCACTTCTTCCTTGTCATTCCTGTCATTTAATCAAATAAAATTAAGTTCAAAATATATATTTCAAAAAATTTATGCAGAAAAAAAATTGAAAAATGATAATAGATGCCCAGTACTAACAAAAAATATATATATAACAATGATAATGAATTACTGCAGAAATGAAACAAGTGGTTGCTGAATGAATAAATAATTGAACATACAATCATTTTACCCTACAATAATTTCGGTTTCCTACTCCATTGCTTCATCCACTTCATTTATCCTTGCTAGACTAATATTTTCAATATCATGATGGGAAAATAATTCTGCTTCCTATTGTTGATGAAATTCAATTACAGAGGTTAAATCATCCACTTCATCACCCATATCATACAAATCTCTTTTTATTACGTGAGTAACTACACTCCACCCTTCATCCACAACATCATTCACATAATATACCATTTTTTCTTGCGATGATAAGATATATGGATCATGCAGTTCACGATCACCAACATCCATCAAGCGAGAGAAGTTTACAGAAGTGAATTGCAAGGAATCTCTTTTAACACATCTGATAATATCGACCCATTTCCATTTGAATAAAACAACAGAAAAATGCTCGTGGTAGTTTAATTCAATAATATCATGCAGCTTTCCATAGTATTCCACTTCAGAAAAAGTAAATATACCACTATTCTGTGTTTTCATACCCACTTCTTGATCGACTGTACGAAATCTAAAGCCATTCATATTATAAGCGTTGAACTTTCTAACTTGTTTTATAGGACCTCTAGTAAGAAACTTCAAATCTTCTGAAAAGTATGCTCGTGTATCAGTATTCATGATCTGAAAAAAGAAATATAATTTAATAGATTTAAAAATTGTATGTGTCAATATAATATTCATATTTATTGCAATATTTATAAACTTACACATCATGCAAACCATTCTACCAGCTCTTTATTCACAGCTTTCGTTATATCTTTCTCATTTCGTGTTCGACCTCTCATTCATCTCTTTGTTTGTATCCTCAACTATTCAATAAATGGACCTGCAATTTCACTATTCAGCAGCACATATCTATGTGCTTGTAATAATTCCAATTCTGTTAGTGTCACATATGAGGTTATCCCAACTGATCGGCCAATAGTAGGAAATATTTTTGATTTCTGATGCATTTGAGATTGATTTGATGTGTCTTAAACACGTCCAACTTGATTAAATATTGTCTCAATATCATAAAAATATCTAGAACGAAAGGTGAGACACTCCTCGACCAAATAGCCTTCAGTAATAGAGCCTTCTGTTTGAGATTTATTTCTCACGTATGCTTTCAAATTCCCAAGATATCTGTGAAATAAAATAATATTATTATGAATTTAGTTAAATTCCAAATTTTTTTTACATAACTGGAAACATATAAATAAAATACCTCTCAATTGGATACATCCATCGATAATGAATAGGGCCTCCTAATTCAGCATCTTCAACCAAATGCACAGTTAAATGGATCATGACCATAAAAAAATGATAGAGGAAAGATCATCTCCATTGTACAAAGGGTCAATAAAAACCTATCCTGGAGGTTGTCAAGCTGAAATGGATGTAGAGATTTCTCACATAACTTCCTGAAAAATGTGAAGAATTGGAGTACAACAACAGTAACTTTTTTAGGTAACAATGTACACAATTCCAATGGTAGTAACTATTGTAACAAAATATGTTAATCGTGACTTTTCAATCCATATAACTTACGATTCTTCAAGTCAACACACGTCGATATGTTACTAGAATACCCATCAGATACCTTCACATCCATTAACATTCGAAGAAACATATCTTTATCCCTATTTTTCATTGAAAAAAAGGTTGGAGCATACTTTTCATTCTCATCTGGCCAGAGATCACATTTTATGTTCATTACTTGTAAGTATTTGCGAGCATTGAGATGATCTTTTGACTTTCCATGCTCATTAAGTAATGTGAAAATCAAATTATCACATACATTATTCTCAATATGCATCACATCAAGATTCTAGCGCAACAAATTAAATTCCCAATATGGAAGTTTGAAGAATATACTTTTTTTCTTCCATTTTTGTGTTCTGATTTCACTTGACGATGCACTTCACACTCGTTTTCCTCTATCATTCAAATGATGAACCTTCCCAAATTCTGTTTTTACATTTTCAAGTTGTGTCAATATTTCAGAACTGGTTAACAACTTCGGAGGAGGTCTACGATCAATGGAACCATTAAATTTTGATTTGTTCAGCTGAAATCTATGAGATGCATCAACAAATATTTGATGGCACAAGAAGCAACATTTTCTACTGTGAGGTAACCATTTGGGCTCGAAATCAATGTTACAAACGGGACAATCCAAACCCGTATAAGTGTTCCAACCAGATAAATTCCCTAACCCTGGGAAGTCAGTAATGGTCCACATTAAAGCAGCATGAATTTTGAACATTGTTTTAGAAGAAAAATCAAATGTCTCAACACCGTTGCTCCATAACTCTTGAAATTCTTCAATCAAAGGTTTCATGTATACATCAATATCATTTCCAGAAATTTTTCTTCCATGAATAATCATTGAAATGATAAAAGATGTTTGTCGCATACACATCCATGGAGGCAGATTATAAGGGATCAAAACAACTGTCCAAATGCTATAACTGGTACTCAAAGTCCCAAATGGGTTGAATCCATCAACAGCCAATCCCAATCGAACATTCCTAGGATTATGTGAGAAATCTAGATGTAATGAATCAAATGTCTTCAACGATTGGGTATCTCATGAATGTCTCATTAACCCATCATTGTTATTATCTAAATAATTCCATTTCATGTGTTCGGTGGTTTTTTGATGCCATGAATAATCTTTACAATCAAGGATTCAAAGGAAAGTAATGAAAAACATTTGCAGGTCTGTTCCTTTTCTTCTTCTCCATGAAATTATGTTCAGTCAGACTTCCAACATCACCCTTTGACTTCCATCTAGAAGAAGAACATTTCTTACAATTCTGTCTACTTGAATCCTCTCCCCAATAAAGCATACAATCATTGGGACACACATGTATTTTTGTATAATTCATACCAAGCTTGTTAACAAATTTTTTCATATCATAAAAAGATTCTAGGATTTTTGCTTCAGGAAATGCATCATGAATCAATTCCAATAACATGGACATTTCCTTATTTTTAATTCCACATTGACATTTGATGTGGTACAACTTCAGCAGAAATGAAAACATTGAATATTTCAAACACCCACTATACAACTCTTGATTTCCATTGTCAACTAAATCATGAAACACATTTTCCTCACTGAAGTTTTCACTTACATTTGGCTCCACAGAATCAAGAGGAGGATCCAATGATATGTTACAATCTCGATCTTCTTGTGTTACAGTCTCAAAAACATCACTTGTCACGTTGCAATTTGTATCACCCTCTTCTGGTTGTTCTGATATGTTTTGATGCTCATAGTGGTGTCTTGTAGTACTGAATGCATCATTTATGAGGTCTTGCATTTCACTTTCCATTGTCGAAAAACTTGGGACCTCATTCTGTGGATTAACATCAGTGCTCAATCTTTCTGTATTATTCGATTCTCCATGTCAAATCCAACACAAATATTGATTAGGGAATTGCTTCAATATTAAATGTTCATAAACATCATCTCTCTTCAACCATATTCTAAATTTACATTTAGGACATGGACATCTTATTCTCCCTTCAACGGATCAATTAGAAATTGAAAAATCTAAAAACTCATTCAAACCCTTAACATATTGAGGTGTGTTACTCGGTAATGTGATTTAGCTTTTATCCATGTATATCACAATGTGCCTATACAATAATAAAAAAAATTAAAACACATAGTTACTACTAAATAGAGAAAAAGTTTCATATATATGATAGTGTAATATTACAGAAACATAATATAATAAAGATGATACATTGAACACATTTACCACTTACTTAGCATGCCCAGAAAAACTGAACAAGTCTGGTCCTTAGGAGATAGCGTCAACACCTCATTGAGGAGCAGTAAGAATATCAGGTTACACACTTATTATAACACTATCAATCACACATTTATGTTACCTCAAACAACACCCCATTGAAAGTGATGTCATTGAACACACCAAAGATGAACGATTTTCATACCATTAGTACAATAACATTACTAGAAATATTTAGCCCTTATATGAAACCCTTTGAGACTTATCGCATGCTAGCTAGGGTACTCGGATTATGGGTAGCCTAGGTCAGTTCATGAAAATTGGCCTTGTTTCATTGCTCTTTATGTTTTTCAATATTTTCACTATCTATTTGAATTTATCCCATTTATATATGAATTTTTTGAATGAATCTATAGAATGGAAATCATGAAGGGAGTTTTGAAAGGGGGTTTCACTAATAAAAAGGTATGAATTACCATGAAATTACACCTCTGTGAATTATACACAAATCATCTCTTGTTTGTAGGAATGATATATGTTAGGAATTTCATTTCCAAATAGTGGTGTTATTTAAAAAATAGATACACTCACTACCAATAGCCATGAGAGTTTTGCAGTGATTAAAATAGTTAATGTATAAATTGTTTCTTATATAAATATGATATATAAAAGGTAACTGAAACACTCCAGTCCAAATCTATACAAGGTTAGAAAATTATAGAATATTGAGGGGGAGTGAAAGTAGATGATGAATTGTGACTAATACCGATATGGATAGTTTAGGTGTTTCTATATATCCTATAATAATATGAATCATGACACATGTAGTTCTTGGACAAAAATATATTATCATAGTATAGATTAAAATATGGAGTGAACCAACATGAATGAGGGTACTATACACTAAGAAAGCTTTTATGGTGCTGAAATGTGTTTTTGGGTCCAGGTTTAGCGGCACAAACATCACTATATGTCCAGTAATAATAGAAATAAATACACATGTAGTTTCTATAAGGTCGCAACAAATATCTATATATTGTATATGAGAGAAAGGGAGGCATGTATGGGTGCCCTGGTGATAATTGAAAGGATGAAAATTGATTTGAATTGTTAAATGTATATTCATTGTGTAAGAATTGGGAAATTAAATGGGAACTACATAATGTCCTAGGATGGTAAATTTGTGTGTCACTATATATCCCATAACAATAAGAATCATGTCACATGTTGTTCTTATAATATATCTTCACAAATCTATCTATTGTGAAGGGGAAAATGATGTTGTCCAGTGTCAAGCTACATAAAGGAAGGTTTGATGTGAATCCATCAATCCCATATGATATAATCCAAGGGAATAATTGTGGAATTTTATTTTTTTAATAGGTTTTTTTAGAAGGAACTCTTCACTAAGGATTATTAAATGGATATTTGTCTCATGTAAGGAAATTATATTTTATATATTGAATTTATGAAATATATTTAAATGTAATTTATGGGGGACCATATGTCATTTAGTTTTACAATATAATTAAAAAAATGACTTTTGTGCAATGTTGTATAATGTGGTATGGTGAGGAACTTTATGTCATTCATTTTTATGTTCTTATGACTATGATCAATGTGATGAAGGATTTGTGTATATATGGATTTTATTAAAAATGAAATTCTTGAGACTTAGTGTTGAGTCAATAAAGAAAATTTTATTTGAATAAATGAAGTCATGAATAGTAGGATGAGGATGGTTTTTATAGGAATTAAATGTCTGGTTTGGTCCAATATAAATGATTTGTACATAACTATATATATGGACTTAACTTGAATTAATCCACACATAGTTCTTAATATAGGATTTTTTTCATACATGTGTATGGAAATAGGAGGAAACCTGACATGAATGAAAAAACACATAAACTAGGATAGTATAGAAGATTATGAATGAAATATATCATTAACCATTATTCATATAAGAGATGTGGAAACCACTATGTATCCTATAAGAATAGGAATAAATCCATATGTAGTTCTGGAAAAGGAGTCTCTATTTAGATCTGGATTATGCATATGAGATAATAAAATGGTTTCATCCTAGTGTAAATTTGTTGGTGAAGACCCACTAAAAACATGTAAACCCTTACACTAAGAACTATTACATAGATATGTCTAATATAAAATGGAATAAGTTCATAAAAAAAATACCACTAAATTTATTTTACACTGTTATAGGATGGCTCATATGTTATATGAAAATGACATGAGTTTCATACATTTTATGGTCCTACACCAAGGACCTTCATGTATTGCAGTCTGTGGTCTTATGAATGGAACCATCTATAAGAAGTTTAAATCCATTAAAAATGGACATTGAAATCCCTGTTGTGAAGTTATAAAAAGTATTTCTTTGATAATAATTATGTTGGTGGTAGACATGATATGCTCTCAATCCATTATAATCATGGAGTGGGCATTGTTGGAGTAGAAATTTTGTATTTTATACGGTCCATCACATTTTACTCTAGATTTATAGGTTTCCTCCTAGGTATAATAGGTGTTCTCATAGATAATACTAGTTCTCCTTGGATTAATAATCATATGTGGGCATTCTTATGGAATTATCATATAATAATATTATTATTTAACTCAAGGATGTGAAGTGTGTGAAAATAGTTTTCATCATATTTCTCTAATTCATCGTGTCAGAGTTGAGATTTCTCATTCCTAAACAACTAATCAAAAATGGAAATTTTAATTGAGGGTAATTAAACCTAAATGGGAAGGACTACCACTACAACATCTCGACCCCAACCTATTGAATTGGGTAGGGCCAAAATTCAACTAAACTTAGGTGCATCCCACAGACACTAGAGGATGACTATAAATTACAATGGTATATGAAATCATTGTGGTGGTTTACTCTCAGACACAACATAACCAGAATTAGACCAAACAAAATGTTATAACATAAATATGATGCATGATAGAAAATCAACCAAACACAATGGATATAACATGACCAAGATAAGAGTTCTGATAGTCAATGATTTATCATATAAGTCTGCAAAACCCAATAGGTCATAAAATTAATTAAGGTGCCACAATAAAACTACCCCAAACTCCACCCCTTAACCATATACAAAAATTTAAATGGATACATACCTGGAAAAGAAAGGGGACGCCAGAGACGGAGGTCGTGGGGTCGCCGGAGACGGAGGTCGCGGGGTCACCGGACAGTTGGGGTCGCGGGTCACTGGACGAGGTCGCCGGATGGTTGGGGGTCACCAGACGGTTGGGGGTCGCTGGGGCTGGGGGGGGGGGTTAGGGGAATAAGGGACAGCGTCGGGGTCGCTGGGGCCGGGGGGTTAGGGAAAGAAGGGGTCGCGAGGGTTTGGGGGAAATGCGGGGTGGGGGTAGAGAAGGGTCGGGTTTCTTGAAAAAAATTATGGGTTTTGCGGCAGTTTATTAAAAACCGCCGTGAAACCTTTCTGCCAAAACGTTTAGCGGCGATTTTGTGAACCACTGCTAAACCCGATTTTTATTGTAGTGTCTCTCCCTTTAGTGGGGCCATTATATAATGAAAATTGGGTGACATGATGGTGTTTCCCTAGTTTTGTTGGATCATGTTTGACTATGTCTGGGAAATAGAGATATAAACTCAAATTTGCATCATGGATCTTGAATGGAGGATTAACTACGGTACCTTGCGGTGTAGCCACTAGTTTTTCAATGTGGTTTTGGTAAAAAAACCCTAATAATTGTTATGTTTTAAGGTATTTTATCATTGAATTACATAAATAATATATCCCCAATAAATATGAGAACTATATCAAAATTTAAATATTTTTTCATTCTTCATCAACCCTAGGAGACCCGAGGGCCTCTTTTAGAGACATTAATCCCCCTTTTCTGGTACTTAGACCTTGAATTATAGATTTCATAAATTGGTGATCCATGATAACATTAATTTTAATTTTTTAGTTATGAACTCTCATATTTTCTCTTTTTATTATATGAGAGTTGGTATCCTTCAGTTATCATAGTTTTTTTGGGTGTTTGATAGTAGATTCATAATGGGATATCTATAGGTATCATGAGTTCCATATTAGAGACGAGATTATAGATCAGTGGTTGTCCTTCCAATTATTTATAAGAAAATGTTTACGGTCTATATTGTAACAACCCAAGTAAGTAATTAATAATATATATTCTTATTTATGTCTATTTATGAATTAGATAGTGTTTTAGAGTATTAAAACGATAATAAATCCATTCTTAAGCATGGAATACAATAATATTTTTAAAAGATTGTTTTACTACCTTTTGATGGCAAACCATTTTTAAATCAAAATTTTGACAATTTTATAAGCTCTATTTGTAAATATAAACCTATTCATTATGATTGAGACATTGAAATTTACTTTAAATAAATTTTTGGTATTTTTCTAGCAATGTTCATTTTTTAATGAATAGTGAAAAATACTACATTTTACATCAAAACTGCATTTTCATCTAATTTAATTATATGGTTAGATTATATTTTTCTTTGGTTTTAAAGTGTAAATAGAATATATTTTTACCATTAAATATAATTGTGGTCATTGGGATTAATTTCACTTTGTAATTGGGCATAAACAAGAGCCAAACATTTCATAGATATTGTTTCTAAAAAACCCGCTATTTGTTTTGACAACGGGAATTATTTTTAAATTAATTATTGCAATTTCTGTGTTTGTAATTTGATAAAATGGATTAAATATTTTGAATCATAAGGTCCAAATTATTTAATCAAGACGCTTTTGTTTTTGGGCATTATGAATAGTAATGATGGTAATTATCTTTAATTATCTTGATTAATTAGTAATCGGGTAGTTAAGGATAATTAAATAATATCATAATAATAAACAATTACCCCATAATGTGTCATAATACTACTGGTTGTGTCATGGAAGACCATGGGATGCCTTGTTCCAAACTTTGGGACCCCATGGAATCACATTTCTGTGATAATGACTTTTTATCTTTTTATTTTTAAAGAAAGTTAAATATAACAAAGAATGTATCACCAGAGTAAAAAATTATTAATTTTGTCTACATAAATGATCTATTGGACTATAAATATTCATTGTAAATCTAAAACAATTTACTACTTAATATTATTTTTATTATAATTTTTATACATTAAATAAATTAAATTATTTATGACATCATGATGATATAGCGATTACCTCATTAATGAACGATTTAAATAAAATGAAAAGATAATTTGAAATCTAAGACTTACACTAGTAAAATACCTATTTGATGAGTATATTTCTAACACTTATCACCTTATCCTTGAAATACATCATCGTGGGACCTTTAAAATCCGAAACTCATTTGAAAATAAAGTGAGATTTCATACCTTTCCAAGAGTGCCCCTCCTCTCCTCTTATAAAAGGCCCACACCTCTACCTCCTTACCCACACTTCTCAAGCCATTGTCTCTGCCAAAATCTGCTCATTTTATCTCTCAAAATACCTCTATTCATCCTATAAGCCTTAACTTAGGCAAAAATCTCTTCATGAAACCCTTTTGGTTCTTACCAAGAGGAGTTACCCTATTTAAAGGTAAAGACTTCTCTAATGTTCTTTTGTTTTATTTTGCTTCTCCAACCCCCTAAACTCTTTTTATTCATTTCTTTTGTAACAAAACCAATATGTTCAATATAATAGGATTTTTTATAAGAATTATTATAGATACACTTACACACACCAACATCTAATGGTTAAAGAACATATTGTTTCTGTGGATGGTGTATTTCTGCCTCACGAAACGATGATTGTTCAATATTCGTATAACACCTTCAAAGGTGTCCATTAAGATGTCACTATATTTATATATGATATATAATACGTTTATGTTTTCCTTATGCTTCTGTATTTTTCATTTATGGCATACCTTTATGGATTCCATTATGGGTATACGCGATATCTTCATTTTAGGAAGTGCGGACTACTGCACCCTCAAAGTGATTTGATTCGTTAATGCCATATGTGAGACGTATAAAGGATTGCGTTAATGATATTATATATGAACTTATACTGGAATTAAAATATACCATTATGTAATTATGATTCCATTCCATAAAATACAAAATATAAATGAAAGTAGCATTCATGCGTACGTACGACTTAGCGTCTCCATGAACGGTGCATTTCATTTCTTACCTCTAAATGTTATGTAATATTATAAATGAATGTATGTACTGGATATATATGATATATATGATATCTACATCATGAATATAACTCTGTATATAATGGATACATGAACAACTTGTAATTATAAAGATTTTATTTTTGACTCAAGTACCAATGATCGTTAAAACGACCGTTATTAACTTAAATAATTACATAGTGTTCATGACATGGTAATAAGTGATATAAAAGGAATAATGAACTTGAAAAAGGTTCTTAATCAAGTAGAAATTAACTCAAGTTTATTATTCAGGATATTAAAGAACAACCGAGTCATGTCTGACCCGAGGTATGGGACTTCGTCTCAATCTCCTTTCATTGAGGCGTATTTTGTTTTATACACAACTTTCTTTTATACGGTGTATAAACCCCTTTGACTTTTACGTCTATTCAAAAGGAATATTTTTATAGGAAGCGTTTTACTAAATGAAAAAAGAAATGTTTTTTTGTCATACATATGCGGCGACAATGACTTCTCCGCCGTCGTGACCATTATTTGAGTTTTGGCTTCCTCTATAAGCCATAACTTTTTTTAATGAAAAATAAATACCATGTTTTACGTTTCTTTTATTTTGGTATTGAAAATGGTTTTGATAATGTTTTTATTATATCAATGTGTTATTGATATCTTGTGATTGAAATGTGTAAATGTTATGTTTCCTTTATGCATGTTTTATGTGATACGATTATGTTATGGTTCTTGGGCATTGTTATGAAGACAGGTGGTTTCGTGATAAACTAAGGGCGGGTGAGCCCTATATAGCTCTCCAATGCATTGGGTAACGTGAAGTGGTTAAAAGTTAAGGTTTCTCCAAAGAGATTTTGTAACGCCACAACCCCAGTTACCCTGAGTCGGTGCATTATTGCGCAACATTGGCATGATCACAAAGATTAAGTCTCGAAAGACCGATTAGTTTAGTAGCCTTGAAACACTAGATATATTCATAAGTTTTACATTACATCATAAATTAAATAAAAAACTACAACAAAATCTTGTCTTCATATACCCTCATATCATCCCTTCAGGTCATTCATTAAATACTTCTTCACATCCTGGAAAAATTAAAACATTGAAAGGGGTGATCTCAGATGCTCAGTAAGGATAACAATATAGCAGAAGCTTTCATAAATAAACATAAACATTTAAGGCAATGTATAACTAAAACAAAAGCCTTTTAACTTTAACTTCAACATAATATGGAAAAAGTGAAATGAGATAATGCCATTTACTTATTCACATGGATATTCTACTAGTCGAATAATCACATGCAATATCAATAACCACTTTCATAATGATTGAATGCATAATGCCAGACTATCAAAACCACGTAGCCAGGGCCTCGTGCCAAGACCACAAATAAGATTTTGTCAAGGCCTCATGACAAGACACTAGTTTGTCTCATGAGACCTGCCGATGCATCGAGGAGCTATAGTGGGCTCCACCCATCACTTATTAAGTCCAATGCATTCCTCATATGAACAGGCTTAAACATATCATAAACCATAACATAATCTTATCACATAAAACATGAATAATGGAAACATAACATTTCCACATTTCAATCACAAGATATCAATACAACACGTTGATATATTAAAACATTATCAAAACTATTTTCGATACCAAATTAAATGAATGTTAAAACTTGGTTTTTATTTTTCATTTAAAAAAAGATATGGCTTGTAGGGGAAGCCGAAACTCAAATAATGGTCACGGCGGCGAAGAAGTCATTGTCGCCGCATACGTACGACAAGAAAAATATTCCTTTTTGTCGTTTTGTAAAACGCTTCATATAAAAACATTCCTTTTGAATAAACGTAAAATTCAAAGGGGTTTATACACTGTATAAAAGAAATTTGTGTATAAAACACAATATGCCTCAATGAATGGAGATTGAGAGAAAGTCCCTTAAAAAGATAATTTTAAAATAAAATATATCTAGTATGTGTATTCAATATATGTACACATAAAGAAAGTATAAATACAATATAAGACATGATAATATCATGACATAATTTGAAAGTAGGAGATTAACCCAAAGAATGGAAGTTGGGGTAAGAAGTTCCCTTACCTCGTGTCCGACTTGACTCGATCATTCTTTAATCTCCTGAAAAATAAACTAGAGTTAATTTCTACTTTCTTAAGAACTTTTTTCATGTTCATTATTCGTTTTATATCACTTATTACCATTTTATGAACATTATGTAATTATTTAAGTTAATAACGGTCATTTTTTCGATCGTTGGTACTTGAGTCAAAAAATAAACTTCTTATAATTACACTTTGTTAATGTGGTAAAATATCCATTATATACATAATTATATTCATGATGTAGATATCATATACATCATATATATCCATTATATACATTAATTTATAATATTACATAACATTTAGAGGTAGGAAATGAAATGCACCGTTCATGGAGACGATAAGCCTTACGTACGCATGAACGCTACTTTCATTTCTATTTCATATTTAATGGAATGAAGTTATAATTATATAAAGTTATAATACAATTCCAGTATAATATAATTTATAGTACCATTTAATCCATCCTTTATACATCCCACATACGGCATTAACGATTCAAATCACGTTGAGGGGGCGGTAGTCCGCACTTCCTAAAATGAAATTATCGCGTTTACCCATAATGGAAATCGTAAAGGTATGACATAAATGAAAAATAAAGAAGCATAAGTAAAACATAAACATAATATATATCATATATAAAAATACTGACATCTTAATGGCCACCTTTGTAGGTGTTATATGAGTGTTGAACAATCATCGTTTCGTGAGGCAGAAATTTCCCATCCACAGAAACAGTATGTTCTTTAACCATTATATGTAGGTGTGTGTAAGTGCAGCTCGAATAATTATTATAAAAACATCCTATTATATTGAGGATACAGGTGTTGTTACAAAAGAAATGAATAAAAAGAGTTTAGGGGGTTGGAGAAGAAAAATAAAACAAAATAACATAAGAGAAGACATTAACTTAAAATCGAGAAACTCTTTTTTGATTGGAGCCAAAGAATTCCTTGGAAAGATTTCTGCCCAATGTGAGGCTTCTAAGAGTAATATAAGGCTGTGGAGAGACAAAATGGGTAGGTTTTGGCCGAGCCAAAGGCTTGATAGGTGTGGGTAAGGTGGTAGAGGTGGGGGCCTTTTATAAGAGGAGAGGAGGGGCACTCTTGGAAAGTGATGAAATGTTACTGTATTATATAATGAGTTTCAGATTTTAATGGTCTCAAACTTATATATTTCAAGGCTATGGTGATAAGGGCTCTAAATATACTCATCCAATAGGCTTTTCACAAGTATAATTCTTATATTTTACATTATACTTCCATTTTATTAAAATCATTAATTAATGAGGTAATCGCTGAATCATCATGGTGTTATAAATAATTTAATTTATTTAATGTCTAAAAATTATAACACAAATACCAGGATGTAGGAAATCGTTTTATCTTTCTAATTAATATTTATAGTCAAAAATATGACTTTTATAACCCCATTTAAAAATTGTTTTAGTAAAACAACTCATATTTGTGACATTTTTATTTTCACATTAAATAAAAAGTTTTTAATGTCATTTTCCTACCAAAGTGGCTCCATGGGGTCCCCAAATTGAAAAATGGATTTTATTGGTCGGCAATGACTCATCCAATATGGGTAGGATAAGTGTAATGGTATTTTGATATTTTTATAATATCATTTTTACCTTAAATTTCACTAATTACCTTTAATCGTGATTAATTAAACTAAAAAGTTACTATTCACCAAAAAATTATTTTAATCCCATTGAACCGCATTTTACATCCTAATGAAAACCATGTATATAGTATTTTTGAAATTAAAATCACAGAAGTGGTAATATTTCATTTAAATGAAAAATCGGTTTTTTAACTACCACTTAGTGGTTTCACTATTTATCAAAAATTGATGTTTTTTAGAACAATGCCAAAATATCACCCTAAGCTATAATTGATATTCCAAATTCAAAAATGATGTCTATTTTACAAAATTACAAACATATAAGTTTCATTAATTAATATTATAATTAATTCTCGTTGTCACAACAATTAGCGTGTTTTTAAGAAACATTATATATCAAAAGCTTGACAATTGTTTATGTCCAATTTCAATGTTAAATTAATTCTAATGACCACCATTGGATAAAATGGTAAAAATTTATTCTAATTATACTTTAAAACCATTCAATAGTATAATTTATCACTATTGATTATTTTGATTCAAAAAGTTTTTTTAAGTATTTTTCACTATTCATAAAAAATTGGAAGTTCTCAGAAAATTACAAAAAATCCAACTTAGGATAATTTCGATATTACGAATACAAAAATGAAGTCCATTTTGAAATAAAAAATTTGTATAATTTTAAAAATTGGGGATTACTATTCATAACGGCTAATTTGATTAGTCGCGGTGTGTTAGAACTCGAACTTGCGTACAATGCAAGCTATTGCATTATTGAAAGAGAAGCATATCCTGGAAGCTCGGGGTGTTACATTCTCCCCTCCTTCAATAAATTGCGTCCTCGCAATTTGAAATTTTTCATTGAAAATAAAAGGTTGAAAATATAAAATACCATTGTGGAAAACCCACATCGGAAATAAGGTTAATAAAATTTAGTCTTAATAAGCGGGAAATGGAAATGAGAAAGTCACCACCAAATTAGGGTTTCTAATAGGAGAACATTGGTGGAAATTATAGACACATAATTAGTGGGAAAACGTAAATATTTTTATGGATTTATTGAGGTCAGAAATCACAAACAAGTGTAAAATTGAGGGCCTCAAAGCCTTCAATATATGGTGATTTAAAATATCACCAGTTCAACAAAACATAAGGTATTTGGATAACACTTTTTTTTTAATATCCCTTTCCTAATGTTTAAGAATTAATTTATTCATAGAATAAGAGAGTGGTATATATATATATATATACTTGACAAGGAGAGTTTCAACCTTCAACTAATTTCTACCACAAACTCATCTTTCCCCCAAAAAGATAATAGAACTCAAAAATATTATATTTATCCTAATCGTACAAGGTTCCAAATATTAACACATACCATTTAATTAGGAAAACTATTTTTTAATAACCAGGGACTTCCTCTAGGCTAGTGGTAGGTAACAAAGTCCTATCGCACTATAGTTGTGGGTTCGATTCCTATAGCTTTGTCCGACGTGATGGGTTATCCCCCAACCTACAGGTTGTCCTTTTCCTAAAACTATAGTATTATAATATTCCAAAAATAATATTAAGAAATTTTTTAACCTTAAACAATACTATCCAAGGTTCAACTTCATCCATTCGAACCATTATAGTAATCCAAAATACTTCTGTCCAACTCACAGTCCAAATTTTATAAAGAAGGTAAATATAATGAAGATCCTTTTTTCCTGTGTAACAACATGTGAACACCTTCATAATGTATTCTTTTAAAACATTACAACATCCTGAATTACTATGATCCCTTATTCCTTATAGAATACTAGATATACTCCTATCTGAAAATGTATTCAAATCATTAATCAGCTTCAAGGAAGTCAATGATATCCAATATAATTTATCCAAATCAATCATGTATTATTCTAAAATCACTATCTCGGTATCAGAACGATATTATGGTTTATCTTTCTCTCAACCATGTATTTTCCAAAAATTTAACCTATCGTGCAGTCACTTTTCTTGGTTCCACAAAATCCCAAATCCTTGATGAAATAGTACTACAGTACAATCCTTATATACTTCATAATTATTATAACCAGTACATCATCGATACAACACTCAAATGACAAAATTCTTAAACAACAACATAAGAACTCTAATCATTCCTCCTCATCTGTGGTAGTATCATAACATGATTATTATCCAATAACATCATTTGTGGAATACTCTGATGATTTGGACATTGGTTTGCATAGTGTCCCCACTCCTTGCAGATGAAGCATTGTACATTTGAAATCTTTTTCGTACCCTTGCAGTCACGCACTTAGTGTCCTTTTTCTCCCCAATTATAACAAACTCTCATTCCCTTCAGGTAAGTTCCAAGGTGTTTCTTCCCACAATTATCACATACTGGAAAATTCTTCTTTTCCCTCGTCCATTTATCCATCATTCTCTCTTCCATCCTTTTCTTCTCTTGCTTCCCTTCAAAGCCATAATACTCAAAGAATTCTATACTTATTTATTAACCCATGATATATTTCTTCATATGTTGAGAACACATGGGAGATTATTTACCTTCTAAATGTTAGCTTAATACCGTGAAATATATGATCCTTCTTCCGCTTTGGATCATACGTATTTCTAGAGTTCACATTCCTTCCATTGGGCACCATTTCTATACAATGGAATAAACTAGGTTAGTTTATGAATTACAATGAATAATTCCAAACTTGTAAAATACTTAATGTAAATTGAATAGTTTATAGATATAATCCATAATCATAAAAAATGTTTTCTTTGAGGAAGTATATACTCATAAAACCTTCATAATGGTTTGTAAAAAATTAGAATTATCCTAATCATATCCCCCGGGAGTGTCGTAACCAAGAGTGCAGCAAGGCCCGTTGTCGTGCACCACTTCCCATTCGAGTCTATCTCAAAGCGGTGTTTTCGGGTTTTACCCCTAGGTACATCTGTGCCAGAGCCGCCTCTACCTGCTCATATCCAGACAGGGATGTATTGCTCGGAAAACTCAAAAAATCTCTATAATACCAAAATTTTAGGAAGTTCTTCTATACTAATCCTGAAAGTCTATCTTAGGGATATGTGCTCTAATCATATTTTATCAAAATCTAGCTTCCAAGGTTAGTACTAAACTGCCTCTGATACCAACTGTAACGCCCCGACCCCAGTTACCCTGAGTCGGTGCATTATTACCTAACATTGGCATGATAAAAAAGATCAAGTCTCGAAATACCTATTAGTTTAGTAGCCTTGAAACACTAGATAAATTCATAAGTTTTACATTACATCATAAAGTAAATAAAAAACTACAACAAAATCTTGTCTTCATATCCCCTCATTTTATTCCTTCAGGTCATTCAAAAAATACTTCTTCACATCCTGGAAAAATCAAAACATTGAAAAAGGTGAGATCAGATGCTCAGTAAGGATAAAAATATAGCGGAAGCTTTCATAAATAAACATAAACATTTAAGGCAATGTATAACTAAAACAAAAGCCTTTTAACTTGAACTTCAACATAATATGGCCAAAGTGAAATGAGATAATTCCATTTACTTATTCACATGGATATTCTACTGGTCGAATAATCACATGAAATATCAATAACCACTTTAATAATGATGGAATGCATAATGCCAGACTATCATAACCATGTAGCCAAGGCCTCGTGCCAAGACCACAAATAAGATTTTTTCAAGGCCTCGTGCCAAGCCACTAGTTTGTCTCATGAGACCTGTCGATGCATCGAGGAGCTATAGCGGGCTCCACCCATCACTTATTAAGTCCAATGCATTCCTCATATGAACAGGTTTAAACATATCATAAACCATAACATAATTATATCACATAAAACATGAATAAAGGAAACATAACATTTCCACATTTCAATCACAAGATATCAATACAACACATTGATAAATTAAAACATTATCAAAACTATTTTCGATACCAAAATAAATTAAAGTTAAAACTTGGTTTTTATTTTTCATTTAAATAAATTTAAGTCTTGTAGGGGAAGCCGAAACTCAAATAATGGTCACGGAGGCAGAAAAGTCATTGTTGCTGCATACGTACGACAAGAAAAACATTCCTTTTTGTCGTTTAGTAAAATGATTCATATAAAAAGATTCCTTTTGAATAAACATAAAATTCAAAGGGGTTTATACACTATATAAAAGAAATTTGTGTATAAAACAAAATATGCCTCAATGAATGGAGATTGAGACGAAGCCCCTTAAAAAGATCATTTTTGAATAAAATATATCTATTTTTTGTATTAACTATATGTACACATAAGGAAAGTATAAATACAAGATAGTACATAATAATATCATCACATAATTTTAAAGTAGGAGATTAACTCAAAGAATTGAATTGGGTTAAGAAGTTCCCTTACCTCGTGTCCAACTTGACTCGATCGTTCTTTAATCTCCTGAATAATAAACTACAGTTAATTTATAATTTCTGAAGAACTTTTTTCTTTTTCATTATTCGTTTTATATCACTTATTACCATGTTATGAACATTATGTAATTATTTAAGTTAATAACGGTCATTTTGTCGATCTTTGGTACTTGAGTTAAAAATAAACTTCTTATAATTACACTTTGTTCATATGGTAAAATATCCATTATATCCATAATTATATTCATGATGTAGATATAATATATATCATATATATCAAGTATATACATTCATTTATAATATTACATAACATTTAGAGGTAGGAAATGAAATGCATCGTTCATGGAGACGGTAAGCCTTACGTACGCATGAATGCTACTTTCATTTCTATTTCGTATTTAATGGAATGAAGTTATAATTATATTAAGGTATAATATAATTCCAGTATAATATAATTTATATTACCATTTACTCCATCCTTTATACATCCCACATATGGCATTAACGATTCAAACCACTTTGAGGGGGCGGTAGTCCGCACTTCCTAAAATGAAATTATCGCGTTTACCCATAATGGAAATCGTAAAGGTATTCCATAAATGAAAAATAAAGAAGCTTCAGTAAAACATAAACATAATATATATCATATATAAAAATAGAGACATTTTAATGGCCACCTTTGTAGGTGTTATATGAGTGTTGAACAATAATCGTTTCGTGAGGCAGAAATTCACCATCCACAGAAACAGTATGTCCTTTAACCATTATATGCAGGTGTGTGTAAGTGTAGCTTGAATACTTCTTATAAAAACATACTAGTATATTTAGGATACTGGTGTTGTTACAAAAGAAATGAATAAAAAGAGTTTAGGGTGTTGGAGAAGCAAAATAAAACAAAATAACATAAAAGAAGACATTACCTTAAAATCGAGAAACTTTTTTTGATTTGAGCCAAAGGATTCCTTGGGAAGAATTATGCCCAAAGTGAGGCTTCTAGGAGTCATATAGAGATGTGTAGAGACAAAATGTGCAGGGTTTGTCTGAGACAAAGGCTTGAGAGGTGTGGGTAAGGTGGTAGAGGTGGGGGACTTTTATAAGAGGAGAGGAGGGGCACTCTTGGAAAGCAGTGAAATGTTACTTTATTATATAATTAGTTTCAGATTTTAAAGGTCCCACACTTATATATTTCGAGACTAAGGTGAAAAGGGTTCTAAATATACTCATCCAATAGGATTTGGACAATTTTAATTCTTGTATTTTACATTATCCTTCCATTTTATTAAAATCATTAATTAATGAGGTAATCGCCGCATCATCATGGTGTCATAACTAATTAAACTTATTTAAGGTATAAAAATTATAAAACAAATATCATGATGTAGGAAATCTTTTTAGATTTCTAATTAATATTTATAGTCAAATATATGACTTGTATAACCCCATTTAAATATTGTTTTAGTAAAACAACTCATGTTTGTGACATTTTTATTTTAACATTATATAAAAAGTTTTTTATGTCATTTTCCTACGAAAGTGGCTCCATGGGGTCCCCAAGTTGACCCATGGATTTTCTTGGTCGGACATGAATCATACAATAAGGTTAGGGAAAGTGTAATGGTATTTTTATATTTTTACAATATCATTTTTACCTTAAATTTCACTAATTACCATTAATCGCGATTAATTAAAATAAAAAGTTACTATTCACCAAAAAAATTATTTTAATCCCATTGAACCACATTTTACATCTTAATGACAACCATGTATGTCGGATTTTTGAAATTCAAATCACAGAAGTTGTAATATTTCATTTAAACGAAAAATCAGTTTTTTAACTACTACTTAGTGGTTTCACTATTCATCAAAAATTGATGTTTTTCCGAAAAATGCCAAAATTTCACCCTAAGATATAATGTATATTCCAAATTCAAAAATGATGTCTATTTTAAAAAATTAAAAACATATAAGTTTCATAAATTAATTTTATAATTAATTCCCGCTGTCACAACAAATAGCGTGTTTTTAAGAAACAATATATATCAAAAGATTGACAATTGTTTATGTCCAATTTCAATGTTAAATTAATTCTAATGACCACTATTGGATAACATGGTAAAAATATATTCTAATTATACATTAAAACCATTCAATAGTATAATTTATCACTATAAATTATTTTTATTAATTAAATTGTTTTAAGTATTTTTCACTATTCATAAAAAATTGGAAGTTCTCAAAAAATTACAAAAAAAATCGACTTAGGATAATTTCGATATTATGAATTCAAAAATGAAGTCCATTTTGAAATATAAAATTTCTATAATTTTAAAAGGTGGGTATTACTATTTATAATGGCTACTTTGATTTGTCACGGTGTGTTAGAACTCGAACTGGCGTACAATGCAAGCTATTGCATTATTGAAAGAGAAGCATATCGTGGAAGATCGGGGTGTTACAGATTTAAGGAATATACTATGATGGGTATTCTAAATGTAACCATGAGGGTTACTCCCTCTGTAAGAATGTTATTAATGCCTCAAGTTACCTTTATGTCTTATGATTTCTATGATTTATTCATGATTTTATGATGTATGTTAAAATGTTTATGTTTTATGAGTAAAATATGATTTCATACATGGACTAATGTTTTCATTTCGTACTTTTATATCCCTTACTGGGCTTTTTATGCTCATCCCAAGTTTTTGAAATGTTTTTCACAGGTCAAGGGAAAGGTACATGGTGTGATGATAGGGTCAAGGATGTGTCATGAAAGAATCATTGTTTTGTTTTAAATATGTTTCCGTTGATGTGAAAAAAATGAATACTATATTTTATGTAACCACTTTGTTTAAATGTGGAATGTAATGCATGATTTATGATCTAATTCTCTTAAACTCTAAACCTGAAAAGATCATCAATGTGTAATCTTGTAATAACTGAAGATTAGGTAATGTTTAAGGATGGGGCCTTATAGTTGGTATCAGATGTCTGTTTAGATAACTTTAGGAGTTAGAATTATATTAAATGATTATCCAAAAATATTCTTTTATGGTCAAACTAAAATGATATAGAATTTGAAGATTACCATGTTGCGTCATCTAAGACATGTTTGTTCAGAATGGTTTTCCACAGAGAAAACCGGGAAGTAGTGCTTGGAAGGAATACAGAAGGAAATATCCTTCCGAATCAGCATCCTTAGATGGTCAGGATTGGAACAGAATAGTTTGTTACAGTAGTGGCACAATTGACTCAAGCGATAAATGGTGGTGGTATCAATGCACGAGATCAGCTAGATCAACCGCAGAGGAACATGTTAGTGGTGGAACATTTCATGAGGCAACATCCCCCATCATTCAGAGGATCATCTAACCATGTGCTAGCTGAAGGGTGGATTAAAGCACTGGAAAAGATTTTTGATTTCATGGGGTGTTCAGATAATCAAAAGGTTAGTCTTGCTATATACCGTTTGGAGGGTGAAGCAGATCAGTGGTGGTCGATGGTTAAAAATATTAGGGATGCTGATGAGATTGATTCTCTCGACTGGGATGAATTCAAAGGTATGTTTCCTATGAATTATTTTCCTAAGACTGTTCGACTTAGGATGAAAAAACAATTCTTGTAATTGAGGCAAGATGACGACTCAGTGGCTTCTTATGAAGAGAGGTTCACTTGATTGGCAAGGTATGCTCCAAATTTTTTCCGAGACCTTGATAGTAAAATAAATCCTTTTTACACAGGATTAAATCCAAAATATCTAAGGGAATTGGCTTCCTGTGAGATCAAAAGTTATGAAAAGCTTTTTCGATGTGCTGAGAAGGTGGAAATGGAGTTTACCGATGATCAAGTGTTCTATAACAACCAACAGAAGAAGAGATTGAGGTGGTAGGAGAAAGGAAAGAATTCTTCAAAAAGTTCTGACGGTAAGAAAACTAAGTTTCCTTTTTGTGATAAATGTGGTAAAAGGAATGCTAGGGAATGTCTTCTAAATTCTGGAAAGTGATACTGATGTAGTAAGATTGGACATAAGGAACATTATTGCACTGAAAGAGATCAGGGTGATGGTAAAACCAAATTTGATTTACAGTTAGTGAAATGTTTAAAGTGCAATGAGATGGGTCACTATGAAAACGATTGTCCGACAAAGAGCTTGAGTGATGGGAAGTAGTTAGACTACAAGAAGAAAGGGGTGGTGAAATCCTTTGAAACTACTTCATTAGATATTGGGCCATCAAATGAAGTGGTATCAGGTACATTGTTTTTTTTTTCAGATTATGCCAGTGTGTTGTTTGATTCGGGGTCTACACATTATTTCATCTCTGAAAACGTTTCTAGTAAAATGGGAATTCCATCTCAAGAAATGACTCCTGAACTTGTGGTAAAAACACCTGGGGGAAATTTTGAGGAAAAAATAATTTATAAGGATCTTACTATCCTTATCCGTGGAAAGAACCTACTTGAAAACCATATTGTTTTACCTCTAGTAGAGTTTTATGTTATCCTGGGTATGGATTGCCTCTTCATTTACCATGCTAAGATTGACTGTAGAGAAAAATAAGTTTCTTTTTAGAAATACTTTCAGTTTTTATACAAGAATGAACCCTTACTGTTGATAACATATCAAGAGGCTGAGAAACTTGTAAAAGATGGAAATGAATGTTACCTTGTACATATCATTGAAAACAAAGGAACTGTTCCGATTAATGATGTGCCAGTGGTAAATGAGTATCCTGATGTTTTTCCTGATGAGTTTCCTAGAATAATACCAGATCAGGAAGTTGAATTTACCGTTGACTTAGTTCCTGATGAAAATCCAATTTCGAAACCCCCCTTATCGAATGGCTCAAATTGAACTTTTAGAGTTGAAGGAGAAATTGCAAGATTTATTAGAGAAATTTTTCATTCGACCTAGAACATCACCATGGGGTGTTCCTGTTTTGTTTGTTAAAAAGAAAGATGGTTCAATGAGACTTTTAATTGATTATAGATCCTTTAATAACATCACTATTAAGAACAAATATCCTTTGCCTCATATCAATGATTTGTTTGATCAGCTCCAGGGAGCTCAGTTTTCCTCAAATATTGACCTGAGATTGGGGTACCATCAGTTGAAGGTAAAGGAAGCTGATATTACAAATACCGCATTCCGTACACGATATGGACATTATGAATTTGTAGTTATGCCTTTTGGGATAACCCATGCACCTGCTTTATTCAAGGACCTTATGAATAGAATTTTACAATAGTTCTTGGATAAGTTTGTGGTTGTTTTCATTGATCATATTTTGGTTTTTTCTGAAAGTAAAGAGGAGCATGAAAGACATTTAAGGTTTATATTGAAAACCTTGAAAGAAAATAAATTTTATGGGAAATTCATCAAGTGTGAGTTTTGGTTGCAACAAATTTCTTTCCTTCGTCATATTATTTCTAAAGATGGGATAACTGTTGATCCTGCAAAAACAAAGGTTGTTGAAGAATGGTCCAGACACACAAATGTAACTGAGATTCGTAGCTTCCTCATTTTGGCAGGCTATTACCGAAGGATTGTTAGAAATTTTTCACTGTTATCTAGTACAATGACTAAGATAACTCAGAAGGGTGTTCAGTTTATCTAGACAAAATAATGTGATGATTGTTTACAGGAATTGAAAAGAAGATTGGTGAATGCTCCAGTTTTGGTACTACCTTCCAGGAATGGTGAGTTTTTATCTAAAACGATGCTTCATTGAAAGGACTTGGTTTCATCCTAATGCATAATGATCAGGTAATTTCTTATGCTTCATGATAGTTGAAAACACATGAGCTAAATTACCCTACACATGATTAGGAATTAGCTTCTGTTGTTTTCGCTTTAAAAATTTAGAGGCATCATTTTTATGGAGTAAAGTGTGAAATATATACCGATCAAAAAAGTTTAAAGTATATATTAACTCAAAAATAATTCAAAATGAGATAGAGGAGATGGATGGAATTAATCAAGGATTATTATTTTACAATTCATTATCATCCGGGAAAAGCAAATAAAGTGGATGATGATTTGAGTAGAAAAAGTAATGCTTAATTAACAATGTTGTGTTTGGAACGAGATCCTTTAGTTAAGGATTTGATGAACTTTGGCATAGAAGTTGTTGGTGCAGGATTTCCTTCTATTTTGTTTCAAGTACCAGTGAAATATTCTCTATCAGACAGAATTAAGCAAGCATAGAAGCAAGACAGCGAGTTGCAGAAAAAGGTAGAGCTGGTTCAGAAGGGTAAGTTGACTGAATTCAACATTGATAATGATTTTGTTTTGAGATTTGGGAAGAGATTGTGTGTGAATTTTGATTTACAGTTGAAGAGAGAGTTGTTATGTGAAGCTCATAGTTCTCCATTTTCAGTTCATCCAGGCAGTACTAAGATGCATAGAGATCTTTGGGAGTACTACTGGTGGGTTGGAATGAAAAGAGATATTGATGATTTTAGTGTGAAGTGTTTGACTTGTCAACAGGTTAAAGCAGAGCAGCAGTTACTGAAAGGGATGCTTCAGCCTTTACCAGTTCCAGAGTGGAAGTGGGAGAATATATCCATCGACTTCATTGTGGGATTGTCGAAGACACCTTGAGGTAATAATGCAATCTGGGTTATTGTTGATCGCTTGACTAAATCTTCTCATTTCATTTCTATAAGAGATACATATTCCCTAGATCAATTTTCCCTTTTGTATCTTAAAGAGATAGTCAGGTTAGATGTATTTCCTCTCTCCATTGTATCTTACCGTGATCCCAGGTTCACTTCTAACTTTTGGAAAGGCCTTCAGAAGTCATTGGGTACTGAATTAACTTTTAGTATGGATTTTCATCCTCAATCAGACGGGCAGTCAGAACGAATGATTCAAACATTGGAGGATATGCTACGTGCTTGTTCGATGGATTATTAGGGAAGTTGGGACCAACATCTTTTTTTGGTTGAGTTTTCTTATAATAACAGTTTTCATTCCAATATACAGATGGAACCATTTGAGGCGTTATATGGGAAGCAGTGTCGAACTCCAGATTTTTGGGATGAAGTTGGTGAAAGGAAGTTGATGGGACCAGAATTGGTAGAAGAGATGGCAGAAAAAGTTCAGCTGATATAGAAACACATGCGAACAGCTTAGAGCAGGAAGAAGAGTTATGCAGACAATAGGAGGAAGGATCTCTCTTTTGAGGTAGGTGATCATGTATTCCTCAATGTCTCACCATGGAAAAGTGTGATGCAATTTGGTAAGAAAGGAAAGTTGAGTACAAGGTTAGTTGGACCATATGAAATTCTTGGGGAGAGTTGTATCAGTTTCATACCTAGTGGATTTACCTCCGAGTTTATCTCAGGTACACAATTTTTTTCATGTTTCAATGTTAAGGAAGTACATACCAGATCCATCTCATGTTTTGAGTCCAGAGGTAGTTCAGTTGCAAGGGAATCTATCTTATGGGGAACAACCGGTCCAGATTTCTGACCACAGGGAGAAATTGTTGCGGAATAAGGTGATTCATTAAGTAAAGGTTTTGTGAAAAAACCACATGAGTGAAGAGGCAACATGGGAATCTGAAAATGCAATGAGGGCTAAATACCCCCCACTTATTCGATAAGTAAATAAATTACGGGGATGCAATTTTCTAAATGAAGGAAGGATGTAACATCCCAAGTAAGTAATGAATAATATATATTTTTATCTACGTCTATTTATGAATTAGATAGTGTTTTAGAGGCTTAAAATGAGAATAAATCCAATCTTAAGCATGTAATACACAAATATTTTTAAAAGATTGTTTTACTGCCTTTTGATGGAAAACCATTTTTAAATAAAACATTTGACAATTTTATAATCTCTATTTATCAAAATAAAATAATTCTTTATGATTGGGACATTGAAATTTACTTTGGATAAATTTTTGGTATTTTTCTGACAATGTTCATTTTTTAATGAATAGTGAAAAATACTACATTTTACATCAAAACTGCATTTTCATCTAATTTAATTTTATGGTTAGATTATATTTTTTATTGGTTTTAAAGTGTAAATAGAATATATTTTTACCATGGAATCCAATTCTGGTCATTGGGATTAATTTCACTTTTTAATTGGGCATAAAAAAGTGCCAAACTTTTCATAGATATTGTTTCTAAAAAACCCACTATTTTTTGACAATGGGAATTATTTTGAAATTAATTATTGAAATTTATTTGTTTGGAATTTAGTAAAACGGATTACATATTTGGAATCAGAATTTCCAAATTATTTAATAAATACTATTTTTTTTGACATTATAAATAGTAACGACGGTAATTATCTTTAATTATTCTGATTAATTAGTAATCGGGTAGTTAAGGATAATAAAATAATATCATAATAATAACAAATGACCCCAAAATGTGTCCTAATGATACTATTTGTGTCATGGCTGACCATGGTATTCCTTGTGCCAAACTTGGGGACCCCATAGAATTACTTTTGTGTGATAATGACTTTTTATCTTTTTATTTTTAAAGAAAGTTAAATATAACAAAGAATGTATCACCTGAGTAAATCATATTTAATTTTGTCTAAAAAAATGATCTATTGGACTATAAATATTACATGGAAAGATAAAAATATTTCCTACATCATAGTATTTTTTTTAAATTTTTAGACATTAAATAAGTTAAATTATTTATGACATCATGATGATGCAGCGATTACCTCATTAATGAACGATTTAAATAAAATGAAAATATAATGTAAAATCTAAGACTTAAACTTGTCAAAGACCTATTGGATGAGTATATTTCAAACCCTTATCACCTTATCCTAGAAATAGATCAATTTGGGACCTTTAAAATCTGAAACTCATTTGAAAATAAAGTAACATTTTATACCTTTCCAAGAGTGTGCCTCTTCTCCTCTAATAAAAGGCCCCCACCTCTACCTCATTACCCACACTTCTCAAGCCATTGGATCTGCCAAGCTCTACTCCTTTTATCTCTCCACATCCCTCCCTTAATCCTAGAAGCCTTACTATAGTAAGAAATGTCTTCAAGAAACCCTTTTGGTTCTAACCAAGACGAGTTACCCGATTTAAAGGTAAAGACTTCTCTAATGTTCTTTTGTTGTATTTTTCTTCTCCAAACCCCTAAACACTATTTATTAATTTATTTTGTAACAAAACAAGTATTTTAAATATACTAGTATTTTTTTATAAAAATTATTCTAGCTACACTTGCACACACCAACATCTAATGGTTAAAGAACATACTGTTTCCGTGGATGGCGAATTTCTGCGTCACGAAACGATGATTGTTCAATATTCTTATAACACCTTCAAAGATGGCTATTAAGATGTCACTATATTTATATAGGATATATAATAAGTTTATGATTTCCTTAAGATTTTGTATTTTTCATTTATGGCATACCTTTATGGCTTCCATTATGGGTATACACGATATCTTCATTTTAGGATGTGCGGACTACCGCCCCCTCAAAGTGATTTGATTTGTTAATTCCATATGTGGGACATATAAAGGATGGAGTTAATGATATTATATATGAAATTATACTGGAATTTTAATATACCTTAATTTAATTATGATTCCATTCCATAAAATACAAAATAGAAATGAAAGTAGCGTTCATACGTACGTGCGACTTACCATCTCCATGAACGGTGCATTTCATTTCATACCTCTAAATGTTATGTAATATTATAAATGCATGTATATAATGGATATATATGATATATATGATATCTAAATCATGAATATAACTCTTGATATAATGGATACATGAACAACTTTTAATTATAAAGAGTTTATTTTTTACTCAAGTACCAATGATCATTAAAATAATCATTATTAACATAAATAATTACATAGTGTTCATGACATGGTAATAAGTGATATAAAAGGAATAATGAACATGAAAAAGGTTCTTAAGAAAGTATAAATTATCCCAAGTTTATTATTCAGGAGATTAAAGAATGATCGAGTCAAGTCGGACCCAAGGTATGGGACTTCGTCTCAATCTCCTTTCATTGAGGCATATTTTGTTTTATACACAACTTTATTTTATATGGTGTATAAACCCCTTTGACTTTTATGACTATTCATAAGGAATATTTTTTATATGAATTGTTTTAATAAACGACAGAAGGAATGTTTTTTTTCGTACGTATGCGGTGACAATGACTTCTCTTCAACCGTGACCATTATTTGAGTTTCAGCTTCCTCTACAAGCCATAACTTTTTTTTAATGAAAAATAAATACCATGTTTTACTTTTTTTATTTTGGTATTGAAAATGGTTTTGATAATGTTTTTATTAAATCAATGTGTTATTGATAACTTGTGATTGAAATGTGGAAATGTTGTGTTTCTTTTATGCATGTTTTATGTGATACGATTATGTTATGGTTCTTGGGAATTGTTATGAAGACAGGTGGTTCCGTGATAAACTAAGGGGGGTGAGCCCAATATATCTCTCCAATTCATTGGATAATGCGAAGGGGTTAAAAGTTAAGGTTTCTCCGAATAGATTTAGGGAATATACTGTGATGGGTATTCCAAACGTAACCATGAGGGTTACTCCCTACGTAAGAATGTTATGAATGCCTCAAGTTACCTTTATGTCTTATGATTTCTATGATTTATTCATGATTTGATGAGGTATGTTAAAATGATTTTGTTTTATCAGTAAATTATGATTTTATACATGGACTAATGTTTTCATTTCGTACTTTTATATCCTTTACTGATCTTTTTATGCTCATCCCATGTTTTTGAAATGTTTTTCACAGGTCAATGGAAAGGTACATGATGTGATGATATGGTAAAGGAAGTGACATGAAAGAATCCATGTTTTCTTTTAAATATGTTTCCATTGATGGGAAAAAAATGAATACTATCTTTTATGTAACCACTTTGTTTAAATGTGGAATGTAATGCATGATTTATGATCTAATGCTCTAAAACTCTAAACCTAAAAAGATCCTCAATGTGTAATCTTGTAATAACTCAATATTGGGTAATGTTTAAGGCTGGGGCCTTATATATATAGGGGATTCATTAATTATATTTTCATGTGGAAATGTTAAAGTATGATGATTTAGCTTCCTTTTAAAAATGGTGGAATCAATCTAAATGAAGATAAGAACCTAATTAAGAATGAACTAGAAGTGATGATGTGATCACATGCGTTGGTGATAAATCCTTTGATTTTTTAAATAGCATGATATCAACCTATTGTGGTTGTTATTCATACTTATCGTTGTTAATATGATTGAAATTGGTAAATAATGTAATTCTTTTAATGATGAATTGATTAATGAAATAGTTATGATAATTTCATTATAGTTCTTCCTTGAAAACTATTGAATATTAAATAATTTAATAAAGTATATTATTATTTGATTATTTTCTTTTAATAATTATTAGTTATATGTTTCTTGATTCTTGAAACCTGTGTGTGTTGAATTAGATAATTCAATATGACATTGAGAAGGATATTTGATGCAGATAAATTTTTGGGGCTGAATGATCTCATTCTTGTTTGTGAAAGGAGTGTATAACTTACATATATGGAATTTGTTTCCCATTATGTTTACCATGATGAAAAGATGTTTTTTCTATGTATATTCTTTAAGATAAAAGTGTTATGATGTTATTTTTTGTGAACCTATCTTGGTTTGGATATTAAGTGAGGGATTTATATATTATGTTGAGACTGGGATTTCTTGTTGCTTATTCATTAATATTGGGATACTTAGAACATATACCGAGTTGGTGTTTCTTGCTTTCTATTTTATTATATGGTTTCTACCAATGGGTTTCTTGGATCACGTTGAGAGATGAAATTTTATGATGTGTTTATTGGTTAATTTTTGGGTTGTATGATGTGTCATTTTGAATGTTTTTTTCTATATGGTTTCTTATTGTGGCTTCAAACTACTTGAAAACAACAGAAATTGGGATTTAAATAATTTTAAACAACATAACATGGATTTCACAATTTTCATTTCGAAAATAAAACACAAAAATTTTCTTTTTAAATAGTGTTTATCTTTCCATAACCCATTTCAAAACCAATACCCAGATAGAAATCTAAAATAGATAATAAGAATGGGTTCTGTATAAAGTAAATAAAAACCAAAAAATAATACAACTAACAAGTCCAATATCAAAGCATGTAGTAGAAACAAAAAAACAAACATAGATAGTAATTTATGGTCATTTCTTAAACATCCCTAGAGAAATCCCATGTTTTATATAGTTTGGACACACCTTCCCGCATAAGGAGCAATTCCATAGTCAATAACCAGCTAAATTCTCTAAATTATCCAATCCAGAGGCACGTCCCACCTGGCCCTATAATGTCAAGGTTGTAGTAACCCATATAACTAGGGTTGAAAATCAACTATCACTTGCCCCTCTAAAATACTCCTATAAATTCCATGATTTTAATAGTGATACATAGTGGAAATAGAGGCCCTCGCATGCATAGATACCCTGACCTTCCGCCACTGCACTTGCCTACTAAAACCACTAAAACCACCCACATGAATACCCACATTGGGGAAATACTCTATTGGAATTCCCATATTGAAATAATCAATAGAAAAGTGTCAATCAGTCTATAAAATCATCTTAGTTTCAAAAACAACATTCCAATCTATTTTAAAAATATTAAAAAAAATCACATCGCACAAATTTTAAAAAAGAGTTTCAGATGTACCTCAAGTTACAAGTGCACCTCACATTTCCAAAACCAATTCCATTCCCATCACCGTTTTAAAACCAATCCATAAGGACATAACAAACATAAGTTTCCAAATGTTCCATTTTAATTTAACTGTGTTCCAAGGTGCAAAATGGTCCATATTTTCATACAACACAAGAATAAAACATGTGAAAACAAAACTTCTACAAGGACACAAACCCTTTCAAATTAATTTTCACATCAAAATTACCTTTCAATACTCTTCACAATAATTTAATAATTCAAAAAAAAACTTATAAAGAACAAATAGAGGGAACAATTTAAACACAAAAAAATAAATTTTTTGAAACAGAATTCCAAGCCATGAACATTTTAATCTTCCTTTATAAACACATTTTTAAAGAAAAAACTTCTTCTTTTATACCAACACAGCAAGATAGACATAAAAATCTATCCATAAAAGTCTCAAATTTCCACTAAAAAGGTCCAAATCACACTCCAAAAACACTATCAGAATATTACCAAGAACAAAAACCACTCAAAGTACAAAATTTCACTTTAAAAAAACAATTGAAATTTTATCAAACACCTTGTGTTCATAAGTAGATAAAATTTTTAAGGATACTCATTTAAAATAACTTCCAAAATTTTTTACAGAACAAAAACACCATAGCAAGCCATGAAATCATACCAAAAGCATGGAAAACGCATTTATATATTATTGAAAAATTTCCATGCCTTAAATAGAATGAACAGGAAATGAAATGGATGGAAACACCAACCACAAGATTGTGAGACTATAATAAAACTCTCAAAGGAGGAAGATCCAATACTCAGACATAATCCACACACCCAAACATCCAAGTAAACCCACCACACATCATCCCTTTTACTTAAAGTTTATCCAAATGAATAACCCCACAAAGAGAGACCAAGATCTCAAGAGAGGAGGGAGAGGGGAAGAGTAAAATTGACCAAAACTAAAAGAAACATACCTTGGTACTTTCAGGAATCCTCAATGGAGGCTGAGGAGAATTGGAGTAGGGTATTCTAGATCCCCCTTCTGCTCCTATGTTGGATAATGGGAGAAAATCCCACAATAAGGTTAAAAGGTTAGTAAGGTAAAGTTGTAATTTCAAATTTTTAATAATCTGGTAAACTCATATAGTTAGGACACATGGTTTTCTAGACCATGTGTAAACCATACGGTCACCACTATCCTAATGGAAAAACCTCTAGCATGGTTTCCACAAGATTTCTCAGACTATGAAAAACATGTTCATCTTACCCTTGGGCCCCAAAATAACATGTATGCTTACTTGGGAAAATCCTCATGGTTTCCCCTAACCTTGTGATAACCATGAAACCCTTACATCCAATCCCAAAAAATACAATTTGCAACATAAAATCAAAAAATTCAAACCATGACTCAATATGAACCTTAAAGAGTGGATCCAGATCCAATATAAGAATTAAATAAAAGGATTTATATGGTCAGGGTGGGAAAATTCTCCCCACCACAAACATTTTATTCCCCTAAAATGTTTCTTGTCTGAAAGGAAAACAATACTCATTCCAAAATCATGAAATAGAAAAAAAGGACCCTGAACCCCGGGGTGACCTTTCACTTCCCTAGTCACACCCAACCACCTCTAGAGAGAACCACAACACTATGAAAAATGGGATAACATGAGAGGGTTCTCTCCACCACAAAGACCAAACTAACACCACCAATATTGAGGTATAAACACATTAACATTGACGCAAGAAACATAACACAAATTAAATCAAATGTATCCACACATGATAAACCACACCACCACTGGAGCTAGGTCCAAGAATATGGAACTCCCCACACAACCCCTAAACCACCAAAATAATGGGTAAAACAAAGAATGAATCTAAAACAAAATAGAGAACCTAAACACAAACTACAATTATTTATTTATACTAGAAGGGACATCTACAAACAAGTGAAATAGAAAACTAGAACTGATTCACAAAAATCCTAACCACTTAAAGATTTACATCCAAATATAGACATAGATATTATAAGATAATAGAATTTCCAATTCTCTTTCATAGATAAGAGGAATCCACAATGAGAAGGAAATTATAACAGGAAACCTAAACTATATCTACTAAAACATTGGAGACCTAAATTGGGCCAAGTTTCCCCACACCATAGGTGGTATCTTGATTGTGGGTGAGCTTCACTCCGAGTCCAGTGGCTGGATCCTTGATGACTGAAGAATCCACTTTCACATAGCCAGGAACTAATATCATCTAATCAGGACTTCTTCCTCAGACAACAATTCCTAAAAAACTCTCCCATATGACCTAAATGGCCAAAAAAGAAGGCATACCCTCATAGGAATTTGACAAGATAGATTAAAAAACCAAAAATGAATACACTAAAAACATATGAGCAAATGTTTTGATAGAAAAAAGGCTGGAACCAACAACAAAGACTCATAAAAGACAGGTTCCTCTGACACATACCACTTTCAAGACGGGGAACCTTCTCAAGCTCTGATAAAAAATGGTTCATCAACCACCATTGACAGGACCAAAAAAATATCAAAAGGAGTATTCCACCAACTTACATAAATGATGATCCTTGGAGGATAGGTCCCACACCTTGATCTTTAAATGAAGACCTATGTTGAAAAGATAACCTTCCAACATATCCCGCCACATTATTTCTAAAAAGAAAGAAACAAGCTCCTTGATATGTTCAAAAAAGGCCTTCGATTTTCATTTTCCTTACTCAATACTATAGATCTCTTCCAATTTCTTCATATTCACCTCTACATGTACATACCATCTTACAAAAAACTCATAAACACATCCCACATCATCCTAACTTGCATCAATTATATAAAAATCACCTTCCACTGATCCAATGATGGACCCCTCAAACAAACTAAGAATAGCACGAACTCTAATAAATTTGGGAGTTCCCAATGATATGAAGACAGTCTCATCTTTCTCAATCCATTCCACTACCTCTAAAATACCTCGACCACCAAGATAGATATGAAAAAATCAAGAAGAGAAAGAAACATAGAAAAACACTAAAGAAATCTTAGAGACCTATCTGGGTAGCAAATTCTAATCAGCACAAAGAACACAAGAACAAAAATCAACATCGATTTGAAACAAAACCAAAATGGATATTTTGAGCCTAGAAAATAGGCTCACGATCCAAGCACAGACAAGCACAACCAAAATCCATCTTTCCAAAAAACACCTTCCCATTTCAATTTCCAAAACTGCATTCTTCCATGTCGTCCATTCAAATACCAAAATCCATTTTTCACAAAACAAGAAACCACCTTTCAAATAAAAACCAATTCCATGAACCAATTTTTCCCTTTTCAAAGATCATTTTGAACCCAAAATCGTGTCAATCCTTTGATATCAAATACTCACCCAATTCTCAAATCTCTTTTCATTCCACATTTTTCCAAACATTTCAATATTTTGAATCACACTCTCTTTTAAATGATCATTTAAAATTTAAATATAGAGACACTTGTAAAATAATTTTAATTTGAAAACTGATATCATTTTAAAAGATTACTCATATCATTTGAAACGAAAACAGAACATGAATCACACCAAACGACTAGAATAGGGAACTAGTGTCCATGCCTAACTCAATGACATGATTAGTGGTCCCTTCCACAAATAAAAAATAAAAACTAAGACAACCTTGAACTATGTACCTAAACTCCACATCAGTCACTAATTTATGTGAGATCATGACATACCACATGATATCCTCCATTTTAATCCTTCATCCACTCATGTAAAAATCAAAAAAAAAAAGAATCAAATCTCAGATTACCACTAGAAACATGAGGTTCAGAACGATAAAGGATTCATGACTTCATTCCACCACCTACCACTGAAGTCCCGAAAGTCCTAGTATCCAATCTACCTAACACCCCAAATAACAAGGGCCTTATCGGATACCATTTTTTCATGAACCAATTTGAGATTCCATCCCAAACAAAATTTGAACTGGTATTAGATATGGCCATGAAGGGGGTTCCAAATCCCCAAGGGCTAGAAACTAGTGCTAGACATCAAAATAATCAAATTGGAATGAGTTAGGCTAAAGAAAAGTAGGATCAAATAAGTAAAATTAATGCCTAGAATAACTAAAAAATTATGAATATTAATGAATATATAACTATTTCAAATACAACAACTGCTAAAACGAAATAAAACTGAACACAAAAATCAAAAATGGACTACAACAACCAGATCTACATGTGACCTCTTAGTCAATAAAATCCACAAGACCAACCTAATCCAAGAGCAATAGAACCAAAAATCGACACCTCCAAATAGCTCAGGTATACCGACACCGAATGACATAAGTAGGGTGTGGGATAAAAATGCTCAGCAGACAATCACCACAGAATCCATATATTTCCTTCCATGAGATAGTCCATAAATAGTAGTTTGAAAACAATATAGAATGGGATTTAAATCATTTTAAAACCCAAAAATAGCTTTCAAATGTTTTCTTTTTAAATGAAATGAAAATATTTTCTTTAAAAAAAAATTTCTTTCCAAAACCCATTTCAAAACGAAAACCTAGTTAGTAATCTAAAATAGACTATAAAAAGTAGTTGTGAAGAAAGTGAGGAAAATACAATGAATGGTACAACTAACAAGGAAAACATCCAAGGATGCATAAAAAATAAACAAAACACATAGATGGTAATTTACGGTCATTTCATGAACATCACTTGATATATCCTTGGATGTAATGGATTTGGATACACCTGATGATATATGTTGAAGCTCCCTAGTCAATAACCCACTAGTCACTAGTGGCACATCCCACTAATCCCTATAATTTCATTGGGGTATCAACCCTTATAATCAAGATATAAAATAAACCATAAATCAAGTATCTAAATGAATCTATAGAATACCATGATAGTAATAGAGATACATATTAGAAGAGAGACCCTCACACCCATGGATCACCTGAAATTCTACCATTGAATTTTCCTACCCGAACCACCAACACCACCCATTTGATAACATATATTGTAAAAATCCTTCATTGGTGTTTCCATCCCATAATAATCCATACACAAGTGTCAATTGGTCCACCACATCATTTGAGATTCAAAAACCACATTCCAAAATATTTTAAAATTCCAAATGACTTTCAAATAACATGATTTTTTTAAAATTTCACAATGAAAATAAAGTGAAAAACGGGACTCACATTTCGAAAACCAATTACATTCCCAAAATGTTTTAAAATCCAATCCAAAATCACACAAGACACATAAGTTTATAAGTAGGTTTTTAGAATTTAACCATGTTCTATGGTTCTAAATAGTCCATAGTTCCATACACCACAAGAATAACACATGTCTAAACCAAAAGTTTCTATATAAATAGACCCATTCAAATTCATTTTCACATAAAAACACTTTTCAACAATCTTCAAAAAACATTATCAAGTTCTCCCTTCTCTCCGCATCTTTTTATAGGCTTCACTCTCCCAAGGTCCCCTCTTATATCTCTATCTCTCTATGCCTCTAGGTATCCTCTCTCTATTTCACCTCCCCTGGCTCCATGAAGGCTTATATCTGTCAGCCTTACATTGCTCTGGACTCGAGTTCCACCACTATTATCTAAGTCCAATCTATAGTGATGGGAAGACCAAGAATTTAGGATAGCGTTTTTGTGGTTGAGGGTCCTCTCAACATCTATTATCTTTTTCATTTAGGGTTTCATCCCTCATTATCTGTCTAGGGTTTCATCCCCCCATAAAGGTGATTTTCATTTTTCATTCACTTTCTTTTTTATGAGGGTTGAATCCCGAATTCTTTTTAGGGTTTTCAGTACCATTTTGCATGTGTTCTATTATCTTCCAGTTTTGGGTTATTTCTTTTTTTTTTGTATGTTTTTAGGGTTTCATCCCCTAGTTTCCCTTCTTTTTCATTGGCGTTGTGTTAGTGTTTCTCAGTATTTTTCGGTGGAATGCAGTTGAAGACTATGATGATTGTCTCCTTTGGTGTAATGTTAGTTTTTTGTCTGATCACAACCGTGATGGTGAGTTATAATGGCGGAGGCCACCAGAATGTTTTTGGTTTGGTCTAGAGGCAACTGGTGCTTCAGGGTTCTCTACCCATGGCGTATCATCCGTACATCTTCTTACGACATCTTCAATAGATATAACACATTGACTATGACGTAGATTATGGGTTTATATCCTTTTAGGTGAGGATGACGACTTCTACTATGGTGATGATGGTCTTAGATAGTGGCTCTCTATGATGATGTTGGTGTTCTTACCGGTGCTGATGAATGATTCTGATGGTGATCTATGGTGATAGTGATAGTGATCTCAAAGATGACATGGGTTTATAGTAGAGACAATGATCCGATGGTCAAGTCTTCAATGTTAGTGTGTGCTTCTCGAGGTTATAGTGAAAAAAAGCATAATGGTGTTCTGTATTCATTGTAATTTTCAATTTTCGAAATGGTTATTTCGGTGGTGGTATTGTGGAGTCAATATCTTTGATGAACATCCTCGGTTGGCCCACGGGGTTTATTTGTTTTTCTATGATATTTTTTTATTTGAATGTTTAAACAGGTTTCTTAGGATAGACTTGGAAGGATGAATGGTTCTGTTTTATTTATTGAAATTTGAACTCTATAATGTGTGTATTGTCACGGTGTGTCTTGATGTTGGAGGATTGGTTTTCTAGGTTCCCACTTCCCTAAAAGTGGATCTTCAATAATAAAAAATTAATTTTAGATTTTTGAAAAGAAACATGTATTGATTTTAAATCAACACAAAAATACATACATAAACATCAAGCAATAGAACTCATAGATTTCCACATACAAGGTCCAAATTCGCACTCCAAAAAAACTATCAAAATATTACCAAGGATAAAATCCACTCAAAACACAAAAAATTCACTCTAAATTAAAATTTTACATTTTCAAAAACACATTGTGTGCATAACTATATTACTTGTTTAAAGAATCCCCATTAAAACCAAATCTGCTATTTTTTTACCAAACAAAAACATGATACTATGCTAAATAGTCGTACAACAATAATTTGAAACACATTTTTATATTATTTAAAAATCCTAAAGCATAATATGGAATGATATATAAAGTTAATGGATGGAAACCCCTACCTAAACGACATGTGAATGCAATAAAAATCTTGTAGGGGAGGATCCAAGTCTGAGAACAATCCACACACCCCTAACAACCAAGAAAAACCACCACACATCATCCTATTACATTAGGGTTCAACCAAAAGAGAAACCCCACCAAGAGTGGCCAATATCTCAATAGTGGTGGGATAAGAGAAGAGTAAAGTTGACCAAAACTCAAAGAAACAAATAGAGGGATCTCCAAGAAGCATCCATGGAGTTTGGGGAGAAATTAAAGAGGGTACCCTAGAGTACCATGGTGTTATTTGGTTGGGGAAGTAGAGAAAAAACCATAATAGTGTTAAAAGGTTATATGTATAAAGTTGAAATTTCAATTTTTTATGAATATGGGAAACTCACATGGTTAGGTTGTACGTTTTTACAAACTATGTAGTCTCCAAAATCCAAATGGACATATCTTCAAACACAGGTTCTGCATGGTTTTTGAAACCGTGCACAACCGATTCTCATTGGATCCCTGAGAACAGGAGGCACTGTTAACTGGGTGAATCCGCACAGTTTCCCCTGACTGTTCACTAATTAGGAAACCCTTTTGGAGAATCCCAAAACATCTACCTTTCAATAGATACTAAAAAATGAAACTCGTTCTTACCCAAACCTCAACGAAGAGATCCAAATCCAAGCGAAGAATAAAATAAAATGAGCTGCATGTTTTGGGTGGGAAAAATGAAATAATGTTGAAATCATGGGATGTGTGATGATTTTTATTAATTTAATGGAATTCATGAGATGGTTGGAGATAAATTCTCCAATAGTTTCGAATGAAAATATGTGAATTGTAATGAAATATTGTGAAACTATGTAGGCTTGTAAAGAAATGTGTTAAATCTGAGTTTCAAATGGGGTTTAATGAATATTTATTAATTTGAAATTATTGAATGTAAATGGGTAATGTAAGGTGAGGATCTAGGTTCCATCATGATACAGATACTGGGGAGGGATTATTTCAGTGTGTCATGGTTTTGTGCCTTTGAGGTCATGTATTGAATCATGTATGGGCCTTGTTCCTTGGGCCTACTTGTCATGTTAGGTTTACCATTAAACCCTTAAAAGGTGGATTATCCAAAATTAAATAAAAAGAAGTCCTTCGGGCTATTTGGGAAAAATTAAATGGTTAATGATAATTAATATTGATTCTTTAATGATATTATGGAATTTGGACTCTAAGGACATAGTACTACCAAAACTACATAAATTAGTGACGTTTTAAAACATCAATAATTAATTTTCTAGTTTTCTAAAAAACATAGATAAATGAGGTATCACTAAATTAGAGACACCTCATTTACCAAAATATTACAGAAATGATGGTAAATCGAACATTATTTACCGATGTGTCTATAAAACTTCATTTTTTTGAATTCATATTGTTTTTACCCCTATAAGGTTTTTACAATAAAAAATTACACATGTAGGAAAAACGACCCACCCTCACCCATATGAACCTTACCCTACGTACTACCCTCCCATAAGCCCATAGGGAGGCTACCCAACCCCAACCATTATCTTATATACTAGACCCTCCAATAATCCACCATAGAGGATGCCTATCCCACCAGCTACCATACTGCTATGAACTCCCCACATTTGTATGGCCATTCCCCCACCCTACCCCTACCCGAAACACACCCTCCCATACACCCTGGAAAAAGCCTTCAATGAAAAATAATAAGTTTTTCTTCCAGAAGAAGTCGATCAAAACACCTCTAGCGTTACAGGGATGATGTACACCAACTCAACTATTTCATTTCTGAATATATAATTCCAATATGACATATTTATGTTCATATAAATAGATTTTAGTATTTAAAATAATAATAATATATATATATATATATTAATATATATGTTTATATTTGAAATTATATATATATTTATAGGTTACATATATATATATATATATTATATTTTTATATTTTATTATATATATGTGTTTATATTTTATTTTTATTCATATATTTATTTTATATATTGGTTTATAATATATATATATATCTATGTTTATATATGTTTATATTATATATATTAGTATATATTTTATATATTTTATATGATTATATATATATATATATACATACATATGTGTGTGTGTGTGTGTATAAATATACATGTGTATGTATATATATAATTACAAATATAAATTGATTTCATTATTTAGAAATTAATAATATATTTATTTATTTATATTATATATATATGTGTGTGTGTTAGTATTTTGTATTTTATATTTTATGTATTTATATTTATATTATATTTTATATATGTTTCTCTTTTATATATATGTTTTTATTTTTTATTATATACATATTTATATTTTATATACATGTTTATATTTTATGTTTATATATATATATGTGTGTGTGTGTGTGTGTGTTTATATTTTCTGTGTGTGTGTGTGTGTGTGTGTTATATATTTATATGTATATATATTGTATATATATTATATGTTTATACTAATATATATGTTTAAATTAATATATATATGTTTATATGTATTAATATATATATGTGTGTGTGTGTGTGTAAACATATATGTTAATGTATGTATATATATATACACTTAGACACATTTTAAAACACTGGTAAAAATGTCACTTAAATAGCCTCATTTTCATAAAAACGTGACAAAATTCATATATATATATATATATGTTTATATTTACGTTAATCTGTTTATATAGATATTAATATATTAATATATATATATATACATCTAAATATATATTTACATCAATGTAGAGATATGAGATATATAAATATGTATATTTTTAGTCTGGTTTCCTGAAAACATCCGTAATTTAGCAACGTTTTCTAAAAACGTCCCTAATTTAACAACAACATTTTTGGAAGAATTTCTAGTTTTGAGATGTTTTTATGAAATATTGATAAATTTAAAATTGAGTGATGTATTTAAAAAATATCTCTAAATCACAACTTTCTTACAGTGTAGGGATGACAGCAGGGTGTCATGACAGACGATAACTATAATTGTGTATTAGGATCGGTAATTTCCCTAAGCATGGTTGGGCATGACAATTATTCTTATATTTTATGATTTCATACGGTCCACTAATTGTGTAAGGAGGATAAACAACACCCAAATATTGCTGGCATGAGTTTTTTCTTCAACATCCAGGTTAGTGAGTGAAAATATTGTTAACTTTTCCTTTTCTCCATTCTCCTTTAATTTTTGAATGATGTGTGGGAATATTTGATCTATAATGGATTAATTTATATGTTACATTACTACACATACTATGATAGATCATGGTTGTAGAAAACTTTTATGTGTGGTCAATAGTAGCTTAAGGTTATAAAACATATTGGTTTTTGTTCACGGTGAATATGGTTTCCCGGGAGTGTACATGAATGTGATGTGGTAGATTGAGGTATAATTCATGTTACATGGTCCATTTTTCCTTTTATAAATGTTATACATTATTGATGAGCTGATAATAATGATATTATGATTATTTTCATGGGGTAAAGGATGAATTATGGAGGGGATGGGATCATTAGACATTTGACGATGGGGTGTGAGCCTGAAAATCTAGTGGGGTAGTGGAAGTGAAGTAACTTCATTACATATAAGTTTTTATATGAATATTTTAAACTTTAAGTGTTACTTTGTGAGTGGTACTTTGAGAGGATATGATATAATTTTATTTTCTTAGGTAAAGATTCGGTTTTATTTTTTATTCACTGGGATTTAGTATGCTTGGTCATAATTTCAAAACGATGTTCTGGTGGGATCCTAGTAAGTAACACTTTTTTCTCACCCATCATATATAAACTATTTTTAAGTATTAAAGAGATAATTTTTGATCTAGCTTAGTATTAGTAGATTAGAGTAGTTATTCAAGATATTTCAAAGTTTCTGTTCACTATCTTGGATTTTCTTCGACATTTATTGTTGTATTCGTTTTAGTACGGAGTTACATTCATGTATTGGGATGATTAATTAATTTATTTTATGGACATTATTATTGATTTCATATGATATTTTGTCCTTAAATTTTTATAAATTGGGTAATTCTATGGCTCAGGACCGAATCACCGGGCCCGACTCGGAGTGCTACAGGATCACATGCGTACTTCCCTATATGCAAGAGGCTGCCAACATGTAGTGAGAATCCAAACACTTTTAATTATAGTGACTATAACATCAGTATCATATCCTTGACCCATAATATAATAACATATATAACAGCCTAGGTTAATCAATGTCTAAGATAGTAATATTATATGGAACACATGCCATATGAATAAATAAACGAGCACCCTGTACAGAAGAAGAAACTAGATTATATAGAGTGAAATTAAATCAATAAATGAAACTATGGAATACACTATAGTAAGTCAGGGTAAAATTTCTAGATCCATGATCCTTGACTCAACCATCCACCATGGGCCCCTTTCCCTTTCCTGGATCTTAATACATGAACTCCACACATGCATCAAAATTCCTGTAAAGGGTGTGGGTAATAAAATCCCATAGGATACTATAAATACATTCTTAACTAATCTACACTAGTATAAGGGTGTATATCATGATAGTAAATAAGATAAAATGCATAATAAAAAACCATAATAAGTACCCATGCACTAATCAGGCCATCATAAACCTCAATTGTACATTCTTCACCTCCATGCCAGAATAATATCTAAGTCCATGTGTAAATTTCATAAGTGAATGATCCATCCATGAAGCTGTTCAATTCACTCACATCCCCTAGGTATTCAGTCCATGCCACAATTTTCCACCATTCCCTATTAATATCTCTTGTGTGAGTTTAGATAGACCATCATGCCCCTGTTGACTCATGGAACAGATCACAGAATACCATCATTCCCTAGGTTAGGCCAAACTAGTCTATTATACCCTATCATCTACCATACTACCATCATCTTACCATTTGTTTTACCTAAACACGTTCGCCCTCTAGGGCCACATATCCATGACAGTTCCCACTATAACTTTGGTATTATTCATAGAGTAGAAAATAAAATAGATACCATGTATAACACATGGATACATGGGATAACATTTTAAGCCACACATGACATATCATGAGTTTGAACAAAAATCCAAAATACACACAAATGTGATCAAAATGAACATGTTCTAAAACTTATCATCACACAATTTAATTTTATTCTAAATATATGTTAAATGAATTCTACATTATAAGAAACTTCCAAACTCAATTTAATTAATTCTAAAGTCAATACTTTCAAGAGTTTCAGCACCCAAACGATATTCAAACACCTACTGACACAATGTATCATGTTGATAACTCCTAGAAATGATTATATTCCAATAAGACAAGGGTTATTAGGTAATGAATAATATAAGGAAAATCCGTGGGTAGAATAAAGACATTACTAACATTCAATTACCATCAACATAAATCTTCATGTCTATTTATGGAAGTGGAACCTCATCCCTCTGGGATGAATATAAGAAAATAGGGACAATTTTTTTGTTTTATCTAACAAAACACACAAAAATAGAAAACCCTAATAATAAAAAGAACTGAGGCCTTAGATAGACCCAAAGAAGAGTAGGATCAATCCAAAAAAAAGAATAATTTAGGATCGAGTGAAGTTCTCATATTGGAAAGACCTAGATATTTTTCGTGGCCAGAAATGAATTGTATAAATAAAGAATAAATAATATAAGGGGATCTGATTCAATTTATAGGATTTTTAACTAATTAAATAATTTATTAAAATACATAATTCAACCCACATACATTTTCCATTTGATTCAGTAAATATATTTTCATATGGAGAAGATTTAGATCATTTGAAAACCATTCCCTGACCATCATGATGCCTACCATCATGGCCTAGACATACCCATGTTGTTCTTGAGATGCCAGAATGAAATGGGCATCCCTACATCACGTACCAAATTGAATTCTGATTTCCCCTCACCACAACCTCTAAATTGAATAAGGTAGGGTCACCCAAATCATGAATGATATGGTCCATGCATGAATACCAGATAATGGACATGTTGTTATCCTCCTTTCCCATTTTACACTGAGGCACACTAGGGACCACCATAGCTTACACCATTACCATGGTCTTCCAAATTTTTGATAAAAACCCATAAAAACCATATTTTATGTTTTAAATACCTAAAAAACTAACCTAACCCGGGATCCAATAATTACATGGATCAAGAAATATCACATAAGTCATGATGGTTTTTATATAAACAAAACCAAAAAATTATTGTGTTACAATTCCTCCCCTCTAATATTTTCTCCTCCTCGAGAAGTTACTCTTGAATTCCTACTCAAAAATCATGGTCCATTATTCCTAAACATCTTCATGTTTATCCAAAATATTATCCTAAAACCAAGTATGATATTATAGAATTCATTCAAGTGGTATTTTCTTTCCCTCCTAGGACATTATCACAATATTCTACAATCCACTCTAGGTGATCGATATTTTTTGTGTGAAGATCCAGCTTAACATCCTCCTAATCAATAACATGAATGAGATCGAGCATATACCTCCAAAGTTGAGAAGTATGAAACAAATCAAGAATACCTTAATAGATAAAATGAAGGAATAGATTGTTCTCCAATTTAACCATTCTCATGATGATCTAAAATTGTAGAAAAACCTTGGAGTTATCTTTCCTTACTTCTAAAGTCGTCCATGGATGAAATAAGGAGTCACTCTCAAAAAAACATGGTCAACTAAAGAAATTTACAAGGGCCTCCTCTTGTAGTTGAAATTATTCTTCTTCCTGCTATAATATGTGAACAACTTCTTTCGAATTAGATATAATCTCTCAGAGGTCTATTATACCATAAGGTTCCCCATAAATAATACATCACATGTTTCATTCCAATAAAGTGGTGAATTAAATGGTCTACTACAAAGAGACTAAAAATATTCCAATTGAATTGAATCCTGGTAATTTATATTTTATGTGAAATTGAAAATGGATAGGTGATCATACCTTGATCCACCAGAGTATAGGATGTAATCTTGAATAATATCATATAATATATGAAATTTATTCTTTGATTTTCCATCTATCAGAGGATGGTATGTTATGTTCAATTTCAGCTAAGTCCATAAGGAATTCAAGAATACATTCCAGAACTGTGACATAATACATATGTATCTGTTAGATACAATTCTCATGGGACCTCCATATATGCTCCATATCTCACAAAGACAAATATTTCCAACCTCATCTACTAAGTGAGTGTCACATATCGATAATAAATGAACATATGTTGTTAAAAAGATAAACAATTACCCAAAAATGTCATGACTCGTCCGGGTCCTTGGTAACACCATTAAAAATTCCTTAATTATTTCCTCCCACGTACAATTGATCATAGGATATAGCTAGAATAAACCACCAAGACAATGGTTCTTAACCTTAATACTCTGGTAGGAAAGGCATCGATAAAAAAGTCCAGCAATGTCCATTTTTAACCCTGAGCACAAAAACTAGCAACTAAACTCATGGTAAATATTTTTCTATCTCGGATGAACCACCCACATAGAGGTATGGAAGTGGCTCATCAACTATTTCCTTATGGAAAATTTGGACACAACTCTCCCATGTGAAAGGATCACATCATTTTCATCCATCGACCACTTCTGTATCCAGTTACCACCTGCTAGCCATTCCTAGAGCACCACACACTCATGTTTTAATTCCTAACCATCCTTCAATAAATATAAAATAGAATATGTACTAATTACGAATATTTCATTGATCCATGTTACATGATAGAATCCATACCCTAATAGATAAACAAGCTCATTTGGAGTCACTATTACTCCAAAGGTAGTTCAAAAAGATCCCAAGCTACCCAATTTATACGACTAATAGTATCTTTAATGAAACTGCATTTACCTTTTTATAGATTATCTCAAAGTCAAATATCCTTTGATTATAAAACCAACACATCTACCTCAAATTGAGGACCTGTTCTATAAAGATATATAATAGGATATTGTAGTCTATTTAGAGAAAAAACATCTCAACAACGAGATAGTTTCATAAACACTTCAAAGCATATACCACGACTGCCTAATCGAAGTTTTATGTGGGATAATTCCTCTCAAGGGGCCATAGATTACATGACCAATAAGACACTAACCAATCCCTATAAATTACCAATCCTCCAAAAAACACATGATACATCATAGAATACAACGTATCCAATACCTAGATTAAAAATGTAAAAAATAGAGAGATATTAAAACTCTTCTTTAGATTAATAAATTATTAATCATTCTAGTCATACTAAAGATACTTCACTCGATTATTTTTAATTGTAGCCATGGGTGATGATAAAGGAAGAGTTCATACATAAAATTCTGATATATTCATGAGAAAACTGGAATGATCTATGTTTAAAAAAAACTTGGACATTTCTAGGACATAAAAACATCAAATTTTTCCAGGTCCACTGATATACCAATCTCAAACACAAAATTCCCAAAGGATTTCCCCTAATAAATTCAATATGTAGACATTGATAGTTAGGAATAAATTCAATTTAAAGTGTACTGATAACTATATCAAGATGTATGACATGCTACTCTAAGGAGAGTAAGTATGTAATGATTTTATGAATGAAAACCATGATGGATGAGTTAATATATATTTGGAAGATAATATTCATGGGATCCATGAACACTATTGGAACATTCTTTAGTTCAAACCACATGAATAGATACACTTATAGCCTATACCTAATATGAAACTCCATCTTCAGGATGTCATCCTCTCAAACCCATAACTTGTGATAGCCCAATCATAGAAAAATCTTGGAGTACCATGAAGCTCTACAAAATTAATCAAAAAAAATCGATCCCTAGAAAATATTACTTATTCTTCACCATCACATGATTCAATTTCCCCCAATATATGTGGAGTTAAAACGTAATACCATATTTCTTATATAACCAAATAGGTTAACCCCATGGTGATGTAATCATCTTGATAAATACCTTCTTTTCTAAATCCTTGTTATATACTTTTATATCCTTTAACATAGCTAGAGGAATCTTATATGGGGTTATGAAAATGTATATGTTTGAGTCATGAGTTCCAACTCAATCAAAAGTCCTCTATGAAGTGGAATGATAGTGAAGTCATCCAAAAATGTGGCTTGATAGAGATATAAAACTAGAGGAAGAGATAAAGGGGCCTCCACTGATCTTGATGAAAGATAAAAGCTTTCAATCAGCACCTGAATCACACCAAGATGGATCATGTCTGGACCCACAGTACATGATCCCAATTCCCACTCAATGATCCAAAAAAACATCTTTCCCATGGGTGCTGTAAATGGTACCCATATCATATAGAAATATATGTGATCTCTGAAAGTGGTTAGCCTCTATATGACAAGAATAAGATTAAATAATGCCATATTTAGAATCACGATGTAATATAAATGTTCATAAGAATAAATGGCTATATGACACATTGGTCGTCACTAATGATGGTAAAATTTCATAGCCAGAGTTGAATCAACGGTATGCAACATAAAAGATTATTTGATCAAAAAGTAAATTATAGAAATAACATGTTTATATATAATGGAATAGGAAGAACTAGTATCAAATAAATAAGTATAAAAAGTATAAGTGATGAAAATATTTCCTCATACTGTAGACAGTCCCTCACCACCATCCAATAAGGTATAATCCACTACATTTACTTGGACGGCCCCATATACCTATCCCAATCCTTAATATGAATGACTTTATGGATTCATTATCATCTAAGGGGATTGATTATGATATTGAGGACCCTAAATTGTCCCATGGATTGATGCATGTATCTGAATCAAACCCCTAAAAGACCTTATCCATGATGCATTCGTGTAGAAACCCTATAGTTTCCCTATCTTTCTACACATATGAAACTTGATATGAGGTTTTTGGAATAAACTATGATAATTCCCCGATAATCCACAATCAATATACTAAGGAACTCCTCCGCCCATAGAAGGTACTGATTACCCTCTACTCAGCTCTAGCTATCTTTCGCCTCTCTAATGTGAATCTTCTACCTTCCTCTTCCTACGAGTTGAAGTATCACAAAAAGTACACAGAACGATTAAATAAAACCTACAAATATATCCTTATATATGACATTCTTGATCATTAGGGATATGTGAAACACCTAATCATATCTCATCATGTCTATATTTATGACCTAACATATCAACTCCTATTGAACCCCAATCTTGAACATCCTAGATTTATTCACATCATATCTATCCAAGAGGGGATGAAACCATAGTAACGTTGTGAAACATGATGAGTAATAATACAACTTCTTCACCCCTTATTGGTACTATATGAACTCCTATGCTTGGTCAAGCTTCACCACACCCAAGAAGAAATCCTAGAAAAAGTGGTCTCTAAAAGTTTCAAATGTGATACTATAACATATTTCATCATAAAGCATAACATCCCCCAGTGTCCGATTATTCCCTAAATAAAAAAATTTACAAGCTTATTGTTTGGATCCTATTGTTTTTATACTTGGCTGAAGATCCACTCAATGACCCATATCCAGCCATTTTCATTCTAAGGGCCTATAGTTCCCTAAAAATATTTAGGATACTCATGTTCTAAGTATTGAGTATCTTCTTCCATATACATGGAAAAATACCCACATTTTGTAAGCCCAAAGTGAGAGACTGCTTCCTAAAGTGTTATTTTTTGCATAAACCATTAGAGAGGGTACATGAGAATTTTTCTATATGACTAGTGTCATAACTAGAACATCCTCCCCAATTATAGAATCCTATCCTACTCTACCAAGTGGTCTTGACGTACATCTATGAGGAATCATTTTTTAAAACAAGAAGGTAAAATTTAGAACATATAATCCATTAGTTTAGGATATATCCTAAACAATTTATTGGTTAAAAAATGATTTATCATTGGATTCCACCCAAAACACAAAGTAAATTCTTCTATGAAATAACCAAGGACTCTGTCCATCCAGGTTATTGAAAATAAAATTTATATAAAAAACACAATAGTTTACCTAGAATTGAAAAATAAAAAATAGAATATATATATATATATATATATATCATCAATAGGGAAAATTAATATATCATTCAAAAATAAATATATTCCAGTCCAAAATTAATAATACGCATTAAGGAATAAAATTTTTGAACTAGTAAGCAACACCAAACAAGGATTATTATGTCTTGTGGTCCTACATTCCTAATCATGATGAATGAACACAACCAAAATCTCATAAAAAAATAACAAAAATATCATAATTAGAATCTTATAGACACATTACACATGATATGGATAGGATCACGGATACTCCTCCTACTTGATTATGATAAAAATTATATACATTCTACCATGTCTCTTGTTATAAAAAAGGAATATGGAAAACTATTCTATAATACCATTTTGTAATTTATTGACTTGAACCATCATGTCTTTGATGGAGATCCCAAAGGACTCAAGCACTCCTTCCCATACACAAGAGGCTTCAGACTAGAAATGAGGGTCCAAATCCCATTTGGTTAGACTATTCCTTCAGTATTATATCATTAAAAAATTAATTTAATAAAATATAAACTATGTAGAGTAATAAAAGTAGTCAAAAATAATATCAGAAGACACCAATGTCATATAAATAAATAAATAGGCTCGTAGATTGAAAAAACAAAATAGATTATATAGATTTAATGTTAATAAATTCATACAACTATGGAATCCCTATGAGTAGGTATCGGTACAACTCTAAGATCCATGATCCTTACATGAAGTATTCTAAATGGGTTCCTTTATTTTTCATGGATCCATATAGATGATGTTTACATGAACATAGAGATTGTCATATAGAGTGTGAGTAATAAAATAGAGTATGACACCACCAATGTATCCTTAAAAAGTCTGCACATGTATAAGAGTATATGTAATGATAATAAATAACTATACACATGATAAGATTGGGGTTCTTGAACAAGATAGAGAATAAGTACAAGCCATGGGTATAATGAAAATATATTCAACATTAAATTATTATTATTAATGGTAATATTTTACACTTGTTATGGAAGAATAACTTTTCGAACCCTAGATAGTGACATCCAAAGAGTATTGAGGATCTAGAGTTATCCTTTGAAACACCCATAATGAGAAGTAAGAAAAAATAAAATAATGGGGGATATATATCAACAAAAGGGAGAAAATAATTTATCCAAAACATAGAATAATTTGTGTCTCGTGAATATCTCACAATTTTAGAACATGGTTCTTCCATGAAATTAGAAATTTTTTTAAAAACAAGGAATCAGTATGAGAAGGGTGGAATATTCAATTAATAGGAGTTCGAACTATGTAAATAATACTGTGAAAACCCATCATTTGAATGACATGAATTTACCATTTGATTTTTTTAATATTTGATAATTAAAGAGATAATATAGGGTGTCTTAAAACATAGCATGACCATCACCATGCCCACCACCTCATCCTAGACATTTCTATGGTGTTCTTGAGTCACCATCTTGACATGTTTAGTCGTCTAGAATAGCCTAAAAATCTTTCCAAATATCCATCACTATGACCTCCAAAATGGCCATGGTGGGGTCTCATAGGGTGTGGAAGAAAGGGGCTATACCCAAGCACCATGGCATAGCCACAACTTTTTAAGGTAATTTTCCTCTTATCCCATTTAACATTGAGGCACACCCGATACTACCAAACCTACACCATGGCCCCAGTGTTTCCCATTTTTGATATAAAACATAAAAAATACACTTTTAGGTTTTAAAAAATCCCAAAAGTAATCTAATATAATATATAATAATCATGTCGCCAAAAAACACCACTTAAGTCGAGATTATTCTCACAAAAACAAAACCACATAATATAAGTGAGTGACAGTAATTATTCATATTTTTATATATTGTATTCACTCTTTACTAGTCAGTAACCCATGAAATTTTGGAGATGGGTTTCAAGGTATAGATTTTTATATCCCATCATCATTGGGCCAGGAGGGTTTCCAGTTCTGTGTGGTAGTAGAAAAAGTGATTAAAGATTCCTCAATATGCTTACCTTTTTCAATTTAAATATGGTATTTCTATGATGTAATTCATTATATTTTGTATGTGAATTTAGTGTTACTTAATAATTTTCAATTAAAAATGTGACTTGTTTGGTTATAACTCACAAAAAACGATGGTTTGGGTTGTTTCTGTTATGATTAAAAATTTATGGTAAGCTATATGAACCTCAAAAGGTATGTCTTGTAACCGGCTACGAATCCCCAATGAAAGTTAGTTTCTATCTTAGTTGTTCCCCCACTATGAAAATTAAGTTTTAATTGGTTAGTGAGTCCATTTTAATAGTTTTTCATTTGATCCTATTTTTCTACTGGATAGAGCTATGTGATTTATATTTATACATTCCATTTTGATCTAAACTACAACGAAAATTTATTGCGTCTATATTTTAATTCTTCAATGCATTATTATTTTAATTATGATATTTTATTTGAAATTTTGACATAGTAAATTAACCTAAATCTTGACCATTTCATCTATATTAGATCTAGGAAAATCATTGGTATTAGAGAGTTTTGTTGTTCAAATTTTTTATTTTATTCAAATTGGAATTATATTAGTTTTCTAATAACTTTATTGACCTAATAGTCTAAGGGAATGATCTATATGTGAATGTAAAATTCCAAATTATGGTTTTATTCTTAAAAGGTCACCATTATTAGATGAAAATGATTATGGATATTAATAATAAAGAATTTAATATTTCCTTAAATATATTATCATTGATAACTAGACTATAAGGGTTAAATAATATAAATTGCCTATAATTAAACCTGAATCTTTGACAGATAATGATTCCCTCAAATATTTTTTAAATTATAAAATCGTAAATATTTTATATTATGATATTAGTATAAATTTTATTTTTCCATCATCTTGTAAAAATCCTAATTACATGGAGAGTATTATGTATGTAAGACACTAATAAAGAGATAGGCCATGAATAAAAAATCTCAGGATGTTGAGAGGTGAATATAATGAAATAAATATGGAGAAGAAGAACCTATAAATCAGATGTTTCACATATTCTTTAGTATAATAAATATGGAATACTTAAAAAGCACTAACCTTGTTGAAAGAGTTATTATATCTTTACCTAAGAAAGATAATTCCAAGAATTTTTCCATTGAAAATGAAATAATTTCGCAGGATATATAATAAATCCTATAATAAATGTTAAATCAGATGATTCACATATTTTTTAGTATAATAAATGGTAAATTATATATCAAATAGAGTTTTCTACTACTCTAATACATATTATTACCTGATTTTTAACCTAAATATCCAAAAAGCACAACCTAAGGATCGATAGGACTATTGTATTTGGGGGTATAGGACAATATTACATCACATTGATCTAAAATAAAGAAACATATTTTAAACACCACAGTGTTCTCTTATATCCCTTTGAGCTTCCGAAACAATATAGGATAATATAGGGAATACATGAAGGGGTGATCTATAAATTCTATTAAGGGAATCGAGATTATAATAAAGCACAACATATGAGTCAAATGGCATAAAATAATATCATGAATGAAGGAAACAAGAATAATCATATAGAATAATGTAAAAAAGAGGACGGAATCATAATATCATGGGATTTTATGAATGCGTAAACAATAAAAAAGTCAAAATAATAAGTCAAATCTCACTTCCAAGACAATATAAAATACTAGATAGTGTCACATCGTGGATTATGTTTAATCCCTAATCCCATAAAAATCATCTCATTTGTTATAAAACTTAAATAATGCATTAAATCACTATATAGGCACACCCATCATAACATAAACTTGAATATTCATTCCATATAAGATTATCAAATATAAGAAATGTAACTCCATGAAAATTCCATTATGTTATTAGTATAAAACTTATTTTATAATAAAATTTTGTTATTATCCCATATAAATACATTTAAATTTCCTCATAACTTCTTACAACATATGTTTAATTGAAATTTTATAACCAAGAATTGTAAAAGGATATAAAGAACTTTCTAGGAAACTATCAACACATTATTCATTTTTTTAAGAATGGTACATTGAATATTGAACAATTACTATTATTAATCCAAATATAGGTATATGAAGAATAATAGAGAATAAATTAGGTTAAATATAGAAATTTTTGTCACCTCAATTCCCTAGTATCATCCCACCCATGAAAATTGTTATATTAAGAAAACAAAGAGTCATTAATACAATGTTCACTTTCGAAATGATATTGAATCGTGATTGGAATTGATGTGAATAATGAAGACAAAGTATGAAAGTGTATTTATAGATAAATATTATCATAATAATTTATGTTTTCAATTAATATATTTTATTTTTATTGTGAACATTAGTCAAAAAAGCATTTGGGCATTATTGTTGGATATTTCGGCACAATTAAATGATCATTGGGATTATTTAATAATATAATAGAAATTATATTATTTTTGGAGAATATGAGAATATTCTATTAAAATGGGTTTTATGGTTAATATAAAATTTTCAAATAAAATTTAAATCTATTAAATATTTTAAAGAAAACTTTTTTCATTAAAATAGTTTTTAACAAAGTCCTTAGTAATTTTTATAGTGGCCAGAATGTTTATTTTTCTATGAAATTGACAAATTTCTATTAATAAGGATATATTATTTAAAAGTTTAAATTATTATATTCGTATATTTATATTGATAATATAAAATTCAGTTTTTCACTCATCACATAAAAATAATATTAGTTTAATTTTTAGGTAATTTTTAAAACAAATGTGATTTTTGGGGTAAAAATTGAAAATATAAATTAACAAAACCATAACTCTTATGAAATAATATTTAATTTATCATGATTTAAAATTAATTAAAAAATATTCTTCATTAAAAGTTATTTATTTAATTTTATAATACATAATTGTTACATATAGAATCACATATCTAATATTTTAAAAATCACGATTTTACATTTTCTAAAAAATGTATTTTAATGGGTTATATGCATAACATATTTGGAATTAATTTTTATAAATTTTAAAATTAAATAAAGTAAAATTGATTAAATATTTGGAATAGATATTAAAAAATATGGTTATAAGTTCATTTTAATTTTTATGCATAAAAAATATACTGTAGAAAAAAAATATATTTACTTCAATATAGGTAAAATAATGTATTAGTTTATGTTATTAGGTAAAATATTATAATAACTAAAAACTAAAAAATTAAGTGGTTTTATAATGTGTTTATAAACTATAAAAATAATTAATAAATAAAATTATAATTTAAATTATTGGGAATTAATTCAACCCAAATTTCGTTGGATTTAAATATAAAATAAGCATTATTTAATCACTTAAAACTACCCCCCCCCCCTCAAGAATAAATACAAACCCTCACCACCCACTTTATCATAAATTGATTTGAATATGTTAAACTATCTACCAATATCATCTCTATACACTCTCCACATGTCTTTATTTTTATGGTATCATCCAAATACCAATTCTATGTTCCATAAGGGGTCCTTCAAGGAGGTGATATTCAACAGGTAAATTTCATAAACCACCTCTCTTAATTTCTTTTGTTATTATTATTTCTCCTCACATAATTCGATCATTAATGAATAAAAAATAAATTATAATTTAAATAATATAATTTTATATTTCTAATATAATATCTAATATCCACCCTGTTTTTTATCTCCTCTTATTCAAAGAAACAATGCCACAGTCCAAATTATGGCGGTTAGCCATCTCGGTGGATAATGGTTTTCTATTTTCCATTACAACCTTCACGGTTGGTCATAAAATTATTATTATATTTAAATAATATTTTAATAATTATATTTTATCCTATTAAATGTTCTTTAACTAATATATGAACATAATATTAAATAATACCAAACAAGTTTGTGATGGTCAGAAAGACCGTCAAAATAAACTATAGATTTCTCATTAACATTTTTTCAAATGAACCATACATATGTATGAAAAAACAATGATATATGATATCATTAATACTTATCATTGTTAAGGAATCCCATTTAATTTTAATTTTTATGTTTTATTTCAATTTTACAATAAAATTCCTAATTATAAATAAATGAACTGATCATGAAACCCTGAAACAAACGTTCTGAAAACAATGAAAATAATTAAATATTTTTAATAAAAGGGTGGTAAGATGTCTAAAATGTATTATATAAGGTATATTAATTATTATTATAGTCATTTAATCAATTAATAACATTATATAAACCACTATAAATGTGGTTAAAATAAGAAAAACTAAAGGGAAGCATGAGGTAAGGGTTTCTCATATAACTTTTAATTATGTGATATATGTTCCTTATTCACCCCTTATTTTATGTGTGTGGTTTATATACTTATATTTTATATATATTATCATAAATATCACTATATTTATGGAATTTAATATTTCCTTTGATAATTGTAACATTTATGGGGAAAAATATTCGACTAATTATAATTTGGTATGGGAACTCAAAACACATTTTAAACTCTTTGGGTTAAACTTCTACATCCTCGATTATATTGTACAAATTTTATTTTTGAAATTATATGTTAATATATTTTGTTTATTTCCACCTATTTTATATGTATTTATATATTATATACATATTCTATTAATTTAATTAATTCCCACTTTAATTCTATGATATTTATAAGCGGATTTCTTTTAAAACATATCCTCTAAAGTTTCCCTTAAAACTTTTTTCCCTTCCATGAAAATGTTTTATAAAATTGTACTCAATTTTTTAATATTATCCTATGATTAATTAAATTTACTTTTACTCATGTTTTAATTTTTAAAAAATTTAAGAAAGAAAAAAAAATAATTTTCTAAAAAAGGTTCTTCACGACATTTCAAAAAAAATACAGAAGGAATGTTTTTTTATCTTATATAATGTGAGAAAATTTTCCCACATTTATAAAGACCTAAGGATTTAAAAATTATGTTATACGTTTTATTGATTATTTTCAATGAAAAAAATATATTTTATAATTGGAAACACTTTAAAATATGTGATTTTGAACGTGAAAAGAGATATTTTACTCAAAACAATTTTAATGACATCATTTAAAGTATTTTCGTCTATGTCAACATACTTTGTTGATTCTTATCCATCACTGAAGTTGATATCTGCTGATACCATATTCTATATTTTTTATATGTTTTATAATCAATTTTACTATGGATGTATTGATATTAAATATGACTATTTTTTCTAATATGGATAGTTATTAATTTTGTTAAGGAATGTTGATTCAGTTGTATTCTTTATTCATGTGAGAAATTCATTAGACTTTGTAAGTGACATGAGTGGAATTCTATATCCCCTCGATGCATCATTAAGTGTCCTTATACAAACTATTATGGGTTTCGAATGGGGATGTACATATTTATTTTCAAATTTCTAGTCCACAGCCTCAACAGAAGGTTTTATATGTTCGAAATTATGCATTCCATAATTTTAATATTATTTATATATTTCCATGTTTTTATTCGATTAGAAAAATATATAAGGTTAGGCTTATTAGATCATGCGATTATTTATATGAAATTATTTGATCATATTTTATCCTAGCCATACTGTGATCATGTTATTTATTGAATGACATGTTTTTATGTTATTTACCATTCTATAATTGTTATTGCTTATTTATAATAGCTTATGTGGTATACATACCCTTACTGAGCATATTCTATCACCCCTTTCTTATGTTATATTTTCCCCAAGAATGCTAAGAATTTTATAATGATTGATATATAGGGATAATTTATAATAATAAAGAAATTATCAATGTATTCACTATTTTGTATTTTATATTTTCAGTTGTAATGTAAAATTAAAGGATTTACATATTTTTAAAAACTAGTAAATTGTCTGGTCCTTTGAGATGTGATTCCTTGTTTATTAGGAAAATTTAATAATTTAAGCACTGAATCTGTGATACTAGGGTAAGTACTGTTATTGTTTTTATAAGATGAAGTTTAATAGAAACCATGGGTACCAGATTTAGGAAAACATATATTTTTAAAAAAACCTATGAATAAATTTAAAAATACTCTAAAATAAACAAAACATATGATTTAGAGATTAGTTATACCTAAGTTTTCGATTTACATAACGTATTTCTGGTATTAAAATTATATTATGATTCATAATATAGTGTATGTCATCATTTAGAAATGATGCCTAGTAGAAGTAATGAGAACCACACCAACGCACGTGATCCAAAGACTAAGAATGATCATTTCATTTATATTATAAATCCAATATTTAAAAGTGAACTTCTCTCCCTAACATTATCATCATATGAGGAAATATTATCATGAGTTAAAAAGATAGAGAAATAATTCTAGAAGTATTATTCATTATAAGGTAACCCGGAAAAGAAGGGTAAGGTAGGGTAAAATATGTATAAAGGGAGGAAGGAAAAGAAGGGTTTTCCAACATGTTGTAATTGTGACAAGAAACACCATGGGACATGATTAAAACTAAAATGAGTTTTCTTAAAGTGTGGATAAAAAGGCCCCAATATCCTTTATTTTAAGGGAATGCAATAATTTTCTAATGTGAATTGCTTCAACTATAAGAATATAGGGAGCTATAAAAATAAATTTTCAAAGGATGAGATTATTCTTATGACATTTTCTGAACTCGAGTATGTTTATTTCCTTGAGTGGATTATCTTGATGGTTAAATAATTCCTCAACTCTTGGAAAAGTATTTTAGAAGAAAAAATGCTACCTGTTTACTTTTATTACTAATAAATCAATGGTGTTATAATCAATCATATAATTATGATTTTGTGATGGTTAAATATTTCATTATCATGTTTTATATCACTCTATATTATAACATTATAGTCAGATTTTTCCTATGTGTCCATATTTTCACCTCCTACTAATGATATCTAATTAGGAATCCTAGTTTTTGTTCTAAACATCAAATTTTACTTTCTCTATTTTTAAGAGGACATTTTTTTAACCCTTTTTATGATGTGAGTTTCCCACAGAAGATTTTTTAAATATAAACATTTTATTTTTGAAGTGAAATTTGAAATTGAGAGGATGCAATTTCTCTATGGGGGAAGAATGTAACACCCCAAAAATTTCTTCATTTTCTTAATGTAACTACTATTATATTGTGGCAACCCTACTTTTTATTACACAATTAAACATAATTTATTACATAAACATCACTTGATACAAAATAAAAGATCGAGAGGTCTACTCTCTTTTGGTATTAGGATCATTACATAAGAACATAAAAAATGAAATACAACATCTTTATTGAAAACGTCATTTACATGACCAGTACATTCCCTCATACTTAGAATTGCATGGGATAACCTGAAGACATGTAAAAGAAAATGGTGAGCTATAATGCCCAGTAAGGGAATAATCATGTAATAACATGAGGAATAAAATACATGTTAGACAATAGGAATATAAATAGAGCACAATAGAAGCATAAACATAAAGGCATGATAAAGCATGATAATCATAACATGGAAATGTGGCAATAACAGTTAACATGGAATTAGCATGATCCAAGGCTAATTGCACGTAGATCATGAGTAAACCCTCGTTGAAAATGAATCACAATTAAACCCTCATTTCACTTGAATTATCATGATTATACACCCATTACACATGAAATATCATGATACTATACTTTACCCAATGCATTGGAGTTCTATCAGGGCGCACCCTTCTTAAACATTTCATTTCATGCCTATGTGTGCCACATGGAACATATAACATGGATTAATAAAACATCATCATTTATTCCACAATAAAGGTATGTGAAATTAATAAATAAAAAATTATAATCAATAAGTAAATGTTCATAAAGGTGAATACCCTTGATAGAGAAATGGGCATGGTATTCACTACACAAGGACATTGGCTTATAAAATCTGTGCAATATCGGCAGCGTAATAGCATGACGTAAGAATTCATAAAAATGGTTGATGAGATAGAAATGCGTGTCTCATAATATGTACATGAAATGGACAGTAAGGGGGTCATCTAGATACATGTCCCAAAAATTGAAATGGAATTTAAATTCATGATACAAAATAATTTCTTAAATGTAAATGAGGAGAGATTAATTTATTTCGGAATTTCGGTATTGTAACGGGTGTACATGGGAGGAATTTATTGAGAGAGAAAGGGTTATATAATAATTCAAACACAGATAGGGTAGTATGGGGGATGTGTAAAACCATACCCCAACATTTATAATTGAAATTAAAATGGCATAACAACATTATGAAAATTGGATAAAAATGAGAAAGGAAGGAAACCCCTTACATGGAAGTGTTCTTCCAAAGGCTTGAGAGAGGCTTGAGAGAGGATTCTTGGAAGATTGGGGCACCTTGGGAGGATTCTAGAGGGAGAAGGGAAGAGTTTGTACAAACTCCAAGGCTTTTAGTGAGGAGGAAGTGGGAGGTTGTGTGGGTTTATAATGGAAAGGAGAGGAAATTGTTTATTATTTAGGTTTGGGACACCTCACATTAAACTAATCAAAACCAGAAACAAGCCAATGGTTTTTGTCTATGGTATTTGAAAAAGGGGAGTGGAAAAAAATATTTTATAATGCAAAAGTCCTAACTTCTTAAAATAATGGGGTTTCTTATGTGGAGGTGAGTCACACTCCCAAGGAAAACAATTTAAAAATACAAAATGTTTAACAAGTATTGAAGGGTCCACTAAAACTTTTTAAAATAAATAAAACAAACCCAAAATAACATTATTTTAATGGTAAAACCTATATTGTCTTAACGTAAAGTTTATAGTATTTTATTACATCACCATTGGTTCATTATGATGTCATTAATCACATTATATATTTAAACATTATTTAATTTTTACCCAAAAATTTGACTCTCTCGGAAAATTAAGAAAAATTCACCGTTGGATAATTTGGACATCATGATTCCAGAAATAATATTCATTATATCTAAATAATTTTTTAAATATGTTAATTTTCACTTTTAAAATAAAAACCAACATTTATTGAAAATTCATGGGTTTCGAAAAAAATGGATTTCAAACCTTAATAAATATTACAATTGCATTCATAAAATTATACGATCATTTATATTTAATAAAAATTAATTTAATAACAATAATAACATTTTATTAAAATATTTTTAATTAAAAAATCCATTAATTCATCAAAATAGATTTCTTAGTTGAACATTACTTAAAAATACTATTTGTGCATTAAAAAACTATTTACAAGGTAACAATAATAAAATGAAAGTATATATTCATTATTATGTTCAAAAATAATGTACATAACCATAGTTCTTAGTTCTTGTTACATAACCCTTATAACACCGGCTTAAGACTAAAGAGTAAGGTGTCCGATAGTGACAAACTATTGGGGTGGCTCGGATAACATTGCTCGGGTGGTAGTATCTATCAACTTCCACTTCACTCATAGGCGGTCCCGCTCGATCATAACATATTCAAGCTCGGCTTTAAAATGGTCAAGATAAAAGCCGAAAGACACAACCTCCTTTCCACGCTCTGGAAAATGTGCTTCGTATGGGGCACGTCTACTGGATGATGTCATCACTTCCTTTGTCTGAGTAAATTGGATTTATTAAAGCCCTATATTTATAGTAATCATGTTATTACTATTCAATAGATATATTAGAAATGGTCACAATTCATAATAGTAATTTAAAAACCAAAAACATAAAACCAAAGAATTTTACATTTTATATAAACATTTTACATAAAGATACATTTAATAAGATTAAGAGAGATTTCCATTAATGAAAGTTCAGGTCATTACAATATCCCCCCCTTAAAAAATTTCTCACTTGAAATTTCTTTTTCCCACACTAAAATAGATTTGGGAAACTCTGTTTCATCATTTCCTCTGATTACCACATCACTTCTTCAAACTTTTGGTCTCGCCACAACACTTTGACGAGGGGAATTGTCTTATTTTGTAGAACTTTTTTTCTACGATCTAAGATATTCACTAGTTTCTCCTCATAGGAAAGATCATCCTCTAACTATACCACCTCTTAAGAGAGTACATGTGAAGGATCTGGTATGTACTTCCTTAAGATGTATACATGAAAGACATCATGTACTTTGGCCATGGTTGGTGGAAGTACTAGTCGATTGGCCACAACATTGAAAAGTTCAAGAATATCAAAGGGGCCGATGTACCATGGACTTAACTTCCCTTTCTTTCAAAACCTCATGAACTTATTCCACTGAGATATGCATAGAAATACCTTTTCTACAACCTTAAAATCAATGTCTCATCGATGGTTATCTGTATAACTCTTCTGTCAACTCTGGGTTTCCTTGATATGATGCTGAATGGTTTTCACCGTCTCCACCATTTCTTCAACCATTTCTGGTCCATGAAACTTACTCTCACCGAACTCATCCCAACACACCAGTGTTCTGCATCTTTTCTAATAAAGGGCTTCATATGGTTCCATTAGGATGCTCGAGTGGAAACTGTTATTATAGGAGAACTCAACCAGAGGAAGATGTTGATCCCATTTTCCATTAAAGTCCACTAATCATGCTCCCAACATGTCCTCATGTGTTTGGGTAGTCTGATCAGATTTTCCATCAGTTTGAGGATGATAGGTCGTACTGAAGTTCAGTTCAGTATTTGGAGCATGTTGAAGACTCTTCCAAAACATAGAGGTGAATCTTGGATCTCGATGAGACATAATAGATTGTGGTACTCCATGAATCCTTACCACTTCCCTGATATATATCCATTCCAGTTGATCCAATGAGATATACTCCCAAATATAAATGATGTTTACAGCCTTTGTAAGATGAGCCACAACAACCCATATTGTATTTTTTCCTTTGGGTGTCTTCAGAAGTATGTGACAAAGTCCATAGTTATGTTCCACCATTTTCATTCTGGTATGGGAAATGATTACATCATCCCCTTATACTTCTACCTCTCTGCCTTCACTTGTCGACACACTAGGCACTTTGATGTATATTCAGCGATCTCCTTCTTCATATTTTCCCACCAATAATGTTCTCAGAGATCTCGATACATATTTTTGTTTTCTGGATGAATAGAGAAATTTGAACTATGTGCATCATCCAAAAGTTCTTTCTTGAGCTCCAGACTTGATGGAACACATAGTCTTTTCCCAAATCTCACAAATCCTTCTTCATTAACATTAAAATCCAATGATTTCCCTTTTCTAATAGATTCCACTTTTTCCTAAATTCCTACATCATCCTTTTGAACATCCTTTAACCATTAAAAAAGTGACAGTTGAGCAATCATTTGTGAAAGGATTTATGATGTTACCTTCATTATGATTCCCATGTCCATCTTCATCAAATCTAAGAAGATCGGATCCTTTTCAATTCTCATCAATGATTGAATCGCTGGGTCCTTTCTACTTATGGAATCTTCCACCTTGTTCGCTTTCCTAGGGTGGTAATGGATTGAGAATTCATAGTAATTGATCAACTCTAACCATCTTCGATGGTTCATGTTCAACTCTCTCTATGTGAATATATACTTGAGGCTTTTGTGGTACGTATATATTTCAAACTTCTCCCCAAAGAGATAATGCCACCAAATTTTTAAAGATAAGATCACTATAACCAACTCGAGGTCATGTGTTGGATTGTTCTTCTCATGAAATTTCAATTTCCTTGAAGCATAAGCAAGGACTTTGTCATTTTGCATCGACACACATCCCAAGACCTTCTTTGAAGCATCACTGAATACCGCAAAAAGTTCTCCACTTGTGGGTAAAGTGTGCACGAGCACAGTGATATGCCTTTTTTTCAGCTCCTTGAAGCTTTCTTAGCATTCATCACTCCAAGAAAACTTAACTCCCTTCCTAGTTATCTTGATAATAGGGTTGGAAAATTGTGAGAAATTTCTCACAAATCGTTGACAATATCTAACTAACCCCAAGAAGCAACGGATATCCGTTACTGATGTTGGCCTCATCCAACCCTCAATTTCATCTGTTTTGGAGGGATCCATAGATATCCCATTACTTGTGATGATATTTCCCAATAATGAGACCTCATTCAACCATAACTCACAGTTGTTGTACTTTTCATAGAGCTTCGCCTTTCGTAAGGTCTCTAGTATAGTTCTCAGATGCTCCTCATGATCCTCCTTGGTTTTTGAGTATATCATAATATCATCTATAAAGACTACCACAAATCTTTTGAGGTAATATCTAAAGACTCTATTCATCAATTCCATGAAAATTTCTAGATCATTAGTGAGTCCAAAAGGCATTACTATGAATTCATAGTTCCCGTATCTTGTATGAAAAATCAGTCTTTGGAATATATTCCTTCTTCACCCTTACTTGATAATATCCTAACTACAAATTGATCTTGTAGAATTATTTTGCTCCATGAAACTGATCGTCAAATTAATTAATTCATGGGAGAAGATACTTTTTCTTTGTTGTGATTTTGTTAAGCTCACGATAATTGATGCAAAGGTGAATTGACCCATCCATCTTCTTGACGAAGAGGACTGGTGCACCCCATGGTGAAGCACTTGGGCGTATAATCCCTTTATCCAAATTCTATTTTAGTTGTTTCTTCAGCTCCTCATGCTCCACAACAACCATTTTATATGGATTTGTGGATGTTGGCAATTCCCCAAGTATAAGATCAACTGAAGAATTCAATATATCTTCTTGGAGGAATACCAATCAATTCCTCGTGAAACACTTCAGCAAATTCCCTCACAATATGCATGTATTCTAGGATGTTTACCTCCTTATAATAAATCATCTATTCTAGATACGCATTCTCATAGGGAAGTAATATCCACACTTGAGATGATGGAGCTAAATAAGATTCATCTTCCTCCTTTCACTTGTAAAGAATCCGGGGTCGATTCTCCACATGGAGAGTGATTTCCCTCTCACAAAAATTTATTTTGGATCTATATAAAGAAATCCAATACTTTCGAATAATTACATCAAATTCCAACATAGGAAGTATAACGAGGTTTACATGGAAGTTAAATCCATAGATTAGGATAGGGGAGGAGTTATATTCATGGGATGGAATGATTGCCCCATTTTTTGTACTCACTGATATCTTCACTTCTATGATTTGTGGTGGTGTTAGGATTGTTATACTAAAATTTATAGATATTTAAGAATGTGTAAAACCTAAATAAAAATGTACATTCGGTATTATTTAATGAATAACTAGTGTACCTGTCACCACTTTGTTTTCGGGGTTCACTTCGGTAGTAGTGATGGAAAAATATCACCCTTGCTGCCTTGGAGTATGTTGGTTGCCTCAGAAAAACCATGGCTTAGTGCACTGATTTGAAATATGCCCTGGTTCTTTTCATTTGTAGCAATAAAAAATGGGTTGAGGTTTTAATGGAGTGTTCCTCTCCTCTGTTGCAACCACATGTTTTTCTGGTCGGTAATTAAAATCTAGGTTCCCTTTTCTTCCACACCTAAAGCATTTCCTCGTACCCTTCATGCAATTTTCAGGGTGCTTCTTTTCACACTTTTGGCATGTGGAGTGCTAGATCTTCTTAGCACCATTGGATTTATCCATCGGACCACCAACATTGAATTCAACATTATGCTTCTTATCCCCATGATACCCCTGAGATTCTCCAATCTCATTTTGACCTTGAGGGAACATAGAACAGTTTCCAAATAGTTATCGAAGTCATGGATCTCCAGCACATTCCACAGACAAGGTTTCATCCCACCAACGAAGCGGTCAACCTTGAATTCAGGGGTAATGACAAAGTCGGAAACATATTGTGCAACCCTTGTGAAGTTTTCCTCATATTCTCCAATAGATTCGTCGTCATTTTTCTTGAGGGAATGGAAGTCCCATTCCATATTAAGAAGGAGGGTGTGTGGAAAATATTTATTGAAAACATCTTCTAGAAATCCTTCCATTCCAACACCTATATCTCCTCTTAATGATTTGTATTTTTGATCAATATCCTCCACTGAGTAGCTTCACCCTCCATACGATAAGTAGCTAGGAGAACCCTCTCTTGTTCAGAACATTAAAGGATGGAGAAGATATTTTCAATGGAGTTGATCAATTGTTCGGTGATTGAGGGATCAAATAATCCATTAAAAGTATGAGGCCTTTGTCTCATAAAGTTTTCGATAGTGACTTGTACTTTCTTGGTGGGGGGGGGGGGTTTGAACGTCCCTCTTGACCCATGTTTCTACTCAAATCTTGAGTTAGCTGAGAGAGATGTGTGACAAAGTTAGGTATTCTCGATCCCATTGGATTGGGCATCTCATTAGAAAAGTCATCACATTTATCTTCGCATCTGTCGTTAGCCCGAGTCCTCCTATTACCAGCCATTGGCTGGAATAAAAGGAAAGTAAGGGGTAACACATAAAGGGTAATACAAGGAAAAAATTCGGACTTATAAATAACTCTTACTTTCATAACATATGAATCTATTGGCTTCAGTCTATGTTATCCATGTTCTACTTTCTAACATATATTCATAGGGATTTTTTTGTCCCTTAATAATGGTTTATACTAAGCTTGGGAATTTACCAAAGCATATCCCCCAGGAGTTTCATAACTAAGAGTGCAAAAAGACCCATTTTTATGCACCAGTTCCCATTCGAGTCTAGCTCAAAGTGGTGTTTTCGGGTTTTACCCCTAGGATACATATGTGCCAGAGCCGCCTCTACCTACTCATATCCAGAAAGGGAAGTATTTGATTGATAAACCACATACTCAATACTCACCAGAACATGCATATGTTTTTATTGTACTTAGTATTGTCTCTAATGCTTTACTAGGGTTTTCTAATCCTAATCCCAAATGTAACACCCCGACCCCAGTTACCCCGAGTCGGTGCATTATTAAGTAACATTGGCATGATCACAAAGATCAATTCTCGAAAGACCGATTTGTTTAGTAGCTTTGAAACACTAGATACATTCATAAGTTTTACATTACATCATAAAGTAAATAAAAACCGACAACAAAATCTTGTCTTCATATCCCCTCATATTATCCCTTCAGGTCATTCATAAAATACTTCTTCACATCTGGGAAAAATTAAAACATTGAAAGGGGTGAGCTCAGATGCTCAGTAAAGATAACAATATAGCGGAAGCTTTCAAAAATAAACATAAACATTTAAGGTAATGTGAAACTAAAAAAAGCCTTTTAACTTGAACTTCAACATAATATGGAAAAAGTGAAATAAGATAATTCCATTAACTTATTCACATGGATATTCTACTGGTTGAATAATCACATGCAATATCAATAACCACTTTCATAATGATGGAATGCATAATTCCAGAATATCATAACCACGTATCCAAGGCCTCATGCCAAGACCACAAATAAGATTTTGTCAAGGCCTCGTGCCAAGACACTAGTTTGTCTCATGAGACCTGTTGATGCATCGAGGAGCTATAGCGGGCTCCACCAGTCACTTATTAAGTCCAATTCATTCATCATATGAATAGGTTTAAACATATTATAAACCATAACATAATCGTATCACATAAAACATGAATAAAGGAAACATAACATTTCCACATTTCAATCACAAGATATCAATACAACACATTGATATATTAAAACATTATCAAAACTATTTTCGATACCAAAATAAATGAAAGATAAAACTTGATTTTTATTTTTCATTTAAAAAAAGTTATGGCTTTTAGGGGAACCCGAATCTCAAATAATGGTCACGGTGGCAGAGAAGTCATTGTCTCTTCATACGTACGACAAGAAAGACATTCCTTTTTGTCATTTAGTAAAACGCTTCATATAAAAAGATTCCTTTTGAATAAACATAAAATTAAAAGGGTTTTATACACTGTATAAAAGAAATTTGTGTATAAAACAAAATATGCCTCAATGAATAGAGATTGAGACGAAGTCCCTTAAAAAGATCATTTTTAAATAAAATATATCTATTATGTGTATTCACTACATGTACACATAAAGAAAGTATAAATACCAGATTGGACGTAATAATGTCATGACATAATTTGAAAGTAGGAGATTAACCCAAAGAATGGAAATTGGGTTAAGAAGCTCCCTTACCTTGTGTCTGACTTGACTCGATCGTTATTTAATCTCTTGAATAATAAACTAGAGTTAAATTCTACTTGATTAATAACTTTTTTCATGTTCATTATTCATTTTATATCACTTATTACCATGTTATGAACATTATGTAATTATTTAAGTTAATAACGGTCATTTTGTCGATCTTTGGTACTTCAGTGAAAAATAAACTTCTTGTAATTACACATTGTTCATGTGGTAAAATATCCATTATATACATAATTATATTCATTATTTAGATATCATATACATCATATATATCCAGTATATACATTCATTTATAATATTACATAACATTTAGAGGTAAGAAATGAAATGCACCGTTCATGGAGACGGTAAGCCGTACGTACGCATGAACGCTACTTTCATTTCTATTTAATATTTTCTGGAATGAAGTTATAATTATATAAAGATATAATATAATTTCAGTATAATATAATGTATAGTACCATTTACTCCATCCTTTATACATCCCACATATGACATTAACGATTCATCTCACTTTAAGGGGGCGGTAGTCCGCACTTCCTAAAATGAAATTATCACGTTTACCCATAATGGAAATAATAAAGGTATTCCATAAATGAAAAATAAAGAAGCTTCAGTAAAACATAAACATAATATATATCATATATAAAAATAGTGACATCTTAATGGCCACCTTTGTTGGTGTTATATGAGTGTTGATCAATCATCGTTTCGTGAGCCAGAAATTCACCATCCACAGAAACAGTATGTTCTTTAACCATTATATGTAGGTGTGTGTAAGTGTAGCTCGAATAATTCTTATAACAAAATAATAGTATATTGAGGATACTGGTGTTGTTACAAAATAAATTAATAAAAAGAGTTTAGTGGGTTGGAGAATCAAAATAAAACAAAATAATATAAGAGAAGACATTACCTTAAAATCAGGAAACTCTTTTTTGATTTGATCCGAAGGCTTCCTTGGGAAGAATTCTGCCCAAATTTAGGCTTCTAGGAGTAATATAGGGCTGTGGAGAGACAAAATGGTCAGGGTTTGTCCGAGCCAAAGGCTTGAGAGGTGTGGGTAAGGTGTTAGAGGTGGGGGGCTTTTATAAGAGGAGAGGAGGGGCACTCTTGGAAAGTAATGAAATGTTACTTTATTATATAATGAGTTTCGTATTTTAAAGGTCCCACACTTATATATTTGGAGGATAAGGTGATAAGGGTTCGAAATATACTCATCCAATAGACTTTGGACAAGTTTAATTCTTATATTTTACATTATCCTTCCATTTTATTAAAATCGTTAATTAATGAGGTAATCGTTGCATCATCATGGTGTCATAAATAATATAATTTATTTAATGTATAAATATTATAAAACAAATATCATTATGTAGGAAATCATTTTAGATTTATAATTAATATTTATAGTAAAAAATATGACTTTTATAACCCCATTTAAAAATTGTTTTAGTAAAACAACTCGTGTTTGTGACAGTTTTATTTTAACATTAAATAAAAAGTTTTTAATGTAATTTTCCTACCAAAGTGGATCCATGGGGTCCCCAAGTTGACCCATGGATTTTCGTGGTCGGTCATGACTCATCCAATAGGGGTAGGACAAGTGTAATGGTATTTTCATATTTTTATAATATCATGTTTACCTTAAATTTCACTAATTACCTTTAATCACGATTAATTAAACTAAAAAGTTACAATTCACCAAAAAATAATTTTAATCCCATTGATCCAAATTTTACATCCTAATTACAACCATGTATGTTGGATTTTTTAAATTCAAATCACATAAGTTGTAATATTTCATTTAAACGAAAAATCAGTTTTTGAAATACCACTTAGTGGTTTCACTATTCATCAAAAATTGATGTTTTTCAAAACAATGCCAAAATTTCACCCTAAGCTGTAATTGATATTCCAAATTCAAAAATGATGAATATTTTTCAAAATTCCAAACATATAAGTTTCATTAATTAATTTTATAATTAATTCCTGCTGTCACAACAAATAGCGTGTTTTTAAGAAACAATATATATCAAAAGATTGACAATTGTTTATGTCCAATTTCAATGTTAAATTAATTATAATGACCACCATTGGATAAAATGGTAAAAATATATTCTAATTATACTTTAAAACCATTAAATAGTATAATTTATCACTATAAATTATTTTTATTAAAAAGTTGTTTTAAGTATTTTTCAATATTCATAAAAAATTGGAAGTTCTAAGAAAATTACAAAAAAATCAACTTAGGATAATTTAGATATTACGAATACAAAAATGAAGTCCATTTTGAAATATAAAATATCTATAATTTTAAAAAGTGAGTATTACTATTCATAACGGCTACTTTGATTAGTCGCGGTGTGTTAGAACTCGAACTTGCGTACAATGCAAGCTATTGCATTATTGAAAGAGAAGCATATCGTGGATGCTCGGGGTGTTACATTATCCCCTCCTTTAATAAATTGCCTCCTCTCAATTTGAAATTATTCATTGAAAATAAAAGGTTTAAAATAGAAAATACCTTTGTGGAAAACCCTTATCGGAAATAAAGTTAATAAAATTTAGTCTTAATAAGAGGGAAATGGAAATGAGGAAGTCACCACCAAATTAGGGTTTCTAATAAGAGAACATTGGTGGAAATTATAGACACATAATTAGAGGGAAAACATAAATATTTATAGGGATTGATTGAGGTCATCAATCACAAACAAGTGTAAAATTTAGGGCCTCAAAGCCTTCAATATATGGTGATTTAAAATATCATCAGTTCAATAAAACATAAGGTATTATGGTAACACATTTTTATTAATTTCCCTTTCCTAATGTTTAAGAATTAATTTATTCATAGAATAAGAGAGAGGTATATATATATATATGTACTTGACAAGGAGAGTTTCAACCTTCAACTAATTTCTACCACAAACTCATCTTTCCCTCAAAAAGATAATAGAACTCAAAAATATTATATTTATCCTAATCATACAAGGTTCCAAATATTAACAAAAACCATTTAGATTAGGAAAACTATTTTGTAATAACCAGGGACTTTTTTAGGGTAGTGGTAGGTAATAAAGGCATGTTGCACTATGGTTGTGGGTTCAATTCCTGCAGCTTTGTCCTACTCGACGGGTTATCCCCCAACCTAATGGTTGTCCTTTTCCTAAAACTATAATATTATAATATTCCAAAAATAATATTCAGAAATGTTTTAACCTTAAACAATACTATCCAAGGTTCAACTTAATCCATTCCAACCTTTATAGTTATCCAAAATACTTCTGTCCAACTCACAGTCCAAATTTTATAAGGAAGGTAAACATAATGAAGATCCTTTTTCCTGTGTAACAACATGTAAACACCTTCATAATGTATTCTTTTAAAACACTGCAACATCCTGAATTACCATGATCCCTTATTCCTTATAGAATACTAGATATACTCCTTCTATCCTAAAATGTATACAAATAATTAATCAGCTTCAAGGAAGTCAATAATATCCAATATAATTTATCCAAATCAATCATGTATTATTCCAAAATCACTATCTCGGTATCAGAACCATATTATGGTTTATCTTTCTCTCAACTATATATTTTCCAAAAATTTAACCTACTGTGGAGTCACTTTTCTTGGTTCCACACAATCTCAAATCCTTGATGAAATTGTACTGCAGTATAATCCTTATATAATCCATAATTAATATAACCAGTACATCATTGATACAACACTCAAATGAAAAAATTCTTTAATAACAACATAAGAACTCTAATCATTCCTCCTCATATGTGGTAGTATCATAACTTGATTATTATCCAATAACATCATTTGGGGCATACTCTGATGATTTGGACATTGGTTTGCATAGTGTCCCCACTCCTTACAGATGAAGCATTGTACATTTGAAACCTTTTTCTTAACCTTGCAGTCACGCACTTGGTGTCCTTTTTCTCCACAATTATAACAAACTCCCATTCCCTTCAGGCAAGTTTCAAGGTGTTTCTTCCCACAATTATCACATACTGGAAAATTCTTCTTTTCCCTCGTCCCTTTATCCATCATTCTCTTTTCCATCCTTTTCTTCTCTTTCTTCCCTTCAAATCCATAAGACTCAGAGAATTCTTTACTTATCTTATTAACACATGATACTATTTCTTCATATGTTGAGAACACATGGGAGATTATTTCCCTTCCAAATGTTGGCCTAATACCGTGAAAGATATGATCCTTATTACTCTTTGGATCATACGCATTGCTGGAGTTCACATTCCTTCCACTGGGCACCATTTTTATACAATGGCATAAACTAAGTTAGTTTAGGAATTGCAATGAATAATTCCAAACTGGTAAAATACTTAATGTAAATTGAACGGTTAATAGATATAATCAATAATCATAAAAAATGTTTTCTTTGAGGAAGAATATACTCATAAACCCTTCATAATGGTTTATAAAAAATGAGAATTATCCTAAGAATATCCCCCGGGAGTGTCGTAACCAAGAGTGCAGCAAGGCCCGTTGTCGTGCACCAGTTCCTGTTCGAATCTAGCTCAAAGCGGTGTTTTCAGGTTTTACCCCTAGGTACATCTGTGCCAGAGCCGCCTCTACCTGCTCGTATCTAGACAGGGATGTATTTCTCGGAAAACTCACCAAATCTCTATAATACCAAAATTCTAGGAAGTTCTTCTATACTAATCCTCAAAGTCTATATTAGGGGCATGTTCTCTAATCATATTTTATCTAAATCTAGCTTCCAAGGTTAGTCCTAAACTGCCTCTGATACCAACTGTAATGCCCCGACCCCAGTTACCCTGAGTCGGTGATTTATTATGCAACATTGGCAAGATCACAAAGATCAAGTCTCGAAAGACAGATTAGTTTAGTAGCCTTGAAACACTAGATACATTCATAAGTTTTACATTAAATCATAAAGTAAATAAAAAACTACAACAAAATATTGTCTTTTTATCCCCTCATATTATCCCTTCAAGTCATTCATAAAATACTTCTTCACATCCTGGAAAAATTAAAACATTGAAAGGGGTGAGCTCAGATGCTCAGTAAGGATAACAATATAGCAGAAGATTTCATAAAAAACATAAACATTTAAGGAAATGTATAACTAAAACAAAAGCATTTTATCTTGAACTTCAACATAATATGGAAAAAGTGAAATGAGATAATTCCATTTACTTATTCACATGGATATTCTACTGGTCGAATAATCACATGTAATATCAATAACCACTTTCATAATGATGGAATGCATAATGCCATACTATCATAACCACATAGACAAGGCCTCGTTCCAAGACCACAAATAAGATTTTTTCAAGGCCTCGTGCCAACACGCTAGTTTTTCTCATGATACCTACCGATGCATCGAGGAGCTATAGCAAGCTCCACTCGTCAGTTATTATGTCCAATTCATTCCTCATATAAACAGGTTTAAACATATCATAAACCATAACATAATCGTATCACATAAAACATGAATAAAGGAAATATAACATTTCCACATTTCAATCACAATATATCAATACAACACATTGATATATTAAAACATTATAAAAACTATTTTCGATACCAAAATAAATGAATGCTAAAACTTGGTTTTTATTTTTCATTTAAAAAAAGTTATGGCTTGTAGGGGATGTCGAAACTCAAATAATGGTCACTGCGGCGGAGAAGTCATTGTCGCCGCATACGTACGACAAGAAAAACATTCCTTTTTTCATTTAGTAAAATTCTTCGTTTAAAAAGATTCCTTTTTAATAAACTTAAAATTCAAATGAGTTTATACACTGTATAAAAGAAATTTGAATATAAAACAAAATATGCCTCAATGAATGGAGATTGAGACGAAGTCCCTTAAAAAGATAATTTTTAAATAAAATATATCTATTATGTGTATTCACAATATTTACACATAAAGAAAGTATAAATATAAGATATTACATAATAATATCATGACATAATTTGAAAGTAGGAGATCAACCCAAAGAATGGAAATTGGGTTAAGAAGTTCCCTTACCTCGTGTCCGACTTGACTCGATCGTTCTTTAATCTCCTGAATAATAAACTAGAGTTAATTTCTACATGATTATGAACTATTTCATGTTAATTATTCGTTTTATATCACTTATTACCATGTTATGAACATTATGTAATTATTTATGTTAATAACGGTCATTTTGTCGATCTTTGGTACTTGAGTCAAAAATAAATTTCTTATAATTACACTTTGTTCATGTGGTAAAATATCCATTATATCCATAATTATATTCATTATGTAGATATCATATACATAATATATATCCAGTATATACATTCATTTATAATATTACATAACATTTAGATGTAAGAAATGAAATGCACCGTTCATGGAGACGGTAAGCCGTACGTACGCATGGACGCTACCTTCATTTCTATTTCGTATTTAATGGAATGAAGTTATAATTATATAAAGGTATAATATAATTCCAGTATAATAAAATGTATAGTACCATTTACTCCATCCTTTATACATTCCACATATGGCATTAACGATTCAAATCACTTTGAGGGGGCGGTAGTCCGCACTTCCTAAAATGAAATTATCGCGTTTACCCATTATGGAAATCTTAAAGGTATGCCATAGATGAAAAATAAAGAAGATTATGTAAAACATAAACATAATATATATCAAATATAATAATAGTGACATCTTAATGGCCACCTTTGTAGGTGTTATATGAGTGTTGAACAATCATCATTTCGTGAGGCAGAAATTCGCCATCCACAGAAACAATATGTTCTTTAACCATTATATGTTGTTGTGTGTAAGTGTAGCTCGAATACTTATTATAAAATCATACTAGTATATTGATTATACCGGTTTTTTTACAAAATAAATGAATAAAAAGTTTTTAGGGGGTTGGAGAATCATAATAAAACAAAATAACATATGATAAGACATTACCTTAAAATCGGGAAACGCTTTTTTGATTTCAGCCAAAGGCTTCCTTGGGAAGAATTCTGCCAAAATTGAGGATTCTAAGAGTAAGAGATGGATTTGGAGAGACAAAATGGGCAGGGTTTTTCTGAGACAAAGTCTTGAGAGGTGGGGGTAAGGTGGTAGAGGTGGGGGCCTTTTATAAGAGGAGAGGAGGGGCACTCTTGGAAAGTAATGAAATGTTACTTTATTATATAATGGGTTTCAGATTTTAAAGGTCCCAAAATTATATATTTATAGGATAAGGTGATAAGGGTTCTAAATATACTCATCCAATAGGCTTTGGAAATGTGTAAGTCTTATATTTTACATTATCATTCCATTTTATTAAAATCATTAATTAATGAGGTAATCACTGCATCATCATGGTGTCATAAATAATTTAATTTATTTAATGTCTAAAAAATATAAAAAAATATCATGATGTAGGAAATCCTTTTAGATTTCTAATGAATATTTATAGTCAAAAATATGACTTGTATAACACCATTTAAAAATTGTTTTAGTAAAACAACTCATGTTTGTAACATTTTTATTTTAACATTAAATAAAAAGTTTTTAATGTCATTTTCCTACCAAAGTGGCTCCATGGGGTCCCCATGTTGACCCATGGATTTTCTTGGTCGTCCATGACTCATCCAATATGGGTATGACAAGTGTAATGGTATTTGCATATTTTTATAATATCATTTTTACCTTAAATTTCACTAATTACCTTTAATCGCGATTAACTAAACTAAAAAGTTACTATTCACCAAAAAAATTATTTTAATCCCATTGAACCACATTTTACATCCTAATGAAAACCATGTATGTCTGATTTTTGAAATTCAAATCACATAAGTGGTAATATTTCATTTAAATGAAAAATCAGTTTTTTAACTACCACTTAGTGGTTTCACTATTCATCTAAAATTGAAGTTTTTCAGAACAATGCCAAACTTTCACCCCAAGATATAATTGATATTCCAAATTCAAAAATGATGTCTATTTTAAAAAATTTGAAACATATAAGTTTCATTAATTAATTTTATAATTAAATCCCATTGTCACGACAAATAGCGTGCTTTTAAGAAACAATATATATCAAAAGATTGACAATTGTTTATGTCCAATTTCAATGTTAAATTAATTCTATTGACCACCATTGGATAAAATGGTAAAAATATATTATAATTATACTTTAAAACCATTCAATATTATAATTTATCACTATAAATTATTTTGAGTAAAAAAGCTGTTTTAAGTATTTTTCACTATTCATAAAAAATTGGAAGTTCTCAGAAAATTACAAAAAATTCAACATATGATAATTTGAATATTACGAATATAAAAATGAAGTCCATTTTGAAATATAAAATTTCTATAATTTTAAAAAGTGGGTATTACTATTCATAACGGCTACTTTGATTAGTCGCGGTGTGTTAGAACTCGAACTTGCGTACAATGTAGGCTATTGCATTATTGAACGAGAAGCGTATCGTGGAAGCTCGGGGTGTTACACCAAAAATAACTAAACCTCCCTATGATACCAACTGTGGAAACCCTGCTTTTTATTAAACAATTAAACATAATTTATTATATAAAAATCACTTGATAAATCATAGAAGATCGAGATGTCTAGTGTATTTGGGGATTAGGATAATTACATAACAACTTATTACATTAAATACAACATCTTTATTGAAAACATCCTTTACATGACCACTATATTCCCTCGTACTTAGCATTGAATGGGATAACCTAAGGACATGAATAAGAAAAGGGTCAGCTATAAATCCCAGTAATGGAATAATTATGGAATAAAATGACCAATAAAAAACATGTTAGATAATAGGCATATCAATAGATCAAAAGATAATCATAGACATAAAGGCATGATAAATCATGATAATCATAAAATGGAAATGTGGCAACAACACTTAACATGGAATTATCATGAGCCAAGGTTCATTGCACAAGAAGCTTGAGTAAACCCTCATTTCACATGAATCAAGAGTAAAACCTTGTTGTACGTGAATTAGAATGAGTAAACACCCATTTAACATGACGTATCATGATACTATAGTTTACCCAATGCATTGGATAGCTATCAGGGCACACCCTTCTTAAACATTTCAATTCATGCATAAGTGTGCCACATGGATCATATAACATGGATTAATAAAACATCATCATTTATTATATGATATAGGAATGTGGAATTCATACATGAAACTTTATAATCAATAATTAAATGTGCAGAAATTTGAATACCCTTGATAGAGAAATGGGCATGGTATTCACTACACAATGACATTGGAATAGAAAATTGGTGGAATTTCGGTAGCATAATGGCATGACATAAGAATTCATAAAAATCGTTGATGAGATAGAAAGGAGTGTCTCAATATATGTACATTAAATTGACAATAATGGGGGTCATATAGATACATGTCCCAATAATTGTAATGGAATATAAATTCATGATACAAAAGAATTGCTTGAATGTCAGTGAGGTGAAATAAATTCTTTTCAGAATTTCGGCATAGTAACGGGTGTACATGGGAGGCATTTATTGAGATAGAAAGGGGTCTCTCATAATTAAAATATAAATAGGGAATTATGGGGGTGGTGTGAAACCATACCCCAACATTTATAATTGAAATTAAAAGGTCATAACAACATTATGAAAATTAGACAAAAAATGAGAAAGGAAGAAAAACACTTACTGGAAGTGTGCTTCTAATGCATGAGAGTGGCTTCTTCGAAGCTTCAGGAACCTTTGGAGGATTATAGAGAGAGGATGGAAGAGGTTGGACGAACTCTAAAGGATTTTATTGAGGAGGAAGTGAGAGCTTCGGTGGGTTTATATAGGAAAGGTGAGGTAATTGTTTATTATTTAGGTTTGAGACACCTCAAATTAAACTATTAAAAACCACAAACCAGACCTTGGTTGTTTCCGAAGGGGAGTGTAAAATAATATTTTATAAGGACAAAGTACGAAATTCTTAAAATAATGGGATTGCTTATGTGTAGGTGAGTCACACTCCCAAGGAAAACAATTTAAAAAGACAAAATGCCTAACAAGTCTTGAAGGGTCCACTAAAGCTTTGTAAAATAAATCAAACAAACCCAAAATAACATTATTTTAATGGTAAAACATATATTGGCAGAATATAATGTTTATATTATTTTATTTCATCACTATTGGGTCATTATAATGTCATAAAAAACATTATATATTTAAATGGTATTTAATTTTTACCCAAAATTTTGACTGTCTTGGAAAATTATGAAAAATTCACCATTGGATAATTTTGACATCCTAATTCTAGAAATAATACTCATATTATGTAAATAATTTAATATATATGTAAATTTTCACTTTTAAAAAAACGACATTTATATAAAATTCATGGGTTTTGACAAAAATGGATTTCAAACCTTAATAAAAATTACAATTTCATTCATAAAATTATAAGATAATTTATTTTTAATAACAATTAATTTAATAAAAATAAAAATATTTTATTAAAATATTATTTAATTAAAAAATCCATTAATTCATCAAATTAGATTTTTTAGTTGAACATTAACTAAAAATACTATTTTTTCTTTAAAAAACTATTTAAAAGGTAACAATAATAAAATGAAAGTATATTCATTAATATATAAAAAAATAATGTACATAACCATAGTGCTAAGGTATTGTTTCATAACCCCTTATAACACCCACATAAGACCGAAGATTATGGTGTGCGATGGTGACAGACTCTTGGGGTGGCTCGGATAACATTGATTGGGTGGTAATCTCTATCAACTTCCACTTCTCTCGTAGGTGGTCCCGCTTGATATTAACATATTCAAGATCGGCATGGGCTTGGTCAAGAGCGAAGCCCAATGATGTAGCCACCTTTACGAGCTCTGACAAATGGGCATCATATGGGGCACGTCTACTAGATGAGGTCATCGCTTTCTCTGTCTGACTAAATTGGATTTGTTAAAGCCCTATATTTATACTAATCCCGTGATCACTATTCAACGACAATATTAGAAATGGTCACAATTCTAAATAGTATTTTAACATTCAAAAACATAAAACCAAAGAAGTTGACATTTTATATAAAAATTTCACATAAAGAGATATTTAATTAGATCAATAGGGATTTCCATTAATGAAAATTTCGGTTATTACATATATAATAACATTTCCATTAAAATAAATAAATAAGTTTAAATTTCCGAATAACTTATTACATCATATGTTGATATGAAATTTATATATAGGATGACTAAAAAGGAAAAATAATATTACTTGGAGAAATCTTGATTACTTTATTTAAGAATAGTTCATTAAATCTAAAAAATTCCAATTATTATTTCAAATATTAATATTGGAAGGCCGAAAAAGAATAAGTAAATTAAAATATAAAAATTTGGGTTACCTAGAACCTCTATAATCATCCTCACAAAAGAATAAACATAGTAAGGAAAAAGAGAGTTATTAACACAATTTTTATTTTGGAAATGAAATTTAACCTTGATTCGAATTGAAGTGAGTGATTAAGAGTAAGTATTATGGTGTATTTATAGTGAACTATTATCATCAAAATTTATGTCTTTCAAATAATATTGTCTTTTTCTATTACGAAAATTAGTCAATAAAATATTAGTTCATTATTATTGGATACGTAGAAACACTTAAAGGATTATCTAAATTATTTAATATTATAATCAAAGTTGAATTATTTTCGGTGAATATGTCCATATTCCTTTAAAAATGTGTTTAATGGTAAATATTTATATTTTAGATAAAATTTACATTTATGGAAAATTCTTACAAAACACGTTTTACAAGATTATATATTTTAACGATGTCCTAAGTAATTTTTATAGTGGTCAGAATGTTTATTTATCTATGAAAATTTTAAATTTCAATAAATAATTTCATTTATTTAAAAGTTAAATAGTCATATTTAAATATTTATATTAAGAATATAATCTAAATTTTTGTAAATATCACAAAAAAATTATATTACTGTATTTATTTGGGGATTTTCTAAAAAAATTATTTTTGGTGTAAAAAGTGAAAATATTGTTTTTAAAAAATAAAATAACACTTATAAAAAAATTAATTATATTATCATGATTTCAAAAATATTAAAACATATTATTGATAAATATTTATTTAAAGAATGTCATAATACATAATGTGTTAAACTTATACACACTTTCCTTGTATTTTGAAAATAATAATATTATTATTCCTAAAGAAATTATTTTAATGGGTTATATGCTTAACATATTTAGAATTAATTATTATGAAATTAATAAATTTAATAATTTAATGTGGATTCCATTTTTTGTATCAGGAGGTAAAAATAATTTTATAATGTCTTTTTGATTTTTATTAGTATAAATGTTACAATGGTAAATAAAACGATTTATTGCAATATATGTAAAATAATATAGCTAGTTAAAGATAAAAGGTAATAGATTAAAAAACCTTAAAAATTAATTGGTTGGCTGATGTGGTTATAAAAGATTACTAGAATTTAAAAAAATTAATTATCAACCATATATTGGGGAATTAATTCCACCCAAATGTGTTTATCTTTAAATGTAAAATAATCATTATTAAATCACTTAGAACCACATGTCCTCATGTATAATCACCAACCCTCACCACCCCATTTCTCCTAAAAATCCATGAATATCATAAATTCTAAACCAAAATATATGGTCTCCACTCTAAATAGATCCACGTTCTTCTATAATTACCCAAAGACCAATTACATGTTTTTCAAAGTGTCTTTTAAGGAGGTGATATTCAAGAGATAATTTTCTCAAACCACCTCTGTTAATTAATTTTCTTTTTCTACTTTCACCTCAACTCAATAAAACATAAATTAATAATAACTAAAGTATCTTTTATATAATATAATTTCATATTCCTAATTAAATATCTTATATAAATCATTTTAACCTTCTCTTAATCAACAAAATGAAATTTTTGTATAAATTGCAGCGGTTAAACATCTTTGTGGATAAGGTTTTTTCATTCTCCAATATCACCTTCAAGGATAGTTATAAAAGTGTTATTGTTGTTAAATAAAATTTTTATAAGTATTTTATAAACTATTTAATTTTTTAACTTAAATATACATAATATTATATAAAATGAAACTATTTTGCGATGGTCTAAAAAACTAGGAAAAGAAAAAAATATTATCATTAATATTTTATCAAATGAACTGTTACCACATATGAAAGAAAAATAATATATAAAAACATTAAAAAATATATAATTTAATTAAAACCATTTTATTTATCTTATGTAGTTTTATTCACATTTAAAATCAAAATTCATAATTATACAAAAATCAACCGACAATGAAACTATGGAACAAACCCACTCAAAATAATGCAAATAATGAAATATTATTAATTAATGGGTGGTAAGATGTTACAAAAGTATAATATATTGTATTATAAATATTAGTATAGTAATTTAATTACTTTATCAATATTTTAACCTTTATACTGGAGGTTCAAGAATAAAAAACTAAATAGAAGAGAGAGTAAATGTTTCTTGTCTCACTTTTACTTATGTGGGATATGTTCTTTTTTCACCACTATTTTATGGGGTGTAGTGTATATACTACCATTTGACGTATCATATAATTAATATAATTATTTTTCCAATATTAAATATTTTATTGGATAATGTTTATTTTTATGGGGTATATGATTTGATTAATTAAAATTTTGTAAGTGAATTTTTAAATGAATTTCCACTCCATGGGTTAAACTTCTATTTCCTAGATTATTTCATTGTAATTATATTATCAAAACTATTTTTTATATATAATATTTTATTTCAACATTTCTTATTTTCCTTTATAGTGAATACATATATTTCATTCATTTGATTAATGACCACTTCAATGATACAATATTTATAAGGGTTGTTCTATTAAAAATTGGCCTTTTAATGTTTCCCTTAAAAATGACTATTTCATCCATGAACATGTTTCCTAAAACTATTTCTAGTTTTTTAACTATTATCCTATTATTATTTAAATTAATTTTTACTCATTTTTGAATTATTAAAATTCTTTAAAATGAGTTTTGTTCACCTTCTAAACAAGGTTATATTAGGCTTTTTCAAAATAAGTACAGAAGGAATGTTTTCTAACTTATATTACATGAGAGGATTTTCCCACCATCATGATGCCTTAATGCTTTAAAAACACTTTACAATTATCATTAATTATTTTTAAATATTTTTTTCATAATTTTGAAACATTTTAAAATTTGGTTTATTTCAAAGTGAAAAAGATATTTTCCTCATGAAATTTTCAATGATATCATTTAATGTAGTTTCGTAAATATTAACATACATTATTTAATATTGTGCTTCATTGAGGTTGATATATTATAGTAAAATCATTAAATTTTTATGAAATGGGTTATGATCTGTGTTACTGGGGAATTATTGATATTCAATATTACTAGTTCATCTAATACGAATTTTTATTTATATTGTTAAGGGTTGGTTATTCGGTTGTATTATTTATTCATGTGGGGAATACATTTGACTTATAATGAGATGAGAAGGTTATGATATGTACCCTAGATACATGAATATATATTATGGGAAAGAATTGTGTTTTGGATGATCCCATAATCATTTATGTTTAAATGTCTCTGATGAGTCCTCAAAGGTACGTTTTAGATGTAAAACATTATGAATTATATAATAATGAGATTTGTTAATGATTTCCATGTGATTATTAAATTAGTATAGCATACACAGTTAGGTTTCCTAGATCATGTGATTTTTTATGTGTCATTAATTGATAATATTTTTTTCTTATTTTATTATCCTCATGTTATTAATTAAATGACATGTGTTTCAAATATTTACCTTATCATAATTGTTATTTTAGATTCATGATAGCTTCAATTGTATACATACCCATAATAATCATTTTATACCACCCCGTTATTATGTTTTATTTTTCCTCAATATTCTAATAATTTTATTATGATTGATATAGAGGGATAATAAAGAAGAATAACTGATTTCTAAAATAATCTAAAATGTTGTATTTTATATTTTCAATTTTAATATAAGGTTGAAGTATGTATCCGGTTTTCTAAAATTACAAAATTTTACAATCCTTTACTATGAAATTACATGTTTATTATTTAAATATAATAATTTAACCATTGACTCTGCGCTACTAGGGTCATGGGAGTTACAAGACATAAGCATAATAAATACCCATATAAAGTAAGTGGTTACGTTATCTTTCCTAAAATCATATTCTAACAATATTTCATAAATATTAGAAAGATATGGAGTAATTAAATATTCCTGAAATTTATATTTTAATAAAAATTTATTGGTCTCAAATATGGATTTCTTTTTAAAAGACATTCGCATATAAGGGAAGATAATTTGGTATAGAGATAGACCTTTAAAATGATGTTTTATAGAATTGGTAAGATAATTCTAATGAAGGAGACATAATGGTATTTTATTGAAAAACAATTTTAAAAAGGATTAACCCTATTATAGTTCTCACTTTATGGAATACTGAATAGGAAAATATCTTTAATAGAGTGTCACATGAATGTATAAAATAATAGAAGGGTTATCCTTAATCTGGTTAGATTTTTAAGACGGTATTGAGAATGTAATTAAGGTATATATATCCTCAAAAAATATAGGGATAATATGAATTGTATTTATATAAAACAAATATACATAATTTAAAATCAATAAAAATATTACACAGAGATATGAAGTGATATATAAGATAAATGACATAACAAAGAAAATATGGTTGTTCAGAGAGTTCCCTTAACGAAGGTGCACTAAAATTTAACTTAACATACTAAATAACAAAATTAGATGTATTAAATACCGGATTCATAATATTATTAAACTAAATTTTCTTTTTTATTAGTATTTTATGTTAGTTTGAAGTCATTTAATTGATATAATGTTTCAGTATTCACTATCCTAAGTCCATTCATTTCATGGACCAAAGGCCACATAACATGTCGATGATTAATGACATTTTTTATGAAATGGTTACATAAATCTGGAAGTATAATTATATATATTTAACATGTTACCAAAATTTAAAAGTCTCTTATAATCGAATATTATTTGAAAAATAATAATGATTCATAGAGTATAGGTGGTATTAATATCTGTTTATCCCATTTAAGTGGATTTTCCACTCATGATGAAATTTTGGGTGTCCATTAATATTATAGATATATAAAAATATATTACTTAATTTGAAAGAAAATATAAAATAATTATTTAGATAATTTTTCACCAGAATAAATTAATTAAATAAAACCTTGAAGGTGGTGGTGAAAAGCGATTTATGTTGTTTATGGATGTGGTGAACCGACCATATTGTGAATAATTTTTTAATTTTAGAATGAAATGAGACGAGATTAGATAATGGATATTATATTAAGGATATAAAATTATAGTATATTTATTATACTAGATTAATTATGTTATATTGTATGGGGGGATTATATTAGAGTTATAAAAAATATATAAATGAGATACAATGAGAATATTACCTATCTAAATGTTGTCTATTGGAATACACCTTAAGGATCCACAGTTTATCATTTTGGTGAGACCAAGACAGTAAGAAAATAGGGTATAGGGTTTGGAATAGAATTGTATAAAAATACTAAAATCTCATTAGATTATATGGTGTGAATAGAAGGGGTGGTATTTATAAGGGGAGGAGAGGAATTTTTTTTGTAATAATAATTAGTCTATTATTTTATCTCAAGAACACTAATAGTGGTGACTCACTTTGATTTTTTGAAAACAAGTTATGTATACACATCTTCTTAACTAAACAAATTCATAAATAACCCACAAAAACAATAATAGAGGCTTTATGAAAGAAATATTTCTATATAATGGGTTTTGGATAAGTGGATAGGTCATTTGGGACACTAATATTATGGTTTAGTCCATAATTAAGATTAATTTAACCTTCATCATTGTGATTAAATTTAATCACTTTTACAAGTATTTTTGGTAAAAAAATTAAAATGATATAATTAGATGATAAATATTATAATAATTACAATGGTTTTTTTCCATTTTTGAAAATTCAATTCCCAGAATAGGAAGAGTTAATATTAATTATAATCCTTCAAATGGGAATAAATAATGAGTTTTTAAGGTAGAAAAATGTTCAAAATATTGTTAAGTTTTTAATTTTAATTTCAACGTTAAATGGACTATAATGAACTAAAGTATATTAATATATATATAATTTATCTAATGTTATGTTAAAAAAAATTTAATGTATAATTTAATAATAATTATTTTTAAATGAAAAGGTTGATATTAACTAAAATGCATTATTTTTCACTATTCATTTGAAAAATGAAGTTTCTCCAAACAATAAAAATCATCATTAGATAATTTTAGAATTATAAATTAAAAAAATAAGTTTATTTGATCATATTAAATTTATATAGGTGTTTAAAATTAATTTTTTTTTCTCTATATAAGCACATGAAAAGTAGTTCATTCAAGGAAAATTTATTTTTAAACATATAAAGGCTTTATAAAAAATTATATTTTTCATTATCAATATGTTTTATTAATATAAAAACATTATAAAAGTATTTTAAAATTAGTTATTACTGTTTTTATTAATATTAGTTAATGGATAGGTTATAACTAATTCTTTTAAGTAATTATAAAAACAAAGTGATGTTTCGTAGAAACTTAGTGTCGCGTGTAACGTATTCCAAGTCAGTGTTGTGTGTAGTGAAATCCAAGTCAGTGTTACGTGTAGATCAATCCAAGTTGGTTTTGTTTGAAAGGAATTTTGGAAATAATGTTTTAATATATATATATATACATATATAACAATTTTATATCTCACATGAAATGAAAATTATCAAAAAGATACATCAATTTGAAAAAAAATATTTGAAAAAATATTGGGTTGTTACATTATAAACCCCTTAAAAATGAAATTTTCACTCAAAATTTGTCTCACTTATCAACATCTTAATACTTGAAGGTTCATTTCATAGAAACCCACATTGTAAAAGTGAATACTAAAACACCTTTACCAAAAGACTGTTGGAATCATAGAGGTTACCCAAAGTAACATATAACGAGGTACCCACATAGGATAATAGAGGTGGGAAATGAAGAAATGGACATGTAATATAAATATAACCATCAAGTTCTGATTGGAAGTGATAGAGAACATGTCCAGGAGAAATTTATAAATTAAAAAGCTATAATTATGCAATAATCTAAGAGACTATTTCACATATTAGAAAATACAGTATTAGGATAACATTTTACTTATATATATTTTTCTTAAAGGTGTAGAATTTTAATGAAAAGATATACGTACATGATTTCAGGATAATATTACCCTTGGTTTTTATTTGATCCACTTCACCTCTTTCTCTTAAAGGGAGTTGAATTTTTCATTCCTGAAGAAGTAACAAATCATTATATCCATGATCATTCATACAACCTTACCGAACTGTCTATCAATAAAAAATTGTTATAGAATGTTATCCAATGTGCATGAATCCTCATTTGATGACATAATACTTCAATCACACAGAATTAATTTGAAGTTTAACTTAAACATCCCATAAATGGTTAATCTTATAACCCTTGTGAATGAAGAAAATTAAATTCTTTAGAAATAAATTAAAGATATCATCAAAACATATTTACCCATATATCACAATGTACCACTTGTTTTTCACATTCATACCATGTAAATACCGTCATCATATATTCCCTTTATTACCATAAATCCATTTGGAAAACATAGTTTTTTCATTATTGAAATGATTACAAGATATATTCATTAAATCCAAGAATTTTTAAACCCCATACATGAAGATATAGAACATTTTTTCATACAATCAATAATCAGATATAGGGTAATCATTTCTATCCAATTCACTTTATCCAAATGAATCATCTCTTTATCCAAGAGAAACATAATTCTCTCAATATCTTGATCACATTAATGGTTACCTTCCATTAATGAAAATATAACTTTTCTAAGCCTTAATAACCATCAAACATTTCATTTTCAATCCTTAATGAAAACTTATTCTGAATATACTTATATATTTCTTGATTCATATAACTATTTTTTTTAAATTCCAAAACATAATTACTTGATTCATCCAATTTTATTCTTAAACCATTACTCATGCTTATAATCATATTGATTAACACAGACATCCTAGAATATAAAATATGAATCACTTATTATGTTTAATCAACCTCAATATAATTCTGATTCTTATTATTTATGTAATAAATAATGGAAGAACATAACATACCTTTCATGTTTCATTTGTGATATCTTTATCTTGAGAAGTATAACCAATACTCATACCACCTTACTTATTCCATTTATGATATTTAAACATGGGAAATTAATTATCATAATTATAATACATTCTAAATATAAAACATTCAATTTTAGCCATGTTTCTTCTAGTTCTCTCCATTGGCTGAAACTAAAATGCATGGGGTGAGAAACACATATCATAGTAGAAAATCACATAATCAGGAAAAATTACTAACAGTTTGACTAAATCATAGAACCTAAATTTTAATTGATGGAACTTTAGGTTTATCCTAGTATATTAATATCCAAAATCTATTTAAATCATTCATGATGTTTCATGAATAGTTCATGAATTCCCAAAGCATACCCCAAGTAGTGTCAAACCAACTGTGCAAAGAGGCTCATTTTCGTGTACCAGATTACCCCGAGCCAGGACAAGAACATTTGGTCAGAGTTATTACACATAATAACATATGTTCCAGATCCCATCCTCTTATAGTATCTATATAAGGATGTATTTCTAGGAAACCACTCACTCTGTCCTTTACAAAAATTACAGGACATATTTCCTAAATGTTAACTCATCCTAACACTTACCCTTAGATATATCCCAAGACAAATCCTTATAGATATACATAGGTACCTCACAAAAGATATCTCATCCTAATTTCCAAATTTTGGCTAAAAGTATCCTTTGATACCCACTATGGAAACCCAGGCTTATCATACTCAGATGTGAAAAAATTATAGATTGATATTTAGTACACTACAAAAATAAAATCCTGATGACTATAATAGTTTAGTGTCTTTGGAAACATGGAAACAAAATAATTTATCTCGGTAAAAGATCTTCAACATCTCTAATAAATTTCTCCACCTTGAGTACTTCTTCCAAAAACAATGCTTCATAACCATGGGAAAGGAAATATAAGAATGTAGATCTCAAATGTTTAGCAAGGGTAAATAAAGGAAATTTGTAAGACTAAAATTAACAAAAGTATATGGAAATTTTTCAAAACATTATAAGACTATAACCTTGATATTAGAGATCATAATAATTTTAAGAAGTTCATAATACATTAATACTAAATAAACAATGAACATAATCCATGAAATCATTATAGAAGAATATAAGATAGAATGATAGAAAACACATAATCAGATAAATAACCTATGTCAATGCGGAATACCAAGGCCTTTGTAATATGTTAGGATTAGATTAATCACTGGTGTACCTACTTCTATCTTGGGATTACCTCATGTGTACCCTATTGTTTTGGGCTTGGGAGGCCCACCCATGTACCCTCTTGTTTTGGTCTTGGGATTTCCTCTCATGTACCATATTTTTTTAAGCTTGGGATGTCCTCCTGTTTACCCTCTTGTTTCGGGCATGGGATGTCATCCGGTATACCCTCTTGTTTCTTGATCGTGGTGCCCCATGTGTACCCTCTTGTTTCATTAATGGGATGTACTTTCATGTACCCTATTGTTTTGGGATTAAGATACCCTCCCTTGTACCCTTTGATCTCATAAAACATTTATCATTACTGAATTCATTGTAGGGAGATATGGGTCCAACTCATCTCATAATTAAATCATACACACATGTGCCAAAAAAATATTCCTCATATCATGGCGCATGAAAATAGTTTTCTTTATAAACATAAAATCATAACCCATGAAATGAAATGGGTATTATCATCATTTAAACTCATCATAAACTATGGAAAAAATATAGATTTCATAACCATTTCATCAAATCATAACCCGTGAGATGAAGCGGGTTTAAATACTGTATAACCCATGGAAGAGAAACAATTTTCATAATAATTATTCCTTAAAAACATAAACCATTCAAGAAATAGTATGAATGGAACATTTGGATCATTTCCCAAGAGGGATTTATTAACATCAATGCATACAATATTAGATGTTTAATTGCATGGAAACATATTTTTAAATCATTTAATAGGGAAAATATCCCCTCTTCATTGAAAAATGAACATGAGAATATAAAATCTTTTAAAAATCATTTCCTTACCGAATAATTTGAAAACCTAGATATAATACTTGAAAAATTTTGAAAACAATATTCTATAAAAAAATTTAAATTAATATTTAAAAAAAAATTAAAACCATTTTCCTTGAAAAATTATAAAATAAGTTTAAAATCATTTTGAAAAAAAAACATTCGTTGAAAACACTTTGAAAAAATTAAAAGAAATATCGAAAACGTTTTGAAAACCATTTCATTGAAATTAATATGAAATCATATAAATAAATATTCAAAATGTTTTGAAAAAAATCATTGAAAATACTTTTAAAACATATAGATAAAGATTGAAATTGTTTTAAAAACCTTTTTACATGAAAACATATGAAAGAATATTTGAAACATTTTTAAAACACACTTTTACCTTGAAACTCTAAAAATATATGCTTGAAAAGGTTTTGAAACCTATTTCCTTGAAAATACTTTCAAAACAAGTTTCTTAAAAATTATCCCTTTCAACATGGAAAGGAATCATCATAAAAACAATGGAAGGTAAATCTATACATGTCGTACAAGGTAAGACGAATATTCCGTTTGCAAGGTAAAAATGATAGAAGAGTGCCCCATTCAGAAGGAGACAAGGATATTAATTTAAAATAATTGGTAAAATATAAAATGGTAAAACTTTATTTTAAATATTTAAGGATAATAGTAGAATATTCTTATAAACACTTTTAGAAAACACTATTTCAAAGGAACACAAATTCCCAACTGAAGAGAGGGTAAAGTCGAGCTTCCTTAAAAAACCCATTTTAGACTATCTTAGGTAAAGAGGATTGGAGAAATGATACCAATTAATTAATATATCATGAATAAACATAAGAGGAGAAATTTCACGAGTATTATTAATATAGTGATCATACGATTTCATCAAAGGAAACATAAATATAAAAAATCATAAAAAGTAATGATATTGTTTCAATAAACTCTTACCACTAGGTAACATTGAACCATTCTACCCATTCATGAAAATTAAATTACATTAAACTTAAAATATCATTAATTGGATAATATTCATGATATAAAATATAAAATTAAGTATATACACCTAATAGGAAAATATCAATGCATAACATGGCATGTGTCTCATGGAAGGAAATTTCTGACAAATTTCTTTACCGATTTGGAAACTTTTGAAACAAAAAAACATTAAGAGAAAGATCATAAACTGGATATGTAAATACCCATAATTTTAATTATAATAATAATATAATACATACACGGTTAGTATACAAACCACACAAAAGGAATGGGTGGTTAATCAAGAATGTATCTCACAGAAATAAAAATTGAGTTGAAATTCATTTACCTTGTGTCTTGACTGTCATCGTACTCATTCAAAAATAATATATAATAAATATAAATTTATTATAAATCTATCAAGGAACCCAATTATTTATTATAATACCATATAGGGTTTTATTATGGCTTTTTTATTTTCTACATGTTAACAATTCCATGTTAAGGTTTTACCTCGGGTAATACCTGCTTTGTTTTTCGTATGTGTCTTAATTTGTTATATATTTAGTGCTTATAATTATATCAAGATTTATAGTATGTAAAAAATTATTTAAATATAATTCATATTTGGTATATTTGTATTATATTAATCCAAATAATATATTAATATGCAATGGAATACATCGTTCATGGAGATGGTCAGCCATACGAACACATGAATGTTGTTTCCATTTTATTATTGTATTGGAAGGAATGTAGTAAATGAAATATATGTATATATATATGTATATATATTATTATTCCAAATGAAAAATTATATCACAGATATATCATATATATTCACTAAACCCATCTTTAATATATTCCATGTAGGGTTTTAATGTGTCACATCTCATTGAGAGGGTGATAGTCCGTACATACTAAAACGAAATTAGTGTAATAAAAAAATATGGAATGTATAAAGATATATGTTGTAAAAGAATTAAATAAGCTTAAAGATATAATAAATATAATATATAACATATATAAATAGTGTTTCCATCATAATTTATACTATGAGAGGTGGTAAAGAAATAATTATTAATCATTTGGGGCCCTAAGATTAAGGTTTTGTCTCTAATTATACTTAAATTGACTTTAATCACTATGATTAAGTTTAATAACTTTTACTAACATTTTTGGTAAAATATTAACATGATATAATTCGTCTCTAAATATTATACTGATTACAATGTTTTATGCCCATTTTTTGATGTTCAATTCATAGAAGATGTAACATTAATATTAATGGTAATCCCACAGAGGAGACGAAATAACAGGTTTTTAAAGTAGAAAAATGTTTAATTTTTTTTTAAGTTTTTATATTTAATTACAAAGTAAAATTGATTATAATGACCTAAATTGTATTAATATATATATAATTTATCTGATGTGACCTTAAAAAAACTTAATGTATAATTTAACATTTATAATTATTTAAACAAAAATTATGTTATTAAATAAAATGTAGAATGTAAAGAACTCGAACTTCAATGTAATTGTTTTTAAATATATAGGAATTTTACGAGTTTGTGAAAATTGAAGGCTCATTATTCTGAGGCCCAGAGTGCCTGGAATGAATTTCAGAACTTTTTTTCAGGTACGTTCATTAAATGTGTGAGAAAGTTTTTATAACTTTTGAACAAGTGCTCGGAATTGAAATCTGAGGGCACCGTTGAACTCACAGTGCCAATATTTGCTTAAGGAGACTTTCTCCTCGATGGCAGATGGTCGTGGGTGAAAGTTAATTTTTGGGTTTTTCATGGAAATAATAAAATAAAATAAATTTCATTTTATTTTATTTTGAGCTTCTATGTGAATATTTCCAGTGAGGACCACCCAAACTAAACCTCCCATGAGAGGTTATGGTGGTGGGGACCACCGGAACTAACCTCCCATGAGAGGAAGCAGTGGTGGGGACCTACCGAGGTTAAAACCTCTTGAAACTCCCTACTATGTGGGGAGAAACCCTTGATCTCCCCACTAAATGGTGCCACCACCCCCTTTAATTAATGCCAACCCTTGTCTTGAATAATTATGCCATACACCATAATTCAGTATTCTTTTTGAATTTTTCCTACAAAATAATATATTTCATAATCTATTATTTTGGAATGCTCTTAATTTTGGTGGAAGTAGGGCGATGATGAGTTTGAGAGAAAAGCTCGCCAACAAAGAACTTCTTCTCTTAATGAAGAACGCCTACCTCTTTCGACCTTCTTCCTCGGGACATCTTCCGACGTGGGATGTCCTCATCTACAAGGAATCAAAATCCATAATTCTTCCTGCTCCAATGTCAACGATCAAGGTAGGGGGATTATTATCGGGAAAATACTTTCCTTGATTTATTTTTCGGTTTGGGAATGAATCATTGTGGAGGTTGTAAAATTTGAAGTTCATCATTCTTCTCTCTTGTTCAGCCAAATGCTACCACCCTAAACGTGGAGGGTGTGGGCCAAACCAACAGGGTTCGACCCCTTCGTCATTCTTCTTGGGTGTGTTATTAGAAATGGAGGAATTCAACAATGGAAATGGAGCTCCACCACCTATGACCTCCACTGCTCCAAGCCGTTGTCGAACCTCCTCTATGCCGAGTCGCCGCCCCGCGCCGAGCCGCCCGCGCCCCGAGCGGCGTCCTGGCCGACTCAGCCCGCGCCCCCCGCGGCGCCCTAGCTGAACCAGGCCCGCCCCTCCCGGCACACTGGCCGAACCGGCCCACTCCCCTGCGGCACCCTAGCCGAACGGGCCCCATGCACCCCCACCCCTGTGGCGCCCTCGCGGAACCACAGTGGTCGAACCGCCCCACGGCGCTCGCGGACTTCGTGGCCTCTCACGGCCCTCACGGCCTACTGGACCTCCCAGCGAACTGAGTCGCATCATGGGCTAGAATATACCCAGGGGGTCGGTCTGGGTCAACCTAAACCGGGTCGACCCATGCCAGTTTGGGTCGGGTCGGTCCGACTGGGTCAGGCCAGACCTGGGCCCACTATGACCCATTTACGCTCTTTTGGATATATTTTTAACACCGGACGTCTGTTTAACGAACCGTCAGCGACATTGGAAATCTTGGAGCGATACAGTCCCTTTGAGTATACTTCACTGGAGTTTTGGATTGAGATGGGAAATAGTCAGGTTGGATCGAGCACGAATCCAACCGGGCCCCCGGGACTAAAAGGATAACAACTCACAGACTGGACATCCATTTGACGCGCCGTCTATTGCGTTGAGTCCCCTATGATGTGGAGGAACTTTGAGATACTTTTTTGTGATAATTAGTGATATTTGTAGTATTGACCAGTAGCTTGTGGAGCGGATCCTCCTGGAGATGAGAGAGTATAGTACGGAGATCTATTAGCTGGCTGAGACCTAACGATTGCTGACCGTTTCGACTCATAGTGACTCGACTAGAACAGTGGGGAGCACCTTGGTGTCGAGTCAGACCCACATTTGGTAGTGTCTTGGTGTCACAGCAGACCCACGGTACTCGATAAGAGGAGTACCTCATCAGGCTACGAAGAGGAGCACGCTTGGTGACGCAGCATACACACGGTGGGGTGCCCGCTTCGTGATGCGGCAGATCCATGGTACTCGACCGGAGGGGTACCTCAGCAGTCCAAGGTTAGTGGGAATCGCACTTGGTGTTGTGTTAGGCCTACTTTACTCAATATAAGATGATTTCTCCATCATCCAGGGTTTCAACAATGTGATTGGGGATGTTACTTGATACTACCCCTAGAATAAAATCCTGGTTTGACCTGAGTCAGTTTTTCTATGTTTTCCTCATGATTGAGATGATCTGTTGATAACTTAGGTATTTGTATCAGCATAAACTTAATTAGGGTTATATATTTGTTTCATTATTTGTGGTTTATACTTGGTGTATTTTTTAAGACCTTGAGGGTCTCGAGGTCCCTACTGATTATCGTTATACTCATCCCTACACGGGCTATGCATGCACCTTGTTGTGTTGGATCCAGATGACAAACAGAGCTGACTAAGGTTGAGAGTACTCAGATTGGACGGTACCTGGAGGTGGGCCATACGGTGAGTCGGTACACGGAGGAGACGGTTGGACATGGAGTGATGAAGATTCAATCTGTACATACCCTTCTGGTAGGAACCCTAGAGGACGATCCAGTAGTTATCTTCCCTTATCATTCAGTTCTATTGTATCACTGTTGTACTTGTACTTTTCAGTTGGGCTTTTATTCTGTCCCCTTTTACATTCAACACACTTTTGTTATACAATTTACTTGGTGTTTCATCCAGCTGTGTTCTTTCTTGTGTGTGTGTTTACATGTTATAAAGGCAATGTCGTCCCAGTTTTAGGGAATTACACCTTTGGTGTGAGTTTCTAGCCCCCGGCCAATGGAAGGCGGGCTTGGGGTAGTAACGGAATGGGCCCCGGGGGACGGGTCATGACAAATTGGTATCAGAGGAGTCAGTTCTACCATAGAACTTAAGACTCTGATCTTTCCTATGAAGCAGTAGTTTTAAGTGTAGTTAGTGTAGTTTTCAGTTTAGGGAGTCCTGTGTTGGTGCGGCGGATGACGTATCCACACACCAGGACCCTAACTTCTGATTTACGACTCAGTGCACGAAAACAATGATTGTGTGTGTGTTTTCAAAAGTTTTCTTTAATTCATCTAACCAGGTCATCTCACCAGGTATAACTTTTAACCGTAGAACACCTATTTCTTTTCAGCATGCCACCACGCAAACAACTGACTAGAGTTCTAAGAGTTGTATGCACTGATAGCCCACCGAGCGACGAGGCCTCAGTGCAGTTCCCTCTTCTAGTAGAGGCATCAGGAAAGGCACCAGCGGTACCTTTCCCCATTGAGACACCAATTCCACCAGCCCCAGCAGCAGACAGTGCATTCCGCTTGAGCACGTGGCACAAGTTCTAGCGCTAGAGGCCACCGAGGTTCAGGGGAGAGACAGACCCACAAGCTGTTGTGGATTGGCTGGAGGCTGTGGTGAGAGTCTTCTGACTCATATGGACACCATCCAATATCATAGTGATCTTTACTTCCAACCTTCTATAGGCAGCAGTAGGCAGATGGTGGAGCTTGATACACCAGGTCCACGATGAGGTGACGCTTCTCTGGGAAGACTTCGAGATCCTGTTTCGGGCAGAGTTTGTCCCGGTAACTCTTCACGCAGTGCACATAAAGAAGCTACTCCATCTGCATCAGGGAAACATGATTGTAACTCAGTACTCAGTGAGTTTCACTGACCTCGCATGCTACTCTACTGATATGGTGTGGGACCCATTCTTCAGGGCCCGGACCTTCGGGCAGGGACTCGGGTGAGAGATCAGGGATTTGGTGATCTCACTTAGCATCCCGAAGTAGGAAGGGGTGTTAGAGAGAGCCCACTTGGTGGAGAGTTTCCTTAGTAAGCAGTCACCAATAGCGAGACCCACTACCAATCATCCCGTAGCAGAGACTTCTGCAGTTGGAATCATATAGACATCACAGAGGTCCAAGAGGACCAGAACTACAGGTGGACAACCACATGATTCCGGATCGATTGTGTGGAGAACCCTAAGTGGAGACAGACATGACAGGAGTGGGAAGTGTCTCACATGCGGCATGAGGGTCACATGACTCGTGACTGTCTGACCCGCCGTTTGTATGATCAACATATTGTCAAAGAACTGCCCAGGCTAAGATAGATATTTGATCGAGGTGGTCTGCAGGGAGTAGGTGGACGTGGAAGAGGAGCTGGTCATGCAGCTGGCGTTGGGTGATGATTCAAGATATTACTGCCATCACCACCAGGCGGTCCACCCCGACCGCATGGAGTAGGTGGATAGGGGAGAGCTCAGCTCCGGGTAGCTGAGGCTTATGATCATGGTGCTCCGGAGATAATTCAAGGTAAGATATGTGTCTACTCCACCATAGCTACAGTACTTATAGATAGAGTTGTTAGTCATTCTTTTATTGTCACTACCCTCGTTTGGAGGTCTGAGATTCGGACAGAGCCATTGGCTCGATCCTTACAGCTAGAGACTCCTACGGGAGAAGATTCGTCGATTACGCACTGGTGCTGGCAATGTGATCTTACTCTAGGAAGCGAGAGCTTTAGCAGGGATCTCCTAGTAGCGGCATCGAGGCCTTACTTTTTCATCTTGGGTATGAACTGGTTATCTACAGTCCATCCTCAGATAGAGTGTATTAGGTGAAAATTGTAGTGTGTCCCCATGGATGGGACCAGGTTTACCTTCACCGGCAATAAAGGAGACTTTGCATAACATTATGTACTTACCCGAAGGAGAGTGCAGCTGATAACTCATCAGTTGGATTGCCTTACCCTCAGAGTTGTTGATATGGAGATTCTGAGTTATCCTGTAGTGGTTGACCAGTACACGGATGTTTTCCCTGATGATGTCCCAGGTCAACCTCCTCACAAAGAGGTGTACATTTACATTGACTTGTACCCTGGGATGACACTGATATCTACACCATCATATCTGATGGCTCCCACGGAGCTTCATGAGCTGTGGTTACTACTGGAATACTTACAGGGGAAGGGATTCATTCGGCCCAGTGTTTCTCCCTGGGCAGCCTCGATTCTATTTTTCAAGAAGGAATATGGGAGTTTGAGGATTTTTGTTTACTATTGGTGCCTAAACCAGGTGACTGTGATGAACAAGTGCCAACTCCCACGGATTGACGACCTCTTTGATCATCTGAAGGGATCACGGTGGTTCTCAAAGATAGACCTCAGATCAAGTTATCACTAGATCAGAGTACGAGATGAGGATCTGCATAAGATGACCTTCTGGTGTCAGTACGTCCATTATGAGTTCTTTTTTATGCCATTCGGTGTAACCAATGCTTTATCATTGTTCATGGGGCTCATGAATAGGATCATTCATCCATACCTCGATTGCTTAGTTGTATTCTACATCGACGCCATTCTGATCTACTCGACTACTGAGGAGGAGAATTCCTATCATTTTAATGTATTATTGGACACACTCTGAGAGCACCATCTTTATGGTAAGCTCTTTAAGTTCTGGTTTTGGATCCGAGAGGTTCACTTTCTGGGAAATGTCAAAGCAGTGGCTGGAGTTGCAGTAGATCCAGAAAAGATTGACGTGGTACTTGCTTGGGATCCACCCTGGTGTAACACCCTAATATTTTATGAGAAGTATATTTTTTATGTATTATGTTATACACAAAGAAACCTTTCACTTCACACAACACTATCTTGGGTTGCGTTACACGCAATCACAACCTTCCTCGATAGCGTGTGTAGTACGCAATACCGAGTTTCACTAAACAACGATATATTATTATAATATTATGAACTAGCCATTATGAATAGTATTAACTGAATTTTAAATTTTATAACATTATAAATCATCTTACACATTTTCTAGAATGAGGTATGAAATCAAAATCATTTTTTCAGATAAAAGAAGTGTTTTCCAAAAAATGCAGTTTTACCGCCTTTTGATGGCACACACAGTTTAAATCTAGTTTTTACATGTTTATAAGTTCAATTTGACAAAATAAAATTCTTATTTGGAATCATGATATAAAAATTTACTTTGGATAAATTTTTCATATTATTCTGGTAACTTTCATATTTTGATGAATAGTAAAAACACGCTATATTTTAATTAAAAAAAAAATTTTTTCATTGCAATAATTTATATGGATAGATTATATTTTTAATTGGTTTTAAAAGTGTAATTAGAATATATTTTTACCATTTAATCCAATGTTGTTCATTGGAATTAATTTCACTTTGAAATTGGACATAAACAAGTGATGATCTTTTGATAGTTATTGTTTCTTAAAAACACGCTATTTGTTTTGATAACAGGAATTACATTTAAAATTTATTAATGCCACTTCTATGTTTTGAATTTTTAAAAATAGACATCATTTTTGAATTTGGAATATCAAATATATCTTAGGCTGATGTTTCGGTATTTTTCTAAAAAACTTCAATTTTCGATGAATAATGAAAACACTGAGTTTTTGGTTAAAACCGACATTTTATTTAAATAATCATTTATTTGATTTAAATTTATTTTAGGTCAAAATAGATACATAATACTTATATAAATTCAATGAAATTCATTGGAATCATTTTATAAAAATTTTAGATTTATAAAAAATTGTATTGGACTTTTCACCGTCTTTTACCCACCTCCTAGGAGCTTTTGCAATTGCTCATAAAACTTAATTTTACCGCTTATGTGGGTTGAATTTCCAAAATCTGAGAGACACGGTTAATATCAAGGAGTAAAATTTGGTTCAATTAGATAAAAATAATTTTTTCTGAATAGTAACTTTTTTCTTTTATTTACCACGGTTAAAGGTAAATAGGGTAATTCAAGGTTAAAATAATATTATAATAATTCAAAATTACCTTAACACTTGTCCAAACCATATTGGATGAGTAATGGCCGACAATGGGAATCCTTGGGTCGATTTTGGGACCCCATGGAGCCACTTATGAAAGATAATGACACATTAGATTAATTAATTTAATGTAAAGAAAAAATTGGCATTAACAAAAATCATTTAGTAATTAATTTTTATAAGGGGATATATAAATTATCTTTTCGACTATAAATATTCATTAGAAATATAAAATGATTTCCTAAATTTATTTATTTTTTTATAATTTTTAGATATCAAATGAATTAAATTATATATGATACAATAATGATGCAGTATTTACCTCATTAATAAATGATTTAAATAAATAAGATTATAATCATTAAAATATTTTACAAAACATGTCCAATTCTGATTGCATGATTTTATTTCAACCATGAGTCATCGTATCTTCATCTTTAATGATTTTTTGACCTTTTGAAACCAAATATAAGTTTATAATAAAATAATATTTTCACACATTCCAAAGGTGCCCCTCTCCTCCCTTATAAAAGGGCACCTCCTCCCTCTCCTCCTCACACAACTTTGAGCCTTCAAGCTCGGCCAAACCCTACCAATTTCACATAACCACTTCCTTAAAAACCTATTAGAGGTACTGGTCTTCTCAAAAGGCCAACTCTAGTGCCCTAACATAAAGTTTAAAGGAGGCACTTCGAAGAAGAGGTAATACCTTCTACCGTTTTCCTCAAGTTCCATTCTTCTTCTAATCCCTCTTATTTAGTTGTTTCATTATGAGGTAATAACATCAGAATCCCTCATAGACTGATATGTTATTATTAATATGAAAAAACCCTATTTTACCTCTTATCCATCCTACGGTAAACAAAATCACTGCGCGTGAGTACGTACGAAATACCGTCTCCACGCCGTGGTGTAATATGTTTTCCACCACCACCTTACATGGATGGGTATTATGGTGTAAATAAATAACTATATATTATTATTGTAAATTGGTATTGATTCTTAAATATTATACATAAACTTCAAAACAATTCCACGATCATGGGAATGATATCATCGCTCGTGCGTACGTACGTCATACCGTCTCCACGATGTGATGCGACTCGTTCTATATGATCTTCATTGAATAATGATTATATAAATGAAATTAATGAATTAATATGACATATATTACACTAATAACATTATGTAAATTATGTATCTATATCCTATAAAGAGGAAAAAGAATTTATTCGATAAAACACGCATAAGAACATAAAGCAATAAACACCCGAATAACAAGTAGCAATGAAATATTACTACTAAGAAGATAAAAATATGACCATATATGATATCATAACAATGAATATGATTCTGTAATAAGTCAATTAACATTATTTAAACCATATTACAAGTGGTTCAGATTCATATGAATCATATCGGCCCTATGGTAAGGGATAATATCACAATCTCATTTTTATCCGAGATTGTTTGTTATTTGGTATTTACTGGGGTGTATTTTATCTTCCACATCCATGTTTCCTCAATATGTAATATTATTTACATCCTCCTATAATGGTTTAAATCCAATTTTACCCTTCGGTGAGTTTTTAGTAAGAGATATGAAAGGAATCTTTTGTCGTTTTTCGTACGAGGTACTTTTTGACTTTTCTAGCCAAAGTACGAGAAGAATGTTTTTTTAACTTATACGGCATGAATGGATTTTTAGAAAATTATTTCCAAGAAGCTACCTTTACAAGTTTTCAATTTTATTTTTAATGAACTTCATTTAGTTTAAAATTGTATGACATGTTAATAAAGGAAAAAAATTGATGTAGAAAGAATATTTTCCTCAAGAATGGAGTTTAAGTGTTTTATCAAATTCATTTTCCATCTAAGATAAAATAGGGTTCTGTTTCTATCCCTATTTTTACATTGATTTAATTTTTTTTATGATGGAATTAATTTGATGATGTCCTTTTATCTTATATGGGTTATGTTATGATGGCATGATGTTTAATAATCCCATTTTTATTACATGGGTTTTTCTATGATGTATGATTTATGATTTTGTGGAACACATAAGAATGGTTTCATTATGTGATGGTTGGGACCTATATCACCCTCCAATGCATTGGGTAAAGATTTATATCTCATGAGATAGACATGGCTGGAACGGAAAGTCAAACCGGTTTAGTGATACAGGAGTGGAACGAGGAGTGAACTCGGTTCAGTAATGGAATTTTCCCTCTATGATGGTCTTGGCAATGAGCCTTGACTAATATGAAAATATTTTCAATGATTATGTGTGTATTCCAAAAAGTTTCTTGTTTTATGTTATGATTATTTTGGATTACTTTTCATTACTATGCTTTATCCCATGACATGATATTATGACCTCTTTCGAAGGTTAAGATTTCCAAAATGTTATGTTCTTATGAATATGATATGACTGATATTTGTTTTTTTTACCCTTACTAAGCATTTGAGCTCACCCGTTTGTATGTTTCTTCCCAGGTCAGGAAGAAGGATATTAAGTAGAATATTCCAAAAAGGGACTCTATATATGATGAAATAAATGTGAGACAATGTAGATGATTTATGAACCGATTGTTTATGTTTCCCAGTTTCTAAAGACACTATACCTATACGGTCCTTTCATGGTTTTGTTATATGTTGTAATAAGTATGCTTCAATTTTTGAAGTAATAACCATGTATGTAAAGTATGGGTCGTTATAGTTGGTATCATAGGAAAGGTATAGTCAACCTTTGGAAAATATGATGTGAAAGCCTTAGTAAGAACCCTAAGGATAAGTCTAAGCATAGAACACAATCTTAGTGTTTTAGAAATGGACATGAACAACCTATGATAAGACCTTAAGTGTGAAATTTTATTCTTTATTATGTGTTTTTCCTATAATTATTAGTGATTCTCACACTATGCTTCTTGGTTTTAGTCAATGGTTGGAACCTGAAGGAACCGTGTTAATGCTGAATGCAATGGAAAATGCAATGATTGTCCCCCTAAGCAGCCAAATGTTATTGGAGCTGGAATGAGAAATCTTGTAGCCATGCTCACACAACTTTCTCAAGCTAAAAACCATGTAGGACTTCCAAATGAGTAAAGGAAGGAGAAAAATTCTGTTGAATCCTTCATGAGGTAGTGTCCACCTTCATTCAGCTGGTCTTCTGATCCATTAGTTGCTGAACAATGGATTAGTACCACTGAAAAGATATTTTCAGTTATACAACGATCTGAACATGACAAAGTCATATTAGCAGTGTATCGTTTGGAAGTTGATGCTGATAAATGGTGGAATCTTATCAAGAATACGAGGTAAAGAGATGAAATTGATTCCATGGAATGTGAAGATTTCAAGAACTTATTTTTCAATAAGTACTTCCCTCGTATTCTCCGAACAAAGATGGAGAAGGAGTTTCTTGAACTGAAGGAAAAGGATGATGAATCAGTTGGTACCTACGAAGCTAATTTTACGAGACTTTCAAGGTATGCTTCCAGAATTATTATCCAACCTGACACTAAAATCGATCGATTCTTTAGTGTCTTAAAACCAATTCATTTAAGGGTATTATCCATAAGGGACTTCAATAGCTATTAGGAAATTGTTCAATGTTCTCTCAAGGTTGACATGCAGATTGGAGTAACCCATCAGTCATAAGGGTTTGATAAGAAGAGGAAAATGGAATTCAAAGGAAAATCTAAAGACCACAGTAAAAAGAAGTTGAGTTTCCTTTATTCTCAAATTGTGGAAAGAAACATGGAGGGAATTGTCTTAAAGGGACAAGAAAATTCTTTAAGTGTGTAAAAGAAGGTCATTGGGCATTTGAATGTCGAAATAATGGGAAAAAGATGTCTAATGATGAAAACAAAGAAAGGGATACACAGAATGAACCTCCTACACTTCAATGTTTCAAGTGCAAAGATATGGGGCATTATGCCAATCAATTCCCAAATCCAAGGGTTGTTGATGATGATCGACGTCAACAAACTCTTAAGGACAAATACAAAGGAAAGTCATATGAAATTGCTATCGGCGATGTGGAGTATGATAACGAAGTGGTGAAAGGTACAATTTCCATCCACTCTAAAGTAGATAATGTTTTATTTGATTATGGATCCAACCAATCATTTATTTCTGAAGAACTTTATAAGGGTATCGCCATATTACCTCAAAAATTAGATGTTGAGTTAGCTGTGACAACTCCTAATGGCACAACGGTCGCATCAAAGGTTTATAATTCTTCTCCAATTGATGTTTGTGGGAAAGTGCTTCTTGGAAATCTTGTGAGCCTTCCTATAGTGAAATTTGATGTGATTCTTGGCATGGATTGGCTTTCTTTATATGGATCTCATATCAATTTCCAAATAAGGGAAATCAAATTTAATATTCCAGATCAATCTATGATCGTCTATCAATGCAAGGATGAATATAACCTTCCAGGGGAAATTTCTTCCATCTTATGGGTCTTGATTCTAATAAATGAAGGTTATTTATCTCAAATGGTTGAAGAGAAACTCACGATTAAGAATATACCCATTTTACGAGAGTTTGATGATGTCTTTCTGGAGGAATTGTCAGGTCTTCCACCAAATCGTGAAGTTGAGTTTTCAATAGAACTCGTACCGGGTGCTTTGCCTATTTGAAAGACACCCTATATAATGGCCCCAATTAAGTTGCATGAATTGAAGAAGAATATCCAAGAGAATCTTGATAAAGGATTCATACGCCCTAGTGCATCACCCTGGGGATCACCTGTTATGTTTGTTAGGAAAAAATATGGATCAATGAGACTCTACATTGATTATCGAGAACTTAACAAGATAACGATTGAGAACAAATATCCTCTCCCGCGCATTGATGACTTATTTGACCAATTATGCGGAGCTCAATACTTTTCCAAGATTCATCTTCATTAAGGGTATCATCAATTAAGGGTCAAAAGGGAGGATATACCAAAGACGGCTTTCCGTACAATGTGTGGACACTATGAATTTATAGTGATGCCATTTGGTCTTACTAATGCCCCTACTATCTTCATGGATTTGATTAATAGAGTCTTTAGAGACTGTCTTGATCAGTTTGTGGTAGTCTTTTTAGATGATATTCTCATCTATTCAAAGAGCAAGGAATAACATTCAGATCACTTGATAATTGTATTGAAGACCATGAGAAAGGATAAGCTTTATGGAAAATTTACCAAGTGTGAATTTTGGCTTCAAAAAGTTGCATTTTTGGGTCACATAATCTCAAAAGAGGGGATATTTGTGGATCCAGCAAAAACAGAGGTTATTAAAAGATGGTCGAGACCAACAACAATAACTGAGATCCGAAGTATTCCTAGTTTTTCTGGATATTATCGATGTTTTGTGAATGATTTTTCACGATTATCTAATCCACTCACCAAGTTGACTCGAAAAGGAGTTAAGTTCTTGTGGATGGAGGAGTGTGAAGAAAATTTCAAGGAATTGAAAAGAAGGTTATCCAGTGCACCTGTGCTCACACTGCCTTGTAGTGGATAAAGGTTTGTGATCTACAGTGACACATCCAAGAAGGTATTGTGGTGTGTTCTCGTGAAAAACGATATGGTGATAGCTAATGCCTCACAACAGTTGAAAATTCATGAGCAAAATTACCCAACTCATGATTTGGAGTTAGCTGCGGTAATCTTTTCATTAAAGATTTGGAGGAATTATCTTTATGGTGAAAGGTGTGATATTTATACTAATCACAAAAGTTTAAAGTATATTTTCACACAAAAGGAGCTGAATATACGCCAAAGAAGTTGGTTGGAGCTGATTAAGGATTACAACTGCTTAAATCATTACCACCTTGAGAAAGCAAACAAGGTGGCTGACGTATTAAGTCGACAAGACCATGCTAGCTTATCCATGATGAGCATAAAAAAAGATCCAATATTTATGGATTTACAAAGGATGGATCTTGGAATTATAATGGAAGGGGAAAAATCTTATCTTTCTCAAATAAATGTTCAACCATCTATACATGTGACAATTAAAGAGGCACAAAAAGAAGATGTAGAGTTACAAAAGAAGGTGAGAAATGTTCTTGAATTCAACCTTGATTGTGATGGGAAATATGGTTCAGGAATCGGGTTTGTGTTCCTCCAATCCCCGAATTAAAGAAGGAGTTGCTGGATGAAGCTCATAGTTCTTCATTCACTATTCATCCTGGAGGCATGAAGATGTATAGGGACTTGAAAGAGTACTTCTCGTGGGATGGCCCGAAAAGAGATGTGGCTGAATATGTCTCTCGATGCTTGGTTTGTCAACAAGTTTAAGCTAAGAGACAGAAGTCTAAAGGGATGTTACAACCATTACCCATACCAGAATGGAAATGGGAAAACATCACTATGGACTTTGTCACTGGACTTCCTTAAACATCCAAAAGCAATAATGCTATCTGGGTTATATTTGATCGTCTTATGAAGTTGGCACACATCATTGCTGTTAGGTAAGATTTCTCTCTGGATCAGCTTGCCAGGATATATGTAAAGGAAGTGGTATGATTGCATGGAGTACCACTTTCCATTATATCTGATCGGGATCTGAGGTTTACCTCGATGTTCTGGCGAAGTCTACAGTATACTCTAGATACAGAGTTTAGTTTCAGCACTGCTTATCATCCTCAAATAGAGGGTCAGTCTGAGAGGACAATTCAAACTCTAGAAGACATGTAAAGATCTTTCTCTATGGATTTCAAAGGTGGTTGGGATCAACACCTAACTTTGGTGTAATTTTTCTATAATAATAGCTTTCACTCCAGTATTCAGATGGCTCCTTATGAAGCTCTCTATGGAAAGAAATGTAGAACTCCAACTTGATGGGATGAAGTTGGTGAAAGAAAGCTATTAGGACCTGATCTTGTTGATGAGATGGCAGAAAAAGTCTGATCTATTCAACAACACATAAGAGCAGCTCAGAGTCGACAAAAAAGTTATGCTGACAGCTGAAGAAAAGACCTAGAGTTTGAATTGGGTGATAAAGTGTTCTTATGAAAATCTCCTTGGAAGAGAGTAATGAGATTTGGGAAGAAGGGAAAGTTGAGCCCTAGGTATATCTGTCCTTTCGAAATACTGGATCGTGTTGGGAAGGTATCTTATTGATTGGAGATTCCACCGAATCTCTCTCAAGTTCATGATGTGTTCCACGTATCTCTCCTGAGAAAGTACATACTCGATCCTTCACATGTACTAAGCTCAGAAGTTGTACCACTGGAGAAAGATCTTTCTTATGAAGAACAGCCGATAGAGATTCTGGATCATAGAGAAAAAGTTCTACAGAACAAGACCACTCGCTTGGTGAAAATTTTATGGAGGAACCAACAATTAGAAGAAGCTACATGGGAGCTTGAGGATATGATGAGGGAGAGGTATCCTCATCTGTTTGTTACGAAGTGACGAATTTCGAGGGCGAAATTAATTTTAAGGGGGGTAGAATGTAACACCCATATATTTTATGAGAAGTATATTTTTTATGTATTATGTTATACGCAATGGAATCTTTCACTGCACACAATACTATCTTGGCTTGCGTTACACGCAATCGCGACCTTCCTCGATAGCGTGTGTAGTACGCAATACTATGTTTTAGTAAACAACGATATTTTATTATAATATTATGAACTAGCCGTTATGAATAGTATTAACTGAATTTTAAATTTTATAACATTATAAATCATCTTACACATTTTCTAGAATGAGGTATGAAAACAGAATCAGTTTTTCGGATAAAAGAAGTATTTTTCAAAAAATGCAGTTTTACCGCCTTCTGATGGCGCACACATTTTAAATCTATTTTTTGACATTTTTATAAGTTAAATTTTACAAAATAAACTTCTTATTTGGAATCAGGATATAAAAATTTACTTCGGATAAATTTTTCATATTATTTTGGAAACTTTTATATTTTGATGAATAGTAAAAACACGCTATATTTTAATTAAAAACAACTTTTTTCATCTCAATAATTTATATGGCTAGATTATCTTTTTAATTGGTTTTAAAGTTTAATTAGAATATATTTTTACCATTTAATCAAATTTTGGTCATTGGAATTAATTTCACTTTGAAATTGGACATAAACAAGTGATGATCTTTTGATAGTTATTGTTTCTTAAAAACATGCTATTTGTTTTTGATGACGGGAATTAAATTTAAAATTAATTAATGCCACTTCTATGTTTTGAATTTGGAAAAATAGTCATCAATTTTTAATTCGGAATATCAAATATATCTTAGCCTGAATTTTTGGTATTTTTTAGAAAAACTTCAATTTTGATGAATAGTGAAAACACTGAGTTTTTTGTTAAAACCGACTTTTTATTTAAATAATAATTTATTTTATTTGAATTTATTTTAGGTCCAAATAGATACATAATACTTATCTATGTTTAATTAAATTCATTGGAATCATTTTATAATAATTTTAGATTTATAAAAAATTGTATTGAACTTTTCACCGTCTTTTACCCACCTCCTAGGAGCTTTTGCAATTGTTCATAAAACATAATTTTAGCGCTTCTGTGAGTTGAATTTCGAAAATCTAAGAGACATGGTTAATATCCAGGAGTAAAATGTGGTTCAATTAGATTAAAATAATTTTTGGTGAATAGTAAATCTTTACTTTTATTTACCACGGTTAAAGGTAAATAGGGTAATTCATGGTTAAAAGAATATTATAATAAATCAAAATTACCTTAACACTTGTCCAAACCTTATTGTATGAGTAATGGATGACCATGGGCATCCTTGAGTCGATTTTGGGACCCCATGGAGCCACTTATGAAAGACAATGACACATTAGATTAATTAATTTAATGTAAAGACAAAATTGGCATTAACAAAAATATTTTAGTAATTAATTTTTATAAGGGGCTATATAAATTATCTTTTCGACTATAAATATTCATTATAAATCTAAAACTATTTCATACATGTTGTTATTTTTTTATAATTTTAAGACATCAAATAAATTAAATTATTTATGACACAATAATGATGTAGTATTTACCTCATTAATAAATGATTTAAATAAATAAGAATATAATGATTAAAATAATATCCAAAACACGTCCAATTCTGATTGGATGATTTTATTTCGACCATGAGTCATCTTAGCTTCATCTTTAATGATTTTTGGACCTTTTGAAACCGAAGTTATGTTTATAATAAAATAATATTTTCACACTTTCCAAAGGTGCCCCTCTCCTCCCTTATAAAAGGGCACCTCCTCCCTCTCCTCCTCACACCACATTGAGCCTTCAAGATCGGCCAAACCCTTCCCATTTCACTTACCCAATTCCTTATAAACCTACTAGAGTTATTGGTCTTCTCAAAAGACCAACTCTAGTGCCCTAAGAGAAAGTTTAAAGGAGGCACCTCGAAGAAGAGGTAATACCTTCTACCGTTTTCTTCAAGTTCCATTCTTCTTCTACTCCCTCTTATTTAGTTGTTTCATTATGAGGTAATAAAATCAATATCTCTCATATACTGATATGTTATTATAAATATGAAACAACCTTATTTAACCTCTTATCCATCCTACGGTAAAAAAATCACTGTGCGTGCGTACGTACAGAATATAGTCTCCACGCCGTGGTGTAATATGTTTTCCACCACCACATTACTTGTATGGGTATAATGGTGTAAATAAATAAATATATATGATTATTGTAAAGTTTTATTGATTCTGAAATATTACACATACACTTCAATACAATTCCACGATCATGGGAACGATATCATCGCTCGTGCGTACGTACGACCTACCATATCCACGATGTGATGCGACTCGTTCTATATGATATTCATTTAATAATGATTATATAAATGAAATTAATGAATGAATATGATATATATTACACTAATACCATTATGTAAATGAGGTATCCATATCCTATAAAGAGGAATAAGAATTTATTCGACAAAACACTTATAAGAACATAAGGCAATAAACACCCGAATAACAAGTAGCAATGAAATATTACTACTAAGAAGATTCAAATATGACCATATATGATATCATAACAATTAATATGATTCTGTAATAATTTAATTAACATTATTTAAACCATATTCCAGGAGGTTCAGATTCATACGAGGCATATCGGACCTAAGGTAAGAGAAAATCTCACAATCTCATTTTTATCCGAGATTGTTTGTACTTTGGTATTTACTGGGGTGTATTTTATCATTCACATCAATGTTTCCTCAATATTTAATATTATTTCCATCCTCCTACAATTGTCTAAATCCAATTTTACCCTTCGCTGAGTTCTTAGTAAAAGATATGAAAGGAATATTTTGTCGTTTTTCATACAAGGCACTTTTTGACTTTTCCGGCCAAAGTACGAGAAAAATGTTTTTTAACTTATACGCATTGAATGAATTTTTAGAACATTATTTACAAGAAGATTCTTTTACATGTTTTCAAGTTTATTTTTAATCAACTTATTTTAGTTTAAAATTGTATGACATGTTAAAAACGGAAAAATATGTTTGAAGTAGAAAGGATATTTTCCTCAAGAATTCAGTTCAAGTGTTTTATAAAAATAATTTTCCATCTATGATAAAATAGGGTTATGTTTCTATCCCTATTTTTACATTAATTTGATTGTTTTATGATGGAATTAATTTTATGATGTCATTTTATCTTATATGGGTTATGTTATGATGGCATGATGTTTAAGAATCCCATTTTTATTACATGGGTTTTGTTATGATGTATGGTTTATGATTTTGTGGCACACATAAGAATGGTTTCATTATGAGATGGGTGGGACATATATCTCTCTCCAATGCATTGGGTAAAGATTTATATCTCATGAGATAGACATGGCTGGAACGGAAAGTTAAACCGGTTCAGTGACATAAGACTGGACCGAGGAGTGAACCCGGTTCAGTAATGGACTTTTTCCTCTATGATGGTCTTGGAAATGAGCCTTGACTAATATGAAATTACTTTCTATGATTATGTGTGTATGCAAAAAAGATTCATGTTTTAAGTTATGATTATTTGGGATTACTTTTCATTACTATGATTTATCCCATGACATGATATTATGACCTCTTTTGTAGGTTAATATTTTCAAAATGTTATGTTCTTATGAATATGATATGACTGATATTTCTTTTGTTTAACATTACTGAGAATTTGAGCTCAGCCTTTTGTTTTTTTTCCCTAGGTCAGGTAGAAGGATATTAAGTAGAATATTCCAAATGGGACTCTAGATATGATGAAATAAATGGGAGACAACATAGATGATTTATGAACCCGTTGTTTATGTTTCCCAGTTTCTAAAGACACTATACCTATACCGTCCTTTCATGGTTTTGTTATATGTTGTAATAAGTATGATTCAATTTTTGAAGTAATAACCATGTCTGTAAAGTATGGGTCGTTATACTTGGAGTGTGATGGAGGAACGGAGTTCCCTGGGTTTGACTGTATACTACAAGATGTTTGTGTCAGACTTCTCTAGAGTTGCAGCACCACTATCATCATTGACAAAGAAGGGGAAACCCTTTTTGTGCTCGGAGAGATGCTATCAGAGTTTTTAGGAGCTGAGGAAGAGGCTTTCTAGTGACCCTATCTTGAGGCTTCCAGAAGAAGGCGTAGGGTACGTAGTCTACTGCGACACATCAGGGACCAGGCTCAGATTTGTCCTGATGCAGGAGTGAGTAGTGATCGCATATGGTTCTCGACAACTGAAAAAACATGAGTAGAACTATGCTATCCATGATTTGTAGTTAGAAGTAGTGGTCTTCACCTTGAAGATGTGGCAACATTATCTGATGGGAGAACGCTTTACGGTGTACTCTGATCACAAGAGTCTCAGGTATATCTTCTCCCAGAAAGACCTAAACCTAAAACAACGATCTTGTCTTGAGTTATTCTAGGATTATGACTTCGAGATAGTCTATACTCATACTAAGGGGAACATTCTTACAAATGAAATCAGTAAGAGATCTGGTATACAGCTACTAGGTGAGGTGACAGAGCAGCTGGCCGCTTTGAAAATATCCTTTAGGATAGAGATGGAGAAACTTTTCTACAGTCACTTATAGTCACTCCCCAGCTTCTTCAGTGACTCAGGGAGGCGTAGTGTGGGGACACTGACCGCAAGACACGACATGCTCATATATCCTCAGGACAGGCATCTGATGAATTTTTTGAAAGTGGGGAGCACGTCATCTTCTTCAGAGGACGTACCATGGAACTAGTTTCACTTCAAGAGTAATTGTTGAGGGAGTTCCAAATATCCCATCTAGAAGTACATCGAGGAGTGGAGAAGATGTACCAGGACCACCGACGACAGCACTGGTGGTCAGGAATGAAGAAATCGGTTGCAGAGTTTGTCTCTTGATGCCTCAATTGTTAGCAGGTGAAGGTGGAGCATTAGGTACCTATAGGCTTGGTTCAGCCATTAGGGGTCCCAGAGTGGAAGTGGGATGGGATATCCATTGACTTCGTGATGGGTCTTCCACGTACATCCAGGGGACATGACTCAATTTGGGTGATTGTGGACTGACTCACCAAGTCGGCCCACTTCCTACCGATCAGAGAGTAGGGTTTAGTAGAGTGCTCAAGATGCCTCTATGTGCAATAGATTTTGCGGCTACATGGAGTACCCATGATGATTTTCTTTGATCATGATACAAGTTTTACTTCCTGGGTATGGATGGGGTTGCAGGAGGATTTTGGGACATATCATTATTTGAGAACCGCCTTCCATTCTCAGACGGATGGTCAAACTGAGCGGGCCATTCAGAGCCTAGATGAAATTCTACGTGCTTATGTCCTCGACTTAGGTCGCGGATGGGAGGATCACTTGCCATTGGTTGAGTTTTCATACAACAATAGTTGTCACTCCACCATTGGGATGGCAACTTTTGAGGCATTATACGGGTGACCTTGTAGATCACCCTTGTGCTTGACTGACCAAGTGGTGTCATCACTAGTGGGACCATAGATGGTATGTGATACCATAGAGAATTTGTAGGTCATCTAGGAGTAGATGAAGACTATACAAAGTGGGAAGAAGTCATATGCCGACAGGAGACAGAGACCTCTAGAGTTCTAGGATGGCGACCACGTCATTCTACGGGTCTCACTTCGATGAGGTTTGTCAATATTTGGTTGAGGAAGCAAGATATCTTTGAGGTTCATTGGACCTTTTTAGGTGCTCGGTAGAGTTTTCGAGCTAGAATACCGCTTAGCTCTTCCACCTTAGTTGCATCGGGTGCACGAAGTCTTCTACGTATGTCAGCTAAGGAGATACGTGCATGACCATTCTCACATTATCGAACATGGCGAGTTGGACATCGACGATGGGGTGAATTTTATGGAGGTTCCAGTAGAGATTGAGTATTAACATGAGTGGGTCCTTCATGGATGGTTGATACCTTTAGTGCGCATTTTCTGGCAGCATAGGAACCTCCAGAATAGCACATGGGAGCGAGAGGCTCAGACGCATGCTCAGTGCTACAACGTTTTTTCTTAGTTTGAGTTATGGATTACGGGGATGTAAATCATAAAGTGGGGAGAATGTAAAGACCCAAAATTTATAAGTAATTTTTTTTAAATATATGGTAATTTTACGAGTCTGTGAAAATTGACGGTGCATGATTCCGAGGCCCGGAGTGCCCTAAATGAATTTTTGAACTTTTCTTCGGGTACGTTCAATAAGCGTGTGAGCGGGTTTTTCTAACATTTGAACCAGTGCTCAGAATTGAAATATGAGGGCACTGTTGAACTCACAACGCCGATATTCCTTTAAGGATACTTTCACCTCGACGACATATGGTCAAGGGTGAAAGTAGATTTTTGGGTTTTTTTTTGTGGAAATAATAAAATAAAATAAACTTCATTTTATTTTATTTGGAGCTTTCATGTGAATATTTCAAGTGGGGACCACCCGAACTAAACCTCCCCTGAGAGGTTATAGTGGTGGGGACCACCATAACTAACCTCCCATGAGAGGAAGAAGTGGTGGGGACCACCCAAGGTTAAAACCTCTTGAAACTCCCTATTAAGTAGGGAGAAAACACTTGAGCTCCCCACTTAATGGGGCCACCACCCCCTTTAATCAATGCCAACCCTTATCTTGATTAATTATGCCATCCACCGTAATTAATTAAGATTTTTGAATTCTTCCAACAAAATAATAGATTGCATAATCTATTATTTTGGCACGCTTTTCATTTTGGTTGAATTGGGGAGAGGAGGAGTTTGAGAGAAAAGCTATCTGACGAAGAACTTCTTCTCTAAACGATGAATGTCGACCTCCTTCTACCTTATTCCACAGGTCTTCTTCCGACATGGGATGTCCTCATCTATGGAAAATTGACGTCCGTACTTCTTCCCATGCCAACGTCAATGATCAAGTTTGGGGGTTTATTTGCGAGATAATACTTTCCTTGATTTCTTTCTGGGTTTCAGAAAGAATCATTGTAGATGTTGTAAAATTTGAAGTTCATAGTTCATCTCCCTTGTTGATCCAAATGATACTACCCTAAATTCAGAGGGTGCGGGCCAAACCAACATGGATCGACCCCTCCATCATTCTTCTTGGGTGTGTTCTTCGAAATGGAGGAAGGTGACAAATGCAACAGCGCTCTTCCACCCACGACCTCCACATCTCCACGCCGCTACTGATCCGCCGTCGTGCTAAGCTACCGAGCCAAGCCACCAACCCGAGATGACCCGCCCGCGCCACTCATGTCACCCCGGCCATACTGGCTAGCGCCCCTCATGGCACCCGGGCCGAAGCAGCCCATTCCCCTCACGGTGCCCTGCCCGAACTGGCCCGCGCCCCCATGCTGCCCCGACCGACCCCCCCCCCCTCGCGGTGCCTCGTGGGTGAACCGTCCTTGCACCCTCATGGCACCCCCGCAGTACCCACGGGCTCCAATACCCCTCGTATATGGCCCTAGCCTTAAACATTACCTAATCATGAGTTATTACAAGATTACACATTGAGGATCTTTTCAGGTTTAGAGTTTTAGAGAATTAGATCATAAATCATGCATTACATTCCACATTAAAAAAAGTGGTTACATAAAATATAGTATTCATTTTTTCCCTCAACGGAAACATATTTAAAACAAAACATGGATTCTTTCATGACACTTCCTTGACCCTATCATCACATCATGTACCTTTCCCTTGACCTGTGAAAAACATTTCAAAAACATGGGATGAGCATAAAAAGCTCACTAAGGGATATAAAATTATGAAATGAAAACATTAGTCCATTTATGAAATAATAATTTACTCATAAAACATAATCATTTTAACATACCTCATCAAATATTGAATAAATGATAGAAATCATAAGACATAAAGGTAACTTGAGGCATTCATAATATTCTTACGTAGGGAGTAAACCTCATGGTTATGTTTGGAATACCCATCATTGTATATTCCCTAAATCTCTTCGGAGAAAACTTAATGTTTAACCCCTTCACATTACCCAATGCATTGGAAAACTATATTGGAAACACCTACCCTTAGTTTTTCACAGATCCACATGTCTTCATAACAATGCCCAAGAACCATAACATAATCGTATCACACAAAACTAGCATAAAGGAAACATAACATTTCCACATTTCAATCACAAGATATCAATAACACATTGATATAATAAAAAAATTATCAAAACCATTTTCAATACAAAAATAAAAGAAAATTAAAACATGGTATTTATTTTTCATTAAAAAAAGTTATGGCATGTAGAGGAAGCCGAAACTCAAATAATGGTCACAGCGGTGGAGAAGTCGTTGTCGCCGCATACGTACGACAACAAAAACATTCCTTTTGTCATTTAGTAAAAAGTTTCATATAAAAAAGATTCCTTTTAAATAGACATAAAAGTCAAAGGGGTTTATACACTGTATAAAAGAAAGTTTTTTATAAAACAAAATACGCCTCAATTAAAGAAGATTGAGACGAAGTCCCGTACCTCGGGTCTGACTTGACTCGATCATTCTTTAATCTTCTGAATAAAAACATGAGTTAATTTATACTTTCTTAAGAACCTTTTTCAAGTTCATTATTCAGTTTATATCACTTATTACCATGTCATGAACACTATGTAATTATTTAAGTTAACAACGGTCGTTTTAACGATCTTTGGTACTTGAGTCGAAAATAAACTCTTTATAATTACAAGTTGTTCATGTATCCATTATATCCATAGTTATATTCATGATGTAGATATCATATATATCATATATATTCAGTATATACATGCATTTATAATATTACATAACATTTAGTGGTAAGAAATGAAATGCACCGTTCATGGAGACGGTAAGCTGTACGTACGCATGAACGCTACTTTCATTTCTATTTCGTATTTTATGGAATAGAATCATAATGAAGTAAAGGTATATTATAATTCCAGTATAATTTAATATATAATATCATTAAATTCATCCTTTATACATCCCACATATTTCATTAACGAATCAAATCACTTTGAGGGGGCGGTAGTCCGCACTTCCTAAAATGAAGATATCATGTATACCCATAATGGAATCATAAAGGAATGCCATAAATGAAAAATACAGAAGCTTAAGGAGAACATAAACATATTATATATCATATATAAATATATTGAAATCTTAATGGCCACCTTTGAAGGTGCTATAAGAATATTGAACAATCATCGTTTCGTGAGGCAGAAATTCACCATCCACGGAAACAGTATGTTCTTTAACCATTAGATGTAGGTGTGTGTAAGTGTAGCTCAAATACTTATTATAAAAAAATCCTAGTATATTTAACATACTGGTGTTGTTACAAAATAAATGAATAAAAAGAGTTTAGGGGGTTGGAGAAGCAAAATAAAACAAAAGAACATTAGAGAAGTCTTTACCTTTAAATCGGGTAACTCCTCTTGGTTAGAACCAAAAGGGTTTCTTGAAGATCTTTCTGCCTAAGGTAATAATTCTAGGATGAAGAGAGATATGTGGAGAGATAAAATGAGAAGATCCTGGTCGATCCAATGGCATGAGAATTGTGGGTAAGGAGGTATCGGTGGGGGCCTTTTATAAGAGGAGAGGAGGGGCACTCTTGGAAAGGTATAAAATGTTACTTTATTTTCAAATGATTTTCGGATTTTAAAGCTCCCACATTGATGTATTTCGAGGATAAGGTGATAAGGGTTAGAAATATACTCATACAACATGTCTTTGACAAGTGTAAGTCTTATATGTTACATTATATTTTCATTTTATTTAAATCGTTCATTAATGAGGTAGTCACTACATCATCATGATGTCATAAATAATTTAATTTATTTAATGTCTAAAAATTATAAAAAAAATACAATGAAGTATGAAATCTTTTTATCTCTCCAATTACTCTTTATAGTCCAATAGATAATTTATTTAGACAAAATTTAAAAAAAAATTACTCAGGTGATACAGTCTTTGTTATATTTAACATTCTTTAAAAATAAAAAGATAAAAAGTCATTAGCACACAAAAGTGATTCCATGGGGTCCCCAAGTTCGGCACAAGGCATACCATGGTCGGCCATGACATAACCAGTAGCATTAGGACACATGTTGGGGTCATTTTGTATTATTATGATATTATTTTGTTATCCTTAACTACCCGATTACTAATTAATCAAGATAATTAAAGATAATTACCGTCGTTACTATTCATAATGTCCAAAAACAAAAGAGTCTTGATTACATAATTTGGACCTTATGATTACAAATATGTATTAAATTTTACCAATTTCTAAACACATAAATTGAAATAATTAATTTAAAAATAATTCTCGTTGTCAAAACAAATAGCGGGTTTTTTAGAATCAATATCTATGAAATGTTTGGCACTTGTTTATGCCCAATTACAAAGTGAAATTAATCCCAATGACCACCATTGGATTTCATGGTAAAAATATATTCTATTTAAACTTTAAAACAAATTAAAAATATAATCTAACCATATAATTAAATTAGATGAAAATGCAGTTTTGATGTAAAATGCAGTATTTTTCACTATTTATTAAAAAATGAACATTGTCAAAAAAATACCAAAAATTTATCAAAAGTAAATTTCAATGTCCCAATCATAAAGAATAAGTTTATTTTGAAATATAGAGCTTATAAAATTATCAAAAGTTTGATTTAAAAATGGTTTTCCATCAAAGGGCAGCAAAACAATCTTTTAAAAATATTAGTGTATTCCTTGCTTAAGATTGGATTTATTCTCATTTTAAGCCTCTAAAACACTATCTAATTCATAAATAGACATAGATAAAAATATCTATTATTAATTACTTACTTGGGATGTTACATCCTTCCCCCCTTTAGAAAATTGCATCCCCGCAATTTATTTACTTATCTAATAAGTGGGGGTATTTTTCTCTCATTGCATTTTCAGATCCCCATGTTGTCTCTTCACTGATGTGGTTTTTCCAAAAACCCTTTACTTGATGAATCACCTTATTCCGCAACACTTAATCTATGTGGTCAATAATCTGGACTGGTTGTTCCCAATAATATAGATTCCCTTCCAACTAAACTACCTCTGGACTAAAAACATGAGATGGATCTGGCATGTACTTCCTTAACATTGAAACATGAAAAACATTGTGTACCTGAGATAAACTCGGAGGTAAAGACACTCGGTATGAAACTGATCCAACTCCCTCCAGAATTTCATATGGTCCAATGAACCTTGGACTCAACTTTCCTTTCTTACCAAATCGCATCACACTTTTCCATGGCGAGACTTTGAGGAAGACATGATCACTTACCTCAAAAGAGAGATCCTCCCTCATGTTGTCTGCATAACTCTTCTGCCTGCTCTGAGCTGTTCTCATTTGTTTCTGTATCATTTGAACTTTTTCTGCCAACTCTTCTACCAATTATGGTCCATAAACTTCCTTTCACCTACTTCATCCCAAAAAGCTGGAGTTCAACACCGATTCCCATATAACGCCTCAAATGGTGCCATCTGTATACTGGAATGAAAACTGTTATTATAAGAAAACTCAACGAAAAAAATATGTTGGTCTCAACTTCCCTGGTAATTCATCGAACAAGCACGTAGCATATCCTCCAAAGTTTGAATCATTTTTTCTGAATGCCTGTCTGATTGAGGATGAAAAGTCGTACTAAAATTTAATTCAGTACCCAATGACTTCTGAAGGCCTTTCCAAAAGTTAGAATTGAACTTGGGATCACGGTCAGATACAATAGAGAGAGGAACTCCATGTAACCTGACTGTCTCTTTATGATACAAACGGGAAAGTTGATCTAGGGAAAATGTATCTCGTATAGCAAGGAAATGAGCAGATTTAGTCAAGCGACCAACAATAACCCATATTGTATTATTACCTCAAGGTGTCTTTGGCAATCCCACAATGAAGTCCATGGATATATTCTCCCATTTCCACTCTGGAACTGGTAAAGGATGAAGCATCCCCTTCGGTAACTGTCGCTCTGCTTTAACCTGTTGACAATTCAAACACTTCACATTAAAATCAGCAATATCACTTTTCATTCCATCCCACCAGTAGTACTCCTGAAGATCTCTATACATCTTAGTACTTCCTGGATTAACTGAAAACAAAGAACTATGAGCTTCACATAACAACTCTCTCTTAAATTGTGAATCAAAATGCACACACAATCTCTACCCAAATCTCAAAACACAATCATTATCAATGTTTAATTCAGGAAACTTACCCTTCTGAACCACCTCTACCTTTTTCTACAACTCACTGTCTTGCTTATATGCTTGCTTAATTCTGTCTGATAGAGAAGATTTCACTGATACCTGAAACAAAACAGAAGGACATCCTGCACCAACAACTTCTATGCCAAAGTTCATCAAATCCTTAACTAAAAGATCATGTTCCAAACGCAACATTTTTAATGAAGCATTAATTTTTCGACTCAAAGCACCAGCCACTTTATTTGATTTTCCCGGATGGTAATGAATTGTACAATCATAATCCTTGATTAATTCCAGCCATCTCCTCTGTCTCATGTTCAATTATTTCTGTGTGAATATATAATTTAACCTTTTGTGATTGGTATATATTTCAAACTTTACTCCATACAAATGATCCCTCCAAATTTTTAAAGAGAAAACAACAACAGCTAATTCCAAATCATGTGTAGGGTAATTTACCTCATGTGTTTTCGACTGTCGTGAAGCATAAGAAATTACCTGATCATTCTTCATTAGGACGAAATCAAGTCCTTCCAATTAATCATCACTGTAGATAACAAACTCATCATTCCTGGAAGGTAGTGCCAAAACTGGAGCATTCACCAATCTTCTTTTCAATTCCTGAAAACAATCATCACATTCTTTTGTCCAGATAAAATTAACACCCTTCCGAGTTAGCTTATTCATTGTACTATATAACCGTGAAAAATTTCTAACAAACCTTCGGTAATAGCCTGCCAAACCAACGAAGCTACGAATCTCAGTTACATTTGTGGGTCTGGGCCATTCTTCAACAACCTTTGTTTTTGCAGGATCTACAGTTATCCCATCTTTAGAAACAATATGACCAAGGAAAGAAATTTGTTGCAACCAAAAATCACACTTTCTAAATTTCCCATAAAATTTATTTTCTTTTAATGTTTTCAAAATAACCCTTAAATGTATTTCATGCTCCTGTTTAGTTTTAGAAAACACCAAAATATCATCAATGAAAACAACCACAAATGTATCCAAGAACTCATGGAAAATTCTATTCATAAGTTCCATGAATACAGAAGGTGCATTGGTTAGCCCAAAAGTCATAACTACAAATTTATAATGGCCATATCATGTACGGAAGGCGGTCTTTGGAATATCAGCTTGCTTTACCTTCAACTGACGGTACCCCGATCTCAGGTCAATCTTTGAAAAAAACTGAGCTCCCTGGAGCTGATCAAACAAATCATCGATATGAGGCAAAGGATATTTGTTCTTAATAGTGATGTTATTCAAGGCTCTATAATCAATTCAATGTATCATTGAACCATCTTTCTTTTTAACAAATAAAACAGGAGCACCCCATGGTGATGTTCTAGGTAAAATGAAACCTTTCTCTAATAAATCTTGAAATTTCTCCTTCAACTCTAAAATTTCAATTTGATCCATTAGATAAGGGGTTTTTGAAATTAGATTAGCATCAAGAACTAATTTAATGGTAATTTCAACTTCCCGATCTGGTATTATTCCAGGTAACTCATCAGGAAAAACATCAGGATACTCATTTACCACTGGCACATCATTAATCTGAACAGTTCCTTTGTTTTCAACGATATGTTCAAGGTAACATTCATTTCCATCTTTTAAAAGTTTCTCAGCCTCTTGATATGTTATCAATAGTAAGGGTTCATTCTTGTACACAAACTGAATGTCTTTCTCAAAAGAAACTTCTTTAGCTCTACAATCAATCTTAGCATGGTAAATAGAGAGCCAATCCATACCCAGGATAACATCAAACTCTACTAGTGGTAAAACAATAAGGTTTCTAAGTAGGTTCTTCCACGGATAAGGATAGGTAGATTCTTATAAATTATTTTTGCCTCAACATTTCCCCCATGTGTTTCTACCACAAGTTCAGGAGTCATTTCTTGAGATGGTATTCCCATTTTACTAGAAACGTTTTCAGAGATGAAAGAATGTGTAGACCCCGAATCAAACAACACACTGGAATAATCTGAAAAAACAAAAAATGTACCTAATACCACTTCATTTGTTGGCCCAACATCTGCTGAATTAGTTGCAAAGGATTTCACCACCCCTTTCTACTTGTAGTCTAACTTCTTCCCATCACTCAAGCTCTTTGTCGGACACTCGTTTACATAGTGATCCATCTCATTGCACTTGAATCATTTCACTAACTCTAAATCAAATTTGGTCTTACCATCACCCTGATCTCTTTAAGTGCAATAATGAGCCTTATGTCCCATCTTACCACATCGGTAGCACTTTCAAGAATTCAGAAGACATTCCCCAGCATTCCTTTTACCACATTTATCACAAACTGGAAACTTAGTTTTCTTACCGTCAGACCGTTTTGAAGAATTCTTTCCTTTCTCCTACCACCTTGGTCTCTTCTTCTGTTGGTAGTTATAGAACACTTGATCATAGGAAAACTCCATTTCCACCTTCTTAGAACATCGAACAAGATTTTCATAACTTTTAAACTCCAGAGAAGCCAATGCCCTTCAATATTTTGGCTTTAATCCTGAGTAAAAATGATTGATTTTACTATCAAGGTCTCGGATAAAATTTGAAGCATACCTTGCCAATCGAGTGAACCTCTCTTCATAAGTAGGAACTGATTCGTCCTCTTGCCTCAATTCCAAGAATTGTTTTTCCATCCTAAGTCGAACAGCCTTAGGAAAATGCTTCTCAAGAAACATACCTTTGAATTCATCCCAGTCGAGAGCATCAATCTCATCAGCATCCCTGATATTTTTAACCATCGACCACCACTGATCTACTTCACCCTCCAAACGGTAAATAACAAGACTAACCTTTTGATTGTCTGAACACCCCATGACATAGAAAATATTCTCCAGTTCTTTAATTGACCCTTCATATAGTACAGGGTTAGATGATCCTCTGAATGATGTGGGATGTTGCCTCATGAAATGTTCCACCACTGACATGTTCCTCTACAGTTGATCTTGTTGATATCGTGCATGGATACCACCACCATTTATCTCTTGAGTCAACTACACCATTACTGCGACAAACTGTTTAGTTCCAATCCCGACCATCTCAGGATGCTGATTCGAAAGGTTATTTCCTTTTGTATTCCTTCCTAGAGATGCTTCCATGTTTCCTCTGCAGAAAACCATTCTTAACAAACATGTCTTAGATGAAGCAACATGGTAATCTTCAAATGCTATATCATTTCAATTTGGCCATAAAAAAATATTTTTGGATAATCATTTAATTGAATTCTAACTCCTAAAGTTATCTAAACTGACCTCTGATACCAACTATAAGGCCCCAGCCTTAAACATTACCTAATCTTGATTTATTACAAGATTACACATTGAGGATCTTTTCAGGTTTAGATTTTTAGAGAATTAGATCATAAATCATGCATTACATCCCACATTTAAACAAAGTGGTTACATAAAATATAGTATTAATTTTTTTTCCATCAATGGAAACATATTTAAAACAAAACATGGATTCATTTATGACACTTCATTGACCCTGTCGTCACATCATGTACCTTTCCCTTGACCTGTGAAAAACATTTCAAAAACTTGGGATGAGCATAAAAAGCTCAGTAAGGGATATAAAAGTACGAAATGAAAACATTAGTCCATGTATGAATTCATACTTTACTCATAAAACATAAGAATTTTCACATACCTCATCAAATCATGAATAAATCATAGAAATCATAAGACATAAAGGTGACTTGAGGCATTCATAACATTCTTACGTAGGGAGTAACCCTCGTGGTTACATTTGAATACCCATCACAGTATATTCCCTAATTATCTTCGGAAAACCTTAATGTTTAACCCATTCATGTTAACCAATGCATTGGAGAGCTGTATCGGGTTCACCCACCCTTAGTTTATCAAAGAACCACCCGTCTTCATAATAATGCCCAATAACCATAACATAATCGTATCACATAAAACATGCATAAAGGAAACATAACATTTCCACATTTCAATCACAATATATCAATAACACATTGATATAATAAAAAAATTATCAAAACCATTTTCAATACCAAAATAAAATAAAAGTAAAACATGGTTTTATTTTTCATTAAAAAAAAGTTATGGCTTGTAGAGGAAGCCGAAACTCAAATAATGGTCACGGTGGCGGAGAAGTCGTTGTCGCCGCATACATACGACAAAAAACATTCTTTTTGTTGTTTAGTAAAACGCTTCGTATAAAAAATATTCCTTTTGAATAGACATAAAATTCAAAGTGGTTTATACACCATATAAAATAAAGTTTTGTATAAAACAAAATATACCTCAATGAAAGGATAATGCGAAGAATTCTTGTACCTCGGCTCCGACTTGACTCGATCGTTCTTTAGTATCCTGAATAATAAACTTGAGTTAATTTATACTTTCTTAAGAACCTTTTTCAATTTCATTATTCATTTTATATCACTTATTACCATGTCATGAACACTATGTAATTATTTAAGTTAATAACAGTCGTTTTAACGATCATTGGTACTTTAGTAAAAAATAAACTCTTTATAATTACAAGTTGTTCATGTATACATTATATCTAGATTTATACTCATGATGTAGATATCATATATATTATATATATCCAGTATATACATTTATTTATAATGTTACATAACAGTTAGAGGTAAGAAATGAAATGCACCATTCATGGAGACGGTAAGTCGCACGTACGCATGAACGCTACTTTCATTTATATTTCATATTTTATTGAATGGAATCATAATAAAATAAAGGTATATTATAATTCTAGTATAATTTCATATATAATATCATTAACTCCATCCTTTATACTTCCCACATATGGCATTAACGAATCAAATCACTTTGAGGGGGCGGTAGTCCGCACTTCTAAAAATGAAGATATCGTGTATACCCATAATGGAAGCCATAAAGGTATGCCATAAATGAAAAATAAAGAAGCTTAAGGAAAACATAAACATATTATATATCATATATAAATATATTGACATCTTAATGGCCACCATTGATGGTTTTATAAAAATATTTAACAATCATCGTTTCGTGAGGCATAAATTCACCATCCACGGAATCAGTATGTTCTTTAACCATTATATGTAGGTGTGTGTAAGTGTATATCAAATAATTATTATAACAACATCCAAGTATATTGGAAATACTGTTTTTGTTACAAAATGAAATGAATAGAAAGAGTTTAGGGGGTTATAGAAGAAAAATAAAACAAAATAACATTAGAGAAGTCTTTACCTTTAAATCGGGTAACGCCTCTTGGTTAGAACCAAATGTGTTTCTTGAAGAGATTTCTGCCTAAGGTAAGGCTTCTAGGATGAAGATAGGGATTTGGAGAGATAAAATGAGCAGATATTGGCCAAGACAAGTGGTTGAGAAGTGTGGGTAAGGAGGTAGAGGTGGGGGCCTTTTATAAGAGGAGAGGAGGGGCACTCTTGGAAGGGTATAAAATGTTACTTTATTTTCAAATGAGTTTCGGATTTTTAAGGTCCCACATTGATGTATTTCGAGGATAAGGTTATAAGGGTTAGAAATATACTCATAAAATAGGACTTTGACAAGTTTAAGTCTTAGATTTTACATTATCTTTTCATTTTATTTAAATCGTTCATTAATGACGTAATCGCTGCATCATCATGATGTCAAAAATAATTTAATTTATTTAATGTCTACAAATTATAAAAAAAAATACTATTATGTAGAAAATATTTTTAGATTTCCAATGACTATTTATTGTCCAATAGATTATTTATGTAGACAAAATTAAAAATGTTTTACTCAAGTGATACATTCTTTGTTATATTTAACTTTCTTTAAAAATAAAAAGATCAAAAGTCATAATCACACAAAAGTGATTCCATGGGGTCCCCCTGTTTGGCACAAGGCATCCCATAGTCGGCCATGACACAACCAGTAGCATTAGGAAATATTTTGGGATCATTTGTTTTTATTATGGTATAATTTTATTATTCATAACTACCTGATTACTAATTAATCAAGATAATTAAAGATAATTACCGTCGTTACTATTCATAATGTCCAAAAACAAAAGAGTCTTGATTACATAATTTGGACCTTCTGATTCGAAATATGTAATCCATTTTACCAAATTCCAAACACATAAATTGAAATAATTAATTTAAAAATAATTCCTGTTTTCAAAACAAATAGCGGGTTTTTTAGAAACAATATCTAAGAAAAGTTTGGAACTTGTTTATGCCCAATTACAAAGTGAAATTAATCCCAATGACCACCATTGGATTTCATGGTAAAAATATATTCTATTTACGCTTTAAAACCAATTAAAAATATAATCCAACCATATAATTAAATTATATGAAAATGCTGTTTTGATGTAAAATGCAGTATTTTTCACTATTCATCAAAAAACGAACATTGTCAGAAAAATACCAAAAATTTATCCAAATTAAATTTCAATGTCCCAATAATAAATAATAGGTTTATTTTGACAAAATGAGATTATAAAAGTGTCAAAATTTTGATTTAAGAATGGTTTTCCATCAAAAGGCAGTAAAACAATCTTTTAAAAATATTAGTGTATTCCATGCTTTAGATTGGATTTGTTCTCGTTTTAAGCCTCTAAAACACTATCCAATTCATAAATAGACATAGATAAAAATATCTATTATTCATTACTTACTTGGGATGTTACACTTCGCGTTCCTCACGGCCTGTTAGACCTCCTTACAGACCGGGCCTGACCCAGTGGGTCGGGCCAGGTTGACCTGAATCGGGTCAACCCATGCCAGGTCGAGTTTGGTCGGTTTGAACGGGTTGGACCGGACCTGGGCCCACTATGACCCATTTACGCTCTTTTGGCCATATCGTTGACATTATATGTCTGTTTGACAAACCTTCAACGGTGTTGGAAATCTTGGAGCGAGATGATCCCTTTCTGTATACTCCACTAGAGTTTTGGATTGAGATGGGGAACGATTAGGTTGGATCGAGCACAAATCCAACTGGTCCCCTAGGACTAAAAGGATAATAACTCATAGACCGGGCATCAATTTGATGTGTCGTCTATTGCGTTGAGACCCCTATGACATGGAGGACCTTTGAGATACTTCTTCATGGTAATTCGTGACAGTTGGATAATCGACCAGTAGCTCATGGAGCAGATCCCCCCGAAGACAAGAAAGTGTAATATGGAGACCTAGTAGCTTGCTGAGACCTAAAGACTGCTGACTGTTTTGACTCGGAGTGACCAGACTAGCCCAGTGGGGAGCGCCTTGGTGTCGCGGATCACCCACAGTGGGGAGCACCTTGGTGTTGCGGTATACCCACGATACTCGACAGGAGGAGTATCTTTGCAGGCTATGAGGGGGAGCACGCTTGGTGACTTGGCAGACCCACGGTGGGGAGCGCACTTGGTGACGTGGCAGATCCATGATACTGGGCAGGAGAAGTACCGCAGTAGTCGGAGGTTAGTGGGAAGTGCACTTGGTGTCACGGGATTCCAATTGTACTCGATAGAGGAGGAGTTCTTCAGTAGCTGAGGTTTCGACAATGTTACTGGGGATGTTACTTGATACTACCCCCTATAATAAAATTATGGTTTAAGCTGAGACAATTTTTCTATGTTTTCCTCATTATTGAGATGGATCACTTGATAACTTAGGTATATGTATGAGCATATAACTAAGTAGGTTTATCTATTGATTTCATTATTTGTGGTTTATCCTTGGTGGATTTTGTGAGACTTTGAGGGTCTTGGGGTCCCTACTGAGTATCGTTATAATCACCCCTGCACAGGCTATTCCCGCACCTTGTTGTGTTGGATGCAGATGACAGACAGCTCTGACTGAGGCTGAGAGTACCAGGACTGAACGATACCTGGAGGTAGACCATACGGGAAGTCGGTACATAGAGGAGATGGTCGGACATGGAGTGCTGAGGAGGAGATCTGTACCCACCCTTCTGGTAGGAACCCTGGATGATGATCCAGTAGCTTTCTTCCCTTATCTTTCAATTGTAATGTATCACTGTTGTACTAGTACTTTCCAATTGGGCTTGTATTCTAGCCCCTTTTACTTTCATCACTCTTTTGGTATATAGTTTACTTGGTGTTTCATCCAACTGTGTGCTTTCTTTTGTTTATGTCTATAGGTTATAAAGGCAATGACATCCCAGTTTTAGGGAATCATGCCTTTGGTGCTAGTTTCCAGCCCCTGGACTATGAAAGGTGGGCCTGGGGTAGTCATGGCATAGGCCCCGTGGGACGAGTCGTGACATAGTATTTTTTACTATTCATAAGAAAATTATTTCTCAGGAAATATACCAATAATTCACTATGTTCCAAAACTCTATTTAAATAATCAGAAAATTTTGCAGAGCTCTTTACTTACATAGATACATAGAAAACCTTCTTGATTCTGAATAGGCCACTACTAATCATGTTTTCTCTTAATTTAATAAAATTTTCAATGGTCCAAATGTCAATAAGGACCTCCTTTTGGATGTTATTCCAGCTATGGTGAATGAGGAAGACAATGCATATCTTTTAATCACCCCTCTTGATCATTTTTTATGCTCTTTTTTGTCACAGAGTCCAACAAATTGAAAAGGGGAATACCTGAAGCACAAAGAGGGTCACCATTTGATGAACATCAAAACAAATTGGCAAAGACGAGAACTAGGAACCCATTTAGAGTAAGCCACGTAAGTAACCTGCGTGCCGCGCAAGTCACTTGCACGCCTCATATGGGTCGCGCATCTCACTTGAGCTCCCTATTTGAAATTTTTCCCAAGGTGAATGGTGGCCTATAAATAGCCCTTGAGGGCCCCCCCTTTAAGGGACATATTTTCTAAAAGTAAAAATCGAGCTATGGTCACCCAAGTCTTCAACTCAACTCTTCTGAAATATTCTAAGGTAACTTTTTACCTAGAATGGAAGACTTAAAGGAGTAGGATAAGGTCTAAGTGTATATAATTCATCAACAATTGTGTGCATAAGTGTCCAGACCTCCTTAAAGATGGAAACACTTGCTCGTCGCCCTACCCTTTGATGAAACTTGTGCACCACCCTTTTGGAAACATCTTAGGATACTACTAAAGTATTGAGTTAAGTCTCGCCCTAGTAATATCCTATAGATTCTTCGTCGCCCAGGTGAACCCATGACGTGCAATTATACTTGCGCAACCAAGACTTGCATGCCAAATGACTTACATGGACAACACTTGCGCGTCAACTTAAATTGTGTTCCTTTATCCCATTCACTTATCCTCTTCAAGATATTATCCCTCAAAACCCTTTTCAAAGCCATTTATGGCATGGTTCCTTTGTTGAATCCCTTATTTGAAAGAAATTCAGGGAGAACCTATCCCAAAACCTTGTGAATGACAAGATTTTTGTCACTATAGTTAGAGGTTTCCTCCATAACCTCATCCATTAAGATGAGAAGATATTTTGATTATGGGCCTCCTTCTTAGGAGTAATCCCCAGTCACAAGTCCCCTTAACCTGGGACTCCTTCTCTGGAGTAAACACTAGTAATAAGACCCCTTAACATGGGCCTCCTTCTTAGGAGTAAGCCCCAGTCACATGTCCCCTTAACCTAGACCTCCTTCTCACGAATAATCCCCAATCATTAGTATTTTTTTTAATTTAGTCATCCTTCTTAGGAGTAAGCCTCGGGTTAAAACTCCAAATCTCCATAAAGTAAAAATACAATTTTGGGCCCTTCTCCTGGGCTTCTTTCCTGAAGTATGTCCTGGTCTTCATTTACTTAGGGAGACATGCATACAAAATATCCACATCATTTCTCGTGATTGTATCTTTCATGGAAAAATCTTCAAGTTTACTAATACCTATTTATTCTCACGCTGAGCATGACTCACGTGAGCTTAGAGTGTAAAGGTAATCACGGCATCTCTTTTGGGCCATTAAATATTCAAAAGTCCCATATTTCCTTACCTGAACTACGTGGAATTTGATCTCTGCTTTAAAAGTAGAGTACATAGGAATCCTTTCTAAGGTTCAAGACCATCATTCATTAATTATTTTCTTTCCCATATGACATTAAACTATATCCTTCCTATCAAACTATGTGGGTTCTGATTATTTTTAACAAGGATACGTATGTAGCCCATCTGTGGGTACGATACAAACTCTAAAATAATCCCTATCGTTCTGAAGGACAATAAACTTCAAGTGCCCCCTTGAGTGGCTTTAAAACTTGTATGGTCATCATAAATGACCAGTAGATTTATATATAATGTATTGAAGGTTACCATTGACTAAGAATCTCTAACACATACGGATGATTCTCTATCGATGAAGAACCTCAAATACATATAAAAGAATCTCTAAATCCCCTATATATCAATCATCGATTTCCAAATCTAAAGGAAAACTAATTTTCATGCTTGGTGAATTAATAAGGATTAATGAACATAACTTAAATATATAAGAGAGTCCCGGTGTAGGAAATAATTCCCCCAAAAAAGGTATGATGAGCCTGACCTCCCATCCTCTCGACCAATGCAAATTCTTAAGCCTCATTGGTCCATAATTAATGAGAACATACCTTTGGAAAGTAGGTCCAAATGGATATAGAATCATTGGGTGTTTTGGATTATATGAATAAACCCATTAGAAACCAATTGGAAAGTTTGATCCTTAAACAAACAAGTTCATCCCCATTTCCAGAGGAAACAAAAAAATGGTGAACCCGACATGACTCCTTAACCAAGTTAAATGATGTTTTAATTATTTTTTAGGCCCCTATTAAATTCAATATGAGGGCCAACGAAGCAATCAATACCATATGTGCTCATCCAAAATATGTAGTCTGTCCTGACTTATCTTGAATATGTCTACTATATCAAACAAGCACTCCTTTACAAGATCTCTCTACAAAGAAAAATGAATTCTTAAAGGTTCACACCTGTGAATGCCTTGGCCACTACTCATCCTGGATCCTCATCCGCTCTGAGGACGAAATAACCTACTCAGCTTCTTCAACATTGGGTCTCAAATGTAGTAGTAAGAGAATACTATCAACACAATACCATCCCAACTCTGGTGGCTACTCGACAAGCCCTTCAAGTTAACAACTCACCCTGGTTGTCCGGATAGTGATGAAAAGTGGTCAAGAAGCAGGCGGTGCTAACCACTGTCTCCAACCGTTTCGGGTCTTTATCCTCAAGACGCAACAACCAGTCCCTCCCATATTATAGGGAGGTGAATCAAGAGGACAATAAAGGCCTCAGTTCAAGAAAACAATAATCCTTCCTAAGGACTCCCACCAACAATCACTGTCAGGATCGTGCGGTAGTGCACCCTCAACATGACGAGGGTATCGCCTCTAGGTGTTTAGCTCAGGTTCATACCTTTACACCCTCAGGATAATTCCATCAACCTAACTTGATGGAAAACAACGAGTGGGCATATACACCCATCCGTCCTAATTTCACTGCCCTGCAAACTCATCTGGCAGTAACACACCAATCATGCAAGGAAATTCTGATGGAGTACTATAGGTAGGCACATACACCTATTTATAAATCCTCATTCAGTCATAAGGCTCGTCTGACTGCATCCAAAGAAGCCCACCAACCAAATGTGTTGACCACTTGAGAACATGAAAATACACCTGTTTACACTCATCAATTCTGCTAGCAGTCTCGTCTGCCAGTATTGAAGGAAGTTCATCAATCATATTCAGTTGAGAACAATAAGCAGGCACATAAACCTACAATTCATCAAGCTAACCAATAGTATTGTTTGGTAGCACCTGGAGATTTCAATTGGAAAGCTACAATGACAAACAAGAGGCAGACACAACTTTCTACCACCACACATGAGTACTGCCATAATTCACTGACAAGAAAAGGAGGACCGAAGAAACAACACACACCTACTCCAAACACATAATGAATGTATATTCCTATTCCTGCAGCTGAAGTCACCAAGCACATTTTGAAAATAGTGAAAGAGTAGAAGCAAATATCTTCCCATATTTTGAATGCCTTTCAGAATATTATAACAACTTCAACAACATAACTGTAAAAGAAACATAAATATATCCCTATCCGTGGAGTGACTCATCAACATGTCACACAGGAACAGATACACACCTCTGTTCCAGTCCAGGAGGTTCGTGTGGAAAACTCCCTCATGTCATATGAGCAATCAAATCGGGCACATACACCAGATTTAAATGGATATAGTGAGTATAACTTGACCATTTATCCTGAGCAGGCATATACACCTTCCCATAATAACCATTTTCGTCAAAACTTTGTTCCCAAAGTGAGTAAGAAGGAATCCAAGAAAATGACCCATATAGCATAGTTAAAAAATCAAGATCCATTCTAAAATAAGGCCTTGCTCAATGTTGGAGTTCTTGAAGCCCTCAGACAATTATCTGTTGTAGCTCAAGATTCTACTCTCTCATTTAAAAATTCTAGAAATAACAACAATAATTGTGAAGGTCTTCATAAAACACTTCTTCATGAAGGCTTGCTTCATAACAATTTGGTCAATATCGATGCGTCGTCTTCATATGAGAGCTATGATAACCCTATGCATGGCCAGAAGACCAAGGAGAAAAAGGTTTCATCTTTTGTTGTAACCCACCATGGTGGTCCTCCCCATGATAATGAATTTAGTTTCGAAAGTTCTCTCCACAGAAGTAATTTTCATTTCCTGGTAATTCTTTAATGGATAATGCAGTAACTAGAAATCCCTCTTATCTTGAGGCACCTGCAAATGCGAAGCCAGTCATGTCTAATGCCATATCACTAGTGGGTGAAATACTTTCTCAATTAGAAGATAGTTTGGGGTGTAGTTCATTCTGTGAACCCCCCCTGGGACATTCGTATTCTAATTTGACAAATGAATTCTTTACTAATCTTGTTGAATCTGATGAAGCAACAAAGAAGCACCAGCTTTGGTCCAATTAGGTAGAAGAATCATCATCAAATGACAAAGAGGAAGTGCTGAATATGAGAAAACAATTGGCGAAAGGTGAAATACCGGTCATGTTTTGGCCTTTGGATGACTCTCAGTATGATATTCTAGAAATGTTGACAGAAGATTGTATTCATGATATTCATCTCAACATGTGGAAAACTCTTTGTCACTTAAAAGATAAAATATTACCTTATGATGAATATCAAAATCATGTTAAGGTAATTGAAGGGTTGCAATGCCAAATTTACTTGGCATCTCTCTCAGTTTCCCGATGTCCAAAGCTTGAAAAACAACAGAGAACCCTTCAGCGTCCATGACTTGGCGAATTAAAAAGGTTACGCCAGTTAATTACCAATTCCCCATCCAGTATTCATATCAGGGGATGGGGTTTTCATGGATCATTGAATTTTACTGTGCTCTCCAGTCAACAAAGCCCGCCAAAAGTGGTATCATGAAATGTTATTGCCCATGGATGGTCACATCTAACTAGTTTTGTGTGTAATCAAAGGCTTTCTCAACAATAGGCCTCAACTAGTACTTCCCAAAGTCAGGCATATAAAGAACAAGTTGTCGAGTTACTCTTGCATCAAGAAAATGAAAATATAAAATTGGATTCTCGTTTAGTGCATGTGCATCATCAGGTAATAGAAGTGTCAGAAATAATCCAACGGTCATCTAAGACAGGTGATTTGAGTGGATGTCGAATGATGCATTCGGCCAATTTTCGGACTAAAATCTGCTAAATCATGAGATATTTTAAGAATGTTTCAGATATAGCAGCTCAAGAGATGCCTCAGCTTTCCAGTCTAGGGAATCATTTAATCCAACCCTGAGGATCAACAGACAAGATTCGAGGAGTTGAGCAGGAAAAACAGAAACATCCCCAGTCCACCAGACTGGGGACTTTTTTAAATTATCAATCTCTTACTCAGCAAAAGTCAGTGTTCTATCGATTAGGGAAGAAGCCACAAGAGGAACACAGAGCCGAATTATCATGAAATTCCCTTCAAATTACAGTTCATCAAGAAGTTCCTAAGAGGTCAACCAATCAAAACGCAATGTACCATAAAAAACATGGAAGAAGACAGTATTGTAGAAACGGTGATAGAGGGGATGCCTTGTGTTATGCATCGATAAATGTCATCAATGTAGTTTTCACTGATCCCCCAGAACATGATGCTCACTCAGAGGAATCAGATGAAGAAGTTATTAATCAAGAGGATGTATACACCGAAAAAAATGAAGATGGTGTGTGTACCCGAGAACAAACCCTTACCCAGAATCTTGGTATTCCTTAAAATAACCAACTCCCCCCTCTCCAAAAGGAATCCAGCAAGGGGAAAGGGAAAAAGTCAGGTTACATTCCACCCTATCTCTAGAGAAGGACAATCACTCTCATTAGAGGAAAGGATCACACAACAAGAAGAAGAAATGAAGGAGTTAAGGAGGTTAAATGCAGAACTACTTCAAGGTAGTATTCCTCCTAAGAATTCTAGATTTAATCAATCAAGGGAAATTGTTATAGCTATTGGGATTGATCAATAATATCCCCCTTTACAAGTACACCCTCACAGGTCCAATCTTATGGGTCATATGAAACAGCAACCGGCAATACTACCATCGGTGACAGTACTGGTCGCCACACACACCCAAACTCCAGTTATTACACCTACACCGAATCCAGATCAACAAGATTTTTCTCAAACATTAATGACTACCATTGAGTCATTAACAGCTCGGTTGGAAGCTATAGAAGAATGATGTCCACCAGTTCAACCGGAGAATATATATTACCTTGAATGGGTGGATTAAATTCCTCCCCCATCAAATTTTGCGAGTACTGTATTCCCAATTTTTAATGGTTTAGGAGATCCAGAACAACACTTAACACATTTTGTTTCTCATTGTGATCCTATGATGGGAACTCATCAACAACAAGAGGCAATTAAGCTCAGGTGTTTTGTGTAGTCATTACAGGGACCTACTTTTTTCTTGTATACAAGTTTGCAATCTCAGTCAATTACTGGGTGGGAAGATCTCTGTCAAAAAATCATTCTTAAATTTATCTCAACAATACCAAAGATGGCAGTTTTTGATCCTACAAATTGTAAGAAAAGGTAAAATGAAAGATTTTTAGATTTCATTGCTCGCTGGAAGTGATTAACATATTTTATAAGTTTAGCACTCCCTCAAGAAGAATTTCTACCAATATGTGTGGATAATATGCGTGATGAATTATGCACACCATTGATCCCAGTGAAATACACAGGAAGGTTTCGAGACCTTACTTCAATTGCTCAGTAGATAGAAGACTCTATTATACAGACTAGGGCTAAGTCTCATGTAATTCCATCAGTTATAGGAAGTAGAATATGAAAGGCAGAAGCTGCTACAGTTACACTTAAACAAGCACATGTACCTGCTTCCACTTTAAAACCCTCAAATTATAAAATGGATCCACCTCCTGAGCATCAACAACAAAGGACGCCTCATCAAGATGATCAAAGGGATCAAAGGTGGAAATAGTTTTAGGATTTAAATAACAAATCATATTCTTTCCGGAATGAACAAGTTCTTGGTTACTTCATCTTAGCTATGTAAAACAATATGGTTCAGTTTCCAAGGCCCAAAAGGCCGAACAAATAAGGAGATGAAGACCTCCCCAACTATTTTCCATTTCATTAGATGTTGGGGCATCCCATTCAGGAGTGTTTTATCTTCAAAGACCTCCTGCAAAAGATGGTGGACTCTTGAAAAGTAAAACTAAAAGGTTCTTCAACCTAGGTAGTTTGTGTTACTACTACTGATCCAGAGGAAGAAGGTGAGTGGCACGAAGTAAAAAGTAAAAAATCCATAGAAATATGATGATTGGATGGTTGGAAAAACGATCAACCGAACTCATTCCATTTTACGAACACAATTGAATCAAATAATTTTGTTTTATAATATTTCTTCCACAAAAACCCCCATCATCATAAGGAAAATCCCCAAAGAAGCGGTGTAATTTGAAGAAATAAGAGCAGTCAGAAGAAGATGATCTCGTGTCAAAGCCTAAGTTGTCTTTGACTCTGGCAGATTTTATGCCATCTGCTTCAAACTGACGGGCACAGCCCTGCCAAACGGCACAACCTGAACTGGTCCATCAGGAATAATCTTCATCAGATGAAGAATTAATCTTTGGTTCTGTTAACATGATTCACTTAATGGATCCCTATGCCAATGACAGGTTCAATTATGATGAGCCTAAGTTCCCTGTATCTAATAGAAAAATTAGAGGAATAGACAAAGTTCTAGGATACCGAGTAGGAAGTGTATATTCCAGAATCCACTATTTCAATTCTACCACTGCTAGAACTATATATACAGCAGAAACTCGTGGTAAATCCCTTCAGCGGGATCAATAGGAACAAGAGAGTTCTTCCACACATGGAAGATTCGGTCTTGACACAATTATTTTGCAGGACCGGTTAGAGGTTACACCGTCTTCCTCTCAGTAAATAGATAGGCTTATTCAGTCTAATCTACCAAAGCTAGGAGTGTTTCCAATTCCTGCCCCAATACGAGATTCATCTATTTCCAAAGAATCAACTTCCAAGAAACCTACAAAACCACATTTTCGTGATGGTAAATGAAGACCTTTGTACCAAAAGTATGATGTCTTGAAACATTTGTCCCAAGTATCGACCAAGTTATCAATTCTGGATGCCTTGAATCTATCAAGAGATCTTCTGAAGGTTCTTAATGAGGCTTTGTCAAGTCCTCAAGAATTTGAAACTGAAATTGTTGCGGATGAGGTCTACCATGTAGAGATTGATCTTGTAGAATTTCATGCAGTGATATCTCTTACAGATGAAGATGAGGATGATGTTGTACATGGATATATCAGACCATTGTATTTATCTGGAAAATCCAACCAAATAGACATCCGACGAGCATTCATTGATAATGGCTCAAGAGTCAACCTCATTCCTGTTCTTACACTTCGTCGATTGGGTCTCACTGAATCAGATTTATCTCCTTCTACTTTTTTGTTTCAAGGATATGATAAGAATGAACAAGAACCTCTGGGCGAGATTACACTCAGAATTCAATTTGGATACCTTGTGTCTAATTTAGATTTCACGGTTGTTCGTCAGGACAACGCCTTCAACATTTTTACTTGGAAGACCTTGTCTACATCAACATGCGGTCGTACCTTCGTCATACCATCAATGTCTCAAATATTGTTTTAATGGTCAAATTGGGGCATCTTATGGTGACAAGGCCCCATTCAAAACTTGTGAATCTCAATATATTAATGCATAATTTTATCACATAGAGGGAAAGCAAAAATCAATGGCAAAAAAGGTCACCAAAATTAATGTTTCAAATGGTTTGGAAGAGATTCCAGTAAACCCATTCATACATGTGAGTACAAATTATGTGATGCCTATCAGTCAAATTAACAGGATAGACCTAAATCCAAGCATTCTTATGGAAAATTCCATAATGTCAATTATGGAAACCAAGCCAGGAAACATGGGAGCAATTGTTGATTCACCAAGAAGTGTTGAAAGCTTAGATGGATATGTCTTCATTTCATCTGCTGAAATCCAACAATTCTCTACTTCATCAACCAGGCCAGAAGAAGTTATAGCAATACCAGAGGAAACAAATGATGTCGATTCTCAATCCATCATCTCCTATCTATCACCCCAAGAAGACCCTTCATCACCAATAGGGTCAGAAATGGAATTCTCTTCTTTAAGATGTTCAAATTTTAAATTCTCCCTTGACCATGGAAATTTTGCATTGTCATATACTATGAAAGTAGAAACAGAAGAAGTAACACTTATCTAAGAAGAAGAGGAAGATCTTAGGGAAGCTCCTTCAATATTTGAAATGGGTATCGCTACCACTGTGGATGAACTCAGAGAGATAAATCAGGGTACTAAAGAATATCCAAACCCCACTTTAATTAGTGAAGACATGACTCTTGAAGAGTAAGAAATGTATATTCATTTCTAAAGAAAAATAGAGATGTATCTTCTTGGAATTATATAGAAATTACTGGTCTTGATCTTGATTTTTCCACTCATAATTTGGGTTTTCTAGAAGAACATCGAGGATTCAAGCAAGAACCAAGAAGAACACACCAAACTTATGCCTCAAAAATTGAAGCTGAAGTTGATAAGCTTATCAAGGATAACTTCATCAGAGAATTTCTATATCCCAAATAGCTGGATAATACTGTCCTTGTGAAAAAGAAGAATGGAGAAATTAAAGTTATCATTGACTTTAGAGATCTTAATCAGAATTGTCCCAAGCATGATTTTCCAGTTCCGATCACATAACTCTTAATTGATGCAACAGCTAGCTACGATGCTCTTTCCTTCGTGGATGGTTACTCTAGGTACAATCAAATATGAATGGCCCTAGAAGACGAGGATTATACAGCCTTCAGAGCACCTCAAGGTGTGTTTTACTATCGGGTAATTCCCTTTGGCCAAAAGAAAGAAAGTGCAACGTATCAACATTCCATGCACCATATCTTCAAACCCTTTTTAGGGAAATTTGTTGAATGTTATGTGGATGATTTGATGGTTAAATACAAACAACGTTCTGATCACTTGGTCGATCTAGAAATCATATTCAACAAACTTTGACAACATAATTTGAAGATGAACCCCTTGAAATGTGATTTTGGGGTAACCTCGGGAAAATTTCTCGGCTTTTTTGTATGCCATCATGGTATTGAAGTTGATCCTAAGAAGAAAAAATCAATCCTTGAAATTTCACCTCAACGAAATTTGAAATATTTAAGAGGACTTCAAGGACACTTGGCCTATATTCGGTGTTTCATTGCCAATTTGGCAGGCAAGTGTTTACCCTTCACCAGATTAATGAAGAAAGGAGTCACCTACTAGTGGACTGAAGAATGTCAAGAAGAATTTGATTCCCTTAAAAATATCTCTTGAGTCCACCAATATTAATTCCACTTATTGAAGTAATACCACTTATTCTCTATGTGACAGCTTTAGAGTGGTCAATGGGTTCCTTCCTTACCCAAAAAAATTATGCTGGGAATAGAAACAACCTTTACTATCTCAGTTAGACTAAGCTTGAGGCAGAAACTCGATATTGAAATATTGAAAAGTGATGCCTAGCATAAATCTTTGTAGTTCATAAATTGAGACACTACCTCCATCATGAGTTCCAATTGTTATCTCACAATAACTCGCTAAAATTTATCCTTAGTCGTCCAATGCTTACAGGACATCTGGCAAGGTGGGTAGTTATTTTGCAGTAGTTTGATATCCAGTATGTGTCTCAAAATGAAATAAAGGGCCAAGATCGGGCTGATTTCCTTGCAGAACACCCATATAAAGAAGATACATCTTTAAATATTGAACTTCTTGATTAGGAAGTCTTCTCTATTCAAGATAATACTCAAACATGGGAAATGTACTTTGATGGTGCCTCCAGAAGTTCAACAAGGAGGAAAATGTAAGATCCTAAATTCAATAATGTTGGGTTAGAAATCGTGCTTATTTCCCCAGAAAAGGCAGTTCTACCCTATTCCTTTTTATTTTTGGAAGGCATTACAAACAATGATGCAGAATATCAAGATCTCATCAAAGGCTTGGAATTGGCGTTTCAGGCACAGGTGAATCACTTGAAGGTAAAAGGTGATTCGTATTTGGTAATCAAACAAATCAATGGGGATTATGCCATCAGAAAGAAGAGTTAACTCTTCTGTATGATTATGTTAGAGAGTTAATGGCGGAATTTCCCTCAGAACGAACATTTTCTTATGTCCCGTGATCACAGAATTCCCAAGCTGATGCACTGGTTAATGTAGCCACAGCTCGGGCAGATCCAAATCGGGACGAAACAATCATCAATATTGCCTACCGTTGTATAATTTCACCTTTTTTCAAATAATAACAGAGGAAATAAATGAAATCAGTCCCATTTCTGAACCATATGGTCAACTACATGATGGATGACATATATTAGGGAATACCTTGAAAATGGAACACTCCCACTTGATAGATCTAGGAAATAACATGTCAGGAGGCGTGTGGTCAATTGTACTCTTTATGATAGCCCAGATCACCAAACAAATATCTACAAGAAAGGTTTTGATGGAATTATCTTCAGATGTATTGATGGTGAAGAGACAATGGCTGTCATGAATGAAGTACATGCAGCAGTTTGTGGTGCCCACCAGTCTATACATACACTTTCAGGTCAAATTCGAAGGATTGTATACTTCTGGCCTTCAATGATGAAAGATTGTGTTGATTTCACTAAGAAGTGTCATTCTTTCCAAGTATGTGTAAACTTCATTCATCAAACCCCAGAGTTACATCATACGGCTAAATACTTCTGGTCGTTTGCTACATGGGGAATAGATGTAGTAGGTTCTTATCCTCTGGCTACAGCCAAGCAGTTTATGTATATTCTTACTGATACTATATTCTTTTCCAAATGGACAGAGGAAATACCTATCAAAGAAGTCGGTTCAAAAAACATTGTTATCTTTTTCAAGTCTAACATAATTACTATATTTGGTGATCCTAATACCATATTGACGGATAATGGCACCAACTTTAGTTCATCTTAGGTAAGAAAATTATATCAAAAATATAGTATCAAATCCAAACATTCATCTCAGTATCATGCAGCGACCAATGGTCAAGTAGAGGCTTTCAATAAGACTCTTTCAAACATACTTCAAAATATGGTGGATAAAGATAAGAAGTCATGGCCTAATAAATTTTTTCATGATCTATGGGCTTATCAGACTACCACCCGCACTACTACATGATCAACTCCATATTCATTGGTATAAGGAACAAATGCAGTCTTTCCTATTAAAGTCCAATTACCTTTTCTTAGAGTTTCCATTTGTGATCAGTTATCTACATATGGACAATCTCAAAAGTTATTGGATGAATTGGAATGACTAGATGAAAAAATATTATGCACACTAGACCATTATAAAGTCTATCAGAATCGAATAGCATGCGATTTCAATAAAAAAGTTTGTATTCGTTCATTCATTCAAGGAGAATTTCTATTTTTCCTCAGAACCCCAATGATACTAGGAAATAATCCTCAAAAGAATTAACCAAAGTGTGAAGGACCATACTCAATACATAATGTATACTCCAATGGAACTTATTATTTAATATCAATGGATGGAGAACTCATTAAAACTCCAACCAATGAAAGATTATTGAAGATGTATTTTGTGTAACACAAATACACCACGTTTCTTTGCTGTAGGACATTAAACTGCATAGCCCCATCTATCGTCCAACATGACGATAAACTGTGTCCCCTCTATCATCCAACATGATATTAAACGGTGACCCCTCTATCGTCCAACATGACATTAAACTGCATCCCCTCTATTGTCCTATATGACGTTAAACTGTGCATCATCCGAGCTGCAGGACGTTAAAATGCCAAGCACCCCATGTATGCGACACATGACATTAAACTGTGATCGCCTCATGCACAATTGTCTTTTAAACTATGTTTCTACGCATGCCCCGGGCAGCTAACCAAGCATAATCCCCAAACCATCCTTCGTGGTCTCATCTTTCACGACAAGATTTTTAGGTCTGTTGTTTCCTCTTGTTTCCCACACCGAGCATGACTCACATGATCTTAGAGTAAGATTCGACCATGACATCTTCTCTAGGCCGCTAACCATGCTTATGTCCCAACATCATCTTCGGGTCATTGTCCTCAAGTACACCACGATCTCTGAATCCCTCTCAATTTAACTACGTGAACTTTAATCCTTGCCTTCTAGGCTGGGTACGTAGGAAACCTCCTAAGGTTCAAGCCTGAAACCACTTTCTTCACATAGATTCACCTTCTTTTTGTATGAAGTTGATCCATGAAGCCCCTGTCAACCGTCTGATTCATGTCAGTTCACTTTCGTCCTACAAGACATTAAACTGCATACATCCCATCGTCCTTGTTATATGACGTTGAACTATACAGTAACCCATTGTCCTTGCTGCAAGATACTAAACTGCATAGCACTGGTCCATGCATATAACCTTAAACTATTTTCACTTTTGTCCTGTATGACAATAAATTGCAACAATCCCGGATACCCTCACTTGAGATGAATCATCATTAACCTGGTCTCCAACCATGTCATATTTCAAGAACTACATATGGCTTGATTCTAATCCTTATGAGATATGTAGTGACACCCAAGTATTTAATCTTGGGTCCAGCCATAATTGCAATAATGCCCTCTTTACTCCGCATATGTACGAACCAAATCAGTAAAAATGGTATTTCAAGAACTACGTGTAGCTTGATTCTCATCCTTATGAGATACATAGGAAAACTCGAGCATTCCTAGAGTCCAGCCCTGAGCCTTTGGGCCTAACCCCAAACTCCACTTTCGGTCCCTTGGCTGAAAAGTCCCCCTAGGAGCACATGGTGTGATATGGAACACCCTGCCACAACATTATAAAAATAATACTCATGGTCTCCATAACCATTTTCTTGACTCATGGTCACAAAATGTCTGATACATGGGAGTTATTTTTCCTGACTATGCATCACATGACCTTAGATGTCCTTGCATAAGTTTTCTACATAACAGACCTGTCAGAAAATAGATGCTACTATTTGACTACAAAGCTTATGCCCTAGTTGGCCCTGCATAATTCAACCAATATAATGGGTTTCTCAAGTAATGGTAACTTAATTCTGAGTAGAATCCTCTTTTTTCCCTATTGTTCTTAATAATGATATCTAGGGATCTACAAAAACAAAAAAAAATCATCCTTAACATATTTTTTCCATACTCTTTTTCATGATTTGAAAGTATTCAAGCCTATGGTTTACATTTTCCTTCTCCTCCATATGTTCAGAGAAATATGAAATAACCTTAGACCACATGACCATATGTTTTATATTGTTTATATCTCCAGTTTCAGTCATATGATTTAAAACCACAGATACGTTTTTTCTTACATTTGGGTAAGACCTTTGTAGAAGTCACATTCCTTCAATTATTTGACAATTCTAATTGGAAATATCCTCTCCAAATTCAAGTAACTCTCTCCATAAAGCAGACTCTATGATTTTGAAAATTTGAATCTACATAAAACATTCTTTGTCTTTTAGAAATTAAAAGTAAAATTTATGAGAGTTCTTTTGCCCGACTATGGAGCATGTTCCCTTAGGTGGCCTTGCATAAGTTTTCTACATAACAGACCTATCAGCCAAAAGATACTACTATTTGATTATGCATCTTATGCCCCTGTTGGTCCTGCATAATTCAGCCCCCATAACAGGTTTGTCAATTAGTGGTAACTTCATTCTTAGAAGAGAAATCCTCTAATGCCTTTTATCTCTTTTCCCATGTCATTCCCCAGATTCAAAATTTCTCAAGTCATTGTTTACAATTTCCCCCCTCCATACATGAATATGGTAATATGTTTCTAAACAAATTATCAATAATTGAGTCAATATCATCCATTCGTTCAAACCATTCATGCAAGTTTTTCCGCTCTAGTCATGGTGCACAAGTCAAATACCTTCTGTAGAAGCGAGACACAATCCAGAAGGGCGATTCGTCAAACACAAAATCACCTTGCATGATGAGATCTCATTTTGATCAAAACCAAATGAGTTTGTGAGGAAGGGATCCTGTATATAAAGACAATCTAGACCACCTGCGCACCATACATGCGCACTGAACTCGCGCGCCACAGACCCTTGATTCCTCCGGCTTTACCTCAGAATCAGATCCTCTTTACTTTTCGTATCCAACTCTGAGGGTGGACTTTTGTTGATGCTCCTTTTCATCACAGCATCCAACAAATGGAAAAGTGGAACACCTTAAGCACAAAAAGGGTCACCCTTTCAAGAAAATCAAAACAAAATTGACAAAGGCATGAACTAGGAATGCATTTGGGGTAATTCTTGCATGTTACTTGCACGCCGCGCAAGTCACTTGCGTGCCTCATATGGGTTGTGCAGCTCACTTGCGTTCCCTATTTGAAATTTATCCCAAGGTGAAAGGTGTCCTATAAATAACCCTTGAGGGCCCCCCATTTAAAGGATGGATTTCCCAAAAGTCAAAATTGAGCTCTGGTCGCCCAAGTCTTTAACCCAACTCTTCCAAAATCTTATAAGTTAACTTTTTACCTATAATGGAAGATTTGAAGGCATAGGATAAGGTCTAAGTTTTTAGAGTTCATCAACACTTGCACACCTAAGTGTTGAGACCTCCTTAAAGATGGAAACACTTGTGCGCCGCCCTACCCTTTCGATGAAACTTGTGTTTCACCCTTTTCGAAACATCATAGGATAATACTAAAGTATTGAGTTAAGTCTCACCCAAGTATTACCCTACATATTTTTCATCACCTAGGTGAACCCATGCCATAAAAGTATACTTGTGCGTCCAAGACGTGTGCGCCAAATGACTTTTTTGGCCAACACTTGCGCGTCAACTTCATTTGTGTGCCTTTCCCCCATTCACCTATCCTCTTCAAGATATTAGCCCTCAAACCCCTTTTCAAAACCATTTATGGCATGGTTCCTTTGTTGGATTCCTTATCTGAAAGGAATTATATGAGAACGTCTCCCAAAACCTTGTGACTTACTGTTGGAACCATGGTTATCATTGCATGAATTGGAGAATGGTTTGTGTTTGTTGTCAATCCTCAGAGGAAGTTCAGAATGTGTGCTAGAAATTTACTCATACAGGTCAAGCAGATAACAGTTTTGAAGTTGGCACTGTTTTCCAGTGTTTTCCAAATTTCTGGACCTCAAAATTGAAAAAATATGAAAACAATGTTTTTTGGTTAAGGGACTTGTGCGCTGGACATGTGTCGCGTAAGTGACTTGCGCTCCGAGAAAGGAATTGTTCGTCGGTGCCTAGGTGGATTGGAAAGTTGCACACCGTATGATTTTAAATATCGTAACATCAAAATATGGAATAGGAAAGGGGGTCACGCAAGTATTGGTTTGGTTGTGCAAGTGAGTAGCGTGATAGAGGCTAGGGCAGTTGGAGTTGGATGCCAGAACTTGCGTGATGAGAGGAAGCTTGCGTGCCACCGAAAAGGGTTTCCAGTTTGCCTATAAATATAAGACCACCCCTCCTCATTTGCAACAAAGTTAGGGAGTTAGAGAAATTTAGTTCTCCCATCACGCAGGTGTAGTGGTCACGCAAGTGGTTGTGGGTCGTGCAAGTATAAGTTGTGCAACATTTGTTTGCTGAACGCCAAAAACGGTTTGGGTGAAAAGGAATGTGAGTCACGCAAGTTTGAAGTTTTAGAAATGAGTTTCATGCTAGTGGTTGAGGTAGAATTTCACACTAGTTATAACTTGCGTGCTGTCTTTGAAACTTGCGTGTCGACATAGAGAAGCGTGCCAGGTGTTGTTGAAGTACGCCCGTCTTTTTGAAGCTACAAAAAAGCTGGAAGATTTCCCGATACCTTCGGTGGAAAGTGAGATAGTCTACTGGTGAGATTTATACTTCAAAAAAGCATATATATACAACAGAGGATGGATTATTTTTCAAAGATGAAGAGACCTTCAAGTCTATAAACTGAGTGGGACTTCACCAAAGGTAGTGATCCAGGGGGAGTCAATGGGAGTGACCTGGGGGACGTTGTGATCTATCCATGAACCTTTGTAACAGTAGTGATCCTGGGAAAGAGCGACTGTGTTCGAACCATTGTAATCAACAACTATTGAAGAATAGTGGAATTTGTTATGACCAACAACCTGTTGGTGTATGCTCCTTGGACGTAGCCCTTAGTGGTGAACCAAGTAAAAAGTGATGTGTCATCTCTCTGCATGTGAATTTTTTCTTTCTGTTCATAATCATCATACAGGTTTAACAAGTTCCTACCAACGTGGGAACAAGATCCATCTCTTTAAAATAAAATTTTGCCACCCTGATTCACCCCTCCCCTCTCAGGGTGTCCCGGGGTCCTGCAACTTGTATCAGAGGGTAAAGGTCGCTGGTGTTGAATCTGTCCTTTGTCATCATGGAGAATGCAGTCCATGTCAGGGGAGTCCCTCTCTTCGATAGATGTAATTTCCAAATCTGTAAAATTAGAATGATATCTCATCTAAGATCCCTTGTAATGGAAGTACTTTTTTTCACTTTACAAGGTATACATGTTACTGACCCAACATGGCTGGATATGACGGATGCTGATAGAAAAATTCTTGATATTGATGCTAAAGCACAAAATGCTCTCACTGCAGCCCTTTCTGATCAGATCTATCTAAAGGTAATGAGTTTCACCTCAGCAAAGTCCATGTGGGATAAATTTGAAAATATTTATGAAGAAGATATAAAAGTGAAGGAAGAAAAACTACAAGTCCTACGCAATAGATTTGACGATTTAAAGATGCATCCTAATGAGAATGTACATTAATTATTCAATAAAATTAATTATGTTGTGGGAGAAATTATAGGTCTTGGAGAAGAAATAAAATACATTGATATCATAAAGAAAATATTAAGAAGACTTTCTTCTATGTACAATTAAAAGGTGTCATCCCTTGAAGAAAGAGATCTATATAAACTATCTCTAGATGATCTTTTAAGTAGTTTAGTGGCATATGAGATGAGAGTCAAACCCGAAGATTCCATGACTCGTGTAAGCAAGGAAATGGCATTCAAATCCATAGACAAACTGAAAATTTTAGAAGATAGTGATGATGAAGATGAAGAGGAAAAGGAAACTCTTTCTCTCATAACCAAGAAGATGAAGAAGGAAAAATGTAAATTCAAAGGTAAGCTACCTCTGGCATGTTTTCATTGTGGAATAGTTGGGAACATTGCCTCTCAGGGCCAAAGAAAGTTTGATGATGATGAAAGAGAAGCAGAAGACATTGAGAAGCCTCAGAAAAGGTTTTTCAAAAAGGGAAACTTCAAATATAGGAAGAAGATACCAAAGAAGAGTTTTGTCTATGAAGATGAAGATGATGATATTAAATTCTATGATGAAGATGAAACAGAATTAAAAACTGGGAACCATGCTTCCATGATGTCCACTATTGAAAAATCAGAAGATACTGGTGGAGAAAATCAGTTGAAAACTAGTACACACCCCGAGTTTCAACTTAAGGATGCTGTTAATAAGATCACGATTAAATGTAAGAGTTACAATAAGTGGAAATAAATTATAGAAGAATCAACTGAATATGTTGATCAACTTGAATCTGAAATTGAACGACTGGAAAAATTGGTTAAAGTATAGTCTAAAATACTTGAAAACAATGATGATGTGGTGGATCTAAAGCTGAGAATTGAAGAGCAGGAAAAGATCATCAATGGCCTCATTTCCAGACTAGAAGAAAGGTCCAAGACTACTGAGCGTATTGAGGATGAATTTGTTACTATTAAGAGTAAACATGAAAAAGATTCAATTTCAAAAGAATCAAGGACGAAAATATACTTTGGAAGGTTTTCGGATGCTGAGTTGTTGGAGAGAGAAAAATGTGGCTCTAATGGAGTTGAAAAGATTTTAAATGATCAAAGTCCTGCCTACATGGGAAATAGTTGAATTGGTTGTGAGGAAAAACCATCAAATGCTGCAAATAAAGGTGACCAAAATAAAGGCAAGATGAAAGTAGGGGATGTGGGAAATTCTTCTAAGGTGATGAAACAGAAACCCCCAATTCAATCTGAAATAAGTAAAATAGATTATCCTCGAGCCTCATGGAAAAAAGATTCCTCCTACTATTATCCCACAGAAGAATGTATGAGGAGAAATTCAAGTGATAAGACATTTCTCTCATGAAGTGTCAGTTTTGTGGCTATTTGTCCCATACCATGTCATATTACGATGAAGCAAGGATCTACTTGAATGGGGAAGATCTAGGAAGTCGACAAAGGAGACTGATTTCATATCCTTCATCTTATAGATGAAATAGCTTCTATGGTTACTATTTTCATTGTTCTAACTTTGGCTATAAAGCTTTGTATTGAAGGCAGAGGTACGATAGGAGAAAATCATACAACACTCAGAAACGGTTCAGTTCTCACCCTCTTGATGGTGTTGTTCTCACAAATAGTTTTTATCCTCTAGAAGAAGATTATGGGTATGAAGAATCAGATTATGTGGAGGAAAGTTTTAGAAGTCCATCAATATCCTATAATCAATCCAATATCTCATGAAAAGAAAAGAAGAAGATCTAGAAATCCAATCTTGCAGAAGTATCCCTTAAATCTACAAAGAGCGGCAGCACCTGGATTCTTAATAGTGGATGCTCTTCCCATATGACGGGAAATTCTGACATTTTGAGGAACATTAAAAGGAAGGTTGATGGAACAGTGAGGTTTGGTAATGATGTTTCATTGAATATTAAAGGCAGTGGGAATACTGATCTTGCCAATAGAGAGCTAAAGAAGACTGAATTCCTTTATGTGGACGGTCTACGTCACAATCTCCTCAGTGTGAGTCAACTCTGTGATTTAGGTCTCTTTGTAACTTTCAATCAAAAAGGCTTCACTATAAAGGTAAAAATAGGGAATTCTCTTATTAAATGTTGTAGAATATATGGAAACTTATATCAAGTTGACAACAATGTGAACTCCTACTATTTTTCTATTGAAGAAGAAAACAATTTGTGGCATCGAAGGCTAGGGCACATTAACCAACAAGACATGGAAAAGATATCTAAGATGAAGATAGTCATGGATATCCCCATTATGAAGCATGAGTGTGAAAATTCTTGTGATGCTTTCATTTTCGGGAAGCTGGTCTGTAGTTCATATTGTCCAAAGATGAAAAGAGCATCTCATCTTCTTGATCTAATTCATACAGATGTATGTAGGCTGATAAATGTTGTCGAAACTCATGGAGAAAGGTACGTTGTCCTTTTCATTAATGATTACAGTAGAATGGAATGTGTTACATTCATTCACAGGAAATGAAAAGTGCTTCACTTCATGAAAACATATCGGAGAATCACCGAGAATGATACGGGATGAACAATCAAAGTGTTATGATCTGACAATGGAGGGGAATACACGTCCCTTGAGTTTGAGAATTACCTAGAAAAACATGGAATACAGCATGAGGTAGCTGTTTTGAGAACCCCATAGCAAAATGGAGTTGTTGAGTGCTGGAATCGATAGGTCAAAAATATGACCAGGACTATGCTGATTGATAGTGGTATCTCTCGCCATTACTGGAAGGAAGCTGTTGAAGCTGCAATGCACATTTAAAATCAAACAGGGCTTTATATGGTAGAAACAAAGACACCATATGAATTTTGGCATGGAAGGAAGCCTTCTTTGAAATACTTTCATGTTTTTGGAAGAAAATGATTCATCTAGAATAAATAGGGAAATCAAGGGAAGTTTGGTGACAATGCTGATGAAGGAATTTTTCTTGGGTATCCAATGAATAGCAAAGCCTACAAGTGTTTCAACAAGAGATTAGGAAGGATTGTGAAAATCAGTTATGTTAAGATAATTGAAGAGAAAACCACAAATGCTTCAAGGACATCATATTCTGATGTGATAGAAAGTGAGGAAGAAAGTGAACTTGGAGAAAATAAAAATACAAAAATAGAGGAAGTTGTACAAAACACTCAACAGTCACATCATGATGTTGACTCATAAGAAGATTCTGAAGAAGAAACTGTAGCTATAGAGAATTCACCTGAACCGCATAGGAGAAATCGTACAGCTGAGATTGATCCATCTAACATAATTGTGGATATGAGTACACCCACACAAACAAGGAGGATGAGGAATAAAATAAAATCTACATTTCTGTCAGTTGTGGAGCCATCCTCATTTGAAGAAGCTACAAAGGATGAATCATGGGTGAAAGCCATGAATGAAGACTTAGGTTAGATTGACAAGAATCGGACAAGGGATCTTGTCCAGAGACCTGAAGGTCAAAATGTTATTCGTACAAAATGGATCTTCAAGAACAAGTTTGATGAGCATGGAAGTGTTATCAGAAACAAGGCATGACTGGTATGTAAAGGATACTCCCAGATTGAAGGCGTTGATGTTGAAGAAACCTTTTCTCCAGTGGCTAGACTGGAGTCAATCAGGCTTTTCCTTTCCATGGAACTCAAAATAGGATATAACGTATATCAAATGGATGTCAAGATATCATTCTGGAATGGTGTACTTGAAGAAGAAGTCTACATTGAACAACCAGTGGGTTTTGTTCTTGGAAATAATGAAACAAAGGTCTGAAAACTGAAGAAAGCTCTATATAGTTTTAAGGAGGCACCATGAGCATGGTATTCTCGGCTGGACTTGTATCTCAAGAAGCTGGAATTCAAAAGAGGGGGAGTAGATCACAATCTATATGTGAATAATTCTACAAAAGATCAATTCATGGTTCTAGTCTACATTGATGATATCATATTTGGTGGCAGCAGGCAGAAATATGTGGATGAATTTGTCGATCACATGAAATCAGAATTTGAAATGTCTATGATTGAGGATCTCACATATTTCTTGGGGCTGCAGGTGATTCAAAAGAAGGATTACACTTTCATTTATCTGGAAAATTATGCAAGAGAGCTGCTGAAGAAGTTTAATATGCAAGACTCCAAACTGATGTCAACTCTGATTGCAGTTGGAACTAAACTTGGAAATCATAAAGATGGGACCTCTATAGATCCCACCATGTACAGGAGGATCATTGGGAGCCTACTTTACCGGACAACGACATGGCCAAATATTGTCTTTTCCACATTTCTTGAAACCCAATTTCAGAGTAATCCAAAGGAGGAACATATGGAAGCAGTAAAAAGAATCATGAGGTATATTCAAGGTACTCACAATTTTCTCTTATACTTTGATGTAGGAAGTCACAATTAATTATCAGCATTTTATGATGCTGACTGGGCTGGCGATGTTGTGGACAAAAATTCCACCGGTGGTGGAGCATTACATTTTGGGAATAAATGTGTTGGCTGGTTGGGCAAGAGACAAGAATGTACTTCTCTTAGTACTGTTGAAGCTGAGTATATCTCTGTCAAAAAGGCATGAACTCAACTGTTATGGATGAAGCAACAATTAACAGATATTGGTGATGAGGTGAAGCAACCAATGGTGATTTATTGTGATAACAAGAGCACAATTGATCTTACTAAGAATTAGGTTCAGTATTCTCATACGAAACATATTGAAATTAGGTATCACTTTATCAAAGATAAAGTTTAACATGGCATGATTATAATGGATCATGTGGGAACTGAGGAGTAAGTGGCTGATATCCTGACCAAGCCACTATCAATGGCTGTTTTTGTGAAGCATCAGTTGAACCTTGGTGTTCAGCCACCTCCCAGTGCATAAGGAGGTTACAGAAATCCCCTCTCCCTAGTTATGATAATTGTTTTTAAACTGTTTATGAATGCGATGTGGGTTTGTGGGGGAGATACTATCCAGGGGGAGTGTGGTTTGAGATGAACAATGAATAATTACTGGTCTTTGGGATTTTGGTCACTGGGGGAGAAAAGAATAAATTCAGGCATTTAATTCTTCTGTAACACAATGATATTCAGTGTCAGTGATAGGATGAGAAGGATGAGAAGGAATACATTGGACCTATAATGCTTCAGTGACACTGTAAGAGAATTTCTTGGGCGTCTTTGAGAATTCCAAAACACGGGAACCCAATTCGAGCTTCCACTCTTGTTTTCTAAACTGAGCATTTATCACATAGACTTAGAGTGTTGGCTGAGTTGATTCTTGCGTTTTTGGTTGGCATGAGGATGGTGATCTTTTGAATTTATTTATTGATTTCCAACAAACCCAAAGGGAGATATTGTTGGAACCATAGTCATCTTTTCATGAATTGGAGAATGGTTTTGTTTGTTGTCAATCCTCAGAGGAAGTTCAGAATGTGTGCCAGCAAATTACTCATACAGGTCAAGCAGATAACATTATTGAAGGTGGCACTGTTTTCTAGTGTTTTCCAAATTTCTTGACCTCAAAATTGACAGAAGGGGGAAACAATGTTTTTTGGTTAAGGGACATTCTCGCCGGACATGTGTCACACAAGTGACTTGCGCTCGGAGAAAGGACTTGTGTGCTGGTGCCTAGGAGGATTGGAAATTTGCATGCCATATGTTTTTCAAGATCATAACTTCAAAATATGGAAAAGTAAATAGGGTCACGCAAGTATTGGTTTGGTTGCGCAAGTGAGTAGCGTGAAAAAGGCTAGGGCGATTGGAGTTGCGCACTAGAACATGCACGCCGAGAGGAGGTTTACGTGCCATCATGCAGGGTGTCCAGTTTGCCTATAAATAGAGGACCACCCCCTACTCATTTGCAAAGAAGTTCGAGAGTTAGAGAAATTCAGTGCTCCCGTCGTGCATGTATAGTATTCGTGAAAGTGGTTGTGGGTCACACAAGTATAAGTTATGCTACAGTTGTTTGCTACATGCCAAAACCAGTTTGGGTGAAAAGGAATGCGAGTCACACAAGTTTGAAGTTGTAGAAGTTAGTGTCACACAAGTGGTTGAGGTAGACATGCGCACCAGTTATAAATTTTGCACCATCTTTGAAACTTGAGAGCCGGCCTGCAGAAGCGTGCTAGGTGTTGTTGAAGTAAGGTCGTCTTTTTGAAGCTGCACGAAAGACGGAAGATTGCACGATACCTTCAGTGCAAAGTGAGATTAGTCTACTGAAGAGAGTTGGACTTCAACAGAGAATTTATATACAACAGAGGATGCATTCTTTTGTAATGATGAAGGGACCTTCAAGTCTATAAACTGGGTGGGACATCACTAAAGGTAGTGAGCCTGGGGGAGTCAACAGGAGTGACCCGAGGGACGTAGTGAGCTATCCATGAACCTTTGTAACGACAGTGAGCTTGGGACAGAGTGACTGTGCCTGAACCATTGTAATCCACAACTTGTGAAGAATAGTGGAATTTGGTACAACCGACAACTTGTCGGCGTATGCTCCTTAGACATAGCCCTTAGTGGTGAACCAAGTATAAAGTGTTGTGTCATCTCATTGCATGTGAATGTTTTCTTTCTGTTCATATTCATCATACAGGTTTAACAAGTTCCTTCCAACGTGGGAACAAGATCCATCTCTTTCAAAGAAAAAGTTTCCACCCTAATTCACCCCTCCCCTCTATGGGTGTCCCGGGGTCCTACACTTACAGGATTTATGTCACTATGGTTAGAGGTTTCATCCATAACCTCATCCTTTAAGATGAGAAGATCTTTTGATTATGGGCCTCCTTATCAAGAGTAATCCCCAGTCACAAGTCCCCTTAACCTGGGCCTCCTTCTCAAGAGTAAGCCCCAGTCATAAGTCCCAATAACTTGGTCCTCCTTATCATGAGTAAGACCCAGTCACAAGTCCCATAAACCAAGGCCTCCTTCTCAGAAATAATCCCTAATCATAAGTCCCTATTTAATTTAGGCATCCTCTTTAGGAGTAAGCCCTGGGTTAAAACTCCAAATCTCCAAAAAGTACAAATACCTTTATGGACCCTGCTCCTGGGCTTCTTTCCTGATGTAAGTCCTGTTCTTCATCTACATGGGCAGAAATACTTACATAATCCCTATATTATTTCTCGTGACTGTATCTTTCTTGGAAAAATTGTTAGGTTTACTGATACCTCTTGTTTCTCACACCGAGCATGACTCACGTGAGCTTAGAGTGTAAAGGTAATCATGACATCTCTTTTGGGATCTTAACCATTCATAAGTCCCATATTTCCTTACACAAACTACATGAACATTGATCTCTACCTTAAAAGTAGAGTACGTAAGAAGCCATTCTAAGGTTCATTCCCATCATTTATTAATTCTTTTTCGTCCCTTGTGACGTTAAAATGTATCCTTCTAATCAAACTATGTGGGTTCTGATTCATTTTTAACGAGGATACGTAGGTAGCCCATCTGTGGGTACGATCCCAACTCTGAAATAATCCTTGTCTTTCTAAAGGACAATAAACTTCAAGTTCCCCACTCAGTGGATTTAAAACCAATATGGTCATCATAAATGACTAAGAGATTTCTATATAATGTATTGAAGGATACCATTGACTAAGAATCTCTAATACATACAGATGATTATCTATCGATGAAGAACCTCAAATACATATAAAAGATTCTCTAAATCCCATAAATATCAATCATCGATTCCCAAATATAAAGGAAAACTCATTTTCATTCTTGGTGAATTAATAAGGATTCATGAACATAACTTAAATCTATAAGAGAGTCCCGGAGTAGGGAATAATTCCCCCTAAAAATGTATGATGAGTCTGACCTCCCATCCTCTTGACCAATGCAAATTCTTAAGCCTCATAGGTCAAAACTAATGAGAACCTACATTTGGAATGTATGTCCAAGTGGATATAGAATCATTGGGTGCTTCCGGTTCTATGAATAAACCCATTAGAAACCGATTGTAAAGTTTGAACCATAAACAAACAAGGTCATCCCCATTTCTAGAGGAAACAATCATGAAATTAAAGACACTTTTTTAGTCGTAATCCTGATAGTGCCTATAACGAACCATACTTTACATATATTATTAATACTTCAAAATTGAATCATACTTATTACAACATATAACAAAACCATGAAAGGACCGTATAAGTATAGTGTCTTTAGAAACTGGGAAACATAAACAACTGGTTCATAAATCGTCTACATTGTCTCCCATTTATTTCATCATATCTATAGTCCCTTTTGGAATATCTTACTTAATAACCTTCTTCCTGGCCTGGGGAAAGAAAACATACAAAAGGGTGAGCTCAAATGCTCAGTAAGGGTAAAAAAAATAAACATCAATCACATCATATTCATAAGCACATAACTTTTGGAAATCTTAACTTGCAAAAGAGAACATAATTTCATAACATGGGATAAATCATAGTAATGAAATGGAATCCAAATAATCATAACATAAAACATGAAACTTTGTGGCATACACACATAATCATAGAGAATCATTTCTTATTAGTCCAGACTCATTTCCAAGACTATCTTAGTGGACAAAGTCCATTTCTGAACCGAGTTCACTCCTCGTTTCAGTCATGTTTCACTAAACTGATATAACCTACCGTTCCAGCCATGTCTATCTCATGAGATATAAAATATTTACCCAATGCATTGGAGGGAGATATAGGTCCCACCCATCTCATAATGAAACCATTCTTATGTGTGCCACAAAATCGTAAATCATACATCATTGCATAACCCATGTAATAAAAATGGGAATCTTAAACATCATGACATCATAAAACAATTCATATAAGATAAAGGAATTCATAAAAATATTTCCATCACAACATAATCAAACCCAGGTAATAATAGGGATAGAAAAAGAACCCTATATTATCTTATATGGAAAATAATTTTGATCAAGCACTTGAACTCCATTCTTGAGGAAAATATCCTTTCTACTTCAAAAACATTTTTTTCTTTCATAACATGTCATACAATTTTAAACTAAAAGAAGTTGATTAAAAATAAACTTGAAAACTTGTAAAGGAATCTTCTTTGAAATAATGTTTTAAAAATCCATTGATGCCGTATAAGTTAAAAAAACATTCTTCTCATACTTTTTTCGGAAAAATAAAAAAGTACCTCGTACGAAAAATGACAAAAGATTCCTTTCATATCTTTTACTAAAAACTCACCGAAGGGTAAAATTGGATTTTAAAAATTGTAGGTGGATGGAAATAATATTACATATTGAGGAAACATGGATGTGTATGATAAAATACACCCCATTAAATTCCAAAGTATAAACAATCTCGGATAAAAATGAGATTGTGATATTTCCCTTACCTTAGGTCTGTTTTGCTTTGTAAGTGTCTGAACCTCCTGTATAATGATTTAAATAATGTTATTGACTTATTTCAGAATCATACTTATTGTTATGATATCATATATTGTCATATTTTTAGCTTCTTATTAGTAATATTTCATTACTACTTGTTATTCGGGTGTTTATTACTTTTTGTTCTTATGCGTGTTTTGTCGAATAAATTCTTATTATTCTATTTAGGTTATAGATACCTCATTTCCAGAATGGTATTAGTGTAATATATATCATATTAATTCATTCAATTCATTCAATTCATTTATATAATCATTATGAAATGAAGATCATGTAGAACGAGTCGCATCACATCGTGGAGACTATATTCCGTACGGACGCACGAGTGATGATATCGTTCCTATGATCGTGGAATTGTATTGGAGTGTATATATACTATTTTAGAATCAAAATAAATTTATAATAGTCATATATAGTCATTATTTACACCATTACACCCATCCAAATAAGGTGTTGGTGGAAAATAGATTACACCACGGCGTGGAGACGGTATTCCGTACGTATGCACACGCGGTGATTTCTTTTTCCGTAGGATGGATAGATGGTGAAATAGGGTTGTTTCATACTTATAACAACATATCAGTATATGAGTGATACTGATGTTATTAATTCATAATGAAACAACTGAAGAAGAAGAAGTGTAAGAAGAAATAAAGATGAAATAATCCTTAACGGACATTACCTCTTCTTTGAAGTGCTTCTTTGAGACCTCCTTTTAAAGCACTAAAATAGGTCTTTGAAGAATACCAGAACCTCTAAGATGTCTCTAGGGAAGTGGAGAGGAGAAATTGGAAAGGGTTGGCCGAGCTTGCAGGCTCAATGTGGTGTGAGGAAGAGGGAGAGGAGGTGCCCTTTTATAAGGGAGGAGAGGGGCACCTTTGGAATAACTAAAAATATTATTTTATTATAAAGTCAAATTCGGTTTTTAATAGCTCCAAATTGATAGATTTCGAAGATAAGGTGGGTAGGGGTCGAAATAATCTCATCCAATAGAATTTAGACAAGTTTATGTATCAATTTTAACCTTATCATTTAGATTTAACTTTAAGTTAGATAATTTAACTTTTACCGTGTCTTCTTGTTTTCTAACACTATAAGGTTAATAAACTTACTATATCAAGCCAAAAAAACCCCAAGTTGTTTATTATTAATATATATAACCTTATCTAAGTCATTTGGCCAAACCAAATATTTTTAGGATTAAAATAACAATTAATAATATAATATTTGTTTTAAAAACTATTTTAGATCAATTTTTACACTATTTAGTAATTGATTTTTTTGAAAATCATAACAGAATGATTAGTTCAAACCATGTTACATTAATCAATAATAACATGTCATATTAACCTCGAAAATTACTGTAATTCATAAAAAGTCCCAAATTTAATTTATTTGTGTATTTATAACATCAATTATGTCAATATTTCATTAATAAGATAATTACTGCATCATCATTGTTTCATAAATAAATTAAATTATTTAATGTCTAAAAATTACAAATAAACTACCATTATGTAGGAAATCGTTTTATCTTTCTAATGAATATTGATAGTCGAATTTATCTTATGTATAACCCCATATTAAAAATTATTTACTTATTAAACTTTGATTTTAACTATTTTAACCCTTCTTTAAATAAATTAACAATAAATGTCCTAATCTAATCCAAGTGGGCCTAAATGGTCATATTTTATTCCTAAGGTTGTTTTTGGTCGAATTAAACTTGTACAATAGAATTAGGACATGTGTTAGGGTAATAATAATATCATTTTTACCCTTAATTACCCTATTTACTTTTAACCGTGGTAAAAAAGTAAAAAGTTACTATTCACCAAAAAATTATTTTCATCTCATTGAGCCACATTTTACTTACTGACATCAACCGTGTCTCTCGGATTTTCGAAATTCCACTCACATAAGCGATAAAATTATGTTTTATGAAAAATTCAGTTTTTTAACTACCACTTAGTGGTTTCACTATTCATCAAAAACTGTAAGTTTTCAGAAAAATACCAAAAATTTCACCCTAGGCTAATTTCGATATTCCGAATCCAAAAATGAAATCCATTTTGAAAAATAAAATTTATAAAATTTCAAAAAGTGGTTATTACTATTCATAACGGCTAGTTTTAATAATATTTTAATAGCATATCATTGTTTAGTGAAACTCGGTATTGCGTACGACGCAAGCTATCGAGGAAGGCCGTGGTTGCGTGTAAAGCAAGACAAGCTAGTGTTGTGTGTAGTGAAAGATTCCTTTGATTATTTATATAACATAAAAACAAAATATTTCACATAAAAGTCTCGGGTGTTACATTCTACCCCCCTTAAAATGAATTTTGCCCTCAAAATTCGTCACTTTGTAACAAACAGATGAGGATACCTCTCCCTCATCATATCCTCAAGCTCCAATGTAGCTTCTTCTAATTGGTGGTTCCTCCATAAAACTTTCCCCAATCGAGTGGTCTTGTTTCATATTAATTTTTCGCTACGATCCAAAATCTCTATTGGCTGTTCTTCATAAGAAAGATCTTGCTCTAGCGGTACAACTTCTGAGCTAAGTACATGTGAAGGATCAGGTATGTACTTTCTCAGGAGACATACATGGAACACATCGTGAAGTTGAGAGAGATTTTGTGGAAGCGCCAATCGGGAAGCTACCTTCCCAACACGATCCAGTATTTCGAAAGGGCGGATATATCTAGGGATCAACTGTCCCTTCATTCCAAATCTCATGACCCTCTTCCAGGGAGATATTCGTAAGAACACTTTATCACCCACTTCAAACTCTAGGTCTTTTCTTTGGTTGTCGGCATAACTTTTCAGTCGACTCTGAGCTGCTCTTATGTGTTGTTGAATAGATCTGACCTTTTCTTCCATTTCATCAACGAGATCAGGTCCTAATAGCTTTATTTCCCCAACTTCATCCCAACAAGTTGGAGTTCTGCATTTCTTTCCGTAGAGAGCTTCTATAAGGAGCCATATGAATACTGGAGTGAAATCTATTATTATAAGAAAATTCCACCAAAGGTAGGTGTTGATCCCAACCACCTTTGAAATCCATAGAGTAAGATCTCAACATATCTTCTAGAGTTTGAATTGTTCTCTCAAACTGACCGTCTGTCTAAGGATGATAACCAGTGATGAAACTCAAATCTATATCCAGAGTATGCTGAAGACTTCTCCAGAACATCGAGGTAAATCTTGGATCCCGATCAGATATAATAGAAAGTGGTACTCCATGCAATCTTACCACTTCCTTTACATATATCCTGGAAAGCTGATCCAGAGAGAAATCCTCTCTAATAGCAATGAAGTGTGCAGACTTGGTAAGACGATCCACTATGACCTAGATAGCATTATTTCCTTTGGATGTTTTAGGAAGTCCTGTGAAAAATCCCATAGTGATGTTTTCCCATTTCCATTCAGGTATAGGTAATGGTTGTAACATCCCCTTAGACTTCTGTCTCTCAGCTTTAACTTGGTGACAAACCAAGCATCGAGAGATATATTTAGCAACATCTCTTTTCATTCCATCCCACCAGAAGTACTCTTTCAGATCCCTATACATCTTCGTGATTCCAGGATGAATAGAGAATGAAGAACTACGAGCCTTATCCAGCAGCTCCTTCTTTAAATCCGGGATGGGAGGAACACAAACCCGATTCCTGAACATTATTATCCCATCACAATCAAGGTTGAATTCAGGAACATTTCTCACCTTCTTTTGTAACTCAACATCTTCTTTTTCTGCCTCTTTAATATTCACATGTATAGATGGTTGAGCATTCATTTGAGAAAGATAAGATTTTTCCATTTCCATTATAATTAAAGGATCCATCCTTTGTAAATCAATAAATATTGGATCTTTTGTGATCCTCATCATGGATAAACTGGCATGGTCTTGTCGACTTAATGCATCTGCCACCTTGTTTTCTTTCCCAGGGTGGTAATGAATTGAGCAGTCGTAATCCTTAATCAGCTCCAACCATCTTATTTGGAACATATTCAGATCCTTTTGTGTGAAAATATACTTTAAACTTTTATGATCACTATAAATATCACACCTTCCACCATAAAGGTAATGCATCCAAATATTCAATGCAAAGATTACCGCAGCTAACTCCAAATCATGAGTTGGGTAATTTTGCTCATGTATTTCAACTGTCGTGAGGCATAAGCTATAACCATATCATTTTGCATAAGAACACACCCCAATCTCTTCTTGGATGCATCACTATAGACCACAAACCATTCTCCACAACAAGGTAGTGTGAGCACAAGTGCACTGGATAACCTTCTTTTCAACTCCTTGAAATTCTCTTCACATTCTTCCGTCCAAACAAACTTAACTCTTTTCCGAGTCAACTTGGTGAGTGGATTAGATAATCGTGAAAAATATTTCACAAAACGTCGATAATATCCAGCCAAACCAAGAAAACTTTGGATCTCAGTCACTGTTGTTGGTCTCGACCATCTTTCGATAACCTCTGTTTTTGCTGGATCCACAGATATCCCTTATTTTGAGATTATGTGACCCAAAAATGAAACTTTTTGAAGCCAAAATTCGCACTTGGTAAAGTTGGCATAAATCTTCTCCTTTCCCAGGATCTTCAATATAATTCTCAAGTGATCTTCATGTTCTTCCTTTCTCTTTGAATAGACAAGAATATCATCTATAAAGACTACCACAAACTAATCAAGATAGTCTCTAAAAACTCTATTCATCAGATCCATGAAGATAGCAGGGAAATTAGTAAGACCAAATGGCATCACTATAAATTCATAGTGTCCATACCTTGTATAGAAAGCCGTCTTTGGTATATCCTCCCATTTGACCCTTAATTGATGATACCCTGAACGAAGATCAATCTTGGAAAAGTATTGAGCTCCGCGTAGTTGGTCAAATAAGTCTTAAATGCGTGGGAGAGGATATTTGTTCATGATAGTGATCTTGTTAAGTTCTCGATAATCAATGAAGTGTCTCATTGATCCATCTTTCTTCTTATCAGATAGAATAGGTGCTCCCCAAGGGGACGCACTAGGGTGTATGAATCCCTTATCAAGATTCTCTTGGAGTTGCTTCTTCAATTCCTGCAACTCAATTTGGGCCATTCTATAAGGTGTCTTTGAAATTGGCAAAGCACGTAGTACGAGTTCTATTGAAAACTCAACCTCACGATTTGGTGGAAGACCCAGTAATTCCTCCGGAAAGACATCATCAAACTCCCATACAATGGGAATATTCTTAATCACGAGTTTCTCACCAACCATTTGAGATAAATAACCTTCATTTAGTGGAATAAATACCCATAAAATGGATGAAATTTCCACTGGAAGGTTATGTTCATCCTTGCATCGATAGACGACCATAGATTGATCTGGAATATAAAATGTGACTTCCCTTCATTGGAAATTGATATGAGCTCCATGTAGAGAAATCCAATCCATGCCAATAATCACATCAAATTCCACTATAGGAAGGATCACAAGATTTGCAGGAAGCACTTTCCCACAAACTTCAATCGGAGAAGAATTCTAAACTTTTGATGCGACTGTTGTGCCATTAGGTGTTATCATAGCTAACTCAACATCTAATTGTTGAGGTAATATGGTGATACCCTTATAAAATTCTTCAGAAATAAAAGAGTGGGTGGATCCAGAATCAAATAAAACATTTGCTACTTTAGAGTGGATGGTAAGTGTACCTTTCACCACATCGTTATCATACTCCACATTGCTGATAGAAATTGCATGTGACTTTCCTTTGTCTTTAGCCTTAAGAGTTTTTTGACTTCGACCATCATCATCAACCCTTGGATTAGGGCATTTATTGGAATAATGCCCCATCTACTTGCACTTGAAACGTTGAAGTGTAGTAGGTTCATTCTGTATATCCCTTCCATTGTTTTCATCATTAGACATCTTCTTCCCATCATCGCGGCATTCAAATGCCCGATTACCTTACTTTCCACATTTGAAACATTTACTTGTCCCTTTTAGACAACTCCCTCCATGTTTCTTTCCAAAATTTGAGAATAAGGGAAAGCTCATCTTCTTTTCAGTGTGCTCTTTAGATTTTCCTTTGAATTCCATTTTCCTCTTCTTATCAAACCCATATGACTGATGGGTTACTCCAATCTCCATCTCGACTTTGAGAGCACATCAAACGATTTCCTCATATCTATTGATGTCCCTTATGGCTAACGCCCTTCGAAGACTTGGTTTTAAGCCACTAAAGAATCGATCGATCTTACTCTCAGGTTGGATAATAATACCAGAAGCGTACCTTGTAAGTCTTGTAAAATTTTCTTCATAGGTACCAACAGATTCATCATCCTTTTGCTTCAGTTCAATAAACTCTTTCTCCATCTTTGTTTGGAGAATACGAGGGAAGTACTTATTGAAAAATAAGTTCTTGAACTCATCCCATTCCATGGACTCAATTTCATCCCTTTTCCTCGTATTCTAAATAAGATTCCACCATTTATCAACATAACTTTCCAAACGATACACTGCTAAGATGACTTTATCATGCTCAGAACATTGAAGTACTGAAAATATCTTTTTAGTAGTACTAATCCAGTGTTCAGAAACTAATGGATCAGTAGACCCGCTGAATGAAGTTGGACGTTGTCTCATGAAGGATTCAACAGAATGTTGCTCCTTACTTTGCTCGTTTGGAAGTCCTATATGATTCATATCTTGAGAAAGTTATGTGAGCATGGCTAAAAGATTTTGCATTCCATCTCCCATAACGTTTGGTTGCTCAGGGGGACAATCATTGCATTTCCCGTCGCATTCTGCATTAACACGGTTCCTTCGGGTTCCAGCCATTGACTAAAACCAAGAAGAATAGTGTGATCAACACTAATTATAATATGAAAACCACATAATCAAGAATAAAATTTCACACTTAAGGTCTTATCCTAGGTTATTCATGGCCATTTCTAAAACACTAAGATTGTGTTCTATGCTTATACTTATCCTTAGGGCTCTTACTAAGGCTTTCACATCCTAGTTTCCAATGGTTGACTATACCTTTCCTCTGATACCAACTATAACGACCCATACTTTACATATATTATTAATACTTCAAAATTGAAGAATACTTATTACAACATATAACAAAACCATGAAAGGACCATATATGTATAGTGTCTTTAGATACTGGGAAACATAAACAACTGGTTCATAAATCATCTACACTGTCTCCCATTTATTTCAACATATCTATAGTCCCTTTTGGAATATCATACATAATAACCTCCTTCCTGACATGGGGAAATAAAACATAAAAAAGGGTGAGCTCAAATGCTCAGTAAGGGTAAACAAAAGAAACATCAATCACATCATATTCATAAGAACATAACTTTTGGAAATCTTAACCTGCAAAAGAGAGCATAATTTCATAACATGGGATAAATCATAGTAGTGAAATGGAATCCCAATAATCATAACATAATACATGAAACTTTGTGGAATACACACATAATCATAGAGAATCATTTCTTATTAGTCAAGACTCATTGCCAAGACTGTCTTAGTGGACAAAGTCCATTTCTGAACCGAGTTCACTCCTCGTTTCAGTCCTGTTTCACTGAACCTGTATAACCTACTGTTCCATCCATGTCTATCTCATGAGATATAAAATATTTACCCAATTCATTGGAGGGAGATATAGGTCCCATCCATCTCATAATGAAACCATTCTTATGTGTGCCACAAAATCTTAAATCATACATCATTGCATAACCCATGTAATAAAAATGGGAATCTTAAACATCATGACATCATAAAACAATTCATATAAGATAAAGGAATTCATAAAAATATTTCCATCACAGCATAATCAAATCTAGGTAATAATAGGGATAGAAACAGAACCCTATATTATCTTAGATGGAAAATAATTTTGATAAAACACTTGAACTCCATTCTCGAGGAAAATATCCTTTCTACTTCAAAAACATTTTTTTCTTTCATAAAATGTCATATAATTTTAAACTAAAAGAAGTTGATTAAAAATAAACTTGAAAACTTGTAATGTATGCTTCTTGGAAATAATGTTTTAAAAATCCATTCATGCCGTATAAGTTAAAAAAACATTATTCTCGTACTTTTATCGGAAAAATCATAAAGTACCTCCTATGAAAAACGACAAAAGATTCATTTCATATCTTTTACTAAAAACTCACCGAAGGGTAAAATTGGATTTTAAAAATTGTAGGTGGATGGATATAATATTACATATTTAGGAAACGTGGATGTGGATGATAAAATACACCCCAGTAAATTCCAAAGTATAAACAATCTCAGATAAAAATGAGATTGTGATATTTCCCTTACCTTAGGTCCGTTTTGCTTCATAAGTGTCCAACCCTCCTGTGTAATGATTTAAATAATGTTATTGACTTATTACAGAATCATACTTATTGTTATGATATCATATATGGCCATATTCTTAGCTTATTATTAGTAATATTTCATTACTACTTGTTATTCGGGTGTTTATTACTTTTTGTTCTTATGCGTGTTTTGTCGAATAAATTCTTATTCTTCTCTTTAGGTTATAGATACCTCATTTACAGAATGGTATTAGTGTAATATATATCATATTCATTCATTAAATTCATTTATATAATCATTATTAAATGAATATCATGTAGAATGAGTCGCATCACCTCGTGGAGACGGTATTCCGTACGTACGCACGAGTGATGATATTGTTCCTATCATCATGGAATTGTATTGGAGTGTATATATACTATTTTAGAATCAATATCACTTTATAATAGTCATATATAGTCATTATTTACACCATTATACCCATCCATGTAAGGTTTTGGTGGAAAATAGATTACACCACGGCGTGGAGACGGTATTATGTACGTACGCACGCGCGGTGATTTATTTTTCCGTAGGATGGATAGATGGTGAAATAGGGTTGTTTAATACTTATAATAACATATAAGTATATGAGTGATACTTATGTTATTACTTCATAATGAAACAACTAAAGAATAAGAAGTGGAGGAAGAAATAAAGATGAAAAAATCGGTAACGGACATTACCTCTTCTTTGAAGTGCTTCTTTGAGAGATCCTTTTAGGGCACTAAAATAGGTCTTTAAAGAAGCCCAGAACCTCTAGGATGTCTCTAGGGAAGTGGAGAGGAGAAATTGGCAGGGGTTGGCTGAGCATCAAGGCTCAAGGTGTTGTGAGAAAGAGGGGGAGGAGGTTCCCTTTTATAAGGGAGGAGAGGGGAACCTTTGGAATAACTAAACATATTATTTTATTATAAAGTCAAATTCGGTTTTAAATAGCTCCAAACTGATATATTTAGAAGATAAGGTGGGTAGGGGTAGAAATACTCTCATCCAATAGAATTTAGACAAGTTTAGGTATCAATTTTAACCTTATCATTTAGATTTAACTTTAAGTTAGATAATTTAACTTTTACCGTGTCTTCTTGTTTTCTTACACTATAAGGTTAATAAACATACTATATCAAGACAAAAGAACCCCAAGTTGTTTATTATTAATATCTATAACCTTTTATAAGTCATTTTGCCGAACCTTAGATTTTTAGGAATAAAATAAAAATTAATAATATAATATTTGTTTTAAAAACTATTTTATGTCAATTTTGACACTATTTAGTAATTGATTTTTTAAAAAATCATAACAGAATTATTAGTTCAAAAAAAGTTACTTGAATTACTACTAACATGTCATATTAACCTATAAAATTAGTTTAATTCATAAAAAGTCTCAAATTACATTTATTTGGGTATTTATAACATCAATTATGTCAATATTTCATTAATAAGATAATTACTGCATCATCATTGTGTAATAAATAAATTAAATTATTTAATGTCTAAAAATTACAAATAAAATACCATTATGTAGGAAATCTTTTTAGATTTCCAATTAATATTTATAGTCTAATATATCTTATTTAGAACCCCTTATTAAAAATGATTTACTTATTAAACTTGGATTTTAACTATTTTAACCCTTCTTTAAATAAATTAATAATAAATGTCTTAATCTAATCCAAGTGGGCATAAATGGTCATATTTTATTCCTAAGGTTGTTTTTGGTCGAATTACACTTGTCCAATAGAATTAGGACATGTGTTAGGGTAATAATAATATCATTTTTACCCTTAATTACCCTATCTACTTTTAACCGTGGTAAAAAAAAGTAAAAAGTTACTATTCACCAAAAAATTATTTTCATCTCATTGAACCACATTTTACTTACTGACATCAACCGTGTCTCTCGGATTTTCAAAATTCCACTCACATAAGTGGTAAAATTAAGTTTTATGAAAAATTCAGTTTTTTTAACTACCACTTAGTGGTTTCACTATTCATAAAAAATTGAAAGTTTTCAGAAAAATACCGAAATTTAACTCTAGGATAATTTCAATATTCCGAATCCAAAAATGAAGTCCATTTTGAAAAATAAAATTTATAAAATTTCAAAAAGTGGTTATTACTATTCATAACGGCTAGTTTTAATAATATTTTAAGAGCATATCATTGTTTAGTGAAACTCGGTATTGCGTACGACGCAAGCTATCGAGGAAGGTCGCGGTTGCATGTAAAGCAAGTCAAGCTAGTGTTGTGTGTAGTGAAAGATTCCTTTGATGATTTATATAACATAAAAAAATATTTCACATAAAATTCTCGGGTGTTACAGTGCCCCAGGTCCTAATGGCTTTAATAATGGTTTTTTCCGACATTACTTTGAGGTTATTCACATAGATGTTTGTAAACCTGTTGAATATTATTTTTAATGGTGTTACCCCCCATGTCTTAAAATCTCAATTTATTACTTTAATTGCTAAAGTGTTCAATGCTTCTGAGATTCACCTCTTTCGACATATTCCTCTTATTGACTCTCATTAAAAAATTATTATGAGACTTCTTTCTAATAGTCTTTTTTCCATATGAAATAATTTTATTTATTGGAATAAATTTGGTTTTATCAAGGGTAGGCATATATTGAATTTTACTTTCTTAATAATGCACCAACATCTTAAACAAAGCCACCAGAGGAGGAAATATTTCCATTAAACATGCTATTAGGAAATCCTTTGATACAATTGATTGGAGCTTTATTTTCAAAGTACTTCAGTTATTTGGTTTTAATGATACATTCATTATTAGGATAAACTCCTTATTTAAATTGGCCTCTATCTCCATCCTTGACAATGGATCCCTAAGGGTTATTTTAAATTCACCAAGTGAGTTAGACAAGGTGGTCCCTTATCTGCCATTATTTTTGCTATTGTAGGAGATTACTTAAGCAGACTGCTCACTTTCCATGTTGATCAAAATAAGCTTAAACCTATTCAGGATTCCATAAACATAAATTTTCCCACTCACCTTTTATATCCATATGACACTATATTGTTTTTACAAGGAGATAAAAGGAATATTCAAAATCTAAAAACAAATTTGTCTCATTATGAAGAAATATCTAGTCAATCTATAGGCTGAAATAAATCATTTGTTTTCTTTGGGAAAAATTTTCCTTCTAATAGAAAAAACTATATCATCAAAAATTTTGGTCTTAAGGAAGGTTCCTTCCCTTTCACTTATCTTGGTGTTCCCATTTTTTGGTAAATGTCAAAATCCACATATTTTTCCAACCTTGTTCACCTAGTCATCAATCAACTATCATCCTATAAGGGTAAATCCATCTCCATGGATGGAAAGATATGTATTTTGAAGTCTAAAATTATCTAAAAAATGGTTTTCTCATCGATGATATACAAATGGCCTACTTGTCTCCTAAAAAACTAATATTTACATCAATTAGTTTTAGACTTGAAGCACTCTTGAAAGGAAACATATGAACTTTCCCTAGGCTACATGTTGTAAACCATTAGTTAAGGGTTATATTGGCATCATGAATCTCAAACTCTTTACTGATTCTCTTCAAGATAAACTCACTTTGAGGATAATTTACAACATCTCTGATTCCATTTCATTTCTCAAAAAAATATTACATACTATGCTAAATAATGGTAATTTGAACTATATTTACACTTCTAGCTTGGCATCCATTATACAATATTTTTCTAAAATCATGAATAATTCTAGAAGGATGGTTAGATCTGATTCTTCTATGAATTTTTGGATAGACAACTGGACTGGTTACCCCTAAATATCTATGTTGACCCCCGATTATCTTCCATAAAACACCAACTACAATATAAATGAATTTATTCATTCTCATAACTTCAACCTTCTGGATAACATCATTCATCTTAAGGAAAAATATTCCTACTCTAATTCTGATGATTTGTTTATTTGGGAGCCTACTCATAACAGTCTCCCTGATTACAAAAGTTATTATAATTACAACTTTCCAAATCATGATTCAAACTTTTATTGGTAGAAATACTTTTACAAACCTTGTATTAAGACCTTGATACTGACTCTTTTTTGGTGCATTTCTCATAATAGTGTCTCCATTGAGGTTTGTCTTCAGTATTTTGGGAATCAACATTTCTATAAATGTCATTTTTGTAACCAACATAGAGAAGATTCTAACCATATATTTTTTGTCCCATGCTACGACTTCTGCTCTTTGGAACTATATTACTGACATATTTGGTTATCAAAAGTTACTCCACGATTCTATTAGTTCCCAACTAAAATGTTTTGTGGAATTTGAAACCTCTCAAAAAATCAAGAATATATTATTATCTTATATTGCTTATCTCATTCATGTGATCTAGTATGATAGAAATGGTATTCTCTAAAACAATTTCTCATTCAGTCTTAATGCAGGTCAAATGAAAATTCTCATTACTAGTATGGATGCTTCCTTGATTCAGAAATCATTTTATGACAACAATGTTACAGACATTGAGATCCTCCGTAGAAATTGTATTAATGGTCTCTATAGACAACTGAGGCGCACTATTGTGGTTTTTGGGCAAGTCCCACTCCCTGGATGGATCAAAGTAAATGTCAATGGTGCTTATAAAGGAAATCCAGGACCTGCGGGCTGTGGTGATATTTTTAGAGACTATCTTGGGAAGTGACATGGATACTTCTTTAGATGTTACGATATTGCCTCGTCTTTAGAAGCAGATGTGATGCGTGTAATCCATACTATTGAATTTTAAAAGTAAAAGGGATGGAATAATTAATGGATTGAAAGTGATTCAACCACTATTTTCTATGATACTTGGAACGGTGTGGTTCATTTTTCCAAGAAGCTTACTACCCATTGGAAGATCTACATTTCTTTTCTTCTGGAGACTAGTTAATTTTCACACATGCCTCTCGTGAAGTGAACATGGTTACAAATGGTCTTGCTAACAAGGGAGTCAACCAGGGCATAACTTGGAGGGATGACCTACCTATTGATTTTTTTCCTCTTTATAATAATGGATTTAATATGATACCATATTTTAGACTCATGTAGTTTCTTTCTTTATATTTAATAAATTATGCCTTGGTATTTTATTGAGGCACTACCTTCTTAAAAAAAGTTCATTAAAGAAAATTGTATTTTTAAATACCTAATGACTTTACAAAAAAATTATATTTTTCATTATCATTATGTTTTATTTATATAAAAATATTTGAAATTAGTTATTAATATTCATATTACTATATTTTAATAGATATGATATAACAAACATGTTTAAGTATTTATAACAATAAATGGTTGTTTTGTAGAAACCCAGTATTGTTTATAACATATGCCAAGTCGGTGTTGCCTATAGCACATGCCGAGTCTGTGTTTCATGCAGTACAAGTGAAGTCAGTGTTGTGGGTAGTGCAATATAAGTTGGTGTTGTGTGAAATGAATGTTTGAATTTCTATTTTAATATATATATATACATATGTATATATATATATATATTTCATGTGTCACAAGAAGTGGAAACTATCAAAGAAGATAAAATTAATTCGAAAAAAATATTCCACAAAATCTAAAGGTGATACAATCCATGTATAGAAAATTCATTTATTTATCATATAGTCTTAAATTATTTATTTTCTTATATTTCACTATTTTAAAAAAATTAAATATTTCTTAAAAATAACAAAAAGTCATCCTATTTTTTTTTGACATTTTTAACCCAAAAATTAAATACATTTTTATGAAAATAATTTTTTAAATATAAGAAAATTAATCTTTTAATAAAATCCTTATTTATTTTAAATATACTAATTTTAATATTTTGAAAAATAATTCAACCATTTTGAAAAATTACTTATGGTATCATAAAATTATATTATCATTTTGATGATTTTTTTTATTATTTTATAAATCCATGATATGAATTTTAATTGTTTAAAATTTTTATAAAAAATATAAATAAAACAAATGTGTTTTAGTGAAATACATATTGTTATTTTATAATTTTGAAAAAATTTATTTATTTTTATCAAGATATAAATTTTATGAATTTTCATTTTTCAGGGTAACTAAATATTATTTTATAATTAAATAGGAAAGTTTACTATTCTAATGGCTAGATTATTATTCAAACAATAGGATTACTACTAAAATGTTCATATTTTTAGTGGTCATATGGGTTCCCTACCTTATCAAAATAACACATATAATATCCATTATTCATTGAACTATATTTTATCTTAAGGTTATATATATATATATATATTCTATTTTAAACTGAATATTTCAATACTAATATTCTATTTCATTTATACAATTTTGTTTTTGAGTACTTTCATTCTAGTGGATCGAGAAAATCCAAAATTTCATATTATTGTTATCTTATTTACCATTTTAATCCCATTGTAACACTTTCAATTCATTTTGATATATTTATTTTATAAATAAAATTTTCAAATCAATATAATTAAAAAAAATTGGTATTATCATGTGGTGCATGTGCTTTATATAATATTATAACTCAATATGACAAAATTATATAATCACAATGAAAATTCCATTAATAAAATTCAAGGTCATTAAATCTTACACTACCAATTCTATGTTGCATAAAATTAAAAGGGATGATGTTTCACTAGTTTTAAAAAGAACTCATGAAAGAAATAAAAGTTATATCGTGTGTTTTAGAATGGATTGTCCTAGAGATGGTAATAAACGTTGAAATACTCGCAAGGATAATTTCTATAATGAATCTTCAAATGTAATTTGTTTTGAATACATAATAAGTTGTCATAGCAAACATGACATTCAAAAATTATGATATTAAATATAAAATAAGAGCATTAATAAGAAGGATAAAAAATATTCATCAAATGTATAGAGTTATAAAAAAATCGTATTTATGGGATAACTCTTACATAGAAAGAGATTATACTAACTATCACTTTATGTATTTATTAAATAAGGTTTGTAATTATTATAATAGTTCAAATGATTCTAATTTGTAAAGACACATACTTGTTGAATTATTTTAAGATATTGAAATAATAAAAAATTATATTACCAAAATTTATAATATTTATATATATTTATATATAACATAAATATTAGAATAAGAAACTTGGTGAGAAAAAAAATATTATTCTTAGAGTATGAAAAATTGAGAAGGGATACTTCCATAACTAATTAAAATGTTTGAAATGATTTTGAGATTACTTGAAATGAAAATGAAAATCTCAATAATGAAATTGAAATTTTTAAGGAAAATATATTTTCATTTGTTCAAGGTAATTAACGTTATAATCAAATGAAGGAAATTAACAAGAAAAATAAAAATAATACATGGCATGTATATGATAAAAATTACATAAAATGTGAAAAAGGATTTTTTAATATCTAAGGATTCACATCTAAGGTAACATGTTTTAAATGCTTATTGAAAAGTTATCATGTCAGTGAATGTTACTTAAGATTTCTATAATATTTTGGTCACACAAAATATATTATTATTAAGTAATTATCTTTAAATTTAATAATAAATACTAGTTTTAAATTTTTTTGGGTTCCAAAATATTACTAAACTGATCTCATTTGACCCAAATATGAATGGTTACGAAAAAATATTTTTACTTATTTTATAAGAAAAAATGATTTTCAAGTCTCAATAAAGACATGTGTTACATAGAAAGTGTCATGTCATGGCACTGAATAGAGATCCATAAAAAAATATATCATATAATATATGTGATGGAGACACTGTAAAATTTAGTGATAATTACAAAAGAGAAGAAATTCTTTTGGGGGGAGTTAGTATTTATATCTTTGTTATTATTTCAAAAGAATTATATATTGATAGTTTAAAACATAAAATTATTAGTATTACTCAATTTTGTGATGATGATATGTTTTTTAAATTAAAATATAATAAATTTATTATATTCAATGATGATAATTATTTATTTAATGATTTACAAAAGGATATTATTTATTTTATTTATGAAACTGAACGAACAGATCAAAATGTGATGTGTATTGTTGTTGTTCAAATAGAATATATTTTATGGACACATTATTTTTTCCATAAATATGTTCGATTTTTGTATATTATTATAATAGTAATATGTTCTACAATTAGAAAATAAAAAATAAATATTAAAAAAGGATTTGATTTATGTATGAAAGGAAAATAATTAAAATAATCATTATGATCAATCAAATATATTAAAACATTAAGAGAAAAATAAATTATTTATTTGGGCTTATTAAAACCATTTGAAACTACAAGTCATGGTGGTAAGATTTTTTTCTTATTATACATGATTTTAATATATTTACATGTGTTAACATTATTGTACACAATTATGGATCATTGTTAAACATTACTACTTGCAACAAATTATTTCAAAATAAGAAATTTTATTTAATTTTATCTATTAGAAGTGATAGATGACGATACTTGCAAAACAATTTTTTTTAATTTTATTTCTAACTGAAGGGATAATATAATAATTTCCCCATTTATTAATGTTGTTTTAAATTTTTCTTTTTTAATGTTAGTTAATGTATTATTTAGTTTTTGTATGTTTCTTGGATTTTGGGAGAAAAATTATGATTTTTAAGGGTGTTTATGGTACGCACAGTTGGAAAACGAATAGAGATAACTATGGAAAACCCATGAAATGGGGCCTCAAATAGTTACAATGGGTTTTCCTAGTATCTACGTTGTTTGAAAAACTATTCAGTGATTCTAGGGAAATCACGCACCACATTTTTTATTCTTAGAGGATGACCATCATCGATTGCATTAGGATTGGAAAACTCTGAAGCCAACCCGTTTGACTCGCCCAAGTTTTAAATATTAAAATTAATATTTTAACACTCTTTATATTAATTTTATTTCCCCTATCTATCCCTTATTTAGTTCATATAAATTTTTTAAATCCAAAGGGATATCCCCTCTTCCACTCCTATTGGATCGAAGACATCTCATCCTTATTTTCTTGAAATTTATTAAGGTAAAGACCTTTAGTTGTCTTCATTATCTATTATTATTCCTTCTAACACCCATATTATTGTAGTTATCTTTCATCTAGGAATAATATAAGGTTCTTTCTTGGATTAAATAGGGTTTAAGATGATTATAAATTGTGTTTTTGTCTTGATTTGGATTTCTTGGGTTTCATTAAGTCTTGTTTGATAATCTATTATCAAAGGAAACAACATTAAAATAATTGACCATTGAACTAAGGATTGTTTTTTAATTTAATCCCTTTATATATTTTTTTATATTGTGCTTAGTGTTTAGATATTTGTTTTTTATAAAATTAAATTTATCTCTCATGCATCGGTTTCATTTTAGAAATGTTTTGGATGAATTTGTGCATGGAATAAATGTTTTGTTGGTTTTATATCATTAAAGGGTTTTTTTCATGTTATGCTCTTATAAAAATGTTCTGAGGAATTTATTTAATGTAAAAAGAGTGTTTGAATTGCTTTTGACCCTGTTTAAGACAAAATTAGATAAATATGTATTTTTATGTTATTCAATGAACTAATTCTCAAAAGGTAAATATATTTATATTTTTAAATGGATTAAATTTTTATTATGATATTTTTAAGGAATAGTTTAAAATATTGAAATAATATATTGGAAGGTGTATTTTTTTACTGAGTCATGTTTTCTTTAAGAACCATTTGAAACATTATAAAGGATTATATATAAGTAGACGTGTTAAATCCACTTGAACTCGTTTTCCTTATTCCTATTGAAGGATGAAAATTTTTTCATGGTGATCGGTGATTGATCTTAAGGGATGTTCATTATGAGGGGGTTTGTGGTTAGGGTGATATATTTATCTTCTTCTATGATTTATAGATAGATTTTATTTCTTTTTTTTTATCACACTCACACTTGGTTATTGGCCAAGATAACACAAGTATCTAAGTTGGTGTCTTGAATTATGCTACACTAGTTATTCACACACTATTAGAAACCCCCCATAGTTAGTTATAGTGTTGTATGGGGTGTGTTGTTTTGATGAGTCTAGGTAAAGGGTGTTCTTGAGACTAGTTTTGGATACAACATAGTCCATGTTTTTTTCATTGGATAAATTATAGGTTATCCTCAAATTAGAACCTAGGTTAGAACCATTATCACTTGTTATTTTATTTGTGACTTTATTTTGGGTATTATCTTGATTTATTTTGAATTTTCTTATTTGGATCTGTGTAATCTTTGTTGTTTCTACATTTCCCATTGACATCTATCTCATTAAAATGATGAAATTTTTATTTAATCTTTATTTTTACAATTTGAGTCATTTTTCCTAAATCATTTTTGTGTGTTTTAAACATAAAGGTTTTTTAAATTAAAATATATGTTTTACAAGTTATTTGAGTTTTCAAGGAAATATTGTACCTATCATCTGTTTTGTTTTATGAAAATTAAAACAAGGAGTTTTATGAACTATGATTAGATTTCGGAACATAAAACAAAAACAAATTTTCTCTTTGTATTTTAATCTGGTGTAATATAATTATAATTTGAACAGAATTTCATGAAATCTATTTCTTTAAGCAACTGGGATCTGTTTTCTCACAATCTGCATACACCATTTTATCTTCTCTTGGATTATCTTAAGTGGGTTAGTTTCGGTCCCCTGTCATTTTGGGAGATCAAGCTTTTTCTAGTTTGTATTGGAATGTGATATAGAGAGTGACAAAGGGGTGACATGTGGCTATTGGTTTTGGTTTTATTTTAGTTGTTGAGATATTATATTGAAATCTTTCCCTGTATTCAATATTTAGACTATAATGAATTTATGATCCTATTTATTCCTTCATTTTCATATCAGGGTTTTGTTTATTTATATTTAGTAAAAACATTTATTAGATTATTATTTTATATTTTGAGGGTGAAATTGTTCCGAAACAATTCTATGTCGATACCTTGGCTCATGTCACCGGCCTGTGGTGATCGAGAACATGCCTTGGGCCTATAGTAGGTTGTCATGGGTGCCCAGCTCAGGGGTATCCCATGATAGTTTATTATTAATGGTATAAAATCCTCCATGTTTTTAATTATAGGGTTGTATTTGTATGATATAGAATAGGGATGATACAAGAATCAGGAGGAGGGTGTGGGGAAGTTACTAGCAAACACTAATTTTCACTATACCTCGAGTTTCCATTAGATATTGGGATTCGAGTCTTGATTTTGAATTCATTTTTAGTTTTGATTGATGGAATTTTATATGGTGAGATGATATTTGATCCTTGATGTGCCCACTAGTTGATTAGGGGACACTTCATGTTTCAAAGGTGATAGTATTGATATTAATACGACTACAAAATATATTACATGGTATGGTAAATCGTTTAGAGATGGTGTAGGTGGTTCCAGAACCTATCACATGGTTTGTGTATGATTTAACAGAATGAGTAACAAAATATTTTACAATTAAATTTATTCTCTATGTTATTTTTTGACTTCCTTTCATTAAAAATTTATCTCAATTATGTTTGTCATTTGTGTGATTTATAATAATAGAATTTCATGGATGAATTAATGATATTATGTATGTTTTTATTTGAGATATTTGTTTGGTTGTTTGATTTGTTAGTTGAGGCTTGGATCCCATTTGATAAATTCATTTTACATATAAATTATATTTAGTGATTTGTATTTTCTTTGTTTAAATTGATATCAGGTCATAAAATCATTTATGAATTTTTTTTAATATTGTTGGATTTTTTATTAATTTTACTTTATAATTCTTTAAAAAGGAAAATTTGAAAAATATTTTGAGATAAATTTATTTCGAGAATAGGGATTCATAAAAGTTGTTATTTAAAACATTTGAAAAGATATATAATTTAATAATTAATTATTAAAAAGGTATTTGGAAGAAAATGGATATGGTTCTAATGGATTTTCATTTTTTTTCTTGAAAATAATATATATTATTAAATTTTGTCTCAAAAAAAATTTCGGGCAAGAAAACAAGGTAAAATGTTTTAAAACATAAAAAAACGTCAAGTAAATTATTTTAAAAAGTGTTTTGGGTGAATGAGAGTGGTATTTTTTGAAATTTTTTTGTCTTGAATATTTTACCTTCTTGATGATATGAAAATAGAATTTCATATTCATAGTATGGTTTAGAGGGGATAATATGAGGAATTTTTCATTAGAATGAGTTGCATTTTAAGGTTGTCTTAATTCATGAAGGTGTTGTGTGATGTGTTATTTTTGAATATGAAATAATGAGGTGAATGTTTTTAGTTTGATATTGTATTCCTCCCTGAGATAATTTAAATAAAATTAAATATTCTTTTTATTAGGAAAATATAATGGATAAATCTTCATGTCATTTAGGTGTTTCTTCTTCACATAGAGACTCTACCCAAACTCAGGAATGAGTGGTGGAGTTGAGTTATTCCTCATACATGGGTCCCACCAAATTCTTTATAAATAATCATCCACATCCCTTATATAGTTGATAAGGTCATATTTAGGCTATAAAGTGGATAAATAGAATCATGGAAGTATTTTATTCACTCATTATTCATGAGGATTCTAGAATGATGGGCATTATTTTTATTTTTATGGGACCATGTTGGGTTTTGTGGAAGGAAATGAATCTTTATAAACAATATTAATACATTCCCAAGGAGTTATTCATGGATATCTTTTATCATTGGTTTAGTTCAAAAGAGGTGTTTCAAAATTTCCCATCAGTTGAAGTTATTATAGAAGTCCTAGTTGAAGTGGTTTAGGGTGTTATATTGGGTGAGAACAAAAATTTAGTAAAGTCAATTATATAAGAATAATTATTTGATGAGATAAAGTATTCTTGTAAGAAGATGAATAATCTCTTATGTTTCTAGTGTGGTGAACTTGGACATTCTAATACATCATTTAGGGAGGATTTGAGGTACTTTTGTTGGTGTGGATGGATCAACCATCTTAAGAAGTTTTTTAAATTGGAGCTTAGAAAAGTGAATCTACATTAGTAACCATATTTTGGTTTTTCTTGGGTATTCCATGTGATATTATTTTTGTATCTATGATTTTCCTTTTTTATATTTTAATATATTATGGTTTTAAGTATGACATGTGGTTTGGTTGACTTTTGTTGGTTTGTGATTTCTTATGAGGCATGATTGTGTTGTAAATGTTTTAATGTTGGATCCTTGAAGGGTTGAGAATGGGTGGTCCTATTCCAATGATTTTTTAAATAGGATAAGTGTTTATTTTGTGTTTTTGAGCACTTGATGGTGCTACTTTTATTGGGTACAGTACGGAACAATGTTCCGAGATAAAGTTCATAGTTTTCCAGATTGAGTATGGTGATAGAAACATAGAAACCATGAAATTTATTATTAAAGAATGGTATAATGCAAATTTTCATGGATTTTACAGTTGGATTCATGGATGACCTTAGTGATGATTATTATTTTGGTATATTTTGTTTTACTTTGGGATATTCTTATCTTAGCTACTTGAGTTTGTTTCTTAATGATGCTTCTAGTTGGTAAAATATGGTTTCTTTTTAGGTAGTTGTTGAATTATTTTCACTTTTTTAGTGTTTTGGAGGTGTTTTATTCCTCGTCACTCCATTTAGTGGAATTATAAGTGGCGGGAAGACCCTTGGTAGGTCTCTACCTCATTTAGGTGTTGTGTGTCTCTATTACAGAAGAGTATCACATAGATAAATTTTGTGGAAATTGTTCATTTACCCATTATTTTAGAGATGATATTTTCAATTAAATATTTGTTTATTTATGATCTAATTTAAATGTTTCCCCTCTCACATAACTAATTATTAAGGATTATTTCCCCATTTCATTTATGTGTCATTCAAACTCGGGACTTTATAGTGGAATAAAGTGGAATGGTGGGGTGTTTGTAACTCCCCACATGATAATGTTTGTTAAATTTTCTATTATTATACACTATTTAAAGAATCAATCATTGTTTTTGAGTTTACTATAGTTACTGTCTATAAATTCATGATTTTTAATGGTTTTTGTGTGGTGTATATTTATAACGAGGTTAGGGATAACTTTGAGTAAACCATGTGAATAGGTATTCAATATTGACAATGGGGTTTTGAATGATCTACCAATGTGTTTTCCTACCACGGTGTTCTTCTAGGGAAATAATGTGCCTCAGGTTTGATCTATTGAATGACTGGTATGGGTTTCACAACATCATCATCATCATCATCATCTAATTTTTTTAATTTCAAGAAAAAACAAAAAAACAAACCCAAAAGAAGCATGAAAGACCCATACCCTCCACCCCCATTATCACCAACCTTCTATAAGGAGGCCTAAAATAATGCAGACCGAGAATATCCCCCTAAATATATTCGATCCCCTCTGCCTTGATGTTGTCTACATTGTGAAGGAACACCTCCACCATGCTGAAAAAATCCACTAAATCCAAGTAGTCTGCAACCGTGTTCCCCTTCCTCCAGGTATGAAGCACCTAAGGATTATTATTAAGTAACATTCTTCATTCTTTGATAACATAAAAAATCAACCTAGGCACCTCTTTGTATCCTTTCAAGGAATTGTGTACAATCATAGAGTCTGTCTCCACATCAGAAAGTTCTAACTCATTTTTCCTACATAACTCAAGACCAACATGCATCGCCACGAACTACACTTGAAGGGAGGTCCCTAGACCAAATCTCGATGAGAATGCCAAGTAGACTGATCCACTACTATCTCGCACCACCCCGCCTCCTCGTAAATACCCCAACACACAAGAACCATCTGTGTTCATCATTAATCCTGCAGCAAGTACCCGCTAGCAGACCCATTCACCCCTCCTGTTTCTGGAAGTAGAGACCTCTCCACCACCTGCCTAGAATCTATTCATAGAAGGTGCATTCTTCCAAGCTCTAACAACCTTTTTAAAATCAATCAAAAAATTCCTAGCCCATGTGATGCTAGTTTGAGTTGTCATTGGTGCTCCCTCATGCCTCGACCTGTTAAGTGCCTACCAAAGACATCGGCACCCCGCATGCATCACCACCGATCGTGTCGCCCGCTCATGACCCCATCCTTTATGCCTTGACACCATCGGTCAACAAAGGGACGGCTATCCCAAGACGAGGTGAGGAATGCCATGAATTCCCCCAAGAACCTTCTATACCTCACTGGCCAATTCACTACTAAAAAACATATGTGCAATGGATTCCTCAATATGAACAGTATAGAACACACACCTAGACGCCAGATGAATACCACACCTATGGATATTGTCATCAGTCAGGAGTGTTTTGTTCCTTATCCTCCATATGAGGAAGTTATACTTGGTGGGAATATTTTTAACCCAAGTGATCTCATCCCACTCACCATTCATTACCTGGCCTTGTATGATGTGATGAAAATCCTTGTCAAGAAACGGCCCACGGAAGAAGAAGTGAGGTTGCATTGGTCCTCCTCTTCATTAACCTCGATGAGATGGAAAATCTCCTACTGCTCCTTGACCAACACCATATCAATAAACGTGGGGAAGTAGATCACTTCCCTGAAGGTTATCTCGGGGACCGGACACCCTGGGAACCTGAGCATTAATCCACACCAGTTCTGGTTCCAGAAGGAGACTTCGCCTTCCCCCACAATCCATGCGGAAAAAGGATGGAGAAGAGAAATAATGGGGCTAACCATCGACCATATCAGGGAGCGATGTCCCTGCTCAGGATCCTGAAGGCAAGATGAATACATGTGCATGACAATCCCCCAAAGCGTGCGATGTTCAAAAACACTACTAGACATCATTTTGTGAATTTATTATAGGGTATCTTTCAGGTTCCTCACATTAATTCCTACCTCACACACATGCTACACCATTTTACCCCAAGAAACTAAGTGCCTCTTTCCCTCCGCACCTGGATCCCACATAAAGTTTTCAATCATCTAGTCAATAGATTTGATCATTCCTTTCAAAAACCTGATGGATGAAATATCGTGAATAGGATAGGCCACCAGGATGTTGTTAAAGAGACCAATCCTTCCACCAAAGGATAGAAATTTGTTGTTCTAGTTCATCACCCTATCAGTGATCCAAGATAGAAGGTCGTCAAAGTCTCTGATCCTAATCCACTTGTACGATATAGGTTCACCAAGATAAGACATTAGGAATTCAACCCTCTGCATACCCAGAAGCCTACTAAGAGTCTCCACCCTCACTGAGGAACACTTGTTAGAAATGAATATTTCACTCTTGCACTTGTTAATAATCTGCTCGCTCCATCGAGAATACTCACCCAGAACTCTGTCCTGACTATGTATTGATATAATTCCAGAATTAAGGAACTTAATGGAGTTGTTGGAACACATGAGGTGAGAGACGGCCATAGCCTTCATCCAACAACGGTACTGACGAATCCCCCCTTCATTAATGCTCCTCTAAATTAGCCTACTCAAAACATCATGCATAAGAATGAACAGAGAAGCTGATATGGGATCCCCTTGTTGTAGGCCTCTAGTGGCCTTGAAGAAAATATAAGATCTTCCCATGAATGTGACAGACAACCATGAGGAGATAAAGAAGAGAAATATGATATCTACATTCTAGGTAGAGAACCCCATACCTAACAAGACTCAAATAAGAAATCTCCATTCGACCCTATCATATGCCATGTTCATATCATGCTTAATGGCTAAGTTCGATCCACGTGTTTTGAAGATGATATCGCTGATCATCTCTTGAGCCTTGGTGATTTATTCCTGTATCGAACGACCCTCAATAAACTCATGTAGTTCCAAGGAGACCCACCTGGGGATATGCATTGCAAGCCTGGAGTTAAGGATACCAGCCAAGACTTTGTATGGGACGTTGCTCATTCTCACTGGGCGGTAATTCAAGATTGAAGTCGGGCTCTTGGTCTTAGGAAGTAGAACCATGGTGGTGGAAGAAGCAACTCGGGGTATGCTCCCCCCCCCAAAGAAGTACTGGATACCTGTGATAAGTTCTTCCTTCTCTATATCCCAGAAGTTTCTATAAAAGGAGGCAGGGAATCCATCAGGCCCTACGCTGCTATCCAGGTTCCACTGCCTGAGGTTCTTCTTAATCTCAAGTTCATCGGGCACAGCACCCAGTCTAGTATTAATCTGATCTATCACTACATTAGTAACTACCTCTAAGATGTTTGGGCATCCAAAAGGATAACCATTGGTAAAACACTATGAAGGACCGGCCAAAAGATCCTTAAAAAACGTGTTGGCCAAGCCTCCCACTGTATCCCTGTCATTCGTGTACGAACCATCCTCCAACTGAATATTTGGCGTCACCGGTCTTGACCTATATTTAATGCATGCATGAAATAAGTTTTTATTTTTGTCTCCCTCTCTATGACATTTGATCCAAGCCCCTTCTCTGGCTAGCTGTTCTTTCTTTAGGATTAGATCCACCATAATACCTTTCTTCTCTGAAAGCTCCTCATAAACCCGATCATCCCATTCCTCTTCTAAACTATTATCCAGGCACTCAACCTCATTCATGAAGACATTGAGAACCGATTCTGGAGGGATAAGCCCCTTATACCATTGAGTGAGCTTACTTTTCAGCTTTCGTAGTTTACAGTGCAAGATGGTCCACTTGTTGCCTTGATCGGGGACTGGCAATTCAGCGCTAACCAATTCACGATATCCGGAGATATCCACCTAGTACCAGTTCTACCTGTACCGCTCAGGAGGGCCTTGAGAATACTTCAGCATTACAAGGAGAAGGGAGTGATCTAATATTTCCCTAATAAGATTCTCTACCTTGGTGCTCGAAAAGGAAGATATGGCATGAATATTTTCCAAGCAGTGGTCCAATCCCCCCCACGACCTACAGCGGCCCCGCTGATTATTACACCATGTAAATTTATCGCCCACAAAACCCAAATCCGAGAGCCCCTTATCAGCCATGAAATGGGAAAAGGTAAGAGTTTCCTTCCTAGGGAATTGTCCCCTGCCCTTCCTTTCAACAGGGTCTGCCACCATGTTAAAATACCCCCCCAACTAACCACAGGTCAAGGCTTGGGTCGAAGTTACTGAGGTCCCTCCACAAGGTCTCATGAGCATTAAAGTCACAATTACCAAACACAAAAGAAGCATAAAAGTAAGCGAGTCTATGAGTTACTTTGACAGTGATAAACTGATCCCCTACTTGAATCAAATCCACCACGCACCCCCTATTACAGAAAATCCAAATGTTCTTGTTAACTGTGTCCTCCTACATATAACCATGCATTTTCAGCTTCCTGAAAAACTCTCCAATCCTAGAGGGTTGTGGTTTATGATCAAGAATGGCCACCGGGGCAGATTTGTGACTATCTATTTCTGAGTCCAAGAAGTCATATTTAACCTGAGCACCAATCCCTCTAGAAGTCAAGATTATTAGGGGAATCATTTAAAAACAGAGTGCCCTAGGAATGGCTCCAGGGCATGTAGCCTTTCCGAAATGAGAGACTTGCCTCCCTTTCTGTATCCTAACCTTGGATCTAGTACACACACCCAACTCCACCCGACTCCTGAAGCACCACCCTACTGGGAATACCTTAGCTTCCCTTCAAACCCGATCCATGCTTCCTCATGTAACTAGGCATATAATAAGATCCCTATTTCCTGGTACCCACAAACATGGGGAGGAAGAGGTTGTGGATGACTGAGGGCAAGAAACCAAAGGAGAGGAAAATCCTCCATAGACCAATCCTGAATCCTGAGAAAACACGACTAAGGCCCACTCCTTATTCTATAGACTAACAGTTACGTCCAATTCATGGGTACTGGATCCACCACCTCTAGGTACTAAGACACTAATACTTTCCCTCTCAGTAGACTGGTTGTCTGATAGAAATGAAAAAAGCTACCAAGGAGCAAGGTAGACATCGATACCTCAGAAAGAGGAGGACACCTTGGAATAAAAGGGACAATAGCCATGTTCACCTATGCTCCATCCGGTACCTCACGAATTGAAACTTCCTTTGAGGTGGCCTCCAGGAGATTAATAGTAGTTTCTGGGGCCTCCACTTCCACCCCCATTGTTCCCTGAATTAGAGCCGACGAGGAAAGAATATCCCCACTGCTAATGCCATCCACTGCCCCTACCGACCTGCTGCTCCCTTTAAGGAAACAGTGATGGAAGACATGGAGCAAGTGACCCTGCAAGAGGCAATGTGAACAGTACCTGGTAAAAACCAGGTAGACCAGATCCTGAAACCAGGTAAAGTCGTCGTAAAGGGCATCCCGAAAGGAAAACCCACCCCTAACTGGATGAGAAAGGCTGAGAAGAGGCGGGGATATGACGTTTTTGAAACTCTTCAGCTCCGACAGGGAGCCCCCTCCCCGAAAAGACGAGGACTCGGGGTCGAACATAGCTAGAGGCAGCGACAATGACTGAGTTGAGCGGGCTGCAACGGGTGGAAAATTTGAAACAAGGGGAGGCGCATGGAGCACATTCTTACCTCAAACCTCCATTTCTATCCTCCATTTCCCAGTTTCACATGTTTTCTAAAACATTATGGGAAAACCATAGGTGTCACCCATGTTTTAAATTTTTTTAAATTTCAATTATACCACTTGACATGTTTACTCATTTCCCCCCTCTCCCTGCATAATTTGGTTAGAACAAATTATCAGGCCCAAATGGAGATTTCATATCGCACTCCTCTTGGATAAAAGCCAACTCCATCTCAATTTCTTTATATTTCTCATGGAAAAGTCATTCATTTCTCTTCTTCCTCTAATATTCTTCCTTCTTCCACAATTTCCATCTTGTTAAATTTAATCCTAGTATCCTATAACGGGATACCATGGATGAAATAGAGGTAATGATTCTTTTAAATTGGGGAGGGGGTTATTTTTAGGGATTTTTTGAGTTTCCATGAATCTTGTTTGAGCATCCATGGTCAATGGAGACAACATTACAGTCATTCATTATTGAACTGAGGTATGTGTTTTTGTTCCCTTCATTTTTTTGGAATGTATCATTGTACTTGGTGTTTCAAAATTAGTTTTTTATTATATTAAAAATACTTTTGAGAGATATATTAGTTTAATGATTTAATTTAATGGAAGAAGGGTGATTTAATAGATTTTGATCCAATTTGGGTATGAATTGGGAAAATGGTTTTGTTTATAGTTTTTAATGATTTTATTTTCTAAATATAAGGAGAATTATATTTTTAAATGTTTTAAAGTTTTTTTTTGAAATAATTATTTTCAATTAATGGTTTGAAATATTGTTTCAATCCATTAGAAAGAGTCTTGAATCACCGAGATAGGTTTTTATTAATGTTTTATTGGAACAAAAAAATTATTTTAAATATGCATCCTTGTGGAACCCTCTTTATCCCCTTGTACTTATTCATCTATATGGACTATGTTTTTGTCCATGGTGATTAATCGATGGAAGGTGGGAAGGGGGGGTCATTGTGATGGGTTTAGTGGTGAGGGGAGTTATTTATCTTATTATATGATATATGTAATAATTTTAATACTTTTTTCTCACCATGAACGTTTTTTGGTCATGGGAACCTAGGTAGCTATGTGGGAGTCTAGACTTATATTTCATCATTTAGTCACTCACTGGTGTTATCCCCTATAGTTAGTGATAAATATAGATGGGGTGTTTTATTCCATTAAGGATTGGTGTAGGCTAGTCGGGTGGCTTGTGGTGTATACAACATAGTCCTAGGTTGTTATATTGGGTAAATTCTGGGATGGTAACACATTATAACCTTGGGTAGATCCCATGAAACTCACTCTATCATTGGTGACTTGATGTGTGGGATTCATTTGTTTTTTATAGTTTCATTTTATTTGGATTTGTGCAATCTTGGTTGTTTTTATATTTCTTGTAGTAATACATATCATTAAAAGGATCCAATTTTTACTAATTCTTTTTTTAAGTGTGATTGGGTTTTACCAAAAGATTTTGTTAGTGTTTTAAAGAAAAGGTTTTTTCAAATGAAAAGAGATGTTTTGTTTTGTGTGTGTGTTTTGTGTGTGTGTTTTGAAGTAAAATTTTCATGAATTGGTTTTTTCGATTTAAATAAAAGTGAAAACTTATTTTTATAAAATATAAATGGATTTGGGTGTATAAAATGAAAACCTATTATATATATTAGTTTCAACGTACGGTAAATTAATTTTAAATTGAAAGTAATTTCAAAATATATGTCGTAATTTCCTAATGGGAATTGTTTCCTCACAACCAATATTCAAATTTTGATGTATATAGTTCCCTTAGTTTCATTCAGGTGGTTTATATTTGGTGCCCCTTTTTGTTGTGTGATTAGGTTGTTTTTAGGTTTTCCTAGTAAACAACATAAAGAGTGACCAAGGGGTCACATGTGGAAATTGGTTTTGGTTTTATTTTATTTCATAGGATGATTTATTGGCCTCTTGGACTTGATTATCTATTCAGATCATTAAGTATTTTGTGATCATGTTTATTCATTACTTTTCAACTCATTTGATGATTTATTTATCATTACTGCATACCCTGATTTGATGTTTATTTTTTATTTTGAAGGGGAAACTTTCCCCATTTCATACTCTATCAATACCATAACACTTTTCACGAACCTAGGGTGATCTTGAACACACCTTGGGCATGTGGTTGGTTGGATTGGGTGCCTAGTATAGTGGTTCCCTGGGGATGTTCATTACATTAGAACTCTTGTGTAAATTTTTTTAGGAAGGAAAAAACAAAACATTACAAGAAAAGCATAGAACTATATGAAATTAATTCAGCTCAAAAAATTTTTTTTTTGTATAATCAGTGCCTACATCTTATTGTTTTCCAATATAATTAAAATTTAGAACTATTTTAAAGAAAACCCCTTATCAATTATATAATGGAGATAAATCATAATATTTTTATTTATAGTTTTTTTGAAGTCTTTAACCATAACACTAAAGATAATATAGATAAATTTGACACTAAATCAAATTTATTATTATATTTATTATATTAAAGTGTGATTAAATATTATAGAATATATAACAAAAGATCTATGGGTTTTGAAAAATATATTCGTGATATTTTTTTTAAAATATTTAACATAAAAATCATCTGAATAATATCATGTTGACTAATTTTTTGATGAATTTATTTTTGGTGTTGTTGAAAGTCCATAATGAATACACCTATTAGGGGGATCATTACCCTCATCAAAGAAAATGTAAAACTCATATTGATAACCCTATTTAAAGAATTATCAATGATGTAGATTATAGAGTGTGCATTGGAAATTCAGTAAAAAATATCTTTTCACATTATTATTTAATTTATAATTCTATTCTGAATGATATTTTAAAATACTTGAAAGATCCTAACTTTATTTAAAAATTGAACGAAAAACAAAACTTGTTTTCTAATAATATTATTCATAGATTGGTTACTCAATCAAAATATCCACATAACATTAGCAATAAATGGAAATTTATAAATGAACATAGTAAATCTAGATAAGTTACTAGAAAGAAATTAGGATTAGTTACTTAAGAATATTATTAAGCTGAATGTATTGATTATAATAAAACATTTTGCAATGTTTCCAGATTATAATAAATTAAATTTATATTATCTTATTATACTTATATTATATTTACTAATTATTAAATGGATGTTAAAATTTATTTCCTAATTAGATTAATATAGGAATATATTTTTAATAATTCCAACCTAATGTGATGAGAAGACAAGAGGTTCATTGGGGGTACGTTGTAAATAATAAAAATCACAATTAATTTAAAATTATTTTTTTAATTTGGTGGATTAAGATAATTATAAATTCAACCTAAAATAATCATTTGTAGTGGATATTTTAAATGTGAATTCAAAAATGTTAAAATATAAAGAATAAGAATTTTATAGTAGGTCATATATAAATATTTCTATACCTACTCTTCACACTCCAAAATAGAAGTATTGATATCAATAGTAGGAATAGTCCTTTAAATGTTAAATCTAAACCAAGAATTTTACAAATGAGATATTTCCTAACCCAAACTTTTACAAGGGATAAATTCTAGCCTATTTTTTTTGGATCTAAACTAACCTTGGAATTTCTATAGTTAAAACCCCAAATATTACATAAACTTTTATGCCAGAGAAGATAATAACCAACCATTCTATAATAGAAACTTTACCCAATTGATTTTTAATAAGAAAAATAAAAAACCATGTCACAAAAGATTTTGTTCAGGTAGATAAAACATGTTTTCACATTTTAAGGGTAGTATAACCCATATAGTTTTATAGTTCAGGGGAGATAAATCGTACAAAAAAATTAAATGAAAGAACTTGTTGGTAATTGTATAGAAATTTATACTTTTGGAATGTTATTCTCAACTATTCAATACATTTTAAAGATAAAACATGGTTATTATTGTATTTATTGGAAAACATGTTGTAAATAATCAATCTCATAGAGTTAGAGTTGAACCGTATGATTTATTGGAATAAAAATGGAATGTCCCGATATAGACACCACTAAATCGATACACTAAACTCATTCCCCACATGGACATAGGAACAAATGTTTGTATGAAAATGGATGATGACTAGACATTAGGGTATAAAATGGTACTCTGAGGAGACTACAACCCTCATATCATACTGTGAAACTATAAATAAAAAACCAATAATCTTAACAAATAGTGTATATGGAAGGAATTATAAAATGAAATAGAATAATACTATAATAAGATAAAATATTTTAATGTCCCAAAAATCCATGGAATACAGATAACACTGATTTCCCACTAGGCCAATCACATATAATTAAATAAAAAATTAAATTAAAAATTAATACATCAGGCTCTACTACCAACTCTGATCTGTGTTGCATACTTGGTTTCCTAAAATTTGTCGAGCTTCTCCAGCCTGATCCTTATACTTGACTTGAGAGAATACACATATTCATGCAACCTTATCCATTTTCCCTATCCAAAATGCATCTGTTACTAACCATAATGAATACATAAGGTCTATGCACACAATGTGGTGCATGTACTAGGGTGAAAAAGAAATATCAGTAAGCTACCCTCAATGATGAACTAATAACATGCTAACATAAGTGCATACTCTTGCTATGTGATCATATTATACCAATAAAAATATAATTAAAGACCAATCAAACCATATTAACTATTTTGGTCTATGGATCCAATCCACTATACCCACATAAACTAGATCTGGGGTTCCATTGATCATATCGAAGTGACTGTGCATCCTAAATAACATATGAGGGCCATATCTTTGTTATCCCTGACAAAACATCATGTATTTTACCATTAAAACTTACTCAGAACATGGAAACATAATTTCCTCATACTCATACCATGATAAATTACAACCATTACACATAGCATCAGTCTGAAACCTACCCCACATATTATAACAAAAGTTCATGGGAATCAATCTAGCACTAACTCGTACATCAACACTGGTGGAACCCAAAGCGTCTGTCTGGCACCAAAAAAATAGTAACCTCATTCTTGCATCCCATTACATATTTTATGACTCCAATACCCATTCCAGGAGACTTATTTTTACATAAAATCATATTTTATGAACTTCATTTCAACTAATCTCATCATATATGTGAAATTCCATATCCAAAAAATCACATCAAATATATGGAACTCCATGTCAAAAAATATCATCATATATGTGAAATTCCATGGACATTGTTCTAATCATATCTATAGAACATCAGGTCCACCAATATCATCATATCTATAATACACCCTACCAATAAGTCTAAACATACAATATGGAATGCCTTGTCAAACATCTAGAATAATGCATGCAGAGCATCATGTCCAACTCTCTCACTGATAGAAAACCATATAAGTAAACATGGATACAAAAACTAGTAACCTGAACACATCACAACAACCCCATGGGTGTAGACCAAGTATCAACCCATTTAAAAAGTGAGACATATGAAGGGATAGATGAACACCCATTTACATCATCGAAATCTCATCCCTATTAGCTCATACATGAGTTCAGGTCCCTAAAGGATACCCAAAACCACTAATATTCAAGAACACAAACAATATAATGGTTGTTATATCAATCAGAACCCCTTTTTTCATCTATATCTATATTAAATCCTAGTAATCCCCATTAGGATACTAAAATTTAGCACACAAGCAGAGGAATTCCTCTTGGAATCCTTGATCGTAACTGAACACACATCCAAAATGCCCTTATCTATGAGGTCAAACATCTAGAAACATAGTCTATAACATCTCGCATCCTCAATGTTTTAAAAGGGTGTAAACCTAACTTATGAAATTCACATAATAACATCCCCTTTCCATGTGATTCTAGGTTGGTTCAAACACCGAACCTAACTGTCACCTCTAGTCCTAGTCAAATCCCATTATCCAGGGACAATCCAATTCTAACAGAAATCGAGGTATCCAACAAAATCATGCTACATTATCTTATATTTCTCATGAAACTCTCCTAAGTCTCATCCCATGTACCCCTATCTGGAGATAGATGAATTTAATAAATTGAGGAAACATATCTATTATCAATTATTCTCTCCAAAATGGCTCTTAAATGTATTCAAAACCTCCCAAATTCATTACCAAATTGTTCTACATGAATAAATACTAAAAAATTGACTCCTCATGTATCTAATTTTGACTCAAGGGCACCAAATCACAAAAAACCATCAAAAGGGTAACCAAGGGATAATACATAGATTTTACTGAGACTATATGGCATGTACACCAATACATTTGACTCTTCTATGTACTTCCACTTGACTTTGGTACACAATGATTCTTGGTGTGTTCAAATACATGAACAAGCCATACATAGGGTATGGATGTCTACTTTCACGTGACCTGGGTACACTCAGGGTCTGACCATGTACTACTACACATCCATGGTATACTTAGGATCTGACAATATAATTCTACATGACCATATCCCACAAATATGGGTTGTCTTTCTAGGTACCCAACCACATATCCATGTTCCAATACATGTTGTTTACATCCACAACACAACATATAGTTCCAAAATCCCAAGTACCCAAATACTCATCCATATGGACATGCACCACTACACAACTTTTTCTCCTAATATATGGCATTTAGTGACAAAAAATCAAACTTCCCAAAACAAGAAGAACATATTGTTTGTCTTCCCAAACCACACATCATGTGATCATGATTCCATAATGGGAAACAACTACAAACATCCCAAACCCCCATTTTATCTAACTGGGTTCATATCCACCCCATGAGGTATTTAGAAGCCATAAAAGAGATTTAAATCCTAAAAAATATCTATGTTTATTGGGGCATAAAACTCAAAAACTGACATAACTCATTGCCAACTTTCTAATGCTTTGTGTCTAAACATACTCTTGAATGTCACTGTACCATGATCTGTTGTTGATCACTCTCATGGATGACGTCCATCAGAACCTCTCCATCCTTCACTCTCAGTTAATCCACCACACAAGTTAGAATACCTCCTTCCCATCCTATAGTTCATAGAAATATAAATGGGGATGGGGTGTCATAATCAATCAATCAATCAAAAAAATTTATTAAAATTGCATTTAAAATTCATGTCCTTAACCCCAATGCCCGAAGTAGGTTTACACATTAAATAAGAAAAACACAATATTTCTAACTCAACCAAAAATTTGTAATCTCACTCCAAAACTCCTTTCATAATACATCACCATATAAACCCACACAAATAATTTAATATTTAATTAGTTAAATGTTAAATATTCTCCCAAAATATGAACGACTCAAAATTACACCAAAATACTCTCCTATGGTAAATACATTATTTATAATCCAATAAAATGGGTTGAAAAATTATCTGAAATTAAATTATTTATTAAAAAAACCATTTTACCCCTTATGAACACCTAAATGAAAAATATTCAAGTTTATGATCAAATGTCAAACTCTATAAAATCATGGGTTCTTAAAACCTCTCCACCATAAAACAAATCATCCTCAATAACCCTAATAAGTCTTTAATATAGACATTTTAACCCATATTAGTCATCAATCCATGATAAATATATTTCATACTACTCTAGTATGTCAACCGAGTTATACTACAAACTTCAAAAAAATTGTACAATCCATCAATGGTAAAGTAACTATTTCCCTCCATGTTTGATTCAATTATTTTGTGTCTAACATTGTTAAAAATGGAAATGATACTTGTTTTGATAATTATAATGTAGGTGGATGTGATTTGGAGGACCAAGAATGAAGTCCAATAAAAATGGTCCAATCTGCACATGATCCAAGCACACCCGTGGACTAAAATGTATACCGTTAAAAAAATCAGCATTCAAGGGGATGAAACTTAGTGGACAGGTCCAAAATCTAATGAGGTCCATTTCATCTGAAGGAACCAAAGCCCAATTCGTTTATTAGAGGCCCAAAACAGTTTATATGTCTAATAAAGTGATCTGCACGATGTCAAAACATTGCCTCTGTATTTTGGAAATATCTCTTAGTATATTACATATATGGCCGCCAAATTTGACATGGAGGTATAAATGGTGTTAGAAAACAACTCTTTAGTTTTTTCCAAAGTGATTTAAGACTCTATGACCAGACAAAACCATGGGCAAAGAGGATTCCTGAAATTAGGATGCCCAAAACCACTTCCCACTTTGCCTATAAATTGGCACCTTGGGCACCCCTTTTTGGATTTTGACCAAGAGGAATGGTTCTTCCATTTTGTAGTCCCAAAGTTGACTCCCCATCATTAATATAATCTCTGTAGGATATGGGAATTTCTACGTAAACATCTTCTTCTTCCTCCCCTCCCATGAGTTTCTAAACCCCTTGTGAACCCCTGGGGAGGAACGTGATGTAATCCCGATCTTCATAGTTGTATTATTTGGAATGATCTTTTTAATTCCATGTTGTATTTTGTTTTTCATAATACTTTATTTTTATTTAATTGATTTATATACTGGTATGTTATACTCAAACTCAAATGATCATGTTTGGGTGTAACCTTTCATGTGATGTTTTACACATTGTTCATCCTTTTTTACTCCCTTATTAAATTTCCATGTTTGTGTAGTTAATACTGGTCAATTGAACTCACATAAGCACTATTAAGGACATGTAAATTTATGTCATGGTATTGAAAATAAATAACACTCAAACCTATATAGCACGTAAAGTTCTTCATGTGTTTCCTTGGTGAGTTTCATTTATGAAGTCGAACGCAAATCACTCAATCATCGACGATGTCCATTGAATCATTGTGTGTTTTTGACTGAACCCTAAGAGGTGACCTGGTATAAAATCCGTAAAATTATGGTAATAGGTGTTAAAAATAAGGTATTAAATTATCAATACGCTTTCTAATAAAGTGATTAAGGATGAGCATCACGACACTCCCATGGGTTGATCACATTAAATTAATCTTGTTTACTTCTATTTTGTTTTATCTCTTTAGTTTTTCTATTGTAATATTTAATCATAAAACACCATTTTTATTAAATACCATTCCCATTCAATCTTATAAATCAAAAAACGTTTTTTCAATTAATGATCTAAGGCTCCTTTGAGAGACGACCTAGTGTTGCTGCTATACTGCAGAATTTCTAGTAAAAAATAAACTACTAATTTGATGCGCTCGATATCACAATCAAATTTTGGTTCCATTTCTGGGGAGACAAAATAATTTTTTCTTATTCAGTTCCTTTATTTATTTATTTTTATTCTTAATTATCACTCCATTAAATATCATATCCCTATTTCGTTGTTTTTGTTTGGGGTTTTCGTTATTATTTTTGTTTGTTTTTGTGTGTTCTCTCTATCTCTTCTCTCTCTCTCTCTCAAATTCTGTTGTAAAATATTGTCTTTTCCTCCATCCATTCATTTATTAAGTGTTTTTATTTCATTAATATTCCATAAAAAATAAAAAAAATAGAAAATAAAAATAACAACAAACATTCAATAAATCAAACTGGACATCATTGTTGCATGACATGATCTGGTAAAGAAACATTGCTTGAATTTGATCCTAAAATTGAAAAATAACTTCACCCATAAATAAAGTAATATAAATAAGGTCAATCAAGTAACACTAAGTAACCCCTTTTATAACCTCAAGTGTTCATAAACCAATCAAAAATTGAACCCAATCAAACCCAAGAAAACATGGCTACATATAATTGATCCTTAATAGAACTGACCACCCTGGCTGTGGAGTACCAACATGCATAAATCCAATATCACGTGGAAGTATCCAGATTTGAGCTAAGATCAGTCCTCATACACCTTCTTCCTAAATTCCATGGTATTCCCAGTACAGACCTTCATATACACATTAAAAAGTTTCACATTGTTTTCACCACCATGAAACCCCAAAAGGTATCTGAGGACCTAATTATGTTTAGGGCCTTCCATTTCTCCCTTTATGGTGTAGCCAAAGTTTGGATATACTAAATTCCTATGACAATTGGGGGATGTAATGACCTGCAAGAACTCTTCTTAGAGAAGTTCTTCCCTACCTCTTGAACTGCATCAATTAGGGAAGAAATTTGTGGCAAAAGAAAATCACTAGGGGAAACCCTTGATGATTACCGAGAGATATTCAAAATACTTTCCTCATGTTTCCCCCACCACAAAATTAGTGAACACCTGATAATTCAATACTTTTATGAGGTAAATGTCCCCATAGATCATGGAATGATAGATGTTGCAGGTGGTGATTCCCTTAATGATGAAACTTTTCCACCACTCGTGACTTAATAGCCAACACGGCTCAAAATACACACCAATTGGGAACATAAGAAATTGCACCTACCAGAGGAGTTCATGAGGTAAGTCATTCATCCCTAGGAAAAAAGGTAGATAACAAACTTGATGATATGCATACCCTTTTAAAGAAATTATCTCAAAAACAAGGTAACTAACACTCTACTTATATTCCATTACATTGGGGTATTTGTCATGATAACACTTGTTTTTCTGACCAGTGTCGAAAACATTAGGATTCATCTCATTCTTGTGCAGTAGTATTTTGAGGGTGTCCTTTTCAGCAAGCACCACCCTTCAAGTGAGAACCATTTAGGCCGAATCCAATCCTCGGGTGGAAAGGACAACTACAATACCATAAATGAGGCAACCCAAGCTACCCCAAGAAAAATTTTTAATAACAAGACCAAAGTATGCAATATTCTTATCCCTCAACTTCTCATAATAATCCTATTCTTCCTCCCAAATGTGAACCAAGACTCGAGGACATGGTGAAGTAAATGGCATCACAAAACTTCCAGTTCCAATAAACCACGCTATTAGTCATTCAAGAACTATGAACTCATGTTGGGTAATTAGAAAACACCATTGGTGATATTAATATTAGAGGTTCTAGAAAAATACTATCCCAAGCCATTGCCAATCTGAAGGACAAAGGTAATGTATGTGTAGTTACACACCGTAGTGGTAAAGAAGTTTCTCATTCTAATAATTCTACACAATAGGTATGTCCCACTCTTTAAAATAATATTTATCCACCCATAAAAAATTTCAATGAAGAAAAAATAAATAAAAATATTAATCAACTTATAATTGATGATTCAAATGAACAATTCATTCCTCTTCCTTTCCCCCAAAGACCCTCTAAATCTATGAAAAATTATGATAATAAGATTGATAGTGAAATAATGGATACATTTAAAAAAACATTACTTAATATTACTTTATTGGATGTAGTCAATAAAATTCCATGTTATTCCAAATTTCTTAATGATATTTGCACCCATAGACAATGGATGAAGGGAATGGGAGAGTCAAATTGGGGAGGAATATCTCAGCCTTGATTCAACCAGCAATGCAAAATATGTGCAAGGATCCAGGCACATTCACGATACCTTGTACCATAGGGGAGAAATTATTTTCAGATGCTATGTTAGATTTAGGTGCTTCCATTAATTTCATCCCTCGCTTTGTATACACTTATCAACAGGTTGGAGAGCTTCAACGAACAGGAAATGATGTGAAAATTGAAAATCAGAGTATTATGCATCCAATTGGAGTTATTGAGGATGTCCTTGTAAGAGTGAATAATCTATTCTTCCCTATTGATTTATATATTCTTGAGATGGGGGATACCTGAACCCAAGGACATACCCATCTCATACTTGGAAGCCCATTCCTCAAAACAACAAATACGACCATCAATGTTCCCAATGGTACACTATCCATGGATTTCAGTGGATAAAAGATAAGTTTTAACATCCATGAGGATATAAAATTCCCTATTAAAGAGAACTCCATTATTCTTATCTATTAAATGGAAGTGCTCTCAAATGATGAACACACACACAATTATCTCCTTAACCCATACTCTAATTCATTTCCATATTCTTCTTCATTGGATGTTTTGATTTATTATTTGAGTTTTGAGTGTTTTTTGGGTTCTGAAAGGTGTAAATTTTGTGCTTTAATTGACGAGTGAGTCAATTATGATGTACACATGACCGTCGATGATTTTCAAAATCTCATTTCAATTAATTCTATATCTTTAGGGAACAAACCTGAGTAGATAAATAGTTTAATGGACCTCACTCCCCCTAAATCCCCTCCCTTAGTCCAAAAACCCCTAGTGTTGGAATTAAAACAACTTCCATCTAATTTCAAATATTCCTATATTTTGGGTATTGACCAATTGCCTATAATTATTTCCAATATCCTCTCTCAACAGTCTAAATCAAAACTAATCATCCTTTTGAGAGAGTGTAAAAAGGAAATAGGATGGACATTGGCTGTTAATCCTAGGATTATCCCTTCTATTTGTATGCACCATATAATTTTGTATGATGAGTATAAGACTATAAAAAAATCGTAATGCCAGTTGAATCCAACCCTCCTTGAAGTCGTAAAATTAGACGTCAGTAAATTACTTGCTGCGGGGATCATTTATCCTATATCTGATAGTAAATGGGTTAGCCTAGTGAAAATTGTGCCTAAAAAATAGGAATAACCATAGTGTCAAATGAAATTAATGAATTGGTTCCAACACATTTTCAAAACTATTGGAGAGTCTATATATACTAATTTCAATTGAATCAATCCACGTGGAAGGACCACTTTCTTCTACCATGAATTGTCAAAATGTTAGAACGATTGGCTGGTAAGTCCCATTATGATTTTCTTGATGTCTATTTGGGTTATTTTCAAATCCATGTAGCCCTTTAGGATCAATAAAAGACAAAATTTACTTTTCTATTTGGCACATTTTCATATAGAATGATGCTTTTTCGTCTGTTTAATGATCCTGGTACTTTTTAGCGTTGAATTTTGAGTATATTTTTAGAGTACCTAGAGAATTGAATTGAAGTTTTTATGGATGTTTTCACGGCTTATGTAACTTATTTTAATAATTGTTTGGATCACCTAGGTTCTATCCTTTGTCACTGCATAGAAAAATATCTTGTATTAAATTATGAGAAATGTCATTTCATGGTTGAATGGGAGGATAGTTCATGGTCATGTTACTTAAAAAGAGGTAATTCAAGTGGATAAATCAAAAATTGAATTAATTTCAACCCTTCCATATCCAAAATGTACTCATGAGGTGTGATTGTTCTTAGGATGTGCTAATTTTTACCGAAGATTCATTAAAGACTTTAGTAAGATCGCACTTTCCTTGTCCCGATTATTACACAATAATTACGAGTTTTTTTTATAAAAAATTTTAAGGATGCTTTCAATTCACTAAAAATGAGTCTCACATCACCTCTTGTCTTCCAACCACCAAGGCGGGATCTCCCCTTTGAACTTATCTGTGATCCTCTAACATTGTATTTGTGGAAGTTTTATCAAAAAGGGTTGAGAGGGATCCTCATGTTATTGTGTATGCCTCACGTACCCTTGACCCTTCCCAGGAAAACTGCAAAAAAACTGAAATATAACATATTTCTTTTTTTTCCTTTGAAAAATTCCATTCATAAATTATCGAGTAAAAAATTAGTGTCTTTTCTGATCATGCTACCCTTCGTTTTCTCCAAAAGAAACCTGAAGCTATACCCCGCCTCATTGAGTTGATGCTCCTCCTCTAGGGGTTTGACCTTCAGATTAGAGATAAGAGGGGAGTGTAAAATGGGTAGCTAACCACATTAGTAGGATTTACCCACCATTGGACCATCATGTTAACCCACCCCTCACAGTTGGAGAATTATTCACTCATTAGAACCTTGGTGATGTTTTTGACCTTACCCTCTAGTATGCCGACATTATGAATTTTCTAGCAACATCTAGGCCCCCCCCCCCAATTTCATCACTTCATAATCCCAAATACTTATGAATGATTCTCGGTGGTACATTTGGGATGACCCGTATATGTGGAGAATTTTTGGTGACCAAGTAGTTCGTTGATGTGTCCCTAACCATGAGTTCACCTCTGTTCTGAACTTCTTCAACACTTTTTCATATGGGGACCACTTTGGCTCTCAACATACAGCTCGAATGTTCCTTGACTTAGGAATTTATTGGCCAACATTGTACAGGTATTCCCATTGATTTTTCATGTCATGCAGTCATTTTTAATTCATAGGGAATATCTCTAAGTGGAATGAAATGCCCCAAAATCCCTTGTTATTATGTGAAATTTTTGATGCATGGGGCATTGACTTCCTGGGGCCTTTTACAAATTCATTTGGTTTTTGTACATCTTATTGGATGTTGACTATGTATCTAAATGGGTGGAAGAAAAGGCCACCATTACCAATGACTCTCGAGTGCTAGTTGATTTTCTGAGGTCCCAAATTTTCAGTAGGTTTGGTTTTCATAGATTCATCATTAGTGAATAGGGATCACATTTTTTCAACCACAACATGAAAAATATGCTTCTTAAGTATGTATTTGTTCATAAAGTCTCTAAATCGTATCACCCCCAAACTAATGGACACGAAAAAATCACAAATCGAGAAGCTAAGAGAATCTTGGAAAAAATGGTACAACCCAACATGAAATATTGGAGTTTGGGCTTTGTTGATGCAATTTGGGCATACTATACAACTTTTAAAACCCCAATCGAAATGTCACCATATAAAATTGAGTTTAGAAAGTATTTTCACCTCCCTATGGAAGTAAAACACCGTGCATATTAGGTTGTTAAACAGTGTAATATGAATCATTCGGATGCAGGCGTGCATAGGAATCTGCATATTCAAGAGTTGGACACAATTCTATGAGATGCATATGAGAACTCCCATATCTATAAAGAGAAGACAAAGGCTATCTATGATAGGAAGATCTATTAGTGAATGATTTATATTGGTGAGACGATTCTCATGTATAATTCTAGGATAAAGCTCCACCCAGGTAATCTTTGTTCTCGATGGCTCGGTCCTTGTACTGTTACTGATTTTTACCCTTTTGGTGCTATACATGATTTTATGAGAAGAATGTACAAAGGATTACTATCAATGGTAATAGGCTCAAACAGTAGTATGAGGATTTTCCAATGCATCTCATGGAGTAAATCCAACTTATAGATGCCACATATGACAACACTTAGCAATTTTTCCATTCTCCCCACCTTCATTTACTTGTCTATTTATTTAAAATACTTTCATTGAGGGAAATGTAACTTTTATGTGTGGGGGAGGGTGACATGTAATAGTTAGGATTAAGAAAAACAAAAAAACAAACAATCAAACAAAAAATTAAAAAAATTTGTTTTCATTTATGATTTCATTTTCCTTTTTTGTGTTTTTAAATAAAAATTGACCTTAAAAAAAATTCAAAATCATTTTTTTATTGAGTTGATTGTGTAGAAAATTCCATTTTTTATGGAATTTTTTTAAATGAATGTTGATATGGAATATTTTTCTATAATTTTTATTTAAAAATCATTCATAGGTGTTTAATGTACTTTTGAATCCCATGTCTCATTAGCACTGACCAGTATTTTAATCCCTCACCTAAGAGACAATCTAAGCCCTTTATTGCATATTCTTCCTTTTAATCACTTTCTTGAGAGTCTTGGGTCAGGTAGAGAAACTAGAAATTTCCTTGATTCAATTTTAATCCATAAGATTCAAGTATGCTACATTCATGATAGAGGCAATCATTTATTAAAAATCCCTTTTTACAATTATCCTCTATTTTTTTCTACCTTTACATTTTATCCTTATTAATACTTAGAGACCTTGAAATGCCTATTAGGTAGCCAAATTATAAGCTAATTTATCCTCACCTACCAATATCTTGTGTATATTCTTGTTTTATTTCTATCAAGTGTTGTAGAGAGGGGTTTTCCATAGGAATTTCGGGAAGAGAATCATTGTTATTGGTTGATTTAAAGGGAGCCTACATTTTCCTTGTGAAATGGGTTCATAAACCATATTGAATCATTTTATTATACATGTTTACATAATTATATACTAAAATCAAAAATATTGTTTTGTACATCTAAAAAAACACAAAACAAAAGAATAAAATTGGGAAAAGATGACGTTTACTTATTATTATTCATCGCTTGGTTGTGACCCACACAAATGGACAATGGGGACAGTGAGTGGGAGGTAATATACTTTTTGAGGTGTTGAGTGTGAACATTAATTGTAAAAACTTTCTGAATTTTGACATGTTTTGTACATTAGATATTAAACACTCCTCTTAGGACTCATATTTTTTAACATTAAATCCTACAAACCCTTGAACCTTAGAACAACTGGTTAGAAGTCTTATTGAGTAGCACATTAGTTTCTACCGGTAAAGAACATAGAATCTTAGAAAACATATGGTAAGATCACATGAACTTTGATGAAAGAGCATAACTCCATTTTCATATGTTCCTTGAGTGAAGAGAGACAATTTTTTAGGTGAGGTAGGTTGCGACATGTTTCATGAGTGAACAAATGAAGTTGAACAAATTTAAATGTGAGAAAAGAAAAATGATAGGAAAATTGACTCCGTAAACGAGACATAATGAATTTCATTTCAAAAGAATATTGGATGTTTTCACACCTTTTATTTAGGAATGGGGCATGTTTAGGATGTTATACTTCTCCTAGGAGTGAAAATTTTTATGTGTCGGGGTTTGAATGTACCATGATTCACTGTTTTATTTACTCCTTATACCAATGTATTGAACTGGTTTTGTTTTGAAAATTAAAAGTATAATAAAACATTTCACTCCATGTTTGATTAAATTATTTTGTTTTTAACATTTTTAAAAAGGGAAATGTTACTTGTTTTGAAAATTATATGGTAGGTGGAGGTGATTTGGAGGACTCATGATGAAGTCCAAGAAAAATGGGTCAATCCGCAAATGATCCAAGCACACCAGAGGGATCTAACACATTATTATAATAAAGCTAAATTCAAATGGGCTGAAATATTTTGAGATTATCCGAAATTTAATGATTTCCATTTAATCCGAAGGAACCAAATCCCTATTCTTCCATTAAGAGGCCCATAAAAACTAATTTGTCCAATAAAGTGGATATGCATGGGGTCCAAACTTTGACTCTGTATTTTGGATATATCTCTTATTATTTTAAATATCTGGCTGCAAAATTTGATATGGAGGTAGAAAATGTTTCTACCAAAAACTCTATATTTTTTCACAAAGTGATTTAAGATTGTATGAATGGCCAAAACCATGGAATAATATAGTTTGTAAAATTAGGGTGCCCAAAACCACTTCTCACATTGCCTATAAATTGGCACCTTGGGCACCCCATTTTGGAGATCGGCCAGGAGGTAAGGTGATACCATTTTAGAGTCTCAAAGGTGTCTCCCCATATTTTATAGATGTTTTGGAGACTATGGGAAGTTATACTTAAACATGTTCTTCTTCCTCCCCTCCCATGGGTTTCTAAACCCTATGTGATAACCCGGGGAGGAACATGATGTAATCCCGAGCTTCATACTTGTATTATTTTGAATGATATTTTTAATTCCAGGTTTTATTTTTTTCCTTCATCCTCTCTTTTTATTTAATTGTGTTATATATTGGTATGTTATACTCAAAATCAAATTATCATGTTTGGGTGTACCCTTTCATGGGATGTTTCACACACCATTCAACCATTTTTCATCCCTCATTCAATTGCGATGTTTGTGTGGTTAATATTGGTAAATTAAACTCACATAAGAACTATCAAGGCCATGTAAATTTATTATATAGTATCACAATGAAATAACATACAAACCTATACAACACATTAAGTTCTTCATGTGTTTCCATGGTGATTTTCGGTTATGAAGTCAAACACAAATCACCCAATCATTGGTGATGTTCGGTGAATCATTGGGTGTTTTTGACTGAACCCTATGAGGTATCCTAGTATAAACTCTGTAACATTATCGTAATAGGTGCTAAAATAATGTATTAAAAGATCTACACCCTTTATATTAAAGTGATGAAGGATGAGCATCACAATACTCCCCTGATCTGATCACGTTTTATTAATCTTGTTCATTTTTACTTTGTTTTATCGCTTTAGTTTTTATATTGTAATATCTAATCATCAAACACAAAGTTTTATTAAATCACATTCCCCTTAGATCTTCATAATCAAAACCCTTTTTTCAATTAATGATCTAAGTCTCCGTTGAAAGACGACCTATGGCTACTATTATACTGCAAAAACTATAGTAAAAACTAAACCAATAATTTGATGTGCTCAACAACGTGATCAGGCAATGTAAAAATGAACAATCATCATTTAGTGAGGCAGAAGTTCTCCATACATGATAACAGTATGTTTATTACCCTTTATAGGGAGGTGTGTGTGAGTATTGGTTAAAACCATAGAATAAAAAAACCTAGTATATTTAGGATGTTTTTTTATAAAACCATGGAACAAAAAGATTTAATGGAGCGGATAATGAAAATAAAAGATATTAATTTTAGAGAATATGTTACCTCTTAATTGGAAAAATCCTTTTCGTTTGTATGAAAGGTATTCCATGGAATGATTTATGATAAAATGGAGTCTTTTAGGATCTAGGGAGGTATTTTTAAAGGCTATTTGGGTAGTTTTTATATGAAAATAAGTGGCTTGATAGGTTTGTAAAGTGGTAGAGGTGGTGGCCTTTTATAGGGAAGGAACATGACTCACTTTGAAGTTTTGAAAACAAGTTATGTATACACAACTTCGTACCTAAACAAATTCATAAATAACCCAAACAAATCAATAATAGAATCTTTATGATAGAAATATGTCTATATAATGGGTTTTGGATAAGTGGATATGTCATTTGGGCCCCTAATATTATGGTTTAGTCCATACTTAAGTTTAATTTGACCTTAATCATTGTTATTAAATTTAATCACTTTTGCAAATATTTTTGGTAAAAAGTGAAAATGATATAATTAGATGATAAATATTATAATAATTACAATGGTTTATTTCCATTTTTAAAAATTCAATTCCTATAATAGGAAAAATTAATAATAATTCTAATCCTTCAAACGGGAAGAAATAATGAGTTTTTAGGGAATAAAAATGTTCAAAATATTGTTAAGTTTTTATATTTAATTTCAATGTTAAATGGACTATAATGAACTAAATTATATTAATATATATATAATTTATCTAATGTTATGTTAAAACAAATTTAAAGTATAATATAATTATAATTATTTTTTAAATGAAAAGGTAGATATTAACTAAAATGCATTTTTTACTATTCATTAAAAAATGAAGTTTCTCCAAACAATAAAAAAATAAAAAGATAATTTTTTAATTATAAACTAAAAAAATAAGATTATTTGATCATAATAAATTTTAATATGTGTTTAAAATTAATGTTTTTGTTCTCCAAGGAAGCACATGAAAAGCATTTCATTCGAAGAAAATTTATTTTTAAACAAATAAAGACTATAAAAAAATTATATTTTTCATTATAAATATTTTTTATTAATATAAAAACTTTATAAATATATTTTAAATTTAGTTATTATTTTTTGAATTAATATTTTTTAATGGATAGGTTATAACTAAATCTTTTAAAAAATTGTAACAATAAAGTGATGTTTCGTAGAAACTCAGTGACGCGTGTAACGTATGCCAAGTCATTGTTGTGTGTAGTACATGCCAAGTCAGTGTTGTGTGTAGTGAAATCCAAGTCAGTGTTACATGTAGATCAATCCAAGTTGGTTTTGTGTGAAAGGAATTTTTGACTTAATGTTTATATATATATATATATAACAATTTTATGTCTCACATGAAATGATAATTATCAAAAAGATACATCAATTTGAAAAAAATATATTTGAAAAAATCTTGGGGTGTTACATTATAACCCCCTTAAAAATGATATTTTCACTCAAATTCATCTCGCTTATGAAAGTCATAATACTTGATGGTTCATCTCATAGAAACCAACACTGTAAAAGTAAATACTAAAACATCCTGTACCAAAAAAAATGTTAGAAACATAGAGGTTACCCAAAGAAACATATAACTAGTTATCCAAATAGGATAATAGAGGTGGGAAATGAAAACATGGACATGTAATATAAATATAACTATCAAGTTCTCATGGGGAGTGATAGAGAACATGGCCCAGAGAAATTTATAAATTGGAAAGCTATAATTATGCCATAATCTAAGAGACTATCTCATTAATTAGAAAATACAATATTAGGATAAACTTTTATTTATATATAGTGTTATTAAAGGTGGAGAATTTTAATGAAAAGATATACATACATGATTTCAAGATAATATCACCCTTGGTTTTTATTTGATCCACTTCACCTCTTTCTCCAAAAGGGAGTTGAATTTTTTATTCCTAAAGAGCTAACAGATCATGATATCCATGATCATTAATACAACCATACCAAACTGTCTATCAATAAAAAATTGTTGGATCATGTTATCCAATGTGCATGAATCCTCATTTGATGAGATAATACTTTAATATCACAAAATTCAATTGAAGATTAACTTAAACATCCAATAAATGGTTAATCTTATAACCCGTGTGAATGAATAAAATTAGATTCTTTAGAAAAAAATTAAAGGTATCATCAAAAAATTGATACCCATATATTACAATGTAACACTTGGTTTTTAAATTAATACCATGTGAATAACCTCATCATAAATTCCCATTATAACCGTAAATCTATTTGGAAAACATAGTTTTTTCCATATTTCAATGATTATATGATATATTATTTTAAATCCAAGAATTTTTAAACTCCATCCTTGATGATATAGAACACTTTTCCAATAATCAATAATCTGATACATGGTAATCATTGTTATCCAATTCACTTTATCCAAATGAATCATCTCTTTATCCATGAGAAACATAATTCTCTCAATATCTTGATCAAATTAACGGTTACCTTCCCTTAATCAAAATATCACTTTTCTAAGGCTTAATCACCATTAAAAATTTTATTTTCAATCATTAATGAAATATTATTCTGAATATACTTATATATTTAATGATTCATATAACTATGTTTTTTAAATTCCAAAACATACGCACTTTATTCATCCAATTTTATTCTTAAACCATTAATCAGGCTTAATAATCATATTCATTAATACATATATCCTAGAATATAAAATATGAATCACTTATTATGGTTAATCAACCTCAATATAATCATTATTCTTATTTTTATGTAAACAATACTGTAATAACATCACATAACTTCATATGTCATTTGTGATATCTTCATCTTGAGAAGTATAACCAACACTCATACCACCTTCCTTATTCCATTTATGATATTTAAACATGGGAAATTAATTTTCATAATGCTAATACATTCCAAATATGAAACATTTAATGTTAACCATTTTTCTTCTAGTTCTCTCCATTGACTAAAACTAAAATGCATTGGGTGAGAAACCGATAGCACAGTAGAAAATCACATAATCATGAAAAATTTCTTAATGTTTTTCTAAATCATGGAACCTAAATTTTAATTGAGGGAACTTTAGGTTTATCCTAGAATATTAATATACAAAATCTATTTAAATAATTCATGATGGTTCATGAATATTTCATGAATTCCTAAAGAATGCCCCAAGTAGTGTCAAACCAAGTGCGCAACGAGGCCCATTGTCGTGTACCAGATTACCCAAATCCAGGACAAGAACATTTGGTCAGAGTCATTACACCTAATAATATATAATCCAGATCCGTATCCTCTTATAGTATCTATATAGGGATGTATTTCTAGGAAACCACTCACTTTATCCTTTACGAAAATTCCAGGACATATTTCCTAAATGTTAACTCATCCTAACACTTATCCTTAGATATATCCCAAGATAAATCCTTATAGATATACGTAGGGTCCTCAAAAAATATTTCTCATCCTAGTTTCCAAATTTTGACTAAACCTTTCCTTTGATACCAACTATAGAGACCCAGGCTTATCATAATGGGATGTGACAAAATTCTAGATGAATATGTAGTACACTACAAAAATACAAGACCGATGACTATAATAGTTTAGTGTCTTTGGAAACATGGAAACAAAATATTATCTTTAGGTAAAATATCTTCAACATCTCTAATAAAGTTATCCACCTTGATTACTTATTCCAAAAACATTGCTTCATAACCATGGGAAAAGAAACATAAGAAAGTGGATCTCAAATGTTTAGTAAGGGTAAATAAAGGGAATGTGTAAGACTAAAATTAGAAAAAGTGTATGGAAATTGAGAATAACATTATAAGATTACAACCTACATATTAGAGATTAGAATAATTATAAGAAGTTCATAATACATTAATCCTGAAGAAATAATGAACATAATCCACAAAATCATTACACAAGAATATAACATATAATGATGGAAAACACATAATCACATAAAAACCCTATGTCAATGCAGAATACCAAGGCCTTTGTAATATGTTAGGATTAGGTTAATCACCTATGTACCTACTTATGTCTTGGGATTACCTCTTGTGTACCCACTTATTTTGGTCTTGGGATGTCCACCCATGTACCCTCTTGTTTTTTTCTTGGTATTTCCTCTCATGTACCATATTGTTTTGGGCTTGGGATGTTCTCCTGTTTACCCTCTTATTTTTGGCTTGGGATGTCATACGGTATACCCTCTTATTTCGGGCTCGGGGTGCCCCAAGTGTACCCTCTTGTTTCATTAATGGTATGTACTTTCATGTACCCTATTGTTTTGGGATTAGGATACCCTCCCTTTTATCCTTTGAGCTCATAAAACATTTATCATTATCGAATTCATTGTAGGGAGATTTAGGTCCCACTCATCTCATAAATAAATCATACACACATGTGCCAAAAAATATTCCGCATATCATGGCCCATGAAAATAGTTTGGTTTTATAAACATAAAATCATAACCCATTGTATGAAATGGGTATTATCAACATTTCAACACATCATAAACTATGGAAAAAAGATAGATTTCATAACCATTTAATCAAATGATAACCCATGACATGAAGCAGGATTCAATACTGTATAACCCATGGAAGAGAAACAATTTTCATAAGAATTATTCCTTAAAAATTTCAACCAGTCAAGAAATAATATTAATGGAACCTTTGGATCATTTCCTAAAAGGGATTTATTAACATCAATGCATACAATATTAGATGTAGAATAGCATGGAAACATATTTTTAAATCATTTATTGGGGAAACTATCCCCTTTTCACTGAAAAATGCACTTGAGAACATAAAATCATTTAAAATCATTTCATTAGAAAATAATTTGAAAACCTAGATATAAGGCTTGAAAAAAAATTTAAAACAATTTTCCATGAAAAATTATAAAATAATATTTAAAACATTTTTATACCATTTTCCTTAAAAACATATAAAATAAGTTTCAAATCATTTTGAAAAAGAAAATGGTTGAAAAAAGTTTGAAAATTTTAAAAGAAATAATGAAAACGTTTTCAAAACCATTTCATTGAAAATAATATGAAAAATTATACATAAATAATCAAAACGTTTTGAAAAAAAACATTGAAAATACTTTTAAAACATATTAATAATTATTGAAAATGTTTTGAAAACCTTTTTACATGAAAACATATGAAAGCATATTGAAAACATTTTTAAAACCCGCTTTTCCCATGAAAAATTAAAAATATATGCTTGAAAAGGTTTTGAAGCCCATTTCCTTGAAAATAATTTCAAAAAAAATTTATCAAAAGTTATCCTTTTCAACATGGAAATGAATTTTCATTGAAATAAAATAAGTTAAATCTGTACATGTTGTACAAGGTAAGATGAATATTATTTTTGCAAGGTAAAAATGATAGAATAGTGCCACATTAATAAAGATACAAGAAGATTCCATTAAAAACATTGGTAAAATAAAAAATGGTAAAAGTTTCTTTTAAATATATACGGATAATAGTATAATATTCTTATGAACTCTTTTAGAAAACACTGCTTCAAAGGAACACAAATTCCCAACTGAAGATAGGGTAAAGTCGGGCTTCCATAAAAAACCCATTTCAAACTATCTTAGGTAAAGAGGATTAGAGAAATGATACCAATTAATTAATATATCATGAATAAACATAAGAGGATAAATTTCATGAGTATTCTTAAGAGTGGTATCATACGATTTTATCAAAGGAAACATAAATAGAAAAAATATTGAAAAGTAATGAGATTGTTTCAATAAACTCTTACCACTAGGTAACATTGAACCATACTAACCATTGCTGAAAATGAAATTACATGAAGATTAAAATATCATGAAGTGGATAATATTCATTATATAAAATATATAATTAAGTATATACACATACTAGGAAAATATTGATTCATAACATGGCATGTGTCTCATGGAAGGTAATTTATGACAAAAATTACTTTACCGATTTGGTAACTTTTGAAACAAAAACACATTGAGAGAAATATCATAAACTAGATATGTCAGTAACCATAAATTAATTATATGAATAATATAATACATATATGGTTAGTATACAAACCACACAAAAGTAATGGGTGGTTAATCAAGAATGTATCCCATAAAAATAAAAATTGAGTTGAAATTCCTTTACCTTGTGTCTTGACTCTCATCGTACTCATTCAAAAATAATGTATAATAAATATAAATTTATTATAAATCTATCAAGGAACCATATTCTTTATTATAATACCATACAAGGTTTTATTATGGATTTTTATTTTCTACTTTTTAACAATTCCATGTTAAGTTTTTACCTCAGGTAATACCCGCTTTGTTTTTTGCATGTGTCTTAATTTGTTATATATTTAGTGGTTATACTTATATCATGGTTTATAATATGTAAAACATTATTTAAATAAAATTCATATTCGGTATATTTGTTTTATAATAATCCAGATAATATATTAGTATGAAATGGAATACACCGTTCATGGAGATGGTAAGCCATATGAACACATGAATGTTGTTTCCATTTTATTATTGTATTGAAAGAAAAGTAGTAAATGAAATATATGTATATATATGTGTATGTGTGTATATATTATTATTCCAAAAGCACAATTATATCTAGATATATCATATATATTCAATAAACCCATCTTTAAAATATTCCATGTAGGGTTTTAATGTGTCACATTGCTTTGAGGGGGCGATAGTCCGTACATACTAAAATGAAATTAGCGTAATAACAAAATATGGAATGTATAAAGATATATGTTGTAAAAGAATTAAATAAGTTTAAATACATAATAAATATAATATATAACATATATAAATAGTGTTTCCATCATAATTTCTACTATAAAAGGTGGTAAAGAAAAAATTATTAATCATTTGGGCCCTAAGATTAAGGTTTTGTCTCTAATTATGCTTAAATTGACTTTAATCACTATGATTAAGTTTAATAACTTTTACTAAGATTTTTGTTAAAATATTAACATGATATAATTCAACTCTAAATAGTATACTGATTATAATGTTTTATGCCCATTTTAGGAAGTTCAGTTCACATGAGATGTAACATTAATTTTAATGGTAATCTCATAGAGGAGACGAAATAACAGGTTTTTAAAGTAGAAAAATGTGTAATTTTTTTTGGATTTTTTATATTCAATTACAAAGTGAAATTGAATATAATGACCTAAATTGTATCAATAGATATATAACTGATCTAATGTAAACTTAAATAAATTAATTTATAATTTAATATTAATAATTATTTAAACAAAAATATCGTTATTAAACAAAATGTATAATTTAAAGACCCGGAACTTCAATGTAATTTTTTTAAATATATGGGAATTTTACGAGCCTGTGAAAATTGACGGCTCATGATTCCGAGGCCCGGAGTGCCTGGAATGAATTTCTGAACATTTGTTCGGGTACGTTCAGTAAACATGTGAGAAAGTTTTTCAAATTTTTTAACTGGTACTCGGAATTGAAATCTAAGGGCACCGTTGAACTCATAGTGTCGATATTCACTTAAGGAGACATTGACCGCGATAGCAGATGGTCGAGGGTGAAAGTTAATTTTTGGGTTTTTTCTGGAATTAATAAAACAAAATGTACTTCATTTTATTTTATTTTGAGCTTCCATGTGAATATTTCAGGTGCGGGCCACCCGAACTAAACCTCCCATGAGAGGTTATGGTGGTGGGGACCACCTGAACTAACCTCCCATGAGAGGAAGTGGCGGTGGGGAGCACCCGAGGTTAAAACCTCTTGAAACTCCCTATTAAGTGGGGAGAAAACTCTTGAGCTCCCCACTTAATGGTGGAACCACCCCCTTTAATTAATTCCAACCCTTATCTTGATTAATTATGTCATCCACCATAATTCATTAAGCTTTTTGAATTATACCAACAAAATAATAGATTGCATAATCTATTATTTTGGCACGCTTTTCATTTTGGTGGAATTGGGTAGAGGAGGAGTTTGAGAGAAAAGCTCCCCAATGAAGAACTCTATATCTGAACAAAGAATTCCTACCTCTTTCGACCTTCTTCCTCGAGACATCTCTTGACGTGGGATGTCGTCATCTATGGTGAATCAATGTCCGTACTTCTTCCTATGCCAACATCAACGATCAAGGTAGGGGGTTTATTTGTAAGATAATACATTCCATGATTTCTTTTTTAGTTTGGGAATGAATCATTGTGGAGGTTATAAAATTTGATGTTCATCGTTATTTTCTCTTGTTGAGACAAAGGCTACCACCCAAAACATGGAGGGTGCGGGCCAAACCAACATGGCCCAACCCCTCTGTCGTTCTTCTTGGGTGTGTTCTTCAAAATGGAGGAAAGAAACAAAGGCAACGACGCTCTGCCACCCGTGATCTCAGCCACTCCGAGCCGCCGCCGAACATCCATCGTGCCGAGCCGCCGAGCCGAGCTGCTGCCCCAAGCAGAGCCACCCGCACCCCTCACAGTGTCTCGGCTGATGCGGCCCATGCCCCTCCCATCGCCCCGGACCGCACCCCCACGGTGCCCTGACCGAACCCCCCCCCCCCCACGGCGCCCCGTGCCCTCGAGGAACCCATGCGGCTAAACCGCCCCACGGTGCCAGCGGGATCTGTGGCCCCTTGCGGCCCTCGCGGCCTGATGGACCTCCCAACGGACCAGACTGCATCATGGGCTGGGCCGGACCAAGCGGGTCGGGCCCAGTCGACCTGAACCAGGTCGACCTATGCTAGGTCAGGTCAGACCAGACCTAGGCCCACTACAACTCATTTACGCTCTTTTGGCTATATCTTTGACACCAGACGTTCGTTTGACGACCCATTATTGGCATTGGAAATCTTGGAGCGAGATGGTCCCTTTGAGTATACTTCAATATAGTTTTTGATTGAGATGGGAAATGGACAGGTTGGATTGAGAACGAATCCAACCAGGCCCCCGGGACTAAAAGGCAAATAACTCACAAACCGGACATCTGTTTGACCCGCCGTCTATTGCGTTGAGACCCCTATGACAGGGCGAAACTTTGAGATAATTCTTCGTGGTACTTCGTGACAGTTGGAGTATCGACCAGTAGATCATGGAGAGGATCGTCCCGAAGATGATTAAGCGTAGTGTGGAGACCTAGTAGCTAGCTGAGACCAGACGACTGCCAGCCATTTCGACTCATAGTGACTCGATTAGCCCAGTGGGGAGAACCTTGGTGTTGCGACAGACCCACATTGCGGAGCGCCTTGGTGTCGCGGTAGACCCATAGTGGGGAGTGCCTTGGTGTCACCGCAGACCCACACTGGGGAGCGCCTTGGTGTCGCGGCAGACCCACGGTACTCAACAGGAGGTGTACCTCAGCAGGATAGGAGGGGGAGCGTGCTTAGTGATGCAGAAGACCCATGGTGGGGAGCGCGCTTGGTGATGCGGCAGATCCATGGTACTCGACCGGAGGGGTACCTCAGCAGTCCAAGGTTAGTGGGTAGCACACTTGGTGTCGCGACAGGATCACTGTACTCAATAGAGGATGATTTCTCCAGCAGCCCAAGTTTTGGCAATGTGACTGGGGATGTTACTTGATACTACCCCCTAGAATAAAATCTTAGTTTGAGATGAGTCAGTTTTTCTGTGTTTTCCTCATGATTGAGATGGATCACTTGATAACTTTGGTATATGTATGAGCATATACTTAATTAGGGTTATCTATTTATTTCATTCTTCTTGGTTTATCCTTGGTGGATTTTGTGAGACCTTGAGGGTCTATGGGTCCCTACTGAGTATCGTTATACTCACCCCTGCACAGGCTATGCCAGCACCTTATTGTGTTGGATGCAGACGACGGATATCACTGACTAAGGCTAAGAGTACCCGGACTAGACCGTACCTGGAGGTGGACCATACGGCAAGTTAGTACACGGAGGATACGGTCTGACGTGGAGTGATGAGGAGGCGATCTGTACCTACCCTTCAGTTTGGAACTCCGGAGGACGATCTATTAGTTGTCTTCCATTATCTTTTAGTTGTATTTTTATCACTATTGTACTTGTACATTCTATTTGGGCATGTAATTTGGCCCCTTTTACTTTCAACAATCTTTTGTTATACAGTTTACTTGGTGTTTGGTCCAGCTGTGTGTTTTCTTGTGTGTGTGTTTATAGGTTAAAAAGGCAATGCCTTCCCAGTTTTAGGGAATTATGCCTTTGGTGTTAGCTTCCAACCCCTGGCCTATGGAAGGTGGGCTTGGGGTAGTCACGACACGGGCCCCGAGGGATGGGTCATGACAAATTGGTATCAGAGGATTCAGTTCTACCACAAGAACATAGGACTATGATCATTTTTGTGATGTAATAGTGTTAAGTGTAGTGATTGTGGTTTTCATTTCAGGGATTCCAGTATTGGTGTGGTGGCAGACCTATCCATACACCAGGACCCTAACTTCTGATTTCTGACTTAGTGCACGAAAACACTAATTGCGTGTGTGTTTTCCAAAGTTTTCCTTAAGTCATCTCACCCGGTCAGCTCACCCGGTATAACTTTTAACCGCAGCACACCTGTTTCTTTTCAGGATTCCTCCATGCAGACAGCTGACTGGATTTCCAAGAGTTGTATTCACTGATAGCCCACTGAGCGACGAGGCCTTGGTGAAGGTCCCTCTTCCAGTAGAGGCATCATCAGAGGAACCATCAGTACCTTTCCCCATTGGGACACTGATGCCACCCACCCCAGAAGCAGAAGGTACACGCCGCTTGAGCATGTTTCACGATTTCTAGCACCAGAGGCCACCCAGGTTTAGGGGAGAAGGAGCCACATGTGGCTATGGATTGGATGGAGGCTGTGGTGAGAGTCTTCCGACTCGTAGGGACACCAGCCAATCTCATAGTGATCTTTGCCGCCAGCCTTCTACAGGCAACAACAGGAAGATGGTGGATCTTGATTCTCCAGGTCCATGATGAGGTTACGCTTCTCTGGGAAGACTTTGAGAGCCTGTTTCAGGTAGAGTTTTTTCCAGTAACTCTTCATGCAGTGCGCGTACAAAATCTACTCCAACTTCTACAGGGAAACATGATTGTAACTCAGTACTCAGCGAGGTTCCCTGAACACTCATGCTACTCCACAGATATGGTGCGGTACCCATTCTTCAAGGATCAGACCTTCGAGTAGGGATTTAGTGGGAGATAATGGATTCGGTGATCTCACATAGAATCCACACGCAGGCGGGGGTGTTAGAGAGATCCCTCTTTGTGGAGAGTTTCCTTGCTGAGCAGTCACCAACAGTGCGACCCACTACCAGTCATCACTTAGTAGAGTCTTCTACAGCTGGCAGCATATAGACGTCATAGAGGTCCAAGAGGACCAGACCTATAGGTGGAAAAACGCATGACTCAAGATTGATTATGCGGGGCACCCGAAGTAGATACAGACATTCCAGGAGCGGGCAGTGTTTCAAATGCGGCGGGAGGGTCACATGACTCGTGACTGTATGGCCCTCCGTTCGGATGATCAACAGATGGTCAAAGACCGCCCAGGTAGAGACAGAGATTTGATCAAGGTGGTCCGTAGGGAGTTGGCGGATGTGGCAGAGGAGCTAGTCATGCAGCTGGTGGTGGGTGACGATTCAAGATATTACTGCCACCACCACCAGGAGGTCCACCCCGACCATAGGGAGTAGGTGGAAATTGGAGAACTCAGCTCCAGGTAGTTGAGGCTTACGATCATGGTGCTCCAAATATGATTCTGAGTTATGATTTGGGTCTACTCCACCATAGTTTAAATACTTATAGACAGAGGTTCCAGTCATTCTTTTATTGCCACTGCCCTCATTCAGAGCTCGGAGATTCTGACGGAGTCGTTGGCTCGATCCTTACAGCTAGAGACTCTTATGAGAGAAGATTCGACGATTATGCACAAGTTTTGGTAGTGTGAGATTACTCTAGGAGGTGAGAGATTTGTCTAGGATCTCCTAATAGTGGTTTCGAGGCCTTAAAAATTCATCTTGGGTATGGACTAGTAATCTACAGTCCATTCTCATATAGACTATATTAGGTGCAAAGTGTAGTGTGTATGCACAGATGAGAGCAGGTTTACCTTCACCAGCGAGAAAGGAGACTTCGCAGCACATGATGGAATTACCCAGAGGAGAGTGTAGCTGATTACTCATCAGTTGGATAGCCTTACCCTCAGAGCTGTTGATGTGGAGAGTCTGAGTTATCCTGTAGTGGTTGACTAGTACATGGATGTTTTCCTTGATGATGTCCCGGGTCAACCTCCTCATAGAGAGTTAGACTTTTACATTGAATTATACCCCAGTACAACACTGATATCTACACCAGCATATTGGATGGCTCCCGCGGAGCTTCTTGAGCTGTGGGTAGAGCTGAAATACTTACAAGGGAAGGGATTCATTAGGTCCGGTGTTTCTCCCTGGGCAGCCCCAATTCTGTTTTCCAAGAAGGTGGAAGGGAGCTTGAGGTTTTGTGTTGACTTTCAGAACCTGAACCAGGTGACTATGAAGAACAAGTACCCCCTCCCAAGGATTGACAACCTATTTGATCAACTAAAGGGAGCACAGTGGTTCTCGAAGAGAGACCTCATATCAGGTTATCACCATCTTAGAGTACGAGACGAGGATGTGCAAGATATGGCCTTCAGGTGTCGGTACGGCCATTATGAGTTCTTGGTTATGCCATTTAGTGTAACCAACACTCCAGCAGTGTTCATGAGTCTCATGAACAGGATCATCCATCCATACCTCGATCGCTTTTTTGTAGTCTACATCGACGACATTATGATCTACTCTACTACTGAGGAGGAGAATGCATATCATTTGAAGGTAGTACTGGACACACTCCAAGAGCACCATATTTATGGTAATCTCTCAAAGTTCCAGTTTTGGATCCGAGAGGTTCACTTTCCTGGACATGTCATATCGGTGGCTGGAGTTGCAGTAGATCCAGCAAATATTGAGGCGGTACTTGCTTGGGAGCCACCCAGGAGAGTGATGGAGGTATAGAGTTCCTTGGGTTTTCCTGGTAACTACCAGAAGTTTTTTCCAGAATTCTCCAGAGTTACAGAACCACTATCATCATTGAAGAAGAAGCGTAACCCTTTGTGTGGTCAGATAGATTCCATCATAGTTTTCAGAAGCTTAGGAAGAGGCTGACTAGTGACCCTATCTTGAGGCTTCTAGAAGAAGGCGTAGGGTATATATTCTAGTATGAATCATCAGGGACTGGACTCAGATGTGTCCAGATGCAAGAGCGAGTAGTGATCAAATATGGTTCTGGACAGCTGAGACAACATGAGAAGAACTATGCTACCCATGATCTGGATTTAGAGCAGTGGACTTCGCCTTGAAGATGTGGCAACACTATCTGATGGGAGAGCGCTTTATAGTGTACTCTAATCACAAGAGTCTCAGGTATATCTTCTCCCAAAAGGATCTGAAACTAAGACAATGATGTTGGCTTGAGTTCCTCCAGGTCTATGACTTCGAGAAATTCTATACTCCTTGGAAGGGGAACGTTGTTGCAGATGCACTCAGTAGGAGATCTGGTATACAGCTGCTAGGTGAGGAGGCAGAGAAACTGGCCGCTTTGAAAATATTTTTTGTAGATAGAGAAGGAGAAAATTTTCTACAGTCTCTTACAGTCACTCCCCCACTTCTTCAGTGAGTTAGGGATGCGCAGCGTTGGGACGCTGACTACGAGACATGACGTGCTTAGATATCCACATGACAGACACCTGATGGATTTTATGAAGGGGGGGGAGCACGTCATCCTCTTCAGAGGACGTACTATGGTACCAGTGTCACATCAGGGGGAAGTGTTGAGGTAGTTCCACAAATCCTCTCTATTGGTACATCCAGGAGTGGTGAAGATGTACTAGGACCTCTAATGACAACACTGGTGGCCGAGAATGAAGAAAGAAGTTGCAAAGTTTATCTCTCGATGCCTCACTTGTCAGCAAGTGAAGGTAGTGAATCAGGTACCAGCAGGCTTGGTTCAGCCTTTAGGGTTCCTAGAGTTGATGTAGGATGGTATATCCATGGACTTCGTGATGGGTTTTCCATGTACATCCAAGGGAAATGACTCGATTTGGGTGATCGTCGACCGACTCACCAAGTCGGCCCACTTTCTACAGTTTTGAGAGTAGGGTTTAGTAGAGAGATTGGGACGCCTCTATGTTAAAAAGATTTTGCAACTACATGGAGTACCCATGATGATTTTCTCTTATTGTGATAAACATTTTACTTCCCAGGTATGGAAGGGGTTGCAGGAGGTTTTTGAGACATAGCTTCGTTTTGAGCACCGCCTTCCATCCTCAGACGGATGGTCAGACTGAGCGAACCATTCAGACCCTCGAGGACATGTAGTGTTCTTGTGTCCTCGACTTCGGTCGCAGTTGGGAGGATCACTTGCCTTTGGTGGAGTTTGTGTACAACAACAACTGTCACTCCACCATTTGGATATCAGCTTTTGAGGTATTATATGGGTGACCTTGCAGATCACCCTTATGCTGGACTGACCAAGGGGAGTCAACACTAGTGGGACCAGAGATGGTATTGGCTACGACAGAGAAGGTGTATGTCATCCAGTAGTAGATAAATACTGCACAAAGTAGGAAAAAGTCATATGACGACAAGAGACAGAGACCTCTAGAGTTCTAGGATGGCGACCACGTCTTTCTACGGGTCTCACCCCGATGAGGTTTGTCGATATTTGGCCTAGGAAGCAAGTTATCTCCAAGGTTCAATGGACCTTTTTAGGTCCTCAGCAGAGTTGGAGTGGTGGCATACCACTTAGCACATCCACCTCAGTTGCACCAGGTGCACGATGTCTTCCACGTATTCTAGTTGAGGAGATACAAGCATGGCCCTTCTCACATCATTGACCATGGCGAGCTGGACGTCGATGATTGGGAGACTTTTATGGAGGATCCAGTTGAGACTGAGGATTGGAAATAGAGGGTCCTTCATATATGGTCGATACCTTTAGTGAACATTCACTGGAAGAACGGGAACTTCCAAGAGAGAACATGGGAGCGAGAGGCTAATATGCATGCTCAGTACCGCCACTTGTTCCCTTATTATGAGTTGTGGATTATGAGGATGTAAAGCCTGAGGTGGGGAAATGTAAAGACCTGAAATTTCCATGTAATTTTATTTAAATATTTGGGAATTTTTTGAGTCTGCAAAAATTGACGGGTCATGATTCCCAGGCCCGAAGTGCCTAGAATGAATTTATGAACTTTTCTTCAAGTACATTCAGTAAACGTGCGAGTGATTTTTTCTAACTTTTGAACTGGTTCATGGAATTGAAATCTGAGGGCACCGTTGAACTCGAAGTACTGGTATTCGCATAAGGAGACTTTCACCTTGATGTCAGATGGTCGAGGGTGAAAGTTGATTTTTGGATTTTTTTGTGGAAATAATAAAATAAAATAAACTTCATTTTATTTTATATTGAGCATTCATGTGGGTATTTCAGGTGGGGACCACCCAAACTAAACCTCTGATGAGAGGTGATGGGGGTGGGGACCACCATAACTAACCTCCCATGAGAGGAAGCGGTGGTGGGGACCAGCTGAGGTTAAAACCTCTTGAAACACCCTATTAAGTGGGAAGAAACCTCTTGATCTCCCCACTTAATGGTGCCACCACCCCCTTTAATTAATTACAACCCTTCTCTTGATTAATTATTCCATCCACCAAAATTATTTAATTTATTTTAATTATTCCAACAAAATAATAGATTGAAAAATCTATTATTTTGGAATGCTTTTAATTTTGGTGGAATTGGGGAGAGGAAGAGTTTGAGAGAAAAGCTCTCCAACAAAGAACTTCTTCTCTGAATGAAGAACACTGACCTCCTTCGACCTTCTTCCTCAGGACTTATTCCTACATGGTATGTCCTCATCTATGGGGAATCGATGTCTGTACTTATTCTCCTGCCAAAGTCAATGATCAATGTTGGGGTTTATTTGGGAGATAATACATTCCTTGATTTATTTTGTGGTTTGGGAAAGAATCATTACAGAGGTTGTAAAATTTTATGTTCATCATTCATCTCTCTTTTTGATCCAAATGCTACCACCCAAAATGTGGAGGGTGCGGGCCAAACCAACATGGCTTGACCCCTCCATCCTTCTTCTTGGGTGTGTTCTTCGGAATGGAGGAAGGTGACAAAGGAAACGGTACTCTGCCACCCGCGACCTCCGCCGCTCCGCGCCGCCACCGAACCGTCGTCGTGTCGAGATACCGAGCCAAGTCGCTGCCCCGAGCTAAGCCGCCCTTGCCCCTAATGGCGTCCTGGATGGACTGGACCGCTCCCCTCATGGCTCCCCAACCAAACCATCTTACGCCCCTCACGGTGCCCCGCTCGAAACAGCCCGCACCCCCACGACACCCCAACAGAATCCCCCCCACCCCACGGTGCCTCGCGGCTGAACTAGCCTCGTTCCCTCACGGAACTCCCATGGTTGAGCCACCCCGTGGCACCTGTGGGCTCCACAACCCCTCGTGTCCCTTGGGCCTTGCTGGACCGCCCAGTGGACCGGGCCACATCACAGGTCAGGCCTGGCCCAGCGGGTCGGGCTGGGTCGACCTGAATCTGGTCAACCCATGCCAGGTCGGTCCGAATGCATCGGACTGGACCGTGGCCCACTACGAACCAATTATTCTCTTTTTTTCCATATCTTTGACATCGAAAATCCATTTGATGAAACGTCAAAAAAGTTGGAAATCTTGGACCGAGATGATCTATTTGAGTATACTCCCCTGGAGTTTTTGGATTGAGATGGAAAATGGCCAGGTTGGATCGAGCACAAATCCAACTAGTCCCCCGAGACTAAAAGGATAATAACTCAGAGATCGGGTGTCCTTTTGACGCGCCATCCGTTGCGTTTAGACCTCTATGACATGGCAAACCTTTGAGATACTTCTTCGTGAGAATTCGTGATTGTTGGATAATTGACTAGTAGCTCGTGGAGAAGATCCTTTCAGAGACGAGAAAGCATAGTGAAGAGACCTAGTAGCTGGCTAAGGCCTGACGACTGCTGACCATTTAGACTCGGAGTGAATCGACTAGCACAATGGGGAGAGCCTTGGTGTCACGGAAGACCCACAGTGGGGATCACCTTGGGGTCATGACAGACCCATGATTCTTGACAGGATGAGTACCTCAGCAGGCTACGTGGGGGAGTGTTCTTGGTGACGCGGTAGACCTACAGTGGGGAGCACGCTGGTGACGCGGAAGATCCATGGTACTCGAAAGGAGGAGTACCTCAACAGTCCAAGGTTAGTGGGAAGCGCACTCTGTGTCGCGGCAGGCCCATTGTACTTGATAAAGGAGGAGTTCTCCAGCGGATAAGGTTTCGACAATTTGATTGGGGATGTTAATTGATACTACCCACTAGAATAAAATCCTAGTTTGAGTTGAGTATGTTTTTCTATGTTTTCCTCATGATTGGGATGGATCACATGATAACTTAGGTATATGTATGGGCATATAACTAAGTAGGTTTATCTGTTGATTTCATTATCTGTGGTTTACCCTTGTTGGATTTTGTGAGACCTTGAGGGTCTCGGGGTCCCTACTGAGTATCGTTATACTCACCCCTACATTGGCTATGCCCGCACCTTGTTGTATTGGATGCAGATGAAGGACAGCTCTGACTGAGGCTGAGAGTACCAGGACTGGACAGTACCTAGCAGTGGACCATATGGCGAGTCGATACACAGAGGAGACGGTCAGACATGATGTGATGAGGAGGACATCTTTACCTACCCTTCAGGTAGGAACCCAGATGATGATCACATAGAATTCTTCCCTTATCTTTCAATTATATTGTATCACTATTGTACTTGTACTTTTCCGTTGGTCTTGTATTCTGGCCCCTTTTACTTTCAGCACTCTTTTATTATATAGTTTACTTGCTGTTTCGTCCAGCTGTGTGCTTGCTTGTGTGTGTGTTTATAGGTTATAAAGGCAATGTCTTCCCATTTTTAGGGAATTAAGCCTTTGGTTCTAATTTCCAGACTCTGGCCTATGGAAGGTAAGCTTGGGGTAGTCACGTCCTGAGCCCCAGTGGACGAGTTGTGACATAGTGTTTTTACTATTCATAAATAAAATTATTTCTCAGAAAAAATACTGATAATTCACTATGTTCCAAAACACTCTGTAAATAATCAGAAAATTTAGCAAACCTCTTTACTTACTTAGATATGAAGACAAACTTCTTGATTCTGAACAGGCTACTGCTAATCATTTTATCTCTTACTTTGATAACATTTTCAATGGTCTGAAGGTCAATAAGGACCTCCTTCCAGATGTTATTCCGGCTATGGTGAATGAGGAAGACAATGCCTATCTTTTAAGAACCCCTCCTAATCATTTATGATGCTCCTTTTCATCACAATGTCCAATGAATGGAAAAGGGGAATACCTTAAACACAAAGAGGGTCACCCTTTGAAGAACATAAAAAAAATTGACAAAGGCATGAACTAGGAACCCATTTGGAGTAAGTCGCACAAGTTAATTGCGCGCCCTATTTGAAATTTCGTACAAAGTGTAAGGTGGCCTATAAATAGCCCCTGAGGGGCCCACATTTAAGGGACGGATTTTACAATAGTCAAAATCGAGCTCTGGTCACACAAGTCTTCAACTCAACTCTTTCGAAAGCTTCTAAGGTAACTTTTTACCTAGAATGTAATACTTGAAGGAGTAGGATAAGGTCTATGTGTTTAGAATTCATCAACACTTACGTGCCTAAGTGTCCAGACCTCATTAAAGATGGAAACATTTGCACCCTTCCCTACCCTTTTGATGAAACTTATACGCCGCCCCTTTGGAAACATCTTAGGATAATACTAAAGGCTTGAGTTAAGTCTCACCCAAGTGTTACCCTACAGATTCTTCATTGCCCAGGTGAACCCATGCCACGCAAGTATACTTTCACAGCCAAGACTTGCATGCCAAATGGTTTACACATCCAACACATGCACATTAACTTCATTTGTGTGCCTTCCTCACATTCACCTCTCTTCTTTAAGATATTAGCCCCCAATCCCTTTTTCAAAGCCATTTATGGAATGTTTTTTTTTGTCATCCTTATTTGAACGAAATTTTGTGAGAAACTCTCCCAAAACCTCGTCACTTACAAGATTTATGTCACTATGATTAGAGGTTTCCTCCATAAACTCATTCTTTAAGATTAGAAGGTCTTTTGATTTTGGGCCTCCTTCTCAGGAGTAAGCCCCAGTCACAAGTACCCTCAACCTGGGCCTCCTTCTCATGAGTAAGCCCCATTCATAAGTCCCCTTAACATGGGCCTCCTTCTTAGGAGTAAGCCCTAGTCACAAGTCCCCTTAACCCGGGCCTCCTTCTCAGGAATAATCCCCAATCATAAGTACCTTTTTAATTTAGGCATCCTCCTTAAGATTAAGCCCCGTGTTAAAATTCTAAATCTCAATAAGGTACAAATACCTTTATGGACCTTGCTCCTGGGATTATTTCCTAAAGTATGTCATGGTCTTCATCTACTTGGGTAGACATACATACACAAAACCGACATCATTTCTCGTGACTGCATCTTTCATGGAAAAATCGTGAGGTTTACTGATACCTCTAGTTTCTCACAATGAGCATGAATCACATGAGCTTAGAGTGTAAAGGTAATCACGACATATCTTTTGGGCCATTAACCATTCATAAGTCCCATATTTCCTTACCTGAACTACATGGACTTTGATCTCTGCCTTAAAAGTAGAGTATGTAAGATGCATTTCTAAGGTTCAAGCCCATCATTCATTAATTCTTTTCAATCCCATATGACATTAAAAAATATCCTTCTTATCGAACTACGTGGGTTCTGATTCCTTTTTAATGAGGATACGTTGGTAGCCCATCTGTGGGTATGATCCCAACTCTGAAATAATCCCTATATTTCTAAAGGACAATAAACTCCAAGTGCCCCACTGAGTGGCTTTAAAACTAGTATGGTCATAATAAATGACCAAGATATTTCTATATAATCTATTGAAGGCTACCATTGATTAAGAATCTGTAATACATACAGATTACACTATATTGATGAAGAACCTAAAATACATATAAAAGATTCTCTAAATCCCATACATATCAATCATCGATTGCCAAATCTAAAGGAAAACTCATTTTCCTTATTGATGAATTAATAAAGATTCATGAACATAACTTAAATCTATAAGAGAGTCCTAGAGTAGGAAATAATTCCCCCCAAAAAGGTATGATGAGCCTGACCTCCCATCCTCTCGACCAATGAAAATTCTTAAGCCTTATCGGTCCACAACTAATGAGCACCTACCTTTGAAATGTAGGTCCAAATGAATATAGAATTATTGGGTGTTTCCGGTTCTATGAATAAACATGTTAGAACCCGATTGGAAAGTTTTAACCTGAAACAAACAAGGTCATCCCCATTTCCAGAGGAAACAAAAAAATGGTGAACTCGATGTGAATCCTTAACCAAGTTAAATGACGATTTACTTATTTGTTAGGCCACTATAAAATTCAATATGAGGGCCAACAAAGCGATCAATAACATATGTCCTCATCCAAAAGATGTAGTCTTTCCAGAATTATCTTGATTATGTCTTATATATCAAACAGGAACTCTTTTTCAAGATCTCTCTGCAACAAAAATTGAATTCTTTAAGGTTCACACCTGTGAATGCCTCGACCACTACTCGTGTTGGATCCTCATCCACTCTGAGGATGACATCACCTACTCAGCGTCTTCAACGCTGGGTGTCAAATGAATTACTAAGGGAATATCGTCAAAAAGATACCATCCCAACTCTGGAGGCCGCTCGACAAGCCCACCAAGTTAACAAATCACCCTGGTTGTCCGGACAGCGATGACCAGTGGTCATGAAGTAGGCGGTGATAACCACCGTCTCCAACCATTTCGGGTCTTTATCCCTGGAACGCAACAACCAGTCCCTCATATATTACAAGGAGGTGAATCAAGAGGTCACTCAAGGCCTCACTTCAAGAAAATAGGAGTCCTTCCTGAGGACTCACACCAACAATCACCGCCAGGATCATGCAATAGTGCACCCTCAACATGATGATGGTATCGCCTCTAGGTGTTCGGCTCAGGTTCCTCAGACCTGAGCACACAAGACGAACCGTCAGAGGCAAAATTTGGCCAACAGGGAGAAGGTTCTTACCTATTCCCCCTCTGGAGAAGTCCATCAACCTAATTTTATGGAAAACAACAAGCAGGAATATACACTCGTCCGTCCTAATTTCACTACCCAACAGACTCGTCTTGTAGTAACACACCAATCCTTCCAGGAAATTCTGACGAAGTACTATAGGCAGCCACATACACCTGTTTATAAATCATTAGCCAGTCATTAGGCTCGTCTAACTGTATCCAAATAATCCCACCAACCAAATGTGGTGACCACCTGTGAACAAGAACATACACCTGTTTACAATCATCAATTCTGCCAGCAGTCTCATCTTCCAGTATTGAAGGAAGTTCATCAATTATATTCGGTGGAGAACAATCAGCAGGAACATACACCTGCAATTCATCAATCTAACCAACATTGCCATTTGGTATCACCTGGAGATGTCAATTGTAAAGCTCCAATGACAAACAAGAGGAATACAAAACTTTATTCCCCCACACAAGAGTACTGTTAGAATTAACTGACTGGAAAAGGAGGACAAGAGTACAAACACACACCTACTCCAAAACACGGAATGGACATATTTTCTTGTTCGCACAGCTGAAGTCACCATGCACATTCTGACAATGTTGAAAGAGTAGAAGAAAATCCCTGCCCATATTTTTGATACCTGTCAAAATATTATAACAACTTCAGCGACATCACAGGGAATGAAACATAAATCTATCCTTATTAGTGGAGAGACTAATCAAAATGTCACCCTGTAACAAATACACACTATGTTCCAGTCCAAGAGTGTCGTGGGGCATACTCCCACATGTCATACAGACAATCAATTTAGGCACATACACTCGATTTAAATATAGATAGTCAGCCTAACCAAACCATTTCTCCTTAGCAGGAACATACACCTGTCCATAATAACCACTTTCGTCAACAAGTGGTTCCCAATGTGAGTAAGAAGGCATCCAAGAAAAAGACCCATCCAGAATAGTTAAAAAATCAAGATCCAATCTGAAATAAGGCCTTGCTCAATGCTGGAGTTCTTGAATCCCTCAGACAATTATTTGTTACATCTCATGATTCTACTCTATCATTTCCAAATATTGGAAGTAAAAACAATAATTCTGAAGGTATTCATTATAAAATTTCTTGTGAAGGCTTGCTTCATGACAATTCATTCAATCTCAAAGCGTCATCTTCATATGAGAGCCACGATAACCCTCTACATGGATAGAAGTCCAAGGAGCAAAAGGTTTCCTCTTTTTTTGTAACCCATCACGGTGGTCCTCCCCATGATGATGAATTTAGCTGCGAAAGATCTCCCCATAGTAGTAATTATCATTTCCTGGAAACTTCATCAATAGAAAATGCAGTAACTAGAAATCCATATTATCTTTAGGAACTTGCAAATGTGAAGCCAGTCATGTCTGATTCCTTCCCTATAGAAGGTGAAATACTTTCTCAATCAGAAGACAGTTTGGGGTGTAGGTCATTCTCTAAACTACCCCTGGTTCATTCATCTTCTAATTTGACAAATGAATTCTCTACCAATCCTGTTGAATCTTATGAAGCAACAAAGAAGCACCAGCATTGGTCCAATCAGGTAGAAGAATCTTCATCAAATGACAAAGATGAAGTGCTGAATATGAGAAAATAACTGGCGAAAGTTGAAATACCAGTCATGTTTTGGCCTTTCGCTGACTCTCATAATGATATTCTAGAAATGTTGATAGAATATTGTATTCATGATATTCATATCAACATGTGGAAAAATCTTTGTCAATTAAAAGATAAAATATTACCTTATGATGAATATCAAAATCATGATAAGTTAATATAAGGGTTGCAATGCCAAATTGACTTGGTATCTCTCTCAGTTTCTTGAAGTCTAAAGGTTGAAAACCAGTAGAGAACCCTTTAGCGTGCATGCCTTGGCGCATTAAAAAGGTTGTGCCAGTTAATTACCAATTCCCCATCTAGTATTCATATCAGGGGATGGGGTTTTCATGGAGCATTGCATTTCATTGTGCTCTCCAGTCAACAAAGCCCGCCAAAAGTGGTCTCATGCAATGTTATTGCCCATGGATGGCCACATCTATCTGGTTTTGTGTGTAATCAAGGTCTTGATCAAGAACAGGCCTCAACTAGTTCTTCCCAAAGTCAGGCATATAAAGAACAAGTTGAAAAATTACTCTTGTATCCAGAAAATGAGAATATCGAACAAGATTATCATTTAGAGCATGCACATCATCAGGTAACAGAAGTTTCAGAAATAATCCAACGGTCACCTGAGCTAGGTGATTTGAGTGGATGTCAGAAGATGCATCCGGCCAATTTCCGGACAAAAATCCGCAAAATCAGGGGATCTTTTAAGAAAGTTTCAGATATAGTAGATCAATAGGCACTTCATCTTACCAGGATGGGGACTCTTTTAATCTAACCCTCGGGATCAACAGACAATATTCGAGGAGTTGATCAGGAAAAACAAGAACAACCCTAGTCCACCGGACTGGGGACTTTTTAACAATCTCAATCTCTTCCTTAGCAAAATTTAGTCTTCTCTCGATTAGGGAAGAATCCACAAGAGGAACGTAGAGACAAATTATCATGAAATTCCCTTCAAATTATGGGTCATCAAGAAGTTCCTAAGGGATCAACCAAACAAAAGGAAATGTATAATAAAGGACATGGAAGAAGAAATTATCGTAGAAACACTGATAGAAGGGCTGCAATACGTTATGCATTGATAAATTTCATCAATGCCATTGTCACTGATCCCCCAGAACATGAGGCTCACTCAGATGAATCAGATGAAGAAGTTCATATTCAAGAGGCTGTATACACTGAAACATATAAAGAAGGTGGGCATACCCAAAATCAAATGCTTACCTAGAATCTAGGTATTCCTTCAAATAACCAACTCCCCCTCTCTGAAAGGAGTCCAACAAGGGGAAAGGAAAAAAGTCAGTTTACATTCCACCCTACCTCTGGAGAAGGCCAATCACTCTCATTAGAGGAATGGTTCACACAACCAGAAGAAGAAATTAAGGAGTTTAGGAGGTTAAATGCAGAACTACATTAAGGTAGTCTTCCTCCTAAGCATGATGGATTTAATCAATCAAGGGAATTTGTTTCAACTTTTGGGATAGATCAAAAATATCCCCCTTTAGAATTACACCCTCATAGGTCCAATCCTATGGGTCATATGCGACAGAAATCGTCAATACTACCATCAGTTACAGTACTGGTTGCCACACTCATCCAAACTCCAGTTATTACACTTGTACATAATCCAGCTCAACTAGATATTTGTCAAACATTAATGACTACCATTGAGTCATTAACAGCTTGTTTGGAAGCTATGGAAGAATGAAGTACACCATTTCAACCGGAGAAGAGAGCTTACCCTAAATGGGTGGATGCAATTCCTCCCCCATCAAATTTTGTGAGTACCATATTCAATATTTTTAATGGTTCAAGAGATCCAAAAAAAACACTTAACACATTTTGTTTGTCTTTTTTATCCTATGATGGGAACTCCTGAAAAACAAGAGGCAGTTAAGCTCAGGTGTTTTGTGCAGTCATTAAAGGGAACAACTTTTTTCTGGTATACAAGTTTACAATCTTGTTCAATTACTAGGTGAGAAGATCTCTGTCATAAATTCCTTCTTCAATTTTTCTCAACTTTACCAAAGATGATAGTTTTTTATCTTACCAATTGTAAGCAAATGGAAAATGAAAGAGTTTTGGATTTCACTGCTCGCTGGAAGGGATTAACATATTCCTTTAGTTTAGCACTCCCTCAAGAAGAGTTGCTGCCAATATGTGTGGAAAATCTGCATGATGAATTATGCACACCATTGATCCCTGTAAAATAAATAGGAGGGTTTTGAGACATTACTTAAATCGCTCATCAGATAGAAGACTCTCTTATATAGACTAGGGCTAAAACTTGTGTAATTACATTAGTTCCAGGAAGGAGAATAAGAAAGGATGAAGCTGATATACATACACTTAATCATGAACCTGTACCTGCTTACACTTCAAAACCCTCAACATATCGAAGGGATCCACCTCCTGAGCATCAAAAAAATGGCTGCCTCGTCAAGATAATAAAAGATATCAAAGGCAAAAACAATTTGAGGATTTAAAAAACAAAGTTTATTCTTTCCGAAATGAATAAGTTCATGGTTACTTCATATCAGCTCTAGAAAACAATCTGGTTCAGTTGCCAAGGCCCAAAAGGACAAAAAAGGAAGGAGATGAAGACCTCCATAACTATTTTCCATTTCATTAGTTGTTGGGGAATCCTATTCAGGAGTGTTTTATCTTCAAAGATCTACTGGAAAAGTTGGTGGACTCTAGACAAGTAAAATTGAAAGGTTTTTCAACCCAGGTAGCATGTGTTACTGCTACTGATCTAGAGGAAGAAGGTGAGTGGCACGAAGTCAAAAGTAAAAATGTGCAGAAATATGATGATTGGATGGTCAGGAAAACTATCAACCAAACTCAAGCCATTTTATGAACACAATTGATTCAACCAATTGTGTCTTCTACTATTTCTTCTACAACAAACCCCCCTTCATCAGAAGGAAAATCCTCAAAGAAGCGGTATAATTTGAAGAAAGAAGAGCAATCAGAAGAAGACTAGCTCATGTTAAAGCCTAAGTGGTCTTTGACTCTGGAATATTTTATGCCATATACTTCAAAAGGATGGGAACCGCCCTGCCAAATGACACTGCCAGAACTGGTTCATCAGGAATAATCTTCATCAAATAAAGAATTGATCTTTGGTTCCATTAACATGATTCATTTAACGGATCCATATGCCAATGACAGTTTCAATTATGACGATCCTAAGTTCCCTATATCTAATAGAGGAATTATAGGAAGATACAGAGGTCTAGGATACATAGGAATATGTGGATATTACAGAAGCCACTATTTCAATCCTACCCCTGTTAGAAATGTATATGCAGCAGGAACTCGTGGTAAAGCCCTTCAGTGGGCTCAATAGGAACAAGAGAGTTCTTTCACACATGGAAGATTCAGTCCTGAATTTTTTTTTTGGGGGGACCAGTTAGAGGTTACACCTTCTTCTTCTCAGCAAATAGATAGACTTATTCGGTCTAATCTACCGAAGCCAGGAGTGTTTCAAATTCCTACCCCGATATGGGATGCATCTATTGCCAAAACATCAACTTCCAAGACACATGAAAAACAACATTTTCATGATGGGAAACACAAACCTTTAGACCAAAAGTATGATTTCTTGAAACATTTTTCCCAAGTACCGGCCAAGTTATCAATTCTAAATACCTTGAATCTCTCTAAAGATCTTTGGGAGGTGCTTATTGAGGCTTTGTCAAGTCCTCAAGAAATCAAAACTGAAATTATTGCAGCTGAGGTATACCATATAGAGAATGATCCTACAGAATTCCATGCAGTGATATCTTTTATAGATTAAGATGAATATGATGTTGTACAAGGACATATCACACGTTTGTATTTATCTAGGAAAATTCAATGACATAAACATCCAACAAGATTTCACTCATAATGGCTCAGGATTCAACCTAATTCCTATTCGTACACTTAGTCAATTGGGTCTCACCGAATCTGATTTATCTCCTTCTACTTTGATGTTTCAAGGTTATGATAAGAATGAACAAGAACCTCTGACTGAGATTACACTCATAATTCAATATAGAGACCTTGTGTCTAATTCAGATTTCATGGTTGTTCGTCAGGACACCACCTTCAACATTTTACTTGGAAGATCATGGCTATAGTAACATGTGGCCTTACCTTTGTCATACCATCAATTTCTCAAATATTGTTTCAATGGTCAAATTGGGACATTGTATGGTGACAAGGCCCCATTCAAATTGTTTGAATCTCAATACATTGAGGAAAAATTTTATCACATGGAGGGAAAGGAAAAATCCATGGCAAATAAGGTCACCAAAATTAATGCTCCAAATGTATTGGAAAAGATTCCAGTAAACCCATTCATACATGTGAGTACATATTATCTGTTTCCTATCAATCAAATTAACAGGATAGACCTAAATCCAAGCATTCTTATGGAAACTTCCATAATGTCAATTATGACAACCAAGCCAGAGAGCATGGGAGGAATTCTTGATTCCCCAAGCAGTGATGAAATATTAAATAGATATGTCTTCATTTCATCCGCTGAAATCCAACAATTCTATACTTTATCAACCAGACTAGAAGAAGTTATATAAATACCATAGGAAAATAATGATGTTGATTCTCAACCCGCCATCTCCTCTCTATCACCTGAGGAAGACCCTTCATCATCAATAGGGTCAGAAATGGCAGTCTCTTATTCAAGGTGTTCAAATTTTAACTTCTCCCCTAACCATGGAAATTATGCATCATCATCTACTATGCAATTAGAAACAAAAGAAGTAACACATATTGAAGAAGAAGAGGAATATCTCAGGGATTCTCCTCCAGCATTTGAAGAGGATATCTCTACCATTGTGGATGAACTCATAGAGATAAATCTGGTTAGAAAAGAAGATCCACACCCCACTTTAATTAATGGATCCATGACTCTTGAAGAGCAAGAAATGTATAATTTATTTCTAAATAAAAATCGAGATTTATTTTCTTGGAATTATACATAAATTCCTGGTATTGATCTCAATGTTGCCACTCATCATTTGGGTTTTCCAGAAGAACATCAAGGATTCAGGAAAGCATCAAGAAGAACACACCCAACTTATGCCTCCAAAATTGAATTTGAAGTTGATAAGCTTATCAAGGCTAACTTCGTCAGAGAAGTTCAATATCCCAAATGACTGGATAATATTGTCCATGTGAAAAAGAAGAATGAAAAAATTAGAGTTTTCATTGACTTCATAGATCTTAATTGGCATTGTCCTAAGGATGATTTTCTAGTTCCGATCACAGAACTCTTAATTGATGAAAAAGCTGGCTACGAAGCTTTTTCCTTCACGGATGGTTACTCAGGGTACAATCAAATATGAATGGAAATAGAAGATGAGGATCTACAGCCTTCAGAGCTCCTCAAGGTGTGTTTTTCTATTGGGTAATTCCCTTTTTATTAAATAATGCAGGTGCAACGTATCAACGTGTTGTGCACCATATCTTCAAACCTATTTTAGGGAAATTTGTTGAATGTTATGTGGATTATTTGGTGGTTAAATTAAAAAAATGTTCCGATCACTTGGCCGATCTAGAAATCATATTCAACAAACCTCGATAACAAAATTTGAATATAAACCCCTTGAAATGTGCTTTCGGGGTAACCTCGGGAAAATTTCTTGGATTTTGTGTACGCTATCATGGTATTGAAGTTGATCCTGAGAAGAAAAAATAAATCCTTGATATTTCACCTCCTAAAAATTTGAAATATGTTAGGGTACTTCAATGAAACTTGGCCTATATTCTCCGTTTCATTGCCAATTTGGCAGGAAAGTTTTTACCCTTCACCTAATTAATGAAGAAGGGAGTCACCTACCAATGGAATGAAGAATTTCAAGTAGTATTTTATACCCTTAAAATATCTCTTGATTCCACCAGTATTAATTCCACCTTTTGAAGGAAGACCACTTTTTCTCTATGTGATATCTTTAGAGTGGTCATTGGGTGCCTTACATGCCCAAAATAATGATACTAGGAATGAAAACAACCTTTACTATCTCAGTCGGACAATGATTGAGGCAAAAACTCAATATTAAAATATTGAAAAGTGCTTCCTAGCATTAATCTTTGCAGTTCAGAAATTTAGGCACTACCTGCATTATCATGAGGTCTAATTGGTATCTCACAATAACCCGCTCAAATTTATCCTTATTCGTCAAATGCTTACAGGACATCTGTCAAGGTGGGAAGTTATTTTTTAGTAGTTTGATATCCATTATGTGTCTGAAAAGGCAATAAAGGGACAAGCTCTGGCCGATTTCCTTGCTGAACACCCATATGTAGAAGATACGTCTTTAAATATTGAACTTCATGATGAGGAAGTCTTCTCTATTCAAGATAATCCTCAATCATGAGAAATGTACTTTTATGGTGCCTCCAGAAGTCCAAAAGGGAAGAAAATGGAAGATCCTAAATTCAATAATGTTGGGTTAGGAATCGTGTTTATTTCCCCCTGAAAAGGCAGTGTTACCCTATTCCTTCTTATTGTTGGAAGGCGGTACAAACAATGAAGTAGAATATCAAGCTCTCATCACAGGCTTGGAATTGGCACTTCAAGCACAGGTGAATCACTTGAAGGTAAAAGGTGATTCAGATTTTGTAATCAAACAAATTAATGGGGATTATTCCATCAGAAAGGAAGAGTTAATTTCTTTGTATGATTATGTTAGAGATTTAATAGTGTAATTTCCCTTGGAACTGAAATTTTCTTATGTCCCATGATCACAAAATTCTCAAGCTGATGCACTGGCTAATGTAGACACAACCCTAGAAGATCTAAATTGAGACGAAATAATCATTAGTATTGCCCAATATCATATAGTTTCCCCTTTTATTCAAATCATAACAGATTAAATCAATGAAATTAGTACCATTTCTAAACCATATGGTCATACTACAGGATGGATGACACTTACCAGGGAATACCTTCAAAATGGAACACTCCCACCTGATAGAGCCGGGAAAGAACAAGTCACCCGACATGTGGTCAATTTTACACTTTATGATAACCTAGATCACTAAACAATTCTATAAAAGTGAGGTTTTTATGGAATTATCATCAAATATATTGATAGTGAATAGACAATTGCTATCATGAATGAAGTACATGCAGGATTTTGTGGTGCCCACCAGTCTGGGCATAGAATTTCTGGTCAAATTCAAAGGCTTCGATACTTTTGGCCTTCAATGATACAAGATTATTTTGATTTCACTAAGAAGTGTCATTCTTTCCATTTATGTGCCAACTTCATTCATCAACCCCCATAGTTACTTTATACTGCTAAATACTCCTGGCCATTTGCTACATGGGGAATGGATGTAGTAGGACCATATCCTCTGGCTATAGCTAATAAGTTTAAGTATATTCTTACTACTACTAACTTCTTTTCCAAATTGGCAGAGGTAATACCTCTCAAAGAAGTTGGTGCTGAAAGCATTGTTATCTTTTTCAAGCCTTACATCATTACTAGATTATGTGTTCCTCATACCATATTGATGGATAATGGCACCAACTTTTGTTCATCCGGGGTAAGAAAATTGAATCAAGAATACAATATCAGATCCAACCATTCATCTCGGTGTCTTGTAGCGGCCAATGGTCAAGTAGAGGATTTCAATAAGACTCTTTCAAACATGCATTAAAACATGGTGGATAAAGATAATAAGTCATGTCCTGATAGACTTTTTCATGCTCTCTGGGTTTATCAGACTACCACCCGCATTGCTACACGATCAACTCCATATTCATTTGTATATGGAATGGAAGAAGTCTTGCCTATTGAAGTCCAATTACCTTTGCTTAGAGTTTACATTTGTGATCAGATATCTACAGATGAAAAATATCAAAAGTGATTGGATGAATTGGAACTACTAGATGAAAAAATATTGTGCACATTGCACCACTTAGAAGTCTATCAGTATTGAATAACACAAGATTTCAATAAATTTTTTTGTCTTTGTTCATTCATTCATGGAGAATTGGTATTGGTCCTCAGAACCCCAATGATACCAGGAATGAATCCTCCAAAGGTTGAGCCAAATTGGGAAGGACCTTACTCAATACATAAGGTCTACTACAATAGAGCTTATTCGCTAATCTAAATGGATGGAGAACTCATTACAACTCCAACCAATGAAATATTCTTGAAGAAGTATTTTGTGTAACACAAATACACCACTTTCCCTTTCTACATGACATTAAACTGCTCTATAGTCCAACATCAAGTTAAACTATGTCCCCTCTAGCGTCCTACATGACGTTAAACTGTGCATCATCCGAGCTACAGGATGTTAAAATTCCAAGAACCCCATGTCTGTGATACATGACATTAAATTGTGATCATCGCATGCACAATTGTCTTTTAAACTCTGTTTCCATGTGTTCCCTAGGCAGCTATCAATGCATAAACCCCACACCATCCTTCATGGTCCCATATTTCACGACATGATCGCCATGTTTGTTGTTGCTTCTTGTTTATCACGCCGAGAATGACTCAAATGAGATTAGAGTAAGCTTCGACCATGACATCTTTTCTAGGCCGCTAACCACACTTAAGTCCCAACATCATCTTCGGGTATTTTTCCTCAAGTACACCACGATCGTCAAATCCCTCTCAGTTTAACTACATGAACTTTCATCCTTGCCTCCTAGGCCACGTACATAGGAATCCTCCTGAGGTTCAAGCTCGAAGCCACTTTCTTCACATCGATTCACCTTCATTTCATACGCAGTTGATCCGTGAATCCCCCATCAACCGTCTTACTCATATCGGTTCACTTTCGTCCTACATGACGTTAAACTGCATACGTCCAATAGTCCTAGCTATATGGAATTAAACTATATAGTCTCCCAATGTCCTACTACAAGACACTAAACGACATAGCACTGGTCCATGCATATAACCTTAAACTATTTTCACTTTTGTCCTATATAACAATAAACTGCAAAAATCCCTGATACCCTCACTCGAGAGGAATCATCATTAACATGGTCTCCAACCACATCATATTTCAAGAACTACATATGGATTTATTTTCATCCTTATGAGATACTTAGTGACACCAAAGTCTTTAATCTTGGGTCTATCCATAATTGCAATAAAGTCATCTTTACCCATCATATGTACGAACCAAATCAGTACAAAGGGTATTTCACGAACTACGTGCAGATTGATTCTCATCCTTTTGAGATACATAGGAAACGCTCAAGCATTCCTCGAGTCTAGACCCGGGCCTTTGGGACTAACACTAAACTCCACTTTCAATCCCTTGGCTGAAAAGTCCCCCTGGGAGCACATGGTGTGATATCGAACACCTAGACACAACATTATAAAAATAATACTCATGGTCTCCATAACCCTTTTCTTGACTCTTGGTCGCAAAAATTTCTGATACCTGGGAGTTATTTTTCCTGACTATGCAGCATGTGCCCTTAGGTGGCCTTTCATAAGTTGTCTACATAACATACCTGTCAACCAAAAGATGCTACTATTTGAATATGTAGCTTATGACATAGTTGTGCCTGCATAATTCAACCTCCATAATGGGTTTTTCAATTAATGGTAGCTTCATTCGTAGGAGAATCCTCTTTTGTCTCTATTGGTCTTAACAGCGATATGTAGGGATCTGCAAAAACAAAATTTACATCTTTAACATATTTGTTCCGTACTATTTTTCATGATCTAAAAGTATTCAAGTCTATGGTATACATTTTCTTTCTTCTCCATATGTTCAGAGCAATATGAAATAATCTTAGACCACTTGACCATATGTTTTATAATGTTTCTATCTCCAGTTTTAGTCAGATGATTTAAAACCATAGATAACTATTTTCCTACATTTGGGTCAGACCTTTGTAGAAGTCACATTCCTTCAATTCTTTGACAATTCTGATTGGAAATATCCTCTCCATATTCATGTACCTTTCTTCATAAAGAAGACTCTATGCTTTATAAAATTTGAATCCCCATAAAAACTTCTTCGGCTTTTAGCAATAGAAAGTCAAATTTCTTAGAGTTCTTTTCCCTGACTATGCAGCATGAACCCTTAGGTGGCCTTGCATAAGTTGTTTACATAACAGACCTTTCAGCCAAAAGATACTACTATTTGACTATGCAGTTTATGCCCTAGTTGTCCTTGCATAATTCAGACCTCATAATGGGTTTTTCAAGTAGTGGTAACTTCATTCTTAGAAAAGACTTCCTCTAATGCCTTTTAGCACTTTTCCCATGTCATTCCTCAGATTCAAAATTTCTCAAGTCATGGTTTACAATTTTTCCCCCTCCATACATGAATATGGTAATATGTTTTCAAAAAAAAATCAAGAATTGAGTAAATATCATCCATTCGGTCAAACCAGTCATGCAAGTTTTTCTTCTCTAGTCATGGTACGTAGGTTAAATACCTTCTGCAGAAGCGTGACACAATCTCGAAGGGTGATTCACTAAAGACAAAATCACCTTGATCGACGAGAGATCATGATTTTGGAAACTGAATGAGTATCAAAAGAAGGGACCCTATATATATAGGTGATCCAGACTACATGCGCGCCACACCTGCACGCTGAACATGCGCACCAAAGACCCTTGATGCCTCTGAATTTACCTCAAAATCGGATCCTCTTTCCTTTTTGGATCCAACTCTGAGGGGGGACTTTTGTTGATGCTCATTTTCGTCACAGAGTACAATGAATAGAAAAGTGGAATACCATAAGTATAAAGAGGTTCACCCTTTGCAGAAAATAAAAATAAATTGAGAAAGTCATGAACTAGGAACCCATTTAGAGTAAGTCACGCAAGTCACTTGCGCGCCACATATGGGTCGTGTAGCTCACTTGCGTGCCCTATTTGAAATTTCGCCCTAGGTGCAAGGTGGCCTATAAATATCCCCTGAGGGCCCACCATTTAATAGATGGATTTTCCAAAAGTCAAAATCAAGCTTCGGTCGCCCAAGTCTTCAAATCAAATCTTCTAAAAGCTTCTAAGGTAACTTTTTACCTAGAATGGAATACTTGAAGGAGTAGGATAAGGTCTAAGTGTTTAGAATTCATCAATACTTGTGCACCAAAGTATCCAAACCTCCTTAAATATGGAAACACTTGCACGCCGCCCTACCCTTTCGATGAAACTTGTGCACTACCCTTCTTAAAACATCTTAGGATAATACTAAATGCTTGAGTTAACTCTGTCCCAAGTATTACCCTATAGATTCTTCGTCGCCCAGGTGAACCCATGCCGCACAAGTATATTTGTGTAGCCAAGAATGGCACGCCAAATGACTTACACGGCCAACACATGCAGGTCAACTTCATTTGTGTGACTTTCTCCCATTCACCTCTCCTCTTCAAGATATTAGAGCTCAAACCCCTTTTCAAAGCCATGTATGGCATGGTTCCATTGTTTTCTTCCTTATCTGAATGGAATTATGTGAGAAACTCTCCCAAAACCTCATGACTTACAAGCTTTATGTCACTATGGTTAGAGGTTTCCCCCATAACCTCATCCTTTAAGATGAGAAGATCTTTTGATTTTGGGCCTCCTTCTCAGGAGTAATCCACAGTCACGAGTCCCCTTAACTTGGGCCTCCTTCTCAAGAGTAATCCGAGTCATAAATCCCCTTAACTTGGGCCTCCTTCTCAAGAGTAATCCCCAGTCACAAGTCCCCTTAACCTGGGCCTCATTCTCAGGAATAATCCCCATTCATAGTTCCCTTTTAAATTTAGGAATTATCCTTAGGGAGTAAGCCCCGAGTTAAAACTCAAAATCTCTATAATGTGCAAATACCTTTATGGACCCTGCTCTGGGGATTCATTCATGAAGAAAGTCCTGGTCTTCATCTACTTGGGTAGAAATACATACGTAAGCCCCACATCATTTCTCATGACCACATCATTCATGGAAAAATCGTCAAGTTTACTGATACCTCTTGTTTCTCATACCGAGCATGACTCACGTGAGCTTAGAGTGTAAAGGTTATCACGACATCTATTTTGGACCGTTAACCAATCATAAGTCCTATATTTACATACCCGAACTATGTGGACTTTGATATCTGCCATAAAAGTAGAGTACATAGGAAGCATTTATAAGGTTCAAGCCCATCATTCATTAATTCTTTTCTGTCCCATATGATATTGAAATATATCATTCCTATCTAACTACGTGAATTCTGATTCCTTGTTAATGAGGATACGTAGGTGGCCCATCTATGGGTACGATCCAAACTCTGAAATAATCCCTATCTTTCTGAAGGACAATAATCTTCAAGTTCCCCACTGAGTGGCTTTAAAACCAGTATGGTCATCATAAATGATCAAGAGATTTCTATATAATGTATTAAAGGACACCATTGACTAAGAATATCTAATACATACGGATGATTCCCTGTCAATGAAGAACCTCAAATACATATAAAATATTCTCTAAATCCCATACATATCAATCATCGATTTCCAAATCTGAAGGAAAACACATTTTCATGATTGGTGAATTAATAAGGATTCATGATCATAACTTAAATCTATAAGTCAGTCCCAGAGTAGGCAATAATTCCAACAAAAAAGGTATGACGAGGCTGACCTTCCATCCTCTCAACCAATGCAAATTCTTAAGCCTCATCGGTCCACAACTAATGAGATCCTACCTTTGGAGAGTATGTCCAAATGGATATAGAATCATTGGATGTTTCCATTTCTATGAATAAACCCATTAGAAACTGATTGGAATGTATAAACCTTAAACAAACAAGGTCATCCCCATTTCTAGAGGAAACAATCATGAAATAAAAGACACTTTTTTAGCCTTAATCCTGATAGTGCCCCAAGTTCTGATGGCTTTAACAATGGTTTTTTCCGACATTACTTGGAGGTTATTCACATAGATTTTTTTAAACCTGTTAAATAATTTTTCATGGTGTCCCCCATGTCTTAACTTCTCAATTTATTACTTTAATTCATAAAGTGTACAATGCTTCTGAGATTCACCTCTTTCGGCTTATTCCTCTTATTGACTCTCATTAAAAAATTATTATGAAACTTCATTCTAATAGTCTTTTTTCCATATGAAATAATTGTTTTCTTAGAATCAATTTGGTTTTATCAAGGGTAGGTATATATTGAATTTTCCTTGCATCATAATGCACCAACATCTTAAACAAAGCCACCAGAGGAGGAAATATTTCCATTAAACATGATATTAGGAAATCCTTTGATACAATTGTTTGGAGCTTCATTTTCAATGTTCTTAGGTTATTTGGTTTTAATGATAAATTCATTAGTAGGATAAAATCAATATTTAAATCGGCCTCCATCTCCATCCTTATCAATGGAACCCTAAGGGTTATTTTAAATTCACCAAGGGAGTTAGACAAGGTTGTCCCTTATTTGCCATAATTTTTTCTATAGCAGAATATTACTTAAGAAGACTGCTCACTTTCCATGTTGATCAAAATAAGATTACATTTATTCAGGCTACTAGAAACATAAATTTTCCCACTCACCTTTTATATGTTGATGACATTATATTATTTTTACAGGGTCATAAAAGGAATATTCAAAATCTAAAAACTACTTTGTCTCATTATGAAGAAATATCTACGCAATATATAGGCTGGATTAAATCCTTTGTTTTCTTTAGGAAAAATTTTCCTTCTAAAAGAAAAAACTCTATCATCAACAATTTAGGCATTAAGGAATGTTCCTTCCCTTTAACTTATCTTGGTGTTCCCATTTTTTGGTAAAGGACTAAATATGCATATTTTTTCAACCTTGTTGACCCATTCATCAATCAACTATCATCCTACAAGGGTAAGTCCCTCTCCATGGATGGAAAGATATATATTTTGAAGTCTAAATTTTTCTCAAAAATGGTTTACTCATTTAGGATATACAAATGGCCTACTTGTCTCCTTAAAAAAATTAATATTTACATCAATTTGTTTTAGAACTGAAGCACTCTTGAAATGAAACTTATGAACTTTCCCTAGGCTACATGATGTAAACTGTTACTTAAGGGTGATATTGGCATAAATAATCTCAAACTCTTTAATGATTATCTTCAGGACAGACTCACTTGGAGGCTAATTTACAACAAATTTTATTCCAATTCATTTCTCAAAAAAGATTCCCTACTAAGACAAATAATTGTAATTTGAACTATATTTACACTTCCAGCTGGCCATCGATTATACAAACTTTTTCTAAAATAATGAATAATTCTAGATGGATGGTTAGATCTGATTCTTCCATGAATTTTTGGCTAGACAACAAGACTAGTTCCCCCTTAATCTCTATGTTGACCCCCTATTATCTTCCAGAAAACCCCAAATACTCTATAAAGGATGTTATTCATTCTCATAACTTCAACCTTCTTGATAACATCATTCATGTTAGGTAAAAATATTCCTGCTCTAATTCTGATGATTTCCTTATTTGGGATACTTCTCATAATGGTCTCCTTGATTACAAAAGTTATTATAATTAAAACTTTTCAAATCAGGATTTAATGTTTTATTGGTTGAAATACTTTGACAAACCTTGTATTAAGCTCTTGATACTTACTCTTTTTTGGTGCATTTCTCAAAACAGGTTCCCCATTGAGGTTTGTCTTCAGCATTTTGGGATTCAACATTTCTCTAAATTTCATTTGTGTAACCAACATAGAGAATATGCTAACCATATATTTTTGTCCAGTGCTATAGCTTCAACTCTTTGGAACTATATTTCGGACATATTTGGTTATCAAAAGTTACTCCTCGATTCTATTAGTTCCCAACTATAATGTTGTGTGGAATTTGAAACCTCTCAAAAAATCAAGGATATATTATTATATTATATTGATTATCTCATACATGTTATCTAGTATAATAGAAATGGTATTCTCTAAAACAATTTCTCATTCAGTCTTAATGCAGGTCAGATGCAAATTCTCATTGCTAGTATGGACGCTTCCTCGATTTAGAAAGATTTTTATGAAAACATTGTTGCAGACTTTGAGATCCTCTGTAGACATTGGATTTATGGTCTCTATAGACAATCGAGGTGCACTATTGAGATTTTTGGGCAATCCCCGCTCCTGGGATGGATCAAAGTGAATGTTAATGGCACTTCTAAAGGAAACCCAGGACCTGCGGGATGTGGTGCTTTTTTCAGAGACTATCTTGGGCAGTGACATGGATCCTTTTTTAGAAGTTACGGTATTGAATCGTCTCTATAAGAAGATGTGATGGTTGTAATCCATGCTATTTAATTTTCAAAGTAAAAGGGATAGAATAATTATTGGATTGAAAGTGATTCAACCACTATTTTCCATGCTATTTGGAACGGTGAGGTTCATTTTACCAAGACGCTTACTACCCATTGGAAGATCTACATTACTTTGCTTCTGGAGACTAGCTTTATTGACACACCTTCCTTTTGAGAAGCGAACATGGTTGTAGATGGTCTTTCTAACACTGATGTCAACCAGGGCATAACTTGGAGGGATGACATACCTATTGATATTTTCCCTCTTTATAATAAAGGATTTAACAGATACCATATTTTAGAGTCATGTAGTTTCTTTATTTATATTTAATAAATTATACCTTGGTATTTGACTGAGGCACTACCTTCTTAAAAAAATTAGTTCATTAAAGAAAATTTTATTTTTAAATACATAATGATTTTACAAAAAATTTATATTTTTCATTATCATTATGTTTTATTTATATATAAACATTATAATTTTTTTGAAATTAAGTATTAATATTTATATTTATATATTTTAATAGATATGATATAACAAACATGTTTTAGTATTTATAACAATAAAATGTTGATTTTTAGGAACTTAGTATTGTGTATAACATATGCCAAGTCGGTGATTCCTATAGCACATGCCAAGTTTGTGTTTCATGTAGTACAAGTGAATTCAGTGTTGTGTGTAGTGCAATATAAGTTGGTGTAGTGTGAAAATAATGTTTGAATTTCTATTTTAATATATATATATATAACTATTTCCTTTGTCATAAGAAGGGGAAACTATCAAAGAAGATAAAATTAATTTGAAAAAAATATTTCACAAAATCTTGAGGTGTTACAATCCATGTATAGAAAATTCATTTATTTATCTTATAGTCTTAAATTCTGTATTTTCCAATATTTCACTATTTTAAAAAAATTAAATATTTTATAAAAATAAAAAAAGTCATCCTAATTTTATTGACATTTTAAACCCAAAAAATAAATACATTTTTATGATAATAATTTTCTAAATATAAGAAAATTAATCTTTTAATAAAATAATTATTTATTTTAAATATAGTAATTTTAATATTTTGAAAAATAATTCAACCATTTTGGAAAATTACTTATGGTATCATAAAATTATATTATCATTTTGATGATTTTTTTGTTATTTTATAAATCCATGTTATGAATTTTAATTGTTTAAAATTTTCTTAAAAAATATAAATAAAACATATATGTTTTAGAGAAATCCATATTGTTATTTTATCTTTTTGAAGAAAAAAAATTATTTATTTTTATCATGATATAAATTTTATGAATTTTCATTTTGTAGGGTAACTAAATATAATTTTATAATTAAACAGGCAAGTTTACTATTCTAATGGCTAGATTATTATTCAAACAATAAGATTACTACTACAACATTCATATTTTTAGTGGTCATATGGGTTCCTTACCTTATCCAAATAACTCATATTATATCCATTATTCATTGAATTATATTTTATCTTAAGGTTATATATATTTTCTATTTTAAAATGAATAATTCAATACTAATATTCTATTTCATTTATACAATGTTGTTTTTGAGTCCATTCATTCTAGTGGATCGAGCAAATGAAAAATTTCATATTATTGTTATCTTATTTCCATTTCTATCCCATTTTAACACTTTCAATTCATTTCGATATATTTATTTTATAAATATAATGTTCAAATAAATATAATTAAAAAATTGGTACTGTCATGTGGTGCATGTGCTTTATATAATATTATAACTCAATATGACATAATTATATAATCATAATGAAAATTCTATTAATAAAATTCAACGTCATTAAATCTTACACTTCCAATTCTATGTTGCAAGAAAGTAAAAGGGATGATGTTTCACAAGTTTTAAAAAGAAATCATGAAAGAAATAAAAGTTATACCATGTGTTTTATAATGGATTGTACTAGAGATGGTAAAAAAGGTTGAAAGACTCGTAAGGATAATTTCTATAATGAATCTTCATATTTAATTTGTTTTGAATACATAAAAAGTGCTCATATAAAACATGAATTTCAAAAATTATGATATTAAATAAAAAATAAGAGGTTTAATAAGAAGGATAAAAGAGATTCATTAAATGTATAGAGTTATTAAAATCATATTCGTATTTAGGGGACGAATCTTACTAAGAAATGGATTATATTAACTAGATCTTTATAGATTTATTAAATAAGGTTTGTAATTATTATAATCATTCAAATGATTATAATTTGGAAAGACACATACTTATTGAATTATTTTAAGATATTTAAATAATAAAAAATTATGTTACCAAAATTTATAATATTTATATATATTTATATATAACATAAAGATTAGAATAACAAACTTAGTGAGATATAAAAAGATTATTCATAGAGTGTGAAAAAATGACAAGGGATACATCCTTAACTAATTAAAAAGTATGAAATGATTTTGAGATTACTTGAAATGAAAATGAAAATCTCAATAAAGAAATTAAAATTTTAAAGGAAAATATATTTTCATTTTTTCATGGTAATTAATGTTAACATAAAATGAAGGAAATAAACAAGAAAAATAAAAATAATACTTGGCATGTATATGATAGAAAATTACCTAAAATGTGAAAAAGGTTTTTTAAATATCTAAGGATACACATCTAATGTAATAGGTTTTAAATGTTGATTGAAAATTTATCATGTTAGTGAATGTTACTTAACATTTCCATAATATTTTGGTCACACCAAATCAATTATTATTAAGACATTATCATTAATTTTAATAATAAATACTAGTTTTAAATTTTTTTGGGTTCCAAAATATTATTAAACTGATCTCATTGGACCCAAATATGAATTGTTACCAACAAAATATTTTTACTTATTTTATAGGAAAAAATGATTTCGATGTCTTAAAAAAGACATGCGGTACATGGAAAGTGTCTTGTCATGGCACCGAATAGAGATCCATAAAAATTATATCATATAATATATGTTATAGAGACGCTATAAAATTTTGTGATAATTACAAAAGAGAAGTTAGTTTTTTTTCCAGAGTTAGTATTTCTATCTCTGTTATTATTTCAAAAGAATTATATATTGATTGTTTAAAACATAAAATTATTAGTATTACTCAATTTTTTGATGATGATATGTTTTTCAAATTTAAATATAATAAATTTATTATTTTCAATGATGATAATGGTTTATTTAATGATTTAAAAAAGGATATTATTTATTCCATTTATGAAACTGAACGAACAGATCAAAATGTGATGTGTATTATTGTTGTTCAAATAGAATATATTTTATGGAAAAATTATTTTTTCTATAAATATGTTCGATTTTTTATATTATTCTAACAGTATCATGTTCTATAACTATCCAATAAAAAATCAATATAAAAAAATTATGTGATTCATGTGTGGAAGAAAAATAATGAAAATAATCATTTCGATTGATCAAATATATTAAAACATTAAGACCAAAACAAATTATTTATTTGGGATTATTAGAACCATTTGAAACTACAAGTCATGGTGGTGAGATTTTATTATTATTATATATGATTTTAGTATATTTACTTGGGTTAACTTTATTGTGCACAATTATGGATCATTATTAAACATTACTACTTACTATAAAGTATTTCAAAATAAGAAATTTTATTTAATTTTATCTATCAGAAGTGATAGATAAGGATACTTACAAAACATATTTTTTTAATTTTATTTCTAATTTAAGGGATATTATAATAATTCCCCCCATTTATTAATGTTGTTGTAAATTTTTTTTATGTTAATTAACTTATTCTATATTGTTTTTGTAAGTTTCTTGAATTTTGGGAGAAAAATTATGATCTTTAAGGGTGTTTATGATACGCACAGTTGGAAAATGATTAGGTATAACTATGGAAAACCCATGAAATGGGGACTAAAATATTTACAATGGGTTTTCCTAGTATCTACATAGTTTGAAAAACTATGCAGTGCTTCTAGGGAAGTCATGCACCACATTTCTTATTCTTAGAGGATGACCATCACCGATGGCATATGGTTTGGAAAACCATGAAGCCAAACCGTGTGAGTCGCCCGAGTTTTAAATTTTAAAATTAATATTATAACACTTTCCATATTAATTTTATTTCCCCTATCCATCCCTTATTTAGTTCATATAAATTTTTAAAATCCAATGGGAGATCCCCTCTTCCACTCTTATTGGATCGAACACATATCAGCCTTATTTTCTTGCAATTTCTTAAGGTAAATACCTTTAGTTGTCTTCATTATATATTATTATTCCGTCTAAAATCCATATTATCATAGTTACTTTTCATCCAGGAACACTAGAAGGTTCTTCCTTGGATGGAATAGGGTTTAAGATGATTCTAAATTGTGTTTTTGTCTTGATTTTCCTTTCTTGGATTTCCTTTAGGTTTGTTTGATAATATATTACCAAAGGAAACAACATTCAAATCATTGACCACTGAAATAAGGTTGGTTTTTTAAATTAATCCCTTTATATAGATTGTTATATTGTGATTAGTGTTTAGATATGTGTTTTTTATAAAATTAAAATTATCTCTCATGCCTCAGTTTCATTTTAGAAATTTTTTGGATAAATTTGTGCATGGAATAAATGTTCCTTTGGTTTTATATCTTTAAAGGGTGTTTTTTCATGTTATGCTCTTATAAAAATGTTTTAACGAATTTATTTAATATAAAAAGAGTGTTTGAATTGTTTTTGATCCTGCTTAGGACAAAATTATATAAATGGGTATTTTTATGGTATTCAATGAACTAATTTTTTAAAGGTAAATAGATTTATATTTTTAAATGGATTAAATTTTTATTACGATATTTTTAAGGAATAGTTTAAAATATTGAAATAATTTATTGGAAGGTGTATTGTGTTACCGAGTCAGGTTTTTCTTAAGACCCATTTGAAACATTATAAAGGATTATTTATAAGTAGATGTGTGAAATCTACTTGAACTAGTTTTCTTTATTCCTATTAAAGGATGGAAATTTTGTGCATGGTGATCGGTGATTGATCTTAAGAGATGTTCATTATGATGGGGTTGGTGGTTAGGGTGAGATTTTTATCTTGTTCTATGATTTATATTTAGATTTTGTTTTCTCCTTTTCTCACACTCAAACTTGTTTAATGGTCAAGATAAAACAGGTAGTTAAGTGGGAGTCTTGAATTATGATACACTAGTTATTCACACACCATTAACATCCCCTATAGTTAGTTATAGTGTTGGATGGGGTGTGTTGTTTTGATGAGGCTAGGTGAAGGATATTCTTGAGATTTTTATCAGATACAACATATTCCATGTTTTTTTCATTGGATAAATTATAGGTTTTTCTCAAATTTGAACCTAGGTTAGATCCATTGACACTTGTTATTTGATTTTTGACTTTATGTTGGGTATTACCTTGATTAATTTTGAGTTTTCTTGTTTGGATTGGTATAATCACTGTTTTTTCTACATTTCTTATTTACATCTATCTCATTAAAATGATGAAATTTTTATTTATTCTTTATTTTTACAGTTTCAGTCATTTTTTCCAAATAATTTATTGTGTGTTTCAAAGATAATTATTTTTTAAAATTAAACTATATGTTTAACAAGTTATTTTAGTTTTCAAGGAAATTTTCTACCTATCAGCTGTTTTGTTTTATGAAAAGTGAAACATGGAGTTTTATGAACTATGATTAGATTTGGGAACTTAAAACGAAAACAAATTTTCTCTTTGTATTTTAATCTAGTGTCATATATTTATAATTTTAAAGGAATTTCATGAACTCTATTTTTTTAAGCTACTGGGATCTGTTTTCTCACACCTTGCATACAAAATTTTATCTTCTCTTGGATTCTTTTAAGTGGGTTAGTTTTGGTCCCCTATCATTTTGGGAGATCAATATTTTTCTAGTTTGTATTGGAATGTGATATAGAGAGTGACTAAGGGGGGACATGTGGCTATTGGGTTTGGTTTTATTTTAGTTATTGAGATATTATATTGAACTCTTTCCCCTAATTACATATTTAGACTATAATGAATTTATGATCCTATTTATTCCTTCATTTTCATATAATGGGTTTATTTATTTTTATTTAGTAAAAACATTTTTTAGATTATTATTTTATATTTTTAGGGTGAAATTGTTCCGATAATATTCTATGTCGATGTCTTGGATCATGTCACCGGTATGTGGTGATCGAGAACATGACTTGGGCCTATATTAGGTTGTCATGGGTGCCCAGCTCAGGGGTGTCCCTTGATATTTCATTATTAATGGTATCAAATCTACCATATTTTTAGTTATAGGGTTGTATTTATATTCTAGAAAATAATTATGATACAAGGATCGGGTGGAGGGTGTGGGGAAGTTCCTAGAAAACACTAATTTTCACTATACTTTGAGTTTCCATTAGATATTGGGATTCGAGTCTTGATTTTGAATTTATTTTTATTTGTGATTGGCGGAATTTTTTATGATGAGATAATATTTGACCCTGATGCATCCACTATTTGTTTAAGGGAGCACTTCATGTTTCAATGTTGATAGTGTTGATATTAATATGACTACACAATATCATTCATGGTATGGTAAACCTTTTAGAGATGGATAGGTGGTTCCAGAACCTATCACATGGTTTGTGTATGATTTTTCAACATGAGTAACCAAATATTTTACAATTAAATTTATTCTCTATGTTATTTTTTTTACTTACTTTCATTAAAAATTTACCTCAATGGTGTCTACCATTTGTGTGATTTATAATAATTGAATTTCATGGATGAATTAATGATATTAAGTATGTTTTTATTTGAGATATGTGTTTGGGTGATTGATTTGTTAGTTGAGGCTTGGATCCCATTTGATAAATTCATTTTACATTTAAATTATGTTGAGTGATTGGGATTTTCTTTCCTTAAATTTATATCAGGTGGTAAAATAATTTATGAAAATGTTTTTAATATTGTGGATTTTTGATGAATTTTACTTTATAATTACTTCAAAAGAAAAATTTGAAAAATATTTTCAGATAAATTGATTTCAAGAATGGGGAATAATAAAAAGTGGTTATTTAAAACATTTGAAAAGATATATATTTTAATAATTAAATATTAAAAATTGATTTGGAATAAAAGGGACATGGTTATAAGGGATTTTCATAGTTTTTTTGAAAATAATATAAATTATTAAATTTTGTCTCAAAACAATTTTTTCGAGTGAGAAAACATGTGAAAAGGTTTTAAAACATAAAAACTCTTCAAGTACATTATTTTTAAAAAGTGTTTTGGGTTAATGAGAGTGGTATTTATTGAATTTATTTTGTCTTGAATATTTCATCTTATTTATGATATGAAATTAGAATTTCATATTCACAGTATGGTTTAGAGGGGATAATATGATGAATGTTTCATTACAGTGAGTTACATTTTGAGGTTGTCTTAATTCATGAAGGTGTTGTGTGATGTGTTATTTTTGAATATGAAATAATGAGGTGAATGTTTTGAGTTTTATATTGAATTCCTACCTGAGAAAATTTAAATAAAATTGAATATTATTTTTATTAGGAAAATATACTGGATAACTCTTCATGTCATTTAGGTGTTACTTCTTCACTTAGAGACTCTACCCAAACTCAGGACTGAGTGGTGGAGTTCAGTTATTCCTCATACATGGGTCCCACCAAATTCTTTCTAAATAATCATCCACATCCCTTCTATGGTTTATAAGGTCATATTTTGGCTATAAAGTGGATAAATAGAATCAAGGAAGTATTTGATTCACTCATTATTCATGAGGATTCTAGAATGATGGCCATTATTTTTATTTTTAAGGTACCAAGTTGGGTTTGGTGGTTGGGAATGCTTATTTCTCAACTATATGAATAAATTCCCTAAGAGTTATTCATGTCTATCTTTTATCATTGGTTTAGTTAAAAAGAGGTGTTTCAAAATTCCCCATAAGTTTAAGTTATTATAGAAGTCCTAGTTGAAGTGGGTGAGGGTGTTATATTGAGTGAGGACCAAAATTTGGTAAATTTAGTTATATAAGAATATTTATTTTATGAGAAAAAGTATTCCTGTCAGAAGATGAATAATCTCTTGTGTTTCTAGTGTGGTGAACTTGGACATTCTAATACATCATTCAGGGAGGATTTTAGGTACTTTTGTTGGTGTGGATGGATCAGCCATCTTAAGAAGTTTTTTACATTGGAGCTTAGAAAAGTGAATCTTCATGAGTAACCATATTTTTGGTTTTTCTTGGGGATTCCATGTGATATTATTATTATTTCTATGATTTTTCCTTTTTTATATTTTAATATATTATTCTTTTAAGTGTGACATGTGGTTTGGTTGACTTTTCTTGGGTTGTGATTTTTTATGAGGCATGATTGTGTTGTAAATGTTTTAAGGTTGTATCCTTGATGGGTTTAGAATGGGTGATCCTATTTCCAATGATTTTTAAATTAGTATAAGTGTTTCTTTTGTGCGTTTGAGCACTTGATGGTGCTAATTTTATTGGGTATAGTACGAAACTATGATCTGAGATAAAGGTCCTAGTTTTCCAGTTTGAGTATGGTGATCGAAACATAGAACCCATACCATTTATTATTAAAGCATGGTATAAAACCAATTTTCATGGATTTTACAGTTGTATTCATGGACGAACATAGTGATGATTATTCTTTTGTTATATTTTTTTTACTTTTTGATATTCTCATCTGAGCGACTTGATTTTGTTTCTTAATGATGCTTCTAGTTGGTAAAATATGGTTTCCTTTTTGGTAGTTGTGGAAGTATTTTCACTTTTTTAGTTTTTTTGGAGGTGTTTTATTCCTCATCACTCCATTTAGTGAAATTCTAAGAGGAAGGGAGACCCTTGGGAGGTCTCTACCACATTTAGGTGTTGTGTGTCTCTATTATAGAAGAGTATCACATAGATATATTTTGTGGAAATTTTCGATATACCCATTATTTTGGAGATGATATTTTCAATTAAATATTTGTTTATTTATGATATAATTTAAATGTTTTCCCCTCTCACATAACTCATTATTAAGAATTATTTCCCTGTTTCTTTTATGTTTCATTCAAACTCGGGACTTTGTAGTGGAATAAAGTGGAATGGCGGGGCGTTTATAACACCCCACATGATAATGTTGGATAAATTTTCTATTATTCTACATTATTGAAAGAATCAATGAGTATTTTTGAGTTTATAAGAGTTATTGTCTATAAAGTCATGATTTTTGAATGGTTTTTGGGTGGTGTATAGTTGTCACATGGTTAGGGATAACTTTGAGTAAACCATGTGAATAGGTATTCAATATTTACAATGGGGTTTTGAATGATCTACCAATGGGTTTTAGTACCATGGTGTTCTTCTAAGGAAATAATGTGCATCAGGATTGATCTATTGGATGACATATAGGGGTTTCACATCATCATCATCATCATCTTATTTTATTAATAGCAAGAAAAAACAAAAAAACCCAAAATAAGCAAGAAAGACCCATCCCCTCCCCCCATTATCACCAAACATATCTAAGGAGGCCTAAAATAATGTAGACCGAGTGAATCCCCCTAAATATATTTGATCCCCTCTGCCTTTATGCTGGCTACATTGGGACGGAACACCTCCACCATGGTGGAAACATCCACTAAAGACAAGTAGTCTGCAACCTTGCTCCCCTACCTCTAGGTATGAAGCACCTGAGCAATATTATTAACTTTATTCATTTTTTGATAATGTAAAAAATCGACAAAGGAAGGTCTTCGTATCCCTTCAAGGCATTGTGTAAACACATAGAGCCTGTCTCCACTTCAGAAAATTCTAACCCTTTTTCCTACATAACTCAATACCAACATGCATCGCCATGACCTCCACTTGAAGGGAGGTCCCCAGACCAAATATGGATAAGAACACCAATTAGACCGATCCACTACTATCTCACACCACCTCGCCTCCTCTTATATACCCCAACACAGAATAACCATTTGTGGTCATCTTTAATACCGCAGCAGGTACCCACCAGCAAACCCATTCACCCCTCCTATTTCTGGATGTAGATACCTCTCCACCACTTTCCTATAATCTGTTCATAGAAGGCGAAATCTTCCAAGCTCTAACATCCTTATTAAAATCAATCAATAAATTCCTAGCCCATGTGATGATAGTCCTAGTTGTCACTGGTGCTCCCTCATGCCACGACCTGTTACGTGCTTTCCAAAGACACCAGCACCCCACATGCATCACCATCGATCGCACAGCCCGCTCATGACCCCCACCCTCTATGACATGGAACCATCTGTCTACAAAGGGAAGACTATGAATAGACGAGGTGAGGAACACAGTGAATTCCCCAAGAACCTTCTATACCTGCATGGCCCATTCACTACCAAAAAACAGACATGCAATGGATTTCTCACTATGAATAGTAAAACACACACACCTGGATGCTAAATGAATACCACACCTGTGGATATTATCGTCAGTCGGGAGTGTGTCATTCCTTATCCTCCATGTGAGGAAGTTATACTTGGTGGGAATATTTTTCACCCAAATGATCTCGTCCCACTCACCATTCCGCACCTGGCCTTGTACAATGTGACAAAAAGCCTTGGCCAACAAACAACCCAAGGAAGAAGCATTGAGGGTGCATTGGTCCTCCTATTCATTAACCTCGATGAGACGGAAAATCTCCTAATGCTCCTTGTCCAACACTGTATTAATAAATGTGGGGAACCAACTCTCTTCCCTGAAGGTTATCTCGGGGAGAAGACACCCTGGGAACCTGACCATTTATCCAAACTAGTTCTGTTTCTAGAAGGAGAATTTTCCTTCCCCCACAATCCATATGGAAAAAGGATGGAGAAGAGAACTAATGGGGCCAACCATCGACCATATCAGGGAACGATGTCCATACTCAGGATCCCGAAGTCAAGATGCATACCTGTGCATGGTAATCCCCCAAAGTGTACAATGTTCCAACACACATCAATCTATCCTCATGTGAATGTAGTATAGGGTATATTTCAGGTTCGGCACATTAATGCCTCCATCACAAACATTCTACACAATTTTAACCCAAGAAACCTAGTTCCTCCTACCCTCCGCACCTGGATCCCACATAAATCTTTTCATCATTTAGTTAATAGATTTGATCAATCCATTCAAAACCCTGATGGATGAAAGACCGTGAATATGAGAGGCCAACAGTATTCTATTAATGAGGTAAATCCTTCCACCAAATGATAGAAATTTTTTCTTCTAGTTCATCTTCCTATTAGTGATCCTAGAGAGAAGGTCACCAAAGTCTCTGATCCTAATCCGCTTGTACGATATAGGTGGACCAAGATAAGACATTAGGAATTCATCCCTCTACATAACCAAGATCCTAATGATAGTCTCCACCCTCACTGAGGAACACTTGTTCGAAATGAATATTTCACTCTTTCAATTGTTAATAATCTTCCTGCTCCATCAAGAATACTCACCTAGAACTCTGTCCAGACTCTGTATTGATCTACTTCCAGCATTAAGGAACAGAATGGAGTTGTTGGAAAACATGAGGTGAGAGACGGTCAGAGCCTTCATCTAACAATGGTACTGATGAATCCACCCTTTATTAATGCCCTTCTGAATTAACCTACTCAAAACATCCTGTATAAGAATGAACAGAGAAGGAAATATGTGGTCCCCTTGTTATAGGCCTCTAGTGGCCTTGAAGAAACCATAAGATCTTCCCATGAATGTGACAGACAACCACGAGGATCTGAAGCAGCGAAATATGATATCTACATTATAGGGAGAGAACCCCATACCTAACAGGACTCTAATAAGGAATATCCATTCCACCCTATCATATGCCTTGATCATATCAGGCTTAATGACTAAGTTTGATCCACATGTTTTGAAGTCGATATCGCTGATCATCTACTGAGCTAGGGCGATTTCTTCCAATATCGAATGACCCTTAATAAACTCATGTTGTTCCAAGGAGACCCACTTGGGGATATGCATCGCAAGCCTGGAGTTAATGATACCAGCCAAGACTTTGTATGGGATGTTGCAAATGCTCACTAGGCAGTAATTCAAGATTGAAGTCTGGATCTTGGTCATAAGAAGTAGAACCATGGTGGTGGAAGAAGCAACTCGGCGTGAGATTCCACCCCAAAAGAAGTCCTGGATGGCTATGATCATTTCGTTCTTCACTATATCCTTGAAGTTCCTATAAAAGGATGTAGGGAATCCATCAGGCCCTACACTACTATCTAGGTTCAACTGCCTGAGGTTCTGCTTAATCTCAAGTTCATCAGGCATAGTTCCCATCCTAGTATTAATCCGATCTATCACAACTTTAGGAACTACCACTAAGTAGTCCGGACATCTAGAAGGATAACCATTGGGAAAAAACTCTGAAGGACCAGCCAAAATACCCTTAAAAAACATGTTGGCCAAGCCTCCCAGTATATCCCTGGCATCCTTGTATGAACCAACCTCCAACTGATTATTTGGCTTCACCGTTCTTGACTAGTATTTAATGAATTCCTGAAAGAATTTTGTATTTCAGTCTCCCTCTCTATGCCATTTGATCCAAGCCCCCTCTCTGGCCAACTATTATTTTTTAGGATCAGATCCGCCATAATACCTTTCTTCTCTGAAATCTCCTCATACACCCGATTTTCCCATTCCTCTTCTAAACTAATATCCACACGCTCAACCTTCTTCATGATGTCATTGAGCACCATGTTTGGACGGATAATCCCCTTAGACCATTGAGTGAGCTTAAATTTGAGCCTCTGTAATTTATAGTGCAAGATGGTCCACTTGTTGCCTTGATCGGGGACTGCTCATTCTGTGCTAACCAATTCACGATATCCTGAGATACCCACCCAGTACCAGATGTACCTTTACCACTCAAGAGGGCCTTGAGAATATTTCATAATTACAAAGATAGGGGATTGATCTGAGATTCCCCTAATGATATGCTCTAACTTGGTGCTGGAAAAGGTAGATTTGGCATGAATATTGGCCAAGCAGCGGTCCAATCTCCCCCACCACCTATAGCGGTCCCACGGATTATTACACCACGTAAATTTATCGCCCACAAAACCGAGATCTGAGAGCCTCTTATTAGAAAATAAATTTGAAAAGGTAAGACTTGAATTTATAGGAAACTGTACCCTTCCCTTCCTTTCAACAGGGTCTACCACCACGTTAAAATCCCCCCCAACTATCCACAGGTCAAGGCCTGGGTCGAAGGCACGTAGGTCCCTCCAAAAGGTCTCACGATCATTAATGTCACAGCTCCCATACCCAAAATAATCATAAAAGTACGAGAGTCCATGGGTTACTTTGATAGTGATAAACTAATCCCCTACTTGAATCAAATCCATCGCACACCTCCTATTCCAGAAAATCCAAATGTTCTTGTTAAATGTGTCTTCCTGCATGTAACCATGCATTTTCAGCTTCCTGGAGAACTCCCCAATCCTGGAGGGTTGATGTTTATGCTCAAGAATGTCCACCAGGGAAGCTTTCTGACTGTCTGTTTCTGATTCAAAGAAGTCAGATTTAACCCGGGAACCAATCCCTCGGCCATTCAAGATGATCAGGGGAATCATTTAAAAAGTGAGCACCCTAGGACTGGCTCTAGAGCATGTAGCCTTTCTGAAATGAGAGGTTTTCCTCCATTTCTGTATCCTGACCATGGATCTAGTACACACACCTGACTCCACCCGGAACCTAGAGCACCACCCTACTGGGAGTACCTGAGCTTCCCTTCTATCTCGAGCCACACTTCCTCCTGTAACTAGGCATGTAATAAGATCCCTTTTTCCTGGTACCCACTAAACATGGGGAGGAAGAGGCTGTGGATGACTGAGGGCAACCGACCAAATGAGAGGAAAATCCTCCATAGACCACTCTTAAATCTTGAGAAAACACCACCAAGGCCCACTCCTTGTTCGCTGGACTAACAGTTACATCCTCATCGTGAGGGACTGGAGACAACACCACCAGGTACTGAGACACTGAGACCTTCCATCTCAGTAGACTGGTTGTCTGATAGAACTGAAAAAGATACCAAGGAGCAAGGTAGTCATCGATACCTGGGCAGGAGGGGGACACCTTGGAATAAAAGGGACAATAGCCATGTTGACCTCTGCTCTATCCGGTACCTCACGAATAGAAACTTCATTTGAGGTGGCCTCTAAGAGATTAATAATAGTTACCGGGGCCTCCACTTCCACCCCCACTGTTCCCTGAATTGGAGCCGACGAAGAAGGAATATCCCTACTACCGACACCATCCACTTCCCCAACCGACCTGCTGCTCCCTTTAAGGCGACGCCGATGACATACATGGAGCGAGTGACCCTGCAAGTGGCAATGCGAACAGTACCTGGGAAAACCCGGGTAGACCAAATCCTTAAACCAGGTAAAGTCTCCCTCGACCTACAATTCAAGATTCTCTGACATAGACTAGGTGATGTCAAGATCCACAAAAATGAGAGCCTCTGAGGATGGCATATCCCTCCTCGTACCATAATCTGAGAACAGATATCCCATGATCTAATCCCCTATCAACTTGATGAAGCCTTCATTCGGAAAGGGAAATGGAAACCCAAGAAGGAAGATCCAGACCTCCACCATCGAACTATCTTTTCCTCTGTGAGCTTCCAAGGACCACCTGGACAAGATGAAACTCCAACGACCCCTGTATATTGGAATTGAGCACCAAGAATGAAGGAAGCCCACCTCCGAGGGAAGGACAATCCAGAACGAACACCTATGGAGCACCAAAACCTACGTCTTATGGTTGAGACCCCAGGACGAAACCCAGCGTTGGAAGACGAAGATAGGCAGTTTGGTTTCCCCAAAAAAAGACACCACGGTCTATTTTAGAGAAGATTTTTCCTCCTCAAAAGTGATCACTGGCACTGATACCCTAACCCGATTTCCCTCATGAAATGACTGTGACGCCGCCACTGAGATCACCAGAAAGCAAGGGGGAGGCTGTTCGACGCCGTAAAGGGCATCCTAAAGGGAAACCCCACACCCAACTGGATGAGGAAGGATAAGAGGAGGTTGGTATGTGATGTTTTTTGAAACTTTGAAGCTCCGACAGGGAGCCCCCTCTAGGAAAAGACAAGGACCTGGGGTCAAAAAAATCTAGAGGTAGAGATGGTGACTGAGCTGAGCGGGCCGCAACTAGTGGAAAATTTGATAAAAGGGGACACGCGTGAAGTATTTTCTTACCTGAAACATCCATCTCCATCCACCATTTCCCAGTTTCACATGGTTTCTAAAAAATTATGGGAATACCATAGGTGTCACCCATGTTTTAAATTTTGTTAAATTTCCATTATACCACTTGAAATGTTTACTCATTTTCCCCCTCTTCCTGCAAAATTTGGTTAGACCAAATTATCAGGCCCAAATAGAGTTTCTATATCACTATCCTTTTAGATAAAATCCAACTCATTCTCAATTTCTTTATATTTCTCATGGAAAAGTCATTCAGTTCTCTTCTTCCTCTAATATTCTTCCTTCTTCCCCAATTTTCATCTTCTTAAATTTTATCCTAGAATAATATAATGGGATTACATGGATTAAATAGAGATAATTATGCTTTTAAATTTGGGGGGGGGGTTATTTTTAGGGAATTTTCAAGTTTCCAATAATCTTGTTTGAGCATCCATGGTCAATGAAGACAACATTTGAGTCATTCATTATTGAACTAAGGTTTGTGTTTTTGTTCCCTTCATTTATTTGGCATGTATCATTGTACTTGGTGTTTTAAAATTATGTTTTTATTATATTAAAAAAACATTTGAGAGATATATTAATTTAATGATTTAATTTAATTGAAAAAGGTGATTGAATGGATTTTGATCCAATTTGGGTATGAATTCGGAAAATGGGTTTGTTTATAGTTTTTAATGATTTTATTTTCTAAATATAAAGATAATTAAATTTTTAAATGTTTTAATGTTTCTTTTGAAATAATTATTTTTAATTAATGGTTTAAAATATAGTTTCAATCCATTAGAAATAGGCTTGTATCACCGAGATAGGTTTTTATTAATGATTTATTGGTACAAAAAAATTATTTTAAATATGCATCCATGTGAAACCCTCTTGATACCATTGTACTTATTCATCAATATGGACAATGTTTTTGTCCATGGTGATTAATGGATTGAGGGTGGGGGTCATTGTGACGGGGTTAGTGGTGAGGGGAGTTATTTATCTTATTATATGATATGTTTAATAATTGTTTTTACTTTCTTCCCACCATGAACGTTTTTTGGTCATGGGAACCTAGGTAGCTATGTGGGATTATAGAGTTATATTTCATCATTTAGTCACCCACTTCTATTATCCCCTATAGTTAGTGATAGGTATAGATGGGGTGTTTTATTATATTAATGATTAGTGTAAGCAAGTCGGGTGGCTTGTGGGGTATACAACATAGGCCTAGGTTGTTCTATTGGGTAAATTATAGGATGGTATCACATTATAACCTCGGGTAAATCCCATGAAACTCACTCTAGAATTGGTGACTTGATGTGTAGGATTCCCTTGTTTTTTTATAGTTTCATTTTATTTGGATTTGTGCAATCTTGTTTGTTTTTATATTTCTTGTAGTAATACATCTCATTAAAAGGATCCAATTTTGACTAATTATTTTTTTTGAAGTGTGAGTGGGGTTTCCCAAACGATTTTGTTAGTGTTTTAAAGAAATTTTTTTTTCAAATGAAAAGAGATGTTTATTTTTGTGTGTGTTTAGAGATAAAATTTCCAGGAATTGGTTTTTTCGATATAAATAAAAGTGTAAACTTTTTTTATAAAATATAAATGGATTTGGGTGAATAAAATGAAAACCTATTAAATATATTAGTTTCAACCTATTATAAATGACTTTTTAATTGAAAGGAATTTTAAATTATATGTGGTAATTTCCTAATGGGAATTGTTTCATCACAACCTATACACAAAATTTGATGTATATGGTTCCTTTAGTTTCATTCAGGTGGTTTAGATTTGCTTCACCTCTATGTTGTGTGCTCAGGCTGTTTTTAGTTTTTCTAGGTAAAAAATATCAAGAGTGACCAAGGTGTCACATGTGGAAATTGGATTTGGTTTTATTTTATTTCATATGTTGATTTATTGAGCTCTTGGACTTGATTATGTATTCAGATCATTAGGTATTTTGTGATCAAGTTTATTCATTCCTTTTCAACTCATGTGATGATTTTTTTTATCATTACTGTAAACCCTGATTTGATGATTATTTTTTATTTTGAAGGTGAAATTTTCCCCATTTCCTACTCTATCGATACCATAGAACTTTTCACGAACCTAGGGTGATCTAGAACACACCATGGGATAGTTGTATGTTCGATTGGGTTCCTGGTATAGTGGTGCCCTTGGGAAGTTCATTACATTAGAACTCTTGTGTAAATTTTCCCTTTAGGAAGGAAAAAATAGAACATTATAAGAAAATTTAAAACTATATGAAATGAATTCAGCTTAAAAAAATATTTTTTTGGTAGAATTAGTGCATACATCTTGTTTTTTTCCAATATAATTCAAATTCAGAACTATTTTAAAGAAAAACCCTTATCAATTATATAATGGAGATAAATCATAATATTGTTACTTTGTAGTTTTTTTTGAAGTCTTTATCCGTAAAACTAAAGATAATCTAGATAAATTTAATACTAAATAAAATTTAGTATTATATTTATTATATTAAAGTGTGATTAAATATTATATAATATATAATAAAAGATCTATGGTTTTTGAAAAATATATTCGTGATATTTTTTTTTTGAAAAATATTTAACATAAAAATTATCCGAATAATATCATGTTGAATAATATTTTGATGAATTTAATTTTGGTATTGTTGAAAGTCCAAAAAGAATACACCTATTAGGGGGATCATTACCCTCATCAATGAACATGTAAAAATCATAATGATAACCCTATTGAATGAATTATCGATGATGTAGATTATAGAGTATGGATTGGAAATTCAGTAAAAAAATTATTTTCACATTATTATTTCATTTATAATTATATTCTGAATTATGTTTTAAAATAATTGAAAGATCATGACTTTCTTTTAAAATTGAATGAAAAACAAAACTAGTTTTCTAATAATATTATTCCTAGATTGGTTACTCCATAAAAATATCCACATAACATTAGAAATAAATTGATATTTAGAAATTAACATAGTAAATCTAGATAAGTTATAATAAATAAATTAGGAATAGTTACTTAAAAATATTATTAAGCTGAATGTATCGATTATAATAAATCTTTTTTCAATGTCTCTAAATTATAATAAATTAAATTTATATTATCTTATTAAACTTATCTTAGATTTTTTAATTATCAAATGGATGTTAAAATTTGTTTCATAATTAGTTTAATATAGGAATATATTTTTGATAATTCCAACCTATTGTGATGAAAAGAAAAGAGGTTCATTAGAGGTATGTTGTAAATAATAAAAATCAAAATTAATTAAAATTAATTTTTTTAATTTGGTTGATTAAGATAATAAGAAATTCAACCTAAAATAATCATGTGTAGTGGATATTTTAAATGCGAATTCAAAAATGTTAAAATATAAAGAATAAGAATTTTATTTTAGTTCAGATCTAAATGTTTCTATACCTACTCTTCACACTCCATAATATAAGTATTGATATCTACAGTAAGAATAGTCCTTTAAATGTTCAATACAAACCATGAATTTTACAAATGAGATATTTCATGTCCCAAACTTTTACAAGGGATAAATTCCAGCATAATGTTTTGTTTTGGATCAAAACTAAACATGGAATTTTTAAAGTTGAAACCCCAAATATAACTTAACCTTTTATGCCATAGAAGATAGTAACCAATCTTTCTGTAATAGAAACTATAAACAATTTATTTTTAAAAGGAAAAATAAAAAAACATGTCACAAAATATTTTGGTCGGGTAGATAGAACATGTTGGAACCTTTTAAGGGTAGTATAACCCATATAGTTCTATAGTTCAGGGAAGATAATCCGTACAAAAAATAAAAGAAAAGAACTTGTTGGTAATTTTATACAAATTTATAGTTTTGGAATGTTATTCTCAACTATTCAATAGATTTTAAAGATGAAACATGGGTATTATAGTATTTATTGAAAAAAATATTGTAAATAATAAATATCTTAGAGTTAAAGTTGAACCATATGATTTATTGGAATAAAAATGCAATGTCCCAATACAGATTCCACTAAATCGATACACTATACTCGTTCCCCACATGGAAATAGGAACAATTGTTTTTTATGAAAATGGATGAGGAATATAAAGTGGGGTATAAAATGGTACTTTGAGGAGACTACACCCTCATATCATACTGTGAAACTATAAATAAATAACCAAACATCTTAATAAATAGTGTATATGGGAGGAATTATAAAATGAAATAGAAGCATACTATAATAGGATAAAATATTGTAAAGTCTCAAACATCCATGGAATACAGATAAAACTGATTTCCCACTAGGCCAATCAGATATAAAAAAATAAAAAATAAAAAAAAATTAATACATCAGGCTCTACTACCAACTCTGATCTGTGTTGCATACTTGGTTTCCTAAAATTTTTCAAGCTTCTCAAGACTGATCCTTATACTTGAATTGAGAGAATACACTTATTCATGCCACCTTATCCCTTTTCCCTATCCACAATTCATTTTTTACTAACCATAAAGAATACATAAGGTCTATTTACACAACGTGGTGCATGTACCAGAGTGAAAATAAATATCAATAAGCTACCCTCAATGATGAACTAATAACCTGCTACCATAAGTGCCTACTCTTTCTATATGATCATAAAAAATAATTAAAGACCAATCAAACCAACTTAAATATTTAGTTCTATGGATCCAATCCACAATACCCACATATACTAGATCTGGGGTTCCATTGATCATATCTAAGTGATTGTGCATCCTAAATAACATATGAGGGCCATATCTTTGTAATCCCCAACAAAACATCCTGGATTTTACCATTATCCCTTACTCAGTACATGGACACATAATTTCCTCATACGCATATCGTGATAAATTACAACTAGTACACATAGCATCAATTTGATACCTACCCTACATATTATAACAAAAGTTCATGAGAATCAATCCAGTACTAAATCGTACATGAACACTGGTGGTACCCAAAGCGTCTGTCTGGCACCAAAAAAGAGGAACCTATTTCTTGTATCCCCTTACATATTTTATGACACCAATATCCATTCCAGGAGACTTATTTTTACATAACATCATATTTTAGGAAATTAATTTCCACTAATCTCATTATATCTGTGGAATTCCATATCCAAAAATATCATCAAATATATTGAACTCCATGTCAAATAAATATTATCATATATGTGAAATTCCATGGACACCAATCTGATCATATCTATAGAACATTCGGTCCACCAATATCATCATATCTATAAGACACTATACCAACAAGTCTAAACATACAATATGGAATGTCGTGTCAAACATCTAGAATAATTCATGCAGAGCATCATGTCTAACTCTCTCACCGATGGCAACCCATATAAGTAAATCAGGATCCAAAACACAGTAACCAAAACAGATCACAACAACCCCATGGGTTTAGACCAAGTATCAACCCATTTAAAAAGTGATAACATATATCATTGAGGTCTCATACCTATTAGCTCATACATCAGTTCAGTTCCCTAAAGGATACCCAAAACCACTAATATTCAAAAACACATACCATATCATGGTTGTTATATCAATTAGTAACTCATTTTGTCATCTGTATCTATATTTAATCATAGTAATCCCCATTAGGATACTAAAATTTAGCACAAAAGCTGAGGAATTCCTCTTGTAATCCTTGATCGTATCTAAACTCACATCCAAAATTCCCTTATCTCCGAGGTCACACATTTGAAAACATAGTCTATAACATCTCACAGCCTCAAAGTCCTAAAAGGGTGTAAACCCAGATTAGGAAATTCCCTTTAGAACATCCCCTTTCCATGTGATTCTAGGTTGGTTCGAATGCCCAACCTAACTGTCACCTCTAGTCCCAACCAAATCCCATTATCCAGGGACAATCCAATTCTAATATAAATCGAGGTATCCAACAAAATCATGCTACATTATCTTATATTTCTCATGAAACTCTCCTAATTCTCATCCCATGTACCCCTATCAGAAGATAGATGAATTTAATCAATGGGGAAAAGATATCTATTATTAATTATTCACACCAAAATAGCTCCTAAATGTATTCAAAACATCACAAATTCATCACCAAATTGTTCTACATGAATAAATACTAAAAAGTGGACTCCCCAGGTATCTAATTCTGACTCAAGGGTACAAAATCACCAAAAAGCCATCAAAAGGGTAACCAAGGGACAATACACCGATTTTACTGAGACTATATGGCGTGTACACAAATACATTCGACTCTTCTATGTACTTCCACATGACTTTGGTACACAAGGATTCTTGTTGTGTTAAAGTAAATGAACAAGGAATACATAGGGTATGGATGTCTACTTCCACGTGACCTGGGTACACTCAGGGTTTGACCATGAGCTACTACACATTCAAGGTATACTTAGGATCCGACTATATAATTCTACATGACCATGTCCCACAAATATGGGGTGTCTCTATAGGTACCCAAAAACATATCCATGTCCCAATACATGGTGTGTACATCCACAACACAACATATAGTTCCAAAATTCCATATACCCAAATACTCTTCCATATGGACATGCACCACTACACAATTTTTAATCCTAATATATGGCATTTAGTTACACAAATTCAATCTTCCCAAAACAAGAAGAACATATTGTGTGTGTTCCCAAACCACACATCATGTGATCATGATTCCATAATGAGAAACACCTGAAAACATCCCAAACCACCATTTTCTCTAGCTAGGTTCATATCCACCCCATGAGGTATTTAGAAGCCATAAAAGTGATTTAAAATCTAAAATATATCTATGGTTATTGGGGAATAAAACTCAAAAACTGACATATCTCATTGCCAAATTTCTTATGATTTGTGTCTAAATATACTCTCGAATGTCACTGTACCAGGATTCGATGTTGATCACTATCATGGATGTTGTCCATCAGAACCTCTACAACCTTCACTCTTAGTTAATCCACCACACAAGTTAGAATACCTCCTTCCCACCCTATAGTTCATAGAAATCCAAATGGTCAGTGGGGTGTCTTAATCAATCAATCAATAAATCAAAAAATTTATTAAAATTGCATTTAAAATGCGTTTCCTTAACCCTGATGCCTGAAGCAGGTTTACAAAATAAATAAGAAAAACACCCTATTACTAACTCACCCACGAATTTGTAATCTTAATCCAACACTCCTTTCATAATATATAACTATATAAACCCACACAATTAATTTAATATTTAATTAGTTCAATGTTAAATATTCTCCCAAAATATGAAAGACTCAAAATTACACCAAAATACTCCCCTATGGTAATGACAGTATTTCTAAAACAATAAAGTGAGTTGAAAAATTATCTGAAATTAGATTATTTGTTAAAAACCCATTTTAACCCTTATGAACACCTAAATGAAAAATATTCAAGTTTATGATCAAATTTTAAAATCCATAAAATCATGGGTTCTTAAAACTTCTCCACCATAAAACATATCATCCTCAATAACCCTAATAAGTCTTGAAGATAGAAATCTCAACCCATATTGGTCATCTATCCATGATGAATATATTTCATACTACTCTAGTATGTCAACCGAGTTGTACTGCAAACTCCAAAGAAAATTTGTACAACCCATCAATGGTAAAGTAACTATTTTCACCATTAAAAACTACCAAGATAGTGCCTAACTACAACCATTTTTATGAGACATCAAAAAATCATCCAAAACTCATCATTAAAATCATGGTGATATCCACCATAAAACTCAAGGCAATATCAAAATAACATATCAAAACACATCACTAACAGTCCACCGACCTATTTGATGTGGTTCTACTACATCCCTGACCATACCCATAAATGGGTCACATCATCATGACTAATTTAATACTCCCGACAAAATGATTATCCTTATTTTTTTCATTAATTCAAACATAAACTCTATGGTTCATGCCCCAAATAACTAGGGAACCTCAAAATGGGACCTTATTATCTTTCTCTCACATGGGAGATGGAACAAAATGTCAACTATCACCTATGACTTCTGAGAATAATACACAGGGTAACTGCTAACATTTGGTCCATCATGTGGACCTTAATCACATATGGTTGATGGTGTAATTCCCACCATAAGAATTCACATATGCAACTCCTCGAGCATAAACTCTAAGGATTCTCTTCACCAAACTAAAACTAGAATCTAGATAGCCTGGAATATAGCCCATTTTCTCTCAATATAATTTGGATAATGTCAATATATTGTTCTTTATCATCTCTATAATAGGAGTACACTAATATATTGTCAATGAATAACAACACCAACTCATCCGTTCTTGGATCCTTATAATTATATAATGAGGCCCTCAAGTCACTCTGCCATGAAGCCTCTCATCACACCCACATCGGTTCTCGGCCTACTCATCGATATCTATTAAACTCAAACATCATTGGTGTAATCTTATGTTTGACCCAATTTATAACCCACAATCACATCACATCATTAAAATTTAATACCTCTAAAATACCATCAATCGTTAACCATTACATTCTCTTGTGTAACTCAAACAAAAAACCTATTTCATATCGAAAAAGTCTTATTCCATGAAAAATTATCTCACAAGACCGAACCACTATCCATGAATACCTTTCATATCCATATTCCCCAAATAAGAGTCCCCTTTGTTCATTCAAAAACCAATGGCAACTCACTGAGAAAAAACACTTACACAACCATGAAAAATCTGATTTTTTTAAAATTTCCACAATATTCATTAAATTCTCATCACATTCTTTAATATGAATAGGGAGATAACCAGTACATACACCTAACTGATACTGTCCTCAAAAAAAACATACCCTTGAGAACCTCATATGATGCTAATCTATCTCATAACCATCAGGAATAACTTCTACTTGGGATAGGAACCTAAACAATCATTCCCCTCTTTAAACCAAACACAAGTGTGGTGCACTAGTATATATGTTCTAATTAACAAAAAAAATGCATCCAACATTCCTAATATCAATACAAGGATTCACCCTTAATTCATCATTATCAAGAGGTCTAAAAATAACAACCCATTCCATACACACTGAAAGGCACACAAAATTTGGCTATCCCCTCTCATAGGTCTCCCTTGGAATCCACTAGGAACAAACTCCCTAAAACAGATTCATGTAAAAGAACATCACTAGGATCTCCCACTGAGACCCACTAGTAAGATCTCATGTCAAGTCACTAGGTCCAACCACTTAGGTCTAATCCAACATACAATATGACAGAACTCATGGGGAATTAAACACACTCCCATACCAACATCACATTACCTCAACATGTAAAAACTCTGATTCCAAGGTATCACATAAAAAATACATCACATTCTAGACCAACCTCCCAAAACAAGGTCACACATACTCTCTATGAATATGCACATTAGACTACTCCATAGAGGACCAAACCACACAATCGACATCAAATAAAAACCACCGATAACAGGTCTAATGGTTATACAATTCTTTCAAGACTAACCATGATTATTATTTCAACTATTGTGAATGAGGATATAATCCTCATACTCATTTTCTAGTATCTCCCTAGAGATCCACAAATGAGTATAATTCCATCAAAAACATATATTGGAAAACAATATATGATAATTTTTTGAAACATTAAAAAAATGTCCCTATTTCATCATCAAAATCACACACTATAAATCTTATAACATGTGGATCCTATGTTCTTAACAAGATGCAAGATACACCTATTTCCTCAATAGTAAAATAGTCAAATCCAAAAGACTGGACCCTTCCTAATTTTCCTAGAGGTAAATATCCTTCATAAGTTATCAATTTGAAACCACATGTTCTTCTCTAAAAGGAAAAATCAAAACCATCCATAACATTGAATACCAAGATCATCAATCCCAGCCCCTAAAAACCTAGAATTATAACTGTAATAGGTATTTTCACCACATTAGGATGATATCAATATTAGAATCTAATACATTATTATATCAATAGTTCACAAAATCCCAAATAGTAAAATAAATGTAATGTAAATCTTTGGATACTGCGTTGTAATGTCCCATCCAATATGGCACTAAATCAGTGCTCAGATGTAGTAAAATAGATGAACTAATATGCTCCTCATCATATGCTAGAGGCTGCTGACTAACAGCGGGGGTCTAATATGATACTATGAAGAGGGTAATCCAAAATATTAGAATGCACAACTATAAATTAATAACCATGAATAATACACATTAGAGTATATGGAATGAAAAATAAATTGAAAAGAATTAAGTTATAATAATATGAAATATTTAAAATGATAGAACTACTATAACATACATAAAACACCAATTTACCACTATGAGAACCACATAAAAGAAAAATTAAAACACATAAATATAAATACAGCTTGATCTACTTCAAACTCTAATTTATTACACATACCAAGTCACATGTGGTCAATCGAGCAACTCCATCATGATGACCAGACTCCACATGAGAGAATCTGGTCAATCATGAAACCATGGTCCATCACCCTATCATCCATACATCCATTCCCAACATTAAATCATATATAATATTTGTATTCACACCTCAGTACATGTAAAGTGTCTGCAAAATAAATATCACAAGGCCAATCCCAATTGTTAACTGATAAACTACTTCCATAAGTTCATGCTCATGCACTATGATCAACCTCGTTGAATTACAATATAAATAAATACAAATAATGACACCATCAATCCATATTTCTATGAATATGATCAACTATAACTAATTTATGAAGTTATGGGGCATCTCTAGGCATGTCTCGATGCCCATACATCCAAAGAAACATGTGGGTTCCATATACATGGATGCCCCCGAACAAACTTGATGAATTCACCTTTCATACCTTACTCAGTACCTAGATGCATTAGTCTCGATCATTCATACCATGGTAGATCAAAACCAATACCTATAGAAACAGTTTGACAAAAACTAACGTATTATAAAAAAATAGCATGGGCATCAACACAACACCTAACTATACATAAGCACCAATGCTGCACAAAGTATCATTATGGAATGATCCCAAACATGGGAACCTCAATTTTGATTCGCATTCCATATGATATTCAATAAATATCCTAGCTCCTTAGTTTAAAATATCATCATATATATGGAATACAATGTCTAATAATCAAAAAAAATATAGAAGACCATGTCACACATCTAGAACCATACATGTGGGGAATCATGCCCATATCTCTCAATGATTACAACCCATATTAGTAGAAGAATCTCTAAAACATGTCAACTCAACCACATCACAAAAACCCTACAGGTGTAAAACAAGTTCAACCCAAATAAAATAGGGAAAACATATCAAGTGTGGGAATAACACCCAATACCATCATCAAAATATCTTCTCCATCATCTCATACATTGTTTTAGGTCCCCATGGTACACCCTCAACCAATACTATTGAATCTAAGATTCCCTATCAGGTTAGGTATATAATTTAGTAACTCACCAATCCTTCTGGGTAAACATAAGTACATAGGTATCCAAGTGGGGATCCTGAAAATAGGTCCAGTAGTCAAGGAATTCCTCTTGGAATCCTTGATCACAACTAAACTCACGGGCCAACACTCATATCCTAAATGTCCCAAATCTCTAAGAACAACTATGAGCATCTAATATCCTTAAAATAATAAAATGAATTAAAAATCACAAGAGATATATTCTCAACACTATCCCATTTCCATGCCACCATAAGCTATGTCAAACTACAAACCTATCCATCCCATCATGTTGCAACCAAATCCCAATATCTTGGGATAATCATATATTAACACCAATATAAGACTTAAAAAAATACATCCTAAAAGCATTTTCATGACCCTTCATGGGGTCTCAATCCATGTCTTACACACAAGATATATATTAATTAAATTTCTAGAGGAATACATCTCTATCATAGCTTAAAAACCTAAACTATCTCTAAGAAGTCCTTCAAACATCCCAAGGGATCTAGAATATTGTTTTATTTGGAAATATAGTCACAATATCTCCTCATGTTTCTATTTCTTTCTATGGGAAACAAATTCTCCCAAAACCCTAGAAAGGGTATCAATGGTGCATTACACAACATATACCATAATCACACATTGTGTAATCCAACCCATCAAACCTGGCCATGTAATACCACATGGAATTGGCACACTAGGGGTCTATCCATGTAATTATACATTGATAAGGAAGACATGGGGTATGCCCATGTAATTCCATATATCTAGGGTACAATCAGGGCCTATCACTGTGTTACTACATGGCCAAGGTATACTTGGGGTATGGCTGTTTACTCCACATGACTTGTCCCCCTACATATGGTATCTTTTATGCACCTAAAAACACTTCCTTGTCCCTATACATGGAATGTACATATACTTCAGGATATTTAGTTCCAAAATTTCATATTCCCAGGTACTCAGATATGTAGAAATGTCTCATTACATAGTCTATAGTTACAAAAAAAATCCAACTTCCCCAAAAAAGATGAACACAAAGAAAGTGTTCATGAACTACATGCTGTGTGATTGTGATTTCTGAATGGGAATCCCCTAAAAACCTCTTGAAACCCCTTTTTTCTCTAAGCAGGTAATGATCGACCCCGATATGTTCTTTGGTAGTTATAAAGTGGATTTAAAACATAAAAAACACATCTATCAGGACTATGGAGTAAAACTCAAAAAACAAATTACCTCATAGAGAATATATCAAAACATCAGTTCTAAATACTTTCCCATAAGTTGTTACACCTCAATTTGGTCTTGATCACTGTCATGGATGATGTCCAGTGGAACATATTCCCACTACTTTCTTGGATCATAAACCACATCAGATAGAATCACTCCCTCCATTCCTACCAAGCCTAGTAAGAAAAATACAGGGGTGGGGGTGGGGTGGTGTTTTAATAAATCAATCAATAAATCAATCAATTAAATTAAATAACTACTTAAAAAACACATCTTGAGTCCCTGAAACCATAGTGTGTTTAAACCCAACCTAAGAAAAGCCCCACATTCTGAACTCAACCACGAACATGAAATCTTAATCTGATTCTCTATTCAAAATATATCACCCTTGAACCTACATGAATAATTTAATAATTAGTTATTTAAATATTAGATATTCTACCAAAACATGAATGTTCCATAATTTCAACAAAATCCATTCATTGGGTAAACATCATATTCTAGGAATAACAAAGTGGTCAAATGATTGTCTGGGATCATTGTCTAGGTTAAAATGGCTATTTTACCCCACACTATCACCCAAAAGAAAAAAAAATTAAAATTTCTACTCGAATCTCCAAAATAAAAAAATATGTGTCCTTAATAATGAATAGTCTAGTTTTTAGTTTCATGTAGTGAGTTTCCTTTTCTTTTAAATAGAGAAAATTTAAAATGAATATTCCTTATTCGATTAAAAAGTATTTATACATTTCAATCCATGATAGTAACCAAAATTTCCATTATAAATACTTGACTTGCTAGTAGTTTTTAAATTTCCTTGATATTCTATAAAATAAAATACCATTATGTACACATATTTGTAAGAATAATACATGATTTATAAAATAAGTGAGATCAATTAATAATAACACTAATAAGCCTTAATCATGTGACAAATTCCCATAATACATGCAAAATTAATCACATCAAAATATCTAATAGTATTCTAATTCAAATTTATATGAATATAATCAGTCATAAATAAATATTTAAACAAATAAAATAAAAAATAAAAAATACAATCTCTTAAAAAATCCTATTCCTAAAACAATTGGGAGCATTTTCTATAAATATCATATTTCTTTAAGGATCATTTCATTATTTAATAAAAAAGAATATTTTAATAAGGATCATTTTTTACGTAAACTTGAAAATATTCAAAAATATCATTTTCCATCATAAATATAATTCTATGTAAGCATCAATTTATTCATTAGAATCAATATAATTTTTTAGAAGAATTTTTTAAATAATATTAAGGTTAATTCCATTGTGAAAAATCCACTTTATACGGATCAATACAATTTTTCATAGTGATGTTCTAAGAAAATATAAGGATAAAAAATTTGTGAAATATTTATACATAGAATACTAAATTTATTTTAATAAAAAATAAATAATAATGAATAATAAATAAAATAATTAATAATATTCAAGTGAATAAAAAAATAAAAAAAGTAATCAATTAAAAAATAATAAATTTAAAATCATTACTTTTCTTTAGAGCCAATTCAATCATAAGATAACGAAATAATCTGTTCCAACTCATGTTAGAGGTTTGAAAAAAATGATGAATTTAAAATTATCAAAACATAAAGATATAATGTGGAAAGGGGCCACTCTACAATCTCCCCTTTTCGATAATTGGAAAACCAAACATAATTTCAAAATTTTCACCCCATTTTTACATGAAAAAAATATTGAATATTGGAGATTAAATAAAAAATATCATTTTTTAAAAATAAACACTTCATTAATTTTTTCCTATATTGAAAGTTTTTTCCAAATATATTTTCTTAACATAATTAACATTCTATCCTAAAAAATAATCTTGAAGATATCAAACAGTAATTAAAAACAACTTGGACATGATATCATTGAAAAAATATCAATAATATCACTCACCCTAAATTATATAATGATAAAAAAGAATAAAATCAATATTCATAGAAAAACATATATTCTTCTATATCATACCATGCAGAAAAAATAGCATTCTTAAAAAATTGAAAAATAATATATCTAAAAAAATGTTATACATAAAAATATCTCCCCCTATATTAAAAACTAATTCATAAAATGAACTAATTATAAATATTTGATAAATTAAATTAGTGAACAATTTGTTCCTTAAAAAATAAAAAATATGTGCATAATGTGACTAAAAATATAGTTTGTCTGAGAGGATTTAAAAACATACAGACATTAAGAATGGTTTAATAATATTTTAATATCAATAGTTTTAAAGAAAATATCTTCACCTAAATTCATATATTATAAATATATATCAAAAAAAATAGAAGTAATTAATAATAGTAATGCTCTCACATAATTTCATATTCATTCATTTGAGTAAAAAAACAGTGAATATATATATTTGAAATTCTATATATATAAAATATTGAAAACTTCACATTTATAAGATTTAAAAATCTATAAAGATCCATGGAAAAAAATTAATATGTTCATGAAATTTTAAAATGAATTGTAAATAATTAAAAGTAATAAAGAGTTAGATAATATTCATTAAACAAGCTATAAAACAAATTTGACATGCTTGATGGTCATGAGAAATAATTAATAGATTTCATTGAATGCCAATATTAAAAAATTTGAAAACACAAATGACATTCATGTTGGATAAAATAAATATACTTACATGACATCCAACCTATATTAAGTCCAATTATAATTAGAAAAACCTTTGGGAACCCATATTGTTGATGGATAATCCTTTGTAACTCTAAATAGATACTTTAAAATAAAATACATTTTTTACAAGAATATTTACAAAAAATAAATTACCAATCAATATCACAATTATAAAAAACCACATATTACACATGTAGTGGAATGAATACCTTCAGTTTTACCATTTCTAGATTAAATTTTATACATCTATGATAATCTCCCATTAAAACCAAGAAAACTTATATTTGTATTTATTCTGGATAATTTATATAGTTTCACAAACTCATATAAAGTTTGATATCAAGTAGTAAATTTAGATATCAGATTATTTAGACTTTTGACATCAACTGTATTCTTCCAATTTTATTTTTAAATAAATTCAAGATCATAAAATATTATTTATTTTTTAAATTAAGAATATTTTTTCAAACTATTAGTCTATTTATTATGTTTTTATATATCATAAAATAATTAATTAAATTTCCTTTATTGGTATTCATTATTTTTATAAACAAAATCCCTTAGAATCTCATTTCCTTTATCATGTTTAAAAATTCCAAAATCAAAATTCTTTAACTTATCGAATTAAAGTAACTTATTGTAGTTTTCTTACATAACAATCAAATTTTCATTACTTATATTTTTATATTTATTTCAATGTATTAGAATTTACTCATGATTCTTTTTAAAAATTTCATTTAGTTCCACAGTTTTGGATTTCATGAATTATAAGTGGAATCAAAATAATAACTCAAACTACATTATTTATCCATGATACCAATTAACCAAAAATTTCATTATTTCTTATCAAATCCACCTAATTCACCTAAAGAATATGATTTAGAATTCTAGAAAGAAACATTACTATAAAAATTAATATTACCTATTTTCTTTTCACTTATGGACTCTTCACTTGAGTCTAAATCATATGTCTCACACCAACTATAAACTATTTTTTATCTTTTTCATTATTTTTATTTTTTCACCTGTAGGCAATCAATTTTTTTTGTGAACCTTATTCTTACATTCTAATATAATTTTAATTACCTTCCCTTTTAAAATTAGTTTGGCACTTTTTCTCACATTGATTCTTTTCATTTTTCATTTTCATCATGAGAACATGAAATCCATTTTCTAGTTGATTCGGATCATTAAAATTATCACAATTAGAAGAACCTGAACAACCACTATAAGAGTTATAAGATACTTTTTTACTAGAATTTAATGCAATTAACTTTTTTTATTCACTTTATTGTTAATATTATTCAAATCATTCACATTTCGAAACAGTGATCCAATATGTTCATCCATGATATACTTATAAAAGTCCTTGATTTCATCAATAATTATGTTCTTTTAATTCCATTTATTTGGTAAATCTCTAGGGATTATTTCAATCAAGAAACCATTATTCATTGTTTCACCAATATCACACATGTTTTTTACAATCATTTTATACCTATTATATATATCAGGTACACATTCATGATAAAATGTACTGAATTTTTGAAATTCAGCCTTGTAAATACATATCTATTCTATATGTACTTTTTAGTTAATTGATGGGTGAATTTTATAGTATTCTATATTTTAGAAGAAGTATCACAACATAAAATATTACTTTTAAAATTTATACTACAATAAAAATACATAAATTTCATAACATTGACATTTAATACATATTTAAGAATATCATTAATAAATAATGTATAAAACACAACATGGAGTAATATTTATGGTCTATCCTTAGTGGTATAGTACTAAATAAATATATTATTCAAAAACTATTCCATTTTATTATCCTAATAATGATATTCACTTATATTTAAATGGTGTTGTCTTAAAGGATTTGAAAGTTCAACTACATGTCTTTTCATAATGAAAATTAATTGTTTTTTCTTATTAAGGACAATGGTACATGTTAGATTACAATATATATTTAAATAATCAAATAATGTAGTAAATAATAACATGTCCTCACAAGGAACATACTTTGAAAATAATTGTTAGGTCCCACCCCAAGGGATTACAATATAGTGGGGGAGGAAATTTCAATTTTAAAAATTACAGTTACATAAATTTAATTGAAAAATTTATTGGATTAAGATTTCTAAAAGTTCAACCTCAAAAAATTATTTTTCTAAATTTCCAAAAAAGGGAATAGTAAAAAGATAAAATGTGATAATTTTTTTATAATAGTTACGATTCATGTTATCTTATATTAACTCTTTACACTCAAACTGAGAGTATGAATATCTATTATAGAAAAATATTTTTTTTTCAGTTTATGAGAAAAACATACATTTACAAAAGGGATAAGACCCATCCTATACATTTACAAGGGATAAATACTAACCCATTTATTTATTTAAGGTTATATTAAAGGGGGAATATTTAAATATGAATCCCTAAAATTAACTCATCCTTTATTGTGGGAGTAGAAGGAAACTATAATTTATATATGAGTGTATCAAACTTAGTGACTTTTTAATAATATAAATCATATCCTTTGTCACTTCCTTTTTTCAGATGGGAATAATTGGTCGATACCATTTATGATTCCTATAAACTGTATAGGTTTATATTTCAGTGAAAATAAATACTAGATAATAATGATAAAAATAAACCCACATGTAGTTATGAATATAGTTTCCAGTATAAGAATGTTATTTTCCTACATTAAATAAATTTGAATGATGTGGCATGGGTTTTCCATAAGTTCTTCAACAACTCTGTATAAATGATGATGCACCAAAACATAGTATTCAACCGCAATACACATTTGAATAAAAAATATAGTAGTCATTAGTTGCATGTAATGAGTTCCTTAGAACTATAAAGAGTGATATATAACAATGTTTATTTCATTCATCAATACCAAAGTATTTATAAATATAGAAGCATAATAATAGCCATTATTTTCATTATAAAAACATCACATGGATGAATTATTTAAATTTCATTGATACTTCTATAAAATAAAAAATATGATGTATTTATTTTTATTAAAATAATAAATGATTTATAAAATAAACATTTCTAATTAATAAACCCTCATATAATCCTTAAATTACAAGGAACATTACCATAATACATGTGTAATTAATCACCTAAAAATATGAAAAAACATGCATATTGAAATATATATATATATATAATTTAAAAATAAATATTTAAATAAATGAAATAAAAATTTGAAAATCCAAAATCTCATAAAAAACCAATGTCTATAAATGTATGGATTATTTTCTTCAAAAGGAACATATTTTTATAAGAATCATTTAATTTTTAGGTAAATATTATTGTTTATATAAGGATAATTGTTATTATAAAATTGAAAATTTTAATAGAATAAATTTATTTTGTAACGATCTGTATATGTAAGCATCAGTTTCATTATGAGGATCAATCGATGGTTTCATAAGGATGATATTGAAAACATAAGGATCATTACTTTGGTGGAAATTCACATTATAAGGATAATTACAAAGTTTTGTAAGGTAGTTTTTTGAAAGCACTATATGGATCCTTCCTCTGTTGAAAATATACATAAATAAAACTAAATACATTATAAAAATAAAAATAAATAATTAACAATAAAAAATGAAATAAACAATAAGGATCAAGTAAATTATAAAATAAAATTAATATCAATAAATTAATAGAAAATAAATTCAACACAATTTATTTCTTTTGTAGGTACTGAATGCTTCAAACAATTAAATCAATCATTATAAATCATGTTAAACAAAATAGATAAAATGAGTATTTTTTAATATCAAAACACAAAAAATAAACAGGCATGGATCCAATTATTATTTTATATTAACTAGTAATCTTGTACTGAGAATGAATATAAATCTGATCATGTTTTTAACTTACAATGTTTCTTTATGGGATTAAGAAATCCCTTAGAGGATGATATAAAATATAGCCTCCATTTATTTTGAAAACTGGGTTTATTTAAATGAAAATTTAACCCATTATTATTTATTATAATATTTAAATATATTTTAATATAATAAATTTATAATGATGAAATAAAATTTTGATTATTTAGGGAATTTATATTTAAATACATTTTAAATTTAATTAATAGTAAATTTGACATGATTCATAAAGAATAATTGAAATTATTTATAGGACTTCAATGATTTGAATGAGAAGATTTAATTATTCTAAATAATTTCAAGTATGATAATATTAATTAATATATTTTTACTTGTAACTAGTAAAAGTATAAGTACCCATATGAATTCTTATTATAGAGTCGATGAAAAGCCTTCTGAAAAAACTATTGATATTAAATTTTTTATAAGGATTTTATCATTTTATTATTAACTAATAATATCAGTGTAGTTATCATTTTATTTAATATCATGTTTAGAAATAATATTTATATTTATAATATGTTTCAATTGATGTTCATTTGAAATATATTTTTACTAAACCATTTGATGCAGCTATAATTGAGGAGATTATGTATGAATTTTTTTAAATGGAATTATAAATTCAATGTTCTATATTAAAAGGCAGTATAGTTTTCTCACCTATTATTTATTATTGTTTCTAAGTATTTTTCAAGGCTCCATATAGATCTATTTGTATTTTTTTGAAGGATTATGTACTCAAAAATATATCTTTTTCAAAAGAAAACCCAGAAAGATTAAATTGGTAGTTACTATTATTTTCAAACATCATATACTAGATTTTTTTTAATATCCATTTATTGAAGGGGTTTTATATATTTTCAATTAATCCTTTTAAGTATTTATGTTGAAAATTATTTAATTTTTTATTACAAAAATAGATAGAATTTTTGTGAATTAAAATTCTTTTTTGTGTAATTTTATAAAATGTAGATATTTTTAGGGTGAATCCTTAATATTAGTTCATTTTTTTAATATTAATTTTTTTGTTTTTATTAAATAATTATTTAATTTTTCCTTAATTTTTTATGATTATATTGACGTTCAGCTTTAGTCTTTATTCATTATTTATTGTTTTTTCTATTATTCTATATATTAAGAATTAATTCAAATAATGGGTTTAATAATTTTTCTAAATTAAATTGTCTAATGTTTATTCTGCAGTGGAGGACCTACTTATGTATAAAAAATTATGCATCATGTGGATCTATTTCATAAATGATTAAATGTTGGTTTTAAACATCCAAATTCTTGGAGATAATTCAAAGACTAATTTATAGGAAATTAAAATGATTTAATTTTAATTGGACAAAGGTATGATATTTATTTTTTAAATACATAGATTCATAACTGTTTTCATTTTTTTGGAATGTTTTTTGGAAATTGTATTGAATATTTAATGATAGGATAATTTCCCAACACTGAATTTGTTCATTGATTAAAGAGAAATCTCGTGAAATAGTTATTGGTAGAACTAGTTATATATATATGAATGAATGAGGTATTTTGATTCATTAGAAAATACTGAAAATAAAGTTTTATTATTCATTCTAGACTTCAATAATAAAAATTACACTACCGATTTAATCAAATCTTCCACAATGCTATGAACATATTCTATTTAAATCCTTTTTTGGTGCTACAATTTTGTATCATTTTTATGTGTGTTTAGTGTTGTTTTATGATTTTGCATTCAAAATTGGTACTTAGATTGTAATAATTAAATTAAAATATATTTTTAGGTTTCTAAATCTTAGGATTAAGAAGTTAGGGTTGGTCACACCATCCTCAAAATGTACATGTTGGAATGGGTTTGGAATCCAGGTAAAAAGTAACATTGTATGTTGGTGATTCCATTACAAGAAATTGAATGTTGTAGTTGGGTTTTGACTCACCATTCAAGGATATTAATATAGTATATACCATTTCTCTCAGGGATATATAAAATTGAATGGTAGATGTGAAATCTTTTTTAATCCAAACTACTATAAAAAATATTTGGGCACATAATTCATTTTTGTTGACCTCACCTGTTTTGATAATCCCAATTATGTGTTCATATATTATGATACTCTCAATTACTGATGATCTACATTTTAATTTTTTCAAATCGCTGATCAAGTTAATAATAATGTTTAAATAATCTCTGATTTATGTTAATCTCGATTATCCCTGTTTTTCTTTGAAACAATTCTAAGTCACTCAGATTTGGTTTGCATAAGAGCTACCGATATCCAGAGCTACCGATAGCCAGAGCTACCGATAGCCAGAGCTACCGATAGACAGAGCTACCGATAGCCAGAGCTACCGATAGCCAGAGCTACCGATAGCCAGAGCTACCGATAGCCAGAGCTACCGATAGCCAGAGCTACCGATAGCCAGAGCTACCGATGCACACAGAGCTACCGATGCACACGGAGCTACCGATTTGAAGAGCTACCGATGGAATCCCTACACCGAGTCAACTATACACGTCTACAAACAAACGGCTACCTATAATGAACTGTGGAGTCAAATCCTATATCCTCGACACTATTTGTTTATTATACGACACAAATTGTTTATTATAAAAACGGTTACATTTGTTACTTTTGATGCATTTAATGTTATTAAATGATTTATGTTTCCATTTCAGGAAACCGTACCAAGTACGAACAAGAAGCATAATCACTCCTTGTCAGAAAAACAAAAAGGATATAAAGAAGACATTATGTATGTGTCAATATGACGGGGGGTGTGTGAAAAAGAAAACAAGAAGAGATCAAGCAAAAAGAACACATTGGCGATCAAGCTAAAAACGTGCCAAGATCAACGGGAGAACTTGCACTCACGAGACTACTACTACCAGCCTCCAGAACATAGAGCATACATCGAGCAATCTATGTTAAAGAAGAACCACACAAAACTCATCATTCTTTTGAGCCGATAAGCAAGCTGAACCTCGAAGTCAAGGAAGCAGATGGTACTCTGTTTTCAGACAAAAACCAGAAGAAGACTCAGAAAGAATTCTAGTCAACAAAAGAAGTCAAGAGCTGCTCAAAGATCACTAGAGCCATTTCTAATCTCTAAATCTCTATCTATGTGGTTTACTTTTTACATTACGAGCAGTGTGTGTTATCTGTTGTATTTTACACACACACTGACTCCTGAACCATAACTGGAGGATTTGTAAATCCTCACTCATTATCTTTTCATTCCTTTTCCCACTGTGGATAGTGGTAGAGGTCGTGTGTGACCTGGACAGCTGGTTTCTGTTGTTTTGTTTCCCACGACTAACAGTGGTAGAGGTCTTGGACCTGGACAGTTGTAAACTGTTGAACCCTGATCCAGGGTGTGGATCATCCTTATATAAAACTTTTGAGAGGAATAAGTCTCGGCTTGAGACTGAACCTCTTGGTTAACTCCTCTGTGTTTTTAGTTAAAGTTTATATCCATACAATACTTTTATTTCATATTCCGCTGCTATTACTTTGAAATATAATTTATCTTCAAAGCTATTTTGATAGTTAAACTCGCAAGTGTTTATATTTATTGTAAACCAGTAAGTTAGTTTCAAAAGTTAAATTAATCATTAGATTAAGTTAACTGAGAACTAATCAATCTTTGAGAAACTAATTGAACCTTTATAATCTGTATAAATTCACTACAGTTTAATCTTTTTTTGAAATTGGGGGATTTTAATAGAAATTGTTTTTAGCAGAAATTTTAATTGGAACTCAATTCACCCCCCTCTTGAGTGTCCACTCCGACCAACATTTGGTATCAGAGGTTGGTTAATATTTTCTAAAAGTAATCTGTTTTTCAACTGTGATTTTAGTAGTATTTTAAAGTTCTTAAAATTTCTGTTATTTCTAAATTTTTATCTCTTTAAAATTCTTTTTGTAATATCATGGATAATAGACTTGAGGGTGCTGCTACTAACCGGCCACCTTTCTTTAATGGAAATAACTATGCTCAGTGGAAACTTAAAATGAAAATTCATCTAGAAAGCATGAGTTTTGATATTTGGACTGCTATTGAATTTGAATATAAAGTTCCCACTACTGATAGATATACATGGGATGAACCTACAAAGACTTCTTACAATAATAATTGTAAAGCTATGAATGCTCTGTACTTTGCTCTAGGAGATGAAGAATTTAATAGAATTTCTGCATGTAAAACGGCTTTTGAAATTTGGGATACCTTAGCTGTTTCTCACGAAGGAACAACCAATGTTAAAGAAATGAGATTAAACACTTATACTATTAAATATGATAATTTCAAAATGAAGGTTGATGAACCTATTTCTGACATGTATCTCAGGTTCAATGAGATAGTGAACACAATGAGCTCACTAGGAAAGATTGTTCCTGCGAAGGAACAAATTATGAGAATACTGAGATGTTTACCAGATAGATGGAGAGGTACATCCGTTTCAATTAGAGAATCCTGTGACATTGGAACACTGCCAGTCAAGGAGTTAATTGGTAAGCTGATGATGTATGAAGAAGAGATTAAAGTAAATAAAGAAGAAGATGAGGAACCCAAAAGGAAATCCGTGGCATTTAAGACTACTGCATCAAAGAGTAAAGATAAGGAGAAAATACATGTGCCTACTGAAAGCTCATCTAGTGAAGATTCAGATTCTGACAGTGATGAAGAAATGGCTCAAATATCCAGGAGATTCAAAAAGTTTTATAGGAAAAAGAGATTCTTTAGGAAACCAAATTACAAGGGAAAGTATGATCAACAAGGCAAATGGAAAAAGGATTGGAAGAAGGCTGACATGACTGATGAAGTTGTCTTCTATGAATGTAAGCGAAAAGGACATATCAAAGCAGACTGTCCAAAGTTAAAATTCAAAAAGAAATATGATTACAAAGATTATAAGTACAAGAAATCCATGAAAGCTACCTGGAGTGCTTTAGAAGACAACACTAGTGAAGCAGAATCTTCAGACTCTGAAATAAATCGAGCCAACATGTGTTTCATGAAAAATACTTCTGAGGTAACATCTAACACTCATGTTTTAAATTCATATTATTCTCGAGATGATTCTGATTCAGAAAACATGTCAAAATCTAAACTGTTTGAGTACTGTGATATGTTGGAAGAAACCTGTAATGAGCTTAAAGACAAATACAAAGATATAAAGAAACATTATGCTTTAAGTGTTAAGAATAAATCTGATCTTGATATAGAAAAGGAAAATAATGCTCAACTACTAAAGGAAAATACAGAACTGAAACTGTCAAATGACCAACTTAGAAAGGACTTAGAAAAATTCACAAATGGAAAGGATGTGTTAACTCAAATTCTAGGAAAGAAAGTTGCACGTAGATATGCTACTGGTTTGGGATACCAACCTGGACAGAGACAGTTCACTAGAACCCGATTTATTCCTAAGTCTGGAAAGAATTCCGTTAGTTCCAGTTTTGGAAATTCATATGCCTCAACAGGTTGTTCACATGGTTATAGACCAAATAAAGTTTATCTTTAAAAATATGTTGTTTCTGTTAATTGTATGGGACCCATAAAACAAATTTGGGTACCTAAGGTCCTGATTGCTAACCTATCTGGACCCAAGAAAATCTGGGTACCAAAGTCATTTCCTATTTAAATCTGTTTTATAGGAGACCTGCTTGAAGAGCTGTCACAAGAAGATATGGTATTTAGACAGTGGGTGCTCAAGACACATGACTGGAGATTATTGTTTCTTCAAGAGCTTAATAAAGGTTGATGGAGGTCATGTCACCTTTGGTGACAACTCTAAAGGAAAAATCATCGGCCTAGGCCAGATTGGTAACACTGACTCAGTATTGATTTCTAAAGTTTTATTCGTTGATGGACTTAAATATAACTTGCTTAGTATATCTCAATTATGTGACGATGGTTTCAATGTCAAGTATGAAAATAACTCGTGTGATGTTTTTAACTCTAAAAATTCTTTAGTATTTTCTGCTCTAAGGAATGAAAATGTTTATGCTGTTGGTTTAAACTCTTTAGCTAAACAAAATATTTCTTGTTTAAATGCTTTTCATAAAGAGTCTTGGCTATGGCACAGAAGATTAAGACACTGCAACATTCACTCACTTAGAAAACTTTCTAGGAAGAACTTAGTTAGAGACTTACCAAAGTTATAATTCCCAAATGACAAAGTGTGTAATCCCTGTCAAAAGGGAAAACAACACAATGTTTCTTTTAAATCAAAGAAAGAAGTCTCAACTTCTCAACCACTTGAGTTGGTTCACATGGATTTGTTTGGACCATCAAGAGTTTCTAGTTTAAATGGGAAGCACTATGTCTATGTTCTTGTAGATGACTTTTATAGATATACTTGGGTATACTTTCTAGCTCACAAAAGTGAAGCTTGTTCCTACTTTATTAAATATTCCAAGTCTGTAGAGAACCTTAGTGGACTTAAGATTAAGACCTTGAGAAGTGATCATGGTCATGAGTTTGAAAATCATGAGTTTGAATTTTATTGCTCACACAATGGCTATAGTCACAATTTCTCTGCCCCTAGGACACCCCAAAAAAATGGTGTAGTAGAAAGGAGAAACCAAACCCTTCAAGAAATAGCTAGAACTATGCTCAATGAATATGAATTGCCTATTTACTTTTGGGATGAAGCTGTTAATACAGCTTGCTATGTTATTAATAGAGTCTTGATCAGACCTGTTCTTAAGAAAACCCCATATGAATTATGAAACAATAGAAAGCCTAAGGTTAATTACTTCAGAGTTTTTGGTTGCAAAGTCTTTGTACTTAATACTAAAGATAATCTGGATAAGTTTGCTCCCAAAAGCGATGAAGGAACTTTTCTGGGCTATTATATTTCAAGTAAAGCTTGTAGAGTTTTTAATAAGAGAACCAAATGTGTGGAAGAATCTGTTCACATCAAATTCGATGAAACTGATCCACATGAGCCTAAAACCTCTCTTGAGAATCTTGAAGAAGATTTGCCTATTCTGGACCTTAATGATAAATCTAAAGAACCTGTTATAAAAACATCCAGTTCTGGACTTTCTCCAGAATCTGCTTCTGTTGAACCCGAACCTATAGATGAACCTGAAGTTTCTAGTCCAACCTTTACCAAATCGACTAAGATTCTAAAGAATCATCCTTTAGATGCTGTTGTTAGTAATGTTGATAGAGGAACACAAACTAGAGCTTCTCTAAGGAACCAGGTTGAACATCAAGCTTTTCTGTCACAGCTAGAACCCAAAAATATCAATGATGCTATCAATGATGAATTCTGGGTAATAGCCATGCAAGAAGAGTTGAATCAATTTGAAAGAAACAAAGTCTGGGAATTAGTTGACAGACCCAAGGACACCTTGACAATAGGCACAAAATGGGTTTTTAGAAATAAAGTTGATGAATCAGGAAACATAGTTAGAAACAAAGCTAGAGTAGTTGCACAGGGATATAGTCAAGAAGAGGGTATAGACTATGGAGAAACTTTTGCACCTGTAGCTCGACTAGAAGCTATTAGGATCTTACTTTCATATGCATCACATTTGAATTTCAAGTTATATCAAATGGATGTCAAAAGTGAATTTCTAAATGGTTTTATAATTGAAGATGTTTTTGTGGAACAACCACCTGGATTTACAAACCCTTATTTTCCAAATCAAGTTTTTAAACTTTCTAAAGCTTTATATGGTTTAAAACAAGCTCCAAGAGCTTGGTATGATAGACTCAGCAATTTTCTTATTTCAAAAGGTTTTACTAAAGGGATCGCTGATCCAACTCTTTTTATTAAATGAATTTCTAAAGATGTTTTAGTTGTACAAATCTATGTTGATGATATTATATTTGGATCTTCTAAACACTCTCTATGTACTGATTTTTCAAAAAGTATGCAAAATGAATTTGAAATGAGCTTAATGGGAGAGCTTAAGTATTTTCTTGGTTTTCAAATTTTTCAAACTAGAGATGGAATTATTTTAAATCAAAGTAAATATACCAAAGATCTTTTAAAACGTTTTGGTCTGGACAGTATTAAGGAAAGTGAAACTACTATGAGTACAATCTGTAAATTGGATACAGATGAAACTGGGAAACCGGTGGATCAAACCAATTACAGAGGTATGATTGGTAGTTTACTTTATCTTACTTCTAGTCGACCAGATATTATGTTCAGTGTATGTATGTGTGCTAGATTTCAAGCTAATCTTAAAGAATCACACTTACTGGTTGTCAAAAGGATTTTTAAATATCTTAAGCATACTGTAAACTTAGGTTTATTTTATCCAAAAGGACAATCATTTGACCTAACTAGCTATTCAGATGCTGACTTTGCTGGATGTAAGTTAGAACGGAAGAGCACATCTGGAACATGTCATTTACTCAGTAAATCACTAGTGTCATGGTGTAGTAAGAAACAGAACTCAGTTGCATTGTCTACTGTCGAGGAAGAGTATATAGCTGCTGGTAGTTGTTGTGCACAAATTCTGTGGATGAAACACACTCTATTGGACTATGGATTTGAGTTTAAACATGTTTCAATCAACTGTGACAACACTAGTGCAATAAACATATCTAAGAACCCTGTATCTCACTCTAGAACCAAACATATAGATGTAATACATCATTTTCTGAGAGATCATTATCAAAAAGGTGACATTTCTCTTGAATTTATTGGCACTGACCATCAATTGGCCGATATTTTCACTAAACCTTTAAGTTCTGATAGGTTAAGTTACATTAGGCACGGGCTGGGGATGATCAATTCTCACCGATGTTGAAATTCTCACCGATGTGAAATTCTCACCGATGTTGAAATTCTCACTGATGTGAAATTCTCACCGATGATGAAATTCTCACCGATGTGAAATTCTCACCGATGTTGAAATTCTCACCGATGTGAAATTCTCACCGATGTTGAAATTCTCACCGATGTTGAAATTCTCACCGATGTGAAATTCTCACCGATGTTGAAATTCTCACCGATGTTGAAATTCTCACTGATGTGAAATTCTCACCGATGTTGAAATTCTCACCGATGTTGAAATTCTCACCGATGTTGAAATTCTCACCGATGTTGAAATTCTCACCGATGTTGAAATTATCACCGACGTGAAATTCTCACCGATGTGAAATTCTCACCGATGCTTTTTTTTTAAAACTACTGTCTGCCGCCAAGAATATGAATCGTTTTTTTTTTGTTATTTTACTTTATTCGTTTATTTATTATTCCTACGTGATAAAACTAAGCCTAAACCACTTCTCACTCCACCGGATCCCAAAACTTTTCACCTTTGAATCCTAGCTCCCTAATCGACTGAGAACAAAAATTCCGCGATGGCCAAAACCAAGATTCCTGCCAGTAGAGATGATAGTGTAGAGCCTAAATCAAAGAATCCGGAAGTGCAGCAAGAAGCTCGTGGAAGTAATGTCAGAACTAGGTCGGGAAAGCGACCGGTAAACCCTCATTTGCAGAATAGAGATATTGTGATTGAAAAGGAACTATGCATAGATTGGTTGCTACCAAGAAAGTCGTTGGTGCTTGCAATTCTGGAAAATCAGAGATAGGTAGATTGTTTTTCAAATAACAATGGTCCATACTACCCGAAGTTAGTGAAACAGTTCTACGAATTCGTAAGCTTCGAGAAGTCTGAAAATGAGAATCGGGTATGTTCTTTTGTAAATGGAAAAGAAATGTCGTTTTCTTCAGTAGAGTGGGCAGAATGTCTCAAAGTCCCACATGAAGGTGTATCCAGGTATTTCGCAAGAGCAATTCCACCTACCAGTAACATCTTTGACAATGAGACAACTTTAAAAGAGCTAACGGGTAATGGAAGTCAAAGGCAAGTGGTTGCTACTGAATTGGATGGAGAGAACAGACTGCTTTTCAAATTTGTTCAACATGTTTTGATACCGAGGAGAGGAGACTTTTTTAATCTGAGATATCAAGATATTTATCTTCTACATCTGTTAAGACATGGTGTGAAAGTTAATCTGTGCAGACTGTTGTTGAATCAAATGGAAGATATGATTAGGCCAAAATCAAAGACTAATGCTTTATTCTTTGCCAAAATGATCTCTGTGATGATAAAAGTGAAAGGGATAGCTGAGTCTCAGGATGAGACAGTTGTAGTTAAGAATAACTTCTGTATCACTACTACAGTTTGTAAGTACATGAAAATCAATTGGAACCCATGGAAAGGAGAATGGGTCAGTGATGACCAGAGGATGTATGATAAGTTTAATACTGTGGATTATCCTTCAAGGCCAAAGGATAAAAGAGATCCAGGTTTGGGATCTGATGAAGAGGAGCCCGAGTACAGTGATGATTCAGAAGAAGAAGAAGAAGAAGAAGAGGAAGAAACTCTTATGGATATTGGAGGAGATCCAGACTTGCCCCCAATTCCTGTTACTGAGTTTGTATACTCAAGAAAAGGAAAGGTAGAGGAAGTGTTATCTACTCATGAGGAAGACCAGCCAGTTCCTCAGCAAGGAGGAAAAGAGAATGTATCTGAATCATCTGATTCTGCTAGGTTGAGTCTGAGTCCATTGATTGAAAACTCAGTTGTGCCTAATGTTGAAGTAGAAAAAGAAAGAGAAGAAGTTGTACCTGTTTCAGAAAATCTCTTTACTGCTGCTGAGATAGAAGCTGTTGTGGAAGACTCTGATGAAGAAAGACCAGCATAAAATGTAGTTGTTGTACATAGGAATGCACCCATTGAGGGGGAGCATCATTCCAATCTTGGAAATGTTACAGTGGCTGTTGAGATTGAAGACTGGGTAGAAGACCCAGGTTTCATAGTCTGTGGTTTGGATTATCCTGATTCGGATAATGAAGTATCCTTGAATAGACCAAAGATCATCTATGACATCAATTCTGAGTTATTGCCTGATGATGTGGTCCTTGTACATGATTTAGATGTGCTGAAAGAAAATCTCAAAGTCAGTTTTGTAGAAGAAGTAAAGACAATGGAATCTTTTTTAGTCTCCTCAATTCAATCAGTCATGAATGATTCAGTAGTCATCTTAGCATCTGCACGAGTATCTACTACAGTTGCACCTACTGATTTTGTTACAAAGTCTGATCTTGAATCTCTGAAGCATGAGCTGAAATAATCCTTCACTGCCTCAGTTAATGAGATGAAGCACTGTTTTTGTGAAGAAATGAAGTTGTTGGAACAATCTTTTGAGCTTTCTCTTGGTTTCAATCTGTCAACTTTTATGGGTGAGCTGATGGAAGCAGTTAAAGAGTGCCAGACCCAATCTTCTAGAATAGAAGCAGATCTTGAAGCATTACAGAAGTCTGTTACTGCTTTAGATTCTTACATGAGCTCAAAGCCTCAAGATGATAAGGATTTAGCCTATGTAAAAAGTGTTGTAAGCCAAATGGTCTCAGTATTTGAAGATTTCAAATCTTCTATAAAGGATCATGTTAAAAATCAGGACTCTCAACTGCAAACTCTGATTAGTGGCTTGACCAAAAGTTTCAAAGAAACTGTATCCTTCTCGGTTGGTCCTCTAGCTTCAAAAACTACACTTGATTTGAATCAAATACGAGCTATGATGAAGGAGGAGCTTGGTTCTATTTCAACCAGTGGCCCTAGGGACTCATCAGATCTAAGCCGGGTAGTGCTTTCTACAAGAGATTCAGTAAGGGAAATAATGAAAATTGTCCATGACACTATGAAAGAGGCCTCTGCCTCTCAGGAGGAAATCAAGAACAAGGTAGATTATTATTTCCAAAGGATTTTTACCAAGCAACAACTCACCCATCATTTCAAGCTGATGTTGGAAAACATAAAGTTACCCCCTGTAACTCAAGCCTTCCGAGAACAAGTGAGCAAGCTAAGAGAGCTGACTCCTGCCTTAGAAAAATTTATGGAGAACAAAGATGATTTTATATCTGCTATGGAAAGAGGAGGAGGAATTATTATGGATTTCAGAAATCTGTTGCTGCCCTTCTTGCATGTTGATGCCAGACCTGTTATTGTCCTTCCTGCCTTTCCTGCCTCTGCCTCTACCGAGTCTCCACTCCAGATGACTCCTGCTCAGGCCATCCGAAGCCCCACACCTATGATCACTCAACAAACCTCCCAATACAGGCCAATCACTGTGTCAGGGGCTCAGCCTCCTGTGATCATTTCTGGAATTCCAAAGCCCTCACTCACATCCTCACCACCTACCTCTTCTTCTGATCCAAAGGGAAAATCTCATGTTGAAGATCCGGATTGCTGAAGTGGCCAGGCTGTTTGATAGGAATTTTTTTCCTTTTCTTCTTTCTCTTATATTTTGTTTATGTAAGTTTTGTCTGGTCTAATACAAATGCTTTTATTTACACTATCTCTGTCTCTCAATTTTCTCTGTCTGCTTTCCCACTTTTTGATTATCACAAAGGGGGAGAAAATTATAAGGGGCGAAAATATAGAGAGAAAGGGGGTAATATCCAAGGGAAGAAATTTTGAGCCTTTTCTGCTATTCTTTTACTTTTTTTTTCTGTCCTATCATAAGTTGTGATTATCAAAAAGGGGGAGATTGTTGACCTCACCTGTTTTGATAATCCCAATTTTGTGTTCATATATTATGCTACTCTCAATTACTAATGATCTACATTTTAATTCTTTCAAATCGCTGATCAAGTTAATAATAATGTTTAAATAATCTCTGATTTATGTTAATCTCGATTATCCCTGTTTTGCTTTGAAACAATTCTAAGTCACTCAGATTTGGTTTGCATAAGAGATACCGATAGCCAGAGCTACCGATAGCCAGAGCTACCGATAGCCAGAGCTACCGATAGCCAGAGCTACCGATAGCCAGAGCTAACGATAGCCAGAGCTACCGATAGCCAGAGCTACCGATAGCCAGAGCTACCGATGCACACAGAGCTACCGATGCACACTGAGCTACCGATTTGAAGAGCTACCGATGGAATCCCTACACCGAGTCAACTATACACGAATACAAACAAACGGCTACCTATAATGAACTGTGGAGTCAAATCCTATATCCTCGACACTATTTGTTTATTATACGACACTAATTGTTTATTATACTAACGGTTACATTTGTTACTTTTGATGAATTTAATGTTATTAAATGATTTATGTTTCCATTTCAGGAAACTGTACCAAGTACGAACAAAAAGCATAATCACTCCTTGTCAGAAAAACAAAAATGATATAAAGAGGACATTATGTATGTGTCAATATGACGAGGGGTGTGTGAAAAAGAAAACAAGAAGAGATCAAGCAAAAAGAACACATTGGCGATCAAGCTAAATACGTGCCAAGATCAACGGGAGAACTTGCACTCACGAGACTACTACTACCAGCCTCCAGAACATAGAGCATACATCGAGCAATCTATGTTAAAGAAGAACCACACAAAACTCATCATTCTTTTGAGCCGATAAGCAAGCTGAACCTCGAAGTCAAGGAAGCAGATGGTACTCTGTTTTCAGACAAAAACCAGAAGAAGACTCAGAAGGAATTCTAGTCAAAAAAAGAAGTCAAGAGATGCAAAAAGATCACTAGATCCATTTCTAATCTCTAAATCTCTATCTCTGTGGTTTACTTTTTACATTACGAGCAGTGTGTGTTATCTGTTGTATTTTACACACACACTGACTCCTGAACCATAACTGGAGGATTTGTAAATCCTCACTCATTATCTTTTCATTCCTTTTCCCACTGTGGATAGTGGTAGAGGTCGTGTGTGACCTGGACAGCTGGTTGCTGTTGTTTTGTTTCCCACGACTAACAGTTGTAGAGGTCTTGGACCTGGACAGTTGTAAACTGTTGAACCCTGATCCAGGGTGTGGATCATCCTTATATAAAACTTTTGAGAGGACTAAGTCTCGGCTTGAGACTGAACCTCTTGGTTAACTCCTCTATGTTTTTAGTTAAATTTTATATCCATACAATACTTTTATTTCATATTCCGCTGCTATTACTTTGAAATATAATTTATCTTCAAAGCTACTTTGATAGTTAAACTCGCAAGTGTTTATATTTATTGTAAACCAGTATGTTAGTTTCAAAAGTTAAATTAATAATTAGATTAAGTTAACTGAGAACTAATAAATCTTTGAGAAACTAATTGAACCTTTATAATCTGTATAAATTCACTGCAGTTTAATCTGTTTTTGAAATTGGGGGATTTTAATAGAAAATTTTTTTAGCAGAAATTTTAATTGGAACTCAATTCACCCCCCCTCTTGAGTGTCCACTCCGACCAACAATTTTTGTATTGTATTATTATTTTAAATCTATTAACTTATTTAAAATTATAAACTGGTCATTTAACCCCCATATTAACAATTTATACCATATTACATAGAGTAAAACAAAATGAACATGGGTAAAATTTCCCAATGATAGAATGTTCATGATGTTCCTATTTTGATAATAGATAAAAAATTTCTATTATATTCTTGAAAAAGGGAAATAATGTTCAATATCCACACAATAATGTAGAGACTTAGAAATAAAATCTATTTGAGGATATATTTCAGACTAAGATTTTTTTTATTAATATAGGGTTCCCAGACCCACTAGAATACAAAGAAATCATCAAGGGGGACAAAAGTGGTGAAGTCCAAGGGATTCCCCTTGAAAAAAGATTTTACATTCCAACAGAAGAGATCCCACACTATCAAAGATGATAAGAGTTTCATTTGGATTCCTAAAATGAGAAAGGGAATCAATAGAAAAGTTGGCTTATCACCAAATATTCCTCACCAATTGGCCACCATTAGTATCCAATGAGAAACTTCAAGAGATGTAAGACAACTCCTAAGGAGAATCACCTTTCCCCTAAA